>JANTQA010000060.1:0-4800000 GCA_027625915.1 Anaeramoeba flamelloides | reverse complement strand
AAATATTTATTCAATTTCTTGAAATTTAAAAGACTTATCAATATACTTTTTCAAATATCAAGAGTATAAACAAGGAACTGTTGTATTAAAATCAGGTATTTGATAATATCTATTATTTTTTTTATTATTAGATATATGCATTTGAATTGTTTTATTTGTTGCAAAATCTTGAAAAAATTGAGAAATAAATGAAAAACTATTTGATAAATTTAATCATTGGGTTGTTAATGACTTGCTGAAATAATTAAGATTGGGGTTTATAATTATTGATTATAAATAATCAAATTAAAAAGTATTTCTTTAGATAATAAGTTGAATTTTCCAGGTTTTAAAAAAGTATTTCGGGAGAATTTTTAATTCGATTCTTTGGTTCTTTTTCTCATATTTTTTCATTCAATCCCTAGAAAAAATAGATTTGGTCTGTTCTTTGAATCAAAAAATTATATTTTTTACAAGTTTAAAATAATTATTGTATTTTTTTTGAGATTAAGTAGATTTTTTAAACTTAGTTATTTTAGAACTTAGTGGTCATTTCTAAAGTTTATTTCTGTACACTTCCTTTACAGGCCATAAGATTTCATTCTTCTTTCAAAGAAAATAATTTTTTTTAAATAATTTGGAAATATGTTGAATTTTGAACTTTTCAAAAATGGGAAAAATGGATCAAACTTTTAAAAACAATAATTCATTTCTGAAAATAGTATTAAAAGTAAGCCATGTCTTGTAGTTATCAGATTTTTACTTTATTATTCAATTTCAAGATACGGTATAATTTTTTTGAATTTGCTATTGAATTTACTTGAAGATTTTTTATGTTTACTGGTCCCTTAAGATAAATTTTTAAATTTGATCCTTCATTTTAAGAATTTTTCGTTAATAATAGAACTTTAAGAAACAAACATGGTATTTACTTATTGTTTTTTGTTGGTTTCTTTGATCAACAAATGTTTCGGTTTTCTATAAAAAAGAAACACTCTTTTTATTTTGAAACACAAATTCAACTTTTTTGGACGTATTGTTTCTTAAACAGTCCAAAATATTTAATTTTCAAAATTTGTCCAAAAAAAAATCTAATACAAAACAGATCACAAATTACAAACTATTTCCTTGAAAAAAACTCGATTCGTAAAAGAAAAAAAAAAAAAAATAGGAAAATGAATTGAAAATTTTTGCAAATTATTTCGAAAAACAACAATTTTAAAAAATAAATTTATATTCAAGGAACATCATAAAAAAGGTACGGATTTATACACCCAAAAAGTGTTTTATTAATAAACTCACAAAAAAAAATAAGGTTGACTCAAAGCATTTTAAATCAAAAAGCCAAATTTATTTCAAAAATGATGATTTTTTGGTCTGTGAAAAAGTATGAAAAAAATTTCTCATGTCTAATCTCTTGTGGTCTTGAAAATTCTTTTTTCAAATTTGTTGAAAGATCTTTAGTCCTATTTGTATCTTGCTTAAAACCTACTTTGGGAGTAAGGAGTCTTTCTTGGTGTTATTTATACCGATTAAGAATAAATAAAATTTAAAAGAAAAATAATTTACCTTTTTTGGTTTCCTTCTCCTCAATAGTTTTGGCTGTCCCAAAATCACAAAGTTTAATATGGCCCGACTGTGTGTACAAAATATTTTCTGGTTTGATGTCTCGGTGAACAATTGATTGGGAATAAAGGTACTCAAGGACCAAAATGAGTTGTGCAATGAGAAACCTTGTTGGCTCATAATCTAGTGATCCTAATTTTGCTATTACATCAAGAAGTTCTCCTTTAGGACACAGCTCCATTACAAAATCTATTTTATGCAAAACAGAGAAGATGTGAATTAGTTCAAATAAAGAAAATTTATGTTAGTTGAGCCAAAGGAACAACATATTTTGGTTGACAAAATTTGAAAAAAAAAATCAAGAATTTTTTTTGGAAATTTGACATGTCTATTTGATAGAGGAAGTGTTCAAGGCTGTTTTTTTTTCATTATTTTGAAACAAGTCTTGAAGGGTTGTTTTTGATTTTGTTATTTTAATTGAAAAGAATTAATTTTCGAAGGTTTCTTTGACGGTTGTTTGAAAAAGTGCTTACCAAAAGTTTTCGAAAGTGTTATCCAAACTGCTTTGAACAGGCGAATTAGATACTTTGAAAACACCACCGATATAAAACTTTTCTTAAACACTTTTTGAAAACAATTGACAAAGTTATTCTCTTTTCTTTTTGTTTAAATGTTTTTTTGATTTTCACTTTGAAAAGAAAAGCCAAAAATTAATGTGGCATCTTCAAAGAAAGGAAAAAAAAAGAATTTGGTATCTTTGTAAACTGACAAAATTATTGCTTACAGAGACTTTCGTTGTCCTGAAATGTTTCAAAAAGTTTAACAATATGTGGATGATCAAGTTTATTCAGGATTGCTTTTTCATTTTTAACATGCATTTCTTGTTTCAAAAGTGTGACTTGTTCTTTTTTAAGGATCTTGATTGCATAGTGCTCGCCAGTCTTTTTCTCTGTGACCTGACGTACTTCACCGTATCTTCCCCTTCCAATTACTTTTCCGAATTCAAAATTTGCTCTTGTTTTCTCTATTTGTTTTTTAGATATGTTGTGAGAATAAAATAAGAAAGTTGTGTGGATTCAAAAGGCATTTTGTAAAAAAAAGTTACTCATTTTGGAATAAAAAGCGAATTTTTGAAAAATGAAGAAAAATAAAAAAAAATTTTTTCCAAAAATCATTTTTTGATTTAAATATCACAGAACCCAAATTAATTTAATAGGAACACATATATTTTCTGGTTAATGTTTTGGTGATCTTTTGTCCAACAATAAAGAGGAATTTGTTTTTACAAAAAATAGTCTGCAAGAAGTTTTTTTTTGTTTAACTTTGAAACCTCACTTATTCATGAAATCTTTGAAATATACCAACGAAGATATTGGGCAAATTAGTAGTTGATTTAAGTCAGTTCTTAAGCCTGCACAAAAAGTTAAATGTCAATATCCCAAGTTTTTTTACTAAATTGTCATTTTTCCAAAAACTATAAAACTTTTTGAATATACACCGTCTAGGGTGGGATTTCTTGTTAATGAATTTGAGATTTCGAATAGAAAAAAAAAATACGATTTAATCAAAGAATAAATATGTTTGTGGTTGTTTTTGTTTTTGGATTTCTGAGAATATTTTTGATTTTGGAATTTCTGTTTTTTCCTCCAAACATTTTTTGATCATTTATTAAATAGTTTTTTGCTTTTACGAAACCTCTAGTTCATTGACAAGTAATCCCACCCTAGACGGTGTATATTCAAAAAGTTTTATAGTTTTTGGAAAAATGACAATTTAGTAAAAAAACTTGGGATATTGACATTTAACTTTTTGTGCAGGCTTAATAAAAAAGTACCAATAGCAAACTGAAATTTATTAATTATATTCAAAAACAGATATTACTCTCTTCATTATGAAGTTGGTAAGTGGGAATTTATAATTAAACAATTATTAAAAAAAAAAATGAAACCCCTAAAAATTAAATTTTTTTTTTGTTTTTTTCATTTTACATTTATTTCAAATCAAGTTCTCACAAGATCCCAATTCAAAACACCAACTCTAGAGACTCAAACCAAGCACAAAAAACAACCTATTAAGATTATATATCAAGATCTATTCAGTTTACTTTAGTTGAACTTATTTCCGAACAATCGATACTTTTTTTCCTTTGACAATAATTTTGTACTTTGGGATACAAATTATCAGATCTATTTTAATTCTAAATAGGAAGTAAAAGTTTTCATTTTCTGTTTTTCTTGTATTTTAAGGGGAGAACTTTCAATTCCTCATGTTTGTACAATATCCTTTACTTCTATGAAAGTTAAAAATTTAAAAGATTTTTTTACTTTTTTTTCGATTTATTTTAAAACAAAAACTTATTTTAAAAAATTAATTTGACTAGTAGAATTAAAATAGAATACAACACTTGAAAACAAAACGAAAATTTTAATATGTCTACTTTTTGAAAATTGAGATTTAATTGGTATATAAAATTGAATTTTTTTTTTTTTTGTTTTTCTTGACATTATGCTTTTTCTGTTTATTTTAAATTGCATTTGAGGTTTCAACTAACATAGGCCATTATTTTAGTTTAGAAAATTTCAATTTCAGATACCTTTTTTTTTTGGATAATGTTCGAAAGAAGAACAAAAATATTGATGAATTGTCCATTTTACTACAATTTTATAATTAAATTACAGATTTGACAATTTTTTTTCTTCAATAATTATTTGTTTTTTTATCAGAATTGAATAACTATATATATATCTTATAACCCCAAATATTCATACAACCTTTGAAATTAAATGTATAATTTGAATTGTAATTGAAAAATTCAAAGATATTAAATTTATCTATAATTATCTAATAAAGAAAATTTACAATTAAAAATTGTATAGCTACCTAAAGAAATAAATCACTTGAAAATAATTTTTTTTTTAACATTTAAAAAAAATTATCTTTATTCTTATGAGTTCAAATTTATTCATTTTGACTATTTATACAAAAAAATCATTTATAATTTTTTGAAAAGTTTGTCTAAATATCAAAAAATTCATAATTTTAATAAGATATTTTTCAGTCAAAGGATCCCAGTTGTAATGGGTATAATTCATGTGTTTAAAGGGTTTGCATCGATATTAGAAGAAAAATTTTATTTTGGAAATTTTCAAAATTGAAATTATTTTTTCACATTTCTACACATTTAATTTTTTTTTTTTGATTGTTTTTTTAAAACGTCATTCAGTTGCAAAATTTTTTTTTATTGCGAGATCAATAGTCACTTGTTAAAAATGTGTTATTCTAGAGTTATTGAAACCATGTAAAGATTGTTGAGAAATCATATTGATTTCTATTGCAATTCTATTCGATCTTTAATCTTGATATTTGGTTAATAAATGTGAAAAATTTTCACTTCATTTTCTTTTCCTTTTTCAAATAGAGACCACAAATCCCAACACACTTCGTTTGGGAACTTTATTTCTAAAAGAAAAGTATGGAAAATGAAGTGAAAAATGTTTCATATTTATTATTCAAATACCAGTAGAAGTTCAAAACGAACATTGCTGTTTTTCTCAATAGGTACCTAAGAATTTGAGTTTTTCAATTTTTAAGAAAAGTTATTGATTAATTAGTTTTCTTTCAGACATATATCAACAATTCTTTGATGTGTATTGTTCTGATTATTTCTTGTTTGTTCTTCAAAGGCCAATTATATAAAATAATTGAAATTTGAAAAAAAACATTCGTCCCCTTTGACTGAAACAAAGTTTAATTAAAAAGACATCTTTTTTTTTTTTGGAATTTTTTGTGTGCTTGATTGTACCCAACATGACTGGAAAGTTTTCAAGAAATATTTTATTACTTAAACATGATATTTCGATATCACATCCAAAAATTTGTTTTATTCATAGATAAAAATTTATACACAAAAAAGTTTTTGATTTGATATTTATGGTAAAACAAAAAAAAATAAAAAAGAAATTCTCAAATAATAATAATAATATTTTTAATAATTGTAAAATTTTGAAAATTTTTCCTACATTTATTTTTTTAATTAAAATTGTATTTACATTAATCGAAATATGATTAATGGTTGTTTTTTTTTTTTTTTTTTTTTTTTTGGATTACTGGTCTGTCTGGATCTTCTTTATATTGGGGAGAAGAGCTACAAAGGAAAAATACCATGCGGTCACATACTAATACTCTAAAACCGAAACGCGAAAGTATGTTTAACTTGAAAATGGATACAAACAATAAAGGTTAAAAATAACCAAAAGTTTAAAGTAAATCAGATTAAAAAAAAAAAGTAATTATCACAAATTAAACAACTATAACTTTTCGAACATTCATAATTAATTATCAAATTAAATTAAATTAACTGAACCAAAAAAAATTGGACGGTAATTTTGTGATTCCTTAATTAAAGATAGATTTTTTTTTTTTTTTTTTTTAATTTTTTACCAATTACTTCTTCGAAATTCCCTTTTTATTTCTTTTTATTTTTTCATTTTTTCTGTTCAAATATTTTTATTATACTTTTTAAACCTAAAAAAAACTGGGTTTCTCTTTCTCTTGAAAAATCGTGAAATATATTATTTTACTCTTAAATTACCTCTGATAGAATTCAAGTAAAAGAAAATTTCGAGTGTAATTTACATTTCACCCATCAATAAATATTTGCTTTTGTTTTTAATTTTCCCTTTTCTTATTTATGATTTTTGAAAATCTAGATATCTAATAAACAAAATAATTTAATAAGAGAACAATCCATTAAAAATTAGTTTTAAATATCAGAAATAATTTATAATCACAAATTCAATTTTCACAATGATTTTTTTCAAATTTTTATCCAAGCAAAATAAAAAAAAAAAAATTCATTATATCAAAGATACTTTTATTATCTATGAATAGTATTAATTGTTAATTTATATATTTAAATTTAGATTCTTTTATTTTATTAAGTATAAAAGTTATCATCAATTTAAAACAGAAGAATTCAATGAAATCATCTGTATATTTTTTTTTCTAATTAAACTAAATCATACTCTAAAATTTGTACACACATAAAATCAAAAATCGGCAAAATAAAAACCAATTTTTTTTTATTTTTACAAACATAATACTAATTCACATTTAAGTTAACCTAGTATTAAAGTTTTTTTTTAATTAATCATTTTTATACAAATAAAATAAAAAAAATATAAAAAGAATAAAAAAAAAATCCATATCCAAAATTATGAAACGAGTGTAATAAAAAATGTATTGGTAAACTTGTTGAAATTTCACCCACAATAGTTGATCGATCTAATGATGTACTACACCAACTAATTATATCTAATTTTTCTATTTATCTAAATTCAACACTAACTTTATATCAATCATTGTAAAAAAAATTCAGGATCAAATGAAACAGATCAATTAACAGAAAAAAAAAAAAAAAAATAGAAATAAAATAGAAAAGATAAAAAATGAAAATAGTTTGGATATTCGAAATTATTTCCAAATTGAATGTAAAATGCCTTATTGTTATTCTTTCAACTTGTTTTGAACTGTGCAAAATTTTTTGGAATAAAGTCATTTTAAATAAAAAAAAAAAAATTGAAACTATTTTTTCAATTTATCTTTCGCTACAATTTCGGTATTATTTATTTTTTCTAATTTTCAAGTAGTTTTTATTGATTGTATTGGTATTTTTTAAAGATATTTAAAATAAAGAGGTGATTTTTACCTAATGAAAAGAAATTCATTATCATCTTTATTTATTATTTCATTAATTACTATCTGAAAAAAAGGAAAATTTTTTTATATTATCTTTTTTTTAAAAAGTTATATTATTAATGAAATTTTTGTAATTATTTAATGATTATTATTAGTAAATCAATATATTTTGTTTTGATTTACTATTATTGCAAAAAAATTTCTAAATTAAAAAAAATCAAAACTTTGAAAAAAATATAAAAATGAAGAATTATTTTTTTTTTCCAATTTTAAAAAAAATACAATAATATAACTAATTTATCTTTTTAACAATTTCTCTTTTTATTATACTTAAAATCTGGATAAGAGATAAATGTAAAAATAAAATTATTAATATATCAATACCATTTTAAATCTTTATTCTAAACTTGATAAAAATTAGTCCAATCCAGGAGGCTTAGGAATATATTGATAAATTCATATAAATGTTGTTAACTTTTTGGTTCAGTTTTTAATTGTTGAAAATCTTTTGAGGAGAAATGAAAAAAGAATTAAATTGTTCTAAATACAAAGAAAACTTTTAAATTAGTTAACAACAACAAGACTTTTGTTGAAAAAAAAAAAAGCCATCTCTTCAAAGTAAAAATTGGTTTATAAGAAATAAATAAATGGAAATTAAACCAAAATGTTTCCTACTTTTTTTTAAGAATGTAACATTATCATCAAAAGATTAAAGAAAGTACAATTGTTTTATTTTTTAAAAAGTTCAAAAAAAACCAATTATAAATAATTAAAAAAAACTATCTACAAGAAAAAAAAGCTAATATATATTACACACTCTTCACTTCTATTTTCATTTTTTTAATTTCAAAAGGATTTTTAACCACACTTGGGATTAATTTTTTCTTTTCTTTCGATCACTTTTTTATCAAAAG
This sequence comes from Anaeramoeba flamelloides, assembly GCA_027625915.1. Classification (NCBI taxonomy): domain Eukaryota; family Anaeramoebidae; genus Anaeramoeba; species Anaeramoeba flamelloides. The sequence continues at coordinate 4,791,844 of JANTQA010000060.1, read as the reverse complement.
ATATTTTTGAAAATATTAATCAAAAAAAATTTTTTATTCTCAATTTAAATTATTTTTATCAATTATATTTTTTTTTTCTCAAACATTTGTTTTTTGTAAAAAATACTACTCTAAAGAAAAAATTTTTACAAATAGAAATTTACTCTTAATTAAAATAAAAAGACAAAGTTAATTTGGCAAAAAAGAGTAACCCCAGAATAAAAATAAATAAATAAAAAATGATAAAATTCCGCATATAAACAATTAATAGCCATAAAAAGATTCAAAATTCAACAAATAAGGTGATTATTTTTTTCTTTCTTTTTGTGTTATTCAAAAAAAAAAAAAAAAACACAATATAATAAAAACTAATAATTGGCATAAATTAAAACAATTATATTATACAAATAGAAAATACTGAATTCGTTAATTGTAAAATAATTTAATTATTTTTGCTTAGGAAGCACGCAACCGGGAAAACATTTGCCTTTGAGGGCCATTTGGGCCTTAATGATATTAGTTGCACCCTTTGCCATTTTACAGAATCTATAACAACTGTAAATGTTTTTTTTTTTGATAAAGTTTTCACAACGATGTGTGAAGATTTAAGAACTTTTGTTTTCATACTATTACCTTTTAATTTATTTTTTTTTTTTTTCAATGCTGATATACTTACCCCAAAGGATTCACCAGGAATTGGCCTATTTGGCCCTTCAATTTTCATAGCGCTAGCGATCGTTGGAAGAGGTGTAGCTCCAAAAAATATTAATTTGGTTTTATGAGTAATTCTTTTCCCTTCGATCTTTTTCCCCTCTTTCCAATATTCAACAACGGTATCTAAATATTCAAGTTTTTCTTCATAATTATTTAGAGTCATTTCCCCAACATAAACGAGTTTTAAAAAGGGTATACTTTTTTGAGTTAAAACACTATTATTTGAATCTTTTTTGATTGTACAATACAATTCACATATTTTTAAATTTGTAACCTGCTTCGCATTTTCCAAATATTTTTTAATAATGTCACATACTTTTTCTAATTCTTCTTGGTTAAAGTTACTATTTGAGTTAAATAAGTCCTTCCAACCCGATCTAATAAATAATGAATAATATTGCTCATCCTCAGACGCAATATGTAATGCTAGATCTGCTCTTTTGCAAATAGGCAAAAGATAAAATTTTATAAGATCTAATGATTTTGGCCCCTTCGCTAAATGCTCGACATAAGCTCTTAAAATTTTTGAAACATATGTATCTTGACCAGCAATTACAATTTTGCAAGTTTCTATTGATTTCAATCGTCTATTAAATAAAAATTATAAAAATGATAATAATAAATAAAAATAAAATTAATACAGGTGTTAATAGGATAAGTTGAAAAATAATAAACTCTGCTTTAGTAAAATTCTAAAACAAAAAATTTGAAACATAAATTATTTAAGACAAACTGTTTTCTCGTCAAAGAGGAGAAGTTGTGGTGAGTAAATTACAATATGTTAAAAGGGCTTGAATCGATATTGGAAGTTAAAAATTTAATTTTGGAAATTTTCAAAATTGAAATCATTTTTTCTCATTTTGCATTTTGTATTTTTTTCAATTTTTTTTTTTACACCTAATTCGTTTTTTGACTTTTTTTTTATTGCAAGATCTATAGTCATTAAGTAAAAACCTGTTATTCTAATGTTATTGAAATAGTGGAAATGATTGTTGAAAAATCATATTGATTTCTATTGGGATTTTCTTTGAATCTTCAAATAGAATATCAAATTTAACCTATTGTTGTTTTTCTCAAATAGATGAAAAGAATTTTGGATTTTTCAATTTTTTAAGAAAATATATTGATTGATTAGATTTATTTCATATACGTGTGTCAACTCTTCTTTGAGGTGTATTATTTATACATATTTATTTATTTTTTTTTTTAAAGGTCAATTATAAAAATTAATTGATATTTGGACATTTTTTTGGTTCACTTTGACAAGTAAAAATTTTATTATTTGAATAATCAAAAAAAAATTTACCACATTTTTGGAAATCGGGTTTATTGTTCAGGATTTAATGTTAAAAACATAATTTATCTGTTAAAGAGATAGAATTCTGAATTGGTTAAATTTGTAAATCTTCTAATTTAAAGAGTGTCTAGATACATTTTTAAAAATCCTTAATTATTTGTGAAATAATGAATAAGCATTAAATAAACTCCAATTCACAATTTATTGAAACACACCAAAATTCAATTTTTGAAACAAAAAACCTTATTTAATAAATTCTATTATAAATACCAAATTAGAACCATTAACTGATTTAAATGTAAACAATTATTTATAATTTACGATACCCACAAAACAAAAAAGTATTAATTAAAAAAAATAAATACTATTTCCAAAATTTTGGAGGAGGCAGAACAAAAAAAAAAGTATTTTTAAATTTGTTGAAATTCTATTAACAATTATTGATAAATCAAATGGTTAGATACCATCAACTAATTTTATTTGAATTCTTCTATTTAAAAAAACTTAGCTTTAACTTAATATCAATCATTTGACAAAAAATCTTGATCCAACGAAACAGATTTCGTAATTTGAAAAATGAAATGAAAACACAATAACTTAAAAACTAAAAAGAAATATTTTGTTAAAAATGAAAATTATTTCCAATTTGAATGAAATTGTATTATTGTGATTATTTTATCCGTTTTAACCAAGTCAAAAATTTTGAATTTTAGTTTATAATAATACAAAAAAAATAAATAAAGGTATTTCTAAAAAAGTTTTGCATTTTTTTTTACATTTCAAATAACAAACTTTTTTTCCGTCAAAGGTGAAGCAAAAATCAATTATTTTTGATAAATTCCTTTTGAAGAATAAATAAAAAATAAGTTGAATAATACACATCAGATAATCGTTGATATTCATATTAACAATATTTAATAAATCTGAATATTTTCTAAAAATAAAAAAAATTAGAATTCTTTGTAACATCCTCGAGAAAAATACAACAAATATTAGTTTTGATCTTAAATTGAAGAATATGTGAAATTTCCAATAGAAATCAATATGATTTTTATAAAAATTCTTCTTACTGTTTAAATAACAATAGAAGAACAAGTTTTTACTTAATGACTACAGATCTTGTAATATAAAAGAAAATTTGCAAAACAATTACATAGCAATGAAAAAAAAAAAGTAAAAAAAATAATTTTATATTTGAAATTACCAAAATTAAAGTTTTTCTTCGAATATCCGTTTAAATGATTAGAATATATACTATACACCCATTACAACTTTAACCAGCGTTGTAGAATGTCTCACCTATCTAGAATTTTATCTTTTGATTATAAAATCTATTAATTTTCCAATAAAAACTTAAATTCTAGAAAAATATAATCGCAGTTTTCTCAGAGTTTTTTCTTTTTCTTTTATAAATCAAACAATTCTTTGTAAAATTTCAAAATTTGGTTGTTGAATAATGCTTTTTACTATCAAAATATTTTTATCTGATTAAAATTATCCAACGAATGAAAATAAAATAATATTGAATCTTATCTATGTTAAAGTTATTAAATTTAAAGTTTTTTAATCTCAAATTCAATTTTTTTGACTTTGATAAAAAAAAAAAAAGTAAACTAGATTTCAAAAATTTTGACTCGCTTTATAATGTTAATGGAAGTTGTTTTGGAGGTTTATTCCAGTATTCTTCTCAAAAATAATATTTTCAAATTTTTGGATCAGAATCATTTTTTCGAATTTTGCAAATTTTAGTTTTGCTTTTTCAAATTTTTATTCTTCTTTTGTTTTTCGTTTGTTTTTCTTTTTTCTTTTTTTTTTTTTTTTTTTTTTTCTTTATCTTTTTTTTTTTTAAAAAGATCATTTGGAAAAAAAAGGATTTCCGAAAAAGACAAATAATCAATATGAAAATTTCGACTATGTAATGTCTTTTAAAATGAATTTAATTATTTATAAAAAATCTTGTTGTTCAACTTTTTTTCAGTGAAAGTTCAGTAATAAAAATCCATAATGCTCATTTCAAAAATTGTGACTCACTTTTATTTAGTTTTTGGTTTTATTTTTTTTATAATTTTTAAAATATCAGGTTTTTATATATTTAGAATTATTTAAAAGTGAATTACACATCAGATGTAGTTATTAATTGTTCTTAAATACTAAAGGATAATTTTTTTTTTTCAATTTTTTATTTCAGGTGAGTCACAATTTTTGAAATGGTGTTTATTTCTAAAAATTAATTATTAATAAAAAAACAATTAAAAAAAAAATAAATTATTACTTTTGACGAAGTTTTTTCATAATTAAATTCATTAAAACAGAAATTTCTGTAAAATTTGATACTAATAAAATTGTCTTTTTGAAGTATTCGATTTCATTTAAGGCGATTAATTTTTTTGTTTTTTTCTTTGATTTATCTACAAACATTATTAAAGGGGATTTATTGGCTAAAAAAATTGAATTAATTATTTTTGAAAAATTTAACGTTAAGGTTTCTGTTTCTGTTTCCTTATTAATATTTTTTTCAGCAAGCTTTTGCGTGTTGTTATTATTGTTATCTGCTTTTTCGCAATCGACTGCAAATTTTTCTTGATTAAATTTTTTATTTTGATTTTCATTATTATTGAATTTTTCGTTTTCGTTTAAATTTTTATTTTTGTGGTGGATCTCTTTATCAAAATTATTATTATTATTGTTGTTAGCGATATTACTAGTCTGGCTTTGGCTATCATTTACATTTTTTTTTTTTTTTTTATGTTTTAACTTGAATTTCTGTTTTTTTATTAAATTAAGTGTTGATAAAAATTTTTGCTTTTGCTTTAATTTGTGCTTGTGTTCAATCATTTCTTCATCATGATCCTCTATCTTACGATCTTCTTTATTTTTATTGCCATTATTATAATTGTGATGATAATGTTCATTAAAGTTATTATCATTCTTACTATTGCTGTTACTATTAGTATTATTATCATCATTATCATTATTAATCATATTATTTTTATTTTTTTCTTTTTTTTGCATATTTCGATTTTCAGCTTTGTGTGATTTTTTCGACTTTTTTTTGATTTCAACCTCTTTTTTTTCATTATAATTTGTTAAATAATATTGAGCATTATTATTAGTATTACTATCAGTATTTTGATGACTCTTTTTATTATTATTTTGATCTATTTTTTTCGTTGATTGGGTTATTTTATGCTTCTTTTCCTTTTGCTCATTTTCAAAATTTTCATTTCCTTGATTAAATTTGGAACCTAATTCAGATTCTTCATCTTCGGAATAATCATCTAACATTTCATTCATATTGAACAGTCCCCCTTTGTATTGAACACCATCATTATTATCTTGATTTTTCATATCCAAACCACTGTTATTGACTTGGTTATTATTCCCAATTTCGCTTCCTTTAACATTTTTACTAATTTTCCTAAATTTTAATTTTTTTGTAAATTTTTTAAACTTTTGTTTCTTTTTTTTTAAATGCTCTTCGTCGTAAGTTGAATTTTGATCAAATATTTCATTAGTGTTGTTGTCGTCATTATTGTTATTGCTGTTTTTATTACTATTATTGCTTTTATTTTTATTATTATTGGTATTTGTATTGGTGTTTTTGTCTCCTAATTCTGATCCCCCCCCTAGTCCCACACCTTCTCTGTAAAATAAAGTTGGTTTTACTAATGAAAAATCATTATTAATATTGCCTGTACTTTTAATTAAATCTGGCGGATCTTCATATTTGGAATTTTCTTCATCACTTTTGATATTGTGATTCCCCATTCCGATTTGTGGTGATTTAGATTTTCGTAATGATATTTTTGCCTTTTTTTTATTAATGTTGGATATAAATTCAGAATTTTGTTCATTATTAATGTTTTTATTTTGAAATAGCATGGCGAGTTCATGTTGTTCTGCTTGATCCCTTTCTAATTCTTCTTCAGTGTCAGTACTTTCTCGATCTTCATTTTCATAAATGATTTCTTTTAGATTTAATGGGATCGTTTCTACACTCAAATTTATTTTGCAAACACATTCTCTCTCTTTTTTCTGAAGTAATAAAATATCATCATATTTTTGCTGAAGAATTTTATATAAATTTAATCTTCCATAGCCGATAATTGTCCCTTTTTGTGTTCGTTTCTTTTTGATTTTTAATTTGAAAATTAGATATTGATTTGTAGACTATTGTGTTTTTTAGTTGAAATTGAAAAAAAAAAAAATTTGTTTATTTTTTTTTAATAAAATGAAATTATACAAATAAAAATTGAGTTTTTCTTTCTTGATTTGTTTGTTTATAATAATCAGAAATTTTCTTTTTGTTTAAGATAAATTAAAACGATCAATTAAACTATTTTGCAATAATTTTTTTACAGTTGTAATGAATTTTAAAGCACAACTCAGGGTATATAAATAGAAAAAGTTCCACAGAAAATTATTTTTTTGTTTTTTTTTGTACAAACTTTCGTTTTTTTGTTTTTTTTTTTATTGATTCGTTCCAACAAGAAAAATTAAGTACCACAAAGCAATAAGAATTAGACAGAACGAGAAAATTGTTGGATGATTTTTGGATTGTAAAAAGAAACCCCATTCAAAAATTTTAGACACATCCAAAATCAAAAATAGGCAAAAAAACTCTGAATTTATTGTATTTTTTCCAAACGTAATATAAAACCACATTTAAGTTACCCAGTATTAATGTTTTTATAAGTAATCATTTTTATTCAAATAAAAGAAAAAAATATAAAACGAAAAAATCAAAAATGATGTGTCCAAAATGATGAAACGAGTGGAACAAAAATTGTATTTAGTAAATTTGTTGAAATTTCATCAACAATTCTTGATCGATCAAAAGATTAGATACCATCAACTTATTATATACATTTTTTCTATTTAACTAAACCATACCTTAAACCTTCTATTGAACATTGAAAAAAAATTCCCAATCTAACACAAAAGATTATGAAACTTGAAAAAACGAAATTAAAACAAAACCCCATAGACAAAAAATTAAATAGTTTGTTAAATCAAAATTATTTCCAAATTGAATGTAAAGTAGAGTATTGTTATTCTTTCAACAGTTTAAACTGTGCCCAAATTTTTGGAATTTAGTTTAGATATTAATTTTCAAATAATTTAAAGTAGGTTGAATAATTGTTTTGAAATGGAAAAAAATGGTTTAACATGATTGCAAAAAAAAGAAAAAGGAAAATTAAAAAGCAACCAAATAAAAAAAAAGAAGAAAAAAAAATGAAATAAAATGTTGAAAAAAAATAAAAAATACTTGTATTTGCAGAATAAATGGGAAAAAATTTTCACTTTATTTTTCTTATTTTTCTTTTACAAACATAAGGGTTTTCCAAGAAATATGTTGTAATTTGTGATCTCTATTTGAGAGAAAGAAAATGAACTTAAAATTTATTCTAATTTCTTCAACAAATACAAGTAATAATTGAAGAAAAAGATAAAAACATGAAAGCACACACTCAACCTTTACACAATGTATAAAATGAATTCAGGAGAGGCATTATTAATCTTTTATGATCTTTTTCTTTTTCTTTTTTCTTTTTCAAAAAGTTTTCTGCTTGATCTAACTTTGATCAACTTTTTTTAAACTAAAAATTAATAAAATGTACATCTGAGTCATTTTAATTACACCTTACTTTTATTTTTCTTCACTTTTAAATAATGAAGGAGAAAAATATTGAATGAATTTGAAAATAATTCATTTGACAAAAAATGTTTTTTTACAGAAAGGGCTTCTGTCCCTTTTATACCTTTACTGCTGATTTAAGGGTTTGAATGGATATTAGAAGAAAAATTAAATTATGGAAATTTCAAAATTGATATCATTTTTTCACAGTTTTGCTCATTTTTATTTTTCTATTTTTTTTTCTATGTAATTCATTTGCAATTTTTTTTTTATTGCAAGATAAATAGTCACTTGGTAAAAAACGTGTTATTCTAAGGTTATTGAAACAGTGAAAATGATTGTAAAGAAATAATATTTATTTATATTGGAATTTTATTTGATCTTCAATTGAAGATATCAAAATGAATATTGTTGTTTTTCTTAATAGGGGAAAAAGAATTTGAGTTTTTCTATTTTTAAGAAAATCTATTGAATTATTATTTTTATTTTATACAAAATATAAACTATTCTCCTTTGGTGTGTATTATTCTACTTATTTATTATTTGTTCTTCAGAAGGTCAATTATAAAAAATAATTGATATTTGGAAAAAAATGTTTGGTCACCCTTTTGTCAGAAACAAAGGTTATATATATATATATATATATATTCTAATTTTACAATTTTCTTTTGAATTAATTCTTTGCTTTTTTATTATCAAGGTTCAAAAATAAAATGAAAGAAAGAAAACTGATAAAATAATTATTTTCAAAGCCCATATCATAAATGTAAAAAAAAAATTTCAAAAAGTTTTAATTCTGAAAAATTTTTTACTTTTATAAAACAGAAAACTAGATCAAAGTTTTAAAAAAGTCTTCACTTTTTTAAAACAACTGTATAAAATGATAATTTTTAATTGTTTTACTTGGTAAAAAGCATATAACTGTTGAGAGAAAAATCTTGGATTGAGAGAAAAATAGTTGGACAGCAATTTTAATTGGGAACATTACTGAAAATGATTTTTAATTTCCTTTCGTTTGTGAAATAACTAAAGAAAATAACAATAATCTACTTATTAGAATAAGGATTAATCTAATTCTACTTTTTCAAAACCTTATCTCTTATAATCTAAAGCAAGTTTAAAAATTACCATTTTCAGAATTAATAGTAAATTTTACTAAAACTTGGATTTTTTGTTAAAATAGCATGATCTACTTTAGTTATCAACCATTTAAATGAGTATTCTACACACAACACAGATTAATGAACTTGTAACACATTTAAACCTGGATTTATATAAAAGTCACCTTGTTATCAATAGGATTTGATTTTCAATTTTACTAAGGTTACCAATTAAAAATGGTGTCCAACCATTTTTCTGTGTCCAACATTTTTCTCTCAACAGTAATAATTTATTGTTTAATAATTTTTATAATAGATTTTTGAGAGTCATTTCAACTATCGAGCACTAAAATCATTTGCTTTTAATTACCTTCGTACTTCAATTATAGAAGAATTCAGGGTAGACACTAATCCCTTAAGCAGATGTTATTTGTAAAGAATTAATTTATTTCATTTTAAAGCTGGCTTAAAAAAGTTTGACCTTAAAAGTTTTGAGTGTTGTTCTGAAATTTGTCCAATTTAAGTTTGTTGACTGTTTTACAGATACTTTTGAAAACTTTTTTAAAATGACTCTAATCGGTTTTGGATTTTTTGATCGATTAATAATTTTAATAAAAAGCACAAAAAAATTTTGCCTCATGTGACAGTCTTTGACTAAAATTGTTAAACTAGATTAGTTAAGATGTGGTAATTGAAAAACACGTTTTTGAATTGAACAATTAAATCTATTCTGTAAAATTTTAAATTAAAATATTTTTGGTATTGTTTCTTCAGGATCGGGAAATGAAAAAATTTAGAATTAAAATCAGGTCTTTAAAGAGTTTCACAGTATTACTCAAAACGCCGAATTGTCAATCAAAAAGCAAAACAAATTCAATGAAATGAAAAAAATTTTTAAACAAACGATCCTTTTTCGTCGGAATTGAAAGACAAAACTTTTCTTTTTAATTCGATTTTTCAAGTATTGTTTTGTTAAAAAAAATAAATATAGTGAACAAAAGTATTTCAAAGCGGGTTGTCATCTGGATCTGTTTTTTAAAATCACAAAAAGTGAAAAAAAACTTTTTGTAATTGTTTTTTTCTTGAAACCAAAAGGAATTTTTCAAAAAAAAGCTATTGACTTACTTTGATTTTGTGGAGATACTGAAATGTTAGGTTGAGATCAAAAATAAATTTTCTTTTAATTTTGGGATTTTGTTTCTTTGTTGCTTTTCTTGGAAGTGAATAAAATCCCCTTGCATTGTTTTTTGTCTCGATTTCTTCTCCTACATCAAACAAAATAGGATGTGATAAGCCGTGCCGGTTTCCACTTATTTCAACACAAAGCTGTAATCTTCTTGACGGTTTTAGAACGATCTTTTTAGATAACTCTAATTTGTTACATATTTTTTTTTATTATATTTTTTTTTTTTAATTATCAGTGTTATTCTTTTTTTGTTCAAAGTCAAAATAAAAAAGATAAAAAGAGAAAAACCATACCGAGTTTTGTAATAATAACTTGACAAGTTCTTGCTACGAAAGTTGAAGAAATGTCACGTAAATCTTTTTTTTTTAAACTGGAGAAATATTTTGATGATTCAATTGACATCTTATGATGAATTTTTTAAAAATTAAAAAATGAAAAATATTTTATTTAAAACTTTCATGTTTCAATCTTTGAAATCATGTCTCAAATTGATTTCACTTGGGTTTCATTTTGGTGAACTTCTTTTGATAATGGGCTTCAATTTTTGAATGTAAGGTATTATTTATTAAAGCCAGATCTTATATTCTTTGTAAGAATTATCACTCCTTTTCCTTAACAGATAGTAAAGTTTTTGTTATTTAAACTGGAGGAAGCTTTTTTAGACAAGATTAAAGAATGAAAGGGAATTTTTTGAATAATTATTTAAAGAAAGGTATCTTTTAAGGTTGGTATAAGATAATGATTAATTACTTCATAATATGCTTTTATATTTTAGAGGTTCTGTGGCTTTAAATATAAAACATCTTTGAGGTTTTTAATTTATCATTTTGGAAATGAGTTTGTCTTTTAATTTTGAATTTAAAATATTTATGAAAACCAAACAATTATTAAAAGAAGTAATAAATTAGCTTCAAAGAATAATTCCTTTATATTACTATCAATGGGAACAACAAATATAATAATTGAGATCTTCCATTTATTGAAAATCTAACAAGTGGTTTTTGAAGATCTAAAAATAATCAAATTTTTTCAAACATTTTTTTAATAATTGATCAATCAAAGAAAAACTTGTACAGCACTGTACAAATCACATGAAAAAAAATTATAAGATTTAAAAATTGGTTATATATTATAAAATTATAATATATCAAATAAAAAATTCTATTTCTATGTACCATCAAGTGCAAAATTTCAAGTGCTTTTCATCCAAAGAGTAATTTGTTTTTTTTTTTTAAATAATGGCAAAAATTGATTTTCAAAAAAAAAGAAACTTTGGAAATTGATACTGTTTTTAAATTGTGTAAAAATATAATTTTTGTATTTTTTTGAAATTGAAGATCGATATTAACAGAAATTTGTTTATGATTTTTTTTCAATGTCAAAACCAAAAAATTGATGAGATAATTTTTTTTCTTCTTTTTTAAGTCTGGGTTTATGAGAAACTATCAGAAACATTTTAGAGTTCAGTAAACATTATGCAAAGTTTACAAGTAGAAAATGAATTTCTTTGTCAATAAGATTTTCAGGGTTGGTTTTGAATGGTGGTTATTAAAAACATAAATGATTATATTATAACGTTTCCAAACCTACCATTTAATCTTTGATAAACCTAAAATTATTTTTCTATATCATACTTTCATTTTTATCATAGGATTTTTATAGAAATATGATGACCAATAATCAAATCATGAGATTATTATTAGAAAAAATTTTCTATGAGAAAAATACTAAATTAAAATTTGAATTTTTCTAATAAAACCCTCCTTGGCAATCAATAATTTTACAAAGACCTTTTCTATTTTTTTGTGTATCTTCAATTTCTCAACACCTAAAAATCAAAAGTTAAGATGCTTTTAAAATAATCATTAAATTTCCTCTTTGATACATTTGTTATCGTTATTTGGATTGGTTTCATAAACAACAAAATTTTTTACTCGGGTTATTAAAAAAGAATTTTTTTTTAGAAAAACCCCGTCTAAACCAGAAATTCTTATGATAGATTATAATAAAAAAAATTATTTTTTGTAACTTTAGGATACAAAAATGTAATTTGATATGTTTTATAAATATATCCAAATGCTTGAAACAGTTATATTTACTTATGTACGTGTACATTTATATACTAAAAATGAAAAAAAAAATGCGATTATTTTTTAATTTGATTTTATAATTGCATAAATAAAACTTATTCGTAAATCATTATCATATAAAAGGTTATTGAGTTTAAATAAATCATGAAATATATAAATATATAATTTAAGTTTTTTTTTTGAATTAATATATTAAAATATTAGATTTCAATTTACAATTACAGATATAAAATTATTATATTTTTTAATATGAATCATTGCTTTTAAATTATATTAAACATTTTTCTTTAATTATTTTCAAAAATATTGAAAATAAAATCATTTTAGTACCAGTTTACTACTTTTTTACAAAAAAAAAACAATTACCATTTTTTAATTCAAAAGATGAGAAACGTTTAAAAATGCGACATTTATTAAAATATATTTAAATAATCCTTAAGTTTATATCTATCATGAATTATAATAAATAATCGTTTTGAGAAAAATGATATATAAAACAATATAATAGCCAACTTTAATTAAACGATTTTATGCATAAGGGGATACACTTGAATCAGCTTACATTTATTTTTTCTTAGACTTTAAATTCATTTACTATGTTTTTTTATAATTTTTTTTTATAGCACAATTTTTTTTCGAGAAAATGAAAGTAATCAACTTAATCAAAAATTTTATAATTTATTTCTTATATTACTTTTCTATTATAAAAAGTGAAGTTCACATATTTTTTAAAATAAATAAAGATTTTTCCCATTTCTAGAGCAGTAGACCTTAAAAGCATTTATACAAAATGAGTAAAAAATTTCAAAAAGAACTCCTACTTTTATACCTGAATCCAATCGTACCTGAAGAAATTTAAAAAATGCGAAACACAAGTAAAAAATAACGTAACAAGAAATAAATGGAAATTAGTTCATTTGTCGAGATAGTTCATAATTAATCATTTTTCTTTTCTTTTTTTCAAAAATAATTTTTATTGTTATTTTTATAATTTTAAATCAATAATGAGTGTCAAATTACACGACTTAATAACAAAAGTTAGAGAAAGCACAACAACAAGTGGGATTAGAGAAATAATTTCTGAAGAATGTGTGCAAATAAGGAATGCGTTCCGTAAAGAAGATACCAAAAATAGACCAAGAAACATTTCAAAATTGATTTACATTGATTTTTTAGGATTCCCAACAGACTTTGGACAAGTTGAATGTTTAAAATTGATTGCACACACGTCGTACGTTTGCAAAAGGATTGGCTATTTAGGTTTGTCGGTCTTGCTAACGGAAAACGAAGAAGTGCTTTTCATGTCAACAAATATCATTAGGAATGATTTGGCTTCCGAAAATAAATTCATTGTTGCACTTGCGCTGAGTTCGCTTGGTAATATCGGATCTGTTGAAATGCTCAGGGATCTTGCACCTGAAGTTGAGAAACTCTTGAAATCTCAAACAGCTTATATTAGGAAAAAGGCAGCACTAACTGCTATTCGAACAATCCGATTTGTTCCAGAAACAGTCGATCGTTTTGTTGGATGTGTCAAATCTTTACTTAGCGACAAAAACCATGGCGTAGTTGTGGGTGGTATTCAGCTTTTAATTGAAATCTTAAAAATTGAGCCAAAAACAATTTCTGAATTTAGAAAGGTTTGTTATCTTTTTGATATTTTATTTCTGTTTTTCTCGATCAAAACAAAAAAAAACAAAAAAAAAAAAAGTAAAACAGTTTTTTTGTTTCAGTTAATACTTCCTTGGTGTTTCCCAAACCAATATTTAATGTCAACCAACCAAACAACCAACACATTTAAAACACAAACAAAAAACATCTATTTTTGCCAATTTTATCGACTGTTTTGAATAACGAAAACCAACTATTGAAAAAATTTTTTTGGAACAACATAAAAACCAAAAGAGAAAATACAAGTAAAACTAAAAATATTGTAATTCAGGATAAATTCAATTTTCTTTCCACTAAACTTTGGTTTATTTAAATTATTTTTTTATTTTTCATCCTAATTTAAATCAAAATTAAAATTGGCTAAATTAAAGAAATTCACATTTAAATAAAACCGATCTTAAGGTTAAAAAAAATAAAAAGGCAAAGTAAAAAAAAGCTCTAAGGGGCTATAAAATTTTTAAAGATGATTTATCATTATTTTTTGTTTTGACTAATATTTCCCTCATTGTGGCTTTATTTTAGATAGTCACTAAGGCCGAGGCATTACGGTTGAAAATAATTTTCTGAAAGAGGAAAAAAAAAAATTTTGTAATTTTTATGAGTGCTTAATACTAAATAAAAATCAACCAATATGTGAAGTGTGATTGATCTCCAAAAATCCATAATCAAAAAAGAGGACATTTTTAGAAAAAAGAGTCAAAGAGAGACACCCAACTTCCAATCTAAATAGTAAGAATATATAATTTTGAAAACAATTGTGCAAGTATTGAAGTCTCTCTCTTTGAAAATTTTTGAGATCTCAAAGATTTTTTTTTTTCCATTTTTTTCTATTCTCAAATGAATTATTTTAATCTCACAAATTCTACAAAATCCTTACTTCGTCAAATATAGAGAGTTATAAAATAACCACAAATTAGATTAAATCAAAATAAATAGATTCTGTACTAAAAGAAAACAATTTGTTTTCAATCGAAGACATTTAACCCTTTGGAAATATAAAAAAATGATAAAAGATGAATTTGTTTTTTCTAAAATTTGATTTTTTGGAATTGAGAATTTTTCAAACTTTTTTTTTTGATTAAATGAATTGTCAATGAGATCCTCTCAATTAATTTTTATTTTGTTATTTGAATTTTGTCATTGATAATTTTTCCAACTTTTTTTTGATTGAATTTTTTGTCAAAGAGATCCTCTCAAAATTTTTTTTATTTGTAATTTGAATTTTTTCAATCAAAAGAAGGGTAATTTCACAATACCCTTTTTAGCTTTCAAGTCACTCTTTGAGTATGGAGCAAATCCACAGTAAATGACTAAACCTTTAAGGTTTACAATTCCTGAACATGAAAAAAAAGATTGTCTTGTGTTAGGTGTAAGGCCATTCTATTTTGGTTCTTAGCTGATCGATCCTAGACTTAGTATAGTGTTTTAATAGGATCAAAAAGGAAATTTTTATTTAGGTTTGGTTTTATTTAGAGCTTTTAAAATAGAATGGCCTTACACCTAACACAAGACAATCTTTTTTACAGTGTTCAGGGATTGTAATCCTTAAAGGATTTTAAAAAACAGTGATAAAAAAGTTTTCAAAAATATCTCAAAAATAGTTATTAAACTTCAATTGGTATATTTTCTAGACTTTATGAAAAACTTTTTTGATCATACTTTTTTAAAACAGTTTTACCTAAAACCAAATAGCTATTGCTTTAAATTGAATACACTATTTACTGATAGATTTAAATTCAATTTATTTTAAGAAAATAATTTTTATATTAGTATCCCTATTATATGTATTTTAAATCTTAAGGAATAACTTGAAACACGAACCCTTATTGATTTCCATTGTTTCACTGTTCAAGTCAATTTTCATCAACTTTGGTGAATCATAAACATTTAATTTAATTTAACAAAATCCAAATAAAAAAGAATTGTTCAAGATATATCCAATTATGTCTAAAAGGGTTGATAAAATTCTCAAAATAAGTTAATATTTTGTATATCAAACAAAAAACAAAAAATGATTATTAATTCAGAACAAGAAAAAATAAAATTAAGAAATTATAAGGTACTCAACTATATTACAAGTACTTATATCATTTAACTTTTCAATATTTTTAAAGTTAAATTGTGAAACGATCTTAAATATCTGATAATTACATCATATTCGACTTTTTTTGTTTAAAATTTTTTTCTTCATCACTTTCCAATTTATTTGTAAAAAAAAAGAGAGATAACGGATTACGGGTTAATAGACAAATTATTTCAAATGTTATCTTTGGTTTTTATTTATTAATTTTTAAATTAAAAAAATATAAAATATTACAAAAAAAAAACAAAAAAAAAAAAAAAATTATAACTTTTATTAAATTACAATACCTAGCTTGTTCCCGGCTTACTTCGAATGTTGAAAAGTTTAGTTGATGCAGGATATGCGCCAGAATATGATTTTGAAGGGGTAACTGATCCATTTCTCCAAGTTTTTATTTTAAGACTATTAAGGATCTTAGGGAAAGATTCAAAAAAATATTCAAATCAGATGATTGACATTTTAACCCAAGTAGGTACATCAAGTGGCCTAAATAAAAATGTGGAAAATTGTATTTTATATGAATCAGTTTCAACAATTTTAACAGTTGAATCCCCAAATAGATTACGGGTTACTGCAATTAACACTTTATCCAAGTTTTTATCTGGAAAGGATAATAATATGAAATATGTTGCCCTAAATACCTTGTTAAAGGGTGTCAACAAGGACTCCAAATCATTAAAAAGACATCGAAAGGTAATTGTAAAATGTCTGCGTGATAAAGATATTTCAATTAGAAGAAGAGCTCTTGATCTCGTTTTTGGAATTATGAATAAAAAAAATGTTAAAGAATTAACACAAGAATTACTTGACTGCTTGCCTAAAGCTGAACACGACTTTCGATTTGATATCACCGCAAAGGTTTGTACAGCAATTGAAAAATTTTCTCCAGATGACCAATGGCAAATAGATACTTTAGTTCAAGTTTTAACAATTGTAAGAATTTTATCATTATTTATTGTAATTTTTTAATAATTTTTGGATATTTAACTTTTTTTTTTCAAATTAAAAATGATCATTTATTTCAAATAGTCAATAATATTTTAAGTTTACTAATACTTTTAATATAAACTCCATTTCAAAAATTGTGACTCACCTGAAATAATAAATTGAAAAAAAAAATATATTTCTTTTCGTATTCAAGAACTTCTAATAATGAAATCTGATTTGTAATTCACTTTTAAATCATTTTAAATCTCTAAAAACCTGAGATTTTAAAAATTAAAAAAAAATAAAACCAAAAAACCAAAAAAAGAGAGTAAAAATTTTTGAAACGAGTATTACCGATTTTTTATTACTGAATTTTCACCGAAAAAAAGTTAACAAGAAGATTTTTTATGAATAATTAAAGTCATTTTAAAAGACATTAAATAGTCGAAATTTTCTAAGTGGTTATTTGTCTTTTTCGAAGATCTCTTTTTTTTTTTCCACATGATCTTTTGCAATAAAAAAAGGAAAAAGCGAAAAGAAATTGAAAAAAAAGAAAAAGAAAAAGAAAAACAGAAATTTGAAAAAGCAAAACAAAAATTTGCAAAATTAGAAAAAATGATTCATCCAAAAATTTTTTTGATAAGAATATGAGATAAACCCTCAAAACAACTTCCAATAAAAGTATAAATTGAGTCAAAATTTTTGAAAAATAGTTTTTATATACTTTCCAAGGAAAAAATTCTCTTATTTTTTTTATTTTCTTGGAATACTCAAGAAATTAACAAATTTTTATTTTTTTTGATCCAAAATAAAAAAAAAAAAAATGAATAAAAAACATAAGTGGAAAAAAAAAGAGAAATCTTCAAGTTTTAAAACATGTCACTCAAACTGCTTAAGAAAGTGAATCAAACAGTTTTAATCAGCAAGACTTTGTAAAAATTATCGTCTTCACTTTTTTAAAAAAGCTGTAGAAAAATCTAAAGAAAAGTTTAAACCGTAATTTCGAAAAATATGCTTTTAGATAAATTTTTGATAAAAATTAATTTGTGATATTATTTCATTTTGTCAAAACGCATTATTTTTACTTTTAATAAATTCTAACTTTATTATCTTTCAATTTATTTTAATTTTACGATTTATAGGGTGGGCAATATATTAGAGACGATGTTATTGCAATAATGACTCACGTAACTGGAAGGAATCAAGAACTTCAATATTATGCATCAAAAAAATTATATAATTCGCTCTTAGATGATCGGTATCGTAACCAAAAATTCATACAAGTAGCGGCTTGGGTAATTGGCGAATTTGGCGATATTTTATTAAAAAAGAGTATTGAAGAAAATGAATCAATTGATCCTTCTCAAATCATTGATCTTTGTCAAATTATTATCACAAGTTCTAGAAATGATGATCTTACAAAATATTTTATCTTAAATACTTTAATTAAACTTTCAACTAGAATTGAAGGCTTTAATGAAACAATTAAAGAAATAATAAAACCTTTTATGAAGCATGTCAATATTGAAATACAGCAACGTGCCTGTGAATATTTTAGGCTTTTTGAGGATAAAGAATTACTTGTCTTCAGTTTTGACAGAATACCTGTCAAAGATGATAATATGGAAAAGCAAGAAATAGAAACAGTCCAAGAGGATCAAACAGCAAATGAAAATAGCACAAAAAATACAAACACCCAAGAAAATACAGATCAACAATTTTCACCCAATAACAATCAGAGTGGTCAAGGAACTGAAATGAATATAATGGGTGGAAATAATGTTATTTCCCAAAACAAAACTCAAGAAACATCCAGTATTGAAAATTTACTACAATTAGATTTCAACAGCAACAACAATAATCAAAATGTTAACAAACAAACAACAAATATCCAAAATCAACAGTCTAATCAATCAACTGAGGATTTTCTTTCAGATATCTTTGGTACAAATAATAATCCCAATAGTAATAACACACAAAATGTTCAAAATACCAAAATTCAAAATGTTATGGGTATTTTAGGTACAGAAAATGGAATGGGAACGGGAAGAGGAACTGGAATGGGAACAGGAATGGGAACAGGAATGGGGAGAGGAATGGGGAGAGGAATGGGGAGAGGAATGGGGAGAGGAATGGGAACAGGAATGGGAAAAGGAATGGGAACAGGAATGGGAAGAGGTAATGTAAATACACAAAAAAAAAATCCTTCTGCAATTATTTATAATCAAGACGGATTAAAAATCCAAATGAATTTTAAACTTGTCTCAGTGAACGGAATACCAGCAGCAATGGTACAAGCAATATTCACCAATTCAACACCAACGCCAATGACTGATCTAATTTTCCAAGTTGCAGTACCAAAGCATCTTCAAGTGCAAATGGCTCCTCCGTCCAGTAAAATTATTCCAGCAAATAATATTGGGAAAGTTACACAAACATTCAGAGTGATCAAAAAACAAAATATTAAAATAAAACTGGCTATGATGACAAGAATTCAATATAAAATTAACGGAATGCCAATTAGTAAACAACAAGAAGTTAAAAATCTTCCTCTTATATTTTAAATTTATTATTTTTTTTTTTCCTGAAATAATATTTAAAGATATTTATACCAATTTCGATTTTCTACTCAATTTATTTATCAATATATATATATGTATATATATTATAATATACATTCAAATTGTTAAGTTTATATTCTTGAAATTTTTAGATTTATCTAAAAACCAAAAAAAAAATAACTTTTTATTTTTCAATAATACAAAAAATAATTTGGCAAAAATAAAAAATAAAAAATTCAAATTATTTTTTAATTCAATTATTTTTTTACATTTTGAATAACTTAACAATATTTTATGATATTTTTTGATTATTATTATTATTATTATTATTATTGTTATTGTTACTTTTTTTGTTATCATTATTATTATTATTATTATCATCATCATCATCATCATTATTATTATTATTATTATTATTTTCATTATTTATAATTGATGTTTTTTTTGGTATTATTATTCATGTAATGATTGTTATTTTCAAAATTCTACTTTTGTAAAATTTTATTGCTCTTATTTTCATTTTCATCATTATTATCAAAAAAAACTTCTTCATAATCATTATTTGAATCTGAATCATAATTTAGTTTCTATTATAAACAAATCCACCTTTTTTTTTGGGTTGGTTTTTATTGAAATAATTTCCGATAATCAACAGATTAGGTATTAAATTGGAAAATTAAATATTTAAATAATATGGTATTAATTGTATCTAAAAAGAAAGAAATTATTTGGGGGTTTCTTTCGTTAATGGTTTTCTTTTATGGTTGTTTAATGATTGATTTAACAATTTTGGTATTTTTTTGAATGAATCTATAATCTAAGTATGAATGATTAAGAACAAATAATTCTGATTTTTGCATAGTGCAAAAAATTTAAGATTTTCCCAAAATTTGATTAAAATTCTAGTGGACTTTTAAACAAATTTTTTGCAAAGCGATTTAATTTTTCAAGTTTGGAATTTTCATTTTTTTCATTCAAAAATTTTTCTAAGTTTTCCAAAAAATATGGACTCGGTGGTATTTTACACCAAATCCCCCTAACATCCAATGAATTTTTTTTTACATTCTTTCTATTAGATATAAGAGGGAATTTGTGGTATTAAAAGGCCTTTTTTGGTGAAAAAAAAATATTGGAAGTAGCCTTAATAAATTTTGAATAATGATTTTTTATATTCAGTTAGATAAGGCATTTCAGCTTTAATAAACTATTTTTCAGTCAAAGGGGACCAGTTGTAATGGAAAAATACACGTGTTTAAAGGGTTTGCATAGATATTAGAAGAAAAATTTTATTTTGGAAATTTCAAAATTGAAATCATTTTTTCACATTTTTGCTCATTTTTGTTTTTTTCGATTTTTTTTTAAAAACGTCATTCAGTTGTACAAAATTTTTTTATTGCAAGATCAATAGTCACTTGGTAAAAATGTGTTATTCTAAGGTCATTGAAACCATGTAAAGATTGTTGAGAAATCATATTGATTTCTATTGCAATTCTATTCGATCTTTAATCTTGATATTTGATTAATAAATGTGAAAAATTTTCACTTCATTTTCATTTCCTTTTTCAAATAGAGACCACAAATACCAACAAACTTCGTTTGGGGGCTTGATTTCTAAAAGAAAAGTATGGAAAATGAAGTGAAAAATGTTTCTTATTTATTATTCAAATACCAGTAGAAGTTGAAAAAGAACATCGTTGTTTTTCCCAATAGGCATTAAGAAATTGAGTTTTTCAATTTTTAAGAAAAGATATTGATTAATTAGTTTTCTTTCAGACATATATCAACAATTCTTTGATGTGTATTATTCTCTTTATTTCTTATTTATTCTTCAAAGGTCAATTGTATAAAATAATTGATATTTGAAAAAAACGTTGGGCACCTTGGACTGAAACAGGGTTTATATCCTAAGATATTTAACAAAAAAAATCTTTTAGAATATTGATAATTATAAAAAAATGTATAAAATGTATTCAATTGTTAGAGATCAAATTGTATTTTTTAAAGTCAACAAAAAGAGAAAGAAAAAAAGTAATTATTAAATTTCCTAATTTTTTTTTATTACTAATTGATGAAAGACTTGATTATTTGATTATTTGATTATTTGATCATATAAAGGTTCATGGGTACATAAAAAAAAAATCCTTGTATTTATCTTTGAATATTTCTTTATTTTTTGTGTGATAAATAGGTATATTTTAGTGGTTGTATATTGTAATTATAGAGTACTTGTTAAGAACTGTTTTTATAATTGGTTCTTCAACCAACAAAAAATCAATTAATATTGATATTTTTTTATTATAATGATTTTTTTTTTGTATAACAACCAATAAGAATTATTTTTTTATTATTTGTTAATTTTTAAAATTTTAAATTAAGTTATAATAAAGTAAATACACTTTTATATTCAAAATCATGTACCAACAAAGTTTTTATTTCTTTATTTTTATGATTACGATATTATTTATAAACTAATATGAACTTAAAATTCTTAAATTATTGCTCACTTTTAGAATCTTGAAAAATAATTTTTTTTAGAATTATCGTATTGAGAAAAAAATATTTCAATTATAACTAATGTTCATATTTTTTTTTCTATTCTGTTTTCTTTCGTTTTATTTTTTCAATGTTTTTTTTTTTCTTTTTGTTTTTTGAACCTTTCTTTTCAATTTTTCTTTTTGTTTTTTTCAAGTAGTAAAAAAATTGGTACTTATCAGGTTCCAAAATATTTATTTTTCCTTTATCATTGAAATTGTGAATATACCCATTAACAATTCTGGTCTGTCAGAGGATCTTTGATTTCTCTCTTCATCATTAAAAAAAATATTAAATATTTTTTATATTGATAATTATTGGCGAACAAAATCCAAAATAATTTTAGTTCATTTTTTTATATTAAATATTAGGTTTGAATTGATTTTTAGAAATTGTATAAATAAAAAAAAAAAAAAAATCTTAACCCAAGATAATAAACTCAAATTATTTTAATTTATTCTGAAACATATTTATTTAGAATTAACAAAAATTGCAGAATCGCTATATCTTAATTCTAATCTCAAGATTTCTAATTGAGTTCTCAATTGGATTACTAATGTATCCTAATGATTTGAGATTTTTTTTTAACACTTCCCCCATAAAAATATCTGATTAAATCTGTTAACTACATATATGCTAAAAAGTATTAAAGAAACATGAATTAGCAATCAAAAAGGATCCTTATTCTAGTAAAAAAATTAGTAAATTGAATATCCCAAAACTAAGATGGTTTTCATTATTTTCCTTTTTATATATTTGTGAATAAACTTTTTAATTTTTGAAATGGATCAAAAGAAATCATTTAGAAAAGGAAGAAATACAAAGAACAACAACAAATTCAATAAAAAAAGAAATCTAAAACAGAAGCAAAAACAGAAACAAAAACAGAAACAAAAACAAAATCAAAAACATAACAAAAAAGAAAAAGAAAAGGAAATAAAAAAAGAAAAGGAACATGAAGAACAAAATGAAATTAACGAACGTAAACGTAAAAATAAACCAAAGCCCTTTACAAAAAATCTTTTTGGGATGGGTAAAAAACGAAGGAAAAACCAAAACCAAAGCAACCAAGGTATACACAGATCAACAAAAAAAAAAAATTCCAAAACCAAAAATAAACTACAAGGTGCAAGATTCCGATTATTAAATGAAAAGTTGTGTAGTATGACTGGTAAACAGGCTCTTAAATATTTCCGAACAAACAAAGAACAATTTAAAAAAGTAAATTGTCTTTTTTTTTGCTTTCTCTTGATTTTTTTTTTTTTTTTTATTGGGTTACGAATATGTCTACTTAAAAAATAAAATAAAAAATAAAACTCTATTTAAATCAAAAGTACCATCAAGTTTATAAAGAGCAGGTGAAAAAATGGGACAACAATCCTTTAGATGTTATAATTGAAGAAATAAAAACGCGTCCTCAGAACTTAAAAATAGCTGATTTGGGTGCTGGTGAAGGTACTTTCTTTCTTTCTTTTTCTTTTTCTGATCTTTATCAAATTTATTTGTTATTTTTTCAGTTTAATCCTAACCATTTTTTAAACCGAAGACTAATTTCGAGTTTCTAGAAGTCATTCTTTTTCTTGTCAAGGTTTGGTTTAATGGTAACAAATTACTAATTCAAACACATTTATCTATTTTTTTTTTATTTTTTTTCCACTAATTTTCTCATTTTCCAATATATACACTTGACTTGCCAACAAAAGGCCGATTGGAAAAGAGTGTCAGACAAAAAGTTTATTCTTTTGATCTTTGTTCAACGAATTCATGGGTAACAGAATGTGATATCTCACACGTAACTATCTTTTCTTTCTTAACATTTTATAAATATTTTTCAATAAAATCAAATTATCACTATTAAAACTTTCTCCAAGTTAATTAAGGAGAGTTTAAATTAAATCTCTCAAGAATATTATTTTTCATTAATTTTATGTCGATCTTGAGTTTTTTTTCAACAAACAATTAACTAAAACATTGGAACTTGAAATAATAAATTTTCATTTCTTAATTAGAAAATAACAGGATTGTTCACAATAAAAAAACTCTAAAACAAACATCAAAAGAAGAACACAATCCATCTAAATACTTTCAAGTCTTTTTGGAACACTTCAGCATTACGATCTGCAAGAATTCAAGTTCTGATCATTTCAGATCATATTATTTTAAAATTTCAAATACTAAAAATTTTTAAAAGCATCAAAAGGGTAAAAAAAGAAGAATTAACAAAAGAAAATATTTTGAAATTTAATTGAAATTTTTGTAAGATTATCTAAAAAAAATATTTGTTAAATTTTAATACCCTAAAACTATTTTTCAAAAAACCGAAAAGCGATAAGTTGTTCAAATTGCAAGTTTGAAAAAGTTTGAGTTGTAAATAAACTTTTTAAATTGAAAGTTATTGAATTTTGATATTTTTATTGCATTGGGAATATGAAAAATAATTTCAAAAAACAAAAGTGTGGGCTATTCTTATAGTGTTTGAAAGAATTTTAATAATCAAACTTTTGTGAAAAAATGAAAAAAAAATCACAGTTGACAAGTTGTTTGAATTAATTATGGCACAAAACAAAATTAAAATAAAATCGAGATTTTATTATTTTATTATTGATGGAAGAAGTGTAAATTACACTCTAGATGTCCTTTTACTTAAATTTCCTCTCATAGTAATTTAAGTGTAAAATCATAGATTTCACGATTGTTCAAGGGAAAGGCACACCCAATTTTTTTTTATGTTTAAAAAAGCAAAAGCAAAAAATTGAAAATGAAAAGGAAAAAGAAAAAAAAAAAAAAAATTTGAAATATAAAAAGGGTTTATAAGAAGCAATTGGTTAAAAATCAAAGAAAGAAAAAACCAATGCTATCTTATAATTAAGGAATAACAAAATCACACCCACAATACTATTGGTTGATTTAATAATTTGATAATTGATCATGAATGTTAAATTGGGGATCGTTGTTTAAGTTGTTGTAATTTCTTTTTTTTTTTTTGATTTGATTCGCTTTAAACCATTTGTCATTTTTAGGATTTGATTTTTTGTTTTTATTTTCAAGTTACTGATACTTTGGTGTTTCAGTGTATCCGTATTAGCAAGTAACCACTTGATCTTTTTCCTTTGTAAACTCTTCTTCCCAATATAACCAAAATTCAGCCAGGGAAAAAATGGAAAAAAATACAATAAAATCGAGATTTAATTCCATCTTTCAAAATTTACAATTATGAGTCATTAAAAATCAATTTTTTTTTTTTTGTCCCATTTATGGAATACAATTTCATAGTTTAAAATGTAACCCATTTGGAAGTTTAATAGATTTTGAATTGTAATTATTAATTAATAATATTGGTGTTTTAAACAAGCTGTAGAAATTAAAGACTAAAAAAAAAGTTTTAGCCAAACTACAAAATAGTAAAAAATTAAACAGTTTGAGCAACATTTTCTAAAAATTGTATTCCTCACTTTTTTAAATCAGTTGTTTGAAAAAAATTTTCTAATTTCATTTTCTGAAATTAATAAATAAATTTTTTTTTTAATTCCAAAATGATAAATGGCCATTCTATTAACCACATTTGTATCAAGAAGTAAGATTTTTTCTATACAAAAAATCTAACTTAACATTGATATTTAAAGATAAAGTAATTTTAAAAAAGTGAAAAGATAAGCTTTTACAAAGTAGAAATTAGTCTTAGATTAAAAAAATGAAATAAACTTTGTTTCTGTCGAAAAGTGCCCCAAAAAAAAATCCAAATTTCAATTATTTTTTGGAATTAACCTTTTAAGAACAAATAAGAAATAAGTACAACAATACACACATAGAGAATAGTTGATAACCATATGACATTAAATCAAATTAATCAATATATTTTCTTAAAAATTGATAAACTCAAATCCTTAGGGCTTTATTGAGAAAAACAACAATGTTCATTTTGATCTCCTATTAAAGATCTTCTAAGAAGATTCCTAATAGAAATCAAAATGATTTCTCTAAAATCATTTTCACAGTTTCAATGACATTAGAATAACACGTTTTTACCAAGTGACTATTGATCTTTCAATAAAAAAAATTTTTGCAACTGAATTACGTGTAAAAAAAAAATGTGCAAAAATGTGAAAAAATGATTTCAATTTTGAAATTTCCAAAATAAATTTTTTCTTCTAATATCCAGGCAAACCCTTTAAAAACGTGTATTTCACCCATTACAACTGGGTACCTTTTACTGAAAAATAGTTTACTAGAGAACAATCAAAAGTTTATTATTGATTTTTTTTCTTTTTTTTTTTCCTTTATTTTCATATACAAAATCTTTTTCAGAAACGCACAAATACCAATTATTCTCTCAATTAAATTATATTTCTTTACAAATTTAAAATTTTATTTAAAATTAATATATTTCTTCTTATATGTATATAGGTTCCTTTGGAAGATTCAAGTGTTGATATAGTAGTGTTTTGTCTTTCATTAATGGGGTCTACTTATATTGACTACTTACTAGAAGGGTACCGTCTTTTAAAAATCGGGTAAGTTTTGAAAAAAAATTATTATTTCATTTATTTTTTAATCTTTGAAAAATTATTAATTTGATTTTTTTTATTTTCTCAAAATATTTTTCATATTCTGATCCATATTATTTATTTTTTCTTTCTTTATTTATTTGTTTATCCATCATTCTTTTGATAATATAAAGTGGTGAAATGAAGATTGCAATTGTAACTTCAAGGGTTAAAAAACTTGATAAATTAATCAAAGGAATTTCAAAAATTGGATTTAAAGCTCAAAAAATTGATAGATCAAATAATTATTTTTTGATTATAAATTTTAAAAAATTTAAGCGACAACTTAAAATGGATTCAACCTTAAAAAATCAACTTAAAAGGGAAATTGTTCTTGGTGAATACAAATATAAAAAACGTTAAGTATATATCTATATGTATGTATGTATGTATGTATGTATGTATGTATGTAGATGCGTATGTTTAATTATAATTCTTTCGTTTTTAATTTTATTTTATATATTAAATAATTTTTTAAATCGAATAATAATAACTTATTGAATTCTATCATCGATAATTTAATAATTATAGAACATTCTTTAATAAAATTTTAAATTTAGAAATATTTACATTTTTTTTTTTTTTTTTTTTATTGAAAATATATATATTTAGTGTTAATCTCCTTATTCATAATTGAAATTATCATCATAAAAATATATTAAGCCTCTCAATAAATATTTTTAAAAAATCACTAATCTTGAAAAAGTTAGTTTAAAAATTCAAACAAAAAAATTTCTATTTTTTTTTTATTTTTTATTATTGATGAGAGGTGATTCAACAACAATACTACTTTTTTACCTTTAGGTTTTTTTTAATTTGAGAAATAAAAAGAAAATTTCAAAAATCTTCTTTTTATTTCAAAAATTTTAAAAAAGCTAGGCACTTTACGGCATTTGACGACACTTTTCGTTAGGTTTTCCAAAATTTAAAAGAATTGAGCAAAATCTTTGATTTTTCTATATTCTTTTGAATTCTGGAAAAGTGTCGTTAGGTTTTCTTGAGTTTTCTGTTTCTTTGAAAAATCAGTAGATTTTCGTTAGGTTTTTTTGGGTTATCTATTTATTTAGAAAATCAAAGGATTTTCAAAATAAAATAGAAAACCTCAAGAAAAGGTTCGTTAGTTTTTTTTACTTTATAAAATAAAAAGAAAATTTATTAAATTTTCTTATCATTTAAAACAATTAAAAAAAAAGGAGGAAATAAAAGGCACTTTCTGAAACTCTAAATTTATTTAGCATTTTTATTCTAGCTATAATTTAGGCGAGATTCTAGTTCATAGGATATCTTTTCTTTATTTAAATAATAATTTTATTTTTTAAAAAAGACAAGAAAAAAAGAATGAAAATCCATAAATAAAGATGGTAATAAAAATAAAAATAAAAAATAAAAATTTCTTTGTAAACATTTTTTTGTGTCCCAAGTGTTGAATGGGTTAGTGGTTGTTTTCTTTTATAGCCAATTTGTTTGGATCACCACCATAATTTGCATTAATAAAGAGATCTAAATATTTGAAAACTTCCAATTCAGATGAAATAGTTGATATTATTAGCCATGAAATTCGAAACTTTCGAAATGGGTTTCTGTTATAAGTATTGAGTTATTAAGAAGAAGAATTTTTTTAGAAATTTTTTTTGGGTTTATTTTTTTTAGATTTTAGTTTTTTTTTTATTTATTTTTTTTAATTGTTTCCCAAATCTTGTTTTTAAAAAATCCCAATTAGAGTCCACATTTTCAATAAAAACCTACTAATAATTCTATATTGATTCCCTGGAATCAAATGTTTCTTTTATATTTCAATGATAAGTTTCAACTTACTTCTTGTTTACATTCGTTTTTACACTCTAAATTCTTCATTCTCAAAAATCTAATAATTAATTAATCGATTTTTTATAGTTATTAAAATGAATTTTATTTTTTTCAAAAAAATAAATTTTTGAGTTTTTTTCTATTTGAGATTTTAGTTTTCATATCTTTTTGACAATCCTCAAGTTTTTGTGTTTGTATGTCCTCAGAAGAAAATTATTTTACTTTGAAAAGGAATCAAAAGTTTTTTTTTTTTTTTTTAAGTCGAGTTTTGGTACCAAATAAAAAATACTTTTTAATTCTAGTGTATATGAACAACATTAATTTTTAAAAATTTTTTCAAAAATTTATCAAAAAAGGTACTTTAACAAGGAGAAAATGTTGATAAAAAATGATTCAATTGTAACCATTTTATATTATAGTCTGATTCCAAATTATCAATTTTGTAATTCGAAAATTCGAAATATGTAAATATTTTAACTCTAAATTCATTTTTTCTATTCTGAATTTTTTTTTAAAAAAAAATATTAACTTTTTGTGATTAATAATGACTGAAAATATGATTGATATCTTAGGAAATGGTGGAATAATGAAAGAAATTTTAAAAGAGGGTTCTGGAGAAAAACCTCTTCCTAATTCAACAGTTAAAGTTCATTATGTTGGTACCTTAACAAACGGTAAAAAATTTGATTCATCACGCGATCGAGACCAGCCTTTTGAATTTGTCGTAGGTAAAAGATCTGTTATCCAAGGATGGGACCTCGGTATCCCAACAATGAAAATTGGTGAACTTGCAAAATTTACAATCAAGGCAGATTACGCATATGTTTGTCTTTTTATTTTTTTTTTTTTTTTCTTCCTTTTTTATTTTTTTTCTCTTTCTTTTGACTTTGGATTTTTGCTTTTTGGAATGAAGTGTTTTTTTTTTTATTTTTTTTTTATTTTTTTTTTATTTCAAGATTAAAATGGGTAATTCTTGATTTTTGAACAAAGCTACTGTTAATTGAAAAAAAAATTAAACAAAATTTTCATTCATCTTCCAAAAAATATTTACAAAAGATCTCTAAAAAAATTATACTCTTTATGAGACTAAATCTTGTTTTATATTTTGAATTTCCCTTTTTAGAGTATTGACTACAGGATTTTATTTATAGTTTCTTTTTTTTTTGTTTCTCTTTGAAAGCTGTTGAAAATTTTGTTAAATTTGTTTTTCGATTAACAGTATTTTAATACTTTCTGTTTTTTGAACAAAAAAAGGGAATAAAGTTTGGGAATAAGCAAAACAATTTATTTTATAAAAATTTTTTCTCTTTATTTTTGTATAAATTCTTTGGTGCTTTTTTGCTTTAAATTCATGCTACCAAAAAAAGGAGAATTGGTTTATTTTTTAGAATACAACAATTGTTAACAGACTCTTTAAAAAAGTTCAAACCAAAAGTTTTAACATGTGTTATTCAAACTATTTGGTTCACTCTTTTAAGCAGTTTGTGTAACAATTTTTCAAAACTTTTAGATGTCGCCTATTAAAACCTTTAGATCTCACTTTTGAAAAGGGCTGTACCAAAACCAAAATTCAAAAAAAAATTCTCGTCATGAAAAGGGTAAATGGTTCACAAAAAAATATTGAGGTTTGGTAATAAATACAATCTTTCAAATTGTTTTATTAACTCTCGACGCGAGAACAAATCCCCCACCTCACCTCCATTTCAAAACTACCTCTTTTATAACAATTATTCTTCTTCTTTAGACACTGATACAGTTAATAATTACTAAATTTATGAAAAAAGAATTTTAATGGGAATAAAACCGCAACAAAAAGAATGATACCTCTGATAAAAAAGTAAATCTGACACAATGTGAGAAAGGTGTAATCCAAATGTTAGAAAAATGACATTTCTTTATCTCGTATATATTTCACACTTGTTAATTTTTATAATTCGGTTATCACAATAAGATAAATTGTCTTTTTTTTATTAGGTTCCGTGTGAATGTTTGGTATTGTAAATGAATTGGATTAATAAAACGATTCAGTTAATTTCGGCGATCTTGGTGATTATTGGACTATTATCATGGTATTATTAATTCAAAGAGTTTCAAAGTTATTTAACCATTCTGGAAAAAAATTTTCAAATGGAAAAAAATTGTCAAATCGGTTTTAATTGAAAAGATGGTAAGAAAGGGAAAATTTTTCAATTATTTTTTTATTTCTTGTTTACTGATCAATGAAGATATCTGAAACTGAAATCCCCCAAACTTGATTAATATCTATTGTTAAAATCCCAAAGCCAATTTCACATGAATGGAAAAAGCATAGAATCAAAAAATCCAAAAAATTCACTTTTTCGAATGCTTACAATTAAATCTCAAATTTGATAAATTGAAAATACTATATTTTTGGTTTTATTTGTTTTTTTGAATTTTATTTTGATTTCAATCATGGATCTAATTTTTGGACTTGGTTTTTGTTTTAAAAATGAAGAAAAAAAGACATTAAACAAGATTTGAAAATGAGAGAATTTACTATTATTTCTGAAAAAAACTTTATTTTTGTTCAACAGGTTCATCCTCATAAAAAATTGTTCCAAAACTCTATCAAATCCTAAAATTGTCAAAACATATGTAATTAGAGTACCTCTTCTTGATTTTTATTTTATGGATTAAAACATAAAAAGTAATTTACTTGTATAATATGTAAAAAAAAAAAGCCACTTTAACCATTTTCTGAATTTTTATCAAAAAATAATCAATATTTTCGTTTATCATCATTTGAATAAAAAAGATAAACACTAACTTGTGTATATCTCAACATTAATAATACTAATTGTCAGATATAAAAAACCAAATTCTGAGTTAAAATTTTAAACAAAACAATATTTACAAAAAAAAACATTTAAAATAATAAGAATTGTTTTAAAATTTTCGAAGCAACTATTACCCAGATTTTCTTTTGTAAAATCTATTTTTTAACTGTTCTACAAATTGAATTTTTCATTTCTTAAACAAAATTAGTTTGAAATACAATTATGTAATCAATATAAACAAACAACTTATTTGAAATAAAATATTTAATCATCCTAAACAAACTTGTTGTTTCAACCAAAGTAATTACGAATTACATAAAACAAAAAAAAAAAAATCTTCACAAGAATAAAAAACAAAAATAAAAAATGAAAATCTTATTAAAATAAAGTTACTATTCTCAATTTGTATGAAAATAATAAAAGTGTATCGAATTATAAGTAATAAAGTGGTTTAAAAACGATGTAATTTAGTTTATTTTTGCATGTATACATAATATTACCATGATTTAATTACAAACTTGTAATTTCTAATTTATTCAAAAATATATTTTGGTCTAAACTAATGAAAAATTAAAAATAAATATAAAATAGGGAAGTCAAAGTCCATCTCAAGATATTCCACCAAACTCAACTTTAATTTTCGAAGTTGAATTACTTGGCTTTGAATCCCCAGAAACATGGGATGTAATTTTTGAAAAATGTTTAAAAAAAAAAGAACTTGGAAATCAAAAATTCAAAGAAGGTAAATGGCAAGAAGCAGAAAACGAATATCACGGCGCAATTCATAAAATCTCGGAAATTCCAACTTCCTCACTAAATGAAGAAGAAGCAAAAAAAGTCACTGACCTTACCTTAGTTATTCATTTGAACTCTGCAATGGCAATGATCAAAACCGGAAATTTTCATCATGCATTATCCCATTGTAGCCAAGCACTTGCAATCGACCCTAAAAATACCAAGGCACTTTATCGAAAGGCTATATGCTTAGGTTCTGAATCAGATTTCGAAGGTGCAATTTCTACTTTAAAATTTGGTCTCGATGTCGATCCAAATAATGGCGCAATGAAATCAAAATTAAAATTCTATATGCAAAAGAAAAATGACGAAATTAAAAGAAAAAGAGAAATGTACCAAAGAATGTTTAAAAAAAAATAAATAATATTAGAAAATAATCATATTATTAAGATTATTTATTTTTTTCTTTTTATCCATCTTATTATTATAAAGATCAAAACAGATAACAATTGTTTATTCAAAAAATGAGGTGATTTTCAATGCTTTTTTCTTATTATTATTATTTTTTTTTTTTTTTTCGTTTATTTTTGTTCTAAAATCAGAATATTAAATGTTCTCTACTTATTATTTATCATTTCTAATTCCACATTCAATAATTACCAAAATAATAAATGTTAACCTTTGGTAATTTTTTATTTCTTTGGACTTTTAATTTTTCCTCTTCATTGATTTTTATTTTATAAGATTTTTGGTAAAAAATAATTGTTAAGCGACTACATAAGTGTAAGCAGGATGTATCTAAACACAATCTCAAAAATTGTTACTCACCTGAAATAATAAATTGAAAAAAAAAAATTATTCTTTTGTATTCAAGAACAACTAATGATTAAATCTGATTTGTAATTCACTTTTAAATCATTCTAAACTTATATAAAAGCCTGATATTTTAAAAATTAAAAAAAAATAAAACCAAACAAACTAAAAAAAAGTGAGTAAAAATTTTTGAAATGAGCATTCCCCATTTTTTATTACTAAACTTTCACTGAAAAAAATTAACAACAAGATTTTTTACGAATAATAAAATATATTTTAATAGAACATTATATAGTTTCGATTTTTTTTAGAATATTTTTTTTTTCAAGATCTTTTTTTTTTCCACTTGATCTTTTGCAAAAAAAAAGAAAAAAAAAAGTAATTGATTAAATTCTCAAAGAAATACCAAACTTAGAACCATTCACTCATTGAAATGTTAACAATTATTGATCAATTACAATACTCTAAAATACAGAAATAAGAATTTCAACTATAAAAAAAAGTAGTAACTTTACTTTAATAATGATCACCATACAAAAATGAATTATTAAATTTGTTAAAATTTAGAAATAACATTAATCGAAGGTTAGATACCATCAACTAATTGTATTTGTGTTTTTTCATTTAATAAAACTCAACTTTTATTTCAATTATTTCAATGGCCTTTTTGATTGAATATAAAGTATTTATTAAATAAACAAAAAATGAAAGGATATTATCTTATAAAAACTAAAAAAAACAAAACATAATAATATTTTAAAAATCAAAATTATTTTCAAATTAAATGAAAATGTATTAATCTTATTTTTTTTTTTTTTTTTTTGAACATTCTTATTGTATCCGGATACTCTTTGAATTGGAATAATAATTTGTGTCACTGAAAAATTATATGTTGAACCGGTTTTGTGTTATTTAAATATTTAACTCAAAGAATAAATATCCAGTTGAGATTTTTTTTCCATCTTTTTTGATTTTTTTTTTAACTAATAATTATTTATTTTATATTATGATACCATAATGATAATTATTTATTAATTTTCGAATTGTTAAGTTTTTTCAATTTCCTTTTTCTAATAGGATTTATTTAATTTGAATTTTTTCAGTAGATTGAATTTTGATGATATCATAAACTCTTTCTGAGAGTTTAGAATAATTTTAACTCTATTCCAGAATTTTTTTTCTCGGATCTTATTATCTGAGCTACAAAAAAATGTTCTTTATTTAACAAGTTGTAACAATGGTATTAAATTTTAGGTCTCTGGTGGGTTTTTACAACAAAAATTCAAACTAGTTAATATAATTTTGTGTTTTTTCAGCAAGAATATTTTGATATAATAAAATTTTGATCTTAAGTTCTTTCTTTGATCTTCATTTCAATTTTGAGTTGAACGGGTAAAGTATATAAACCACACATAAAATATATAAAGGTATATAATAAAAATAATAGATAACATTCAAATAAGATGGACGAATAATAAAAGCTGGGTCAGATAAAAATGGTTTAGAAGTAAATATATTAGAATTTTATATCACAAATGTTTTCAAAGTCTATCTCTAAGTAAATAATACAAAAATCTCTGAATTTTATGCTCATTCAATATCAACTTTGTGGCTAAATGGTAAATTAATTGAACTGAAAGAATACTCAACGAATTAATCTTGTAATGTTTTTAATTTGAGTTTTTTGAAATTTCCTAATTTGAGTAAAAAACCTTTTCAAAATCAAAATAGGAAATTTAACTTCCAAAGGTTCATTAATCACAATTCTTTTATTCCTCAGAAACTTATTACTTAATTTTAAAATTTTTGGAGGTTTAAAAAAATGCTATAAATATACTTTCAGAGAAGGTTGAAAGTGAGTGGAGCAAGAGGCATAAAAATATGCTTTTTAAATTTCCTTGACTTTGTCTGAAAAATTTCAGAAAAGTTTTTTGTGTCAATTTTTTTCAATTTTTCATCAAAAACCTCAAAATTATCTAAAATTTATTATTTTTTTTCATTACTTGAAAAGAAATTCTTTTAAATCATTTTTTCTTTTTACAGCAGTGGATTTTTGTTCCCATAGATCACAAAATACCTCTAGTTATTAATTAAAAAAAAAAAAAAAAAAAAAATCAGATTTTCTAAAATTAAAGTTCAAAAGCAGTTGGCCGAGGTTGAGTGGAAACTTTCATGTTTTTCCAATTCAAATTATTGATTGTTATTTCTTCTTCATTTTAATTAGTTCCTTTTTCGTTTTAGTTGTTTTTTTGTTTTTATTCAACAATTTTTTAGATTATCACAAAAATGTTCTACCAACTCTAAATTTACTTGAAAAAATGAAGATCTATTTTCACAGTCCGAAAAATCATCCAACAATTACATCACTCAGATAAATTCCTTTTGTTCTGTAGTTCTCGGTATTTGTTGTTTTCTTCAAATGAAAAAACAAAACAACGGGGTACAAAAATGACAAAAAAAAATGAAAATAATGGAATCCTTTCAATTTATATCTCAGGAGGAGTGCTTTAAGGAAGAACAATAATTTCTTTTATTTTAAGTTTAAATTGCTTCGTTATTTTTTTTTTTTTTTCAAAAAAAAATTAAGTCTAAGAAGCAAAAAATTGAAAATGATGAATTCTTCGGATAAGGATAGAATATTTATAATTAATAAGAAAAAAAGGAATAAATTTAAAATTCTTCTTCATCTTCTTGAGGAAGTGGGATTTTGGTAGCTTCTTCAAGTTCTTGTTCGTTTCTTAGCATTTCTTTTTGATCAACAGAAACAATTGGTGGGGCAAGTGCTGGTGCCTTTTCAAGAACTAAATTGTTATCATTCATAAGTCTTCTGGCAAGATAGATAAATGGCTTTTCGAAATTGTAATTTGATTTGGCAGAGATGTCATAATAAGGGATGTTTTTTCTTCTGTGGAAGATGATTTGTTTGGCTCTGACTTTTCTGTCTTTGATATCACACTTGTTTCCAACTAAGACCATTGGGATTGTTTCACATACTCGGACAATATCTCTGTACCAGACTGACACGTTTTTGTAGGTGTCTCTTGATGTTACATCAAACATGACAATGGCTGCATGTCCTCCAATATAATATCCGTCTCTTAATCCTCCGAATCTTTCCTTTTTATTGATGAATCATTAAATTTTGTCAGTAAAAGTTTGGTTGATTTCCAAAAAAAATTAAAAGAAAAAAAAAAATTAAAATTATTGAAAAAAAGGATTTTTTCTTTTGTTGAAAAAGAAAAAGAAAAAAAAAAAAAAAAAAAGAAAAAAAAACATACTTGTCCTGCTGTATCCCAAACATTGAAACAGATTGGTCCTCTATTGGTATAAAAGACTAATGGATGTACTTCAACACCAACAGTAGCTATAATTAATTAAGTTTTGGAAAAAAAAAATTATCCAAAAACACAAGAAATAAAAACAAAAAAAAAAAAAAAAATTTATTATGAATTGTTTTGTTTGTTGTGGATACAAAAAAAAAAAAAGAAAAATAAAAAGTTTTTCTTTTTTATTTTCCCAAAAGATCAAAAAATAAAGGAAGTAACTTACCAATATATTCTTTTCTAAATTCACCAGTAAGATGTCTTTTGACAAAGGTTGTTTTTCCAACACCTCCATCACCAACAAGGACAATTTTAAAAGTGTGTGCGTTTTGTGGAATTTCTTCGTACTATTTTTTAACATTGATTTAAAAATTACGTAAGAATAAAATCAAAAAAAAAAAAAAAAAATAGAACAAAGAAAAGAAAAAAAGAGTTTCTGTTTTAGGTGTTCAAAGAAGAATACAATTCAAACAAAAAAAAAAAAGAAAAGAAAGCAGTTTTGGGAATATTTACACTCATTTTAATTTTGACTAAATGTATAAAAAATGAAAAATTAAAACAGTAATTTTTCTAATTGTATTTTCTATTTATGGTATTTTTAAAACCTTTCATCTGTATTGGTGAATTTTGTTTTTGATTATGCAACTTTTGTTTTTATAATGATGACGAAATTCATTTAAACAGCAAAGTTTTTTTTAATAACGGGTTAGTCTTTGTTTTAAAAATTTGTGTAACCACAAACTTTTAGAATAAATTTTTGAAAAGTAACGGATAGATTAAGTAGTATAATTTATTTTCTTCAAAAACTTAATCCGAAGAACAATTAACCAAATAAGAAAAGAGAAAACCTACAGCGTATTTTCAGGTTGATTTTTTGTTATTTTCAAGCCACTATTT
Source organism: Anaeramoeba flamelloides (assembly GCA_027625915.1). Classification (NCBI taxonomy): domain Eukaryota; family Anaeramoebidae; genus Anaeramoeba; species Anaeramoeba flamelloides. Next base: position 4,755,150 of record JANTQA010000060.1, on the reverse strand, counting down.
CATAAATATTCTTATTTTTGATAAAATGAAATTTGAAAAGAATCTTATTATTTTTTAAAATAATTAAAAATCTGGATCTTCGTGAAATTCATTAATTTATTGGGAATTATAATTTCGACTGTTCAGATAAATTGTTGACATTTTGACTAAGGATTTGAAATTGAAATATTCAGAGATTTCTATGACTTAATTAATTTGTGTTTTTGTACTGAATTTGTATATTTATACCAAAACTATCGATAAATTTGTTTCTACCCCCAAGGATGATATCACTTACCAAATAACCTGAGATGTCTAATAGCAAAAAAACTAAAGCATTTTATTTCTTTACTAAAAATTAGATTTTTTTACAGTGATCAAAATAATGAGTGAACCAAAAGCTATTATCCGTGTTTCAAAATATATTCCATGCTTTTTTTTTTTCTTGTTTCAAGTCAACAACCAATCGACCCCCAAATAGTATACCTAAGTTCAAATCAATTTTGAAAGTAAATATATGGATATTTTTAGTAAAATTTAAATTAGGAATTTAATTTGTTCAAAATTTTTCTTAATATTCTCGATTTTCTTGAATTTTTTTGTTTTTTTTGATATATAATTTTCTCGATAAATTTCCTCTATTTTTTGAGATAAATTTTGTAATTTGATCCTTCATTTTTAGAATTTCTTTTTAAATAATAGAACTTTAAGAAGCCAATACCATATTTGCTAGTTGGTTGTTGTCAGCTTCTTTGATTAGTTGATTTATAGATCTTCTATAAGAAAAAAACACACCTTTTTATTTTGAAACACCAAATAATTTTATTTGCACACTTTATTTTCACATTAGTATATTTTTTTCATTTTTGAAGAATTATTATCAATTTCTAAAATTTGTACTTACCTTCAGGATTATTAATTTACCAAATATATAATAAAAAAAAACCAAACCACAAGATGGGAATAGAAAATTAAAATCTATTTCTTGTAATTTCATTTTATTAAAAAATAAAAAAACAACTTAATAAAATTTAATTCTAAAAATTATTCAAAATACATTATTCAACTTTATATAATCATAAATACAATAAATAAAACCATAAGCACGTGCGTTAATTAAAATCAAAAATTTCTAAGAAATGTATTGATAGTCTTTCCAAGAACTTTTGAGTGATTTTGAAAATCAAAATATATTAAAAAAAAATCTGATTTTCTATCTATCTAGATATGGAATCCAATGAAACTATTAAGGAACTAATCTCTATTAAATTTTTTTACCTAAATTTATTTTAGATTGAGAAAATTTTTAGCCTATTACTTGGATTTGAAAAACGCCGTTTATTTTAAATAATTAACATATTTCTAGATAATAAATCTTTATTTGGAAATTAGAAAAAAAAAAAAAAAAAGATACTATTCCCCTAAATCACCAAAATAAGCATTTTCAAAGATAAAGTGGAATTATAAAGATTTGGTAATATTAATAAGTTCAAAATTGTACAAAGATAATTTTAATAATATTGACAAAGAAAAATGATAATCTAGAAAAACTTAATTATTTTATAACAAAGATAATATTTAGATGCCAAAGTAACCCAACTTTAATATATAAAATATCCACCAGCTTAAAAGTTTGAATAGATATTCGAAGAAAAAATAAATTTTGGAAATTTCAAAATTTATTCACATTTTTTCGCCAATATACTTTTTTTCTTATATTCAATTTTTCTTTGATACCAAATTCTTTAAAAAGTTTATATATTTATCACAAGTATCCACATACACTTTGTCAAAAATTGATATTCTAATGGTATTGTAACAGTAAAAATAGTTGTAGAGAAATCAATATTGATTTTTATTGGACTTTTATTTTTTCTTAAATTAAACATCAAAATATAAATGGTTGTTTTTCTCAATTGAATAACTAAGAATTTAGTTTTTCAATTTTTAAGAAAAATACTACACATTGATTAGATTTAACTTTATTCAGGTATCAAGTATTCTCTCGACATTCATTCTTCTACTAATTTCTTATTTCCCCTTTAAGTCTAATTTCAAAAAATATTTGATATTTGAAGAATTTTTTTTTAGTATACTTTAACTGAAGCAAAGTTTATTATTATTATTTATTAAGTTTATTTTGATCTTCAATCTTTTTTACTTCTTTTTTTTTTTTATTTCGATAAAAGTTTCTTAATTTGCTCCCATCTTACAATTAATAAATAAAATTAAGATATTTTTAGTTCATCAACTGAAATAATTTTTTATAATGATCTTTGTAATTAAATTGAATTCCAATATAAATTATTCGATACTTGCAATTCTTTCAAAAAATCTAAAAAGAATCAATAAAAAAAATTCATAAAATTAAAAAGAAAAAATAATCAAAATAAAAAAAACTACTTTTTGCCAAAAATCTTCTAATGGTTAATAAATATAAAAAAACACTCCAAAAAAATTGAACCTGAACTAAAAACAAAATCAAACAAGAAACCAAAATGAATTGTAAAATAAAACTAAAACTAAATGCAATTATATTAATTGCTGAAAAAAAAAAAAATGAAATTGTATCATTTGTGTAAACAAAGAAATTAAAAAAAAAAAATTAAAAATTTCTCAAAAAAATAAAAAAAAGAAAAAAAAAAAAAAAGGAGAAAACGATGGATTATGGAAAAGTTTTATAAAAAAAAAATTTTTAAAAAATTAAAAGTCACTTGAATTTTCTTCAAGACTATCATTACTAATTAATTCATCATCATATTGGTTTTCTGACAATTCAAACCCATTTTCATTAAACTCTTGATCTGAAATATTGGATGTATTTAAATCATTAGAAATTTCTAATGAACCAGCTTGTATTGTATTTTCATTTAAGATTTTTCTAGATCCTTGAGTAGGTACAAATTGTATTGAAAAAGCAACCAACCATAAATTTAGAACAATTAAAAAGGAAATTTCCATAAATGAAGAGCTTGATAATTTTAATGATTTCTCCAAAGTAATTGCTATGATCACAACAACAAATAAAGAAATAATTGAATTTGATAAAAAAAGCCATTTGATGTTTAATTCGGGATGTGGCATGCATTCAATTCTTGATCTAAAAAATAAATAAAGAAACCAAAATATCGCAATAAATTGAATCAGAAGAGAGATTACAACAATGAAATAATTTGATTGTTTCCATGGAAATAATTCATGGTGGGTAAAACCCCAACTTTGTAATCTTCCAAAGATTGCTTCAGTTATGAGAAATGTAGAAAAAATAACTGCAAAAATAATTTTTATCAAATAGAATGTTACAAATCCCCTTTGAACGTTGTTCTATTTATAAAGAAATTTATTAATTAAAAATAAAATAAAAAAAAAAAAAAAAAATAAAAAAAAATGGATAGAATTAAAAATAAATTATAACAAGAATTGTGAGGTGGGAAATTTTATTTAAATTTTTTTCGTAATAAAATACTAAAAGATCAATAAAATTAAAATCTTTAAAAATTAAATTCAAATAAAAAAATTAAAAGTTATTTTAAAAAAGTGTGACAAGAAAAATTTTCAAAATTATCTCCAGAGAATAGTCAACAAACTTCAATAGAGCTATTTTTGACTCTTTAAAATAATTTTTTTTGTAAAGGTTTTTTAAAATGACTTTAGATTATTCAATTAAATATTAAAATAAAGTTTTTAATTGGTACTGTAAAATTTTGAATTGTCACTTTTTTTGAATTTTTTTTTTTTTTTATAGTAACAGTCGTTATTAAAATTTTCTTTGAAAAATACGATGAGATGAAAATTATAATATTTTTATTTTTAATATTTAGTCAAAGAGAGTAATTCTTAAATGATATGAAAACTAAACTAAACAAATAAAAAATTGTCGTATTTGGGGGACTTGTAAGGAAAATAAAAAAGTTAATTCTAAATCTTTATATATTTTTTACGAACTAAAGCAAGTATGATATGATATAAAGATTATCAGTATATTCAATTCATAACAATTACAAAAATAAACATCATTTCATTATTTAGGGAACCCCTCTTTTTAAAAATTGAAAAAGATTTATTTATTTATTTATTTTATTTTGAAGGGAGGAAATTAATTTCTATACAACCATTAGGGGTTTCCAGAATTTAAAAGAATCAAAGTAAATCGAAGATTTTACTCTATTCTTTTAAATTTTGGAAAAGCCTTCTTAGGTTTTCTTGTATTTTTGGTTATTTCGAAAATCGATTGATTATCTGAATAAAATAGAAAACCACAAGGAAATCGTTATTGATTTTTTTTAATTTTAGAAATTAAAAAAAACCTCGCACTTGGCGACACTCTGCGGCACTTGACGACACTTTTCACGTTAGGTTTTTTCATTTAAGAAATAAACTGAAAATTTATTTAATTTTCTTTTAATTAAAGAAATTAAAAAAACCGCCGTTAGCTTTTCCAGAATTTAAAAGAATGGAGCTAAATCAAAGATTTTACTCTATTCTTTTAAAACCTGGAAAAGCGCCGTTAGGTTTTCTTGAGTTTTCTGTTTCTTTGAAAAATCTATTGATTTTCGTTAGGTTTTTTTGAGTTTTCTAGTTATTTCGAAAATCAATATATTTTCGTTAGGTTTTTTTTACTTTTTGTAATAAACCGAAAATTTATTAAAATTTTCTGTTTATTTCAAAAAGCAAAAAAAACCTAGAACACTTCATAAATAAAATAGAAAACCTCAAAAAAACCTAGAACACTTCACAAATAAAACAGAAAACCTCAAGAAAACCTAGGCACTCTACGGCACTTCCCCAATTTCTAAAATTTTCTTTTGAAATTTCAATAAAGAATCACTACTTTTCTTGTATCATTTATTAATGATAATATAAACAATGATTTCTTTTTATTAATAATACCAGAAATTCATTTTTTTTATTATTTTTATAAAATACTGATATCGAGATTTTTAGATTTTTTTCATCGGCTGGTCCTTCCCATAAAAAATTATCAAACCTCTTCAATAATACAATATTTGATCTTTCTTTACATAAATCACAATTTTTGTTTTTATTTTTGTTTTTGATTATTATTTGTTACATAAGAGTATCTATTTGGATGATGTGTAAACCAAAATAGAATTCAAAAAATCATATTAAACCAAAATTTAACCATCTTCAATTTTCAAAATTTGACTTTTAATCGTGAACAATTAGTAAAATTTCGGAATTTTAGAATTCTTTTTGAAAGTTTTTCAGTTTAAATATTTTTTGTTTTTTGAAATAAAAATCAATTGATCGTTTTCGCGAGAAGGTGGAGAATTGTAAACTACCCGTATTATCATCATAAAAACAGTCATAAACAACACACCCCATAATCTAATAAAATTGTGTACCAAATAGGTAAAATTATCTCTTTTTCAAAGCATTTTTTGTGGCTTTCAATTTTTTTTTAATTTAAATACGACCAATTTGAAAAAACAAAAAAAGTTCTCAATTTACATTGTTTGTTGTTGTGGGAAATTCCAACCAAAGAGCTGAAGAAATAAAACTAAAGAGATACGCCTTCAACTTGAAGATTTTTTGAATTCTAAAAAAAATTTTCAACAACGGCAATTTACTCCACACACAAAAATGGTGTATGTACAAAATAATACATTTTTTGTTTCAATGTTAAATTATTTTTTATCAGATTTAAACTAACTTTTTGTGTAAATTTCGTGGTCTCACACAATTTTATTTTTTAATTTTTGTTTTAAATTGATCTGAAATCTGACTTTTACTTTTCAAATCATTCAATAATGAAATTTCCATTTTTAAAATTTGAAAATTGCAAATTTTGTGATTGTTGTTTTCTTTTAGTTCAAATTTATTCTTTAATTTTATGCAAAACTTTTTTCTTTAAATACAACAATTTGTGTTAAAATACACGTTAAGTGATTACTTTTTACGAGATTATGACTAGTTTATAATCTGCATCTTTTCGCGAAAATGCTCATTATGATTTAACAAAAATTGCTTTCGGGAATATCGATTTATCTATATTCTGGAGGGATTGTATTTAAATCTATAATGATGGTGTTAGCCTTAGTCTTTCTTTCAAAAACAAAGAATAAACCGAAACATTATAATTAATAATTTAAACACAGGGCGACAAAATAATTATATGTTCCCAATATCTTCAAATCCCTACGTCTGAGGAGAATTTGTTTTAGCTCTAGAATATATATTTTTAAAATCCAAATGATCCCAAAGCTGCATGGCTACAAGTAAAACGAAATTACTAATTGGTACTTTACAAAAAAAAATAAACCTAATTGGTGTAATTTAAAATTGTGGCAATACTTTTATAAAAATTTTTAGTTCTGAAAATACCTTTTTTAACATGTTTTATGGAAACTAATTGCTTTCCCAACCAAACGGAAGCTGTTGTTTGAAATATCATGAGTCCATAACCCTAAATGTAAAAACCCCAGCAAAGAGAGTGGCACAAAGAAGGGAAAGAAAGAAAGAAAGAAAGAAAGTAAAAAAGAAAAGGAAAAGGTTACATTTGTTGATTGGGATTTGTAGCTTGCGCTTTTTAGTCGTAAAGTACCAAAAATAGAAAGTAAAAATACAAAGGCTGTTGATAAAAAGAATGCTTCAAAAATAATCTCCAAAAACTCCCAAGCTGAAGAATCTAAATAATATATTGCTGAGTGCAAAGGGTTGTTATAAAAGAAAAGCAAAACAAATAAAAAAGGAATCCATTTTTGTTCGATGGTGCGGCTTTTTTCTAAGGATCTTCTGCTTAAAAGTACCCAAATTAGTAAAAAAATTAAACAACCAAATCCAAAACAACTCCGAAGACATAAGGTCAAAACTGATTTTGTTTTTGAAGCAACTGTATACTGATTTTGGATTTCGTTATTTTTGGGATGGTGGGTAAGAATTAAAAATTGAAAGAAAAAGAGATTGAAAAATTGAAAGAAAAAAAATTTTCATTTTATTTAGTATTGTTTTGGCAAGAGTTTAATTTTCTTAGGGTAGGTTGGAGTGGAAGGAAGGGTAATTTACTTGGAAGTCTATTTTTTTTAAGGACTCAGTATCAGAATTTTCAGTGATGGTCAAATTCAAAAAGTATTTTTTGTAATTCAAATTTGGGAGTTGAACAAGCTCTGTTGTTTCACAGGATCGATCATTTTTCTAACAAGAAACAAGAATAAAAAAAGAAGAAAGTTGTAACAGAAACGAGAATAAAGAAACAAAAAAAAAATGAAGAAAGTGTTTAAAGAAAAAAGAAAATTTGGTCAATGAACCAAGCGATTTGCAACAAAAGAAAATAATCAAACAAAACAACAATAAAATAACAATTCAATAAAAAGAAAGTTTTTGAAATACAAACACTGCTTTTTGGGAATGGGCAATAGACGATGATTTTTTTGTCAATTGTTTGGATCTCTTTTGATTTTTCGATTGTGTCTTTGTTGTTATGAGATCCATAAATCTCGCCTTTTACAGAAATTTCCTTTTCAACACCAATCACCGAATTTGTGTCACCTTTCACATCAATGACCATATAGCGATTTAACGAATTTATGTCTGAGACTGATAGCTCATATAAAACTTGCGAACCATTCAATTGGTGAGTGTCAGATGTGGTATTGGAATTAATTGTTTCTTCAGAGTCAGGGGAAAAGAAAGCAAGAAGTACAACAACAGTTACAATAATTAAAAATTGAATTAAGCAATATCCTCTTCGTTTTTTTTTGGAAAAATTGTCAATCAACATTTTTTATTCTAATTTTGGAAAAATGGAAAATGATAAAAAATGAGATATTTTTCTTTGAAGATTGGTTGTTTTCACTGTTTAGAATGAAATTAATGAAAATTAGGTGTGAAAGAACAATTGGTTTTTTTGTGAGAATTCTCTTGATTTTGGGGATATTCTTGAAATTTTCAGTGGAATTAATCTGCTTTTTTTGATACATTTTTTGGTTTTTATTAAGAGTCAAAGGAAATTTTTAAATAATTACATTATCTATTCATATTCTTATTTCTGAATTGGATCTTTGTTCTCATACAAAATAAAAAAACCTCTTTTAGATTATTGAGAGGTTACAGATCAATAAAAAAAAGGTTATCGATATTAAGTTGATAGTTCAGTAAATAACTTTTTTGAACTTACTTTTTTATACTATTAAGGATTACAATCCCTGAAATTTGAAAAAAGATTATCTTGTGTAGGGTGTAGTGAGCTTGTTAATTTGGTTCTTGTCTGATCGATCTTGTGCTTGGTATGGGTTTTAATAGTGGTTCAAAATGGCAATTTTTGACAATTTATTTTTATTTTTTCGGAAATCCCAAATGAAGAATGTAAGATTAAAAAATTGGTAGGTGTTGAAAAATAAAATTTTGAATTTTGTGGTAGAAAAAGAAAAATTTTATTTACTTTTTAGTCAATTAACTTTATCAAAAAATAAAATTTTTTAAAAGTTCCCAATAAAACCAAAACATAGTTAAAAATTTCAATAGACAACCTACAAACCATATTTTTTTTATAATTTAAGTTCCAGCCAATTAATCTTACACTCTTCAATTCTTTTTTCCGAAAAAATAAAAATAAATTGTTGAAAATTGCCATTTTGAACCACTATTAAAACCCATACCAAGCACAAGATCGATCAGCTAAGAACCAAATTAACAATTGGTCACAAACAACATAAGATAATCTTTTTTCAAATTCCAGGGATTGTAAACCTTAATTACAAAATAAACTGTTAAATAAATTCATTCAGATATCCAAAATAATATACATCCCAAGAATTAAACTAAATTATCAAAGTTCCCAATTCTCAAAGGAAATTAATGATTTAAGTTTCTTTTCAGAAATAAAATTTTGAAAAGTATATGATTTATAAAAGCTTTTTTTGGGAAAGCTGGATGAAAATTTTGTTCAATTTATTTTGTAACATTTCTCTTCAATTTTATTTGTTGAAATAGAGGGAACTAGTAAAAAAGTTGATTTTTTTTTTGAAAAGAGGAAATTAATTACTTCTTACACCACATAGGGTTTCTTAATTTCAAAGAATTGAGTAAAATCAAAGATTTTTCTTTATACTTTTGAATTCTGAGAAATCGTTGTTAGTATGTTTTTTAATTTCAGAAATAAAATAACAATTTATTTAATTTTCTTTTATTTTCTCAAATAAAAATAAATTTTCGGTTTATTTCTTAAAAAAAAAAAAAAAAATCTAGCAAACATCGGCACTTGACAGTACTCTAAAGCACTTCCATTATTTCTAAATTTTTCTTTAGAAATTTCAATCAAGAATCATAATTTTCTTTATCATTAATCAACGATAGAATATAGCCAGTTCCACTTTTAAGACACAAAATTTCAAGGAAATTTAAGGCACAAAATAATCTCAAATTAAAGTACATTTTTTAGACTTTTTTTTTATACAAAATATTTTACTAGAATTAGAATTTTGTACTTTAATTAAAGATTTTTTTATGTCTTCTATTTTCTTCAAAGTTTGTGTCATAAAAGCGGAACTTACTGTAAATAATGATTCTTTATTTTGAATAATATCAATGATAATATTTTTATTATTTTTGTTTTTTTTGGATTAATTTGTAAAACCAAAAATTTTCGATTTTTTCCAGAGAATGGGCAGTTCCAGAAGAAAATGATGATATCTTCATTTATTTTTGATTTATGAAGTATTTTTTTTCATAAATTGCAAAATTTTGTTTTTAATATACTTTTATTCATAAACATAAGAATATCTATTTAAATAATCTGTGGTCTTTTTTAGTTTTAGGATGGAAGTTGAAGCCTACCAATTTTGAATGTTTTTTGTTGTTTATTTATATTTTTGTTGATCTTATTATTTTTTTTTTTCAATATTCTTGACCTTTCCATCGAGAACAATATATTATTCGAACTTCTTCAAGAATTTTTATGATTTATATTTAATAATTCTAAGTTATTGAATTTTTAATTAATATTTTCGTTTTTTTTTTTTTTTGAAAATTTTTAATTTTTGGTAATGTGTCCAAAACCCAGAATTCCTAATTTTTTTCTGAATTTATATCTTTTTTTATATACCGAAATTCTGAATTGATCAATTTTATTTTATTTTTAGAGATTATCCTTGGAGAATCTGGGTTAATTTTTAAAATTTTTCTTACTTTATTTATTATACAGCACCAATTGAGTCAAAGTCTTTTTGATTTAGATCAAATATAACTAATATATAAAATAACTAGCTAATACAGATCGATTTAAACATTTGCAGTTTTATCACATTTGTTAATTTTTCTTGGTGAAAATCATTTTAATTTTTTAGACCTTTCTTGAATTTTTTTCTGAATATTTATTTTATTAATTTTTTGTTATTTTTTTTTTTTTGTTATGCTACTTTTTTTAATAACAATGTGTATCTTTTTTATAGATAGAATCTTTCTCTTCGCTATTTATTGGAAAGTAACATTAGAAGTAGTTTTTTTTGAGAGTTATAAATTTACTTTTCTTAAAATAACAACAATTTATTGATTTCTAGAGATTTTAAATTTTATCTCAACTTGAACGCTTTGTCAATTTTCAAATATCTTGATCTAATATCAAAAATAGTGATAAAATAAAAAAAAAAAATAAACATAATTTAATTTGTTTTTTTTTTCGAGTTTGTTTCATGTGAGTTGGTATAATATTAATTAAGTTATTTTTAAGAATATTTTTATACTCATTTTGTGTGAAAAGAATCGATTTCTTTGAGGATTGTGTCCTTCCTAAACATTATTCAATAATGTAAAACAAATGAGAAAAATTTAATATGTAAATATACCTTATAATTGCCTAACAATATTGAAAATTTGATATAAATTTTTAGCAATCTATGTGACATTTTGTTTTTTATGTTGATTCAATTTGATATTATTCAGGTTGATGCTATGAAATATATGGTTGAAGTAGAATTATATATTCATATGAATCTTTTTTTTTTTTTTTTTTGGTTAGTTTGAAGTACAGTCTGGCTTTTTAAGAATTTGTCAGGGTAAGTATTGGATGTAACCAGGTATTTTAAAGAATTGTAAAATATTCTTGGTTTGTGTGGAATATGTTATGTAAAGTCAAAATTTTACTTTTAAGGTTATTTAGATTTGATAAATTTGAATTTATCTCACATTTGAAAGGTGAATGCAAGATTGGATATAACTATAAGATTTTAAAAATGTATTTAAAACACACAATCCTATCTCAAAATTTTCAATTATTTTCCATAATTAGAAATTGTCTTTGAAAAGAAATTGTTTTCAATTTATTTGTAATCACTGATCAACATACAGGTACGTCATAGGCATCTTAAATACAATTCTTTTCGAACATAATCATTTGGATATTTTTCCTAAACATTGCCATTTTTCAAAATATTATGCCCCCATGCTCTTATTTTATTAAATTAAATTAATTTGACATATAAAATATATAACAATTAATAAATTTCACTGAAGTTACTGTTTTTTTTACTTTCTTGTAAATAAAATTACAAAAAAAAATAATATTTATCTCATTTTATTAATTAAAATTCCAAATAAAAAAATTTTTCAATTCTTATTACATTTGTTTTAAAAATATGAGTACTTTTTTAAAACTTTTATCAAGTTTTCTATATTAAAAAAATAAAAACTTTTTCGGCATTTAAACTTTTTTCCAGATTTCTATTTTAATAAAGTGAGGACTCAAACTTTAAATATAAGCCAGAGGTTGGAGCCTGGAATCTGAAGTAAACACCTTTTTAAAAAAGTTTAAACTTTATTAAAAATAGAAAACTTCAAAAAAGTTTTAATTCTGACAAAATCATAAAAAAAAAAAAAAGTAATCACTTTTTTTAAAGTACTTTATTTTTTATTGAATATATTCGGTAATTATTTTATTTTATTTTTTTAAAAAGGTTCTTTAAGAAATATTTCTCAAAATACTATTGTTTAAATAATAGAATTAAATAAATTTCATATCAGTGATTTTGAAAAAAATTCAATAAAAACCATTTGTTTTATATTCATAAATAAAAATTTTTTTTTTAATACAAAAGATATCTTATTTTCTTGATGCCATTTTACGTAATTTGGCATCTTTTCTTTGTAAAACTTCTAACCTGTGTTTTTCTATTGCTGCATTTTTTGAGTTGCCGGATTTCAATTGTACCAAATCGCTACGGTATTTACAATCCGATGGCAGTGATTCTTCCTTTTTTTCATAAATGATCACTGGGTGCCATCCATCTTTTAATGAAATATAGGTCATGTCATCAAAATCTGTTCTACCTAGCCAAGATCCATTTACTTCACAAAGTACTTTGCATTTTTCGATGTTTTTATGAGTTATTTTAATTATTTGCCCATAAAAATAGTCTGTTGGGTTAGATTTTGAAGAAGTAAACATACTTTTAATCCATCCTCTAGGATCAGGATTAAAAGTCAATTCACAATAAAGATTATTTGTGACATCATGGAATGTTGCTGTTGATGAATATTCAACAATACGATCCCCAAAAATAATCCCCTTTAAAAGCAATACTGGTGTTGTAAAAACAATTTTGCTACCATCAGAAAATTCAAGAGTATTGTCTCCCTCTGAATGCCCAGTGACCGAATATCCCTTAAATTTCGATTTGAATTGCCCCCTCCCATGGAAATGATAAAGTTTGTCCTTGTCAATGATTTCGTAAGCTGAAATCGGTCTGTTTTCGGCAGTTAGCAGATAAACAATAGAAAATTAAACGATTTATTAGAATTAAAATGAAATTATTATTATTATTGGTTTATTTAGAAAATCTCAATGATAAATTCTTAACATTACACTACCAGGAAAAAATAGATTCAGAAAATTAAAGTTAGTCAAAACTACAGAATGGATTTCAGCTTTACATCTTTTATAAATTATTTTTTCAAAATTATGATTTTTGATCTAATGAAGAAAAGATCAATATTGAAATCGATAAGATTTGAATACCCATTTTTCAAAATTTTAACTTTTGAAAAAAACGACTATTTTTGGAGTATTTTTTTTTTTGAAATAAATTCCAGCAAATGGATTTGGATTGAACATTAAGAATGAAAAAAGAATAAATATTAAAACAATTTGCAGAAAAAAACAGGGAATATATATATTAAAACTCAAACATGGAAAAAAATAACATGAAAAACAATGATTCAAAAAGCCCAAAAAATAATTAGTTTTTGAATTTAATTTAGAGATATCTTTTGAAAGAAATATTTTCTTTTATTTTTAAATTGAAAAAATATGATTCTTTTTATTCTATGAAAAAAACAGATATAAATAATCTCTCTACTAAGTTAAAAAAAATTTTAAAAATTTGCAAATTAAAAATGAAAAAAATATTACTGAATAACTTCATTTTTTTTTTAATTCCAACTAATACTGAAAAAATTGTAAACCTTTTTCAAATTGTTAAGTAATATAATTTTTACTATATTTGTGTATTTCAAAAATATAAAATTTCCAAGATTATTTTTTGAAAAAAATTCACCAAGTTATGGGTTAAAGATTTTTTTTTATAGGGATTGATTTAGTGATTATATCATGATAGTAATAGCTTATCATTGAAATCACTTTCTTGTTTATTCTATCTTTATCTCTTATAATTGTTGAACAAAGCTTTCTCGACTATTTTACAACTTTAATTTTCTGACACATTTGAAATATGGAACGATAATATGATTTTGATACAAATGCAACTAACTTAAAATTTACTTTTTGGTGGACGTAACCCTTTAGATAGCTTTGAAATACGAACTTTTTTCCAAAATAGAGAATTCAACATTTTTCAAAATTTACACACTGTGTCTTGTATAATAAACTTTTAAATAATAGCCTCAATAGCTTAATGTAAAGCAACAATAATTTCTTTAGCTCTTAAAATAACCTTGATTTATTTTAAAAAATAGTATTCTTGTTGAATTTATTAAGAATAGCAATGAATTTCATTGCTAAATTCTTATAAGTTCATAAACGAGTTTTAATATTTAAATAATGAATATTGCAGATATAGGTTCAAGTCCTATTTGAGGTTTTTTTTTTTTTGGGTTGGAAATTCTATTTAAGAGAAGGTTTGTGATCTGTTGGTAGGTAAATCTAAAAAAAATGGGCTTGTTGGAATTGATTTAAGTAAAAGTTTATTTAATTTCAGTAATATTGTTTTTTAAAATTTCAATAGCAAAAGTATGTTCGATAAAAGTTTCTTCAACCAAAAGTTCATAACAGGAAAATAGGAAATTTCTTACCAATAAATCTTGGCAAGAAATCAAATTAAATTAAGCACACATAAACTCAAATTTTTACTTGATCGTGTTTTCTTAACTGGAATCACTCTAATTGTTTTTTGTTTATTGGAATTATTTTTAAATTTTAAAAGGAAAAAATGTTTCAATATCATATTTTTGCAATTTTTTCAATCTCATACATTAGAGTTTCTGAGAAACAAATTGAAATTTGGTTTAGAAATTCTTTGGTTGATGTGTTTTATATTTGGGGAATGAAGAAATTCAAAAAAAAGCTCATATTCCATAATGTGAAAAATAGAGATAATCTGAAATTCTATTTATTTTTCAAATATCAATAAATGTAACTCAAGGAGTTTCTTACGAATTATTTCATGAGTTTGAAAGTAATGAGTTATTGTAGGCTTGAAATTGCGGAGAGTAATAATTTGGTTTATTCTCTTTTGAATTCCCTTAACTTAACTATTTATACCATTTTTATTCAATTTCAAAACAACTAAAAATGCTTGTCTTGTAAAATAATTTTTCCTTTCAGAGTTTGCTTTAAGGTTTACAATCCCTGAAATTTTAAAAAAGATTATCTTATATTATGTAGTGGCTTGTTAATTTGGACTTAGCTGATCGATCTTGTGCTTGGTATGGGTTTTAATGGTTTTCAAAATGGTAATTTTTGACAATTTATTTTTTTTTTTTCGGAAATCCGAATTGAAGAATGCAAGATTTAAAAGGTTGGTAGGTGTTTAAGAATAAATTTTAATTTTAAGGGTTGTAGAAAAAGAAAATTTTTATTTACTTTTTAGTCAATTAACTTTATCAAAAAATAAAATTTTTTAAAAGTTCCCAATAAAACCAAAACATAGTTAAAAATTTCAATAGACAACCTACAAACCACATTTTTTTATAACTTAAGTTCCAGCCAATTAATCTTACACCTTTCAATTCGGATTTCGGAAAAAATAAAAATAAATTGTCAAAAATTGCCATTTTGAAAACCATTAAAACCCATACCAAGCACAAGATCGATCAGCTAAGTCCAAATTAACAAGCCACTACATAATATAAGATAATCTTTTTTCAAATTCCCAGGATTGTAAACCTTAGGGAACTAGTCTCTATTATTTTTTTTTTTTTTGGACCAATTTCGATATAAGGATTCCTTATCAGAAATATGTTTAATATTGAAAATAAATAGAGGTTTTCAAATCGAAGTAATTGGCAAAAAATTTTCTCAATCTCTATTAAATTTTGGTAAAAAAATTTAATAGAGATTCGTCCCTTAAAACACCAATAAGGGTTATTCAACTAACCAATGTCAAATTTTAAAGAAAAAGATCGGATCGAATTGATTATTCACATTTGGTCCATTTGTTCAATTTCAATTTATATTAATAAGCACCACAATTTTTCAAAAAAGAAAGAGATAAAAAGCAAAAAGAAGAATATTTGGCAACACTGGAAAACAAAAAGGAAATCACCATAACTTTTAAAAATTATTACGATAAAATCTTACAGGATCTTTCTCACTGCCTTGGCCATAATTTTTTTTTTTCCAAAAATCAAATTTTTGTTTTTCGCCAAGTCCCGGTTAACTACAGTGAATTTCCTTGAACTCAAAGAGTGCCTTGTCATCTAAAAATGATCGTATGGAAGTGATCTTGTTTTGGCTGAAAAAAGTCCAAAAAATTTATTTAAGGGATTAGCGTCTATCAAGGAGAAGCCTAAGAATAAAAAAAGTTGGTATTGGGTGTATTTATATATTACTGCCCCATGATTCAAATGTCTATTAAAAATCCATTTTTTGAGTAAGTACAATCTATTGATACCATCAATTTAAAATGATACTTGTATTATTGGTATTTTCCAATTAATAAATGAAAATTTTTGTTTCAAGTTCTCAAATATTTTCCAAATTATTTGATCTAAAAACTGAAACGTCTTCATAAATCCAATAAGAAATAATGTTTCTCGAGACTTAATTATGCTTATATACTTATTGGACTTTGAGACAAATTTTGATTTGGTATTTCTGATTGTAACAGTAAAAGTCAAAGAAGAACAAAAATTTCTTCTTTTTTTTTTTTTTTTTTTGAAATATTTCTTTTATTTTTATTTCAATCCAAATTGGAAATAGTATTTGTTTTTGTAATTTAAGAGAATTAGAAAAATGATTAAAAAAAAAAAAAAAAAGTAAAGAAAGACAAATCTTTATTTTTCAAAAATACCAATAATTTTTTTAAAAAACAATAGGTTTTTTTTTTTCATTGTGAATGAGTTGTAATTACTGTAAAGGTGTTTTATATTCAAGAGTAATTATCTTTGAAGTTTCATATCTTATGTAATTAGTGATTTTATTATTAATAAATCAAATGAATAAAAATACTAATAGAAGGTACATTTTTGATTAGACGAGCACTTTAAAAAACAGCTTTAAACAAAATTATTAGGATGAATTAGAAATTTTGAGAAAACTAGAAAATAATTGTTACATTTAAATTTCTTCTCAATTTTTTTAATTAAACAATTTTTAAAATAAAATTGAATAAAAAAAAAAAAAAGTCAATCCGATAAATAAGAGCTTTAACAACATCTACTTTAAATAATTATAAAATAAACTATTTTTCAGCCAAAGGGGCTCAGTTGTAATGGATGGGTTGAATTCATTTAAAGGGTTTGAATGGATATTGGAAGTAAAAAAATTCACTTTGGAAATTTCATAATTGAAATCATTTTTTCACATTTTTGCGCATTTTTGTTTTTTTTTTCGAGTTTTTTTTTTCTTTTTTTTTTTATTAAAAGGTCTAGGGTCATTAGGTAAAAATATTTTATTTTAATATTATTGAAACTTTAAAAATGATTGTAGAGAAATCATGTTGATTTCAAACGGAATTATATGCAATATGGATCCTGATATTTGAATAATAAATGTGAAAAATTTTCGCTTTTTTCCAATTATTTATAAAGATTTCTAAACCATAAATTATAATCTACTTCCTTGAGAACTCTATTTATTGAAGAGAAAAATGGAAATGGAAGTGAAAAATGTTTCATATTTATTATTCAAATGCGAGTAGGAGATCAAAACGAACTTTGTTGTTTTTGTAAATAACACTAAGGATTTAAGTTTTTCAATTTTTAACACAATATATAGATTGATTAGATTTGATTCATATGGAAATCAACAATTATCCAATGAGTATAATTCTACTTATTTTTTGATTTATTCTTGAAAAGTCTTTTAGACAAAATAATAAATATTTCGAAAAAAATAGGGTAAATTTGAAAAAAACCAGATTTAATAAATAATAAAAGGGTTTTTTTTTTTAATTTTTCTTTATGGGAATTAAATACAACAAACACTTACACTTATCCAACTTTAAAAAAAAAAAAAAAAAAAAAAAAAAAGTAAAAAAAATTGTGTATGAAAACTTTTTTCCCACTTGAAGATTTAGTGGTTAAGATAAAATGAAATTTAAATATAATATTGACTTACGGATGATGACACACTTGTTCACAATAAATTTCTGTTCCATCAATAAAGTTTCCTTGAAAAGTTTCACCTAAAATTGGGTTGAAAGGCTATACAAAAAATAGCAAAAATATAAAATAAAAAAGTAATTTTTTAGTTTGTGGAAATTGGATGTTAGACACAGAGTTGATATTATACAAAAACTTGTAAGTGCTGTTGTTTTTAAAAAAAAACAAGAATTACTAATTTTGTAAAACATTGTAAAACCTGTTTGGTTAATATTTTTTTTTATTATTGTTTAATTATGTTTATTAAACTTGGAATGTCCATTTTTTAAAACAATTGTACAAATTAAACTGTAAATTTTAACTTTTTTTATTTAATTTTTTATGTTCTTTTAGAAATAATTTGATAACAAAACTTTAAAAAAAATGAATTTCCAGACTAATTACATGATTAAATATATGGACAATTTACACTTATTTTTCAATTTTTTTTTTTTTAATGTCTGTTGTACTGGTTCAGAAAAAGGTTGATATCAAAGTTTTCTTAAAAGAATTTTGAATAAGGGTGTAATATAAATTTAAATTATTTTTATGAGGAGTTGAAAAGATTGTATTAATTTATTTGGAAATAGTCGAATTTAAATACCAAGATATTTAAGGCCAATTAACACTTATTTTTCAATTTTTTTTTTTCAATGTTGGTTGTATTGTTTCAGAAAAGGTTATAGATCAAAGTTTTGTAGAACGAATTTTGAATAAAGGATGGAATATCAATTTAAATTATTTTTATGAGGAGTTGAAAAGATTGTATTAATTTATTTGGGAGTTGTTGATTTATGAAATTTCACTTGAATATTTTTTTTAGAGTGTTGTGTGTTTTATATTTATATTTTCTATAATTTCTGTAACTGTGGTTTTAATTAGTTGTAACCCGACTTGTTTAAAATCTTGAAATTTAAATATTTTTGAGATGTCCGATATTTTTTTTAATTATTATTTAAAGTAATAGAATACTTATATTTGAATTTTGTCTGATAAAAAAAATTTCATAAAAATCTTATCATTATTTGAAGTAATAAATTGACATTTCAACCTCTCATTAAATTTCATCATCAATTTCCTTTTTACAGATTAAAAGGTCTATATAATGTTAAGTTTTCAAGTGGTAATTCTAAAAATGAAAATATTTTTCAAAGAAAAAGATGACTGGATAGAAACTTTTATCAGATAAAATATAATATATAAGCCAAATTTCAAAATTATGGGCAAACTTTTTTATTATTATTTTTTTCTTTTTTCATTTGTCTTTCAAAAAATAAAATTATTACAGTATATTTTTATTTATTAATCTATATTGGTTATTATCTCTGAAAATTTTAGTAAAATATATTATTATTCAAAAAAAAAACCATTAAGCATATTTTGTACTGATGAAAAATCTGCCCCTATTTTTGAAATTACGTTTATATATATATATATATCCCTTAACACCCCAAATAACCTAAAAACATTTCAAACAAAAATTTGAATTTGAAATGTTATCAAAGGATAATAAGGTATAGAATTAATAAACAATTATCTTAGAAAGAAAATTATATAATTAAAAATTGTATAGTTACTTAAAATAAAAAAATAACTTGAAAAAAAATTTTCAACATTGGGAATTTTTTTTTGGTTATTATGATTTTATTATTTTTCTAAATTTTGTCAAAATAATTTTTTTTTTTTTTTTAAAGTTTGTCTAGACATCATAAACCTCTTAGTTTTAACATTTAAAACACATCATACTTTACTGGAATTTTTTTTTGGGGCCCTTTTGCACCCCAAAATTGCCTAAAAATGCTTGATTAAATAATTTATTCATTATAAAAGTTATTCTAACATCACATAGAAAATTTGTTTTATCTACTGATTACTATTCAATATCAATATCTATATTAGATTCTAAATAATTTAAAAATAAAAAAATATATAAATTAAATTAGAAAAAAAAATCAAATTTTTTTTCATTGTAAAATTTGTGATTTTTTTCAACAAGATTTTTTTTCAATTTTAAATGATTTGGCCAAAAGTTCGAGTCATATTAATCAATTGATTTTTTTTTTTTTTTTTTTATAATTTTTTAATTTTTGACTTATTAAAATCTAGACATAAAATAAACAATATTGTTGAATTAGAGACCATATATCAGAACTTATTTAACAAGATCTGGATTAATTTATTAAGGAAAAATCCAAATATCGCAAATATATTATTCCTATTTTTACCAATAACAAAATGCAATAAAAAAAATTGGTTTCCGAGATTATTTTATTATATTGGAATAATATTTAAGAGTTATTTTTTATTTTATTTTAAATTTAGGTATAAATATTTTATCGATTAAAAAGTAATTTATATTTGTTTTATTCCAATTTAATAAATTGAAATTATTTTACAATTATTTTTTTTTTTTTTGATTTTCAATTATTATTTATTGCTTAAATAAAAGTTTTAGAAAATTAATCATATTAAAAATTTAATTTTGGCATAAAGAAATAAATTTCATTTTTCTCTTAATTGGATATTTATTGAAATTTTATCTAAAAAAAAAAATTAAATTTCAAAGTAATTTATTTTTTTATTTATTTTTTTATCATAAAATTAGCAAAATTGTTTGGTGGTTATTATTAATAAATTAATGTGTTGAGTTTTGAATTACTATTAATGTAATAAAATTTTTGATTTAAAAAAAATAAAATAAAAATAAAAATCTTTAAAAAAAATGTAAAAATGAATAATTATTATTTTTTTTTTTCAATTTCAAAAAAAAATCAATAACTTAACTAATTTATCTTTGAACTATTTTGACTTTTTATTATAATTCAAATCTGGATTAAAGACAAATAAGAAAAATTAATATATTAGTAGATCAATATCATTTTAAATCTAATTTAAAAAACTTGATGAAATTTAGGCAAATCCGGGGTGCTAAGGGATATATTTATATATATATATATATATATATATATTATCGTTAGTCACACACACACACACACACACACACACACACACACACACACACACACACACACACACACACACACCTACCCATTTAAAAACCAAATACTGGTAAAGTAAAATTATTAAGATTATCCAAAATTCTCGAAGATATAAGATGTTTTATTGAAAAATAATAAAGCAATGGTGTTTTTGTAAAAGAAAGTTGTTGGTGTATTATTTATTAAAAATCAATTGATCTTAAGAGTCCTGAATTAATTTTAGTTTATTATCATTTTCCAATCAATAAATAGAAATTTTGTATTTTAATTTTGGTTAAATCATCCCATTGTGATTTGATGGGTGTGAAAAGATCTTCATAACCCAAGTTAAAATGGAAAATTTAACAGCTAAGTATAGGAATTTTTTTTAAAATTGTTATTTAAATGGGATTTTTTGTTGTCTAATTTACGTTAAAGACCATGAATTGGTATATAACTTTACATCCCAGATAAAAAAACAAATCTATCACTTTATATTAAAGTTACAATATATATTCATCAAGATCAAGATTAAATTATTTTGACAAAATTCTAATCCAAATTTTTCATATAATAATTAGAGAATGATTGTATGAGAAAAAAAAATTGTTTCTCTTCTTTGTATTGCAAGTTTAAATATTCATCAGTTGTTTATCGTAATGTAATACTTATGTTATTATTTATGATTAGAAATTGTTTTTCTGAAATTTATAAGAGGGTGTAAAATAAAGGGTTTGTATTAACAACCTTTCAAAATATTAATCAACAAAACCGGTGAAATAAATTGAATTTTTTTCCGACTTTTAGAATTCAAAAAAAGAAATTGAATTTTAAACAAGTGTTTATTGAATTTTTAAATAACAGTACATTAGGGACCACTTTTAATACATAAACTTACAAAGAAATTTAAAGAAAAAAAATTTTTCAAACTAATGCACAAAATTTGGAATTCTAGTAAAAGAATTCGTGTAAAAATAAATTCCAAAAAATGTGTTTTAATTTGAGATTTTTTTATGCCCAAAATTTTATTAAATATTTGTGCCTTAAAAGTGGAACTGGTTATATTTCAAAAATGAAAAAAGTGTGTTTTGGGTTTAAGGGTTGAGTAACTTTGTGTGGATTTGATCCATACTCGGGAGTTATTCGACACCAAAATAGAATCTTCTGAAATTGCTTTTTTGTTTTGCAAAATTCAAATAGAAACAAAAAAATCGATTGTTATCAATAACAAAAATCAAATAAGTTAAAAAAAAAATTAAAGGATCTCGATTTAAAAATACAATTAATAAAAAAAATTCTTTAAAATATTTCGAAAAATCCCAACAACAAAAAAACCAATTTCTCAATGAACCCAATTTCAAAATTTAAAGAACTTGATAAAAAAAATTCAAATGATTCTCAATATCTTTAAATTCAAATTTAAAAAAAAAATAGTTGAAAAGAATCCTTAATTACAAAAAATTCCAATTATAAAAAAAATTAATCCTTTCTTTTTTTATATTTCGAAGATATCAAATATTCCCGAAAATACCCAAAAATCAAAAATACCTGAAATTTTTTTAACTCACAAAAAACATTTTTTGAACAACTTCTAAGAAATAATAGTGTCAATAGACTCAGCTTAAAGGTAAATTTGGAATTTTATTTTGAAAAATTTTTTTCTGAAAATATCAAAATTCAAAAAATTAAAATTTTAGGGAATGATATTCAACCCATTTTGTGTGAAATGAATTGGTATCTTGGATGGCTAACCTTTCTGATCATTTCGAAATGGTATTAACTAAATGAGAGAAATAGTACTTGTATAGAAAATTTCTAATTGGGTATCATTACCCATCATTTTGTAATCTTGTATACAATCCAAAAATAAGCAAGAATAATATCTAATCGTGCAATACATACCCATACCCTACACACGGTTCCCCAAGCCAAACTTTATTTAACTCTCCCTTCCATAAAAGGACCTGGTTTAACCAAAACCGACAAACACACACCATACCAAACTTAACACAGCCCATTCCAATACCCTTACATACCTATACACTTATCCTAACAAGTACCAACAATTACTCAAATATACTCAAAAGGTACCAAAGCCTCTTTAGAGTAATTTAAGTAGACCATTCAAAAAAAAATATTTTGTCTAAAAGTAAAATTGTTATTTTATCTTAAACTGTGTTTTCTTAGAAGTTGTCCATAACATGTTTTTCCGTAGTTAAAAAATTTTCGGGTATTTACGATTTTCGAGTATTTTCGGGAATATTTCAAACACCCTTATATTTCCAAATACTTGATTTACTTTAATTTGAAAAAAATTGTTACAAGTACAAAACCAATTTAATTAGATTTAATCCAAGCTGTGGTTATTTTTGAAACTTCTAGATTTGTCAAAGTAAGGACTTTATAACATTATTGCGAAAAAATAACTCATTTTAAAAATGGAAAAAATTCAAAAAAAAATCATCGAGATCTCAAAAATCACCAAAGAGATAGACTTCAAAACATACAAAGTTGTTTTCAAAATTATAGATTCTAAGGTTTTAAATAAGAAATTGAGTCTCTCACAAGGCACTTTTTCTTAAAATGTTATAGTTTGTCACTTGTTGATTTTTAGAGATCGATCACGCTTCAGATATATATTGGTTTTTAATTGGTAATTAGGTTTCTCATAAAAATAAGTAAAATTTTTTTTTCCTTTTCAAAAAATGATTTTTAGCTGTAACGACTAGATTCTTATTATCCAAACATTAATCAAGATCAAGATTAATTAAAATTCAATCTTACCTTAGCTTGAGCAACAGTGTTGTGGAGGCCCAAAATTACACAACAAATAACTAATTTTAGTCTTTCCAATGGGTCCTTTTCTTGTGCTGCGACCTTAAAAAAAATCGGGCAAAACTGAAAAAGATCAACCAACCTATGCAAATAGGATCGTGGCTCAAAAATGCTAACAGGCATGGTAATTGAGCAAAGATCCCTTTCGCTTTTAAAAATATTACCAGCAATACTCTTGATAATCTCAAAGACAATCCTGAACAATTGAATTTATTGTTTTTTGGAAATAAAAATAGGACAATAAAAGGAATTTTTAGTGTGAAAAATTTGGAAACCAATCCTTTATTTACAAATTTAAAATCTTACTTTCTTTGTTTTTTGATCATTTCATGATTACGATATAACCAACCCCCATTTGGGTGTGCGTAATGAACTCGATCCCAAAGTTCGTTAGTCTTGTTATAATCCTTAGATCTTTGTGGGCTTGGCTTGACGACAATTTCCTTTGGTTCATATTCTTCAATTTCCTTTTCGTTAGGCTCTGTCACCACCCTTGGTTCTTCAACGTCAAGTATAAGCTTTTGTTTTTTCTTGTGTTTTGTTTTTTTGGTTTTAGATTCCGATTTTTTCTGAGAGATGATAGACATTTTTCGAAAATGTTGAAGGAAAAATGAAAGTAACAAAAAAAGATTTTTTTGAAAAAATTCATTAGATAATTTTTCTTTTGAGTTTTTTTTAGAAACAGAGACCCTAATTGTTGAATCAACAAGTTCGGATGATAAATTCAAAATTTAATTTTTTAGGTTGATCATTTCTTTTTCCAATTTTACAGTTAAGTGTAAAAATATTTTTCTTAAACTTTTAAAGTTAATAAAACACAAACTCAATATTATCAACCAAAATTTGTTATTGGTAAAGAATAGCCTCAAGTGGTGTTTAAAAGAAATCTTATTTTCCTACAAATTATCTGTAAAATTATTTTCCTATCATCAATTCTCAAAATTGCATTTATGTTAATTTTATGATTTGAAATAGAATGGAAATTTTTGAGTGAATGTTGTTTTCATTTGTATACTTACTATATTTCAATAACCCAAATTCGATTTTTATCACCACTATTTCAAAAGAAAGAAAGTACTTTTTTTCATCTTTATCCAATACAGCCTCTACATGAGTATTCGTTAGTATACCAAAGTTCAAATCAATTTTGAAGATAAACTCCTTGATGATTTGAGAAAATTTTAAATTATGAATTGAATTTGTTTTTTTATTTTTTTCATTTTCTCGGTTTTTTCTTGAAATTTTATTTTTTATCATAAAAATTCTTGGAAAAAAATTAAAAACTTTAATTATTTTGAGAAAAAATTTATAATTTGAATCTTAGGTTTGATGAATTTCATTTTTAAACGAGGTACTATAAGAAATCGGTCCGATATTTACTTACCTGTATTTAAAGAATAAATGAGAATATCTTTTTCACTTCTTTTCCTCTTTTTCTTTTTTACAAATAGTTTTCCGAAGAAAGTGATTGAAATTTGGGTTCTGTGTTTATTATTTTGGGTTTTTTTTTACTGTAAATTTTGGATGAAATTAGAATCTTAATTGGAGTTAATAGTTATGAATTGAAAAAAGAGCAAATCAACCAAATTTTTTTCACATTTAAGGACAAACTTTCATAATGAATTATTTCAATACACTACAAATTCCATCCTTTTATCTTTGTTTAGGCTTCTAACTCTCCTTTATCCAAATATTAAATCAAAATATATTTGTAAAAAAGTATAATTAGTTATTTTTTCGTTTTTGGTATTTATTTGTGCTGTTCTACTCGAAAAACGATATGAACCCAGCCCTTAAAAAAACACATAATAGGAAATTTATCAAAATAGTTTTTTATTGAAATCAGTGATTAGTACTTTTGTGCTAATAACACAGTAAAATTGATAACTTCCTCCAAGATCAAGACAAATATTCTCTACTACTCTGCTGTAAGTGGGTATTTACAAGTCGAACAAAAAATAAAAACAATAAAAAAAAACATTTTTTAGGATAATTTCTTTTAATATTTATACAAATATTGTCTTTGTGTATTCCTCAGGATATATTAAGTAAGTTTTGAAAATCTAACTAAAAACGAAAAAAAAAAAAACTAATTATACTTTTTTACAAATATATTTTGATTTAATATTTGGATAAAGGAGAGTTAGAAGCCAAAACAAAGATAAAAGGATTGGATTTGTGGTTTATATAGAGAATTCATTATTAATGTACAATTTTAAATTTCAAATAAAATTAGTGATTATTTTTTATTTCTTTATTCATCTATAAATCTTCTAGAAATAAAGAAGTACGGATTTTTATAAAAATTGCAGAGATTTTAACAATGAACTTTCAATGAATACTAATAAATAGTTTAATAGTAATTAATTAATTAATAGGAATCAATTTTTACTTCATTTTCATTTCCCCATTTTTAAAAAAAGTTTTTCAATAACTTAATCCTAATCTGTGATCTCTACATGTGTATGTTTGGGCCTTTTTTTATACAACAGTATGTGTTAATAATTAATCCTAAATGAAATAAATATTAAAGAACCAAAAAAAGGGTAATCAGATAAAAATTCATCTCATTTTAATACCAAATCCAAGTTTAATAATTACTTTTAAAATATTTTCGAAACAAATCAACATTTTTATCTGATAAAGAAGTATTTAATCTCAAAAAAATCAATTATAGATTTCTTTAGCTTGAAATAAAAAAATTAAAATAATAAAAACATTTTAAACACACATTTACAGGTGACAAAAAGCAAATTAAAAAATTTTGACCAAAAATTAAAATTATTCAAAAATAAAAAATGGAACTTATCGCCCAAATCTCCAATACAGATCCTCAATGATTCTTCAAGAATTTTGTTTTTAAGTTCGCAAAAAAAAAAAAAACAATGGCAAAATACTCAAAAAATTAATGAATATTCTAAACATTAAAAAAAATCAAAATGTGTTCTCTAAAATATTTTAAAACCCAATCAACACAAATACTTTTTTTACGCTTAATTTTAATCAAAAAAATAAAAAAATAAAAATCAAAGATTTTACAGAAATAGAAGAATTAAAACAATAAAGGCATTGTTATTTCAAGTTTTTCTCTTTCATTTTTCAAACATATTTTCAAAGAAAAAAAGACAATTTTATGACAAAAAAAAATATTTTTATATTTTTTATTAGTTATCTTTTATTAAGACAAAATTCAATCCCCAGCTTTAACTGTTAAAGAAGGGAAAAAAAAAATCAATTAAGAATTAACATGTAAAAATATATTCCAAGATTATGGCATCTTTTGCACTAACCCAATGGAATTGACTTTCCAAAAAGATATTAGTAAGACTTTAGATGGATAATAACGTTTTCCAAAGCCAAAAGTAGTATCACCCTCGGGTTTTGTACTTGGTATTAACAGCAGAATATTGGATCATGTTTCAGTTACTATTTTTTTTTTTTCGTGTTCTTTTGTACAACAACAGAAAACAAAGGTAAATAAATTATTTTTCACCTTACTATATTGTCACTTATCAATAGGGGTTTTGAGGATAATATATATTATGATGATATTAACAATAAATTCAAGATAATATTGAAAAAATATAGTCAGTTCAGTTTTTAAGGCACAAACTTTCAAGGAAATTTAAGGAACAAAAAAACCTCAAATTAAAGTACATTTTTTGGAATTTTTTTTTTACACTTTATATTACTAGAATCTGAATTTCGTGCCTTAATTTGAGATTTTTATTGTGTCTTAAATTTCGTTGAAAGTTTGTGTCTTAAAAGTGGAACCGACTCTAACGATTATTCCTTCTTTATGACAAAAAATCATAAAATTGCAATATTCCATATTATCACGATAAAATACAAATTTTGAAAAAACAGAAAATTAATTTTTTTTTTGAAATCACTTTATAAAAAATCTTTTAAATCAACAAAGTCTCGGGACTTTTTTAACTTTTTCTCCCTTTTGAAAATATTAGAAAGTGTTGGTAAGGGTTATGAATTGTTCTTTAAGTGTTTGAAAGTTTTGAACAGTATAAAACTTTATAAACGGAAGTAGACTGTTTGTAGTGGAAAAAATTTTTATTGTTTACATTTTTTTTTTACAGAATATAAAATCTCGAATTAATTTTATGATCAAATTAACAATAATCGATTTCAGTAAAGCTCTTTAATATAAAATAAATGTGTTTTTTTTTTCATGAAGTTATTATCTTCTCCGGTTAAATAACCAAAAAGAATATTGAGTAAATTTCCTTCTTATTGGCAATCGAATAAAACAAGCCTTTAAACCCTTGCTTTGTTTTTTATCTAATACAAATGTCTGAGACGAAGAAGAATAACAAAAAGGAAAATGTCCAAACAGTCTTAAAATTGTTGATAATGCACATAGGTTGCCCTGAAAGCTTTTAAAAATATCCTTTCAGTTTATGAAGAATATTAAAAATGTTTTAACCCAAGAACACATTCTTCAAAGAACAAGCGAAAGGTTGGTTGCTTTAGAAACTCTTTTATTCAACACGATTTATAACACCAGGATTGACGGAGAAAATATTTAAATATCTTGAGTTATTCTTGTTGTTGATCTAAAATGATCGGTAGATTTGTCGGACAAATAAAATGAAAATACAATAAAACTGTATGACCTGATCCTTGATCGGATCAAGTATCTTTTTTGTTGTTTTTTCAAAGAATAACTTTTTGTCACCTAATCTGTTTTTTGATCAAAAAAAATTTTTTTTTTTAAAATATTTCTCAATTAGCCCAAAAACCCATCAATTATTATCTCGCTATTAAAAAGTAATCTCAATATTTTGACATTTATCACCATTTTTAAATAATTGTCACGATATTATCGATTATTGCTATTTACTACAATCTATCAAGATTTTTTAAAAAGAATTGCACTTTTTGTAACTTTATTCGTTACTTTCGTAAAAATATTATAAAATTCACAAAACTCTTTTTTTGTAATAAAAAGATTTTTCTCCATAGTGGCTCGGCCCTTAAAAAAGGTTATTTGGAAAAAGCAAAAAGTATAAAAACGAAAATAATAAAAAAAAAAAATAAAAAAAATAGAACAGAGTAGAATATTATTAAATATTGTTTGAATTATTTAAAAATTAAAAATAATTTTGAAAACTATTTTAATCCAAATAAAAATAAAATAAAAAAAAAAACTTAAATTTGTAGAGATATTTTGAAAATACAAGAAAATTCTTTTGAATAAATTAAAAATCAAAAAAGAAATTTTCAAACAAAGATAAAATATTAATAATAAACTTGATCTATTAAAAACTATATTGAAAATGAAAATGAAAATGAAAATGAAAATGAAATTGAAAATGAAATTAAATTTGAATTTGAATTTGAAATTGAAATTTTTAAAATAAATTTCTTTTTTTTTTTCTTTTAAACGATGTGCCAAATGCAATTGATAGTTCTATTTATTGTTTTTCTTTATTTATAATTATTTTTATAAAGTTAAATGAAAAAAATAAAAATAAAATTAATATTTCATTTGAAAATATTGATTGTTAAAGTTATTTGGGACGCTTCTTGAAAGATTTTGTGTTGTTGGTTGTTGTTGTTGGAATCTGTTTTGCTTTGTTAGGTTGGGGTATTTTGGCTTAAAATACGAATCTGTATCAAATTGTGTTTCTGTGGTATGATATTGATTTGATATATCACCTTGTTGTTGTTGTTGTTGTTGTCGTTGCTGTTGTTGACGTGGTTGTTGTTGTTGTTGTTGTTGTTGTTGATATTTTTGATATTGATGTTTATTGGGGCTAAATGAATTGTTTTGATAATTTTGATTAAAATAATCATTTTCATTGAAAGAAAATTGGAAAACTTCTTCACTCCAGCTTTGTTGTTGTGGCGAATTAAA
This sequence comes from Anaeramoeba flamelloides, assembly GCA_027625915.1. NCBI lineage: Eukaryota > Anaeramoebidae > Anaeramoeba > Anaeramoeba flamelloides. The sequence goes on along the minus strand of JANTQA010000060.1, from coordinate 4,725,711 downwards.
GCTGGATTTTTTTTGATATTGCTGTTGTTTTTGTTGAAATGGGATTGAAATACCGTTTCGATTAAACTCTTCTTTTGGTACCTTTCTAGTAGTTTTTTTTTTATAATAATTATCGAATGAAAAGTTATTTTGTTCATCTTCAAATTTTGGAACATTAAAATATTGTTGTTGCGTTTGCCGCTGCTGTTGCTGTTGTCTTACCTGTCGTCGCTGTCTTTGCTGTAATTGTCTTTGCTGCTGCTGTCGCTGTTGTTTCTGCTGCTGTTGTTGCTGTTGTTGAAATTTTGATTGGAAATATTGTTCTTTAGAATTTTGATTCCTTCCTAAATTTGGAAACAGATTTTTATTCATTAAATTAATTGGCTTTCGTTCGTTATTAAAAAAGTTTTGTTTTAAATTTATATTGTTATTGTTATTGTTATTGTTAATGTTAATGTTATTATTATTGTTGTTGATTCTGTTTTTATTGGGAGATAATGATCTTCGGCTATTTCTTTTTGAAAAATTTCCATTATTGAAATAATTTGAAATATCAAATTCTTTATTTTGTTTATTATATGGTGCAGAAGTTGAAAGCTGGAAATTTGATTGAGGGGATAGTGTTGATTTTTTTTGTCGGGGAATTGGTATTCTATTTTTATTAATTATCTTTGTTCGTTTTTTTTTTTTTTTGTTGTTGTTGTTGTTGTTGTTGTTGTTGCTAATACTAGTATTCTTGCTGTTGCTGCTGCTGCTGTTGGTGCTATTATTCTTGTTGTTATTGCCACCGATGATGATGTTAGTGTTATTGTTGCTGTGGCTATTGTTGTTATGGTTAGTGAAACTAAATTGATTTTGATTTTTTTTTTTGTTATGATTGGAGTTACTAAAATAATTATTTAAAGTCTCTGTTTGATCGAATTCTTTTTCAAATGATTTATTTTTAAAATATGTTTGATCAAAAGAAGAACTCAAATAATTATTGGTCTGTGGTTGGGAATTAAAATAAAGGTGCGCAAATGTGTTTGATTTCTGCTGGTTATTTATGAGGATTGAATTACTGGAATTATGATGATCGTTTTCATTTTCGTCAACGGATTGGATTTGGAGAGAAAGAAGCTGGCGCTTAGAATTGTTGTTTCGGTTTTTTCCCTCTTTCAATAATAGCTGCCTTTGCTGTTGTTCTTTTACTTGGTTTTCGTTTTGTTGCAATTCTTGGTTGGGGCTTTGATTATCGCCCATTAAGATCTGATTTAAAAGATCGTCTTCATTGAACACCGACTCGTCATTATTAATTCCCAATTTATCATGTGTGTTTTTGCTTTTTTGTTTGGAAAAATTGGAATTTATCAAATCATGAATTTTGGGGCTTTCTTTTTCTTGCTTGCCTTCATGCAAAAGATTTTGGATCGGGTCATTGCTTTTTTTTGTTTTTTCTGTTGTTTCCTTGCCTTTTCTTCTTTGTCTTTCAAGTTCAAATTTTTCCTTCATTCGATTAAAGTCATTATCGTTTTCGTTTTCATCGACACTAGCAGTGAACCAAGATGGAACATTGTTTCTTTGGTTTGAACGGTTTTGGTTTTGTTCGTTTGTGTTGCCATAATTCTTATAATATTCCCTTTTTTGATAATTTTGGTTGTAGTAATTCTTGCTGTTTTGTGGATAATTGCTCTGGTGGCTTTGTTTAAATTCTTTTTTATTCTCAAAATCGTTTCCTTCGTTGGTGTGTTTATATTTTTGCTGCTGTTGGAATCCCATTTCTCTCTCTCTTCGGTTTTGTTTTTTAAATTGTTGGTTGTTTCTTGTGTTACGTGTGTTGTTTCGGTAATTAAGTACGCTTACAGAAGACCTTCGTTTTTTTGGTTTTTGGTGTAGCTTCTCGTTCAAGTTTTCAATGAATGTTTTTGATGCGAACGAAATTACAGGATCTTTGCGAAACGAAAAAAGGATTTCCTTTGAGTATCTAATTTTTTTTATGTCAGTCATGGTTTTGTTGGATTTCGTTTCGATGTTGGTTTTTGAAGTGATCTCTTCGTCTTGTAGTTTTGTTTCGGTGTTTGTTGAATTTAGATTTTTTTTGGAAACAGAAAGGGGTTGGTTATTAGTCATTATTTTTTTTTATTGTTGGAAATTGTGAGCAATTCGAAAAAAAACAAGGGTTGAAAAAATATACAAAAGAAAGTTATTTAAACTAAAAAGAAAAAACTCTAAAGAAATAAGTTTGAAAATCTAAAAAAAAATAAAAAAAATAAAAAAAATAAAAATCTACAAAATATTGTCATTCTTCTTTTTTTGGAGATAAAAAGAAAGGTTATTTTCATTGCTAGTATTTTTTAAAAAAAGTCCAAAGAAACACTACTTACGTCAGTTTTGAATAATTTTTTTAAATAATATTTCAATCCAAGTTCGTTTTGGGTGCTCTTCTTACTGAAATGTGTTTCTTGAAGACAAATGTGTTTCAGTGTTTTACATTAAGGATGTCGGTTTTTTGTTTTTTTAACCAACTCATGAAATTATTGAAGAATATTTCAAAAATCTTTTCTTTTGGGGATGAAAATGTCTTACTTTGATTTGAGAGTTGGTTTGGACAGGTGAATAAAACACTTGACCACAATCTCCTTACTAAAAATTAACCCTGTTTTTTTTTTTATGGCTTAGAGATTTAAGGAAGATAATTTAAAACGAAAATTACAGATACACTACGTATGTAGTCCTTTCGTTTTGGTCAAAGCGATCACGATCTTTTATCCATAACCCAAAATAAAGTATTTTGCGAAAAATGTTCTTTTTTTCTTTTATTTTTTATTCTCTAAGGAAAGTATACAAATAAAACATTAATAATTATGGCTGTATTGATTAGTGTGGAAATTATTGGATTTTACTGTGTTATTATAACAATAATTACCAATAACAGACTTATTTTTGTTGATATAAAAAGTATAAACTTGAAAAAGAAACTTTTTCCATATAAAAAGAGAGATTCTTTTTTCTCGAAGGCTGGCACATGAAAAGATCAAAGAAACTAACAATGAATAAGAAACCAATATTATGTTGATTCTTTAAAGTTTCACAATTAAAAATTAAAATTCTTTAAAGAAAAGAATAATATTAGAAAATTTATATTCTAAAATTTTGTTTAATTTTAGATACAATCTTTGTAATTGTCAAAAAAAAAAATATTTTGAATAATTTATAAAGAAACCCCCCAAATTAAAACAATTAATATATCCTCTTTTAATTATATGAGATATTTTTGAAAAAAGAGGGATTTATTTATTTATAAATACTGATAAATTGGAATTTATTTTTGGAAATTTTTACTTGATTTTCCTTTTTGAAATTTTTATGCTCAACCTCGAATAAAGCATTTTATGTATCTAAATACCAAGAAACTTTGTAAAATTAGTTACTCTTCCAAATAATATTTGCTAGGGAGTGTTTGATAAGAAACAGTTCGAAGATTTATAAAAATTGAAATTGAACTAAAAATTTTTTTTAATTTATTAGAATTTATCAGTATCTGTCTTCATTTGTTCAAAGTTGAGAAAATTTGCTAAATATTTTTATAAAAATTAAGGTGATATTCATAGTAGTCAGAAAGAAAAATATTTTAAATGTTGTTGAAACAATGAGTCAAATTACTTCAATTATAATTTGTTGAAATGTGAAGATATTTAAAAAAAATTAATTACAAAAAAAAATAGAAAAAATGCTTCTGGATTTTATCAATTGACTTTTTGAAATCAAAAAAAAATATCAATTTTTTGATAAAAATTTTTTGCTTAGGATCAAAAAAAGAGTAGCAATCGAAACAATCAACCATTTAAAAGGAGTTGGAAAAATTCAGTTTCATTTTTATTTTTTTTTTTAAATAATTGAAATGACAGAATTTCAAAAAGAGAAAATAACAAAACATTTTTTTTTTATTTATAAGTTTGTTGTATTGGGATGTTTAATGGTCCAAAATTTTACTCTTTTAGTTGCCAATCAGATAACAACGATTCACCAGACGAAGTTCCAATATCAGATGAGAGTTTGTTACAAATATTAAAAGAAATTAAAATACAAAAGAAGATCTCTTTTATTTGCTGTTTTTAACATTTCTAACTATTTTCATTAAAGATCGCAAAGGATGAAAAATAAATAAAAAAAAAATTTTGTTTTTTGTTTTTAGTCTTTTTTATTTTTTTCATATTGTTTGCCCACAAAAAATAACATTTGCTATTACTTTTTAAAAAAAAAAACATCTGAATATATTTTTTTAGAAGCTTTCAGCTTCACAAATAAATATATTCGATATTTTTTTTTTTAAAAATCAATAACAGCTGATAAAAAATATGAAATTTTCTGGATCTTGATGTTGCTGATATTTTTTATGTGGAAAAGTTGATGATTTTTTTTTCCATTTTGATCCTAAAAATTGTTTTCCTAAGAGGGCTAATCTTACTAGAATTTAGAATAAAAGAGAAAAATTATAAATCTATTATATTGTTTAATAATTATATATGTTCTTTCAACACCACCCACCTTTTAATTGAAAATCACTATATTCTATTAAACCAATAAAAATAGAATTTTTCTTACATTTTTTGGAAATGGTTTTTAGATTATATTTTGAAATGCATATAATATTCCAATTCAATCATTATTAATATTTCACTTAATCTGATATTACCGGGTATGAATATATCCACTTACAAAGACTATTCTTTATAAAATAAAAAAAATATATAAACCTAATTTAAAAAATAGGACAGATTTTTGTTCAGAAAAAAATCATATTTAATTGTTTTTTTTTTGAAAAATAATGATATTTTACTAAAATATTAAGAGATAATCGCCAATATAGATTAATAAATAAAAATATTTTGTAATCATTTTATTTTTTGAAAGATAAATGAAAAAAGAAAATAATAATAAATTTTGTAACTAATTTCAAAATTTGGCTTAGATTTTTTTTTGAAATACCTTATATAAATTATGATAAAAATCATCTATTTTCTATCTAATAATAAATAATTTATACTTCCTTTACGAAATAATAATTTTCTTCAAGAATTTTCATAACCAAAAGAAAAAATTGAGTTGTAATTTATTATTTTAACCTTAATTGAAAATAAAATCCACCCTGAATCGGATATTGGTTATATTAAAAATTTAACAAGAAAATATTTATCAAATAATTTTAGTTTAAAAATTTAACAATTAATTTTTTTTTTTGAATTTTTATTGGATTTAAAACAGCAAAAATGCAATTTAAATTCTTTATTTTTTTTAAATATCTTTTAAAAAAACCAAAATTACAATATTTTCCAATAATAGGGATTATATGTCATTTCAATATGAATAAAAAAAAAATCCCCAAACAATGAAATATCGTTTGATTTAATTTACCATTTAGAAACAGAAAATACCATAAGAAAATAAAAATATATTCCAAGATTTTTTTAAGATTAGAATTTTTTATTTAAAATTGTTATATTTAATCAGTGTTAGATATTTTATGATATGGAGTATATTTAACCTTTTTTTTCATTCAGAAAATGATATTATATTATTTCTGTTCCAAAATACAATTTTTAATATATTTTTGATTTACAACTGTTCAAAGGCTACCGAGAACTTTTTTCAATATCAAAATTTGATATTGATACTGATTTACAAATCTAAGAATATAAGAATAATAAACTTTCTGTTGAATATACTTTTTACAATAAATGAGTTGAGATGAAATATAATCTACTGATCTGATCAAAAAAAATTCATTTTTTTAAGAGTAAATTTTATGTGGTTTCTCAACCAATTTTAGATCTTTAGAGTTATTTTGGGATCTGAAAATTTAGTTTTTGAGTATCAAAAAAAATTCTTTAATATGGGATCATTTAGGAAATAATTTTTTTTTCAATATAAAGCTTTAATATTCTTATATTCTTAGATTTAAAATTCGGTATCAATATCAAAATTTGATATTGAAAAAATTTCACCAGAGATTTGGGAAGACTGTACACATGACAGTTTAAAGCAAAAATGGTAAACAAAAAGAATTTACATTAATAACACATATTAGAAAACCCAATAAACAGAAAAATTTAAGAGAAGAAACAGTTTTCCTAAGAAAATAATTTCTAGAAATAAGAAAATAGTTTGAGATTTGAGAAAAAAGTAAATAAAAATACTTATTTATTTTATCATATCCCATATAAAACGAAGTATTTGTGAATACTAAAAATTCGATAAAAAATGATATCTCTTAATAAATCATGATACTAATGATTAGAATCAGAAAAAGAAATAATGAAAGCCAAAACTCTAATTTTTTGATCTGTTTAGTTTCAATTTTTTAAATAAAAATACTTTATTGATTTTTTTGATCTTTTTGTTCTTTTGTTACAAAAAAATATTAACTTTTTTAATCTTTTTAATCTTATTAATTTTAAAAAATCATCTATTTGGGAATTTCTCTTTCTAATTCATTTTATGTAATTTTTGTTCCATCGTCCATATTCAGAAATTTTTGTCAGTTCTGTTCAGTAATTCGTATTCATCAAAAACATTACTGAAAAAGACTACAGATTTTGAAAATTTAAAAAAATCATTTATTCTGGAATTTCTGTTGAATAATTCATTTTCTCTAATTTCTTTCTCTTAATGAATATTAGCAAAAATAATACCTCAAAAGATGACTGATCTTGAAAATGTAAAAAAAAAATCTATATTGGAATTTTTGAGCCCTAATTCATTTTATACAAATAGATCTTGTCAAAAGACTTTTGTGACTATTTTATGAAAAATGTAATTTTTTTTCAAAAAAAGCAAAACTAATAAAAAATAAGAAAATATTTTATTTCTCGTTCTTGGATTCTTTTCTCGACTTTACAATATTTTTAATTAAAGGGAAATTATACACTCTATCCATGATCAATTTTTCCAAGCAATAAGTGGGGTTATTCATTGATGTATGAAAATCACACACATCTAACATTCTATGAGCTTGCCAGTTGTCACGCCTCATTTTGACACCATCTTCGATATGTCCACATAGACAAACAAGTGGCTTGTCATACTTTTCACATAGATCCATAAGATAAGAGATTGCCTTTCCGTATTCTGTTTGCGAGTCAAGTTTCCCTTCACCAGTGAAAATTATATCCGAGTTTTTGAGCTTATTTTCCAGATCAAGCATTTTGGAGACAAGCTTGATACCAGATTCAAGCTTGGTGTTTGTAAAGCCTAAAAACGCTGCTGGAAACCCACCTGCAGCGCCAGTGCCGGGTATGTTTTGGACATTCACCTGGGTTTTTTTCAAAAGCAAATCATGGATGTTCTTCAGGCCGCCCTCTAAACGGCTTTTCATCCATGGTTGTGTTGCGCCCTTTTGTTCAGAATAAACATTAACCGCACCGTCAACGCCTAAAAAGGGGTTTTTGACATCACACGAGATTTGGAATTCAATGTCGTCATACAAATGCTTGGTTGGGAAGTGCAAATCGGTAACAAAATTGAGATCCCTTCCTGTAAAATAGTCTGAGGTAATCCTTTCGCCTTCGATCTTTAAGCCTAAAGCTTGCAACGCACCCAAGCCAGCATCGTTAGTGGCGCTACCACCAATCCCAATCAAAATTTTTTTGGCACCTTTCTCGATGGCAAATTTAATCAATTGCCCTGTCCCGTATGTGGTCGTCTCCAAAGGATCCCTTAAATGCTTTGGGATCAACTCCAATCCGGATGCCTTTGCCATCTCAACAACAGCGATCTCAGGAAACTTGCGCGACATCCCATAAACACTCTCAATTGGCTCGCCAAGTGGGCCCACAACACGCTCTTTGAGGATCTCTAAAGAGAGCGATTCCTCAAGCGTTTCGAGAAAGCGATCTCCTCCATCGCTAACTGGCATATTCTCACTTTGGACGTTGATCCAAGGTAATGCTTTTGTAAGTACCTTTGAAACTGTAACACCAACTTGTTGTGCAGTTATAGAGTCTTTAAAATTATTAAAGGCCAACAAAGTTTTGATCATTTTGATGTTTAGGTAAAAGAAAATAAAACACAAATCGTTGAATTTAGTTTTTTCTCATCAACCTTACCTGTTTGGAAACATTGCTGAAAAATACTAGACACCCTTCTTCCTTTAAATTTCCAATTGAAATGTTTTTTTCTTTTTAGGTAACTTTGGTGAAATCATTGTTTACTTTTTTTTAAAAAATCATGTACCTTTCCAAAATAAGATTACGATTTGCAAAATCTATCTCAGTAAAGCTCAATCAATATAAAATAAATATACTCAACAGTACAGATCATAATTCAAATCACAACCTTTACCTCATGACAGAATTATCTCTTCTCAAGATCTTTTTTTCGCTTTACAGTTGACAAAATAATTCTTGTTGAAAAGTTTTAAATTGTGTTTCAAAAGAAAAAGTGTTTTTTTTTTGTTATTGAAGACCTAAACGTGAACCGATCAAAGAAATTGATAATAAACATTAAAAAAAAATATGGTTTGGTTTCTTAAAGTTCTATTATTTCAAAAGAAATTTTTAAAATAAAGGATCCAATTGAGAAAATTTTATCATCACAAAAACAAAAGATTTCTCAAATACTGAGAAATGATGAAAAATTTTAAAAATTGTGAATATCAAGAAAAATTTTCAACAAATTGCATAAAGACAATAAAACAAAACAGTGATCAAAACAATGCGTTCCCAACAACTCTAATTCGTTTTTCAAAATAAAATCCGTTTTTTTTTTCTTATTCTTATAATATTAAATCCAAGACACTACCGAATAGTATACCTAAGTAAAAATCAACTTTGAAGGTAAACCCATGGATATTATGAGGAAATTATAAATTTCTTTATGCTATTCGTTGAAAATTTTTCTTAATATTCACAATTTTTGTAATTTTTCCATTTATTTTTGATTTACATTTTTACTCAAAAATTCTCTCTATTTTTCAGAAACTTTTCAATTTGATCCTTTATTTTTAAAAATTTCTTTTGAAATAATAGAACTTTAAGAAACCAATATCATATTTACTTAAGGTTTGTTACCAGCTTCTTTGATAGGTTAATGTATAGGTCTTCTATAACAAAAAAAATACACTTTTTATTTTGAAACACAGAATATATTTTTCTGTACACATTGTTTTGAGACAAGTATTAAAAACATCAGGAATGATCTCAAAATAGAGTTTTATTTTATGTCTACTATTGGTTATTGAATAGGATTTGACTTGGGAACAAGAAGAAAAAAAAAACGGATTTTATTTTGAATCAAGGATTAGAGTTGTAGCGATACTATTATTTTGTTCACTGTAATTTTATTTTCAATTTCAATGAACAAAGGTTCCAAAAAAAAAGTTGAAGAAAAAAAATCAAGACTATTATCTCGTTGGAAGTTTATCTTTCAGAGATTAAATAAAAATACAATCTATCAAAGATTTTAAAAATATGCAATTTAAATAAATAAAGAACTTTTTGAGAATTTTTTTTTTTCTACTTGTATTTGAATTCTAAATGTACAAAAATTTCACTTCACTTTCGCTTTCCCTTTTCAAATAGAGATCACAAATTATAACCTTATTTTCCTTTAAAAAGCTCCATTTATTAAAGAAAAATAGGAAAAAGTAAGTGAAAAAATTTTTGTCCAATTGAAAATATTGCAAACAATCTTAAGGACTATTCGAATTTTATGCTCTGTGAGGGTTGAAATACCATACAATAAATGGGGAAACTGGTTAAAAAGTTATAGGTTTTACTCAGAGTCAAAATATTGCAATTTTTGGATCTCAAAATATTTTTGTAATTGTCAATCAAATCGTTAATGATTCCAAAAATTGCAATATTTTAACTCTGAGTAAAACCTATAACTTTTTAACCAGTTTCCCCATTTATTGTATGGTATTTCAACCCTCACAGAGCATAAAATTCGAATAGTCCTTAAAAATTTAAAAAACTAAATCAGTAAAAGGATTTTAAAAAAATTGAGTATTTTACTATATTATCAATGGAGGAAATTTCACTGATTTATACACAGTTGATTATTAAAATTTATTAAAAAATATCTTATTAGAATTCAAAAAATTTTTAAAAAGTGGTTAATTAACCCTAAAAAGAATGTTATTATTTAGAAAAAAAAAATCTAATTTTATTTATTTATAAAAAAGGAATTGAAATTATAGCTTTAGCTAATACAGTCAGTTTCACTTTTAAGGCACAAACTTTCAACGAAATTTAAGGCACAAAAAAATCTCAAATTAAGGCACAAAATTTGCAATTTTTTTTTTTACAATTTATTTTTACTAGAATTTGAATTTTGTGCTTTAATTCGAGATTTTTTATGTGCCTTAAATTTCGTTGAAAGTTTGTGCCTTAAAAGTGAAACTGACTGTAGACCAATTTCAATAAATCAAAGTTAACAAAAATTATTTCTTAAAAATCTTTAATAATCTAATTGAACCTTGTAGGGAATTTATTCAAAAGCCATAATTTGGTTTTCGAAAAAAAATATGAAACCTCGAATTACAGTCTTAAATTTCTTAAAATACTTATAATAAGATAAAATCAAATAATGGAAATAAAAATGAGAAAACGTATATTTTCCTGATTTATATAGCTATTTTTTTGATTCAATTAATTTAAAAATAATTAGAAATAGAAAATAAAAAATTTATTATACAGTCAGTTCCACTTTTAAGGCACAAACTTTCAACGAAATTTAAGACACAATAAAAATCTCAAATTAAAGCACAAAATTGATAATTGTTGTTTTTTACAATTTATTTTACTAGAATCTGAATTTTGTGCCTTAATTTGAGATTTTTAATGTGTCTTAAATTTCGTTGAAAGTTTTTGCCTTAAAAGTGGAACTGACTGTTAATATTTATCAAAAAAATTTTAATCAAGTATTATCTAGGAGAATTACTTGGTATATTTCAGTGAGACACATTATATCCTATTTCATTTGCTCCCATTCCCCATTTTCTAATATTATAAATTATCGCATTAACAAATCATTGTCAAATGTTTATAAATGATTTAATACTAATTAGATAGGGAAATAAAATTCAAGTAAATCAAAAATTAATATTAATATATGAAATTATCATCCAATTTGGGATTAAACCTAATAAATATAAAATAGTTTTATCAAAATACTTTTGATAAATTAAATATTTCAGTATTTATTTAGATAAAATTTCACATATAGTTTATATTTTAAAAAAATCAAAAGAAACATTTAATAACTCGAAATATTTATTTAATAATAATTTTCTGTATACTTTCAGTTTCAAATATAAGGCACAAACTTTCAACGAAATTTAAGGCACAATAAAAATCTCAAATTAAGGCACAAAATTTGGAATTTTTTTTTGACACAAATTATTTTACTAGAATCTGAATTTTGTGCCTTAATTTGACCTTTTATTGTGTCTTAAATTTCATTGAAAGTTTGTGCCTTAAATTTGAAAATGATTGTAACAGTTGAAAAAAAAAATATTTCAATATTTTTTATTTAGTAAATTAACTACAGTCAGTTTCACTTTTAAGACACAAACTTTCTACGAAATTTAAGGCACAAAAAAAATCTCAAATTAAGGTACAAAATTCAAATTCTAGTAAAATAATTTGAGAAAATTAAAATTCCAAAAAATTGTGCCTTAATTTGAGATTTTTTTGTGACTTAAATTTCGTAGAAATTTTGTGCCTTAAAAGTGAAACTGACTGTGTGGGTTAGAAATTTTTTTATTTATGAAATAAAAACAATAAATTATTTAAATTCTTGGATTAATACAACCATTATTGAAATTTGCAAAATAAACAGAAATACACCAATTCTTATTTACAAAACTGAATTCAGAATTGAAAATATGGTGATTTCGTTCAATAAAAAAAAATTCAAATTCAAAAAAAAAATTAAATAATTTATCTCTTCCTTATTTAAAATAAATATTAAAATTCAATCATAGAATAAAGAATAAATAACTGACATTCAAAAGATTTAATGAACATAAAATTGAAATATGTAAGTATAAATTTAACGAGATGTTGTATTCGAAAAGTTTGAAATTTCGTAGTTTTTTTTTTAAAATTTAAGAAATCAAATGAAAATTTGAAGAAATTTTCTTTTAATTTCTCAAATTAAAATAAAACCACGTTATATTTTAGAGAACGTAAAAGAATAGAGTAAAACATCTGGTTTTACCCAATTTTTTTAATTTTGGAAAACGACCAGTATTTTTTCTACTTTAAGAAATTAAAAGAAAATTTCTTCAAATTTTCATTTTATTTCTTAAAATTAAAAAAAAAAAACCTAGACAATTTACAAAACTGGGCGTCACTTTACGACACTCCGCAAAAATATTTAACAATAATTAAAAATCAAAATTATTTATTTAAAACACAAAAATATTTAAATTTTTATCAATTTCAATAATTCTAAAATTCAGTTCATTTACCAACTTCTTGTATATGTATTACTAGGTATTCAATAGATAAAAATTCAAATAATTTTTTTCCGTTATGATTAAAATATAAAAATAAGAAATAAACTCAAATATAGTGACCATTTTTAGGCATATTACTTTCTATGAAAAATATAGATTAATATTCCATAAAAAATTGAAAAAAATAAATTTTATTGAATTAATTTTAAAAAAAGACATTTGAAATTATTTTCATTAATTGATAATCATGAAATCAATGATTTTACGCTTAAATAACTAAAATGGAATTTAATTTTAAGGGTAATTAGAACATAATTTAAACTTTTTCAACAACAAAAAAAAAATAACAGAAAACTTTTGACCATTTATAATTCAAATAACAGAATAAAAAAATTACCATAAAAACGGTTATTAGGTGATTAGAGTCTCCATGGATTAGTCCATGTGTAAACTGTTTTACCATTGAAAGTAAATCACATTCTTAGTACATTGTTCAATTGTCTCAAAAAACTGATTAAATATTTTAGAACAATAAATTCTTAACATTTTTAACTTTGATTTACAATAAATAATTATCATTTTTTTTTAACTTCTTTAACCAAATTTAAAGATTTAAACCATAATAATATTATTTGTATTATTTAATAAAAAATAGAAACTTCTCGAATATTAACTCTTTAATATTTAAATACTGAAAAAAACATTATTCTTTTTTTTTTATATATTTTTTTTTTATTTTTGAAGAGAGAAAATTGTTTTTCTCCTGTGTGCCCTAATTTCTAAACTTTTTTTAGAAATTTTGTTAAAGAATCACAAATTTTATTATCACTTACTAATGATAATATATATGATGAATTCTTTTTATTAATAATATCTCCGATATTATTAATTTTTTTTTTTTTTTCAAAAAATTCAGATATCCAGATTTTTCGATTTATTTTATAGGCCGGACAGTCCCATAAAAAATGATCGAAATCTTCAATGATATCAATATTTAACTTTTATTTACATAAATCACAATTTTTATTTTTATTTTTACTTGTTACATAAGTGTACCTATTTAAACAATTAGTAAAATTTCGAAATTTTAGAATTGTTTTTGAAGCTTTCCAGTTTAAATATATTTGTTGTTTGAAATTGCAATTTTGTTGTTTTATAATTTTTAGATATTGTTGAACTTTCCAACTACAGTCAGTTTCACTTTTAAGGCACAAACTTACAACTAAATTTAAGGCACATAAAAAATCTCAAATTAAGGCACAAAATTTGTAATTATTTTTTTTACAATTTCTTTTACTAGAATTCCAAATTTTGTGCCTTAATTTGAGATTTTTTTTGCCTTAAATTTCTTTGAAAGTTTGTGCCTTAAAAATTAAACTGACTGTAGTTGAATTTTCCAATTCGGTTAATCGAAAAACTTTTAATTCTAAATCACATACTTTTAATCCCTTAGTGTGCCAATTAATATTTTCATTTTCCAATTTTCGAAAATTTAGTATTGTTTTTAATTTTTTTAAATTTAAGAAATCTAATTTTTCTATCAATTTATATTTTCTTTGGTATACTTTTAATCTAGCGAGATAAATTTTTGCTTCAGTTTTATAAATTAATTGAGGTGAATGGATATTAATTTGTAAGAAATTTGTGACTGATTTATTGATAAATCTATCAATTCTTTCAAAATCATTTTGTTTCAAGTCAAATATTTCAAGACCATAATAAAGTTGACTTAAAATGAGAGCTTTGAAAGAAGTTATTTTGTCTCCATTGTTGAGTTTATTTTGCTGAAACAACCGATTAAGTGTTTCCAAGGACTTTTCTACTTTTTTGAAATTATATTCAAGATGTGTGTTTTTTTCTAACCAAATCCCAAGATAAAAAATATCTTTTAATTCTTTTTTATATTTGTTTTTTTTATTATGTGGGTTCATCCCGAATCTTTTTATTATTTCAAAAATCCTTTCTAAATTAATTTTTAGAGAAATTAATGGTCCTTTCATAATAAGAATAAGATCATCTGCATACATTTGAACATGAACAGCAAAAGTTTTTAACTTTTCTAGTAGGAAATGAGATATAAATGCGAAGAGAATTGGTGATAAGGGATCTCCTTGATAAACTCCAATTCCTTCTTTTTTGTAATATCTCAAGAGCCAATTTTTAATTTTATCGAAAAAAACATTATTCTGATTTTTATATTTATATTTGGAAAAATACAAAAAAAAAAAACACAAAATTTTCAATTTTTAATAGAGATCATGAGAAAAATCTTTAACAATTTAATGATGAATAATTTTGCAGAAATAATTTTTTTAAGTGTTTATTTAAGCATTAGAACACTAGTAAAATTCACATTCATTTATACAACACTTTATTTGGAGTAAAATTATGGTTATATTTCTCCCTTAACAGTCAAAAAATAAAAATTAACTATTTATCAATAGACTTTATTTAACAATCAAAAGTTAACTACAGTCAGTCCCACTTTTAAGACACAAACTTTCAACGAAATTTAAGGCACAATAAAAATCTCAAATTAAAGCATAAAATTCAAATTTTAGTAAAAATTAATTGTAAAAAAAAAAATTCCAAATTTTGTGCCTTAATTTAAGATTTTTTTTTGTACCTTAAATTTCGTTGAAAGTTTGTGCCTTAAAAGTGAAACTGACTATAAACACAACACAAAATCCAGATTTCAAATAAAACTATGATTTTTTTAATATCGCCCCAATAAAATTCTAATCCAATATTCAATATTGTATCTATAGTCAAATCCATTTTCTTTCTTTTATTTTTTTTTTCCAAATGTCTGAAAAAAGTTCAACAAAAAATTTAAAAATTGGTTATTTAATTTTATTATATACATCTTAGCCCCACTTCAAACATTCATAAGACTATAGAAATCGAATTTATATTATAAAATTATATTGTGTTTAATCGACCATAAAGCGTTTATGAAGTTTTATCCTTTCCCATAAACTTGATAATAAAAAATTAAATTGACATCCTAATAGAAAATTTTTTTAATAACATCTATATAACATTTTTATTAAAAAAAGTTCATTTTAAATGATGAATTTTTCAAAAACTTTTTTAAAAAATATCCAGATAACAATATTATTACGTGTTACAAATTTTATAACACATTTTATAAAACACATTTTTGTTGGAAAGTTATTATTTTATAATTTTATAACTTTTTAATGATTTATATCCCCTTTAAAAAACATTTATAACATGTTATAATTTTTTTTTTCTAATCGGGAGCTATCCCTTTTTCGTTTTTGGAAATGGATTAGCAAATTAATAAAAAACCCAACAATTAATTGTGATCTTCAATTTTCAAAAAGAAAAAAATCACCGGCGTAAACGATGATCAAAAAAGACTTTCATGATTTCATTGATATCTTTTCATTTCAATTCTTGAGAAAATACAATTTTTTCTTGGTTTAAAACAAAAAAAAATAATTTCTCTTACTTCATAAGAGAAGTTGAAATCTTGATATTATGATATAATAGAAAATCGGTTTTTAAATTTCTTAATAAACAATTTTAGAAATAATAACCAATTTCTATGTCTTATAAACTTTCAAGGTGGGTTTGAAAAGGTCGTAAAATAATTGATAAAATTTCCTCAACAACATCAACATAATAATATTAAATTCTTATTATTCATATTATTATATTGATGATGTGTAAATTACACTCTAGAGTTACATTCCATATTAAAATTTCTTTTCAAAAATTGAAGCAAAAAACCATAGATTTCATGAATATTAAGATCTAAAAATAATTATAAACTATTACAGCTTAAAATTAAAATTAAGAATTTATTTCTTTTGATTTATTTTGAAATATTAATCACTAATTTCCATAGTAAGGACATATCAATAAAAAATGATCAATATTTTCTATTATTACTTTAAAATTATATTTTCACACATTATTTGATAAAACTATGCATACACTTAAGGGGATCAATCAGAATTAATTTTTCAAAATACAATTTTCCAAATACTAATGAATAAATAAGCAAAAATCAAAAATTATTAAAAAAAAAATTATTATTTGTAAAAAATTAATGAAAATTTTCTTCTCCCTGAAGAAGAAAAAATAAAAAAAAATATTAAAATTGATATCGATAAAACTCACGTCATTTTAATCAGATTCAATTTCATTTGGAATTTTTTCTAATTTAACTGGGTGGTCGCTTCTTATTGTTATTGTAAATTTAGCTTCATGTCCAGGCCTAAACGTTGAAGGGAACAGGGTATAAGGATGAGGAGAATAATCTACAAACAATTCCAAGAATACTTCTTTATTTTTCAAGAAATCACCCGAAGAAGCAATTTCTTCTTCTTCAAATAAATTTTTGATTCTTTTGCCACCCTTTTTCGCAAGAACGAGCCCGATAAACCAATACCCCCTATTAGTATTTCTTGTCTCCTCCTGTGATAAGGAAATCACACAATTAGTTGGCTTTGTTACATATAAAAAAAATTGAGGATTATTTTCACAACATTCAAAATTTGTTGAACCAGCTGCCGTTTTTCCTTTCCACTGATCATGAATTACGATTGATTTCCAGTTTTGATCAAATAATCGGCATAAGTATATTCTTCTAAAATATTTTTTAAAATCAGGAAAAGAGATCCAAAATTCTTCTGGCAGATCATGATCATGATCATGATGGTAATGATGATGATGATGATCATGATCATTATCATTTTTTCCTATTTCAATTTTTTTTTCATTATTATCTGAATTGACCTGATCACTTTTCTCATTTTCCTCATCAACCTTATCCTCATCGTCATCGACATGATCACCACCACCACTATCGCTATCACTATCATCTTTATTACTTCCGCTATCATTATCCTTTTCATTAAGATCAAGGTGGTGCTTTACAAGAACTTTTTTTTGAATAAATTTCGGATGATAATTTAATTTATTTTTCAATCTTTTATTCCAAACATCGGAATAGGGTGAATAAGGCCCACTCCATATTGATTTCGCACCAAAACAATTTTTACATTTGATTAAATTTATACCATCAACGGTTTGTGCATCTAAAATAGGATAAGTCTGGTTATTGATAATACCATGGTTATGGTCATGGTTATGGTCATGGTTATGATTACCATTAGTATTAACATTTTCGCCGCCTTGCTGATTCATCAATGCATTTGAGTGAGCGCCTAACAAGAACCCACGGCGAACATAATTCGTTAATTTATTCCAAAGCTTACCAGATTGCAACTCTTCCAAACTGTCTGCATTATACAATGACGTTTCCTGACAAAAGCCGCCTGTTAGGACCGACAAGGTTTGAACGATCGATCCGCCTTCTATTGCCTGGTAGGAGCCATATATTTTAGCAAAGGCCTTTTCAACGATTTGGGGCCAGAATTGATCCCTTTGCTTGCTCTGCATAAAAATGAATTCGCCCTGCTTGTTGAGAGGCAAGTAATCATCAATGGGGACTTCAACCCATTCGCCTTCCAAATAGAACCGTATTACGTAGAACCCATATTTTGAATACTTGTCTGTGATGAACAATTTCCTTAGCCGGTTGGGCCTTGTGGTAAGCATATAAAGAGAACTAATTAAATAATTGTCTCTTAGTATTCCCTGCTGGAAGTCAATAAATTGATAATCCTTTTTGGGGATGATTTCCTTGCCCTGCATTTTTTTTTTATAAGCATTTTTTGGTAATATTTCATTTATTCTTTTCCACGACTTAATAAGTTGGAATTTTTTGGGTATATTTTTTTTTTGATCAATAACTAGCGATTGTATTGTGGGCGGGAAATCAGGGTCCATATAGAAATCTTTACTTTTACGGCATATTGAATAGATTTTTTCATAAATTCCCGACTTGCCCTTTTTGATGACAATTTTTCTCTCCCTCATTCTTCTTCTTCGCCTTATGTTCCGCCTTCTTCCCTTCTCGCTCCCCTCATTAAGATTCCCGGGGCGTGCTTTTTTATTTTTTTCATGATTCTTGATTCTAGTTAAGGGTAAGTTTTCGACAATAAAATTCGCCTTGTCTGTTTGCATTCGATCTTGTAAAAACTGCTTCTGCCGTTTTTCAAATTCTTGGATCTTTTGCTCTTCCCAATTCCAAAACCCATTATTAAGCGCATTGAAATCAAACCCCTGTATTAGGTGCTCCAAATCATGCTCATGCTGCGAGATTTTCACCCGAGAGCTTGTGATTACATTTAATTTAAATAGGGCTTCAAATTTGCTTTTTTGAATCGTTTCTTCTCGGATTTGCAGCACCAATTTATTCAATTTTTTATAAACCTCCTTTTCGGTCAATGGCAGCCCAGATTTGGTTTTAAATGACGCCAACCCTTGCGTTTTTAATTGCTCCTCCAAATTTAATAGCTTGCTTAATCTTTTTTGCGTTCTTACCAAATATGATCCCTCTTGATCCTCGATTTTTTTCAATTTCTTTTGTGCCCTTTTGGATCCTAATTTGATCGAGCTGTTACCAAAGGGATCTGTTGACTTTAAATCGTTCACAGCCGTAAAATCTTCAAACACTTCGTTAATGCCACCAGGGTTGCCCATCAGCTCAATGGCTTCGAGATCGATAATTTCTTCAAAATCGATCCACTCATCTTCGCTGAATAAATCATCTTCGCTGAATAAATCATCCTCATATTCTAATTCGATTTCAGAACCCCCCTTTTGGGCTGTATTAACATTCACAAATTCAGATGGGAACTTATTAGTCAACGAAAATTCATCATTTAGATCAATTTTCTTTTTTATTTTTTTTTTTAAATTTATATCAGAGAATGGCTTTATTGATTTATTTAATTTTTTCTTTTGCTCTGTCCCCCTTTGCCTTCTGTTCCCATTTTCTTCATCCGTTTTGTGACCGGCTTTGCCTTTGACCCCAGTCTTTACCCATTCTTTCCCGTTTTTTTTATTGTTGTTTTCCGAATCAGATACCAAAAAATTCTCAATTATCCCTATGTTTGAGATTGAACTAGTCGTGGAATTTAAATTAAATTTTTTATTTGAATTCGAATTGGAATTTAAATCAAATTTTTTATTTGAATTTTTATTTTTGATCCTTCGATTAATTTTTGTTATTTTTACCGAAGATTTTTTTAATTCATCCTCCTCGTCCTCCTCCCCCTCATCATCATCATAATCGGATTCATCTTTATCCGGCTCTCCATTAAATTCATTGCCTTGTGTAACTTGAACAAATTCATTAATAAAAGATTCATTTAATTTTGCTAAATCAGATTTAAACTTTGGATTTTCATTATCCGATTTTAAACTTTCATCATCACTGTCTTTTTCATTGTCGTCATCGGAATTTAAAAATTCTATATATTTGTTTTTTAAATCACCATCGCTGTCATCACCACCATTGCTTTGCCTTTTCTTATAATTATTTCTTTTTCTCTTTTCTTCGATGAATTTTGTTTTTTTGTTTTTAGATTTAAAATGGGTACGATAAGCTTGATAATAGGCAATAACAATTAAAGAATTATCTAGAGATTTGACGGCATTTGAAAAAATTTGCTCGCTTTTTATAATTTTTGAATTAAAATAAATATGGGAACAAGCTAAAATAATGATTGAAATGACGATTCCAATTTGATGCTCTTTTAATCTATTGGAACATAAAATAGCCCACGAATACAGTAAATGGAAACTACCAATTAAATAAAGCGTTGGTTCAGTTAATGTTTCCAAATCGTTCCTATCAAAATCAAAACGGAAATTAGGGAAAAAATGCTTGGTATAAATATTCATTACATATTCTGTTAATTTGTAATTTTGTAATTTATTAAATACAACCAAAAATAGGACAATTACCACGGCAAAAATAATTAACGATATTGGAATAAAAAGAGATTTGGTTTTATAGCCCCAAAAAACAATTTCAAACAGATATGGTATAAAGATAATTAAGATTAACTTTTTGGATCTATTAGTTAAATGATAATTATTTTGGATCCATTTAAGGAAGATAACAAAACAATACAGTTCAATGACATTAATCGACATCAGGAAGAACCCAATATGGTAGAATTTAAAGAAAATTATTAGGCATAATAAATAACAAAACCCAAACAAATGGGCAATAATAAACCCAATAAAGGTTTCTTTCGTAACACACCACAAATCGTCTCGAAATTTTATTATGTTTCCCAACCCATTGGCAAACCAAAGTAAACAAAATGTTAGTGTACAGGCAAAAAGGTAATCATACTGCCCGGGTGTTTGAGATTTGGGTAAAATAAAGCAATAAATCACATAGGCAATTAAATAGGCCAATGATAAAATACAACATAAAATCACAAAGCCATCAATTTTGGCTGTTTTAATCCATTTTTGGAACCCAATGAATGAGGTATGGATAACACCATAAGATATCGAAACACTAAAGCCCATTAAAGTTTGACCAGAAGATGTATGAATCCGATACCCTAAGACAATAATAAGTAAATGAATGAAAATCAACGTAATGATCATTAAATAATCTGATAATGGTAATTTGAATGTGAAAAAATATTTTATTGATTTCCAAAAGGAATTTTCATGTGTTAAATCAAAATCCCTTCCTACCCAAATGTAATAATGCCCAACTGAAAGTATAATAATTACAGATGTAAATATAAAAATTTCATTAGCCATTTTATTTTTTGATTCTAATGATATCCAAACAGCATAACCACAGACCACAATTATCGAAAATAATAAACACAAAAATACTTGTTTAGTAAATTTTTTTGTAATGTGTAACAATCTTTTTAATGCAAATAAAGTTAGATATAATATTGATAATAACTATATATTTTAGTCATTTATATATATATATATATATATATATATATATAGATAGATAGATAGATATAGATATAGATATATATGCGTGTATGTGTGTGTTATTGTTTTTTTTAATTTTTTTTTTTTTTTTTTTTTTTATTATTATTTAATAAGAAATTAGTTTGATCATAAGAAATTAATTTTTTTTTCTTAAGAAAGAGTAAAAAAATTAAAAAATATTTACCAAAAAACCTAAGCATAATGATCTTTGCTTTATATCAAAAATTGTTATCTCATGTTTAGATGGCGTAAATGTAGAAATATATGGAATATAAAAAATACATAAAATTATAAATTCAAAAAAATGAGATCGTGTTAATAATTTCCAAGATTTTTTCATAAATATATTAAATATTCCATATCTAAAAAAAGTTTTGCCAATAATTTCATCATTTGATAAAATTCCCAGCAATTTATGTTTTAAAATTGTTGGATCAATAATTTCTTGTCTTATCATTCTATCAAATATAAAAAAAGATAATATTAAAAAAACTAAAGCATGCCCAAACAGTAGGTAACTATTTGAATAAAAAAAAATAAATAAGAAAAAAAAAAAATTTAATAATTAAATAAAAATTTAATAATTAAATAAAAAGGAAAAAAAAAAATAAAAAAAAGGAGAATAAAATTTAATAATACCCTTGACCAAAAAAAAATAAAATGATTCTAACAAAGCCAAGCACAAAACAACAGATTATTGGTGTTGAAAATTTAGTTCTTCTTAATGTTAGAAATACCAGTAAATCTGAAACAATAATAACAAAAAAATTGGCTAGTCCGTCAGTTATTGACATATCTAAATTATAATGCAGGCAGAGCAAATAAACAACTAACAGTATTACAGATGATAAATACATGGAAGCGATCTTTATTTTCCAATGGGGCCTTTGAAAATTATAATTAGCATTATTTTCATCATTTTTCATATTATTAGTAGTTTCAGCAAGTTCGGTATTATTATGATCATTATCCTTTTGATGATTATTTTCATTTTGATTTTTTGGAAGTGATCTATTCAGCAATACATATTGAAAAGGAATCAAATGATCACTAGTACATTTAAAAATAATTGTTGAATTAATGATTAAATTTATTCCAAAAAAAGTACTTGTCAAAGTCTGATAAGTTATTTCATTTACAAAGACAAGTGCAAATTGCGTTGCTATGTACAATACTACAATAAATCTCCATAAGTTTTTTACAAATGCTATAATTTAAATAAACCATTAAGAAATTTGAAATATTAATACACAATTTAAAATTAATTGTTTGATATTATTGAAAGATGATTTTTTTTTTTTTTTTGTTTTTTATTTTCTTTTCTTTCGAAATAATTGATTTTAAAATTAATAATGAATTAACACCATCATTAGAGTAGAATTTAAATCAAATTTTTAACTTGAAACAAAAAATAGGAAAAATGTTGTGGAAGCAAATTGGCCATTTTCGAGATTAACTGTTGGATCGGATATATTCTAATTTTTCAATAGAAATCTTTAGAAATAAACTATTTTCCATGATACAAGTAGTTAGACTTTCTTGAGTTTTCTGTTTATGCTGAAAATAAATAGATTTTTGGGACAAAACAGAAAACTCAAGAAAACTGTTGTTCACTTTTTCTAAATTTAAAAGAATAGAGTAAAATCATAGATTTTTCTCAATTCTTATGCATTTTGGAAAACTGTTGTTAGTTTTTTTTTTTAATTTAAGAAATTAAAAAAAACCTAACGAAAAGTGTCGTCAAGTGTCGTTGAGTGCCATCAAGAGCCTAGGTTTTTTTTAAATTTAAAAGAATAGAGTAAAATCTCAGATTTAGCTCAATTCTTTTGGATTCTGGTAAAGCTAACGGCGTTTTTTTTTTAATTTTAAAAAATAGAGTAAAATTAAAATTTTGAAATTTTCTGTTTATTCTCAAATTAAAAAAAAACCTAACGGCAAACATGAGGTAATTTTGCTGAATCACCTCTCTTCAATAATAATTATTATAAAAAAAATAAAACCCACACTATGAGATATAATCTTGACTACATTATAGTTAGGATCAAAAAATCATCAATAAAAGTTTAGGGTTTCAGGAAGTGCCGTAGAGTACCTAGCTTTTCCAGAATTCACAAGAATAGAGAAAAATCTTAGATTTTACTCAACTCTGTTAAATTCTGGAAAAGCTATCTGCGTTTTTTTTTTAATTTGAGAAATAATCCGAAAATTTCTTTAATTTTCTTTTAATTTCTTAAATTAAAAAAAACCTAACGTAATATAGGAAGTAATGTTATGAATCACCCCACTTCGCTATATATATATATATATATATATATATACCTAATTACCACGCCCTTTTTATTTGAATTTGAGGTTTTTTTGTATTTGCCATTAATTTTATAAACTTTATCATGAATTGAATAGAGAAAACTTTCCTTTTTCTAATTTTTTTTTTTTTTTTTATTCATTTTTGATTTTAATTGCTATCTTAAAAAAATACAGGATTTGGGTTTGAAAGAGTTATTGTATTTTCCTAAATTTAGTGATTAAGAAAATTAGATGATTTTTTTTTCGAATTAAAGGATATTCATTAATTTTAGATTTCGCTTTTGTGTATATGGTATACTCTTTGAGAAGCTAACTCTTTCTTCACAAATTTGAACAAATCTTGCAAATTATATTGAAAACGCCTTTCAAGCAAATAATATAATGTCTTATCGACCAAGTTCGAGTTTGTTAAACCAAATATTTTCTAAAATGAAGCTAAAATTACTTTGAATTTTTGAGCAAAAAATTTGTCTAAAAATAAATTTCGATTTAAGGTACTAGTAACTACTATTTATTTTTTTTTTCGAAAGACAATAGAGTACTTATTTGTACAAATAATATAATTAAACTGGATAAATAAACCCCCCTTTTAACTTTAGAGAAATAATTTATCATTTTTAAAACAAATTCATTTTTTCCAATTAATTTTCAGTCAAAAGATCCTAATCTTTTTTGAGTTTGAATTTTTGGTATCAAAAAAAGAAAAAAGAAAAAATTTTCCAAATATTTTTCTTTAGAAGAAATCTCACTTTTAGTAATTTCTGAGGATATCAATAAATAACATTGAAACTTTAATCTTAATTTAAAAATGCAATAAAAATAAATCAAATATTGAATTCTTGAAGATCATTAAAAATTGATCATTTAGATTATTTATTTTAAATTATTTATTCAATGTCTTGAAATTTAAAAAATTATATAATATTCTTTTTCAAATATTCATGGTATAAAAAAGGAACTATTAGTATTAAAATCAGTTATTTGATAATATCTATTTTTTTTATTTATTGAATTATTGATTTGAATTCGTTTTATTTGTTTGAAAATATTTTTAAAATTTTCAAATAATAATAAAAACGATTGATACTTTTAATCTTTGAGTTATTAACAACCAACTAAAAAATTAACATTGGGTTAATAATTATTATTTTAAAAGAATCAAAATAAAAAGTATTCCTTTAGATTATAAGTTCAATTTTTTACAGGCTTTTATAAAAGTATTTTGGGAATATTTTTAATTTAATGATTTGGTTGTTTTTCTTATATTTTTTTGTTAAACAAAAAGAAAAAATTGATTTGAAACTGTTCTGTTTTTCACAAAGAAATTATATTTTTTGAGTTTAAAATTATTTATTGTAATTTTTTGTAAAAAAAAAAATATTTTTTAGACTGGATTATTTAAAAACTTTGTGGTTTTATTTTTCAAGTCTATTTTTTTACACTTCCTTCATAGATAATAAGATTTCTTTCAAAGAAAATATTTTTTTTTTAAATAATTTGGAAATATGTTGGATTTTGAACTTTTTAGAAATGTTGAAAAATGGATCAAACTTTTAAAATCAATAATTCATTTCTAAAAATAGCTTTAAAAACAAGTTCAAGTATTATAGTAATCAGATTTTTACTTCATTTTGAAATTTCGAGATGTAGTAGATTTTTTTTGAATTTTCCATTAAATTTATTAGAATATTTTTTTTTAGCTTACTAGTCACTTAAAGTATCTTTTTTTTGAAAGATTTCCCAAAGTTTGTCAAGAAACAGTTAACTTTCCAAAGAGTATATCACATACACAAAAGGGAAATATGATTTTAATTCCTAAACTTAAATTCAACTAAGAGTATTTACAATTTTCTAAGATAAGATTGAAATAATTTTTTAAAAGATTTGATTTTGATGAGAGTTTGGTGTTTTTTGGATTTGTTATATCTCCCCTAAATACCATTTGATCACAACTCACAGAAAAAACACAAAATCTTGACTATGATTTTTTTTATTCTTTGTTGTTGGTTTTCTTGATTTTCTTACAAAGATAATAAAATTGATTTCAAGACACCGAATCAAAAACTTGAGTTGTTGTTTTAAGATCTCATTACTCATCGGATTTTAACATAAATTTTGAATTAATTCTATTATTTGAAAAGCGAAACAACAGTAATTTTCAGGGTTTCATTTGGGAAACGATGTTTGTGTTTCAATTGAAAAATTTGTGTTTTTGGACTAAAAAATAAAAAACACGACAACCTTTCTTCAATTTAAAGAGCTTTTATAAGAAAAAATTATGTTTAGGTTCCAAAAAGTTGTTGTGTTTTGTTTTTTATTTGTTAAAAACAAATCAAAAAGAAATCAATAATTCACAAACAAAAAAAAAAAAATATCAAAAATCTTTCAGGATTGTTCGGAATATAAAAAAAAGTTCTTCTGTTTTTAAATCAATTAAGGAATTTTCTGATTTTAAATTTACCAAACTAAAAAAAAAAAATATGAAAATAACAAAATAGTTACGAGTTCTTCTCCAATTTGTACATCGCCAATAACTAAAAAAATAGAATCCAGTCGCAAGAAAAAATGGAATCACGACTACAATAACAACGCTTGATTTTTGGTGATCAAATCTATAAACCTAAAGGCGGAATTTCATTTTTTTTGGAAGAAATTAGGAAATCGAGAGAATAACAAAGAATAAAACAAGAAAAAGGAAAGGAAAAGAAAAGTAAAGAAAAAAAACGGAAAGAAAAGAAAAGAAAAGAAAAGAAACGAAGTGCTTACTGCCCATCCTGAGAGACCTTGTAATAAGAACAAAACAAAAACTAAAAGCCAAATGGAAAAAATTATTAAATTGGATCCTTTCGAAAAATTTTCTTCTGACAAAAAAGTTGAAGTCCAACTAAATTGTGGTAGTGGTTTTGTTGTTTTGAAAAAAAAGAAAAAGGAAAGGTATTTGTTTCAAAGAATAAAAAAATATTTTCTATTTTTAAATGAGTTTGTGGATTGAAAAAAAAAAAAAAACAAATAAAAAAAAAATTACAATCTGATCCTCTGGAAATTAAATCTAAATTTCCCTAAGATTTTGAATAGTATATACAAGACTGGAATTTGGAATACGATCAAAAAGGTAAGCAGGAAAAATCCTTCATTTCTAGTTTTTACCAGATAGTTGGATAGGTTCGACCAATCATATTCTTTTGTCATTCAATTTCAACAGTTCGAATACAGTTTTGAAGAGCAATTTACAGGTTTGTTAATTTGAAAAATAAGAGACAGTAACCTTTTTGGAAGTGGGAATATGGGTTATTTGCTTGTTGTTATTTTGAAAAAAATAAATTTCACTCATTTTTCACAAAAATATTCCTTTTGCCCAGAAGAAATTTCTAGGAGGAACTTGAATAATCTTAATAAATGTTCACTTAGTTTTCAAAGGGTCTATTTTTGAAGATATTAATTCATTTTGGCTTTTTGTCTCAGTTCAAAATTTTGTGTTTGATTTACTTTTAAAGGGGGTAGTTTAATAAAAAAAATCTAAAAGTTAATTTATTTGCA
The DNA here is from genome assembly GCA_027625915.1 of Anaeramoeba flamelloides. NCBI lineage: Eukaryota > Anaeramoebidae > Anaeramoeba > Anaeramoeba flamelloides. The sequence continues at coordinate 4,698,581 of JANTQA010000060.1, read as the reverse complement.
AATTTAATAAAATTTTACTGCATCACGAAATTGAAAAACAAAATAAAAATCTGAAAGTTTTCAAATAAACCAAAATTTCTTTTAAAGCTATTTTCAGAAATGAGTCCTTCTTTTTAAATCTTTAGATCCATTTTCAGAATTTTTGAAAAAGTTCAAAATTTCAATAAAGTTCTAAATTATTTCGAAAAAAATAATATTTTCTTTGAAGAAATAATAGAAATTTTATAATCTTGAAGGAAATGTAAAAAAATTGACTTGAAAAATACAATCATTGAAGTTTTAAAAGAACAAGGTGAAAAAAAATATACTTGATTTCAAAATAAAATTATATAATCATTTTTAATTCAAATAAATTTATTTACTTTATTAAACACATCTTGAAAAAAATTTTTTTCTTTTAATTGAACAAAATATATAAGAAAAAAAAACAACAAAACATTTAAGGTAACAATTTTCCCAAAATAACATTTTAACAGCTATAAAAATGAAAGTATAATCTAAAGAAATACTTTTTAATTAGATTATTTATAATCAATAATTTATAATAAAATCTTAATTATTTCAGTGAGTTAATTGTAACCCAAAGATTAAATGTATCAATAGACACTTTATTATTATTTCTCAACTTTAAATATTCCCAATAATTATAATAATTTTGAAAATAATAATTCGAAACAAAATAAAAAAAAAATAGATATTCACAAATAATTGATTTTAATATTTACTGTTTCTTGTTAATACTCTTAATATTTGAATAAAAATTATACATAATATATTAAAATTCCAAGAATATATGATAAATTATTAAAAATAAAATATATGATCAAAATTTTCTAATATTCAAGGGTTCAATATTTGATTAATTATTTTCTTGTATTATTAAATTAAGAGAAAATTTTCAATGAAATGAATTGATAAAAAAAAAAATAAAATTACTAAAAGTGAGATCTCATTATAAAAATCTTTTGACAAAATTTTTTTTTCTAAATTGAAATTGAAAATTTATAAACAAAAGAGATCTGGATCTTTTTTACTGAAAATTAACCTGAGAAAAATGATCTTCTTTTAAAAATGATAATTCATAACTCTGGATCTGATAAAGGAGTTGGTCTGTCTAGTTTAATTGAAATATTGTGTAAATAAGTTTTCTATTAACTTTGGTTAAAAAAATATTGAAGAATTGTTAGTCACTGATTTATATATATTTAAAAACTCATCCACAACAAACCACAATGATATCTCTATAGATTTATTTAGAAATCAAAAAAAAATCTATTTTTACTATCCATAGTTGAATAATTATTAAAAACTTCCAAATAATTACTATCTCCAACTTTTAATTATATAATACTTAAGTGAATCACTTCAACTAGAAAAAAATGCCAAAATAACAATTAAGAAAAAAATTTGAAAAATTTTTTATAAATTATGAAAAACAAATATTTTTTTTAGTTTATTAACTTCGAAAATAACATTTTTTTTATTAATATTTACTTAATTGTTCATTGCTGTTCAATCTTCTATAAATCAAGAAATAATTGATATACATACATACATACATACGTACATATACATACATATACATATATATATATATATCGGAAAAATTAAGACAATTTTCATTAACAAAACAAAAAAATATTTATCAACCCAGAAAAAATTGCTCAAAATCAAATCTTAAAATACAACCAAATCTAAACTAAAAATCAAAATTAGTTTAAATATAAATAAAGTTTCAAATACTTTTTATAACTCGGCCTATTTTAGAAATATTTGAACGAGAAATTACTTTAGACACTCCGAAGAACTATCTTAACCTCAGTAAGTAAAGTTTCACCTATCATTGATAATAAAAACAATAATATCAAAATTCCAAAACAGTTAAAACGACCAAAAGAATTACAATAATCCAATTTCATTCCATAGGTTAATAATTTTATTTTTTGGAAATTTTGAAAATCATATTTCCATCTTTTAGTTATTTATTTTCAGTTTATTTTTTGAATTATGTAACTTATTTACTGATCTGAATTTTTTTGAAACGGTTGATATTATGCTAAGGTTGAATTTGGGGTTTTTAAATATAAAAAATTATAAAAAAATAAATTGATTGTATATAACCAATGGATCGATCAATAATCCTCTTTGAATTTAAATGAATTCGAGTAGGGTATTTTAATATTTTCCCCCCCCCCCCCCCCCAAAATTTATAACAAACCTATAATTTATTAGTATTGAAAATTATTTATTTTTTAATTTCAAGAGTTTTGTAATTTATATATAATTGTTAATATTTCAATTAGTCAATGGTTCGAGTTTGGTATTTCCTTTTAAAATTCATTGAATAAGATTTTCATTCAAAAAAATTGAATTTATCTTGATCAAAAAAAATATTATTGGGGCTGATTATTCTTTAATTATTATAAATAAATCTTAATTAGGAAATTTCAAAAAAAGAAACTTATTTTGTTTTCCAATTTCTGGGGTTCTTCTGGATTTGAGATAAAAAGTTTTTTAAGACTATTTTTTTTTCTTCAAATAATAAATAATTATATTAAGTACCTTAAAACTAAGAACATAACTATTTTTTTTTTAAAAAATAGTAATATAATTGGTTCTTCTTACTTTACAGTAATACAATTTTACCCCATAATATAAATTTGAATGAGGAAAAGATCTAACGATTGCAATAAATAAAATTAATTAATTTTCTTAAAACTACTCTTTATAATGAGACAAAATTACAACTAATAATTTTTTCAAAAACATTAGTTTATTTTGGTCAAATTGTTTAAATAAGTGTTATTTTTACTCTTTTTTCAATGTTTTGATTTTATTTACCAAATTGGATTATTATGACCATTGTATATCTATATAAATAAATGATAATTAAAAAATATCTCTTCTCTTAATTAACAAATAAGTTTAATTTCAAAAATAGATGCAGATTTAACATCTGACAAAAATTTGTTTAATTGCTTTTTTTTTTTTTTTAATAATAATGTATTTGCTATGCATTGGATATAATAACCAATATAGATTTATAAATAAAAATAGAATATAATCCATTTTTTTTTTGAAAGACAAATGAAAAAAGAAAAAAATAATAATAATTAAGTTTGCCACTAATTTTGATATTTGGTTTACAAGAATAACATAAATCAATATAAATTATTCCGAAAAAAGAATGTCATGATTTTTACAGGTCTAATGAATAACTTAAATTCTGAAACAATTGAATTTTTTTATAATTTTAGTGAGAATAAAAAGGAAAAATCCAAAATTGACTATCAAACTGACCCTTTCCACTTTATTTAAAAGTATAAATTCATAAAAAGATAAGTTTATGAAAAAGATTTAAAATTAAAATAAAATAAAAGTTAAGTAATAGGCATACAAAGTCATCTTTAAATTTGCCTTGTTTTCTTCAAAAAATTCAAAAAGGTTTTTTGATCAATAAATGATTTCAGGTAAATTCTTAAAAATCAGAAAATTGAAAAAATTAATTTACCTTTATTGAATATCTTTTAAATCTTTCTTTCAAGAATAAGTATCAGATTTCAATCTCAACCGATCACAAAATACAGAGAATACTTCAAGTTAAACTTTTACTATTTCTAATATCTAATTTTCTAAAAGTTGTTCAATAATAAATAGGTTTAATATGATAGTCCTTATCAAAAATTGAAAAGTCTTATTGGGAATATAAGATTAAGATCGAAAAGGTTTTATATATTTTTAAAATTAATTTCTATCAGATGAATTTTCCAACAAATTTTTGACTCAGAAACAAACATGTGAATAACCTCTATCAAACAGAATTCCGTTTTCACTCAATATCTCAATCTACTCAAAAACAAAAAGATAAAAAAAATTATCTGTAGATCATTTTTATCTTTTTCTTCAACCCATATAAAAAAAATAAAAATATTCTTCCTAAATGCTACCTGTACCAAGGGCATTTACTGAATGGGATTCAAGGATGTGCCCTCGGAAAAATAGGCAAATCAAAGAAAAATTTCAAAATCAAATAATCCCACTCTTTATCAAACTTGAAGACAAAATTTTCAAACAAGAAGAGAACGAAAAAGAAAAAGAAATCGAACAAAAACAAGAAAAAGAAAAAGAACAAAAACAAGAAAAAGAAAAAGAAAAAGAAAAAGAACAAGAAAAAGAAAAAGAACAAGAAAAAGAACAAGAATTGGAAGAAACAGGTTTGATTGAAAATTTTGAATCACAGGTTTCCGAAATTTTTAGACAATTAGTGACTGTTTTTGGTTATACATTGGGAGAGAATTGTAATAATGAAGATGATCTTCCATTAGAAACAAAACAAATAATAATTGTCAAGTTTTTTACAAGGGAAATCAATTACCGATCTCTTATTTGTTTAAAATATTTGATCTTTTTCCAAAAATTGGGAAAGAATTCAAAATTACAAACAATAATCCCACTTGTGTTGCTAGACCTTTTACACTCTTTTCTTTTTGCACCAAAAATTGTCCAAACGAATCAGGAAAAAATAAAGAAACAGAAAAAACAAAAACAAAAGCAAAAACAAGAACAAGAACAAGAACAAGAGCAAGAACAAGAACCAGAAAAAAAAAAAAATAAAAAAAAAATTCTCATTCAGGAATCACAAAAAATTAACCCAAGACAAGCGCCGCCCCTTGATCAATTTTCAGCAATTCAATTATTTAATTTGATAACGAATAACGAAAGTCCGTTTGGGTGTAAAGTGGAACAAAAAATAATCCCAATTGAATTTCATATTTTACAATTTTTGTATTTATTTTTAATTAACTATCCGAACATTTGTCATGAATCAATCTTAACGCACGACCTATCCACTTTACAACTTGAAAATATTTTAACACAAGGCAAGAATCAGATAGCAAATTGTGTAACAGTCTTTTTCTATTCAAGAATTTTACCAACGTTTTCCGTCTATTACTTGAAACTGAAACACGGCTTACCAAAAGAAGAACTTTTCAAGGACAAGGAGCAAATCAATCCAAAATTTGAATTAAAAAGAATCTTAAATTATGTTTCACAAACACTTGGCAAATCATTACCAATCATCGTCGCGCTGAAATTGATCGACGGACTTTTGTTATCAATTGTCGCAATTGCGCGGAATTCAAAAAATAGCTCAATCATTTTAGAATTTGAAAAATCTGGTTCATTACAGATTTTGATAAGAGTATTAGAAATTGGGATTGAAAAAAAACATTTCTTATTGGTATGTAAATTAATTGAAAGCTTACGCCAGTATTGCTTTCTGGGCTCACCAGAACCAAATTCTAATGAGTGTATCAACATTTTGGGATATAATGTGTTAGTTCATTTTGTAACCCAAAAAGATGCCTTATTATTAGTCGGCAAACAAATGATTACTTTATTAAAAGAATGCTGGGCTTCACATTTAGGAGTTTTCAGGGTGCTAGGCGCAACAGAAATAATTGACAATTTGCTCATCATTGCCCAATCCAATAAAACCATGATTTTCAGTGAGGAATTGAGATTATCAATTTTAGATCTTCTGAGTGATCGCATTAGGAGAAGTGTTATTGGTAAAAAGTCTTTAAAAAGAATTACGTTTTTGATTCAAAAATATTTGAAATTCATTTCTAGTGGATTTGGGATGAAATATTCCACCAAAAAAGCAGAAGAAGAAAAGGAAAAGAAATTTACTAAAAAAATTACAATTAAAAAGAATAAAATAAATTTAATGCCTCCTCAAAAACCCTTACCTAAAATCCCTGAAGGTTTTATAAGTCACAGAAAGGAAATTGAAAATAAAAATGAAATTCAACAAGAAAGAACTACAATAAATAATACTTTAAAGGAAAATTTAATAACAACCAAAAAAGAAAAAGAAATTGCAAAAGAAAATGACAACTGCAAGAATAATAAAACACATGAAAGAAAAAATGAAATAGAAATCGAAAAGAATGAAAAAGATGAAATGGAAATTAAAAAGAATGAAAATGACGAAAAAAATGAAATCGAAACAGCAGAGATAGAAGAAAGTGAAAGAGGAAAAGAAATAGAAGAAAGTGAAAGTGAAAGTGAAAAAGAAAAAGAAAAGGAAAAGGAAAAGGAAGGCGAAAAAAATCAAGTAGATAAAAATATTGATGAAAATGAGGAAAAGAATGAAATAGAAAAAGATGAGAGGAGGAAAGAGGATGAAGAAATATATGTTGATTATTTGATTATTAACCATTTCAAAAAAATGATAAAAAACAAAAAAATCAGAAAAAGGATTCTCTATGAATTTGTAAACGAATTAAAGGAATCAAATCAAAAATGGATTGAAAATTTAGGAAATTTAACAATCAGTAAATTATTTGAAATGATTTGTGATGAAATATCAAATAAAGATAACATTGATCGCGAATTAGCACATGATTTATATAATGATGATTGTATACCAATGCTATATTTATTTTTTGAAAACAAAATAATTAGATGGAATAGCCTAATTTTGATTATTAAAATTGCAAATCAATTAAAAATTAATCAAAAAAAAAAATTAGTTAAAAATCTTTTTTTACATATTCAGCAAATTACAACAACAATGGTTGTTGATTTAAATATTATTCAATTAAGATGTGATTTATTAAGTGCTTTGATACTCATTTGTTCTCAAAAAGCCAACATCACCGATGATAATGATAATGATAATACTACCACTAACAACAACAGTAATAACAGCAATAATAATAATAATAATAATAATAAGAATAATAAGAATAATAATAATAATAATAATAATAATAATAATAATAATAATAATAATAATAATAATAATAATAATAATAATAATAATAATAATAATACTATTAATAATAATAACAACAACAACAACAACAACAATATTATTAACAACAAAAACAACAATACTTTTAAAAAAATCATTCGAGATTTAGGGGGAATTACTTGGATTTTTTCAATTATTAATAGATTTTCAAGATCTATTACCGATCTTGTCAGGGAAAATGAAAAAAAATTAAAATTGAATAGGCAATCAGAAAGAAAAAACGCTGAATTAAAACATGGTATTCATATCGAAATCGAAACCCACGAAGAGAATTTTATTTCATCAATGACAAATATTAATTTTTTACAGCCAAAGGAAATAACCCAGAAGCCAATTTTAACCCATAAAGAACCATTCCAAAAAGTGTTTTCTAAAATGAGTATTTTTTCCAATGATTATAATATGTATTGGTGTTTTCTTTATTTGGATACTTTAATAAGATGCATACAGAAGTTGTTAACATCAGAAATAGAATGTAGAAAAAAATTTTCTTTAGAATTAAAATATATAAATGAAATATTTTATGAACCTTTTACAAATATCAGAATTTTTCAAACTAAATATGGCATATTATTATTTTGCACCTTAATAGAATTTGCTACAGAAGGTAACTGGAAGGAAACTAATCTAATAAGAAAACAGTTTAATGATGATCATTCCTATTTGAATCTATATTTTGATAAATTTCCAAAAATAAATATCAACAAACCAAAAAAATATTATTTAAATAAAATGAAGAAATATAAACAATATCCCATTTCAATTTTCGAAATACTAACAAATAATGATGGTGATGATGAGAAAGATAATAATAATAATAATAATAATAATAATAATAATAATAATAATAAACACAATAATAATGATAACAAAAATAACAAAAATAACAAAAATATAAACAACAACTTTAACAATGAAACTGGGGAAAGAAAAGGAAATGTAAAAGTGAATCTTAAAAAAAGATTGGAAAAATTTAAAAAAAAGGAAATAAGAATACAATATCCACAAATATTTAATTTGATTTTAAAATTAATGTCCGAAAATTTAAAGGAAAAAAATTATTCTTTTCAAAAAGATATTCAAATAATTTTTGAATTTATTATTTTATTGATTAATGAAAATATGTATAATTGCTATCAATTGCAATTAAACAATTTTTTAGAGGTATTGTTAAAAGAATTTAAAAATATTTTCCAAAATGGAAATCATCCTTTACAGCCTTTAATTTTAAAATTATTTTTTAAAATATCCAATTATAGGGTATCAATTACAGAAAGTAAGCTATTTTTATCACTATTAAAACCAGCTGCCTTCCCAATCAATCTTTTAGAAATTTTTTTAAATTTGACAAAAACTAATAACCAGAATCCCACTTCCTATTTAAATATTAAAAATAAAATAAATAATAATGCAAGCAAAATTAACAAAAAAAAGCAAAATGAAAAAATTAACAAAGCAAAACAAAATGAAAAAAATAAAAACAAAAATGATCAAAAGAGGGAAATTGAAAAAGAAAATAGAAATTCTTTAAATTTAAATATCAAAAAAAAAAACACTTTAATCTTTTCAGAAGGATATTCGATATCTATTTGGTTTTTAATACCTTCTTTTGAATTATTTGTAAAGCATAAAGGGAATTTTAATTTATTAACTTTCTGCTTTGGTAATAATAGCCATATTAATGAATGGGTTGCCAAAATCAACCATCAAAAAACGATAATTATAAAAACTAGAAACGAAAGTAAAGCAATCACCTTAAATAATTTACCCATTCTGCCAAATAAATGGCACCAATTGATTATAACACAATCGTTAGGATCTAAGAAACATGAAACCAAATCATTACATGAATTGATTGTTTATTTGGATGGATTGAAAATTCATTCAAAACAAACTCAATATCCAAATTTCAATTTATTAAAAACCGTAAAAATAGGGAGTTTCACTTCGAACACCAATCCAAAAATAATGGTGAAAAACACTTATTTTAATTGGAAATTAGCAAACATTTTCATTTTTTCAAAACAATTAAACGAAATAGAAATACTTCTTTTTTATCTGTTAGGTCCAAATGTGAAAGATTATCGACTAAATCATCATCAATTTTTATATTTACCCCAAAAATTTTTTGAAAAAAAAAAATATTTAAACTTTATTAAAATGAATCAAGAATATTTTTTAAATTGGAATGAAAACAATTATTTGAATCTCAATGATAAACTTTTTTTATTTTTTTCAATACAAAATTCCAAATTATTCACTTATTTATCAAACAATTTTCATAATATCATAAATTTAACCACCTTTCTTTCTTATAACAACGATCAACGTCATCTTTTTAAATCAATTAAAACGCAAAAAATAACTTTAAATAATAAAAATAGCCATATTCATAGTCATAACAATAATTATAATCAAAATCCAAATAGCAAAGGCAATCATAATGATTTACTAATTAAAAAAATTAAAAAAAAACCCTTTATAAACAATATCCAATCAATTGGAAGTTATAACATTATCTTATATTTTTGTGCTCAATGTTTAGGACGGGATATAAATTACCAAAACTATTCCTTAAAATTATTTTTGAATTTTTTAAAATTCCCATTATTAATTAATTTTTTTTCAGAGAAATTAACTTTTGAATTATTATCTTCTATTTTATTAAATAAAAAATGGAATTTAAAAATTTCTACTTTAATTATTCTATACAATTTTACCGGACTTGAAATTAAATTATTAAAAAATAAAACAATCGTGACAAATGGTTTTATATTAAATATTGTGCCCTTTCACGAATTAATTTTGAATTGGAATCTATGGAACAATGCACATTTAAAATTACAAACGTTTTTATTTGATGTTTTAATTAATTTATTGAATAACAAAAATGATTTTATAATAGAATACCATAAAGCATTATTTCAAAAAATTAAATTATTAAAAAAACTTTTACAAATCATTTTTGATTACCCCACTATTAATAAAATCATCTTAGAAAAAATTTTTATCTTGATAAAATATTTAATTTTTAATTTTAAAGATTTATTAAAAATTTTTAATTTTATTTTATCTTTAAACCATAATTATAATAATTTTATGATTAATGAAGATAACCAAAAAAAGAATAATAAGAATAATAATGATAATAAAGATATTATTCTTAATAATGATAATGATAATGATAATAATAATAATAATAATAATAATAATAATAATAATAATAATAAAAATCATAATCATAATCAGAATCTTAATACTAATAAAAAGAATAATAATGATAAAAATAATAATATTAATAATAATGAGAATAATAATAATACTGATAATGAAAATGAAAAAAATAATGAAATTGATGATTTAAATGATAAGAATGAAATTACGAATCAAAAAAAAGTAAATGATAATAAAATAACAAAAGAAGATTTATTTGAAATTAATTTAAAAAATTAGATTGCTATTTTTGAATTTTTTTTTTAATTATATGAAAGATAATTTTGATAGAAATTACATTGAAAAATTTATAAATAAGATTAATCCAAAATTAATTTTAAGTTTAATTACTGAAAATAATTTACCAATAAAAATTGAAGGATTAAAATTAATAAATTTATTTTTAATTAAATCAAATTTCAAATCAAATTTTTATAAAATTAATGGTTTTGATTTAATTAGTTCACAATTAACGAACGATATAAATGATCAACATTTGATCGATATAATTTTTGTTTTTACACAAAATTATGCACAAATTAATCCATTAAAAAAATTAATTCTAGGTGATAAAAATCATGATAAAAAAATGAATATTTTACAAAATTTCGTAATGATTTTTGAATTTATAGGAAATAATATTAAATTAAAATTAATTAAGAATGGAATTATTCCATTTTTATGTAAATTTACAATAGAAGAAATTAAATTAAGAATTCATAACAACGGTATCAACAATGACCCTAATAATGATAATGATAATAATAATATTAATAATCATAATGGTAATAATAATAATAATAATAATAATAATAATGAAAATGAAAATGAAAATGAAATTATTAAAAAAAAACAAAGCAAAAATACAAATAATAATAATAACCCAAATAATGATAATACTAGCAACAACAACAACAACAACAACAACAATAATAATAATAAAAAATTAAATTTTGTAAAAATTAATAATAATAAAAACGAAAATAATAATATTGAGAATGAAAAAAGATATAAAATATTTTTTGAAAATATTAAAAAATTATTTTTAGGGTTAACAGATTTTTCTTTTAATTTAAACTATGGGATTAATGATGTCATTTTTGAGATTATTAAAGAGTTTGAAATCTATTCTGAAAATATACCAATAAAAATAATCAAAAAATATCAATTAATTATTTTCCAAAGAATTTGTGAGTTATTTCAAGTTCAACAACGTGAACTCAAAGGATATCATAAAAAAATAAAAAATAAAAAGTATCAACAAAAAATGAATTTAATCAAAAACAATTTAAAAGTTTTTTTAAAAATGATTTATAATTATTTTCTTTATTGGAATTTCCAATTGAATAAGGAATGTTTAAAAAATAACAACAAAAAAATCTTTCCTAATCGTGCTGATTATGTTTTTTATTCAAATTATTTAATTGAAATTTTAGTAAAATTTAAAACAATAGATGGCTTTGAATTTATTATAAAAAAAATATGCAAATTATTATTATTATTTTTATTAGATAACACTTCTAAAGATGACATAATAATTTTTTGTTTATCAACTTTCCAAAATCAAGAATATTTATTAAATTATTTGATTAAAAATAGCAATATTAAAAAATTATTATTATTTAGTTTAAGCAGGATTTTATTAAAAAGCAATTTAAAAAATCAAATCAAAAAATCAACCATTTCTTTATATCAAAAATTAATAATGAAAAAAAATAAAAAAATGCTATTTATGAAAAATAAAAAAAACAATCATAATAACAATAATATCATTGAAAAAAAGATTAATCAAAATTTTGAAAAAAATAAAAAATTATTTGAAAATTGGGAAAAAAAAATAAATGAAAAGTCATTAAATTTTTTAAAATTAATCAAAATACCCTCGAGCCATTTTTTAGAATTCAATAGATTTTTAGAAGAAAATGACATATATTTACAAAAAATTGAAAAAAAAAATAAAAAATTAAGAAGCAAATGTTTTAAAAAATATAAAATTCGAAATTTTAATTATTTAAAAACAAAAAAAACAATAAAATACCAATGGAACAAAATAATTAAGCAAATCACTCATGAAAGAGCTTTATGGCATTACAAACCGAAATTGATTTTAAATAAAATTGATGCAATAGAGGGGCCAATGCGGATTAGGAAAAGAATTAAAAAAAAATATTTATATAACGATAACGAAATTGATTCTAATTTAAATAAATTTAGATCACCGTTCCAATCTGAAGGTTCCGAATTTAAAAGACATCTTTTTGATCAAAATTTTAAATATAAAAAAGTTGGAATTTATAATCTTTTAAATTTAAATAAAAAAACTTTAAAAAATGATAATACCGATAACAAGTATGACAAAAACTATAACAACGCTTATAACTATGGTGACGGTGGCGATGACAGCAACAACATTAACAATGATGATGATGCCGACGACGACGACGATGATGATAAATTACAACCATTTAATCCTCAAGAATTAAAAAAAAAATTAGGCTTAAAGGGGATCGATTCATTTCATAAATTGCATCAATGGCCAAAATTCAAAAAAAATACAATTAAGACCTTCCAAATAAAAAATATTAAAATTTTAACTGAAACTGAAGGGATGCTTATAATTAATAAATATAAAATATACTTTTTAAGCCTTGATCCTAAAAATTCTAATATTTTTAAAAAATTTTCTATCGAATCAATAAAACACATTTATCCACATCGATATAATTTACAGCATTTGGGCTTAGAATTACTTTTTGTGAATGGGAAATCAATATTTTTTGTCTTTGAAAATACAGAAGAGAGAGAATCATGTTGCAAATTATTATTATCTTTCAATCTAATTAATTATAAGGGACCACAATATAACAGTGGTTTAAATAATTTCCGGAAGCAAATGAATATCAAAAAATATACAAGTCTATGGAAAAATTCAGAAATTTCAAATTTTGAATATTTAATGAAAATTAATAATTTTAGTTCTCGTACATATAACGATTTAAGTCAATACCCAGTTTTCCCACAAATTATCCGAAATTGGGAATCTGAAAAAATTGATTTCAATAAAATAGAAAATTTTAGAAAATTACACTTCCCAATGGGCTGCCAAACCAAAGAAAGACAAAATACCTTTTTTTTGAAATACAAGGAATTAAAATCTTGTGGCGAGCAGCCTTATAATTATGGCTCGCATTATTCAAATGCAGGATCCATTGTCTATTGCTTAATGAGGTTGGAGCCATTTTCAAGTGAAATGATCGAATTCCAGTCAAAGAAATTTGATTTGCCAGATCGGTTGTTTTATTCGTTAAAGCATACCTATGATTTAAGCGAGTCTATTAGTTTGACTGACGTCAAAGAACTAATCCCTGAATTTTTTTATTTGCCAGAATTTTTAATTAATAGTAATTGCTTTGATTTGGGTATTAAACAAAATAAATTAATTGTTGATGATGTTTTATTACCAAAATGGGCTAAGGGGGATGTGAGATTGCTTATTAAAAAGCAAAGAGAAGCACTAGAATCAGATTATGTTAACGAAAAATTAGATAATTGGATTGATTTAATCTTTGGCTATAAGCAACAGGGGGGAGAAGCAGTTAAAGCAATAAATCTTTTCCATCCTTTCACTTATGAAAGTGAATTATCAAAGCATATGGCAAACCAAGACGATAAAGTTAGAATTGAAGGTATTTTGACCGCGATCAAAAGTTTTGGACAAACTCCGATCCAATTATTTTCAAAGCCACATACCAAAAAAAAGGGTGCCTTTTCGAAAAAAAATGACCAGTCCATTGATGATTTAAAGAAATTGAGCAATAATAATAATGATAATGTTGGGATTATTAACGGGGGGGATGGGAGTAAAAATAAAGATAATAATAAAGATAATGGTGGTAATAGAGGTGTTGGTAGTGGTAGTGGCAGTGATTTTGATAAAGATAAAGATAAAGATAAAGGTAGCAATCAAAATAACAAAAACAATAAAAAATCTAATTTGAATAAGGAAAGTTATCAATTATCTTTAAATGACGAGAATACACCTTACAAAAAAAAAAAAAAAAAAAGTCTTGAAAAAAGAATATTTACAAGACCAGAAAAAATGTTTGTTTCAAAACAAACTAATATAAAAAGTATTATTGAATCTTTAATAATACATCCCGAAAAGGAAATACCATTAATTTTAAATCAAAACCAAACTATATTATATAAAAAAAAAACTTTTTTAATTTCCTGGTTTTTGCTAAATAGAGAAATCTCCATTTCAAATTATAATAATCAGGAAAAAATTTATTTTACAAAACAAGTCAATATCGATAAATTAAATCATTGCAAAGTAGACCCAAATAGAAATTATATCATTACATCAACAAATTATTATTTAATAGTATGGAAAATTCTCTTTAATGATAGTTTCCAAAAAACCAACAACGAAAATAATAGCAATAATAAACAAAATAATAATAACCAAAGCGATCAAAACAAAAATGTAAATATTAATAAGAATGTTAATCAAAATAGCGCGTTAAAAATCAACAATAACAGTCGTAGTAATAGTATCAGTAGTATTAATAGCAATAGCAACATTAATAGTAGTATTGCGACCACAACTACTACTAATAGTTCTCAAAGCAAAATCAATGATTTAATAATAAAAACAACATTGATTGGACATGAGAAAAAAATTACCTCTCTTGAGATATGTTTGCCCTATCACATATTAGTTTCTGGCTCAAAGGACAAAACCTGTATCATTTGGGATTTAAATAGATTGAAACCCGTTGCAATCCTCAAAAAACATGAATCGGAAGTTTCCAACATTTCGATTTCAAACATCACCGGGGATATTCTCACCTTTGTTCATAATAGAAATGAAAAAAGAAATATAATCAGATTATGGAGTATAAACGGATTTTTATTAAAAACTAAAGAATTAAAACGTGAAAATAATGGAATTGTAACATCCGCAGTTTTCACCCACGGAACAGAAGGAATAGCTAGAAATGTAATTTTTCTCGGAATGAAAAATGGTTATATCAATATTTTGGATGCTTTTGACCTCAAATATATTACAGTTTTGAAACCCCGCAATCAAGCACCCATAATTTCATTAGTATGTTCTACTAATTCTAAACTTTTATATTCTTGTGGGAAAAGGGGACCTTTGTTAGAATGGAAAGTAAAAAAAAAAAAAATTGCCCAAAAAATTCAAGAGGGGTTTAGTAATAGAAAATAAAATTAATTAATAATAATTTTTAAAACTAAAGTTTTTTTTTTTTTTTTTTTTTTTTTCTGGATTTTTTATGAAATTTTTATGAGAAGTAGAAATGTTATTTTAGTTTTCTATTTTTTAACTTTTCTTTTTACAACTATTTTTATTCATTTTTATTGAAAAAAAAAACAAATTTTTTTTTCAAAATTAATAAAAACTGAGAAATCAAAAATGTAAATACAATGAAAGATATTACAAAGTTCCATCTTGACTTTTCAAATTTTTATAAAACTAAAAATTATCAACTAAATGAAAAGAATTTCAAAATCTTTAAAAACTATTTAAGGTCAAAGAGAGAATTATTCCAAATATTTCAAAAAAAGATTTACAATTATATAATTTATTTATTTATTGTGAGAAAGGATTAATCAAAGAAAATTTACAAAATAAAAAAGAGAAGAAAATTATTAAAATATTAAAGTACAAAAATATTATATCATTTTCATGACCAAATTAAAAATTATCCACGTCTTGAAACAGGATGAGTAAAAAAAAGATTGAAAGATTATAAAATTGTATAATTTAATTAATAGATTATTCGGAAAATAATGAATTAATTAAAGAAATTATGCATAGTAATAGTAAAAAATATTTTAAATTAATAAACCAGATTAATATTGAATTTGTAGAAAATCAAATTTTTTGGAATAAGATTAAATAGATTAACAGAAACTTCGAGTAAAATGATTTTAAATAATGAGAATATGGAAACTTCATATTTCGGATTTATTAAATCTATTTGGTCAAAAACTAAAAAAATATTTTCTTAATTTTATTAAAATTTTCACATGAGATAAAAGTAATTTATTGAATATTATAATAAAAGAAATATTTAGAATACAGTCAGTTCCACTTTTAAGGCACAAACTGCAACGGAATTTAAGGCACAATAAAAATCTCAAATTTAGGCACACAATTCAAGATTCTAGTAAAATAAATTGTAATAAAAAAAATTACAAATTATATGACTTAATTTGAGATTTTTTTGTGTCTTAAATTCCGTTGAAAGTTTGTGGTTAAAAATGGAACTGACTGTAATTAAAATTAAGGAAATTATCAAATATCAAAAAAAAATAAATAAGTAAAAAAATTTGATAAAAGTAAACAATATAAATTAATAAAAACCAAATTACTGAATTCTATATAAATTATAAAAAGGATATAAAACAATCCAAAAAATATTCTTAAATTGGATAAATGATATATCTCAGAAAAATATGAAATTTATTAACAAAAGAAATTTATTATTCATTCATAAATCTGGAGATGAATGGATATCATTTTATTACGGAACAATTCCAATTAATCAAACTCTCCAAATATTTTTTCTTAAATTGTTATATTGGGTTATCAAAGATTCTTGGGATTTAGTTACAAAAAAACAATTTGGAATTTACAAAAAATTAGATCCCATAATTACAGTTTTAAACTTATTGAATGAATATCAAAAAATAAAAAAAAAATTTAAAAAAAGAAAAAATTTATATCATAACAATAGATATTCAAAAAAGTTTTGACTCTACAGTCATTTCCACTTTTAAGACCACAAACTTTAAATGAAATTTAAGGTACAAAAAAATCTCAAATTAAAGAACAAAATTCAAATTCTAGTAAAATAATTTGTGTAAATAAAAAAATATCAAAAAATGTACTTTAATTTGAGATTTTTTTGTGAATTAAATTTCGGTGAAAAGGGTTGTCTTAAAAGTGGAACTGAATGTATTCATCTTCACTTATTTATTAATGAATTCAATATTTATAAGAAAAGACATTTTTATACAATATCTATTTGCTTATTACTCAAAAGAAGGAATTGGTTTTTATCAGGGAGATCCATTATCTCCTTTACTTTTTGGATATATTTACTCATTTTCTCTTAGAAAAAATCAAATCAATGGCATTAGATGTCTAAATGTTTGCAGATGATCTAATAAACTTAAGAGAAAATTATTAATAGAAATCAATTTTCAATTCCAAAAAATATGTAAAACTATCAGAGATTTTTGAATGAATCCAAACAATAATCTACCAAAAAAATTTAATTCCATGGTAATTTTTGATCATTGGTATTTGTCTAGATAAAAAAAATCATTTAAAATTTTTTTTTTTATTGTTGAGCAGAGGTGATTCAACAAAATTACCTCCTATTTGCCTGAAACTCTAAAATTGTATTTAGGGTTTTTTTATCCTAACTGTAATGTAAGCAGGATTACAGCTCAAAGGATATCTTTTCTTTAAAAAATGAAAAGAATAAATTATTTCGGAAAAAAGACAAGAAAAAGAGAAAGAAAAGCAAGAAATGAAAGAGTCAAAAAATAATAGAAAAAAGAAAAAACTTCAGTGAAAAGTTTTTTTTTGTGCCCCAAGTGTTGAATCGGCTGGTGGTTGTTTCCTTTTATGTCGTTTTTTTTTGGATCGCCACCATAGGTTGTTTTAATAAAGAGTTCTAAATATTTGAACAACTATAGATCAAATGAAAAAGGCTGTTTATTAAATTTTGATTTAGAACTTTATAGATGGGTTGAATCTAAAAAGCTCTGGTTTTTAAGAATAAGATTTGGTTTTCGAAATTTTCTTTTCAGTTGCTTTGCTTGTTTTTTTTTTTTTTTTTTCATAAGCAAGTTTCCCAAATCTTGTTTTCGCAAAATCCCAGTACAAGATACCGACTCGATAGCAAAAACCCAGTCCAAGTAACGACTCGACAGATAGTATGGAAAGTTCAATTCGGTTCACTTTGGTTGGTTTCAGATCGCGTTCGTTGGATTCAGTTCAGTTGCATAAGTCCTCGTCGAAGATCTGATCATGAACAAGTTTGGTTGGGTTAAGTCATGACCAGGTCAACCAATTCTTATAATGATTTTTTATACTTTTTACCTTTCCCAAACACCTAAAAAAACAAAAAGAGAAACCTAGAGCCCAAGCAACTTAAGAAGGAAAATTTGGTAAAAGTAAAAAGTATAAAAAATAAAATCATTTAAAATTTAAAATAGATAAAGTTAAGACCAATTATAAAAAATTAATCAATGTATTACAACAATAAAATTTTTCTAATGTATTAAAAATTCAGTTTTTTAAAGCTGTTTTAGATAGCCAGTTATTATATGGATTTAAAATATTTGATTGAACAAAAATAGATTTTAAAGATATTGAAACTTTGATTAATAAAAAAATTAAAAAATTTTTATTAATCAACCTACACTTCTAAAGGCTCATTTAGAAAACAGAAGCAAAAAAAAGTCCGATCCAAATAACAATATAAAAAAGAAGATTGAAGTAAATTCAAAAATTAAAAATCCTCCGTTTTGATGAATTAATTTTGTATCTCCCTTTTAGAAAAAAAGAATCAGAAAATATTAGATGGTATACCAAAAATTTTAAAACAGCTAGAATATGAACTAGAAAATTAATTAATTAATCAATTTAGAATATATTCCAAATTGGTAAGATCTTTATGTTCTACAGTATTCAAAAGAAATGTTAAAATAATTTTCTTTTCATGCCTTAAAATAAAAAAACCTAACAACATTTGACGCTATTCAAAAGAATAGAGAAAAATCTAATATTTTCATCAATTCTTTTCTATTCAAAAAAAAAAAACCTAAACACAAAATATATTTAAAATGGAAGGGCTCAACTTCAATTTTGAAAATCAGAAATGTTATAAATTACCATAACAGGTATTTCTAATGTTATGAATAAAAATAAATCAAAATATTCTAAATTATGTATTAAAATAAAAAATAAGAAATTATTGAAGATTTAGAAGATTTTCTAGGGTATTTTAAAGCCTATGAAAATAATAGTAAAATCTGGATATATGAATTAAAAAAAAATAATCTATCTAATATATTAAAAAATAATAAAATTTCCAATATTATTACAAAAAAAGATTCATTGTGCTTATTAGCCTAGTTGGTAATAAACTTATTTTGTAGTCTTTAGGGAAACAACTAAATAAAAATTTAGGAATTCGGTCAAGTACTGTAGAGTGCTGTAGAGTACTGTAAAGTGCCTAGATTTTTTTTTTAATTTAAGAAATTAAAAAAAACCCAATGGTAAACAAGTGGGGTTAATAACCCCTCCCTTAAATAATAAAAAAAAAAGAAAAAACTTTTTTCGATTTGTATGAAAAGAATAAAAATCAAAAGATCAAAGAATTGAATTATTGTTAATAAAATTGCTCTTGGATGTTCTAAATATTACTGTTTAAATATTCAACTAGGAATTTTATAAAATACTTACTACTACAAAATTTATGTTAATTCCATTTTCAGTAATTAATTTTTCGAAACAAGGAAATTTATTATTTTAGAAAAAGATACAAAAAAATTTCAAAGATAATTAAAAAAAAAATTAACTCGAATGTTTTTATTATTAAATATATTTTATTAAAAAAAAAAAAAAATTTTTATTCACAAAACCAAAAAAAAATAAAAAAAAGAAAGAAAATTAAATTTTTAGCAACTTAAATATATTGGCAATAATATTTTGAAAAAGCTCAAAATCGCCAGATTTTAATCTAAATTTTATTAATTTTTTAGAATGTGATTGCTCAATTATACGGATTTTAATTTTTAATTTTTGATTTGAAGCAAATATTAAAAAAAAATTTGGAATTCTCCACTTAAAATCTAATAGTGACAAAGAATTTTGGATTTTTTCAATTAAATTAAATAGAGGTTTTCTAGATTTCAAAGATATTTCACATTTTTTATTATTTATTTTAATATTTTTTTTTTTAAGCATGCTTTTTAAATTCAATTTCGGATCGTAAATTAAAAGTTGGTTTTTAGATGAGGAATTAGATTTTTTAATTTTGATTTTTTTTTTTATTTTTTTTTTATTATTCGGATCAGTATTATTATGACTACTGCTACTGCTACTGCTACTGCTACTAGTTCGGTTATTTTTTTTATTATTTTTATTATTTGGATTTTCTTTATTTTTATAAAGTCCATTTTTCGAATTTTTTTGTTCCTTTATGGTATTTATATTGTTTTTATTTGAATTATTATTTTGATTAAATAAAAAGTTCAAAAACTTTGGCTGATTTAAAATT
The DNA here is from genome assembly GCA_027625915.1 of Anaeramoeba flamelloides. Lineage (NCBI taxonomy): Eukaryota > Anaeramoebidae > Anaeramoeba > Anaeramoeba flamelloides. Next base: position 4,678,217 of record JANTQA010000060.1, on the reverse strand, counting down.
TGATTAGTATTATTCCCCGTTGATTGATATCTTTTAAGTTGATTTTTGTCAATTTGTGTTTTCATTTTTTGATTATTAAAATTTGGTGGTGGTGTTTTACATAAATTTGAATTCTGGATTTGGACTTTTTTAGTGTTGCTTTTGGTATTATTATCGTTAATTGGTTGAAATTGCAGGATTGGTAAACTTTTTGTATTTTGATTATTATCGTTATTCTTATTTTGATTATTATCGTTATTCTTATTTTTATTATTTATCACATTAATTTTTATTATTTTGTTTTTTGGCTCTTTTGCAATATCTAAATTATTTTTATTCTCATCCCCATTCCCATCCACACCCTCATCCACATCCTGATTAATTGATGTTGTGCTTGTATCATTGTCTTTTTCTAATTTCTCAGGTTCTTCGGAACTTATGATTTGCATAGATTTATTAATATTTTTCTGATTTATTTTATTTATTTCAAAAGTATTTGGATACACTTTTTTATTGTGTTTCTTTTTTTTGTTTTGTATGTTTTCATATTGTCCATTTTTGAGGTTCATTCTTAACTGTGTGGATTTGGCTCTTTTTTTCTCTTCTTTTTTTTTCACTGGCGAATTGCTTAAGCTTTTTATTTTTTTTTTTTTATGATTCTGATCCTTCCTTTTCTTCTCTTTTTTTTGATTACATTGTAACTTTTTCTTATTATTGTTTATTGGCTTTGTAATTTTTTTCCACAGTCTTTTTCTTTTTTGTCTCATTTTTAAATATAAATAATATAACGTTTTTTCTAAACTTTCTCCTTCATTTGCTACAAATAATTTTAATTCTTCAATTGTATAACGAGAGCCTAAAAATTTCATTTTTTTTAAGATATCTAAATCAACAACTTTGAATTGCTTACCGACCCTCATTTTGTCCAATGGTTTCACTTTTGGTAAAATCATTTTTTCTGGAAAATTGGATGTAAACCATTCATGGTTTTTAATCTCTTTAATACTTATTCTTCTTTTGGGATCAACAGTTAGCATTCTTTTGATTAAATCCCTTTCAACTAAGGTGATGCTCTTTGGACATACGAAATGTCCACTTTTGACCTTTTCAAATAATCTTTTTGGATTTTGTGATGAAAATGGAAATCTTCCACATAATAATAAATATAAAATAACACCACAACTCCAGACATCAGCTTTTCTCCCATCAAAATTAATTCTCTAAAATTCGGTAATAATTTTATTAATGGTGTTGTTGTTGTTATCGTTGTTGTTGTTGTTGTTATTGTTATTGTTGTTGTTGTTGTTGTTGTTGTTGTTGTTGTTGTTGTTGTTGGAATTGTTGTTGTTGGAATTGTTGTTGTTATTTGTTTATTTATTTATTTTAAGAACAATAAAAAATTTATGGTAAATAAAAAAAATATAAAGAAATTTAAAATTTGATAATTTACCGAAATAACCTCGGGTGCAGCATAATGTGTAGATCCACAAAATGAGGCAACAAGTTCACCCTTCTTTAAAAGATGACACATTCCAAAATCAGCTATTTTTAAATTGTGATTATTATCTAATAATAAGTTTTCTGGTTTTAAATCTCTATAGTTTTTATAAATTAAAGAAAGATAATTTTGAAGATTACATAAATATAGAAATTATATATTTTTTAAATGTATGTTTAGATTTATTCCTACAATATCTCTTAAAGAAAGTATATACAAAAAAAAATCTATTTCTCTGTAATACTGAAATAATAATTATCTTGTGCAAACTTATTAAGGTGTATCAGTGATATCTATTATCTTATATAAATGATAAAGAGGATAAATATCTTCTCAATACACATTAAAAATGTTCTTCAAAAACGAACAAAAAAGGTAAAAAATAAATTTATTTCAATGAATCCATTAGAAAAATATAAAAGTTATTTAAATCTTTATGAAAAAAATTCGAATGTTGAAATGAAAGAATTTATTATTGTGAATTCTTTGTAATTACATTTATTGTATTTTGTTTAAAGTGGCTGTATTTTTTAAAAATAAAATGAACTTTTGTCAAGATCTTAAAAACATTTTACTTTTTGTAATTTATATTGTGGCTTATGAAATGGATGAGTTAACGAAATCAAAACAATTTATTAATTTTGAGTCTATTTTTTGAAATCCAAAATTCACATATGTTTCTAATATAAAATTTTAAAAAAAAAAAGTATTGATTTTTTTTTTAAATGAAGTTAATTCTTGAAAATGAGAAAACATAATTTTTCGTTTTATGTTGGAAAGTATTGATTTTTTAAGAAAATTTTTTATTTTGTTTTTATTTTGAATGATTTATATTTCAATTGAATTCTCAAGAGACTAAATTAATAGAGGCACAGGCGATTCAAAAAATGAAAATTTGATAGAAGGTTAACAAAAATTTATCAATTAAATTTTGATCTATTTTGTATTTTTTTTTATCAAGATTTAAAAAAGTTGTTATTTGATTATCAAAAAATGAAAAAAAAATTAGAAAGAATTTGAGAAATTTTTTTTGCCAAATTGTTTGGTCTTATTCACAAGAATTTTTTTAATAATTTAAATGATTTTTGGAATAAAAATTTATTGATTTTGAATTTTGAGGATAAAATTACTAAATTTCTCAAATATCTTTGAGAAAATTTTATTTTGAAAAAATCAAATTTTATCTTATAACAATAACACAGTTTCTGAGTAAAAATTTTTAAATTGTTGAAAATTTTGTTGGTTAATTACTATCCTTATTTAAAATAATTCTAATATTTTTCAATCAGTTGAATAAAACTATTTTTTGATTCCAAAAGAATTATCCGAAAAAAGGAAAAAATCCCTTTGAATTAAAATTTATGATAATAAAGAGTTTTTATTGAATAATAAATGTTGGAAATGGTAATAACCAAGGTAATAAACTTTTTGTAATGTAAGAAATATAATGAATTTATATAGGTTTTCTTTTTCAGAAAAAATGGAAAAAAAAATTGATCTCAAAAAAAAAATTTCTTTTTCTTTTATGACTTTCTTAGTTGATCAGAATTTTTTGACACTTGGCATCTACAAAATTTCCAAGTAGAGAATACCACCAATATCATATTTTAAAATTTTGCCTTGTTGTCGTAAAAAGTCTGATCCCTTAATTAATTTGTTTTCACAATAAAAAAAATACAATTTTTATTCATTTGGAGATTGTTTTGACTATTTGCTGATTCTTTTTAATTTTAAGGGTTTCTTATTTATATTAAAATTGCTTAAAAAACTTTTAAAAAAATTTTGTCAATGTATATAGATATAATGAGAAAGAGTAATTTTTTAAGTAGTCTAATTTTTTCTACAGAGGGGTTATTTAAATTGGAAATGGAAATAGTTTTAATCTGGTATATATAATGATAAAAATATTTTCAACAGCTCCAAATTCAATTTCATTTCAAGATTATCAATTTTTTGCTTCTCTTGTTTTAAATTTATTAAACAGAAAAATTTTAGCAATTTAACTTCTTCTTACATACGGTTACCTTGTACAGGGGATTTAACTTTTGGCGAGTATGATAACAATGACTTGAACTGGGATCAACTTCTTTCAAGTACGATATTACGTAAACTATTTGTTAAAATGATGGTGGTGATTTTGATCAAATTCACAGAAAAGGAAACAACTAACAACCTATTCAACACTTGGGTACAAACCAGAACTGTTTAATTAAGTTTAAACTTTTTTGCTGTTTTTTTTTTAAACTCTCTTTTATTTGTTTCTTTTCTGTTATTCTTGTCTTTGTTTAGAAATAATTTTTTTTCTTTTAATTTTTTAAAGAAAAGATATCTATGAGTTATAATCTGATCTACATTATTGCTAGTATAAAAAAACTCTAAAAACAAGTTTAGGGGTTCAGAAAGTGCCGTAGAGTGCCCATGTTTTTTTTTATTTCTTTTAAATTCTGGAAAAGCGAACAACAATTTTTTTTTTTACTTCTTGTTTTTGTTTCGAAAATCTATTGATTTTCTAATCAAAACAAAAAATAAAAAAAACCTAACAGCAAAGAGGACACAATTTTGTTGAATAATCTCTCTTCATTAACAATAAATAAATAAACAGAAAAATTTTAAAACCATCCGCATTTTTCTAGATTTAGCTAATATAAATAAAATGATAATATTTAAAAATAGTATTTATATGCTATATAATTAGATTTACTCCTTATTTTTTTAATTGTTTCTTATTTAACAAAATAATTTAATCAGTTGAATATTTATCTTTTTAAAACAAATTCTTTTTGTCGACACAGCAAGAATAACGATATATAAAAGAAGATTTAAACTAATTCAAAAATTAAAAATTTTGGATTTTAATCAAATAGTTGATAATCTTAAATTTAGAGAGCAGAAATTCAAAAATATTAACTGGCAAACGAACACCTTAAAAGAACTCGAAATTGAACTCGAGAAATATAGAATCAAACAACTAGAAAATAGTCCCAGTTGGAAAGTTCATAAATATTTAAAAATAATTTCTATTCAAAATAATATTAACAAACAACAAAGATATTTAAAATGGAAGGGTTCCACTTCGATTTTAAAACTCAGAAATTTTACAAATTATCTAAATAGATACTCTTATGTAATGAACAAAGATAAATCAAAATTTTGCAAATTATGCAAAAAATCAAAAAATTTGGATATCATTGAAGATTTGGATCATTTTCTCTGGAACTGCCCAGCCTATGAAAATAATCGTAAAATTTGGATATCTGAATTAAAAAAAATTAATATATCTAATATATTAAATAATAATAATATTTTTAATATTATTATTAAAAAAGATTCAATATATTTATTATCACTCGTGGGTAATAGACTAATTTTCGAGTCTTTATTAAAATTTCTAAATAAAAATTTAGGAATTCGGGCCAACAAGAGGGATTAACAACTCCTCCGTTAAAAAATAAAAAAAAAAAAAAAAAACAAATTCTTTTTAATAGTGACCAATCCCCCTTTCAGGATATTGTTTAATGAGAAACTTTTAAATTTAGTCATATAAATATTTATAAATTATACTATAAATTTGTCTTGTAGTGGGTATTATTTTTGCAAATATTCATTTTTTGGCCTTGGGAGTACAGCAATTATGTTGAACATTTTCTTTTTCAATCATCTTTATTTTTGAATGCATAATTCTAATTAAAAATAATCAGTATATTTTGTCTGAAAGATTTCTAAAAATGAACAATGAAAAGATGTAATTTTGAGAAAAAATGCTCTTAGAGTAGTGATTGTCAATTTCAAGTTTCAATCATTGTTACTTTAAATTTGAATACGACTAGGTAGGTTTCGAAGTGTAGTTATTCGGTACTTTTTGAGATCTAATAGATGGTTTTTTTTTCATTTTTCAAAAGAGTTATTTGTATCGATAGAATTCTTTTAATCATCCTTTTTTTGTCTAAATAATAAGGGTTATAGGACAAATCATATTAAATTTAATTAAATCGATTTGGTAATGAAAGAAAAAGGTTTACTAATAAAGTGAAGAATTTTAATCGTTTGGAAATATAAACCTTAGAAATAGATTGTTTATTTATTTTTTAATCTAAATTTTTCTCATTAGAAGAAGTTTAGTTATTAAAAGGGTTTTTTTTTTTTTCATTGCTTGAATTTTTTAAAAAAAAGAAACAAGTAAATTTTTTTTCAATTTCGAATTTTTAGAAATGAAGAACGCTTTTAAACTTATTTTTATTCGTTGAATTTTGTCAAATAAATCCTTTGAGATTATTTTTTGTTATTTGAATTTTTTCATTGAGTATTCAATTATTATTTACTTTTTTTGTAAATTTGAAAATTTTTTTTGTTAATTACATTTTTTGTTATTGTGAACCTATTAAATGGTTTTCAGTTTATTAAATTTTTTTTAAATGAGGGTGCTTGTAAAAATTTTTTGTTATTTTGGGATTGTTGTAATTATCCTTTAAGGTTGAATGGATTTCTTATATTTTTTTTTTTTCTTTTAATTTTTGTAACTAAAAGAAATTTACCTCCACACTATCATTTTTAGGGGGTAAATCACTCACCGGATATGAAGGGAATCCATAATAGGAGAATAGACACTTAACCAAGTCTTTTTTTAATTGATTAGATCATCTTTTTATTCTTCGGGATTTGAATAATAAAAATAGAAAAAAAAATTCATTTTCCTTTTTATTACTTGGAAAGCTCTCTTTGGCAAAAGAAAAATAAGAAATTGATTGTAATTTGTGATCTCTGTGTATTTGTAGAATCCATTTATATTCTATTTGATATATTGGACGAACACAAGAATCCTAAATAAAACCCAGATTGCAGAAAAAGAAAAAAGATAGTCAGATGAAATTTTATCTCATTTTAAATTCCAAATATCAATATTGTAATAAGATATTTTTTATGTCATTTAAACCCAAGAGATCAAAGTCGTTGATGTTCAGTAACAGTAAACTTTCGAACTCGAAAAGTTTGTCTGAAAAGTTAATACTGGTATTTGAATTACAAATGGGAAAAATTTTCACTTCATAATCCATTTCCTTTTTCAAATAGAGTTTTTAAATTACAACTCACTTGTTTGAGAACTCAATTTATTATAGAAAAATCTGGGAAAGGAAGTGAAAATATTTTCCCATTAATAATTCAATAACTAGTACCTTAAAAGTTAATATAAACAAAAAAAAAATGATTTCAGTTTGATTATTTATGTTAAAAAGTTGCAAGGTGGAAGGTTTCTGTGTTTTTTTTTTGGCTAGTGTGTTGCCTTTTTTAGGGAGTGATTTTGTTGGTAAAAAAATATTCTTTTTTAAGCACCAAAGAGGCAAACAAAAAAAAAAAAAAAAAAAAAAAAAAAAAACAATTTCTCAAAAAGAAAAATAAGAAAAAGGGTGAAATAACAAATTTAGAAAATCTTCAAAACGCTTAGACAATATTCGCTCGTTAGGAACATAGTGAAAAAGAGAATGGTTATTCTTGTATTTCAATTTAATGAACAAAAAATTTCTGGGGTTTGGAAGAAAACAAAAGAAAACAAAAAGAAGAAAAGCTATTTTTCTTAATTTAAGAAAAAATAAAAGGATGTAAAAAATTAGGAAATTACCTATGGCAAATCCTCATGTTGTGTAAATAATCCAACCCAAAGATGATTTGTTGAAAAAACACAAGAGCTTGAAGATGGTTCACAATTTTACGGTTCTCAATTAGGCTAAACAAATCACCATTTTCAAAATATTCTGTGATAAGAAATAAATATTTGTCTGCCTCAAAAGAGCGAATTAGTTTTAAGACATTGGGGTGATCCATCAATTCAAGAGTTGACATTTCCTTCTCAATTCGTGCCCTTCCGACACTGACCTTGGGATCTGTTGAAGTCAACACTCGTTTATGAACTATTTTGATCGCAACCCTTTCCCCTGTTTCCTTGTGGAATGCAAGCTTCACCTTCCCTGCTGCACCTGAACCAATGAGTCTTCCAATCCGAAAAGGACCAATGTTTTTAGCCATTCAGTTATGTAATAGTCTGTGAATTCCTAATAAAAGCTTACTAAAAATCTTTTGACAATTTGAGAGTGGTTATCTTTCGAAATAAAAAAATCCAAAAATTGAATTCTTTCTGTAGAAGAATAACAATTCTCAAACTAATCGTAAATTTCCTCAACGAAATACTCAAAGCTTTTCAGTCAAAGGTTTTTCGAAAAATTTTGGGTGTCAATTTTTCTGCCAATAAAACTATTATATTTTTCGTTTCAAAATAATGAGCTACATTGAAATACCATGATTAGAAACACCTAATATGAAGTGTGTCATGTTTTAAAAACCCAATTTATTCCTTTGAAAAATTGAGTTTTGTTTGGTATTGGCCGGATGAGACACAATTACCAAAAGTGAAAAACTAAAAAGTTTTTTGATTTCTTGAAAAATTCTTTACAAGCTGAATAACTGGCTCTTTGTGTTAGTGAATTTTCAACAGATTCAAAGTGTGGGTTGCACTCTAAAAATGATAAAATGAAAGTTGTCTTCATATGTCTCTAATAATTCAAAGAAATAATGTTGAAGATTCAAAGGATTTTCAAACGAAAAATCCATTAGTTTGAAATAAATCGAATTGACATTCTCTTTGAGAAGGCTTTACTTTTCCAAACGCTTTGAATTCTTCACTTTCGTACAAATCATTTTCTTTCAGTGTTAAATGGTTTTTATTCTTTTTTTCGTTAGTCCAATAACTCTTTATCTTGGACAAAAAATGATTATTCTCAATTTGTTTTCTTCAAGTTGACTCATCTCAAAAAAACCTGAAAAAAAAATATCTTTAAGGGTGGTATCGAATTTCATAGGTTCTAAAATTACAATGATGGAATTACATTCTATCCTATGAAAATTTTTTGTTGTTCTAATTGATTTAATCAGTCAAAAAAAAGTAACAGATATGTTTATGAATATTAACAAAAAAATTACTTTTTTTAGAAGGCCTGTGTAGAATGGTTAATATCTGTGTTTCCAAAGAAAGAGTATCCATTTTATTTTTTGTAAAGCCATATATATTAAATCATCAAAGGAATCAACCATAAACATTAATTAACTGTTTTTATTGAATGAATTTGAGAAAATGTGTAATATATTTACCATGTTAGGTGATATTTATATCACCTTGGAAGAAAAATATTTTGCTCATTTTCGAAACAAATAATCAAATTACAAGAGTTATTTTTCCTATTGAAATAGTGTGGAGCTTTAATGAAAAAAAAAAAAACAAATATAAAAAATAGAAAAAATTCTTTTAATTTTTTTTATTTTTCATTGGATCATTAAAGTACGAAAAATTATCGAATTCTAATAAAAGTGTTGAGAAATAATTAGGCTTGACTAAAAAATTAACTTTTTCTAATTTACAACAATTTTAAAAAGTAATTTTCTTTATCCCTTGTTCAACTCTCAAAATAAAAAACACTAGTCAATAACAAAACCGTATAGATTCTATTTTTTAAATAAAAAACATGCAGGTTAATTTAGGACTAGGTTCCTACCGTTGAGAATATTTTTTTATATTGTGTTATTTCACTTTCATATCTCAAAAAGAAGTTTCAAAGTGAAGAAATTGGACAAAAAAAAAAAAAAAACATTTTTTGTCATCTTTAGCTTTTAAGAACACTTTTTTTTTCTTTCTTTTACATTGAATAGGAAAAAGAAAATAACAAAAAAAAAAAATAACAAAAAAATCGTTTTTGGCAATTTTAAAGTGTAAGTTCAAATCTGAGAACATTTCAATCTTGTAAAAGATAATTAAAATTATATGTAGAACTGCCCAAGAAAATAGTGTGGGTTCTGAAAGTTGAAATGAAAATTCTAAAATATTAAAATAAAATTTTGGTTGATCCAAAAAGAGTTAAAAATTTGAAAATTGTTGAAATTGTGACAATTTCCATTTTTTTTGAAAAGAAATTCTCAGTTTATAAATATTACTGAGATTATGAAATCCTTTCAATGCTGTTTATATATTACATAATTTCTTCTATTTCTCCAGAAAAAGTCACCCTCAATGCTAGAGAATATATTATTTTTTCTTCTATTCCTCTGTCTTATCCCTTTTTTAATTATTAGATACTTTTTGATAAACAATCAACCAGGTAATCTATAAAAGAAAAAAACAAATTTGAAAAATTTAATAATACTCTAAATCACACGATTTTTATCTAATAATAATTTTTTTTCTAGAAATTACTAATATAAATATTCTGAGACAATTGGTAATTTGTTATTATTTTTTTTTAGTTGAACTTTCAAAAAAAAAAGAAAAAAACAATTTTATTGGTTTCTTAATGTTCTTTTATTGTTAATGAACATCCAAAAATGAAGGATTAAAAATGAAATTCATCTCTAAAAATAGAGACCTTTAATTCTTTTAATTTTTTTTTCTCAACAAAAAAAACAATTGAAAATAATTGGAAAAATACCATTTTTATTGTTAATCATGACAGTGGATTCAATAAAATTATAATTTATTAACTGTAGGTTTTTTTAAAAAATTGAGAAATAAACCTATTATTAAATTATTTTTTCGTTTTATTTCTCAAATTTTTTAAAAAACCTTTCGGTTATCCAGTATTCAAAAGAATTGGGTAAAATCTAAAAATTATATCTCTTCTTTTGAATTATTGAAACCCCAGTCACTTTAGTACACTCCAAGACATTTTTTTGAAATAAAAAATTTATTTTGAAATTTTTATCCTAGCTATAATGTAGGTAAGGTTATTATTCCTATGATAACTTTACTTTAAAAATAAAAAAAAACAAAAAATTATAAAAATCAGAAACAATTTTTATTTTTGTATTGGAATTTTGAATGTGTTAATGATCTTTTCCCTTTATAATAATGATGTCAAAAATTTCAAAATCAATACCATTGTTTTTATCTTATTTCAATAAGACTATCACAATATGAAGTTAAGAAATTAAGGTATTTTTAACATACTAACGAGACGTTGATACTAGTACAAAGTTATGACAATCCTAAGATTTAATATTTTCACCGCCATTTCTCTCCTTTAAAACTTTCTCGACCTAATTAGGAATACACTCTGGATTATTTTTCTTTCATTCTTTTCAATAAAAAAAATAAACTCTTTTTCAGTCAAAGTGGCCCAGTTTTATTGAAGAAATGGAAGACATTCTATGGGTTTAATTTATTACTCTTATCAAACTAAAATTTTCAATTTTTAGATCAAAATCATTTTTTCTCATTTTGTAAAATTTGTACTTTTTACTTTTTTTTTTTTTTTCTTCTTTTCTTTTTTATTTTTTTTTTTCTTTTTTATTTTTTTTTTTAAAAATTAACTTTGAAAAAAAAAATGTTTGGAAAACCAAATAAACATTAAGAAAAGTTAAGCTTTGAATGTTCTTTTAAAATTCATTAATTTACAAGTAAAAAATCTTATTATCAACAATTTTAATTTCCTTAACAAATCGAGAATTTTGCATGAGAAGTTCCAATGAATGGGGCCCCAAAAAATTTTTTAACATTTTTTTTTTTTTGAAATTTAGATTTTGTTCAGGGTTTTCTTTTATAATTATCGACTCTTATATGAAGTTTATTATTTCTCATATTTCTAAACAATCTAAGTTTGGTTGATTCTTAAAAATAAAGTGACTTTTTCATTTTTGGCTGGGGGCTTTGAGTGAAATAGAGTTTATTTATTTTAGAGAACAGAAAGAAACTAAAAGAAATTTGTACCAAATAATGATTAAATTAACAAAATTTCGGAAAAAATACAATTTGAAATTATTATAAACTCTTTTTCAGTCAAAGGGGACCAGTTTTATTGAAGAAATGGAAAATATTCTATGAGTTTAATTCCTTATTCTTCTCAAAATAAAATTTCAATTTTTAGATTTGAATCATTTTTTCTCATTTAGTAAATTTATCTTTTTTTTCTTTTAGATTTTTTTTTTTTCTTTTTCGATATTTTCTTTTTGAATACAAATTAATTTGAAACTCCTAATTAACAATAAGATAAGTGAGGCTTTGCATGTTTTTTTTAAATCCATACATTTCCAAATATAAAATATTTTTGTCAACAATTTTAATTTTTTCAAGAAATTAAGAAATTTTACACAAATTATCCCTATGAAGTGTGAGGATCTCAAAAAATTTTTTTAACATTTTATTTTTTTCCAGAAAATTATGTTTTTTTTACCCTTTTCTTTTCTGATTTTCGACTCTAATAAGAGGTTTATTATTTCTCGTATTTCTAAACAATCGTAGATTGGTTGATTCTTCAAAATAAAGTGAAATTTTCATTTTTGACTGGACCTCTTTGAGTGAAATGAAGTTTATTTCTCAGGGAATCAGAAAGTAAACATTCAAAATTGTTTTTATAGTAGATATACTAATTGATGACTAAATTAGATATTATATTAGAATAAGAAGAAAAAAAAAGTACAACTTTTATTTAAAACATAAAATGTATACTCTGAAAAGGAACTTTCTCGATCACTCGATTTTTTAAAAAAAAAAACTAAAAACTAAACAAAAATACCTTAAAATTAAACAATTTCTAAAAACCTGAAAAAAAAATTTTTTGTGGGTGTCAGACAAACAGATTTTTCATACCACCTTAAATTTTTAACTAATATTCATTAAATTTTTTATAATAATTTAAATAAAAGTTCATAATACTTTTTTAAAAAGGAAACTTAAAAATTTATAATCAAAACATATAAAAATTTCATTATAAACACTTAAATCATTCTATATTCCATTAAACTAACACACTCAAATTTATAATCTTTTTTAAAAAATTAAATTTTTTTTTATCCAGATGACACCTCCCGTATATTACGTATCAGGGTATAACACTGGAAAGGGTTCCACTCAATCGTGTTTTATTTGTTTTTATACAAAGTTACATAATCTTTTTTAATTTTTTTTTTTTATTGAGGAATTCAAACAAAAAAATTCCCAGTTAAACAAAACAAATAAAACAGTCGAAAGAAAGAAATTATTAGAGGATTTGGGATGTGAAAATAAACAGAAATTTTCAAGTAATTTAGAGTTTAGTATAATATTTACTTGGTAAAGGAAAAAATTGGTAAAAGCATAACAAGAAAAAATAAAACCAAAAAGCAGTACCTTAATAAAAAGAAAAGGAAAAACTTAAAATTTCCACTCAGCCTTTACTCAATATAATAAAAAATCCCAATGGGTGCTATTCTTTGTTTATCCCCCCCCCAAAAAAAAAAAAAAAAAAAAAAAAAAATCATTTGGTTTTATCTGGGTGTGTAATCTTTTAAAAAACTATAATTTAATAAAATGCACATATTCATGATTTTAATCACAGCCTAGTTTAATTTTTTCTTCTTTCTTAATACAAATAAGAAAAAAAATGTTGAATGAATTTGTAAATAATTCTTTTGGCAAACAAAGTTATTAAAGGGATACCAAAAACTGGTAACAAACTTCAAAATGACCTTTTTACATTCCAATGTTTAAAAACATTTCTGTTTAACATTTTATCAATTATTTCTAAAAAATATTACACAATGAAAAAAATTGTACTTCCAATTGGGAACTTTGAACGAAATTTAAAACTATATAATAAATTTGATAAAATTTGGATATTTTTATCTTTGTAAAAATAATTTAAAATCAAATTAAAAAAAAAAAAAATTCTTTAAAATCTGTTTAGCAAATTAAAAATTTAAGAATTTTTTAATAAAGTTGCATCCATAATTAATGTAAACAAACAGCCCATGGTAATGCCGACTGTAATGAGGAGAGTTATTAGATTTACACAAAGTTCTCTATCTGAGCTATTTGGTATATTTGGATCATTCAAAACCAAATGGAAAACATTTACATACATTGCGCCACCAAGCAATCCGACAAAGAGCATAGCAAATATTAGCATATAGATATTTGCAACCTTATATAAATCTTGGATTGTCCATAAAACTAAATTAATTCCTTGGAGTATTGTCATCACTTCAATTTTTTTTATTTTGACAAATCTTAGAGAAGATCTTGAAATAAACACGCCAAGTTGATAAGTAAATGCTAAAATTGCAAACCCATTACGAATAAACCAATTTTTGGAATCTTCGAAATTTCTTTCTTCTGATCGATCGGCACATCCAACAGAAACTGCGTATTCAAAAAAATATACTAATAATAATTGAATACCTCTACTAGAAATCATTTTAAAGCATCTTTTAATTCTTTGGTATCCCGTTTCATTCATTGGTTTTGTTTTTGCTTCAAAATCATTTTTATTTTCGTTTCCAAATACTTGGTTATTTATTTCTGCATTTTCAAGTGACTCTTTCGTTTTCGAATCAATAGTATTTTCATTTTCGTTTTCGTTTTCATTTTCGTTTTCATTTTCCTGTTTGTTTTTATTTTTTTTCAAGTGAATTAAGTTTCCAGAATCCATTTTTTTATTTTCAGATCCATTTTTTTCATTTTTTATTTCATAAACCGATTCAACCTCGGAATTTTCTGATTTTGAATCTGATCCTGATCTTGATCCTGATAATGATTTTAATTCAGCATCTTCGCTCATATTGTCTAATAGTGTTTTTCTCTCCTCATTTTCTAAATCATTTTCGTTACCAATTGCAATTTCATTCTCATTTTTCTTTTTTTTGTCATGTTTAAATACATAGAAAAAAGCGACAAAATAAATTAAAATTGAAGGAATTAAAAGCAAAAAAATTTGTTTGCTTGTTAACTCTAATGCAACAAACGCTAAATAGATAAGTGCGCCACCAACACCTGCCATGCCAGTACCTGAAGACCACGGATCAACCATACCAGAATAGTCCTTCATAAATCCCAGTAAAACCGATTCTCCAAAACTTGTTGCAGATCCAATTAAAACAATTGCAACTAATGAAAAATAAAAAGAGAAAGAGAATGCTAACCCCAATAAACCAAGTAAAAATGTTAAACAGGTAGCTATTATCCTGATTTTATAGCTCATATTTTGTAAAACAAATGCATTAAGAGATCTAGAAACGCTTCCAAATGCTATTTAATTTTTTTTATTATTATTATTTTAATTAAGATATGATATTTTAATTTACAAAATAAAATTAATTTTGAAAAAAAAGTCTAGTTTTAAATTTAAATATTGAAGGATAATTTTAAATATTAGAGATATAAACCCCATTCCAAAAAATTTGGAAATCACAGAAAATCAAAAATTGGAAATAAAAAAATCTCAATTTTGTAATATTTTCTCAAAGTTAATATTAAAACCATATTTAAGTTACACAGTATTAATCTTTTTATATTAAACCATTTTTATCAAATAAAAAGAAAACAAAAATCAATTGAAAAAAAATAAAAATCGGTGTGAACAAAATTAGAGAGAGCGGAAACAAAAAATTATTATTGATAAATTTGTTGAAATTTCACCAAAATGTTATTAATCGATCAAATGATGAGATAACATCAACCAAGTAATTTTTTTTTATTTTTCTTTTTAACAAACTCAACTTTAACATTAAATCAATAATTGGAAAAAAATTACCGATCAAACGAAATAGATTATGTAACTGGAAAAATAAAGAAATGAAAAGAAAACAGAAAAGACAAAAAATGAAAAAATAGTTTGTTAAAATTAAAATTATTTTCAAATTGAATAAAACTGTGTGTTATTTCATTCTTTAAATTATTTTAACTCTTTCCAAAATATTGAAATTTTAGTTTGATTAACCGATTTATTTTACCAAAAATGTACTTGCTCCATAATAAAGATACCCAGACTTTGGCAAATGAAAAAAAAAAATCAATTTACTATCATTTTAAGAATTATTTGGAAATAAAAAGAAAAATTAGAGAAAATTTATTTTTCAGTCAATTCATATCAGAAAAATTACAACATTTGGAAACGTTCCTTAGTAATTTAATCATAGATCCGTTCAAACCCTACCGTGTAAATTTAAGAGACATAGAAATTGATTTTCTATTCAAAAATTTTATCCTTTTTGGCAAAACGAAAATTGTCTATGAAAGTTTATGTTAAGTCGTACATTTTATAATAGAGAAAAAAATTTATAATCAACATTTTTTGGCTCCTTTAGTTCCTTTGGTTACTTTGGTTAATTTAGAAACTTTAGTTACTCCGGTCTTTCTCATTGAGAAACAAATTCAAAACAAATAAATGTCAGTGAATGCAGATCTTCAATTTCCTAAATTTTAAAAATCTCGAGTTTTTAAACGATTTAAAAATAATGATCGAAAAATATTTTCAAGTTTATGTGATTTCTTTGATTTCTATCTTGAGAAAATTTAATTTTTGCTTTGTTTTTACAAAAAAAAAATTCACTTCTGATCTAGAGTAGTTTTAAAAAAGTCCTTACTTTGTTAAAACTTTTTGAAAGTTTTCTGTTTTAATAAGTGAAGTAATTAACCTTTAAATGTAAGGTAGAGGTTGAAGTGGGAAGAAAAGTACCCTTTTTAATAAAAAAGTTCTCACTTTATTCAACAAAAAACTTTAAAAACGTTTTAATTCTGACAATCCCAAAAAAAAAAAAAAAAAGTAATTACTTTTTTTAAAATGGCTATCATCGAAATTGTAATTTTTCTTTGATAAAATAAAGTTTTATCCCCGGACAATCAATTTATGTATCTTATAAATTTCCGAGGTAGGGTTGGTTCAGGTGTAATTAGTGCATGTGCACATTTTATAAACTCTGATTTTATTGAGGTAAATAATTTTGAAAATGTTCTAAATTTGGAATTTTAAAAAATTAATTGTAAATCTTTATAGAACCTGAAAAATCATTCTTTTTTTAAACAATAGAATTAAATATCAAGATTGAGGATCTAATGTGAGGGAAAATTATTAAATTGCAAATTATTAAACAATTTTATAAGTTATTTTTATAATAATAGTTAACTTGACAAATATATACTGATAAATTCAAATAAATATTAATAAAAATTTTTCCTTCTTATACCATTTTTTTACCGTTTTTTTCTTATCTTTAAATAAAGCATTATATTGATTTAAATGCTAAGAAACTTTGTAAAATTAGTTGATCTTCAAAATACTCTTTGTCAAAAACTGTTTTAATAACCGAGTTGTAAGATTTTAAAATGGAAATTTGACTAAAAATTTTTTGATATTTGTTTGAATTTATCAATAAGAAGCAGGAAAATTATCCATTTTCAGTAAGGTTTATGTAATTATACTGAAAAATTTCAATAAAAGTTTGTAAATTTTCACTTCATTTTTGATTTTACAAAATTTTTTACACTTTGCTTTGAATAAAGAATTTTATTGGTTTAAATCCAAAAAACTTTATAAGGTTGGTTGGTCTTTAAAATCTAAGTTCCCAAGAGTTGTTTATAAAGTTGAGTTCAGAGAAATACAAAAATGGAATGTGAATTAAAAGTTTTAGAAAATGTATTTGAATTTACTGTTGAGAGAAAAATGTTGGAAAGAGAAAAATAGTTGGACAACAATTTTAATTTTGAACATTACTGAAAATGATTTTTAATTTCAATCGTTTGTGAAATAACTAAAGAAAATAACAATAATCTACTTATTAGAATAAGGATTAATGTAATTCTACTTTTTCAAAAGCTTATCTCTTATAATCTAAAACAAGTTTAAAAATTACCATTTTCAGAATAAATAGTAAACTTTACTACAACTTGGATTTTTGTTAAAATATCAAGATCTACTTTAGTTATCAACCATTCAAATGAGTATTCTACACAAACCACAGATATCTGAACTTTTAACACATTTAAACCTGGATTTATATAAAATTCACCTAGTTATCAATAGGATTTGATTTTCAATTTTACTAATGTTCCTAATTAAAAGTGTTCCCAACCATTTTTCTGTGTCCAAAATTTTTCTCCCAACAGTTATAAGTATTAATAAAAAGTTCCTCTCACTTTTTGAAATGAGACAATGTTTTTACAAAATAGTAAAATCCAAAAGAATATGAAATTTTTTTTTTTTTTGAATTTCCCCTTTTTTTGAAAGTTTTCAATTTACTGATTAATTCTAATAAATAACAAAAAATTTTTGATTCAATTTCCATTTTTATAAATCTTTGAACTTTTTCTTATCAAACAGCTTGGACAAAGAATATTTTGAAGAACAACCAATTTTACAGAGTTTCTTAACACTTGACTTCATAAAATGCTTTATTCAAAGTTGAGAATAATAATTTCAAAAAGGAAAATCAAGTAAAAATTTTCAAACACAAATTAGAATTTAACAGTATTACTCTAATATCATTATGTATCAATCCTCCCAAACATTTTTTTTTTAATTTACTACTTCAGTTTATTCTTTGTTTTGGAAATAAAAATTCCTATCGATATGAAAAAAAAAAAAAGGAAAAAAGTATTTAGGTCTCTCAAAGAAGCACAACTCTCATTATTCACAGAATATTTCATTTGACAGGAAATTTTTTAATTTTGTTTTAAAAGTTTTCAAAAAAGTAATATCTTTTTTATCTCCACCTCAAATACTGTTGTGAAAAAGTAATCGAAAAAATTTTTTATTCCATATTTTTCTACAAAAGCTGTTAAAAGATCGCGTACAAAAGTTAATTCTTTTCAAAGACTGTTGTTGGTATGATTTTGGTTTTTGGATGAGAATTAAAACCTCTATTATTTATTTAATTCTGAGGATTTTTTTTTTTTTTAAGAAGGAGAATTGAAAATTTTGGATGGTTTATTTTTCAATTACTGGAAATTTAATAATCTGGTTTGGTAGTTGTGTAAATCAAATGTAAATTTCTCTAAAAAGTTTTAAAAACTAAATTGACAAAATATTCGACAATTGGTTTAAAGGAAAGAAAATTTGTAGGCTTTTGGATCTGATTTATTTTACGCTTCCATTTGAATTTAAAAAAACAAGTTTAAATTGAAATGCTAAGCTCATTCTAACAGAATTAAATGTGTTTGTGTGTTTCTTTTTTGCTTATAAATGGGTTCCACTTCGTATTTAATCAGAAACGAAAAAAAAAAAGCTTCATAAATACAACTAAAATACCAAGCAAATAAAAAACTTTTTTTCTTTGTTAACAAGCTTTTTGAAAAATCAAACCATTCAAGGAAATAAGTTTTTTCAAGATTTGTTTTTCAAAAGAAACCATGGGAAAAGAGTTTGTAACTAAAGATTCATAAAAAAGATCCTTTTGAATAATCCAAAATAAAGAAAAGTAAACAGAAGAAGTAATAAGAATGCAAAAGAAAAAAAAAAAAAGAAGCTTACCAACATTTGCCCTGTTTAATATGAAAAGCGGTTTTCAAAATAATTAAAATAATACAAAAGAAATGATTTGTGTTGTAGTTAGAATCGAAAATTCAATCAAAAAGGAAAAAAAAAATTCTGAATTCTTCATACCATGGAATTAGCCCTAATAAACTCCTTTTGTCAAAAGAAAGTGCAATTGCTTGAGCTGCTGCTCCAACTACACAATAGTAAAAATTATTTATTGATCCTAAAAGAAAGAAAGCAAAAGGATTCCTGAAGTTTTCCCAAAAGGTCATTTTGTAACAAAAATACTGGGGGTTTGGAAGAGTGATAAAAAAAACAGAAAATGAAAATAGTCCAAAATGTTTCTTAACCATCCAAGAGATTTATGTTTTTTAGGAATATTGAGAAACAGTTATGATTTTCAATACTTTTCAAATATTATTATATGATCTAGGACTCTAGAAAAAGTGTCCAAACTGATATCACTTCGAAATTTACAAAAATAGAAGATTTAATTTTAAAAGTTTTTTTTTATAAATCTGCAATATATTACAAAAGTTATGATATATTTTTCGGTAAGATGTGTTTAAAGTTATTTTTCAAAAAACTTGAGGTTTATAATCTCAAATAAATCAATTTATTAAAGAAGTAGGTATTTTAAGAGAACCAGTATGGGCAAGTGGCAACACAGCCTAGTGTACAATCTGAAGGCCGGGGTTTTATTCCCTTAACCATTATTTCTTATTGTTTACCATTTTCTCAAATAGCCACAAAGGTATAATTTTAATTAAAAATCGGGCTTATGCTTCTTAGAACCACTAATTCTTTGAGGAAATCGTTTGACCGAATTGAATCTTTTTGACTATTATAAAACTGAACGGAATTGGAACAAAATCTCTCTCAATTTATGGAGCGGATCCGATTTTTGGGAGAAATGACCAGCTCTCACTTGGTTCAACAATATCTCTAATTCAAATTAGGGATTCGGGCAAACAGGTGGACTTTTAGTACCCACTCTTTAATGGAAAAAAAAGAAGTAGGTATTTTTACTCTTTTGAAAACTTATTAATTGCAAAATCTTTATTCAAAAAAGATTAATTGAGTGACACTCAATATTGAACTTTGAAACGAAAACATCATTCGCAATTATATTTGTGAATAGAAATACAAACCCTAAAGTAAACCAGAGTTGGATCTTTAAATTTTTCGATTTTTTGAACAATTTATTTGGATTAAATTTTTGGTTTTATTAAATTAGATTTTCTTGATCTAGAAATGTTTTTATTGGAAAACTTGATATTAGTCCAAGAAAAAACCAAAAAAATAGACATGAGAAGGGGTGTATTTTAAATAAATCTTTTCTTATTTTCGGTCAAACACAAGATCACTTTCCAGACAAATTTGTTATATAAAGATTGAGAAAAAAAAAAATAAATCAAAACCTATATTTCCGAATATTAATTTGCTCTATCTTCTTAATAAGTAAAAACCTAAAAAGTTATTCCCTTGATTTTCTCAAACCATTACTATTTTTTATTATTTAACAAACTTTTTTTTACAAAATAGTTTTCAAAATTCTTTTTTGGTATTTTTTCTCAAAATAAGCCAAAATAAAGATTATTGTCCAAAAAATTAATCAGAAAAAAATTGAATTATTGAAATCAAAAAATAACTCCAACAAGTTCAACTCAAAGATAAAGAGAGATTGTATTAAAAGATCAAGCAGTCTTTAGAATTATTTAGGTTTATATAATTTGCTGTAATAATCATTAATTAACAAATCAAACAAATTCATCCAATAAATCTAACATTTCTGAAGAAGAACTTAATAAATATATCATATTTTCTTAAAAAAAACTAGAATTAGATGAATTAAATGAAAATAAGATTTTTAAATTCTTTTTGGAAATTCCAAAGAAATAGGAAGGAATTTTTTTAATGGAAATTTTTCCAAAAATATTTCCTTGTGAATTAAAAATAAAACCAAAAAAAGAAGAAGTAATTGTATCAAATTTTACAAATAAGATCAATAAAATAATAATTTTTGTTAATTTTTTCTTGATCAAGTTTTTCATTTTTTTGAATTCAGTTTTTTAATTAGTTTGTAAATATATTATACAATGGATATATCACTGTCATCTCATATTTATTAGAATATTAATGTGTTTGGTTAAAGAATGATAGGAATGATTCAGTTTTTCATAAATGAAGGTACCCAAAATTTGAAAAAGGTACTTACCCCCTTAATAAAATAATAATGTTTGGATTTATTTGTTAGGGGAAGAATTATTTGTAATTTTTCTAAGTTTCTGTTTCTTCAGCAAAAAAGTTGTATTTGGTAATTAAATTGTTTTTTTTGCTATTATAAACATCGCTTTTTTTGAAAAATAACTACAAGGAATGTTGCCAAAAAATATATCATAACTTTTGTAAAAAATTGCAGATTTAGAAAAAAAAACTATTAAAATTAAGTTTAGACACTTTCTGAATTCGGGGACAGAACTTTCCTTATTTCATAATTCTCTCTTTGTCAGACTAAAACTTTCCAGCACCTAATTCAATTATAATAATTTCAAAACTTTAAAAATTAATTGATCAATTTTTGCACTTTTTTCTTAAGAAAAAATCAAATTGAAAATTTCAAGTTTGACAAAATTTTTCTTTTAATTACCTTATCTTTCTTGTTATTAAAGTTTATTCAAAAAATAATCAATATTCTTGTACTTAAAAAACTTTTGGCTGTTGTATTTATTTTTATTAGTAGTTCTATCATTTTTCAAAGTATCTATCGAAGAAAAAATGGTCCATTTTTGATTAAAAATTATTTAAATGGATGTAACAATGGATTTTTTTTTTATTCAACTTTGGGATTTTTCATTGAATAGATAAAAAATCATAGTTTTGAAGATATTCTATTCATCTGAAAAAACTCAATTATGGAAAAAAATTACTAATGAAAAATATCGAAA
Source organism: Anaeramoeba flamelloides (assembly GCA_027625915.1). Taxonomy (NCBI): domain Eukaryota; family Anaeramoebidae; genus Anaeramoeba; species Anaeramoeba flamelloides. The sequence continues at coordinate 4,656,531 of JANTQA010000060.1, read as the reverse complement.
AGTGTCCTAAGTTTTCCAGGATTTCAAAAGAATTGAGTAAAATTTAAAAATGTTAATCAATATTTGTAAATTCTGGAAAAGTTAAACGCGGTTTACATGGGGTTTTCTATTTCATCTAAAAGAATCTGTATATTTTCTCAAAAAAAAGAAAACTCAAGAAAAGCTGACGACCTTTTTTTACTTATAGTAATAAACCGAAAATTTATTAAAATATTCTGTTTATTTCAAAAATTAAAAAAAAAACCGAACGAAAAATCAAAAAAAGAATTTTGTTATATATTTAAAACAAAAAATAATTCTTTAATAGTCAAAATAATTGATTAGTATTTGAAAAATATTTATCAAATTTAAAATTCTTATGAAAGATAATAAAATTACCACTTAACTGTAAAGAAAAAAATATTTAAACTTTTTGTTATTTATTCTGAAAAAATTCTTACTGGAAAAACTTGCTTTTCTACTAACACTGTACAATATCTTCCCTAATAATTTCTAATCAAAGTTCTCTTATTAATCAATAGTTTTAATTCTAAGTGGAGTTATTAAAAAGTGAAAATTTAACAAATATTTGAATTGTTTTTTTAAAAAAAAATTCATGAGCATGTTACTATAGATATTTATATATAGCTTAAGATAATGAGATAATGTTTTTTTTTCAAAACGGAAATTGTTTTAATGAATATAAACATCTAAATTTAATTTGAATATTGTTAAGTACAACTTTTGATCAACTATTTTAGTTCAACAAACCTTCATAATTGTTTGTTATGAATAAAAAAAAAAAAAAAAAAATATTTTAGACATTTTATTATTTTTTAGTCACTAAAATCAAAATAATTTAAAGATCAGCCCCAAGAGAGAGTGAAGTTGCTTGTTTTTCTTCAAAAATTTATACAAAAAAAGAAAATCATTTTATTTTTGTGTAAAAAAAGAAATTTCATTTGACTTTTCTTGTTTAAAAAATTCTGCACCTTTTTTCTCGGAAACGAGAACACATAACATCAAAATAAAAAAAAAAACAGTTTTAAAAGTTAAATATAAATTAAACGATTCTTTCTGTAGGTTGAAGAAATAAATTTCACTTTTCTTATTTTCTTCAACCAAAAAAGATAGCTTCAAACTACTATCAAACATTCAATCTACAAAAGTTTTTATTCGTGATGTATATTTATATTTTTTATACCCACTCGGTAATAAATAATTTTAAAAAGTAAATCTGATTAATGAAAAAAAAAACTACCAAATCCCCAATATATATTAAAGATTTAATTTCTGAATGAAAATTTTGCTTCAAAAAAAAAATTAAACACGATTTTCCAGTCTTTACTCTAAACTAAATAACCCTTTTTATCCTTTAGATAATAGAAATTGTAATTTTCCAAAAAAATTATTCCAATAAAAATAAAATAGCCTTCTTATGATTCGAAAAATTGTAGTATTTCAACGCATTTCTTTTTTCAAGATCAATCTATTTTAGATAAATCTCTTATCATCAAAAAGCCGAGTAACTTAAACTTTTTTAACCTTTTTAAATTCAAATTTCAATAAGTAACCTTCATTCAATTCCAAATTAATATATTCTTAATTATGTTTTCACAATAAAAAAAAAAATGTTTCAGTTTATTGTCTTTGGATTTTTTTTTCGTTATTAGTTTATTGATCAACATTTCCCTTTCAATTTTTAATATTCTCATAAGACCCAATATTATTTTTTCATATTACTGGAAATTAGAAACAATAAAAAATTCCGAAATTGTTTCGAAAGACATATGTATATATATATCTAAATAATGTATTTTAACTTTCATTATAAGCTATCAAATCAAGAAAAATTTTGTTTTTAATTCTTAAGGGACCAGTCTTTATTAATTTTTTTTTTTTTGACCAATAACTAAATAAGGAATCCTTATCTTGAAATATGTTTAAAATTGAAAATAGACAGGTTTTTTTAATGTTAGAACTTTTAGTTCTTGTTTACATAAAATTTTACAATTCTTTTTTTTTTTTTTTTTTTTTTTTATTTTTGAAGAGAGAAAATTGCTTTTCTCCTGTGTGCCCTAATTTCTAAACTTTTTTTAGAAATTTTGTTAAAGAATCACAAATTTTATTATCACTTACTAATGATAATATATATGATGAATTCTTTTTATTAATAATATCTCTGATATTATTAATTTTTTTATTTTTTTCAAAAAATTCAGATATCCAGATTTTTCGATTTATTTTATAGGCCGGACAGTCCCATAAAAAATGATCGAAATCTTCAATGATATCAATATTTAACTTTTCTTTACATAAATCACAATTTTTATTTTTATTTTTACTTGTTACATAAGAGTACCTATTTAAACAATTAGTAAAATTTCGAAATTTTAGAATTGTTTTTGAAGCTTTCCAAAATTTTACAATTCTGTCAAAAAAAGTGACTTTTAAAAATTTTTTTTTGAAAAAAGATCTTTAAATGATGAGAATTTTTTGATTAATTTTGGATTTAATTATTTTCTCAACAATAATATTTATTCTTATTTTTAAAAACGAAAAAATAATTTACAACTAGTGAATATTAACTCCTTCACTTCTGTTCATCCAACTTGACTTTATAAAGAACTCAATTTGTTTTAACAATAATTACTTTTTAAAAAAATAGTTCTTATTCTTTTCTTTGATTTTTTTTGACTCTGACAAAAACTTTTGGGATGATAATTTGGGAACACTTAAAAAAACTTCAAATTCAACAAAAAAAAACAGAGTGTAAACTGAAAAAGTAGATTCATGAAAAAAAAAGAATAGTACAAGAAAAGAAAGAAAATCTTTTATTAAGAGTAAAGCATATATTGTATATTTTTTTCGAATCAAACTATGTTTTCATGCAAATCCAAAAAAACCTTTTCAGGTTTATTTTTCAAACTATTTTTTGTAGGTCTTCCACAAACACAACAAGGTTTTGCTTTCTTGCTCAGATAATATTTTATTTTTTGTATTTTTTCAAAAAGTTGAAAAAAAGCAACTTTCAAAAAAGTGAAAAAAAGGAAAAATTTTTATTTCTATAAAAACAATAACTAAATTTAATGAATGTAATTTAGTAAGATTTCATTATTATACTAAGAAGTTTTTCAACTTTGATTTCAAATCTAAGTAATTGGCAAAAAAAATTCTAAATCTCTATTAAATTTTCCTAACAAAATTTAATAGAGACAAGTCCCTTAAAAATTAATTATTTTTGAAAAAATTCCTTTTTTAAAAAAAAAAATAAAAAAAAAAACAAAAAAAAAGATATCATTTTATTTTTTCTTGAAAATTAAAAAATAATAGAAAGCTAATTATTAATAATTTCAGGGAATTGTTGAATTTCTATCAATTTTTGAAAAAAACCTGAATTACTTGAGAATCTTTCATTATCATTTTCTTTTGGAGAAAGAACATTTTTTTTACGGATGATTACTTGGAATTTATGTAAATCATAAATACCAGGTTTGGTGAAAGAAGCTTTACAGTTTATTTCCTTTTCTTCTGTGGGCTTTAGAGAAAGAATTTTTTGTAAAATGCCCCCAACCCAAAAGAAATTCGGATGGAAATTATCTTTATTTTGAGAATTAAAAAAAACTGTCCCTCTTTCTGGAGCAAAAGCTTTTAAAAAGACTTCTAATTCAAATAATGCTAAATTTCTAATTAATAAAGAAACGGGGACAACTAATAATGGGCTTTTGGTAAAATCGTGTTTGATAATTATCGGGGCCTTAATAATTATATTAATTGGCATTTTGGAGAATTTATTATGAATTTTCGATTTTGTACCTCTAAGTAACAAATGTTTACGTAATAATGGTAAATCAAAAAAATTTAGTTGTGAATAAAATTCATTATCATTTAATAATAATGCATTTGAATTGTTATTATTCATATTTTTCATTTGCATTTTTTGTTCAGATCTTTTGAGTTCTTTATATAAAATAAAAAAATCAAAATTTGATGAATTATTATCATAATTACTTTTTTCTTTATTGTAAATTAAAAAGTAACTACTTTTGTTTATTTGATCACTTTTAATTGAATTTGAATTTAAATTTATTGTATCATTATATAATAAAGAAGAATCATTCACATTGTCATTTAAAATAATTTTGGCACAAAATGTTATTGACTGATTTGGATTTAAAATAGTTTCAAATTCTCTTTTTTTGTTATTTCCATTTCCACCATTCTCATTCTCATTCTCATTTTCATTTTCATTCTGATTCTCATTCTGATTCTCATTCTCATTTTCGTTGTTTTTATTGAAAGTATTGGAAAGTAAGGGATTAAAAATTGGATGTAAAAATTTAAATTTATTTGAAATTGGAGTAATTTGAACCAACGAAATTTGTTTTTTTTTAGTAAGATTCGAAATAGTATAAATTAATAATTGCTGATTAGTTTTGGTTGGGCTATGTATTAGTTTAGTTGTTAAAGAAATTGAAGGGTTTACTGCGAGTCGTTTTCTTAATCTAGATATTCTAAAGGGTTTTTTCATGTGGGTTGCATTTTGATAGTGCTCGTCATCATTATTATTTTGATAATAGAACATCAATTTTAAATTAAATGATCCATTTTTATATCCGCGAACGAAGGCATTGAATCTAACAGTTTGCCCTGGCTCAATTTTTTCAATTGGAATTTTTTCAATATTATTTAATTTTAATTCGTTGTTATTATTATCAAGACGATCAATTTCATTTTCCCCATCAACAAGATTCCTCTTAGTGCTGTTATTTGAATTAACGAATGGTGAGTCAAGTAATATAAAATTCGAAGGTTCCACTTTGAAATATATATTTTTCATAGAACTTTTCCCAATATTATTCAATTCCAGAACTGAATGATGGATTGAACCATATGTGATATTTGTCGGGAAGTTATTAATGCCCGTAGTTAATAGGGGCATTTTTTTAATTACATCCAATGTCAGTTTGTGATTGGGTAAATATAATTTTAATAATTTGTGTTCTGGCAATTCTGCCAATCTTTTTTGTTTAATATTAAATTTAAAAATTGTTACTAAAAGATTGCCAAATGTTAATTCGATTCCATAAATATGGAAAAGTCCTGTCAGTAAAGGTGTAACTTTTAAATTAATAAACTTTTTTTCTCCTGGTGCCAAAACTAAATCAATTTTTTCAGAAACTAAATTCCCATTTCTTTCTTCTTCGTTAAAACTTTCATGTAAATTCAAATATTTGGTCAATTCCTTTCGATTTTTTCTTTCGGATCTTTTTCTTCTTTTTGTTCTTGATTTTTTTGATCGTCCACTACTTTTGGTTTTTTTTTTTTTTTGAAGAGGTTTTTTGCTTTCTTTATTTGGATTTATTTTTACATTTGGATTTATTTTTACATTTGTATTTGTATTATTATGGATATTTAAATTAGTATTTTTATTTGTATTAGTAGTTGTATTTGTAATCGTAAAGGTATCTGTATTAGTCTTAGTATTATTATTGTTGTTGTTTTCATTTTCTTTTTGAATTTCATCACTTTTTATTATTTTGATATCAATTGGGTAATTATTGCTATTCATCATTTTTTTTTCATTTCTTATTTCCAAATCGAATTCTTCTAATTGCCTTCTTTTTTTTTCCTTTTCTGCTTCCATTTTATTTATTTTTTGATTAATTGATTCACCATCACTTCTATTTGGGTTTAGATTGAAATTATTTTTTAATTGGGTCGAAGTTGTCGTGGTTATTTTTTTTATTTGCTTTTTTTCAGTCAATACATCAAAGGAGACACTTTTTTTCATCATGTTTGAGTCTGTATCTGTAGTTTCTGTTTCGCTTTGCCCAGATGATTGGGATTCAATTATTTGCTTTTTCAATATAAATAGATTTTCTTTGTTCTGTTTAGTTAATTTCATATTATGCTTTTTTTGATTAAAGTATCCAACTAAATGAACATTAGAAAAATGAAGTTTCACTTTCATTGGATTTTTTATTAATACCTTTACATTTATAGGTTCACCGATTACTGAAACTCGTGGTTTCTCTTCATTTTTTTTTTTAATATTCCAAGATATTTCAGTATTTATACTTTTTGTTTTCTTTTTTTCTTGAGTATTGTCATTGGTTTTGTTTTCGTTGTTGTTAGCATTATTTCCATCATTATTGGTATTATTTTGGTTATTGTCACTGTTAAGATTATTGCTATTCTTATTTTTATTGTTATTATTATTCTTCTTCTTTAAAGGTGTTTGCTTTATTGTATTTTTCATTATATTTTTCATTTTCCCCCAACTTTTTTGAGGAACCATTCTACCTATTCTGGAGGAAACATAATCTTCAGGCAAGTAAACTTGAACCGAATCTGAATCAATTTCGGGGATTAATAAATTCGTAACCCTCATTTGATGATTATTTGAAAGAGACTTAAAATAATATAAAAATTGTTTAATATTTGAAGCCTGTTTACTTTCTGATTGCTTTGATTTTGAAATTAAATGATTAAGGCAAAGGACAGCCTGCTCGTATTCTTTCACTTGAAAGGAATGCTTTGCAAGAGTTATATAAACATGATCTTCAATTTGTTTCCAATTTTTCCCTTTTAAAGAATTTAATACAAATGAATAGCATCGGATGGCATGGGAATAGTATTTGCTCTGCCCGTATCGGTGTCCAGCTAATAATAAATGAAGTAAAAACTTTCTGAAATAACCATTGTTTGATTTTAAAAAGCAATATGCTGCCTGCTCTAGAGATAATGCAGCATTGAGATCCTTTGCATCTGTGCTTGCCATTATATAATTATTAGTTGCACCAGAGTGTTTATTATTTAAGCAAAGTAAATCTGCTGAAATCCATAAGGATTCTGTTAGTTTATTCGTCAAATTTTTATCTTTAAATTTTTTTAACGCCAAATCTAAAAAAGTGTCATTGACACGGCCATCAACAAGATAGGTACTTAGATATAGCATCATATTGGAACTCGCATACCATTTCCAGGCTTTCAATTTTTTAAAACTCTCGGTGGCAGTTTTATAATAGGATAATGCTTGCTCGTATTCGTGTGTTAAAAAAAAGTAATCAGCTAATAATCTTATTTTAAATTCAACAGAATTACTGCTGACTAACCCTGAATTCTTTGGGCTGGAATTATTATCTTGATCTTTTCTCGTCGAATTTGAATTGCTGTTTGGTGAAGAATCGGGACTAGGTGTTTTTTTCCCTAAAAAGCCAATTATTCGGCTCCTTAACCATTTCCTTGAAGAAGAAATCGTTTCGGTTAGAGTTCCAATTTTTTTTGACATATGATCCAATAATATCTTTTTGGAATAATCATTTGTAAATTTGGAAAGATTTTTCACATCCTGTTCACTTAATCTACATCCTAAAATTACCTGTGTTTGTTTTCGTACTGGATATTGTAAAAAATGCTTCGACCATATATTTTCTCTTGTTGCTAATGTTTTATTGACTGGTACTGAATTAATTTGCAATAAAAAGGACCTTGTTCCTCCAAAAATTTTGCTAACTCTTTTATGAATTTTATTAGCTCTTTATGATTTTTGTAATTTTATAATTTGTTTTTTTTTTTTTTTTTTTTTTTTGAATAAAATTAAATAAAATGTTTTAATAAAAATATATTTGGAAATATAGATTTTAATAAAAATTTTGAATTTATTTCATTTTTTGTTTTTGTGATTCTTTTGAACAAGTTATTTTGATCATTAATTCTTATCGTTAAATATTTCAAAATTAAATGAGATATTAAATCACAACTAAAAAAAAAAAATTAATGTTAGTTTTAAATTGGTATGATTATCCAAAAATTGGTTAAATTTTGTTAATTATTAAATTTCATTTTCAATAATTTGAAACTATTTTAAACCTTTAATAAAAGTTATTTCCAGATTTTTTTTTTCGTTATTCTTTATTTTTTAGTGTTATTTTAAATACTTTTCATCATTTCATAAGGGTAAAAAATTACGACTTAATTCTAAGAGTTTTTTTTTAAAAAAAAACATTTTTTTTTTTAAATTATTTTATTGTATCTAAATATTACTAATGAAATAGTAAATTTAAATAAAATATAAATCCTTACAAAAAGTTGATTAAATTTCATCAAAGTCATTTCACCTCGTGTGAAATCTCGTATAATTACTGGAAATTTTGAGGAATGTTGAGAAATGATATTATGTTGAATATTTGATATAATTACTTCTTCATTACTTGGTTTTATTTTTAATTCTGATTAGAAAAAATTTTATTCCGAAAATTTTTTGATTAACAAATTACTGTTTTTTCGAAAGAATTTCTAAAATGAATTTTAAAATCCTATTTTTCATTTGATTCATCTAATTCTAGATTTAGAAAATAGGATATTAATTAAATTCCTCTTGAGAAATAAAGATTCTTTGATGTATTTCGTTTGATTTTATAATTATTTATTTTCCATTAAAATGGGAACGAAAAATAATTCTGAATCTGATTTGAAATTTTTGAACACATTTTCTTTTTCTTTAAAATGAACTTTTTGGAGTTGTTTTTTAATTTGGAGAATTCAATTTTTTGATTTTAATTTTTTAAAAAGGTATTCTTTGTTTTGGCTTTTTTTGATAGAAAATATTTGAAAAAAGAATTGACAACAATAAATTTGTAAAAAGAGGTTTTCTTCAAAAAAACAATAAATAGAAAAGTTGGGGAGAAGTTCAAAGTTATAAATTTGTTTGGATTCATCTAAATGAAGAAGATAAAAATGAAACCAGTCTTCGAAAATAGGTTTTTATCCAAAATTTTTTTTCATTCTTGATTTCAACAAGTGTATTTGAAAAAATGATCTTTTTTATTTGGTTTTCAAAAAGAAAATATTTGTTTCAAATACACTTCTTATGTTTATTTTATTTTATTGGCCCACTCTTTGATTAATTTCAACCAACCGTCTTATAATATTTCTTGATCCAAAACGAAATCTAATAAAACCAAAAATTTAATAAAAAAAAAAATGTTCAAAAAATTGAAAAATCAAAGATTCAACTCTGATTTATTTGAGGTTCGTTTTCTTTTCACAAATAGAGTAGTTAATGATATTTGGATTTCAAAGTTTCAATATCTCGTGTTACTCAAAAAATATTTTTCAGTAATGTCCACACAATTATAATTTTCAAAAATGGGAAAATGTACCGACTTCCTTAATCAATTTTTTTACACAAAAGCAAATATAATTAATTTCTGAAATGGTAACTGAAAAGTTGTAGATAACTAAAAGATTAATGAAAGCACGTGAATAATTGTTTTCTTATTTTTTCTTTATTAAATTTGCTTAAAATTCTTCAAAAATTATAATATAATAAAATACTATTAAAAATAAGAAAAGTGTAGCAAATCAGGACAAAATGTTTGGTGATAACACAAAATCCTATAATGGGATGTTTTATTAAAAATGTAAAATAAAAAATTCAACAATCCCCTTCTGGAATTTCTATGTATATTATTGATATGAAAAGTGTTTTTTATACTTGATTAATTGAAAAAAACAGTTTTCTTAAAAATCCTTGAATTAAAAACCTGTGATTTAAAGTATTTTTTATGATATTTCATTCTGTAAATTAATCCAGTTCGGCTCATGTAATCGAGAAGGTCAAGAGAGTTTTAATTGATTAAAAATTTTTTACAAGAGTGCCGAAAGAATTGAAATTTCAAAGCAATATTCAAAACAATCGTTCTGTTCGTTGGTTGTGGTTTGATCAGTAATTTCTTTTTTTTATTTTGTTTAAGGGATTAGCGTCACCATAGATTTCTCTATAATCAAAGTATGTTGTGATTGGGTGTAAATGATATTAGTGCACCATGGCTCGAATAGCTCTAAAAAATCTATTATAAATCTTATTGCACAATAAATTATTACATTTTATACTAATGATCACTATTAAAAAATTTCATTTTGAAAAAATTTTTTTTAATTCCTTTTCCAAATCTAAAAATAGAAACCCAAAATACAGTATTCTGGTATTTAATAATTTAGATTTAGAACTTCCAAAAGTAACTATTTTAATAATTTTTGAATTTCAAAGATTAACTCAATAAACATCAACATAAAAGCACAAAGACTGGTTAGTTTTTTTTTCCTTTTGATAAAGATACTTGTATCCTCAATATATTTCCATGATTCGAGAAATAATTTGACAAAAAACTTTATTTGTTAATTATTTAATTTTTAAAAAAAAACGAATTTTTTAGTAACTAATCTACATTTCGCCACAAATTTAAGAAAGATATTTTGTGACTTTGTAGTCAGAATATTGATAATTCAACCTTTAAATTTATGGCGAAATGCAGATTTTATTCTGAAATTTCTGGGTTTTTTACTAATGCATAGATCATTTTTAATTGATGAGATCAACAAATATTACTACTTGACTAATCGATTTTTTAGAGACATTTGAACCATGTAACACTAATGTAGTTACGTTCAATAACAACATACTTTGATCCTAGGCTTCTCCTTTGTTGATGCTAATCCCTTAAGGAACAATAATTCAGCGTTAAAATTTTCAATAACCAAAAAGGCTTGTTTATTTTGTTCAAAATTTTGAAATAAAAATTTTGTTTAATTTCCCAAACGTCAAAAAAAAGAAATAAAATAAACTTTTTTTAATGGAAACTCATCAAGTGTTGGTAAACAAAAATTGAAAAATCAAAAAAAAAAAAATTATAAAAAAGAGCATACTTTTTAATATCCCCTAGATGTTGATCGTGTAAAACAACAAAAGTATGAAGAATGTCAATATCCATACCACTTTGGGTCATAAATTTTGGAGGTTTACCAGGATCAAACAAGTCCATAATTTTGTTAATTGCATTATCAATTCCAACTTCACTACTAATTACCGTGATACATGCAACAGGATGATGGATAGGATCAAAGTTTGTTGAACGCAAACCATGGAACATTTCTCTTCTGTAATGAGAAAACCAAGGAGTGGGGTTTTTATTTGCTAATTAAATAAATTTTATTGTTTCAATAGGAAAAAGGGAATTTGCGAATTGTTTTGTTAATTAAGCGATTTTTGAAAAAAAAAAAAAAAAAAAGTAAGTAATAGACATCAAAAAAGATTAAAAAACCAAAATTGGAAAAAGGTTAAAGGTTTCAATGCTAGGTAGGCTCAAGAAATCACAAAAAAAAAAAAAAAAAGAAAGAAAGAAAAAATATTTTGTTTGTGTTGTTGATTTGGTTTTTTGTAATTTGACAAGCTGACTTACACTTTCGAAAAGATGGGATTTCACTTTTTTTGTGAATTGAATCATACAAATCCATTCTTGTTTGTGTATATGAGTTTTTTATAATCTCCTTTAAATTCTTGTTTGTAATTTTTTTACTTTGTTTTGGGATTTGTTCGATGGGCAAAAACCGAAGATGGAAATTTGAAAGTTTTTTGTTCCTGTTGTTTGAAGGAAGTGTGAAACTCATTTTTGAAAGTGTAACAGCTCTTAACATGTCAACAAAGCTGAGTCCGTTTCGTTGACAAACTTGGGTGGCATCCTGCGAGCAAGCGACCATGACAATTGGTGAATAATGACATTGGATCCAATTCAAATAACTATCGTGGTTTAAGAATTCGCCTGATGGTGGTGGAACGGTTGTCATGATTTAGTTTTGTTCTTGTTTTTGATTAGGCTTCTTTTGTTACAACCTTGAATTTTGTTTATTTGTTTTGTGTCGGAACTGACTCAAGAAACAAATTTTTATTTTGTAAGAAAAAAATTGGAAAGAAAGAAAAAAAAAATGATGTTTTTTGTCTGATAATTTTTTCACTTTTTTGATTTCTTGATTTAAAACTTTGATAGAAGGACTTTTTGTTGTATTAAGATTATTGAAAAAAATTGATGACAGGTTTTTAATATAATAAAGTTTAATTTAAGGTGGACCGATTTTGAGGAAAATAGAAATTGGCTTGGTCGGAAGTAGATCTACATGAGTAATTATTTAAAATTGGATTGACACTTTTCAAGATAAGATGGATCTTTTAATATACACCTCATTCACACAACCTTTGATTTTGTTCCTGTTCTGATAACTATTGGTATTAGAGAAAAAAATATCTTGTGGTCAAAATTCAAAATTATAACTGGAAAACAAAATTTACAAACAAAAAATATATATTTTTAGAGACTTTTCAATATCTTTCTTTTATAGACATATTGTATGCTAACTTCCAAAGTTTTATCAAATAGAAAGAGTTTGATTAAGCAATTGTAATCCGTTGAATTGGGAAGATTAAATAATATAAGTAATTGAGAAGATGAATTTTGATTATTTTTTTTTTATTCTTTTCGAAGTAAAACCAAGCAAAATTAGTAAAGTAAATATAACCAAAAAGGTAATTTTAAGTTATTTTTTTAATATTTTTTAAGTTTTATTTATTGTTATGAAAAGGATTGTTTCATGAATATTAAGCTTTTGTGCTACTGGGGGTTGGATGCCAGATTAACTCAATAGAAGATTTATACTATCACAATTATCCAATTTTAAAATCTTAAGTTTTGGTTCAGTAATCATAACTTTGAAGGGCCATTCTTCTTTTGAAATGCTATTCGATATTCAATTTGGTTCTTCTTGATTATTTTCAAATATTAAACAGTCCATTCAAAAAAAAAAAAGGAAAATGATAATAAACTTGTCACTTTGTTGTTGGTTTGTTTTCAGATAAATTATTCATAATAAAATAAAATAAATCTTTTATTAAAGAAAGTCTTAAATTTTTATTAAAAATAATTTTAAATGAATAAAAATTTCTCTGAAAAAAAAATATTTTTGATTCATTTTATTTTCAGAGAAGTAAACTCTTATTTTTTCATTTTCAAAAAATAATAAAAATATTTATCAACTTAAAAGAGGGTTATTTGAATTTTTCTGTTGATTAAAATCTTAAATTTTGACATCTGGATTAAAAAAAATCATATATTATATTTATTAAATAATAGAATTTTTGATACAAGTAGTAGATAGGAATTATTTTTATTTATTATCTATTTTGGATAATAAACTTATTTTTTATACTTTATTAAAATTTCTAAATAAAAATAGGTCGTGAATAAGGGAACTTTTGTAGATGGCTAAGCTGTTTGGAAATTTGAAATAATAGAGTAAAATCAAATAAATTACTCAATTTTTGTTAAATTCTACAAAACCTAACTTTTTTTTCTTGGGGTTTTATTTTTTAAGTTTAACTTGTTGGAAGAGTAATACTTTTCAATTCTTAGAATTACTGTAATTTTTGAAAAGGGAATTATTTAAAAAGTGAAAATAATTTTTTAAGTAGATTTCCTTAAAAAATTCTGGAATTTAAACTGATGAAAATGTTCACAAAAGCTTATATAAGATATTTTTTCAAAAATATTGTAAAAAAAAATCTCCTAGTGTTAAAAAAAGAAGTTCTTGTTTTAAAAAAATGCTTATCCTTGTTATATATATATGAGAAATATCAACTGATTAAAACTAACACTTTTTAAAAAAAAGAAAAAAATTTTTGATTTAAATTATTTTTATATCTTTATTAATAGAGCAATTTAACGACTAAAAATTATCAGTTTATTAATATTCATTTATAAAAACTATATTATTGAAACTATAATTTTTATTTTAATCAATAAAAAAGTAAAACTAAATTTCAAAATTCCTCAAAAATTATATATAAAAAATGCAAAAAAAAAAAAAAAAAAAGGCAATATTAATAATTTTGTTAAAAGAATAATAAATTAGAAAAGATTTTAAAAAGGTAATTTTCAAAAAATTGTTTGTTATACAGAAATAAAGATAAACTTTATTGTGATTATTTTTTCTAAAAATTAAAAGGTATCAATCATTTACAAATAAATGAGAAATAATAAAGGTTTATATTCAATTTTAAATATTTCTAAAAACAAAATTCATTCGGAGTCAAATCTATAATCAGTCATTGTGTACTCTTTTTCAAACATAAATACACCTCTTAAATCATCAATATTATTGAATTTAATTGTTAATAAGATAATTACTTATTGGTTATTTTCATTTTAATTATTCATTTTTTCATTTTTTTGTTTTTTTATTTATGGATATTGAACAGTTGGAAAATGAAAATAAGATAAGAAGATACTAATTTGGAAATAATCTACCAGTATATTAAACTGAAAATAGATTAAGTCTGATTTTGAATGACCTATATCTCGGAATTAAGAAAAAACATTATTGAATTGATGTATGAAACAAAGAAATAAGAAAATAAAGAAAATAAAGAAAAAAAATAATCACAACAAAATACCCAGATGAATTGCAGGTTTATATTGACAATAAGACTTTCAAGAACAAAAGTTTGATGTTGTAAAGAGTTATCCACAAAATATAAAGAAAATTTTCCCAATTCACCTTGTTCAAAGTTTTTTATTGATTTTATAATTTTTTTCCTTTATAATTGACAAAACGAGATTTCTCATTTCAAATAAAAGGGCACACCAATTTTTAAAATATTTAATTTTAATTTTTATTGTTTTATTTTAATGAATTTTAAAGATTCATTTGAGTGTTTTTTAATATTTTAAAGAGTTTCTTATATTTTAGAATGATACTATAATTAATTTGATATAATTATGAATAATTCTAGAAATTTTCTGTTCCATTTTATTTGAAAAAGAGTTTATAATATCATAAGTAATAATATTTTTGAATTGATCTAAAATTGATTAAAAACAAAAAAAAACAAAAGGTATTAATGACAATAAATAATTTCTCATCGTATTATTTTTATTTTTATTTTGTGATATATTACATAAAGAAATGGTTTTAAACAAAACAATTTAATTATAAACCATTAAAGGTATATGAAATCAAATCTTATAAATAAATATTTGGTTTGAAATTTAAAAAGATCCATTACCAAAGTTTTTTTATATTATTTTTTTCCAAATGGGTTATACAGGCTTCTTTTACCTTTTTTTTTATTTGGATTTGAACGGTTTTTATTTTTCCGTTTTTTCCATTTAATTGTGCTTGTTAAAATATTTTTACTTTTTTTTTTTTTATGGTTATTCTTTGCGTTTTTCGATTTTTTTTCTTTTTCTTTTTCCTTTCTTTTCTTGTCTTTTTTCTTCTTCTTTTTTATTTTTATTTTCTCAATGAATATGGACCGATCAGTCGAATCAAAGCTCCCGGATCTTTTCCTTCTTGCTTTCCCAATTTCTTTTATTTGGATAAGAGATAAAGCGTCTGATCCCAGAGAATTTGATCTGGATCTCGACTTTCTAGTTTTTTTACTAGACCTGAATTGATTCGAGAGATTCTGGTATTTGCCTTTTTTATTAGGTTCATTTTCATCTTCCTTTTCATTTTCATTTTCAGAAGCAGACTCGTCCTCATCCTCGTACTCGTCTTCCTTTTCATTTTTTTTTTTTCCAAACCAATATTTAGTGTTTTCGTTGTTGTTCAGCCCTGTTGATGTGCTTTCGATTCGTTCAATTTTGAAATTTGATTTTCTAGTCTTCATAAAGCCAGGATTATTGTAAATCTTTTTTTTGTTGGTAGACACAATATTCACTTTTTCTTGTGTTTTTTTATTTGTAAACACAAATTCCACTGATTCTTCGTTTTTATTTGTTTGTTCAAAAAATGGTAAGTATTTTTTTGTTTGGTTCTTGAGTTTGGAATTCCGAATCTCAATCATTAGAATGATTTTTTTTAATTTGGCAGCTT
Source organism: Anaeramoeba flamelloides (assembly GCA_027625915.1). Classification (NCBI taxonomy): domain Eukaryota; family Anaeramoebidae; genus Anaeramoeba; species Anaeramoeba flamelloides. Next base: position 4,640,841 of record JANTQA010000060.1, on the reverse strand, counting down.
CCTGTTTTAAGCTTTTTTGTTGGAGAACCAACTTTCGAGATTCTATCGTTAATAGCCCTCGGTTGTCATTTATTTCTTCAAGTTGCAAAAGCCTTTGGTTTAGTAAATCTGTTTTTTACACATTTTTGTTGAATCACATTTCAAATTAATAGCACCATTAAAACCGAGAACAAGGCCAATTATTTGGCCAGAGTTAGGAAAGAAATAAGAAAAAAAGAGAGATCATTATTCAAAATTGAAGAGAAATGTTGAAAAAATTTTTTTGTTAAAAAAAGAAGATTGAAAACACAAAAGAAAGATTTGGTTTTTTGTTGTTTGTTTTGGACTTGTTTGTTATTACTTTCTAAGTGGTAGATCTTTTTTTCAAATAGTTGACGTTGGTTTGAAATTAATTCAGAAAGTTGTGATTGCTCTTTCCGCAGTAATTCGAATCGTTCGTTATTTTGTTGTTTTATTGATTTAAGAGGTTGTTCTTGGTTTGTCATTTGTTAACTGTTATGATGTGAAATGGTAATTAATTAAGCATTGATAAATCAAAAAAAAGTAAATCGAATACCAAAATGATTGAAAAATGAAACTCTGGTTTTATTCAACAAATCTATTTTTTTTCTTTATCAATTGAAATATACTTTTAATTACTCCATAGTTTGTATTTACTTGATATTGCTTCAAAAAAAGTTCATCTGTTTTCAAATGAACTTGATTAGACTCGCTAAATTTTTATTTCAAAATAAATAGCCTGTTTCTTTTATCTATAAATATTCATACATTAAATGATCCAAAGAAATCAACAATAAACAATTATACAAGATGTTATTGGTTTCTTAAAGTTCTTTGATTAAAAAAGAAATTTTAAAAATGAAGGATCAAATTAGTGAATTTTCTCGCAAAATAGGGTTAATTTTTGACACTTTTTAGCAAGAAAAAAAACTAAAATTTCATAAAATTTAATTTAAAACTGAGAAAATAAGTGAAAAATTTAAATTTAATTTCTAAATAAAAAATTTACTTAAAAAAATCAAGGAGTTTACTTTCAAAATTGAATTTAATATTGGGTATAATATTGAGTAGTGAAATAGGTGTTATCTTGGCAAACAGAAAAAAAAAACTAGTAGTTTTATTTTAAGGGAGTAAGGACATTTTTCAATTTTTGAGTGCCATCAATTTATGGGAAATTTATTCTTCAAATCATTTCTTTAAATAAATAAATTGATATTTTAATAAATACGGAGTGTAATATATCCTAGTATAATATATTTTCATACCCATCAAAAAATGGAAATCCAAAAAATGAAAAGATTGATTAAAAAAAAATAAATACATATCATTTATTTCTTTTTCCATTATGTAACATTTCATGCAATTACTTCTTCTTGATTTTTATTTTGTATATAATTCTTCATCGAAATATTTTTGTTTGTAAAATTTTTAAGAAACAAATATTACTTTTTATTTCAAAAGAATTTTCCAAAATGAATTTAAAAACCCTATTTTCATTTAATTCATCTAATTCTTGATTGTGTTCAGAAAATAGGAGATTTATTTAATTCCTCTTGAGAAATAAAGATTTATTGGATTTATTATTTTGATTTTATAATTATTCATTTTCCATTAAAATGGAGTACTCTGACTGTATCTGAATCTGATTGAAATTTTTTTGCCAATTTTTTTTTTATTTTAGGTTATAGTTTTTTGTAACTGTCTTTTTTTTTTTTTTTAAGATTTCATTACTTTAATTTAATATTTGATCAAGATATTCTTTGTTTTAACTCAGTTGGATAAAATATTTGAAATTAAAATTTTGAAAGTAAATTTGCAAAAAAAATTTTCTAAAATAATAATAAATAATAATGGGGTGAGAAATTCAAGGATAAACTTGTTTGGATTTATACTTAAAAAAGAAGAAAAAGAAAACAAATCTTCGAAAATATACTTTGGATGAATTTTTTTTTTTTTTTTCTTTCTTGATTTCAACAAATATATTCGAAAATTGATCTTTTTTGTTTGTTATACAAAAAGAAAGGATTTGTTTTAAAGACATACCTTTTCGGGTCTATTTTTTTGTTTACTCTTTGATTAATTTTATTTATTCATATAAACACATTTCTAGATCCAAAAAACAAATTTAATTAACTCTAAATTTCAACATAAAAATTGTTCAAACAATTGATAAATGAAATATTCAACTCTGAATTCCTTTTTTTTTTTTTTTGTAGTTCTTTTCACAAATAGAGCAGTGTATGATGTTTTGGTTTCAAGGTTTCAATGTCTGGTGGTACTAAAAAAATATTTTTACAGTAATGTTCAAACAATTATAATTTTTCAAAATGGTAAGGGGTACTTAATTTCTTAAAATAGAGATTTTAAATCTTGAAAAACCTTTTTTTTTATCATTATACCAAGTTTTAAAAAAAAAACAGAAGTTTATCTATGTTAAGCCAAATAACTTTGTTCAGAATTATTCATCTTATTTTAAAGTTATTTACATATTTTGGTTAACCCTTTAAAAAATTCTTTCAAGATTTAAATTTTAAGTTTCATGAAAAGTTCATTTTTTTGTTTCTTAATCCACTTTCAAACAGGATAATCAAAAATAATTTGGAACTTTAATACGAAATATCAAAACGAAATTTAATTTATTATTACTGGAATCATTTAAATTGTAGTATTCCCAATTTATTTGAATTAATAACTATTAAATTTATCAACCCCAAAAAATATCTTACTCAATTGATTTTGTCAGCATAACACTACCAGGGCAATAGAATTCTGCCATCCATTCAAATGATGAATTCTTTATTATTTGATCTTGGGAAAATACGGGATTACTCAAAGCTTATCACAATAAAAAAAATTTTTTTCAAAATAAAAATTAAATATTTACCAATTATACCCTTTTTAATGGCTTCAAATCGAATAAATACTATTGGTTAATAAAGGATCTTTGATCAAAAAATATTTTTAAAGATATTATACAATTTGAGTTGGTAAATTAAATTTTCAAGGTTCTCTTAAGTTTTTTTTGAAATTTAATAGTAAAAAATTTGAATTTTTTTTTCTTTAAAGTTGAGTGGTTTATATTTTTATAGTGTTTTAAATCTGATGAATATTTTTCAAATGGGGAATCAATTATTGGACTAATATAGAATTCTTTGTTCTTTTAAATTGGAAAAAATATTTTTTTTTTATTTCTCCGTTAGGTTTTTATTAATTTTTGTTACAAAATTTTCGAAATTTTTGGTTTATTCCAAAAAGTAAAAAAACCTACGACACTGAATATTTATCATCAATTATTTTTTTTTCCTGATTTAGTTTTTTGAGATGAGTAGAGTGTTTTGAAAACTATTATTTATTATCTAACAAAATAAAATATCCGAAAGTTGAGTTTAAAGAAAATTCATGTTCGCATCCATTTATAAATTTCTACTTAAAATTGACCTTTTATTAAAAACCCAAGACTTGTAAAAAAAATCGCAGTGCTATTAACAACTGTGAATACTCCTGCCTCAAGATTTTTAAGAACTTATTTGTTGATTATATTTTGAGAAAACTGGTTTAAAAAGGATGAAATGATAATTGAATTTGTAGTTTTGTATAACTTTTTTGTTTCAATATTATTTTTTCATACTAGTGATTAGGTAAATATTTTCAAATGATCAATCTGATTATTGTATTTTTTTTAAATGGGATCTTTCTAATCTTAGATTGTTGTCATAAAAAACAAAAAATTCTTAAAGTAGAGCAGTGAAAAAAATACTGGACAAGATTTTTAATTGTTAATATTAATAAAATTATTGTGTAATTTCATTTATTTACAATCAAATTCCTTTTTTTAAGAATCTAAATTTTTCAATTATAACCCCCCCACTTATTAGAATGATGATTGGTGAAATCACACTTGTTCAAAACACTCTTCAATCAATCAAAAAACAAGAAGAAAAATTATAATTTTCCAAACTCTACAAAACCTTTAATAAAACTCGATTGTTTTTCAAAAAAAGTTGATCAACATATGGCTATCAAACAATTACTTGAGTATTCTAGATACACCTTACTTTGATGAACTTTAAGTAGGTTTATTACGAATCTCATAAAAAAATTGGTTATTTATAATAAGGATTTCATTGAAATTAGACAAAAATTTTACTAATACTCACAATTAAAAATCTTTTCCGGGTTTTTTTTCATGTCCGATATTTTTTTCCCTACTATATTCAAATTTGTCTTGATAAATATAACAATTATAAAAGTAAAAGTGAAAAAAAATATATTTGGAAAGTTAAAATATTCAGGAACAAAGGTTTTCAATTGAAGATTAACTCTTTTTTGAAACCCAAATTTACCATTTTTTTTTGCCTTTTATATAAAAAGGGAGAAATGGGGAAAATGATGGATAGGGTTTTTAGAAATATAAATTTTGCAAAAAAAAAAAAGGATTATCAACTTAAAGAAGAAAAAAATTAACTTCAAAGATTAATTAATTATCTTTTATTGGTCCAAACCAACAAAACCAATTACAATATAGATGCAATTAAATTATAATCTGATGGATGGTTTGGAGATCTCCCAGAAAATTCCAAATTTTTTCAACAAATTTTTAATAATAGATCGGTCAAAGAAGAATCCTTATTCTATAAGATAGTATTCAAAAAACTTTAATTTTTTTGAATCCTTCTTTTTGTTTTTAACCCTTTTATTTATTATATCAATCGATCTTAACTTTAATTTTCATTCAGGGTTTCAATTAAATTTCTTGTTGAACTTTTTTTTTGAAAATAGTTTTCACCTCTGCTTAAAAGAAATAAAAAAAAATCAAATTACTCAAATTTTCAAATAACTGTTTTAAAAGAATAATGATTAAACTTTGTGAAATATTTTAATATTTTGAAACATAATTTGGAAACTTATACTTATTTCAAACACATAAATATTCTGACTTGAGTGATTAGCGTCTACAAAAGAGAAACATAAGATAAAATTATATTGTTATTTAATGTTAATTATATTAGTGTTCTATGGTTAAAATTTCTTTAAAAATCGATTAGTCGTGTAGTGCTATAGGATTAATCTCATCTATTGAAAATGATTCTTAAATTAGGAAATTATTCGAACAATTTCAGAAAAAAATAAACCTTTCTTGACAAATTTAAAGGGTGAATTATCAATATTCAGACTCATAAGTTGTACAATATCGTTCTAAAATTTATCTTTAAATGTATATTAGTTACTAAATTATTCAATTTTTAAGAAAATAAAGAAATAATTAACAGAAAGTTTATTTTTAACAATTTTTTTCACATATTAGAATTCAATAAAAATCTTCAAAAATAAATCATTTTCCAGTCAATTGGGTACATTCGTTGTGTGTTGGTAATTATATGTGTTTAAAGGTTTTGAATCGATCTTTGAAGAAAAATATTTATTTTAAAAATTTTAAAATGGAAAAAATTTTTTCACATTTTTCTTTTTTTTTGATTATTTTTTTACGATTTTTTTAATACCAAATTCATTTGAAAAAAATTTAATTATTTCAAGATCGATATTCACCTAATAAAAAAGTGCTATTCTAAGGTTATTAAGAAATGTAAAATTATTTCAGAAAAAACTATTTATTTCTAATAGAAATTTATCAGGATCTTCAATCGATATCAAAATGAACCTTGTTGTTTTTCTCAATGTGCCCCTAAGAAATTTGAGTTTTTCAATTTTTTAAGAAAATCTATTGATTACTTATTTTTACTTATAGAGGATATTGACTGCACTTTGATGTGTATTATTCTACTTATAAACTATTTTTCATAAATTTTGACTCACTTTATAATGTTAATTGGGGTTTTTTTGAGGGTTTATCCCGGTATTCTTTACAAAAAATATTTTCAAATTTTTGGATCAGAATCATTTTTTCTAATTTTGCAAATTTTAGTTTTGCTTTTTCAAATTTTTGTTTTTCTTAATTTTTTTTTTTTTTTTTTTTTCCTCAGTTCAATTCTTTTTTTTTTTCTTTTAAAAAAGATCATGTGTAAAAAAAAAAAGAGATCTTCTAAAAGACAAATAATCACAAAGAAAATTTCGATTATGTAATGTCTTTGAAAATGGATTTAATTATTCATAAAAAATCTTGTTGTTCAACTTTTTTTCAGTGAAATTTTAGTAATAAAAAATCTGTAAGGATCATTTCAAAAATTGTGACTCACTTTTTTTTTAGTTTTTGGTTTTATTTTTTTTTTTTTAATTTTTAATATATCAGGCTTTTATAGATTTAGAATGACTTAAAAGATAATTAAAAATCATATTTAGTTCTTAATTGTTCTTGAATACTAAAGGATAATTTTTTTTTTCAATTTATTATTTCGGTGATTCACAATTTTTGAAAAAGAGTTTATAATTATTTTATAATTTCAAGGTTAATAAAAAAAAATAATTGATTTCTGAAAATTTTTTATTCGATATATTTGTACAAAAACAAATTTTAGATTATTTTGATAAATTATTTCATAATATTGGAAAAATATTGATGTTACGACTATCAATATAAAAAAAAAGAAAGAAAAGAAACCAATTAATTAGTTATTTTTTTTTTATTTCAATGATTATTCTTTTTATCTATAGATTGAAAAATTTTAAAAATAGATATTTTTGGAAGTTCTTTTTATGAATAATTAAATATTTGTTACTATTATTTTGAGTTTCTATTGCTAGGTTTTTAAAAGGAATTAAAAAAACAATTAGGAAAATGAAAATTTTTTTTTAGTGAATCCATTTGATAAAAAATCTAATAATTTATTGAATAAGTTTATTATCAATTGAATTTTTAGAGTCATTCCAACATTATGTAAAGCTAATACCATTTCCATCCAATTATAAGATTAGGATTATAGCGGAATTTATGGTGATACTAATACCTACCACATTAATAATCTGGAAACTTCTGAGAAAATTTTCAGAATTTACAAAAACAATATTTATTGTTCTTAAAACATTTTTCAAAACACAGTTTATTCGGGTTCTAGTAATATTAAAAAAAAAATTTAAATAACCAATAAAATTTCTAAAATAATATTTTTGTGTGATTGGATCTAAAATTAGAATTTTTTTGAACTTTTATTGTCGAAAACTACTTGTAATAAAAAAAGAAAATTGAAAATTTCAAGTTAGACAAAAATATTACTTCATTTATCATTTCATTGGTGTTAATAAAATTTATTCATGATATAACCAACATTCCAATACTTAAACATCTTGAGGCTTTTATATTTAATGTTTTTTGTATTATCAAAATTTTTAAAAGTCTCAACTAGAAAATAAAAAGTCTATTTCAGGGTAAAATTTTTTCAATTTTTGTGTTACTGTATTTTAGTCAAAGTCAACTTGGGTATATTTTTTTGAATAGTTAATAACAAATAGTTTTGAAAACATTCTTGAGATCCCAAAAAATTAATTATGAAAAAAAATACCAATAGTAAATATTCCATTTCCATAGAGTGTCTAGAGTACCTTTTTTTTTTTAATTTCAGAAATAAACCGTAAAATAAATAAATTTTTGGTTTATTTCTCAAAGTAAAAAAAATCCAACGGTGCTTTTCTTGGAGTTTTTCTGTTTTATCTATGAAGTGTTCTAGGTTTTTTGAGGTTTTCTATTTATTTGGAAAATCTATTGATTTTACAAAAAAAAACAGAAAACTCAAGAAAAACTAAGGGTGGTTTTTGAGAATTAGAAGTAATTTAGTAAAATCCAGAATTTTGTTCGATTTTTTGAATTTTTTAAAGCCTAATGGAAATATCCTAAGTTTTCCAACATTTAAAACCATATAAGAAAATACTAACGAATTTTACTCTATTCTTTCAAATTCAGGAAAAATTAAAAAAAAAACATAGAAAAATTCCGTCAAGTGCCAAGGTTTTTTTTTTAATTTTGGAATTAAAAAGAAAATTTTTGAAATTTTTTTATAATTTCTCAAATTAAAAAAAAAACAAACAGCTGTTTCCCAGAATTCAAAACCCTAGATAAAAATCAAAGATTTGACTCTATTCTTTTAAATTCTGGAAAATCTTGTTGAGATTGTTTTAATTCAAAAGAAAATAACTCAATTATTTTAAATTTTTTATTTATTTAAAAGTTTAAAAAAAACTCTGGAAAACTAAACCAAAAATCAAAAAACAAATATTATTTGTATTTAAATCAGCAAATAATTCTTTAATAGTCCAAATAATTTATTCCCAGTTTGAATGATATTCATCAAATTTAAAATGCTTTTATAATATAATAAAATGACTTCTTTATTGTTAAGAAAAAATTTTTCATGATATTTTTACTATTAAATTTCAAAAAAAACTTAAGAGAACCTTGAAAAAATTGAGTTTTTCAAACTTAAATTGTAAAATATCTTCAAAAAGATTTTTTGATCAAAGATCTTTTATTAACTAATAGCGTTTATTATGAGTGAAGCTATTAAAAGGGTAAAACTAGTAAATATTTAATTTTTTTTAGAAAAAATTTTTTCATGATACTGTTGTCATAATAATGCTTGCAGAAAAGTGTAATACATCTTTTCAAAATTAACATTTGTTTTTTTTTTGAAAAAATATTTTCTTGAGTGTGAATAACTAAAATAAAAACGACAAATAATTAAAATCTTGGAAAATACACCCTATCTGAGTGTGTTTTGTTTTCAAGAAATTTACAATTACCTTATTGTAATTAAATTCTTAAATCTCACTCAACTTTTTTTTGTAACAAAATATACCTGTTAATTAAACTTTTTTTAAGAATTCCAAAAAGGTTCATTTATTTTAAAAAAATTCTTTAATAACATCTCATATTATCCGAAAAAGCTTGAAAAAGGCAATTGCGTTGGATAAATTGTTTTCCAAATTTTGGTAAAAGTTTTTTTCAAAATATTCTAAAAACTCGAAAAAAGTAAAAAAAAATTTTTTTTTGGTTTGCATTTCATTTAAAAGATTATCATTTTGGATTTTACAACTTTGAAGTTTAAATAAGTTGAAAATTATTTATAATTTTTCGAAGAGTCTATTCATATTTCTGATGCCACTGTTAATCATAAAATTATATTGTAATTCTCTACTCTGGAAAAACTGTTTCTTCAGATGACATTTTTTCAATAAATCATTATCAACTTTTCGAAATAATTTTTCAATTGCCTTCGAATAATTGTTTTCAAATAATAACATTCATTTTTCCTCTTTACTTTTTTAATTTTTATTTTTATTTATAATTTGATTTTATGGCAACCAATCAAGAAAAACACACAATTGTTTTGCTTGGGGGCGGATCAGGTATGATTTGAAAAAAACTCGTCCAACTTATACAATTTCTCAAACACTTTATTGACTTTTGTATTTGACGCATTCTTTTCTTTTCTAAAAAAAAATTTTTTTTATAGTTGGAAAATCTTGTTTAACAATTCAGTACCTTCAAGGGAGGTTTGTCCAGGACTACGATCCTACAGTTGGTTTGATAATTTCAACTTTTTATTCTAATCTTTGTTTTTGGGCTGATTTCGACTTGAAATTCTTTTTTCTAATTCCGACCAAAAACAAAACCCAAAGCCTCTTTTTGGACCAATCTTTAACTTTTCATTTCAACCCCACTTGTACCTTCTTTTTTTTGAATTTTTTTGTTTTTTTTATTCCTTCTTTGCCCTTACAGAGGAAAGTTATACAAAAATCACTGTGATTGACAATAAACCGGCAACACTCCAATTATTTGATACCGCTGGCCAAACCGAATTTAGGACTGTCGAAAATCTACACGTTCAAAAAGGGGATGCGTTTTTGTTGGTTTTCAGTTTAACATCCCGTACAAGTTTTGCAGCAATTCGGAAAATTCATGATCGTATCAAAAAAATCAAAGAAACAAGCGTTCCAATTTTGGTTGTGGGAAATAAGTCTGGTAACTTTTTGTTTTGATTTGGCCATTTGTCAAATTTCCAGTTCTATTTTTTTTTTTAAGTCTCCGAAAATTATTTTCAACTTGCAAATTTTTTTTTATTTCGATAATTTTTCTTTTTCTTTTTCGAAAAATAAATAGACTTAACCTCAGAAAGATTAATATCTAGAGAAGGCGCCGAAGAAGCAGCAAAGAAAATGGGTATTCCATATCTCGAAACGTAAGATTTATTTTGAATATTTTTTTATTTCCTTAAAAATGGATTTTTGTTTTCCTTTCCTTTTATTCCCAAAATTTTGAAAAAAAAGACGATTAATAAATTTTCATAAAAAACGTCAAAAATAATAATCGTCTTCTCTTTTCTTTTCAGGTTCGCAATTACATTATTTTGAGCAAATATTATTTACTTGGCATTTTTTTTTTTTTTTTTAATTGTCAGCCTTCTTGTTATAAACAACTATCACACTTATTTTCTTTAAACTTTACTTCAGTTTGTTTTAAAAACAAAAACACTTTAGATGTTTCAAAAATTTTCCTAAACACACAAAAACCATAATCAGAGAAGTTAAAAAAAAAAATTTTTTTCAGTATCCTTATTTGTTTTAAAAAGATCAAAAAAAAAAGCATTAAGGGATTGAATACAAGGTTTACAAACAAATCAAAAGAATACAGAACACCCAAAACAAAAAATATAAAAATTATTCAAAGAAAACATTTTTCAGAATTCGACTTGTTTTTTCAAATTTTATATTTTATTTATAAAAAAAAATTTGATCAATAATTGAAAAGGTGATCTGCAAGCCAAAAGAATATTTTTAAAAAATGATGAGAATTCTCAAATCTTTGGCGGTGTTGAAAATTAGCCACAAAATAGTTGATAAACACTGGTTCGAAAATAAATCAGTTGAAATTGACATTTTTTTTGAAAGCCGATTTAGGGTTTAGTCTCTCACAACAACAGGACAAAAAATAAAATATGTTATTGGTGGTATTCTCTACTGACAAATTTTACCATTGTGAAAAAAATTTGGGTAATTAAAAAAAATTGGGTCAGTCAAAAATTTGTTTTCGTTTTTTAAATAATAAATATTAGCAAAATGGTTTTTGATCAAAGTAAAATTTTATGAACAAATCTTACATTTAATAAAAACCAAAGTCATTATCAATAATAATTTTCAAATGCAATATTAAACTGTTGCATTTTAAGCTTTTGGAATTACTGTGGAACTCTAAAAAACAAAAATTTATTTTTAATTGTAAACTTTACTAAAAATGTTAATTTTTTTTTATTAGAAAACATTACAAGATCAAGTTAATTATTGTTTGGGAAGACCAAAAATTAATAACAGTTTTAAATTAAGGTTTGTCTATGGGGATTTTACAGAATTTAAATGGTTTCTGAAATCTTGATATTTTGGTATTTTGAAGTTTTGATTGTCAACATTAGTGGAAAACAACCTCTTTCGAAAAAATATCTTTTTTGGAAGAATTTATGATTCAATTTGGTTTAAAAGGATATTTAAGATTAACCGTGATAAATTTGCGTTTATTAACAATGATAAATATCTTATTGAATTAATAGATTTTAATATTTCCTATTAAATAGTTCTCTTATTTTTAGTAAAGTTGACAATTAACAATAAAATTTTGTATTTTTGGAGTTCCACAGTAATTTCAAAAGGTTAAAATGCAACAATTTAATATTGCATTTGAAAATTATTATTGATAATGACTTTGGTTTTTCTTAAATGTAAGATTTGTTCATAAAATTTTACTTTGATCAAAAACCATTTTGCTAATATTTATTATTTAAAAAACGAAAACAAATTTTTGACTGACCCAATTTTTTTTAATTACCCAAATTTTTTTCACAATGGTTATATATGCAAAGTGTCAAAAAAATCCGATCAATTAAAAAACACAAAAAAGAATATTTTTTCATTCAAATCAAATTCTTTTTTTTCCATTTGTTTTCAAAAAGAAAAACTTTAAATTGATTGTATTTCTTATATTATAAAAAGTGTTTATCGTTGTTTCTTTTCTATTTCATCATTATTACACAATAACAATCGTCTTTATTGAAATAAATATTAATAAAAAGAGATTTTTTTTTCTTTTTTGAGATAAAACTTTTGGTTAACCAAAACAATTGATTTATTGAACAAATTGAAAAATATTAGTATTATTTTATGAAGAATAGTTATAAACTTTAAAGTTTTGAAACAATTTTCAAAACTTTACTCATAAATTGTGTTTTTGTTAATAGATGAAATTTGATTTTTCAATCTAAAATTTTCTTGAAGATATTTGAGAATTAGGTAATTTTGTTCTCTAGATTCGAAATCAATTTTTTTTCTGACAAAAATTATTTGGATTTTTCTTTCAATTATAACTGGTTTTTGTGAATACGACCAAACAATTCGTTCAAACAAGTTTCCTGCATTCTTTTTTTTTGGCTTTTTCGAAAACGAGAAATAGACTTTTTTCAAACTTTAAAGGAAAAATTTTTTTACTTAATAGATCTCAATTTAATTGATAAAATATTGCTAAATTTATATCAAAATTTCATTTATTGAATTGCCTATATTTCAATTATTTTTATTGGCTGGAATTAGAATTTGTAGATTAATAATTAAAAATAATAACAAATTAAAAAATTTGCTTTCGAAATCCATACTTTCCAAAATAAAATGAAAAATAAGTTTCACCATTTTCAAGAATTAACTTAATTCTTTAATAAGAATAATATTTTATCTTTTTAAAATTTTATATTGGAAAGATGTTAATTTTTGAATTCAAAAAATAGACTCAAATTAATAAATTGTTTAAATGAGGTAAACTCTTCCATTCCATAAGCCAAAACACAACTTACAATAAAAAACAATATTTTTATGGATCTCATCAAGATTTCATTTTACTGATAAATTCAAATAAATATCTAAAAATTTTTATTTCATTTTCCCTTTTAAGAATTTTTTGTACACATAGCTTTGAATAAAGTATTTTATTGGTTTAATTTTTAGAAACTTTGTAAAATTGGTTTGACAAGAGAAAGTCTCTTTCTCCTATGCTGTTTTAAAAGTTGAGGTTACGGGATTACAAAAATAGAAATTGAATAAAAAATTTTATTTAATTTATTTGAATTTATCAGTATTTTTAAACAATATTATTTCCCAAAAGTCGTTATTTTTCTAGAAACGAAAAAGAAAATAAAAAATTGAAAATGATAAACAATCTTTTTCGAAAATTGTAAAACCTTTCTAAAAAAAATCACTCAATTTAAATTTATTTTTTAATCTGCTCATCTATTTATTTTATTTGTTGAGAATTGAATTGGAATATTCTCAATTAAGCACCACACAAAAAAAAAGATACTGTGTGAGACACACGATTCAAAATATTGTTGAATAATAATGGGTGGATAAATTCAAGCTAATCTCTTGTGTATTCCTCTTCCTAAATTAAGAAGATATAGAAGAAAAAAATGATTTAAAAATATACTTTGAAAAAAATTTTTCATTCTTGATTTCAACACGTTTATTTGGAAGGGTGATCTTTCTTGTTTGGTCTTCATAAAGAAAAGATTATGTTTCAAATATATTTTTTCTCTGGTTTATTTTATTGGTTGTCTTATTTCTATGATTATTTTCAACGGTACACCCTATCAACACATTTCTGGATTCAAATTAAGATTTAATAAAATCAAAAATTTAATAAAAAAACTGTTCTAAAAAATTGAAAATTTAAAGATTCCACTCTGATTTACTTTTGGTCCGCTTTCTTTTCACAAACAGGGCAATTAATGATGTTACGATTCCATAGTTTCAATATCATGTGGCACTTTAAAAATCTTTTTTTTTTTTGAGTAAGGTTCACATAATGAAAAAAAATTCAAAAATAGGAAAAATCAACTACTTTCTTAAATTGTTTTCAAGTCACATTTTAAAAAAATATTTATTTCACTCTGCTTAAAAATGACATTTAAATTATCTTTAAAGTCATTTTTTTTTTTTTTTGAATTAAAATATATTCTTTGAATTTAAATAGAATATTATCGATAGTATTTCTTATTTTTCGAAAAATGAAGATAAATTATTTGTTTTTATTTTTTAGAAATAGAAGAGATTTGCAGAAAAGGGTAAGAAAACATTATAAAAATTACAAAAAAAGGGAGTTATAAACTTAAAAGGAACGAAAATGAAAAATAAAAGATTGTGATTTAATTGTACTCTTCATTATTGAACTTTTAAAATTAGTAAAACATCAATTTGATTTTTTTCTCTTTTTAAAAACAAAAATCAAAAACAAATAGTTTTCTAATTTTGTGATGAAATTTTACCTTTTAATGTAAATAGATTTAGGTAACTTATAATTCAAAACAAAATGAAATAAATTCTTGAAAAAAAAACTAAAATTTTTAACATACCCAAATTCAATATTCGATTAAAAAAAAAAAAACAGAAATTACGAAATGTGAAAGATTAAAATAAATCATTTAATTGCAGTGAAAGTAGAAATTTTCATTTATATATGTCTTAATATAAGAGCCGATGTTTTTTTTGAAAGAATTTGGCTTAATGAATAAAAAAAATATCTAAATTCAATTAAAATACAATTTTTCAATTCTTGATACTTTGTTAGAGTTTAATAAACCTCCCGAATCTTTACTAAAATTTGAAATAAAATAAAAATATTTTCAACGTTTTATTATTTTTTAGTTACTAAAATTGAAATAATTTAAGGGCCAGTCAAAAAGTGGAAAATATAGTTTGTTGTTTTTCTTGAGTATTGGAGTAAATATGGAAACAATTTTATTTTTTATCAAAAAATGAAAATTTCTTGTCAATTTTTACAGATAAAAAGACAGCCCCTTTTCTGTAGCGAGTGTATATACACACTTCACCAAAATAAAACAATTTTTAAAACCTAAATTGATATTAAACTATTTTTTATGTGACGGGAAATGAACTTTGTCTTTTTTTTTTTTTTACTTTCTTCAATCAAAAAAAAAAAAAGATATAATATAAATACTACTAAATATTCAAGTTATTAATTGTTTTCTTTTCGGTGTATTTTTCTACATTTTCAAACCCACTTGGTAAACAAATAATCTCAAAAAGTAACCCCCATTAATGTAAATGAGTTCCAAAACTCTGATGTCTATCGAAATTTTAATTTTTTAATGAAAAATTTCCTTCGGTGTGACAATTAAATACGGTACTAAAGCCCCACTCTCTAAAATAAATTATGTTTTTTATCTAAAGCATTTGAAAATTTTAGTAACGTTTTCCAAAAAAAAATATTCCAAAACAATAAATACCTTCTTATGTTTCTTCAAATTGTGGTATTTCCAGTCATTTCTTTTTTCAATCCAAATCTATTTTGGATAAATATTTTATGTTTACAAAATAGATTATCTAAAATTTGTTAACCAAGTTAAATTCAATTTTCAATTTGTGATCCCATTTCGGTTCCAAATTGATATATTTTTATTTATGTTTCACAATAAATTAAAATTGTTTCATTTTATTATCTTTGGTATTTTTTTTTTCTTAGTTTAGTTTATTGATCAACAATTCTCATCAATTTTTTCAGATTCAAACCAGAGGTAGTATTATTTTGGATATTTTTAGCTGGAAATTATCAATAATAAAAAATATTGAAATGTAGCGAAGGTTATATATTGAGACAAAACAAAAAATAAAAAAATAAAATTGTTCCTCTTAATTTTCAAGTAAACACAATAAAAGAAAGTGTTGAAATTCTATAGCCAGCTATTGATTGATCAAAAGGTCAGAAATAGACAAATACTTTAATTTGTTTTTTTTTTTATTTAAAATAACCTAAATATAAATTAATATCAATTATTCTTAACAAAATTTTCTAATCTCGGGTAACCGATTACGTAATTGGAAAAAAACAAAATGGGAAAAACAAAAATCAAAATTATTTACAAATTTAATTAAATTATATTTTTGTCTTGTGATTCTTTCAACTGTTTTAACTATTTCAAAACTTTTGAATTTAGATTTTGATAAAAACACTTTCCAAGATATATTTATTTTTTAATATTTAAGATTATGTCAAAAGATAATTTGAACAATATTTTTAGTGTGTTATTGATAAACTGTTTCTTTTAACTATTACAAAAAATATAAATTATAGTTTAGAATGTTCAACAAAACCCCAACTTAATATTCAAAAAAAAATTTTTTTTTCTTCCAATTGAAAATTATTAATTTTTATCAATATATTGCTATTTAATTAACTATTTCTTAATTATAATAGATCTGCAAAAACGGGGGAAAATGTTACAGAAAGTTTTGAAAGGCTTGTAAGATTACTTCGTGGTGGGTCATCAAAAAGAAGAGACAATAAACATGATGAACGCAAAAAGAAAAGAAATAATTCGACTGATATACCAACTGATAATGGTAGTGGTTGTTGTAC
Organism: Anaeramoeba flamelloides; assembly: GCA_027625915.1. NCBI lineage: Eukaryota > Anaeramoebidae > Anaeramoeba > Anaeramoeba flamelloides. The sequence goes on along the minus strand of JANTQA010000060.1, from coordinate 4,624,484 downwards.
TATTATTTAAATCGGCTGATGGTTAATATTATGGTTATTAGATGACATGATTATTGTGTAATTTTAAGCATGTTTTTTTTTTTTTTTTTTTCCTTATTCGCCTCTCTTATATTCTTCATAACATTTTTATTTTTGATTATTATTTAATCTTTCTTTTTGTGAAATTATTTTTTTATAATTTGAAACAACTCCTCTATTTGAAAGATTATCTTTTTTTATATATCTAAATATGAATTTTTAATTTAATTTTCATATTATTTTTTTTACTGTTATCATTTATTTTCTTATCTTTTTTTCCTTTCCCTTTCTTTTTTCTTTTTCTTTTGGGATTGTCTTTCTGTTTCTTATATTTTATTTTTCTTCTTATTTCTTTCTTTTTTTTTACTTAATTTTTTAAAATGTAGAAAAATAAATTAACAAAATTTTAACAACTTTTCTTAATTTTTCAATCTAATTCTAGAGCAGTTTTTGTGCTATTTTTGATAGAAAAGATTTTATTAATTGTTCATTTTATTTTACCATTAATTTATAATAATAATAAAAAATAACTCATTTATTATATATACAAATAACTTTCTTAGAAGATATTATACTCTTCAATAAATCACCAATGAATCTGCTCTAAACTTTGTTTCTGTCAAAAGTTCTCAATTTTTTTTGAAATATCATTTTTTTTTTGTAAATGGTCTTTGAAGGACAAATAAGAAATACCTAGAAATATATAAACTATTTCCTATAAAGTGGGGCAAAGTTATTTTAAAAAATCTCTTTTAACTCAATCTTTAAAAAAGTAATCAAACATCCAAAATCATTAACTACCATTTATTGATTCTTGGCAATAATTCAATTTGTTTCTTAGTATTGTATTACATAAATAAAAGATATTAAATTTTCTGATCTCGATTTAATCGGATATTTTTTAGGGGTGAAAATTGGTGTTTATTATTTTCATTTTGATTGAAAAAATTGTTTTCATAACTTGTTTAATCTCAACAAATTTTCAAATAGAATTGAAAACATATAACAGCTTTTGGTTATTTAAAAAATCATTTGTGCACTTCCAGTATTTCAAGTTTTTTTTTTGAAAATGGTCGTAAATTGTTTTCTCTAAAAAAAAAGTGTTATTTTTTTTTTTTTCGTTTTTTAGAAATATTTCAACTGAAAATATTTCGAAATAAAAACCTTAGTCATTGATTCAATTGGTATTAATATTAACTTTCATTTGTTATTGTCAATTAATGAATGTTTCACTATAAAAGATGATTTTTCATTAAATGTAAAAAAATAATTCCACGCTTTTTTGTAAATATCTTATATTGAAGAATAGTTGATAGACGTAGGAAGGAAAACTAATAAATCAAAATATTTTATTAAAAATTGAAAAACGGGAAGTTTTTTATGTACGTTGGGAAAATAACAAGGGTTATTTTGGTGTCTAATTGAAGATCAAAGAATTATCCAATATAAATAAAGATCATTTTTCTACAATTATTCCCACTGTTTCAATATCATTAGAATAAAAAGTTTTTACTTAGTGACTATAGATATATAAAAACAAAATATTTACAAATCAATTACAAAAACAATTGTGCTTCAATGAAAAATTAGAAAAAAATAAAAAAGTGCAAAATCTGAAAAAATGATTTCAATTTTAAATTTATCGAAATGAAATGCTTGGCTTTTATTATCCATTCAAACTCTTAAAAAAGATTTGATAAATACCTTACAACTTTGTTAGAATAAATAATTAATATTTCAGAATTTAATTCAAAATCCATGTTGTAATTTAGAGAAAAAAAAAAAAAATCATCCAACTTAGGATCTTTGATTCTATTAATTACAATAATTTCAGTTGTGTAAAAATTTTAAAATTTTGATATTATATGTTTTAATAAATTCAAGAAGTTTCAATTTCCTATGAATACTTTTAAAAACGTAGTTCATTCAAATTTGCAAGTTTTAGTGGATTAATAGAAGATATCCCAAGCTCTATTTCACACATTATATCCTAGTGAAAAAAAAAAACAAATTCGCTTTTTTTTAAGAATCAATAAACATATGATTGTTTGGAAATAAGATAAATAATAGCTTCAGATTTGAGTTGATATTCAGAAAAAAAATACCTGGGCAAATAATAAATATTTGAAAATAATAAAATGTTAAAAATATTTTTGTAACCCTTTCATTTGAACTTCTTGTTCAAAATTTCTCAATATCTTAGGAAAAATAAAATTATAGACAATAAGATTTTTTAATAGTAAATATCTAAAATTTAAGGGAAATTACGAAAAATAAATTTTCTATATCTTAATTTGGAGTTTTCCAACATTTTTTTTTTTTTCAAATCAGCATTTTTTAAAACAAAAAGAAAAAAATGCAAAAAGTAAAATAAAAAAAAAAAATTGATAAAATTAGTATAAATGATCAGATCTCGAAATTGAAATTTTATTTTGAGTAGAATAATAGATAAAAATCATAGAATATGTACTATTTATTAATTAAAACTGTCACGATTTGACTGAAAAAGATTTTTTAGGTTTTATACAATATTTTTACTCAAAAAACCTCAATTTATAGATCAAACGATTTTTTCTCATTTTATTAATTTTTTTTTTTTGTTTTCGGATATTTTTTTTTTGTTTTTTTTACCTTGTATTTTTTTTTTTTTTCAAGAAGTACATTTGAAAAAAAAAAAAAATTATTAAAAAATACAGATTAACATTAAAAATTTTGAGGTTTTGTAATATCTTTTAAAATGAATAAATTTACAATTAAGAAATAATAAAGTCTTTAATTGTTATTTTTGAAAGTAATCGAGAAAATTTACATGAGAAGTTACAATGAAAAGTCCCCAAAATATTTTTTAACATTTTATTTTTTAAAAAATGATTAATGGTCAAAAGTTATCAAATTTCGAAATTGATTTTAAGTGTCTATTTTACAATAATAGTCTATTCTATTTACATTTTTTTTGAATTATTATTTTTTAATTTTTGAATTAGAAGATTTTAAAACTTAAAAAAAAAATAATAATTATTAGTAATTTTCTTATATATAAATTTATTTGTGAATACAAAAAATCAAAAAAAATATGGCAAATAAGTGTCTTCAATGTATTTTGGTATAATTAATTACAGTTTTATCCAAGGGTCAGATTTTTCCATATATGTTTTTTATATTTATCTGATGTGGTATATTATAAAGAGAAATGAATAGATGGTTTTTGTTAATATTTATTAAGATTTTAATTTAGGATTGTATTCATAGACTATTTGCTGGGTTACCATTAAATCTATGTATTAATCAAATTTTGATAATAATAATTTTTTAAAAAAGTTTCAAGTGAAAATAAGTATGTTAATATTGAAATTTCATTTATAGAAATATATATATATATAATAAGTATGATTATATACACATTCTTTTTATGAATTAGAAAATATTTTCATGAACTATTTCAAAAAAACACGCGATTGGAACAATATTCAAGTGTTATTATTAAATAAAATTATTTTTTGTAACATTGAAGTTTCAACCTTAAATATATATATATATTAGATATATAAGATGTATATTAGATATTCTTATTACATTGTTTCACTAATTCTTGATATTTTTCTCAAAATACATTTAATTTATTGTTATCAAACTCTTTTTTGAATGTTCTTATATAAAATAAAACTTCTTCGATTGATTTCCAAAAGTGGGTAATTATTACTCTAACCACTTTTCAAGATTGTGAATTAATTAAAAATTTTCAAAGATTTAGACTTTCCTTTTCGAACCCTTTAGAAGAATCTTATGTAATAATTTTAATAACAACTCATTTTATAAATATAGAACTTTTCTAGAATAGTAATTCTAATCTCTTTTATTTTCAAATTTATAGATAAAATTTTTCTTTCTTTTTTCCTTAATTATTAATTGATTATTTGATGAAACTCACAAAAATATTTATTTTATCAATTTAAAATGATTATTTTTGATTTTTTAAATGTGATACCTTATTGTTCTTTGAGATGAAATTGAAATTTTTTCTTTTTGAAATTTGGCAATACTGCTATTTTCTAATTAATAAATGAAAATTTTTATTTCAATTTCCTAAATGAATATTAAGTATTACTGCTACAATCAAATTATCAGAGTAAAAATTTTGTCTTAGAGTAAACTCAGAAAGTTTAATTGATTGTCTCAAAATATCCTTTCTAAACGATGTTGGAAAGATCTTTGGTTTTTTGGACTTATAAACTAGAAAAATATTTTGGAATGTGAACTAAAAATTTTCATTTTTTAATTGGAAAGGAAAAGTATTAATAATTCAACGGAAAAAAAGGAAATCCAAATTCCAAAGTATTTGTTGTGACATAAAAATGAAAGAATAACCAATAGTAAAGCAATTGTACTTGTTTTACAAATATAAAGGAAAAGTAACAAGCCATTCCACCTTAAAAAAAGGTGAAAAAAATTTACAACTTGATTTTATCATTTTTTTTCATTTCCTTAAAAAAGAATTATGTTTGTTACTCTTCAAAACCAAACCAAAGAAGAAAAAACAAAACAAAAACTGAAAAAAACAGAAATCTATGAGTATTCGTTTGAGGACTCAAAAAACAGCCTTATTCTCAATGTATCTGTTCCACCATTATCAAATTTATATGATCTGGAAATCGGCTTGCTTGATAATTATTTTTTTGTGTGCTTAACCGGCAACAAGCCAATAATTGAGGGAATGATCTTTGATTCTGTTGAGATCCCTCAAAACTCCAGTTCTCTAATTGATTCTACACACGTCCAGATCACCTTAATTAAAAAGAATCCAAACGTAAGATGGCCTGTCTTAATTTCTGGCCCATCGAACTCAAGGATTGATCCCTTTTCTTCCTATCTTCTTTCGATGTATTTAGAGTCGTGTGGGGATTATATAACTGCTTTTAAATGGCTCATTAAAGCTGCAGACGAGGGCCACTTTACAAGTAGCTTTAAAGTTGCCGCGATTTACACAACAGATACAAGTTTTCCCATTGAATCAAACCCTGAAAAGGCATTCCATTATTGGAAACTTGCTGCAAAATCAGGTCAGTGGGAATCTGTTTATATGTAATACCCCCCCTTTTGAAATTGAATTTTTTTATTTTTTTGTTTCCAAACAACACCATTTCTCTGTTGACATACTTTCTTTTGTCTCGTAGTTTGGCTTTAAAACGCATCTCTTTCAAAAAAAAAGAAAAAAAAAAAAAAAAAAGAGTATAAACAGAAAAAGTTCTTCTAATCGTTGTTTTGATGTCTTTTACTTTGCTTATTTTTAGCTTTTTTCAATCAATTTTTTCCTTTTCATTTTCAATTTTTTTCTTTTTCTTTTATTTCTTATTTGTTCAATTCGCTTTGTTTAGGACTGGGTGCTATTACTATAGCGGAGAAGGGTGCGAAAAGAATTATGCAAAATCACTAAAATATTTCCAGCGTTCCCTTAAAGAAGGCAACGCAGGTTATCATTACATTGGATTAATTTATGACGAAGGTGGGTATGGTGTAGAAAGGGATGACGATTTAGCAATGAAAAATTATGTTACTGCAGCTAACTCAGGGAATACAAAGTCAATGCTAAGAATTGGTAAAATTCACTTTCACAAAGCTCATTTTTTTTTTATTTTGTTATTTGCTTTCAGTCTCAAGAGAGGCTTTGGTTCTGAAAACAATTCCCAACCTTAAATTAGCACTTTGTTTAAAAATAAATTCATCGAACAAACATCACCGCCATTAATCTCATAACTTACTTAGGTTACTCATGAACTCTTTGTTAAACAAATCAAAATGATTTCATCATTGGGTTGGGAAATAATTGCATAACTTTCTTTGGAATTTATCCAGTTAATCAAAAGTTTATCTAACAATATAAAAAAAGGCATATATTCGCCATTTTCTAAACACTTGGAATTAACTATCATTTAATTATTAATAGGAATTTTCTTGCCAAACGACACAGTTTTTTGTCAAGTTTTTTAAAAAATGAATGGAATGATATTTGATTTTCAATGAGATTTCTTTTTTGAAATTAATTCAGTAATATCCGTTTTCGACCCGTGTTATAAAGTAGTTCGTAAGACATTTTTATTCTTGATATCCACAAAAAAATTTTCAAGAAAATAAAATGGAAATTTTGAGATATTTCAAATTTAAATATTTAGCACAAATTCAAAATTTTTGACCAGATAAAAATTCAATTTTTGAAAAAAAAATCTTAAAAATTCAATTTCAGAAGAAATACCTAAATTAAAACTTCTAGTTAATTGAAATGTTAGCATTTGTTTTATTGATCATTTACAGTACACACAAAAACATAAAATAAATAATTATCAATACTAATAAACCCAAGAGTGTGTTAAAATTTTTGCAGAGAGCAGAACAAAAAAGAGTATTGTTAAAACTTGTTTAAATTCTATTAGGAATATTGATCGATCAAATGGTTAGAAACCATAAACTGATTTTATTTGGCTTTTTCTGTTTAAAAGTAACAAAACCAAAACCTAATATCAATCATTGAAAAAAAAATTGATCGAACGAAAAAAGTTAAGTAATTCGAAAAATAAAATTAAAACAAAAAACTAAAAAGAAAATACAAAAAAATGATTTTTCTATATTTCAAAAATCAATATTTATTTCCAATTTGAATGAAATTGTAGATATTGCGATTCTTTTAACTATTTTAGCTGTGTGGAAAATTTTGAATTTTAGTTTTTAAATTTGTAAAATAATTAATAATTGGGTTAATAAATATTAAGTCCGTTCCAGCCTTGCCCTAAAATTTTATAAGATATAAAAGTTGATTTTCTATTCTAAAATTTTATCCTATATGAAAAAATATTAAATTGGTTATACAACCTATTTTAAACCATATATTTTATAATAGAGAAAAAAAATTATGTTATCAATTTTTTCAAGTCTTTCTCATTGACAAACAAATCCATAAAAAAAATCTCCCTTTGGTGTGTGGATCTTAATTTTCTTAAAGTATAAAAATTTCAGATTTAAACAATTTTAAAGCAATAGTTGAAAAATACTTTCAAGTTTCTCTGGTTTATGTGGTTTCTTTTCTTTTGAAATTCAACTTTTAGATTTGTTTATTAGAGGGTATGACAATATCTTTTTCAATACACAATAAAGTTTAAAAAATCGCAATATTATATGACAAAATAAGGACGATCGATAATAATGCGATTATTTTTATCAAATTGCTATATTTTTCAAAATCCCGATAATCAATATAATCGTGATAATATAACAAATCGCGATATTCTATAAAATCGTGGAGCATTTTATAAATTTTATATAATTGTCTAAAAATAATGATAACAAAAGAATTCTCAATATAATTGTTGATGAATTTTACGCTAATTCAACGATATTATTAAAAAGAAAAATTTTTGTTTGATAAAAAAAAAATCTTGAAAAAAATTAATTTTTTAAAAAATAACAAAAAAGATACTTGATTAAATCAAGAATCATAACAAGATTTTTTATTATATTTTGTATTGATTTGGTTGACAAATCGATCAATACCTTTAGGCCAACTACAGTAATAACTAAAAGTAAATCATAATTTATCGGTTTATGGTAGTATTATAAATTGCTATAAATAAAAATTCTTATAAAACTACCAAACTTTCATGCATTTTTTAAAGGATATGTTCTTGGGTTGAAATCTTTTTCTTTATTCTCTGAAAGCTTAAAGGAGGGATGATAACTTTTCAAAAGGTTTCTCAATAACCTAACCACAAGAACACAAATTATAAAGATTGTTTGGAAGGCTTGTTTTTATTCTTTTTCTTCTCTTATCTTTTCGTTGCACAGAAAAATAAACTATAGTTTAGTTAAAGGGTTTTTTTTTTTAATCGATCTATAATGTGAATTGAAATTCTCTGTTGCTTCTTTTTGATTATTTACCTTGTAAACGTAAATCTCCCCATTTAAAAAAAAAAATCATCTATTATTGATTCAAGTACATTTTTTGAATATATTTTTATTTGTTTGATCCTATTATTCATTGGGAATTTTAATTTCGTAGAAAATAAAAAAATGGAAAGAAAAAATTTTTAAATTCAAAAAAAATAATTTTCTTATTTTTAGAGATTTTATAGATTATTGGAATTTTTTGGATTATCATGGTTTTATGATTTTACGCAACAAAGTAGGATTAATCGCAATTTTATAAAATTATCGTGAATTTATTTCTAATATTGTCATAATCCATGTTATCCTCAAAAACAATATCATTACAATTTATTTTGCATTTGTTATTTAATTTTAAAGAGGAATTTTGAAATTGAATTTTAATTTTTTTTTCAAAATTAATAAATATATTAGTTTCAATAATATAGTTTTCAGATATATCAATAATAATGAGATAATTATTATTAGTTGATTTGACATAAAACCATTATTACAAATAATTTAGATCATGAAAGTTTTTCTTTTTTTACAAAGTTTAAATTTTGATTTTAATAACCATCACTTCTGTAATTCTTAATAAAAAAAAAAGTCAAAAAATTGATTGATTGGTTTTATTAAAAGTAAATTTCCTATTTTTACTTTAACCTTCATTAAAAAATAAATAAAAAAAATATTTTTAAAGATAAAGCAAAAAAAGCAATTCAATAATTTTTTCATACGATTAAAAAATCAAAGTTTTTCATTTATTAATCAATGAAAATAATAACAGGTATTTGGGTAAAACCACTAAATAACTTTAAATTATATATATATATATATATCCTTTTAAGTCTGTAAATTACTTTTAGATAAAGAATTAATGTATAGATATAGGAAAAAATAAATAGTGGGGAAAATTAAAAGAAAAAAAAATTAATTAGAGAAAAAAAAAAAGAGAATGAGAAAAAAATGCAAAACTGATGATGGGATTTTATGATTTTTAAAATAGATCTTAATTTAAGAGATCTAATAGAAAAAAGCAATGAAGATTCATAAAATTCTTCATTATTAACAAGTTACATTGTAGAAGAGACTGTCTTTTTTTATTTATGGTGTTAGTTATTTTTTCTTTGATTTTTTTGCTTGAATTTGTTTTGATAAATTCTTCCCAATTATTTTTATATCTTATGATATTATGTCGAGGGGTTGTGACAAATTAATAAAGTAAAAAAATAATAACCACCAATTCTCATACCTACCAAATATCATATAAAAATTGATATCAGAAATTTTTTAGATCTCTTATTCAGTTTAATTTCTTACAAATAAACAAATTGAATTATTTTGAAGAATCAATTAATGATAATTAACAATTTTGGATATTTAAATTGTGTTATTAAATTTTTTTTTCTCTAAAGATATTTTAAAATTAAAGTTCACTGTTTCGAGCACTTATTAAAATTTTATTTATTCTAAAAATTACTTTTATATTTATTTTGTTTGACCATTTCTAAACAACTTTTATTTTTATTCAATATATTTCAAATTCCATTCTCTTTGTAATAGCAATAATGTTAATAGAAGGAAGGGGTGCAGTAAGAGATTTTAAAAAGGCAAAAAGATTTTTATTATTAGCAAAAAAAATTGATCCTTTACTTCAAATTCCAGAAACTTTGGAAGAGCTTTTAGAAATAGGCCAAGAACGTTATGAACAAGAATTTAATGTTAAAAAAGATGAGCCTGTTTTCATTTTTTCTGAAGCTATTAAAAAAAATAAAAAATCAGTAAAAACGGGTTTAACAAATAACAAGAAAAAAACCAAAGAAACTCAAGAACAAGAAAAGGGAAAAGAAATGGAAAAGGGGAAAGGGGAGGAAAAGAAAAAAGAAAAGGAAAAAGTTTTAACATTACAAGAAAAATCTGAACGAGAAGAATATGAAGAACTATTTAAAAAAAAAAATAGAAAATTTAGTTGGATTTTTACATTTGGATCTTTGGCTATTGTTTCGTCGATTAGTTTATTCAATGATTATTCTAAACGGAATCAAAAAAATAAAGAGAATCTTTAAAATGAATGATAATTATTCTAAAAAATTAAATTAAAGCACCGGTTTTGGTATAAAAACAAAAACTTTAATATCTTTTTTGTCATTTATTTTTTTTTTAAATTAACTTTTTTTTTCAAAAGTTTTTTTAGAAAAAAATTATGTATAATTGAGTATTTTGTTGAGTTATAATAATAATTAATAGTGTATTCCAATAAACAGATTTATGGCATTGGAGTTTATAAAAAAGGAAATTGAAAAAAAAATATCGGAATAATTTCCAAAAGTCTTATTTTAGAGCGAAACTGGTTCTTTAAATTACAATTTCGAAAAAATTAAAAATAATAAAATAAAATAAAAAAAATAAATTTTTCAATTGTTCATAAAAATAATTAAATTTTAATTTTTTTACTCTTTTTGATTTCTTAGATCAAAGAATAAATTTGAAAATTATTATATTGAAGATGGCATTTTAAAAAATTCTAAATTTTTAAAATAAATACCAAATTATAAATATATAAAATGTTTCTCAATCTATTCAATAAAGTCAATGTTTTTATCTGAGGGTATAATAATTTTTATTCAGAAAAAATGATTGAAATGTTTGTTTATTTGATTATTAATATCCTATGAAATTTTTTCTGCTTTCTTCATTATTATTTAACTTGTGAAGGTAATATTAATTTTTTGAAAAAAAGATATATTTTAAATACTACATCATTTTAAAATTAAGGGATTAACTACTCCATTTATAGATTAATTATCAATTAGAATGGACAAGTATAACAAATAAAGAAAAAAAAATTAATATAACTACAAAACTTGTATTTTGTGTGTGTCTTGCTTTGACTGTATAAAAAGTACTCTTTGATGGCTTGTTTGCTTTTTTGTCACATATAACTAATTATCTATTAAAACCCAAAATACTTAATTTTTTATCAGTTTTTTCCTCTGGAGCTTTTAAAAAAAGATAAATACACAAAACTACAATTCAAAAATATTGTATAAAATTCAATTTCTGAAAGAAAAATCTTATTTAAGAAAGTTGTGCAGAAATAACAAATTAGGTTCATTCACTAATCGAAATGTTAAAAATTGTTTATAATGTACAATATTTACAAAAAAAAAAACAAAAGGGTAATAATTTTCAATTAGAAAGAAAAAAATAACCGACATGAAAATAATCCCAGAAAAGATTTTTAATTCTGTATACCAGGAAAATTATTGTGTAATTCCTTTAATTTAAAATCACATCCTTTTTTTAAGAATTAAACTTTTAAAATTATAACTCGCTCACTATTTATAATGATGATTAATGAAATTATACTAGTTCAAAACACCATTCAATCTTTCAAAAAAAAAGAATAAGTATTATCATTTTCCAAACTCTTAACAAACCTCTATCTGTTTTTCAAAAAAAGATGATCTACTTAGGATATTAAACAATGTTTGAAGATTCTATAGAAAACTTATTTTAATGAACTTTTGGTAGGTTTATTACTAGATTCATAAAAAATTTTTTTATTTATTATAAGGATTTGATTGAAAATATTTGAAAAAATTCAGCACAATTATATAAGCATTCACTATTAAAAATCTTGTTAGGTATTTTTTTACATATCCGGTATTTTTTTCACTACTATAAATCAAAAGTTTTGAATGTTTTAATGATTTTTTCACATTTTAGATTCCGAAATTTTCGTAGTTTTTAAGAAAACTATAACCATTATTATACTTTTCAATTATTATATTAGATATAAAAACAATATGTAAATTTATTTATTTATCATTAAAAACTTAATAAGTAAAGTATTTTTTAAATAATAATCTCTCGAAAAAAAAAATATTTTTTTCATGGGTGTGTTTTTTATACATTTCTTGAAGGAAAAATATATTTTAAGTTTTTTTAAAATTATTATTGTAATTATTTTTTTAACTTTGTTCAATCGATTGTATTTTAACTTTTTGTTTCACTATTTAGAAAAGAAAAATACTTAAATAGTAGATTGGTACATATAATTTTATAATATTGAAATACAAAGTGATGAAACCACCCTTTTTTATTATTTTAACTTTTTTTATTAAACAGCCAACTATTCACACAAGATTTATTAACAAAATAATTTCTAAAATTGACTCTTATTAAAATTTACATAATATGAGATTTTAAATTTTAATAAATGATAAACTAAAATACAAATGAATTTTTTTTTTTTTTATATTTAAGTACATTTCTTACATTTAATAATGGTTAAAAGAACTTTCGAAAATTTGAATCATAAAGATTCATCTATTTTATTGATATAATAATTTCAATTACATTACAATTAAAGAAAAAAAAATTACCAGATCCCCTTTATCCAAAAAAATTAAACTTTATTAAGTTGTTTATTTTTTATTAAATTCTAACTTAAAAAAAATATAATAAAAAAAAACTTTTTTATTTAAATTTTGACAATATTATTACAAATTGGGCATTTTTTATTATTTATAAGCCATTTTTTAATACAACTATTAATACATTATAAGAATTATAAAAATAAAAGAATGATGATAATATGAATATAAATAAAAAAATATTAATATTTAAAATAAATATCAAATTAAAAAATAAGAATAGAAATTTAGAAAAAAAGTTTTTTAGAATTATTTTACAAACAAATAACAAAATAAAAAAAAAAAATAAAAAAAAAATCAAACAATTTATGGAAAATGTGTGAACAATTTAAAACAGTTATGCAGTTATCCATTTCAAAATTCATTAAGCAAATAATACATTTTTCATCCTTATATTTTGGAATTGAATCATCTGTAATTTGAAAGGAATTTAATTGATCGATCTCGTTATTTAATAATCCCTGTGAAACCTTTCCCATGTGTTCAGTTAAATCGATAATTTGTTGATAATCCATATTATCGATATCAATTTCAGATGTTTGGAAAGTAGATAAATTAGTTCCCATTGACCTCGTTATGATTGTGCGTTGGTTATAGCTTAGGTAATTGGTATTGTCCAGTGTTGGGAAAGTGGGTAAGTTGGGATGATAATCTGTATCTTCATAGTTATCAAAAGTTGAGCTCATAAGTCTACGACTTCGCGATGTTAATCTTGTGAGATAATTTCTTCGGTTTCCTAAAGAATAATTCAACAGTCGGATGTTTGGATTTATTATTCTTTTGTTTTTTCGGCTTCTCTTTTTTTTCTTCACTATTTTTTCAAGCTTTTCTACATTTTCTTTTTTTTCCTGAATCTGTGTCTTTTCCTTTTTTCTTACCTCTTTTTCTTTTTCTTCTTCTTCCACTTTTTCCACGTTTTCTGCTTTTTCTACTTGTTCTTTTTCTTTTTTCAAACTTTTGAACAATAATTTTTTTTTTTCGTCTTTTTTGTTTTCATCTTCTTCTTCTTTTTCTTCTTTTATTTTTTCCTTGTTTTCATTTAAAATCTTTGAGATTTTTTTTTGTTTAAATGAATCATCTAAAAATGAATTTCCATTTAATAGATCCTGAAAAAACTCTTTTTTTTCACAATCATTAAAATCAAATTGGTTTTTCTCGGAATGATCAGAAAAATAGCTTTCATAGTATTCATAATTTTTCTTCTTAAAATTATAATATTCATTATATTTGGGGTCATAATCAGAGTTTATTGATTTTTTTTTCCTCATTTTGATTTTTTTGTTTTTTTTTGTATGATATCTACTAAATTGAGAAGGAAGATTATAATTTAAACGAGTTATTTTTATCTTTTCTTTCTCTTTTCCATTTCCATTTTGATTTATTCCTTTTCTTTTTCTTTGTCTCTTTCTCTTTCTTTTTTTTTTTCTTTTTCTTTTTCTTTTTATTTTTCTTTTTTCCTTTTTTATTTCAATCACTTTTTCATTTTCTATTTTATTATCTATTTCTTTTTTTTCCTTTAATTCTTCTTTTTCATCTTTTTCTTTTTCTTTTCCTTTTTCTTCTTCTTCATTTTCTTTTTCTTCTTCTTCATTTTCTTTTTCTTCTATATTTTCTTTTTCTTCCTCCTTTTCTTCATCATCTTCTTTTTCTTCGTTTTCTTCATTTTCTTTTTCTTCTTCATTTTCAGTTTTTTCTTTTTCTTTTTCTTTTTCTTTTACTTCGTCTTTTTTTTTATCAACTTCTTTGTAATTTTTATTTTTTTTATCTATTTCTTCTTCATTTTCCTTTGGTTTGATATTTTCTGTTAAAATAGAATTTGTTTGATTTTGATAGTAATTGTTATTTAATCTTCTACTTCTTCTTATTTTTGTTTTTGATCTCAAATTTCTAGGTTTTTTTTTTTCGGGAAAATTCTGATAATTTTTAAAGTATTTGCTGAGGTTAAAGGTTGAATAAGTGTTTGTATTTAATGTATGAATTCCCAAGCTTCTTGAACAGAAATTTTCATATACTTGTCGTTGTAAATAGTAAGCAAGATAATAGTCTCCTTCAATTTGTTTTGTTTTTTGATCTAAATCAATTTCAAGAATTAGTAAATTAAAAAAATTTTTGTCAAGTTGTAAAAAGGAAAACATATTAGTAAATTGAAAAAGTTCAAAATCAAAGAAAAGCAATATTCCTCAAAGAATTTTAAAATCGTGATTAATTATTTTTTTTTTGTTTACCTTAAATTGTGTACTGTAGAGTTATGTAATCACAATATCAAAAAAATTCTTTTTAATGGGACTTTTTTAATATAATTTAAGAATTTAGAGTATTAACCTAACTTATAATTTCAATTTTATTTTATTAAGTGGTTCTAGAATTAATTCAGGACTTTTTGACTTTAAATATTTAATAAAAATCTCATTAGAAAGAAGTTTATTTTAATATAAACTATTTTTCAGTCAAAGGGGCCCAGTTTTTATGGGTATAATACACGTGTTTAAAGGGTTTGCATAGATATTAGAAGAAAAATTTTATTTTGGAAATTTTTAAAATTGAAATCATTTTTTCACATTTCTACACATTTTTGTTTTTTTTTTTCGATTTTTTTTTAAAAACGTCATTCATTTGCAAAAAATTTTTTATTGCAAGATCAATAGTCACTTGGTCAAAACTTGTTATTCTAATGTCATTGAAACCATGTAAAGATTGTTGAGAAATCATATTGATTTCTATTGGAATTCAATTTGATCTTTGATCTTGATATTTGTTTAATAAATGTGAAAAATTTTCACTTCATTTTCATTTCCTTTTTCAAATAGAGACCACAAATACCAACAAACTTTGTTTGGGGGCTTAATTTCTAAAAGAAAAGTATGGAAAATGAAGTGAAAAATGTTTGATATTTATTATTCAAATACCAGTAGAACTTCAAAACAAACATCGTTGTTTTTCTCAATAGGGCCCTAAGAATTTGAGTTTTGAAATTTTTAAGAAAAGCTATTGATTTATTAATATTCTTTCAGACATGTATCAACATTTCTTCGAGGTGTATTATTCTGTTTATTTCTTATTTGTTCTTCAAAGGTCAATTATTTTATATAATTGATATTTGAAAAAAACGTTGGGCCCCTTTGACTGAAACAGAGTTTATATTATTCTTTAAAATATTATGATCATGTGGAAAAAAAAGCAATATTTTTTATCTCACAAAGATCTTGAAATTAATCTTAAATGTAAAATATATTTAAAAGTATATCTATTTTTCTATTTTAATGTAGAAAAACATATATTGTGGTAATTTAAGGGTTCTAACTATCTTAAAGATCTGTTCTTTTAAAAATAAATTGATATTTTGATGGGGTTTAGAGATTCTTCAATACAGGAGTTTCCTTTAAGCTATCGGATTCAAATATATGGTGGAAATTATATCTAACTGGTTTTGTTACTGTATACTCCAACAATTATTTTATTATATTTGCTGGGCATTCCACATAAAAATCTATCTCTTTTTATTTGCTTTTCTCTAAGTTGTGTTTCTGTCATTTAATTTTTATTATTTGAATATTTGTGCTTAAAAATTTTTTTAATAATCATTTTTTTTTTCAAGTTTTTTTTTTTTATAAATTGTTTAGAAATTCGTCTCTTATTTTTCAATAATAAATTTATCAATTAGTTGGAAATCACATTTATTCAATGATGTATTAAAATATCTTTACTAAAAATAACATTATTTTTTAAAGAAAGCAGTTTCGGATTTTATTTATACCTAAATAAAAAAAAATTAGTTTATTAGAAATGAAATAATTATGAAGTCATTATTTTTTGATCCTTTTTATATATTTTCATTTTTAAAATTTAATTACGTGATTTATGAAAGTGTTTTTAAGATAGTTAATATTCAAAATGAAATGGTATAACTGAATAAAATAAAGTGTTTAAATATCATTTAAATGGATGGATGTGACGGTCACCTTAAGAAAAATGTTTCCCATCTAAGTGATTTGTTTCCAGTTAGACAGTAGCTTTGTGAATAAGATGGGTTTTTTTTGATAACACCAGCTTTCAGTCAAATTTTGTAAAAAAATTGTTTATCCCTAATTCTTTTTGATAAAGAAACTTTTTTAAATGAGAAAAAAGCTTTTGGTAAAACTTTTAAAGTTTAACATCTAAATAAATAAAAGAAATGGTATATTTCCAACCCCCATTAAGCTATAAAGTGGTTTTCAAAAAGTAACATTTGAATCTTTTAAACGTTTCGATATCGATATAAATTTCTATTTGTGTTTTTTTAACATTTTTAGAGATACTTTTCAAATCGTTGGGATTATCTTTTCAGAAAGGATTTTACAGTGATTGAAAAAAAAAAAAAAAATGAATCATGTTTTGAAATTTTGTACCTTATTAGAATCCCATAAACCATGAAAATACCATCAACCAAGAGGACACAGGGGTAATTATTTGTGAACAAAAAATAGTAATGCAATATATATTATTTGTTAAATTGGTATTTAATAAAGATAAAAAAAACATTTTTTTATAACAACCAACAACTTCCAATTTCCGAACATTTGTTATTACATATCTATTTATCTCCAAAAGGTGTTTTTTTTTAAAAAATAAAATTTAATTTTTTTTATTTTTATTTTGAAAGAGAGAAAAATCAATTTATATATCAAATCAATTAGATTTTTTTTAATTGAAAAGAATAGAAAAATTCAAATGATTTTTCACTCTTCTTTTGAATTCTGAAAAGGTGCTGTTTGGTTTTCTTTAGTTTTATATTATTAAGAAAATTTATTGGTTTTTCAGAAATTTTCTTTTTATTTCTTATATTAAAAATAAACACTGTTAAGTTTTCCAGAATTTAAAAGAACTGATTAATATCTTTGATTTTAGTCTATTCTTTCAAATTCCAGAAAACTGACGTTAGCTTTTCCAAAATTCAAAAGAATTTCCAAAATATTTGATTTTTCTAAATACTCCAAAATTAAAAAAAAGGTTATGTTAGTTTTCTTACGTTTTCTTTCTGTTAATTTGACAACTCAATAGATTTTTCAGAATAAAACAGAAAATTTCAAGAAAATTGCTTTTAGGTTTTTTGTTTAATTTTAGACTTTAAAAGAAATCTAAGAAATTTTTGGTTTATTTCTGAAATTAAAAAAAAAATGCCGGTGTTTTTACTGGGGTTCAGAAGAATTGAGTAATATCTTTGATTTTTCTCCATTCTTTTGAATTCTGGAAAATCTAGGCACTAGAGAGCACTTGATGACACTCTACTGCACTTGACGACACTTATCCGAATTTCAATATTTTTTAAGAAATTTTAATAAGGAGTCATCATTTTCTTAACCATTAGTCATCAACAAGACGAATAATGATTCTATATTTTGAATAATGCCCGAGATATTCAAAAGATCAAATTTTGAGTAAAAAAAAATAATGTCGATCATATTATTACTAGTGAACCTGAAAAAGATAAAAAGTGATCGAGTAATTATCGAAAGATGAATATAATAAATAAAACATTAATCATAATAACAGTTTTGAGAGTACTGTCATTATTTAGGAAGGTTTTTCTTTGATTGATCTATTAGACAAGTTTTGTTGAAAATTTATTATTTTGGAGATCTCAAGATAATAACTTTCAAGAATATAATATAAAAAAGGAGATCTAGATTGTTTGTATTGATTAAATTGGGAACATAATAAAGAATTAAGCATTCCAGTTAATTGATTTCTTCTTTTAAAATGAAAAAACCTTTCATTTTCAATCTCCTTTAATGGTTGCTCTTCAAAATCAAGTTTCATTTTTTTTTTTTTTTGCGTTTTGCTTTTTATCCACAACCGTTATTATTTGTGTTAGCAATTATTTTGATCAATATATTCTTTTAAATCAGATCAAAACAACTAAAATTAGGATTGGAATTGTTTTCTTTGCAATAGGATGCTTTTGTTTTTTCATTTCATTTTAAACCTTTTTCTGAGGACTAAAAAGAAAAAGAAAAAAGAAAAAAAAAAAAAAAAAAAAAAAAGTACTTTGTGGGATGTAGGGTTCTTTAAAAATGAATTCTTTATGCTTTTTCTCCATTAAAGGAATGTGTGATTTGTCTTCGCAATTGTTACAATAATGCACTTCACATTTAGTGCAATAAAAATCAGCTTTTCTTTCTTTACAAAGTTCGCATTGTGAGGTTGGTTGTTCAACAGGAATATTTGTTTCTCCGAGCTTTTTAGGATCGTTACTTTCTGGGTTTTTCTTTTTCTTTCTTCTTTTGAGTTTTTCTTCTACAGTTTTATTCCTTTTCTTTCGACAGTTCTTTGGTTTGTTCATTTTGAAAGAACTGTTGAATTTTTAGAATTAGAAATAAGAGTAAAAAAATGTAGTCAGTAGTAAAAAAAAATATATTTTTGATTTAATCAAATAATGGGAAAAATCAGTATCAGGTTACGTCAAACGAATAGTATTTCTACTTTAAAGAATTATAATTTTCCTTGAAGTTTTATAATCCAATATTAAAAAACGTAAAACAACTGTTTTATTTTTACAGGGATATAAGTGATTATAAACAATTTGTTTAATTGACACTGTTTCTTGTACAAATTATTTTCAAACTACAATTGATTTTTGAAAGTTTGAGTTCTTATTCAATTTTTGAAAATTAGTATTAGCTGAAATAAAAAAAAGCTTCATTTCAAAAATCGAGAATTTATTGGTTTATTTTTTTATTTTGGAAAATCTTACATTTGACCAAAAAAAAGCTGATTAATTTCTTCTAAGTAACTTGACTCATAAATTGATGTTTATTAAATTGATTAATTTTGAAAAAAACAAATCTAGATCAAACTTATTCTTTTTCGATCAGATCAACTTGTTTTTTGTTTGTTTTTCAGTTTAAAAAAAGTAAATGATTTAATAATTATTCAATTAAATGAATAATATGAAGAAAAACCAATTGCAACCTCAAGATCAATAACTGTAAGTTTGTTTTAAAAAGTTATCAACAAAAATTACAAGTTTTTGAAGATAAAGCGTTAGTATAAAATAATTCTTAATAATCAAAAAGATTCGTATTTTGGCAGGCTTGCTTAATAACACATCACCTAACAATCAAAGTGTGATAAATGAGTGTTTAATATTTTGATCCGAAATAATTGTATTTATTCAAAAACAACAGCATAAATATAAACGTATAACAAAAAGAATAAAAACCAAATAATTTTCAAAGTGGTTTGAAAAGCTCATACATTTCAAATTGAATGGTTTAACATATAGGTGCTATACTTATAAACAATTACCCTACTGAAAACAGAATAATGTTTGTATTCTTTGTCCTTCACCTTGAAAAGGATAAAGTAAAAGCATTTCTGTCTTCAGCCAGTTCCACTTTTAAGGCATAAACTTTAAACAAAATTTAGGGTCTAAAAAAATCCCAATTATGGCACAAAAGTCAAATTCTTGTAAAATTAATTGTAAAAAACAACAATTCCAAAAAATGTACTTTAATTTAAGATTTTTTTGGTGTCTTAAATTTAGTTGAAAGTTTGTGCCTTAAAAGTTGAACTGACTGGGTGTCAACAATTTTTTGGTAAACTAAGTGTTTCATATTTAAATAATTAGTAACTCACAAGCACTACTATTTTTGAAAAGTATTCTTATTCTGTACTTGAAATAAAAATGGAATAAAATTTCATATGATTATTGTGCTTTTCAATTCTTGAATATGAGTTTTTTAAGGATTATGAGCGACACCAATTCCACAAAACACTGCATAGAAAAGATCCATAATCACCAAGATAGGTTTCAAATTACAATCTTTATTTTTGTAAAATTATTTTTAAAAGTATAACGAAGGGAAAATGAACTGATAATTATTTCCACTTTACCAAAATTATATGTGTGTAGATCGTTTTGAAAGTTCTTTTTTTTCAATAGAAAAAGTGTGTTGGGTTTATGTGATTCAAAAACAATTCTATCAAAAATCTTGTTCTAACAGTTATCTTTGAAATTTATGAAAATAAAATTATGTGTTGAGAAACAATACAGTTGTTTTTTGTGGAAACAGTAGACTATTATTTTACGTTTGAAAAATTACTGCAATCTTCGGTACTTGTAAAAAATCTTTCTTAGATCCAATCATTCTCCATAATTGATAATTTGAAATCAACAAAACAGATCCATTAGTATTGAGTTATTGTTTTTTACATTCATTTTAGAGAATTATTGTGACAAAACAATTGTTTTGAAGAAAAATAGTTTCCAAGTCTTTTACAAATCCTTTTGCAATTTCTTGTTGAAAAACTTTTTAGAAATTTTTTTTTATTTTTGTTGTGGCTTTAATCGAAACTTAACGGATTCTAAAGATTCTTTACAAACCCAAATGAGTCTAAGTCCAAGAATAAAATAAATTGGTCTTATTTTCGTAATATTGACAAAATATGTTGTAACTTGTTTAAATTCCAAAACCCAACGAAAAACTTTTGTAGATCTCTTAGATTTTTTAAAAAAAGGCTTTGTTATTGAAAAAAAAAAATCATCAAGATCTTGAACAAACTATTCAAACAATTATTCAAAATTTAAATAATAACAGATAGCCATAAGCAATCCATGGATTCAATTTATTCTTCAAACGCAATAATTCGAAGAAAGATAACAAAACCATTTTTTTACTTTTTTTATTTTTTTAAAAATAATGTTTGTTTTTCTTTTTTTCTTTTTTTCTTTTTTTCTTTTTTTCTTTTTTCTTAGTTCTCAACCAACCCTTTTCATATTTTTTTTTTTTTTTAAAATATTTTCATTTACAAATAGGTCTGAATTAGAAACAAAAGAGCAAAACGGTACCACTGAAGAAAAAAGCAAATTAGGTGAAAACGAAAATGAACAAGAAAATGTCGAACAAAACGAAAATGAAAATGAAAACTTAGAACAAAATGAAAACGGAGAACAAAATGAAAACAAAGAAGAAAATGAAGCCAAAGAAGAATCCGAATCGGAAGAAGAAGAATTAAACGAAGAAGAATTAAAGAAATTAAAAAATCTAACAGCAAAGGAAGAAGGCAAATTAATTAAGAAAATTGACAATGACTCCAAGAAGGTTGTTGGCGAGAGCTGGTATATAATTAATTCTAATTGGTGGAAAAAATGGAAACAGTACGTCTCTTATGAATACCTTGGTTACAACTATGACTCTTCAGATGATTCCAGTGATGATAATGAATCGACAATGAAGTATGAGCGCCCCAAAGAAATCGACAACAAGCCTCTCTTGAACGATGAAAACCAATTCAAAGCAGGCATGTCAGAATATTTCCACTACCATATCGTTTGTAAAGACATGTGGAAAAATTTAAGAAGAATGTTTGTTCATTTTCTTTTTTATGAAATTTTTTCTCTTTTTTTATTTTTTAGGTGATAAATTACTCAATCATCCCTTTTTATTTTTGTAAAAAAAAAAAAAAAAAACAAAAAACAAAAAAAAAAAAAAAAATAATTAATTCTATCAGTTATGGGGGTGGTCCAGAAATAAAAAGAAAAGTAATTGAATATGGGTATTATAAAAATAAAATGGTTGAAGTTTATCCCCTCAAATTAAAAATTATTTACAAAGACAAAGATAAAAACAAAAAAAAAGTTTCGATTAATATGAGCCGATCGTTAAAAATCCAAAAGTTAGTAGACTTGGCCAAGAAAAAATTAGAGATTAGTGAAGAAAAAGGTAATTTTTTTTCATATTTTTTTTTTTTTTTTTTTATAAAAGTAACATCGATCGAATTTTCTTTTTTTTTACATGAAGAATTTTACTGGATTTTAAATTTTTTTTTTATTTATTTATTTTTTTTTTATCCCAAACCATAAATATTTATAGTCTATTTGTTTAATTATTATTATGGAAGCCGTGGCAGCCAATTTTCCAATTTCGATGAGACTATTTCTGAATCATACATTTCAAATAATAGTAAACTCTTAATATCAACCAAAGAAGAAGAAGAAGATACAACTTCTTCTTATACAAGCACTTATCCAGCAAGGTTTTTTTTTTTTTTTTTTTTCTTTCTTTTTTTAAAAAACCTTTGTCTTTTTTTTTCTTTTCTTCTTTTTATTAAATTGTGTGTATTTCAAAAAAAGAACTACCTTTTCGTCTATTAACGTGATTGTCATTTCCTAACTTCCAATTTACTGTCATTTTACGATTAATACAAGAGTAAATTTTCGTTCAATTTCTCAAATATTATTTCCTCCTAATTAATTGGTAGAATGAATAAAACCAGGAGGATCTTCACAAAAACAATTAAAATTTAACCTTTTTAGAATTTAAATTTATCTCTTCCTTAGTGAACTTTGGGTTCAAATTAAAATTTTTTTAAATTGAATTTTAATGTATTTTAAATTTAACAGCCTGACTTTATAAAAAATTTTTTTATTTTAAAGAGAATATTTTGTGTATCTATTAGATTCTTTGATTTTATTTACTGCTATTTTTGAGTGAAAAATAGGCGAAAAATTTTTTTTTAAATTTCCAAGAAATTAACAGAATAATAATTAAATAGAATAAATGAACCAAACAATAGATATGGCACAGCCATTTGAAAAAGAAAATTTTCTCGATTAAGGGTATCTTTTCATTTTGGCTAAATAAATTTTACCTTAGAATTTAATTTAATTTACAAAATCAAATCACGAACATTACAAATTATTTTCAAAAAACTTTGACTATTGTTATTTTAAAATATTTTTAGATC
This sequence comes from Anaeramoeba flamelloides, assembly GCA_027625915.1. Lineage (NCBI taxonomy): Eukaryota > Anaeramoebidae > Anaeramoeba > Anaeramoeba flamelloides. Next base: position 4,601,391 of record JANTQA010000060.1, on the reverse strand, counting down.
TCTCACAGCAAGCACATAAACCATGTAACCATATAAACCATATAAACCATATAAACGATAGAAATTAAAAGAAATAGATTCTGTGATTTATAATTAATTAAAAATGAGCCAATAAAAATCAAATTTATAAAAATCATAAAAATTTGTATTGTGTATAAAATTAGTATTATTATTTATTATTTTCTTTTAAGATCAGATTTTAATTTTTTTTTTTTTTTTATTGTAATTTTTTAAATTTGGGTTATGAGTTGACTTTAGTTGAATCACTATACCCAACCAACTAGAATTATCTAACATTTGTTCTGATATTAGATTTAAAACCAAGAATTTCTTTTAATTTTCATTTTTTTTTTTTTTATTGCTAACAAATTGAATGGATGCTTTACTTTAACAAATAAATATAATGTTAAAATAATTAGATAAAAATCCTGATAAATTTAGTTTAAAACTTTTTTTTTTCTTATTCATAATATCAGAATACTCCTCTTTGAAGTAACACTATAATTTTTTTGAAAGAATGCTTTCTATTAACTAAAAAACAACCAAATAAAAAAGATCCGTTTGTTGTTAAAGTAATAAAAAAGTTATTAAATCAACCAAAAAAAATTCAAAATACTGTTAAATTCAAAAAAATGTAAAAAATATTTGGAGATCAATTTTCTTTCTATAGATCTGATAACTCAATTTTTAAAAACTTTTCATTCTGAATATCACCTTTTTTCCAAAGTTTCTTTGCGTTTATACCAATAAAATACTTGATTCAGAGTGAGTTAAAAAGTTTGAAAAAATGTAAATTGAACTAAAAAACATTTACATCATTTTTTTTTTTATTTTTATTTTTATTTCTCAGTATCCTAAAAAAATTGAAAATATAATTTATGAAACCTTGAAAGAACTTTATTAATTTTCTTTTAACTGTATTAATTATTTAATCAAATAACTTTTATTTTATATTATTAATTAATAGTTCTATGGGTAGTTATACAACATCATATACAACCCGATCATCAACATACAGCATGTCATCATATTATGGCCGTAGTCGATATTCAAGCCGACCAAGTCATAAAGGATGCACAGGATTAAGTAATTTGGGTAATACATGTTTTATGAATTCTGGATTACAATGTTTACTCCATACTGTACCATTAGTTGAATATTTTTTCAATCAAAAACATATATCAGAAATTAATGAAGATAACCCAATTGGAATGGGTGGTAAATTAGCAAGGACATTTGGAAATTTGGTTAAAGAATGTAAATATTTTTTTTTTATTTTAATGTATTATTATTTTCAAAAATTAAAACGCTCCTGAATTTTTTTTTCTTAAACAAATATTAAAAAAAAAATTAATGAATTTTTTTTCAAATGTCTAAAATTATAGATTGGGATGGTGATTATTCATCAATTTCACCCTCAAATTTTAAGCATGTAATTGGGCAATTTGCAAGTCAATTTGTCGGATTTAGTCAACAAGATTCCCAAGAATTGATTGCATTTGTACTTGACGGGTTACATGAAGATTTAAATCGAATTCTTAAAAAGCCTTATACTGAAACGCCAACACAGGGTGAATTAACTGAAGAAGAATTTGCTGAGGAATCATGGAAGGTATATAAAAAAAGAAACGATTCCAAAATTGTTGATTTATTCCAAGGGCAATTAAAAAATAAATTGACTTGCCCGGTTTGTAATGAAATTTCAACCAAATTCGATCCTTATATGTACCTAAGTATTCCACTTCCAGGGTTAAGTGAAAACAAAATCAAATTAACCTTGCTTTTTAAAGACGGAGCTAAATCGCCAATTGCCTATGGTATTACATCAAAAAAGAAAGATGGCTTATATGGTATTTTATCTGAAGTAAGCCGACATTCAAATATCCCAATGGAGAATTTGAGAATGGCAGAAATCATGAGGAGTAAAATTTATACCACAATTGAAAACGATATGAAAGTTGCTAATATCCAAAAAAATGATACTCTTGTTGTTTACGAAGTTGATAATTTTGATAAAAAGGAGGAAAAAAAGGAAAAGAAGAAAAAAGAGGAAGAAAAAGATGAAGAAAAAGATGAAGAAAATACAAAAAAAGATTCAGATCTTGAAGACTCCTCTGATGAAAATAACGATGACGATGACGATGACGATGATAAAGACGAGGACGAAGATGAGAAAAATAAAAAGCAAACAGCATATCTTGAAATCCGCTCTTCAGCGACAGTCAAAAAAGTTTATACATACTACAAAAACAAAGTTGAGATTGAAGATGAACTCTTTGGTATTCCAAGAATGTTAGCCTTACCAACAGGAAAGATCTCATATTCTGATTTATATGAAAAAATCAAATTTGTTATGTCAAAATTAATCCCTGAAAAAGAATATGATCCAGAAGAAGAAAAAAAAAATTTGGAAAAGGGAAAAATACTTAAGGCAAAATATTTGAAAAAGCTTGAAGAAATCCAAAGAAAAAAAGAAGAAAAAAAACGACGAAAGAAAGAAAGAGAGGAAAAAAAATTCCAAAACTGGATGAAAAAGAGAGTTGAAAAAAGAAAGGTACAAAAGGAAGAAAAGGAAAAGAAAAGAGAAGAAAAAAGAAAACGAAAAGAAGAACGAAAAAAAAAAAAAGAGGAAGCACAGAAATTAAAAGAGCAACAAGAAAACAAGGACGATAATAGTGAAGATGAAGATGATGAAATAGAATCAGATACCAGTTCTTCTGAGCTTTCTCAAGACTCTGATAGCCCAGATGAGCAAGATTATCGAAGGAAATATCGTTATCGAAAATATAATTATCACTATTCTCATAACCAATCATCAGATGACGATGACGACGATGATGACGATGATGATGATAAAGAAAATAAAGAAAACAAAGAAGAAGAAGAAGAAAAAGAAGAATCTGAAGAAGAAGATGAAATCTTTTCCAAATCCGGCTTTTATAAAGGGGTACATACACCATTATTTAAAATAGGATATTATAAACAATATAAAACCAAAAAAATGAACGAAGAAAGTGAGATTGACATTGACGACGATTTAAAAATTATTCTTAATTGGAACCCTAATTTATATATGGAAGAGGACGACATTAAAGATTTCACTAAAAAGTTAAATACAATGACCCCCCATGAATCATACACACAAATGAGCAGTAAAACCAAAAATACAGCAGCTTCAATTGGATTGAAGGCATGCCTTGATCTCTATGTTACAGAAGAAAGATTGGGCGCTAATGACCAATGGTATTGCCCAAAATGTAAAGAACATGTACAAGCAATGAAGAAGTTTGATTTATGGTCAACACCCGAAATCTTAATTTTCCAATTAAAACGTTTCAGTTATGGTACATATTCAAGGAAAAAATTGTCCACCTTAGTAGATTTCCCTGAAGAAATTGACCTCAGTAAATACATTATCGGCAAATCCGATAAGCCTTCAAAATATAGAATTTATGGTGTTTCTAATCATTACGGTGGATATGGTGGCGGTCATTATACAGCTTATGCTAAGAACCCTACAACACAGGATTGGTACGACTATGACGATTCTTCTGTTTCAGGCATTTCCGGTGTTGAAGGCGCGAAAACTTCAGCTGCCTATGTTTTGTTTTATCGTAGAATTTACGAAGACGACCAAAGTGTCAAAAATCTGGATCCCTTATTTAAAGATTTTGGTAATGAATCCGAAACTCAGGAGAACGATAATGATAATGATAATGATAACGATAACGATAACGATAATGATAATGAAGAAGAAAAACAAAATGAAATCTCTTCAGAGACAGAGGAAGATGAAGATGAAGAGATTAATTTAACTTCAGATCCAGAGGATAATGAAAATTCCGATAATGAGAAAAATTAAATTTTATGAAATGATTTTTCTTTTTTCTTTTTAGTTTTCTTTTTCTTTTTCTTTTTTTTTTTTTTTTTTTATTTATTTATTTTGACTTATTATTTTTTTAGAATTTTTCGATAATATTTGTTAAATTATTTCTCTTAAATTTGCATTCGTACTTTTCATTTTAATCAAAAATATTTCCCTTCAAAAAATAAAAATATCTTTACAAAAATTATTTTTTAAAAACATTTTTTTTTTTTTTTATACGCAGCAACAGAACAAAAGTTTATTTGAACGAAACAAAATATAAGCAAACTAAAAAAAGGAGGAATTGTAAGCGATTTCGAAAAAAATAGATGCAATTTTTTTTCTAAAGCTCTCTTTATAAGACTTAATTCCATCAAAAGCATTTAAATAGATCCAAAATTGATATTAATCATTTATTGTTTCTTGATAATAATTCAATTTGGTTACTTACATGACATAATTTGAATGACAAATATAACAAGGAAATTTTCTGATCTTGAATTTTAATAGATATTTTTAACGGGTGAAAATTGGTATTTATTATTTTCTTTTTGATTGAAAAAACCGTTTTCATAACTTGTTTAATCTCAACAAAATTTCAAATAGAAATGAAAAAATTCTAACTGTATTTTATTGTTTAAAAAATTGTTTGTTTCCTGATCAGATTGTCTGATTTTTATTGAATTTGGCTATAACTTGTTTTCTCCAAAAAAAATTTGTATTTTTTATTTTATTTTATTATTATTATTTAATGGAGGGGATGTTAAAGCTCTCTTATTTACTGTTAGATTTTTTTTTTTTTTTTTTTGGATTATGTATAATTTATGATTCTTCTCTATTTTTTTAAATTAGTGAAAGTACTTCGCTTCCCAAATTCCTAAATTTTTAGTTAGAAAATTGATGAAAGAATCAAAAATATATTTATAATCCACTAGAGATAAAATATATGATGAAAATTTTTTTCTGATACTATCAATAAAAATATTATTTTGTATAATTATTAGAATTATTAATATTTTTCTAATTTAGATATCTAGATTTTACAATTATTTTCACAGATGAGCTTTTCGATAGAAAATGATCCAAATCTTCAATAATATCTATTTTTTTTGTTTTTTTTTGTATAATTAGTAATATTTTGATTTATCTTTGTTCAGAATATAAGAATATCAATATAGATAATTTTTATAATTTATTAGTTTTAAAATTGAGCTGGAAATCTTCTATTTTAAATATCTTTTATATTTAAATTTACTATAATTTAAAAGAATAGCAGAAAATCCTATATTTTACTAGATTCTTTTGAATTTTGGAAAAAAACTTTTTTCAATTTTTATTTTTATTTGTTGAAATAAAAATAAAATTACTTAACTTTTCGGTTTATTTCTCATTAAAAAAAAAAATGGTAAACCCCAAGAAAACTTAAAGCACCCAATAATACGACCATTTGTTAATATTTCCCCTGTACCCATTTTTATATAAATAATTTGGTAACTTCCAAATATGACTTTTTTCTTGTAGTTGGATCGATATTTATCATTAACTTGTAAATTGCTTGATTATCAGTTAAAATTATCTACTTTATGTTCTCTGAATTTCGGATTATTAACCATTTCATTAAAATCCAAATTTTGAAGTTTTTGAATTAGGTTAAATCTTATTATAATTTCAACTTTTCTTATCAAACCAAATTTAACCCTAGTTTTAAATATGATTCTTGGCAAGATGGTGTTTATTAACAAAAAGTTTGTTAATTTTTTTTTTATTTATATATACTTCTATATAATAGAAACATTTCTTTGTTAACTCAATATTTCTTATACCTGATGAAGTTAATTATACATAATTACTTTAAAACAATGAATTTTTAATCCATTGATAAATTTCCCTTGTTGTAAGATATTGATTAATTTTTTTAAAATTGTTCTTAACCTTTTTTGGTTTAAATTTTTAATGATTTTTTTTAATCTAGCTAAATACGAAGATATAAAATTTCTTTTGCATTTTTTGTTTTTTTTTCTATTTTTATCCTTATTAAGATTAATTCCAAAATCTCTAATAATTTTATATATTTATCCACTTGATAATTTATTTCTATTAGTGAACTTTTAATAATTAATATAAATTCATCAACAAACATTTGAACTTATATTGTGAAATATTAGGATTGTCTAAAAAGAAGTTAGAAATAAATCCAAATAAAAATGTTTTTTGTTTTTTTTTTGGATATATTTTGATATACATTTTTTGAAATAATATAAAATGGATTTTGATTACATTGGTTTTAAGATTTGACATAATTTTATTTTACAAGTTTACAAATAAAACCGTTTCCAAGGAGAAATTTCTATGAAATTAAATGTTAATTTCCCTGTTTTTCTTAAATAATTGATATCTTTTATAAATCCCATAAACTCTTTTATATTATTTGGTACTAATATAAACCCCATTCCAAAAATTTGGATACACCCAAAATCAAAAATATCAAAAATAAAACCCAACTTATTATATTATCCCAAATATAATATAATACCTCATTTAATCTACCCAGTAAAAATATTTTTATAAGTGATCATTTTCATATAAATAAAAGAAAAAAATATAAAACAAAAAAAAAAAAAAGTGTTTCCAAAATAATGAAATTAGCAAAACAAAAAATGTATTGGTAAATTTGTTGAAATTTCACCAAAAATTGTTGATCTATCAAATTATAAAATACAATCGACCAATCGTATGTGATTTACCAATTTAACAAACTCAACACTAACCTTCTATCAACCATTAAAAAAAAATTCGAGATCTAACGAAACAGATTAGGTAACTGGAAAAAAGGAAATTAAAACAAAACAAAAATATACAAAAAATGAAAATGTTTTTTAAATCAAAATTATTTCCAAATTAATGTAAAGCGTGGGTATTGCTATCCTTTCAAATGTTAAAACTATCTCCAAAATTTTGGAATTAAGTTTATTTTATTCAAGAAAAAATAAAATTTTAAAAAAATTATCTAAGAAATTATGTGATTTAAAATACAATTGGTTTTTGTTGTTATTTAATTTTTAAAATTCTTATCTATTTTTTATTAAAAATTTATGAACTAATTACAGTATAAATATTGTTAAAAAAAGGTGTTTACTTAATTTTTAAAATATCAAATCGATTTCAAAAATTTTGAATTTTCGGAAAAATAAAATGAAAAAAATTCTAATCACTGAGTATTTCAATGATATTCGATAACAAATGATATTTAAATCTTTAAAATAATTCACTTTTTAATACTTATTAATAAAATTATAAACAATGATATTTTCAAAATTATAAAAAATAAAATCAAAAAAACAAAAAGAGTGAAAAACACTTTCTAAAACAGTATTAAAAGTTTTTTTATAACTGAAATATCAAGAAAAAAAAGGTAAACAAGAAGATTTTTTGACAATAAATAAATGTATTTTAAAAAGATATTACATAATATAATTTTTTTTAATATTTATTGTATTTTCACATTTACTTTTTTTTTCAACATGGCTTACTTAAGGGATTAGTGTCACTATATATTTCTCTATAATCAAAGTATGTTGTAATTGGGTGTAAATGATATTAATGTACCATGGCTCAAATATTTTCTACGACTCTAAAAAATCTATTATAAATCTTATTGCACAATAAATTATAATATTTTTTACTAATTATCACTATTAAAAAAGTTTCATTTTGGAAATTTTTTTGAATCCTTTTCCAAATCTAGAAATTAGAAACTGGAAATAATTGTATTCCAAAATTTAATAATTCATATTTAGAACTTATAAAAGTAACTATTTTTTTATGTGTTAATTTCAAAGATTAACCCAATAATCATCAATATAAAAACCCCCATACCGATTAACTGTATTTCCTTTTTATAAACTAATTGTAACATCAATATATTTTCAATATATCAGAAATAATTGGTCAAAATAATCTATTGAGATAATTATATAATTCTTTAAAAAAATTGAATTTTTTAGTTATTAAATCAACATTTCGCCACAAATTTTTGAAAGTTATTTCGTGACTTTGGAGTCTGAATATTGATCGTTCAGCCTTTAAATTTGTGGTGAAATGCAGATTTTTTTCTGAAATTATTGGATTTTTTACTAATACATTGATCAGTTTTAATTGATGAGATCAATAACTTTAACAAATATTACTAATTGACTAATCGATTTTTTCCTGACATTTGAACCATAGAACACTAATGCGATTTATATTGGATAACAACATACTTTGATCTTAATCTTCTTTTTTGTAGAAGCTAATCCCTTAAAAAAAACAAGATGATTTTGGAAAAAGAAAAACAATCAAAAAGCAATTAGTAAAATCCATTTATCTATTCGCATTCATATATACGATCAATTCTAGTTCCTTTTTCTCTTTTAAAAGATACCTTTTCAAGAGTCATTACAATCAATATTGTTTCAAACATTATCAAGCATTTATTAAAATTAATAAAACTTCTTTGTCATTTCATATTAGACAAGATTTTCATTTTACAAAACTAAACAAAATCTCAAATTTGGAATATAATACCTTGACTGATGATAGTGTTGTGAAATTTAACCGTGTGTACTTTAGTTCGTTTAGGTTTTCTTTGGAAAAAAGTTTAGAAATCTTGAGATTTGTCATTTTTTTTAATTTTTCCATAAAACCATAAAGATCGTTACACTTTTTTTTTATGAGCAACACCTTTGGATCTAATTCGCTTGATCAACAATTTTACCCAACTACAAACAATTTTGGACAACAAAACCAACAATTGCAAGCCTTTGGTCAAGAGAACACTAACAACCAATCGAGAAATTACAATTATCAAACCACACAATATAATTCTTACACAACTACACCTCTGACAATTGCCCAAATCCTCAAGGCCCAGCAAGGAAATGACGACTTCATAATTATAGATGGCAAACGTATTACTAATATTATTGTCATTGCGATCTTAACAAAAGTTGAAGTTGCCAACTCAACGATCAATTGCGAAATAACGGATGGGACGGGTTCGATCGCCGTCAAATTTTATATGACTTCTCTCGGACAAGAAAACAAAGAGAAACAATTACAAAAGCTTGAATTAGGAAAATATTCCAAAATTTTGGGAAGGGTAAAAACTTTTAGTCAACAAAGAACAATCAATGCAAGAAACATTTTTCCCATTACAAACCATAACGAAATTACACACCACTTTTTACATGTTATCAAAGTACATTTTTATAATATATCCCAACAACAGCAACAGCAACAACAACAACAACAAAACCCTTATCTCTCACAAGAAAATAACTTTAATCAAAACAATACGTTTATGAATCAACAACAAGATCAGAAACAGCAACAACAATTTTATCAAAATCAACAAAACAGTTTCCAAAACCAACAAAACCTAAACCAAAACCAGATACCTCAACAACAACAACAACAACAACAACAACAACAACAACAACAACAATTATATCAAACACAACAAAGCCAATTCCAAAACCAACAAAATCTAAATCAAAACCAGATCCCTCAACAACAACAGCAGCAGCAGCAAGAACAAGAACAACAATCACTAAATATTTATCAACAAGTTTTTTTAATAATAAAAGAATCAACAACAATGGGTGGTTGTGGAATTGAAGAAATCCAAAAAAAAATCGGATTAGAGGAAAACCAACTCGGACAAATCATTGATTATTGGATAAACCAAGGTGACTTAATATGTGGAAATGATGAAAAACATTGGAAAGCCAATTATTAAAGTTGTTTTTTTTGTTAATTTATTATTTTCAAAAGCAGAAAGGAATCTTTTTTGTTACTAAAAAAACAAATTTTTAATGAGATCATGTTTTTTTTCTTCTTTCCACTTCCACTTCCACTTCCATCCCCATCCTATCTTCTTATGGGATTTCACAAAAATCTATAATTTCTATTGCAAATGAAACCATTCAAGACTGATTCAAAAAACCCTTTTTTAAATTTCAACATAAAGAATTCTATTTAAAAAAATCTATTTTCTTTTCCAGACTCTTTTTCTATGAAATAATATAAACAAAAAAAATTATAATCCTAATAATATCTTTGTTATTTTTACACATGGCTACGTTTTCTCCTTTGAAAAAGTCTTTTCTTTGCTTTTTTTTTTTGTTCAATGATAAACCATTTAAAAATATTTAACAATTTAAAAGTATACAAATACAAAAGTATGAAGAAATTTAAGAAATTTATTGAGAACAAATCAAGTAGAAGTTTGATAAAAGGTTTAATATATGCCCGGAATCCTTTCAACAAAAAGCAAATTATTTATTTTTGTTTTTATAAAGCAGGAATCTGAAAATTCAAAATTTGAATTCAAATTTTTTGATTTGGTTTTTTTAAAGAATTTTTGTTTTAATTATATAGCTAAATAGAGAAACAACAAATCAATAATATTACAAAATATATTCCAATTTTTAAAAATTCTTTTCATTTTATTTATTATTATCTGGGAAATTGTTATAATGGAAATTTTTTTTTTCGTGAAGACTTTGATAAAGATCTAATGATTTTCTAATTAATTTTTTTTTTGTAGTAAATTTCTGAAAAATATATGAATACTTTTTAGTGTTCTACATGAAAACATTTTACTTTTTATTTTGATATTAAAACTAATAAACACAATTCTCTCCAATTTAGTTCAAAAAATGTTCAAATTTAGAAAATAATTACTATTTTCAATACCATTATAACAATTTGACAAAATAAAAGAAGATGAAAAAGTTTTTAAAAAAATATTTTCGTTCAAAAAATATGATCAAAACCTCAAAGTTAGTTGGACATAGTAAGTGACCAAATGTATATTGTGTTTGGTAGTTAATTGAAAATTAATAATCTATTTATTTGAATAAGTATCAATTATTTTTTTTTTTAAATTTTCTATTAATGAGAATAAATACTTAAATACAATTTAAATATAGTTTATTAATACTCTTGGTTCTTTATTTCTATTCAGTAAATTTACGGAATATTGATGCCAAAATTGAAAATAAATAAAAATATTTTCAAATTTTGATTGTTCCTAAAGTAGTAATTTTTAAGGATTTATGGTAATTCAAATGGAGGTGAATTTGCTTGTGACATTTCTTGAGAATTAGTTAGAAAAAATAAAATTAATTTTATTAATTTTTAAAGATTTTTAATCTCAAAAAAACATTTAACAAATAAAACACCTTTTTTTTTTGGTACTCAGCGAAATACACACCACCAAAACAAAACAATTTTAATATCTAAATGACTTTTAAACTATTCTTTCTATGAAATGATAAATGAATTTTTTTTAACTTTATCAAATCTTAAAATTCAACTAGTATTAAATAATAGGTTAAAATCTGCATCATTTGGGAATTTTCTTTATAATTATTTACATATATATACAGAAAAAAAATCACCATAAAAAAGGAATATTAATTTCTGAATATGGTTTAGCAAAATCTTTATGCCTATATCTAGACGTATCTTTTAAAACCAAATCTCTTTTAAAAAAGTCTTTAAATCGATATTTAATCTGATCAAAAATAAAAATTTTCAAGTCTTTAATCAATGAAAATAATAAGAAGGTTTTGGTAACACTGGATAACCAACAAAAAGGAAATTATTATTCAGAATCAAGTTTGAAAAATATTTTTTTTGATATAAACTGCATTTCACTAAAATTTTCGGCCAAAAATGAAAAAGTTACTTTTTTTTAAGAATCAACCAAAACTAAAATTATTTTGAAATAAGGGAAATAATAAATTTTGGATCAGAGTTGAGATTCATAAAAGAAATACATGAAAAAATATAAATTTCAAAAAAAAAAAACAAAATTAAAAAAATTTTAGGTCACTTTTATAAAAAGATCTCTAACAAAAGTTCTCTATTTCTTTCGAAAATTAATATTGTTGACAATAATATTTTTAAAATGTTAAGTTATGAATTATTAAATGAATTATAAATCTCACTTTTTAGTATGTTAATTTGGAGTTTCAAAGGACATTTTTTTTAAATTGGCTTCTTAAATAAAAAAGAAGAAAGAAAGAAAAAAAAAAACCAACTATCAAAAAACACAAAAAAATTTATAAAATGAGAAAAAATAATACCGATCTCAAAACTGAAATATTTATTTTTAGAAGAAAAAAGTATTAAACTTGTATTATATGTTCCAATTCTACAATAAAACTAAGCCAATTTGACCTAATAAGAGGTTATATATATATATATATATATATATCTATATATAGAAGAGAGAAGTGAGAGAAAAGAAAAAATAGAGAGAAAACAAAATATAATACATGAAAAGATAATTTATCATAAAAAAATGATTTTAATTGAAGGTACCTAAAATAAAAATCAATGAAGATCTACAAAAAATAAAAATTATTCACAAAAGACATTGAATCAATAGTATCTTTTTATTAATAAAGTTGGTTATTATTATTATGATTAACATTTTTACTTGTATTTTTTTTATTTAATTATTATTATATTTTACCACCTTTTTCCTTTCTACCATTTCCAATATAAATTGTATCAATTTTATCAACTTACTGTCACACTTTCTATTCAAAAATTTTGAATAAAACACGATAAAAAAAAATTTATTTTTTCATTTAGTTAATTGACAAAAAAGTAAATCAAACTTTTCTTCAATAACCCAGAAATCAAAATTAAAATCTAAAATATCTACCAACCTAGTCGCCTTTGACTCTTCAATTTGAATTTCGGACAAAAAAAAATATTCAAAATTAACCATTTTAAACCACTAATACAATTCATACGAATTCCAAGATCAATCATCAAAGAACCAAAATATGATGTCGTTCCATCTAACACAAGATAATTATTTTTTCCTGTTTTTGGGTTAGTGAACCTAATAAAAAAGCATCTAGATTAAAAGTATTTCTTTTTTATCAACCAATAATGTTGAACAAATACGAAAAACACCTATCATAACAAAAATAAAAAGGAAACTGAGTGATTAGAGGACACAAAAAAGTACATATCAAAATCCTCGAAATAGATAAAAGTTCTTTAATATTGGGCTAACGTTTCGATTCCTTGGGTAATTTAAGAACAAAAAAATAATAATAGCTTTTTGAATGAAATTTTTTCATTTTTTCTTCTTTTTTTACTCTATTTTTACCTTTAGATCAAAAAGCAAAAATGTACAATAATTCAATTTATCTTGACTATAACGCAACAACACCCCTTGCAGATGAAGTCAAAGAAGCTATTGTCTCTTCTTTTAAATTCTGGAGAAATCCAGGATCATCTTATTCACTCTTTGAAAAGATGAAAATACTTCAAGCACGTTCAAACGTTGCCAAAATGTAAAAACTTCTTTTTCTTTTGAGATTTTAATAGAATGGCATTAAGTTGTTCAAATTCAAAGGACACACAATTCTAAATTCTTCTTTAAATTGTTTCTTCTCATTGAGTACATTATAATCATCTTGTTGTTTTTTTTTTTTTTTTTTGAAAAGGATCAATACACAAACCAACAATATCATCTTTACTTCCTCAGGAACCGAATCTAATAGCACTGTAATACATTCGGTACTCATGAAATATCGTTCCCTTGGTAAGAAAATCCATATCATCACTTCAAAAATTGATCACCCATCTGTCAAATTGCCTTTAATTAACTATTCAGAAATGGGCTTGATTGACTTAACGGAGCTACCCGTCAACAAATACGGTTTTGTCTCACCACAAGATCTTGAATCCAATATTCGTGAGAATACAAAACTAGTGACGGTAATGCTGGCGAATAATGAAACAGGCGTCATTCAGCCTATTTCTGCATTATCCAAAGTGATCCAAAATTATAACCGTAACCATTCCAAAATCCATTTCCACACAGACGCAGCACAGGCAATTGGCAAAATCCCAGTAAACGTTGCAGATCTTGGGGTGGATTCTCTGACGGTTGTAGGACACAAATTTTATGGTCCCAGGATCGGTGCTTTATTTTTTAAGAACCCTGAAGAAATTATCCCAATTTTTTATGGAGGAGGACAAGAAAGGAACAAACGAGCAGGCACAGAAAACACGAATATGATTGTAGGCTTTGGTAAAGCATGCGAATTGGTAACCAAAAATATCTCAAAGTATAATAAAGATATGAAAAATATGCGTGATTATTTGGAGAACAGACTGACAGAAATAATGGGATCAATAGGCGTTGGTGTTGTTGTAAACAAAAAAGATCCAAATACACCAAGATTACCAAATACTGCAAGTATTGCTCTGGTAGGGAAATTGCTAAACGCGAAATTAGTTTTAAAACATGCACCAAACCTGTTTGCAAGTACTGCCGCAGCCTGCCATTCTGACGATGTCGAACAGAGGTAATTTATTAAATTAATTTTTGAATACTTTTTAAATTTTTTAGAACGATTATAATAGGTGCTTTTTATAAATACCTTTGCATTTTTCACACAATTTGCTAAAATATGTGCAACCATTCAAAATTGGGACTAGACTAGAAGACAAATTTAAATCCCTCACATAAAAAAAAACCCTGTTCCTTCAATGTGACATTATTGTTAAATACCTTTTTCACCTGAAATTTATATGATAAATCAATCAAAACCATTTCAAAAAAATGTTTAATATATGATAAAATTAAGTTCATATATTTTAAAAAAATCAGAAATTTAACAAAAAATCGAGCAAAATTAAACACACATACAAACTAATGAGAAAAAAAATGTGAAAAATAAAGTCAATTTATTTTATATGATAAATATTGATCATACCATATTGCTTAATTGCCCAGCGATTGAACATTGGTGATTTCCAAAATTTTACACACACCCAGAATAGAATTTGAACATTTAATAATTTTCAAAATCGCATGTTCGATCTCTGGACAATAAAGGGATATAAGCTATTTTGAAAAAGCAATGATTTTTTTTTTTTACTTTTCATAAAGTGATCATCTTTGTTCGTGGAGCTATCCGTAAAGTGATAATATAAAATGACGAGAAATATTAATACTTAGTAAATCAAAACCTATTGTATTTATTTCAAAATATATTCATCAAAATGTTTCCAAAAAAACGAAAAAAAAAAAATTACACTTTTTTTGGATCAAACAATTCGTAAACAATTTCAATAAAAAACCTACAATATGAAAAGGATCTAAATGATTTTTTAAACAATAAATACAGACATATAGATATTTCATTATATACCGAAGTTTTGTCAGGATTAAAACGTCTTCTTCGGAAAACTTTTTTTATAAAAAAGAAAAAAATATCCACCAATTTTCCCTCTCATAAAAAATATCCTCTAAAATTGGAGATTAGAAACTTTTATATATTTCATTAATGTAATGTCAGGTTATACAAACAAACAAACAAATTGAATTATTATTAAGAATTGATAAACGATTGGCAAATAACAATTTTTTATTTTAAAAAGAGCTGATTACTTTATCTAGCAAAGAAATTTATATTAATATAATTCCGAACTATTAAAAGATTATTTAACAAAATTTTAAAAATTATTTTGAATCGCTTGGATTTATGTTTTAGAAAATTATTCATATTACTGTTAGGGAAAAAAAGTGAAACACAATTTTTAATTGAAACATTAAGAGAACCTGAAAATGAAAAAGTAAGATCAATTATTATAAGAAGAAACCAATTAACTTTAAAGAATAATTCATTTATATTATTTTCAATCAAACCAACAAAAACAATTTAAACCCCCTTGCTTATTGAAATAGTTAGAGTAGTTTTGGAGATCTCAAAATTTTCAATTTTTTGAACAAATTTTTAATGATAGATCAATCAAAGAAAACCCCCAACCAAAAGGTAGTATTAAAAGAACTGTTATTGTTTCAAATCCCCCATTTTATCTTTAATTATTTTTTTTTTCTTTTAATAATTGATCTTACTTTTTCATTTTCAGGTTCTATTAATTTTTCAATTAAAAATTTTGTTTAGCTTTTTTTCTCAAATTATTAAACTTTTAGTGTTAACATAACAAATAAAAGATTTCATTTTTCTCTTAATTCGATATTAATTAAAATTTTATCTAAAAAAAAAATTGAAATTTTCTCAATAATAGATTTTTTTAATTTATACTATTTATCATAAAATTAACAAAATTATTTAATGCTTATTAATAATAAATCAATATATTGAGTTTTAAATTATAATATAATTGTAATAAAATTTCAAATTTAAATAATTTAAAAAAATAAAAAACTTTAAAAAAATATTTCAAAATATATTATTATTTTTTTTTAGAAATATTAAAAAAAAAAAATTAACATACTTTATTTATCTTTGAACTATTTTAACTTTTTCTTATAATTACAATATGGATTAAAGATAAATAAAAAAATAAATTTATTTTTTTTATTGTTGAGCAGAGGTGATTCAACAAAATTACCTCCTATTTGCCTGAAACTCTAAAATTGTATTGAGGGTTTTTTTATCCTAACTGTAATGTAAGCAGGATTACAGCTCAAAGGATATCTTTTCTTTAAAAAATGAAAAGAATAAATTATTTCGGAAAAAAGACAAGAAAAAGAGAAAGAAAAGCAAGAAATGAAAGAGTCAAAAAATAATAGAAAAAAGAAAAAACTTCAGTGAAAAGTTTTTTTTTGTGCCCCAAGTGTTGAATGGGCTGGTGGTTGTTTCCTTTTGTTTTTTTTGGATCGCCACCATAGGTTGTTTTAATAAAGAGTTCTAAATATTTGAACAACTATAGATCAAATGAAAAAGGCTGTTTATTAAATTTTGATTTAGAACTTTATAGATGGGTTGAATCTAAAAAGCTCTGGTTTTTAAGAATAAGATTTGGTTTTCGAAATTTTCTTTTCAGTTGCTTTGCTTTTTTTTTTTATTTTTTTTTTTTTTGTGTTATTTTTTTTTTTATTATTTTATTTTTTTTTTTTTGTAAGTTTCCCAAATCTTGTTTTCGCAAAATCCCAGTACAAGATACCGACTCGACAGCAAAAACCCAGTCCAAGTAACGACTTGACAGATAGTAGGGAAAGTTCAATTCGGTTCACTTTGGTTGGTTTCAGATCGCATTCGTTGGATTCAGTTCAGTTGCATAAGTCCTCGTCGAAGATCTGATCATGAACAAGTTTGGTTGGGTTAGTCATGATCAGGTCAACCAATTCTTATAATGATTTTTTATACTTTTTACCTTTCCCAAACACCTAAAAAAACAAAAAGAGAAGGAACATAGAGCCCAAGCAACCTAAGAAAGGAAATTTGGAAAAGGTAAAAAGTATAAAAAATAAAAAATAAATTTATGAACCAATCAATATCATTTTAAATCTTTTATTATTAACCTTACAAAATTTAGTTCAATCCGAGGTGCTAAAGGATATATTAGAGGGTTTGACGATATCTATTTCAATTCACGATAAACTTTAAAAAATCGCCATTAAGTTTTAAAATCAATATATAGTATAAAATTGTGATAATCGATACAAATTGCGATAACTGTCAAATCTCAAACCAGGAAATTTCTGAAACCCGGTAATTCCATTTTACTAATATTTACAATTGATCAGAAAAATGGAATTACCGGGTTTCAGAAATTTCCGGGTTTTATATTTGACTGTAATATAACAAATCGCAATATTCTATAAAATCTCGATAATCAGATAAAAATCTCGACGATTATCTAAAAATCATGATAAATGTCCAAAAATCGTGATAAATGAAAAAATACCATAATAAAATAGTTGACGAATTACGATCTAATAGTTGATAACTTTAGAGATAATTCAACAATATTTTTTAAAAAGAAAAATTTGTGTTTGATCAAAAAACAGATCCTTAAAAAAAAAGAAAAAATTTTTTTTTTTTTTATTTTTTAATGGAGGGGTTGTTAATCCCTCTTATTTGCCGTTAGGTTTTTTTTAGTTCCAGAAATAAATCGAAAATTTATTTAATTTTCGATTTATTTCTCAAATTAAAAAAAAACGTCGTTAGCTTTTCCAGAATTTAAAAGAATTGAGTAAAATCAAAGATTTTTCTTTATTATTTTGAATTCTGGAAAAGCTAGGCACTCTACGGCACTTTCCGAATTCCTAAATTGTTATTTAGAAATTTTAATAAAGACTTAAAAAAAGAAATAAATTAAATTAATGATTATATTAAATGATTATTGTATTATTTTATTTATTTGGTTCACCGATCAATCCTTAACATCGATTCTAAACTTTTATTCTGTCAAAGGCTCACAAAAAAATTTTCAAATCTCAATTATTTTTTATAATTGACCTTTAAAAGAATAATTAAGAAATAAGTTAACAACACACACCATAAAATAAAAGTTGATATATGTATGAAATAAATCTAACCAATCCATGTATTTTCTTAAAAATTGATAAAACCAAAATTCTTATTCTACAATTGAAAAAAAAAAATAATGTTAATTTTGATCTCCAATTGAAGATCCAGAAAATCCCAATAGAAATCAATAGGCTTTTCTACAATAATTTTCACACTTTCAATGACATGGGAAAAACACATTTTTACTTAATGACAATAGACCTTGCAATAATAAAAAATAAATAAATTGTAAAACAAAAAAACCAACAAATAAGTTATTTGATGATTTAAAAATCATTATTTCATTAATAACGAAAACAATCATTTGTAATCAAATGATCTTTTTTGTAAAAAAATATTCTAGTTTACCTAAAAATTTCACATTTATTAGAAACAATCATTTAAATATCAATTTAAATTCCTAATGAGTATTTTTATTTTTATCTAATTTAATACTTTATTTATATTTTAATATTTTTCAATCATTATTAAATTCTAAAAGAGCATCTCAAGTACTTTTGGATTCTCATGTCCCAATGGAATTAGCAACGAACACTTTAAGGATTTCTGTTGGTAGATCAACCACAAAGAAGGATGTTGACAAGGCAATAGACTATATTAAAAAAAGTGTTACAAAAATTTTGAATGATAATTAATAATTAAAAAAAAATATCACAAATTTAATATCCTTTATCATGACAATACAACAATTAACGAATATGCTTTATAACTTTAAATTTATGAAGAAAAATTTTTTTAAACATAGTAATTCTATGAATTATTTTAATACGATTAAAAAATTTTAATCCTTTTTTTTCCAAACCTAAAGATCAAATAAAGTAGTTTAATAAATTAAAATTATGTAGTCTCCGAATTGTTTTTATAATTATTTACAATTTTTTTTTTTAATAGTAGAACAGGAGTTAATTTAGCGATTATTTTTTCAAAATTTGAGCATTATCAAAAACAAAAAAAAAAGTTTGTTAAAAAACTTGATTGGAGATTATTTATAAAATTATTTGTTGAATATAAATGAATTTTTTTTGGGGAAAACTCTTTGAAGGCTTTTTATTGACTTTTATTTTTGGGGATTCTACTGAGAAGAAAAAAAAAAAATGCTGACAATAATGAGACAACTTTTAAGATAATCAATAGTTCAAAAATAGGAATGCACCAAACAATTCAAAAAAAAAAAAAAAATTAATTTAACCTTTACTAAAAAATATTTCAAAAATTGTAAACCCACCTGAAATGTTAACTTGAAAAAAAAATTATTTTTTGAAAAAAACATGGAAATTAATTTTCAAATCTTTTTAATAACCCTCTTTTTAAATCATTCTAAATCTATAAAAGCCTGATATTTTTGAAATAATATAAAAAAAAACCCAAAACTAAAAAAAATTGATTGCAAAATTTTTGAAATGAAAATAATGGATTTTTTATTAATGAACTTACAATGAAAAAAAATCAACAATCAGATTGTTTTTCTGAATAATATGATTCATATTAAAAGACTTACATAGTCACAATTTTCAAAGTGATTATTTGTCTTTTCGAAGATCTTTTTTTTTCCACATGATCTATTGTAAAAAAAAAAAGTATCAAAAAAAAAAAAAAGAAACAGAAACATAAAAATTTGATTAAGCAAAATAATATTTATTTATTTATTTATTTATTTAGAGAAAGGAGTAATTCAAGAAAATATTATCAGATAAAAAAAAGAGAAGAAAAAAAATAGATAAAATATCAATGAAAAAATAATATCATAATTTGTATGACCAATTTAAAAATTATCCACTTCTTGAATACACATGAGGAGTAAAAAAAAACAGATAGAGAGATTATCATTACATATAAAAAATCCACAATCTGTTATTAATAATGGGTATTCCATGATTTTCTGAGTGGGGGCACTGGGTGCACATATTTATATAATTTTTTTACTATTTTATGGATTTTATTTTTTCAATGTCTTTATTTTTATTATTTTTTCTTTATTACCTTAAGTTAAAAAGAAAAACAACAGAAAAAGACAATAAAATAAAGAAAAATAAAAAAAAAAAAAAAATAAATATTTGAAGTAATTTGTAAAAATGATTTTAATCTCACAATTGAAAAAATTTTTTTGATAAGAATATGTGATAAAACCACAGAACCACTTCTAATATAATTAATACATGATAAAACTTTTGGAAAATTTATTTATTTTTTTACAAATAAAGAAATTAAATGATTTGAAATAATGGCTAAAAAATTTCTGAGTATTATTGGATAATTAATAAACAACCAACACTCACTAAATATAAACAACAAAATAATAAGTTCAAAAAAATTTATGATTATTCCTGAATTTATAATTATTTACTAATGGTTTCATTAGATATTCATATATTCTAAATGAAAAAAAGTTTTAACTTTGATAAATGTTGTATAAAAGATAAAAAAAAACCTAAAAAATGTATAAATAATTCCGTAAATTTCTTGTGGGGATTTCCAAAATCTGATACAATAATAGAAATGATCCGAAGGAGTCTCTCAGAATAAATTTAAGTAACAAATTTAGCAAAAAATTACCAACGTCATAAATACTAAAAGATAATCCCCACGACAATATCTCTTAAATTGAAATCAAATCTTGAGAATATTGCCAAGAAAAAAAATCATTATTAATTTTTCATGTAAGCAATAAACCAGTATTTTTGGTGAAAAAAGAAATAATTATCTATAAAAATAAAAAAAAATATATGTGTTCAAAATAGAGATGTGGGGAATTATTGTTAATGGTTAAATATTCAAAAAAAAAAAAATGAATCTTTTAAGGAAAGAATTTTGAATTGACAAAATTTACTACTGTTAAAACCAAGAATATCTAGTCTATATCCATTAAATAAAGTAATTAGAGTAATTTTTAAACTCAATTTTATTTTCTAAATAAATGAGTTCTGTAAAAAACAAAAAAAAAAAAATCTAATATTCCGAATTGAATTTTTTTTATGAATGTTTCGAAAGGAAATTTTCAAAGACATTTTTATTTTTTTTTGATTAATAAAACGCGTTTTCATCATTAAAAGACAAATGTATTATAAATTAAAAACAATGAATATTTCGAGTAATATTTTTTAATTTTCTCTTATGTTAGAAAAAAATTTTTTAGGAATGAAAGATTTTCTTCTTAATTGGATGTTATATGATTTTTTAAATGTTTCCAAATTTCGCAAGACATTATTATCTTAATTAGAATAAATAAAGTAGATTTAAAAAATTTTGACTCACTTTATAATGTTAATGGAAACTTTTTTGAGGTTTTATTCCAGTATTCTTCTCAAAAAAATATTTTCAAATTTTTGGATCAGAATCATTTTTTCTAATTTTGCGAATTTTAGTTTTGCTGTTTTCAAATTTTTTTTTTCTTTTTTTTTTCTTTTTGATTCTTTTTTTTTTTGATAAAACAAGATGATGTGAAAAAAAAATGATCTTCGAAAAGACTAATAATCACTATGAAAAGTGAGACTATATAATGTCTTTAAAAATGAATTTAATTATTCATAAAAAATCTTGTTGTTCAACTTTTTTTCAGTGAAAGTTCAGTAATAAAAAATGGGTAATGCTCATTTCAAAAATTGTGACTCACTTTTTTTTAGTTTTTGGTTTTATTTTTTTTAATTTTTAAAATATCAGATTTTTATATATTTGTAATGACTTTTAAGTGAATTACTAATCATATTGAGTTATTAATTGTTCTTCAATACTAAATGATATTTTTTTTTTTCAATTTATTATTTCAAGTGAGTCACAATTTTTGAAATGGTGTTTATATATATATATATATACATATATCAAATATTCTAATTAAGAAAAATCTTTGAAATAAAATATACCAACTAGAAAAAGAAAGGCATTTGACAACAATTTACATATCAAAAAGTCAAGTCTATTTAAAAATAATAGTGATCATCAAATTATAAATGTAATTCTTTCAAAAAAATTGATTAATTCAATAATTATTTGGAAGACAACTTTTTTAAAAATACAGTATCGAATGAAAATCGTAATTTAAAATTTGTTTTTTATCATTTTAAGGCCAAGTTCGTTATATAAGGGATAAATTAATAGGGGGTATTTTGATCTATTATGAATCTTAAAATGAAAGTTTTATAATACATGATTAATTTAGTATTTATTTTTCAGAAAGTTTGAAATCTATTTTTTTTATACTTTATACAATGTTTTATTTTTCTACTTCTGATTCTTGTTATACCTGTTTTTATCTAATTATTTTTTTTTAGTTCATTTTTTTTCCTCTTGCTCTTCCTCTTCCTCTGGTCTTTCTCGTCTTCTTCTTCTTCTTCTTCTTCTTCCCCCTCCTCCTCCTCCTCTTCCTCCTCCTCATCTCTTTCCTCTTCCTCTTCCTCTTCCTCTTCCTCTTCCTCTTCCTCTTCCTCCTCCTCCTCCTCTTCATCTTCCACTTCACTTTCATCCACTTCATCCTCATCTAATTTCATTTCATCTTCCTCCACTATGTCCTCTTCATCTTCATCTTCCTCTTCCTCCTGATCTTCCTCATCTAATTTTATTTCATCAGATTCGTTATCTAAATGCATATCAATATCATTAAAGAATTTTTCCACCACATCTTCTTCTTTCTCTGAATTTTCGAGGCCAAATTCAAATCCAAAATCATTATCGTCACTGGCTTTATTTACAATTTGTTCTCTTTGCTTTTTGGCTTTATCTCTTTCAATTTGGATTTTTTTATTATGCTTTCTTATTTTTTCTTTTTCAATTTTTTTCCTTTCTTTTTCTTTTCTTTTCAAATCCTTTTTTTTTTGTTTTAATTCCAAATTGGCTTTTTGCTTTTTATGTTTGAATTCAATTTCTTGGTCTTTAATTTCTTTTTCTTTTAATTCCTTTTGAGAAGAAAATGTTTTCCATAATTCATCTACTTGATTGTCTTTCTGTTGCGGCTGCCCCTGCGTCTTTTTCTGCTGCAGGTTATTATTTTTTATAAAATTATCAAAATTGAAAAAATTATTTGTTGTTTTTCGTTTTCCTTCTTTTAATTCTTCCTCTTCATCATTGCCATCATCATCACCACTACCAACAACATCATCATCATCAGTTTTTTTATAATCTTCCTGGATTTTTCCATTTATATTACCCTTCTCAGATTTATTATCCGAATCATCGGAAAAAATGTTGTTATCAGAATCACTTAAAAACCAATCATGGAATGGGGAACCTTTATCCAAATTCTGGTTATCACTCAAAAAATCATTTAAATTTTCAGAGTCCTGAATATTTTCATTTTCTGAAAAATCTGAAGATGATGATAAAAAAGATTCATTTGAAGATGGTGTTAACGATGAAGACTCTGAAGTTAAAAACAAATCATACCGGTCTTCATTCAAATTGATATTTAATTTTTCTTCTTTTTGTTT
Source organism: Anaeramoeba flamelloides (assembly GCA_027625915.1). Classification (NCBI taxonomy): domain Eukaryota; family Anaeramoebidae; genus Anaeramoeba; species Anaeramoeba flamelloides. The sequence goes on along the minus strand of JANTQA010000060.1, from coordinate 4,577,743 downwards.
GACATATTGTTGCAATTCTCGCAGAGTCTGTTTGTCAAGAAGGTCAATTTCAATTTTTGGAATAATCCTGTAAGATAAAAACGGATTTGAAGAAATTCCATTCTTATGCATTTGGCTTTTTTTTGGTATAAGATTGGAATTTCTCTTCTTGATGATATTCAGAATTTCTTTTTTTTCAAAATAGGTTAAATTATTAATTTTTCTTGTTAACATTTTTTTTTCTTCATAATTTAAGCATTTTTTTTTCCACATGCTTTGAGTATTTTTTGTGTTTAATATTTGATCAAATAAATTTTCTGATATTATTGCTGACTTGCCAAATTTATAAATATTAATATTTTGTAGTTTTTTTAATTCAAAAATGGAATTTTTATCTTGATCATCATTATTTTGATTTTTATTTTTACCATTGCTCCGATTATTTCTCTTTGTGGGGTTGAAAATAAAACAAAAGTCAGACAATTTTTTAAAATTACGAAATTTTTTTTTTCGTAAAACTTTTTCATTCACATTTTTAGAAAATATTGTTGAAAAAATTCCATAAGGAAATTTCTTTAATTTTTTTTTTGAATATATTGGATATTTGAGTTCATTGGTTTCACTGATATTATTTCCAATTCTGTCCAAACGATTTACCATTTTATTTAATCCGTTTTTAATAGTGTTTTCATTTAGAGCAAATTTCCAGATTTTTTCTGGGTTTGGATCGTTAATTTTGATCCAATTTTGTTTCTTTTGTTTAATTTTATCTCTTGTTGTTAATTTTTTTTTTTTTTTTTTATTTTTCTGAAAATCATTTTTTTGAATGTTTTTTAGTGAGTTAATTTGATGGTTAGTATTTGGCTTTTTTTTTTTTTTTCTTTGCCCTAAAGGTGTTAAACTCAATGAAATTGGTTTAATATTGCTTTCAGAATGTGATCTTTTTCTTGTTTGACTTAATCCAAATTTTCTTTCATAAAAGTTATCGTTTTTTTTCCTTTTTGATAAGGTCTTTGGGCTTAAGTGTTTCAGAAATAATTTTTTTTTAAGAGATTCGAAAAATTGTTCTGGACAGTTGATAGTTTTTAATTTCTTGATTAAATAGTTTTCAGTTAATTTGTCAAGTTGGTTACTTAATCTAATGCATATAGGTTTGAAATCAGAATATAGCATGTTAATTGCATTGCTTAATTCATGCTTCTTGCCATACACCATTTCAATATTTGATTTTATTAATTTTAAATCTTTTTTGATCCTTTCAATGCTATCATATTCCTTTTTCGAGATTTTGTTTTCAATGTCATACAAAGTCAGATTCTTTTCATCTGGCACCAATTTGTGATATTTGCTTGTAAATTCGGGATAGCAAACATTTGGCAAAAATAAAAAAAATTGTGCTTCGTTGTATTGTAAAAGATCCCAGATTTTGTCTTTTGAAATCATTTTGATCCTTTCTTTCTTATATTCAAATAGCAACTTGTTCAATTCGTTTTCAAGATCCTTAAAGGAACTTAATTCTTTCATGTTGATTGGTGTGAAGCTTCTTGAACGGTTGATCTTGTTGTTAGGTGTGCGAAGAATTGGTGTTGAATTCTTGTTAGATTGGTTGTCTTCTTGTGTGGGTGTTTGTGAATTAAACTTGATTCCTTTGGTTTGACCCCATTGTTGTAATAGCTTTTTCTCTAAATTCGTTCGAAAACCTTTCTGCGGGGTTACTTGTTTTTGATCTTTGCTCTCCTTCTTCATATTCGCTTTTTTGTTTGGATTCTTTTTTTCTGAGGTCTTTAAATCTGATTTGTTTCTTGTATATTTAAATATTTCATAGTCGCTATCCATTTTTTCTGACTTTCCCTTTCTTAAACGTCCCATAATACTACTTCGACTCCAATCTTGTGAATTTTTAATTTTTTTTTTTTTGTTAATGTTATTGTTATTGTTATTGTTATTGTATTGTGATTGTTATTATTCAATAATGAATAGTAATTTCTTTAGATTTTGTTGTTATGTTGGGTTTAATTATTAAAGTTTTTTAATTATTATCGGGAATTGGGTCCATTTTCCCATTTTTTTTGAAAATTTTATTAAGAGAAAATTACTGAAAAGTGAATATTTTGGGTACTACAAGATATTGAAACTTTGGAACCAAAACACCACCCACCAGTCTATTTTTGAAAAGAATCAAAGTAATTCAGAGTTGAATCTGTAATTTTTCAATTTTTTAGAACATATTTTTTTGATTAAAGTTTTGGTTAAATAAAAATTATGTTTTGAATCAAGAAATGTGTTAATTATGAATCGCTCGAAATTAAACCAATAAAAAATCAATCCGAGAAGGTGTGTATTTTACACAAATATTTTCTTTTAGAATGTTAAACACTAAAGATCTCCTTTCCAAATAAACCTGTTAAAATCTTGAAAAAAAAAAAAAATGGAATCAAAGTGTATTTTAGAAGATTTCTTTCTTCTTTATCTTCTTAATTTGTAAGGGAAACAAAAAAGTCAATGTCTTGAAATTTTCACATTCACATTACTATTTATTATTATTTTAAAAAAAAATTTTATACAATTTTATTTTCAAAGTTCTTTTTTCAAAGATTTTTTTTATCAAAATAAAAAAAATAAAAGAATACTGTTCCAAAGATTAAAGAAAAAGATCTTGAATTATTGAAATCAAAAAATAACAAAAAAAAGCACAACTAAAAGAAAAATGAAATATGTTTAAATAATTTAAAGCAACAGTCATGATTATTTTGTTTTTTTTACAATTTAATGGAAAAAAAAGAATATTAAAATCAAACAAATATCAGCCAATAAATCTATTTTTCTGAAAAGGAATTTAATAAATATAATGTTTTCTTTACCAAATATAAATTATATAAATTAAATGAAAATTATAATTAAAATTCATTTTGAAAAATTCTTTATGAAAATTAAGTAATTTGTTTATCAATAATTTTTTAAATAATAATTTTTCAATTCATTATTAAAAATGAAATCAAGTACACAATTGCAAATATGGAATGTTGAAAAGAAGAAGTATTTTTTTTCATATATTACACATCAAACCAATAAATACATTAGTTTTTTTTAGTTTTTCAGGCAAAAAGTGGGTAATTTTATTAAATCACCCATCCTGATGTACAATAATAATAAATGATTTTTTAATTATATTAATTTCCATTTTTTTATTGGTGTGTAAATATATTCTACTTGGGTAGATTACACACTCTTTTTCTTATTAACACATTCATTTATTTGGAAAAAGAAATGATTTGAATTGTTCAATTTGGAAGAAACTGAGCCACTCAAAATTGGTAAAATGTATCCGGCCCCTTAAGGTTTACAATCCCTGAAATTTGAAAGAAGATTATATTACGTAGGGTGTAGTGACTTGTTAATTTGGTTCTTAGCTGATCTGTCTTGAATTTGGTATGAGTTTTAATAGTGTTTCAAAATGTCAATTTTTGACAATTTATTTTTTATTTCCGAAATAGGAATTGAAGAATGTAAGATTAATAGATTGGTAGGTGTTTAAGAATAAATTTAATTTTTTGGGTTGTAGAGAAGAAAATTTTTAAATACTTTTTTGTCAATTAACTTGATGAAAAAAGAAATTTTTTTAAACGCTCCAAATAACCCCAAACCTAATTAAAAATTTCAATCAACAACCCAAAAACCACATTTTATTATAATTTAAGTTCCTGATATATTAGTCTTGCACTCTTCAATTCAGATTTCGGAAAAGAAAAAATAAATTGTCAAAAATTGCCGTTTTGAACCACTTTTAAAACTCATACCAAATACAAGATCGATCAGCTAAGAACCAAATTAACAATTCACTACACCCTACTCAAGACAATCTTGTTTCAAATTTCAGGGATTATAAACCTTAAAAGAGCTTTTAAAATCAAAAAATGATTTCGATTCTGTCAAAAATGAAAAAAATAATAAAGGATATGAACAACAAAAAAAAAGAAAAGAAGTCAGCCACATGAGTCAGATATAGAATTAGATTCCATCAGTAAAGTATTTTTGCAAGATTAAGAAAAGAAAAAGATCTTGTTTTTGAGAAAATGAAATTCAAAACCCCAATTTATTTCTTTGTAAGTAATTAATAAAATGCAAAAAGAAGATGAAGCAAAAAATTTTTGCCATTTAAAATTTAAATACAAGCAAAACATTCGTTTTTTGAAAACTTGGTGATCAAAATTGCTATTATTTAACCAATTTATTGAAGCTTTTTAAAAATTTTGGGTTGAGACTTTTTTGAAAGGATCTTTTATTATTGTTGAAAGAAAAAATTTTGGTTTGCAATATTTTCTTTTAATCAGATCAAAGAACAAAAATTGGTCTGGAAATTGAAACTAATGGAGTTTTCTCATTAAAAAGTGCTGTTCACAATTGTATTATTTTGTTTTTTTCATTTTAAAACTTTACTGAAACCTGAAAAGAAAAAAAACCTTCAAAAAGAAGTGAAGGTAAAAAGAGAAAAAAAAGAAGAGATAAAAAGAATTAATTATCTACTTGACTTTTCCTGTTGAATGTAAGGCTCGTTGAAAATGAATTCTTTATGATTTTTTTCCAAATAAGGAGTGTGTACTTGTGACTCACAATCTTCACAATAATGAACTTTGCAAACTTCACAATAAAAATTTGCTCTTTTTTTTTCACAAATTTCACATTCAGGAAACAAAAGTTCAACTGAGCTTTGTGTGTCTCTTAATATTTGAGGATCTTGTCTTTTTTTTTTTTTCTTTTTCTTGCTACTTTTATGTTTTTCATGTTTTGTTTTATTTCGCTTCTTTTGGTGTTTGTTCTTTCTATTAGGGTTTTTTGATTTGTTTATTTTAGCTTTATTTCTTTTCTTTGTTTTTTTTTTCTTTCTGGAGTTCTTTGATTTGTTCATTTTTTAGATAGTTTTTGTTTTTGAAACTTTAAATTGGTGATCAATTATAAGTCTGGGTTGAAGAGAAAAAAAGAAAAATGAAATTTTGAAAAGTATTTTCAAAAATATTTAAGGAAATAGTGCTACTATAGATTTTAAATAATGAAAGTTTGATGTAGTTAGGGGTAAATTTTATGAGTTCTATATAATTTCAATGAGGTTAAATCAAATCTTGGATTGATATTATTTCATAAAGAATTATTAGATTTTTTACTAAATGATCTCAATTAAAAATTTTCATTTTGGAAATTGTTTTTTAATTCCTTCCTCAAATATAAAAAAAAGAAATCAAAATGAGAATATTATTCTGGTATTTAAAAAAGCATATTTTAAACTCACAAGGAACTATTTTAATCAAATTTTTCAATTTCAAAGATTTATTCAATTATCAATTAACATAAAAGCCCAAAAATTTATTTATTTATTTATTTTTTCTTTTTATAAAGTAAATTGTATTTTTAATATTTTTCTATTATTTCAGAAATAATTCGTTAAAATAATCTTTTGGTTTTTATTATAATTTATTATAAAAAAAATTGAATGTTTTAGCAGCTAATCAAAATTTCATGATAAATTTAAGAAAGATATTTTTCAACTTTAAAATCTTTAGATTGATGACTCATCCTTTAAATTTTATGTGAAATACATATTTTCTTTCTTGAATTGTTGGGATTTAAAACTAATACATAGATCAAATTAATTGAAAATGATCAACTGTTGATACTTAATTAACCGAATTTTTAGTAAGGAATTTGGACCATAGAACACTAATTTTTTTGTCCACAATAACAATTTAATATAAGTTAGAACTTCTCTGTAGTAGACAATAATCTTTTAAGTAAATAAATATCAGGAAAATTTTCATTTCTATTCAATATTATGAATTATTGTTGGTTTTAATTCTTTATAATGAATTAAATTTTTAGTGAATTTTTGGCTTTATTTGTGTTATTCTTTTTTTTTTTTTTTATAATCTTTATTACATAGTATTTCTAATTTAAAGTTATGTGTTTCACAATTTTATATTTTTTTTTCAGACAAAGTTTTTAAATGAGAAAAGTAGGATTCATAAATAGATATTTTAAAAAATAATATAACTCTTGGTATTAAGAATGCGTTGAAAAAAAATTTATGAAAAAACATGATAAAAGTTAAAAACAAATTATATCTTCAACTAAATGAAATACCAAAAAATTAATAAACAATGTAATTTTCGCATATTTATAAACTAATTCATCATTTTTCTTTGAGTTATTTTGTAAGATACTTTATCAAAAATTGTAAACTGTTTAAAAAAAAATCTTGTAAAAAAAAAAATCATAAGGTTTATTTTTTAAAGGTTAGTAGTAACCAAATGAATGTCTAAAAATAAAAGAATAGTAATTTTCAATTTTTTTACATTTTGTTAAAAAAAAAAAAAACAGAAATTCCAATTAATAAATATTAATTTTACAAAAAAAAACATTTTTTTGAACTGGAAAAAAAAAACAAATACAATTTGTATTAAAATATAAAAAGCACCATATTAGAAATTTTCAATTATAAAAAAAAATTCTATTTTTACCTTTTTTGGACATAAGTAACTATTTCAGAGATAATTTATTATTTTCAACTTGTATAAGAACAACAACGAAATTTTATGGAAAAATATTGAAAATAAGAATTAATTGAAGAAAAAGAGAAACCCAAAATACAAACAGAGTAACCATGGTGGGTAATGCACTTCAAATATAATATTTGGAAAATATTTGAATATATTTTTATTGTTATCTATTTTTTCAAACTTTTAATTAAATAATGTTTTTCAATTTATTTGTTCCATAATATTTTTGGGATAGACATCTTGGGCTGTATTTCTCATTTTTTCATTGATTTATTATTTTTTTTTTGTATAATATAAAAATTAAATTTTAATATAAACTAAAATTCAAAATTTTCCACACAGCTAAAACGTTCCAAACAATCACAATAATACAATTTTATTGAAATTGGAGATACTTTTGATTTTTGAAAAATATGATAATCATTTTTTCATCTTTTCGTTTTTGTTTTCATTTCATTTTTTAAATTACGTAATTTGTTTTGTTCGATCAAAAATTTTTTTCTGAATGATTGATATTAGGTTATAGTTGAGTTGGTTCAAATAGAAGAGCTCGAATAAAATTAGTTCATGGTAGTATCTAACCTTTGATCAATCAATATTCCTAATAGAATTTAAACAAATTTACTAATTTATTTTTTTTTTTTGCTCTCTCCAAAATTTTTAACACACCAAGGATTTATTTGTATTGATAATTATTTATTTATTGTTTTCTGAGTATTCTCATTTATAAACAAGTGTTACCATTTTAATTAGTGAATGGTTCTAATTTAGGTATTTCTTCTTGAACTGATTAAATAAGTTTTTTTTTTTCACAAATCGAATTTTGGTGTGTTAAAAATTTTGAATTGGGGTTGATATTAATGTATTTTTTTAAAATAATTAATACCATAAAAATATTATAAATAAGGCTTCTTCAAGATCAGTTTTTTTTATCTCTTGTAAATAAAATTACAAAAAAAATTAATAATTATCTCATTTTATTAATTGAAATTCTAAATAAAAAATTTTTTAAATTCATATTAAGAATTGTTTTCAAATGTTCAGACTTTTTTAAACTTTTGTCAAGATTTCAATTTGAAAAAAATGAAAAGCTTGTCAAAATTTAAACTTTTATCATATTTTCTATATTAATAAATTGAAAATTAGTACCTTTAATTGTGGTGTAGAGGTTAAAGTGTGAAGAAAAGCATCTTTTTTTAAAAAAAGTTCACACTTTATTAAAAATACAAAATTTAAATTAGTTTTCTGTTTTGCTAAATCATAAAAAAAAAACATCTTCACTTGTTTAAAATGACCTACTTGTATTTTTTGTATTTAATAACTTTTCAAATTCTATATATATATAAATACTTCATGATCTGTTTTCACTCATGACTTATTTATCATTTCAAATTTCTTTTTGATTAATGTTTTTTTCTAAAATTCGAAAATGGTAATTAATCAAAGCCAAAAAAACTAAGAATAATAGTATTGTCTATTAAAAATATTTCACCTTTAAAGATTAATAAATAAAAATATAAACTCTTTTGGAATATTTAAGTGTTATTATGTCAGATTTATATTTCAATTGTTTGGAAAAAATATTTTAATGAGAATAAAAAATTCAGAGAAATTTAGTAAAAGCTTGAAAAATTGAAAATGACAAGAATTTGCAAATAGTACAAAAGAATATTCATATTTTTTAAATACCACTGCAATTTTAGTTCTCGAGATTAATTCTTTTCTCCATTTTTTCTTTTTTTGAAATAAAAAATCTTTTATCGCATTATATTAAAAATATAAATGTCAAAATCCACAATACACCAAAAGAAAGAAAAAAACACACTAACAAGAAAGAAACCAAAGTATACCTTTTCACCACCCACAAAACCAAAAAAACAAAACAACAAAAGGAACCAAGCCAAAACAAAAACAAAAAAAGTGAATGTAAAAAAACAAATGGGTCAAAAAGAAAAAGAAAGTTGGTTTGAATTTGGTTCAAATATCGAACAAACAACAACAAAAGAATTTCAACCACAACCATCAAGTTCAATGGATCTTGATGAACTTGAGTTGCGCATTAAGGAATCCGAAGCCTTGGACCAGCCTTCCACAATTGTCCAGGAGCATGAAGTGGGCTTTCAAGTTGAGTTTGAGAATTCTGACACAGGATCAGAAGCAAGCACAGACACTGACACTGGCACTGAAAGTGATGATGAAAATGAAAACAAAAACAAGAGCACTAACAAGAATGAAAGTCAAGATCTAAATACTCTCTTAGATAAAATCAATACCAGCCCAAAAAAAAAGGACTTTAAAACAGACATTGGCCAATGGAACAAAGATTCGAAATTTAAATTTAATGTAGTTTCCAATAAAAAGTCGATCAAGGAAAAACGTAGAAACAGGTTTCGGAGGTCTTACTCGAGAGTAAACAGAAAGTCAAACACAGAACCTCTCGGTTGGAGGAAAAAAAATGGTCTGCGAAAAGTAAAAAGCGACGAAGCAGACGATCTTTTTGTCAGCGAGTTTGATGGATTTGTTATTATGAGGAGTAGTGACAAATTCCAAAGATCACCACCTCGTGTTTCTTTAACAATTGAAGAAATCGAAAAAATGGAACTAAAAAACCTGGAAAAGCAAAAATTAATAGGCATTGAAAATACATTACGACAAGAACCCAAACCTTCAAAACAAAAAAAAAAAAGAATTAAAACAAAAAAATTGAAAATTCTCAAAAAAAAAAAATAAATTTGTTTCCTCTTTTGAAAACAAAAATCCAAAATATGTTTTGATCAAATTAAACCTTTGTTTAGACATGGGTGTTTGTTTATTTTTTTTTTTCCACTTTTTCTGTTTCTGTTTCTGTTTCTTTTTCTATTTCTTTTTCTTTTTCTTTATCTTTTTCCTTTTTTGTTCTGTTTTTATTTTCTTCTGATCATTACTAAAATTTGAAGAAAACGTCATTCAATAAGAAAACTGGAATGGCACTGTTCTCAAATTGAAGATCCCATTAAAAGTAATGTCTCGTTCATATTCTATTAACAACAAGCTTGAAATCAAAATTCAAGATCTCTTGGTAATGTTGAATATAAATGAAAGTGTTTTGGTTCACAGCCCATAATTTTTTTTCTTGAATAAAAAGGGGTAAAACTAATTAAAAGAAATATAAATGGAAATTCGAATAGAAAAGAAATAAAATTTACAATTTAAGATTGATGAATATATTTTTGGCAATTTTGAAGTAGAACTGTCAAATCTCTAATGCAAAAATTTCAAAAAGCAAAAAACAAAATCTTTTTCAATTGAAAAAAGTAGTAAAAAATACAATAATATATTTCTCATTTTACATACATATAAATATATATATATTAAAATATTTACTATTTCTTCAATAATGGTCTGGATCTTTAACTGAAAAAGAGTTTTGTTTAAAATAATCCTTTTTTTTTTTATTCACACTGTGGGAATTAATTTTCTCTTACGACTGTCAGGGTTTTTTTTTTACATTTAAAAGAATATATTAAATTCTTTGATTTTATTCACTTTTTTCAGATAAAATAAAAAAAAACCCTTGTATTTTTCAGGATTTGGAGGAATTGAGTAAAATTTTTGATTTTTCTCTATATTTTTAAATTATGGAAAAGTACTCTTGGTTTTTCTTGGAATATTTGTTTCGATTCAATAAACAAGTTTTTCTTAATATAAAATAGAGAGAAATCTAGAAATATGTTGGCACTTTTTAAAACTTAGAGATGGGACTTTTTATTTAGATTATTATATTAATGATATTTACTATTTTATCAATAGTCTTGACCTACCATGTAGAAATTTGGATTATTAAATTGTTTCAAAATTGTTTAGTTTTTACAGTGAATAATTGTAAGTTTTATATTTCTCAATTAATATTGTAATTATTTTTTAGAAAATTTTAAATTTTTTAATATATATTCAAAAAACCAGATTTTTAATTTTCTTTTGGATTTTATACCTTTTTTGAAAGATTACAAATCTGATTTGATCTATTTTTACTTCTCTTTTAAATATTAAACTTTAGGAATGTAACTGAATTTAAAAATAAAATGTGTTTTTTTGATCAAAATATCAATTACATTTGATTTTTTTTTTGAGTAGGATTGTATCAATAAGTCTATAAAATAATTGACAATGTATATTGATTTAAACTTTTATATTTTTTCTCCCTTAGATAATTTTTGTTGATTAAAAATCATCTTGATTTTATAAAAATTAACTTTTCCTTTTAGGAGGATTAGTTAAAAAAGTTTCTAATTCTGATCTCAAGTTTCGAAATATTTTATTTTTGATAACTGGTTTGATTTACAAGTTTTATCCGAATCTAAGCTCATTCCAAATTCTTGAATATTTTTAACAATTATTATTACTTTTTACTGTTTTAGGATTTAGTATTTTTCATTATTAAAATTAAACCATATGCAAAATTTTGAATATGTACAACAAAATTTTTTTTTTTTTTTTTTTATGGATATTGTCTTTGAGTTGTTAAACCTTGTGAATTCTGGTGTAGTACCATAAAGTAATATAAAGTACCTAGATTTTTTTAATTTCCAAAATAAAAATAAAATTCCCTAAATTGTCTTTACATCTCTTAAATAGTAAAAAAATAGATATTTTTCCAAAATTCAAAGGAATGGGGACAATGAAATATCTTTTTCATTTTTTTTATATTTTATAAAAAATAATGTTATTTTTTTTTTCTGTTTTATCAGTTAAGTGTTCTAGGTTTTTTTGAGGTTTTCTATTTTATTCAGAAAATCTATTGATTTTCCATTATTAACAAAATAATAATAAAAAGATAATGAACTTTTTTTTTTTTTTTAATTTTAAAATAAAACAAGTATCTATAATAAAGAAAAAAAATAAAGACGCTTTCAAATAATTTAAAAGAAAATAGAAAAATATTTGATTCTACTCAATTCTTTTAAATTTTGAAAATATAATTTTGTTTTTCTTGTTTTTATACTGTTTGATTCTGAAAATTGATAACTTTCCACAATAAAAAATTTTTCAAATAAATATTAAAATCATTAAATACTTGATTAATTTTATCATTAAATTTTATTCTTTATTATTTTTTAAAATAATACTTTAATTATTTTTTTTCTTCTTATTTTTTTCTTCATCTTTTTCTTTTTCTTTGGGCTCTTGTCATGGTTTTATACAATTAATTTTAATTGTTCTATTGTACAAATCAATAATTAGTTTGGTTTTGTACAATCATCAGGTTGGGGGTAAAAAACTCCACAAAATTATAACTTTGAAATAATATTTGATATATTTTTTATATAAAAAAAAAATAAAAACAAGCCTTCAATAATAATAACAACAAGATTTAATTTTTTCAATTGAGTATTTTTTTTAGAAGTATAAACATCAAAGGTGAAAGATCAAATCTTGTATAAAATCTAATCCCTTTCCAACTTTTTTATTATATTTTTCTAAGTATATGTTGACTTCTTCATTTTTTGTGTATTTATCGAGTGAATTCTTAACTAATGATATAAAATATTTTTGAATATCGATTATGAAACTTTTAACGATACTTTTTCTTAAATAGAATAATCATGATGAGTTCGAAAGGACAGTTCCTTTTGTATCAAGGATCTTCTTAAAAAATAATAAGTATTCGAAAAGGTAATTAATAAACTCTCTAAATATTTGATCTTTTAAGGAATGGGAGTCTGTAATTTGAGGTATTTATAATTTTATAAGATGGTTATTTTTTAATTTTTTAACAATCCTCCACATTTTTTCTTCCTTTATATGCCACTACAACCCAAAAAAAACACTAAAAATAGAAAAGTGAACAAATACTTTCCATTAATATGACTAAAAAAACTAAATGAAAAAATAAAAATAAATAAAGTTTCAATTTAACATTTTCTTGAAAACATTTTTTGCCAAAATAATTGAATTCAAAGTTGAAATTCTGTATATTTTAATAAACAATCTTTTATATTAACTCATCTACTAAAACAAATTCTAAATTATGTGAATTTTATTTTCACAAAAGGTGCTAATTTGGTCTTCAAATGTTTTTTTTATTTTTAAATGGAATAATCAAAAAAAAAGTTATTTTAAAAAGATAAACTCTCTGGAAAACTATTCTAATTTAATATATTAACTTATACTTTTATTTCAAAATTTTCTCAACACCAATTTTTCAAAAAAAATATAAAAAAGTGAACAGTAATTTCAATAAATATTTTCGATTTTCAAAAGTTGAGATTGTTTTTATTTGAAAAAAATTTATCCTAGTGGTTATTTTTATTAAGTTATCCTTTTTTCTCTGATAAAAGTAAATATTAACAGAAAAAAAATCGATCTCAATTTCCATTGATTTTTTGTTCAAATAGTTGTTTTTGTTACTTAATAAAAAGAAATCAAAAATAATAATAAAAAAAGAATTCCAAATCAATTTGAGGTAGAAATTTTTGATCAATTATTAAAAAACGAAAAAAAATAAAGAAAATTCAAATTTAAAAGGTTTCTTTATTGTAGATAAGTATAATGATCATTTTTACATTTTAAAAAAAAAAATAATTGAATATTTTTTTTGCATTCAAAAAAGATGAAAAGACCATTAAAAAAAGATTCTAAAAATAAATAAATTTTTTAAAAATTTGTTTTACTAATAAATAATATCAAAAAATAAAAGTAAGAATATTAATAAAAAAAAATAATAATTTAATTAGAATTAATCTATATCTACTTCAAGATCATCTACATTATCATTTATTTCTTCAGTGTTTATCTTTTTTTCATTTTCATTTTTTGGTTTTTTGTCTTCCTTTGTTTCTTTCTTTTCTTCTTCTTTCTTTTCTGTTTCCTTATTTTCATTTTTTTGTTCTTCATCTTTTTTTTCTTCATCTTTCTTTTCTTCATCTTTCTTTTCTTCTTCTTTCTTTTCTTCATCTTTTTTTTCTTCATCTTTTTTTTCTTCTTCTTTTTTTTCTTCTTCTTTTGGCTCTGGCCTAGGTTTGCTAAAAATTACTTTACAATTATTAAAGAATTCTTTAAATTTATTTTGAATTTCTTCAGAAGAAATTACAATATCTTCATATAATTGTTTTTTCTTTTGTTGTTCTTGTTTCTTGTTTGACCAATCTTTCATCTCTTTACAATAGTTTTCAATTTTAGCTGTATCGTCTTCTTCTAAATGATCAAATTCGTCTTTTTTTAAATTTTCTAAGCAAAGTTTGACTTGATTATGGATGGTTTGGAAAAGCTGGGGCCTTTTTTCGCTTTCTTCGAATCTGTATTGGATTGGATCCCCTTCTTTTTTTAAGGTTTTTAAACGATTTTCATATTCGTCTTTGGAAACATCAAAGCCGTCACCATAAATCCAATCTTCCATTTTATCTAAATCTCCCATAATTTCGTTAACTTTTTTTTCAGAAACAAATGGTTTCCAAGTTGTCCAAAGGTTATTTCTTAAATCATAAATATAAGATTCTAAGGAATTCTTCATATTAAGTTTTTCAAGAATAATTTTATTTTGGACCTCAATTTCATATTCGATTTTAATTAATTCTTCCATTGAAAATGATGGAATTGAGAAATCAACAACATTGGTATTTAATTTTCGAAGTTTTTCTACTTGTTTTAATTTGGTTTTATATTGTGGTTCTTCTTCTTTTTCCTCTTCTTTTTCTTTTTTTTCTTCTTTCTTTTCTTCTTTCTTTTCTTCTTCTTTCTTTTCTGTTTCCTTTTCTTCTTCTTTCTTTTCTGTTTCCTTATTTTCTTCTGTCTGTTCTTCTTCTTTCTTTTCTTCTTCTTTATTCTCTGTTTTCTTTTCTTCTTCTTTCTTTTCTTCTTCTTTCTTTTCTTCTTCTTTCTTTTTTTCTTCTGTTTTTTCTGTTTCTTTCTTTTCTTCTGTATTTTCTTCTGTGTTTTCTGTTTCTTTCTTTTCTTCTTCTTTCTTTTCTTCTTCTTTCTTTTCTTCTTCTTTCTTTTCTTCTTCTTTCTTTTCAGTTTCCTTATTTTCTTCTGTATTTTCTTTTGTTTGTTCTGTTTGTTTCTTTTCAGTTTCTTTCTTTTCAGTTTCCTTTTTTTCAGTTTTTTTTGGTTGTTTTTTTTTAATTCTAACTTTAACTTCTTCCATTACAGTTTCAGAAAGGTTTACTGAACGTAATTTAAAGATACCAAAGTTGTCAATTTCAAAGCGTACTTTGATTAAGGATGGCTTTTCGGCATTCATAGGAACATCTTTAATATCATAGGTACCAATTAAAGTATTTGAAGATGGGATATCTGAAAATTCAGGCTGTTCTTGTCCTAAAAATTTAGGATTACCGTATTGGGCTTGGAGACGGAAAGGAACAGATTTGGTGAATTTAATTTCTTTTAAAGTTGGTACAATATTGTTTCGTTTAACTAGATTTAAGGAATTTGATTTATTCAATTCAATTGGTTCGTATGTGGTCATTTCTTTGTTTTCTGGAATTTTTAATTCAACTTCGACCTTTTCTTCTTCTTCTTCTTCTGCTGTTTTGTTCTCTTCCTTTTGAGATTTTGGATCAGCAAGGTCTTTCCAACATAACAAAATTGGATAAATATTTGAGTCTTTAAAGGTTATAGATTTGGTCATAAATAAGGGACTCAAGATAGCTGCGTGATAAGCACAGCCTCTGGCAACACATTCTGTGGCGTTGAGGGTCATTGATAAGGGCTCTCCATAATATTCCTGAAGTTTTGATTTAAATAATGGGATTCTAGATGAGCCACCAACAATTTCCATGGCCTTGATCTCTTTAATATCCTTTTTGGATAATTTGATTGCCCTTTTGACAACTTCAATTGCTTCGTCGATTATTGGGGTGATCAATTCTTCGTATTCGTTCCTTTGTAAGGTTAAAAAGATGTCTCGGTCGTTATGTAAGCAATCAACAGAAAATGGTACCTGTTTAGGTGCTGAGGAAAGCATAACCTTGGCCTTGATAACTGCGTTTAAGAATCTACACAGGGATTTTTTTCTTTGGATATCAGACAATTTGATTTTGAATTTTTCTTCAATGATTTTGGCAACATGATGAAAGAACTTCCAATCAATTTCCCTGCCTCCGACTTTCGTGGAATGAGACTCAGCCAAGATCTGAATTTTATTTTTTGTAAACGAAGCAACAGTGGCTGTGATATGTGAATGTCCAAAGTCAACAAAGCACACAGTTTCTGCGTCCTTGGCCTTTTCTGGGAGATCTTTCTTGGGGAATCCCCAGGTCAAGCAGATTGCCTTGGGCTCTGAAATCATCGACAATACTCGGATCCCAGTGATTTCTGCGGCAGTTTTGAGTGCAATTTTTCTTCGATCAGAGTAATAGGATGGATAAGATAAAACACAATCATTACTTGCGTTATGCTTTTTGCCAACATCCTGTAAATATTTGAACATTTGAGTGCCAATTTGTGTTGAAGATAATGTTATTTTTTCCTTTTCGCCGTCTTTGTTGACTCCATAATCAAAATTGTACCCTACTTCCCCACTTTCTAAAGGAATAAAGTTTTTCCATCCCATCTTTGGTAAGATTTCTTGAAATTGTGGATCTTCATAATTTAATCCTAAATAGGATTTCATTCCAGTTAATGTGTTTTCATAATTTTGTACTTCTTGGGCCTTGGCAGTGTATCCAAATAATCTTTGTTTTCCACTAAAGCTAAAAAATGAACTATTATTTTTTTTTTATTTTTTATATATTTAATTTTGACAGAAAGCAAGAAAAGGTTTTGGATTTTTATTAAAAATTTTTAGAGAATCTCCTGTTTTGAAATTTGTGTTGTGTATCAAGAAATCAAACAATAATAAATTTGAACTTTTTGGTTGTTTCTATATCTCTTATTAAAAAAAATAATTATTTCAATTTATGGGGCATAATGAGTTTTTAGTACAAGTTCGTTTGAGTAAAAACAAATTGGTGAAATAAATTGAAAAAAAAATTTATGTTTTGATTTTTAATTTGTTTACTCCAAAAAATTACATGACTTTTATCAAGCTTTCAGCCTTTTTATGACTTTTATAACGCTTTGGGTCTAATTTACAAAACTTTCAAACACTTTCCTACACTTTTCAAGTGGAAAGGTATGACAAAAGTGATACAGCTTTGTAAAAGTCATGACTTTTTTTGTCGTGTTGCTTTTTCAATTGTTTCGATTTTGGTAAACTGGTTTATTTGAAATTTAAATGGAATAAAATTTCAGTTGATTATCTTTTTGCCAATAAGGAACTTGTAATTTCTTTTAGGATTCTTAATAAATCCAATATATAGCATAAAAAAGGGCGGGGAACAAATAAATAGAAATCACCAAGAGAAATCTATTTCTTGAAAGCCTTAAGTATACTAGTGTTTGAAATTTAAATGGAGCAAAATTTCGGCTCAGTGTCTTTTTGTAAATTAGGAACTCAGACTTTCTTTTAGGATTCCTAGTTAACTCAATATATACCATCAAAAAGAACCAAACAAATAAATAGAGATCACCAAGAGAAATCTATTTCTTTGAAAATTCATTAGTATAAAAAAGATAAGAAATAGAAAAATTAAGTGAAAATTTTTTCACATTTATTATTCAATAACAAGTATAGCTGTTTTAAAAAAAGTGTGGTCTAAAAGTTTTTTCAAGTGTTATACAAACTGTTTAAAAGAGAGAAGTAGAAAGTCTGAATTCCTAATGTTAAAAATTTTAGTTCGCCTTTTTTAAAATGGTTCTAATAAAAAAGAAGGAACTTTACGCGAAAAAGTAGTCTATTTTTTCGTTGAGTAACAAAGCTTGTCTTGAAAATCTGAATGTAGTTAACTTTTGTTTCAGAATTGAATGTTTTAGTTGTGAAAGTCTTGAAAAAACTTTTAAATAGATCGAGAAACAAGAAAGCAAATCTTAAAAAAAAAAAATAAAGATTTTTTTAAGGAGAAAATTGCTAAGACAAGGTATTTTTTTTTTTTTTCGAGATAGACAATAATTGAGACCAAATAAAAAAAAAACTTAAGGAATTATTTGGTTAAAGGTTTGTTCTGAGTGTATGTTTTTTTTTGTATGAGAGAATGGAAAACTTTTATGAATTTTTGTTGGTTGGTTGGCTGTAATAAAAAAAAATAAAAAAAAAAAAAAAAAATAAAGCAAAAGAAAGGAAAATTCTCAAGTATAACAAGTCTAGTTATTTTGGTGATTCAACTTGACGCAAAAGGAAGAATAAAAAAAAAATAAATGGAAAAGGGAAATTACGTACTCACTTTCTCGTTTACTTTGTTCATTATTGACAACATCAATACCCTTTCTTCGAACTAAAGCTACAACTCCTTTTGTATTTCCAAAATCAATCCCAACAAGAGACATATCTAAATTAAATTTAAAGAATAGTAATTAAAAAAAAAATGAAAAACTAATATGGATCTTTTCCTAAAAAAAAAATGAATCATCAGAAATTTAAATTAGTTTTGTTTGTAATATAGGATACAAAAAGAGCGAATTTAATTTGTACTTAACCCAAAACAATTCTTTTTCTCAAAGAATATTTGTTCAAAAAAGAGTGACTTTATAATCAAAAACTATACACGTAATCTAAATATTTTTTTCATCTTATGTTCGACTGTTTAAACAATTTTTTTTTGGTTTTTATATGTTTTATTACATTGGTTTCCAAAAGATCACACACGGAACACCAGACTGTGTTATTGAAAACATAATATTAATCTTAAGATTCATCTAATTTTTTTGACGATAAAAAAGTGATTTGGCAAATTTGAAATATTGATTTTTTAATAAAAATGGTAAATTACTTTAAAAAATTTGTGAAAGAAGGAAACACTGCTCACTGTAATAAAATTTTTAAAGGGGAATTAGAAAACTGTCTTGGATTTTCTCAATTATTTATTTGTTTGTTTGGATTTTTGAAATGAGATTAAACTCTTCTAAATTTGTAATTTGAAGGGAATGTAAGACTAGGTTTTTGACTATGTTTTGGACAGTGTATCTTTTATAATAGTAAAACCAACAAAAGATGTTTTAATATTTTAATTGATGTTTTAACCATTCTGGGTTGATAAAAATAACCTACTTTCTTGTAAGCCTTCTATTTTAAACTGTTTATATTTGTTAGCCGTACTTTTGTCTTGTTAACTTCTACAGAGTTGTTTAACTTGTGTTTCTTAATATAACCCTGTTTCTTATTGATAAAGAATTATAAATTAATTCGTAAAAAAAAAACTGAAAGAAACAAGAAGTAAATATGGTGTTGACTTCTAAATATTCTTGTATTTAAAAAGAAATTCAAAAAATAAAGAATCAAATTGAAAAATTTATATCCAAAAATTGAGTAATTTGAGATTATCTCATGTCAATCACAAGAACAATAAATGTGAATAAAATTGGAAAAATGATCAAAGTTTTCAAATAAATTCAATTTATAATTTATAATTTACTCACAATATAAAGGGGTTAACTTTCTAAATTGATTTGGGGTTAGGTACGTGGCCTTTTCGTGGACTAGGTGTTGTATTGGAACAATAAGATGAAAAAATATGATTTTTATTATAAAGACAAGATTTTGTGCTCTTTTTCCAGTTTTTTTTTGACCGCAATATTAGAGTTTTTTTTTTTTTATCATTAATTTTGCCACTAAAAACCAAATTTTCCAAGTCCTTAAAAATAGATGTTATAATATATTTTGATAATAAATTTTTCGATTAAATTGATTATTTATCCCAAAGTGCTAATATGTAAACCAAAATTCAAAATTAGGAACAAATTTTTTTTCTTAATATTTTGTTTTTCTTTTTCATTTATCTTTCAACTAATAAAATGATCACACTTTATTTTCATTTATTAAATTATATTGGTTATTATCTGTAAACACTTTATCAAAATACATTATTATTCAAAAAATAAAAAAAAATTATTTCTGATGAATAATGGGCACCTATTTTTGAAATTAAACCAATATAGAAGTCAAGACCTTAACCCAAATATATACTAATCTCTATTTTAATTCTGTTTTAAGTATAAATTTACAATATAACAAAAAATATTATTAATTGGAAAATAGAAATAAAATAATTACCCTTTAAATTTCGAAAAAATAGGGATACATAAATGGTGAAATGTTACTAATCATAATCAGATTACCAAAATAAAGACAATATTTATTAAATTAAAAAATACACACAGTTCCACTTTTATGACACAAAATTCAACAAGATTTAGGGCACAAAAAAATCTCAAATTAAGGGACCAATTCAGATTATAGCTAAATAAATTATTTATAAAAAAAAATTCCAAATTATGATCCTAAATTTGAGATTTTTTTGTGCCTTAAATTCTATTAAATTTTTTGTCTAAAAGTAAAAATGACAGTATAATTCTTATTTTTCTTCTTTTAAATGTGCTAGTTATAAGAATTATTGAATTTTTTTTCTATACTTATTTTTCAATTGTTAACAAAACCAAAAAACAACTTTTTTTAATTATTTAATTTATTGAAGATATGGAATCTTTTTTTTATACTCTTAACTTTCTTTTAAGAAATTTGAGTAAATGTGTATATGTACTGGGATTTATATTGTGATTTCAAAGATGAAAATTTAAAATCAAAAACAAAAAAATAATAAGATAAAATAAATAAATAAAAAAAAAATTGAGATCAAAAAGTGTAGATAAGAATCAATTGGTAGAAATGAAAGAAAAAAAAAAAAAAATGCTGTATTGAAGTTTGAATACCCAAAATCACAGTCTCAATATCTTTGGCTAATTTACCTAATTTGATAATTGTTTATGGCTGTCCATTTAGGTATTATTTGCCTAATTTAATGTAATTTCTTTCTTTCTTTTTGAGTAAATCTTATTCAACCATTGATTATTTTTTATCTTTTTTCCCCAGTTGTTCATAAAAACTGTAAAGGTATTTCCAGTATTTATAAGTAACCACTTACTATTTCTTTTTTGAAACTTTTCTTCATAATAAATGAATAATCAAAAATAGAAAAAAATAGAAAAAAATTATAAAAATAATTTAATATGTGAGTTGTCAGAAAAGATTAAATATATTAATCAAAGAGGAATAACGATATTAATGATGTATCTGAAAACTTTTTTGTGATTTATACCCTTAAATTTAATAAAAAAAACTTGTATTTAAATACAAAATGAGAAAAAATCTTTAATACATTCGAATCTATCATTTTTATTATAGAAAATAACAGATAAAATTTGTTAAAAAAAATATATTGTAATATCTGATCTTGGTTTATTTGTTCTGTTGTTTTTGTTGTGGTATCGATCGGGCTGAATAAACTTAATAATCCAAACCAATATTTTTGAATTGAAAAAAAAAAAAAATATGGAAATTTATTGGATTGGAGTTTTAGAATCTCTGAATAATGAAAATTGAAAATCTATGTTAGGTTTTAAGTTTATATTATTTTGGTTCACTGATGATCCATCTTGTGTTAGGTTTGAATTATAAAGTTTGTTAAAAAATACAATTTTTTAACAATTAATTTTTTTTCCCCGAAATCCGAATTGAAGGGTGTTAGGCAAATAAACTTCAAGATAACTAATCTTGAATATTGATTTTTATATATATATATAGTTGTAATTTTTATTTGGGTTTGGTTTTATTTTGAGCTTTTACATAAGTTATTTATATTTTTAAAAAATTGAGTAAAAAGGTAATTAAATATTTCTTTTGGCAACCCAAAAATCAAAATGTATTATTAAACACCTTTCAATACATTAGCCTTACACCCTTCAATTTGAATTTCGGAAAAAAAAAATTGATTGTTAAAAAATTATATTTTTTAACAAACTTTATAATTCAAACCTAACACAAGATGGATCATCAGTGAACCAAAATAATATAAACTTAACACCTAACATGAGGTTTACTTTTTTCAAATTTCAGGGACTGAAAACCTTAAAATTAATAAATCAATCAAGAAAAAAAATAAATTTATGTAACATTTTCATGTTTAAAAAGGGAATCGATAAAAAGTTACTATTTCAAATTTTATGACTGTTTCATTTACCTTTTTTTTCTGTATTCCAACAAGTTGTCTCTGTTTGGTTGAGTAAAAATTCAAACTGAGTTCTTTAACTGTAAAATTACAAGACTACGACTGGTATTTAAATATAAAATGGGAAAAAATTTTCAATTCCTTATCGATATTTTTCTTTTTCTAATAGAGACCAAAAATACCAATATAATTCTTTTTTAACTAGATTTATATAAAAAAAGAAAATATAGTAAATATTTTTTACCATTTATAATTCAAAGAAAAGAATTCCAAGTCAAAAGAAAAAAAGTTTTAATTTAAACCAATTCCTAAGAGATTTTTCAAGAATAGTTAGTTTCTCAATTTTAAAAGAGTCAATAAAAAAATAAAAATTAAGAAAGTTTACCAAATTAAATATCCAAATTAGTGTTCATCTCCAAGAATCCGAATCGAGAATATTTTCAAAAATAATTGAAGAATACAAATAAATAGGAAATTTGTGAAAAAAAAACAAGTGGAAAAGAGGAATAAAAATCGACTCTTTTTGAAATGCTCTCGGCCACGTTTTTTGAAAGAATCAGTGCAATGATTCATTTAGAAAAATTTTTAGTTTGGTTAAAAGAAACATTTTTTCCTTTCTTTTTTTCAAAATGAAATTTCTCTTAATTCTTTTAACAATTTTAGCGTTACTTTCTCTTTGTAACACCACAACATACACTGGATCTGTGTATTTTTCAACAGACACTTCAACCTATACCTACAAACAAGGTATGGACACAGACGCTGTCTCTTATGCCAAATTTGATGATACCCTATTTGAAAAGGGTTTCGGAAGGCTACATTTATACACCAACAAAGACTATGGTGACTATATTCAAATGTACGCTGCAGGTTTCTTAGAAGGACACTTAACACAAGAAAGAATCTGGAACCAATTTTCAAATTTTAAAGTTGGATCATTACAAGACTACAATTCAACTGTAAACGAAACAAGAATCTTTTTTTTTCTTTCTTTATTTTTTTCTTTTTATTTTTTACTCAAATTTTTCTTCCTCTCTGATTTCTTGAACTCAATTTCTTTCCAAATTGTCTTTACACTTTGAAACTAAAAAATAATAAACAAAAATCTTAGACTTGGCCAAAAAAATTAACTGACTGGATGCAAAAAAATATTGACTATACTCGTCAACAATGTGAAAATCCAACTGACGATTTACACACTCAATTTTGCTATAATTTAAAACAATTTGATGGTCTTTTGGATGGTTTGTCTTTCTTTTTAATATTTTTATTATTTTTTTTTTTATTTTTTGAAGAGTTTTCAAAGAACTAGTTTGTGTTGAAAAACAAAAATTTCTTTTTTTTTTTCAAAATAACAAAACATCACTCAAGTAGTGTCGATTTTAAAGATCTGATAAGCATCAATTAAACTGTTTTTTCTTCTATTTTTTTTTACTCGATCTGAGAAATTTTTGAAGAAATGTTCGATATTTAAAAGCAAATCCTATATTACAAAACCCCAACCATAAAATTTAAATTTTCGATATTTAGTAGGGAAAAAAATACCTTACATGTAAAAAATCCCTGAAAAAGAATTTTTATTTGTGAATATTAGTGAAATTGATCAATGTAATTACAAATATTTTCAAATATTTTCAATCAAATCCTTTTTCTAAATAACCAAATTTTTTATTAAAAAAGTAATAAACCCACCTAAAGTTCATTAAAGTAGGGTGTCTCTAGAATACTCAAGTAATTGTTTGATAGCCTAAGTAGATCAACTTTTTTTGAAAATCAAATGAGTTTTATAGTTATTTGTCTATGAGTTTGAGAAAATAATAATTTTTATTCTTGTTTTTTGATTGATTGAATGGTGCTTTGAGCAAGTGTAATTCCATTAATCATCATTCTAATAAGTGTGTGAGTTATAATTTTAAAAGTTTGTTTCTTAAAAAAAAGGATTTGATTTTAAATAAAAGAAATTACACATCAATTTCCCTAGTATTCACAATTAAAAATCTTGCCCTGGATTTTTTTCATGTCCAGGTATTTTTTTTCACTCTTTTATATATCAATTGTAGCAAATTTAAATTTCAATTCAAAATTAAATCTTGTTGTTTTTTTTTTTTTTTTTTTGGGATGTAAAATTCTTTTGATTAACAATCACTTACTGGTATTTGAAATCTAAATGAGATATAATTTCATCTGATTATCATTTTTTCAATTCTGAAAAATTTCTTTCAGTTCGGATTTTTAGTTCACACAAAATAGACTAGAGCATAAAGTGCATTGGAACAATATACAACAAATAAAAAAGTCCAAGTCAAATAAAAAGAGACCGGAATTTCTTGTCTATTTCTTTTATTCTATTTGTATAAAAAAATAAAAAAGGAAAATCAGTCATAATTTTTTTGCCATTTATTATTCAATACCAGTCTATAAATAGTGTTCTTTTTTTTTTTTGTTTCAAAAATATGTTGAATTGATCTTGTGAAAAAAAAATTAAAATATGTCATAAATATAAAAAAGCACTATTTATTTCTGATTAATATTTTTCGAAATCTAGCCTTATAACTTAAGTCAATTAACCACTGGGATAAATTTTTTTTAGAATAAAAACACTCTCAACTTTTGAATATCGAAAATATTTTTTGAAATTACTGTTCACTTTTTTATATTTTTTTTGAAAAATTGAGGTAGAGAAAAATTTTAAATCAAAGAATAAGTTATATATTCAATTAGAATATTTTTCCAGAGAATTTATCTTTTTTAAATAACTTTTTTTTTAATTTTACCTTTTAAAAATAAAAAAAAGTTTGAAGAACAAATCTGTTCCTTTTGTGAAAATAAAATATCCATTATTTAGAATTTGTTTTAGTAAATGAGTTAAAATAAGATGTTGTATCTAAAAATATACAGAATTTCAACTTTGAATCCAATTATTTTGGCAAAAAATGTTTTCAAGAAAAAGTTAAATGGAAACTCTATTTATTTTTATTTTTTCATAAAGTTTTTTTAATTTTTTTAATGGAAAGTATTTGATCAGTTTTCAATTTTTAGTGTTTTTTGGGTCGATGGGACATATATCCAAAAAAGTTTCAAAAAAATTTTTCATAAAAAATACAGCTAGTTAAAAAAGTGAGGAATTTTTTGGATTTTTTATACTTTTAACCTTTTCCAAATTTCCCTTCTTAAGTTGCTTGGGCTCTATGTTCCTTCTCTTTTTGTTTTTTTAGGTGTTTGGGAAAGGTAAAAAGTATAAAAAATCATTATAAGAATTGGTTGACCTGATCATGACTAACCCAACCAAACTTGTTCATGATCAGATCTTCGACGAGGACTTATGCAACTGAACTGAATCCAACGAATGCGATCTGAAACCAACCAAAGTGAACCGAATTGAACTTTCCGTACTATCTGTCGAGTCGTTACTTGGACTGGGTTTTTGCTGTCGAGTCGGTATCTTGTACTGGGATTTTGCGAAAACAAGATTTGGGAAACTTACAAAAAAAAAAAAAAAATAAAATAATAAAAAAAAAATAACATAAAAAAAAAAATAAAAAAAAAAAGCAAAACAACTGAAAAGAAAATTTCGAAAACCAAATTTTATTCTTAAAACCAGAGCTTTTTAGATTCAACCCATCTATAAAGTTCTAAATCAAAATTTAATAAACAGCCTTTTTCATTTGATCTATAGTTGTTCAAATATTTAGAACTCTTTATTAAAACAACCTATGGTGGCGATCCAAAAAAAACAAAAGGAAACAACCACCAGCCCATTCAACACTTGGGGCACAAAAAAAACTTTTTACTGAAGTTTTTTCTTTTTTCTATTATTTTTTGAATCTCTTTCATTTCTTTCTTTTCTTTCTCTTTTTCTTGTCTTTTTTCCGAAATAATTTATTCTTTTCATTTTTTAAAGAAAAGATATCCTTTGAGCTGTAATCCTGCTTACATTACAGTTAGGATAAAAAAACCCTAAATACAATTTTAGAGTTTCAGGCAAATAGGAGGTAATTTTGTTGAATCACCTCTGCTCAACAATAAAAAAAAAAAAGTGAGGAATTTTTTTTTTTTTAAGATTTTTCAGAATTCTAACTTTTTTAAATTTTTCTATTTTAATAAAGTGTGGGCTTTTTTTTAACAAGTAATTTTTTTTTAAAAAAGTGCTTTTTTTCTCATTCCAACCTCTACCTCACATTTAAATGTTTAGACCCCACTTTTTAAAAAATCGAAAACTTTAAAAAAGTTTTAATTCTGAAACAATTTTAACTTTTTTATAATCGTAAAGTTTTCAAAAAGAACACACTTTTTTAAAACGGCTATATACATTTCAGACTGTTTTATGTGCACTTTTTCAAAAACTATTTTATTTGCAATCAAATTAAAGAACCACCACCACTCCCGAAAAAAAGAATGATGCTTAAAAATGATTTAATTTTTGTTTTTCTCCACATCTAGTTCTTGATGATTATTTAAATATTTTTTTATTTTATTTTAATCTCACAACAATTCCTAATAATTTTTCTTTATTATAATCAACAATTTCATAAAAAAAAAAAGGTTACAACCAAGCCTCTTCTACTGACCAACAAATCTCTGAAATGGGCCTCTGGCTATTTCAATCACAAGGCGATCTTGATGATCTTGGCATTGCTGTTTTCCTTGACTCTGAAGATCAAAAGGAAAGAGAAGAAGCAATTTCAAAAGTCCACAGCAGCGAATGGCATGATAACCATCACCATTGTACAGGGTTAGTTAAAGTATTACCAGACCATTCTGATATTTTCTTTTCACAAGTAACCTGGAGTGCCTATTTCACTTTGAGTAGAATCTTTAAACAATATACCCTTAATTTGAACCAAGGCGGTAACAAAGCTTCCACAATAATCTTTTCTTCTTATCCAGGAATGCTCTTTTCTGTTGATGACTTTTATATCACAGACCAAAAACTTTGCGTTCTTGAAACCACTTTCAATATTTTTAATGATAGTCTTTATATCAAATACGTTACACACAACACTAACACCTTTTTAACCTGGATTAGAGTACAAGCTATTAACAGATTAGCTGTTTCAGGTAAAACTTGGGTCGATAATATGAAAGTTGTTAACTCTGGTACTTATAATAACCAAGTAAGTTTTTTTTTTTTTTTTTTTTTTATTTTTATTGTATATATTTTATTTTTATTAATGAGACTCTTTGTTGAAAGTCATTTTGAAAAAAGTGTGACATAAAAACTTATAATATATGTTCTAAAAATTTTCCTATTGAAGTTTGTTGTATTTTATAAAACTTTTGGGTTCAGCTTTTTTAAAATGTTTTTATTATTTAAGTAAATAATTCAAATTGAAAACAAGTGTTCTCCAAAATAACAATCTAAAAATGAAAAAAAAAAACAAATTCCAAATTTGAACAAGGATTCTTTACTCGGTATTATTTTAAGCCAACAAATATGTTGTTAGTCATAAAAGTAATCTGAACAGATCATGAAATATGAAAATCCATTCTAGTCGTAGTTTTATAGAATTTTAATAATTTATAAATTTTGTTTTCTGGATTCAAGTTAACTATTTGGGAAAAAAAGTGAAGTGCGGTTTTTAATTGGAAACATTAATAGAACCTGAAAATGAAAAGTAAGACTAATTAATATAAGAAAAAATAAATAATTAAAGCCAAAATGAAGGATTCAACACAACAACTATTCTTATAATACTATCTTTTGGTATCGGTTCGTCTTTGATTGATCAATTATTAAAAAATTGTTAAAAAATTTACTATTTTTGCGAGCTCCAAAACAACTCGAATGATTTCGATAAAAAAGTAGGATTTAAATTGTGCTTGTTGATTTTGATTGAAAATAATATAATGAATTATTCTTTAAAGTTAATTTGTTTCTTTTTTTAATAGATTTTATTTTTCGTTTTCAGGTTCTCTTAATGTTACCAATTAAAAACCGTGTTTAAGGGAGTAGTATTTTTAAAAAATAAAATGAAATCTTGTAAAGATCTTGAAAAATCTTTTTTTTGTAATTTGTGTTTTGGTTATGAAATATATGAGTTAACCTCATCTAAAATATTTATTAATTTGAGTCTCTTTTTTGAAATCCAAAATTCGCATGTTTACAATATAAAACGAAAAAAAGTAACATATTATTTTTATTAACAATAAAGTCAATTCTTGAAAATGGTAAAAAATATTTTTCGTTTTATGTTGAAAAGTCTGGATTTTGAAAGAATTTTTTTAATTTGTTATTATTTTTAATAATTAATATTTCAATCCAAATCTCAACCAATAAAACTTATTGAAGTATAGGTGATTCAATAAATGAATATTTGATAGAAATTTAACAAAAATTTATCAATTAAATTTTGATCTATTTTGTAATTTTTTTTATTCCTTTAAGGATTTAAAAAAGTCGTTTTCTGGTTTTTATAAAATGAAAAAAAAATACCAAAAAAATTTTCATTTTGAAAAATTGTTTGGTCTTATTCACAAGAATCCTTATAATAATTTAAATCATTTTTGACCGAAAAAAATTGATTTTGAATTTTGAGGATAAAATTACAAAATTCCCAAATACCTTCAAGAAAATTTTATTTTGAAAAATCTAATTTCATCTTTGAATAAAAACAAAATTTCTAGATAAAATTTTTAAATTGTTGAAAATTTAATTATTATAACTATCCTTCTTAAAAAAATAGAATTATTTTCCAATATGTTGAGAATATATCATTTTTTCAATTAATAAAAAGAATTATCTCAAAAAAGAAAAAAAATCATTATATTAATATTTATGATAATAAAGAGTTGTTATTGAATAATAATGATAAGAATAGAAAAAAACGGGGTAAAAAATTGTTATAATGTGAGAAATAAAAAGAATTTAATTGTTTTCTTTGAAATAACAATGGAAATAAAAAATTGATCTCATTTAAAAAAAATATTCTTTTTTGGGTTTCTTAGTCGATCAGAATTTTATGACACTTGTCGTATACAAAATTTGTAAGTAGAGAATATCACCAATAACATATTTTAAAAATTTGCCTTGCTGTAGTAGAGTAATGATTCCTTAAACTTTTTTTCCCTGTTTCACTTTTTTTCCCGAAAGGTAATTTATAAAGAAATATCCAGAAAAAAAATTAATTTCAATCATATCTGAAATATTCTTTTATTTTAAAACAAAGTTTAACAAAAAATTTATTTACAAAAGTATCTATAAAATACATGAAATGTTTCGGTTAGTTAATTTTCAAGATATATTTGAAAAATTTTTTAACACACTTTATTAAGATTATTGTGAGTATAATTTTTTCATTTTTTTTTTAAAAAGATAGAATTTCAAATTTTAATTATTTACTTTCTGAGATATGGACTTTATTTATTATTAATTTTAATTTTATTTTTCCTTTTCCTTTGACTTTTACTTTTAATTTTATTTTTACTTTTTCTTTTTCTTTTTACTTTTTTTTTTAAACTATTATTTTTAATAGTGGCTTGTTATTGACATGAAAGAATTTAAACCAGGAAGAAAATTAAAAGAAGGATTGCTTTGGGAATTAGAAATGATCCCAGGATATGAATATTATCAAGATCGAACCGTCCAATGGTTAAACACAAAAACCTATTATCCAAGTATTAATACTCCAGAAAACACAACACTCTTTGATCTGGCTGGATTCCCTGCAAAGGTTAAAGAAGACGGGAAGTAAGCATTACTTTTTCATTTTCAAATCTTTTTGAACAAATGATTAACATTAATTTTTTTTTTTTCCAACGAGAAACATTTTAAAAAAACTGATACCCAAAATAATATATTTTTTATTTTTTAATAATAGCTATTGGTCATACTGGTATAACGCACGTATGAAAATTATGGAAAGAGACGTCAATGATAAGATTCAAAACTATGATGATTTCAAATCATTTATGAGATACAATAATTATTTAAATGATCCTTTGTCAAACGATGATCCAGCACAATCAATTGCTTCAAGATACGATTTGAGAACAACGCATACCACCAAAAAGAAATTTAAAAAAGCTCCATTTGGCGCCTTAGATGCGAAAACAACAAATTATCAATTTGTCCAAGATATGAAATTTAGTTTAATCTCATCCCCAACTTATGTTAACAATCTCCCTATTTGGGAATTCGGCGTTCCTCCTTTAGATTCATGCCCTTGGCAAGGATTGCCTAAATCTTGGCAATTTGATTGGGACGAATTCCAATCAGAACAACCAAACTAAGCAATGAATGAAATCCCTTTCGATATTTTAGTAACTTCGAAAAAATGAGCAATTAAAATCAATTTTAATTTTATTTTACATTAAGATTTAATAAATAAAATTTTCTTTAAGGTTTTCACTAAAGAGATACCACTATCATTTTTTATTTTGATTTTTTTTTTTTTTTTATTAACTTTTAATTGATTTTTTACAAAATTTGAAAATCAAATAATTTGATCCCATTTATTAGGTTGATATTAAAAAAAAAAGGATCTGCTGGTTTCATTGATTGATTTTATTTTAAGAGATTAGCGTCACCTTAGATTTTTCTCTAATCAAAGTATGTTGTGATTTAAGTGTAAATGGTATTAGCGACTCAAATAGTTTCTATGACTGGAAAAAATCCATTATAATTATTGAACAATAAATTATTTCATTTTTACTAATGATCACTATTAACAATTATCATTTTGAAATTTTTTTTTTAATTCCTATTTGTCAAAGCTAAGGATATAAACTGATAAAAAATTTTATTCCAGTTTTTAATAATTCATATTAAGAAACTTCCAAATGGAACAATTTTTAGAATTTTTTATTTCAAAGTTTATAGAATAATCATTCATATAAAAAACGAGAGAGTGGTTAGTTTTGTTTCCTTTTGATATTAAGTTAATTCTAACATCTATATATTTCCAATATGTCAAAAAAATGTGTCAAAATAATCTCTGGGTGTTTTAATAATTTATTTTTTTATAAAAAATGATTGTGTTGGAAACTAACCAACATTTCATGAAAAATTTTAGAGAGATATTTTGCACACTTTAGAGTATGAATATTGATAATTCAACATAAAATGTGTGGTGAAATACAGGGTTTTTTTCTGAAATTGTTGGGTTTTTTACTAATACAGGGATCGTTTTTAATTGGTGGGATCAGCATATAACACTTCACCTGTGTAAAAATGAATATTGTGACAAAGAGGGTTTTAAAATTTTTTGAGATAAATTAAGGTTTCTTGTATTTATCGAAATGCTGGTAAAGGTAAATGAAGCACCTGTTTTGATTTTTGAGCCCAAAGGAATTTTCAATATAAAATCGTTTGGTGAATACCAATCATTGTTTAAAAAATGATTTTTTAAAAAAAAATTGAAAGATTGTTGTTCACCAGACGATTTTTTGATTAAAACAACTATTAGTCTTATTAAGATAACCAGATATTATATTTACTATTAGGAAATTTTGGATAAGTGTATGGGACTCTTTATTTATCTTTAAAATTGTGAAAACGTCGATTTTTTATATCATTCTTATTTACACTAGTTGGGTATCAAAATTCCAATAAACGCTGGAAACTAAACTATTTTTCAAAAATTTTGACTCACTTTATAATGTTAATGGGAGTTGTTTTGAGGATTTATTCCAGTATTCTTTTCAAAAAATATTTTCAAATTTTTATATCAGAATCATTGTTTCTAATTTTGCAAATTTTAGTTTTGCTTTTTCTAATTTTTGTATTTCTTTTTCTTTTTCTTTTTGATTC
The DNA here is from genome assembly GCA_027625915.1 of Anaeramoeba flamelloides. Lineage (NCBI taxonomy): Eukaryota > Anaeramoebidae > Anaeramoeba > Anaeramoeba flamelloides. The sequence goes on along the minus strand of JANTQA010000060.1, from coordinate 4,546,451 downwards.
TTTCTTTTCTTTTTTTTTGAAAAAGATCATGTGGAAAATAAAAAGAGATCTTCTAAAAGACAAATAATCACAAAGAAAATTTCGACTATGTAATGTCTTTTAAAATGGATTTAATTATTCATAAAAAATCAAGTTGTTCAACTTTTTTTCAGTGAAAGTTCATTAATAAAAAATCCATAATGCTCTTTTCAAAAATTGTGACTCACTTTTTTTTAGTTTTTGGTTTTATTTTTTTTTAATTGTTAATATATCAGGCTTTTATAGATTTAGAATGACTTAAAAGCGAATTACAAATGATATTTAGTTCTTCATTGTTCTTGAATACTAAAGGATATTTTTTTTTTTTTCAATTTATTATTTCAGGTGAGTCACAATTTTTGAAAAAGAGTTTAAGTACTTTTCTCTTATGTAAGGGGTGGAATTTTTGGGACATTTGTATATAAAGTAAGATGTCCGATGAAAAAAAATCTTTAAAATTCAATTAAACCATATGCTGTTACAAGAGAAAAAAATATAGAAACATTTTTATCAATATTCATTCCCATCCAAATAAAATTTAAAAATATACAATGTAAAAATATAAATAAACGTGTACAAAATGATGAAAAGAGAAAAAAAAATTCTATTAGTATATTTGTTGAAATTTAACCAACAATTGTTGATTGATCAAATGAGAAGATATCACCAAGCAATACTCTGGTTTTTATACTATTTAACAAACCCAACACTAACTTTCAATAAACTGTTGATTAATATTCCAGATCTACCAAACAGATTACATAACTCGAAAAGGGGGGGATAAAAAAAATACAAAAAATAAAAATAAAAAATCAAATAAGGTATTTCCAAAAAAGTGGGGAATTTTTTTTTACATTTCATAAAAAATAATCTTTTTTAGTGACGGTAATCATTAATCAACTATACCAAATTAAGTTTAATATTAATATCAATTGAATAAACCACTTATGTATTTAATTCAAAGCATGTTAGTTGAAATATTCTCAAAAAATGAAAGAAAAAAAAATCGCACTTTTTTGGTTAAAGCAATGAACGACCAATTTCAATAAAAAAACGGAAATATGGAAAGGGAACAAATGATTTTTTAAACACGAAAACGCAGTTATATGTTTTTAATTATATTGTAAAAATTATTGAGATTATACAAGCTATGAAAATATTTTTTTTTCGATCAAAAAGAAAATAATAAACACCAATTTTAACCATAAAAAATATCCGATAAAATCGAGATCATAAATTTTAATCTATTTTATTTCTGCAATACAATATTAAAAAACAAATTGAATTATTATAAAGAATCTATAAATTGTGGTTAATGATTATATATATTTAAATCCTTTTTTGAAGAATTGGTTACATAAATATATTTTAAAATAAATGTGCCCCACATTCTTGGAAATAGCTTAGTTTCTAAAAACAAAATTATTTCCAAATTGGATGAAAAATGCTGTATTATTGTTCTTTCTACTAATTAAAGTGTGTCCAAATATTTTGAATTTAGTTATATATATATATATATAACATTTTTAAAGTCCGTTTCACTTGTAAGGCACAAACTTTCAACCGTAATTAAGGCAAAATAAAAATCTTAAATTAAGGCACAAAATTCAAATACTAGTAAAATAATTTGTAAAAAAAAAAAATTTCAAATAAAGTGGATTATTTTGAGATTTTTCAGTGTTTTAATTTCCTTGAAAGTTTGTTCCTTATATTTGAAACTGACTGTAGTTCACCAAAGTTAAATAAACTACAATTTACGAAATTTATAAATATATATTTTATCCGTATTTTTTGTTGTTTGTAGGCTTCTTCCTAGGTTTTTTTGTAATGAACCCCATAAGAGACTGAATACAGGGGGTAAACTGTATCAATGTATAAATTTAGTCAAAAGTATATTCCCTATTCATCACACAAATTTTTTAAATTTCAATTTAAAAGTTTTTCTCATTTTAAAAATATTTTTTAGTTTTCAAATACCAAAAACTCTTTTTAAGAAAACAGAAAGAGGTAAGTTGTTTAAATTACAAGTTTTTAAACCTTTGAATTGTAAAAACTTTTAAATTGAAATTTATTGAATTTTGCTCTTTCGCTGTTATCTCAATAACTGGTGTTGACGTTTTTGTTTGTGTTTTTCAATGTTTTTTGTAATATTTTTGTAAATAACCGTTGTGGAAAAATAGTGAAACACGGTTTTTAATTAGGAAAAATACTAAAAATAAAAAGTAAGATCTAATAATAAAAGAATAAATAAATAAATAAAGACAAAATGAAGTATTCAACACAATAATAGTTCTTCCAATACTACCCTTTTGTAAATGGGTTTTTCTTTGATTGATCAAAGTTAAAAATTTGTTGAAAAAATTGAATATTTTTCTGATCTCCAAAACCAGAACTACAATTTCAATATGAAAGTAGATTTAAATTGTGTTTGTTGGTTTGATTGAAAATAATATAATTGATTATTATTTGAAGTTAATTCGTTTATTCTTTTTATTGATTTTACTTTTCATTTTCAGTAATATTCACAATTAAAAACCATATTTCACCTTTTTTCCCTGTTTAACTTTTTTTCCACAACTTTAACTGTTGTTTTGTTTTTTTAACAGGTTTTTTTTTTTGTAACTTTTTGTTTTGGTTTTTTATTTGTTGTTCCTAAATATTATAGTTCATTTAAACCTTGTATTTTCCAAACCAAATAGTATTTACATGAGATCATTTTGTCAAAACATTTTTCAACAACCTCCAAAGTTCAATCCACTCGATTTTTGAAATAACTCACAAAATTATAAAAATCTTGTCACAAAAATACATAACCAGAAAATCTTTCAGTTAGATCGAAAAAAACAACAAAAAAAAAAAATGAAGACTTTATGAAAAATCGTTTTGTAGCCCTCTAAATATATACTAATATTTTCAAAAATTTTCTGACTTTTAATAAAAAAAAAAATGATCAAAAATTTCATTTTATCTTCTTTTTTTTACTTTGTTTGATGAATTGGCCTAGATTAAAATTCCCAGTACAGTTTTACACTATTTGGAAAATATTTTGTAGTTTTGTTAAGAAACAAATGTTTGAGTGAGTTTCTTGTCTTTCATGAGTTGATCAGTAAAGTAGGAACTTTTTTCTAATTCCAAACAAATTTATTATGTCATTTTAAATTATCAGTGTTTCTTCATTCGGTAATAATTCCTCTTATCTTTGAAATATTCCAAAACTGTTACAATGCTTAAAGAGGTGTGTTGACATGATTATTGTTAATTAAGAGTTTTGGAGATTTTTTTTATTGTCTCTCTTTGAAAATTTATCAGACTTTTGTATTTTTTGATTTGTCAAAAATTACAATTGATTTTGAGAAAGTTTTTAATTTGACAAATAAATTTAAAAATTCAATTTATGTTAAATCCTCAAAATGTTTTCTACTTTTAGGAAATTTACTTGTGGTATAAAAAAGAGTTATTTCAGATATCTAAGAATAAATATTATTGGATGTTTTTTGAGATTGTAGAGTGGGAGTATTTTTCCAATACAGTCAGTTCCACTTTTAAGGCAAAAACTTTCAACGAAATTTAAGGCACAATAAAAATCTTAAATTATTGCACAAAATTTAGATTCTAGTAAAATAAATTGTAAAATAAAAAAATTCCAAATTTTGTGCCTTAATTTGAGATTTTTTTGTCCCTTAAATTTTGTTGAAAGTTTGTGCCTTAAAAGTGGAACTGACTGTATAACCGCTTTAATTAATATTTTGAAATGCTGGTTTACCTGAATTTTTTATTCTTATAATTCTATTTGTATTTGGGTTAACAAAATCAAAGATAAAATTTTATCAAAATTGTTTCATTATTCAAGAATTTCAAAAAAAACTGGGGTTGGTCCCTTAGCCTTAGAATCATCACATGTAATTAGTGGTCTTTTTTTATTCATTTTGCTCTTTTTTGTGATAAATATTGAGATAGATAAGAATCCTAAATGAAGCAATATTTCTAGAATTGAAAAAAAAAATAATTAGCCAAAATTTTTAAGTATTTAACAATATACTTACAAGTTCCTTGGTTAAATCATTTGAAACGAAATTCTATTTTAAAAAAGTTTAGTAATGAGAGTGGAGTTGATCTCTAAAAATACTCAATACCCATTCGTTATAAAAAGATCTTTTAGGTTTTTCATTCAATTAGAAGAAAAAAAATTTTTTAGGGATCTTTGAATAATTCTTCATTTTAGTATAAAAGAACGAAAGTATTATTTTCAAGACAGACTTCCTTTTTCAAAAACAACATACTCTTAAAAGATTCATAATTTCTACAACAATTAAGGATTATTCGAATTTTATTCCCAGTAGCTTTTACTTTTATCCCCACAGCACAAATTATGAACTCAAAAGAATGTTGAGTTAATAGATCTTGTTAAAATGTTAAATTTAAGTTGTTTTTGAGGAAGGCAAAAAAAATTTACTTTCCAAATCCAAATTTTTCTATCAAAATTTTCGACTTCCAAAATGATATTGGGAAAATGTCACTCCACTTTATATTGAAGTATGTTAGAGTTGGTGATGAGTGTAGCCACCCCTTTGAAAAGAAAGTGGAGTGACATTTTCCCAATATCAAAAAAAATAGCTTTTTATATTTGCCTTCTTGCGTTGGGATTTTTCGAAAAGTTTTTGGATCAATAAATGATTTTAGTCAAAATCTTAAATTGCTAAAAATTGGCAAGTTTTTGACTTTCCCTCAATTCACTATATTTTAAAGGTCTTAATCTATTTACTGCTTTGTATTTCAATGCTCACAGGGCTTAAAATTCAGATAGTCCTTAAAAACCCAAAACCCTACTGTAGTCAAAATAAAGCGTGCAAAAAAATATAAAGCGTGTTTCAAAATATTATCCGTGTTTTTTTGTTATAGAAGACCTAAACATCAACCGATAAAAGAAACCAATAATAAACCCGAAAAAAAATAGGGTATTGGTTTCTTAAAGTTCTATTATTTAAAAAGAAATTCTAAAAATAAAGGATCAAATTGCAAAATTTATCTCAAAAAAATAGAGTTAATTTTTTTGAAAATTTGAATAATAAAAAAAACAAAAAATTTCAAAAAAATTGAGAATATTATGGACAATTTTCAACTATTTGCATTAATAATTTAAATTTTACTGAAAATAACCAGTACTTTACTTTCAAAATTGATTTGGGTTCAGGTATACTATTTGGTAGTAGATTGGATGTTGCCTTGGTACAAGAATAAAAAAAAGCACGGATAATATTTTGAAACACGGATTATAGTTGTTGTGCACGCATTATTTTGATCACTGTATTTAAAAAATTTTTCAAATCAAGACTACAAAACACAAAATTTCAAAAACAACAGTTGAAGTCTGAAAAACAAAATTTTTAACTGTCAACACGGGTTATCGAAACAACTGTAATTTCAATCAAAATTTGAAACAATTTCCAAAAAACAAAAGGGTGTCAAGTTTCAAGAGTTACAACAATTTTTGTCGTAAAATATTCACCCTCTTTTGACATTTTTAGGAAAAAAATACAATTTCCTCAACAAATCGACATGTTTTGAGTTTTTTTTTTTTTCAAATTTCTCATCACACCAACACTCCAGAATCTTTTATTAAATTGAATTATTTTCTCTTTGAAACCCCTGTGTTTTATAATGGGTAACTTCTATCTTGGGTGATACTTGAATTGACGTTCGAAAAAATCCTTATTTTCAAAAAAAAATATAAAAGAAAAAATAATGCAACCAGTTTTTCCAAAAGTGCTTTTTTGTTTTGGATTCTGTAAAAAAAAAAAAAAAAAAAGAGTAAAAACCATTTAATAACTTCTCTAAACGGACTCCCCAGAGACTCTCTGGTACTTTCTAGTTTTTATTAAAACTCTAAAAATTAAATCAACAAGAAAATTCTTTTTCATTATGGAGAGATCGGAAAACAATAAAAATTATGACTTTTTTTTTATTATAATCTTGTCCGACTTCTTGGTCATTCTGGTTTGATCTGACCCGTGAATAAACTGGTTAACACAAGGCAAACAAACGATCTTTTTTTCCCATTTCAAAGACCACCATCCTGAAGGCAAGACTGTGAAAAACGGAAGGTCTTGATTAAAAATTTTACTCTTGGTTTAATAAGAAAAATTATGAAAATCTCACCAAATTAAAATTCTCAAGATCTTTCAGTTTTTGCATTTGGTAATTCGTAAAATATGCGGTTCGTTAAATGAAAAATTTGAAAATAATTAATTGGAAAACGACAGTAATTTTGAAAAAGAAATTAATTAAAGAGGTGTTTATTTTACAAAATAATATGAATTAATTCATATCCGTGATAACGAGTAATAATAACAAAAAGGAATTAGACATTTTTTAGAAAGCTGTTTCCAAAAAGCGTGATCGAAAAGTTTTCTCAAGCGTTGTCCAAACTGCTTAAAAGAACGAATGGGGCAGCCCGAAAGCCAGACGTACCAAACTTCTTTTCCACACTTTTTGAAAACGGTTGTAAAAAGAAATGAACATTTTTAGGTTGCGTGAGAAATTACGAAATTTCGGTTTAATGTTAAAAGAAGATCTAAATGCTGAATGTGAGTTGTGCAAGAACTGTTGCCGCGAGTTTAAAAGAAATCTTCGCCATCCAAGGGTTCAAAAACAGTCGTATTAAAACAGTATTCGTTTCGGCTCGATCCGTTCTGCATTTCGCAGATCTCTTCTTCCTTCTCAACCAAATCTAAGTCCTCGTTTTGTGGCTCGGTTAGTCTGAGAACGTGTTTAATATCTTGGATCTCCTCTCTTAATTCACTTTTGGTGTAGGCCGAAAGCTCGTCATAATTTATGATTTGGTGTTCGAATTCCCCCAAGTTTTGGTACATTTCAATGGTTTCCACATCAACGAAATTGGGTGTTGGATCGTAAAGGTCAGACATTATTAAACTAAAAAAAAAAGGTTTTTTTAAAAAAAATAATTTTCTGATCACACAATTTATTTTTTATAAAACTTTTCCTTCACAATCACATTTTAGACCATTCATTTCTTTACAACCTTAGTCCACCCACGGTAAAATTTGATGAGTTTCTATGATAATTGTCCAACTTTTCCCCTTTTTTTCTCAAATTCTTGTAAGTTCAAGATCATTCCACAAAAGTAACTCTTTTAAAAAAAGAGGGGCAGACACTTCTTTGAAAATTGAACCCACTGATCAGTTAAAACGTCTTTTAAAAGTCAACCAAAGAGCAAAAATAAACTTTTTGTTTCTGTTTACTCATTATTGAGGAATTGTGGTTTCTTTACTTTTTCCTAAGATCTTTGTAATTACAATTAAAATCAAAAACAGGAACAAAACTGGCAATCTTCCAAGAGAAAAATCATTTTCTCTTTTACTTTATTCTTTCTTTAAAAAAAAACTCATTTCAAAATGACTTTTATTTTTGATCTAATTAATCAAACTTTATGAATCTCTGAGAAAAGCCCTCTGTCATTGGCTCTTTAAATATCCCAACTGTTAGGAAACGGGAATAAAAATTCTTATTTTGATTTGGTATCACAATTTCCACAATTTTCAAAAGATAAATTTTCTCATGTTTTTTATTTGGTAGTTTCCTTATTGAAACATTTTTTTTATTAGAAAAAAATAATTTTTAAAATTTCTCAAAGTGTCAAGATTTCTGAAATGGTAAACAAACAGTGGAAAACACATTTCTGAACCTGTTTGTGAGTGAAAATAATTTGATAAATCTCAAACACCAAAAAACACAAAAAAAAAAACTTTCGCAAATTTTTCCAAAAACACACTTTACAGAATTGTTTTATTCATGAACAGTGTTTTAATTTTTTGATTTTACTGATTTTTTTTATGAAAAAACCGATACCTTTTTCGGAAAAATACTAAAAATTATCTAAAATAATTTACACTTTAGCCAACTTGGACTTATGTCTCAAAATTGTTGAGTAATTGCGGAAAATCAGAAAATTCTAAGTTTTCGAATAGAAAACCATAAGTGCCTTCTAAACGATTTTGGCTCTTTCAATATTCTTCAATTCTCAGATTATTAAGCGATTAACATTTTTTCGAAAATTTTTAATTATTGTAAGGAAAATACTTTCAAGTTTTATTAAACTCCAAAATTTTCTGATGACGGAACAGTTTTAGAAAGGTTGCCGTTCTGTTCCCAATTTTTCTGAAAGAACCGTAACTCCTAAAAATAAAAATAATCATCTTTTAGATTTTGAGGAATTTCTCTACCTATCTAAATTTTAACACCTGGCGATCTTCTATGACATTTTGTTGTTTTGAAACTATTTTCAGAAATTTTAAGATCAGAAAGGAAAAATTGTTGATAAAATTGAAACGTAAATCAAAAAATAGAGAAAAGTGTTCAATCGGGATGAGTTTTTGACTTGTTTTTGAAATTAGATCACAAAAACGAATTGTTTTTGGAAACAAATTCAGAATAAAACAAATAACTTTTGGTGATAATCTTATTTTGACAATGGCGAACTGTGTTGTCAAAGTCTAACGGTGAACTAAAAAATAGATCAAATGTTTTTTTTTTAAAGTGTTTGGTATTTGAAAAAACACAGACTCTACATTGGTTTAAATCAACTATAGAGATTAGATTCAAAAATAGAGTACTGGTTTCTGATTTTAAATTGATATGGTTTCAGTATTTGGTTGCTTCGAAAAATTTTGACAAAAAAAAAGGTTCTTTTCAAATTCACAAATTATCGAACTTTTCTCTCCACTTTTTGACAAAAAATTGATTTTTCACCAATTAGACCTATTCCGGTTTTATAAACTTTTTCCTTGAGAAATCTTTGTTTTCATAAAGAGTAAATAGGTACCTCATAATATTTTAACTTTGAAACACAAAATATCGAAGTAGATACAATTAACCATTTTAAAAAAAAAATTTGTGACAACCTTACTGATAAACAATTTTTTGGGTGACTTGTGATATTAAAACTTTGGAAAATAAAAAACCTTTGGTGCTCTAACTGTGAAAAAAAAACAGACTAAATCGGGTTGAGTCTTTGATCTATCCCTTATTTTGTCTCTTTTTTTGATTATAATTTAGGTTTTAATCAATAATTCGATCTAAAAAAATTAATAGGTTGATTACAAGAAATTAACCAAAGTACAGAACCCAAAAAAATGAACCAGAGTAGGTCTGCATTTGAAACAAATCTTTTCTTTTAAAAAATTAAACAAAAAAGATCACCTTTCCAAAACAAGATGAAATAAACAAAGAAGGAAAAAAAAATTTTCAAAGAAAATTTTCCAAGATTTGTTTTCTATGTCTTCTTAATTTAAAAATAAGCCCCATAAAGTTTTTTAAGCTTGATTTTCTCACCCCACTCCTATTTATTCTTTTCGAAAAAACATTTTTTTACAAATTTGCTATCAAAATTCCAATTTAAAATAATTTTTCTCAAACTCAACCAAAGTAAGGAATATTATTTCAAAGATTGAAACAAAAGATACATTCATTAAGGAAGTAAGTTTATTTTTCAAATTTTGAGTTCAATAGTTTATGTGAAACTGAATCCTTCAAATCATTTCAATCACCAAATAGATTAATATTTTGTTAAATATCAGAGTACCATATATCCTAGTAAACTGTCAAAATCAAATTAAACTAATCAAACGGAAATCAAAAAAATGAAAAAATTGATAGAACAAGAAATAAATAAAAATTATTTATTTCTTAATCTTATCCATAACATTTGGTGCAACCACCCCGCCCTTACTTGGGTTATTTTTTTATTCTAAAGGGAAAAACTTTTTATTTGTAAAATTTTTGATTATCAAATTAATTCTGATTTCTTCGAATTCTCCAAATTAATTTACAGATCCTATTAATTCATTTAATTCTTCTAATTCTAGTTTGTGTTCAGAAAATATGTAATGTTTTTGAATTCTTCAAAGGTGAAGATTTCATGGATTTGTTTGATTTGTTTGATAATTATTTATTTTTCCGTTGCATAGAGAACTAAAAATAATTCGTAATTCTGATTTAAATTTTTTTCTCATTTTTTCAATTATTTTGCAGTGAATCTTTTGTAACTGTTTTTTTATTTCGAAAATCCAACCAGTTTACTTTAGTTTATGTAATAATAGCCACCATTTTATGGCTTGGTTTGATAAAAACATTTGAAAAAAGTCTATTAAAAATAAATTTGAAAAAAATTGTTTTTTCGAAAAGCACAAGTATCAATATATGCTCAAATTGAAGACATTCTATTAAATTTTCAAATTGGTCAAATTGAATTTTTTCGTATTTTTGAAGAGTTTCTTAATTATTTTCATTAGTATGATATTTTTTTTCATAGCTTTGTGGAGACGTGGGGAACCCAAAAAGATTATTTGCCAATTGTTAATATTTTATGACTTAAATTGTTGAAAAATTCAAAATATTAGAATCATCTAAATAACACATTTTTAAAAATTTGGATAAAACCCACTTTTTTTTACCAAAGTTAAGTGGAAAATTTTTACCATTTAAAATAAGTGAAATAATATAATTCCTCTTTTAATTATTTTTTTTTTTCAAAATACTTGCCAAAATTTCCTAACATACTATTTAAACCCAAACTTGCCAAACCCACCCTAAAATAATCTAACACACACTACAACTCCTTAGAATAGCATATAAAATAGTTTTTTTTAAAACCACCGCTAATATATTTCAATAGAATTGACCCAATTTTGAAACTTGACCAAATTTGAAAAATAAACTCTTTTTCAAATAAATGTAAAAAGAAAATTTCAAGAATTATTCATAATCGAATCAAATTAATTGTAGTCTCTTTCTAAAATCTCAGAAAAGCCTTTAAAATATTAAAAAAAAACACCCAACTAAATCTTTTAAAACCCATTAAAACAAAACAATAAAGATTAAAATTAAATATTTTGAAAATTGATCTATCCTTTTATTTGAAATGAGAAATCTCTTTTTGTAAATTGTAGAGAAAAATTATTATAAAACCAATATAAAAATCTTTGAAACAAGGTGAATTGAGAAATATTTCTTCACAATTTTATTTATAATTCTTTACACACCAAACTTTTGTTCTTGTAAGTCTCGTTTCCAATTACAACTAAAATCCATCTGGGTATTTTACTATGATTGTTTTTTTCGTTATTTTTTTCTTTTCTTTTGTTCCATACATCAACTCAATAACAGCCTTTCTTAATTCCTATAAATAACTCATTCAAAATCAAACTTAAACTGTTATGATTTTTACACTATCAGATTATTTCCAAATTGGTTTCTTCTTAACTTATTTTTTTTTTCAAACTGTTCAATATCCATAAATAAAAAAACAAAAAATGAAATTTTAAAAAATAACAAAATGAAAATCATCAAGAAGATAATATCTTATTAAACATCAAATTCAATAGAATGGATGATTTGAGAGATGTGAACTTTTATTTGAAAAAGTTTTTAATATGATTCACTAAATTAATATAGATTATTGAATTTAAAATATTTTAAGGGAGTAGCTACACCATAAGACACCATAAAATTTTGTTCGAGATGAGATAAGAGTATTTTATTTTAGTGATGTGTGATCCTAGATTCTCCAAAAAAATTTTTCAGAAAATTATTTGATATTTTTTTTAAAATTCATGTTGAACATAAAAAAAAAGAGAATATATTGATAAAATACTGTTGATTCTTTTTTTTTGTTTTATTAAAACAAACTTAATTCGAAAATTTTAGGCCCAGTTTAAACAGCGGAAAGAATAGTAATACCACATTTTAAATCCAATTTGGAAAGAATTTTGATTTTACAAACAATTTCATTTTTTGTCTTTATGTTTTGTTTTCATTTCCTTTTTTGTTGTTATGTAATCTTTTTAGTTAGATCCTTAATTTTTTTTCAATGGTTGATAGAAGGTTAACGTTGAGTTTCTTAAATAGAAAAATTAGACATAAAATTGGTACATGGTATCTTGTCATTTGATTGATCAACAATTGTAAGTGTAATTTTAACAAATTAACCAATATATTTTTTGTTCAGCTCGTTTCATTATTTTGGACATGCTGGTTTTTATTTTTTAGTTGTATATTGTTTTCATTTATTAGGGTGAAAATGGTTACTTATAAAAACATTAATACTATTTTACTTAAATGCGGTTTTAATTAGGGTATGTCAATAACATAATAAATTGAGTTTTTTTTTTTCCTATTTTTGATTTTTGATGTGTCCAAATTTTTGGAATCGGGTTTAGTTTTTTTATAGGAGAAGATAATTTTAGATTCTTAGAATAAAACCTTAAACTATTTTGATGTTTAAAATTTGATAAAATATAATCATATTCACAGCTCCTATTCCACCAAACCCAACTATTTAAAATCCTAACAAGTAAGGTTTTGCGATAATTATTATTTTTTTTTGAACCCTGCATGTTATTTAAGCACATTTTAGTTCCCCTTTGCGATTCTCTTGATTGTACTGTTATTGTTCTTACAAAACAAAATCCATTTATCCAAAATGTCACTGATATAAAATATTTCTAATTGTTTTTATTGTTGTAATGATGAACAAAAACTCAAAAATGATGAAGTAATTAAATACCACAATAAAATGCTGAGATAAGGATAAAAGATAAGTTATTCAACATTTGAAACATTAATCTGAGCAATTCAACTCAACATTCTATTGTGGAAATTTCTTTGAGACTTTGAAAAAAAAATTTAAAAAATCTAATGAATGAAGTTCTTTAAAGAATAAAAGTCAAAGAGTTACAACCAAAGTAAAAAATGTTATTTTCTGATCCTTTTCAAAATTGCAAAATAGTGAAAAATTTTCCTTTATCGTGGCTACTCCCTTAAAAACATTTACATTAATGAGAGTCTGTATTTATTCACCTTCAACTTTTTTTTTTTAGTATAATTAAACAATATTACACAATAAAAGAGTTTACCTTAGTTAATTACTTTATAGAAAATAATTTTTAAGATGATTTGATAACTGATTTTATTTAAAATCGATAATTTTTTCTTAAAAACTAATAATAAAACTTGATTTTATTCTTGAAAAGGTGAACTTTTTTCAAAAAATTTATTCTTAAATAATGCAAAAAAAGATTTTTTGAAGATGGAAGTTTCCAAAGTATATTATTTATTTGAAAGGAAAGTAAAACGAAAATTTTGTATTTTTGCTTTTTCTGAACTTTTTTATTCCACAAAAAAAGTATCAATTTCAAAATAACTTTAAAAAATAATTTATAATTCTTTTATTGGTTCTTCTTCTTCTTCTTTCTTTTGATCCTCTTGCATTTTTTCATCAGCACCTTCTTCTGAAGAATTATCCTTTATTATTGTTTCTGTAGTTTTACAATTTTCTGTTAAAAATTTACTTAAGGTTTCAATTGAACGCTCTTCTTCTTCAAACAAAATAAATTCCTTTTTATTTTCAGCAGGGAATAGCATTATTGTAGGATATCCACTTACTTTTAGATCTGGTTTAATTTCATTTTTATCTCCGTTAATTTGTGCAAATACCAAATTTTGGCTATCCTGGAATTTTTCTGCTAATTCTTGATATACTGGTTCCAATTTTTTACAATGTTGACACCAGTCAGCATAAATTTTGATTAATACATCCTTTTCTGGATCATTTACTATTTCGTCCCAATTATCATAAACCACTGTTTTAATTAAACCATCATTTGATTCAGGAATTAATTCTTTTTTGATAGATTTTTCAACTTTTCCAGCGAAAAAACTTTTTTAAATAAAGAAAAATACAATTAAAATAAATTAGATTAATATTGTTCTAGCCGAAAATATTGGATAATTTTATTATATTTTTTTGAAATTTGATTTTTAAAATTTTGTAAATTTATAAAAGTAATCTGTTTTTTACCACAAAATACATTTCAATTTTTCAAGTGAACTAAACTAAAATTCAAAAATTGGTGTTAACTTTTCAACTCTTAAACTTTAATATTTCTAAGGTTTTCATCATGAGACAAGAAGATTCTGATTATTATTATTTTTCATTTTTTTTAATTATTACTAATTTTTATTTTTTCATTTTTTTTTATTTAATTTCTTTCGTTTCTATTTCTGTTTATATCTTTTTTTTTTTTTTTTATGTTTTTTTTTCAATCCATGTTTTTATAATTTTCTAATTCAAATTTAACGAAAAAAAGAAACCCTAAAAATCTGCAACAATATTAAAGATTTAGATTATTCAATTGAAAATAGAAAATAATGATTGGTTCAAAGATGCTGTGAATCCATTAATGAATTTTTTTTCTATATAAAAACCAAAAATTATGTAAAAATAAATCAAATTCTCAAAAATTTTGACACAGTTTAAACATTTGAAAGAATAAAAATACTACACTTTACATACAATTTGGAAATAATTTTGATTTTGCAAAAATATGAAATTCATTTTTTGTCTTTTTTGTTTTGTTTTCATTTCCTTTTTTCCAGTTACCTAATCTGTTTCGTTTGATCTGGAAATTTTTTTCAATGGTTGATAGAAGATTAGTTTTTAGTTTGTTAAATAGAAAAATCACATACAATTGATCGACGATATCTTATCATTTGATGGATCAACAATTGTTAATGAAATTTCAACAAATTTACCAATATATACATTTTTTATTCTGCTCTTTTCATTATTTTGGACAAACAATTATTTTTGATTTTTTTGTTTTATATTTGTTTCTTTTATTTGAATGAAAACGATTACTTATTAAAAGATTAATAATGTGTAATACTTAAATGTGGTTTTATATTAGGTTTGTAAAAATATAATAAATTTAGTTTTATTTTACCTATTTTTGATTTTGGATGGGTTCAAATTTTTGGAAAGGGGTTTAAATTCAATAATTGTTATTAAATTTTTTTCTTTTTTAGTATCTGATCTTTTGTTACTAAATAAATTGTATGTTTAAACTGATTACTAAAAAAAAACACACAAAAAGATATTTCCAAAAAAATAGGGACAAATTTAAGATAAAATATCTTTAAAATAAAATCAGAAAACTATTTAAATATACAAAATTATAGAAAATTTGATTGATTTTATTTTAAGGCAAGTAAACTTTCTATTTTTTCTTTAAAGAAAAAAAATAAATGAAAAATATTTTTAAAACTTAAAAAGGGTAATATAAATAAGGTAAAGATAATTTTTCATTTGATTATAAATAAAAGTTTTCAAGTAATTAATCCATGAAAATAATAACAGGGGTTTAGCAACTGCTAAATAACCTTTCATCTAAAATTGAATTCTTTATGACTGTAAAATTATTAAAAACCATTTGTGAATCTTAATAATAATTAAATTTGTTTGTTTGTTTGTATTACCTGGCAATAAATGAGATTAAAATTTCTGATCTCAATTTTAGAGGATATTTTTTATAAGTGTGAAAATTAGTGATTATTTTTTTCTTTTTGATAGAAAAAATTTTCACCAAAGAGGGTTAATTTAAAAAAAATTTCCAATTGAATGAAAAACCTTATAACTGTATTTTATTGTTAAAAAATAATATATATCCAAACCATATTACCCCCTTTTTATTGAAATTGACAGTGTATTGTTTTCTCCAAAAAAAGTTTAATTTTATTTTTTCATTTTTTGGAAACATTTTAATGAATATATTTTGAAATAAAGACAATAGGTTTTGATTCAATAAGTATTAATATTTCACTTGATTTTATATTTTCACTTTCAAATATCGTCACTAACAGGGAGAATTTTTTAGGAAATGTAAAAAAAAAGTTCCCACTTTTTCGGAAATACCTTATAACCCGCGTTTCAAAATAAAAACTTTTTTTTTTTTTTTCATTCTTCTGATTCCAATACAACATCTAATTTAGTATTCAATAGTATACCTAAATTCAAATCAATATTGAAGGTTAATACTTTTATAGATTGAGAAAATTTTAAATTATGAATTGGATTTGTTTAAAGATTTTTAGTAATTTCTTTCTATTTTTTGTTTATTTTTTGATTAAAACTGTTCGAAAGAATATACTTTATTTTTGTAGAAAAATTTTTCAATTTTCAAGGTTTCCTTTTATTCAATTAGAATCAATTTAAGTGGATCTTCTAAAAAAACTGTAATTTTTTTAGGAATTCAAAGAGTGCTGTAGAGTGACTAGGTTTTTTTTAATTTAAGAAATAAACCGAAAATTTCTGAAATTTTCGGTTCATTTCTTAAATTAAAAAAAACCTAACGGCGCTTTTCCAAAATTCAAAAGAATAGAGAAAAAACAAAGATTTAACTCAATTCATTTAAATTCAAGAAAACATAACAGCTATTTTTTTCACTTTTTGTTTTTGTTTAAAAAATCTAATGATTTTCTAATCAAAACAAAAAGTAAAAAAAAAACTATCTGCAAACAAGAGATGTTAATAACATCCCCCTAAAATAATAATAATAATAAAAGAACTATAATTTTATAAAAAAACATTTTTTTTTAAAAAAATTTTTGTTGTAAATTTTTTGAAGAAATATCTTACTCGTTTAGCCAATTTTTGATCTCATTTTTAGTAAATTTTCCCTTGTATGTATAATGTTCTTTATTGATATTATTAATTAATACCATACCTGGAAATTCAGTAATTAAATAACGATCTGCTAAAGTTGGTAATTCGTTTGAATATGCCCATACAAACCAAACCTTTCCATAGAATTCATTATTTAATTCAGAAATTAATTGAACAGAAGGACGATCTTCCTTTTCTTCATCAGCGTCCATCAACAAGTAACAAACCGGTGCTTGTTTTGCATAATAATGTTTAAGAGTGCTGAAGGTTAACTCTTGGATAAATGGTAGATAATATTCGTTTAACCACTATTTATTTATTTATTATTTATTTGTAAAAAATTATGAGACATACACAAACATAGATAAAGATATAAAGATATAGATATATAAAATTATATATTCATTGTGAGATTTTAGGAAAAAAAAAAAAAAAATAAAAATTGATTTATTGGAATATAAAAATAGATTTTAAAAAGAAATTTGACAAATTAAGAACTTAAACAATAGGATTTTAGCAACTTTAATTTTTTTTTTTTGTTTTTCATGATTCCACTTTAAAAGAATTTTTTTTTAAACGTATTATGTTTCTTTTGGTTGTTACTAAAAAGATAATATTTTGTAATCTTGCTTATTTTTTAACAATTGAATTGCGAATTCCAAAAAATAGTTTTAATTTTTCAGTTTTATCGATTTAAAGTTGAATTTTCAAATGATCGAAAACAATGGACAAAATTTAAGTTTTTTTATGTTGAAATTTAAAAGGTGAAATCCTAAAAAAAAATGAAGATAATTTTTTTAAGTGAAAAGTTCCTTAAGAACATTATTATATGTTCATTATAAGTTAGTTTTTTGTCAAAAATGTTTAACTTGTTTGTGATGAATAATTTATGGATTAAAATATCATCATTTTCTTTTCTCTTAGCATTGATAGAAAAAAATGAAAAAAAAAAAGAAAAAAAAAAAAAAGATGTTACTTCAGTAATTTCATTTTCTTCGAAATCACCATTATATTTAGTCTCAGTTTTATCGGATTGTCTATATATAGTTAAAGTATTTTGTGCGCTTCCTTTTTTACCAGCAAATAAAAACTGTTGTTTTAATTCAGATTCTGCGATATTTTCTAATAACTCAACAACTTTAGATAAAAAAATTAATTAAAAGAATATTGAACAATATATTGATTGGTAGGAAGATATATTTGGTTTATTTGAAAATTTAAATAAAATCAAGATTTAATATATAAATTTAAAAAAATTCAAATTACCTTGTTCATCTTCAGAAATTTCGGCAAAGGCAATCGTTTCATATATATTTTTCATTTCTATAATATAAATATTAAAATTAAAGATGATGGAAAAAATTAAAGATTGAATCAAAAATTATTACTTTTGGTTTAATTTAATGATAAAATAAAGAAACATTTATAAAAAATTAAAAAAAAATGATAATAAAGAAATGGTTTTGAATATACAAAATAAAAATCTCAGATTAAAATTTTTGGAGGTATTTGCAAGGGTGTTTGAAATATTCCCGAAAATACCCGAAAATCGAAAATACCCGAAAATTTTTTAATCACATAAAAACACGTTATGGACAACTTCCAAGATAACACTGGTGTCAATGTGCCCCGTTTAACGGTAAAATAACAATTTTACTTTCAGACAAATTTTTTTTTTTTTGAATTTTCTACTTTAAACTTCTCTAAAGAGGTTTTGGTACCTTTTGAGTATATTTGTGTAATTGTTGGTTCTTATTAGGGTAAGTGTATAATTATGCCAGGGTATTGGTAAGGGTTTTGTTGGTATGTTTTGGTTAAACCAGTTCCTTTTATGGAATGGGAAGTTAAATAAAGTTTGTCTTGTGTCACCTTATGTCGGATATGGGTATGTGTTGCACGGTTAGATATTACTCGGTTATTTTTTGATTGTATTTAATATTACAAAATTATGGGTAATGATAAACAATTAGAAATTTTCAATTCAAGTGCATTTTCTCTCATTTAGTTAATACCATTCCGAAATGATCCGAAATGTTATAGTCATCTTACGATACTTATCCCCTTCACACAAAATGGGTTGAATACCATTTCCTAAAATTTAATTTTTTTGAATTTTGATATTTTCAGTAAAAAAAAATTTTTTTCGAAAATAAAAGCCAAAGTTACCTTTATACTGAGTATATTGGCACCAGTGTTCCATAGAAGTTGTTTTAAAAGTGTTTTTTCCAGGTTAGAAAAATTTTCGAGTATTTTCGATTTTCGGGTATTTTCGGGAATATTTGATAGATTCTATTTGCAATAATGGAAACTAAATTCGAAAATTTACCTAAAATTGGTCCATGTCGGCCAAGACCTGAAAATGGACCAAATAGAAAATATTTACTGGGAAAACATGGAGAAATATGAGATCAATAGAAGAAACCCCATGATGTTCACATTAAATTAATAAAAGAAAAAACGAATTTATCCCAAGGTGAAGAAAACTGGAAGCTGAAAAGATACCTCAAAATCATCCAATTTCCAGAAAACTTCAACAAAAAACACCCCCACTTAAACTTCAAATCATCAAAAACTGTATTCAAACTACTATAATTATATAATGGTTTGAATAGATATAAATGTGGGCTGGGAAAAAGGGAGTAGAAACCACAACATGTACATACAGTAAAAAGAAAGTTGATGATGCATATAACTTCATATGAGACTGTAAAAGATATCAGAAAACTCAAAAATACTCCAAGATTAAAACAACTCAAAACAATCAAAAAACTTTGATTTCAATATAATAGTCAAATAGGATATAGATGAATTATTGAGGAAACTGAACATTTAAAAAATCTATGAAGTTAACATCGAATACTTTTTTACTAATATGAAATAATATGCAATTTAGGAAAAAGGGAGCTCAAAAATAAATGAATCTTCATCGATCACACACATACACACATTAATTTGGATCCAAATACTTTCCGCTTTCCACATTAATTATTTTTAACTTTTTCATTTTTTTCTTCTTTCATTTTTTTTATAGACTCTTTATTGTTCCCTCTTTTTTTTTTTGAAAACTTAATTAATTTTAAAATACTTCGAATGACTGTGCTTATTCTAGATACTCTTTAAATTATAAGTATCAAATTTATCCACTTCAAAATTCTCCAATATCAGATTAGACTCTTTCATTTAACGCTTAACAATAAATAAAAAAATTTCAAAAATTTGAACACAGTTAAAACAGTTTTAAGAAATACAACAATAGACTCTCCAAATTCAATTTGAAAATAATTTTGATTTTTCAAACTATTTTTATCATTTTTTTGTCTTTTTTATTTTTATCACCTTTTTTACCTTTACGTTCTCTATTTAGTTAGATCGGAATTTTTTTTCAATCATTAGTTGATATAAGGTTAAATTTGAGTTTAGTTAAAAAAAAAGACAAACAATTGGCCCATGATATCTATTAATTTGATCAATTAATAATTGTTAATGGAATTTCATCAAAATTAGCTATACAATTTTTTATTCCACTCCTTTTATAATTTTGGATACCTATACATTTTTATTTTTATTTTTTTTTTCTTTTATTTGGATCAAAATGGTTCAAGATAAAAAAAATTAAAACTGGGCAACTTAAATGTGATTTAACTGTTGTGGAAAAAAAGTGAAACAGGGAAAAAATGTGAAACAGATCTTTTTTTTCATTTTTTCTACTTTTTTTTTAATTGGGGTTTTTACAACAATTCTGTTTTTGAAAATGATAACAAAAATTATAAAGAGAAACACATTGAGTTCTTCAGTCAGAAATTGTTCAACAAATATTGAAAAGGCCTTTGAAACTTGGAAAAGTATCAAAAATATGGAAAACAGGGTAGTTCGAGTTAGTGCCATTTCCAATTATTTTAATGTATCAAGAACAACGTTAGGTAGATGGGTTAAAAAATTTGAAGAAAATGGAATTGTAACCAGAAAAGGTCGGCCATTAAAGTTGAATGAAGAACAAACAAGGAAATTAAAAATGTGGATAAATAAAAAACTTTTAGAAAAAAAAAGCCCCAAGTATTATTGAGATATTAGACGAAGCTAATCACTTAATACGAGAATTTAATCTTCAAAATTTTGGAAGTCAGATAAAACAAAGTGAGATTCTTTCCAGAAAATGGGTATATGGTTGGGTAAAAAGAAATCACTGTTTCATTTTGGATTGTAAGCAAACAAAAAAAAAGAAAAACCACCAATAAAAGATGAAGAACTGACAAAATATTTTTTTTAACTTAAGATTCTTAATCCAAAAGCATAGGTATAAACCCGGTCTAATTTTCAATATGGATGAAACCGCTGTTTATAATAATACCAGTACTGAGAAGATTAAAGTGGTTACTACTGACTTAACAAACAATCCAATTCGAAACATTCCACAAATCAACTTCCATATCACTGCTGTTGTCACAGTAGCAAATGATGGAACAAGTCTAAATACCCTAATGTTGGATAAAAGAAGAACAATCAAACAAGACTTAGTTGACAACTCCAATTATACAAGGCTCTCATTTGTTCAATCGAATTCGGGATACATGACAAAAACTCTTTTTTCAAAATGGTTAAAAAATATTTTTATCCCTGCTGTTGACCTCAAGAGAAAAAAAATAGGTGAAAATGAAAATGCATTACTAATAATAGACGGTGCTCCTTCTCATAGACCGGATGAAGGGCATTTATTATGTGAAAAATCCAAAATACAAATTTTATTTTTGCCAGCCAATAGTTCCCATTTACTCCAACCCTGCGATGTTGTTATTTTTAAAGGATTAAAATCCTATCTAAAACAGCAATTATTTCCAACAAAGTATGAGTCATTTATAGAAAGTGTTTCTGATGGACTACAAATATCACTAACTCGAAAAAAAATTCATAATTCATTTGAGTACACTTATATCACACCATTCAAGTCACCAATACCTTTACCAAATTTGAAGACACAAACACAATTAACCTAACCAATTAAAAACCCTAGAATTTCTTTAGGTGGTGATATAGTAACTGGAAAAAATTTTCGAGAAATAATTGAGAAAAGAAGAGAGAAAATCAAAAAGAATTCAAAAAGAACAAGCAAACAATCAAGTAATTCTACTTAATATGGTCAATGTAAACAAACAAGATAATAAAAGAAAGAGATTAAACAACTCCAATCTCAATTTCCAAAATCAAAAAATAAAATAGCATTTTTTCTCATTTTTTTTTAAAAAAATTTTGTTTCACTTTTTTTCCACAACACTAATATTCAGTTTTGAAAAATACAAAAACTTTCTTAGAAAAATAAATTAAGTTTCAAATACTTCTAACGACTGTGCCTCGGCATATGTCTGGAACAAAGAAAATAGAAAATATTGAAAAAAAAACAATTCCAACAAAATATCCAGATGAATTGTGGCTTTATATTGAAAATGAGACTTTAAAGATCAAAAGTTTGACTTGAAAAGAGTTATCAATAAAATGTAAAGAGACATTTTTTCCCAATTAACCTTTTTTAACAGTTTTTCTTGATTTTTTTTTTTTTTTTTTTCATTTACTTTTTACAAAATGAGATGTCTCATTTCAAATAAAATTACACATCAATTTTTAAAATATTTAATTTTTATTTTTTTGTTTTAATGAATTTTAAAGATCCAATTGAGTTTTTTTTTATATTTTAAAGAGTTTCTTATATTTTAGAATGATACTACAATTAATTTGATTCGATTATGAATAATTCTTGAAATTTTCCGTATACTTTTATTTGAAAAAGAGTTTATTTTACTAATGGATTTTTTATAGATATTTGAACCAAGTCAAACAAATGTGATGAACACTCTATAACAACACACTTTAATCTTAGACTTTTCTGTTGTAGGCGCTAATCCCTTAAGTGATGTTATTAATTTTCCAATAAAAATTATGGAGAAAAAAAAAAATATTTTGTAATATTTTGGCTTTTCTTGATTCACAAACTTTTAAATCATTTTTAGATGCTAAAGTATTATATTTCGATTCCTCGAGAACATAAGATTATGCTTCATTAAATTCCAAATGTTGGTCAGAAAAAAATAAACTGTGATCTTGTACAATATAACCAAACAAAACCTAAAACCATTTTGTTCTTCAACAAGTAAAGTGTTACATTGAAAAAAATTTTTTATAAAAAGAGGAAAAAATCTTCAAAAGGAAATAATCGAATTGGAAAAACTTTGTCTTACCTTCTAATTCTTCGTTTGACTCAATGAAAACTATTGGTGGCAAGAATTTTTTTTTGATCCAAATCTCAAAATCTTCAATTTTTGTGCCTCCTAAAAAACGATCTTCAACTTTGCCATTTCTAACTGTTAAAACTGCAGGAAGCCCTAAAAATCCTAAAGTTTTTGCTAGATCCATGTCTTCTTGAGTAAATTCAAATCTAAAAAAGTCATACTCGTTGTTGTCTTTTATACTTTGTGCAACTGAATCATACCCTTTCGAAAACTTTTAAAGATAAAGCAAAAACAAAAAAAAAAAAAAAAGAGAAAAAATTTTTAGCAACCAAAATTGAATTTCGAAATCAAGATTCGATCACCTTCTTTGTTAACGTGTGTGCCTTATTTTTTTTAAACAAATTTCGTTCAGAAAATAAATTACTTTGATGGATTTTTCGCTAAATTCTGCAAAGATACACAAAACAAATACTTTATTTTCTTTGATCATTGTTTCGACATCATCTTTTGTTATTAAACGGGTAAAAAACTGGTATTCTTTTTCTTCATTAGTTTCGTTTGTTTCACGAATTTCGGATTCTTCACAATAGGCAAATAAAATGAGAACAAGAAATAAGATAATTTTCATGGTCACAAAAATAAAAAGTAAAAGAAAAAAGAGGAAAAAAATGAGGTAAAATTCCAAAAATCTATTTATTCAAGAGTGAAACATGCTAAAATAAGTAACTGTGCTTAGTTTTTTTGGGGTTTTGATTTTTTATTCTGGGTTTTGGTGTTTTAAACACTTTATTTG
Organism: Anaeramoeba flamelloides; assembly: GCA_027625915.1. Classification (NCBI taxonomy): domain Eukaryota; family Anaeramoebidae; genus Anaeramoeba; species Anaeramoeba flamelloides. Next base: position 4,522,906 of record JANTQA010000060.1, on the reverse strand, counting down.
TTAAAGAGAGGATATTGAAGTAACGAAATTTGATTGTTCACAATTTAAAGAGTAAATAAACTAGTCACCTGAAAGTACTTTAAATTTGAAATTATCTTTCTAAACGAAATTTGAAAGGATCAAAAAAAAAAAAATAACAAACAAAAAAAAATCAAAAAAGATAAAAAAAAAGAAAATAGTCAAAATAGAGAAGTAAAATGATGAGATTTATTGGGATTGAGATGAAATTGTGTAGAGTTATGAACCATAATTTTTTAGATTTGATCTCTTGTTTATTTCATGTGTGTTGGTCATTTTGTCCTAGGAAATATTCGAAATTAATTTTACATATTTCTTTTATGTTTATTTTCCTTAATTTTTCATCTGTAACTTCATTCTATGGTATATTGAATTCAAAATATTGATTTTTTTGTCTTCTTTTTTTCATTTTTTTATGTTTTTTTCATATCTTTTGCATTCCGAAAGTGAAGTGATTGATATCATCAAATTATTTTTCTACAATTTTAAAATAGTTTTGAATTTACTCATTTATCCCAATTTGTATCTATATCTATTAAAACTGTCTGTCAAAGATTTTCCTTTTATTAGATTTGTTGACGATTTTCAGTTTATCTATGTATGATTATTTTTCCTAAAGGTTTTTTGAAATTGGTTAATTTTTAGATATCTTATTATATTCTCATTTTCTTTTTGTTTGGAAGATTCTAATTTACCTTACATGGAGTTTTTCCAATACTACCCTTTTTTTCATTTTTTTACAAGCCAAATTTTTTCTATTTGATCGATTTTTAAATGTATTTTGATATATGGTTTAGGTCTAGGGATTTTAGTTTTAATGAGGAAAAATTCTTCCCTTCTTTTTAGAATCAGATCTAGTAGTGGAGTGTTCTTGTTCCCAATTTTAGATTTTTTGTGGGGTTTTTATTGATAAACACAGATATAATGAGTTTAAATAGTATATATAATCCAACTATATTATTTTTCACCACAAAAATTATTTTTTTGTGTTTTATTAAGTTCTCTGATTTATTTTTCTACACTTTTAGAGTGGTGTTAGTTGTATGTTATTCTGAGATAAAATATTTTTTCTTAATTATGTTTATATATCTCTTTCTACCCCCCCCCCCCACCCTTTTATGATAATTCCAATTTTTTTTTCAAATTTCACTTCCAATTTTAGGGGTATAGTTCCTTTGTTATAAATTTTTTGAATTTTTTTAAAAATATCTATTTGTGGGGCTTATTTCGATCAATTACTCACCATTTTTAATTTTTTTCCCCCGTATTCATCAAACATATCCATATTTTATACTCTCTTGTGGTTGAAATACACCACCTTAATTCAATAAAAAATTAGTTAAATACATTCGATTCTACAATTTTTAGACAGTCAGTTCCACTTTTAAGGGACAAACTTTCTATGGAATTTAAGGTATAAAACAATCTCAAATTAAGGCACAAAATCCAGATTCTAGTAAAATAATTTGTGAAAAAAAAAAAAATTCCAAATTTTTTGCCTTAATTTGAGATTTTTTTGTTCCTTAAATTTAGTTCAAAGTTTTTCTCTTAAAAATGGAACTGGCGATAAAAGATGTGTTTTTATGTTATAGAAGACTTAAACATTAACAAATCAAAGAAAACGACAATAAACAATAAATAAATATGGAATTTGTTTCAAAAAGTTCAATTATTTAAAAAAGAAATTCGAAAAATCAGAAAAGATCGAATTAGAAGTTTTCTCTGAAAAAATCGAGTAAATTTCGGTGCTTTTTGAAAATTTTTTTTAAAGACAACAAAAAATCCCAAATAAAACTGAGAAAATTAAGAAAAACTTTCAACAAATTTCATTTGTAATTTAAAAGTAATGAAAAAAATAAAGGGATTTACCTTCAAAATTGAGCTTAACGAAGGTTCATTACTCTGCAGTGAATTGGGTGTTGCCTTGGAACTAGAAAATAAAAACAAATGCGATTTATATTTTGAAACACATTTTATAAACTCTTTTTCAATCAAAGGGGCCCAGTTTTAATGAAGAAATAGAAAATTTTATGATTTTAATCCATTATTCTCATCAAAAGAAATTTTAAATTTTTTTAAATCTGATCATTTTTTCTCATTTTGTCAATTTTTTTTTTAATTTACTTTTTCTTCTCTTTTCTTTCTCTCTTTTTTTTTTTTAAAAGAAACTCGAAAAAAAATCCTTTGAAAAACTAAATTAACATTAAAAAAATTGAAACTTTATAATTCCCTATTAGATGAATATATTTACCATTAATAAATATTATTTTCAACAATTTTAATTTTCTAAAGAAATATAGAAAAGTTTACATGTGGCATTCCAATGAAAAAGTGCCCAATAATGTTTTTAATCTTTTAATTTTTTTTGAAATTTAGGGTTTGTTCATGGTATTTCCTTTTTGAATCTCAACTCTAATACGAAATTTATTATTGCACTATTTTCTAAACAGTATAAGTTAGTTTATTCTTAAATAAAAAAGTGAAATTTTCATTTTTGTCTAGGGACCTTCGAGTGAACTGGGGTTTTGTTATTTGGAAAGTATTATTTTAATCATTGTAATTTTAAAAAAAAAACAAAATAAAATTTAAAATTTTAACAAAATCTCTTGAATCAAGTTTATTTGAATTCCTTAAATATCCAAATAGTATAAATGTAATAATCATCAACCATAAAAGTCCACTAACCCTTGAATGATATTATGATAATTTGATTCTGAAAATTAGTTGTATTTGTATTCCTTTTTTGAATTACCAACTTTCCTGTTTTATATGACTTTTTGAGTTTTGATTTTTTTAGTTGTTTATCAAGCCAAATGAAAAAATTTTTTTCTTGATTTTGCAATTTTTAGTAGTCTCTGTTACATCCTTGAAAAATTTTATAAAGCACTTCTTGAATAAAACTTTACTTGACAATATTTAATTACTTGCTAAAAATTCAGCAAAATAATATATAAAAACATTGTTTAACAAAATCATTTTTTATTTTTCGTTATTACAGTTTCGAGAAAAATGTTTGAGACATAAAAATAGTTGGACAGCAATTTTAATTGGGAAAATTACTGAAAATGATTTTTATGTTCTTTCATTTGTGAAATAACTAAAGAAAATAACAATAATCTACTTTTTAGAATATGATTAATGTAATTCTACTTTTTTCAAAACCTTATCTCAAATAATCTAAAGCAAGTTTAAAAATTACCATTTTCATAATTAATAGTAAACTTTACTAAAACTATGGATTTTTGTTAAAATAACATGATCTACTTTAGTTATCAACCATTCTAATGAGTATTCTACACACAACACAGATTAATGAACTTTTAACACCCATAAACCTGGATTTATATAAAATTCACCTAGTTATCAATAGGATTAGATTTTCAATTTTACTAAAGTTACCAATTAAAATTGCTGTCCAACCATTTTTGTGTTTCAAACATTTTTCTCTCAACAGTTAAAGATAAAAACACTTTGAAAGATTTTTTTTTATTTATAAAGTTTGTTAAATAACCCGTATTGTCATCCTTTTTTGTGTTTTTAAAAATTATTAGTATAGTTTTTTGAAATAACTGTTGTTTTTTTTTTTAAAATGTTTTCTTTATTCTTTAAGCTATGGTTTTTGGTTTTTATTTTGTGTTCAATAAAAAAATACAGTTCAGTTTACCATACTTTCAAATTAAACAATATTTATATTAGATCATATTATCAAAGTTTTTTTCTACAACCTTCAAGACCAATCTCCTCATAAAAGAGATCTAACTCAACAAAAATTTAATCAACCAACACAAAAATCCACAAAAACTATATCTTTCAATTTGAATAAATACAAAAAAACAATCAATAAAAAGCATCAAAAGATTTTCTTAAAAACTTTTTTACTGGTATCTCAACATGAGTAAAAATGAGCTATAAATTTTTCAAAGTATTTTGATCAAGAAAAGAAAAAAATTTCATTTCAATTTTCTTTTTTCCTAAAAGTCAATCTTCTTTCATTCAAATCTTATTTTGTAATTGACTAGCTTTGTTTATTTATTTCATTTGTTTTTTGGCTATATTGGATGAGATAAGAATGGTCAGTGAAGCAATATTTCATATTGAATCAAAAGTTAATTATCCGATATTTAATCAGATTAAAATTCGACAAGAACATACCCAATGATTAAATTATTTATCAACCAATTCATTTTTCAACAATTTTCTTTATGAGAGCAAATTAAATCACTAAAAAGCTCAATTTTCATTGTCTATCGCAAGATCTTTCAATTTTTCATTCAATTAGAAGAAAAAATATTTCTTTGAAACTTTGAAATAAAAATTTCTTTTATGACTTCGAGAAGGACAATATTATTGAAAAGACAGACTTCCTTGTTAAAAATAAAGACACCCTTGATAACTTTTTATTTCAACAACAGATAAAAGATAAAAAACAATACCAAAAAAGTTGGAAAACAACACTTCAAAACACTTTTTTGAAAAAACCACAGTAAAAGTTGAAAAAAAAATTTATTCACTTCAACACGGGCTATCGAACAAACTACACTCCAAATTAAAAAAGAATTTTTATGAAATAATTTTTTCAAAAACTAGAATCAGAGAATCAGAAATTAAAAAAAGGTTTATTTAAAACAAGGCACTAGATTGATGAGGAAAATGGTGAAAATGAATAAAAAGGCTAACTGTATACAATTTTTAAATCCAAGTGTATTAAAAAGAGATTTTGTTAATTCGCCAATACCAGATCCTAGTTTTGACATCACAATTTCAAATGTGTTGCCAAATTGCTCAATTAAAGTTTCCAATGGGCTCCCCAAAGAGGGCCTCTTGCTTTGTATCCTATTGTTCAATTCCCAGCATTCGATAATGAACTTTTCCTTGTCTTCAATTTTTGTTCTTGGCTTAATCAAATGCTTTATTCGATCAGAATAAGTGAGCTTCTGATCATACCCCCCTAAGCAGTGCAAGTTATATTGCTCTTGGGCTAATACCTTGCTTTCAGTTAAAGTGGAAAACTCTGAGAAATAAAGTACTAAATATAAAAAGATAAAAATGTAAATTGGTAGTCTGGGAATATTATGACGGTTATTCTGTCCAGCAACGGCGTGGCCCAAATGGTTTGGCAATTCTAATTGTCGTTGTAATTGGTGTAGTTGTTGCTGTTGTTGTTGTAATTGGTTTTGTATTTGTTGTTGGTTATTGTTTGCTACTCGATATGGTTCGTTATTTAGTCTCACAATTAATTCCTGATTATTGTTTGCATTTTCATTTGCAGGTATTACAATTCTATTTTGTCCCTGCTGTTGACCTTGTTGTTGTTGTTGTTGGTTCATCTTCTGTTTGATTTTATAAACGATTAATATTACAACAAATAAAAGAAAGAACATAGAAACTAACAAAACACCACCAATACTCTTTTTTTCACGATCTTGAATTTGTTCAAGAAATTTAGGATTAATTGTTTCGTTCTCCAAATTATCCATTTGATTTTTTGCAACATTTTCACTCTTAAAATTTTTTACTTGTTCAAGATTGCTAACGAATTGAATTTTGAACTCCTTTTGTCTCTCTTCAGAAACCAGACGAAATTTCTGCTTTTTGTCTTGGATCACTTTGTTTTTGGTATCTTCTTCGGAATACTTACACACTGGATCGTTTTTGTTGTATTGGCAATAATAAATTAATTTGAGATCTGTTTTTGGTTTTTGTTTTTGTTTTTGTGGTTGGTGATCGTAATCGTTTCTTTTTTTACCAATTTCTTTTGGAGAGTTTGTGTTAACGTTACTGAGTCGATATAACAAGAGAAAAAGAGTTATATAAACCAAAATTTGTTGAGAGTGGAATATTTTCATTTTATGTCTCCAAGAAAGAAGAGAAAAAATGATTCGGACTATATTAAAATTTTTGATCAATTTTGTTCTCTTTGGGAATAATTTGTTATTTTTGAGAAGAAAACGAATGGCTGTATGTGTTTCTTGTTTTTCATGAGTTGATCAGTAAAGTAGGGAAATTGTTTTGAATTCGAAACAAAGTTATTCTCATTTTTAAATTATTAGTGTTTCTACATTCAGTAATAAATATCCTTACATCTTTGAAATATTCCATAACTAATTCAACAAGGCTTTAAGAGGTGTGTTGTTGTTATAGTTGTTGTTAATTAAGAGTTTTGTAAGAGTTTTTTTATTGTCTCTCTTTGAAGATTGATGTTACTTTTGGATTTTTTGATTTGTCAAAAATTACTATTGATTTTGAGAAAGTTTTTAATTTGGACAAATTAAATAAAAATAGAATTTAAATAAAATCCTTGAAAAAATTTCTTACTAATATGAAATTAGCTTATGATATAAAAAAGAGTTATTTCAGATATCTAGGAATAAATGTTATTCGATCTTATTTGAGATTGGCAAATGGGATTATTGTTACAGTAAAAATCCTTTAATAAATCTAATGAAGAAATGGTATACCTGGCATTTTCGTTCTTATAATTCTAGTAGCATTTGGGATTCTAAAATCAAATATAAAAATAAGTTAAAATTTGTTCATTATGAAAGAATTGACAAAAAACTCGAGGTAGGTCCAATGATCTTGGTTTCTTGTTTGCTGTAAGTTCAGAACAAGAATTCTTATTGGGTAGACATTTTTTCGTCTTATTTTTAAAGAGAGATTTCAGAAATATCGAGGAAAAGCTAGTGTTGTCAAACGAGTAGTATTACTTGATTTCAATCTTTACTTAAAATGTGTTTAAGGGAATAAAATATGTTTTTAATTGAATTTGAGTTTCTTCGTAAATTTCGTATTTGGAGGATCTAAAAGTTCTTTCTTGATTAAAAGATAGGGTTACTACGGGCTGTTCAAAAGGAGTTCAAAAAAAAATAGAGTCCACTGATTAAATTCTACTTTTTTAATACTGTTCTTTTCCAATTAATAAATGAAACTTTTTATTTCAATGTCCAAAATGAGTATTAATTATTAATGCTACAATCAAATTAGCAGAGGAAAAATTTTGTCTTTGAGTTAACAAAGAAAGTTTATTTTATTGTCTAAAAATATCATTTCTAAAAGATTTATACAGATCTTTGTGTTTTCATCAGTTTATAATTCATAGAAAAATATTTTGGAATGTGAACTAAAAATTTTCATCATTAATTGGTAAATAATAGTAAATACAAATTACACTCGAGATTCTATTTCTGTAGAAATATTCATATTTGATACTCTTTGGAGATTGAAATGTATTATTATAACCAATAAAAATGATTTAAAAGACTCTCTATTAAAGAAAAGTCAAAATATTAGATTTTTTAGATTTTTGAGGGATTATACAAAAAAACAATGATTGATCAAAAACTATTATATCTTTTCAAAAAAAACAAGCAAATTTGAAAATAATTTTTTGATATTGTAGTCTAGTTCCATCCAAATTCTTTATTAATATATTGAAACCATTAGAGTCAACTACTCATGGATATTGAGAATAATTAAAATAGAAAAAGTTAGCAAATTATCTACCTTTCAAGAAAAAATTAAGAAATAAACTAGATTTCAAAAATTTTAACTCACTTAATAATGTTAATGGATGTTGTTTTGATAATTTATCCCATATTCTTTACAAAAAAATATTTTCAAATTGTTGGATCCGAATCATTTTTTCGATTTTGCGTATATTTTAGTTTTTTGTTTTCAAATTTTTTTTTTCTTTTTCTTTTTTTTTAAAAAATTTTTCAATTTCTTTTGAAAAATCTTTTTTTTTTTTTATAAATTACTTCTTTTTTCTATTTTTCTCAAACAATTTTTTTTTTTTTTTGATACTATTTTTTTAGCAAAAGATCCGATGGAAAAAAAATTGATCTTCAAAAAGAAAATAATCACTAAGAAACTTGTGACTCTGTACTAAATTTTAAAATGAATTTAATTATATAAAAAAAATCTTATTGTTAACTTTTTTTCAGTGAAAGTCCAGAAATAAAAAATCCATAATGCTCATTTCGAAAATTGTGATTCGCTTTTTTTTGGTTTTTGGTTTTATCTTTTTAATTTTTAATATACCAGCCTGTTATATATTCAGAATGATTTAAATTTTAATCATAAATCAGATTTAATTATATGTTACTATTGGATACTATGGAATATTTTTTTTTTTCTATTTATTATTTTAGGTCAGTCGCAATTTTTGAAATAGTGATTAACATTGTGCAAAAAAAGTGAAACAGGGAAAAGAAGTGAAACACGGTTTTTCAGGGGTAACATTGGACATTACTGAAAATTCAAAGTAAGATCAATTAAAAAAAGAATAAATAAATAATTCAAGACAAAATGAAGTATTCAGCATAATAATAGTTTTTTTATACTTTCTTCTGGTAAAGGGGCTTTTTTTGATTGATCAATTATTAAAAATTTGTTGAAAACAATTTACTATTTTTGAGATTATCAAAACCGTACCATCAATTTCAATAATGAAGTTGATTTAAATTGTATTTGTCGTGCTGATTGAAAATAATATAATGGGTTATTATTTGAAGTTAATTGGTTTCTTCTTTTTATCGATTTTACTTTTCATTTTCGGGTTCTATTAATGTACCAACGAAAAACCAGGTTTCAATTTTTCCCTTTTTTTCCCTTTTTTTCCAAATGGGGTAATAATTTTTTCTGAAATCTAGTCAAAAAAAATGATAAAAAAAAAAAAGTCAATTCAATTGAAAGATATTAGTTGTATGTATTTTAAAAACTCCTTTCCAGGTAGATGAAGGTATACTAGAGTTGATTAAGGGATTTTCAGGCAGGTTTGTGTGGCTTTGAGGGTATGTTCGGATATTTTGTTTTTAATTTGAAAAAAAAATAAATAATTTATAAATCGGATATATTTTACTTTTTCAAGGGGTAAAAATCTTCTATTTATCTTTGCTGGTCAAAATTATTTTTGAACAAATTTTCTGAATTGAATAGTATTGGCAATTTGGAAAATTTGGATTATCTACAATTTTAGTAATAAATACGACTAATCATATAATGGTCTTTTTTATACTTCTCGCAATCATTAAAAATTCTATAATACATAAATACAGTCTAAATAATCAATAAATTCTTCAAAAATACCAAAATAAATAACAATTTGACAAATTTGAAATTTGACCAGATTTGAAAATTAATAAAATATTCGTTATTTCTTTCCAATGAAACCTTTCTTTAATTATACCCAACCCTATTTTGAGCATTATGTTTAATTTTTAAATTTTTGTGTGGTTTTTTCTTTAATTCATTGTTTCTTTTTCTTTTTTGAAACGATCTCTAAATATTAAAAGGGGTAGAGATAGTTGAATAGAAGACATTTGTGTTTACTCTAGATCAAATTTGTCCAGTTATTAATTTTTTCTTAAAAAAAATTGGTAGTTTTAAAATTCTTCAAAAGTTAATGTTTCTAATTTTTTTTTTTTGAGTTTAAAAGGGATGAGAAAATAACTTTTCAAAAAATCTTGTATTCTTGATAAAAATATTTTTTTTTCTAGTTGAGATCAGGACTATTAAAACTTCTATTTAGAATTCTTCAAATTCATCTCTTTTTAATAACATTTGTGATTAAATTCAAAAAATAAACTATTATTTTTTTTGTTTTTTATTTTTTATATTTTTCCTCATTGAGAATCCTCACCACTTCAACTTAAAATAACTCACACAGTTTTTCTCTTTGTTTCAATTTGAGAAATATTTTTTTTCTTTCTGGTTGCTATAAATATCACCCTGACGAGAATTATATATTATTTATTTTCTCAAATTCTTTTCAATTAATCCAGATTTTTTTTAACTTTGAAGTCTTAATATGGATTATACATCCATTATATACATCTTGAAATATCGACTTTTTTCTTAAAATTCTTGGGTTTTTTACTATAACAATGATGTTACCAATTCAGATGAACTAACTTACAGTTTATTTTATAACCAAATCTTTAGAGATTAAGGAAACAGCGATTCCTCATCTGTTTTACATTTAAAGACCTATACAATATAATTATAGACTTCTCCTTAACTGAATCTAATTCCTTAAATCCAAAAAAAGTGAATTTTTGAGAAAGAGACATTTACCAATTCGTTCAACTTTCTTGTTGGTTCAATTCTGTTCAGCCACTACACTGACTTTTTTAAAAAGTGGTCCACTGAGATCAAAAGTTTGAACTGGAGAAATATTAGATTTTTATGATTTTCTTGATCAAGTCATTTAAAAAAAAATTGTTAATTAAATTGTCTTTTATCATTTAATACTAAAACATATTTTTTAAAAAACGAAACAACAAACATCTAAAAAATACAAATAACCCCACTAAATTTCATTTATATTTCATGAATTAAATAAATAGAATCAAAAAAATTGATTATGTTAACCTAACCATGATAAAAACCCAAACTTTGACTGACACAAAACTACATATAACTAAACCAAATAAAAAATCTTAAAATAAGTGAATGTCACTTTGGAATTTTATCTTGATTACGTAGTAATATTTTAACACGTGTTGATTAAAGATATTTCTCTTTCAAAACGAGCTAAAAAAGAAAAACGAAGACTAAAAAACAATTGACAATTTTGCTCATAAACAAACCAAAACTTTTAATAGTCATTTGATAGCCTCAATTAATCAATACAATTCAAAAAATAATCATTTTTTTTTACAACCATCTCAAAAATTATTATTTGTTCAAAAATACAATGGACTGGAGTAAATTTGAAAAGCCACTTTATCAATTAGCCTGGCACGATTATCAATCTTTTCAATCAATTAATCTGGAAGAAATTGAATTAACAAAATATTCAGAACATTTGAATAATTTGTTTTATTGCAAGTTCCCCGAGATCCTTCAAAACATTGAAAAATTGTCTATCAATCTGGAGAGCATTCCAACAAACGTTCAAGAAATACTCGCTACATTTCAAGACCAATTGAAAAAATTGTTACCTTCTTTCGATGAAGAACAATTATTTGATCTTTTTGGGATAGTTGTTGGCTGTCTTTTAATTTTTATTCAAACAAACTGGGTTGGACCAAGCCAAATCGAAGACAAGAATGTTCCAATTTGCCCATTTGTTCCAACACTAACAAAAATACCCGATGAATTGAATCAAATCTTTTTAAAGTCAATCGAATTTGATGGCGAAATCCCTTATCACAATATTAACAATGTTTCTTTTCTTTTGTTTGCCCAAGAAATTTTTAAAAATGCTTCTTACTTTGAGAAAATTCCTGTAAGTAAAATACCCTTTGTTTCTTTTTTTTGTTTTTTACTGCCAATTTCTTCTTTCTTTTCAGAAACAAAATATAACTTGGAAGAAAATATAAACACTCAAAACAAATAATTTCTTGGATCTTGAACAACAAAAATTGGTTAAAGCATTTGTTTTCTTATACCAAGGCGGCTTACAAACGATCGTTTTTCATTCGATCCTTTCTGGAATTATTTCAATTAGAGATAGTCAAAACACCCTTTAAAAGTTGCAATTCATAAATGAATTTTAAAAATTTTTCTGTAATCAAACCCAAGATATTGTTTGCTTTTAAAATATATTTTCTTTTTTGTTGTGATTTGTTAGGGAAGAAATCTGAACAATTTTCAGAAATTGGCTGTATTTTTTTTTTAGCTTAGATTTCATCTTTCTTTTTGCAAATAAAAGAAACCAAATTCAAGTGAGGTAGTCTTTGTTCATTAAAAATATGTGGAAAAAAAAAGAAAATAAAACCAAGAATTCATCAATAAAAAGTTGACTACAGTCAGTTCCACTTTTAAGACACAAACTTTGAAGGTAAATTAAGTCACAGGAAAAATTCCAAATTAAGGCACAACTTTCAAATTCTAGTAAAATAATTAGTGTATAAAAAAAAATTTTAAAATTAGGTGCCTTAATTTGGGATTTTTTTGTGCCTTAAATTTCATTGTAAGTTTGTGCCTTAAAAGTGAAACTGACTGTAGTTTATTCTTTTTTCCATTAAGAACTACGTTTACAATTCACCAATTTGTCATCAACACTATTTGTTCCAATCTCATTTAAAATGTAAAGGAATGGTCTTTAAAATATTCTCCAATTTGGATCAAAAAATCAAATTATGTCAACTTTACAAATGAAAAATTCACAAAGAAATTTTGAGATAAGTGGGCTTGAACACCTTGTTTTGGAACATGAAAATGAAATTGAAAAACAATCGCGATTTTTTAACTCATTTCAAACCCTCTCAATAAATAGCACTAACTACAAAAGATCACATTGTCAATGATTTTTGACCATTGAGTTACGTTGAATTGTCACATTGTCTCGACAAAAAATTAATCCATTCCAACCCTACCCGATAAATATTATAAGACATAAAAATTGGTTGTCTATTATAAAATTGTTTTTTGTGAAATATAAAATTCAATTTCGATCACAAGATCAAAATTTCATCTTCTCTTGCTTCGTTAGAGTTTATTTTTTGTCACAATCTAGAGAAAAATTAAATTTTCTCAGAAAATTTGAAAGTCACAGAAACCATGGAAATCACAGAAACTTTGAAAGTATTTTTCGATCATTGTTTTTAAATTGTAAAAACCTGAGATTTTAACATTTTTGGAAATTGAAGATCCACATTAATGTTAGTTCTTTTAATGAATTTGTTTGTTAGTTTCTAAAACCAAAGGAACCAAAAGAACCAAAAAATGGATAACTTCTTTTTAATCTTCTATTATAAATTTTACAGTTTAGGATGAACTTTCAGAACCCATTTTACGGTTTGTTTTACAAAATAAATTTTTAGAATAGAAAACCAATTTCTAGGTCTTATAAATTTTCACGAGTGGGACTGGAATGACTGTATTAATTATTAACAAGGGGTTGTGATTTTTTCTTATTTTTTTTTGTTTGGTTCTTTTTGTTTTTTCCTTGAATAAATCTCCACACCATCAATAAGAGGAGAGTATCTCATCGAATTATTTTTGGAACAACATGATCCATGCCAAACGCACTTGACATTTTTTTTGGTGCTTTTTTGATAATGTCTTTTTCGTTTGGATCATTTCTCTCAAAACCCAATTGTTAGAATCAAGGAAAATTGAGTTGAGGTTGTTGTGGGAAAGGTTTGGTGGATGCTTTGCATTAAAGGATCTATTGGAAATGAAATTTGCTAAAATTTAGTCAGTTTTTTTTGTTTTTAAAAATAAATTTATTGCCTCAGCTGAGAAAAAATGATCTTTCTTTTTATGGAATTGAGAATTTTGGAAGATTCAATACAATACCAAACACTTTATCATGCCTTTTAACAATTTCGACTTTGTTTGGAAATAACAAATAACCTAGTCATCAAAAATAACCAATTTTCTCCATTTGGACCTTTTAGGTGAAAATGGCAAACCTTCTCAACCTAACTCACATATCAAAAAGAAAGAAAACCAACCCCTCAACAATGTCTCAAGGTTTTTCACTTTCACCTAAAAAGAAAATTCCCCCAAAAGCTATTTTTTCGCAGCCTTCTTTTTCATTTTGAGATACGACAGAAATCACAGAAAAATATAGTCAAATTTTGAAAAAAATGTCATTTTTTCCTACTTAGATCTCACTGAATAAATATTTGTGAGATTTACCAACCATCAGAATCCTCTTTAATCACACGTGACATCAAATTTCAATTTCAAACGTATTTTTTAAGGAAGTAAGCACATTTTACCATTTTGAAAAATTCTAATTGTGTCGAGCATTACTGAAAAATATTTTTTGAGTGTCTGACAGATATTGAAACTTTTGAAACCAAAATACCATTCACTGCTCTATTTGTGAAAAGAACCTAAAGTAATTTAGAGTCAAATCTTTCATTTTTCGATTTTTTGAAACATTTTTTTGATTAAATTTTTGGTTTTATTAAATTATGTTTTGGATCTAACAATATGTTTATACCAATGAGTGAAATTAATCAAAGAGTAAACCAAAAAAATAGACCAGAGTATGTGTGTATTTGAAACAAATATTTTCTTTTAGAAGACCAAATAAAAAAGATCACCTTTCCAAATAAATTTGTTGAAATCAAAAATGAAAAAAAAAAAAAATCAACCAAAGCCTATTTTTAAAGAATTGCTTTCTTTGTCTTCTTAAATTAAGATGAGAATAAATTATTTCCTTTGATTTTAAATCACTGCTATTTTTTATTATTATTTTACAAAAACATTTTTTTACAAATTTGTTTCCAAAATTCTTATTTCAAATATTTTTATCAAACAAAGCCAAAACAAATGATTACTATTTCAAAAATTAAAACAAAAAAAATTGTATTCTTGAAATCAAAAAAAAACAATTACAAAAGATTTCAACCCAAAATAATTGAAAAATGTAGAAAAAATTTGAATCAGATTATAATTATTTTGAGTTTCTCAATTTAATGGAAAAACAATAATTATAAAATCAAACAAATTTGTCCAATAAATCTTTATTTCTGAAGAAGGAATTCAAAAATATCCCTATTTTCTGAAACAAAACTAGAATTAGATGAATTAGATGATTTATGGATTTTTAAATTCTTTCTGGAAATTCTTTAGAAATAGAAAGTAATTTGTTTCTCAATAATTTTCCAAACAAAATTATTCCCATTCAAGAATTAAAAATAAAACCAAAGTAAAGAATAAGTAATTCTATCAAATGTTACAGATAAGATCAAGAAATAAATGATTTTTATTTATTTTTTCTTGATCAATCTTTTCATTTTTTTGAATTCCATTTTTCAGTTGGTATGTAAATATATTATAATAGAATATATTCCGCTCTAGTATTTATTAAAAATTCAATATATTTGGTAATTGAAATGATTTGAAGGATTCAGTATCACATAAATTGATGACACTCAAAATTTGAAAAATGTACTTACCCTCTTAAACAGATTGGAACTATCTTAGTTCTCTGTGTTTTGAAACAACCAAACTTATAAATAGCACTTTTAATAAAACTAGTAAGAGCTCGTCAATTTTTTCAAGAATTGGATCCACTACATAAATTCTGAATGGGTTTTGTTCCTACTCTTATTGAGGTTCGATCTTTTATAAAATCCCAAAAAATATTCAAATCGCCTGTGATGATACCTCTGAAAATTTAGTGGTTTTATGAAACATAACCTTGATTTCAATTTCAAATTACCACTGGGTGGTTTTTATAACCTTTCGAATAAGGATTAACAACTTAGAATGTTGACAGTTAAAATACACCCAAATCTCGATCACTCCAATATAAAACTCGGTACATTATTACCCCCCCCCTTCACAAAAAAAGAAATGTATGATCGAAAGTCAATATGCTCCTTAAAAACAACCATAGACATTTACAGTTTAAAACTATTTTTGTGAATTAATAATCATGGGATCTATGATTTTACGCTTAAATTTCTGAAACGAAATAAAAGCATAAGAGAGCCTAGCACGTAATTTACATTGCTTCTCCAATAATAATAAGAACCATAGTCATTTTTTCATCCATTTTTTTTTTTTTTGAAATTAACTTTTTTTTTGATGTTTCAATTTCTCAATTTTTTATAATTGAGTATTTAATCGAGTTATAATAATAAACAGGTTTGTATTTTAACTAACACATTTATATCAAGATCTTATTAAAAAAGGTAATTCAAAAAAATTTCCAAAATTCTTCTTTTTTTTCTTTTTTAAGGAATTAGCGTCTACAAAGGAGAAGCCTAAGATCAAATTATGTTGTTATTGGGTGTTAACCACATTAGTTCTACATGGTTCAAATGCATCTAAAAAATCGTTTAGTTAAGTAGTAATATTTTTTGATCTCGTCAATTAAAAATAATCCTTGTATTACTAAAAAAACCCAATGATTTTAGAAAAAAACCTGCATTTCGCCACAAATTTAAAGGTTGAACTATCAATATACAAACTCCAAAGTTGCAAAATACCTTTCAAAAATTTGTGGCGAAATGTAGATTAATAGCTAAAAAATTCAATTTGATTAAAACAATTAAATAATCAACCAATAGATTCTTTTGAATAATTATTTCTGAAATATTGGAAATATATTGATGTTACAATTTGCTTTATAAAAAGGAAACAAAATGATTTAGTCTTTGGGTTTTTATGTTGATGATTATTGAGTTAATCTTTGAAATTTAAAAAATTGTATTAAAATATTTACTTTCGGAAGTTCTAAATATCGGTTTATGAAATACTTTCAGAAAATTCTGTATTTTGAGTTTCTATTTTTAGGTTTAGAAAAGGAACTTTTAAAAAAATATTTCCAAAATAAAAATTTTAAATTGTGATCATTAATAAAAAATGTAATAATTTATTGTGTAATAAGATTTATAATAGATTTTTTAGAAGTTATTTGGGCAATCGTGCACTAATATCATTTACACCCAATTATAACATACTGTAATTATAGAGAAATCTAGGGTGACGCTAATCTCTTAAGGTTAGAAATTAACTAAATTCATTTTGAAAGTCTTGTATTTTTTACCACTTGGAGAAATCACAAAATCAATTTATTAAGGTTTAATTACTAATTTGTTGTTTAAGGATAATAATCCAGATGAAAGAAATAAGGTAACTCTATTAATTTAATTCTTTGAGAAAATAGAAACAAGTTCTAATAATTTATATGTCTGAAAGTTAGTTTTTATTATTATGATAATTATTATTTATGTCAAAATAGAAACTATGAGTGCAATCTTATATGTTCTATGAGCTTATAAATGCAAATTCAATTCAATAATAAAAAAAAAAATATTATTGAATTTAAAAATACAGGAATATGTTTTAAAAAGATAAAAAAAAAGAAAAAATCAAATAATTATAAAACAATACATTTTTTTTAGATCTAATTATGACTTTTTTTTTTTTTTTATCGAAAAATTTAATAATTATATTCATTAAATCATATCCACAATAATAATTAAAATAGACATTTTATTTATGGAATTTAAGAATCCAATATATAATACAAAAGATCATCAGCGGACCATCACCAAAATTAAAAAAGGAAATTGAAAATATGATACCAAAATGTTTAGAAAAAATTTCAAATATCTATAATAAAGCAAAAATATATATTGAATTTAGTTTGATTTCTTTATATTATTATGAAAACGAAAAAGCAGAAGAATATCTTGGGAAGGCTAAAGATATAACTGGCCTTGAAGGTGATTTAACTGGATTTTTAGGGAAAAGAACCAAATTTCAACAATTCGAAACCCCACAATTAGTCTTGAAAGTAGAATCAAAATTAGATAAATTAATTACGAATGAAGAAAAGAGATTAACTTTAGAATTATTTTCAGAAGATGTTGAAAATCAAGACGAAACATTATTAAACGAAGTTAAATTAAATATTAAGAATAAAAAAGAAATCGAATCTTTAAAAAAGCCCATTCATGAAATTGATCAATGTATTATTTTAGCAACTTCTGAATATATTTTAAAAACGAACCCAACCAATATAATAACAAAGGAAAGAATTAAAACGCATTACATTAGAATTCTTGCATCACCATTGAATTGGATTTGCCATAATTTTAGTTTATTGAATCGTTCCATCTTAGAAAAAGGATCAATAAAGACAATTGAAAGGTCTACAAACCAAGTAAAAGAATTGGTTCATCAATTTTATAATGAGGAATATGCTACTGTATTTTCGAAAAATCATATGAAAAAGCAAAAAGAAAAAACGAAACTAAAGGAGAAAGAAAAGCAAGAAGAGAAGAAAAAACAAGAAAAGCAAGAAGAGAAAAAAGAACAAGAAGAAGAGAAAAAAGAGAAAAAAGAAAAAAAAGAAGAAAAAAAAGAACAAGAAGAAGAAAAAAAAGAGAAAAAAGAACAAGAACAAGAAAAGAGAAAAGAAAACGAACAAGACAATGAAACTGAAAAAAAAAAATATGCAGAGAATTACCAAAGGTTCCCAATGTTTTTTTGTTTAAATTATCCAAACTTTTGGGAGATCCAAACATCATTAGCAAAGCTATGGCTATCAATTGGTGTCTCATCTTCTGCGATTGTAATTTTCCAAAGACTGGAATCATGGGGTGCATTAACAGAATGTTACTTATTTCAAAAGCAATATTCCCTTGCCGAGAAATTAATCAAAAAATTGATCAATAAAAAGAAATCAGATTTATCCTTATTATATTGCTTGATGGGTGATATTAATAAGGATATCACTTGGTATAAAAAGGCATGGAAGCATTCAAATAAAACCTATGCAAGAGCACAGAGATCCATTGCAGAATATTATTATAAAAAAAAGAAGTATCAAAAGTCGATCAAATACTTTGAAAAATCCTTACAAATCAACCCCCTGTATCCCAGCATTTGGTTTAAATTAGGATATGCCTCAACAATTACAAAGCAATATGAAAAGGCATTGTCGGCCTATGGTAGATGTGTCAAACAAAAGCCTAATGACGGCGAATCCTGGAATAATTTGGCAACCATTTTTTTACGATTGAACAGGAAATCTGAAGCCTATTTTGCCCTGACACAATCCTCAAAACAAAATTATAATTCTTGGCAAATCTGGGAAAATTTGTTTTTACTTAGTTTAGATGTTGGCGAAATCCAAAAAACTGTATATGTAGGTAATAGATTATTTCAAATGGGTAAAAAGGAATTAAATATTCATGTTTTAAGAAAATTAGTTTTATTTGTGGGCATTGAAAATGAAGAATTTTTCCAAAGATACAACTCTGACCAAAAAAAGAACATTTTAAATCAATTGAAGAATAAATTTTTCAAAAATCAATTACACCAATTACTAGAAAAATGCTCAAAAAGGTCTCCTTTAAACCCAGACATATGGAATGTCTATGCAATTTTTTGGGAAAGAAATAATATTATCAATAAGTCAATACAAAGTAGACAAAAGGCTTTAAAATTTTTGGAAAAGGTTAAATGGTATACAGAAAAAGATCCCTATCAAGAAGTTTTCGAAACGGCAATTGAATTAAGAAAATCAATGATCAAATTATCTAATGTTAATTATAATGAAAAAGAACAAAATTCAATTTCAAATTCACAGTTGGAAAAGAATCAAGATTTAATTGATCTAAAAAAGTTATTAAATTCAATAGAACTACAATTAAAAAGCACTTTGAAATTAGCCAATGAATTTTGGAAGAAAGACGAATTATATTTAGAATTAGAAAAATTATTTGATCAAAAAATCAATTTTGATTTTAATTATATTCATAAAATACTATTAAATGAAAAGAAATTGTTGAATAAGATCACAAATTTGAGTGAAAATAAAAAAATTGAAATGAAAGAAATGGAAAATGAAACTGAAAAAAAGGAAAATGAAATTGTTAAAGAAAAGAAAGAAACCGAGAAAGAAATTGAAATTGAAAAAAAAAAGGAAAAAGAAACCAGTAAAGGAAAGAAAGAGACTGGGATAGAAAAGAAAGAAACAAATGATTACCAATTTGGATTCGTAGAGGCATTTGAAACGATACAAGATATGAATTTTAGCGATTCTGATGACGAAGATGAAAAAGAAGAAAAAAAATAAAAAATTAAGATCCAAAATTATAGAATAGAGGAATTAAATGGAATAATTCACTTTTTTGTTTTCTTTTTTTGTTTTCTTTTTTTTTTTCTAATACTAAAAATAATAAATCTTTATTGATAATATTTTTTTAATTATACATAAATAATTAGATTGATTTTTTCTAAATTTTTAATTTTTTTTCTTCTTAAATTTGGTTTATTAAATAAATTGTCAATTCAGAAATATTTTGAAGCAATTTCCAAAAAATTAATTAAAAAGAATTAAAATAAACTTACTTCAATAACTTTCCCCATTAAACTTAATTGGATTATTTCTTGATTTATTTAACAATTCTCAGCCTATATTTCAATAATACAGAAAAATAAAATCCAATTCAATCTTTTTTGTAAGATCATAAATCTTTTTTTTTTTATAAAAAAAAACCCGTAGTAATTGAGTACTTGTGAAACATCAATTTTAAAACTCTTAATCTGATGAAAAAAAATAATAAACAATTCTCATTCATAAACTAAATTCCAAATATTTGGAGACAGTTTACACAGTTGAAAGAATAGTAATACCTCGCTTTAAATTCAATTTGGAAATAATTTTGATTTTTCAAACTATCTTATTTTTTTTCTTTTTTGTTTTGTTTTCATTTCCTTTTTTCCAGTTTTATAATCTGTTTCGTTAGTTCTGGAATTTTTTTGAATGGTTGATAGAAGGTTGCACAAGTGTAAATATGAATGTTGTAAAAAATAGAGTTTTTATAATTTCCAAGACAAATGAAGACTTTTATGAATTTATCCAAATTTTTAAAATAGTAAATATAATATCAGATTATTTTCATAAAATAATAATTTAAGCAAAATAATATTTAGTGAATACCAATCTTTCAATTCTTAAAAAAAAAAAATTTCAAATAAAAATATTGGCATTCATATAAATATTTTATATTGAATATACCTTTGAGATCAAAAAAACAAAGCGTTATTTCATTTACTATTACCAAAATTTGGATAAATTCATAAAAGTCTTCATTTGTCTTGGAAATTGTAAAAACTCTATTTTTTACAACTTTCCATATCTTCACATGTGTTGTGTTTAGTTTGTTTAATCCAAAAATCACATACAATTGGTTGATGGTATCTGATCAATTGATCGATTAACATTAATTGATTAAATTTCAACTTTGTTATCAATACAATTTTTTACTTTTGCTCGTTTCATCATTTTGGACACACCATTTTTTATTTTTTTTGTTTTATCTTTTTTTCTATTATTTGGATTAAAATGATTACTTGATAAAAAGTTTAATACTAGGCAATTTACCTTTATTTTTTATATTACGTTTCAAAAAATATAATAAATTGAGTTTTTTTTGCATAGTATTTTCCGTTTTATAGTGTGTCCCAATTTTTGGTATCTGGTTTACATCCAAAAACAATAAATATATAAAAATTTAAAATATACAGAAAATGTTAAATCTTTTAAATAGAACCTGAAACAATTATATTTTTCAAATTAAATTGAAAATATATTCTTAAGGGTCGAGTCATTACGGTGAAATTTTTTATTCTGAAATGGAAAAAACCTTTTTAGTAATTATATTGAGGACCTAACACCAATCAAAAACCAACCAACTTATGATGTACTATCGATCTCCAAAAATCAACAACAAAAAATGAGGACATTTTTAGAAAAAATCTCCAAAGAGCGACACTCAATTTCCAATTAGAATGGTTGTGAATTATAATTCTGAAAACAACTAAACTCTGTTTTGAAGTGTCATTCTTTGGCGCTTTTTTAGATCTCCGTGATTTTTTTTTCTTTTTTTTCTTTTTTCAAATGAGTTATTTTTATTGAAAGACTATTACCTAATCCTTACTTGGTCAAATTTAGAGGGTTTTAAAATAACCAGAGATCAGACTAAATCGAATAAAATTGATTGCGAAATACAAGAAAGCAATTTGTTTTAAATTAAAGAAATTTAACCTCTTTTGAAATAGAAAATGAGAAAAGATGAAATTTTTTTTTAAATTTTGATTTTTTGAGAAATGAGAACTCTTTTTCTTCGTTTCATTTTTTGTCAAAGAGATCCTATGTAATTTTTTTTTTTTGTTATTTGAATTTTGTCAACCAAAAGAAGGCATATTTCACAATACCCTTTTTGGTCTCAGGTCACCCCTTGGGTATGGTGCCTTTTCATGGTAAATGACTAGACCCTTAAAAATATATTTTTTTTAATCAAACCACCTTAAAATTTTCTATTTGGTTTTTCAGTTATAAAAGAATAATTTTTTTTTTTTAAGATAGATAACAAAAAATGAAAAATAAAAAAAAAAGGGGATATTTAATTGGTCGTTGTAATAAAAATTTTTTGATTTAAAGCAGAAAAAAGAGAAGATTAGATAATTAAATGTTTATAAACAGAGTTCCCAAAATGATTCCATTTTTGGAATTTTTAGAATCTCAAAAATTAAAATTTGGTATCATAATATTAAAATGATTCTAATGGAATCAATTTTTATTAAACACTTTTCATTTGTTAAAGTCGATTTGAAGTATAATTTTTCAAAAAAATTAAAAATTATTTTATTCTGATTCCATAGAATCATTAAAAGAATTTTTATTTGGTACCAAAAGTCTATTAAAAAAAAAAAGAATCTTTTGATCTCATTTCAAAGAAAAATAATTTTCTTACCAGGAATAAACGTAAAATCATCAGGATTGAAGAAAAGTTGATAAAAACTAAAATACCAAGAAGAAAAAGCTCAAATATTTATTTTTTTGAAAAATATACAATTCTTTTCGAAAATAATAAAAATAAATTGATTAATTATTAAATTTTGAGAACGATGGGATTCTATTAAAAACGAAAGTAAACAAGAAATAAGTTGAGATTTATCATTGCGAAAAAAAAGAATAATATGATTAAGATGGAATCAAAAAAAGAATTATTGTTTTTTTTTTTCAAAAAAGAATCAAAATGTGAACTCTGTTTATAAATGTTTCAAGAGTGTATCTTTTTTTAAATTTTCTCAAAAAAAAAATAAAAAAAAAAATAATATTAAAAAATTTTCAAATTAATTCAATTTATTTTTTTTTTAATTTTTCTAATTCTTTTATTAAATAAGAATTTGAATTTAATTGATAGTAGTCAATCACATCTTCCAATTCGTTAATAATCAAATCTACATCATCATCATTCTCAAATTCAATTTTTCTTGTATATAAAAATTTATAAAAGATTTTTAAGGTTTGAAAAGATTTCCCAGAATAATCGTGTACAGAATTTATTGTTTCGGTAATATTGGTGAACATATCACGATAAAGTTGTGATCTGGCGATTAAAATTAATTTATGTATTTTGATTTCCTTTTCAACGGTTAACATATCTTTAAGTACATTCCCATTCAACTTTTGATTTATTTGAATATCATTTTCAGTAGTATTGTCTTCTAATTTATCCAATGGTACTTTAATTAAAATTGTAAAATCTTTTGTTTTTTCATCAGTAACCAGATTTTTTAAATCCCTTTTTAAGGACTTTTGCGAATTTTGTGGGTTTTTAATTCCAAAATCTTTACAAATATCCGTGAAAACACTTTGTTCTTTTCCATTGAAATCATCCGAATAAACCCATCTTAAGAATTCTTTAATATTAATATTTGAATACTTTTTGAATACTTTTTGAATATTATCAATTGTTTCCCCAATTCTCCATTCTAAAAGCAATTTATGAACTTTAATTTCATTAATTTTAGAATCGCAAAATATACCTTTTTGGAAAAGATAAAGAAAATCTTCCGATATTGGATCAAGCTTGGAAAACCAAACATGGTTAGAATGCAAACCAGCTGTGATATGAAGCTGCAGATCAGGAGAACTCAATTCCTTTATAATGATTTCTGTTGGTGTTATTTGATCTTGTTTATTTCCAATTCCAATTTGACCACAATCTTTTTTACAATTTTAATTTTTTTTATTTTTATTTTAATTTTATTTATTTTTTGAAAACTAAATTAAGATTAAAATACTTCTAATGGCTGTATCTATTCAAGATACTCTTTGAATTGGAAGTTACAAATTTAGTCACTTCAAAATTCTCTCTTTAATAGATAAAGTGTTTTTTTTTTTTTTTTTTTTTTTTTTTTTTGAAAGTAAAATATGAACAATAAATCTAAAATCTATTTGATTTATTTTGAGACGATGAAATATATAAATTCATTTACATGGTGGTAGTAAACTAAAATTCAAAATTTTATTTATAAAACTAAATTAAGTTTCAAATAATTCTAATGACTGTATTTATTCAAGATGCTATTTGAATTGGAAGTAGCAAATTTAGTCAATTCAAAATTCTACCATTTCATCAAATTAAATGATTCTTCATTTAGCTTAATCAGTAACAATAAAATTCAATTTTTTTAACATAGATAAAGCAGTTAAAAAATCCCAATAACACAATTTCATTTAAATTGGAAATAATTTTGATTTTTGAAAATCTGAAAATCATTTTTTAATCTTTTAGTTTTTTGTTTTCATTTCATTTTTTGAATTACTTAACTTGTTTTGCTCGATCAATTTTTTTTTTTAAACGATTGATAGTAGATTAAAGTTAAGTTATTCCAAATAGAAGAACTCAAATAAAATTAGTTGATGGTGTCTAACAATTTGATTGATCATTAATTATTATAGAATTTTTACAAATTTACAAATAGAATTTTTTTTTTCTTTAGTTTTTTTTTTTTTTTTTTTTTTTGAGAAAACTAAATTAAGATTCAAATACTTCTGACAACTGTATCTGTTATATAGTCTTTAAATTAGAAGTTACAAATTTCTTCACTTCAAAATTCTCTCTTTAACAGATTAGATGAGGTTTCATCTAACCGTTGACAATAAATCCAATGAATTCTTTGTTTTAATCCATCTCAAACTTTTTAACACAATCTTGATTTATTAGTATTGATAATTATTCATGTTTTATTTTTTGAGTTTAGTAATTTATAAACAATTATTGATATTTCAATTTGTGAATGGTTCTAATTTGGTATTTCTTCGGGAATTGATTTGTAAGGATTTTTTTTTATAAAAGTAAATATTGGTGTGTTAAAAATTTTGAATTAAAATTTCTAATTACTATTAATTTCTATCAAAAATCTTTTTCAAACAAAAGGGCACACCTCTCAAATCATCAACACTATTGGATTTTATTGTTAATCAGAGAATTACTTATTGGTGATTTTCATTATAATTATTCATTTTTTCTTTTTTTAGTTTTTTATTTATGGATATTGAACAGTTGGAAAATGAAAATAAAATAAGTTAAGAAGAAATCAATTTTGAAATAATCTGACAGTATAAAAATGGAAACAGTTTAAGTTTGATTTTGAATGAGCTAGATATATGAATTTAGAAAGACTATTATTGGATTGATAATGGAACAAAGAAAAGAGAAAAAAAAGAAAAAAAAAACAATTACAACAATATATCCAGATGAATTGTGGCTTTATATTGAAAATGAGACTTTGAAGATCAAAAGTTTGATTTAGCAAAGAGTTATCAATAAAATGTAAAGAACTTTTTCCCCAATTAACCTTGTTTAACTGTTTTTATTGATTTTTTAATTTTTTTTTTCATTTACAATTTACAAAACGAGATTTCTCATTTTAAATGAAATTACATATCAATTTTTAAAATATTTAATTTTTATTGTTTTGTTTTAATGAATTTTAAAGATCCAATTGAGTGTTTTTTTAGATATATTTTAAAGATTTTTTTATATTTTAGAATGATACTACAATTAATTTGATTCGATTATGAATAATTCTTGAAATTTTCTGTTCCGTTTTATTTGAAAAAGAGTTTAGATGGCAGAAAAATAAAAGGATCAAAGAGTTTTAATATTTTCAGAACAAATAACAAACCATTTTTTCCCCAAGTAAAAATTCTATTATCATTTGTTAATACGATTGAATGACATGACCCCACTTCGACATGGCGAATGACAAACTTACCAAAAAAGGTAATAGGGGTAAAATTCGAAACCATAGAACCCAAACCATTGCATTGTGAATTACCAGCAGTCAACAATAATTGATTCCCATTTATTTTTCCTAATATTAAAGTATGGCAAAAACCACATTTGATCACTGAAATCTTAAAATTGGAAAAAAATGATACAATATTAAATGGTAATAATTGTTTTTCATAATGACCTAATCCCAAATTTCCATCTTCATTACTTATTTTAATTTTCAATTTTATAATTTTTAAAATGATTAGATTAATATTTGATAAAGAATAAAAAACAAAAAAAAATAGAATAAGTAATAAAAGACATCTGAAGAAAATAATATAAGTTAATCGATTCAAATTACCCATTAATCAAAAACCTTGGGAATTTAAATATTAGATAAACCATTGTGGTACCAAAAATCAAGAAAAGACAAGCATTTTATAAATTGATAACATATCCAAAATCAAGAAATCACAGAAATACATATATGGTAAAATCTGAATTTTTACTAAAAATTCAAAAAAAAAAAAAAAATTCCCTTTTTTTATATTATTAAAGAAGTATAAATTACACTCTAGTTACCCTTATACTTAAATACCCTTTCAGAAATTTAAACGTGTAATCATACATTTCACGATTATTAATTAATGAAAATAATTTCAAACTATCTTGTTTAAAATTAATTCATTAAGATTTATTTCTTTTAATTTATTGAGAAAAAGTAATCGATCTTTTCCATAAGAATGATATACCCATAAAAAATGATTAATAATTTATATTATTTCTTTCTGTTCATGTTTTAAACATAGATGACATTTTTGAATTGATTTTTTATCTATTGCATAATAATATCTATTTAGGCAATTAGTAAGTGTTGTGAATTTTAGGATTGTTGAAGCTTGATGGAATAACTTAAATATTTTTGAGTTTTAAATAACGAGTTTTGATATTTTATTATTGCGAAAAGTTAACCACGTTTCCAGGTCTTGGAATTCAGCAGCGCATTATGTGTGTGCTTATAAATTTCTTTTTTTCAATTCAATTAAATCTTTTGAATCCCAGTTAATTTTATTGCTTGTTCTTTTATTGAATTTTATTAATTTTTCTAAATTTGGAAGAGATAAATTTTTTAATTTTTTTTTTGAATTTGAATTTTTTTTTATTAACCCAAATTACCATATTTTTGATTTTGAATTAAAAAATTCCCTTTTTACTTTTTGGAATATATAACCAAGCTATTTTCAATTATTTTATAGTAGTGTCAAAAATAATTTGTCTTAAAATTTTCTGACAATTTTTCGAACACATTATTAAGAAACTGAATTTTAAAATCAATCAAAAGATTGAATTATCACATTTGATTTTATCATTTTTCCCATATTTCAATCTACAATCTCAAACACAATATTTTGAATATGTCTTAATCTTACTTTTTTTTGTTAAGGGACTAATCTCGATTAAATTTTTTTACCCTAAATTTAATAGAGATTGATAACATTTTTTGCCAATTACTTAGATTTGAAAGACCCTTTTTATTTTCATATTGAACTTATTTCTAGATAAGGAATCCTTATTTATAAATTGGTCAAAAAAAAAAATAATAATAGAGACGTGTCCCTTAAACCAAACGATTTTGAAAAAAGGGAAAATAACAGAAATCATGAAAAGTGCTCCCATTATAGAGTCAATTTTTTCGTGTATCAAGACAATTATATGAACGGTTTCTCTGGTTAGTTAATGGTTAAAATAGCTGAAAAGTGGTAACTTCTTGATAGACCAGTCTTTGGATGATTTTGATGTGTAGGACTGGTTGTTGAATAATAAATGGGAAATACTCTTATTTTCCAATTAAAAAATGAAAATTTTTAGTTAATATTCCAAAATATTTTTCGAGTTTTAAAGTTGAAGAAAATTCAAAGATCTTTACCAAATCGTTTAGAAATGATATTTTTATGCAATAAATTAAACTTCCTGAGTTTACTCTGAGATAAATTTTTTACTCTGCTAAATTGGTTGTAGCAGTAATAATTAATATTCTTTTTGGAACTTGAAATAAAAATTTTCATTTATTAATTGGAAAATAACAGTATTTTTACTTTGATTTTCATTTTCCTGTTTTTTACTGATGAATTTTAAGAAATAAATAGACTGATTCCTTATCCCTATTAATTTGGTTGGTTCTTTTGTATGTTATATACTCTTGTCTATGTTGGGTAAACTAATAATCCTAAATGAAACGAAATATTTCAGAATTAAAAATAGAATAATTTTTTCCCATTGAAATTTCAAAATCCCGCTTCCGGCTTATTAAATGCTTGTGCTTCCTTGATTTTTTGGTTCAAAATGCAAAATTTCTTTTTTTTTTTAATTCGACACAAAGAAAAGAACACAAAACATTGCAGTAATTTAATCGAAAACGATCAAGTGAGACAAACCTTCCTGTTGCATAAATTTTTCCCTTTTTCTCAATAAATAATGAATTACTAAATGATCCACTATAAATTTTGGTAACTCCCTCAGTTGATTTTGTAATGGGGACCTTCATTGATGTTACTCCGAGGCCAAGTTGGTTATTATCGTTTTTTCCACAGACATACAATTCGGAATTGTGGCATAAAAAGTATGTTTGTTTTCTTCCTGCAGAGATTTGTTTAATCGCAAGCTTTTTCTTTGTAAAATACATAATTTCAGAGAGTACATTCCTGATCTTGCCATCAAAGATCATCCCAGATTGTAAATAAAGGTTTTGCCCGATACTATATAAACGATTGTCTTGTGTTTGAATGATAAAATGATCACGCCCACCCAAGATACTTTTTGGGTTTGTCACTTGAATGTGTTGAATTTTGTGATTTGATCCATACCCTACGTGGTACAGCTTTTGTGATTTTGTAAGAAATAAAAATGCTTCGACGTTCGAAATAATTCTTTTTATTGGTTTTTCTGTGATCTTGTGAATGTTGTCAATACAAGTTGGCTTGGTGATTGTACTTTCGAGATTCGGCAAATGGTGGTAAGTTCCCCAAAGGAAAAGAGTTGTTACTTTCATTCAAATTGAAAGAAGTGTTGTTTAATAATCTATTGTGAGAAAAAATGGTTTTTTTTCAAGTCGGAAAAATTCACGATTTGTTAGGTTGGATAAAAGGGCAAATAATTTTCATTTCATTTTTGAATTAATCTTTCTTCTTTCTTTAACAAATAAAGTTTTCCAATCTAGGCATTGTAATTTTCTGATATGTGTTATTTGTGTGGCCCTTTTTTATGGTATATCTTTGTGTATATTTGGTGAGCTAAGAATCTTAAATAAAGCGTATGTTGGTAATAAAAAAGAAACACTAGATTAAAATTTTTTCCCTTTAAGGGACAAGTTTCATCTTTATTTCCTTATAATTCAAGTTTTTTTTTAAAAAAAGGTGAATTGTATTCATCTTCTCAAGTTCAAGTGGTTTGAAAAATCTATTATAAATATTATTTATAATAAATTATTGGTTTTTTTAATTACAGTGATCAAAATAATGAGTGCACAACTACTATTATCCGTGTTACAAAATATAGTCTATTCTTTTTTTTTTTCTTGTTCCTATGTAACATCCAATTTACTACACTATATTATACCTAAGTTCCAAATAAATTTTGTCCCCAAAATCCTTGATTTTTTCAGTAAATATTAAATTTGGAATGTAATTTGTTGAAAATTTTTCGTAATATTCTCAATTTTTTTTAATATTTATTGTTTTTTTGGATGATAAAAATTTACTCAAAAATTTACTCTATTTTTTGTGATAAATATTCCAATTCAATCCTTTATTTTTAGAATTTCTTTTTAAAATAATAGAACTTTGGGAAATCAATAACATATTTAATTCGGGTTTATTGTTGGTTTCTTTGATTGGTTGCTTTATAGGCATTATATATCAAAAAATCACGCTTTTTATTATAAAGCGCCAATTAAACTTTTCTGTGTGCTTTTTTTTTTTGGCAACAATAATGATCAAAATTAAAAATCAACTATTTTTGATATAGTTTTTTCACAATATTTGTCAAAATCAATAAATAGAAACTAAAAAAAATAGGATAAAAGTGCCGAAAAATTCAATTAAAAATCTCGAAAAGTAATATTTTTTTCAATTTTCTAATTTCAAGATTTACCTCATAATTATTATCCAAAAAATATAAGATTGGTAAGATTTGGTTTTCTTTCTCACTAGTTAGTTATATTTCCAAATATATTTTTAATAAATGAAAATAATTTCTGATAATATTATCTGTATTAATTACTGTTATCAAATAATACTGATATATTCCAATTAATATATGAAAATTTTTATTTTCATTTCCAAAATAAATATTAATAATTATTGTTTTAACCAAATTAGCAGAGTAAAAATTTTATCTTAGAGAAAGTAAAGGAAGTTCCATTTAATATCTGAAATAATCATTTCTAAACTATGTTGTAAAGACCTTTGGATTTTCTTCAACTTAGAAACTAGAAAAATATTTTTGAAAAGTGAACTAAAAATTTTCATTTTTTAATTGTAAAATAATAGTAAAATATGAAAAAAAAATCACTTTAATTTTCGATTAGCCCTTCATTTTTCTTTTGCAAATATAATATTCGAAATAATAAATAGGGATTTTTGATCAATATTTATTTGTTGTTAAATTTTTTTATGTTTGTATACACTTGTATATAAAAGTTAAAATAAGAATTTCAAATAAAAGGGGATTTTCAGAAATGAAAAAATCAAAATGAGTAAAAATTATTTCCGAATTTTATTTTAAATGTCAGTCTTTA
Organism: Anaeramoeba flamelloides; assembly: GCA_027625915.1. NCBI lineage: Eukaryota > Anaeramoebidae > Anaeramoeba > Anaeramoeba flamelloides. Next base: position 4,492,588 of record JANTQA010000060.1, on the reverse strand, counting down.
TTTATCAAAAAAAAAAATAATTTTTGGGCAACTGATCAACATTTCGAGACAAAATTAAGAAATATATTTTGTACCTTTGAAGTCTAAATATTGATTATTGGTCTTTTTAATTTTTTACAAAATATAATATTTTTTAAAAATTCTAAAATTTTTATACAAAGATAAGGATTTTTTTAATTGAATAAAGATACTTTTTTTACAATTTTAATAGAATTATATTTTAGGGTCATTTTAAATATGAAGAACGGGGTTGATTTACTCTTAGTTAACAAATAAAAAATAATTATATGACTTATTTATTGTCTAGTATATTTCTCATAAGAAATAATAAAGTTTTAAACTAAATAGAAAAAAAAAATAATTTGTTTTTGTTGGAAGATTTTTAAGATTTGATTTAGGGTTATTTACCAAAAAATCATATTCAAATACCATAGGTAAATTTAAGAATAAATTCAAAATATTTTTCCAGTCTCTTTTGGAATTGATAAATAAAATTAAAATCTGTAGCGCCTTATACTTAACATATTTTTTTTTAATTTTTAGAAATGAACTGTTGTTTTTAAAATTCTGGTCAATTTTTCTTATTTATGAAAAGTACAAAATTCAAGATATTTTTGAAATATTTTATCAAAAAAATATTTCATATCAAGTAGAAAGGAATTTTGTTGAAAGTGTATAAATTAAACAGATATATATTGTAAAAAAATGGGTACATTTTGGAATAACCTTGAAAAATAAACCCACTTAATTTTCAAAAAAAATACAATAATTATTTTCAAATTGAAAAAAAAAATAATTACTATATTAGACATTTTCCATATTATTTTTTCATTTTTTTTTGATAATAAAATATGAGAATCAATAGACTAAATCATTAAATTAAAAAAAGTTCACAAAATACTCATTTATTACTTGTAAATTTTCGTTTATTGTCTAAAGAAATACTTTTTAATTTGATTAAATATGAAATAAGGATCAAAATAACCCAAATTTTAATTATTCGAATAAAATGGAAATAATTCGTATTTTAAAAGTGTCAGTGGGTTATCTGAATACTCTCCATTGAAATAAATTCAAATTAATAACCTAAATTCCAACTAATAAATTTATACAATAAATTTATAAATATTTTCAACCAGATAATTGCATAATAATAATTTTGTATTTTATACACCAGTTAATGATAAAAAATAGAATATATAAAATTTTTAATTTTATTGAAATTTAAAAAAATTATTGAAAAGAAAATAAAAGTTCATTTTTTTTAGAAACTAATTAATTAAATATTTGATTTATTGTTTTTGTATTTATAAAATAAGATATAAAGTTGAATTTTATTTATATAATTTATATATAATTACTGTAAGTGGAATTTGTAAAAAATAAAATTGTTAGCATAAACATTCAATTCTTCTTTTATTATTGTTAATTTCAATTAAAGGTAAAAAAAAATTTGTTTCATATATTATTTCACTGTAACACATATTCAGGTTTTTAATTTCGATTTTTTTTTGTTTCTTGTTTTTTTTTTTTTTTTTTCAAATTTTGTAATTCTAATTGAAACTTGCTGTATTTTCTTTTCCATTTTCAGATTAAAAAAAATTCAAACTGAAACAAACAATTTTTTTTCAAAAAATAATTATAAATTCTAAAATTCTTTCAAAAATAAAAACTATTTCTTTGACTTACATAAATATTTTTTTCATCATGTTGAAGTTAATATTTATGTAAAACAAACTTTATGTTGTTGTTTTAGATTGAGATGTGGATAAAAGTTACTAAATCATCAATTGTGAAATAAAATAACTTAAATTTCACTTGGTCATCCTAAAAACATTAAAAAAGTTAATGTAATATTTATACTCACTGAGATTAAATGTTAATTTATTTCTGACTTTCGCCTTTTATAGATGGGACTTTAATTATTGATTGAATTTTATTTTTCATCTTCTTCTTTATTTTGAATTACTGAATGGAAACTTTGTTGGCTGTAATTTTTAATTAATTGTATTTCAAATTACATTAAATATCTTTTTTTGAAATTGTATTATCGATTAATTTCTCACCTTTTACCATTATATTTGATTGAAAATTTTTTCATCAAATACAGTCAGTTCCACTTTGAAGACACAAAATTTGAACAAAATTTATGGCACAATAAAAATCTCAAATTAAGGCGCAAAATTCAAATTCTAGTAAAATCATTTGTGAAAGAAATAATTACAAATTTTGTACTTTAATTTGAGATTTTTTTGTACCTTAAATTATGTTGAAAGTTTGCTCCTTAAAGTGAAACTGACTGTATATAAACTTACTTATTACTTTTTTGAATTAAATGGTAAAAAAATATATGAGAATCGTTCCTTTAATGGAGAATTAAGATTTAGTTATTGAAAATAATCACATTTTTTAATTAGTTTTTTCTCACACTTTGATTAGAAATTATTCTAACCAAAAATAAAAGCATTTACTATTTTTTACATAGCTTTTTAAACTCATAATATTGATAATATTTTTTTTTTTTTATTAATAATAAGTTCTTTTCAATATATTCATAAAATTTTCTATTAATTAAGTTCTTTTATTGATTTTCAATTTTCAAAGGTTTTCAAACAAGATCAGAAAATGGGTATTCAAAAAAGAAAAAAAAAAAGAATTGCCAAACATTTTTTAAATGAAAACATAAATTGATCCATTCCAAAATATCTGTAAAGGTCGAAAGGTTCTTGAAAATATATATGACATTCATATTTTAAAAGAACAATTAACTATTCACATTCGAATATTAAATTTGCTATTATTAGATTGTATCTGAATTTTTTGTTCTCAAAATAGACTTACTTTTTTAAAAATTTTTTCCATATTACTTTTTAAGCAAAAATTTTGATTAATATATAAAATTATATTGATCCTGGAAATGTTGGTTGAAAAAAATATTTTATTTGCTCAATTATTTTTCTTAGATAAAATATGTATTTTTTTTTTTTTTTTTTTTTCAAATTTGAAGTAAATACAAAAAGTTCACTTGTTTGGAGTGAGGTTTTTAGGAATTTTAAGAAATTAAGGTAAATCTAAGATTAGTATCAATTCTTTTGAATTAAGGAATACCAAGAATATTTTTCATTATATTTTCCAGAATTTGATGTTTATTTGAAATAATATAATGATTTTGGAAATAAAATGAAATTCTCAACAAGAATAATACTTTTTTTTTTCATTTATAAATTAAAAAAAAAATTAAATAAATTTTTATTTTATTTCTTTAATTAAAATTAAAAGGTCATTTTTGTCGTTTTTTTTTTTTTGAGTTTTCAGTTTATTTGGAAAATGAATAGGTTAATCAAATAAAACAGAATACGCCAAGAAAACGGTTGTTAACTTTTTCACGGTTTTACTCACTTCTTTTGAATTCCAGAAAATAAAGGTTCTCCACATCACTCAAATGTACTCTAAGACTCTTCTAAAATCTCTGATTAAAATTCAAAATGATTTTAAACTGTTTAAAAGTAAGAATCTAGTGAACTAATTAATTCCCAAGAAGTAGATCTACACTATAAATTGGGGGTGATAATGTTCTTGTTCAAGTTCATTTTTTGAGGTGTCAAAAAGATCCAAAATCAAACAGATGATTTCTTCAAAGAATATTCTGTTCTTTGAAGAATAATCTCGATTTTTTAATTAAAATTCCAACCTGGTGACTTTTGTAATTTTTGTAACTTTTGTAACTTTTGGAGAAAATAATAAACAATCAAAAATAATGTGTCTACGGGAATCGAACAACTCCGAACCTTTGAATTATAAGTTGGTAGCTTTACCTCTGGAACATTATTATTTCTCAAAAAAAAGGTATAAAGTTTTAAAGTAAATTGTTTTTGCTGTAAAATTATTTCGATCTTCTAAACAATAAATTTCAAATTGGTTAAAAATATTTTTCGATTGATTTTATTGAGTAATAAGGATTATAATTATTTTTTTTCTGATAATTTATATTTTTTGTTTTCTAAGGTAGTTCATTTTGAGAGTGAGAGTAAGACAAAATTAAAAAAGAAACAAAAAAAAAAAAAAAAAATTCTGTTTTTTTCATCATAATTTCAAATTATGATTTTGCACTAGTTTTTACTTGAGATTAAATTGTTCTTTAATTTCAATTAATTCCGACTGTATACCACATTCTGGGTGTAATTGGTAATATTCGAGTGCGTCTTCAAGTTCTTCAACGACTAATTGGGGGTCGTCATCTGCTGTCAGCTCAATTTTGTTTGTATATAAAAATTTAATGAAAATTTCTAAGCTTTCAATGGATTTGCCGGAAAAATCTTTTACCGAATTGGATTCTGTTTTCACGTTTTGAAACATTTCCCTAAATAGCCCACTTCTAGCGAACAAAATCCATTTGTGTACTGGTATTTCTTCAAAGGAATCGTCATCCTCGTCCTCATCGTTCTCCTCCTCTTCGTCTTCGTCTTCGTCTTCATCAAAATCTTTAATTAATAAATTAAAATCTTTCGAATCTTCATCTTTATATAATTTGGAGAGATCATTTTGATAATTTCTTTGCATGAATTCAAGAAATATATTTGAAATTTCAATATTATCCTGGATATCAGCTTTAAAAATATCAATTAATGAACAATCTTCAAAGTAAACCCATTGCATAAACTCAATTAATTTGTCTGTATTTTTGATCTCCTTCAGGAATTGCAAAATTTTTTCAGAGTGTGGGTTTGTTCTAGCCTTAAAAATCAAATTGATGAATTTGATACCGTTGATCTCTGAATCATAATATTTTTCGGATTCGTATAGCCTTTTGAAATCGGTATGCATGGAAGAGTCTATCTGTGGGTATATGCAAGTACAGTAAGGCCCACAGGAGACTGTGTACTTTTTGTTTTTTAATTCCTCAAGCTCGATTTTCACAGGGTCCAGCACATGTTGGAAGGTTCCTTTCCCCGTTTGGCCATTGCTGTTATTGCCCCAGATGTAAAAGTTGTTTTCAGAATCCTCAGCGACACAGTGAGAGGAGCCATTATAGATTTTAACAATCTTGATCTTTTCCAAGCCTTTGATAATTTGGAAAACCGAGTTGTTTTTTTGTTTACGGCCCAGGCCATTGAAATTATGAGAGCCGCACGAATAAACTTTCCCCTGGTAGAGAATCGTAGAGGTGCAGTTTTGCGAGTGGCACTGTTGGATTTGGTCGACTTGAAACATTGGGACCTTGATTGGTATTTGCTGGTTCGACTTTTGAACGCCGAGCCGGTTTGAATTGAGAGGCCCAACGACATAAAGCTGGTTTTGATCGTCTGCAAAAAAGATGTGTCGGGCCTTGAGCCCGCCATACAGACGAGTGATTTTTAATTTCAGGTTCCATTTCATGAGTTGCATTCCCAGAAGACTGCCAAAGCTTTGTTGCTGAGGCTGAAACGAAGAGTACCACGAACAACTGTCGCCAACAAAATAGCACTCGCCTTTAGTCGTGAGGAAGTGTATAACATTTTCGGTTAGGCAAATCTGCTTGATGGCAATCGACTGCTTTGCAAACGAATCATAGTGGATGGGCTTAATAAGATTTTTTTTATTGAGTAACGTGAGAGTCCTGTAACCGGCATCGATGATATAGATCTGGTTTGAAACGCTTTCAATGACAAGGGTGCGGTTGTTTGAGTACAACTCTTTGACTGTGTCCTTGCTATAAGGGAATTCAACAGGAACTAGCTCGTTGTCTTTAGGGCCCAATAGAAAGAGCCTGTTGGTGGATGTGAGCATGAGCCCATACTCTTCCGTGAATGCAATTTTCTTGATCTTGGGTTGGTTCTTGTATGCTTTCATCTGTTCGACATTTTTACAATTAGTTTGCTTCGTTGTTGTTCCTAATTTGTTATTTGAGTTCTTTCCAAAAACAAAGATAGACATTGCAAAATAAAAATTGAAAATAGAAAGTTTCAAAAAATGACAAAAAACGAGAAAATTCTCGGATAAATTTTCTATTTGAAATCTTGTATTTGCACTCTTACAAAAGATTTCAGAACTAGGGCTTGAAGTGTTTAATACAACAGTCCCATGTTATCACTTAACTTTTTATAACAAATAGAAATTGTTTGTCTATTATCGAACAAAAGTGTCATTTGAGATTAGAAATTTCCTTTCATATCCTGAGATCAAAATTTCTATAAGTTCCATTGGAGAATAATTGTTTTTTTATGTAATAAACAAGACAAAATTAATTTTCAAAATCACAGAAATCACAGAAATCACAGAAACTATTGAACCACAGAAATCACAGAAACCATGGAAACTTGAAAGTTCATTTTTCGATTTTGTTTTTAAATTATAAAAACCTGAGATTTTAACAATTTTGGAAATTGAATATCCACCTTAGTGTAAGTTTTTTAAGAATTTGTTTGTCGTTTCTAAAACCAAAAAATAGATAACTTATTTTTAATCTTCTACCATAAATTTTACAGTTTCCGATGAGCTTTAATAACCCTTTTACCGTTTGATAATAAAAAAATTTTTCAGAATCGAAAATCAAAAATCTATCTTTTGATAAATTTCCATGGTAGGAGTTGGAACAACTTATCAATTATTACAAAGGGATTATAATTTTTTCTAATTTGTTTTTTGGTTCTTTTTGTTTTTACTTGAATTATATTTCCTACTATCTATAAGAGGATAGTGTCGAATTGTTTGTGGAACAACATAATCGAGGCCAAACCTACTTTAAATTTTTTGGTACTTTTTTGATACCATTTTTTTTGTGGGGATCATTTCTATTATAAACATTATTAGTTGTATCCAGACCAATTGGGTTGATATTTGGTGGGAAAGGTTTTGAAGAATTTTTCATGAAAGGATCTTGTGAGACTAAATTTGTTAAAATTTTGTCAATTTTTTTTTGTTTTTTAAGGGACTAGTCTCTATTATTTTTTTTAGATCAATTTCTAAATAAGGAATCCTTTATCTAGAAACATGTTTAATATTAAAAATCAAAAGGGTCTTTCAAATCTAAGTAATTGGTACAAAATTTTCTCGATCTCTATTAAATTTAGGTATAAAAATTTAATAGGGATTAGTAGCTTAAAAAAAATATGATATCATCTGATAAAAAATTATCTTTCATTTTTAGGAAATGTGAATTTTAGTACATATAATCAAATACCTAACCAATTTTTGGTACATTATTCAAAATTTATCTTTGTTGTTTTAAAATAACAAAGGCTTATTGCTCAAAAAAATTCACTTTTCTCCTGATTGACATTTTATGACAATTTTTAAAAGCATCTCAACTAAACTCAGAAATGAAAAAAAAAAAAACATAGAAAATGATCTAAAGTATATAAGGGTTTTAAAAATTGATATTGATGGAAATTTTCTCAAAAAACCAATTTTTTCCAACTTTCTTTATCATTTTTTGATACAATGATCGACAAATCTAGAAAATATTGTCATTTTTTCCTTCTTAGATTTTCCTGAATAAAAATTTTTGAGATTTAACAATCACCAAACACTGATAAAAATACACACAACACTTTGAATTTCACTTTCAAAACATAGTTGTTAAATTTGGTAATTGGGATTGAAAAGTCGTAAAAAAATGATTTGATAAAATGATCTCTTGTAAATACTTCTTGGTTTGGAAAGTACACTATTTACTAAACTAGATTTCCCAGGAACAACAAAACAATATTTGAAAACAACAGTTTTTAAAAGAATCACAAAAATTTTCAAAAGTAAAAACAAAAACATTAACTAATTTTCTTGAAACAACCCATTCTTTAATTTTAGATACTTTTGGTTTGAATAGAATTTGTGAAAATTTTAGGTTTAATTGAGCCCAAAAATAAAATTAATAAATCTCATTTTATAGGACCAGATGGCTTTTATCTCACTGATTTATGTCTATTAATTAATCTTAATTTAACCATGATTAAGCTAAACAACTTTTGAGGACTAGAAAACATAAAAAAAAAATCTTTTAGAAAATTTAATAGCAAATTCAAAAAAAAATTACTACATATTGAAATTTAAAAATGTGGTAAAAAAACTAATTTCTACAATAGCACACTTACTTTTAAAACTATTTTCAGAAATGAAACATTTTTTTTAAAAGTTTGATCCATTTTTTCGTTCTTTTTAGAAAAAAGTTCAAAATTCCAATATATTCTTGGATTGTTTATTAAAAGGGTATTTTCTTTTTAAAAGAAGATTGAAATCTTATTATCTTTCAATGAAGTGTATCAAAATATACTTTAAAAATAAAACCACTAAGTTCTAAAAATCACCAGTTTAAAAAATTCACTTGTTTTCAAAAAAATTACAATAATTATTTTTAACTTTTAAAATAGAATTTTTTGATTCAAAAGATTTTTTGTAATCAATTTTTTTCTTGTTTTTTTTTAATAAATAAATATGCGAAAAAAAACTAAACAAATAAAATTATAAATTCTTACAAAATACTTTTTAAAAGATGGGAAATTCAACTTATAACTAAAAGAAATACTTTTTAATTTGATTATTTATAATCAATAATTAATTACTCATTCTTATTTTTTTTTTCAGTGAGATATTAACAATAAAAAGTTTAAAGGTACCAATAGAATTTAGAATTATTTTTCAATTTTTTAAAGATTTTCAAACAAATAAAAGTAATTAAAATTAATAATTATAAAAAAAAAAAATATAAATATTATTAAATAACTAATGTTAATAGTGATATTTCTTTTTGTACCCTTTTAATATTAGAGAAGGAATATTGCCTAGTCTTTTAAATTTCAAGAAATTTACTGAATAATTGTGAATAAAATAAAATATTTTTTTTTTTTTACTATTTTCAAGGATTCAATATTTGATTTATTTTTCATGTACTTTTAAAATAAAATTTAAATCTTCAAGGTTATTTGTTCATAAAAACTCTCAGAAATTACTAAAGGTGATATTTATTTAAAAAGAGCATTTTTTGTAAATTTTTCTTATTGTTTTTCGAGATTCAAAAATTAAAACCAAAAGGATTTGGATCTTTTGACTGAAAATTAATTATGGTAAAAGGAACTCTTTTAAAAAATGATAACTCATCTCTCTAAAGTTAATAAGTGACGTTGAAGATGGGGTTTGATTGTATCCCTGTCTAAATAAATATTCTATTACCTTTGGTGTAAAAAATAGATAAGAGTTACACACCACTTAAAAATTCTCGTATCCTTTTTAATAAAGATTATAGTAATATAGTTACTCAAAAAATTTGTTAATCACGATCATGAAATAATTTTTTGAAAAAAAAAATTAAATATTTGCTAATTATACCTTTTTTACTAACTTCAATTAGAATAAAAACTATTAGTCAATAAAGGAACTTTGATCAAAAAATATTTTTAAGATATTTTACAATTTAAGTTGGAAAATCCAATTTTTCAGTAATATTTTGTTTCAATTTATTAGTTGATAATTTGTAAACTTTTTTGCTTCTAGATAAGAGGTCATTTTATTATATTTTAAAAGTATTTTAAATCTGGGGAATATTTTTAAAACAGGGAACGATTCATTTGGACTATTAAAGAATTTTTTGTTATTTTAAATTGGAAAAAATATTTTTTCTTTGATTTTACCGTTCGGTTTTCCAGAATTTAAAATAATAGAGTAAAATCATAGATTTTACTCAATTATTTTGAATTTTGGAAAACCGCCGTTAGCTTTTTCTTAATTTGAGAAATAAAAAGAAAATTTTTGAAATTTTCTTTTAATTTCTTAAATTAAAAAAAAGCTAGGCACTCTACGGACACTTTCGTTAGGTTTTTTTTAATTTTTGAAATGAACAGAAAATTTTTGAAATTTTCGGTTTATTCCAAAAAGTAAAACAAAGCTAGGCACTCTACGGCACTTGACGGACACTCACAATATTTTTCATCAGTTATTTTTTCCCTGTGTTTGAGTTTTTTGAAGTGAGTTGAGGGTTTTCAAAACCATTAGTTATTATCTCTTCAAAAAAAATATCCTAAAGTTGAGTTTAAAGAAAATTCATTGTAACATCCATTGAAAATTTTTTACACCAAAATAGACATTTTTTTCTAGACTAGAGACTTTTCAAAATCGTAGTACTAAGTATAACAATAAATACAACAGCCTCAAGATTTTTCAGGACTGAAATATTGATTATATTGTGAATAAATCAGATTAACAAGGATGAAATGATAAATGAAGTTGTAGTTTTGGCTAACTTTTTTTTTTTCAATTTTATTTTTTCATACTGGTGAAGTGTAAATATAGAATGTTGTCAAAAATTGAGTTTTTGCAATTTTAGAGACAAATAAAGAGCTTAAATATATTTGTCCACAATTCACGTTTAGTTCACGATACCCACGTTTTTATTTTTGAGCTTAAAGGGATTTTCAATATAAAATTGTTTGGATAAATACCAATACATTTGATGAAAAATTAATATTTTTTTTAAAAAATTGAAGGTATTGATACTCACCAAACAGATTTTTTGATTAAAATTATTATTAGTCTATTAACATAATCATATATAATATTATTACCAAAATTTAGATATAAGTATTGAAGCTCTTTATTTGTCTCTGAAAATTGTAAAAACTCTATTTTATAACAACACTCTATATTTACACGTGCGTATTAGTCCCTTAAAATTATGAAAGTTTGTTGCTTATTCGGCACACAATACCAACAAAAGTATTTGATTTCATTTAACAATATTCCTCTTTTAATGAGAACAACTCTGAAACTTACTAGTTTGAAACACTCAAAACCAGTCACAGTTCAAAGGATAATAATGAAAAACTCAAAAAAAAAGTCTCCAACAAGATCATTCAGTCCATTATTATATTTTTCGATAATCATCACAAAAATGAGAATGAATTATTAATTAAACTCACTTTTGATTTATTCTCAATACTTTATATAACAAAGCCCCATCAACCCTCTAATATAAAATTGAAATTTTTACACTTTTTGCAAACTATTTTTTGAGATTCAATTCTTCAATTATTATGATCGCCGACAATTCAAGAACTAACCCTTCAAATCCCACACCTTGTGAAGTGATCTAAATTAACCACCAATTTAATAATCCATTAACATTTTTAACAGTAACCAAGGTTTTTAACCTTTTCAAATTTTTTTAGTAATAACAAGTGGTGAGCAAGATTTGTCTTTTGAACAAAACCCATTATCCACCGAGACGTTTTGATGAAAGAGAAAAGTTGTTGAATTGGTAAAAAGTAAAAAAAAAAAAACGTGTTTTCAATTGTTTCACCAAAATTCAAATCTCAAAGCGAAATAATGAAGAATAATTCCCTACAAACACTTTTTGGAATTTGATCATCTTTGAACCACACCCTGTTTAGTCGACAGTACAAAGTTTGAAAACTTGAGTTTATTTGTCAATAAATCCATTAGTAATGAACAAAAATTAAATTTGGTATTTCCAAAGATTCAACTCAAAACTAAAATGAAATGGTGATCGGATTTGTGTGAACTTTGGTCGGCTTTTTACTTTAATTAAAAATAATCAAACAAGTAAAAAAAAAAAAAAAGAGTAATTTGAATGTCTTGTTTGAATTAGACAACTGTTTGAAATAAAAACCCAAGATTTGGTTAATTTTACTTTCAGGTTAATTAACAGTAACTTCATGAGTCATTTTTTTTTTTCTTCTTTTTTCCAAAAATATGTCAATTTCTGCATTTTTAAAAACGCATCATGAACTTGAAAAAATAAAAAAAGAGTTTCAGACTTTGAAATCATACAACTCAAGGTTCCAAACACTGATGAAACTTCGGCCTGAAAGCTTCTCGGGGTTGTATGGCTATCAGCTGGAAAAAACTTGGATCAAAAGGCACACAAAAAAAATGTATCTCTATGGCCCACACAAGGTGAAAATCCAAAAGGATTGCATTTTAGACCTGGCGTTTCTTACTACCAAGTCGAGAAGGGCGATTGAAAGAGGCGTAAACACATTTTTTAAAAAAAATTTCAATTTGCAAAACTGTTCATACTATTCAAGAGATTGGCTCACATTTAAATTGACAAATTTGAAAGAGATTGAGGATCTAAAAAAGGAGAAAAGAAAAGTGAAACGAAAGGAAAAGGGCAAAGGAAAAGTAAAGGGAATTAACGAAAAGGAAAAAGTAAAAGTAAAAGGAAAAGGAAAAGGAAAAGGAAAAGAAAAGGGAAAGGGGAAAAGAAAATTCAAAAGGGACAAATATCGCAAAAAGAGAAGAAAAAGAAAATACCAAATTGACGCGAGTGATCTTGAAAATGAAAATGTTTCTCTGACTGATCTAAAGCCAAACAAGCATTCTTCCCCACAACAAAAGAAAAAAAACAAAACTAAAACAAGGGGATACAGCCACGAACATGAACACAAACGAAAATGCAAGCTAGGGCACTACAAAAATAGATCTCGTAATAGTCTTATTCAAAAACAACCAAAGTTGAAATTAAAATCAGAATTGGCATCAAAATGCAAACTTAAACTTAAATTAAAAGATCAAAATCGTCCTGAAAACACGAAAAACATACAAGGCAATGAGAACAACGAACTCCAAACACACAATAACAAGACTGGGGAAGAGAAATCTTTTTTACACTCGAGCAAGATCCAAATTAAAAAGGTCAATACAAAGATAGAAAATACCAAAACAACAACAAACAATTTAGAAAACAAAACGAAAATTTACTTTGGGTCCAACAGCAAAAAGGAAAACGAAAATGAAAATGGAAATGAAAATGACAATCAAAATGAAAATGACAATAATCACCAAAATATACAATTCGAACAAAATAACCATCTTTTGGATTCTGAAAATTTTGATATTTATGCTTATGACGCACCAAATTCCGATTCAGGTTATGAAGACTTTTTTGGTTTTGATTACGACGAGAATGAAAACAACATAGAAACAGAAAAGACACACAACAAGAGCAATTATAATAATATCAACCAACTGTTTATGATCGAAACAGAACAGGTGTTAAAGGATGGCGAACTTACCGCCGATATTGAATTTATAAATCACGAACAAGAGGATAATGTCGTGATATCTCAAAAAGACCTGAAATTTTTAAAAAATGATTTTTTAATCGAAAATCAAATAAACGAGAATTTTGAAAATTTTTTTCAAAATGATGTGGATTTTATGCGAATAAACGAAATAAATGATCCTTTAGAATGTTAATATATTATTGTTTTCAACTTCTTCTTCTTCTTTTTCTTCTTCTTTATTATACATTAGTGAAATAAATGTTTATTATTTTAATTTGAATTTTTTAAAGTTTTTGAGATTTAATCGATTTTTTTGTTCTTTTTTTGGTAAAAATTTGTTGCTTATTCACCAAGTAATCAGTAAAAAAACCAATAATGTTAGATTTAAAAGAAAAAAAAAGAATTAATTCTCAAAGTACTATACAGAGGACACAAGCATGGAAAAAGAAAATTGAAAAAAAAAAAGTTCTATATTATTATGCTACGTTCATTACCCTTTCATCTTGAATAATAAAGTTTATTTACAATATAATCTAAAGCCCAGAACTTCAAATTCCTGAAGCTAATCTATTTATCGTTGTTAGTATAACCAGCGTTTTTAAAAGTCTCTAGCAAGACAAAAAGGGTTTTTTTTTTTGGGGTAAGAAAATTTAAAAATAAACGGAATAATAAAATATAGTTTAATTACATTTGGGGATATTTACTTTGACAGACAATGACCAACAGTTTAGGAAAATGCTGTACTCATCTAATTAAACTAAAATAGAGAAAAAAAAAATTCCTTATGATAAATATTCTGTGTCTGTAGATTGCCTAGTTTTTTTTTTTTTTTTTTTCAGAAATTACAAGAAAAAATATACAAAATTTTTTTTTTTATTTTCCAAACGAAAAAAAAAATTAAACGAACTTTTCTCGAGCTTTTTGTTTTATATCTAAATTTTCTTGATTTTACAAATAAAGAAAAAAATAACGAAAGCTTAAAGGGGATTTAGAAGAATTCAAATCAATAGAGGAAAATCCCTGATTTTACTTAATTCTTTTAAATTAAGGAAAACCTATAGTCGATTTTTTTTTTAATTTTTGAAATAAAGGGAGAATTTATTTAAATTTTCTGTTCATTTCAAAAATTAAAACAAACCTAACGAAAAGTGACCAGTTTTTTTTTTTTACTTTTTGAAATAAACAGAAAATTCTAGGAAAATTTTCTGTTTATTTAAAAAATTAAAAAAAAACCTAACCGAAAATCAAAAAAAAAAAAAATTTCAATTTATATCAATAAATAATTTCATAATAGTACAAATAATTGGTTATCCATTTGTCAGAGATTTATTAAATTAAAAATACTATTAAAATTTATGATTATAACATCTTAACTGTGAAAAAAAATATTCAATTTTTTTATTATTAAATTTTTCAAAATCTTAATAAAACCTGGAAAATTGGATTTTCCAACTTTAATTGTTAAATATCTCAAAAAATAATTTTTGATCAAGATCTTTTATTAATCAATACTTTTTATTATAAGTGGAGTTATCAAAAAGTAAATAATTATCAAATTTTAATTTTTTTTTAGAAAAAATTCTTTTATAATGATGGGTAAATATGAAAAGTTGTAAAAAATTGAGTTCTTAAACATGACTAATTAAAATTATGAAATTTATTGCGCTTGTCGGGAATTTTTTTATCAAAGCTCTTATGGTTAGAAAACTTAAGGTAATAAAGAAAAAATAATAAAAATAAAGTGAAAACAAAAAATCCTTAAAATAGTAAAAAATATCTAAAATTAACCTAGTGCCCCGTTTGCCACACTCTGAGAGGTAGTGTCTAGGGTTTTTTTAATTCAAAAGAATTGAACAAAATCAATTATTTTAATCTATTCTTTAAAATTAAAAAAAACCTAACGACAGTGGAATACCAATTATTAATCACCGAATGTGGAAATATTATCTATTTGATAATCTTTCTATCGGTTTTTTGCTCCTCCTGTGTATTCAGAATGTGGATAGTTTCTATTTGGTCATAAAAATGATAAATTTATTTTTTATAGATATTTTAATTATTTTTCTTCTTCTCTTTTTTTTTATTTGATGATTTTTCTTTGATTACTCCTTTCTATAAATAAATAAATAAAAATTGAGTTTTTACAATTTTCAAGACAAATAAACACTTTCATGCTATTTATCCAAATTTTAGTAATAGTAAATATAATTTCTGATTATCTTAATAAAATAGTAATAATTTTAATCAAAAAATCGTTTGGCCAATTCCAATATCTTTCAATTTTTTAAAAAAAATCATTTTTCAAAGAAAAGATTGGTATTCACCAAACGATTTTATATTGAAAATCCCTTTGAGTTCAAAAATCAAAACCGGCATTTCGTTTACTAGTACCAAAATTTAGATAAATGGATTGAAGCTCTTGATTTGTCTCGAAAATTGTAAAAACTCAATTTTTTACAACATTCCATATTTACACTTGCGAATTAATCTATATTTTCGAGACAAATTTTTGAAAGATATTTGTCGATTTTTGAGTCTGAAGATTAATATTTCAACCTAATAATTTGACTTGAAAGACAGTTTTTTTCAAAAATTGTTCGCATTTTTTCTAATACAATGTATCATTTTTAATTGATGAGGATCAACTTTTATACTTGTTGACTTTACTAATTGATATTTTAGAGACATTTGAACCATTTGGCTGATTTGTTTTATCTTCAATAAGCAACATACTTTGATTTTAGACTCTACAAGGAAGACAATATCCCCTTAAAGTGTATTAATCAGATAATTTATACAGTTTGGGCGGCGCTTGATCAAACTTTATTCTTCACTTTTTTGAAATCTATGCAGAACAAAAAAATTTTTAAGGTAATACTTGGAAAAGACATTTCTCTACTTTGAAAGAAGGTGTTTCTAAATTTTTATTTTTCCGTGTTAATGACTTCAATTTTTCCTCACCAAAAAGGAACAGTCAGAAATCTTTCTGCAGGATATTCTTTTTTAATTGTTTTTTTGTTTGATTTTGAAATCATGTTTGAAAATTCAACATTAATTCTTTTTTCTGCGGATTTGTTCCTCTTTCGATTGGTAATTTTTTTTACGATATTCCTCAAAATTGATACATAGAAGAGTGAGATTTCGACCAATGATTGAATACTTCCTGCAATTGGCCACAGTTCACTATTTCTGTTAACAAAAGGTATGTCAAACAACGAATATAAGGAAGCGGCATAAAGGCTGCATACCTTCAGAAACTTTGGAAAAACATCCTCTTGATCGATCGCAAGAGCATAATTGTATTGAAGCGCTAACTTCCCAGATCCAATTAACACTACATTTGAGAGATACTGTATGGTTTTTGAGAAGTTCATTCTCCTGTTGTGTTCAACATTGGGATAAAGGTATCGATGTTTCTGTAACACCAACTCATACGAAATATAATTAATCAATGGGTTTCCTAATATTGTGGAGATCAAACCAACAAACCCAAGTTTTGAAATTTGTAATTGTGGTTTTTCGACTGATATTTCAAGATCTGTTAAATTGATTTGTTTGTATTCTCTTTTCTTTTTTTCAATTTCTTTGATGCGCTTTACAAGCAATCGCTTTTCAAAGATCGAATTCTTCTTGTATCCTTCAAAGCCAAAGACTGAGTCCAAAAGACGAGGATTGTCAATTGACACAAATCTTGGTTGAACAGTGTGAGGTGATGTCTTTGTTTGAAATCTTGTAAACAAAGAAGAAAACATTGAGAAAAAAATGAAATCGGTAGCTTATTCTAAATCTAATTGTGCTTGCTAAATAACGATTAGGAAAAAAAAGTATAACACATTTTTAAATTGGTAACCTTAATAGAACCTGGAAACTAAACCCTATTAGAAGAATAAACTAATAGAACCGTTTTGGAATAAAAGTGGAACACCGTTTTTAATTGGGAAAATTAATAGAATCACAGAAACCTGAAAACGTAAAGTTTGATCAATTAAAAAAAGAAACAAACTAAATTCAAATAATAACCAAATAAATTATTTCCAATCAAAACCAACAAAAAAAATTTAAATCTACTTTATTTTCTAAATCCGAAAAGTGGAACAAGAGATCTTCAAAAATAGTTGAATTTTTTGAACAAATGTTTAATAATTGATCAATAAATGAAAGTAAGACCCATTTCCAAAAGGTAGTATTCAAAAAACTCTTATTTGTTCATTTCCTTCCTTTTGTCTATATTTATATATTTATTTATTCTTTTATTTTTAGATCTTATTTTTTCATTTTCAGATCTATTGGGTGGCCAATTTTAACACTATGATGGTCTTTTTTTCACAAAATAAGTTTCAACAAGTTGATAAAAACAATTTTTTTGGTAAATGGAAACTTCCTTTTTTCTATATTTTGAGTGAAATACAAAAATATTTTATATAAAATGAATTGTGTTTCCATTAAATAAATTCATAGGAATTGAAAATTGTTTGTTAATTGAGAAAAAATTAAAATGAAATAAAAACCTCTTATTTCATAATGAATATCTGTGCTTATTGTATTGGTATGGAAACAGTCTCACTTTTATAATCTGGGTTTGGGCCTGGAAGACCGAAAAAAATGATATTGCTTCAAAATGATATCAGATGACATTGAGGAGTTCTAAGAAAGATGATTGAAATCATCTTAACACGAGAACAGTATCTTTATTTTGAGTCTGGAAGAGTATTCAAAACAAGAATTATAAAAAGGTGATTGTTGAACTCAAGATACAATATGAGATGATATTTATTTTTTGAATTTGGGATCTAGCTGGTCAAAACAAAAAACAAACAAATAAAACCAAAACAACTAAATTGTCATTTTTTAAATGGTACTTTAAAGAACTTGTTCTTCAAACATTCTTATTCTACCAATTAAGCTAACAAAAACATTAAAGTTAAATTATATATTTTTATCATTGTGGACAAAACTTGGTTTAAAGTTTTACAGAGGTAAACTCAATCGTCCACCCATTTCAATTAGCTATGTTTCCTCTTTTATTTCCCGTTTGTCACATATTCTTGAAAATCATCAAACATAAATTCCACCATACACCTGGCATTCTTAACAATCAATGATTTTGAAAATTCCTCGAAAATTTCTTGTCTTGATAAACTAGTACATATAAATGTTTGAATTTTGATTTTTTTTCAAATATTAATTTTTTATTTTTTTCCCAACTTTATATATTATAATAATTGATATATCTAAATGTTTTGATTCATTTTATTTTACAAATAATTCGTAAAATAAGATAAAGAATTTATTTGAAATAAAATTATTAAGAAAATTTTATTAAAATAATATCGGTGGGAAAAATTTGGTAACTGACAAAGGAGATACTTTGTCTCATATTCTATTTGCTCACATTACCCCTTTCTTACATTAAAAATTACACCCATAACTAATAATTTTCAATTGTTTGTAGATTATTTAATATTAATTATAAAATGAAATAAAATACAATTAAATAAACTATTAAATCCAATATATGAAATTATTATTCATTTTAAATTAAACCCAATATTATCAAACGAATTTAGAAAAAGATTAAATATTTAGGGATATATATTTAGATAAAAAATTAAATTAAGTTTATAATTTAAAAAGGGTAAAAGAAACATTTTACAACAGTAAACAATTATTCAATAATAAGTCCCAAACAATTATAGTTGAAAAATAAAATTATATAAATCTTTTATAATAAGTTAATTAACATATTTTTTTGGTAAAATTTATAATTATAAAATAAAAAAAAATAGATTATAAAAATTTTTTATATTAATTCATTAATTATAGGAATATGTATAATAAACAGAAAATATTAATTTTTATTTACAAAACATAATTTACAATTGAAAATTGACGAATTTCAGTAAATAACAAAAAATATAAATTCAAAAAAAAAAAATTAAAACAATTTCTTTTCTTTCATTAGAAAAATTAATAAAATTTAATCAAACTTATCTAATAGAATGAACTATTATTAACAAGATTTAATCGAACCAATAAAAATTCTTCAAACCACAAACAAAAATATTCCTACTGTTGTTATATGAGTTTTAAAAATTTATGGACTTTCTTTAAACTTTTTTAAAGTTTTATATTTAGAAAAGTGAGTTCTCCGCCTTTCAATCTGGTTTAGAGGTAGGATTAAAAACAATAAAAACTTTTCCTAATGTGGTTCTCACTTTGTTTACTGGTAAACTCATTTCTCATGGATTGTATCTACACTCAAGAGGTAACTTGAAACCTTACCAGGGTATAGTGAAATTGACATTCTTTTGATTGAGAAAATTCAAATAAGCAAAATATAATTTTCAGAGGGATCTCATCGACTAAAAAACTCATTTTAAAAAAAAAGTTGAAAAGAATTCTCAAATTCTAAAAAACCCAATTCTCAAAAAATTAAGAATGATTCCTATTGTCAAAAAATTCAATATAAAAAAAAAGTGAAAAAACATTCTCAAAAACAAAGGTAAAAAAATTCAATTCAAAAAAAAAGTTTTAAAGTTTTCACAATTTCCAAAAAAATCAAAATAGCGAATAAAAAATAACTTTTTTTCTTTTTTTGGATTTCCAAAAGGTTGAATTTCTTCGATTTAATAGAAATTGTTTTCGTTAAGTATACAATCAATTTAATTTCATATAATCTAATTTGTGGTCTTTTTATAACCCTCTATATTTGACAAAGTAAGGATTTTGTAACACAGTTGAGAAAAAAATAAATACAGTTGTGTAAATAACCCATGTTTTTTATTTTAACCCATTACTAAAATTTAACTCATGCAAAAAATATTGGCTAACTCTAGAAATAAAAGAAACAAACCAATGGGATGACAAGAGTATATAAACAAGAAATTGGGTTCTTTAAATAAATTTTAAAAAAAAATTATGAAGATATGGTAAGATTGAAATGTAATTTTTTTACAAAAAAATGTGCAAAATTTAAGTTTTTTGAATTTTTTTAAAAAAATCATTTGATCTCAGAAATTTTGTAAAAATGATGAAATTTTTGAAACAAAAGCATTTAGTATAATTGATCCATTTGGATTAATCAAAGATCTAACCTCTAAAGTCAATTTGGATCTGAACCAAGAATCTATAAGTGATTTCTGGTCTACCAATACCCAAGTCTGAAAAAAAAAAAAAAGCCCGAGTTAAATTTTAGTAATGGGTTAAAGGTTGTCAACACGGGTTATTTACACCACTGTAATTTAAAAAACGAAAAAATCAAAAAAAAAAATCAACCATATCATAAAAAGTGTCAAAGGGAGACAGATGGGAAACCGAAGTACAGTTGCTCACAACAATAACCTTGTATCTAATTAAAAGTAAGCTTTTTTTCTTCTCAAATTGATATACATGATCAAATTGACCATTAGATTGTATAACTAAAGCCAAATCACTTTTCAAAGCACATACACTTGAATTTTAAGTAAATATGAAATTATGAATCGTTATTGTTCAAAAATTTTTTCGTAATTTTTTCAACATTCTTCAACAATTGTTTGTTTTTTTGAGGACAAAAATTTCTTACAAAACATACTCTATTTTTTGAGATAAATTTGCAATTTGATCCTTCATTTCTAGAATTTTTTTTTAAATAATAGAACTTTCAGAAATCAGTATCTTATTTTTTTATGGTTTATTATCAATTACTTTGATCAATTTAAAAATAAGCCAATAGAAAAAATTCTTACGATTTGAATATTTGATTGAAGGTTTCGCCTTTTCTATACAGGTTTTCTTTGGCCAAATAACCATGAATATTTTTTTTTTCGTACAATTTTATTTTTGCAAATTCCTAAAAAAAATGGGAAAACTTGACCAATTCGACATTTATCTTTTAAAAAACTAATTTACTTCTATGGAGTAAGAATAAATTTAATCCCATTTATTATTCAAACACGATATAAACAAATAACAAGATGTTGTTATGACAAAAATAAGTCACAAAAAGGTAACCAAAACAGTTATTTGATAATATGTATGATTAAAACGGAAATCTCTGAGAACAATTTCATTTTTTACTTTTTATTCCCATTCTTAAATACATCCTTACAAAAAGGTAAAATTTGTTTTGTTTTCTTCTAATCTTTTCAAAATTTCGAAATGTAGTCCCCCTAAATTACTAAAAAACTTCACTTCCTTCAAAAGTGTGTAATAACAAGACCTTAATTTTTGAAAAGAAAAAGAAAAAGAAAAAGAAAAAAAAAAAAAAAGTTTTTTTTTGTTTTATTTTTTCACAAAAACTCTTAGCAAAAGATCTTAATCATTCCCATTTTCAAAAAGTTAAATTACAATTATTGAAGGTTTCGCTTTCCAACAAATAACATTTCAAACGATCTAATTCTACGAAACTAATTTAATTTTTATTTTTAATTTTTCATTCAATCTTATTTTTCTCAACCTTAACGGAACACACCACAAACAACTTTTAACAATCAAAGTAATTCAAACTCAAACATGAACCAAAACGAAGACACTGACAATTACATGAAAAATTACATGAAAAAGATGATGACACTTAAGACTCTTGAAAAAGAAATCAAAGCATTGAAGTTAAATAAAAAAAAATCCGAACGAGCGGAAAAAAAAAGAAAAGAGATTGAGACAAAAAAAAACGAAATCAAAAAACGCCTCAATAAGCAACGAATTAAAATTGAAGAATATGACGAATATTTAAAAGACGCAGAGAAAATAAAAAAGGAGTTACAAAAGAACAAAACCCGTTTGAAGGAAAAACAATCAGAATTGAAAGATTTAGAAGAAAAGGAGCTAGAGATCAACAACCTCGGATCCAAAGTCCCACCAATTATCAGGCTTCAAAAAAAAATCCAAAAAATAGATGACGAGTTTCAAAAAGTAACTGGGAAAAATTATGATTCCTATAAATTCACAAAAGAATTACTTGAATCGATGGAGGAGATGGAAAGTAATAAATCACAAAATATGAAAAAATTATTTAGAGGGACACCAAAACATAAAAGCTTTGAGAAAATCTCTCGGAAATTTGAAAATATCTTAATCTCTCTCATTAAGAAAATTGAATCACAAAAACTGGACCCAAACATAACACATGATTTTTTTGCAAATCTAAATAAGGTTGTGTTCTCTAAATATGAATATATCGAAAAAAACAATCCTGAAACTGATACCACTACAAGAATCGTGATGGATATCTTTGAAAAAAGGAAAAAAACGCCTCTCAAAATAGAAGATGCCGATTTTAAGGGTTACGTAAAACAATTATTAATTTATTTTGATTTTTTAAGGAAAAATGGCTATAAGGTAAATAAAAGCAGTAGAACAGCCGGGGAAACTACAGTTATTTCCGAGTTGAAGCAAGAAAAGAACAATATTAAAATTCAAGTTTTCTCTTTTGATATACATAAAGAGCATCTTATTATTAGAAATGCCTTAAGTTATATCTTCAAAAATAACTAATATTTCATAAGAAATCTTTTTTTTTGTGTTCAAATGATCCATTTTTTTTTCTATATCCTTTACCTTTCTTTTTTGACAATTCAAATCTAAAGATTCATTCAAATAAGTTCATTATATATCTATACACACACATACATATCCACACACACATACATATATACACACGCAGGTATATATATAAACTAGATTCCAAAATTTTGGACACAGTTTAAACAGTGGAAATAACAACAATACTGCAGTTTAAATTCAAATTGGAAAGAATTTTGATTTTACAAAATATTTCATTTTTTGTCTATTTTTGTTTTGTTTTCATTTCCTTTTTTGTAGTTAAGTAATCTTTTTAGTTAGATCTAGAAAATTTTTTCCAATGGTTGATAGAAGGTTAGTGTTGAGTTTGTTAAATTGGAAAATAACATACAATTGGTAGATGGTATCTTAACATTTGATGGATCAACAATTGTTGGTGAAATTTCAAGAAATTTACCAATACATTTTTTGTTCCTCCAGTTTCATTATTTTGAACACACCTGATTTTTATTTTTGAGTTTTATATTTTTTTCTTTTATTTGGATTAAAATGATTACTTACAGCCGTTCCAAGTCTACCCTAAAATATTAAATAAAACAAAATTGTGTTTTTTATTCTTATTTCCGAATTTTTTGAAAATGGAAAATAAAAATAAAAAACTCAATTGTATTTTATTTAGAAATTTATGGTAGCCTTGGAAAGACTGTATTAAAACATTAATACTGGGTTACTCAAATGTTGTTTTATATAAGGTTTGCAAAAATACAATAAATTGGGTTTTTTTTTGCCTATTTTTGATTTTGCGTGTGACCAAATTTTTGGAATGGAGTTTATATATATATACGTGTGTTTGTGTGTATGTGTGTGTGTGTGTGTGTGTGTGTGTGTGTGTGTGATGTGTGTGTGTGTGTGTGTGTGTGTGTGTGTGTGTGTGTGTGTGTGTGTGTGTGTGTGTGTGTGTGTGTGTGTGTGTGTGTGTGTGATTATATCCTATGACATATTCCTCAATTTTTTAAATTCGACATTTTTTTTTTATTAAATAAGGATCAACATTTTGAAAAACGAAATAGAGAATATAACATGACTCTCAGAATTAGTTTGTTAAAAAATAAAATATACAGCTGTTTCAAGGCTACCGTGAAATTTATTCAATATCAAATTTTGATGTTGATTTAGATTTTTTAAAAGTTGAATATAAGAATACAGAAGATCATATTGTGAAAAAAAATTCCTAAATGAGTTGATATGAAAAATAAACTTATGATGTATTCAAAAAAAAATTTATTTTTTTCAGAGTGAATTTTATGTCGTTTCTTAATGAATTTTCGATGTTTAGATTCATTTTGGGTTATGAAAATTTATTTTTTGGAAATCAGAAAAATTCTTGAATATTGACTCATTTAGGAATTTTTTTTCACAATATGATCTTCTGTATTCTTATATTCAACTTTTAAAAAATCTAAATCAACATCAAAATTTGATATTGAATAAATTCCACGGTAGCTTTGAATAGACTGTAAATAAAAAATCCTTTTCAGTCAAGTATTGTAAGATCAGGATGTTATTTTATTAAGTTGAATTCTGGAGTTAAATTGTTATTTCTATTTGAAATTAAAAATAATATTGTAATTAATTATTTATTAAAACCTGAACAAATTGTATATGAGACTTTTGTATGTCTTAAAATACGAGAATAAAGTTTTTTTTTTTTTTAAAGAGTTTGTTTTTATGAATTTACACAACATAATTTGATTATGTTATTGTTAAACTCTACTTTTGATTCTCTATTTTGATTCAAACAACCCCTAGTATCTTTTGCTAAAAAAAATTATAAAATAAAAATATTTTTAATGTTTTATTATTTTTTAGTTTCGAAAATCAAAAAACTACTCCGATCAGTAAAAGATTACAATCCCTGAAATTTTAAAAAAAGGTTATCTTGTGTAGGGTGTTGGCAAATTGTTAATTTGGCTTTTAGTTGGTCGATCTTGTACTTGTTATGAGTTTTAAAAGTAAATCAAAATGGCAATTTTTGCCAAGTAATTTTTTTTTTTTTCAAAAATCTGAATTGAAGAGTATAAGACTAATAGATTGGTAGATGTTTAAGAATAAATTTTTTTTTTTTTTCCTAAATTTGAATTGAAGAGTCAAAGAATAATATATTGGAAGTTAGGTCTTATAAAAATGTGATTAGTGGGCTGTTGATTGATATTTTTAAATGATTTTTGTTTTTTATTGGAGCTTGTAAAAAAAATTATTTTTTTTATCATTTAATTGACGAAAAGGTTAATCAACATTTTGATCTACAACCCAAAAAAAGAAATTTATACTTTAAAACCTACCAATCTATTAGTCTTATACTCTTCAATTCAGATTTTTGAAAAAAAAAAAAAATTACTTGGCAAAAATTGCCATTTTGAACTACTTTTAAAACTCATAACAAGTTCAAGATCGATCAAATAAAAATCAAATTAACAATTCACCACATCCTAAAGGAGATAATTTTTTTTTAAAATTTCATGGATTGTAAACATTAAATGAGGTCAATTTTTATCCTGTATTATTTTGAGATAGAAAAATAGAAAGAAGAGAATTTTATTTTTATAAAAAGTTGAAATTTTATTTACATTTATTTCATTAAAAAAATACAACTTCAATTATTTTGTGTTCGGTTGAATATTTAACCCAAAAAAAAAAAAAACAATTTCAAAACTAAAATTGAAATTAAACTATTCTTTCTGTTGTTGAGGAATTAATTTTCGCTTTTTTTTTATTGTCTTAAATCGAAAACAAGATAAAATCTAACGACTTCCAAACTCTCAAGTTAATAATGGTTTTCTTTCCAGAGTATATTTCTGATTTTTAAAATTCACTTGATAAAAAATAATCCTAAAAAATAAATATCATGACAGTCAGTTTCGCTTTTAAGGTTCAAACTTTCAACTAAATTTAAGGCACAATAAAATATCAAATTAAAGCACAAAATTTGGAATATTTTTTTCTCACAAATTAATTTACTCTAATTTGAGTATTGTACCCTAATTTGAGATTTTTTCCGTGCCTTAAATTTCATAGAAAGTTTGAACCTTAAAAGTGAAACTGGCTTTTATGAAAATGTTAACCAAATCCCTGATTTATATTGAATATTTAATAGTTTAATGAAAAATTCCACTTTGAAAAAACCATTTAAATACTATTTTTCTTTCTTAATCTCAAATAAATAACTTTTTTATCCTTAAGGGTTTGAAATACAAATGGTTGTTTTCCTCCAAAAAATATTACAATAAAATAAATACCTTTTTATACATCGCAAAATTGTGGATTACAAAAATCCCATTTTCACTGTAAATACATTATATATATATCTCTTATGATCTGAAAACATAGAAATTAACTTTTTTAACCCTTTTCAAATTGAAATTTCAACAAGCAATCTTCATTCAATTCTAAATTGATAGATTTTTAATTCTTTTTTTTTCTTTTAGCAGAAAATTTTTTTCAGTTTATTATCTTTGATATTTTTTTCTTTATTAATTTATAGATCAACATTTTCTTTTCAATTTTTAATATTTAAATAAGAACTAACATTATTTTGGGTGTAGGCTACTTTTAATTAGAAAAAAATAACAAAAAAAGGAATTGTAGCAAAGGCATAGGGCAATTTTAAATAAGTATAACAAAAAAGATTTTTCAATGTATCAATAAAAGAGATGGAAAATTTCCATAAACATATATTCATTTTCTATTAATAATATTTGAAGGCCAATCTCAGTAAATAAAATCGAATAGAGTTACCTGTAATTAAATAAATTAGAATTTGAATAGTAGATTTGCAAAAAAATATTAATTAAATATTGATCTATTAAGGAAAATATTTTTTTTATTCTTTAAAGTTTAAAAAAGTTTTTTTCTGGTTCTTGAAACAATGAAAAAAAAGTGTCAAAAAATTCAGAAATTTTAAAAAAATTCTTTAACAAACTGTTTAGTTTTATTCATAAGAATCCTTATAACAATTTAAATTATATATAAAATAGAATAAATTGATTTTGAATTTTTTAGATTAAAAAAACAATTCTAAAATATCTTGAAGAAAATTGAAATTTAAAAAAAAAATTGTGATTTATAATTAAAAGTAAATTTTATTTATAAAATAACTAAGTTGTTTCTAACTTTACTTTAATATAACTATCCTTATAAAATGGTTGGTTATATTTTCGAATTTGTTTAACAAAAAGATAGATTTATGTTACAAAATAGTTATCTAGAAAAAAGGGATCAGATGGGTTCCTCTTATTGAATTTTATAATATTATAAGTATTTTTTAATGTATAATAGTAATTAAAAAATATTAGTCTGGAAAAAATGACAATAATGTAACGAATATTTAGATTTAGTAATTCAATTTTTCTAAATCAAAATTAGGGG
Source organism: Anaeramoeba flamelloides (assembly GCA_027625915.1). NCBI lineage: Eukaryota > Anaeramoebidae > Anaeramoeba > Anaeramoeba flamelloides. The sequence goes on along the minus strand of JANTQA010000060.1, from coordinate 4,465,667 downwards.
GGAAAGATTGAACAAATTCAGTAAATTTTACTTTTCTTGGTTTCTGATTAGATCATATTTTTTGGTACTTCAAATATTTAAATCCAAAAATTGGTAAGTATATACTCTCACCAATAGACAATTTTTCTATATACTCTATGAATGTTACAAATTATCCCCTAAACATTAGTTAAAACTAAATACAATTTTCTTTTTTTTTTTTTTTTTTTTGGTATTGGGATATAAAAGAACCTAATAAAAATTAAAAATTCCTAAGTGTAAAAATATATAAACTAATAAAGAGTTGAGAAAAAAAATTGTTGCCATTTTAAATTGTAAAAATTTGTATTAAAACTGAGATTTTTCAAAGATTATTCTTGATCTCCTTTTCACTGATCAATAAATATAATAGATTGAATAAATTTAAATGGAAATAAGTACTTTCTGAAAATTTAATAAGGTATTTTCAAATAGACTAAAATAATATTAATATAAAAACAAACGATAACTTAATTTGACAAAATTTTTATCTTAGATCTTTTTTTTTTTCTTTTGACAACTGATTTACAATTTTAATCAAGAAGATATCTTTAAGATGCGCAATTTATTTTTTACCCTTATAAAGATATAAAACTAAATAAATGAAAGCTATATAAACAAAAAAAAATAATTAGTTAATAAATTTTCATTATTTATAATCCAATTATCTTTTTTTCTTTCATTTTTTTCTGTTTCCTTATCTTTTCATTTTTTATTATTTTTAACTCTTTGTTTTAATTTATTTAATATATAAATTATTTTTTACCCCCTCTCCATTAAAACACAAGTTATTATAACATTTATCAACTAATTAGGTTTATTTTTCCAATTTTTATTTCATTTTTCAAAACTTTTATTGTTAATTGAAGAAAAATGATTAATTAAAAAATAATATATTTAATAAAATAGAAATCAAGATCTAGGCTGATATTCTAAGGTTTTACTCTATTCTTTTGAATTTTGGAAAACCGTCTAGGTTTTTTTTTTTAATTTTTGAAATAAAAATAAAATTTATTAAATGTTTAATTCATTTCAAAAATTAAAAAAAAAACAACTTTAGGTATTTAAGAGTTTTCTGTTTATTTGGAAAATCAATAGATTTTCGTTAGGTTTTTTTTATTTTAGAAATAAAAATAAAATTTATTAAAATTTTATGTTTATTTCTAAAGTAAAAAAAAACCTAGAACACTTCAGAAATAAAATAGAAAACCTCAAAAAAACCGAGAACACTTAACAAATAAAACAGAAAACATAAAGAAAACCTAGGCACTCTACGGCACTCTATAGCACTTGAATGCACTCTATAGCACTTGAATGCACTCTACAACACTACATCAAAGTTAGTGGTACGGAGTACCCGAGTTTAAATATTTTTTTACTAATCAAAAAATTTTCACAAAATTATTTTTCTTTTCTATTTTCTGATTGATCTTAGCTCTAAAATAAATAAAAAATTAATAGTTTTAAATCTTTTCTTTTGTTTTTATTTCCCAATAAAATAGTTTTTTCAAAATGTTGATCTGTCACAAAAAGACCTTTAAATTGCCTTAGCATTTTCCAACAAATCCCAATTATTAGATGTGTTTTATTTGTGAAAAAACAGTATCTTCCAACGAAAAAAACAACTTTTCCACAAAAAAAAATTTATTCAGAAAATGTATTTATCAACAAAAAAGTAATGTGTCTTTCGAAAAATGAGTTATTAGAAAAAAAGTATTTTGCGGAAAGGTAACAATCTTAGTTAATTTGCCACTTTTCGAAGGAAAACTCTATTGTATTATTTTGTGTTTAATTAATAAAAAAAATTAAAATCTTGATTTTGTTGTTTTAAAAATTTATTATCTAGAAAAAAGTTGTTAATCCAACATTTATGGGAAAAAAAAAAAAATTTATTAAGCAATTTTAAAGAAGTGTGGCATAAAAGCTTTTAATAAACCCTAAAAAAATAGTTCAATTGAAGTTTGCAAACTGGCTATTTATAAAGATATTTTTGAAAAACTTTTTTGTAAGACTTTTTTAAAACGACTATAATAAAATTTTAAAAATAATAAAGTGTAAAATTAAAACAAAAATAGCAAGTCAATTTAAAATTGATTGTTTAAAATTCTTAATTCCAATTCCAATTTGATCCTGTTTGATTACCATAATTTTGTTGTCCATAAGTATTGTTCCATCCGCCTCCATTCCCTCTGCCTCTACCCATACCACCTCTCATTCCACCTCTCATTCCACCTCTCATTCCACCTCTCATTCCACCTCTCATTCCACCTCTCATTCCACCTCTCATTCCACCTCCCATTCCTCTACCCATTCCTCTACCCATACCTCTTCCCATACCTCTACCCATACCTCTTCCTCCTCCCATTCCTCTTCCTCTTCCTCTTCCCCGTCCCATATTATAATTATGTTTATTAAAGTTTTGATTATTATTTTTTTTTGAAATTGGTTGCAGTATTCCTTGTCTCATTTCATATTGTTGTTTTTGGGAAAGATTATTCAAGCTTGAATTGGTATTTTTTTTATGTTCAATTTTCATTAAATCAATTTCATTTCCTATAAATCCTTTTACTTTCCCCTTTCTATTATTATTACGTTTAAGTCCAAAATTTAAATCAACAAGACCAGAATCGAATCCATACATTTTTTTGATTTTTTCTTGTAATTCTTCTTCCTGTTTTTTTTTCTCATTTTCCTTTTGGATTTTTTCGGAAATTTTCTTGCTTGGTTGCAAAAGTACATTATTATTGTTGTTTTGATTCTCTGGAACTAATAATGACACCTCGTTTTTTTGTTCTTCTTGCTCTTCTTGGTTTTGACCATTAAAGTTACTACTATTATTATTATTAAATGGTTCAAAAGGTTCAAATTGTTCGTTTTCTTGATTGTCATTTTGGTTCTGGTTATCAAATAGGGGCTGTGTATTTTGGTTGTAATTGTTATTCGAATTTTGTTGATTTGTATTTGTAAATGGATCAAAATTTATTGTTTCCTGATTTTGTTCTTCTGGTTGAACAAATTGAGTATAATTTTGGGTATTATTTTGCTCAAAGAATTGATTAGGCTGTTGTTGTACAGAAGTAAATTCGCCATATCCAATATTATTATTATTATTATTATTATTATTATCATCATTATTATTATAATTATTATTATTATTATTATTGTTATTAAAAATTGGTTCGTTATTAAAAGAAATAAAAGGTTGGTTGTTTTGTGTTTGTTGTTCTTGTTGTTGTGTCTCAAAGAAAATATTATTTTGATTCTGTGTCTGTGTCTGCGTTTGTGTCTTTGTATTTGTTCTTGTTTTTTGATTTTTCTTTTTTCTAGTTTTTTTTTTTTGGTATTCTTCTTCAGAACTACTTTCTTCCGATTCTGATCCAGAATTAGAAACACTTTCTGATTCTGATCCAGATTCTGATTTTGATTCAGATTCAGACGAAGAAATTACTTTTTTTGGTTTTTTTGTTCTTTTTTTTTTAGTTCGTACATTTTTTGTTCTTGATCTAGGAACATATCCAAATTTAACGTCTTCTGATGAAAATCCTTTGAACTTTGATTGATTTTTTTTTGATTTTTGAATTTCGCTTCTTAAAAATTTTGAATTGGAAATTAATTTTGCCAATCTTTTTGCTTTCACAGTAACTATAAGATGTTATTGTTTAATTATTTAATTATTTTTTGTTTTTAGAGAATTTTATTGAATGTTATTTAAAAAAAAAAAAAAAATTTTATTACTAATTTATGAAAATTAAAACAACCAAATTCTAAAAAAATTATTATAAAAACATCTTGTTTATTTGGATATTTTTTTCAAAATTCTTACTGTTTAGTAAAATTTCAATTTTTGATTCAAATTTTTGAATCAAATAGATTGGATCAATGAGGATGGAAAAAAAAAAGTTATAAATTGTTGCACATTTGTCAGTATTAAAAAAAAATTATCAGATGTCTTGAAAAAGGGGTCAATAATTTTAAAGAAAGTTTTCAAATCATATTTTTTTTTTTTGTAAAATTTCTTTTTGGTATTTTCTTATAGTCCATTGCAAAAAAGAGATTTTTGAAAAAATCTCCAAAATATATGGTCATTTTAAAAAAGTCTTACAAAAATGTTTTTAAAAGTGTCTTTATAAATTGTTTGACACACTTCGGTATCCCCTATTTTCGGAGGTACACTTATAAATTCAAAAAAATTCTACAAATTTTTATTTTTTTATATTTGTTTTAAAAAATTTTAATTAATAGAACATTTCCAAGATCAAATAATTTTACAAACATTCTTATTGAAATCAAAAACATTTTTTCTTTATCCCTTTTGCAAATCTTTGTTAAGAATTTTGTAAAAAATAAAACTGTAAAATTTTTTTTACATTTTTTTGAATTTATTAGCATTAAAAACTTTTTGAAAACAACTTTGCTTACAGATGTATGTTACAAATGAATTCTTTAGATACATTATCAATGCTATCCTTTCGTTTTGGTTCAGGTTCAGAAGATCTTTTATCCAAAGATTAAAATAAATTCTTTTTTTTAAAAAAAGGTGTTTTTTGGTAGTTTTTGGTTTTTAATTTTTTGCTCTACTCTTAAAGCCTCACTAACAAAGGCCTTAAAAATACATCTAAGAAGATATTTATTCAATTAGTTTTTCTTTTGTGTCAGTTATTGGTTTTTTGTACTAATAACTCTCTAAAAACAAATATGTTCCCCAAAACTAAATCAGCTCTTAATTAGGACTCTATGATAAGTGGTTATTTACAATAGAACAAAAAAAAATCAAACAAACTCTAATCAATACCCTTTTTTCCAAAAAATAATTTATTTTAATCTTTGGATAAAAGATCTTCTGAACCTGAACCAAAATTAAAGGATAGTAATTATAATGTATCTGAAGAATTCATTTAAAAAGTTCCTCCTTAAAATCGTTTTTTATCAATAGGCAGAAAAAAAAAAAAAAGAAACCTTCACAGCTCAATTAAACAAGAAAATGTCCGAAAACCAAAAAAAAAATGCTTGTTTAGAGAAAAAAAATGTATAAATTGCTTCATTATATGATATTTGCTTGAGCGTAGCGGGAAAAGACACTTCATCTAGTGTGATGTATTTTTTGCTACATCAGCAATGATTATTCCTTGGGAAGTAACGAATTTTTAATTTTTGAACCCAAAATAATTCCATTGAAAGAACAAAACTTTTCCCATGTGATCCATTTGTCAGATTTACACCTTGAGAATTATTGAGGTTTTTTTGGGGTTGTAAGAGTGGTTCTCGAAGGTGAGTGTTTGTGTGCCTTTTAATAACAGTAAACGTGATCTTTAAGTGTACAAATGTTTTTTTGAAGTTTCATGTTTAAAGTAATTATTAAAAAAATTCAAGTTATTGTTGTTTTTATACTATTGCCTAATAAAAAAAGTTTTTTATAACATGTTATAAACTTGTTGTAAAGGTGTTATAAAGGTTTAAAATGTTATAAAATTTTATAATAAAAACTTTTATAACATAAAAATATGTTATAAAACTTGTTATAAAATTTGTAGTATGTTATAATCCTGTTATAAGAAAATTTTTTGACCTATTTTGAAAAAATCATCATTTAAACGGAAATTTTCTTATAAAAATGTTATATAGATGTTATAAAAAACGTTTTTTTATTAGGGTTTCTGCCCCTTCAAATAGTGCTAACTTTGAATTAATCAAATCGTTTAATTAATGAGATGGAAAAAATAAAAAATAAAAAATAAAATGGTGGTTTTAAATTTATCATTCTAGCTGTTATCAAAAAGTAAAAACCTTTATGATCAAAAAAAAACTTTTAAAGGCATTTCCGGATGACTTTTGTTTTCAAAAAAGCTATTGAACCATGTTAAAGTTTGGTTCCTTTGATACTCACTTTTTTAAAATTGCTGTCCAGATGTTTTAAAAAAGTGCAGACTAAAAGTTTTCGAAAGTGTTACACCCTCTACTTAAAATGGGTGAATTAGACAGTAAGAAGTGCTACTTGAAAAAACTTCGAGTTCTCACTTTTTTAAAACAGCTGTATCAAAAGCGTCCGCTTTTTAGTTACTTGAACCTTTTTTTTTGCAAGTTATTTAAAAAAAAAAAAAATATTGTGGATTAATTAGCTTGTACTAAAGCCACTAATTATGAAGGCAATTGATTGAACTCAATGAAAAATAAAAAAAAAATTTGGTATTGTTTTGTAAAAAGGAAAAAATAAAAACAAAAACAAAAAAAAATATGTTACCCATAGCTGATTGGTTTTGACCTTGGTCAATATAATGGAATCTTGTTAATTGTTTTATTTTTGTTAACTGATATTTTGCTTCATTTAAAACCGTGCTATTACCTGATTTAATTAAATGTTCTAAAACTAATAAAGTCTATTTTGATCGATTTTATGTTTAGAAAAAGGAAAGATAACGAATTTTTTTAATCAAAAAAGCGTTTTAATTTAAACAAGGAAAGAATTTTTTTTTTTTTTTTTTTTTTTTTTTTTTTTCTTCACCAAAAGAAACAAAACAAGAGACAAAAAATAAACAATTACTTTTGCAATGCCCCAATAATTTTTTGGACTGCTATCTAGTTTTGCCCAGACTATTTTCATAATGTCTTTACATTTAATGCTTTTGATTCGAAAAAAAAAATAAAGATAAAGATTGAAATTTATGAAAAAAAGAAAAAAAAAAATTAATAAAAAAAAAAAAAAAGTTTTTAAAAAAAAGACGATGTGAAGTAATTACTGGTTATTAGCTTCTCTTTCAATTTTTGTTAATTCAGTTGAACTTGGGTTCCAGTGTTCATTCGTTGTTGCATTGGCCACAAGTGTTTCAACTTCATTATACATTTTTACTTTATTAACACTATTTTATTTTTTAAAAAAAAAAAGAAAAAGATCGATTGTTTCACAAGACTCGTTAAATTAGGAAACATTTACACTTTTTAAAAAAGGATCAAAGAATTACAATTTTTGTAAACTCATTGGAATTTGGTTCTAATTTTATAAGAAAGAGCAATTAGGAAAAAATTTTAAAAAAATGATTTTCTATTCTTTCGAGAAAGGTCTTTTTTTCTCATTGTTGTCTCAATTTTTGGAGTTTTTCTTGGACTGTTTTAAACATTTCAATTAACAAACAAAAGAGAGCTGAATTCTTTATTAATGAAAGGGTTTTTGTCTTTTATAGGGTGAGAACTAATATCCTATTTTTCAAAAACCAAATTGTTATTTATACTGTGATCCTAGATTCCAAAGAGAAGTCCCCTTTCTTCAGGTACAAAAATGTCTTAAAGATTCTTAATTTTGAGACTGTTTTGTGAAAAATGGGTAAAAAATTTTTCATTTCATTTTCTTTTTCCTTTTTCAAATTCGGGCAAATTTAAATACATCAAAAAACTTAAAAGCTCAACCACCTATTTTAAAAAGAATTAATTCTACTTTAAAAACAGTTCTTTTTCCAAGTATAAAGTGTTGTCACACTTCTTTTACCATAATTTTGATGTAATTGAAACCAATTAAAATACTTTATTCAAAGTTAAGGTTTTTGAAATTATAAAAATGGATAATGATATCAAAATTTAAAAACATTAATTTGAATTTATCATATGATAAAAAATGGTTAAAATTCTTATATTATCAATAAAAAATTAAAATTTAATCATTAACTTTTTGAAATTTAGGATTGTTAATATCGATTTCAAGGACACTTTTTCAAAAATCTTGAAAAATAAATATCCCAACTAGCTATCTACTTTTGTTTATAAATGAATTAATGAGAATTTTTATTTCAAGTTCCATGTTATTTTTTGCTCAAATTGGATGAAAAAATCCCAAGATCAACACTAACCATTTGATAAAGAAAATTTTAATATTTAATTTAGTTTTTTCTGATAGAGTTTTTGAAATAAAATTTATTTTTTCCATTTGAAATTAACCCATTAAAAAATTTCAAAAAGAAAATGTAAGAAAGTTAAGGAGTTATTTTCAAATATAGATTCCTGTCTGATTAATATGTGTGATAATTGAAGATATCTCAAATTTATGTTCATTTGTTCAAAGAACTCTAAAATATCTCTGAGAAATCTCATACTTCAATGAATGATTTGTATTTTTAACTGTGGGTTGTGTTTTTAATTTGAGATTTTGAGATTGTGAGTTTTTAGTTAATTACATTATTTTAAAGGTTTTGGATGGATATTAGAAAAAAAAGGTTTGAAAATATAGAAATTGAAATTTATTTTTTTTAGATAATATTTTTTTTTTTCGTTTCACTTTTTTATTTAGACATATTTTTTTGAATTTTTTTTTTATTATTTCAAGATATACAGTCACATCCTAAAAAATAAGTTATTGAAATAGTAAAAATAATTTTAGAAAAAATAATATGATTTTCAATTGTAATTTTATTTAGATCTTCTAATAGGAATCAAAAAGAACAGTTATGTTAATAGAGAAATAAGAATTTTATTTTTTCGATTTTTTCAGAAAATGTATTGATTTATTAGATTGATTCCACGTATAAAACAACTATTCTCATATGAATACTGTTCTACTTATTTCTTATTTATTATTTCAAGTTTCAATATACAAAATAATTGATATTTGAATATTTTTTTAGGTATCTTCAAAAGAAATGAAGTATAGAGTGCTTAATTTGTAAAATAAAATTAGTGTACAAAATAAAAAAAGTAATAACTTTCAAATACATAAATTAAAAATTATTTCCAATTTGATGAAACTGTATTAATTTTATTTTTTTTCTTGTGTTCAACTTTTTTTAATGATAGAATTTCGTTTATTTAAATTGTGAAAGAAAAATATTTTGAAAAAAACATCTTTCTGGAATCTTATTTATTGCTGATAATTTTTCTATCGGGTTTTTACTCCTCCTGTTTTAGTGGGAGTGTCTAGGTTTTCCGGGATTCGAAATAATTTAGTAAAATCAAGGATTTTACTAAATTCTTTCAAATCTTGAAAAACCTAACAACAGTGGATAATTTTTAATTTGGTTATGTAAATGATATAATATTTTTTACTTTAATATTTTAAGTATTTTTCTTCTTCTCTTTTTTTATTTAGTAAATTTTCTTTGATTACTCCTTTCTCACAATAAATTAATAAAAACTTCTTTTATTCATAAAATTCCAACCCTACTTAATTGTTTCTTTTTTTATTATAATCAATTATTTACTCTAACTGGATAATCTGAAATTAAAATCTTATTTGATTTTTTCTTCTAATATAGTAAATTTCTTTTACAAAATTAACTTATTAAAATTGGAAATTCAACTTTTTTTACCTTTTTAAATAATTTTGGAAATTAAAAGTTCATTGGATGTATTGATGATAAAAAAATGTAAATATTTTTTGAAATATCAGTATGTATGATATTATATTTTGATGTTAATAAAAGAATTTGCAGCCTTTTATTAATTTTTTTTTTTTTTTTTTTGATAAGAAAAACATATTGATGCTCTTCAAAAACAATAGAATATTTAAATAATCTTGAATTGTAAAAAGAAATATAAATTTTTTGAATTTGGTTTCAATGGTTGAAAGTATAATAATACTTATTTATTCCTTCGGATAACGGGGTAAAATCAAGAAATTTAATGAAAATAAAAAAAGAAGAAGAAGGTGGACAATACTTAAAATATTAATATAAAAAATAATAATATCATTTATATGATCAAATTCACAACTTATCAATTGTTATTCAGTTTTCCGGGATATAAAAGGGTCTGGTAAAAGAAAATATTTTATTTAATATATCCGAATTCTTGGAAATTGCTCATGGTATTTTTTTTTAATTCCGTCAATAAAAAGAAAATTCCAAAGATTTTCTTTATATTTCCTAAATTAAAAAAAGGCGTACTCAAATATACTCTACCAGATTAGACTATATAAACCAAGAATTCACAGGGGTACAAGAAACAGATACAAATATTTTCAATAATAAATAAAAGTTTCACAATATGTGATTAATAATTGGTATACTACTGTCGTTAGGTTTTTGATTTTTTCAAAAAAAAATATATATCTAGAAATAGATTAAAATAAAAGATTTTACTCAATTCTTTTGAATTAGAATAAAAACCAAGAATATTCAATATAAGAGCGTGCCACAAAGTGTCCGAATTTTTTTTAATATATATATTCTATTTGAAGTATTTTTTATTTTCAATTTTTTATTATTAATTTTACTTTATTGCCTTAAGTTTTCTAACCATAAGAACAAAGAATCATAATACTACAATTTCAATTCAATTTGGAAATAATTTTGATTTTACAAATTATTTTTTCATTTTTTATCTTTTTGGTTGTGTTTTCATTTCATTATTTCTAGCTATGTAATTTGTTTTATTTGATTGAAAGTAAAACTTTTTCAATGGTTGACAAAAGGTTACTTTTAGAGTTGTTAAATAAAAAAATCACATACAATTCGTTAATTCTATCTAATCATTTATTCAATCAATAATTGTTGGAGAAATTTCATCAAATTTACCAATTTAATTGTTTGCTATGCTCGTTTCATTATTTTCAAAAGAGATCTTTTTTTTTTGGTTTTTATATTTTTTTCTTTTATCTGGATAAAAATGATTACTTATAAAAACATTAATATTGGTAACTTGAACGCGATTTAATATTATGTTTGGAAAAATAAAATAAATAAAGATTTTTTTATTACAATTTTTTGATTTTGTGTGTGTTGATATTCGTGGAAGGTTATTTCTTTTAAAAAATTGTTTAATAGTTTTAAATTGGATACATTTTTAAAAAAGCACAATAATCTTTTTAAAAATATTTATCTCTTTTTTAAAATCTGTTTGTTTGTAATTTTCCTTTTTTAAAGGAAAAAATATTTGTAATTATTTTTGTTACATGTAAAAGTAATTTTTAAACGTGTTAAATTATTTTTAAATGACAAAACAATTTTTTGTGAATAACGATTCTGGACAAGTTTGAGTAAGATTAAGATCTGTGGGGATCCCATGATCCTTAATTGTTTTTTTTTGAATTTTCAAAAGAGTGCTTATTTCAAAATAATTTTTGAGTAATTATATATGCTTCTTTTATTTTCGTGAGATGATCTAAAAAAAACAATAAATAAATAAAAAAAAAAAGACAAACTTGATAAAATAAATAAAAATAGATTTTAATTCTTGTGAAGGGAAATATTGATTTATTCAAAATTATTTTTTTCTTTTATAAACAATATTGCCAAGCAATTTTCGTTTTTTCACCAACTCCTTCCCCTTTTGTTCAAATCCAGCCTCTTTTGAGATTAAATAGTGATTTAAAACTGAAGGGAATCTTTTTCTATTTTTTTTCTGATGTTTATAATTTGTATTTTCCTTACTTGCTTTCACCATTTTATAGGACTCAAGTATTGTATCTTCAGTTTCCAGCAATTTGGAAATTCTTCGTGATGCACGGTAAAGAGTCTTTTGCTGAAACCTTTCCGTTAATGAAGCAGCATTGATTGGAATTCCCCAATCGGATGAAGACACCGATTTTTCAGTTCGGTGATACGTTTTTAGCATGATCATATTATCAATAGTTTCTTCGAGGGAGTGCAATAAGTCTTCAATTAATATAAATTCAACCTTCGGATCAATTTTGTAAAATTTCTCATCGGAAGTATGAGCATTCATCATTTTGTTCCACGTCTGATGAACGATTGTTCTTAATTGTGATCTAATCGAAGAAAGAACAAGTCTACGAGTAATTTGTAACAATTCGTTAGGTAGTTGATTTACTTTTTTTATTTGTTCCACGGTTTTTTTTTTTTCTTCTTCTTCTTCTTCTTCTTCTTCGTGTTTCTCTATTTCTTTTTCTTTTGCTTTTTCTTTTTCTTTTGCGATTTCTTTTTCTTTTGCTTTTTCTGTTTCCTTTTCCTTTTCCTTTTTCTTTTTCTTTTTCTTTTTTCTTTCCTTTTCTTTTTTCTTTGACTTTCCAAATTCACCTTTGATTTCTTTTTCTTTTTTTAGTTTTTCGATTTCTTTATCTTTTTCTTTTTTTTTTTTTTTTTTTTTTTTTTTTTTTTTTTTTTCCGTTTTCTTTTTCTTTTACTTTTTGTTCTTTCTTGTTCTTTTTTCTTCCCTTTTCTTTTTCCTTTGACTTTCCAAATTCACCTTTGATTTCTTTTTCTTTTTCTTTTTTTATTTTTTCAATTTCTTTTGTTAATAATTTTTCAAATTCATCTTTCTCCATTAGTTCCTTATTTTGTTTGTTTTTTGTAATGCTATTCTTTAAACGAGAAATGTTAGTTATTTGTTTTTGATTATTGTTTCCATTTAAGTGATAAACTTGAGGGACGAAAGGTACAGATCTTTGGTACACTCTTTCCTTTTCTTTCTTGTTTTTCTGCTCTGATTTTTCGTTCTTAAGATCAATCGTTTCAGAAACTATTTTATTTCGAACACTCCAATCTGTTGTTTGTAAAAGATCAGGATCTATTGTTTCAGTTAGGAAGTCAATTTCTTCCTTCGTGTTTGAGTTGATACTACTCGCACCAAATTTGATTTCATCTGGGGAAAGTTTAAATTTGAAAGTCTTGAGGTATTTGTTAATCGCTTGAAGAGAACAAGGCCACAAATCCTGTTTCCTTGTTCTTTCTCGTGGTAAAACAAGGCCATTTATCGATCGTTCTCTTCGTGAATTGCCTTTAAATTCATGAGAAAGTGCCCGGAGAAGTATCGAATATTCTTTGTTTGGGTCGATAAAATTACTCATTAAGGAAACTAAAATAGAGGTGTGTTCTGTTTTACAAAATCAAACTAATTTAAAAATACTGAAAGAACAAAAAAATGAATTACGAATTCTAAATCTGAATTTTAAAAAGAAAAGATTGTAAAAACATGAGAAAAGATCGATTCAATAATACAAGTAAACAATTGATCTTCAGTTTTAATTCAAAATCAATTAGTAGATTTAATTCTCGAACTTTTGATTATATTTAACTTGTTTTATATTTAAATTTCATTATTTTCCCTTTAAGGTTTACAATCCCTGAAATTTGAAATAACATTATCTTGTATAGGGTGCGTGGTATGTTATTTTGGTTCTTAGATGATCGATCTTTTGCTTGGGATGGGTTTTTAATATTGGTTCAAAATGACAATTTTTGACAATTGTTTTTTTGTTTTCCGAAATCTGAATTGAAGAGTGTAATATTAATAGATTGATAGGTGTTCAAGAATAACTTTATAATTTTGGATTGTAGAAGAAAATATTCATTTACTTTATGTAAATTAACTATTTGATTAAAAAAAATTGTTTAAAAGCTCTGGATAAAAACAAACCAAATAAAAAACTTCTGATCAAAAGTCCACAATCTACATTTTTTATAATTTAAGTTCGAGTCAATTAGTCCCACACTCATAAATTCGGATTTCGGGAAAAAAAAAAAAAATTACTAAAAAAAAATTGATTGTATTGAATCACTATTAAAACCCATACCAAGTACAAGATCGATCATCTATGAACCAAATTTAGATGTCACCATATCGGATATAGATAATCTATTTTCAAATATCAGGGATTCTAAACCTTAAGGTTTACAACATTGAAAAATGAAAAAAGTTAAATTTGTGTAAGATGTGGTGACTTTTTTTTTTGGTTATTCAATGATTTATCTCTGTACTTTGTAGAAATTTTAATGTTGGATAAAAAGGGAAATTATTTTTTTGTTATATTTTAGAATAAAAAATATAGCTTATTATTAAGCAAAGGGAAAATAATAACATAGCTCATTATTATCTTTTCATTTTTTTTTTAGGTTATTGGTGGATTTTTATATAAAACTGAATAAAATTGAAAAATTATGTCATTATTAAATACTAGATTTTTTTGGGTTAGCTTTAAAGATTATAATTTACCCAAAAACCAAATCGAAAAACCATAATAAAAGACTTTTTTTCGAATTTATTGGCAAATGCCACACAATTAATATACTATTAATCAATTATTGGTGTAAACCAGTCTTTACAATGGAATATAAAATAAAATGTGAATAAACTCATTTTTCGGTAAAAATTTAGAATTTTCTATATTTTAATTAATTTTCTTCTTCTCTTTTTATTAGATACAATTTTTTTTAATTACTCCTTTCTCTAAATAAATAAATAGAAAAAAGTAAGAATTTTCATTATTCGTTACTAAATTTAAATAATATAAACTGATACTAATTGTTCATATTTGTTGGGTTTTTTTATTTCAATTTTATTAAGTACTGTCATCTGTCAATTCAACATAAATAAAAACCAATATTTACAATCTCCTCAATTAAATTAAATTAAATACAAAAAAAAAAATAATAATAATAAATATCTCTTTATTATCAACCATAAATTTTATATAGGAAAAATCCGTAGTGATAATAAAAATAATCTATATTCTTTCATTTTTGATATGGTGATCAATTATTTTCAAAAAAAAATCTTAATTTTTCGAATTTTCAGTGAGTTTATCATATAATCAAAAGTTGCTTTGTTGGAAATATTTAAATGTTCTCAATTTGTTCTTAAAGTAATGAAAATTAAAAAAAATTAACAAAATCTTCCTGAAAATTGGTAGAATTGAAGATATTTTTTTGATTTATGTAAAATGGTGAATATAAACATTGTTATTTGATAATATTTCTATGTGGTTATCTATGTTTATATATATTCGAACCACAAATAAAACATTTATTTTATAATTAATTAATAAGTTTTTGTTTCTGCCCAGTGATATATATATATATATATATATATATTACTTAGAACTCCAAATTGAATAATTTCCCACGAAACAAAAATTTTAATTTGAATACTTCTGGAAAAATTCTAGGGTATATAATTCATAAACTATTATATTTGAAAGAGAATTTTCTAAATTAAAATTGGATATATATTACATTTAGATTTATATACATATAAAAAATTATTTCAACATTTGTTAAAATTTTTCTTTATTTTATTTGGATTTCGGTTTTTTACAAATTAAATTATCCAATTGTTTAATTATTTTTTTTATTTTGAAAAGTTTGTCTAAAAATCAAAAAAATTTTAGATTTAATCAGTAAAAACATACTTTTATTGAATTTTTAGGTACCTTTGCACCCCAAACTTTGTGGAAAATGCTTGATTAAATCATTTATTCATTGCAGAGGATATTCCAATACTATTTAGAGATTTTTTTCGTATTCCATTTTTTATAATTTAATATAAATGATCATTTGTTTGAGATTAGAAATAATTGAAAAGTATATAAAAAGTTAAAAAACCGAAATAAAAACATGTTTATTTTTTTTTTCATTATTTTTAGCATAAAAGTTTTTAAATTTAAATTATTTATCTAAAAAATTGCAGATTGTCATTTGATTTTTTTTATAATTTATACTAACTCTTAATTTTTGACTATTTAAAATCCAAACATAATATAAATAACAGTATTTAATACGAAATTATATTAATTTTATTTCCAAAGATATAGGTTACTTTAGATTAACAATTCAATTTTTTATATATTTTTTTCATATTTTAATCAACAACAAAAAAAAAAAAAAAAAAAATGACTTTCTTAGTTATGAGGAAGATTATTGATTAATCTCTGAATAATATTTAAAAGTTCTTTTTTATTTTTTAAAAAAATCGGGTGGGTTAATTTATATTGTAATAAGGTTTTTCTTGGTGTAAACCAAAAGGTATTCAAAGAAATTATTTTGTTATTATTTTTTTAGTTTTGTTTTTTGGGTAATTTTCTATTGTTTGAATGGTTTTGTTTTGTGATTGTAGCTATTTATAATTCTTTTTTTGTGGTTTAATTAAACTAAAATTTTGAATTTTAATTATTTTTTTTGTAATTGTACAATCTATTTATACTAAATTAAATTTTTTACCACTTAATATTAGATAAAAAAAAGTTACACCTTCTAAAACAACTTTCTGATTTTTTTTTAAATATTTTTTAAACTTTTTTGAAATTATTAAAAGGGTTTTTTTATATAAAAATTCTTCAAACTTAGGTAAAATACTAGAATATTTGTGACCAAAATAGCAATTGATCATTTCAATGTAGTGAGTTTTAAACTCAATGTCATTAAAATTGTAAAAATTAGGTTTAATAGTACTTCATTTTTAACATATAAACTCTTATTGGTGAACAAAAAATAGAGAAATTCATAATTAAGGTACATTTTCGCTTTTTTTTCTACAAATTATCTCAGTAGAATAAATGTGTGTAACTTAATTTCTACTTTTTTTTTTGTGGCTTAATTTCCATTGAAAATTTGTACCTCAATGGTGAAATTTTTTGTAACTTATACAATATACATAGGGTTTTATATGGTTGGTATCTTCTTTAATATTGTATTTTAACTAGAAAATAAATACTCATTTTTCTACTAATCCAATATTTATTTAAATTGGGTCTCTAAAAAAAAAAATGAAAATTTTTCAATTTTGTCTTTTTTTATTGTATTCTATTAATATTAAAATTAGCAAAATTATTTGATCTTTAATGTTAAAAAAAAGAGAACAATCTATTTTATTTTGAATTATTAATAAGTGTAATAAAATTTCTAATTTGAAGAATTTAAAAAAACAAAATTAAAATTAATAAAAAATATTACAAATATTATAATTATTATTTTTTACCAATATCAAAAATAAATACCAGACATATAATTAATTTATCTTTGAACTAATTAAAAAATTTTTCTTCAAATTAAAAAATAGGATTAAAGGTAAATGAGAAAATAAATATAAAAGTAAATTGATTTTATTTTAAAGATTGAATGTTTAACTTGAAGAATTTAAGTTCAATCATGTGTGACCTATTGTATCTCTTATTCTATTAATATCATTTGTCACATAATAAATTGTTCAAAATTTTGATTCATCTTTCCAAAAAAAAAAACAAATTTATAAAACATGAAACTTTTCAATTATATAAATAATCTTAAAAAATACTTAAAATATATAGTGACCTTTTGGAATTGGGAACTTTGGTGTTTTATTTTAAATTTGACTATTTGATTTTTATATACAAAAAAGCCAAATAGTTATTTTGATCTTTTTATTTTGAAATTAAATGTAGTGCTTGTAAAAAAAAAAATATTTTTAACTCTGGAACTGTCCAGTTTAAGAAAATAATTTCTCTAGAACTGCCCAACCTATGTTAATAATCGTAAAAACTGGTTATCTGAATTAAAAAAATTACTATATTTCTAGTATATTAAAAAATAATATTATTCCTATTTTTGATATTATTACAAAAAAAGGTTCATCATATTTATTTTCCTTAATGAGTAATAAATTTATTTTTGGGTCTTTAACAGAATTCCTAAATCAAAATTTAGGAATTCGGTCATGTGTCTTGGTTTTCCAGAATTTGAAGAATGGGGTAAAATCTTTGATTTAACTCTATTCTTTTATATTTTGAAAAACCCAGCAACAAATTAGAGGAATTATTAACTCCTCGGATAAATAATAAAAAAAAAAAAAAAAAAATATTTTTCTTGCGAGATTCAGCATAACCTTCAAACAAAAATTGTTAAGATCGATATAAAAAAAAAACTTTTTTGTGTCTTCTTCAATTACTCAAACATCGTATAAAATCGTTTATCTTCAAAAGATTTGAATTCAAACTTGCATAATAATATCTATTGATTCTTCTAAGCAATTTTTCTTCCAATTATAATTTTTTTTTCATTTCAAAACCTAATTCTAATTCTAATTTCCCCTTTTTTAGGGGTTCAAAGGTTAACAAAAACCGGGTTAATGTTATTCTAAAGTTGCAACAATTTTAAACCAACCCAAAGTATTTTTTTTCTACTAAAATGACTGTAAATATTCAACTTGTTTTTTTTATTGTTATTGTGTTTATATTTCCCAAATCAAGTGTATTCTTTTTAAAAAGATACACTGGTGATTTGAATTGGCTTGGTACCAACAATAGTTGGTTTATGTCAACTTTTGAGTTGAATATAAGAAAATTGAAAAAAAAAGTGAAAGTTTGGAATAGTTTAAGTAAAAAAAAAAAAAGAAATATACATTTTGACAAAGTGAAAATATTCAACCTTTTAATTTTAATCATATTCTTGGTTAGTTCATTGATTTTTTTAAAGGGCCTTCTCAAATTTTTCACAGGTTTATAACTCTTTTTGTATTTAAAAAAAAAAATAATTAAGTTAAGAATAAAGGCTAAATAAAAAGGAGAATAAAAAAAATTTTTTTTTCAGAGGTTTGAACTTATTTTCTTTGATCAATAAAGATAACTGCAATTGAAATTACTCAAATTGGGTTAACACACATTACCAAACCCTTAAATTGACTTTACCAAAGAATTGGAAAATCTTTACAAGAAAATTCAAAAAATTCAATTTTTAAAATTATAAAATTGGAAAATTAAAATTACAGTCAAAAGAAGAGGGAAAATTGTTGTCTTTGTTGGATACCTTCAACCCTATTTTGATTTGAATTACCAATTACTTTTTGATCTTGGTTTTTATTGTAAAATGTAAGACAATCATGTAACAAATATAATCAAAAATGAGAACTTCTTCATCCAATTGAAAAATAAAACCTATTTGACAATTTTTTTTAGGGAATGTTTCAAAAATGTTTTTTTATTTGGTAAAGAAAAGAAAAATATACTCCATTAAATGATTATTTTAAATATACCTTAATCAATTTTGAGTTCCCTAACCGACTACAAATAAAAGTGAAAAAATTTAGGTATGTTATATCGGATCCCTTAGCTTACTTTTCCTCATATTGCCTAATCCCTTAAAACATTTTTTTAGGAGTGAAAACAATTTTTAGTTTGGTTTTTTGAAAAAAAAAAGATTATTCAGAAATGTAAATTTATTCCCAATTTGCAAAAAGTACCAACCAAGAAACTTGTTTAAATGGAAAATATTTTAATCCTTTTCGTTACTTTACAAATTTTCTTATTGATTTATAATTTAAAAAAAATTCAACTAACAGGTAAGAACCTCTTTTTAGTCAACTGTTCTAAGCCTTACCTTCAAATTAAGTTTTAAAAAAATAATTATAATTTATTTATTTTTCAAAACCTTTTTAGAAATAAAGCCACTCTTTCTTTTTTTACTTAATTAAAAATTCTAAAAAACGGTATAATTTCCACAACTAAACCCTATTTTTCACACTTTATAATTATTTAAATAAAAATTTTATTTTCAAAAATTCATTAACGGATCCTGAAAAACAAAGAAATTTTTTGACAAAAAATTCTCTTGAAATGACAAACAAACTCGTCCAAAACTATCTTGTCAAACCAGATCCAAAAAGGTTTGCAAGCCACACGCCCACAAGAAAAACAAAAAGAAAAATTGAAACACCAAAAAGCCCACGATCAACAAACTATTCCAAAAAATTCAAAGACTTTCTGCAAATATATTCACGATTAGGCACAATCAATCCAGAAAACAAAGAAGACGCATTCAATACTTGCTTTACTGATGGCAAAGAAATTGGAAAAGGATCATTTTCCTTTGTGACAAGAAAAAAATTTCTCCGAAACAACAAAAATTATGCCTTGAAGAGATCCCATCAATACACCAAAAGATCCGATCGAAAAAGGTTTGTTGAGGAGGTTTTTAAAAACACAGAGCTGTTTGAAGACGCACCACAATCATTAGGTTCAAAGTTCGTTGTTAGAACTGACGCTGCCTTCGAGGAATTTGGTTCCTTGTGTATCGTTTCACAATACTGCGAAGGTGGTTCACTTGAGAACCATTTAAATGAAATGCTTGGAAAACAACAAATTTTACCTGAGCAACAAATTTGGGAAATATTAACAGACTCACTTTTGGTTTGTGTTTTTTTTTATTTTTTTTTTTTTAGCCTTTTTGAAGAAAAAAAAATACAACTTTTTTAAGTAAAAAAAGCATCCCATTTGGGAACTTGTTGACAGAATTTACAACAAACAATTAAATTTTTTCAGAATTATAATTACCTTTTTGAAAAATTATTTCTTTTGAATGTTTTGTAAAAATTTGATTACTTGGAAATAATTAGAACTCACTAACCTCTTACGTCCACATAAAACGAACATACTTACATTTGTTGTCAAATAAATCGAACAAAATTTTCACTCAGCTTTCCAAAAAAAAAAAGTTTTATTACATTCTGGTATTTGAATTATAAATCGGAATAAATTGTCATTTCATTTGTAATTTCCTTTTTCAAATAGAGACACAAACTGCAACCTACTTCTTTGAGAAATCTATTTATAAACAAGTATCATATGGAAAAGGAAGTGAAAATTTTTTCCCTTTTAAAATCTAAATACCCGGAGAACATCATTTCAATTTTTTAATTCCATTAGTCAGTTTAAATTTTTAATTTTCCCTTTTAGAATTGGGAGACTTTGATGATTTGGCTGAATTCTAAGAATATGATTTCTTTGATGAGGTAAGATGAATGAAAATTTTGATCTTTTTATTTTGCAATTAACAGAAACCTCAAAGTTCCATAAAACGAACCCAATCAAACCACTTTTAAATTACACCAAATAGATTTCTGAAGTACTGATAGATTCAGGATTAGTCAATAATTTTTTTTATTCATTCAGTTATTTACTCAATCATCTATTTAACAAGGCTTTTTTATTTTAAAGAAAACCTATCAAAAACTGGTATTAGTCTTAGTTTTGAAATCACAATGATTAGTTAACCAATCAACCATGTAAAACAATAAGTTATAATTTACTTTTCTCTTTCTATGAAGCGAGTAATTTTCCAAATATGTGAAATTACTTTGTTAAAATAATCTTTTGAGTAAAATAAAATTTTATCATAAAAGTTTAATAAGGAAGCTTAATTAAAAGTACTAAAAATATCATTTCAAATAGACTTGGAAAAGATCTTTGGTTTTTTTCAACTTTCAACTCATAAAAGATTTTACTACTTTGAAATCAAAAATTTTCAATTATAAATTGGAAAATAGTGTTATCAGTAGTTTTCATCAATCAGATTTCCAATCTCTTTGAATAATTTGACAAGCAATTGAAACAAAAACCCTGTTGGGAGCGAATTTAGCGATTCCAATAATTTGTGAACCAAATTTAAACAAAGCCTTAAATTTCAAGAATTTGTAACAATTTAACGATAATCTTTTTTTTAACATCTGTTATACTATTACTGTGTCAAATCTTAATAAAATATAGGCCTTAGACTTTATCCATTCAAAAGGGTTTGTACACATGGACATCAAGCCAGAAAACATTCTGATTCATAAGAACAAATACAAGGTTTGTGATTTTGGTAACATGACCAAAGAAGGTGAGGAATTTGAAGATGGCGATAGCCGATATCTTGCGCCAAACACCTTGGGCGAATTGTTTCAATATGTCCCAGCAAAAAGCACTTATGACATTTACAGTCTGGGCGCAACAATTTACCAATTGTCCGTTGGCGATTTTGATTTACCCTCGGGTGGCCTCTTTTGGCAGCAGTTAAGGAACATTACACAGGAAACCGAGTTGCCCTACAAATGCGAAAGATCAAAGGAATTGAAAGATGTGATTCTCAAAATGATGCTTGTTGACGAAAACGAACGGGCCACTGTTGCAAAACTTTTTGAACACAAAAAGCTTGTCAAAATATTAAAAAAAAGATTTGGCAGCAATTGGAACAAAGCCTTTTCTCTCCAAAAGATTCAAAAAAAACACAGGTCCCAATTTGAAAAGAACAAGAAAACATTACGCAAGAAAAATAATTCAACCAATATTTCCAAAAACAATCTCTTTTCAAAAGTAAGAAGTGCAGTTGATGGCATTTATTCACGAATTCATTTTAATAAGCCGATCAATGGGAATGGCAACGATGATGACAATAACAATAGCAACAACATTAATGATAATGATCAAGATAATTGTGATGATGACTATGATGAAAAAATCAAAGAAAATTTCTTGATTGAAAGTCTAACTTTTCAAAAAGATAACACTTTTAAATATTCAAATTTTGATTTTTTTGAGAAACAACCAAATGAAAATCATATTCAAATCATTGAAAACAGTTTTAAAAATTTAAATACAAACCAATCAACAAAAAGCAAGAAACAACGGAAAGAGAAGAAAAGAAAAAATAAGAATAGACACAAGAGCAGGGGAATGGGTCACCGAGAAAGCAAAAGTAAGCATAAGAGTAAACATAAGAGTAATCATAATAGCAAGAACAAGGGCCTGCACAAAAGTAAGAAAATAACGAAACACCGAACCCACAAAGAAAAAACACACAAAAAGAAAAAGAAAACGAAAACTAAAACGAATATCAAATTATTTGAAGAAGACATTCACCCAATTCAAAGAATTAGAACACACTCAAAAACCAATATAGTAATGAATGACGAAGAATACCAAACAAAATTAAACAGTATTAATAAAATTAAACAGAATAACAAAAACCCCGAATTAGAAAACATTGTAAATATTAATAAAAATTATCTGAATAATCAAAATAATAATAGTAATAATAATCATGATAATCATGATAATGGATACGAGGATGATAAGGACAATGGAAATAATATTAAATTAAATTTATTTATATCATCAAATTTAAATTTTAAAAATTCAAACCTTATGATGAATGTTCTCTCATCACCAACCCCAAAAAGAAGAAGAGGACTGGATAAAAAACTCACATGTTCAAGAAAATTATTTGATTGCTTTGAAAAAATCGAAAAGAATTCAAAAAACACAAAAAACACCAAATCAGATCTAATAGATTTCGATCTCGAGTTGGATTCCATTGATCAATACTAGTGACATGTATATAAACGAAAATATTTGAAATGAATATAAAGAAATTTCAGAAATTGAAGCTTATATTAAACGATTAATTTGTTTCATTTTTTCATTTTTCTTTTTTCCATTATCTTTTTATAATTTTGATTTTTTAATTTTTAGAGATTTTTTCTAAAATTAAAAGTTCAAGATTTGAATTACAACCCCCCCCCTTTTTTTTTTTCTTTTTTTTCTTTTTGGGTAATCATTCAAAACCAAATAGATGATTGTGAAATTAATTTTTAACATTGTTTTTATTATAATTCCATAAATTCAATACGATTTAATTAAAAATAATTTTTTTTCTGTTTTTCATTTGTTTTGATAATTTTTATTTTTTTGCCATCAATTTTTTTAAAAAACTGAATTGATAGTATGTTAACAATAAATTCATTCAATCAAAAAATTTTTTTACAGTTAAAATTTTAAAATTTTTATTTTATTTTATTATTGAAGAAGTGTAAATTAAACTCTAGTTGCCATTATACTTAAATTTCCTTTCAGAATTTCAAGCACAAAACCCTAGAATTCATGATTTTTAAATTAAAGAAAAAAAAAAAAAAACCGTTCAATATTTTCTTGGTTTAAACTTAATTCTTTAAGATTTATTCATTTTAATTTTTTTATGTATTGGCAATTTATTATTTTCATAATTAGGATATAATAATAAAAAATGATTAATATTTTCTATTAATTCCCTTTGTTCACATTTTAAACATAAAACACAGAATTGATTTGAATTTTTATTGATCACAAAGTAATATCTATTTAGGCAATTAGTAAATTTCCTAAATTAGAATTATCGAATTTAATGAATAATTTAGATATTTTTAGTTGTAAATATAAATTTTTAATTTAATATTATTTGATAATATTTTTGTGGAGTATCGTCAAGTGCCGTCAAGTGCGTTGCTTTTCTTGAGGTTTACTATTTTATTTGTGAAGTTTTCTAGGTTTTTTTTTAAGGTTGAGTCTTGTCAAGTGTAATAGATTGCCTAGGTTTATTTAAGGTTGTCTATTTTATTTGATAAGTGTTATAGGTTTTTTTGAGATTTTCTATTTATTTGTGAAGTGGTATAGTTTTTTTGAGGTTTACTATTTTATTTGGAAAATTTATTGATTTTCAAAATAAATAGAAAAATCTAAAAAACTTAACCGTAATCTATTGATTTTCCAAATAAAAAGAAAATACAAGAAAATATACTAGCTCTTTGTTTTAATATAAGAAATAAAAGGAAAATTAAAGAAATATTCTTTTTATTTCTCAAATTAAAAAAAAAGTTAACGACGGTTTTTCAGAAATCAAAAGAAATGCCAAAAATCAAATATTTTACTTAATTAATTTTAATTCAGAAAAAAAAACGATATTTCCAGCTCTTGGAATTCATCAACTCATTATATTCAGATTATATATTTCAATTTTCAGTTCAATTATTTTTTTTTTGTATACCAATTGATTTTATTATTAATTCTTCGTTTAAAGTTCAATTCATTTTTTAATATAGATGAGAGATATTTTTTTTAATTTATTTTTGAATTTAAAAAGTTTTTTATTTAATGAAATTATCATATTTTGACTTTGAAACTCTGTTTTGTAAATAATAATTAGTATATTTCTATTTATTTCACATATCCCAGTAATAAAAATAAACCAAGAGTTTAAAAGAATTTAAGTTTTTTTCATAATTAAAAATTTTCAAATAATATATTAATTAACTGAAAATAAAATACTTAAATACCATTATTTTCGACTATTTGTATAAAAATGTTATAAAAAATTGCTCATTTGTATTATGCCCCTTTCGATTTTTTTTAAGTTTTAATGAAATATGAAAATTTTACACTGAAAAATTTGTAAATATTGAATACTTTCTAAATTTTTAGTTACAACTGTTTTATCATATTATGTTAATATCCAAATTGAATATTAATTGCATATATTGAATTTTTTTTTTTTACTCGTGTTTTTTTTTACCTTTTCTGATAAAAATTAAGTTATACATAAAAAAATAAAAACGATATTTTAAAAGATATAAATTTTAATCAATGATAATTTGAAATTAAAGTAAAGAATATTAGTGATAATACGCCCCCTCGTACAATCAATACATAACTTTTTTCCTTGATAATGTTTAAATATACAATTTTTGACAATTTTCTTTTATGTAATTATTTTTATTGTTTCTCAAACCATTTTAAAATTAATTCAATCAAAATATTTAGTTAGGTATAACAGTATATATAGAGTTTTGCAATTTTTATTTTAATTATTTAATTATATCTTATTTGTTTTTTTTAAGAAATTTAATAAAGTAATACAAATAATTTTTTAGTTTTAGTCATAGGAATTATTGAAATTTCCGGAGTTCTTGCTATATAAACCTTTTTTAAATCTAAGAAAATATTTACTTCAACCCAGACTCATTTATTAAAAAATTTTTTTCAATATAATTATCTTATCCTATTTTTCAACTTTTTAAATATATATGTGATCCTGGCAATTTGATAAAGTAAAAAAAATCCCTATTAAACTCTGTTTCAGTTAAATGTGCCCAATGTTTTTTTTTGAAATATCAATTATTTTATATAATTGACCTTTGAAGAACAAATAAAAAATAAACAGAATAATACACACCAAAGAATATTTGATATATGCCTGAAAGAAAACTAATTAATCAAAAAATTTTCTTAAAAATTGAAAAACTCAAATTCTTCGGGGCTACATTCAGAAAAACAACGATGTTCATTTTGAACTTCTACTGGTATTTGAATAATAAATATGAAGCATTTTTCACTTCATTTTCCATACTTTTCTTTTAGAAATCAAGCCCCCAAACGAATTTTGTTGGTATTTTTGGTCTCTATTTTAAAAAGGAAATCAAAATGAAGTGAAAAATTTTTCAAATTTATTAAACAAATATCAAGATCAAAGATCAAATAGAATTGCAATGGAAATCAATATGATTTCTCAACAATCTTTAGATGGTTTCATTAACCCTAGAATAACACATTTTTACCAAGTGACTATTGATCTTGCAATAAAAAATTTTTTTGCTACTGAATGAGGTTTTAAAAAAAAATCGAAAAAAAAAAGTAAAAATGTGAAAAAATGATTTCAATTTTGAAAATTTCCAAAATATATTTTTTCTTCTAATATCTATGCAAACCCTTTAAACATATGTATTATACCCTTAGAACTGGGCACCTTTGACTGAAAAATAGTTTATAATTAGTATGATTGTTAATTTTATTTTTAATTGGAATGTAATGAATTTTATTCTCATTATTGTTACTATAATAGAATTTTTTAATTTACTAAAACATATCAATTGTTTTTTTTTTTTGTTTAAATGAATATAATTAAATATGTGATCAGATGATTATTGAAAATAAGTCAATAATTCACTTCGAGATTATATATATTTTATTTTATTTACTAAAATAAATATTTATATTTTAAATGTAATTGAAAAATTAATTTATTTTGATAAACGAAACCACTTCCTGTTTAAATGGGTACATTTTTTTGGATGCAATTACATGTTTTAAAGGGTCTGTATTGATATCAGGTAGGATAGTATTTTTGAAATTTCAAAATTGAAATTATTTTTGCACATTTTTTGTACATTTTAATATTTATTTATACTTTTTTTAAGATACTTAATTCATTTGCAAATTTTTATTTATTTTGAGATCTATAGTTGTTTGGTAAAAATTTGTTCTTCTATTGATATTTAAACAGTAAAAATGATTATAGAGAAATAATATTAATTGCAATTGAAATTATATTTGATCTTCAATCAAAGATCAAAATGAACATAGTTGTTTTTCCCAATGATTGTTCCCAAAGAATTTCAATTTTTGAATTTATAAAATAATCTATTGATTTATTAGTTTTATTTTTTATTGATATCAATTTGGGTAGTGTAAAAATTACTGGACATGAAAAAAAAACCCAGACAAGATTTTTAATGGTTAATATTAGGAAAATTGTTGTGGAATTGTAAATATTTATAATCAAATATTTTTTTTTAAGAATCAAACTCTTAAAATTATAACTCAATCACTTATTAGAACGATGATTAATTAAATTACACTTGTTCAAAACACTATTCAATCAATCAAAAAACAAGAATAAAAATTATCAAAATTTCAAACTCTAGAAAACCTCTATAAAATCCAATTGGTTTTTCAAAAAAAGTTGATTTACTTATGCTATCAAATAATTACTTAAGTAACCTAGAGACACCCCCACTTTATTTAACTGGAGGTAGGTTTATTACTATGTTCATAAAAAAATAATTTCTTTATAAAAAGGATTCGATACAAAATAAAAGAAATTTCACAACAATTTTCTTAATATTAACCATTAAAAATCTTGTCTGGGTTTTTTTTTCATGTCCAATAATTTTTACACTACTCGAATTGATATCAATATAAAATAAAACTAATAAATCAATAGATTTTTTTAAAAATTCAAAAATCGAAATTCTTTGGGAACAATCATTATGAAAAACAACTATGTTCATTTTTATCTTTGATTGAAGATCAAATAAAATTCCAATAAAAATAAATAGTCTTTTTTTTTTTAAAAAAAATTTTCCAGTGTTTCAATAATAGTATAATTTAAAAATAAATAGAAAACAAAAAATACTTTAAATAGTAAAAAATATAAAAATTCAGGCACCTAGTTAACCACACTGAGAGTAGTGAAATACCAATTATTAATCATAGATTTTGGAATTTTAAATCTGTAAGGATAATCTTTCTATTGGGTTTTTGTTCCTCCTGTGTATTCAGAGAGTGGATAGTTTTTAATTTAGTAATGTAAATGATAGTATATATATATATATATATATATATATATATTAATTGATTTTATTCTTCCATTTTTTTTTTAATTGATACAATTTTCTTTAATTACCCCTTTATCTAAATCAATAGAAAAATAAATAATATTAGAATTTCTGAATTTGACCAAACAACTATAGATTATAAAATAAAAAAAAATTTGCAAATGAATTATCTTAAAAAAAGTATAAAAAAATATTAAAATATGCAAAAAATGTGAAAAAACAATTTCAATTTTGAAATTTCAATTATAATTTACTCCATGAGATCAATTCAAAACCCTTTAAAACCATGAAATTCACACACCACAACTTGGTCACTTTAACTGAAAAAAAGTTTATTTTAAACTTTTATTCCTAATTTTTTTATTAAGCTTTTTGAAATATATTCATTTTTTTCATTAAAGAAAATTTTATTGATTTACCAAAAACAGATGATAAAATTTTTTTTCATAATTCAAAACAATTATTATTAAAATTACTGTCAAATTTAAAACACTTGAAATTTTCATTAATACAAAAAATATCCATTTTTCTGATCAATTGAAAATATTAGTAAAGGTTAAAATATATACTCCTATTTTACTGATAAATATATTAGTTATTGAGTAACCATTAATTGTTCTAATTGGAACATTAATTAAATATTCTAAAATTATGAATTTCCTTCCTAATCAATCATAAAAATAAAAATTATCACAGATTTGAAAAATTAATCCACAAAATGTAAAAAAATATAAATCCAAATTTGATAATAAATTATAATATCTGTTTCATTTTTATGAAAACAAAATATTTGAATGAGTTTTAATAATTAAGAAAGGATTTGATTAATATTAATTTTACATTAAAGTACAAAATCATATTTTGCTAAAAATAATTATTTCTTATAAAGTTACTCTTTTTAAATTGAATATTTTGAAAACAATAATTTAAGGAGAGATCTACAGTAAATAAAAAACTTATTTCATCAATTTTTAAAAAAAAATAATTCTCATAATATCTGTTTTCTAATAAATTTAGAATTCTATTAGAAAAAACAACAATAAATTTGATTTTAATTATTAGTTATTGTATGGTTTTATTTCAATGGTTATTATTATATTTTCATTTCTACATTCAGACAAAGGGTTAAAATAGATAGATAAAGAATATTTAATCAATATACCTATTAGAACAATTAATGGTTACTCAATAAATAAATATTTATTGATAAAATGCAAATATATTTCGAATTATCACTATAATTTTCAAATGATCAGAAAAATGGAATTTCCTGTATTTTTGAAAATTTCCAGTGTTTTAGGTTTGAAAGTGTTGTAATATTATTCAAAACATTCTTTATGTGGAGAAAAATACTCTCGAAATAAAAAAATAATAAATTTATTTATTTTCCAAAATATAGTTTTTTACTTCAAAATAGAATTCTGAAACTAAAAATTAAAAAATTTTTTTAGAAAGAAAAAAGAAATTCAACAAAAAGACTTTATAAATTTTATAATGTAAAAAAAGAAAAAAAAAAACTTTAAAATGAAAAGAAATTTTTCAACAACACCATATCAACATTTTTTATTTTTTTCCACCTCTATTTTTATTTCTATTTTTATTTCTATTTCTTCCACGACCACGTCCTCTACCCCTATTTTTACCCCGTCCTCTACCTCTACCTCTACCTCTACCTCTACCTTTCCCCTTGTTACTATTTTCTTTACTTTCATTACTCTTATTATTATTATTATTATTATTTGACTTTAATTTTGGAGATTGTTGTACACTTAAATCTTTTCCTTTTAAAATTGAAACTCCCATTCCAGC
Source organism: Anaeramoeba flamelloides (assembly GCA_027625915.1). Lineage (NCBI taxonomy): Eukaryota > Anaeramoebidae > Anaeramoeba > Anaeramoeba flamelloides. The sequence continues at coordinate 4,436,195 of JANTQA010000060.1, read as the reverse complement.
TTTTTTCATAATTCTAATTTGAGGACCAGAATTTTTTTTTACAAAATCTTCAAATTTCATAAATCCACCACCAACTCTTACAACAGCGTATCCTTCTAAAATTTTTAATCTAATTTTTTTATTACCAAACATGTATTCATACTCCTTTGTTCTATTATCAAATTTTGTTTGGTTTATAGCAAATGGTATGTTATATTTTTCAATAATACCCACTATTTGATTGTTTAATTCCTTTTTTATTGTTTGTTCATTTACTACTTTTTTTTTTCTTTGAACATTAAAATGGTAGTTAATTGGCTTTGACTTTTCACTTCTGAGACCGCCTTCAGTTTCATATTGTATTTTGATATTGTACTTAGTATTGTTTGGGGCCTTTTTATAAATATATTGATTAATATTTTTATTTTCATCATTATCGATTGTAAATATTTGTAGTTTATTAGTTTTTTCGTTAGTAATGAAAAGTTTATATTTGAGAATTTTTAATTCATCCTCATTCTCATTTTCATTCTCTTTCTCATTCTCTTTCTCATTCTCATTCTCTTTCTTTTTTTCATCCCCATCCACATTCTCGGCGTTGGTAGGAACATCCCATTGTATTAAAAACGAATTTCTAGAATTTTCAATGGTTTGGCATTGCAAATTTGTTACAGGATCAGGAATTTTCAACTTCTTGGTGGTAAAAGTTTTTTCTATAGGCTCGTTATATCCGAATTTATTTTTAGCTCTAATGGAGATAGTATACTTTGAATTTTGGTCCAAATTGCTGATTAAAATTTCTTCTTTTTGATGTTTAATTATTCTTTTTTTTTTTTTCTTTGTTTGAGGTGGTTTTATGCTGATCTCATAAAATTCAATAGGAGAAATAACTTGTTCATTTTTTGAATTCCATTTTAAATACAAAGAGCTTTCTGTATTTTTTATACAATTTAAATCAATGATCTTATTTGGTAAGCCAGATTTGGTTTTAAAAATCTTTGTTTCAGATATAGCGATTAATTTTTTCTTTTTCTTATCCTCATCATTGTATTTCTTCTTATTTTTATTATAATTTTTATCTTCGATTTCAATCACAACATTATATTCAGTATTTGGCAATAAATTTTCCAAGATTTTGGAATTAAATTTGGAAAGAATTTCTTGGTATTCACTATTCTCATTGTCATCATTTTGGTAATAAATAATTTTATAATCATTATCCCTGATATAAATATATGAAGACCATATCAAAGATAAAGAATTAGTAAAAGATTCAATACATTGCAAATTATCGATTTTGTCGGGGACATATTTTTTTTTTGTTTGGATATTTTTTATGTTATATGGATCCACAGAAAAGCCAACTCTATTATGGGCCCAAATTTTGATTGTATAATAGCTTTTTTGTTCAAGCTTTGTGATAATAAATTCGTTCCTTTCAGAGTTAATTTGGAGAAGCGGATCTGATAATAAAGTATTTTTATAGACTTGGCATTTATAATAATCAATTTTTGCTCCATTATTTGCCGGTGGTATGATTTTAAATTTTAAACTTGATGTTTTTTTTTTGAGTAATTCAACCCTTTCAACATTTTCAGGATAATAAAGCGGTGTTTTAAATTTTTTAGTCAATGACTCCTTAGACCAACCGATCAAGTTCTTCGATTTGATATTTATTAAATATTCTGTATTGGGTATTAAATTGTCGATGGCTGTTGGAGGCTTTATGACGTCAATCAATTGAGTTTTATTATTTTTATTGGTATTAATTAATTTTATTTGATAGCCTGATATTGGCTTACCATTATTTTTAGGAACCAACCAATTTAATTTCATATTTTTTGCATTTAGTTGGAAAATGTTTATTTCTTTTATTGTTGATGGCCTATTAGATACCGTAGTAAACACAATTTTTTTTGAGGGTAAAGAGATACCTTTAATATTAAAGGAAAAAATTTGAATTTCATATTTTGTTTGAGGCTTTAAATTATTAATCGTTATAAGATTTTTGATTGATCTGATCACCAGAGGGATTTTTTCCCCTAATCCTAATAATTCAATATTATAATACAAAATCGGCTCACCATTATTATGAGGTTGATCCCATTTCAATTTAATTGTTTTGGATTCAATTTTTGCAATATCAATCTTTTCAATGATTTCTGGTTTGCTAGATTGTGTAGATGTTGTGACCATTTGTGAAATCTTGCCAAAGCCAAATTCGTTATGTGCTCTGATTTTGATCGAGTATTTTTCATTAGCCTTTAGATCCTTGATCATTATTTGCTCATAATTCGCAATTAAAATTTCACTTTCACTTTTTTGATTTATTTCATGAAAGTGGATTTCATAATAATCAATTTTAGATCCCATATCATCAGGCCTTTCCCATTGGAATTTTAAAATGCTTGATTTCCTTATTTTGGGTATGATTTTTGTGATTTCTTTTGGCTTCCCCCCGAGGGTTTTGAATGATGACAGCGTCTGCAAATCATCGGTTTTGGATGACCCCATTTCATTTCTGGCCTTCACATAAACCGAATATTCGGTATTTGGTAATAGCCCCTCAAATAGGATCGTCTTTTTTTTGGTTTCCTGTTGTGTGATAATATTATGGCTAATTGGGTTTATCAACTCTATTAAATAAGAGTCTATTTTGAAATTGCTATTTTCATGATCTTCCCATTTGAATCCCAATTTTGTACTTTCTTGCTGATTTAATTCAATGCGTTGGACATGCCTTGGTAATTCAATTTCTGTTTTAAAAGTGACTGCCCCCGATTCTTTACTTTTCCCAATCTCATTCACGGAAAGGATTTTGAGTAAATATGTGTGCATAGGCACTAATTTTTTTAATTCTTTGTTATTTTGATTACATTTAATAACTTTGTTTATTTTTAATTCTTTATTGATTAAATTAATTTCATAATATAATATTTGACACCCACCATTGTTATCTGGCTTCGCCCAGTCAATTTGACAACTGTGCCCAGTTAAATTTGTAATATTAATTTCTTTAATTATCCCCGGTGTTGTGAAATTTGGCTTAAAAGAAAACTCGCTTTCATTTGTAACAATATCATTTGAATCAATTGATTGGATAAGGAACTTATATTCTTTATTTGGTGTCAACTCCTTTAATTCAATAAAATTGTTGTCATTGTTACTTTTTTTAATAAAGACGGGATCAATTTCATTTTCTTTATAACATTTGATTTGATAATATTTAATGTCATCAATGCTCTCCCAATGCAATTGTAAAATGCCATCTTTGCTGGTACTAGTAGATATGTTTGACATTGGCTGTGGGGTATACTTTAATGTTTTGATCACACGCTGCTCCTTATCTTTACTAAACCCGTTTGTATTATGTGCCTTTATTTTGATCAAATATTCTTTGTCAGGTTGCAAATTCGGAATGGTGAATTTCCTTTCTTCTGTTTTATATAGCGTTGGACTGAAAATTACGTCTTCTTCACTTACATCATCTTCACTTTCATCTTCTTCACTGTCGTCATAATCATCACCATCATCATTATTTAAAACTTCAATTTGATAAAAATTGATTTTTTCACCATTATCGTTTGGCTCATCCCATTCAAACGTTATTTGATTTGATTTTATTTCTAAATTTTTTATATTTTTAATCGGGCTTGGGATGTCTGTTAAAGTTTTGACCTTCAATTCTTTGGATTTTGGACCAAATCCATTCGAATTGTGCGCCTGGATTTGAATCATATATTCCGTATTTGGTAATAAATTAACTATGTTTTGTTGCAATTCCTCGGATTTATATATCTTTATTTTATCATTGTTATTCAATCGTTCAACTTGATAAAAATCAATTTTGGATCCATTGTCTCCGGGTTCAACCCATTCAATTGTGCATTCCTTTGGCCCAAGCGAAGTTATTTTTAATTGATCAACTTCATTTGGAACATCCGCTAAAGTTTTGACTTTCAAATCTTGCGATTTTTGACCAAAGCCAATCGAATTGTGCGCTTGGATTTGGATCATGTATTCATTATTTGGTAATAAATCATTGATTTTTGTTTCGGATTTTTCACTTTTTAGAATTTTTATTTCATTTAGATCATCTTGCTTGTTTTGGTTTTCGTTTGTGTTTTCGTTTTTGTTTTTGTTTTTGCTTTTTATTTCGTTTTTGTTTTTCTCTTCGTTTTTGTTTTCTGTTGAATCATCACTAAAGAGTGATATTTGGTAATAATCAATATTTTTAATATCATCCCATTTTAATTTTACATATTTACTAGAACATTCAATAACGCTAATGTTTTTGACTTGCTCTGGTGCCGAATTTAATGTTTCCACACGAACACTTGGCGAAATTGGTGAATATCCTTTAGAATTTTTAGATTCAATAGTAATAGAATATTCTGTGTTTGGTAATAAATTTTGAATGCTAAATTCACATTCTTTGGATTTAATTGATTGCCCATTTTTAAAACCTTGGTTCCAAATTTCAATTTTATAATATTTAATCATTGACCCATTATTTTCTGGCTCGTCCCAACTTATATCAATTGAATCATTTGTAACTTTATTGATTTTAAGATCATCAATTTTTTCTGGAATGCCAATTAATGTTTTAAAGTATTCAACTTTTGATGGCTTTGAAAAGCCTTTTGAGTTAAATGCCTTAATTTCAATGGAATATTTTTTATTTGGTAATAAATTGGAAATCACAATTTCTGGTTTAATATTTCTAATTAAATAATTTTCAAAATCCTTATTTTTATTTATTTTTAATTTTTGCTCTTCCTTTTCCTTTTCCTTTTCTATTTCTATTTCTATTTCTTTTTGATTAATTTCATTTATTTCAATTTCATAAAATTCAATTTTCGAACCGTAATTATAAGGCTCATCCCATCTAAAACTGGCTCCATTAATTTCAATGTTTTCAATTTCGATATTTTTAATAATTTCAGGAACATCAGTCTTTGTTAAAAAAGTTATTAATTTCGAATTGTTTGAAAATCCAATGGAATTATGTGCTTTAATAATTAAAAAGTAATTTGTATTTGGTTTTAATTCTTTTGCTTGAATTTTTGTATTTACACATATATATTTATTAATTAATTTCTTTTTATCTATTTTAATTTCTTTGCCTTTGTTGTCATTATATTCCATTCCAGCATAAGGGTAAATCTCAATTGAATAAAAATCTATTCCAGATCCATTATCATCGGATTCCTCCCATTCGACCAAAATATTGTTAAAATTAATTTCATTTATTGTAATGTTTTGTATTGGTTCCGGTTTATCCTTTGAAGTTTTAAAATCTAAAGTGTTTTTTGGGAATAACGAATAACCCTTAATATTTTGAGATTTGACCTTGAAAGTATAATTTTGGTTTGGCTTGAGATTTTTTATAACAATATTTGGTTGATCAGTATCATAAATTTGAGTATCCTCTTGTTCATTATTTTTCTGAATAAGTTTATTATCATAAACATTATCATTGGTATTGTCTACAATTCTATTAATATAAACTTGATAATTAAAAATGGGTGAGCCATTATTTTTTGGAGGCTCCCATTGAAGAGTGATTTCTCTTGATGTAACTTGGATGATTTCAATGTTTTTTATTTTAATTGGTGATGGCAAATCAGAATCAGTAAAAATCCTCAATGGCCTTGATTTCTTTCCAAATCCCATTCTATTTTTGGCCTGAATAATTAAATAATATTCTGTATTTGGCAATAAATTTTGGATTTGGAAATTGCTTTCCTCTTGTTGAAATTCAAACAAGACCTTTTTTTCGTCCTTTTTAGAGATCATTAATTTATAATATTCAATGCCAACACCATAATGCCTGGGTTCTTCCCATTTAATGATAGCGTCTCGTGAGCCAATATGGGAATAATTTAAGCTAGTGATTTGATCGGGAAGTGGTGCCTTCTTTGTTGTGATTTCAAGCTCTTCCTGCACCAATTCTTTTTTTCCTTCCTTTTCATAATTTTTTTTTTCTTTGAGCGAACAAATTTTGAGCAAATATTTTGTTAGTGGGTGTAAATTTGCAATTTCTAATTGTAATGTTTTGGGAGTTTGACTATAAACCATTTTCTTTTTTTCAGATTCAAACAATTGAATTCGATAACTTTGTTCAAGATTCTCTTTTTGATTGAAAACGAGACTGATTTTATTATACCCAATTTCCAGTTTGTTAATTATTGAGATTACTTCTTTTTCAATGACGTTTTCCTTTTCCAGTTCCTTTTCTTGTTCTTTTTCTTTTTCTTGCTTTGGCTCTTGGACTTTTTCTTGTTCGATTTCTTTTACTGAATATTCAGGCTTGGCAGTTTGCTCATTCTCAATTTGAACGACACCAATTTTGATTTTTTCAACTTGTTTTTTTTTCTCTGTGCCCAAAAGGCTATAGCCATTTTTGTTCTTTTTGTCTTTGGTTAGGGTGTCTTTCAGCAATTCTTGATCGACTTCAACGTCACTAGTGCTTAATAACTTTTCTGGTATTTGATCTGATTCTTGGATTCCATTTAAAGATTTGTGTACAAACTTTTTGCTTTTGTTTTTTTTCTTTTTTTTCCAAACACAAACACAACAACAAATTATCATAAAAGCAAGGATACAAAATATGATCCAGAAAAAGAGCCAAAAAAGACTATCGTCATCGTCTTTTTCGTTTGGTGCATTGTCACTTTGTGGCGATGCAGATGGTGATGCAGATGGTGATGCAGATGGCGATGCAGATGGCGAAGGAGTAGCTCGTGGTGTTGGGGACATGCTTGAATCTGCAGATAGATACGAGGCTGATGAACTAAGACGAGAATTGACAAGGTACCCATTCGTTTGTTCAGCTTTTGTGAAAGTAACTATTGTCAAAAAAAATGATAAGACAAAAAAAGAAGAAAATTTAGAGTTAAACAGCAAAAAAGGAATCAAAAAGAAAAAAAACAAACCTCTTAAAAAACAAGAGAGACAAATAATCGTAACGAAGGAAAGAAATATTCCAAACTTCATTTTTCAATTGAGAAAAAAAAATGTATTCAAAAAAACAAAGTCCAAAGACAAATACGAAAAAATGTTTTCTTTGAAAGGGAACATTCCACAAATCTCCTCAAAATTGTATATCCATTTTTCAATGTAGAATACTTTTATTTTGGGAATTATTTCATAATTTTTGTGTGTACTAAAAATAGCAAAAGAGATTAGATTTGAATATAGAAAATGCCACAATTAAAACTTTAATAAACAGGTAAATTAAAAATACTTTTTGACTTAATTGCTTTGCGAAAAAAAACGTTTTCTAATTTTTAAAATAAAGTAAATACTTTTAAGGGAGTAACTACGTTTTAATAATTTTGACTGTCATAGTTTCTTTCAAAATTGAATCATTAAAATTATTTCAATAACTTAAAGAGATGAATTTTGTCTTCAATAGGGGAGTTCCAGATATTCTCATATTATCGAGTTACAATAGAATTAACATTTAAATGAAAATTCTAAAATTTTCCACATAGTTAAAACGGTATAAAAGAATCACAATAATACAATTTCATTCAAATTAGAAATAATTTTGATTTTTGTAAATGATTTTAATCATTTTTTCATCTGTTAATTTTTATATTTTTCTATTCATTTTTTGAATTACGTAACTTGTTTGGTTCGATCAATATTTTTTTGAACAGCTGATTGATATTGTGTTAAAGTTGAGTTCTTCAAGATAGAAGAACTCAAATAAAATTAGTTCATGGTATCTAAACATTTGATGGATCAATATTCTAATAGAATTTTTATAAATTTACAAATAGAATTTTTTTCTTGTTTTATTCTTTTTTTGTTTTTGAGAAAACTAAATTAAGATTCAAATACTTCTCATGAATGTTTCTATCTAGAGACTCTTTGAATTAGAAGTTACAAATTTATTCACTTCAAAATTCTCTCTTTAACAGATTAGATGAGGTTTCATCTAACTCTTAACAATAAATCCAATACAATTCTTTGTTTTGCTCCATCTCAAACTTTTTAACACAATCTTGATTTATTTGTATTGATAATTATTTATGTTTTATTTTGCGAGTATTGTAATTTATAAACAATTGTTAAAATTACAATTAATGAATGGTTCTAATTTGGTATTTCTTCTAGAATTGATTGATAAAGAATTTTTTTTTTTTCAAAAATTGAATTTTGGTGTAATAAACATCTTGAATTATGCTTTAGATAATCAAAAAAATTAACATATTGATTAACAAAAAAATAACAAAAAATCATTTTTTTTATTTGTAAAGGCTGAGTTGTTAATTCTACTTATTTTTTGTTCAATTTTTTTTTAATTATTGTTTTCGTTGGTAAATCAAAAATATTTAATTTTTTGTTCCAAAAATTAATTTTTAATAATTATTATTTTATGCATAAATCAATTTTTAAATATTTTATGACTATGAATTGGGTTAAAAAAATAAATTATATCTACTTTTTTGAAAGTTATTCAAAAGGAGATATAACCAGTTCCGAAATTAAGTATGAAAAAAAAAAAAATAAACCCATTAATATTTAGAAATACAATCTTAGAAGAATTAAAGATAATTTAATTCTACAATTAAAAAGTTTATGATTTTTTTTTTAAAATTAGATGATACTCTTACAATCTTTATTGAAACCATATAGAATTCATTATAAATTGATAGATACATAAATTGTTTGAAAGAAGATTGAAACAATCTATTTTGCACAAATAAGTGTTAAAAAAAATTAATTTTTTAAAAAATATTAATAACATTTTTAAAAAAATTGATAATTTTGAGGAAAAAGTCATATTTTAAAAAATCTCATAGGAATACTTTTTTATAAAAAATACAAAAAAAAAAAACTTCAGTAAATCTTTTTCATTAAAGGTCGATTTAAATACAGTAAGTTTCACTTTTAAGGTACAAACTTTCAACGAAATTTAAGGCACAAAAAAATCTCAAATTAGGGAACAAAATTTGGAATTTTCTTTTTTACAATTTATTATTACTAGAATCTGAATTTTGTGATTTAATTTGAGATTTTTTTTTGTGCCTTAAATTTAGTTGAAAATTTGTGCCTTAAAAGTGAAACTTACTGTATTATGTATAGATTATTTGTAATAGAAAAAAAATATTTTTATATTCCCATATTTTTTATTATCTTTGAATAACTTCTATTTGTTTCATGGTCTTTAAAATTGAGATAATAATAAAAAAAAATAAACAATATGTAGTTGATCTTTTTATTGACATTCCTTGAATATTTAAAAGGAAAAATTCTAACTCAATAACAAGATTATTTTTAAAACATTAAAAAGAATCGAAAGGCGCCAATTCTTATTAACAAAACAAAATTCCAAAGTGACAATATGATAATTTCAGTTCTTAATAAAGAATTAAATTCAAAAAAAAAAAAATAATAAAAAAATTAAACTGGTTCTTATCTGGAAAAATAAATAATATTCAAACAACAAATAAAAAATAAAATCAACTAGAATTAAAAAAAATTTGTTGAATTAAAAAAAGAAATATATAAATACACTTATACTGAATTAATGAATTCCAAGAGCTGTAGATGACTTTATGTTTTCCAAAATTTTAACGAATAGAGTTAAATCAAAATTTTTTACTCAATTCTTTTGGATTAGGGAAGAAATTTTTAGTTTTTTTTAATTTTAGAAATAAAAAGACAATTTCTTCAATTATCTTTTAATTTCAACAATTAAAAAAATAAATTTGGTTTTTCTTGTTTTTTCTGTTTTATTTACAAGTCTATCGATTTTATATCGGTTTTTTTGAGTTTTCTATTTATTTGTGAAGTGTTCTAGGTTTTTTTGAGGTTTTCTATTTTATTCGGAAAATCTTAATGAATTTTCGGTTTATTTCGAAAAGTAAAAAAAACCTAACGAAAATTAATATATTGTACACATAAAACAGAAAAATCAAGAAAAGCGCCATTAGTTTTTTTATTAATTTTACAACAATCAGTTAACTCTTTGATTTTACTCTATTCTTTTGAATTATGAGAAATCTAGGCACTCTAAGCACTTGAAGACACCTGTCGACACTCCTCAAATATATTTCACAATAAATAAACTATCAAAATAATTTAAACAAAGCCTAAAGATATTCAAGGTATCCCTCAAGCTCAACAATTCCAAAATTCAGGTCATTTACTAATTGCCAAAATATTATTACACTAACACATAAAATACTAATAAATGTTGTCTTCTATACTTTAAGCACCAAAAGAAAGAAATAATAGAAAATATTGACCATTTTTTATATTTAAACTTGCTTCCTTTGAAAAAAAAAAAGATTAATTTTTCAAAATAAATTAAAATAAATAAATCTTAATGAATTACATTTAAAACTAAACTGTGATAGTTTGAAATTATTTTCAATTATTATCAATTATGAAATCTATGAGTTTATACTTAATTTTATGAAAGGGTATTTAAGTCTGAGTGCAAATAGAATGTAATTTACACTTCTTAAATAATAAAGTAATTTTTTTTTTTTTCGATTTACTTATTTTTGTCATAAAGTTCATATTTTTAAGTGAAAAGATTGTTAAAGTAAAAAAAAAAAAACTGATTTTATTAAGAGTTAATTTTGGACTTGGGTAATCGACGGTTATTATATTCTGAGGTATATTGTTAGTGATCATTTAAGTGATAATATAAATGATTTGTAAATTGTGGCTATCTTGTGGAAATATGAAATATATTTATTCTCAGATTTTTATTATTGGTACTAGTTACTTAATCTTTTTTCACATTATAATTTGGAACTCTTTTCATTTAAAAATAGTCTATTTCCTTCTCAAGAAAATTAACTTGAAAGATCCCGAGGAAATCGAAATTCAGAAAATATTTAATAAGTCATACACTTATTAAAAGGTTTTTAATCTTGATTTACTTTCTTTTTAATTTCAAGGAAATGTTAGCAATTATGATCATATTTAATCAAGGTACTCAATTAATTTTTTTTTTTATTCTTTTAAAAAAAAAAAATACCATCACTTTTTTTATAACTTTTATAGTTAAAAGTTTGTCTTTTTTGCCCAGAACATGCTTTTTTTTTTTTTGTATTTTTCACAATTTTAAGAAAATTTTTAAATGTGCATTAACCCCATCTCTACGTCATATGAAAAATCTTGACGATACCGATATCAAGATAATCTACATTAACTGTAATCTTATTAAAAAGTTTTAGTACTCAAATGAATTCTTTTTAATTTCAAAGAATAATGGCATGTGTGATCATTTTTACTAATTTTCTCAATTAAGTTTTGAATATTCCAAAAAAACTATGAAACTCTCTATTTTTCAGGAATCCACTTTTTTTTTTTACAGCGTTAAGATAGATAAACTGGAAAAAAATAAAAATTTTAAAATGAATGGAATTAAAAAGATATGTGATTATGGAATTATAAAATATATAACATAAGAAGTTAATTATTATCAAAAAAAATGTCATTATTTTCTGATTTCCAAATATCACCTAACGTTGACCAGTGTATGTTATCGTCAAACATTAACTGGTTTTCTGTGCCACTGTTATTAAAGGTGATTTCATAAAACCTTTTTTGGAATTCATCCATTTGGTCAGATTCATAAAGGCGAAAAGAGGAATATAAATCTTCGAGGTTGGTTTGCGGTTCAAATGGTTTTAATTGTTGACGTTGGTAAGTATTTGAATTATTCATATTCTTCCCAAGTTCCTCGTTATTTTTATTGTTATTATTTTCAATATCTATTGCTCCCCTTTCTTCTTCTTCTTCTTCTTCTTCTTCTTCTTCTTTTTCTTCTTTTTCCTTTTCGTTTTCCCTTTCCCTTTCCTTTCTCTTTTTTTTTTCGTTGTCTTTCTTAACAGTTGGCTTTTCTATAAGAAAGTTGTTTTCCAAATATTGATCTTTTGGGAAAATCATCTGGTTTAAAGTTGTTTGGTTTTCATATCTTGTCTTATAATAGGAAAATGATTTTGGACGATTATTAATTTTGGGGTGTTTGTAATAGGAGTACTGATCATTGTTTTCATTTTCGTGTATCTTGTTTACAAAATTTGATCTGTTTGTGATCTTTTTTTCGTTTTCAAATCCATATCCCTTGTCTTTTTCTTTTTCTTTTTCTTTTTCTTTTTCTTTTTTTTTTTCAATTTCGTTTTCATTTTGATATTCAGATTCATTTTCATTCTCGCTTTGGTTTTGGCTAAAGTTTTGGTTGCTGTTAATTTCATAGCTGTCGGACAGAGAATTAAAGGAATTTGTTTTTTGTAATTTAGGGCTCAAATTCCGATTATTTTCTTCGCAAGAGGAAAACTGGTTAAAGCTTTGTGTGTCGCTAATGACCCTTTTCTTTCTTTTTAAAGCTGAAAAGTTTTGTGTTGGCAACGATCGATGCTTAATTTTTTTTATATTCTGTTTGTTCCTGTTTTTAACTTTGCCCTTTCGTTTAATTGGCTTTTCTTTTCGAAAGATCATCCACTCCCGTGAGTATTCTCTTGTGTTGTACAAACGATAATTTTTCTCAAAAAAAATGGAGATACCTCTTTCGATTGATTTTTTTTTGAGTTGTGTGAGTTCAGAGAGGTATTTGATCCCGCTCCGTTTCACTTTAATTTCTTGTGGCACGAAAAACCTTTTGGAGTGCCTTTTGTTGCTTCGGTTGTTAAGTTGGTTCTTTTCTAATTGCTCAATTGTGATTCCCTCAACGACACCTGGTATCATTTCCATTAACTTCTGAAGTCGATTTTTAAATCTCCTTATATTTTGAAATTCCTCTTGCAGTTTCTTGAAATTTTCATTGTTTTCAAAGTTTTTCATAAATAAAAATACAAAAAGGAATGAAAAATAAAAAAAAGTTAATTTTTGGAAAAAATAAATGTCTGTTTTGTTCTCAATTTTTAGAAAATCTTTGGGTTCATGTCATTTTGTTGCAAGTGTGTTATATAACAGTTTGTTTTTCTCATTTTAACAAGCCAAATTTAAATATTTCTAATAAAGAAGAAACAGAGTTGATTTTAAAATTAATCCTTATTACACAAAGAAAAATTTCCAGTTGATTGAAATAAGATAAGAATTAGGAATATGCAAAATGTGACGTTGTTGTTTTAAATTCTTGTCTCTGACAAGTTTTAGGTCTTTCAAAATTTGATGAAGAACTGATTAGAAAGATTTGAATAAATTGAAATTTGAACTGATTATCATCTCTTATATTTAAAATATCCCTCACAATTTGGGTGACGAGTCTCGGGAAACTCAAGATCTTCGAAAAAAAAATCTCGAACATATTATAGAGATCACATATTACAACCTATTTTATCTGATTGATTATTTACAAAAGAAAAAAAAGGAACATCAAAATTTTCCCTTTGTTTTTTCAATGAATAAATCTGCTATTTTTATGTGACACTTGATCTTGGAAAAGTGGGTAGATTTCCTGGTAATAGAGTCAAGCAATAATAAACCTCATATTATAAGAACAAAGGTCATCACAAGGTACAAAATTATCTCTAAATAAAATCATTTTTTTCACTTTAATTTTATTTTCACTTGGAAAATGTTAAATTTTTTGAAAAAAACCACTCAAGCAAAAAGAATCTACATTTGGAGTTTTGTTGGTAAAGGAAAGTTTCTTTCAATGATTTAAGAAACCGAACTAAAGAGACAAATCTAAAAACTTCAATGGTGGTTTTACCAATGAAGAAAAAACAATTGAAACACTAACAATGAAAAATAACAAAAAGTAAGAAAAGACAATAATACATTTTTTGTTTCAATTGCTGGTGATTATGAATCAAATTTAAATCAACTTTTTAATGAAAATTGCGTATTCCTATGATCCAAACCTTGTGTTTTTGTATTTTATGAGTTTTTTATCTGAAAATAAACCAAAAAGAAAAAATTACAAAGTTACTATTTTTTCCTTTTTACCAATAATATTGTTTAATCTCTGAAAACAATCAAGAACAATCAAACTAAATCTTGACTAGGCAGTCAAACGATTATTGGTCCTAGATGAATGGAATATGATTAGTAGACCAAAAATAAATGATTAAAAATTGAATGATATTTGAGATTGCAAATATTTTTTTGAGTTTAACTTAACTCCAACTCACTTCGAAACTCAAACAGGTAATTCTTATTTATGAAACTACTCTTTCAAAATAACAATTTATAAAACAAAAGAAGAACAAAAGTGATAACACAATTTACTTTGTTTTGGAATAAACATTCTTGTTTGGGTTCACTTTACTTTTGTAAATGATCTTGGTTTTGCTTATTTAAATCAAAAAAAAAACACAAAAAGCATCTTCTCTCTGACTTTTATTATCGAATCTTCTAAGTTTAAATGAAAGGGTTATTTAACAGAGCTTATTCTATTCTAAGAAGTTTTTAAGGGAGCAGCCACCATAAAGTCGAAATTTTATCTCTTTATATTATTTTCCAAATAGGATCAGAAAAAAAAATTGTTTTACTTTGAATGTGTTTTCCATTGTTTTTTAGTATCCAATGAACCTTTTTGAAATATAATTTATTAGATTTTTTTTTTCTCAAGTACAGTGGTGTAAATAACCCGTGTTTTTTATTTTAACCCATTACAAAAATTTAACTCATGTCAAAAATATTGGCTGACTGTAGAAATAAAAGAAACAAATCAATGAGATGATAACGTATATAAAAAAGAAATAGTTTTCTTTAAATAAATTTTAAAAAATAATTGTGAAGATATTGAAAGATTAAAATGTAATTTTTTGACAAAAAAATGAGAAATATTTCATTTATTAAATTTTTATAAAAAATCCTTTTATCTCAGGAAATTTTGTAAATATAACGAAATTTTAGAAACAAAAGCATTTAATATTATTGATCCATTTCGATTAATCAAAGATCTAACCTTTAAAATCAATTTGAATCCGAACCAAGAATATATGTGTGTCTTCCTATCTTCAAATACCCAAGTCTGAAAAAAAAAACCCAGTTAAATTTTAGTAAAGGGTTAAAGGTTGAGAACACGGCTTATTTACATCACTATAATATTAAATTTCACAAGAGAATTTGAGCTGAATTGTCTTATCTACTTTATGAAATGTTAAATATTTTAATTTTTTTATCCTATCTCAAAATTCTATTATTGAATTTTATTTTATCTTTCAAAAAAATCTAATAAATTGTTTTGAAGAAGGTACTTTAATACTAAAAATCAGACATAATAAAGACAAAATAAATAAGAAAGTTGTCGGTTCTAATTTAAAATTTAAAAAAAAGTGATATTGAAGACTTTGAGCCTTAGTTTCTAACTCTAATTGTAATTACTATAAAATATAAATTGAAAAATCTGAGTTTGAACAACAAATCAAATAAAAAAAAAGAAATGATAAATGATCCTTAAATATATCATTTTAAGTTTATTTTTTTTTGTGAAATATTTAAAATTTAAAACTACTTTTTTTAAAACAACTATTGGAGAAAGATAAAGATTTTACAAAAGAGAATTAACAATATAAAATGCATTCAATGATTTCTATTATCATGATTATTGGTTTTGTTAGAATATATTAATATAATGATAAGTTGGAATTCAAGGATTTTTCCAAATTTATAAAGTATTGTTGATGTAAATGTTCAACCAACCTACCAACAAGATACAAAACCACAAGAAGAAAAATATCTTTTGATCTGATCACTACCGATATTTATTTATTTTAGTTAATTTTTCAAAATTAATTGATTTTTTATTGATTTTTGTGTTGATGAAATTCTTATTGTTCCAATTTTCTAAAATATCTTAACATAAGTTGAAAATTTAGAAAGGTATGAAATTGGAATTAATTTTTAATTTTAGTATGAATCCCACTATCTTGATTTGTGATTTAAATTAAAACCCAAAAATTCCAAATGATTAATTATTTTTCCAAACCTGATTAGGAATTGAAATACCAATTATTCGTTACACCTCAATACATCCATTTGAATCATTTTTTGGAATTCAAGGTTTGTTTAAAATTCCCAAAATAATGAAATTTAAAGTTTTAAAAAATTATAGAAATATTTTTTTATAATTTTATTATTCTGATATAATTAGTTAGATTGATTAATTGGAGTTGAGTAGATATTTTAACAAAGTGATAAATAAATCAAATAATACTTTTAAATGTCTTAATAATGAGATATTTTTATTTATGAAAATTAAAATAAATTTTCTAATAAATATCTTTGATACTTTCCTAAGATAAAAGAAAAAACTGATTTTATATTTTCTTAATAGTTAATAAGTGAAAAATAAAAAAAAAATAAAAAAAAACTTTAATAATTTGAAAAAAAACTTGTTGAATAATTTAAAATTATATTAAAGAAAAATTTATTTTGTAAAATATATAATAAACTATGAAAGATATATATATATATATGTATATATATATACATATTGAACTAATAATGTAACATTAAACTTTCTTTTCAAAAAGTAGAATTTTGAAAATAATAATAATTATTTTTATTTTTTGGGGGGGTATCGAAAATATTTAGATTTCGATAACGTTACAGAGAAAACTGTTTCAAATAATTACAAATATTTACTAATCTAAAAATATGAAGTTTATAATATTTAAAAAGTTTCTTTTTTATATATATATATTATCCTCAAACTATAACAGTAAGTTCCACTCTAAAGATACAAATTTTCAGAGAAAAATAAGACACCAAAAAATTCTAAATTAAAGCACATAATTTGAGTTCTAATAAAATAATTTATGAAAAAAAAATTTCAAAAAATGTGACTTTTTTTTATAAATTTGAGATTTTTTTGTTACCTTAAATTTTGTAGAAAGTTTCCATCTTAAAAATAAAAGTGAAAATAAATAAATTTCCCAAAATTATTTTTAATTTTTTTTTTATAATATTCTTATCTCTAAAATTCAAACTGTAGATATAAGTTTAAATATAACTTCCATACTTTTTTATTTTAATTTTCAAAAAACATGAAAGTTCAAATTATCATTACAATTGATAATAATGTAACAATAACTTAAATTTTAGTGGGTTTATGATGTTGGTATCCCCAATTTATCTATTTCTGAATTATAATTTTCTTTATATATTTTGAAAACTTTATATTTTGGAGAAATATTTAATTTAAGAATTAAAATTTATTGTGTTTTTTTAATAGATTTTTTTCATAAGAACATTATTTTCAGAAACTCTTTCAATCAAACAAGTTTTATGCAAATTTTTTTTGATACACTTTTGATAAAATATAAATATGTATAAAATATAATGTTATTTCAATTGAAATGTTTTGGTTTTATTGTAAAATTGAAAATTTATTATTTTTTCTTTTTTTTTTAGAAAAAAATCACTGGTTCAGATTTTTTTGAATTTTTCCACATCGGAAATAAATAATTTATTTTTAATAATTCAAAAAAATTAGTTTCTCTACCTAACAAATCCATAGATCAGAAACAAAATAATAACTTTTGGAAGCAAACTAATGATCTGATAAATTCATCATGAAAAGAAATTTATAATTAAAAAGGTGGAAGGGTATTATCAACAAAGAGGAAGAGCAAAAACAAAATATAGTATGTGGAAAAAATATGATTTAATAAAACCCAAAATTTAACATAATACACTTACAATCTAAAAATTAAGTCTTTTTTTAAAAAATCTCAAAAATGATTTAAGGAAGGAATAAAACAACAATTCTATAACAAATATTTATATAATAAATAAACAAATTTTTCTCTTTAAATATATAAAAAGCTTTTTAATCCCAAAATAAACATATTTACAAATAGTGCCCTTGTTTTAGTGTCAAATAAATGCCATGTAACAAAATTGGAAAAATTGTTATAGAAGTTATTTATCAGAAATTTTATTACTAAACACTATTTTATAAATTATTAGAAATCAATAAAAAAAAAATATCTAAAATGGAATTTTAATTTAGTTTATTACTCTTTACCCCTATTCTTTTTTTTGTTTTACAACTATAGTTTTTTTCTTAACCTTTAATCTATTAATAACAATTTTTTCAGAAATATTCCATTTTTTTTTGAATAAAAATGAAAAAAAAATATCATTATATTTATTCACTTAATCTATGATGAAAAAATAAATGAAAACAGAAATCAAATTATTTTTCAAAAAAAAAAATAATTAACTTTTTCATTGATCAACTATGAAATGAAATTTACTCAATTTTTTGCAAAGCTTTTTTTTTTATTTTTTTTACATTTGGAACAAGTAGAGAAAGATCAACCTTATGAATAAAAAAAACAAATTCAATAATTACAATTTTTAAAATGATGATGTTTTTTTCAACACTTATCATGTGGAAATGAAATTATTTTTTTCTAACATGATCTTTTGAGATATTTCATGGATGTCAAGTCCCGGATGGGATAGGTACTTTAATAATATCCAATGATTTTAAAAACATTAATCCATTATTTTTTTTTAAAAATAAGATATTTTTTTTTGTTTTATTATTATTATTGAATAGAAGTGATGCGACACAATCCCCCCCTGTTTATTATTATTATTTTTTTAATTTGAGAAATAAACTGAAAATTTTTTTAAAACGACAGTTTATTTGATATATTAAAAAAAACTACCGTTAGCTTTTCTAGAATTTAAAAGAATTGAGTAAAATCTAATTTTTTTCTCTATTCTTTTAAATTAAAAAAAAACATCAATACTTGACCACACTAGAGGCACTTCTTGAAACTCGAAACTCTATTTATTGTTTTTTATCCTAGTTATAATGTAGATAAGATTATGACTCATAGGATATCTTTTCTTTAAAAAATGAAAAGAAAAAATTTTATTTCAAAAAAAAAACTCAGAAAAAGAGATTGAAATGATTAAAATGAAAGAGAGTACTCAAAAAATAATTAAAAAAAGAAAAAACTTCAGTGAAAAGTTTTTTTTGTGCCCCAAGTGTTGAACTGGTTGGTGGTTGTTTTCTTTTAGTTCGAGAATTTTTGGACTGTCACTATAATTTGTTTTAATAAAGAGGTCTAAATATTTGAGCAACTATATGATCAAATGAAAAAGGTTACTTTATTAATGTTTAATTTAGAACTTTATAGATGTGCTTTATCTATAAAGTGCCGACAAGTTTTTTTAGAATAAGAATTTGTTTTCCAAAATTTCTTTTGAGTTTCTTTAATTTGTATTTTTTTTATTTTTTTTTTATTTGCAAATTTCCCAAACCCGGTTTTTGCAAAATCCCAGTATTGGGTACCAACTCCACAGTAAAAAACCCTGTACAAGGAACTGATTGACAGATTGGATGCAAATTTCGATTAGATTCACTTCGTTTCGGTTTCAAGTGGCATCAGTTGCTTTCAGTTCTCTCCAGTTCCCAAAGACCAGTTCAATTTGTTCAAGATCTGATCATATCAAGTTAGTTTAAGATCTAATCACGAACAAGTCTACCAATTCTTATAATGATTTTTTCTTCATAATACCCTCATCCCCAACAAACTCCTATAAAAACAAAAAAAGGAATAACCCAAACAACTTTTAAAGTAAAATTTGAAAAAGGTTTAAAAAGTTTAAAAAAATAAAAAAAGATATTTATTTAAACAAAATATAATTAACAAAAAAGATATTTTTCAAATTTCTAAAGACGAATAGCTATTTTTTTAATGTATCAATTAGTTTTGTAATTTGTTTGAAATTATATTGCTGATCAAAATTTTGTAGAAATTGTAGATCATTTAATGTTACATTTTTTTTCAAATGTGTAAAGATCAATGAATTCAAGGAATTTATTGGGAGTTGAAAATATTCTTCAGATTCTTTAAGCAACTCGAGAGAAATTTGTATAGATACCGAAGATTTAATTTCACCTGTATAAAAAAAATACACCAAATGCTCCATGACCTCTAAAGATTTCCCAGAATAATCGGTAATTTTGTTGATCTTTTGAGAAACAAAATTAAACATTTCATGATATAATCCAGATCTTGAAAATAATATCCAATCGTGAACCTTAATTGCTTGGTTATTGACGATTAAACTAAAATTTTTTGAATAGTTTTGTTCGTAAAGAAATTTCATGTCGTCTTGAATTGTGGATTTTTTAGATTGCAATTTCAATAATGAATACAGTTCTGAGAATTTGCTAGTGGGGGTATCCAAATAAAACCAATTGATTAAATGGTTGATTTGTGCATCATCAGAAAATTGTGAAATAGTTGATACAAAATTATTTAAAATTTTTTCTTCAATATTTTCAATTTCTTCAATACTTTCAGTTTCTTCAATATTTTCAGTTTCTTCAATACTTTCAATATCCTCATTGTTTCCAATTTCTTCTTTCTTTTCAATATCCTCATCATCATCATTATTACTCGTATTTAAATTTAAAAATGTATTATGATTTGTTGGATATTTTCTTTTATTTATTAAACGACATAGAATTAAAATTTTATGAACGCTATATTTTTTACCAGATTTTGATTGGAAACTAAAATCAGCAAATTTTTTTGTATTTAATAATTTTCTTAAAGAAGAAACTAGCTCTGATTCAAAAGACAATTGATAAATCCCCTTCAAATATTCGAAAATAGGGATTTTACTAAAACTTCGAAACTCACCTCCAAATAATAGCATTTTATTTTTATATTCAATTATATTAGCATATTTGCACATTTTAGGTTTTTCTTTTTGATTTTGAGTCATATATTCAATATTTTGCAACTTTTCAGTTTCAAAATTAAAAACAAAAAACTGAATTTCCTTTTCATTATTATTATTTTTCTCATTTTTTTTATTATTGTAACCATAGCTATTATTATAACTCTTATAGCCGTTGTTATTTTGATTTGTAGAAATATTTTTATTACTACCACCATAAAAAACCCAATATCCAAAATCTTTACAGAGATAAGAACTGATACCAGAGGACACATAATTATTTTGAGGGTCATCAAGAACCTTTACCCAAATTTCGCTTTCTAAATCAAAATACCATAAATCTGAAATAGCCTTTTTATTTACCATCCCGCCATAGACATAAAGTTTATTATTATAAATAGTTGTTGAATGAGACGACCTCGGTAAAGGCTTCTCGCCAATCGGCTCAATTCCAATCCATTCTTTGTTTTTAAAATTATATTTATAAATTTCATTACTTCTACTTCCAAGTAAAGATGTGCGCCCCCCAAATAAATAAATAAAATCTTTATATCTCACAAATGAAAAATTTGACATCCCTTTAATTGTTTTACCAATTGTTTCGATTTGTTTTAAATTGTTTGTCTGCAAATTTAAATAATATAAATCATTTAAATATTTCCCATTGATCATAAATCCTCCAAAAATTACCAAATATTGATCAAATTTGACCATTCTATGGCCCCATCTTGGCGTAATGCTATCACCATTAACTTGCAAATTATGAGTTTCGAAATTTTCTAGATCAATAAGATGAAAATTGTTATTTGCTTTCGAATTTTGATCAACTGTCATCATTTGTTATTATTATTGTTATTTTGTTTTAATTTTTATTCAGGTAATTGGAAATTAGATTTGGAAAGATTGAAAATTTTTTCCTATTTCAGGAAATGGTAATAATATAAATTAATTAAAATTCTTATTGAATTTTGAATTTCTTCAATTTAAAGTATTATTTTAAAGTACAGCCGTTTCAACCCGACTGTGAAAATTTTAAATACATGAGAATTTGATTTTTCATAATAAAATTTTAATCCTATGCAAGAAACTGTAAATTGGTTATGAAAGTATATGATAAACCATAAATTTTATAATAGAAAAAATAAAAAATTCATGTTATCAAATTTTTGGTTACTTTGATTTTCGAAACTGGAACGAAATCATAAAAAAACTTTTATTTTGGGGCTAATCTAAACTAAAATTCAAAATTTTCCACACAGCTAAAACGTTACAAACAATCACAATAATACAATTTCATTGAAATTTGAGATAATTTTGATTTTGGTAAAATATGATAATCATTTTTTCATCTTTTAGTTTTTGTTTTCATTTCATTGTTTGAATTACGTAATTTGCTTCGTTGGATCAAAATTTTTCTACAAGGTTTATATTATGTTAAAGTCAAGTTGTTCAAAATAGAAGAACTCAAATAAAATTAGTTGGTAGTATCTAACCTTTGATCGATCAAATATCCTAATAGAATTTAAACAAATTTAATGTATTTTTTTGTTTTGCTCTCTCCAAAATTTTTAACACACCCATGATTTATTTGTATTGATAATTATTTATTTATTGTTTTGTGAGTATTTTATTTTATAAAAAGGTGACAACATTTCAATTAGTGAATGGTTCTAATTTGGTAAATCTTCGAGAAGTGGCTAAATAAGTTTTTTTTTTTCACAAATCGAATTTTGGTGTGTTAAAAATTTTGAATTGGGGTTTATTAAATTTTTTTTAACCTAAATTTAATAGAGATTTAGAAAATTTTTTGTCAATTACTTTGATTTGAAAAGAATCTATCAAATATTCTCGAAAATACTCGAAAATCGAAAATACCAGAAAATTTTTTAATCACGAAAAAACACTTTTGGAACAACTTCTAAGAAACTCGGGTGCCAATATACTCAGTTTAAATGTAAATTTGGAATTTTATTTTCGAAAAATTTTTTTTTTTTATTGAAAAAGTATCAAAATTCAAAAAATTTAAATTATTAGGGAATGGTAAGAAACCCATTTTGTGTGAAAGGGATTGACATCTTGGATGATTGTAACATTTCTGATCATTTCGAAATGGTATTAACTAAATGATAGAAAATGTACTTGTAAAGAAAATTTCTAATTGTTTATCATTACCCTTAATTTTGTAATCTTAAATACAATCCAAAAATAAACGAGTAATATCTAATTGTACAATACATACCCATACCCTACACAATATGACCCAAACCAAACGTTATTTAACTTTCCATTCTATAAAAGGAACTGGTTTAACCAAAACGTACAAACGTACACCATACCTAACCTAACACAACCCATACCAATACCCTGACATACCTATACACTTTCCATGATAAGTACCAACAATTACTCAAATATACTCAAAATGTACCAAAACCTCTTTCGAGGATTTAAAATAGAAAATTTACAAAAAATATATTTTGTCTGAAAATAAAATTGTTGTTTTACTGTTAAACTGGGTATATTGACACTATGTTATCTTCTGAGTTGTCAAAAACGTATTTTTATTGGTATTTTTGATTTTCGAGTATTTTCGAGAATATTTCAAACACCCATTTGAAAATCCCTGTTTATTTTCAATATGAAACATATTTCTAGATAATGAGCCCCCATTTAGAAATTGGTCAAAAAAAAAAATAAAAGAGACTAGTCTTTTAACGTGGATTTTCAATTTACACAAATTTGCAAAAATCTCAGGTTTTTACAATTTAGGAGAAAGGATCGAAAAATAATTTCAAGTTTCTTCGTGATTTCTGTGATTTTTGTGATTTCCAGGGTTTGTCAGAATTTAATTTTTCTCTTGGTTTTTCCAAAAAAAACCAATAAAATAAGAGAAGTTGAAATTTTAATCTTATGATCGAAATTGAATTTTATATTTCATAAAACACAATTTTATAATAGACAACCAATTTCTATGTCTTATAATATTTCTCATTAGTGTTGGGACAGTTTAATTGCTTTGTGGAGACAATGTGACAATTCAATTTAACCCAATGGCCAAAAATCATTGGCAATATGATCATTTAGATTTAAAGTTATTTATTGAGAGGTGTTTTTAATGTTCAAAAATCGTGATTATTTTTTTTTTTATTTTCACGTTCCTTAACAAGGTCTTTTAGTTCACGAATCACAAAATTTCTTAGTGAATTTTTCATTTAAAAAATGACATTAAATGATTTTTTGATCCAAATTGGAGAATATTTTAAAGATCCTGAGTTTACATTTTAAATGAGATTGGAACAAATAGTGTTGGGGCAAATTGGTAAATTGCAAACTTTAGTCCTTAAAGATAAGATTTGTTCATGAAATGATTCCTTTGATCAAAAATCATATTGCCAATATTTATTCGTTAAAAAACAAAAACAAATTTTTTTAATGAACCAATTTTTTTTAATTCCATAAATTTTTTTCACAATGGTTACAATTAATCTCAATAATTTTAATAACAGATCATTTAAATTGGGCAATTATTGGTTTCAGTAATTCATAAATTACATTCACCTCTTTGTTTTTTGGTTAATTTTTAGAATAATTTATTCTTTATATTTTTTGAAAATGAAACACACAAAAAAAAAAATTATATTTTCCTCCTTCACCAAACATTAAATTCAAAAAAGCCTTCATCATTTCTTTTTTAGAAATAGTTTCTCTTTAAAACCATCATCTATTTGGTTTTCTTTTTCTTCTTTTTGCGAATAATTTCTGAATCTAAAAAAGCATTACGAAAAGATCAATTAGTTTGATAACCCAAAGAGTATAAAACTTTTTTTAAAGTATTGAACGAACCAAGAGAAAAGATTGTTTTCAAGAAATATTTTTATAAAAAAGAGTTAGCTTCAATACCCATACAAGTATGTTGGTAAAAATTCAAATTTTTTGATGGAAAGTTTTTTTTTTTTTATTCAACAATCAATTTTGGAACTAAAACCCATTATTTCCAATTGAAAAAGAAGAATTCTAATGGAGAGGTGTAAAAGAAAAAGTAATGATCTTTTACAGCCTGTTTTATGGAAAACTACAAATTGAAAAATGGTTCAAAGAATGGTCCTTTGGATGAGACAAAGCCCAAAAAAAGGCCCAAAACTATAAAAGAAAAAAAAAAAAAATAAAAAAAGAAATAGTTCATACCTCCTCCAAAAACATAAACAAAGTTGTCAATAAGAACAGCAGATTGTTGCCTGCGTTTTAAAAACTCAAGTTCGTTGGATCCTTCATAATAAATACTCCATTTCGCTTTGAAAGGAAGTTTCCAATTTTTGTTCATAAAAAACAAGATAGTTGAGTGAAAAAAATGAAATTCAATTTGTTTTCAAATCCAAAATTATTTTAAGAGTTTGAAATGTCTATATCTTTTTTTGAGTGTGAAATATTTTGTATTAACAACTGGGACTTGTTTGGAACAATACTTAATCTTGATGAAAAGATGAATACTGATAAATTCAAATAAATATTTGAAAATTTTTACTTCATTTTCCATTTTACAAATTTTTTTACAAAAACTTTGAAGAAAGTATTTTCATTGATTTAAATGTTGAAAAAACTTTGTAAAATTGGTTGGTCTTCAAAAGGATCTTTACCCTTGAGTTGTTTTAAAAGTTGTGAGATCTGAGATTACTAAACCTGAAATTGAACTAAAAATTTTATTAAATTTATTTGAATTTATCATAAACTAGTTTTTGGTGGTATAATTTTCAATATAAATATCCCTAAAAAAAACTACTATCTAAATTTAAGGGCTAGCAAATTTTTGTTATTAGTGAAACATATTTTAATGATTAATTGCATATTTATTTGGTTAAAAGAATGTTGAGTAAATAGATCTTTTTAAAAATTTACTTTTTGTCAAACATTTTTATCAATTTCTGTAAAACCAGTTTTTTAAAAACAAAAATAGAAATTTACTAAGGATAAGGTTTGAAAATTAAAATACTTTTACTTTTCAAACTGGCCACTTAATTTTAATTTATAAACATGCTTATCAATAGGTATCAAATATTATAATATAAAGCGGATTTGGGGTAGCCAATTTTTTTTTTTGAATTTTCCTTTTCTTCTTTGAAAATTTATTAAAATTTTTTTATCAATAATTTTTTTTTTCATTTTCCTTTAAAATCCCAAAAAAATCTACAAATTGTTGTATTTTTAGCATATTTTTTTTTAATTAAATTTTAATAATTATTATAAACTATTTTTCAAATAATTTGACTCACTTAATAATGTTAATGGAAGTTGTTTTGAGGGTTTATTCCAGTATTCTTAACAAAAAAATATTTTCAAATTTTTTGATGAGAATCATTTTTTCTAATTTTGGAAATTTTAGTTTTGCGTTTTCAAATTTTTGTTTTACTTTTTCTTTTTTTTTTGATTTCTTTTCTAATTTTTTTTTTTTTAAAAAGATCATGTGGAAAAAAAAAAGAGATCTTCTAAAAGACCAATAATCACTATGAAAATTGTGACTCTGTAATGTCTTTGAAAATGGATTTAATTATTCATCAAAAATCTTGTTGTTCAACTTTTTTTCAGTGAAAGTTCAGTAATAAAAAATCCGTAATGCTAATTTCAAAAATTGTGACTCACTTTTTTATAAGTTTTTGGTTTAATTTTTTGTAATTTTTAATCTATCAGGCTTTTATAGATTTAGAATGACTTAGAAGTGAAATACAAATCAGATTTAGTTATTAATTGTTCTTGAATACTAAAGGATTATTTTTTTTTTTTCAATTTATTATTTCAGGTCAGTCACAATATTTGAAAAAGAGTTTAGATATCAAGCCAAAATTTAATTTTATTATTTCATAATTTCTCTTTTAAATCTATAAACAAAAAACAAATCTTTGAAATGTTCTAAATATTTTTCAAGGTTGCTATAACTTATTTGAAAGGTCTTAAATTTTTAACTTGTGATTAAAAATCCCTTGAAGCCCTAGAGCCAGTATAAAGACAAAAAATGTCCATTTTTTTCCTTTTATTTCAATCTCCCTTTTCAAAAAACCCATTAACAAAAGGTTGCCTGATATGTAGAAATAATTACTATTCAAACCTAGCCAAATACGTGGTTCGAAAATATAACTTAGAGATATTCAAAAAAAGTTAATTTGAAAAAAAATGACAAAAAAATGGCCATTAATTGCTTTTATACTCAAACTAGGGCTTTAAAGTCATTGTCTATTAATAATTTTCAAATTCAAAAATTTATTTGAAAATTTTTTTTTTGTGTTTCTATGTTTTTGACTTGTGGGTTAATTATTATATCCAATATCTTTAAATGGAAGGTTCTTTTTGAAAAGTGAATGTAAAAATAACTCAATTAATCAAAAACCCCAGGGTGTCAAAGTGATCTTTAATAACAAAAAAATACCCTCTTTTTTGAACAAAAAAAAAAAAAATTTAAAATAAAAGAACTACCAAATATTATATAACAATACGAGATAAAAAAATTTCAAATAATTCAAAAGTATACTTTTTTTGTTCTTCTCTCTTAGAAAAACTTTAAAGGTTGTTTAAATTTCTTTATTTTTTATACAAAAATCAAGCCAACTATTACATATGTGCAAAAAGTAATGTCATAATATTTTTTGTTTTTTTACGAAATTTGTCATTTTTCCAAAAACTATAAAACTTTTCATATGCGCCCCGACGGGAGAGGTTTTTTGTCAGTGGACCTGAGGATTCTAAGAGTGGAAAATTCCATTTAATAATAGAATAAAAATGTTTGGGGATGAAACAGAAATTCATAAATCCAAAATAATTTACAGAAATCAAAACACAAAAACAAACCCAAACATTTTAATTCTTTCATTAAATTGTTTTTTTTTCTTTTTATTAGAAACCCCACAGTTTTTTAATAAATAACCTCTCCCGTCGGGGCACAGAGGAAAAGTTTTATAGTTTTTGGAAAAATGATAAATTTCGTAAAAAAACTTAAAATATTAAGACATTACTTTTTGCACATGTGAACTAGTATTTAAATTCCACAAAACTAAATAATTATCACTTCATAAATGATATTTTTGTAATTCTTAATAGAGTTAACTTGGAAGTGGATTTTAATTTACACCTCATTTTAAAATTCCTTTTTCTAATAGAGTTTTTAAATTATAACATACTTGTTTGATAACTCTGTTTGAAAAAAAACAAGTAAAAAAAGGAAAATGGAGTAAAAACTTTTTCCCATTAATAATTCAAATAACAGTATTGATAATATTCCCAAAATAAGATCGACTCTTCTAAGAGAATTTTTTCAAAAAAAGAGTGGTTTTTAATGTTTATAAAAGATTTCAGATAACAATCTCATACATATTTCAAATAAAATAAAAAAAAAATACAAAACATTTCCCATTTATCTATTTGTAAAAAGAATCAAAACATGAACCTTCAAAATTTACTTGACCTTGTATATACTATTGAACAATAAATTAGATATTATAAAGGGATAAGATCAAGAAAAATAGTTCATGTTTGATTTTTTGAAACAAAGTTTTCAGCTCTGTAAAGGGTAATTTTGATCTTTTAGGTTTTATTTTTTCAAACAAGTTTTACAAATTTACCATTCGTTCAATTATGAAACGAAATCTCAAATTATGTTTATGTATTCTCTTTTATTCAGAGATAACTTGGAAATTAATAAATATAAAAAAATCTTTTCAAAAGTAAAAATTTTGGAAAGATTGATTTGAAATATATTTTTTAGTGTTGACAATTTCAGACATCTGCAACCCCAAAAAGAAATCCTAAAAATTGTGTCTGTTTTCAAACTGATTCTTTATAAACAACTTAGAGAAATTTATTTTTTTACTTTTGAAACCAAACAAGCGTGATTTCCCAAAAAAATTTTGAAATTGTCAATGAGTACAAAAGTAAATGACGAAGAACGAAAGCCATTAGTGCCAACAACGCCCCCAAAGACAACCATTAAATTCTGTGGCTATTGCAACTATTCGATGCGCAATATCATTTTGTCTGGCTTTGGCTTTTTCCTTGTCTATTGTGGGTATTATCCTGTCCAATCGCTGGTGACAAAAATTCATGGACAGAAGGGGTTTTATGCGTTAGGGACACTCTACTATGTGTATGCTGTCAGCCTATTATTTTCTGCAGCGATTGTCCGCAAAATGGGCCCGCGTGCGTCTCAGATCTTTGGGTATCTTTGCTATCTCCCGTTTATGCTATCGAACATTTCTGTCGAATTGTGGTACTATTTAATTTCTGCGGGCCTCTTGGGGTTTGGGGCCTCTCTTGTTTGGACGGGGAACGGTACGTATCTCATACAGCTGTCTACAAAAGAAAATATTGGGACGCACACCGGGATCTTTTATACAATGTACCTCGCGGGTAATCTGGTTGGCAATGCGGTCACATCCTTTTTATTAAATACAGTGGACACTTCCAATGGGTTGCTCTTCTTCGTTTTGACTTGCTTTGCTCTTGCTGGGTGCCTCGAATTATTACTGCTTGGGCGATCTGATCGGCGTTTGAAAAGCCAGACAAGCGAGGCCATTAATGGGAACGGAGCAAATGAAAAAAGCGAGAGCGAGAGCAACCAAGGCAGTGACTCGATTGAGGCGAGCCCAAGCTCCAACAATTCAATTCATTCTCCCAAGCAACAAGAGCAATTCCTTGGGGGTGATCCCAAGAAAGTAAACGAGCTTAAAAGCGTTCTTCTTGAAATCAAAAAAACCTTTGTTGTTCTTCAAAATGTACAAGCACTTTTGTGTAGCCCATTAAACATGATCATGGGGATCAGTGTTGGAATTGTTTTTGGCTTCCTTCCGCCAATGATGGAAAAAAAAAAAATCCCAATCGTAATGCTCGTGTTTGGTTTAACAGACAGCATCGGCTGCTTCTTAAACGGGAAGCTAATCGACAAATTTGGGATATTTGCGACTGCCCTTTTATCGATTTTTTTCGAAATTTGCTCGTCCATTATTTGCTTCTTTGTAAGCTCGAAAAATGAAAATCTGTTTTTTGTTATCTTTGCCTTGTTTGGGTTTGGAGACTCTGGAATAAATACACTTATATACCCCTTATCATACCAACTCTTTGAAAACAACGTGCAAGAATCCCTTTCCGTCTTCAAGTTTATTCGCAGCCTCAGCTGCGCATCCGCCTTTTTGTATTCCAACCATCTCAGTTTGCCTGCTAATTTAGCGATATTACTATCTCTGCTTGTTCTTGCAATCATTTGCATTTCATTATTAAATTTCAAATCTCAAAAAATAGGCAAAAATGACAAGAAAACTAATAAATAATGAATCAATGTAGATAAGTATTTCAGTGTACAGTCAGTTCCACTTTTAAGACACAAACTTTCAACGAAAATTAAGGCACGAAAAAAACTCAAATTAAGGCACAAAATTTCAAATTCTAGTAAAATAATTTGTGTAATATAAAATTCCAAATATTGTGCTTTAATCTGAGTTTTTTTCTGCACCTTAAATTCTGTTGAAAGTTTGTGTCTTATAAGTGGAACTAACTGTATTGATTTCTCGTTTTTTTGTTATATACAGACATTCACTAAATGTTATATATAATTATTTAAATATATGTATTTGGGTTTTTGTATTTAATAAAATACAATATTTTTTTGCTTGTAGTAATTTTAAAAAACTGTTTAAATTCCTGATATTCCATTTTTTTTTTTTATTTATTTCTTGATTATCAAAGTGAGAAATAAATTCTACACAATAATTTTTGTAATTGTTGTGATTTTTTTTTCTTTTTGTTGTTTTTTTTTTTTTTTTTTGAGATTTGAATTTAATAAAAAACTTGGTTTCTATCAAAGTAGTATCCAAAAAAAAACATTTTTTTCCAAATATCAATTATTTTATATAATTTATCTATGAAGAACAAATAAGAAATAAAGTAGTATAATAAACAATCAAAGAATTGTTGACACATGTCTGAAATAAAACTAATAAACCAATAGATTTTCAAAAAAAGTGAAAATCTCAAATTCTTCTGGCCATATTGTGCAAAACAAGAATGTTTATTTTGATATTCTACTGTTATTTGAATAATAAATAAAAAACAATTTTCACTTCATTTTCCATACATTTATTTTAGAAATCAAGTTCCCAAACGAATTCGGTTGGTATTTGTGGTATGTATTAGAAAAAGGAAATGAAAATGAAGTGAGAATGTTTCATATTTATTATTCAAATATCAGGATCAAAGATCAAATAAAATTCTAATAGAAATCAAAATTATTTCTCTTCAATCATTTTCATTTTATTTTTCTGTAGATTTAGAATAACACATTTTTACCAAGTGACTATTGATCTTACAATAAAAAAAATTTTTGCAACTGAATTAACTTGTCAAAAAAAAAATGAAAATAAAAAAGTAAAAAACATGCACAAATGTATAAAAATGATTTCAATTTTGGAATTTCAGAAATAAAATGTTTCTTCCAATCTCCATTCAAACCATTTTAACACATTTAATTTCACTCACTATGACTGACCCACTTTGGCTGGAAAACGGTTAGGAAATGAAATAAATAAATTAAAATAAAATTATATTTTTTCAATTTTTGAATTTTAGAGTTTAATTATATACTTAATTCTATTGACTTTTTTTGATTTTTTGTTGCTATTATTTTGCTATTCCATACTAATAAACCGATTAATGATAATATTTTATAAATTCGGACATATAAATCCCCACTCTGAAAGGTAGTGTCGAGGTATTTTTTTAATTCAAAAGAATTTTGCAAAATATAAGATTTTACTCCCTTCTTTTTAATTACAAAAAACTTAACGACAAAGGAATACAAATTATTAATCACGGATTGTGGAATTTTAATAGGTAATAAATAATCTTTCGATCAGGTTTTTGCTCCTCATTTGTTTTCCAGATGCGGATAGTTTCTATTTGGTCATGGAAATGAAAATAGAATTTTTTATATATTTTTTTAGTAATTTTCTTTTCTTTTCGTTTTTTTATTTTTGATGAATTTTCAATAATTACTCCTTTCTCTAAATAAATAATTTATAATATTTTCAGTTTTAATAACATGAACTGGTGCAAAATTTTAAATCAGAAATTATAAAAAAAACAGTTTTAATTTATAAATAGGCTGAATCTCTGAACTGGATTTTATTTTATTCTCTTGTTTTGAATAAAAGCCGTAATAGGGATAATTTAACATGTAATTGTTTAAATAAATTATACTACAGTTAGTTTCACTTTTAAGGCACAAAATTTCAACGAAATTTAAGACACAAAAAAAATCTCGAATTAAGGTACAAAATTTGGAATTTTTTTTTTTACAATTTATTTTTACTAGAATTTGAATTTTGTGCTTTAATTTGAGATTTTTTTTATACAATTTATTTTACTAGAATCTGAATTTTATACCTTAATTTGAGATTTTTTTTTGTGCCTTAAATTTCGTTCAAAGTTTGTGCCTTAAAAGTGGAACCGACTGTACTGTAAATTACCAAATGTTTTTTTAGAATCACTCTCTATCAAAAAATAACCTTTGATAAATTTAGGTATCTTGTAAATAATTCGCAAGATTTTTAATTTTTAGATTGATTTC
This sequence comes from Anaeramoeba flamelloides, assembly GCA_027625915.1. Classification (NCBI taxonomy): domain Eukaryota; family Anaeramoebidae; genus Anaeramoeba; species Anaeramoeba flamelloides. Next base: position 4,403,977 of record JANTQA010000060.1, on the reverse strand, counting down.
CTTTCGTGAGTGTGGATATATTTTTAACTTTTTATTTTATATTCTGAGTAACCCAACCCATCCTTTAGAATGAAAAAAATAAAGTTTTTCGAAAAGAAAAATTGAAAATATTGCTAGCTAAAATATATAAACCAAAGAACTGCAAAAAAAAAAAAAGGAAAAAAGGCAAGATTCTCAAAAATACCTAGACATACAAATTCATATTGAACATGTGATCCCTCAATATAAAATTTGTGAAGAAAAAAAGCAGACTTTTATTGTACCAAAAATGAATTTCATGATTTCCAAAATTGTGAATCAGAAGTACACACTTCTTCCTTCTGGAAGAAAAGGCATAAAGAATTCATTTTCCAAGAACCTTATGTTTCACGAGAGAGTAATTTATTTTTTTTTTTTTTCATTTTTTTCGAATATTGATTTTTTTATTTCTTTCAATTTTTTCCAACGAAAAAGGTATTTTTTTTTCAATTTTTCTTTACTTTGAAAAATGAAAACAAAATAAATAAAAAAAAAATTTAAAAAAACAACGAAAAAGTGAACCAAACTAACCAAATCAAGAAAAACCCTTTAATTCCAACACCCATTTTTTAGTGTTTTTGATCTTAATCTGATAAAATATTCCAAATACAAATTTTTTTCAACACCCAACTTATTACACCTTTTCCACAAACTGTTAACTCAAAAAGTATTGTAAAAGGTGTTTTATAAAAAGATTTCAAACAACTTTAAACGAATTAGTTTTGAGAAAATTAAATTCTAATCTTCCTTTTTAATTTCAACACTTTTTGAAAATGACTTTTAATTGATTTTTTTTTTTTAATGTTTTGGGTTATATTATTTAATTTAGATGAGATCTAACACTCCTAAACTTAATCCAGAAACCTTTCTCTTCAATTCTCAGTTTTTTCAATTCTCAAAACTTAAATTTATTACAATTCCAATATTTCAAAAACTTTAATCCTGAAAAATAAATACAAAAATTGAAAAAAAAACAATTATTGTTTGTTATGTTACAATGTACCTCGAAAATAATCTTTGTTTTTTAATTTTTCGTTTTTGTCTCTCGTTTATCTGAATGAGATATTCTCAATCATAGATTTCAATAAGGGTTAAACATGCTATTGTATACCCAGCGATTCCTTTTTAATTTTTAATTTTTAATTTTTAATTGTTATTTCTTAATCCAAATCCAAATCTCAATCACAATCTCTCTTAAAAATATTTCTAAAAATTTATGGTTTATTGTTGAAATATCAAAATATCCAAAAAAAAAACAATTAAAAATAATATAATTGTTAAATTACTTATCTTTCTGCAATGGACCTTAACAAGGAGGAGAAGTCTAAAATAAAAGTTTATACGAATTGAATATAAATCATTTTAGTGCTCTATAATTCAAAAGTGTATAAATTTTAAAATTTATTCGATCAATAGTACGAAAAATTGATCTTATCAATTAAAAACGATCCCCTTGTATTAGTAAAAAAATCAAAGAATTTTTGTAACAAATTTATAAGTTGAGTTCGAAATCTTCAGACTTCAACATTAAAAAATATCTTCCTTTTTTGTCTCCAAAATGTAGATTAGTTGCTAAAAAATTCTATTTTATAAAAAAATAAATAATGGACTCTGGGATTATCTTTACAAATTGTATTCACTGGTCATAAAATAAATTGAAAATACAACTGGACTCATAGATTGGAAACACCAAGAAATAAATAATTCGGTTTTTATGTTGATAATTCTTGAGTAAATCTTGGAATTTTAAAATTGGATTAAATAAATACTTTTGGAGATTCTCAACTTTAATTTTGGAATACCTGAATAATATTATTTTGGTTTAAATTTATAGATTTTTAAATTGGAATTTTGGATTAAAAATTGTAAAAATTAGAATTTCTAAAATTGTAGTGATTTTTTGTAAACCAAGTAATAATTTATTATGCAATAAGAAATATAATAGATTTTTTTAGAGTCTTGTGAACTTTGTAGCGCACTAATACCATAAAAACCTAATTACAACATACTTTAATTATAGCCGAATCTGTGTTAAGGATAATCCCAAAAATTGAAATTTTGAACTATTAAAAATTTTTTATTGTGAAAAATTTGAAAATCAACTTTTCGTTTTTATTCAAATTTAACATGTTGAAATCATTGAAAAAAGCATAAAAAAGAATTTTGAATTGACTAAATTCGTGACTTCCAATTTAAAAAGTTTCTAAAATAGACACATTTATTGAGAGTATTTGAAACTTTATAAAAATTGAAAAAAAAAAAAGATTGAGATTAAAATAAAGGGGTTTTTTAAGATTATCATTCAAGTACTGTAAAAACAAAAGAGAGAATTGAAATGAATAAATTTTATTTTTTTTATTATTTAAGAGAGGTGGTTCAACCAAATTACCACCCGTTTACCGTTAGGTTTTTGAAAATTTTTCTGTTTATTTGTGAAGTGTTCTAGGTTTTTTTTACTTTTAGAAATAAACAGAAAATCATAATAAATTTTCGGTTTATTTCAAAAAGTAAAAAAAACCTAACGAAAATCGATATATTTAACAAATAAAACAGAAAATATCAAGAAAACCTAGGCACTTGACGGAACTTTTCGTTTAGTTTTCCAGAATTTTTAAGAATTGAGTAAAATTTTAGATTTTTCTCTATTCTTAAAAATTAAAAAAAAACCTTTGCACGCTACGGAACTTGACTGTACTTTTCGTTAGGTTTTTTAAAATTTGATAAATAAAACGAAAATTTTTTTAATTTTCAATTTATTTCTCAAATTTTAAAAAAACCTTTGCACGCTACGGAACTTGACGGTAAAGTGCCATTAGGTTTTTGATAATTTGAGAAATAAAACGAAAATTTATAAAATTTTCAATTTATTTCTAAAAATTTTAAAAAGCCTAGGCACTCTACGGCACTTGAAGACCTTCTACAGTACTTCCCGAAACTATCAAATTGATTTAGTGTTTAAAATCCTAGTTATAATGTAGGCAAGATTATAATTCATAGAATATCTTTTCTAAAAAAAATGAAAGATTAAATTTTATTGTTAAAAAAAGACCCAGAAAAATAAATTGAAAAGATTAAAATGAAAGAAAGTAAAAAAAATAATAAAAAAAAGTAAAAACTCCATTTAAAAGTTTAATTTTTTATCTCAAGTGTTGAACTGGTTGGTGGTTGTTTTTTTTTTTTGTTGGTCGAAAGATTCTGGGTCGTGTCTTGTTTTAATAAAGAGGTCTAAATATTTAAAAAACTATATGATCAAATGAAATAGGTTAATTTATTGAGTTATAATTTAGAACTCTACAGATGGTTTTATATATAAAGTGACGATAGTCTTTCAGAATAAGAATTGATTTTCCAAATTTTCTTTTGAGTTTCTTTAATTTGGATTTTTTATGTTTTTTTTTTTTTTATTCATTTGCAAGTTTCCCAAATTTTGTTTTCACAAAATTTCAGTACAAGGTACCAACTTTACAGAAAAAACCCTGTCCAAGAACTCATTGGAATATTGTACGGAAAGTTCGATTTGATTCACTTCAGTTCGGTTTCAAATTGTATTAGCTGGATTCATTTCTCTTCAGTTCCCAAAGACCAGTTCAATTTGTTCAAGATCTGATCATATCAAGTTAGTTTAAGATCTAATCATGAACAAGTTTATCAATTCTTATAATGATTTTTTCAACATAATACCCCCCCCCCAACAAACTCCTAAAAAAACAAAAAGATAGGAGGAACGGAAAAGATGTAAAAAGGAAAATTTGGAAAAGGTTTTAAAGTATAAAAAATAAAAAAATGTTGAAATTTTGAATAATTAATATGAAAAGCCTCAAGTCTTTCGATTCAAATAACTTTTTTTATGTTGGCGATTTTGGGTTATTTAGTTTTGTGCTTCATTTTTCTGAATAGAATGTTGATTTTTATTGGTTTAAAAGTATTCTATGTTAACATCATACAATTTTTTTGTGTTCATTTTCCACAATAATTCATCTGTGTCCTCTTTGAATATGAGAGGATTTGATCATATATATGAAAAATTCATGATAAAGTTACAAAAATTGCGATTATTTTAATCAAATCGTGATATTTTAGAAAATCACAATATTCAATACAGTCAGTTTGACTTTTAAGGCACAAACTTTCAACGAAATTTAAGGCAAAATAAAAATCTCAAATTAAAGCACAAAATTCAAATTCTAGTAAAAATAAATTGTAAAAAATAAAATTCCAAATTTTGTGCCTTAATTTGAGATTTTTTTTGTGCCTTAAATTTCGTTGAAAGTTTGTGCCTTAAAAGTGAAACTGACTGTATTATCACGATAATCTGACAAATGGCGATATTCTATAAAATCGCGATAATTATTTAAAAAATCGTGATAAATGCCGAAATATCGAGATTACTTTTTAATCGCGATAAAATAGTTGATGTGTTTTGGGCTTATTCAGCAATATTTTTACAAAGAAATTTTTTTTGATCAAAAAACAGATTTGTGATTTAAAGTTATTCTTTGAAAAAACAACAAAAAAGATACTTGATTCAATCAAGGGCCAGATTTAAGAGTTTTATTGTATTTTCATTTGATTTGGTTAACAAACCAATCGATCCTTTAAGATCAACAACAATAATAACTAAAGGCAAATAAATATTTTCTCAGTCAAATCGTGGTGTTTGAAATTATTAAGAATAAAAAGTCTCTAAAACAACCAACCTTTCACTCATTCTTTAAAGAATGTGTTTTTGTGTTTAAACATTTTGTTTATTCTATTAAAGCTGAAAGTAAACTCTTTTTTCAAACAGAAGGGAACACCTCTCAAATCATTGTTACTATTGAATTTGATGGTTAATATGATAATTACTTATTGGTGATTTTCATATACAATTATTCATTTTTTCATTTTTTGTTTTAAATACTTATGGATATTGAACAGTTGAAAAATGAAAAAAACAAGATAAGAAGAAACCAATTTGTAAATAATCCGCCAGTATAAAAATGGAAACAGTTGAAGTTTGATATCGAATGAGCTAGATATAGGAATTTTAAAATACCATTATTAGATTGATGTATGTAACAAAGAAAATTGAAAATAAGGAAAAAAACAATCCCACAAAATACCGAGATGAATTGTTGCTTTATATTGAAAATGATACTTTGAAGAACAAAAGTATTACGTGTAAAGAGTTATCAATAAAATGTAAAGAACAGTTTCCCAATTCATCTTGTTCAAATGTTTTTATTGGTTTTATAATTTTTAATCCTTTACAATTTACAAAACGAGATTGCTCATTTCAAATAACAGGGCAGATCAATTTTTAAAATATTTAATTATATTGTTTTGTTTTAATGAGTTTTTTAGATTCAGTCGAGTGTTATTTTTGTATATTTTAAAGAGTTTCTTAGATTTTAGAATGATACTACAATTAATTTGATTCACTTATGAATAATTCTTGAAATTTTCTGTGCCCATTAATTTGAAATTGAATTTAGTTGGACAACTTTTCAAAAGCTTTCACAACAACCGAACCACATTATCAGCAATTATTAAGATTTTTTGTAGAATTGTTTTCTTCTTCTTCTTCTCATATCTTTTTATTGGACAGAAAACACAACTAGAGCTTAGAGGTTTTTGTTAAATCGATCACAAATAAGAAGGAAAATTCCTCTATATTCTTTTTGGTTATTTAACATGTGAAGGTAATAAATCTATTTTAAAAAAAAACATCCAAACCATTTTCCAGTCAAAGTGGCCCAGTTGTGGTGGGTGAATTACGTGTGTTTAAAGTTTTTGAATGGATATTAGAAGAAAAAATTTATTTTGGAAATTTCAAAATTGAAATCATTTATTCACATTTTTTACATATATATTCACATTTTTACAATTTTTCTAAAACCTAATTCATTTGTAATTTTTAAATTTATTGCAAGATCGATAGTCACTTGGTAAAAATGTGTTATTCTAATGTTATTGATATTGTAAAAATGATTGTAGAGAAATAATTTTGATTTCTAGGTGAAATTTTTATTTGATCTTCAATAGAAAGATCAAAATGAACATTGCTGTTTTTCTCAATAGAGCACCCTAATAATTTGGGTTTTTCAATTTTTTTTAGAAAATCTATTGATTTATTCGTTTTATTTCAGGCTGACATCAACTATTCTTTGATTGTTTATTATACTACTTATTCCTTATTTAATCTTCAAAGGTCATTTATATTAAATATTTGATATTTTAAAAAAATGTTGGGCCGCTTTGACTGAAAGAAAGTTTATTTTATATTCAAATAAATTGTAGAAATGGGTATTTATTAGTATGATCATAAAATTCGATTGAGATTTTATATTTTGTAATTATTTTAAAAAAAATGAATTGAAAAAATTTAATTTTCCACTACAAACACTCTTTTTCTCTTTTTGTCACCAAAATTTTTCTGTATTTTAAAACTTTCAAACACTTGAAGACTATTCAGAACTCTTGCAAACACTTTCGAACATTTTTAAAGGTGAAAAGCTTTGTAAAGGGGAAAAGCGTTGTAAAATTCAAGAGATTTTGATTAATGTGATTTCAAAAATTGAATTTTTCATTTTATTGCGATAATTATAATATTGCAATAATGTAGAAATTACGATTATGATTTTTGGTGATAAAGTAGGACTAATCGCGATTCTTTTAATATTATCGCAACTTAATTGCTAATATTGTGATAATATATGTTAACATCATAATCTCTATTATATTAAAGTTAAAGTTTTTGATTTTTATGATTATGTTTCAATCCTTGTTTTTTTATGAGTTTTCTCATATCTTAAACACTCCCATATGAAGTGGTATATATCATCAACTTTCTTTTAACAGAATGGGCAATTTTTGGATTTTACTCGTTTTCTCCGTATGTATGTATATCTATTCAACCTATTACATAACGATTTCAATTTAGATACAGTCGATGATGATTTCTAGTTTAAATAAGGCTGTTTTCTGTTGAAATTGTCTGTGAAATTGTCTGGTTGATTTTGAGATATCTTTTCAGCCTCCAATATTCATTACATTGGGATGAGTCCACTTTTTCTTATATTGCTTTGATATGAACTTTCTGGAGTAATTTCTTGATCTCGTCTTTCCCCATGTTTCCCAATCAATGTTCTCTATTTCACCCATTTTCGGCTCTTCGGCTAGATTTTCAAATTTTAGGTATCGCGATTTCAATATGAAATTCGCCTTCCTCTTGAAGATGATATGTTATTTGTGGTCAAATTTTGTTAATTTTGAAAAATTAAAAAAATAACAAAATTTGATAAAGTTTTTAAAGACTCCGAAATTTTTACACATATAAACTTTGATAAAATTATAAATATAAATTTGATTATTAAGTTAAACACAGTAATTCATAGAAATATATAATTATTGATTTTAGAAATCAAATGTCAAGAATCTATAAACAATAAACATAAATATATCTATATTTTCCGAAAATTAAAACATAATTTTTGAAATATATGATTATTAAAAACAAATTACTCAATCACTTAAATTTAAAATTTTTATAAAAGTTAGATCAGGAATTAAAAATTATTTATGAATTTCCAATGCAAATTTATTTTGTAGGAAATAATACCTGATTGAAATTTTAATATTAATAATATTATTTTAATCAATTCTTTGTTTTTCACTATTTTTTCAAAAATTTTTTTCTAAAATTTATTATAAATTTCTCAATCTTTAATCTAAAATTATAACCAAAAAGAAATCAATTCCAATTTATGCGACAAACATAATAAACAATTGTGCCTATATTGTAAAGATGAAAATGAATTAATCTGTGGTGATTGTTATGTTACTTGTAGGAAAAATAATCATTCAATATTGTGATGAGATGAATATTCAAATGAAATTTCACAAAAAATCAAAATAATTTTAAATAAAATCCAAAAGGCAGAAATCCAAAGCAATGAAACAATAGAAAAATCACTTGAATTGAAAAATAAATTCAAAATTGAAATCAAAGAGCTTTCAAATTTAATTGAAAAGCAATCAGATTTAATGATCCAAAAAATCCAAAAATCAAAAATAAATCATCTCAATTCATTATTGAAAATTGGAATAATATCTGATACAAAATTTGATAACATTATAGACAAGAATGAAGCAAAACAAGAAGAGATAAAAGAAACGAAAAACCAAATAAAAATTCTGACAAAATTGAAAAAAGATAAAAAAACAATCAAATTAATTCGAGAATTCTCGAATGAAATAATTGAAAAAGATAAAGAAGAGAGGAAAAAAGAAAGAAAAAAAGAACAACAGAGTAAAAGAGAAATACAGAGAGAAAAAGAAAAATCAGAAGAGATACGTAGATTGAATCAAAGGGAAATACAGAGATTGGAAGAAGAAAAAAGGGAAAAAATATTAGAAGAATTTGATCCAAAAATGAACTGCCAAAATCCAATAAAATTAAAAAATGAAAATAAAACAGCTTGGAATTCATCATCATCATGAAGAAGATGGTGGAACAATTTGTGGTAAAAAATTATATTTTCGAGGAAAACACCAAATAAAAATCAAAATAGACCAATTCCCAAAAACCAAAAATGAAGAAAACATGATCAGTTTAGGAGTAGTCAAAACCGAGTTTAGGTTAAATTTAATCTAAACCTAGATCTCGAAATAAAATATTTGTTTTCAAACGGATTGAGATGGAAGAGAAAAACCAAAGCGAAAAATTCCAAACCGAAAACGGAAAAGACCAGAAAAAAATTCCCAAAAGAAATATATTTAAAAAAAAACGACATTTTCGAAATTTTCCTCGATATGGACCAAAAAAAAATCTCATTCAAATTAAATAAAAAAGAACTCGAAGGATGGGAAAATTTACCGGAAAAAGTAAGTTTGTATGCCTATTTGAAGAACCTAGAAGGAAAAGAAAAAAACCAAATAACAATAATTTGAGGAAATGAATTAGGATTTTTATTTATTCGAGTTCCCGTATACACGCGCGACCCCCCCCCCCCAGGTCTAAATTTGATCAAATATTATTGTAGTCTAAATACCTGGAGTTCCATTACTAGAATTAAGGTCATTCCAGATGAGAATTGTTCTTTTTTCCAACATGAACTCCTGCTCTTTTCTTATTTCAAAGATCAAAAATATTAAACGATTCAAAAGTTCTCAAATGAAGATGATCCACTCAGCCCACAGAAGATACATTACAGAGGATTCTTTTTGATCAAAAACTTCGAAATGAAGGGGGAACCATATTTATTGGTTCAAAAGAAAAAAGAATTTGAATTCAAAATTAAAAAAGTCAATTTTTTTTTGAATTAGAAGATATTCTAATTTATTTTATAATCAAAAAAAAAAAATCAAAATAAAAAGTTTTACTGATCTATTTTTTATTTTTTAAATTAAAATTTTATTGAAAAAAAGAGAAAGAGAAGAAGAGAGTGAATTAGTTTAAAATAAATATTGAAAAAGTAAAAAAAGAGAGAAGTTTACATCACTATTTAATATATTTAGAACTTTTAAAAAGAGTATAGAAATTATTAAAATTGTTTTTACAAGACCTTCTATTTGCAAATTTGCAAAATTTAGGATTGAAATTAAAATCAAAACAACAAAAAAGCGAAAATAACAAAGGAGATCAAATTCCTTAGACTAACCTTTGAGCAAAAAGGTAAAGACGTTTGGGAAAAACAGTTCAACACGATTTTTAATTGGAAACATTATTGAAAATCACAGAAATCACAGAAATCACAGAAAAATGAAAATGAAAAAGTAAGATCAATTAAGGGAATAATCTATTTTATTTTAATTGACCAATTTCCAAATAAGGGTTCCGGATCTTGAAATATGTTTAATATTGAAAATAAACAGGTTTTTCAAATTTTTGTATTGAAGAACAATTTTCTCAATCTCAATTAAATTTAGGTCTGAAAATTTAAATGAGATTAGTCTCTTAAGGGAGGAAGTACATTTTTCAAATTTTGAGTGCCACCATTTATGTGAAACTGAATTCTTCAAATCATTTCAATTCACCAAATATATTCATATTTTAATAAATACTCAAGTGTCAGATCTCCTAGTATAGTCTATTTTCATACCAACTAAAAAATTCAAAATCAAAAATATGTTAAGATTAAGCTTGAAAAAATAATAAAAAATCATTTATTTCTTAAGCTGTTATCGGTAATATTTGATACAAATAAATTTTCAAAATTTGGTTTTGTTTTTAATTCTTCATGGAAATACTTTTGTTTGTAAAATTTTTTGATAAACAAATTACAATTTATTTCTAAAAAATTTCCTAAATCAATTTAAAATATCTATTACCATTTAATTCATCTAATTCTTGATTAGGTTGTTGAAAAATAGGATATTTATTAAATTCCTCTTCAGAAATACAGATTTATTCGATTTATGGGTTTGATTTTATAATCATTTATAAGCCATCAAAATGAGAACGTTAAATAATTTTGAATCTAGATTGAAATTTTTTCATATTTTTTCAATTATTTTGATTTGAATCTTTCGTATCTGTTTTTTTGATTCTGAGTAATTTATCACTTTTACTTTAATTTTTGAAATAGTTTTCAATATTTTGGTTTTGTTTGATTAAAATATTTCAAATTAGAATTTTGAAAATATATTTGTACTAAAAAGTTTTATAAAATAAATAATAAATAGTAATGTGCAGAGAAATCCAAGGTTATAAATTGATTGGGTTCATACAATTTTTGAAGATATTGAAAACAAATTTTCGAAAATAGGCTTTTATCGATTTTTAATTTTTTATTAATGATTTCAACAAATTTATTTGGAAAAGGTGATCTTTCTTGTTTTGTCTTTTGAAAAGAAAATATTTGTTTCAAATACACATCTTTTTGGTTCTATTTTTTCTTTGTTTATTCTTTGATTAATTTTACCCATTTTGTATAAACATATTTCTAGATCTTTTATCAAAATTTAATAAAACCAAAAATTAAATCAATAAAAATGTTCTAAAAATTGAAAAATTTAAGATTCAACTCTGAATTACTTTGATTCTTTTCACAAATAGACTAACGAATGTTGTTTTGGTTTTGTAGTTTCAATATCTGGTGGCACTCAAAAAAATTTTTTCAGTAAAGTTTACACAATTAAAATTTTGTAAAATGCTAATTAGTACTTTTTCCTTAATAAAAGAATAAATAAATGGTTCTTGAAAAAATAAAAGTTCTTTTTGATCATATTTACAACATCTCTTTGAATATTGAGTTTTTGGGTGTTTGAAATATTCCCGAAAATAACCGAAAATCGAAAATACCCGAAAATTTTTTAATCACTAAAAAACACTTTTTGAACAACTCCCAAGAAACCCTAGTACCAATATACTCAGTTTAATGGTAAAATAACAATTTGACTTTCAGACAAAATATTTTTTTTGTATTTTCTACTTTAAACTACTCTAAAGAGGTTTTGGTACCTTTTGAGTATATTTGAGTGATTGTTGGTACTTATTGGGTTACACTTATGGGTATTCGAGGGTATTGGTATGGGTTGTGTTAGGTTTGGTATGGTGTGTGTTTGTATGTTTTGGTTAAGCCAGTTCCTTTTATGGAATGGGAAGTTAAAAAAAGTTTGGCTTGGGTCACCGTGTTCCAGGGTATGGGTATGTGTTTTATCATTACATATTACTTGGTTATTTTTAGATTGTATTTAAGATTCAAAAATTATGGATAATCATACACAATTAGAAATTTTCTTAACCAGTACATATTCTTTCAATTGGTTAATACCATTTCAGAATGATCAGTAATATTAGTCATCCAAGATAGCAATCCCTTTCACACAAAATGGGTTGAATACCATTCCCTAAAATTTTATTTTTTGAATTTTGATATTTTCAGAAAAAAATTTTTCAAAAATAAATTCCAAATTTACCTTTAAATTGAGTATATTGGCACTATTGTTTCATCGAAGTTGTTCAAAAAGTGTTTTTTCGTAGTTGAAAAATTTTCTGGTATTTTCGGGAATATTTGATGGATTCTGAGTTTTTCAATGATCGGTGTATTCTTACAAAAGTGTTACACATTTTAACTATTTTTAAGATCTCCAGAACCACTCAAGTGGTTTCAATTCTAAAGTAAGATCTAATTTTTTTTGATGGTTTATTTGAAAATAATATTATGAATTATTTGAAAAAAATTTATTTGTTTGGGATCCTGGATTGATTGTACTTTTAGTTTCTGTGACTTCTGTGATTCTAGTTTAGTATTAGGATTAAAAATCGTGTTGAACCATAAGCCCTATTTTCACTTAATTTCCCAAAGATTAACAACAAAATAAACTCAAAAATTTTTGAAAAAATGTCCCATTTAAATTTGAAATACCTGTTGAACCCAAAACAACAAATATGTCTCCAAAATAAAAAATTCCATCGTCCTCAACACTAATCGATTTTCAAACACTTAAGGGAGTAGCTACACCATAAGACATGATAAAAATTTGAGAGAGATGAGATAAGAACATTTTATTTTAGTGGCGTGTGATCGTAGATTCTCTAAAAATTTTTTTAAAAAAATTATTTGATATTTTTTTTTTTAGTAATGTTCAACAATAAAAAAAAAAAGAGAATATATTGATGAAGTAGTTTTTTTTTTTTTTTTATTAAAATAAACTAAATTCCAAAAATTTAGACACAATTTAAACAGTTAGAAGAATAACAATAATATGATTTACATCCAATTGGGAAGTAATTTTTATTTAACAAACTATTTCATTTTTTGTCTCTTTTGTTTTTGTTTTCATTTTCAATTTTTCGGTTACAAAATCTGTTTCGTTAGATCTGAAAATTTTTAATCGATGGTTGATAGATGGTTACTGTTGAGTTTCAAAAATTGAAAAATCCACATACAATCAGTGCTCGGAATCTTATCATTTGATAGATCAACCATTGTTGGTGTAATTTTTACAAATCTACCAATCCATTTTTTGTTCAAACTCCTTCATTTCAGCTCGTTTCCTTTTTTTAGACACACTTGTTTTGATTTTTTTGTTTTATATTATTTTCTTTTATTTGGATGAAAATGATTACTTATTAAAACATTAATACTGGGTACTTAAAAATGCTTTTATATTAGGTTTGGAAAAAAATAATAAATTGAGTTTGTGTTTTCCTATTTTTGATTTTAGATGGGTCCAAATTTTTGGAATGGGGTTTAGTGTTTTTTTTGGGTAAGAAAGATAATTTCAGATTCTTAGAATAAAATTTATAGCTATTTTGTGGTTTACACTTTAATAACATATAAACATATTCACTTCTCCAATTCCACCAAATCCAATGATTTAAAATCCTAACCAGTAATGTCTTGACTTAATTATTAATTTTTTGGAATCCTTCTAGCTATTTAAGCCACATTCATGTTTCCTTTTGTTCTTCTCTCTATTGTAATGGTATTAATCATTTTTAAACAAAACCCATTAATCTCAAATGTCACTGATAAAAAAATATTTCTAATTGCTCATGTTGTCATGATTAAAAAAAACACAAAAATGATGAAAAAATAAAAAATGAAAAAATTAAATGCCACAATAGAATGTTGAGATAAGGATAAAAGATAAGTCATTCAACATTCAAAACAGTATTTTTTGCAATTGAACTAAACATTCTATTGTGGTAATTTCTTTGAGACTAGGAAAGAAAAATTTAAAAAATCTAATGAATGAAGTACTTTAAATAATAAAAATCAATGAGGTACATTCACAGTATAAAATGTTATTTTCTGATCCGTTTCAGAATTGCAAAAAAGTGAAAAATTATCCTTTACCGCGGATACTCCCTTAAACTCTTTTTGTGAGTTTTTCACTTTTATGGAAATTAACTTTTTGAAAACTCATATTTTATGCTTTTTTTATTCGACAGAATTTTGATTTATTTATGAATTGAATTTGAAGTTGTAATTCAACAACGCACCCAAGTTTTTATGTTGTTTTCACTTTTTTTAAACTTTACAGAATAATAAACAAAAAAAATTTAACAAAAAAACATACAAACAACAACCAAAAACATCTTTTCTTTTATTAACAATTTGATCAAACTTTATATGTATTTAGAATCTATTAGCTTGTCTGGTTTTAAATCCTTTCTTAATGAACAAACAATAGGCTTTCGTGAAGGTTTTAATATACTTATTGGAAAAAACGGATCTGGAAAAACAGCAATAATTGAAGGGATCTGTTTAGCACTCGGATTATTTTTCCCAATCAAAAACAAAACAAATTATAGCGATCTCCTCTCCAGCAATATGTCAAAAGATCGAACAGCCGTTATCAAATTATTATTCAAAAAAAAACATCAAGCCAAAACAAATGTAACAGCTCAAAAAATTGAAAAAGAAAAAGAAAAACAAAAAAACGAACAAAAAAATCACAAAAATAAAAGAACAAGCAAAAAGAAAAAGGAAAAGGAAAACAAATTGAAATTGAAATTGAAAAAGAAAAACAAAAAGAAAAACAAATTGAAAAACAAAAAGAAACACAAAACGAAAAACAAAAACAAATCAAAAAACAAAAACAAATCGAAAAACAAAAAGAAAAGTAAAAGCAAAAACAAGAGCGATCAGAACAAGCCCAAACAAAAAACACCAATGAATTACGATACTTTCCAAATAAAAACTGAGTATTCGAAGAGCAATATCAAGCGAATAGGATTATTTAAAGCAACCAACAAATATTTTGAGTGCACTGGGCGTTTGGAAATTATTGCGAGGATTGGCACTTTAGGCGTCTCATATTTTCTGAACAATCGAAAGATCGCAAGAAAAGAATTGTTGGCGCAATTGCGAATCCTTCTTGGGATTGAGTCGAATTTAAATTCAATTATTGTTAAGCAGGGAGACATTAACAGTTTGCTTCATGCAAGTGGGAAGCAGCTCATCCAATATATATATCAAGTTGCAGGCACAAGGGACTATTATAATTTTGTTAAAGAGTCCCAGAATGAAATCGCCTGTTGGCAAAAGGAGTCGTACCAATTACAAAAAAAGATCAGGTTGTTAACAAACGAAATTGTCAATTCAGAAAGGTCCTTACAGAATTATGAAAATTATCAAAAGAAATGTGATCAATTGAACAAACTGGAAGAGGACATCTTAATTTACCAACACCACCAAGAAAGGAAAAGAAAAGAAAATATGATTTCGAAAATTAAAAAAATCCATACAAAATTTTTAAAAAGCAAAGCGCTATTAGAGATGGAAAACAATTTAAAGCTGGATCTAGATAATGAGTGTTTAAAATTCAAAATGGTTTTAAAAACCTTTCGAGAAAAAAACCAAAATAAATCAATACTTGAAAATGAAAAAAAAATCCTTCAAAAAATGGAAGAACGAAAACAAGATTTAAAATTGGAATGTGAAAAAAAAAAGGAATGCGAAAATAAATATCAAATGTTGACAAATAAAGTAATTGAATTAAATTCACTTAATAGCAAATTAAAGAATAAAATAAAAACGTTAGTCAATTTAAAAAATAATGAAAAAATAAAAAAAAAAATATACAAATCACAAATAATGGAATCCAATAAAAAAAAACATTTGGAAAAATTAATTAATGAAAAGGATATCTTAGAAAAGGAAATCAAAGAATTTCAAGCCCAAATGAATAAGCAAGTACAAACGAAAACCAAAATGGAAAAAAGAATTGACGAACTGGAAATCAACCGTGGGAAATTAACGGAAGAACAAGACAAGTTGTTATTAGTCAAAAAAGAATTGAATTATGATCCAAAAACATTTATTAATTTAAATCGGAAATTGAAGCAGTTAAAATCTCAAATTGAAGAATACGAAAATGAAAATGCCATTTTGAATAGATATCTCTTCATTGAAAAACAAAAATATAACACGATCTTGAAAAAACAAAAAATTGAAGGAATCATTGATCTCTTTCAAAACATATTTACATTAAAACCACAAAGCGAAGACTATTTGATTGCCTTGAATATAATTTTTGGTAGACATTTAAAAAATTTAATTATTGATAATTTTGATTCCAATAATTTAATCAACTTTTTGAAAACCCTTAAAAGGAATGGCCAATATTACAAAATCTGGTCATTAGATCGAATAAATAATTTTAAAACCAAACCATGGGCTGACAAAATGACGGTAATTGAAAAACAAATTGGACGAAATAATATTATTTCACCTTTAGATTTGATAAATTACGAACAGAAATATGAAACAATAATCATGAAATCAATTTCATTAATTATTGCAAAAAATGATCAAATTGCTCTTCAATTATTAAAATTTGGTATCTCAAGTGTCACACCAGATGGAAATGTGTACCGTAACTCTAGTTTAAGTGGTGGTTGGTTTTCTCTGATTAACAATCAAATAATAAAAAAGTTTAAATACGATCAATCTCAAATAAAATTAAATAAGATTAAATTTCAAATTGATAATTTGAAAAAGGAATTTGAGATCTTAAAAAAGCACTTAAATACCGAAAATGAGAAAAAAAAGCAAAATCAAAAAATCAATCAACAAATTAATAATTTGGTAGAATTAATCCAAGACTACGAAATAGAATACAATGATGATCAAAATTATTTACAAGAAATAAATTTTGAAATTAAAAATGTACAATTATCAATCACCCAAAAAAAGGATATTTTAAAAATTTTGAATTCTCAAATTATTTTCCAACAAAATCAAATCATTCAAAATAGCAGTCGTAATAATAATAATAATAATAATAATAATAATAATAATAATAATAATAATAATGATAGCAATGATGGGGGTGGTAACAACAACAACAACAACAATAATAATAATAATAATAATAATCATAATATGGATACTGGTACCTCAAAAGAAAATTGCAAAGAAATTGAAAAAAAGATCAAAAATTTAATTGATTATTATAGTCAAAAAATTGAAAAAAATCAAAATAAATTAGAAATTAATGAGGAAAATATTTCCGAAACTAAATTAGAATTAGAATCTTTAGAAAGAATAGACTCCTTGGAAAACAATATAAAGAATTTGAACTTAAAATTAAAAAAGACAAAAAATCAATATAAAGCAATTCAAGGGGTTATTAATAGAAATGCGACCCAAATATTAGATCTTGAAAATAATATTAATGATAAAGAAACTCAATTCAAGAAAAAGATCAAAAAAATTCAGAATTTTGAAAATAAAAAAAATAATTACCAAAAAAAAATTACAAAATTAAATAAACAAATCTCTAATTTCCAATTTTCAAATAAAAAATTTCCAAAAATTAATTATTCAAAAGTTATCCAAATTTCCACAAACGAAAAATTAAAAGAAATTAAAATATTTATCCAGCACCTAAAAAATGAGATCAAAACAATTATTCAATTCAATCAAAAACAAAATAATTATAATGATTTATTGCTTTTATCTCAAAAAAAGCAACAATTGAAGGAATTCAATAATAAATTTAATCATATTGAAAAAAGTGTCTTAAGATTAAAGGAAGGTATTCAAATAACTTTTCAAAAAGTGAATAAAATAAATTTGGAAACTTTTACCAATGTCCAAAAAACTTTTACAAAAATTTTCTCAGACTTAGTCCCCACTAAAAAAGCAACTTTCAAATCAATACATCCATTGCCAATAATGGAATTTCAGCCACACCCCGAACTACAGCCAAATCTACCAACTGATAATCTTACCCAACCAATGAAAAAAATTGAAAAGAATAACCAAATCGAGAGAAATCAAACTGAAACCCCCCTAAATCACACATCTCCAAATAATATTGATGATTTCATTAATAATTTGCAAAATGGTATCAAATTTTGGATCAAAAATACTCAAGGGGAATGGAAATTATTTTCAAATGAATTAAGCGGTGGCCAAACCACCTGCCTTGCTCTAAGCTTTATACTGGCGTTATCCGTGCATAAATCCCAAAATTTTTATCTTTTTGATGAAATCGATGCTTCATTGGATGATATATATTCAAGTAGAATCTCTAAATTGTTGAAGCAATCTCTAAACACTCAAATAATCGCAGTTAGTCATCACCCTTCCTTCCAAGAACATGGCGACCAAATAATAGAAGTTACTAATAATAGAGGATTTAGTGAAATTGCTTCAATTGAAAAAAAATAATTATTTTTAAATCTAAAATATAATGAAAAATAAGTTATTCAAGATCATAAAAATTTATTTTATTATTGCATATTTATTTTACTTTTTTTGTTTTTTTTTATTTTTGTATTTGTATATTTAATCATCAAACTCTTTTCTATTTAATGATTTCCAACTTTCTTTTCATTTTTTTTGTAAAAAAATTTTTTGTTTTCAAAACCCCATTCAAAAAATATTAATCCACTTTATTTTAAATAATTTACATCTTTTATATAAATTAGCTACAATATGATAAAAGTATTTTTTTTTTGAACGAAATTATTTTTTTTTTTGTTGATAATTTAGAATTTTTTAAAAATTTTTAAAAATGATAATTTTGTAAGTGATAATAAAATTTGTGATTCTTTAACAAAATTTCTAAAAAAAAGTTTAGAAATTAGGGCACACAGGAGAAAAGCAATTTTCTCTCTTCAAAAATAAAAAAAAAAAAATAAAAAAATAAAAATGATAATTTTATCAAAGAGTTAATAACAATTGTTGTGGAAATGAAGTTTGTTTTAATCAAGTTTTGGAAATTTGTTTCGGATAAAGTGGTCTTATTGCTTTTCAAATATCAATTATTTTTGAGAAATAAACCTTTGAAGAACAAAAAAGAAATAAGTAAAATAAATGTATATGAGAGTATAGTTGATATATAAAAAAAGTAAATCTAATCAAACTATATTTTTTCTTGAAAATGGAAAAACCCAATTTTTATATCTTTATTGAGAAAAACAATAAATGTTCATTTTTTTCTTAAATTGAAGATCCAAAGATAATTCCAATAGACAATAATATGCTTTTTCATTGTTAATGATGTAAGAAGTGTCAATTAAATCTAAATGTCCTTTTACTTTAATTTCCTCAAATCTAATTTTAAGAGGAAAATCATTGATTCCAAAATTGTCCAAGGGAAATATACACCCAATTTTTTTTATGTTTATAAAGTAAAAGCAAAAAATTCAATTGAAAAAATGAAAAAGTGAAATATATTTAAATAGAAATTTAAAACGGGTTTATAACAAGCAATTGGTGAAAAAACAAAAAAAAAAAACAATGCTATCTTTAATTAAGGACTCCAAAAATCAGAGCCAAGATACATTTGGTTAATTTAATTTAATTTAATTGATCAAGGACGTTCAATTGGGGATCTTTGTTTAATTGTTAAAATCTTTTTTTTTTTTTTTGGGATTTGATTTGCTTTAAACTCTTGGTCATTTTTAGGATTTGATTTTTCGTTTTTATTTTCAAGCTACTCATACTCTTATCTTTCAGTGTCACAGTATTAGTAATTTAACAATTGATCTTTTTCCTTTGTAACTCTTCTTACCAATATAACGAAGATTCATCTTGGGGAAAAATGGAAAAAATAAATATATACTTTTTAATTAGGATTTACATTGTTTTGATAACATTAGAATAATAATTATTTTGTCCAAATGACCATAAGTCCTGAAATAATAAAAAAAAATTTCAAAATAATATCATTTCCTCAAAAAAAATATAAATATATAGATAAATTTGTCAAAGTCAAAAAATGATATAAATTTTTGAAATTCTAAAATAATTTTTTTCATCTAATATTTATTCAAACACTTTAAACAAATTTAATTCATCGATTTATGTGGGTACAATTACCTTGAAAATAGTTTAATTAAACCTAAAATGACCTCTTTAAATAATAATATCTTGAATAATTCACAGAGATTTATTCTTTTGAATATAAAAATTAAAATTTAATTATAAAAAGTCTTCTTTAAAATTAAACTGTAAATGAAACATATATTCTTACAGATTAGATAATAATTTTAAATAGTTTCATAATGAAAATGATTAAAAAAATATTTGAGTGTATAATAAATAAGAATCAAAAAGATTTGATTTAGATATTTTCACCTTTTATAATGTGTAATTTTTGTTTTCTTTAGTTCCAAGTTTTTGATCCATAATAAATGTATATTCAATTTCAAGATTATAACTAATAGTTGGGTTCAAAGAATTTATACCTTAAAGATTTTTTTGTTCAATTATAAATATTTCATCTGAATTTGAACAAAATAATTCCAAAAAAAATTATTTTTTTTGATAAATAATGAACTAAAAAATAAATTTGATTTTTGAATTAATTTAATATAGTTGATTCTTTACAAGTGCCTAATCGATATGCCAATACACTATATATACAGTCGTTTCCACTTTTATGGTACAAACTGCTACGAAAATTTAAAACATAATAAAAATCTCAAATTAAGGCACATGATTTCAAATTCTAGTAAAATAAATTATAAAAAAAATAATTACAAATTTTGTGTATTAATTGGAGATTTTTTTGTGCCTTAAATTTCGTTGAAAGTTTGTTCCTTAAAAGTGGAACTGACTGTATATAAACAACATCTTTGGTTTAATATCTAAAGACCCCGAAATAAAAATTAATAATTATCAAAATTAATGTTAAAAATCTTGTTTATCTGGAGAATTTTTTAAAAAAAAAACAATCTTATTTTTTACTACTTTGAGAAATCACAAAATCAATTTATTAAAGTCTAATAACTTGTTTATATTGTATAAAGAAAGTTTTCTTGTTGAAAATAATAAGGTAACTCTTTAATTTTACAAAATTCAAATAATTTATCTAATATATGAGACTGAAAGATTTTTATTTAATTTATATTCTTTTTTTGAGTAAAAAGGAAAATATAATTATAATCACTCATACTTGCTGAGTTTAAAAATTGTATAATCAATAAATAATAAAATACGAATTTCATTTAGTTTTATTATTACTATATATTAATTTTGAGTCACTCTGTGCATTAGAAACCGAATCTTTCAAATCATTACTTTAACCAAACATATTAATGTTTTAATAAATAGAGGAGTTTCAGATATCCTATTATTGATATACTATTACATAAAAATTAGAAAAATGATTTTAAAATAATTTTAAAAATTGATAAATACAAAAATCATTTATTTATCAATTTTATTTTTAATATTTAATACAGCCTTTTCAAGGTTATTATGAATTTTTTTTAATATCAAATTTTGATGCTGATATCGATTTTTAGAAAGTTGGATATGAGAATAAGAATGATCTTATTGAAAAAAAATTTATCTTTTTTTTTCCCTACGGAATATACTATTGGGAGAAGATCATAAAAAAAGATTTTATCTTTTTTTCGATTTATTTCCCCTAAGGGAATTTTCTTTTTATTGGAAAGAAGAGTTATAAAGGAAAAAGATCAAGTTGTTACTCGCTAATACTCAAATATTGGAACATGAAAGTATGTGTAACTTGAAATTTTTTTAAAAAAATGTAAAAGGCTAAAAATTACAAAAGGTTTAAAGAGAATCAGATCAAAAAGAAAAAATAAATAATAACAATTAAAAAATGATCACTAAAAGAAAATTCAGAATCAATTACAAAATTAAAATGAATTAACTAAAAGTATTGTGACTAGTGATTTTTAGGTGTTCTTATTTCAAAATAGTATGTTTTTTTTTTTTTTAAATTTCTTACCAATTGTTACTTGTTAACCCTTTTTAAATTTCTTTTTTCTTTCTTTTTTTTCTCATCAATTTTTTATTTTTACTTTTTAAACATAAAGAAAATTTGGGTATATTTCCACCTTGAATAATTGTGAAATCTATGATTTTACGCTTAAATTAAATTTTAGGAAATTTAAGTAAAAAGATATTTAGAGTCTAATTTACACTTAGAATCAATATTAAAAAAAAAATCATTTTTTTTTTTAGTAATTATCTTCAGGTTAGATTTTTCTATTGAATCAAAATCTATTATAATTGGGTGGAATTGATAGTAGTGTACCAAGGATCAGATAGTTTCTGTGACTCTAAAAAATCTATTATAAATCTTATTGCCTAGTAAATTATTACATTTTTTACTAATGATAATTATTAAATAATTTGTCATTTTAGAAATTTTTTTTTTAATTCCTTTTCCGAATCAAAAAATAGAAACTCAAAATAAAGTATTCTGGTATTTAATAATTTAGATCTAGAACTTCCAAAAGTAACTATTTTTTTAATTTTTCAATTTCAAAGATTAACTGAATAATAATCAACATAAAAACCGAACACCAGTTTAGTTTTGCTTCCATTTTAAAAAGTTAATTGGAGCATTAATAAATTTCCAATATTTCTGAAATAATTCGTTGAAAAAAATCTTATTTCTTAATTCTTTAATATTTTTCCAAAATTGAATTTTTTAACAACTAATCTACCTTTCACCTATAAATTTTAAGAAAGATATTTTGCAACTTTGTGGTCTTAATATTGATAATCCAACCTTTAAATTAGTAGCAAAATGTTGATTTTTTTCTGAAATTGTTTGGTTTTTTACAAATACAACGATCACTTTTAATTTATGATGAGATCAAAAAATATTACTAATTGACTAATCGATTTTTTAGAGGCAATTGAACTAACTAGTACTAATGTGTTTGACACTAAATAACACCACAATTTCATCTTAGGCTTCTCTTTTGTAGGTGTTAATCTCATAATAGTGATTTTTTAGCCGATTCTTAGAGAATTTTCAATATTTAAATCCATTTTTTATTCTCAATTTTTATATTTTCAATTTAGAAATAATACAAGATTTTTTTTTTCATTTTTGTATTTTTTTTCAAGCTCAGTTTTCCTATTGCCATACCAAATTTTTTAAAAATCAATTTTAGCCAGATAATTTGATTAACAAAAAAATTGATCTTAAATTTGGGTATATGTTCAATGATTTCTTTCTATAGACAATTTTATTTTAAATTCTGAATAGAAATACTTTTTATTTGAAAATTTTTTGAAAAATAAATTAAAATTTAGTTCTAAATAATTTCCAAAAATGAATTTTAAAATTCCAATTTTCATTTAATTCATCTAATTTAAGATTAGATCTAGAAAATAGGATATTTTTAGATTTTTGATTAGAAAATAAAAATTTATTGGACAAATTAGTTTGATTTTATAATTATTTATTTTCAATCAATTTTAAAAACTTGTAATAATTCGGGATAAATATTGAAATTTTTTTATATATTTTTCAATTTCTTTCGATTGAATCTTTGATAACTGGTTTTTTGAGTTTGAGAATTCAATACTTTTCTAATTCTAACCAAAGTATTCTTTTTTTTGGCTGAGTTTGATCAAAATATTTGATAAATGAATTTTGAAAAGCAAATTTATAAAAAAATGTTTTGTAAAAATAATAATAAATAGAAATGGGCAGAGAAATACAAGGTTAAAAAATTGATTGAATTCAGCCAAATTAAGAAGAAAAAGAAAACGAATCTTCGAAAAATAGACTTTGCTCAATTATTTTTTTTTTTACTTTTTTGATTTCAACCAGTTTATTTTGTAAGGGTGATCTTTCGTGTTTGGTCTTCTAAAAGAAAATAGTTGTTTCAAATACAAAGCTTCTCAATTCCTTTTTATGGGTTTAAATTCTGATTAATTTCACTCATTGGTATTAACACATTTCTTGTTCTAAAACGAAATTTAAAAAAACCAAAAATTGAATTAATAAAATGTTCAAAAAATCGAAAAATTAAGATTCAACTCTGATTTAACTAATTTTCTTTCTTTTCACAAATAGACTACCAAATAGTGTTTTGTGTGACTAAGTTTCAAAATCCCATTACACTCAAAAAATATATTTTTTCAACATTGTTAAAATAAAGCTTATAGATAATTTTAATTTGTGTTATAAAATAAAAAGTATCTTTTTTTGTTATAGAAGACCTATACATTTGCCGTTCCAAGAAACCAACAATAAACCTTAATTAAATATGGTATTGGTTTATTAAAGTACTATTAATTAATATAAAATTCGAAAAATAAAGGATCAAATTGAAAAATTTATCAAAAAATAGAGTAAATTTTTTGGAAATATACTTATTATAAAAATAAAAGAAAATAAATTGAGAATATTACGAAAAATTTTCAACTAATTGTATTCCTAATTTAAATTTTACTAAACATATCAAGGTGTTTACTTTCAAAATTGATTTCAACTTCGGTATACTATTGGGTAGTTTATTAGATGTTGCTTTGAAACAGGAAGAAAAAAAAATGGATAATATTTTATAACAACAGATTATTGTTGTTGGTGCATAAATTATTTTGATTACTGTAATGGTATTACAATTCAAATTTTTCAAAATGGTAAGATGCGCCTACTTCTCTAAGAAAAAAGTAATCTGTTTTAAGGAGATATTCTTTGAATTTAATTCCCATAATAAGGATATTTCCAAGTAAAAATTGTGTTTCACTTTTTGAAAGAACTTTGAATTTCCTTCTGATTTGAATCGATTTCCAGAAATTAACAAGCCAAATTTATAACTTTACTATCAGCCTTTTGTTGAAATTTACATTTCAATTTGGTTTATTGAAACTATAAAGTAAATAGAGTGACCCAAAAAAACGAATAAATAATATTTATTTAGAAAACTAAAAGCGAAAGACTTTCCCAAAAATGAAAAGAAAATTCGTAAAAAATAAAGAAGAACTTTTTTAGAAAATTACAGAATCCTGGTGCCGAACAATTTAAAAAAAGAGAGTAAGCTATATATACAAATACTTTTATGATTTTGTCTGATGGTTCTTAAAAAATAATAATAATTAGAACCATCAACTTCAATTTATTTTCAACAAGAATTCTCCAAATGAGAATAATCTTGTTTGATCTACAATAAAAGTTTTTCCTTATAAAATACAAGTCTGATAAAACAGATTTCATCAGTTTTTAAAGTATCAAAAGGCATCAGAAAGTAATTCCCTCAACCTAAAACAAGACCAGATAAAATACAAACAAACAAGAACTATTTTATTTTTTTTCATTTTTATCAACCTAAGATTGATCTATTTGTTTCAAAATTGTCTTTGAATTCGATGTCTGTTTTTGGGAACGACTTTTCGAACTTTAATTGGACAGCAAATAATCTTTCGACTGAAAACGAATTATTCCATGATTCTTTAAACCTTTATCCTCCTCTAATACAAAATTCATTCCAAAACAACAAGCACCATACAAAACAATCTCAACAGCAAGAAAACGAGAAGGAAAAAGACAAAGAGAAAGAGAACGAACAACAGCAGCAGCAGCAGCAGCAGCAACAAAATCCTCAGTCTTTGGATGACTTAAACTTACCAATCGCTTCTTTAATGGAAAGTAACTTCAGTGAAAACAATTTTACACTTAACGACTTTTGGGATGTGAAAAATAATGAAGGCAATAAAGAAGACGGTTTATATGAAAGTTATGATCAAGAGGATGAACAACAACAACAACAACAAGTGCAACAACAACAAGTGGAAAACAATGAAGAAAATGACCTTACCTTTGGAGATCCTTTTGAACAAAAACAAAAGCCTTCCTTGCTGAACACCATAGATTTTCGGTTTCCTGGGATTGAACACATTGATCCAAATTTTGTTGGCAAAAATGAAGAAAAATTTTGCTTTGATAAAGTCCCAAAAAACAAAACTGTTTGGAAGGGTAATAATAGCCATTTTTTCAAAAACTTGAATAATTTAAATTATTCACAAATCAAAAATGAGAACGACCAAAGTAAAACACTCAACCAAGGTTATAATTACAAAGACAAAGCCAAAGAAAACAATGAAAACAAAGACGGCTCAACTATTCATCAGAATTTCCCAACAAAGCATCAAATACAGATAAAAACAAAAAATAGTCCCAACGAATTCAAGCTTAAAATCAAGGAAGAGTATGAAAGATTAACTTCAAAAAGAAATCCAATACCAAGACTTCAAGACGATCCAATTGGCAACCAACAATTTAACAAGAGTAACCAAAAAACATTCAACCCAAAGCCATTTGGCAAATTTTCAATAAAATCGAAGCAAAAGGAAAAGTATAAAGACATAAATAAACATAAAAGAAATACGAATGGAAATGAAAAAGAGATTGATAGTGTAAACGAAAAAGCGATTGACAATGAAAAAAAGAATGATCTTTGTGATGAAATTAGATCCAAAAAATTGAAAAAAAAGTTAAATCCAAAATCTAAGAAGAAAAGAACCAAAATTGTATTGGTGAAAAAGAAAATTTCGAATAATATTCAAAATTATATTCAAAAAACCCAAGGTAAGAAGAAAAAGAAAGATAAGAAAAGGAACAAGACACAAAAGAATTATTCTGATAATTATAAAAATAATAAGAACCTTAATAATAAGAAAAAAACCAAAAAAAAATCTAATAAACAAAGTTATAGTCAAAATGATACGAATAATAAGAATTCAAAATTTTATATCAAAAAACCAAAAAAAAGCCAAAAGAACCAAAAAATCATTTTAAAATATTACAATGTGCAAAATAACCATAATAATTTAAACAAATCTCATGCCAAACCTCCCAAAGAAAAAATTCAAATTTATGCTCATCATAATAATCAGAATAATAAGATCAACATCAAGAAAAAAAAGAAAGAAAAGAATACAATGATGAAAAGAGATAGTATTAATGAAAAAGAGAAAATAAGAGAAAAAGACAGGGGGGCAGGGAGAGGAAGAGAAAAGAAAGGGGGGAGGAAGAAAGGGGGGAGAAACGAAAAGGAAAGGGAAAAAAAAAGGCAAAGGGGAAGGGGGAAGGAAAAAGAAAAGGAAAAAGAAAAAGAAAAAGAAAAAGAAAAAGAAAAAGAGAGGAAAAAGAAGATGAAAATTCAATATTATTTAAAAAAAAAAAAGAAGAAAAGTAAAAAAAGTAAAAAATATAAATTAAAAGATAATTCTTTTGGAAAAGAATTAAAAGAAAGAAAAAGAATTCATAAACAATTAAGATTAGATAAAAATCGAAACAAGATCCATTCAAAAAAATCAAAAAAATTTTTCTTTTCTTTTAGATCTCCAATCATATTACATAAAAATAAAAAAATCAGATTAAATTTTAAAACTTCACGAACAAATAATAATAATAATAATAATAATAATAATAATGAAGATGATGATGATAATGTGGATGAGAATAATGTACTCTCAAGATATTCTAATTATGGTTTTGTTGAGAATCCGAAAATAAAAAAAAAAATCACAAAATATTCGAGCAATAATTCTAATTTTCAAAAAAAAAAGAAACTTTCTTCATCATTTCCAAGTGATGCAATAACATTGTCATCATCTTGTTCAAATTCTTCTTCTTTAACTTTCTCAATGTCCTCATTATCGATCTCGTCAAATTCGTTAACTATGTCTTCTTCATCTTCCTCGGTATCGTTAACTGCTTCGTTGTATTTAGATTCTGCAAACACTTTATCATCCTCGCACTCCTCAAATTCTTTATCATCATCATCATCATCCTCGGTGTTTCCCTCTTCGTTAGGTTATAAGAAGAAAAACAAATTAAATTCAAAAAACAAAATCACTTCAACAAATAAAAGTAAACAAAACAATAACCACAATAATAGCAGCATAGACAATAAAGACAATAAAAGTGAAAGAATGGTCACTTCAAAATTAGCAAAAAGGATTTTCGAAAAATGGTTTCAAAAAAATTGTCAAAAAGAAGTTGGCCCATATCCAACGAAAAAAATTAAAAAAAAATTAGCAAAGAAAACATTTACCTCGCAAATACATGTCAACCGGTGGTTTGCTCAGCGTAGAAGAGTGGAAAAAATGAAATGGGTAAACGAACAAATCGGAAAACCCCCTTGGTTGAAAAAAAAGGGGAGACCAAGAAAGAAAGAAATTATAGATTAAATATTCAAAACCAATTTGAAGAATATTATGTCCAAATTCAAGATTGTTTATAGATCAAATATAGTATTATTTTTACTACAAATAAATCAATAAATACCTTTACATTAACAATTTTCAATTATTATTATTATTATTTTATTGAATGTAAGAGAAGTTATATCAAAAGATAGAACCCCCTGTTTTTCAGAACAACTAAACTTTATTTTGTGATTGTTCTCTCCATTATAACTTTGACAGTATTATAAAATCAAAGGTATTGCTTTTATTTTAACAATTGAGAAATACAAATAGAGAATACTCCAAAATGCAAGAAATTTTTTTTTTATGGTTGAAAAAGCAAAAACAACAAGAAACGAGAAACTAAATAGATCTAGAAAAAAAAAGAAAAAAAAAAATTTAAAATAAAAAAGAAGAAAAAAAAAAGAATAATTTTGAAGCAGTTAACAAGTAATAATTTTTAAAAAATGAAAAAAAAAAAAAAAAAGATTAGGTTTGAAGCGATTTATAAGTAATAATTTTTCAAAAATCAAAATAAAAACAATCCTATCGTTTAATTAATTAGTAAAAATCAAAAAATAATACGCTTTTGTGTAATTAAGAAAGCATAAATCACAGTCACGATACTTTTTGTTAATTTCATTTTAGTTTGATAGTTGATCCTGAAAGTTCATTTTGGAATTTACATGTTTAATTGTTATCTTTTCTTTTCTTTTTTTTTGATATGATTGGCTTCTGCAATTGATAGTTTTCGTCTTTGATTTTTATTTTTTTATTTCCAACTTATACTTTATTGTTTTAGTATCTCTGTGCTAGCAAGTAACCCCTTAATCTTTTTAGTTCGTAGCCCTTTTTCACAGTTTTAATAAATTCAACCAGGGAAAAAATTGAAAAAAATAAAAGTTATTTAAATTTAGAGTTTAAATAACAATTAAAAATTTATTCATTTTCAATTTTTCATTTTTGTTTTTTCGAAAAATAACAAGTTTTTTTTTAATTTTTGAATATGATTTTTACTTTACTTTTATCATTTTCGTCTGTTATCCAGAAAAAACAAAATATTGAACTATTTTTAATAAAACAATCATAATTTAATAAATATTGCCAGGGTGAGTATTTTTATAAATTTATAATTATTTGTTTTGTAAAATATTTTAATTGATTTATTTTTTATGGAATTTGATAATTTCTTTAATCTTATCTTGATCAAAATTTTCCGGTAAGTCAATGGTGAGATAATGAATTTTTATTAATTATAAATTTTTATAATATAATTAATAATATTAGTATTTGGTTTTTAATTAATTTATTTTACAAAATCGTTCTTTACTATTAATACGGTTTCATTATTTAAAAACATTTTTGTTAAATTTTCTTTGATTTTAATTAATGTTACCAAAAAAAATAATTCTTATTATATATTTTATTTATTTGATTAAGTAAAAATTGGTTATACTTTATGATCTGTCAAAAATATATTATCAAAGTATATTTTTAAAAAATAATCAAAATGAAATACGATATTTCCAAAAAGGTGGGCAAATTTATTTTAAAATGCATGTATTAAACCCAATCATTAAAACAATAGTTAAATGAACAAAAACGTATACAAATATTTATTGATTCTTGAAAACATTCAATTAGTTTGTCAGTATGATATTGCCTAAATAAAACAGATTTCAAATTTTCTGATCTCAATTTTATCTGATATTTTTTCAGGGTGAAAATTGGTATTTATTATTTTCTTTTTGAACCAAAAAATTGTTTGCAGAACTTGTTGAATCTGTTTAAATATTATAACATAACGAAAATCTATAACTATATTTTATTATTTAAAAAATCATTTGTACCCTTACCATATTTCCTGTTTTGTTATTGAAATTGGTTGTAAAATATAAACTCTTATTCAGTCAAACGGGGATCGTTATATTGATGAAATAGAATATATTTTCTGTGTTAAATTCATTATTCGTCTGAAAATAAATTTTCAATTTTTAGATCAAAATCATTTTTTCTCATTTTATATAATTTTTTTTTTGTCAATTTTTTTTTTTTTTTTTCTTTCTTTTTTATTTTTTAAAAATTCAATTTGAGAAAAAAGAATGTTTGAAACTCCAAATCAACATTACAAAAAAGTGAGGATTTGTAATTTATATTAAAAATGAATACATTTACAATTAAAAAAACTTTGTTTCAACAATTTTAATTTCCAAAAAAAATTGAGAACTTTTACACAGGACAGTTCAATCAATGTGTTGCAAAAATTATTTTATCATTATTTTTTTTTTTTTGAAATTTATGTTTTGATCAGGTATTTCTTTTATGAGTCTAAACTCTGATCAAAGTTTATTATTACTCTTTTTTCTTAGGAATCGTATATTTGTTGATTTTTAAAAATAAAGTGAATTTTTCATTTTTGGGCTGGTACCACTTTGAGTGAAACCAAGTTTATTTCCAAAAAAAGTATTATACATATGTTTTATTTCATTTTTTGGAAATATTTCAACTAATTATATTTTGAATAAAATATCATAATCATTGATTTAATCATTATTAATATTTAACTTCATTTGTTATTATCAATTAATGAATACCTCCACTAACGAAGATGATTTTTTATGAAATGAAAAAAAATATGTACACTTTTTTGGAAATACCTTCTATTTATTTTTCATAATTTAATCTTGATTTAAAACTCAAATACCAGAATTTTGGTTTGTAAAAAAATATAAATAAAAATAATAAATCTTTTCCATTATTTTTTCAAGATTTTATTTATTATATATCTATTCATATATATAAATATATATATATATATATATATATATATATATATATATATATCAATTAAAGTTAATAAATGAAAAGCCAAAACATAAAGTAAAAATAAAATTAGAAAAAAAAAAAAAAAAAAAAAAGATTCTTAAATTACATATTACTACTTCTCGTTTGATAAATTTCATTAATGTGTGATCTAAAGTCATTTTGCATTTTAATAATTATTTTAGCCAGTTTGTATTTACTTTGGCTATTGGGCAAGGAACAGATGAAAGCATATTTAAATCCCATTTCCAATTTAACTATTTTATTTTTTTTAGGGTGTGGAGTTATTCTTACTTGTTCGATTTCCATGAATGAAAATTCTTCTTTGTTTTGAAAAAACCCTATAATTTTAATTTCCCATTTATTTGGGAAAATTTGAATTGATCCGTTACTAACAATATTAAAATTTTGGTCAAGAATTTCAACTTTAAATTCTTTAATTTTTTCCTGTTTATTAATTGATTCTTTATTCTTTAGCAATGGGCTGTTTTGTAATTTTTCAATATCCCTGATGATTTTTTGTTTTAATAAAGTTTTGTCGATTGTATCATGAAGAAAATGCAAAATTTTTAAAAATTCTTCACTTAACAGTGGATCTGGAAACTTTATCAAAATCTTTTCAGAATTCGGCTCTGTATGGTTCCTATTCGAAATCGCATTTTCGTCAATGACCTCGTTTTTATTTGTATTATTCGGGCTGTTATTTATATTTTTAGGTTTATTGATCTGATCCTTATTTACTTCATTGGTTTGATTGCCATTATAATTTAAAACCATGGTACAATTTCTCAAATTCTTTGGATCGAATTGAATTAATAATTTATTGTATTTGCAAAAATATTGTTGATCTGTCGTGATGATTTTCAAATGGTCGTCATTTAATTTAATCATTGTATCTTTATCGAAAATCTCCTTATTTTCTTTCATTCTTTGGACTTTAAAATACAGGCCTATGGGGATATATTTCACAGCCTGCGCTGGTTTAAATCTAGAAAACCTCCAAATGAAATACATTTTTTGTTTAGGGTTACTAAAGGAAACGTGGAAAAATTCTTCATTGTTAAGATTGCCGCTGGGCCTAAAAATTAAATCAAGTAAAGATGTGTTGAAGATTGAAAATTCAAAATCAACATTCGCAATTGTGGCATCTATTTGTTTCAAATTTTGCTTTTGGTAATTATCATTATTTGCATTTTTTTTCTTTTGATTGATTTCAACGTTCTGGAATACACTAAGCGAAACCCCCATTGGGTACAACCTTAAAATCGCTTCATTTTCTGTTCTTTTCATTTTGTTATTATACAAAACAATTCTAAAAGCAATTGCGCTGGTTCCATATTTTTTAATAGTTTCTGATTTGTCAAATAGAATAATTGATTTTCTTAGGCAAATCTTCTTATAAAAAATGATAAAGGCATTTCGGTGACCTTTATTGGCAAATTCAATTTCAATTTGTCTTTGCTTTTTGATTAAATTATTCTTATTCTTTGAGCTATTCAAACTGGGGCTTGTATTTCTATTTCGTATTCTATTCCGACTCAGATTTTTAAATTTAACTCTAATTAAAGTATCCCGTTGCTTGTCAATAACAATTTGTACACACCTGGTATCAAGGGCGTCAACAATTACATTATTGCCAAGTGAGATTGTTTGGAAATATTTTTTATTCCTTGATAATTTTTTTTTTTGGAAACTGTCGTTGCTATTAAAATTTAAATTGTCCTCAGAAGAATACATTGAATTTGATTCGGATTCTGATTCATCCTCTGTCTCATCTTCGTCTTCATTTCTACTTCCCATGCCCTTGTCCGTGTTGGTGTGATTGTCCTTATCCATATTTTTATTGGTTTGGGTTTCTTTTTCATTGTCTTCTCTGCTTTGCAAATTCTTATTGATCGCATTAATATTTTTTTTCTTATTTTTGTTCTTGTTCTTTTTCGTTTTCTTTTTCTTTTTCTTTGATTTTGTTTTTGTTTCCTTTTTTTTTTTAATCACTTTTTTGAGAATTTTCTTCTCGCTCAACTGTTTCATGTTTTGGTTCATATGGAATGTTTTTTTAAATTGTAAAATTGTTACCCTTAAATTTGTTAATAACAAAGTAGAAATGCAGCCATTCACCTTCGCCCTCAGCGCTCTAATGGGCTGTGAGATTGCACCGGCTATATACCTTTGATGGGAGTTCTTAAAGGATGAACAAAAATCTTTTGCTTCAATTGAATTTGAAAAAAATATTTTTAAAAAGCCGATTTGTTTGCCAAGTTCTAAAATAATTAATTGCTTGGAAAAGTCTTTTTCATTTTTCTTATTCTTTTGTTCATAATTTATTGAAATCCTCGGCAAATATTCATAATATAAATTTTGAATTTTTGTCTTGACAATAAAACAAGAGTGTTTGACGAGAATGTGCCCATCTATTATCCCTCCATTTTTGGTTTGGATTTGGATTTTAAAAATATTAATTTCATCTTCAATTATCCCTCTTGAAAACTCATGCTTTCGAATTTTGAATTCTTTTACGAACTGATCTTTCATTGTTTTACTCACAAAGGAAATATTAATAAAATTTTTTTCATCAAAATTAAATCTACAGAAGGTAGGATCGTTTAAATCGCTAAAAATCTTTGAATAAATGCTATATTTTCTTTGGATTTTGAGAATTTTTTCATTCAATTCTTTTTGCTCTGTTTCTGTTTCTGTTTCTTTTTCTTTTTCCCCGTTTTTTTGTTGTTGTTGTTGTTCTTTTTGGTTTTTTATTAAATTGAAATTTAATTCAAACCAATTTTCATAAAGAAATAATTTTCCAAACCCAACAACCACTTCAGAGGAATTGTACACTGTTATTTCATAAGAGCGTAATGGATTTTTTTTGTTTTTTTTTAGATCGTTTGCTTTCAGTTTATATCCTGACAAAAGATGGGAGGTACCAATGTCCCCTTCAATTCTCCCTGCTTGCTGTTCAGGGACTAACAAATGCACGTATGCTGCCAAAGTTGATCTGGAACGGATTTTAAAATGGAATTGGGAAAAAGTAATGAAGGTGTTCAGGATCACATTACTGAAAAGAGGATCCTTTGCCGAGAAAACTAAGCGCTCACCAGTTCTTGAAATAAACAAGAGTAATAAGTGGTTATTGGCATGAAGGAATAGCTTTTGTGAAATATGATAACCTTCTTCAAGTAGAATTTCCGGTTCTTTATTTTGTTGGCTTCGAGTCGTAGATACAACCATTACACGATCCTCTAAAATTCGAAAGTAGACCTCACTCTCCGTCATTTCACAATTCTTGGAATTGTAAATTAAAGTTAAACGGAATTTGGTTTCTTTCTTATTCACGATCCGGCCTATAATGTTATGTAATTTCTCAATCGAAATTCCATTTGATTTCTTTGAAATCACAAGCACGGAAAGTGGTACACTTTCATAAGATACAGGCAAGGACTGCGCTAATGGGATAATACTTGATTTTCCTGTGTTATCAAAAATGGAGACATAGCGGTGTTGTGGATGTCTTCTTAATCTTAATGAGTCTTTCTGTCGTGAAGACAATTTTAACATTAATTATTCCAGAAAGAAAACAGAAGAAAAATGAAAAATAAACTTTTTGTTTCAATTAGTTTCTATTGAAAGTGTGAGGAATTAAAAGTTAAGCGTGTTACCTCAATAGGAAATTGGAGAAACAGTTTTAAGACCATCTTTTAATCTGAAAGTTCATTTCAAGGAAGTTTTGATGATGTTTTTTGTTTTATATTCCTTTTTAAGAGGTGAACCACACAACAAATACTGTTATAATCAAAGTGTGTTGTTAGTTGAGTGTAAATGATATAATGAGTTTTAAGTTCAAACGATTTGAAAAAATTTATTTATAATTTTATTTCACAATGAAAAATTAAAACTTTTTTTACAAATGATCAAAATTAAAAGATGTTTATTTTAGTAAATATTTTTCAAAATACCTATTTCTAAATCGTTTAAATTGGAAATTGAAACCTTACTATTTGTTGCAAAATAAATAGAATAAAATTTCCATTCTACTTGAGAAAAAAGATTTCTATGATAACAACTAATGAAACATTTCAAATTTTTAATAATCTTTAAAGAAGTTTAAATAATGAACTTCCCATTTAGAATTGAAGATTTTGATGATTTATTTTAATTCTTGGTGTGTGATTTTTTTATCGAAAGGTGAATGAAAATTTTGATATTTTTATTTTGTAATTAGCAATTGTATTTCGATATTTGCTAATTCTTATTTAATACTTTGAAAAGGAATTAGTATTTAAATTCCATAGTTTTACTCTATAATCGTTTAGCTATAAACCCAAAGACTGATTATTTTTGTTTACTTTTTATTAAGATAGTTGTATTTTCAATATATTTCTTATATATAAAAATAAACTGTCACAATGATCTCTAGAGTTGATTATTTAATTTTATAAAAAAAAAATGACTTTTTTAACCACTAATATATATTTTGCGACAAATTTAAGAAAGATAATTTACAACTTTGAAGTTTTAATATTGATTTTTCAGTTTTGATATTTAGGGCGAAATATATTTTTTTCTTAAGATACAGATCTTTTTTACTTATACAAGAATAAATTTTTTATAAACTCTTTTTCAAATAAAAATCTAAAACCTCTCAAATCATCAATACCATCGAATTTGCTTCTTAATAAGATAATTACTTATTCTTGATTTTCATTTTAATTATTAATTTTTTCATATTTTCATTTTTTTATGGATATTGAACAGTTGGAAAATGAAAAAGCAAGATAAGAAGAAACCGCAATTAGACCAGGAAAATTTTTTCAAAAAAAAATCTCTAAATTTTGTATTTTTGAAATACACTCATATAATAAACATTATTAAACATAACAATTTTCAAAAAGGTTTACAACTTTAATAGATATTAATAGGAATTGAAAATAAAATGAAATTTTTCAGTAATATTTTTTTCATTTTTAATTTGTAAAATTTTTGAATTTTTTAATTAACTTAGTAGGGGGATATTTTTCAAGTATTTTTTTAATAGTCTAAAAAGAAATAAATTTTTCAATTTTATTATAGCACAAATTATTTCAATCAAAAGATAACGCTAAATTAAATTGTAAATCTGATTTTTTATCTGTTTTTAGAATATTTTTTATAATTTTATTTTTTTCCCTGTTTGGGTTTTTATATATATTCCCGATTGTTTTCTGCAAATTTCTTTAAAATTTATTCTTTTTTCAATCTTAATGCTCAATCAAAAATTAATTCATTTCAACTTCTTTCATAAAAAAAAATACCCCAAAAATAGGTGTTTTTTTCAAAAGTCGGTATTTTTGAAAATTGGGGTATTCAGATTTCCATGAGTTTAATAGCTATCTTTTCTTAATTGTATAAAATCATCATAACTTTGAAAAAATAATTTATTAAAGATATATAACAGAAATACAATGTATAGTTTTGGTTAACTTTAATTTTCGGTGTTTAAATTTTCCTTGAAGTGCAATTTTCAAAATATTTAATTTTAATTTTTATTGTTTTGTTTTAATGAGTTTGAAAGATTCATTTGAGCGTTTTTTTATGTTTTAAAGTGTTTTTTTAAATTTCAGAATGATACTACAATTAATTTGATTCAATTATGAATAATTCTTGAAATTTTATGTACCCATTTATTTAAAAAGGAGTTTAGTTGAGATTATCAAATATTAATATTTAACTAAAAGAATTTTTGAGACACATTCAAGCTTTGAATTACTAAAGTAATTTAAATCCAATAACAACATACTTTACTCTTAAACTTCTCATTGGTAGGCCTAGATCCCTTAATTTCCACAAGATATTATATTTTGATTATTTCTCTGTAAGCTTAAAGAGAAAAAGTTTTTGGAAATTGTTTGACCTACACTTTCTTATTATACTCTGAGGGATTATTATCAAAATTGATTCTGTAATAATTCTTATATTGGTATAATTCAAAACGATTTAGATAAGTTTTATTTTGTTTAAAAGATATCAAAAAATTCTCTTCAAATTTTTGAGATAATTAAGTTCTCATTTTATTCCAGGCTATCTTAAAAAAAGGACAAAAAATAACATATTTACAAAGATGGTTTTTTGAGTTTATACCTTAGATCAATTTATTGATGTTAACTTATCCTTTCGATTTTTGCTATTTTTAAATTGTGAATTGTTATTGTTTTTATTCAAAATATAATTTTAGGATGATTTTGAGAGTTTCTAATTATTAAAATGGGGTGTAAGATAAATTAATTTATTAAATTTTATGTAGATCAAGTATTGCAGCTTATACTAATTTTCAAAAAAAATGTGAAAATTAAAAGAGTTTAATAATTATCAGACACATCCAATTTGAATGCTTTTAACAAACAATAATAATAAAAAAATCTGAGTTGATAATTTTTAAATCAAATTGATCAGTTTGTTTTAGACTTGAACTTTAAAGTTGATTTTAGGAAATTATGCATTAGAGAAAATTTTTAAAAATTATTGAGAAAAATTGGTAGAATTTTTTACATTTTTTTTTTATTTATTCTATTTAAGAAAATTTTTAAATATATTATTTGTTTTTAATTTTAATTTACATTTTATTTTGATTATTGGTATTAACTATTCCATTCCAGATAATAAAATCTTTAAATTTTGTTCGTTTACTCCAAAATAGGTTTATTATAATTCTCTCTAGACAATATTAAAGATTGCACCTATCATGGAATTATAATCAGCTTTTTTTTTTTTGAATTCACAAAAATAACCTCATTTAATTTCTTTTTTTTTTATGATCACAAGAAATTTTTTTGATTAAATTAGCATGGGTTTAAAGTATTTTTGTTATTTGAAGAATGAATTCTGAATAAAATTATTTGGATAATATATAATTAACTTTAGTGGCCGAAATAAGTATACATATATTTATATATATATATATATATATATATATATATATTATATTTTTTGAATGGTTTTTCATATTTCTAATTATTAAAATATCAGGTTTTTATATATTTAGAATGATTTAAAAGTGAATTACAAATTATATTTAATTATTTGTTGTTCTTATTTAATAAAGGATAATTTTATATATTTTGCAATGTATTATTTATGGTGAGTTACAATTTTTGAAATGGTGCTTAGAATAAACTAATTTTATTCTCAATTATTAAAATCAAAAATTAAAAAAAAGTGAGTGACAATTTTTGAAATGAGTATTACAAATTTTTTATTACTGAACTTTCCTTGAAAAAATTTAACAACAAGATTTATATTTTATAATTAAAATCATTTCCAAAAAGATTGCATAATTGAAATTTTATTAGTGATAATTTTACTTTTTGAAGATTTTTTTTTGCCGCATTTGATCTTTTACAAAAAAAAAAGGAAAAATAAAAATAAACGGATTTTACAAAAAAAAAGAAAAAGAAAAACTCTTCAAAAACAAAGAAAAAGAAAAAAAAAGTCAAAATATTAAAAAAAGGAAGAAGAAATGTTTCAAAAAATAAAGAAAAAAAAATGAAATTTAAAAGAGTAAAACAAAAATTTGCAAAAAATAGAAAAAAAGATTCTGATCTAAAAATTTGAAGGTATTTTTTTGAATAATATTGGAATAAACCCTGGAAAAAGCTTTAATTAACATTATAAAGTGTGTTGAATTTTTACAAATCGAGTTGAAATTAAATTTCTATCAATTTTTTTTTTTTTCATTAATTTCTTTTTTACCAAATTCTAAATATAATATTTCAACTAAAAGTCAAATATTTAATTTTTTTGAATAAAAAAAAAATAGTTTGTATTTCTTCATTTAAATACCAATTAGAGATTTTTTTTTTTTTTTCATTTCATTTTTTGAATTACCTAACTTCATTCCGTCAATCAAAATTTTTAATTCAAGGATTGATATTAGGATAAAGGCTGAGTTGCTCAAAATAGAAGAACTAAAATAAAAAAGTTGTTGGAACCGAACAGCATGATAGTACTATATATTGATATATAAATATTTTTACCAAAATTTTAATAAAATATCTAATGGATTTTTTTGTTAGTCCATCTCCAAAATTTTTAACACATGCTAATTTATTAGTATTGATAATTCATAGATTTTTACCTTTTTTGAAAATTATATTAATTTTTTTTTTTTGCTAATTAATTTTTATTTTTCACAATTTATCTTCAGTTTTGATTTTTCTTTAATTAATATATGTTTTTATTATCGTTAATTATTATATGTTTGATATTCTTAAGAGGGTTTAAAAAAGCTGTTTGAAATATTATTGAACTAATAATTATTGAATATTTCCCTAAAGTGGAAATTAATAAAATATTATTTTAATAGTTTTTTAAAAATGAAATTTGAAAATCTAAATCTAGTAACTAAAAAAAGTATCCCGGTATTCAAATTATACTATTTTGAACTTGAAAAAGAATGAAACTTGAAGATTTTTTTAATAGCTTCAGCAAGTGGTTTTAAACATACATACTTTAAGTTGAAAGTTTTTTATTATGTTTTCTGTCAAACTAAACTATATATTCAAAACTTTTTGCTAACCTGAAATAATAAATTGGAAAAACAAAAATTATTTGTTATTCAATCAACAAATACTTTGTTAAATTTTCATTATATTTATTTTTTAACCATTCTAAATATATAAAATCCTGATATTTTAATAATTAAAAACAAAATAAAACCAAAAACTAAATAAAAAACGAGTCTCAATTTTTTAAATGAGCATTACAGATTTTTTATTACTGAACTTTCACTCAAAAAAAGTTGAACAACAAGATTTTTTATGAATAATTAAATCCGTTTTCAAAGACATTACATCGCCGCAATTTTCAAAGTGATTATTGGTCTTTTCGACGATCTTTTTTTTTTTCCACTTGATCTTTATAAAAAAAAAAATAAATAAAACCAAAAACATAAAAAAAAGTAAATTAAAATTTTTAAAAAGAGTAATAGGAATTGTTAATACTGTTGTTTGCCGAAATAAGGTTAAAAAGAAGATTTTTTTGAATATTCAATTTAAACATTAAAATCTCTATTACATAGTCTCAATTTTCTTAGCTATTTTTTTTTTTGATGATCTTAGTTTTTTTCCATATGATCTTTTGCTAAAAAAAAAAAACAAGAAAAACAAAAAGAAAAAGAGAAAGTAAAAGAGAAACAAAAATTTGAAAAATAAAAGAAAAAGAAAAATAACGAAAAAGAAAAAAAACTCTATTACAAAAAAATTAGAATTTGAACAATAAAAAGGTATTTTTGCTAAAATTTATTAAATTTTACAATTTTTGATCTTTCAAATATTAGAAACAATTGAATAATCTTTTCAGTTTTTTCTATTTATCTGAAATCAGTTTACTCATATTATTCATCATAAGATTAATATTATTACTACTAAATTGAATTTTCGGTTTTATAATAAAAGAAATAAAAAAACAAAGAAATAGCAGAAAAAATGAGAAAAAAATCTTAAAATCAAAATAAAATATAAATAGAAAGAGTTTAAGTATTTATTTTCTCTTACTTATATTATCTATGCATAATTATTTTATGTATTTAGTTTCAAATCTCTTAAAAATTGAAGACTTTATTTGTGATTTAAAAGAGTAACAAAAAAAGTTGAAAATGTATTTTAAAGTAAGGTATATCTCGTAAATAACAACTTTCAGAAATACCTGGTTATATTTCATCTGAAGTATTTGGTTAGTACTTGAAGAAAAATCTTTTCTTATTAAGATTAAACTCATTGTGAAAACGACCAATTTCTGTTTTTTTCGGAACTTTAAATTGTAAATCTTTTTAAAAATTTTATTTTTTTTTGAAAAATAGTATTACAATTCAATATAAAGTATTTAAAATCGAGATTTTTTGAAATAAATTATTAATTTTTTAAAGGGTTAATTTTATTTTTAATATAAAATTTAAAATAATAAAGATTAAAATTTACAATAATTCTTGGTTTTTTATTATGACTTAGGGGAAAATGAAATATCGATCTTTAATGCAACCCTCTTGAATTTGATTGATGAAATTGAAATAATGTGGGTTTTAGTTAGATTATATTTTTCTATATGGCTTTAATCGTCATTCAAATTCTTCAAAACTTGAAAAAAATCTTGTGTTACACAGGTATGACGATTTTTTTGATTTCATGAAACGTGTTTGCGCACGCGTGAGCGACGTGTAAAATTCGTTTCTCAAATATATATATATATATATATATATATTCGTATGGAATATTTTTGTTAAGGGTAAATCGAAAAAAAAAACACACTAATTTCATCTGTTACAAATAATTACACATTCGATTTTTTTGTCAAAAAAAATATTTTAATTGAATCTTTATTTACACATCTCAAAAATATTCAATTATTGAAACCAAAAAAAAAATTACTAAATAAAATATAAAAAAAAGTAAAATAATGGGAAGAATAATTTATTAGAGATAACGAATTTAGGTTGTTATCAAAAAAATTTTAAATCAAAATTTATTTTAATGTAATGAAAGATTTTTCAAAAACTAAATTTATGATCGATCACAAAAAAAATAGAAGTTTATACAAAAAAAAATCATATTAAATATTAATGATTGTACATCAAATATGCCAGACACTTTAATTTAAACCTTTTATATTTGTGAAAGGAGGGCTACTAATTAATCTTTGTTGATTAATCAATTTCCGTTAGTTATTGTAAAGTAAATAAACATTAGAATAGAATATATGAATTTAATAAAGAGATATTATAATAATTCTTATAATTAAATAAAAAGGTGAAAGAGCTTATTACTACGGTTAAGCAAGTTTGAATTTCCCCAACATTTAAACAATTAAAAATTGTGAAAAGGGTATAAATAGTAATTTTGAATGGAAAAGAACCATAAGAATTGTTTAAAAACAATTCTGTAAAAAAAGAAATAATAAAAAAATGAAATTATTTTTTGATATTACATAATAAAGACTTCCCCAGGAACTACCTGTTAAGAAATAAGACATGTGATAATCTATAAATTAAAAAAAAGTTAGGTGTAAAAATGGTTTTCAAGTATCAAAAAAAAAAATAAGTAATATAATTGCCTAACTCATAACTTGAAGCTGAGTTCATATAAATAAAAAAAAATTAATGATCAGATTTTCCAAATTAGTATTTGTGAAAAAAAATTTTTTTTTAAGTTGATAATTTGAAATATTTTTTTATGATCAATAAAAAATAGTTAGCGGGTGTGTATGTAATCACCATATAAAAAAGTTAAGTGAGCTGATCTAATTTGGAAAAGGTAAAAAAGTGAAAATTTGACCACTTTTCTTCGCCAAATAGTAAATTTAAAAAAAAATTAAAAATTTTCCTCAGTGTTTAAAGCGTTGACAATTTTCAAGAGTTTAAAACAGAAAACATAGCATTTATTATTTTCGCATTTTAAAAATAGAAACTCAAACTTTTTTCATCATTTTAAAACAAAAATCCCCACTTAAATTTAAATCACACATTTCCCTAGTTTTTCAATACTTTGAAGGAAATTACTTCCTTCCTGATTTTTAATTGTTTTTTTTTCCGTTCCTTCCTTGTTTTTAAGTTTTTTCGTTTGCGTTTTTTCACATCCCAGAAACGAAAGGTATGATTTCAAAAGAATTCGAGGACTTTTTCAAAAAAAAAAAAACGAAAACAACGGTTGAAACGAAAAAACATATAAAAAGGTTGAAAAAACGCGATTTTATAAACCTTTCGCTGTTTTTAAACGAAAAATCATACAACCCGTGTATTGATTATTTATACTAATATGTATAATTTAACTTTAAATATTTTTTAAAAAAAAAGTTCCACATTTTTAACATTTTTATTTATTTTTAAGGTTGGAATGTTTAAAAAAAACATTGAACCAGATGAGGAGAAGCAGTTAAAATTATTAAATTGGTATCTTCGAATTAAAAAAGTAACCAAAATATCACAGTCGTTAGAAGTTTTTAAAACTTGAATTTGTTTTCTATTTTTTTTTTTACATTACCACTTTTTATCACACCAGTAATTTGTTTCTCAAAATAAAACTCAGAATAAGATTTTTTGTCTTTTAGAATTAAATATTAAATTTAGAAATAAAGAAAGTAAGTATTTCAGCTATTTGATATCAGATCAAAAAATATATAATTTATTTATGTTTTAATCTTAATT
This sequence comes from Anaeramoeba flamelloides, assembly GCA_027625915.1. Lineage (NCBI taxonomy): Eukaryota > Anaeramoebidae > Anaeramoeba > Anaeramoeba flamelloides. The sequence continues at coordinate 4,361,110 of JANTQA010000060.1, read as the reverse complement.
AATTTTTCCATTTTTTCCTTTATATATTATTATTTAGCCAGAAATATCTAAACAAGGATGCCTTCTCTTCCCCTTTTTATTAATTAATTTATGTTTTTGGTTGAATAATTTCGTTTATTGATATAATTTCGTTACAATCGGGAATTCATCATCCATAGTATTTCCTTTCTCCCATAATGTTTACAATCCCTGAAATTGATAAAAAAAGATTACCTTGTAATTGGGGAAATGACTACTTGTTATTTTTGTTCTTAGGTGATCGATCTTTAACTTGATATGGGTTTTGTTAATAGGTTAAAAGGATAATTTAAGACAATTTCTTATTTTTTTTTTTTTGTTTTTTACAAAAATCCAAATTGAAGAGTCAATACAAACAGACTGGGATGTAATTTTTTAAAAAAATGTGATTAATGGGTTGTAAATTGAATTTTTTTATTAATATTTTATCTTATTTGGAGCTTTTAAAAAAAAATACTTTTAATTTTTTTGAGGCAATTGAAGAAAAGGGAAATAAAAATTTAGATCTATAATAAATTTCAAAATTTTCCATATATTTAAAAGAGTTAAATATATCAAAATTATATAATTTCATTCCAATTGGAAATAATTTTGATTTATATACAAATATGAAAATCATTTTATCATCTAATAGTTTTTAGTTTTCATGTTATTTTTTGAATTACGTAAAATAATCGTTCGATCAATAATATTTTAGGATATTTAATATTAGGCTAAAGTTGGGTTGTTCAAAATAGAAGAACTTAAATAAAATTAGTTGAGAGTACTAGCCATTTGATCAATCAATAATCCTGATAGAATTTATACAAATTCAGTAACCCAATCATTTTTTTGTTAGCCCTCTCCAACATTTTTTACACACTCGTTATTGAAATGATAATGCTGTAATTATTTTATGTTTTATGAATGTTTTAATTTATAAGCAATTGTTAACCTTCCAATTGGTTAATAATTCTAATTTAGTATTTCTTCTCGAATTGATTAAATCGGATTTTTTTTATTTTGAAAATTGTGTTTCTGTGAAGTTGAAAATTTTAAATTGGAGTTTGGAACCCAAAAACCAAAAATCATTATTAAATTACATGTTGACATATTAGGCTTACACTCTTCAATTTGGATTTTTGTAAAAAACAAAAAAAAATACGAAATTGAAACAATCACCTTATTAATCTAATAATAAAATCCTTAACAAGTCATAGATCGATCACCTAAGAACCAAAATAACAAGTAGTTACGCCTATTACAAGATGACATTTTGAAAAATAGAAAAAATTTGATTATTTTGAAAGGAACAAATTATGTTATGTGTAATTTACAATTTAGACTTTTTTCAGATTAATAATTTGAGAAATTTTATATCTTTTTTTTTTGAATTTCTAGGTTAAGGTACACTATCCATGAAATCTAGAATAAATGTTAAGTAAGCTTTTTTATAATCGAACCAATAACCAATACTAATGAATTGGAAATTGTTCATGGTTCATGAACGATCCAAAAACTAACTAGATATATATTGTTGTTATTTTTCTCAAGCAAAAATATTGGAAAAAATATAAAAAATGTTGCTATATCTTTCTGATCAACATCACGTAACATATTCGATATTGTTTTCCAAATGTTCTTGTATTGAGTTAAGCTTTTCTTTTCTGGAAAGAAAAAAATAAGCTAAAAATTCGTGAAAAAATATCAAAACTTTTTCAAATTAAAAATATAGGAGGAAATTGTTTAAATTGGGATTTTGGAGTTTTTTTTGGGAAAGAAAATTCAAATTCATAAAGTGAAAAATTCAAGTTACTAAAAATATCAGATCACTTTATCAAAAAAAAAAATATTACAAATAAAAAGGTTTATTTTGGCTTTTGGATCTTATCAATTGACTTTTTGAAATCAAAAAAAAATATCAATTTTTTGATAAAAATTTTTTTACTTAGGATCAAAAAAAGAGTAGCAATGGAAGCAATCAACCATTTAAAAGGAGTTGGAAAAATTCAGTTTCATTTTTACTTTTTTTTTTAAATAATTGAAATGACAGAATTTCAAAAAGAGAAAATAACAAAACATTTTTTTTTATTTATAATTTTGTTGTCTTGGGATGTTTAATTGTCCAAAATTTTTACTCTTTTAGTGGCCAATCAGATAACAACAATTCACCAGACGAAGTTCCAATATCAAATGAGAGTTTGGAACAAATATTAAAAGAAATTAAAATACAAATGAAGATCTTTTATATTTGTTGTTTTTAACATTTCTAACTATTTTCGATAACAATCGCAAAGGATGAAAAATAAATAAAAAAAAAATTTTGTTTTTTGTTTTTAGTCTTTTTTATTTTTTTCATATTGTTTGCCCACAAAAAATAACATTTGCTATTGCTTTTTAAAAAAAAAAACATCTGAATGTATTTTTTTTAGAAGCTTTCAGCTTCACAAATAAATATATTCGATATTTTTTTTTTAAAAAATCAATAACTGCTGATAAAATGTCAATAAAAATGTATAAAATAAATCAAAAAGTAATAAAAAGAGTACGGCATTTTTTTAATTATAAAAATAGAAACAATCTTGGTCATTGAAGAAATTAATAAAAGCAGAACCAATTAGTAAGAGAAAAGAAAAAATGTAAAGTATGTCAAAAATAATAATGTTAAAATGTATATAATTTTTGTAAACAGCGATGATAAAGAATCAAAGGTTTTATAAAACGAGAGCAAATTATTCATTTACTTGGAAACGGAAGACCATTGGGTAAAAGACAGATCCTGTGATATATTCGTTATCAGAGAGTTTGTGAGCGGAAGCAGCGAGTAAGAATTTGAAGTCATTGGAGAAGATAACCTTCAAGATTTCGCCTGTAGCTTCATCAACTTCACAGATTGTACCAACTGGTTCGATCCATGATGAGAAAGTAGGGACTACAACAGTATAGAAGTCTTGAGTAAGGAATTCAGCCATTGCTGAAAAGTTTCTTAATACCTCATCTAGACCTTCGACTCTGTAGTAACCTGGCACAAGAAGTGTACCGTCATTATCGCAACGTTCATTATAGTCTTCTCTGATTTCACAAGCTTCAGATTTTTCGAGGTAAATGTTATCAGTGAGAACAGGGAGGTCTTCGACAAGGTAGGAGGTTTCGCCTGTGGAAATTTCGTATTTGACAACTCTAGCTGCGTCTGTTTCTGAGATATAAAAGAATCTCTTGTTCGAGGAGAGTGTGATACCATTGGCAAAGAATAATCCATCAATGAGTGTTGTATGTTCTTGTGTATTCATATCAAAAACATTGAAAGATCCTTGTCCAACTGGATTTGGATCTAAGACGACGTTAATAACAGAATATCTTTGAACGGTTGTGTGGCTGTTGGTGTAATAGATCTTTTCGCGAATTCTATAAACATCATTCAGGAAAACGCCTGTTTGCTCGAAAATGTTGTTAAATCGACTTCTTCCATGGTTTTTGAATTTGTATTCCCAGATTCCGAAATAGGAATTGACAATGTAAACTTTCCTGGCGTTTGTGTAGAATTTGATTCCAAGAACACGCCCACAAATTGGTTCAAGAATGTATGTTTCGTTTTGGGCGCCAGTGCAATATGCCGCAACTTCTTCATCTGTCCAAAGTTCAAAGTGTTCTGGATTGAAATCTTTTGGGGTCAAAAGAGTCGTTATTTCATTGGTATCAAGCATAACTTTATAAACGTACCCGTTAGCAGTCCCGGTCAAGTAAAAAGTTTGTGTGGGGTCGACGGCAATTTCTTCTGGATAAGGCATCGATAAGGCACTGATGACTGTGATATTTGAGGATTCGGTTGGCATGACTGGGGTTGGCCCTAAGGGGATGCCATCAGTCAGGGCAATAGTGAAAAGCAAGAAAAAGATAAATAAGAGTTTCATATTGTATAATATTATTTTACAATTTAATATTAAATAAAAAATTAATTCTGAAAAATTAATGATTATATTTTCTAGAGATTTTCTTTTTAAAGATTTTTTTTTTTTTTTCATATACTTTTTTTTTTTGATGATATCTTTTGGCGATGACTGTTACTAGTGTGGGATTTATTTTGGGGTTGCGAGAATACCTAATAAGAGAAGAAGAAAAATCTATTTTTAGGGATAGAACAAAAATTTTTTGATTTTCTACCCGAATTTCAAAAAGCAAGACAAAAAGTCTTCATTTAATCCAAACACGCCCAACTAATGAATATTTGTGATTGGAAAAAAGTTCGTATTTTGAGAAAACATTCTATCTCTAAAACTGTTTGGTACTGATCACAAAGATCCAAAATACATGCTTTTTATCATTTTTTTTAATAAAGTATTTTTACTTTTTTTTTTTTTGAAAATTAATTTCGATTTTTCAATTTTAATTTCAAGATTATAACGGAGTTGTTTTTGTTAAAATTTCACTTTGGTAAATTTAGATTTTTGACTGGTTAGAAGATTGATATTTTTTTTTTATCATTTCAAATTTCAAACCAAAGGAAGGAACTTTTTTGAGACATGCCTTTGATACCAGCAGGTGATTCTTCGAGTTTCTGGGAGTTTTTGGTTTTTGCAAATTCTTTTTTTTTTAAATTGATTAGTCTTTTCTGCAAAAAGAGAAAATAATTGGTCTTTTCTTTATTTTATTGTAGAAGACGAAATTTGACAGAATTAATTTATAATTTATTTGTTATCAGGATTTATTTGTGAGTCCTTTTTTTTAACAGAAAACCACTGGGAGAAGATTCTAAAGAATGTCAGATTTCCAAATTGAAAAAATGTAAATGAAGTGACAAATTTTTCACAACCTATATACAAATACTTGTAAAGCCAAAAAAAAAAAAGACTGATAAATCAATTCAATGTCCTAACACCATAGTAAGCAATTCATTAATTGAGATGAATTTTTCAATTTAGTTTTCTTACTATATTCGAAATTCCAATTTAAAGATAATTTATATATTAAATTTCAGAACAAATTTTTAATGAGAAACTTCAAAAGATTAAGCAGAATTCGAAAGTAAATTAATAAAATGAATATACTTTCCTCAAAATTTAAAAAATAGGATTTTAAATTTTGCAATTTTGTGAGAAAATTGAAAAAAGTTTCTTTTTGTTATTCAACGACAAGAGACATTCCAAAAAAACAAACAATGATCTAGGAATAGGTTTTCTCTTCACACCTAACAAAAAAACAAAAAAGTTTTGTCACAAAAACTTGAATTGGACAATCAATTTAAGAATATTTTGTTAATTTTCTTTTCAACAAACAAACTATTCGGCTGATTTACTGGAGAAAATCTGGGAAGTTTGAATAGAAAACTATGATTTAAGAAGAAGGTATAAATCTTCATAACATAACAAACAAACTCCTATTTTTCAATTGACAAAAGTTTATTAACCGATAATCAAAACAAATAAGATTTGTAACTGGATCACTAATACTTCAGAGATGTAGATCAACGAAAAATGCTTTTCCGATAAAAAATTTGTTGTGTTTATTGGTGAACGATGCCCTGAAAACTAAAAGAGTTTCCATTCAAAAGAAGAAATTTTACTTTTTAAGGTGATAATTATTATGATTAATTTTTAATGTAGACATTTCAAAATCCAAAATTTTTTTGATATATCAACTTGATTGCATTCTGTCAACCATAAAAAAACACCCAATACGAATTTAGAGTTTCAGGCAATCAAAGTATTTTTGTTGAATCTTTTGGATTTGATTTTCAAAAAAAAGTTCAGTTTTTTTTTTAGAAAGGAACCGAGGTTATTCAACAAAAATACGTCCTAGTTGCTGTTGTGTTTTCTTGAGTTTTGTGTATATTTCGAAAAGTCAAAAAAACCTAATGAAAACCAATAGATTTTACATAGAGAACAGAAAACCTCAAGAAAACATAGGCAATTGAAGTCACTCACTGAAACTCTCCTAGTATTACAAGTTTTTTATCCAAACTTTAATTTAGGCAAGATTAGAACTTAAAAAAGTTCAACTTTTGTGTGATGCAATGAGAAAGTAGGAGTTTATTTTTTGAAAAATAGAGGTTATATATTGAGACGTATTTGTTTTGAAGATTCAATTCATTTACCAACACATTATCAATATTTGTGGATCTTTTTAATTTTTCAATAAAATCAAAAAATTACCTTTTTTATTTTACTACCTATTTTCCTTTTAATAAATTAATTTTTATTGGTGGTGTTGATCATAAGATTTTCAAAGCGCTACTAATTGACAAATCAGTGTATCAAAAGTTTATGATTTGTTGCAAAATAAATGGAATAAAATTTTCTTTCAGCTTTCCAAAAATAGTTTTTTTTTGAATTCATATAACATTTCCAATTTTTAAATTCTCAAAATCAGTTTAAATTATTAATTAACCTTTTAGAATTGGGATCTTTTGTTGGTTTATTTTAATTATATGATAGGTGGATTTTTTGGAAAAGTTGAATGAAAATAGTGATCTTTATATTTTACAATTAACAGTATTTTTATCATAAGCCAAAAAACTAGGGAAGAGATCAAAAAATCGTTGGTTTACATAAATCAGGTACCTTTTTTTCTTCTTGCCCATGTAATATTTAATACTATCAAGTCGTATACCCTAAGTATAAATCAAATTTGAAGTAAATGTCTGATTATTTTCAGTAAAATTTAATTTATTCATGTCAATAGTTGAAAATTTTAGCGCTAATATTATCAATTGTTTCGAAATTGTGAGTTTTTTTGATGAGAAAAATTTTCTGAAAAATTTACTCTATTTTTCTTCGAAAAATAATCCAATTTGATCCTTCATTTTTATAATTTTTTTTTTAATAATAGAACTTTCAGAAACCAATATCAAATATTACTTTTGGGAAATTTACATCGATTTCTTGGATCTTTTAATGTATCGTCTTTGTATAAAAAAGACACACATTTTGAAAGTTTAAAATACTGATTAACTAATTATTCTATTAGTTATTTAGAGAATACTGTTATTTTCCAATTAAAAAAAGACAATTTTTACTTCAGGTTTCCAATTTTAAGAATTAATTATTACTGCTACAATCAAATTAGCCGAAAAAACTCAAATATCTTGAGAACTTGTATTAGAAATGATATTTTGAGACATTATATTAATCTTTCTTATTGGACTTTGAGATAAAATTTTAATTATGAGAATTGGATTTTTACAGTACTATTTTGAATAGGATTCTTATTGAAATGTGTATAATGGGAAAATAATGTGATTAGCCTTCACTAGCAACAGAACTTAATTTTTGATGAATACGTGATAGATCTAACTCATTAATCCCTTCCCCAAGATATATAAAATTCATTTCGATAGAGCTGAACAAAAAACCATTATCATAATTTTTAGGTTTTACTTTGGGGGAAAAAAGTTTAACCCAGTTTATAATTGGTAACCCTAATAAACCTGAAAAAAATAAGCAAGATTTCAACTCTTCTTCAAATAAAAAGGGCAGAACAAATTTACAAATATTTAATTATAATTTTAATCGTTTAGTTTTAATGAGTTTTTTAGATTCAGTTGAGTGATTTTTTTGAAATTTTAAAAGAGTTTTTTAAATTTTCTAAATAATACTACAATTAATTTTATTCAATTAGGAATATTTCTTGAAATTTTCTGTGTCCATTTGATTTGAAAAAGATTTTATTAACAAAAGAAAAAATAAATTATCAAATACTAAATAGGGGTTTTTCTTTGAAATATCTAATTTTATAAAGATTTATTGAAAAAATTGACTATTTTTGAGAGATTTCCAAAACCACTGATTGGAATTTCGATACCAAAAAGGTTTTTGTTAATTTTTTTTGAAAATAATATTCCTATACAACCCAAAAAACGCTAAAAATGGAAAACTGAATCAATACCTTCCCTGAAAAAAATTAAAAAAACTAAACGAAAAAATAAAAATAAATAAAGTTTCTAGATAACTATTTCTTGAAAACATTTTTTGCCACAATGATTGAATTCAAACTTGAAATTATGTAGAATTTTATAAACATTATCTTATTTTAACTGATTTCATAAAACAAATTCTGAATTATGGGTGTTTTATTTTCACAAAAGGGACTAATTTGGTCTTCAAATGTTTTTTTATTTTTCAAATGATAAAATTAACAAAAAAGTTATTTATAAAAGTTAAGCTCCCTGTGAAAATAACCTAATTTAATATATTAACTTATTCTTTGATTCAAAAATTTTCTCATATCCATTTTTTCAAAGAAAAATTAAAAAAGTGCATACTGTAGTCAAAATAAAGCGTTGAAAAAAATTTAATGCTTGTTTCAAAATACAAAGCATGTTTTTTTGTTATAGAAGACCTATACATTAATCAATCAAATAAACTGATAATAAACCCTAGAAAAATATGGTATTGGTTTCTTAAAGTTCTATTATTTAAAAAAAAATTATAAAAATAATGGATCAAATTGCAAATTTATCTAAAAAAATAGAGTAAATTTTTAGAAAATTTTTCTCATCAAAAAAACAAAAACATTAAAAAATTCCTAAAATAGTAAAAAAATATACAAATTCGGGTACATAGTGCCCCAGTTTTCGGAGTCGTGGAATACCAATTTATTAATCACAGTTTGTGGACTCTTATTATTAATAATCTTTCTATCGGGTTTTTACTCCTCCTGTTTCAATGGGGGTGTCTAGGTTTTCCAGGATTCGAAAGAATTTAGTAAAATCAAGGATTTTACTAAATTCTTTCAAATCCTGGAAAACCCAATGACAGTGGATAATTTTTAATTTGGTCATGTAAATGATAGTATTATTTTTTTACTTTAATGTTTTAATTATTTTTCTTCTTCTCTTTTTTATTTAGTAAATTTTCTTTGATTACTCCTTTCTCACAATACACAAATAAATAAAAAACTAAAAAATTCAAAAAAATTGATAATTATTAGGGAAAATTTCCAACTATTGGTTTGAATAAAATAAATTTTACTGAAAATAACCAGACCTTTACTTTCAAAATTGATTTGAACTTGGGTATATTATTTAGTTGTAGATTGTATGTTGCCTTAGTACAAGAAGAAAAAAAAAATCACGGATAATATTTTGAAACACTGATAATAGTTTTTATTCCAGCCTTATTTTGATCACTTTCGTAATTTCAAAAAATATTTTCGATATTCAAAAGTTGAGAGTGTTTTTATTCAAAAAAAAAAAATAATCGCCAGTGGTTAATTGAATTAATTTATAAGCTAGATTTAGAAAAATATTAATCAGAAAAAAATATTACTTTTTTATAATTAGGACATATAATGAATTATTTTGCAAAATTTTCATTTATTTCTTCTTTGTATTGATTTTACTTTTTTTTCAGGTTCTATAACGTTCCCAATTATAAACCTTGCTAAACCTTTTTTCTGGTAATCGTTACCTTCAGTTTCACTTTTATGACACACACCCCCAACGAAATTTAAGACACAAAAAAAATCTCGAATTAAAGCACAAAATTCAAATCCTAGTAAAAATAAATTGTAAAAAAAAAATTCCAAATTTTGTGCCTTAATGTGAGATTTTTATTTTGCCTTAAATTTCGTTGAAAGTTTGTGCCTTAAAATTGAAAAAATCTGTATTATTATTTCAGTGTTTAAAGTTTTTTTAAATCTTTTAACCATTTTTTGTAAAGTTGGATGAAAATTGTGTTTTAAATTTAAATTTTTACAAATTGTAAAAGGAAACAATCACCAACTATTCAAAACTTTACAAATAAATTATTTTTATTTTGATTTTTTTTAATCTTATATTTCATATTTTTCAATCTCTAGTTATGGTTCTTTGTTAAAAAAATAATTTTTTCTTGCTATTATTTAAAGAAAAGTCATTCTATTTATTCTAATCCTAATTAAATTATTGCTAGGATTAAAAAAAAAAAAAAAAGTAAATCAAAATCCAGGTTATAGATAATAGGGGGTATTTCTTTACGAAGTTTCCTTCTAATTATAAAAAAAAATGTAAATTTTCATTTCAAGATCCAAATTATTTTACTGATAATTAGGAGAAAAAATCCATGATCTATTTAAAATCAATTCGGAAGGATTATGTAAGAATTTTTAATACAACTTAATTTTAGGCTTGATATAACAACTTCCTTATTAAAATTCGATCCAAAAAATGTACCGTTATTATGGATAGGACAAATACTAAATTTATAATTTTTTTGCAAACACAATTCCGAATATACTCATACCAAAAACTTTTTTTTTTGGTATAATGGAAATTTAAAAAAAAAACTTTTATGTTTAAATTAAATTCTCATAAGTTGTATAGTTTTAAAGATGTTGGTATCAGTATATTATTTTGTCAGATTTTGATATAGTTCTTATCTTTAGTTCATTTTACTTTTTTGATATTTTAAATTTTAAGTATACAGTATTTTCAATAACCTGTATTTTCAGATCAGTTTGTATTTTAAAATGATTAAATGTTGTCAAAATCAATAATTATTGTTTTTTTTTTTTTTTATATATCAATAATATGTCCCTACGAGACAAAAAACGCAAAAAATTGAAAAATGATCAAGTATCTTTCATTAAAAAAAATAAAAAAACAAAATGAAAAAATAGAAATAAATAAATTTTTCAGTTAAGTATTTCTTGAAAACATTTTTTGCCACAATGATTGAATTAAAACTTGAAATTATGTGTATTTTTATATACACTATCTTGTTTTAACTTATTTACTAAAACAGATTCTAAATTATGGGAATTTTATTTTCACAAAAGGGACTGATTTGGTCTTCAAATGTTTTTTTTTTATTTTTAAATGGTAAAATTAAAAAAAAAGTTCAACTAAAAAGATAAACTCTCTGGAAATATATTCTAATTTAATAATTAACTTATTCCATAATTTCGAAAATTTCTCGACCTCAATTTTTATAAACAAATTAAAAAGTACAAGTAATTTCAAAAATTATTTTTGATATTCAAAATTCGAGAGTGTTTTTATTCTAAAAAAATTATCCCAGTGTTAAATTGAATTAAGTTATAAGCTAGATTTTAAAAAATATTAATCAAAAAAAAAAATAACCTTTCATTTTATTAAGGTCATATTAAATAAAAATTATTATTATTATTATTATTCTTTCGAGAAAGGAGTAATTTAAGAAAATAAGATCAAATAAAAAAGAAAAGGTTAGAAAAAATCTAATAATTTGTTGCACAATAATGTTTATATTTGATTTTTTAGAGATATTTAAATGGTATGGTTTGACAATCATTTACCTCTAACGGTAATGTACCTCATTGGGAGACTAACCTATATTTTTCTAATCCTTAATTTTAACATCTAATCATTTATTAGGTGTTAAACATAATATTAGAATGGTAATAGCAAATATACAAATTAGTAATTAATTTATCTTTTTATGATAATTTAAGATTATTATCAATTTACTTTTTTTGCTGATCTTTCAAATTATTTCTAATAATATTCAAAACTTGTGATAATGTACAAATTCACAATAATCAAAAAAAAAAAAATTGTGATAAAACGTGGAAACAAAATAGTTTTAATAAATGCTTAAAAAATAACTGAATAATTTATAACCATTAAAAAGGGTGTAAATATAATGCAATTAATTGTTTATTGTTGGTGCCTTTTGTATCCTAATAAAATACATATCTTAAATTTTTCAGTTGGCAAAGATATTTCAATAAAAATTGTTAAATTTGTGAAAACAATTTTTATTCATGATAAAATCAAAAAATAAAGCTGTTCCAAGACTACCACGAAATTTTTTCAATATCAAATTTTGATATTGATCTAGATTTTTAAAAAGTTGAATATAAGAATAATCACACTCATAGTAAAAAATATTCTTCATATATGAGTTGATATGGAAAATAATCTACTGATATGATCATAAAAAATCTTTAGTTTTTTATAACTATTATTAAAGAAGTGTAAATTACACTCTAGTTGTACTTATACTTAAATTTCCTTTCAGAAATTAAACCATAAAATCATATATTTCACGATTATTGATTAATGAAAATAATTTCAAACTATCAAAATTTAAAATCAATTAATTAAGATTTATTTCTTTTAATTAATCGTGAAAATTAATCTATATTTTACATAAGAAGGGCATATCCATATAAAAATGATTAATATTTTCTATTCTTTCTTTCTGTTTATGTTTTTAACATGGAGTGCAAAATTGATAAGATTTGTTATCAATTATATGGTGATATTTAATTGGGCAATTAGTAAATGCACTAAATTGTAGGATTGTTGAGATTGGTCGATAACTTAAATATTTTTGGTTTTAAAGAAGAATTTTGATATTTTATTTTTGTAATATATTTTTATGGGGTTAAACCAAGTGCTTCATAGTACCTAGGTTTTCCAGTATTCGAAAGAATAGTGTATAATTAAATATTTTACTCAATTTATTTGAATTCCGGAAACCCAAAATAATAGTGTCGTCAAGTGCCTAGCTTTTCCAGAATTTAAAAGAATAGAGTAAAATCAGTTTTTTTCAATTCTTTTGAATTCTAGAAAAGCTAACGGTGGTTTTTTTTAATTTTTGAAATAGACCAAAAATTTCTCATTTTTTCTTTTTATTTTTTGAATTAAAAAAAAACAACGATATCCCCAGCTCTTGGAATTCAATAATTCATTATATATATATCACAGGTATGGCGATTTTGTTGATGTCATGAAACGCGTTGGCGCACGCGTGAGCGACACGTAAAATTCGTTTCTTTGATATATATAATAATATATGATTTTTTTTCGTTTCTAAATTCACCGACTAAAAATTTTATTTATTTCTTTCAGTATATCTCAGAATAATTCATAATTTTAACTAAAAAAAAAACAATAAATAAAATTGTACAAGTGTAAAAAATAATGGAAAGGGTCTTTTATTTTATATATTTATTTTTTGCTTCATACCAAAAAAGAAATTAACAAAAAATTTTGAATTAAAATTTATTATGATGTAATTAAATACATTCCAAAAAAAAAATTTTTTTGATCGATCACAAAAAAAAAGTATAAACAAAAAAAAAAATAAAAGTAAAGAACAATCAATTAAATATTAATAAAAAGAAATCAAATTAACGAGATACAATATTTTATACACTCTCTGCACTTTAATTGAGTTTTGTAATTTTATCTTCATTAGTTCACAAATTTCTATTTATATGTTAAAGTTAATAAATATTATAATAGAATAAATAAAATTATGAAAGAAACAATAGAATAATTCTAAACACAATTTAAATAGTGAAAGAGATATTACTTGTTTTAACCTTACTTTGAAATATTATTTCCACTGGATAAACAAAGTAATATAAGTATAAAAAAGTAGAAAACATTACTTTTGTAAAACCAAAACAAACGTATAGTCTGAAAACAATTTTATAAAAAAATGAATAATAAAAAATGAAATTATTTTTTATTATAAAAGATAGTAAAGTAATAGTCAGGAAATAACTGTTAAGTAATGAGAAATTTGATAATGATTAGGTAAAAAAATTTGAGGTAAAACGGTTTTATATTATCAAAAAAAAAAAAAAAAATGCAAAAATATAATTTTCTTATTAATAAGTTGAAATATAACCCATATGAAGAAAAAAAACTCTGATCACATTTTCCAAATTCTAAATTGTGAAAAAAAATTTTTTAAGTTGATAATTTTTTAATATTTTTTTTGTGATCAATAAAAAATTATATTGGGAGAGGTAATCAAAACACAAAATAATTAGGTGAGCTGATCTAATTTGGAATCGGTAAAAAGTGAAAATTTTTACCACTTTTCTTCCACAACTAGCAATTTTTTACAAAAAATTCTTTCGATTTCTTATTTTTTAAAGAGTTGATACTTTTCAAGAGTTTTAAACCAGTAACCCACTTTTATTGTTTTAGTGTTTTACAAAGAGAAAATCAAACTATTTTCATGATTTTATATGTAAAACCCCATACTAAAATGGGGAATTGTGAATCCCCGTTATTTTCCAAGGCTTTGAAGGCAATTACTTCTTAGTTGTATATAATTGTTTTGTTTTGTTTTTCGTTGTTTTTAAGTTTTTTAGTTTGTATTTTTTCAAATACAAGAAACCAAAAGTGTGATTTCAAAAGAATTCGAGGACTTTTTCAAAAATCAAAAAACGAAAACAAGGAATGAAACGAAATATATATATATAAAAAGTGAAAAAACGCGTTTTTATACATCTTTGGCGTTTTTGAAACGGAAACTCATATTATCTGTGATATATATATATATATATATATATATATATATATATATATATATTTCTTTTTTCGATTCAATTAAATTTTTTGAATTTCAATTGATTATATTGTTTGTTCGTTGATTAAATTTTATTAATTTTTTCAAATAAGGGAGATAAAATTTTATTATTTTTTTGAATTTGGATTTTTTTTTATTAACGAAAATTACCAAATTTTCAATTTTAAATTCTGTTTTGTAAAAGAGAATTGGTATATACTGTTTATTTTACATATTCCCGTAATACATGACTTAAACCATTAAGTTTTATAATTAAAGGTTTTTATTTCATAATTAAACATTTCTAGGTCATATGATAATTGACTTAATAAAAAACCATTTTTTTAAGAGTAAATATAATATTTTTTCTCATCAAATTTTTGATATAAGAGTCATTTTGTTGTTTGAAAATTTATTTTTTGAAAATCCGAAAAAATTTCATGAATATTCTAATTTAATATTTTTTTTTTTTTTCAATATAAGCTTTCTTATTCTTATATTCAACTTTTTAAAAATCTAGATCAACATTAAAATTTGATATTGAAAAATTTTCGACAGTAGTTTTTGAAATACTTTTGCAATAATCCATATAGGACACTATTGTTTTATTTTCTCGGGAAAGGGGCATTGTCACAAATTTTCCTATTGTTCAATAAGATTTATCATAGATTTTTTATAAGAATTTGTACCAATAGAGTACCCAGATGATTTACACACAATTATCTCACATTGTAATTATATACGAATATACAGTGGTACAGTACCCGAAAGATTTCATTTTTCAGTTGTTTCTAAATAGATTATCAATGTTTTTAGCAATTTTTGGATCTAAATTTTAATTATTTTTTAATTATCCAAAAATTCATTAAAATGATCTGAAATAGTATTAAATTTTTGAATAAAAACGTTCTTCTTCTCATTTTCAACTGTTAAAAAAAGAGAGACATGTCAAAATTTGAATTTTATCAAAAAAATGTAAGTGTACTCTTGTAACGACTTGTCACTTATAAGCTAATTCAAAAAGTAAAAACTCAAACAAAAATAGCATTTATAAAAAAAATAATGATATAAAAACCACTCCATTCCGTAATCATTCGTTTATTCAAAGTCTTTAATTAAAATTTATTCAAATTAAAAAATTTCATTTTTGAATAATTTTTCTTTATAATCTTTTCTTATTTATATCTTTTGATATTAATTCTTTTTTTTTTTTTACTTTATTAATTTTTGATTTTATTTTTTTTTAATGTATTATTACTTATTAATAAAATTGTGAATATTTCTTCTTACTTTTGAAAAGCGTGTATGGGTAAACACTTAATTAGGCGTGCTTTGGCTATAAAAAAATACTTGCTTTCTAACTTTAGATATTTCTAACAAAAAAAACAAAGTTTAATGATAGAGGGCTGATCAATACCGTTGAAGTTTTAAAAATTGCAGGATTTTGATGTCATTTGTTTTTATATATTTTCTTTTCAAATTTTCTCTTGCTTTATACTTTTTTTTTTACAACTTTATTCTAATAGGGGTTTTCGAATGTGAATTGGCTTTTTAGAAAACAAAAAAACGTCTCTGGGTTTATACTTTAAGTGAACAAGATTTTGTTTGGTATTTTCAAAATGTTCAAAGGTGATCTTGAAATGATTTTTGTATTATTAATTTAATTAATTAAGGGTGATTGTCTGTTGGGAATTGTCTTATTTTCTTACCACGGTCGTTCAAAAAGAGGTCTGCTCGTTAACTTTAGTTTTTTCAAAAAATTATTCAAGAATCATTATAAATATCATTTTATTTTGATTCTAAAATAATCTATGAAGATACAATTTTTGTATCAAGCTAACAAATGAAAAAATTTGAAGAAAAGAAATTATTTTAGACATCTCTTAGGAAGTTTGTTCTAAATGATTACAGACAATGTTCTTCAAATGTAATTCTTTTCAATTTGATAAAGGTTTGTTAGATCTTTTCTCTCTGCCCATTAAGGAGGTATATACAAAGCGAATTCTTAACACACACACATCGAGGAAACCCCTTCTTTCAGATTGGTACAGGTCCTTCCACTCTTTTATCCATAGATTAAAATTACCTATTGGTATTTGAATTACAAAAGGGTAATTTTTTCACTCGATTTACAATTTCCCTTTTCAAAAGAAAGCCTCTAATTTACCAGCCTACTTCTTTGGGAAACTTTCTTTGTAAAGGAAATATTTTAAAAATGAAGTGAAATTTTATCCTATTTATAATTCAAATACCAGTATTTTTGTCAAAAACAAAAGTTTATTTCTCATTTATTGTTCTACCCTATAAACCCCACCAACCAAGTACTTAGAAATACACCAAAGAAGGTATTTGTCTTGGAGGATTTTTCTAAAAGTCAGAGATTACTGATATTTGAATTTAAATCCAACAAAATGTAAGATGTGATTTTCTTTTTGCAATTCCCCAAAACCCAATTCTCTTTTAAGTCTCTGAATTTACCCAGAACACACAAGAAAAAAATACATAACAAATAAATAGAAATCAAAAATTACTTCTGTTCTTTTGAAAGCCTCATTTATAAAAGTAAATTAGAAAAAGGTAAATGAAGTCAAATTTTTTTCCTATTTCTTCGACAAAAAGATTAGTACTTTCATTCGAATAAATCATCAAAATTCAATAATTTGGCCTATAAACCAAGACTCGCCTTAATTGTTACTTTATGACAAGTGAGTATTAGCAATAGTACAAAAAAACAAAGCCCAAAAAATATAGCCAGATTGTTTCTCGTAAAATCAAAAATGAAAAGAATTATCTTTGCAGAAGGTGTTAAGAATTCGCTTGAAATGGACATTAACAACAACAAAACAGAGTTAAAAATAAATTAACTGATTTTGGTTAATCTTAAAAACACGGTGCTCACGCTTCATGTCTTGTGTTGGTTAGGCACATTGCAAAACTATTAAAAAAAGTAAACAAAAAATTTAAATTTTGGGATTTCAAAGGATTCGGGATTAAAGAAAGGAAAAAATCATTTTTTTACGATAAGATCCAATCGATTTGATTAATTCTCTTTAATTCTGTTGATTCTTTTTCAGATCTTCAGAAAAGAAATTTTTTGCCTTTGATTTTGAAAGTTGCAAGAGTTAAAATCCAAATTCTTCAAATATTTGCACTATGAAATCATTTTTTAATGGTGCTAAAATAAATTTGAAATACTCTTTACTTCCTCAAAAAGCAACCAAATAATTTTTCATAAATTTGGTTAATTCAAAACAAACAGCAAGTTTTTGAACAATGCGTATTTGTAATTCAAAATTGAAAATCGTTGTTTCGAAATGACTTGATGATTTCCTTTTGTTATTTTTTTCAGTTAAAAAATCCTTTTTGAATCTTCATTGGAAAGAATTCAGGTGATGATTGAAATGGAAAATGCAATCAAAATTTCACAAGAAGCAATTTTTTTTTTACAAGTATTATGTAAGACTTTTTTTTAACAAAAAAGATGAATTACGTAACTTTCAAAAAATTTGTTCTTAGATCTTGTCTCCCGACCTTTTTGAAATTATTGATGGTTTTTGATTTTTCGTTAACAACCAAAAATTTTCTTCTTCTTTCAAAAAAATGAAAAAATCAGAGAAAACCCAACTTGCTATTCATCAAATTAATAAGTCTTGGAAATCTTTTAAGAAGAAATTTTTCAGTTGGTAAAATCATTTTTTTTTAGTAACATTCTTAAAAGTTTGTTTTTTATTATTTTTTTTTTTTTTTTTTTTTTTTTTTGTTTTATTTTTTTCTTTTCCTAAATTCAAAAATAAATTTTTTTTTTTTTTTTTTGTTATAATTAAAAAAACTCTTTTACTTGTTTTTGAATTTGTTCAAAAAACAAAAAATAATAGTTCATAAAAATCTCTTCAAATGGGTAAAGAAAAACAACACATTAATTTAGTTGTCATTGGACATGTTGATGCTGGTAAATCCACCACCACCGGACATTTGATCTACAAATGTGGCGGTATTGACAAAAGAACCATTGCCAAATACGAAAAAGAAGCCGACCAAATGGGAAAAGGATCTTTCAAATACGCTTGGGTCTTAGATAAACTCAAGGCCGAAAGAGAAAGAGGTATCACAATTGATATTGCTCTCTGGAAATTCGAAACCTCCAAATTCTACTTCACAATCATTGATGCCCCAGGTCATAAAGATTTTATCAAAAACATGATCACTGGTACCTCTCAAGCCGATGTCGCCTTATTGGTCATTGACGGAACCCAAGGTGGTTTTGAAACCGGTATCTCCAAAGGAGGACAAACAAGGGAACACGCACTCCTTGCCTCCACCCTTGGTGTCAGACAAATGATCGTCCTTGTCAACAAGATGGATGATAAATCTGTCCAATACTCTCAAAAGAGATACGAAGAAATCAAAAAGGAAATCCACAGATACTTGAAAAGACTTGGATACAACCCAAAGAAAGTCCCAGTTGTCCCAATCTCCGGTTTCCAAGGCGATAACATGACCACAAAATCCACAAACATGAAATGGTGGAAAGGACCAACACTCTTAGAAATCCTCGATACTGTCATCCCACCAAAAAGACCAACAGACAAACCACTCAGACTCCCATTACAAGACGTCTACAAAATCTCCGGTATTGGTACAGTCCCAGTCGGTAGAGTTGAAACAGGTATCCTCAGACCAGGTATGGTTGTTACCTTTGCTCCAGTCAACATCACCACTGAAGTCAAATCCGTCGAAATGCATCACGAAACCCTTAGCGAAGCCTTCCCAGGTGACAATGTTGGTTTCAATGTAAAAAACATTTCCGTTAAGGACATCAGAAGAGGAATGGTCGCCGGTGACTCCAAAAACGATCCACCAGCAGCTATCCAAAACTTCACCGCTCAAGTCATCGTCATGAACCACCCAGGTCAAATCAAGGTTAACTACACCCCAGTTCTTGATTGTCATACAGCTCATATCGCCTGTAAATTCACCGCCCTCCTCAAAAAGATGGACAAAAGATCAGGTGAAGTCCTCGATGAAAAACCACAATTCATCAAAAACGGAGACTCAGCTATCGTCACCCTCGAACCAACCAAACCAATGTGTGTTGAAGCTTATACCTCATACCCACCTCTTGGAAGATTCGCTGTAAGAGATATGAGACAAACTGTTGCCGTCGGTGTCATCAAGGCCATCGAAAGAAAACAAGTTTCAGGAAAGGTCACCAAATCTGCTTCCAAAAAGAAATAATTTAACTTAATTAATCTTTCCTTTCATTGAATTTAAATAATTTACGTTGAAAATTGATATTTTTTCTTTATTTTCTTTTATAAATTAACTTAGATAATAATTAAATAAATGTTCTTTTCCCTTACATTATAAACCCTCCTAAATTTGTTTTTGTATTTTATTTTAGTTTTTTTTTGTTTTTTGCTTTTTTTTTTGTCATTTGATCAACTTAGCTTTTCACTTCAGACACTGAATTAGCTTAGTTTTATTTATCAGTTTATCACTTTAGTTATTTCAAAGATTTTAACTTAAGTCAGTTCTTGTTTTAAGACGACAAACTTTCAACAAAATTTGAGATACAAGAAAAATCTATTATTAAGGCACAAAATTCAGTTTTTTGTAAATTAATTTGTAAAAAAAAAAATTTAAAAATATGTGCTTTATTTGAGTTTTTTTTTCTGCATTAAATTTTGTTGAGGGTTTGTTTCTTAATAATGATACTAACTGTAATAACAATATTAATTACTTTGTTAGGGATTACTTAATTAAACTTTTGTAAATTAACTGAAGAGAATTGAATCTGTTTTCCTTGAAAAAACAGCAGTACGTTCTTTGGATTTATTTTTTTAACTGTAGATTCCTTTCTTTATTGATCCTTAGAAAATAATTACAATTGCACAAGTGTAAATATGAATGTTATCAAAAATAGAGATTTTTCAATTTAAGAGATAAATAAAGATTTCAATATACAGTCAGTTTCACTTTTAAGGCACAAACTTTGAACGAAATTTAAGGCACAAAAAAATCTCAAATTAAGGCACAAAATTTGGAATTTTATTTTTTACAATTTATTTTAACTAGAATTTGAATTTGTGCCTTAATTTGAGAATTTTTTTGTGCCTTAAATTTCGTTGAGAGTTTGTGCCTTAAAAGTGAAACTGACTGTATTTATTCAATTTTTTTTCATAGTAAACGAAACATCAGTTTTGATTTTTAAGTTGAAATGAATTTTTAAACTAAAATTGTTTGGTAAATTGACTAATAATAATTTTAAACAAAAAATCGTTTAGTAATTACCAACCCTACAATTTTTTAAAAAAAATTATTTTTCAAACAAAGTATTAGTATTAAGATAATCAGATATTAAATTTATTACTACCAAAATTTGGATAAATATATGGAAATCTTTATTTATCTCTTAAATTGAAAAAACACTATTTTTTAAAACATTCATATTTACAGTTGTGTGGATAACATGTAGTGTGTATTAAAAATAATTTTTGTAAAAATATCGGAAATTGTTCAAAAAGATTATATGCCAAGAATTATTAAATACTAGGTTTTATTACACCTAATTTTATTTAATGGGTTTTAGAAAATTGAACAATCTTTTTCGAAATGCTCAAATACAACAAAAAACAAAGAAAATATGTAAAAAAATAAAAACTAAAAGATTCTTTTAAATGTATTTTTTTGGTATATTGTCGATTTTTTTTTGAACAACTGATAAATCTAAAATTGTTTTAATTTTTCAAAAAAAAAACCAACAAAATTCAATTTATCTGATAATTAGAAATATTCTGAAAGTTTAGAAAATATCTTGTTTTTTTTCAGATAATTATTTAGATTATCAAGTTATCATTCACCACTCTAATTTAAAAATTGTTTATATAGATTCGAAATCTGAGAAATTTAAATATTTTGATCAATGTTGAAATTGAAAAAAAAAAAAAAAACTAGATATTTTCTAACCTTCTTAAAAAATTCTAATTAGTTATATTAATTGAATTTACAGGTGTTTACGATTAAATCGTTATAGTTTATTCCAATTTATTATATATATATATATAACCTTTTAATTTAAGAAATGTTTGACTATTTTGGATTTCTGTAATAAGAAAGAAAAAACAACCCCCCCAACATATTGAACAATTTTAATCTGAAAAGTTGAAATAATTAAATTATTTTTTGTACAAACTTATTAGGGGGATACTTGCAATTTTTAATTATTTTTTAGGTTTGGTATTGGAATTAAACCCACTTACACCTTGTTAGTTTTATTCGCAAATAAATAAAACAAAGTTCGTGTGAGATTTCAGGCATTTTGATTGAAAAAAAAATATTAAAACTAAAATGAAGAAAATTTGTTGATTAAACCATATATTATATAAGATCCGAATTAGCCAAATTTACCTGTAAAAATACAATTTACCATTTTAACACATTAAATTCATATTTTTTTTTGCAATTGGATAACTCAACATAAACCATGTTGTAAATTTTCATTTTTATTTATTTAAAGGAGAATTTTGAATAGATCTTAAAAATTTAGATGGATTTGAAAATTTTTTGTTGAAAATTCAAAGAAAAATGCAAAACCCTAAAAAAAAAAAAAAAAAAACAAATTAAATTACCCAATTGAAATGTTCTTGCTATTTGTATTTTGTTTATTTTTTTTGTTATTTTAATTAAAGTTTTTTTGATGAATAAACGATTTACCCAATTACCTATACAGTCAGTTTCACTTTTAAGGCAAAAACTTTCAACGAAATTTAAGACACAAAAAAATCTCAAATTAAGGTACAAAATTCAAATTCTAGTAAAAATAAATTGTAAAAAATGAAATTCCAACTTTTGTGCCTTAATTTAAGATTTCTTTGTGCTTTAAATTCCGTTGAAAGTTTGTGCCTTAAAAGTGAAACTGACTGTATTTTCTTCTCAACATATCTATCTATCTTTTTATCTATCTATCTATCTATCTATATAAGCCAAATTCCAAAATTAGGGGCAAACTTTATTATTATTATTATTTTCTTTTTTCATTTCTCTTTCAAAAAATAAAATGACTAGACTATATATTTTATTCATTGATCAAAATTGGTTATTATCTTTAAACACTTTCGTAAAATACATTATTATTTAAAAAGAAAAAAACAATTAAACAAATTTTTAACTGATAAAAAATCTTCCCCTATTTTTGAAATTCAGTTTATACAGTCAGTTTCACTTTTAAGGCACAAACTTTCTACGAAATTTAAGGCACAAAAAAATCTCAAATTAAAGCAAAATTTTTTGGAATTTTAATTTTCACAAATTAAGGCACAAAATTTGTAATTATCATTTTTTACAATTTATTTTTACTAGAATTTGAATTTCGTTGAAATTTTGTGCCTTAAAAGCGAAACTGACTGTATTAAAAAAATTATTTTTTTGAAAAAAATCATTTTAATAGGAAACTCTAGTAAAATTTTTTTTGAATTTTTTTAGCATTTTTAATATATTTTATTAGTGATTACACTATTAAAAATTTGGAAAAAATGAATATTTAGATAAAATAAGATGAGGTCTAATAATTTTTTTTCAAAATATTGGTAATGTGAATTATTTTTCTGTTAAATTTGAAAAAAATGAAAATTTACTAGAGTTTTCAAATTAAAAAAAAAATTTTTTTTAAACATTGTTTTTCAGTTAAAATAAAAATAAAAATCATTTTTTTGAGATATTTAAAAAAAAATCTTTTTTTTCAAAGTTACCAATTTTTACTACTTTAAAAAAAATTTTTTTAAAATATTTTTTATATACATTTTTTAAAATTTTCATTTTTGAAAAAAGTCAAAAACACCGATTTTAAATACCAAATATTTTCGAAACAACTAACCCTCATAAAGTTTAAATTTAAAAAATTCACAAAAAAAATCAAAATAAAAAATTTTTTAAAAACTTTTTTTGTCTATGACAAATAGATTTTTATATTTCATTTTATCAACTAATATTCACAGTAACTTATGTATTTTTATAAATAACTTGGATAAAAGTGAAAAAAAAATAAAAAAAAATTTATTTTTAATCTAAAAAAAAATATAAAAATAAAAAAATTTATAACTATTGCAGTTAAAAATATATTATAAATATAATATTTGAGTAAATCAAAAATGGGAAAATCAAAAGAGTAGTAAAAAAATTTCCAAAAAAAAAAAATATTTTTTTAAACCTTAATTCTTTCAATTTTTTTCACCAAAATCATATTTTTGATCAAAAATTACCCTAGTAAGATGATCTTTAAAACACCAAAAAAAAATATTTATGTGAAAAAAGGTACCTTTTTTAAAAATGAAAAATTCTAAATTTCAAAAAAAAATTTTTTTTTTGACAAAAAATCGAAAATTGAGAATAACTTCTAAACTAGAGCAGATAAAGAGCTCTAAACTTAAAAAATCATCTTTTCAGATTATTTGGATTTATGGACGATGAGTAATTCGCCCAGACATCCAATATTTATAAATTCAATTTTTTTCAATTTATACTTCACTACAAGGAAAATTTAAATACATAAAATTAAAGTTAGCCAAAACTATACATTGGATTCAAGTTATACTTCTTTTATAAATTATTTTTTCAAAGTTATCATAATTTTAGGTAATAAAAAAAGGAAAGCTTTTAAACTCATGAAAATCTGAATACCCACCTTTTCAAAAATACCGACATTTGAAAAAAACACCTATTTTCAGGGTATTTTTTTATTGGAAAAAGTTGAAATGAATTAATTTTTGATTGAACATTAAGATTGAAAAAAAGAATATATGTTAAAGCAATTTGCAGAAAACAATCGGGAACGTATATAAAAACCCAAACATGGAAAAAAATAAAATGATAAAAAATATTCCAAAAACAGATAAAAAATCAGATTTTCAATTTAATTGAGCAATATCTTTTGATTGAAATATTTTGTACTATTTTCAAATTGAAAAATATGCTTCCTTTTAGACTATTAAAAAAATACTTGAAAATTATCTCTCTAATAAGTCAATTAAAAAATTCAAAAATTTTACAAATTAAAAATGAAAAAAATATTACTGAAAAATTTCATTTTTTTTTCAATTCCTATTAATATCTATTAAAGTTGTAAACCCCATTGAAAATTGTTATGTATAATAATGTTTATTATATGAGTGTATTTTAAAAATACAAAATTTAGAGATTTTTTTTTGAAAAAATTTTCCTTGTAGTGTGGTGTAGTGTAGTGTTGTGCAGTATCGGACCTTTTTGATGGTGATTAATAATTGTTCAGAAATTTTTTTTCTTGTCCAACCCTGTGAACGCAATTCGATGATTTTTACTCTTATTGATTTTTCATTGATTTCTTCATTTATTTCTTCTAAACTTTGAATCATTTTAGTAATCTATTCTCAAAAATTTATAAAAACCAAAAAATGAAAATTAAAATTTTGAATTATGTAAAAAAAATTCCCTTTTCTCAAATAAAAATTCCAAAAATTGAAAAAAAAAAATAATGAAAAAAATTATTAATTTATAATTGTATTTTGAATTTTTAATAACTGTTTTATTAGACATATCAAATCCAATTGTAAATGATACTAGAAAAGATTTGTCAAATTACATTTTTTTAAAAAATTAATGAAAAAAAATCTGCCCCAAATTATTGGAAATAGCTTATTTTTGTAATATTATCTAAATAATTCGGAACTGGGACCTTTCAAGAACAATATATTATTTTATTGTCTTTGGCGTCATTGTTCATTCAATTTCTACCCTAAAGACAAAAGAACAAATCCATCTCAAATAAATAAGTAATTATATTTTTTTCATCATTTAAAAGACTCTACTGGTTTTTGAATTCTAAATTGGAACAATTTTCAATTCGTTTTCAATTTTCTTTTTCAATCAGATCCACAAATTATACCCTACTTCTTTGAGAATTCAAATTACCTGAAAGAAAAATATGGAAAATGAAGTGAAAAATTTTTCGGATTTATAATTCAAATACCAGTCTTTAAATCTTCAAAAAAGCAATCTAATTAAAAATTGTTTCAAAAAGGTGATCTAATTTTGAAATAATGATTTAATAAAAGAAGAAAAAAAGAATTTAAGTAAAATCCTGCAACCTTAAAATACTTTCTGTGAATCCAAAAACAGACTTGACTAAGTTTCTTATTAAAAATAAAAAATAATTTGAAGGTTCCACACCAAGTTTTCACTAAAGTGTCTTCGATTGAAAAATCTCTT
Organism: Anaeramoeba flamelloides; assembly: GCA_027625915.1. Lineage (NCBI taxonomy): Eukaryota > Anaeramoebidae > Anaeramoeba > Anaeramoeba flamelloides. The sequence continues at coordinate 4,335,608 of JANTQA010000060.1, read as the reverse complement.
GGAAGAAAAAACTATTGATTTGTTCATTTTTTTTAAATTTATTTTTTTCAATTTTGTTTTGAATCCAAAAACAAAACAAAAACAAGTCAAACCTTTAATGAAGAAACTGTTTTCAGGTGAATTATTTAAACTTAGTGGGAATAGAAACAAATACCAAAAACGGTTTTGTGAATTAATTAATACCTTTTTGACATATCGAACGAATGAGTCGAGCAAAGAGACACGAGGAACAATTTTCGTTATGGAGTATGATTTAAAACGTGATCCAAACAACATTGTTTCGCAGCATTCGATCAAACTGATTCCTCACACATCTGACTTGACAAGGGAATACAATTTCTATGCCTCAAGCTTACAAATCTTGGACAATTTTATTCAAGCATATGAGCAAGCGAAAAGAGGCCTACAAGCAACAATACAGAAAAGCCTCACAATACCTGAAATGAGTGGGTGGTTAGAACGAAAAGAAGATCGTAAGATTGGCACCAAGTGGGCCAAAAGGTTTTGTGAGTGTCGGCTAAACAAAATGAATGTTTACAACAACGACGAGGAAGCAAAGTTGATCGTTTCAATCCCATTAAATTTCACAATCGTTCGGCCTTACTCGCACAACAAAGGGAAAAATTCAGACTCATACTTTATGTTTGTGGGATCGACTGACGAAGACACACATAACTTTCGTGCAAACAGTGCCTCGGTAATGTACCTCTGGGTGGAAACAATTTATAAATCGAAAAAGTATTCTTTAGAAAACCCCATCAACAAAAATAAAGATAAATCTCAAAGCTTATTTTTGCATGACAAGCCGAAAAAGGAAGTATTAAAAAGATCAGAAAAGTCAAGAAATTTCATTGCATTTAATAAATTTAAAGAAAAATCTAAGCACGGCAAAACAAAATCGATGTCTGTTCAGGGGCTTGATTCCTTTGACGATTGGGTTAATATTGATGATGTGAATAACAAGAACAAGGAAGAAACAAATGAAAAAAAGTTTCAGAACGACAAACAAGAAATAAAGGATCAAAAGGAGATCGAAAAATCTCAAAATGTTCCAAACCCCTTAAAAAACACTTTGATCAAGAAGAAAATTCATAAAAAAAACCCAGAATTCTTGAAAAAGAACGAAAAAAAAAAGAATGAATTGAAAAAAGAAAAAAAAAAAAAAAAAAAAAAAAAAAAAAAAAAAAACCCAAATATTCTGAATTACTTTCAATATATAACTTAATGAACAACCACGAATGGTGGGAAAACGAAAATGAAAATGAAGACAATCAAGAAAATGAACAAGATAAAAAAAAAAAAAAAACAAAAGCAAACTTGATAAAATTTGATTCCTTTGGGGGTAATTTCATTGAAGACAATGAATTTTATTCAGATGAAGAATTCCATAAAAAATTAAAAAACGAAGAAGAAGAACGAATTTGGAAAGAGCAAAGAAGAGTAGAACAAGAAATCAATTTGAAAAAAAAAAAGGAAAGAAGACAAGATAAGCAAAAAGATGTTTATTTAATTATAAAAGATCTTATTAAGATTTCGCCATTGGTATACGAAAAGCAAATTAATGATAATATTGTTAATATAAATAATAAAGAAATAGAAAAGGACGAGGAAAAGGAAAATGGAGAAAATGAGGAAAAAAAAAATCAAAAGGGTGAAGAAGAAGAAGAAGAAGAAGAAGAAGAAAATGGAAATGGAAATGGAAATGAAAATAATAAAGATAATGATCATGGAATTGAAAATGAAAAAGAACAAAAACAAGAACAAGAAGAAGATCAAATTGAAATGGAAAAAGAAAATCAAGATCAAGATCAAGATGAAAATAAAAACACCAACAATAACATAGGTGGCTATTGTTTAGCTGATCTTGAACCCATGAATTTCCAAGATATGATTATGTATAATCCAAATAATGACGGCTTGCAAGAAAAGGACAAAAAGGTATATACGATGGAGGATTTAGTCAAGACTTCAATTGAGTCTCAAAAAAAAGAAATTAACAAGGGCAAAATAAAACTAAAAAAAAACACTGAAAAAACGATTGAATCGCTTCGTGAAAACAGAAGAACTACGACGAACACTTTAATGAAATCAGAATTGTTAAGAAAATTAGCATTTAAGCAAAAAAATAATGACGGTATTGAAAACAACAATGCAAGTTCAAAACCAAATTCAAATATAAACGAAACTGGAACGGTCAAGGGATCAAATAACAAGGAAACAAATAATATGAATGATGAAATTGCAAAAAAAAACCAAAAATTATCAGAACAATTTATTTTTGATTTAACCTCGACAGTTTCTGAAATTCAAATGAAATATTTGGATGACGAAAAAATCAAGCAGGGTATAATTAAAACAATCAGAATTTACGGTAAAAGAAAATTTAAAGTTGATAATAAAGATAATAATGGCTATATGATTGTGAAAATGTTTACCTCATTATTTTTATCGAATCGAAAGACCATAGATCAAAATAATGAATCAGAAAAGGTCTCATTTTACGAAAATGCTGTGAAATTAAATCACGAATTAATGAAACCTTCATATCATTTTGTTTCGAAAAGAAAAGCACAGCAGATTTCAAAACATGATCCAGAATTGTTTAAAGCAACTTCGTTTTTTTTGTCTGGATTAAATGATTCCAGATTAATCCAGTGGCTCGATATCTTGTCGAAAAGGGATTTTATTCAAAAAATATACACCAACGAATCATTACTTTATGATCAGGAATTTTTATCTGGTATTGTGTTCTCACTGTCACCCTTAGAAAGACTTCATTTTTCATTAGCTGACGATTATCAGATTCTATTAAATGGCTATAAATTCGGCGAAGAAACACCAAAAACGAACTTTTCAAAAATGAGAATTAAAAGTAGTGTTCCTTTGTTAGCCGAGGATGATGATTCTTCTTCGGAAACATCTGATTCGGAAAGCACAGAAGACGAGATCTCAATCAATAAGAATACCAACAAAAACGACGACAATGACAGTAATTTAAAAAATGATAATAAGAATAAGAATAATAATAGTAGTAGTATTAGCATTAATAATAAAAATAAAAAAAACAAGAAAAGTAAATTGGAAAATGAATTCCAATTACAAAAGGAGGAAGAATTGAAAAAAAGCTTTACCCACGAAACCAGATTTTGGGAATTATATAAAACATGTATTAAGCTTGTCGATTATTTTGCAAAATACAATAATGATCAAAAAATGGAGCTTGGCAAAGAAAGCGCAAATAATGCTTTAAAGGGTGTTATACGCAAAGAATTATTGCCGAATATAAACGAATTATTACATAACGGCTTCAAAAGAAATGTCTTTTTATCTGCCACAAAAAATCATATCTGGACTTATTTGAACTTGGTTGTCGGCGAGAAACCAAATAAAAAAAATAAAAATTTTGAATCCTTTCAAGATTTACAAAGTTCCATCAAGAAAATTGAATCGGGTACTTTGTTTTCAGCTAAAAAATCCATTGAAAACTACAATTTGAAATTATTTGGATGGATTTGTGATTCAATCAATAATAAAAAATTGCCCACTTACATACTGCAGCTTTCAGAATCAAAATATTCCATTAAAAAGTTTTCAACCACCTCAATCCTTAATAACCCTTCTTCTTGCCAACAATTTTCGGAAATTTTATCTTTGATATCTAAAATTCCTTTAGAGTTGGTAATCAAAAAAGCCTTATAATCTTAATCATTGAATTTTTAGGCTTTTGTTTTGAAAATTGATTTTGAATTTTGAATTCAATTTTTTACTATTATTTTATTCAAAATTTTGAATTCCTTTTTTGAAAATCACAGTTAATAGATTGTTAACAGGAAGCACAATTTCAACAAAAAAAACTCTTTTACAAAATTTTGGATCATTTTCATTTTTTGAATTTTGGATATTTCAATCTTAATATTTCATCGAACGAGAAATTAAATTTTTGTGATCAGTACTCGTCAGCAACCAGGGAGATATTTTGATGTATTTGTTATTCGTGAGATTCTCTACTTTCAAATTTTGTCGATGAAAAGTGTCAAAAAATTCTGATCGACTTTGAAATTTTAATTTTTTGTCAGATCAATTTTTTTGTTCCCTTTTTTATGAAATTGGAAACACAAAAAATTCATTTTATTTCATGAATTAGAAAAAGTTTTTTACCTTGTTTATTGCCATCTGGTAAATTATTTATAATATACAATCTTGTTTCACAATGAAATGAAAATATTTTTACAATCTTAGAAGGTCACCAAACAACAATGAATTAAATAATTGCCTTTTTCGCAGATTTTCACTTTGCTTTCATTCACAGGTTTCATATATTCCCTTTTTTTACCTTTTTACTCAAGGGTTAATCCAAGGAATTATGACCTCCGTTTTTATTTTCACTTTTTTCTTGTTTTGAGATTAATTTTATTAGTTTTGACTGTTGGGTACAATAGTAAAGTTGTTTGTTGGTTTGATCAGTTTGGTTATGATGAAAACTTTATATTTAGACAATGTTTATTGGTTTTGTTTGTTGGTTTGGTTGTTGAAGTAATTTTGGTGTTTTGGTTGTTGATTTGATTTGTTGGTTTTAGTTGTTGAATGATTTTGGTTATTTTTGGATTTACTGATTTTGTGTTTGGTTCTTCATTTTTTGCTCTTGTGGTTAACTTTCCGTTTGTTGGTATTCGAAGGAGTTTGGAACTTGAAAAATTAAAAGTAAAATAATTCGAGTCTTTTATTTGGTTTAATAATGAAAAATTAATTTCCAAAACTATTCAATACCGATTTTTCATTATGGATAAATTGGAAAACAGATTGGAATTTTGAACACCAAAGTACAAGAAGATCAAAAACCAGATGTGGCTCAAACACAACTTTTCAATTCATTGAAAAATCAAACAAATAATCAAAAATAAGATTGATTTGATAAACGTTTCAAAAAGTATCAAGATCCTCTTTATTCGAACAGAAGCTTTTCTCAAGAAAAATTATTCAACAATTCCGTTCAGATCGACTTATTCACAGATTAATTTAGTAAGTGATTGTTTTAGGTTTTTGTGCGTAGTTTTTCTCCGATCATGTTTTAATGGAGATTTAGTAGAGTAAAATTTAAAACATGAACAAAATCTTGAACCAACAACTTTGGTTCAAATTAATTGAGAAGATTGTCAAAATTCTGGATTATATTTTCAAAAACAGCACTGTAGATTAAAAGTAAGATTAAGATTTGGGTTTAATCTAATTTGCTTTAATTTTTAGATATTTTTCAATGATTTGAACCAAGTTTTTATATTTTAGAACTGAAAAACCAATAAGAATTCATTAATGCAAAACTTGGGTTATAAACAATTAAAGGTGAAAATTAGTCCTTTTTGTTTTTTAAGGATTTATTACTTTTTGATGATCTAATTAAGTGTAAATTTTGGATTAAAAGACCAACACTCAAGTCTTGTTGACTTTGAAGGAAGCAAAAAATAGTTGTTTCAATAAAGAAACTTATATAAAAATTAATCGATTTTTTGAAATTTTAAATCTCTTAACATTGACTAAACTTATTTTTGGTGGACAAATTTCACAAAAACTTCAAAGTACCGTTAATTTGAGCCTTATTAAAACAAAATATTCCGTATATTTAATCATTTATTTTAAAATTCATTCATTGTAGCGTTCTTAAATCCAAGAGTATTTCTTTACACAGCTTGGACTCGGTATAGACCCTGCTTGCATTGGTTCCTTAGATTGCTTTGTTGATCATTTTTTGGCAAATGGTTGCAATATTAGCAAATTGTAATTTTTTTAAAAAAATTGGAACAAAATCTAATTTTTGTTCCAAACTTGAACCAAACTAAAAACAAAACAACTAAACCCAAAACAAAATTATAAAATAATGTATTTTGATCAACTTTCCAATCAAAATATTGCAACTCTTTGTTTTTTATTTGAATAATTTCTCAAATTTTAGGAATCTTTTTAATTCGCTTGTATCTTTGATCAAAAAATTAATTACTTCAAAAATAAAATTAATAATCAATAAATAACCCTCGAAACAACTTGGAAATTCTTGCTTTTGGTATGGTTCTTGTTTGACTTGAGCTTAATCAAGGTAAATCAATCTATTTTGGACATTTTTTTTATTTTCTCAATCAATCTTGAAAAAACAAAATATTATTAACAATGTGAAGTGAAACGAAACTGTTGATTGAAAATTGTAATCGTTTTAGTCATCTTATTTCTGATTTTCAAAAGATTAATTTATTTTTAAATTACTGTCTTTTATTGATTTGATTTGGAAACAATCTCCTTGTTATGTTACGAGTTTGTCCTGGAAGAACGAGAAATATGATATTGTTCGAAGTGATATAAGATTATGTTGAGGAGTTCGAAGAACGACGACTAATATGATCTTAGCACTAGAACAATATCATATTTTGAGTCTGGAAGGAGAACCAAAAAGAGGAATTATAACTGATTGATTGTTGAACAAATAAAACAATATGAGGTGCTCTTTCTTTTTTAACTCGGGATCTAAAACAATAAAAAAACAAACAAACGAAATAAATTTAACAAAGAAACACATTTTGCCCAATACAACTAATTTGAAATTTTTTAATGGTACTTTAAAGAACTTGTTTTTCAAAGGATCTTTTTGTTCCAACAATGGAGTCATTGTAAACATTGAAGTTAAAGGTTACATTTTCATCCATTAAGGATAAAACTTGGTTTAAAATCAACATAGAGACAAACTAGATCTCTAACTTTTCAATGAGTTTCTATTTACCCTTGTATTTTACTCTTGTTAAGAAACATCAGAAGCCGATCAAACATAAAACCTGAGTATATTGTGTGTTCTTAACAGTGACTAATTTTCAGCATTCCTCTCCAAAATTTCTTGACTTGACGTAGTTAAAAAAAAATGGTCTTTGTTTTTTCTAATTTCAAAAATTGGTAAATGTTTTTTCTCTCTTTGAATAACCTTTTATTAATGGTCTCTTCTCTGCTTTTTTCGAAGAAAAAATAGACCAAACGTTTTTTTATTTTTTAAAAATGAGATTGATTTCTTTGGAATAAAAAACGAAAAACGTTGTTTGATTTTATACATTGTTTTTAAACAAAGAAAGGGAATTCATTCAATTTCCAACCTTTACAAGAAAATTGAAGGACTTTTTTCTTTGAAATCTAATTGATCAAATAATTGGGTTCCTTGAACCAAATTATTTTTCCAATGTCGTAAATCATTGAGTGCGGTAAACCTTATATATTTATGAGATTAAAAATTAACAAAATTTTTTTTTCAAATACTTCTAAAATAACTTTAAATAACATTTTTAAAGTTGAATTTATGAGTAAAATACTTCCTATTTCATTTAAATTCAATTCGAAATTAAAAGATCAGAAAATTTCCAAACTTTGCCTAATTACTAAAGGATTTCCCAAAATCTTTCCACAGTGTCTACAATACTACCCTAAACTTTTGAGAGTTCTAATCTCTCTCTTATCAGTAGTTATGAGGAATTATATAGTTAAATTTTTACAATGAAAATGTTTGAGTTTTAAAAAAATACATAGCTCAATAATACCTATTTTACTCTTTTTTGATTTTTCAATTTCAATAATCATTCAAAAATTTATATAGATCTTTAAAAATCTTGTAATTTGTGTTAGTATTTTGAAGTAAATATTAATTTTTCTTTTATAACTTTTTGATTTTAATTTCAATCCTAAATTTTGCAAATTTGCAAATAGAAGGTCTTGTAAAAACAATTTTAATAATTTCTATTCTCTTTTTAAAAGTTCTAAATATATTAAATAGTGATGTAAACTTGTCTCTTTTTTTACTTTTTCAATATTTATTTTAAACTAATTCACTCTCTTCTTCTCTTTCTCTTATTCGATAAAATTTTAATTTAAAAAATAAAAAATAGATCAGTAAAACTTTTTATTTTGATTTTTTTTTTTGATTATAAAATAAATTATTATATCTTCTAATTCAAAAAAAAATTGACTTTTTTAATTTTGAATTCAAATTCTTTTTTCTTTTGAACCAATAAATATGGTTTCCCCCTTCATTTCGAAGTTTTTGATCAAAAAGAATCCTCTGTAATGTATCTTCTGTGGGCTGAGTGGATCATCTTCATTTGAGAACTTTTGAATCGTGTTTAATAGTTTTGATCTTTGAAATAAGAAAAGAGCAGGAGTTCATGTTGGAAAAACGAACAATTCTCATCTGGAATGACCTTAATTCTAGTAATGGAACTCCAGGTATTTAGACTACAAGGATCTTTGATCAAATTTAGACATGGGGGGGCCGCGCGCGTATACGCATATATGAATAAATAAAAATCCTACTCATTTGCTCAAATTATTGTTATTTGGTTTTTTTCTTTTCCTTCTAGGTTCTTCAAATAGGCAAATAAATTTACTTTTTCAGGTAAATTTTCCCATCCTTCGAGTTCTTTTTCATTTAATTTGAATGAGATTTTTTTTTGATCCATATCGAGGAAAATTTCAAAAATTTCGTTTTTTTTTTAAAATATATTTTTTATATATATTTTCTTGGATCCATTCTCCGTTTTCTATTTTGACTTTGTTGCTTTCCTTTTTCTCTTCCATCTCAATCCGTTTGAAAATAATATTTTTTAACGAGATCTAGGTTTTCGATTAAATTTTCCCTATTTTCGGTTTTGATTACTCCTAAACCGATCATGTTTTCTTCATCTTCTGGATTTGGGAATTGATCTATTTTGATTTTTATTTGGTGTTTCCCTCGAGAATATATTTTTTTACCACAAATTATTTCACCATCTTCTGATGATGATGATGAATTCCAAGCTGTTTTATTTTCATTTTTTAATTTTATTGGATTTTGGCAGTTCATTTTTGGATCAAATTTGTCTAATATTTTTTCCCTTTCATTTTCTTCCAGTCTCTGTATTTCCCTTTGATTCAATCTACGTATCTCTTCTGATTTTTCTTTTTCTCTCTGTATTTCTCTTTTTTTCTGTTGTTCTTTTTTTCTTTCTTTTCCACTCTCTTCTTCATCTTTTTCAATTATTTCATTTGATTCTCGAATTAATTTGATTGTTTTTTTATCTTTTTTCAATTTTGTCAGAATTTTTATTTGGTTTTTCGTTTCTTTTATCTCTTCTTGTTTTGCTTCATTCTTGTCTATAATGTTATCAAATTTTGTATCAGATATTATTCCAATTTTCAATAATGAATTGAGATGATTTATTTTTTGATTTTTGGATTTTTTGGATCATTAAATCTGATTGCTTTTCAATTAAATTTGAAAGCTCTTTGATTTCAATTTTGAATTTATTTTTCAATTCAATTGATTTTTATATTGTTTTATTGCTTTGGTTTTCTGCCTTTTGGTTTTTATTCAAAATTATTTTGTTTTTTTGTGAAATTTCATTTGAATATTCATCTAATCCCAATATTGAATGATTATTTTTCCTACAAGTATCAGAACAATCACCACAGATTAATTCATTTTCATCTTTACAATATAGGCATAATTCTTTATTATGTTTGTCGCATAAATTGGGATTGATTTCTTTTTGGTTATAATTTTAGATTAAAGATTGAGAAATTTTTAATAAATATTAAAAAAAAATTCAAAAAAAAATAGTGAAAAACATTGAATTGATTAAAATAATATTATTAATTTTAAATTTTCAATCAGGTATTATTTCCTACAAAATAAATTTGCATTGGAAATTCATAAATAATTTTTAATTCCTGATCTAACTTTTATAAAAATTTTAAATTTAAGTGATTGAGTAATTTGTTTTTAATAATCATATATTTCAAAAATTATGTTTTAATTTTCGGAAAATATAGATATATTTATATTTATTGTTTATAGATTCTCGACATTTTTAATTTCTAAAATTAATAATTATATATTTCTATGAATTACTGTGTTTAAATTAATAATCAAATTAAAATTTATAATTTTATCAAAGTTTATATGTGTAAAAATTTCGGAGTTTTTAAAAACTTTATCAAATTTTGTTATTTTTTTAATTTTTCAAAATTAACAAAATTCGACCACAAATAACATAAGATCTTCAAGAGGAAGGCCAATTTCATATTGAAATCGCGATACCTAAAATTTGACGATCTAGCTGAAGAACCTAAAATGGGTGAAATAGAGAACATTGATTGGGAAAACATGAGGAAATACGAGATCAAGAAGTTACTCCAGAAAGTTCATATCAAAGCAATATAAGAAAAAGTGGACTCATCCCAAGTTAATGAAAACTGGATGCTGAAAAGATATCTCAAAATCAACCAGACAATTTCACAGACAATTTCAACAGAAAACAGCCTTATTTAAACTAGAAATCATCATCCACTGTATCTAAATTGAAATCGTTATGTAATAGGTTGAATAGATATACATACAGACGAAGAAAATGAGTAAAATCCAAAAATTGCCCATTCTGTTAAAAGAAAGTTGATGATATATACCACTTCATATGGGAGTGTTTAAGATACGAGAAAACTCAAAAAAACAAGGATTAAAACATAATCATAAAAATCAAAAACTTTGACTTCAAAATAATAGAGAGTTTGATGCTAACACATATTAGAGGTTTTGCTGATAACATGCTAATATTCACGATAAAGTTACAAAAATCTCGATAATTTCCATCAAATCGCGATAATTTCAGAAAATCGCTCTGATTCAAAATTATCGCGATAATATAACAAATCGCGATATTTTATAAAATCGCGATAAATGCCAAAACATTGAAATTAAAAAGTAATCGCGATAAAATAGTTGATGGGTTTTTGGGCTAATTGAGAAATATTTTAAAAAAAAAAATTTTTTTTGATCAAAAAATAGATTAGGTGAAATAAAAGTCATTCTTTGAAAAAACAACAAAAAAGATACTTGATTGGATCAAGTATCCGATCAAAGAGTTTTATTGTGCTTTCATTTTGTTTGGTTGACAAACCTATCGATCCTTTAAGATCAACAACAATAAGAAATAAAGAGAAATAAATATTTTTTCAGTTAATTGTGGTGTTGTAAATTGAGTTGAATAAAAGACCTTCTAAAACAACCAATACTTTATCTGTTCTTTAAAGAATGTGTTCTTGGGTTAGAACATTTTCAATATTCTCAGAAAGCTAAAAGGGGTTGGGTAAACTCTTCAAAAGCTTTCACAACATCCTTGCCAGATGATCACCAATTATTAAGATTTTTTATGGATTTGTCTTCTTGTTCTTTTTCTTCTTTGAGCATCTTTGTATTGGACAGAAAACACAATTAGAGCTTAGAGGTTTTTGTTTGATCGATCACCAATAAGAAGGAACATTATTCTTTATTCTTTTTGGGCATTGAAAATTGTGAAGGTAACAACTCGATTGTACGAAAACACACCTATCTTATATTCAAGTGTATTGTTGGAATGGGTAATTATTAGTTTGATCATAAAATTTGTTTGAGATTTTATATTTTGTTAAAAATTAAAATGAATTAAAAAAAATATTGTGTTTACACAACAAACCAAACTCATTCCCTTTAGAAAAGTTTTCTGTCTTTCAAAACTTTCAAACACTTGGAGACAGTTCACAACACTTACAAACACTTTCACAAATTTATTAAAGGGGAAAGTTGTGTAAAAGTCTCAAGGCTTTGTAAAAGTCTAGAGATTTTTTTTTTTTATAACTGTTGAGAGAAAAATGTTGGACACAGAAAAATAGTTGTACAGCATTTTTTATTGGGAACATTACTAAAAATGATTTTTAATTTCAATCGTTTGTGAAATAACTAAAGAAAATAACAATAATCTACTTATTAGAATAACCATTAATGTAATTCTACTTTTTCAAAACCTTATCTCTGATACCCTAAAGCAAGTTTAAAAATTACCATTTTCAGAATTAATAGTAAACTTTACTAGAACTTGGATTTTTGTTAAAATAGCATGATCTACTTTAGTTATCAACCATTTAAATGAGTATTCTACACAAACCACAGATAAATGAACTTGTAACACCTTTAAACCTGAATTTATATAAAATTCACCTAGTTATCAATAGGATTTGATTTTCAATTTTACTAATGTTCCCAATTAAAAAAGGTGTCCAACCATTTTTCTGTGTCCAACATTTTTCTCTCAACACTAATTTGAAATCAAAAAAATAATTTTTCTTTTTTTCGCGATAATGTGAATATCGCGTTAATGTTGAATATTGCAATAAAGTTGAACTAATCGTGATTTTTTATATTATCTCGCGATTTTATTGTTAATATCATGATAATATATGTTACAGCTGTTCCAAGGCTACCGTGAAATTTCATCAATATCAAAATTTGATGTTGATATAGATTTTTAAATCTAAGAATAAAAGAATAAGAAAGTTCATATTGAAAATATTTTTTCATAAATGAGTTGATATAAAAAATATTTTTCTAAGGTGATCGAAAAATAAATAGATTTTTTAGAGGAAATTTTATGTTGTTTCTTAATGAATTTTTAATGTTTAGAGTCACTTTGGGTTCTGAAAATTTATTTTTTGAAAATCAGAAAAAATTCTTGAAAATTGACTCATTTAGGAATTTTTTCTTTCCAAATGAACTTTATTATTCTCATATTGAACTTTTTAAATATTTATATCAGAATCAAAATTTGATATTGATAAAAGTTCAGGGTAGCTTTGGATTGGATGTATCATCAAAACCTATATTATCACGATATTAGCAATTAAGTTGCGATAATATTAAAAGAATCGCGATTAGTTCAACTTTATCATGAAAAATCATAATCGTAATTTCAACATTATTGCAATAAAATAATTATCACAATAAAATGATAAATTCAATTTTTGAAATCACATTATAAAAATCTCTTGAATTTTACAACGTTTTCCCCCTTTACAAAGATTTTCACCTTTAAAAATGTTAGCTAGTGTTTGCAAGAGTTGTGAATAGTCTTCAAGTGTTTGAAAGTTTTAAAAGACAGAAACCTTTTGGTGACAAAAAGAGAAAAAGAGTGTTTGTAGTGGAAAATTAAATTTTTTCAATTCATTTTCTAAAATAATTACAAAATATAAAATCTCAATCGAATTTTATGATCATACTAATAAATACACATTTCTACAATACTGATGAATATAATCTAGACTTTGTTTCAGTCAAAGGGTCATCCACAAAAAGAACATTTGAATCAAATATTAAATATTTAATATAAATGACTTTTGAAGATTAAATAAGGAATAAGAAGTATAATAAACAATCAAAGAATAGTTCTTATCCGCCTGAAATAAAACGAATAAATCAATAGATTTTCTAAAATATTGAAAAACCAAAATTCTTAAGGTCCTCTATTGAGAAAAAAAGCAATGTTCATTTTGATCATCCTATCAAAGATCCAAATAAAAATTCCAACTAGAAATCAAAATTATTTCTCTACAATCATTTTTACAATATCAATAACCTTAGAATAACACATTTTTACCAAGTGACTATCGATCTTGCAATAAATTCAAAAATTGCAAATGAATTAGGTGTTTGCAAACTAGTAAAAATGTGAATATATATGTAAAAGATGTGAATAAATAATTTCAATTTTGAAATTTCCAAAATAAATTTTTTCTTCTAATACCATTCAAATCCTTTAAACACATGTAATTCACCCATCACAACTGGGCCACTTTGACTGGAAAATGGTTTTGAGGTTTTTGTTTGATCGATCACCATAAGAAGGAAAATTTACTCTTTATTCTTTTTGGTTATTTAACTTGTGAAGGTAATAAATCTATTTAAAAAAACACATCTAAGCTCTTGTTATGCTTTCTGTCCAATACAAAGATATGAGAAGAAGAAGAAGAAGAAAACAATTCTACAAAAAATCTTAATAATTGGTGATAGTGTGGTTAGCTTTTTGTGAAAGCTTTTGAAAAGTTGTCCAACTAAATTCAATTTCAAATAAATGGGCACAGAAAATTTTCAAGAATTATTCATAATTGAATCAAATTAATTGTAGTATCATTCTAAAATTTAAAAAACATTTTAAAACATAAAAAAAAAACTCGACTGAAAACTTTTTATGGAACACCTTTTACAATACTTTTTGAGTTTACAGTTTTTTGAAAAGGTGTAAAAAGTTGTGTCTATTGTAAAATTTTGTATTTGGAATATTCAATCAGATCAAGATCAAAAACACTAAAAAATGGGTGTTGGAATTGGTTTTAAATGGTTTTTCTTGATTTGGTTAGTTTGGTTCTCTTTTGTCCTTGTTTTTTAAATTTTTTTTTTATTTTATTTGTTTTCATTTTTCAAATTAAAGAAAAATTGAAAAAAAAATTCCAATGTCGAAAAATTGAAAGAAATAAAAAAAACAATATTGGAAAAAAATGAAAAAAAAAATTGAAAAATAAATTACTCTTTCGTGAAACATAAGGTTCTTGTAAAATGTATTTTTTATGTCTTTTCTTCCAGAAGGAAGAAGTGTGTACTTCTGATTCACAATTTTGGCAATAATGAACTTTGCATTCGGTGCAATAAAAGTCTGCTTTTTTTTCTTCACAAACTTCGCATTGAGGAATCTGTGGTTCAACATGAATTCGTATGTCTTTTGACCTTTTAGGATCTTGGCTTTTTTAATTTTTCTTTTGAAAGGATCTTGATTTGTTCATTTTAAAAGTTGAGTTGGAAATTAATAATTAAAGCTAAAAATTTTAGAAGAATTAAATTAAGAAGAGAATAATAAAAAAATGAAATCCTTAAAAATAAAATAATTAATCAAAGGACTTGATTGAAAATCAAAAAAAAGAGAAATTTATCATTCCTTTTGCTTTTTTAATAATTGCTGATTTCAAAAACTTAAATTTCAACAAATTTCAGAACTGAGTCCTAGATTTAATTATTTCATTTCTGAGGGCATATTGGTTTGTTTTCGAAAAAATAAAAAGAAAAATAAATTTTTATGTGTTACTTTTAAACCTAAACTTTTGAAGAAAAACTCAAGCAAAAGAAGAACATTTCTTTTTGTGAAATTTTCAATTTTTGTTTTCAGATTGCAAATAAAAAAGAACAAATTCAATTACTAAAATGATTTAACCATTGTGAAAAAAATTTGGTTCATTAAAAAAAATTGGGTCAGTAAAAAATTTGTTTTCGTTTTTTAAATAGTAAATATTAGCAAAATGATTTTTGATCAAAGTAAAATTTTATGAACAAATCTTACATTTAAGTAAAACCAAAGTCACTATCAATAATAATTTTCAAAAGTAAAATTAAATTGTTGCATTTTAACCTTTTAGAATTACTGTGGAACTCTAAAAATACAAAAATTTACTTTTTAATTATAAACTTTGCTAAAAATGTTGATTTTTTTTATTAGATTACATTCCAAGATCAAGTTAATCATTGTTTGGGAAGACCAAAAATTAATAACCGTTTTAAATTAAGGTTTGTCTAAGGGGATTTTAAGAATTTAAATGGTTTCTGAAATCTTAATATTTCGGTATTTTGAAGTTTTGATTGTAAACATTACTGGAAAACAATCTCTTTCGAAAAAACAGCTTTTTTGGAAGATTTTATGATTCAATTTGGTTTAAAAGGTTATTTAAGATTAACCTTGATAAATTTGTGTTAATTAACAATGATAAATATCTTATTGAATTAATAGATTTTAATATTTCCTATTAAATAGTTCTCTTATTTTTAGTAAAGTTTATAATTAAAAGTAAATTTTTGTTTGTTAGAGTTCCACAGTAATTCTAAAAGCTTAAAATGCAACAATTTAATTTTACTTTTGAAAACTATTATTGATTATGACTTTGGTTTTACTTAAATGTAAGATTTGTTCATAAAATTTTACTTTGATCAAAAATCATTTTGCTAATATTTACTATTTAAAAAACGAAAACAAATTTTTGACTGACCCAATTTTTTTTAATGACCCAAATTTTTTCACAATGGTAATTCGTTTTTTACCATTTGTATTATTTAAAGAGAACAATTTGTTGGTTTTTAATTGTTAGCGGTTAAAAGAATATGAACAAATTTTTAATTTTGAAAGTTGAAAAAAAAGTGTAAAAGAAATTCGTCAAGAAAGAAATCAAAAACCCAAAGTTCCCATTCTCAAAGGGAAAACCTGGAAAATAAAACCCAAAATTGAATTTCGAAAACGTAAAGTTGAATTTTTTGGGTTTTGCTGACAAAATTCAAACTTTTGTTGTAATTATTTGCAATCAACAAATAGGATTTTATTTTTCTGAAAGTCTTATGTAAAACAGTTTTACTTTTTTGAGACTGGTATATTAACAATTTAGATTTTATTGTTCGAATCAATATCTAAAACAAATCAAGAAGAATAGGTACAGAGCAATATCCTCACCCAAAAGCTTTTATTAAACAAGTTATTGAGAAAAAACTCAAGAAAAATTTGAGAAAATAATATAAAAATTGTTTGACAAACTCTGTCAAGTTGTTTGAATAACCCGTTATGAAAAAGGATGGAACTTTGAATATTTTCAACCCAAAGAGGATTTAAGGTTTACAGCACCTGAAATTTGAAAAAAGATTATCTTGTGTAAGGTGCTTGTGACTTGTTAATTGGGTTCTTATCTGATCGATCTTGGACTTGGCATGGGTTTTAATAGTGGTTCAAAATGACAATTTTTGACAATTTAGTTTAATTTTTCCAAAATCGGAATTGAAGAATTCAGGGTTTAATTGATTGATAGGTGTTTAAGAATAAATTTAATTTTTTTGGTTGGAGAATGAAATTTTGATTTACTTTTTCATCAATTAATAAAATAAAATTATTTAAAAGCTCCAAATAAAACTAAATCTTATTAAAAATCCCAATTAACAACCCATAAATCACAATCTTTTTATAATTTACCTTTCGAATATATTAGTATTACACTCTTCAATTCTGATTTGGAAAAAATTAAAAATGAATTTTCAAAAATTGTAATTTTGGACTACTATTAAAACCCATGCCAAGTCCAAGATCGATCAGATAAGAACCAAATTAACAAGTCACAAGCACCTTACACAAGATAATCTTTTTTCAAATTTCAGTGATTGTAAACCTTAACCAGTTGGTTCCTAATTATTTACTAAAAACTTAAGGTATTACTCATTCCACCAATAGGGCAAAAGATTAAAAAATGTTGGTAGTAATATTTTGTAATTATTGATTTCCAAAATGGAAAGTATCAAAAAATTGTGATTGGCTCTAAAAACAGGAATATATTGGATTTGACCAATATCAACAGGATTTTCTAAATGAGACTTTAAAATTTTTTTGAATTTTTTTTTTAATAAATTTCTTTTATTTCCCTATTTGCTTATATATATATATATATATATATATATATCTATTTTTTGTTTTGTTCAAATTCAGTTAAAAATTTAACTTTTTCTTTTTGACATAATAGTAAATAAAGCAAATCGGGAGTTTATTTTTACATTTTTTTTGCTCCTTAGATTTTTCATCAGTAAAATCTTGAATTCAATAACTATAATTGGATCTCACAAATATTCTAGACAATACCTGTAAAGCGAAAATCTTTTTCAAAACTTGAAAACAGTTTTTAAACAACTCCTAAGAAACAATAGTGTTAATATCTTCGGTTACAGGATAAAATTGGTAATTTTATTATCAAAAATTTTTTTCATTTCATTTTTCCAAAAAAAAATAAAAAAAAATTTTACTTCAATTTTTTTTAAAAAAATAAAGTTCAGAAAACATATCTTCTAAAAGAAAAAGAATTAAATTTTGAAATTTTTGACAAAAAGAAGTAATATAAAAGAGTTAAATTCATAAAAGATTAAACTTTAGAAATAAAAAATTAACTGAACATAAAAAATATTAGAAAATCAAGAAATAATTTTTTAAAGAAAGATGAGTGTATATCCAAACCAGAAAAAAACAGCAAAAAAGTGTCATATTAAGACTCTATTGATCATTTTTTTCAGACTCTTATTGCGATTACTGGCAAATAACCCACCTTATTCTACACTGTTTCTTCCAATAATGAAAAAATTTATAAAACTTGTACAAACTAACAACCAACTCTCACCCAAGACACTTGATATCAGATTTTGAAACTTATATTTAGGGAGAGTTTAGCTATTGAAAATAACAGGAAAAATTGAATCTACCCAATACTTATAATGAATTTTATTTTCTCAAATAACCACAGAAATAAATTATATTGTTCATGTTGTATTTTTATTCAGAATCTTTTATTTAGGATTTGAGTTTCAGATAAAGTACCACAAATAAGGACCAAAAAATAGAAAATAACAGAATAAATAAAGATCAAAATTCAAATTTATATTTTTTTTTGATCTTTTATAAGGGATTAACTTAATTTTAGATTTCACCATAATCAAAGTGTGTTGTAATTAAGTCTAAATGATATTAGTGCACCATGGTTCAGATAGTTCTAAAACATTTATTATAAATCTAGTTTTACTAAAAAAAATATTACATTTTTTACTAATAATCACAATTACTAATTTATATTTTGTAATTTATTTTTAATTTCCTTTATAAATCTAGTAATAGAAAATCAACTAATAGAATTCCAATAAGTAATAATTCATATTTAGAACTTGTAAAAGTAACCATTTTTATAATTTTTGAAGTTCAAAGATTAACTCAATAATCATCAACATAAAAACCCAAAAGATTAATTAGTTTTGTTCCCTTTTTAGAAAGATAATTGTAACATCAATAAATTTCCAATATTTCTGAAATAAACCCCAATTCAAAATTTTTAACACACCAAAATTCGATTTGTGAAAAAAAAAAAAAACTTATTTAATCAATTCAAGAAGAAATACCAAATTAGAACCATTCACTAATTGAAATTTTAACACTTGTTTATAAATTACAATACTCACAAAACAATAAATAAATAATTATCAATACAAATAAATAATGGGTGTGTTAAAAATTTTGGAGAGAGCAAAACAAAAAAAATACATTAGTAGCTTTGTTTAAATTCTATTAGGAATATTGATCGATCAAAGGCCAGATACTACCAACTAATTTTATTTGAGTTCTTGTGTTTGGAACAACTTAACTTTAACATAATATCAATTGTTCAAAAAAAATTACGATCCGACGAAACAAATTACGTAATACAAACAATGAAATGAAAAGAAAAACTAAAAGATAAAAAAATGATTTTTATATTTTTAAAAAATCTAAATTATTTCCAATTTCAATGAAATTGTATTATTGTGATTGTTTGGGACGTTTTAGCATAGTGGAAAATTTTGAATTTTGGTTTAGATGCCATAAAAATCTTTAACTTTAATTTATTTAATTTTTACAAAAAAAAATATTTTTTAGCAACTAATCTTCATTTTAAAACAAATTTTTGAAAGATATTTTGTAACTTATTAGTCTCAAAATTGATAATTAAACCTTTAAATTTATGGAAAAATTCAGATTTTATTCTAAAATTGTAGGGTTTTTTACTAATAAAATGATCATTTTCTATTTATAAATATCATCCAATATTCCAATTTATCTAATTGATTTTTTTGAAACATTTAAACACTGTTTCACGAATGTAGTTTAAACTCAGTAACAACATACTTTGATCTTAGACTTCTTCTCAGTAGTCACTAATCCCTTAAGAGAGAAAAAAAAAAAAGTAAATTGACAATTAATTCTCATTTATTATTCAAATAACAGTAGTTGCTGTCATTTGTATTGAACGAAATCCCAAATGCTATTCCTATTTCTAATAACAATGAGTCTCCCAAAATATACCAATTTAATGAATATTGTTCCAATTTCAAATTTTTCCATTTTTGAAATCAACTTTTTTGATTTTACATTTTTTTTTTCTTTTTACACTCTCAAAAGAAAGTAGGTTTGCTTTTTTTTTACTCTTTAGTGGAAACACAGAACTTTTTTTGGAAAGTTTAGTATGACAAACCAACCTTTAAATGTTCTTTATTTTTCAAAAACAATTGATGTGGATCCTCAAAATTTACACTATTTGGGGTTTGACAATGGAATAAAATCCATGGTGTTTCTCAACAAGAATTGGCTGTACACAAAAGACTTTTATGGAAAAACTACAAAATTTTGGTACTTTTCTTTTTACAAATTTCAATCCTTTTCAAAAAAAAATAAAAAAAAAAAACAAATCAAATCGCTTACTTAAAAAAAAAATTTTTTTTTCTTTTTCTTTTTTTTCATAATTAAACGTAACCCTTTTTAGCCAAATTGATCTGGTAGGAGAAGATCAAATAACTGACATTAGGTTTTCTCCAAACAAAAAACATGCTTGTGTAATTTTAATTCACAACAAATCAAGCCTGTCCAAGATAATTAGTTTGGAAAAGGCAAAATCAAAAACATTGAATTTTTTATCAAACAAAAGAAGGAAATTTGACTTTTTTATTTACTCTTCACGCTGGATCAATTCTAAAGAAATTATTTTTGTTCACACTTTTGGCTTTGAACACTGCTATGTAACCATAACCATAATTCATTTTTCTCTTTCGTTTTAAAGGCTTGAAAAAGTCTGATCTTTTTCTCTATTAACCCTCAAATAAAAAAAAAAAAAAAAACAAAATAATTGTTCTTGTTCTGTAATTTGAAATAAAGATTGGTCAAAATAACAAGCATTTAAAAATTCAAAGGTTTTACAAATTCAGCCCAGTTTATGGATTCACCTATTCGGTATGTGCTATTTACTTTTTCTTTTTCTTTTTCTTTTTCTTTTTTTTTTTCAAAGATCGAAAACCATTTATTCTATTAAGGGTGGTTTGGATCAAAAGAAATTGAGAGTTAAAGGCTTTCAATAAACCCTGTTCAAGATTTCAAAATTGGAAATACGATACTCACATTTGGAACCTAAAGCGAAAAATTTTCACCTCATTACAATTTCCCAATATTTCAATATCCCATTCATTTAGAATTCCAAGTCCACCAAAAAGAAATCAGCTCAAACTATAAAAATGAGGGAAATTTGTGACAATGATTGTTTGGTGAGAGAATAAGATTATTGGGATTTTGGCAGAATATTGCTAATTTCTGATTTTTTCACAAACAAAAATAGTTTTATCGAATTTAATTATTATTCCTGAAAATACCTTTGCCAACTCAAAATTTAAGATCATATTATATTATGATACAAAAAGTCTAAATAATAAAGCTCCAGTTACATTATTTTTACATCTTTTTTAATGTTTATTGGCTTTGTAGATAATTTCTTTAAGTCATTATTTAAAACAAAAAATTTTACTCAATTTATTACAACTTTTGTTTTTTTTTTTTTTTGAATTATCTTTAATTTACCCATTATCGTGAATTTTTGAATACTATCAGAAATAATTTGGATTATCAGCAAAAAAACACAACTTGATGATAACCAACATTATCGTGAAAAGATAAATTAATCACTAATTTGTTGATTTGTTATGAAAATTCTAATATTGCTGATCCTCCCTATTAGCATCCAAATAAAAGGAAATCACCAATTTTTAATTTCAGATATTCCAAAACACCCTTATCCAGAGCATAAAACCCTTGTTCCGAAAGAAAACCCTTTTTTTTTTTTTTTTTTATTGTTCCAAAACAGCATCCAATTCATCACTCAATAGTATACCTAAGTCTTAAATTAATTTATAAGGTTAACTCATCATAGTTTTTTATGAAAATTTACAAAATATGAATTGACTTTTATTAAAAATTTTTCGTAATTTGGCCTATTTTTAAAATTTCATTTTTTTTATATACTGTCAATTTCAAAATAAAAAGAATCAAGCTAAATTTCAAAAATAGGGGAATACTTTTCATCATGAAAAAAATTTTGTTCAATTGGTGTTTTTGAATAATAATGTATTTTACTAATTTTTTTTGAGATAATAACCAATATATGATTAATAAATAAAAATATAGTGTAATTATTTTATTTTTTGAATGACAAATGAAAAAAGAAAAAAATAATACTAAAAAAGTTTGCCCCTAATTTGGAAATTTAGCTTACGTGATCAAAATAATGCGTGCACAACAACTATAATCTGTGTTTCAAAATATTATCCGTGCTTTTTTTTTCTTCTTGTTCCAAGGCAACATCCAATCGACTACCAAATAGTATACTAAGTTCAAATAAATTTTGAAAGTAAAAATCTGGTTATTTTCAGTAAAATTTAAATTAGGAATGCAATTTGTTGAAAATTTTTCATAATTTTCTCATTTTTTTTGAAATTTTTTTGTTTTTTTGATGATTAAAATTTTATTTGAAATTTACCCTATTTTTTTAGACAAATTTTGCAATTTGATCCTTCATTTTTAAAATTTCTTTTTAAATAATTTAACTTTAAGAAACCAATACATTATCTGTTTAGGGTTTATTATCAGTTTCTTTGATTGATTAATGTATAGATCTTCTAATATAAAAAAACACGCTTTATATTTTTTTGAAACGGATTAAATTTTTTTGCACGCTTTATTTTGACTACAGTAAATTTTCATTTGACTTTTCAAAAAATCACCAACCCAAGAATTCAAATAAATCATCAAAGTTCCCAATTCTAATTGTGAAAATTCATAATTTAAGCTTCTTTAAGGGATTAGCTTCACCATAGATTTCTCTATAATTAAAGTATGTTGTAATGGGGTGTAAATGATATTATTGCACCATGGCTCAAATAGTTTCTGTGAATCTAAAAAATCTATTATAAATCTTATTTCACAATAAATTATTACATTTTTTACAAATGATCACTATTAAAAAAGTTTCGTTTAGAAATTTTTTTTTTAATTCCTTTTCCCAAATCTAAATATAGAAACCAAAAATATAGTATTCTGGTATTTAATAATTTAGATTTAGAACTTCCAAAAGTAACCATTTTTATAATTTTTGAATTTCCAAGATTAACTCAATAAACATCAACATAAAAGCACAAAGACTGGTTATTTTTGTTTGCTTTTGATAAAGCTACTTGTAGTATCAAAATATTTCCATGATTTGAGAAATAATTTGTCAAAAAAATTTATTTGTTAATTATTTAATTTTTTGAGAACCAGTATGGGCCAGTGGCAACACAATCCAGTGTACAATCTGAAGGCCGGGGTTCTACCCCCTTAACCATTATTTCTTATTGTTTACCATTTTCTCAAATAGCCACCACTGTGTAATTTTAATTAAAAATCGGGCTTATGCTTCTTAGAACCACTAATTCTTTGAGGAAATCGTTTGACCGAATTGAATCTTTTTGACTGTTATAAAAACTGAACGGAATTGGAACAAAATCCCTCTCAATTTATGGAGTAGATATGATTTTTGGTAGAAATGACCAGCTCTCACCTGGTTCAACAATATCTCTAATTCAAATTAGGGATTCGGGCACATAGGTGGACTTTTAGTACCCACTCTTTAATGGAAAAAAAAAAAATTATTTAATTTTTTTAAAAAAAAACAAGAATTTTTTAGCAACTAATCTACATTTTGCCACAAATTTAAGAAAGATATTTTGTGACTTTGTAGTCTGAATATTGATAATTCAACCTTTAAATTTATGGCAAAATGCAGATTTTATTCTGAAATTGCTTGGATTTTCTTACTAATATATAGATCATTTTTAATTGATGAGATTAACAAATATTACTACTTGACTAATCGATTTTTTTAGAGACATTTGAACCATGTAGCACTAATGTGGTTAAAACCCAATAAAAACATACTTTGATCCTAGGCTTCTCCTTGGTAGACGCTAATCCCTTAAAGATTTAAAAATATGATATTTTACCTGATTTATAAATCTGTTTTTTGGAAAGCTGAATGAAAATTTTGTTTCATTTATTTTGAAGCAAATAGTAATGGTTAAGACATCTGAAAATTTTTCTCTATTTTTTGAGTAACATTTTCACATTAACTTCTTTTCATTTTAAAAATTGTTCTTTGACGAGTAGAACTTTAATTCACCAATATTATATTTTTTTTATTGTTTCTTGGATGATTTAATGTATAAACCTTCTTATAAAATAAACAAACCTAGTATTTACTATTGAACATGGGGTTTACAAAAACAGATGGTCTTTTTTAACTAAACCCCCATTCAAACTTTTTAACACACCGAAATTCAATTTTTGAAAAAAAAATCTTATTTAATTAATTTATTGGAGAAAGACCAAATTAGAATCACTAACTAATTGAAATTTTAACAATTATTTATCATTCACAATACCCACAAAACAAAAAAAAAAAACAATTATAAATCATAATAAAAATAAACAATGTTTAAAAAATTTGGAGAGAAACAACAAAAAAATGTATTGATAATTTTATTCGAATACCTTTTAATAATGATTGATCGATCAATGAGTTAGAGACAGCATCAACTAATTTTATTTGTGTTTTTCTTCTATTTTGAAGTGCACACCTTTAACCTGATACCAATCATTTGAAAAAAAAAAAAAAATTGATCAAAAGAAACAGATTACTTAATTGAAAAGAAAGAGATGAAAACGAAAACAAAAATAAAAAAAAAGGATTGCATATTTTTCAAAAAATCAAAATTATTTCCAAATATCAATGAAAATTGTATTCTTGTTGGTCTTCTAAAATTTTTAACCGTGTATCAAAAAAATTGATTTTATCGGTTCATTGTTAATGATTAAGTGTTAAAACTCTTTGTCTGTCAAAGAGGGAATTTTGAAGTGACTAAATTCGTAACTCCCAATTAAAAGAGTGTAAATTTTGAATTTTCGTTTGCATTATAGTTTGATATGTCTTAATCGACAGGTATAAATTTTTTTTTTCAAAATTTTGCATTTTAATGAATATAAACATCGAAATTTGATTAGAAATACAGTTCAACCCAACTAATTTTATTCACTATTTGAGTTCAAAAAACCTCCTCCATAATCTTTTGCTAAAAATTGAAAAAAAAAAAAAAATATTTTCAATTTCCTATAATTATTTTTTAGTAACTAAAATTTAAAATAATTTTAATATCAGCCAAAGAGGATGAATTTTCTTGCTTCTCTTGAAAATTGAAACAAATAAAGAAAAAAATTTTATTTTTTTTTAAAAATATAAATTTAATTGAAATTTTTTACTGAAAAAATACAACTCCCTTTTTATGTAACGAGTGCAACACACACCACCAAAACAAAATAATTTTAAAACCTAAATGGAAATTAAACTAAGTTTTTTATGAGTTGAAAAAATTAAATATCTTTTCTTTAACTTTCTTTGATCAAAAAAGATAAAAAATAATTACTTCCAAACATCCAAGTTAGAAATGGTTTTCTTTTTGATGAGTGTATTTGTAATTTTTCAAACTCAATTGGAAACAAATTAATCTCATAAAGTAAATATTATTAATTAAAAAAAAGTATCAAAAACCAGATGTCTATGTCAAAGATTTGATGTTTTAAAGAAAATCCCCATAAAAGAATCAATTAAATACACTTTTACAGCTCCCATCTAAACTAAAAAATTATTTTATCTTTCGAATTTAAAATTGTTTAGATAGCTTTCAGGAAAAATTATTTCAAAAAATAAATAAATACCTTCTTACATTTTGTAAAATTAGAATATTTCAATAAATTACGTTTTTAAATATAAATCTATTTTGGATAAATCTCTTATTATGAAAAAAATAGATTACCTAAACTTTTATAGCCTTGTTAAATTCGAATTTCTATTGGCACTCTTAATTCAATTTCAAATTGTTATGTTTTTAATTATTTTTTTACATTATAAATTAAAATTGTTTCAGTTATATTATCTTTGGTGTTTTTTTTTTTTTCTCAGTTTATTGATCAAAAATTCCCTTTATATTTTTAATATTCAAATAAGAACTAAAATTACTTTTGGTATTGATTAGCTAAAAATTAGAAAAAATAAAAAATACCGAAATTTTTTTTTTTTTTTTTTTTTTTTTTTATTTTTGAAGAGAGAAAATTGCTTTTCTCCTGTGTGCCCTAATTTCTAAACTTTTTTTTAGAAATTTTGTTAAAGAATCACAAATTTTAGGTATCACTTACTAATGATAATATACATGATGAATTCTTTTTATTAATAATATCTCCGATATTATTAATATTTTTATTTTTTTCAAAAAATTCAGATACCCAGATTTTTCGATTTATTTTATAGGACGGACAGTCAATAAAAAATGATCGAAATCTTCAATGATATCAATATTTAACTTTTCTTTACATAAATCACAATTTTTATTTTTATTTTTACTTGTTACATAAGAGTACCTATTTAAACAATTAGTAAAATTTCGAAATTTTAGAATTGTTTTTGAAGCTTTCCAGTTTAAATATTTTTTGTCGTTATGTTTTCCAGGATTTAAAAGACTTGAGTAAAATCTATGATTTTTCCTCGATTCTTTTGAATTCTGGAAAACCGCCGTTAGCTTTTTTTTAATTTGAGAAATAAAAAGAAAATTTCAAAAATTTTCTTTTTATTTCTAAAATTAAAAAAAAGCACCGTTAGGTTTTCTTGAGTTTTCCGTTTATTTGGAAAATCGATAGATTTTCGTTAGGTTTTTTTTACTTTTTGAAATGAACAGAAAATTTTAATAAATTTTCGGTTTATTTCAAAAAGTAAAAAAAACCTAGAACACTTAACAAACGAAACAGAAAAACTCAAGAAAACCTAGGCAATCCACGGCACTTGACGACAAGACTGTTTGAAATTGCAATTTTGTTGTTTTATAATTTTTAGATATTGTTGAACTTTCCAACTAGGCGAATTTTCCAATTAGGTTAATCGAAAAACTTTTAATTCTAAATCTAATAATTTTAGTCCCTTAGTGTACCAATTAATATTTTCATTTTCCAGTGTTCGAAAATTTAGTATCGTTTTTAATTTTTTTAAATTTAAGAAATCTAATTTTTCTATCAATTTATATTTTCTTCGGTATACTTTTAATCTAGCGAGATCAATTTTTGCTTCAGTTTTATAAATTAATCGTGGTGAATGGATATTAATTTGTAAGAAATTTGTAACTGATTTATTGATAAATCTATCAATTCTTTCAAAATCATTTTGTTTCAAGTCAAATGTTTCAAGACCATAATAAAGTTGACTTAAAATGAGAGCTTTGAAAGAAGTTATTTTGACTCCATTGTTGAGTTTATTTTGTTGAAACAATCGATTAAGTGTTTCCAAGGACTTTTCTAGCTTTTTGAAATTATATTCAAGATGTGTGTTTTTTTCTAACCAAATCCCAAGATAAAAAATATTTTTTACTTCTTTTTTATATTTGGTTTTTTTATTATGTGGATTCTTTCCGAATCTTTTTATTATTTCAAAAATCCTTTCTAAATTAATTTTTAGAGAGATTAACGGCCCTTTCATAATAAGAATAAGATCATCTGCATATATTTGAACATGAACAGCTAGAGTTTTTAACTTTTCTAGTAGGAAATGAGATATAAATGCGAAGAGAATTGGTGATAAGGGATCTCCTTGATAAACTCCAATTCCTTCTTTTTTAAAATAATTTTTTAGCCATATTTTGATTTTTTCATTTCGATAAATTTTTTAATAGATTGATATATTAACGAGTGTTGTATAGAGTCAAAACATTTTTGTATGTCTACAGTAAATACAAAATATTCTATATTTTTATTTTTATTTTTAAGTTTTACTAAAGAAGATAAATTTAGAACAGCAAATTTCTAGTATCTATTTTTGTTAAAAAAAAAACTCAAATTGAGAATCTGAACACAAGACTCCAATGAGTCTTCGATTCCTTTATATATAAGTTTTTGAGAAAGAATCTTTCTAATGGGCTATTAGCAAATATTGGTCAAGAATTCAATTGGATTCCTTCATCTCTAACTTTGTGAATAAATAAAATATTTCAATCTTTGATAAACTTTATTATTTCTTCTATGGAGTTATCGATCCAATAAAAAAAAAAGTTTGTTTTTGAATTCTTTTTAAGAATATAAAATCTTCTTTATCATTTTTCAATTTAGCAAACAGTTTTATAAAAGTGTAATTTTGTCAAAACCTTTTACTAATTTATTTTTTTGATATTTTATTAAATTATAATTTTTTTCTAGAGAAAAGGAATCTTTTGTTTCGTTAAGATTTATTGTATCAATTTTTTCAATATAATAATATTCTTTTATGAGATTGATAATTTTTATTTCAGGTTTTTTTTTACTGGTATACTGAAAGTAATTAAAATAACTGTTTTCTAAATTTGTCTTCTTTAAAATAATTTTTATTGAGGATTTATTAATTTTATTAAGGACTGTCTAAAATAAAGCCACTATGGGGGTCTTATGAATTAAAACATCCGTGAATTAGAATCTTTATCACTTGAGATCCAGAAGAATTATAAAATTTTGAAAATTTCAGGCAAATGTAATTTGGCAAGATCAGATACTGTTCATTGGAAGATGATAGCAAACACCGAAACTCAACCACGTGACTTCTAATTGGAGTATTGTCTAGTTTCCAATAAAAACCTCTGAAAAAATGGACTTTGAAGAAACATGGGTTGTTGTGTTTACTATCATCTTCCAATGAACAGTATCTGATCTTGCCAAATTACATTTGCCTGAAATTTTCAAAATTTTATAATTCTTCTGGATCTCAAGTGATAAAGATTCTAATTCACTGATGTTTTAATTCGTAAGACCCCCATAGTGGCTTTCTTGTAGATAATCCTTAATTAATTCACAATATTTTTGATTAAATTCAAATTCATAATTGATTTGTTTTATTAATTTATACCATTTTCTATTATTAATTGATTTAATTTTATAAATTATTTTTTTGTTAATGAATAAATTTTTGATAAAATTAAATAATTCTTCATTTTCTTTATTAATATTGTAAACTATTCTTACTTTTTGTGAATATTGTTTTTTTACATTTTTTGAAAATTTTTTTATTTATTATTTTTGGAATAAATCATTACTTTTAACAAAGTACGATTTTTTAATCTCCCATTTTGAACTTGTAAAGAATTTATTTCTTATCATATTATGTTCACTTAAGTCACTAAATATAGTTTGTATAGTTTTTTTTTTTTTTTTTTTTTTTTTTTTTTGTTATTAGAAAGTCGATAATCTTATTATTATGGCTTGGTTTATTATTATCAATTATTACATTTTTTTTATTTATTATTTTTTTTAATTTATCTTTTGCAAGGCTGAAATCTCCTCCTGTTTATAACATCATGGAATTGGCATTGAGTTGAAAGTTTCAATAAAAAAGTTTTAAATTCAGAAAAAATTTAATTTCTTCTGGAAACATTAATAATAATTGGTTCACTTAAATATGTCCCCATTAAATCTCGGTGTGGAATCAAAAATTCTCTTATTAAATCAATTAAATCTTTTTTTAAAAAAAAATAACTAACCCACCCTTGCTATTTAATTTTCCATAAGACTTTTTAATTATTGAATCATAATTGATTAAAAAAAGGCTTATTTGATATTTTTGATTCTTGAATTAAGCATAAGTCAACTTTATGATTTAATAAAAAAGTCTATAAAAATTTTATTTTATCTGATATGTTGAATCCTTTAATATTGAAACTTGATATATTTAAATGAATAAACTAAATTTTTATTTCGAAAAATTCTGCTTTTCCCTTGAAGCAACAAATTCTTTTTTTGAAGGGTTTTTTTTTTTGGAATTCATGGATTTTTAAATTTCTAGGCATTTGATTAATATTTTTTCAAAGGGTTATTTGAAAATATTATCAAATAAATGCCATATTATTATAATATTTTGACCTTTTCTTAAATATCTTAAAATAGAATTATTTTTAATTAAATTCAATATTTTTAAACTTGATATATTTTTTTGATAAAAAAATAATTTATTATTGAAATTATTTTTATTAATTTTAATGACACTATTATTATTATTATTAAAATTTGTAAATTGTTGAATATTATTAATATCATGTCCGAAAGTTATTTTATTATCTAATTTTTTTTAATATATTTGTAATAAAATTAAAAATAAATTGTCTTTAATTTGAAATGAAATGAAATCATAAAAAATTAATATTCTTAATTAACTTCAAAACTATTAATAATAGTCTTCAAATCAACTACTGTTATTGTCGATGGGGAAAAACGGTGACACTATTATCCCATTTCGATTCAATGCAAATGAATTTCAAAAATTAAAGTCATTTGAAACAGATTCGTGTCCAATGGGGGCATTAGCTACAATCGCAGGTTTAGAGGATGTATCCAATTCCCAGAAAAAATATAAATATTTCAAATGTTCAGCTCGTAATCAATTGGCATTTACAAAAAATGTAATTATCGCCAAGTTATATAATAAAATGTATGTAATCCAACTAATAAAAACTAGAACTGATTCCAAAATCATTTTGTATCATTTGGGGAAGGTAGAAATCAAAAAATCAATCTTGAAAACTGAAAATTTAGGAAATTTTTTTTATTTAACAATTATAGATAATTTATTAATTATTCATAAAACTGAATCAAAAAATTCGTTTTTGTATGATTTAAACGCTCAAATCCAAGGTCAAATTTCTCAAACATTAATTATTGATAATAAATGGAGAATTTTGAAACGAATTGATGAGAAAACAAATATTCACAAACTAAAAATAAAGAGGGGTAAAAAAGAACAAAAGGGAAAAAGGGAAAAAATAAATAAAAAGGAGAAGGAAACGGAAACGGAAACGGAAAGAGGAAACGGAAACGGAAATATAAAGGGGAATAAAAAGGAAATTGGGAAAGAGAACGAAAAAGAGAAAGAGAAAAAGCAGGGGATAGAAAAAGAAAAAGAAAAAGAAAAAGAGTCCAAAAAGGAAAAAGGGGAAGAGAAAGAAGGGGGAAAAGTAAAAGATATTGAAAATAAAAAGAAAATGGGAAGGGAAAGGGAAAGAGAAAAACAATTAGAAAGTAAAAAGGAAAAAAAAAACTCTCAAAATGAAAAAATAAAAGAAACACAAAAATCAATACCAAATAGAAAAACAAAAACAAAAAGGAAGAAACATGTTATCGAAATTCAAGAAAGAAATGATATTCAGTTGTATCAAAAAAAATGGAATTATATTTCACCCAATATAATTTTTGATAGGAATGGTGGTTTTGCTTGGTTTCTTTCAATCAATTTCCGAGAATTGGCATTAAAAATTTCAGATCCTGATTTATGTTTTTCATTTTTATTACGTAGATCTGGTTGCAAATTAATTTTGCTACAATTTTTGCAACAAATTCTCGGTAAAAATATTAATTTAGTTTTTTTGTCTCGAATTTTCGATTCTTTGAATTGTAGATGGTCTTCGGCGATTCAGAAAAATATTAACCGGCTTGAAAATAAATTTAATGATAATTTAGATATGAACAGTCTTCAAATAAAAAACCATACAAAGGGGTTATATTATGGACTTGAGAAAAAAATAAATGAACCCACCAACGTAAAAGAGAGGGAAGGGGGAAGGGAAAGAAAGAAAGAAGTTAAAAGGGGGGAAGGGAATGGCACAAATAATGGAAATGGTACAAAAAAGGGGGGAATTGGTAATAATAATGATGATGATGATGTAGATAATAATAAACAAAATATTAAAAAAGAAGAAAATAAAGATAAAAAAAATGGAAAGGAAAGCTCTAAATTCAAAGCACATAAATTAAAAAAAAAAGATAAAAAAAAAATTATAACTCAAAAAGATATATTTAAATACGTATTTAAACCGTTAAATGAAGACCCAAAAATAAAATCACAATATCTTGTCAATATATTATTCGAATATATTAAAAGCCTACAAATCTACAATTTTCCTATACAGCCATTTTTGGGTGAAATGATTTTAAATCTATTATTCCAAGATCAACAATTTTTCCAAATACACCAATTTATAATATCAAATATAATGACGAATTCGGATAAATGGATGAATATTCTAATTCAATTTAGTAAAAAACATAACTCCATTATTGGATTAATTTTAGATCGATTGAAAATTCTAAATAAATATAATCAATTAATTTCATTAATTTTAGAGAATGGGAATATTATTCGATCATTGAAATTAATTCAAAAATCTGAAATTGATAAAGAAATGATTTTTAAAATTTTTTCTAAAATTTACCAATTAGATGACGATTGCGTGTTTATTACAGTTTATGATTATTTGAAAGATATACTTGTTTATGATGAATGTAAACAATATCATAGAAAATACCATGAAATAACGACAAATAACAATAAGTGGGTTATTTAATTCGGTGCTATCTTTATATTTCTTTTTATGAACATTTTTAATACTTTTGATTGATTATATATAAATACACTCAGAAAGAAAAGTGATAATGTTTATCCATAACAAGATATTTTTTTTTTTTTTTTTTTTTTTTGTAATTTAATTTTAAAGTTTGATCATTAAAAACAAATCAATTATTGTAAATAAATAATTATTGTATTTTTTAATATTATTTGTTGTCTAAATTTATCATCAATTCTTCATGTTAATTTGTAAATATTGGAATGAATACAATTTCATTTTTATATTTTTATATTTCGAAAATTAATTCAAATTTTTTTTAAAAAAAAATTAAACTCTTCCAAGTACTTTACGGCAATTTTAAAAATTGGAATCCTTTTATTTTAATTTCGGTTATTTGTTTAAGAGTAATGTGCGTGTGTAAAACTTGATATTTTGTCATTTGAAAGTAATTTATACTTGCTAAAAACATGTTATTATTAATGTTAATTGGTAAATTGAAAACATCGATTGTTTATTCAATTAATATTTCATTCTCTGTTAATTTTTTTTTTTTGTTTTATTTTTTTTCTTTCCTAATTATTCACACTTTTTTTTCATTTCATTTGTAAGGAAAAATGATAAGTTTACATTTTGAAATACAAAAAAAAATCAATAAAATAATTTCCATAAATAGTTATTAGAATTATTTTAATAAAAATATCAGATTTAATAAATAGTTAAAACTTTCTCCAAGGGTGGGGGGGGGGTAATTATAATTTTATAAAAATAACCACTCTCAAAAAGAATACAATAAATATTATTCTACACTATCCCCACTAATTTATTTTTTGATTATTTTTTTCATTGCGTTTTTTTAATTGCTATTTTTTTAAATAGAAATGATTTATTTAAATTTTTGTTTTTTTATAATAAACAAGTAAAGCAGAAAAGATACAAAATTTTAGATTTAATTTGTTGAAAACTTATTTAAAAGGAGAAATAGAAGTGTAAATTAAATTTTGAGTATGAATAATTAACTTCGACTAGAAAAATTTCCCAGTTATTGTAGTGAAGAATTCTTGTGTTTTGGGTCAATTTCTATCACATAGAGTATTATATTAATCGTTGATATATGAAAATGGTTTTGGAATTTTCAAGATAATTTACATATAAGAAAAAACAACATATTCAGAATTATACATATAGAAAAAACTTTTTATTTTGTTAATTTTTTTCTCTGATTTAATTTTAGTCTTTTTTTTTTCTTTCCTATCAGCATTTCAAAATAAAGTTTTTAGTTTTTTTGTAAAAAAAAAGCAATTATATAATTAATAATCTTATAGAAATAATTGCTCTCATAAAAAAATCAATAAATTGAGAGGTATATTTAAGTATTTGTTAATGTCGTAGAATAACTCCTTATTAAATATTAAAATTAATTGAATAAATCAAATAATAGAAAATATCCCTTTTTTTGAGGTAGAAGTTTACCTTATACTCTAAGTGTACTTTTACTTAAATCACCTTTCAGGAATTTAAGTGTATAATCATAATATTTCACGATTATTGATTAATGAAAATAAAAATGAAACTCTCATAATATAAATTTTTTTTATGAAAATTTAATTATTTTAATTTATTCAAAAATATCAATCTTTACTTTCTATATGAAGGGAATACACTATGGTAAATATGAATTTTGTTTAAAATGGTCTATATTTTCTATTATTTCCTTCTATTTATACTTTAAATACAAAATAAATTAGTTGATTTGAGTTGTTATATACTATATAATAATATCTTTTGAAGCAGTTAGTAAAAATTCTGAATGTTAGAATTGTGATTATTGATGGGTAACTTTATTATTTTTGATTAGTAAATTATTGTTTTTTGGTTTTTAATTATGTTAAAATATTATTGTATAGTGTCACCTGGTGTCATAAGGTGCCAAAAAGTGTCTTAGTTACCGTCAAGTGCTATACTTTTATTTGTTTTTTATATTTTATCTGTGAATTGTTCTAGGTTTTTTTTACTTTTTGGAATAAACAGAAAATTTTAATAAATTTTCGGTTAATTTCAAAAATTAAAAAAAACCTAAGGAAAATTAATTGATTTTACAAATATAATAGAAAACCTCAAAAAAACCTAGAAAACTTTGCAGATAAACTGAAAACTCAAGAAAAGTTAACAGTAGTTTACCAAAATTTAAAAGAATTGATTAAAGCTAACGAAAATCTCTTGATTTTACAAATAAACAGAAAATTCAAGTAAACCTAATGAAAGATGTCTATTTTTTCCCTGGTTGGAAAGGATTTAGTAAAATCAAGGATTTTACTCAATTCTTTTAAATCCTAGAAAACCTAATGACAGTGGATAATTTTTAATTTGGTCATGTAAATGATATAATATTTTTGTACTTTAATATTTTAATTATTTTTCTTCTTCTCTTTATTGATTTAGTAATTTTTCTTTGATTACTCCTTTCTCACAAAAAATAAATATTTATAAAGGATTTCAAAATGAGAAAAAAACACAATTGCAAATTTAAAAAAATTAGAAAAAAAACTGTTTTGTTTGCTATGTCAACTTGTGAATTTTTAGAGGAATTGCTCAAAATCAGTCACTATTAATAATATATAATAAA
Source organism: Anaeramoeba flamelloides (assembly GCA_027625915.1). Classification (NCBI taxonomy): domain Eukaryota; family Anaeramoebidae; genus Anaeramoeba; species Anaeramoeba flamelloides. The sequence continues at coordinate 4,300,788 of JANTQA010000060.1, read as the reverse complement.
TGTGAGTTTTTATGTTTAATTTCCTTTGATGTTTCTTAACAAGGATGATATAGGGGGGGTGGGTAGATACTTATTGAAAAGTTGACAATATGATTTGTATTTGTGTTGTTTTTAACAAATTTTTGTCTTTAATGGAGAAAAGGTAAATTTTAACATCAGTGTTTTTGATAAATATATTTGGAGGAAAAGATCCTTTGAAGAAAATTTTATTAAATATACTATTGAAAAATAACAAATTGTTTTTTACTTGGTTAAATATTTTTGTTTATTTATTGTCTGTGGTGTAGAATTAGATCCTTATTTCCAAAAAATAAAAAATATCTCATATTGTTTAATTTGTTCAAAAAATCACCATTGTTATAATTCCTTGTTTTGGGCCCCCTTCCAGACCCAAAATAAAGACATTGTTATAGTGTTAAAATGATATTGAGGAGTTGTAAGAACGACAACTAATTTCCTCTTAATTCACTTTAAACAATCTCATTTTTTTCGTTCTTTCAGGACAAACTGATGACATAACCAAGTGATTTTTTCCGAATCAAAACTATAAAAATGTTTATTTTTTTCAAAATTATAACTAATTAGCCTACTAATTTTCTTTATAAATTATTTACAAGTATTTGAAATCTTTATAAACTAATAGTTTTCATTTAATGGAAATAAAACAAATCAATCTTTTCGATTTTTTGGTAGGTAATTATTCAATTACTATTTAAATTAGAAAATTGATAAATATATTTATTTTTTTATACAGTCCACAAGATGAAATATTAAATTCTGTAATAATCAAATAATCTTATTTTGGGTTTCTCACTTTTTAGATCCGAAAAACTTTGGGTAGTTAATTTCCTAAAATAGCTATTTTTAATTTTGATCATTATGTAAAAAAATTTTTAATTTATTGTTTTATAGCATTTATAATAGATTTTTTAGAGCAATTTGAACCTAACAGTTTTTATATGATTTATTTCCAATGACAACATTCTTCAATTATTAACAACTCTATTTTTCCAATACTCCCTTAAAAAAAAAAAATCCAAAAAGTTAAAAATGAAATTAAAAAGTTCAATCATTTTTTCATTTAATTCAACAACCAAGGATCTTTATCACAAAGAGATTGTAATTTTGTTTCAACAAAGAAAGCAGGTTTACACCGAGAATATACATTGAACAGGAGAGTTTTATTGTTTTGATTAACATAAATATACTCCGATGGCTTTATCAAATTCTTCAAGCGATTTTTTTAATGAAAAATCAAACAATTTAAGAAAGGAGAATAAGAACAGTGAAAATCCAATTACAGAAAAAACTCTCCTTCTTTCAAAATCTTCTTTAGATGTTTCTGAAAATAATTCTTTGAGAAAAAAAAAAAGCAACCAAACACTCTTTTCTTTGATCAAAAATAAAAAGAGAAAAAGAAAAAAAGATCTTCCTCTTTTAAATTCTAAAGAGTCTCAACTGATCTTTAAAAACAATCAAGAAGAAGAAAAGGTGAACTCACAAATTATCGATCGGGTTCTCGAAAACAATAACAAAAGTGCCAATGCAAAATCGAAGAAGCCCACAGTTTTTCCGCCTATATTTATCATAATAATTACTTTGATCCAATTAGTAATGATAATAGTTTCCATCATTAAAAACCGTGGCTTTGATTCTTTGTTAAGTAATCCATGGGGTGGTAAGTGATTATTTATTTCTTTTTAATCTGTTAATTTGCTTTGTTTTGAAATCAAATTATTTCAGAACCTTTACAAACAGAAAGAAAATATCGGATCCCATTTTTCGGGATCGCAATAAATACATTCATACAAAATTTATTTGTTTCAAATGTTGTTGTGAAGGTATGATATATTTCATCAGATTATTTTACGATTTAAGCCATCTCCAAAAAAGCTGGGAAAATTTATTTTAGGAACAACACTGATTTGATCAAAATAAATTGAAAAATTCAAGTTTGACAAAACTTCAATTATCATTTCACCATTTTCAATAAGGTTTTATTCACAACATAATAAACATTCCAGTCCTACAAATTCTTGAGGCTATTGTATTTATTGTTTTTAGCTAGAACTACAGATTTTTTAAAAGTCTCTAGTCGAGAAAAAAGTTCTATTTTTGAGTACTAACTATTAAATTGATGTGACTATGAATTTTCCTTAAATTCAACTTTGGAATATTTTTTTTGAATGTGTAATAACCAATAGTTTTGAAAATACTCTTTTAGCAAAACAAAAATCCAAATACGAAAAAAAAAATCATTAACTGATGATAAAGATTCCGTGCCCTTCAAGTGCATTAGAGTTGTCTAGCATTTCATAATTCAAAAATACCGAGTTAAATCTCTTAGATTGAACTCGATTCTTTTTAATTTTGAAAAACCTAACGAAAGTGTCAGTAAAGTGCCGTCAAGTACTGTAGACTGTCTTGGTTTTTTTTAATTTCAAAAATAAACCGAAAATTTTATAAATTTTCTTTTGATTTCAGAAATTAAAAAAAACCTAACGGAAAATCAAAAAAATTTATTTTTTTTGAATTTAAAACAATAAATAATTCCATAATAGTCCAAATTATTGATTTTTCATTCGAAAGATATTTATTAAATTTAAAATGCTTTTAAAAAATAAACAATTAACTAGAAGCAAAAAAATTTTCACATTTTTTACTATTAAATTTTAAAAAAATCTTAATAGAAAATTGGTTTTTCCAAATTAAATTGCAAAATAACTTTCAAAATAATTTTTAATCCAAGATCTCTTATTAACCAATTGTGCTTATTCTAAGTGAATTTATCAAAAAGTAAAAAATTAGCAAATGTTTAATTTTTTTTTGAAAAAATTCTTTTAATGATCATGTTTGGGAAAAAAATGATCAAATAGGAAAAAAAATCGAACTGGTTTTTAATTGGTAACCTTAATAGAACCTGGAAATACAAAGTAAAATCAATTTCCAAGAAGAAACAAACAAACTTTAAAAAAAAACTTCATTTGATTGTTATCAATTGAAACAACAAATAGAATATAAATCTACTTTATATTACCAAAATCACAATATTGGCTTTGGAGATCTCCAAAAATAGCCAATATTTTCAACAATTATTTTTAATAATAAACTATTTTTCAAACAAAAGGGTACACCTCTCAAATCGCCAATACCATCAAATTTGATTGTTAATAAGATAATTACTTATTGGTGATTTTCATTTTAATTATTCATTTTTTCATTTTTTGCTTTTTTTATTTTTGGATATTGAATAGTTGGAAAATGAAAAAGCAAGATAAAAAGAAACCAATTTGGAAATAATCTACCTGTGTATAAATGGAAACAGTTTAAGTTTGATTTCGAATGAGCTAGAAATAGGAATTAAGAAAGACCATTATTGGATTGATACATGGAACAAAGAAAAGAGAAATAAAGAAAAAACATTCCAACAAAATACCAGATGAATTGCGGCTTTATATTGAATATGAGACTTTAAAGAACAAAAGTTTTACGTGTAAAGAATTATCAATAAAATATTGAGAACTTTTTCCCAATTCGCCTTGTTCAAAGGTTTTTATTGGGTTTATCATTTTTTTCTTTACAATTTACAAAACGAGATTTCTCATTTCAAATAAAAGGGCACACCAATTTTTAAAATATTGAATTTTAATTTTTATTGTTTTGTTTTAATGAGTTTTAAAGATTCATTTGAGTGTTTTTTAGGTTTTAAAGCGTTTCTTAGATTTTTGAATGATACTACAATTAATTTGATTCATTTATGAATAATTCTTAAAATTTTTTGTGCCCTTTTATTTGAAAAAGAGTTTAGATTAATCAAAGAAAAACCCACACCAAAAGATATTATTATAAAAACTGTTACTATGTTTAATCCTTCATTTTGTCTTTAATCATTTATTTTTTTCTTTAAATATTCGATCTTTCTTTGAATTTTCAGGTTCTAACAAGGTTACCAATTAATAACCGTTTCGATTTTTTTTCCTATTTGATCATTTTTTTCTAAAATGGCAATATTCCCAATTAATTTTTGAAAATTTCACAAAAAAAACATCCTACATTTTTTTCATATCTCACATTTTTTTTAATTACACAACCTGAATAGTATTTTCAAATTTACTTTCAAAAAATCACCTTTTCACTAAAAATAATAAAGTAAAACAATTTTGTTTTTTTTTCTTTTAAAATCAGAATAAATAAATAATAGAAACTGAAAACATCATTTTTTGAACTTTTATCAATAGTGATTATCAGTAATATTAGAATTTTCATAACAAATCGGCAAATTAGTGATTAATTTATCTTTTCACGATAATGTAGATTATCATCAAGTTGTGTTTTTTTGCTGATAATCCAAATTATTTCTGATAATATTCAAAAATTCACGATAATGGGTAAATTCAAGATAATTCAAAAAAAAAAAAAAAAAAGTTGTAATAAATTGAGCAAAATTTTTTGTTTTAAATAATGCCTTAAAGAAATTATCTACAAAGCCAATAAACATTAAAAAAGATGCAAAAACAATTTAAATGGTGCTTTATTATTTAGACTTTTTGTATCAAAATAAAATATGATCTTAAATTTTGGAGTTGGCAAAGGTATTTTCAGGAATAATTGATAAATTCGATAAAACTATTTTTATTTCTGATAAAATCAGAAATTAAAAATATTCTGCCAAAATCCAAATAATCTTATTCTCTCACTAAACAATCATTGTCACAAATTTCCCTTATTAATAATTTGGAAAATAAATATCGAAATTTTATCTTTTTCAACCCAATAATGCTTATTATAAATCTTAATTAAAATTTTGTCAAAAATAGGGATTTGTGATTGAAGTAAGTTGGAAATATATTGTAATGTGTTAACAAAAGGGAATCGTTTTTTCTTGGGTATTTTTGTTGACTGGTATTTCTAAATAGTAAAAAAAATATCATTTTTTATTAAAGTTCAGAAAGGTGGTGGGGTAAATGAAATAATAATAATATAACTAAATATAAGTTTAAATGTTGATTAGGACTTTAATAACAAAAATTTGTAATACGGGGAAATCGGTATTTTAGTCTTCTTTGATATGTTCGGAAACTTTTTCATCTTTTCTTGGTTTTATATGAGTTTTTATAATAATAAATCCACCCATAAAAAAATCTGAAACTCTTAAAATTTTTCAAATGAATAACAACCCTTATTAAAATTTCTTTTAGAATTTTGAATTTTATTAATTTATTTTTTGAATAATTAACTTTTATTTTTATTAAATAAAATTATTTTTTTTTGAAATAGAGCCATCTTCACAAACATTAATTGAGCTTGGAGCAAAATATGGACCATTATTGAAATCAAAAACTGGCATTTGGCGTTTTTTTTCTCCAAGTATATATTTATACATATTTATATTATTATTTGTCTATTTATTTAATGTTCGGTGTTGAATTCATTCTTGGGTTTATTTTCTTTCTTTTTTGTGGTAATACTGGTATTATAAATATTACTATTAAAGTTTTTTTAAATGCAGGTATTTTACAATTGGCTATAACCTTTATTGTGCATTACCGTGCCGCAGTGCTGCTTGAAAAGATGATTGGCTTTTGGAGAATAGCAAGTATTTATTGTATATCGGGACTTGGATCTGTTTTATATTCTACACTTTTTTTACCTCAAATGGTTTTTTCAGGACCTTCGGGTTCATTATTTGGGATTCATGCAGTTTTTATTTGCGATCTTGTTGTCAATAAGAAAGTAATAAAATCCTTCAAAAAATCAATATTTAGGATTTGTATAATTCTTTTTGTTGGGCTCCTCCTTGGGTTATTTCCTTATCAGGATAATATTGGTAATATTTCGGGGTTATTTTGTGGGATATTATTATCCATTATAAATTTGCCTTTTTTTCGGTATTATCATTCAAAACCTTTTCCTTTATTACTATCACTAATATTACTAATATTATTTTTTGCCATTGGGTTTTCAATTTTTTATTTTAAAGAAAGTGGTGATTCGTGGTGTGTATCTTGTAAATATTTAAATTGTATACCATTAAACAACTGGTGTTATCCAAATACAACAATATAATTTCAATTCAAGAAATAAAAATCTCCAGAAAAAAAAAAAACAAATTGTGCATATCTGTCGATCTATGTATTTATGTGCATCTCGAATAAAATGTAATTTTTTGAAATAAAACTACAACGAAAATATATGTGTTTTTTTTTTTTTTTGCCTTTCATGACTTGGATATTTTACGAATTTTTTTGTCTTTGTTTGATTTCTGAAAAAGACATGAATATAAAAAAATCCATAATTTCCTTCCATTATATTAAAATAAAAAAAGCAACATCAAAAGAATGATTTTTTGGGTGTTTTCAAGTTTTCCTTTTTTTAATTTAATCATATATTTTATTTGTTAATTGTGTGAATGTAAACTATTTTTCATAAATGTTGACTTGCTTTTAAATGGTACTGGATGCTGTTTTGTGGGGTTTTGTCCATTATTCTTATCAAAATAAAATTGTCAATTGTTAGATCAGAATTTATTTTTTCGAATTTCTTCACATTTTTGTTTTGTTTTGTTTGATTTTTGCTTTTTCAATTTTATTTTCTATTTTCTTTTATTTTTCAAATTTTTTCTTTTAAATTTTTTTTTCTTTGATTTATGTTTTGAAAGAAAAAAGTTAATCTAAACCCCAAATTAACATTAAGAAAAGTGAGAAAATGTATGTTCTTTTAAAATCAAAACATTTATTGTAAAAAATTTTATTGTAACTGATTTTAATTTCCAAAAGAAATTGAGAATTTTGAACGAGACGTTCCAATGAAAGGGTACCAAAAAAATTTTTAACATTTTTTTTTTTCGGAAATTTATGGTTTTTCCATGTCTTTATTTTATGATTATCGAATCTAATACAAAGTTTATCATTTCTCGGATTTCTAAACAATCTAAGTTTAGTTGATTCATTGAAAAATAAAGTCAATTTTTCAATTTTGGCTGGGTTCCTTTCAGTGAAATGGAGTTTATATACTATTTTTCAAAATTTTGACTCACTTTATAATGTTAATGGGGTTTTTTTTGAGGGTTTATTTCAGTATTCTTAACAAAAAATAATTTTCAAATTTTTCGATTGAATCATTTTTTCTAATTTTGCAAATTTTAGTTTTGCATTTTTCAAATTTTTGTTTTTATTTTGTTTTTCTTTTGTTTTTCTTTTTCTTTTTTTTTGACTTTCTTTTTCTTTCTTTTTTTTTTTTTTTTTTTTTTTTTTTTTTTTGATTTTTTAAAAAGATTGTGTGGAAAAAAAAAAGAGATGTTCGAAAAGAAACATAATCACTATGATAATTGTGACTATGTAAGGTCTTTGAAAATAGATTTAATTATTCAAAAAAAATCTTGTTGTTCATCTTTTTTTCAGTGAAAGTTCAGCAAAAAATTAACAAAATAAACTTTTTTTCAAATAATGTGACTCACCTGAAATAATAAATTAAAAAAAAAAAAAAAAATATCCTTTAGTAATCAAGAACAATTAATAACTAAATCTGATTGGTAATAGACCTTTAAGTCCTTCTAAATATATAAAAGCTTGATATATTAAAAATTAAAAAAAATAAACCAAAAACTAAAACAAAACGTGTGACAATTTTTGTAATGAGCATTTACCGTTTTTTTATTACTGAACTTTCACTGAAAAAAAGATAAAAAAAAAAGATTTTTTATGAATAATTAAATCCATTTTCAAAAGGGATTACATCTCCTCAATTATTTTAGTGATTATTAGTCTTTTGGAAGATCTCTTTTTTTTTTCCACTTGATCTTTTTCAATAAAATTAGAAAAGAAAAAATAAAAAAAGAAAATTTTTTCAAAAAAAAAGAAAAAGAAAGTCAAAAAAAAGAAAAAGAGAAATTTGAAAAAGTAAAACTAAAATTTGCAAAATTAGAAAAAATGATCAAGATCCCAAAAAATGAAAAGATTTTTTTGATAATAATATAGAGATAAATCTCTTTTTAACCCTTATAAATGTATTAAAACTAGATCTTTTAAAAATTATAAAAATAAACTATTTTACAGTCAAAGGTCCGCAGCTGTAATGGATGAATTATATGAGTTTAAAGGGTTTGCAGGGATATTAGAAGTAAAATTTTATTTTGGAATTTTTCATAATTGAAATCATTTTTTCACATTTTTATTTTTTTTTTTTTTTCAATTTTTTTTTTAAACCTAATTTATTTGTAAAAATTTTTTTTAATCCAACACGATATTTATTTGGTAAAAACATGTTTTTCTAAGGTTATTAAAACCTGGAAAATAATTGTTGAGAAATCACATTGATTTCTATTGGAATTCTTTTTGGATACTTGATCATGATATTTGTTTAATAAATATAAAAAATTTTTCACTTCATTTTCCTTTCCTTTTTCAAATAGAGACCACAAATACCAACACACTTCGTTTGGGGACTTGATTTATAAAAGATATATATGGAAAATGAAATGAGAATTGTTTCATATTTATTATTCAAATACCAGTAGAAGTTCAAAATGAAAAGTGTTGTTTTTGCTCAATTAGAAACCTACGAATTTTGGGTTTTAAAATTTTTAAGGAAATATATTAATTAATTAGTTTACTTTCAGGCATATACCAACAATTCTTTGATGTGTGTTATTATGCGTATTTCTTATTTGTTCTTCAAAGGTTAATTATAAAAAATAATTGATATTTGAAAAAAATGTTGGGCAACTTTGACTGAAACAGAGTTTAGTCTATGTTTGGTTTTATTTGGATACTTTTATTTATTTTTATTATTTTTTTCTTCAATAGGGTAAAAGGGGACTAAGTGTGTCAATTGGTAATATAAGTGGTATATTTTTTAATAAGCTTGCCTTCAGATCTATTCATCTTACACTCTTCAATTCTAATTTTGGATCAAAAAATTATAAAAAATTAATTTTTTAATCACTATTAAAATTAACCTGAAGTTAAAGATCGATCAGCTACGAACCAAAATAACAACATGATCTTATACCTAACAGCAGATAATCTTTTTTCCTGAATATGTGAATGTCAACCTTAAGGGAGTAGCCACGGTAAAGGAAAATTTTTCAACTTTTTTCCAATTCTGAAGAGGATCAGAAAATAACATTTTTTACTTTGGTTGTAACTCATTGATTTTTATTATTTAAAGTACTTCATTCATTAAATTTTTTTAATTTTTTTTTCAAAAGTCTCAAAGAAATTGCCACAATAGAATGTTGAGTTGAATTGCTTAAAATAGTGTTTTGAATGTTGAATGACTTCTCTTTTATCCTTCTCTCAACATTCTATTATGGCATTTAATTGTTTCATTTTTCTTTTTTCATCATTTTTTAATCTTTTTAATCATTACCTCAAAAAGCAATTAGAAATATTTTTTATCAGTGACATTTGGGATTAATAGATTGCATTTAAAAAAACAATAACATTACAATAGAGAGAATCACAAAAGGAAACATGGATGGGTCTTAAATAGTTAAAAGGATTCCGATAAATATCATAATTATCCCAAACATTACTTTTTAGGATTTTAATAGTTGGATTTGGTGGAATTGGAGATGTGAATATGATTATATTCTATCAAATTTTAAACAACAAAATAGCTAAAAGTTTTATTCTAAGAATCTGAAATTATCTTCTCCCCAATAAAAAACTCAATTATTTCCAAAAATTTGGATACATCAGAAAATCAAAAATAGGCAAAAAAAAAACTCACTTAATTATATTTTTCCAAACCTAATATAAAATCACATTTGTGTAATATAGTATTAATGTTTTTTTAATTAATCCGTTTAATCTAAATAAAAGAAGAAAAAAAAAATGAAAAAAATCAAAATTAGTGTGTACAAAATAATAAACGAGTTGAACAATAAATGATATTGGTAGATTTGTTAAAATTACACCAACAATTGTTGATCGATCAAATGATAAGATACCATGGACCAATTGTATGTAATTTTTCAATTTAACAAACTCAACACTATCATTCTATCAGACCATCGAACAAAAAAATCCAGATCTAACGAAACATATTTAGTAAATCGAAAAATTGAAAATGCAAACATAAAAAAAAGACTAAAAATGAAATAGTTTGTAAAATCAAATAATTCCCAAATTGAATTTAAAGCATGATATTACTATTCTTCTAACTGATTAAACCATGCCAAAATTTTTGGAATAAAGTTGATTTTTTAAAAAAAAAAAAAACTATTTTATCAATAAATTCTCTTTTTTTTTTTTTAACATTACTAAAAAAAAAAATATCAAATAATTTTTTTAAAATATATTTTTAGGAGAATCTAGGATCACACGACACTAAAATCAAATACTCTTATCTTGTCTCTCTCAATTTTTTATGATGTCTTATGGTGTGGCTACTCCCTTAAATAAACACAAAAACATTACTTTAAAATTTTGAACAACATCTTTTATTCAACCTTCTGATAAGTCAAACAAATGTGTTGTTAGTCTATAGAGTCTGGTTCACTGGGATTAAATAGTGATACTGATTTGATTTATATTGGTTTGAAGATTAATTTACAAAATTCCTTTTTTTTTATGTAAAGAGTATAAGAGTTGAGAGAGAAATGTTGGGCACAGAAAAATGGTTTGACACCATTTTTAATTGGGAACATTATTAAAATTGAAAATCAAATACTATTGATAACTAGATGAATTTTATATAAATCCAGGTTTAAGTGTGTTAAAAGTTCATTAATCTGTGGTATGCGTAGAATACTCATTTGAATGATTGATAACTAAAGCAGATCATGCTATTTTAGCAAAAATCCAAGTTATAGTAAAGTTTACTATTAATTCTGAAAATGGTAATTTTTAAACTTGCTTTAGATTATAAGAGATAAGGTTTTGAAAAAGTAGAGTTACTTTAATCGTTATTCTAATAAGTAGTTTATTGTTATTTTCTTTAGTTATTTCACAAACGATTGAAATTAAAAATCATTTTCAGTAATGTTCCCAATTAAAATTGCTGTCCAACTATTTTTCTCTTTCCAACATTTTTCTCTCAAGAGTAAGATCTTTTTAGTAAAGGATGAAAAGAACAATTTTTGCTTTTTATCAAGAAACTTTTGAGTGGCACTATTCTTAAAATAAAGGTATTGAATTCACAAACCTATGATGAAAATTATAAACTGTGTTTTTTTCATAATGATATTTTAAGAAAAACGGGTAAAAATTTTCACTTTTTTTTTTAAATTTTTCTTTTAAAGAAGAGTTTTCTTCAACAAGTAGGTTGTAATTTCTGTATGTATTTGAAAAATTCAATTAAAAATGACAAGAATATTTTTCCTATTTTTTAATTCAAAACCTAGCAATTGAGACTTTGGTTTTAAAGGATCAAAGAAACAGGTAATAAACCGCCAGCCAATATAACACTGTTTAATTAAAAGCCCTTTAATAAATCCAAAAATGCCGGATAAAAGTTCTTAGTTTTTCGAAAAAAGGGAGCTAATTTTTGAAACAATTTGAATTAAAAAGACATAAAATTTCTTCAAAATGGAAAAATTATGAGACAAACTCTCTTTTATTGTCAATTATTATTGTAAAACCACAAGTAGTTTACCTTTCGAAATTGATTTGAAATTATACATACTATTGATGAGCGAATTATGTGTAGCATTGGAAAAAGAGGAAAATAAGGCTAGAGTTATATTTGGAAAAACAGGTTTGAGAAATGGTCATCAGTTTTTATTGTTGTAATATTTGGAGAAGAACAAAGTCTTAAAGTTTGTTTGAGATCCCAATTTCAGCAGTTATTGTTAACTTTGGTTTTTCAATTGTAAAAGGAAGGTTGTTGTTCTAAAAATTTCAATTTTGGCTCACAATTCAACACACAAAATGATAACCAAATTTTACTTTCACTGTTTCCTTTTCAAATAATTTGTCTAGATCTTGTTGTAGTGTCTGACTAATTTCAAAGAATTCAATAGTTACGAGAATCAAAATTTTAAAGGGATTAATTGGAAAATTATCTGCTTTACTTTGGAATCCAAAAATACAATCAAGTGTTAAGACTTTTGAACAAACCGTTTTACCAAATTTAAGAACAGGAAAAGGGTTTATTAGAGTAGACACAAGATGAATAATTTTTACCAGTTTTGTTGATTAGGAAGTGATAATTTTATCACATTGGAATATTTATCAGATGATTTCACCTTTAGGAACCCACTAAATAGCAAAGCTATATGAATTTATTGTCCCAAAGTGATGAAAGAGTTGAACTCAAAAAATTGATAAAACCCATAATTTAAAGTCGTTTTTTACTTTTTTATTAAAAAAAGAGGAGATATTCGAAAAAAGTAAAAAGCCAAATTGAAAAAAATAACTTCACGAGTATTATGTAACATGCAATTTTTAAAAATTATTAAAAGCAACTCTACGAATAAAAAATCAATAACTTTACACAAAAAACATAAAGAAGTTTGTGTATAATTTCTCTTCAAAAAAATGCACATTGGTATATTTTTCAACATCTAATCAAACAAGACTTGGATTATTCCAAAGCCAAATTCGAAATTTGAAAAATCATTTTTTTTTATCTCTTAATAATCTCGAATAAAATGTCTAAAGAAATTGAAATTGAAAGCCCATTTGGATTTGACGATCTTCGTGAAAACTATCCAGAGTTGGTCACACTTGACAAAGAAAAAGACGAAGTCAAAACAATGATCTCTACCGTTAAAAAAGGTTTACAAGAAATCTATGACAAAGTTAAAGGAACTGAATCTGATGGATGGAAAGAAACCTACAACAAAAAGGGATTAATCAAAAAAGTAAAGGACATTGATAATATTCATTATGTTCGTGGAGAAGGTACAATCCATGCTAGCCCAGAAGAAATCATTAGACTTATTGGTGATATCAGACTCAGATCTAAATGGGATAAAAGTAAGAAAGATCCTAAAAATTTTCTTTTGATTGAATTTTTTTTTCTCCTTTTTTAGAGGCTTCTCCTTTTTTTTTTTTTTTTTTTTTTTTTGTAAAATTTACTTTTTTTTTTTTTTCTTATCTAAAAGTGATGACAAAAAAGCTTCTCTAAAACAGTTGTTTAACTTCGGGAATATCTATTTCAAGAACCGAATAAAAGAACTTTTTTGTCATGCTTTTTAAGAAAGCATGTTTAATGCTACTTTTTCTTTGAAAAATGCTTTAACAATTGATTCATGGTCAACAAGCAAATTTATTTACTCATTTTCAATCAAACCTTATTAATCGATTATTTTTTTACAAAAAAATAAATAAACAATACAATAGCCGGTGATTTCAATACTGGAACTGTTCTTGGAGAAGTTACAGAATGGGCAACACTTTCTAGAGTTTTATTTAATGGTCAATTTATGGTTCAACAAAGAGACTTTGTACTCGCTGGAGGATATACCAAAATCGAGAAAGACTATATGATGGTTGCCAGATCCGTCGAATACTCTGGATATGGAGAACAAAAGAAAACCACCCGTGCAAAATTACATAGCAGCGATTGGTATTTAACACCTAACGAAGAAGGAACCGAATGCCATGCCATTTATATTGCTGCTTTTGACCTTTGTGGTAAGTTTATTGAAATTACTTCTCCTCTTTGTTTTTTTTTTTTTTTTTTTGTATTTAAGACCAAAACACCAAAACAAAAAGAGATTGTGAACCATTTACTAAAATATTTTATTTTTTTAATTTCCTTCTTTATTATTTTAAAAATATTATCAAACAATAGGAAGAATTCCACAAAAAATTACAAACAGAGTTTGTAATTCACAACCAGAACTTGTTACAATGGTTGACAATTACTTTAAAAAAATCAAAAAATAATTTTTGACTCAGAATAATTAAATAAATTATTTATTTCTGTTAATGGGTTTCGAAATTTTTGATACATTTACTCTTAAAGCCAAAAAAAAAATCCATTTTAATTTATTATGCACTGATCCTCACTATTTTTTTTTTATTTTTTTTTTCAAACAGCTTTTTTGTCAACAAAAATAAAAACAAGAACAGTTTAAAGTCATTTAAACAATTATTTTTAATTTTTTTTTTTTTTTTAAATTTTCTTAGTAATCCATCACTACAATGAAAAAATAAATTCTGAAAATTAAAAGTTAACAAAAACGAAATATTGAATCTCAGTTATACATCTTTAATAAATTATTTTTTCAAAAGTTATGATAATTTTATGTAATTAAGATAAGGTAGTTATTGAACTCATTAAGATTCGAATATCCCCTTTTTCAAAATTAATGGCTTTCGAAAAAATCATCTATTTTTGGGGTATTTTTTTTTTTGAAAAAAGTTAAAAAGAATGAATTTTTGACTGGACATTAAGTAAGATAAAATCATAAACGTTAAAACAAATTGCTGGAAAAGGCAGGGAATATATATATATATATATAAACTTAAACATGATTAAAAAAAATGATAAAAAATTTTCCAAAAACAGATAAAAAATCATTTTTTCAATTTAATTTAGTAATATCTTTTGAAAGAAATATTTGATACTATTTTAAAATTGAAAAATATGATTCTTTTTAGGCTATTAAAAAAATAGATTAAAATAATCTCTCTACTAAGTTAAATATAAATTTCAAAAATTTTACAATTAAAAATGAAAAAAATATTTTTGACAATTTTCATTTTTTTTCTATTCCCATTAATAAAGTCAGTTCCACTTTTAAGGCACAAACTTTCAACCAAAATTAAGGAACAAAAAAAATCCCAAATTAAGGCACAAAATTCAGATTCTAGTAAAATAATTTGCAAAAAAAAAAATTACAAATTTGTGCCTTAATTTGATATTTTTTTGTACCTTAAATTTCGTTGAAAGTTTGGGACTTAAATTTGAAACTGACTGTAGAACAAAAAAATAATATCCAATTTTTAGGTTTTAGAAATGAAAAAGTCACAATTTAAGAAAAAAAAATTAAATTTAGCACTAATAAATCTTATTTATTTTCTTTAACAAAGATAACAAAGTACTTATTTTTACAAGGATTGTTAAACACCAATACTTAACTTCATTGGTCAAAATTAGATAAATGAGCTATCATTTTAATAATATTTTATATTTTTACAATTAATTATGAAGTAAAAAACATCTAGATTCTTTTTTACCAACAATTTAGGTATTGAAAAACAGAAAAAGAAAAATTGATAGAAAATTTTTATTTTGATGGAAATCTCTCTATTAGTAATTCTATATAATTTTTCTTCATAAATAAAATTGAGGCTTTTATACAATTTTGAAAATACAAGAAAAATAAAACAATTATTGAATCTCTTAAAAAACAGAAAAAAATAGCCTTTAATTTTCTTTAAAATAATTTACAAAATTTCTTAGATATTTATAAGACTAAGTCAAATTCTTTTTCAAATATTAAGAGTACATATAATAAACTTTAATCTTTTGTTAATTATAAGAGATATCTTTATAATTTTTTTTATAATTAGAATTGTTAATTTGATTTCTTTTTATTTTTTTTTTTTAAATATTTTGAGAATTTGAGCAATAATAGAAAAAGTCCTTTGATAGATATAATCTTTATATTATTAATAGATCATTCAAAATAATAATAAGATCATGTTATTTATTATTATTTTAAAAATAATCAAATTTAAAAGTATTTCTTTTAGTCATAAGTTGATTTTTCCAAGTTTTAAAAAAGTATTTTGTAATTATTTTAAATTTATGGATTTGACTGTTTTTATCATTTTTTTTTGTTCAACAAAAATAAAAAAATATTACAAACTTTTCTTAAATCAAAAAATTATATTTTTTAAGTTGAAAATAATTTTTATAATCTTTTTTTGAAATTAAGTATATTGTTTATAACACACCATTTAAAAAATTAATAACATTCAATATAAAGTGTATTGTGTTACACTCATTTCAGAGACAATAAGATTTCTTTCTTCTTTTTAAGAAAAATTTTTTTATGATAATTTTGGAAATATTTTTTATTTTGAAATCTTTACAAAAATTGGAAAAAACAATCAAACTTTTAAAAACAATAATTTTTTTATGTAAATAGCTTTAAAAGTAAAGTTTCGTTCTGGAGTAATAATATTTTACTTTATTTTTTAAATTTCAAGATCAGGTATTTTTTTTTAAATTAGTTATCAAGTTTACATAAAGATATCTTTATAATTTACTAGTACCTCAAGGAACTAATAACTTAAGATTGATTTTCTCCAAATTATGTTGTAATCTGAAACTCAAAAAGATATTACAAATTTACACTTCTCTGTATTGGCAAAATTCAAATAACAAAAAAACAAAATTCAAGGAATTTTTAATTATAAAAATCCAAATTTAACAATAAAAAGAAATCCATTTTGGATATATTTAATCTTCTTTTTTTCAATTTCGAAAAAAAAAAAATCATTTTGAATTTCAACTGATAAACAAATTTTGTTTTTTTAAAACTGAATAACAAACAATACTTTTATCTGGAAATTCAAGCTTTTTCAATTAAAATATCTTGAAAAGTTCCATTTCTAAACATTGTAAAATATCTATAGACAAAAATAAAACCACATTGAGAATAGGTTTGATATTCTAAAAGTACAAATTTAATTTCATTTTTTTTAAATACACTTTAAAAAGAATTTATTGTTTCATTTAACAAAGCAAAAAAATATTAGATCAGAAAGTAATAGTTATTGTGAATCAAGTATATACATAAACTAGACTGTTTAAAAGGTAAAGTATATATATAAAAAAACATTAATTAATCTCAGCTTATACCCTTACAATTACCACTAAAGCTAAGTATCAAAAAATTGAAAAAATTTTCTTAATATTGAAACAATTATGAACAATTTGGTAACAAATTTCTTTTATAATTTAAAAGTTACTTAAAAAAGGAGTTATCTTTCAAAATTGATTTGAACTTGGGTATACTCTTCATATGTGAATTATATTTTACATGAAACAAAAAAATCAAAATATTTAATTTCATAGTTAAAAATATGTTTTAGATATGCAGTATAAACTGTTTTTTTGTTTTTGATTGCTACAGAAACAGATAATTTGTAAAAATTAAAAATGGAACAAGTTTTTTGGTAACCAAGAGGTATCTTACCTATTTTATTGTTATTATTATATAAATTTTTGGAAGAAAAAAACCCAAAATTAAGTAGAATCAAAAATCCAATATTCAATTATTTTTACTCCAGTTTTGTTTAACCATTTAAATTTCTAGTCAATCAATAAAAAAAATTTTTTTAACCAATTTCTTTCAATTCAAATTTAAAAAGAGAATGTACTTAATTTTGATTAATATATTTGTAAAAATTCAAAAAATAGCCGGATTTGGAATCAATTATCAACAAATAATTATGAATTATTTTTTCATTTATTATCTTTTGTGTTTTTTGGATAATTTTTTTTTTTTCATAGATCGAGTTTTATTACAAATTTGCCTTCAATAAATATTTATATTTCAACGGATTATTTATATAGTTTTGTCTATTAATTTTTGATATTTGGGTTACACGAATTGTTATATTGTCACCACATTTAAAATCAATTCCTTAGAAAAAAGTTGGTTTCTCTTTGTTGAATCATAGTTTTTAGGCTTGAGTTTTTTTTTTTTTTTCTGGGGTGAAATTCATAACAACACTTTCCAGGATGATATTTACTCTATATGATATTTTTATTAAAATACCCAGTACCAATTACCCAAAAAATTTGTTTTTTTTTCTCTTCGTGTGATATTTTTATTGTCTTTTAAAAAGGTTTTTATCAAAACCCAATCGTTAATTTGAAGACAAATTTTGGATTAGAGTTACGTGGGAAAGGTTTTGTGGAGAGTTTTGAATCAACAGGATCTAATGGAAATTAAATTTGTGAAAATATATTAATTTTTATACCTTGAATAGAAAACTTTGTTTCTTAAAAGAAATAAAAAACTGATATTCTTTAGGGAATTGAATTTGTGAGAATGACCAAGTTTTTTTTATTTCTAATAGTAAAATTTTTTTTAAATTCAATTAGAAACAATGATCTTTCCTTTTAGAGAAAATGTAGATTTTGATAGAATTCTGTTTCAATATAAATCCTTTGTCAAACTTCTAGGAGATTTCAACCTCATGAGGTAATAAGAAACAATTATTCCAAATTTTTTTACCATTTTTCTCAATTATGATCCTGCAATATGAATAAGCACATACCCTGCAAATTATAAGGCTACCTGAAAAAAAATGATTAGAAAATTATTAACCAGGATTATGGGTATGACCTTTTGAAATAGAAAGGATTTTTCTTCAAAGGTTGTTTTTTCCCAACCTTCTTTTTCATTTTTTGATATCAAAGAAATCACATAAATTTGAAAATAATATGTAATTTTTACCTTCTTTGATCTCGCTTGGTAAATATTTGTGAGAATTTTCAAACACTAAAACATGATAAAAACGCACAATCCTTAGGATTTGAATTGCAAACATAGTCCTTAAATACCTTTCGAAAAAATTTCACTTTTAAAAACTTTTCCCTTTTTGGAGTATTTCATAGGTTTGGAAATAAACTGGTATCTTTGCAAGAGTTCAAGATTTTTGTTAAAATAATGAATTTTTTGGTAGCCTCTGACTGTACAACTTAACGTTGGATTGAAATTGAATTCGAAAAAATTTCCACATCAATAGTTTGTGAAATGACTTTTGAACTTGTGGTTTTTTTTTTAAGATCACACATTTGACAAAAACCTAAAATCAAAAATTAGAAAAATTACTGTTAATTGTTCAATAAAAAGATCAAAATTTTCCTTCGACTTTCCAAAATAATTGTTCAAAAATTTAAATAGATCTTAACTCACCCAATCTTTAAAGGGAAATAAATAATTTAAGCTAATTTTAAAAATTAACAAATTGAAATTTTACATTATTTAGTAAAACTCTTTTTTTGTAAAGCTGAATAAAAAAATTGTTCGATCTATTTTGTAACAAATAGTCTCAATTGTCATTGGTTTTAAAAGATTTTAAACAATACAACCAAGTTTTGAAAACTTAAACAAAAATCAATTATCAGAAAAAATAACTCTCGGGCATTTCAAATAAATTCCAAATGTTTTTATTTTTGAATCAATTTCTTTTTCAGACAGTTTCACTTTTAAGTCAAAAACTTTCTACAAAATTTAAGTACAAAAAAATCTGAAATTAAGGCAAATTTTTTGGAATTTTTTTGTACACTTTGCGAAAAAAAGAGAAACACCCTTTTTTAATTGGGAAACGAATTGAAAATTCAAATTAAGATCTATTAATATTAGAATAAATAAATAAATAAAGAAAAGGAAATGAAGGACTCAACACAATTGCAGTTTTTTAATACTACCTTTTAGTTGGATTGTTTCTTTGATTGATCAATTATAAAACATTTGTTAAAAAAATTGGACTATTTTTATGATCTTCAAAATCCCTCTTCTATTTTGATAAAGAAAGTAAATTTAAATTGTGTTTGTTGGCTTGATTGAAAATAATATAATTGATTATTATTTGAAGATAATTGGTTTCTTCTTTTAATTGATTTTACTTTTTCATTTTCAGGTTAAGTTTCCTATTAAAAACAATGTTGAACTTTTTTATGTTATTGTCATTTTTTTTAAGAACCCTTGCTTTAGATATTTCCCTAGAACGTGAATTTTGTGCCTTAATTTGAAAAATTTTTTGTACCTTAAATATCATTTAAAGTTTGTGACTTAAAAATGAAACTGGCTGTACTTTTTTTAATGCTTTCAAAAACTATCAATGTATTTGAAATTTGAAAATTATAAAAGAATCTTAGAAACTGAAACCTTTCATACTGTAAAACTGTAGGACTTCAAAAAGCCTTATAATTATTTTTATGAATTGTGAGATTCTTGCTATTTAATGAAACAATTTCATTTTTTTCACTTTTTTGTAATCCTTAATTTTTTGTTCAAACAAATAAACAAACCTTATTTCAAAACAGCACTAGTGAAACTATGGGATGTATTCCGAAATAAATAGAAAAAGAAAAAATGCTGAAACAGAAAAGTTACCTGATGAGAACGACATTAATACTACAAAATTTCCAAAGCATAATTTCAACCAAACCCAATCAGATCTTCAACTCAAAAAAAGCCACAACAGTAATACAAATGACGACAAAAGGTTCAATATCCAACCACTTTTGGATCAAGAAACACCCAAGAAAAGAAATGTAAATATAAATACAAAAGAAAAAGTAAATCTTAATGAAACAAAAAAAAAGATCCCAGCCACAAACGAAAAACAAAAGGAAAATTTAAAAAAAAGAACTCAAGTAAAACAATCAAGCCAAAGCTTTGAAAGACCAAGAGACAGAAAAAGAGAGAGAGAAAGAGAAAGAGAAATTGATCGTTATAAAGAAAGAGAAAGAGAAAGATCAAGAGAAAGAGAAAGAGGAAGGAGAAGTAGATATAGAAAAAGAGAGAGTGAAAGATCAAGCGAAAGTTTTGAAAGGAAAAGAGAAAGAGAAAGGCCAAGAGACAGAAAAAGAGAAAGAGAAAGAGAAATCGATAATTACAGAGAAAGAGAAAGAGAAAGAGAAAGAGAAATTGATCGAGACAAAGAAAAAGAAAGAGAAAGATCAAGAGAAAGAGGAGGAAGAAGGAGTAGATATCGAAAAAGAGAAAGTGAAAGATCAAGCGAAAGTTTTGAAAGGGAAAGAGAAAGAGATCGAAAAAGGGAAATGGAAATAAACGTGGAAAGAGAAAAGGAAAGAGAAAGGGAAAGGGAAAGGGAAAAAACTTGGAAATATTATAATGATAGAAAGAATGAGAAATGGCCTTCGAAGAAAAAAGATAATGTAAAAAGGAAATTAAACGAAACAGATCAAAGAAAAAAATGGGGTAAAGAAATAAGTGAGTACAAAATTAACAAGATAGATGTAGAAGAGAAATTTAATCCTTTACGAAACTTTAATAATCAAAAGGAAAAAAACAGCGAAGAAGCAATAAAAAAATTTGATCAATCTCAAACTAAAACTGAAGACGTTACAATAGAATTAATCAAAATAGGAACTGAAGAAAATAAACATTTTATCTTTACACTTGGATCATTTATCAATTTTAAATGTAACACTATTGTTCCTTTTGTTATTTTAAGAAATTTTTTTAAAGTTTTTATTTTCTTCAATTAATTTTAATAATTCGGGATAAAAATTGTAAAATCGATTTTAATTGTCAAATAGTAGTGAAAATTCTCATTTTATCTTTTTTTTACATATTTTTTTGTAGATTTTAAAACAAATACCAAGTCCAAAAATTAGATTGATTATTAGAATTAAAACATAAATTCAAATAAACATCAATTAAACCAAAATTTAAGACTGTTCAATTTTCCAAATTTGAATTTTGATTATAAACATTAGTAAAAGTAAATTTTTTTTTTTTTTTTTTTTTACTAAGGTATTTCCAAAAAAGTGGGGTATTTTTTTTATATTTCATAAAAAATCATCATTGTTAGTGATGGTATTTATGAATTGACAATACCAAATTAAGTTTAATATTAATACCGATTAAATCAATGACCTAAGGTATTTATTTCAAAATATGTTAGTTGAAATATTCCCAAAAAATGAAAAAAAAAATAACACTTTTTTTGGTGAAAACAAGGTACGACCAATTTCCATAAAAAACCAGAAAAATTGAAATGGTACAAATGATTTTTTAAACAATAAAATTCAGTTATATTCTTTCAATTCTATTTGAAAATTTGTTGAGATTAAAAAAGTTATGGAAACGGTTTTTTCGATCAAAAAGAAAATAATAAACACCAATTTTCACCTCTATAAAATATCAGATAAAACCGAGATCAGAAATTTTAATATTTTTTATTTATGTAATACAATACTAAGAAACAAAATTGAATTATTCTCAAGAATTTATAAATGATATTTAAGGATTTTGTAGATTTAAATACTTTTTTGAAGATTGAGTTTAATAAATATATTTAAAAATAAATTTGCCCCACTTTATTAGAAATAGCTTATGATTTTTCTTAATAATGTGAAATTGACCATAAGATTTTAACAATAGGTATAAGTCCTGTTTGAGGAATTTCAGTTTCAGATATTTTTATTGATGGGTAAAAATAAGTGAAACAATAATTGAAAAAATTTCATTTTCACTGCCATTCTTGCAATGAAAATAAATATTTGAAAAATTTTCCCTTTTTACTACAGTTTTGCTATTAAAAACTAATTTGACAATTTTTTTCCAGAATTGTATCAAGGTATTTCCAAAAAAGTTGGCATTTTATTTTTATTTTACAATGCCAAATATTTGCTTTGGAATGAGTTCTATCCATAAACTGTTATAACACAATTCAGAGGAATATTAATACGGATCGAATAAGAAACTATCGGATGTTGATTTTTCAAATATGTTAATCAAAATATATTTCCAACAAATATAAAAATCACAAAAACTATTTTTTGTAGAAAACAAGTCATAGACAAATTATAATGTAAAAAATGGGCAATATTCCAAGTATACAAAGGATTTTTTAAACAATAAAATACAGTTATAAGTTTTTCCTACTCTGAGAAATTTTGTGAGGATTAAGGATTATCTAAAATAAATCCACCATAGCTTTATTTTAGATAATCCTTAAAAATCTTTGCAAAAAAATTTTGTGTACTATCAAAAAGAAAAAGAAAACAACCCAATTTTCACACCTAAAAAAAATATCATCTAAAATTGATATCAGAAACTTTCATGTGTTTAATTAAAGTAATGCCATATAGCCAATTTTTGAATTCAAATAAACATATTATATTACAAATCAATAAATGATGATCAACAATTTTGAATATTAAAATTATTTTGCCATTTGGTAAAAAAAGTGAAACACAGTTTCTAATTGGGAACCTAACTGGAAATTCAAAGTAAGATCAATTTCTAAAAGAATAAATAAATGATTAAAGACGAAATGAAGGATTCGTCACAATAGCAGTTTTTTTTAATACTTATCTTTTGGTAAGGGTTTTTCTTTGATTGATCAATTATTAAAAATTTGTTCAAAAAAATTGACTATTTTTGAGATCTTCAAAACCACTCTAACGATTTCGATAATAAAATAGATTTAAATCGTGTTTGTTGGATTGATTGAAAATAATCTAATGGATTATTATTCGAAGTTAATTTATTTCTTCTTTTAATTGATCTTACTTTTCACTATTTGTTTTCAATAAGGTCCCCCATTAAAAACGGTGTTTCACTTTTTTTCTTGTATCACTTTCTTTCCCAAATCGGTTAAATTTATTAATAATTTAAAACAAAAAGAGAAAAGAAAAGATGATTTTTATTTTTTTTCATTTTAATTCTAAAAAGGATCTCCATTTACTGTAGATTTTCATAGAGTTTTCACTTTGTTTAGAAAATAAATAGATTTGATTAACGAAACTTCAAAACGCAAGAAAATATATTACACTTCACAACACTTTACAACCTTTCAGAACAATCACTCTTCCCACTTCAACATATTTTCACAATTAGTGGGAGGTTATATATATATATATATACCTTAGGAGATTTTCGGCAAAAATATTTTTTTTTATTAAAAATTATCATTTTTTTACGGATTATTATTATTATTTGTAAAAATTAGTTTCTAGACACAACCTTTTTTACAAAATCAATATTTTAGATATTCTATGAAAATATTTTATATTTATTATAATTTAATTCCTTACAAATTATAAAAAAAAATTTAAAGAATAGGAAATAATCTTTTAAAAAAAATAATTTCAAATAGTTCGTAAAACTTTTAATTGTAGTGATATTTTGTCTATAATTCTTCTTATTTTTTTTTTAAATCTAAATGAGATTTTTCTCATTTCTCATTTCTCATTTGAAAACCAGTAATAAGTTGATTGAAATAATTTTCATTAAAGTAAGTCAAATCCATTTTTTTGTCATTTCATTGTACAAAACTATAAAAAAAAAAATACACTATTTATCATCAACCAAAACCAATTAAAATAAAAACTTCAAAGAAAAAACAGGTTATTCTTTTTAATGAAATCAATTTAGTTATTGAAAAAATCCGAACAAAGTAATTTTAATTTCAATTTATGTTTTGATAGTTTTTCTTTGATATTTGGAGTCAATATATCAACATTTGATAAGATAAAATTTGAATCCCAAAATAAATTTTCCTATTTCCAACTTCTTTAACTTAGATTTTATTATATTTTTACTTAATCAAAATTATTTTTCATTTTCATATTTTCTTTTTTCTTATCGAAAACAAAATCAAATCATTGGACCCATAAGCTATTGATCAAAAAACAAGATAAAATCCATTTTACAACAAAATTAACCTTAGAATATTCACAAGGAATTTTTAATAAAAATAATGATTTTGTTAAAAAATTTTTTTCATTAGAGTTTTCCCTTTCAAATTTCAACAACAAAAATCTTCAACTTCATTGATTGTTTTTGATCAGTTAAAAATTTAACTTTAAATCGATATTATTAAATCAATTTTTCGAATAATAACCATTTTGTAAAAAAAATACCAAAGATCACAAATTATTATTTTTGGTTACTTTTCAAAAAACAAAATTTGAAAAAAAAAAATAATTTTTTTTTTAAGGAAGAAAACTGAAAAATAAGTTATGATTCTTAAATACTATTATTTGAGTTAGTAATTGTTCAAATTTCTTTTTCAAATAGATTTTATCTTTTCTATAATATATATATATATATATATATATCACCAATAATCTCATAATGTATATGTATGTATTATATAATTAAATAATTAAATAAATAATTTTTTAACACCAAAATTCAATTTTTCAAAAAAAAAAATCTTATTTAATCAATTCTAAAAGAAATATACAAGATTAATAAAAATAAGAATAATAATACAAATAAAAAGATTTTTAAATACAACAATTTTTGATTGAAACGAATATAATATTATGATTTTATTCCAAAAAAAAAAAAAAAAAAAAAAAAAAAACATCTCATCAAAAGGGTGGTAATTTCCAATTTTATTCCTCTTTAACAAAACACTCTTTCTTTAACTTTTATTTTTTTTAATAATTTTTGTCAAACTCTGTTTCTTTTTATTTATTTATTTTTTTATTACTGTACTCTAACTATTCAAATAAATTAAATTATAACTTTTCAAATTCAATTTGTAGATCAAATTATTCAAATGCTTGGACAAGGAAGATTTTCAAAAGTATTGATGTGTTCTACATTTGGGTTACAAAACAAAATGATAAAAGTTGCAATAAAAGCTATAAAGAAAGTTAAACAATACCAAAATGATGCAAAAAGGGAGTTACAGATTGTGAAATATTTGAATTCAAAAGACTCATTTAATGAAATCGGAATTATTCGAGTTATTGATAGATTTCATGAAATTGGGCATTTATTTTTAATCTATGAACTACTCGGACCATCGTTATATGATTACTTAAAAATTAATCGATTTCACCCATTCCCATTAATGCTTATCAAGGAAATCTGCTACCAGGTTCTTATAGCAATAGACTTTGTTCATGAGAATAAGATTATTCATGCTGATTTGAAGCCTGAAAATCTTTTATTCCAATCAAGCAAATACTTTTTTTTTAAAATAAATGATCGATTATTACGTCTTCCCATTTCTTCAAAAATAAAAATAATCGATTTTGGGAGCGCTATTAGTAACAACATTGAATTGAATCGGATAAACTGCTTTAAAAACCAAGAGAATTCTCAAAAAATCTGTTCAAGATATTATCGGCCTCCAGAAATAATTTTTCAACAAGAATGGGATCAGAATTGTGATATCTGGTCTTTAGCATGCATATTTGTTGAACTATATACCGGTAAAGTTCTTTTTGATACAAATGATGATATTGAACATTTAGCAATGATGCAAAAGATTTTGGGAGATTTTAAGTTAGATCCAAAAAATTTTAATTCGTTTGTATTTTTTTTTTTTTTTTAAATTTTTTAATATTATTTCTAAATTGAAATTATTATTTAGTCCATTCAACAAGAATAATTGTTAAGGAAAAATTGTTTTTTTTTTTTTTTTTTCTGTTTTTGATTAGAAAATACATAGATTTTCAAAATAAACTAGAATTAAAAAAAAAAAAAAACCTAAAAACTATTTTCCAGACTTCAAAACAATAGAGTAAAAACTTTGAATACCACTGTATTGTTTTAAATCCTGGAGAGTAAAACAACAATCACGTGAACTTTTGGTACTCACCCAATAACGAAAAAAAAAAAGAAAGATGCAAAGAAAGAGAATATTATAAAAATTATTTCACATTTCAGAAATGATTCAAGTTTTTCCGATAGATTTCAAAATTTTTTTTAAAGTTTCTATCTGGGCTTTGATCATTTTTAAAAATAGAAAACAAAATAAGATTTATTTTTTTTTTTTCCATTTTTTCCTGACTGAATTTTCTTTGTCTTTAGAAGAAGAGTTACAAACACGAAAAGATCAAGTGATTACTTTTTAATACCAATGATACTGGAACACGATAGTACGAGTAACTTGAAAATAAAAACCAAAAAGTTAAAGACAAAAAATGACCAAAGGTTAAAAAAAAAAAAAAAGATCAAAAAGAAAAAAGAAATGAAACCATTAAAAAACGATCCCCAAATGAGCATTCATGATCAATAATCAAATTAAATTAAATCAATCAAAAGTGTTGTGAATGTGATTTTGGGAGTTCGTAATTAAATTACAACATTGATTTTTTTTTTGATTTTTTACCAATTGTTTCTTATAAACCCTTTTTAAATTTCTTTTTCTTTTTTCTTTTTTTCCTTTTCAATTTTTTCCTGTTGCTTTTTAACTATAAAAATAATTTGGGTATGCCTTTCCCTTGAATAATCGTAAAATCTAGGATTTTAAACGTAAATTTCTAAAAGGGAATTTAAAAAAGTCTCATCTCGAGTGTAATTTATACTTTTTCAATAAAATAGAATAAGATTTTTTTTTGGAAATTATTGATAAAAATAATAATTACATAAAAAAATAAAATAAAATTCAAGATTTCAAAACTGTTTAATAACTATCTTTATTGTTTTGATTTGGAAACAATCACTTTGTTTTGTTACGAGTTTGGCCTTGAAGAACGAAAAATATGATATTTTTTGAAGTGATATAAGAGGATATTAATCTTCGTTCTTTGAACTCCACAATATCATCTTAGCACTAGAACAATCTCATTTTTTTTGAGTCTGGAAGGGGATTCAAAACGAGGAATTATAACTGGTGATTTTTGAACAAATAAAACAATATGTGATGCTTTTTATTTTTTGGAACTAAGGATCTAAAACAATAACTCTACACAATAAAACAATAAAAAAACAAGCAAATTTAGACAAGTTAAAGCCAATTTGTTATTTTTCAATGGTACTTTGAAGATTTTTTTCTTCAAAGGATCTTGTTATCACAATGGAGTTATCGAAAACAATGAAGTTAAAGGTTACATTTTCTCTATTTAAGACAAAACTTGGTTTAAAATCACACAGAGACAAACCATATTGTAAAACTTTTCAATGAGTCTCTATCTCCCCTTTTATTTCATGATTGTTAAGAAACATCTGAAGGTGATCAAACATAAAAACTTGCATCTATTGTGTGTTCTTAACAGTAACTTATTTTGAATGTTCCTCTAAAATTTTCTTGACTTGACGTAGTAAAAAAATAATGTTTTTTTTTTTTTCTAATTTTTTTAAATTTGTAATTGTGTTTTCTCATTTTCAAAATCTTTTATTAATGGTTTCTTTTCTCTTTTTTTTGAAGAAAAAAAGAGACCAAACGTTTTTTTATTTTTATAAAAATGATATTTATTTCAATCGAACCCAAACCAAAAATTCTTTTTGGTTTTTTGCATTGTTTTTAAATAAACAAAGAGAATTCATTCAATTTCCAACCGTTAAGAAATAATTTAATGAACTTTTTTCTTTGTCGTTTATTGACCAAATAATTGGGTTACTTGAATCAAATTAATTTTCCAATATCGTAAATCCTTGAGTGCAGCGATCTTTTGGGATTTATGAGATTAAAAAAGTTGCAAAAAAATTGGTTAAACACTTCTAAAATAACTTTAAATAACATTTTGGAAGTTGAATTTATTAGTAAAATACTTCTTCTTTTACCCAAATTCGAATTGAAAATTAGTAGATCATAAAATTTTCAAACTTTGCCTAATAAACTAAAGTATTTCCCAAAATCTTTCCACAGTGGTAACAGTACTATCCTAAACTTTCCAGTGTTCTAATCTTCTTCTTATCGGTAGTTATCAGAAATTATATATTTGTAATTTTTACAAATAAAAAGTTTGAGTTTATATTTTTTTATTGTTTAAAGGAGGGTTTTTTAATTCCTCTTGTTTGAAAAAGTCTGAGTTGAAAAAAAATACATAGCTATTATATATTATTATTATTATTATTATTATTCTTTAAATTCTTAACATATTAATAATCTATTTCCATCTTCATTTTTTCCATTACTCGGTATATATTTTTTTCTAAAAACAATAAATTGTTAATAGTGAGGAAATTATCGAATATTTTGATCAAAACAACAATTTTGTATGGGAAGACAATATAAAATTTCATAAAAAGGTAATTTATATTAAAAATTTAAAACCATTGGAAACACTCTTTTATAACAAAAAAGAAGATCAATTATTTTTTGACTTAATTAAAAAAATGTTTTCCTATGATATAAAAACTCGGATCACAGCAAGCGAGGCTTTAGAACACCCCTTTTTTGAAAATATTAAAAAAAAATAAAATTTTGAATATTACTGAATAATAAACAACAATAAACTTTATTTTTATTTCGTTTTTTATATCTATCTTAATTATTTTCTCAAATAATGTATATTTTTTCAAATTGTTATGAATATTTTAATCACATTAAAAAAAAAAAAAAAAAAAAAAAAATGTAAAAGTTCTTAAATTAAAAATATGAATAAGGCAAGTTAAAAAAATATTTTAGAATTGTTATATGATTGCCTTTTCACTAATTAAATGTTTTAAACATTATTTATAGGTGCTATCAAATGAAAAAGTTGTTAGAGAGCCATTCCAACACTTACACGACCATATCTCTAATTCTAATTTAATATTCAGGAAGTGCCATAGAGTGTCATATCATGCCTAGGTTTTTTTTGAATTGCAAAAATTAAAAAAAAGCTAACATGCAGTTTTCAAGAATATAAGAAAAGTTATTGATTTTCATAAGAAACAAAAAACTCGAAAAAACCTAGAACACATCACAAATAAATAGAAAACTCAAAAAAACCTAACGAAAATCTATTGATTTTCCAAATAAATAGAAAACTCAAAAAACATAGTACGCTTTTTTTTAATTTGAGAAATAAAAAGAAACTTTTTGAAATTTTCTTTTTATTTCTCAATTATTAAAAAAAAAAAAACTAACCATGAATTTCCAGAATTAAAAAAGAATTGAGTAAAACCCCGATTTGAATATGTTCTTTTAAATTCTGGATAACCTAAAGCAAACACGTGAACTTATCCAACTCACTCTTTAATGGAAAAAAAAAATGAAGTTTCTTTATATATTTTTAAGTTTTTTTCAGAAAACATAACAACTAAGAAGTAATTAAGTGAAGTATTGATTTCTGAAGAAATTATTTCATTTTACTTAGTTCTTATGACTTCTTTAGAAATAAGTGAAGTTTTGAAAAAACTAATTCAATAAATATTTCATTTCGTATCTGTACGTATGTTTTAGAGTGGAATAAAAAATTAACCCAAAAAACAAAAACCAACGAGAATATTTTCAAAAATAATTTTTTTTTTTTTGATCTTTGGGTAAAAATCACCTTATTCTTAATCAAGAGAATACGGGTTCAATTACATTATATCTTTATGTTTTAGTTAGTCACGTGCATCCTAAAAAACTGACTTTAAATTAAAATTTAAATAATTGAATTAAAATTACATAATTTCGAAAAATTCTTATAGTGACTTGTGAATCCGGTTTTATTTTTTAATCCAAAGGATGGTTGAACATTTATTATCACAAGAATTCAAATTAAATCGAAAATAATCCATTTTAAATTTTTGAGAAATGAATTATCATTTTTAAAAGAATTTATTTTTCACAAATTAATTATTAAGTCAAAAGATCTTGATCCTTTTTTATTGTTGTTTATATGTTTGGAAAACCCAAAAAAAAAATTGATAAACATTTGTATTTTTCTGAAATCTAACTTTCAGTAATTTCTTATTGTTTGTATGAACCAGTTCAATTTTAAATTTAATTCTTTTTTTTAAAAAAATACAAAAAAAAAATGAATCAAATATTGAATCTTTGAAGAGGCTTACATAAAAATATTAATAATTTATTTTAGTTAAAAATAATGTATTAAATTTCTGGAAAATCAAAAGATTAAGTAATATCCTTTTTTCCAATATTCGGGTATCAACATGGAATTGTTATTGTTAAAATCAGTTATTTGATAATATCCATTTTTTTTTAAAAGAATTATTTTTTCAAATTTATTTTGTTTGTTTGAAATTATTTAATAAAATTACAATAATTGGAAAGTTTCTGGGTAAATTCAATCTTTGGATTGTTTATGACCCACTGGAATAATTAAAAATGGATAAATGTATATTTATTAAAAATAATCAATAATTAAAAATTATTTCTCTAAGATTATTATTTGAATTTTCAGGTTTTTAAAAAAATATTTTGGCAGAATTTTTTCTTGATTGTTTGATTTTTTTTCTCAGATTTTTTTATTCAATAAAAAGAAAAAATTGATTTGAACTGTTTTTAGAATTAAAAACTTTATTTTTTTTTCAGTTTAAAATAATTATTATAATTTTTTTGAAAATAAGTATATTTTTTATTTTAGATACTTTATACCTTTTCAAATTCCCTGTTCTATCAGTTGTTTGAAAGCCCCTCTTTTTTTTTAGATTTTTTTCTTCACTAAAAAAAACAAAGAAAAAATAGTTTGTTTTGTCCATTGAATTAAAAAATTATATTTTTCGAAGTTAATACTAACTTTTTTTATTTTTTTGAAATTAAGGACTATTTTTTTTATGTGAAAAAAGTGAAATAATGTATAAAATCACCCTTGTTAGACTTATGTAATCCAAGTAATATTTGTCCAAGTAAAATTTCTTTTTGAAAAAATATGAAATTTTCACAATTTTACCTTTTTTGATCATGCCAATATTTATATATTAATATTTTAGAATTTCCAATGCAACTTATTGAACTCACACTATTTTCTTGGACTGTTCTACATATTTTTTACATTTGTTTTCACAAGATTGAAATGTTCTCAAATTTGAACTTGTACCTGAAAATCCCCAAAAGCTATTTTTTTGCAATTATTTTTTATGTTATTTTCAATTTTCCTTTTCATTGAAAAAGTTAGAAAAATGGTCTGTGTGAAAAGGTAAAGATGACAAAAAATGTTTTTTTTTTTTTTTGTCCAATTTCTTCCATGTGAAAATTTTTTGTGAGAAGTGAAAGTGAAATAACACAATTACTCAACCACCTCAAGGGTGGTAACCTATTCATTAGTCGATTTTTTAAACTGGATTATTTCAGAACTTAGTGGCTTTATTTTTTAAAGTGTGTTTTTTTTGTACACTTCCTTTATAGAGATTAAGATTTCAATCTTCTTTCAAAGAAAATAATTGTTTTTTTAAATAATTCAGAAATATGTTGGATTTTGAATTCTTAAAAAATTGAAAAAAATAGATCAAGTTTTTAAAAATAGTAACTCAAATCAGAAAATAGCGAAAAAAATAAGTTAGGTAATTAGAGTAATCAGTTTTTACTTTGTTTTTCAATTTCAAGAAGCAGTGTAATTATTGTTTTGAATTTGCGATTAAATTTACTTGAAGATTTTTTTTAGTAGACAAGTCCCTTAAATCAATCTGGTTAAGAATTCTATTTCTTTGGTAAGTCCACCAAAAAAATTAAGTTATTTGCACATCAAAAGGCATCTTTTTCGTATAAATTTTTACACCTTTTATTGTGATTTGGTTTATTTTTTTCAAATTTTCAATAATTTTTAGTCTTAAAAAGATGGAAAACATTTATGCTTGTGGGGACAACTCAGGAAATATATTAGGAATAAACAATACGAATAGCCCACAGGTAAAACCTGAAAGAATAACAGTTTTAAAAGGTTCACAAATCAAATTGATCGGTGCAAGCCATTCCCAGTTAGCAATTTTAAGCGAAGATAATAAGCTTTATAAGTCCAGAAGAAATACTTCACAGCCCGAGATCGATGACAAATCAGAAAATCTTGTTGAAATAAAAGCAGGCTTTGAAAGCCTGTATTATCGTTACAAAGACAATTTGATTATTATTGACAACAATGGAAGAAAGACTAAAACAAATTACTTTGTAAACAAAGGAAAAATTAAAAAAATTATAGATGGCATTTTTGCATTGCGTGTTTTAATGGAAAACGGCGACTTGTGGGAGTGTACTAATTTAACAAACCCTCAAAATTTTAGCAAAAAGTCAAGTGGTGTGATCGATGTTTGGGGCGGCCTTTATGCTTATCAGTATTTTTATAAAACAAAAACACAATTTTTTGGTGAAGGCT
Organism: Anaeramoeba flamelloides; assembly: GCA_027625915.1. Classification (NCBI taxonomy): domain Eukaryota; family Anaeramoebidae; genus Anaeramoeba; species Anaeramoeba flamelloides. Next base: position 4,268,181 of record JANTQA010000060.1, on the reverse strand, counting down.
CATGGATCGGCAATGGGAATGGTGAAAAAACATTAACAGATTTTAAACCTGAACAAATCATTCAATGTGCTGCTGGCTATGAAAACTCTTGGATACTTTATTCAGAAGATAACAACACTTCTGTGTATGCAACAGGATCTTCATTTTCTGGGGCTGGTAATTCGACAAATATTGCTTTTTATAAAAAAATTCAAGAACTCTCAGGTATTGGAGTTGAAAAATTATGGTCTGGTTGCTACCATTTATTTGCTAGAACTTCAGGTGGGAGTATATATACTTGTGGAAGAAATTGTTTGTGTTTTTTTTCTCATTTTTATTCTATTTTTTTTCTTTCTTTTTTTTTTTTTTTTGCATTGTTTTTTTTTTTTTTTTTCTTTTTTTTTTGAACAAACAAATTTAAGAACAAATCGATTGAAATTTTTGATTTTTATTAATTTGTTGGTTCCTTTTTTTGGTATATATTCGGTGAACAAAGAATCAGAAATGAAAGAACTCTCTCAAAATTTACAAGTTGCTCAACCAAAAAATATTTTCCTCAGGAATCAGGGCTCTACAGCAACAAGTCAAAATTTTAAAATATGTTATTGGTAAACTTCTCTACTTACAAATTTTGTATATTCCAAGTGTCAAAAAATTCTGATCGACAAAGAAACCCATAAAAAAAATAATTTTTTCAGTGAGATCAATTTTTTTTTCCCTTTTTTTATGAGAAAGAAAAACCTTTGACTTCATTTTATTTCTCACATTAGAAAAAGTTTTTTTACCCTTTTTTATTGCCAATTTTGATCATTATTAGATCAATAACAAAGTCTTTGTTACCAGGAATATTAATATAAAATAATTTTCAATTTTGAGATAATTCTTTTGATTAACCAACAAAATTGATTTATTCAACGTATGGGAAAAGAATTGTATTTTTTTAAGAAGAATAGTTATAATCATTAAAGTTTTAAAGTCACTTAAAAGTTTTACCAAGAAATTTTGTGTTTGTTTTAAGATGAAATTCGATTTTTCAAAATAAAATTTTCTTGGAGATATTTGGGAATAGAAATAATTTTATCCTCAAAAGCCAAAATCAATTTTTTTCTGATTAAAAATGATTAAACTATTCTAAAGATACTTGCGAATAGGACCAAACAATTTGTACAAAAGAATTTTTTCATTTTTGGAATTTTTTTTTTAATTTTAAAACTTTTTCTTTAAATATTAAAGAAAAAAAATTTAATACTTAATAGATCTCAATTTTATTGATAAAATTGTATTTTGTTAAACTTCTATCAAATATTCATTTATTAAATCACCTATATCTCTATTAATTTTATTGGCTGAGATTTGAATTGAAATCTTAATTATTAAAAATAATAACAAAATAAAAAATTTTCAATCTAAAATCAAAACTTTCCAACCTAAAACGAAAAATATGTTACACCATTTTGTACCTCTTCTCCTAGAAGAAAGGTTTTAGTTTGTATTAAAAGACATTAAATCAGTCAAGATGAACTTTTTTTCTCTTCTTTTCCTATATCAGTATGCCAGATATACTGAAATCCCATCAATAAATCCATCCATGTTAGACCATTTTCAAGAATTAACTTACTAGTTAATAAAAATAATTGGTTACTTAGTTTTTTTCGTTTTATATTGAAAACATGTGAATTTTGAATTTTAAAATAAGAGACTCAAAATAATAAATTGTCTAAATGAGGTTAACTCATCCATTTCATATGTCGAGGCACAAATTAAAAAAAAAAAATATTTTATAAGGATTTTGACAAGATTTCATTTTATTTTTAAAAAAATACTATCCCCTTAAAAAGAATTTAAGGTGACGTTTCAATTTTTAGTGTTTCTTTTGAGGTAATAATTCCCCTTTATCTTGGAAATATTCCACAAATAAAACAATTAAAGGACCACGTTTACACAATGGAGGGTGTATAGTTATTGTGTTATTTTACATTCACTTTTCTCAAAAAGAATTTCCATTCTGAAGGAAATATGATCAAAAAATTACTTCGTTTCAAAGTTTAAATACAACCCAAAACAAAAAAAAACATGTCAAATAGATCATTTGAAGGAAAATTTTTAAAAAATAACTTGAAGAGATTTTCAATATCAAGTACAAATTTTAAAACATTTCAAACTTGTAAAAGTAACTAAAAACAATATTTAGAACAGCTTATAGGAATTTTTCTGTTGTTTATAGATTTGGAATGGAAATTGTGAAATATTAAAATCAACTTTTGGCAGGATCTCAGAAAGGTAAAATTGTGAAAATTGTTAGAATTGTGAAAAGTTCCCATTTTTTTCAAAAAGAAATTCTCAGCGGGCAAATATAACTGAGATTATGGATCTCTTTCAAGAGCGTTTTTTTGTTAACAATTTCACTGTTTTCACCTGAAAACGCAGTCCTTAAGTCACTGACCATCAACAAAACTTATCTACAAAGCCGAGATCGAAATTCCAAAATATTTAAAAAAGAATGAAGCACGATCTAAAATAAAGCCACTGTATGGAGTGTATGTTTCAACACATTCTAGCTTTTATTCTTTTTATGTTTTGGGATAGAGAAGAACTGTTAAATTACAAATTTTTTGAAATTTTAAAATTTTACCTGATCAGATCCTTAATTGTAAGTTGGTACTGAAAGGCAGAACCCAGCCATTTTTGGAAATTCATTCTTTTTTTTCAAAGGTTTTTATTGGAAACAAGACAATATTGTTGGCAAAAATACCCATGCTCAGAGCATAAAACCCGTGTTTCAAAACCAAAAACCGTTTTTCTTTTATCAAGAAAGCTTATCATTAAATGATCAACTAAACTGATAATAAACAATATGTAAATATGATATTGGTTTCAAAAAGTTGTACTATGAAAATTGAAAATTCTAAAAATAAAGGATCAAATTGGAAAATTATTTAAAAAAAAATATTTTCTCTTTTTGAATGGTTTTTCTCATCAAAAAAACAATAAAAAAAACAAAAATTTCAAAAAAAAAAAGAAAGTTACCAAAAATTTTTGGACAAATTGCATTCCTAATTTAAATTTTACTAAAAATATTAATTAATTTACCTTCAAAATTGATTTGGACTGTGGTATACTCTTGGGTAGTGGATTAGATGAAGTATTGGAACAAGAATATTAAAAAAGTACTCATTTTTATTTTGAAACGCGGATTTTATGCTCTGAGCATGGGTATTTTTGCCAACAATATTGTCTTGTTTCCAATAAAAACCTTTGAAAAAAAAGAATGAATTTCCAAAAATGGTTGGGTTCTGCCTTTTAGTACCAACTTACAATTAAGGATCTGATCAGGTAAAATTTTAAAATTTCAAAAAATTTGTAATTTAACAGTTCTTCTGGATCCTGAGAGATTAAAGGAATAAAATCAGAATTTTATGAAACATACACTCTACACAATGGCTTTTTTTTGTCTAATCCTTAAGGAGAGATTGTTATCCCATGTAAAAATTAACACAAAAAATCAAATTTTTTGAATAAATAGCCTTTTTTTTTTTTTTTTTTGTTATTAACGTTAAGGGATTAGTGTATCCATAGTTCCGTCGATAATTAAAAATACACCTAAGAAGATATTTGTTTCAATTACTTTTTCATTTAAGTCGGTTATTAGTACAAAGGTACTAATAACTCTGAAAAAAATTAATAATTTTCCGATAAACCAATACTATTCTTCTTTACTACTCTACCGTTGGGGTTTGTGCGTATTTATAACAATAGAATGAAAAATAAAAACCAAAAAAAAGTACTTTTTTTTTTTTTTATTATTATTGAAAAGTGGTGATTCAACAAAATTACCTCCTGTTTGCCGTTAGGTTTTTCAGAATTCAGGAAAACATAGGCACTTGACAACACTCTACGGCACTTCACGTTAGGTTTTCTTGAGTTTTATCTTTATTTGTGAAGTGTTCTAGGTTTTTTTGAGGTTTTCTATTTTATTCCGAAAATCTATTGATTTTCGTTTGTTTTTATTTCAAAAAGTAAAAAAAACCTAGAACACTTCCCAAATAAATTGAAAATTCAAGAAAACCTAACAAAAATCAATAGAGTTTACAGATAAAACAGTAGAACCCCAAGAAAACTGACGTTAGTTTTTTTAAAATTTGAGAAATAAAAACAAAATTTCAAAAATTTTCGGTTTATTTCAAAAATTAAAAAAAAATGCTGTTAGGTTTTCCAGAATTTAAAAAAATTGAGTTAAATCTTTGATTTTACTCTATTCTCTTGAATTCTGGAAAAGCTAGGCACTTGACGGTACTCTACGGCACTTTCCGTTAGGTTTTTTACAATTTTTGTTTTGATTAGAAAATCACTAGATTTTCGAAACAAAAACAAAAATTAAAAAAAAATGTCGTTAGGTTTTCCAGAATTTAAAAAAATTGAGTTAAATCTTTGATTTTACTCTATTCTTTTGAATTCTGGAAAAGCTAGGCACTTGACGGTACTCAACCGCACTTTCATAAACTTGTATTTAGATTTTTTATTTGAGTTATAATGTCGGCAAGATTATAACTCATACGAATAGCTTTTCTTTAAAAAATGAAAAAATAAAAATTTTTATTTCCAAACAAAAAAAAGGTAAAAAAGAAATGAAAGAGAGTGATAAAAAAACGGAAAAAAAAATAATAAAAAAAAGTAAAAATTTGATTGAAAAGTTTTTTTTGCACCAAAAACTGTTGAATGGGTAGGTGGTTGTTTCCCTTTTAGGTCAAGAATTTCTGGATCACCACCATAATTTATTTTATTAATAAAGAGATCTAAATATTTGACCAACTACAGATCAAAAGAAAAAGTTTACTTTATTAAGTTATAATTTAGAACTTTATAGATAGGGGTACATCTATAAAGAACAGGTTTTTAAGAATAAGAATTGAGTTTTTGAAATTTTCTTTTCAGTTGCTTTGCTTTTTTTTTTTTTTTTATTTTAATTTTGTTTTTACAAATTTCCCAAATCTTGTTTTCGCAAAATCTTCGTACGATATACCAGCTTGACAGTATTTGTCCTGTACAAGTACCACATGACAAATTAACGGAAAGTTCGATTCAGTTCACTTCAGTTCGGTTTCAAATACTTTCGTTGGATCCGTTTCTTTTACAGCTGTCTAAGTCCAGTTCAATTCGTTTAAGATTTGCTCATATCGGTTTGAGTAAGATCTGATCACGAAAAAGTTATTTTGTACAAGATCTAAGGTATTTCCGAAAAAGTGGAGCATTTTTATTGATATTTCCTAAAAAAGAATCTTTGTTAGTGGAGCTAATTGTTAATTGACAATATCAAATTAAGTGAAATATTAATACCAATTGAATCAATTACTATGATATTTATTTCAAAATGTGTTAATTAAAATATTCCCAAAAAATGAAAAAAAAAAAAAAAAACACTTTTTTTGGAGAAAACAATGCACGAGTAATTTCAATAAAAAACTGGAAATATAAAAGGGTACAAATTATATTTTAAATAATAAAATGCATTTATATATTTTCAATTCTGATTGGAAAATTTGTTGAGATTAAACAAGTTATGAAAGCGATTTTTTCGATCAAAAAGAAAATAATAAATAGTAATTTTCAACCACTAAAAAATATCAGATAAAATCGAGATCAGTAAATTTTAATCTCTTTTATTTTTGTCATGACATACTAACAAACAAATTGAATTATCATCAATAATCAATAAATGGTTGTTCATGATTTTGGATATTTAAATAGTTTTCTTACGATTTATTTTAATAATTACATTTTAAAATAAATTTACCCCAACTATTTTAGTAATAACTTAATCTTGAATTAGTTCATCAATTCTTATAATGATTTTTTAACACTTTTACTTCCTTCAACAAACCCCTAAAAAAAAACAAAAAGAGGAGGAAACCAAACAAATTCACAACAGAAATTTGGATAAAGTAAAATGTCTAAAAAATAAATAATAAAATTATTTTAATCTTTGGTAAAAAATATCGTCTTAAGAGATTTTCCAATTTAAAAGGATGGCTTTTGTAATGTATGTTCCGAAAAATTCATTTGGAATCTACATCCTTAAAATTCACAAAAAAATAAATAAATTATGAAAACTTTTTCAATGAGTAAAATAATTAAAAAATAATTAAAATAAGATCGATATCAAAAAATCAAAGTATAAATATAAATTTTAACAAAAAAATTATTTATTTTTTCATAAAAACTTATTTTTAAAATTCAAAAAACAAATTTTTTTGAAGAAATTTATAAACTCAAACTAAATAATAAAAAAAAAAAATCCTTTTCTCTTGTTCTTATTCCTATCTTTTATTTTGATTTTATTTTAAATTTTTTTCTAATATAAAAAACTACATTTTTATTAAAAAAACATTTTATTAACTAATCATAGCATCCGGAGAATGTGGTACGGGTAAAATTGGAGAAATTAAGAAACCCGTTCAACTAAAAGGAGAATTTTTAGAAAATATTGGTTTGGTTGACATATGTGTCGGTTCATTTTTTACTGTTTTTTATCCAAAAAAGAATTCAATATTAACTGAAGATTTACTTTCTTTTTATAAATCTGGGAAATTAACTGATTTCAAAATCAAGGAAAACGAATGTCATAAACTTTTTTTAGAATTAAGAACTAGTAAAAAGGCACAAGACGTTAAAAAAGTTTTAGAAAACCATGAAGATGAAGAAGTAAAAGATTTTCTAAACTGGATTTATTCTGGAATCTCAAAAAAGAATTCTATATTAAAAGAAATTTTGGAGCAATGCGGGCTTACTGAGGAAGAAATAAAAAATCATGATGGAATAAAAAATGTCTATAAAGATTTTAACACGTTATATCAAGACGAAGATTCCAAAGATTTCAATATTATTGTAAAAATTGATGACGAAGATGAAGAGGAAGAAGAATTTGAAGAAATACCTGTTCATAAGCTTATTTTGGCAGTTAGATCTGGTTTGTTCCGAGAAATGTTTTCAACACTTCAAGAAGAAGAGGATTCAGTTCAAGATTTTTCGAACAAATCCATTGAAAGTATCGAATGTGTCATTCGTTATTTATATACCTGTAAGATTGAATTGACAGCAGATGATGATATAGTACTCATGCTAGAGGAATTAGAAGATGCAGTAGAATACTACCAGCTAAATACGAGATCAGACCTCTTTAATCAATTAAAAAAATATCAAAAGTCAATGAGAAAATAACTAATTTTTTATTACACACATTCTTTCTTTTTTTCTTTCTTTATTTCCTTCCTTTCTTCCTTCATTCTTTCCTTCTTTCCATAGCAATTTATTTTGCATTTTTGTTAAATTTTCAAACAGAAATCTGTGAAATTAAATTTTAATTTGTTCTCAATTTTCAATAAATATGATAGTTCCTTTAAAAAAGATCTCTGAAATAATAATTACCAATAATTGATTGGTTATAAAAACAATAAATAAGTTTATCAAAAATTTTATCTGTTATTTTCAAAAATTAAAATTTTGATTTTAAGATTTACTAATTCTGTAATCTACAGAGTTAAAAAGTTGACATTTTTTTTTATAACTTATAAAGAAAAAAAAAAAATTGATTTGAAAATTACTCCATTAGATAAAAAATCTCTTAAGCAATCCAAACTTAATTATTAGGATCAAAAAAATAAATAAAGAAGCTGGTAATACATTTATTAATGAAATAAATTTAGAATTTACTGAAAACAAAAATTTTTGGAAAAAAATAAATTTTCTGAAAGGTAGAAAAAAAATGAAAATCTTTTTAAAAAATAAAAATATAATTGATGTATAGTTTGGCCATATTTTAATAACAATTTAATTAAATCAAGTAAATAGATTTTAGAGTATATCTAAAAAATTATTAAAATTACTAATTTAAAAGAGTTTAAAATTGATATTTATTTTCCATTTGAAAATATTAAAAATACTATTAAAAATTTAAAGACAAAAATCTGGAAAAGGATTTTAAAACATTGAGAATTTAAAATTTATTAATGATGGAGAAAATGAAATAAATTTCAATTTTGAACAGATCGAAAATACAAATTATAAAAGATTTTTATGGCAATTCATAATATATTCAATAAATAGTTAATTACTCCTACTGTTAAAACTATTGAAAATCTCAAAAAAAAAAGGATCAATTATATATTCTCAAAAACGGAGATGGAAGGGGAAAATTTTAACTATCAACCTATTTCAATTAATCAAAGTTCATCAAGATTATTTCTAAAAACACTATACCAATTAAATGAACCTTGTTGGGAATTTATGATTGATTTCAATTCGACTTTCAAAAAAAAATATGATATCAGTATTATTATACAGTCAATTTCACTTTTAAGGCACAAAATTTCAACGAAATTTAAGGCACAAAACTTATCTCAAATTAAGGCACTAAATTCAGATTCTAGTAAAAATAAATTGTAAAAATTAAAATTCCAAATAATGTGCCTTGATTTGAGATAAGTTTTGTGCCTTAAAAGTGAAATTGACTGTATTAAAATACCAAAAAATACTTATAGGGAAGATAATTTCAAATAATTAAAATAAAAATGATTAAAAGTTATTTTTTACAAATGATTTATATGATAAAATATTTTGATTGAATATAATTTGAAAAATAATAAAAAAAATTTTATCTTAATTGAAATTATCAATATTATTTTATTTATAATATTATCAAGGAGAAGGACTTGGTATCTGATAAGAAGATATTTTTAATTACATATTTTATTTGCTCTAATTCCCCATCTTCTTTTATAAAATAATTATACCATTCAAATACCATTGTCAGATGTTTAGGTATAACTTAATCCTAACTATTAAAGGAGAGATTAGTATAAAACCAGTTATTTGATAATATCTATTTTTACTATTTTATTAGAATAATTAATTTGAATTAATTTAATTCGATTGAAGATATTTAAAAATTGAGAATGAGTAAGAAATTCGATTGATACACTGAATTTTTGGGTTATTAGTAACACAATGATAAAGTTATGATTGATTTATTAATTATTGGGTTAAAATATTCAAATTAAAAAGTATTTCTTTTGGTTATAAGTCTAATTTTATTGGTCATAAAATAAAAAATATTTTGTGAGACTTTTTTGATTTAATGGTAAGGTTGTTTCTTTTTTTCGTATTCTTTTATTTTATTCGGTAAAATAAAAAAAATAATTTGGACTGATCTTTGAATAAATAAATGATATTTTTCAAGTTTCAAATCTAAAAGGATTTTTTTTTTGAATTAAAATTTTTTTTTTATTTTGAGCCATCTAAAAACTTGATAGTTTTGTTTTTAAAGTGAATTTTTATTTACACTTTTACATAACAAATCAGATTTCATACTCCTCAAAAGAAAATTCTTTTTTTTTGAAATAAATCGGAATTATGTTGAATTTTAAACTTTTCGAAAAATGAGTAAAAATGGATCAAAAGTTTTTAAAAACAAAAATATATTTCTGAAAATAGAGATAAGTGAGTTTGGTCTCTGTAGTAATTATATATATATTTTTTTTTGAAATTTCAAAATAGATTATATTTTTTATAAATTTGTTATCGAATTACTAGATGAAATTGTTTTTTAGTTTATTATTCTTTTAAATAGGAATTTATTTCAAAAAAATCTTAAAATATAATGAAGTAGAACCGATATTTACCCAACAAACCAGTACAAATTTTCAATTCTTTAACATTTCCCATTTTTAAATTCCTTGAACAAATTGAAATTTGCTTTGTTGGAAACTCTATTTTTTCTAAGAAAAATTAAAAAAATTTTATGAAAATTTTTCATCTTTATAAATTTTATAAGAAATTCAAATGGGAAAAATTTTTGGCTGATTTCCGATCTTACATTTTAGAATTCGTATCTTCATTTTTATATATAAATATATTATATATATAATACCAAAGGAGAAATTAAACTTTGAGTACCTTTTTACTTCAATTTTCTTTTAGAAATTTATGTATAAAATCATAGGATTCATAATTATTGATTAAATAACAATAATTTCAAACTGTCTTAGTTTATAATAACTTAATTAAAGTCTATTTATTGTATTTATAGCGAAAAAATAAACAATTATATTCCTAGAGAGGTTATAGTCATAAAAGGTGAAAAGTATTTTCTATTATTTCCCACTGTTCATATTTCAAACATAAAGGGTTAATTTTTTTTTATTTTTATTAAAGTCAATTCCTTCTTTTGAGGCACAAACTTTCAATAAAATAAAAGGCCCAAATAAATTCCCAACTGAACACAAAATTCGGATTCAAGAAAAATAATTTTTCATAAAAAAATTCCAAAAAATATCCTTTAATTTGAGATTTTTTTCTACCTTTAATTCCTTTGAAATATTGTCACTTAAAAGTTGAACTGACTGTAAGCTTAATTTCAAAAATAGGGGCAAATTTTTGATTGAAAAAAAATTGTAGTTTCTCATTTAGTGAATACCAACACTCAACCCAGAAAAATCAGAACTTAAAACTAAAAAATAACTGTCTAAAACACCCTTTTCTGTTTTAATTATTATTTCTAATAAAAGAATAGAGAAAAGAAACCCATAAAGAAAAAAATAAATCTGACCCAATTTTTGAAATGATTTTTCATCTTAAAATTATCCATTTAAGATTCACCATTGCTTCCAAGAACCTTTAGAAACAACTTTCCATCAGAGTTATCAGATTTTTACTATTTACCCATTTGGTATCAACCCAAACTTTCCTTGATACCTTTTTCAAGATAAAAAGAATCTCAACAAAAGAAAGAAAAAGAAAAAGAAAAAGAAAAAGAAAAGAAAGTGAAAACAAAACCAATTTTTTGAATGTACAACAAAGAACTCAAAGATAAAATGAATACGATCACATTCATCACATTGTCTCCAAATGAAAGAGAAAAGAAGATCTTATTTGATCTTGCTATTTCTTCACTTTTCAAGGAACCATTGTAACTCATTAAAGAAAATTTGGTTGATACTTGTTTTCGAAGCAAACACTTCTTGGGTGTTTTACTTTCTTTGAATTTTACAATTCCTTTCTCCAATGCTAATTAATCTCATCTCTTGAATATTAACGGTTTTCAAAAATGTTCTTGTTCATTCAACATAAAAATAACAATATGGAATCATTTTGAAAGAAAAATTGCAAAAAAATGAATTCAACTTTGGGAAATTTTCATTAAAAGAAGATTGTTTCTTGATATTAAATATTCAATAATGACTTTTAAAAGATATTGGGTTCAGAATATTTGGTTAACACAACACACATACCAATAATTTAGAAAATACTAATGATGACCCTATTTTTGAAATTTAGCTTATTATAGATTACTGGTAACTGAAATCTCAATTGGAATTAATTGTACACTTTTTTTTTTTTTTTTTTTAGTATTTATCAAAAATAAATTGAGTTCTCAAAGAAGTAAATTGTTGTTTGTAGAAATCTTTTTTAAATAGGAAATATAAAATACATAAAAATTTTCCCATTTATAATTCATATATCAGTATTATCTTATTGAGTAGTTAGTAAATGTTCTGAGTTTTAGAATTGCAGAATTTAGTTTTTAACTTCCAACAAGTTGAATTTAACTAAAATACTTCTTTTCCTTTAATGTTCCGTTTGATCACTAAGCCTTTCCAAAGACACTTAAAAAGCCCCGAACAAATATACAGTCAGTTTCACTTTTAAGGAACAAACTTCCAACGAAATTTAAGGCACAAAAAAATCTCAAATTAAAGCACAAAATTTGGAATTTTTTTTTTTACAATTTATTTTTACTAGTTTCTGAATTTTGTGCTTTAATTTGAGATTTTTATTGTGCCTTAAATTTCGTTGAAAGTTTGTTCCTTAAAAGTGAAACTGACTGTATTAAGATCACAAATTATAAGCTGTTTATTGGTAAACCCTTATTGATGAAGAACAATAAGGAAAAGGAAAAGAAAATAATTTGAATTTATTTTCCGACTACCAGTCTTTGTCAATGCCCAACAATGAGTTCTAATTCCAAAATTTTCGGCTCATGAAAAATTTTCTCAAAAATTCAATCTTTTTATCCTCATCTTCTTCATTACAAAAATAAGATGAAATAGAAAAGTCACCAAAAACAATCATATTACAGTCAAATCCACTTTTAAAGCACAAACCTCAACGAAAATTAAGGCACAAAATTCATATTCTACTACAATAGATTGTAAAAAAAATAATTCTAAATTTTGTGCCTTAATTTGAGTTTTTTTTATTCCTTAAATTTCTTTGAAAGTTTATACCTTAAAGTTGAAACTGTCTGTATTGGTTATTGTTATTATTTAAGGGGGGAATTTTTAATTCCTCTTATTTACAATTAGATTTTTTTTATTTTGGAAATAAACCCAAATTTTATTTAATTTTCAGTTTATTTCTTAAATTAAAAAAATACCCAGGGCATTTTTACTGAAATTTTTCCGAATTTAAAAGAATTGATTAAAATCAATGATTTTTCTCGATTTTTTTGAATTCTGGAAAACCGCCCTCAGGTTTTTTTAATTTTTGATATTTAAAGAAAAATTCAAAAATTTTCTCTCTATTTCAAAAATTAAAAAAAAAAAAAACTAGGCACTATACAGAACTCTACGATATTTATTGTATGTTTATTAATATTATTTAGACACCCGATTATTTTTAAATATTGTTGAGTGGTTTGTCAAGTGCCTCCAAGTGTCTATATTTTACATAATTCAAACGAATGGGGAAAATCAGAGATTTTTCTCAGTCGTTTGAATTATGGAAAAGCTAACTGGAGTGTTTTTTTTTTTTTTTTCTACATTTAAAAAGAATTAGAAATGAACTTGATAAATACAGAATTAAACAACTGGGAAAAAGTCCATTTTGGAATAACCATTAGTTTTTTTTTAAGTTGTTTGATTACTTTTTAATATTTTCTATTTTATGCAATTTGAATAAAAGATTATTTACTTTTTCATGAAATTATAAAAATTTTAATTATTGAATTAAACTCAATTATACTCCAAAATCCCCTGCCAAAAATGAAAAAGTCGCTTTATTTTTAAGAATCAAACAAACTTAGATTGTTTAGAAATATGAGAAATAATGAACTTCATATTAGAGTCGATAATCAAAAAAGAAAAACCAGAACAAACCATAAATGGCAAAAAAAAAAAAAAATGTTAAAAAATTTTTTGGGCACATTTCATTGGAACGTCTTGTACAAAATTTCTATTTCTTAAGATAATTAAAATTGTTTACAATATGTTTATATAATTCTCAGGGGATATAGATTTTACAAAAAATTACATAGACTTAATTTTCATAAAGTTGATTTGGATTTTCAAAGGATGGTTTTTTTTTGAAATTTAATTTTTTAAAAAGAAGTAAGGCAAAAAACAAAAAAAAAAAATTTTTCAAAATGAGAAAAAATGATCAGATCCAAAAATTTAGTTTTGTTATTTTGAGAAGAATAATGACTTAAACTCCATAAAATATTTCTATTTCTTCCATAAAACTGGATATATTTGATTGAATAAGAGTTTAGTTTAAGAAAATTTTTATTAATAAATCTATATCCCCTGAGAATTATATATATATATATATAAAAATCAAGTAAAAATAATGAAAAATAAAAAAAAGATTTATTTTTGTATTTATCCACACACCTAAATTATTGAAATCTTTTTTGTTAGAACAAATATTTCTAATCGATCTAACAGTTGACTATGTATGACCGCTTTAAAAAAAATGAATTTTTACTACATTGGTAAATTTCTTTTGTTGTAAAATATTGATAAATTTTTTAATTAGTTTTACATTTTTCAAGATTAAATTTTAAATGGTTTTGTGTATCTAGCTATATTCTTAAATATAATTTTTTTTTTTTGGATTTGTATTTTTTACTTTTATCAATATTTCGATTCATTCCAAAATCTCTCATAATTCTATATATTTTCTCGACTTGATTGTTTATTTCTATTAGAGATACTTTCATGAATCGTATCAGATCATCTGCAAACATTTGCACATGTCTTTCTAATAATTTGAGTTTACCTAGAAGTGAATTAGAAATAAAATCGAAATAATTAATTAGATAATGGGTCTCCTTGATACACACCTATTCCTTATTTTGAAAAATTGGTAAGTAAAAATTGAATTATAAATCATTTTTTCTTAATTTGTTAATTGAATAATAGATAAGTGAATGATTCTTCGAGTCAAAACATTTTTGTATACAATCTTATCAAAGCTCTAGTGAAATTTTATCAAATCAAAATAGAGATTGATATAGATTGTCAAATATAAGAATAAGAAAAAGTCTAATTGAAAAAAAAAATAACTAAATTGACAAATATCCAAAATTTTTTTCTGATTTTGAAAAAATAAATTTTCAGAACCCTAAATGACTCTAAATATCAAAAATTCGTTATGGGGCCAGTAAAAATTTACTCTCAAAAAATGAAATATTTTTTGATTACCTCATTAGATTATTTTTCATCTAACTTCATTAATGAATATGTATTTATCAAAATGAGATTTCTTATTCTAATATTTTTGGATTTTAAAAATCTATATCAACATCAAAATTTGATATTGAAAAAAATTCACACTGGTATTGGAATAGCTGTATCTATTGTGATAATATAAATGAATTCTTTTTAATTTTTTTTTTTAATTTGATTAATGTCATTGAATCAGAAACTACAGTTTGTTAAATAAACCCATTTTCACTTTTTTTTTGTATTTTTGAAAATTATATGTATGGTATTTGTAAATAACTGTTGTATTTTTTTTGGAAAAAAAGATAACTTTTTTTCTTTAACTGTGGTTTTTGGTTTTTATTTTGTGTTTAATTAAAAAATACAGTTCAATATTACTAAACTTTCATATCAAACATTTTTTACAATAGATCATATTATCAAAATGTTTTTCTACAACCTTCAAATCCAATCTCCTCATTAAAAGAAATCTAATTCAACCAAATTAAAACAAAAAAAAACAACACTTAGATCCACAATAACCAAATCTTTTAATTAGAAGAAATACAAAAAAAAATAAATACAATAGATAAAAAGAGTAGCTTAAAAACTTTTTTACTTGATATCTCGTCATGAGAAATAAATGATATATTAATTTTCTGAAAAGTTTTTTTGAAATTAAAATAAATAAACAAAAATTCATTTCATTTTTCTTTTTTCCGTTATTCAATATTCTTCAAATCTTATTTTGTAATTGAATGGATTTATTTATTGATTTGGTTCTTTTTTTGCATATATTGGATGAAATAAGAATCCTCTGCGAAGCAATATTTCCTATGAAATTTAAAGTTAATTAGCCTATATTTTATATGATTAAAATTCAACACAGACATGCTCAATAGTTAAATTATTTAAAAATCAATTCTTTTTCAACCATTCTCATAATGAGAAAATAAAATTTCCAAAAAGATCAATTTTCATTGATTATTCTAATAAGATCTTTCAATTTTTCAATCAATTAGAAGAAAAAATAATATTTAGAAAACTTTGTAAAATTATTTTCTTTTATGACTTCGAGAATTAAAATATTATTGTCAAGATATACTTCCTTTTGAAAAATAAAACAAAATCTTGAAAACTATTTATATCAACAACAATTAAAATTGAAAACAATCAAAAAAGTTGAAAACAGTAATTAAAATTATTATTGAAAAATCAACAAAAAAAGTTTTTAAAAAAATATATAAAAATCAACACTTGTTATTGAACAAACTGTATCATATTTTTTTTTCTACTATAATCCCAAAGAAGGAAAAATTGAGGGGTTGACGAGCCCTTCATACTTTCTAAAATACATTAACCAATGTGGAAAAAAAGTGAAACACTATTTTTAATGGGTAACATTAATAGAAACTGTAATTTCAAATCTAGATCAATTAATAAAAGAATAAATAAATAATTAAACACAAAATGGGGGATCCAACACATTAACATTTTTTAATTTTATGTTTTAGTTGTTTTATCGTATATTGATCAATTATTAAGAATTTGTTCAAAAAATTGACTATTTTTGGGATCTCCAAAACCACTTGAACAATTTTGATATGAAGTTAGATTAAAATTGTATTTGTTGGTATGATTGAAAATAATATAATGGATTATTATTAAAAGTTAATTAGTTTCTTCTTTTTATTGATTTTATTTATAGTTTTCAGTAATGTGTTCCCAATGAAAAACCTTATTTTACTTTTTTTCCCTGTTTCACTTTTTATCCAAAACTGTAAACCTTAAATTCAAATGACAAACATGTCTATTAATTGAAATTCTTTATGATAATTGAAATCACAATTTAGTTATTTGTGATGTCGTAATTTTTGTTAACAAATATGAAGAATAAGACACCAACTGAAAGAAGACCATTCTTTAGATCAAAAATAACTTTGAGAAATAAAAGTAACTGATCAGCAAAAACAAAGCGTTTAAACTTGCACTTTTACGAACATCATAAAAAAACACAAAACATTAAAAATAAAAAAAAAATTGGTTAATAACAAGTTGGTTTTATTGTACATTAAATATAAAAGATTATTTTTACAAAATCTCTGTGAAATTGTGCTTGATTGTTTTGTTTTTCTGGTATTCTTTTTTTTTTTCGAAATTATTAAAAGATTTCGACTTTTGAAAATTGGAAACATTCTGATGGTCAACAGAGTTTGGCACCAATACCTTCTTTTTAATCAATTGGCTTTTTCTTTTTTTCAGCACCCTTAAAATTTGTGATGGTGAATACAATTGTGAAAGTTTTTGTTTTTCATTTTTCGATAAGACCCTGTTTAAGAGTTTTTGTCGATTACTTCTGATTGTACATGCCAATTGGTATTGTTGTTTTTTTTTTTCAATCTTCTTTTGGTTTGTTTTGCTTTTGATAGTTTGGGTCTGTATTTGTTTTTGGATAGATCTTTGTCTTTGTCTTTGTGTTTGTGCTTGTGTGCTTGTCAGAGGTTTCTCTTTTTCCAGATAGCCAAGTTCCTGAATTTTTTTTTCTTGCTCTTTTTTGTGCTTTTGAACCAGGTGCAAGATATCTAAATAGTCTTCAAGTGTTTCTCTTAATTCAGTTTTGGAGTAATATGTCGAATCATTATCGTTTTTGGAAAACTCTTTGTCATCCATTACAGAAAAATAATTGTTCTCTTGATCAGAGATCAGATATTGTTTGATGTGTTTTATTTTGATCATAATTGTTCGAATATAAAATGGTTTGTGTTTTGTAAGTATGATTAATAAAAATATGATTGATTCAAATTTTGGAATATTTGTCGAAAAAAAAATGAATATTAATTTTGAATTATTCCTTTTGACTTTCAATTTTACAGTTTTTTGATAAATCAAGAGATATTGCATTTTATTATTTTTCTGATTTTTACATAAAAAGAATTTTTTCTGTTTTTTTTACAAATTAAACTTTTCCAAATGATTTTACGAATTAAAATTCACTTCATTTTTGGCCGAAAGTTTTCAATTTAAATGGTTTTTTTATCTCGTTTATTGATCATTATTTTATAAATTAGTCAAAACAGTTTCTTTGATAAATCTGCATAATCAAAGTTATTAATAGAAATCATAAAGAACAGTCACAGAATTGATTTGAGTTTTGTTCAGATTTATTTCTTCTTTAATTGCAAAAAAATATAATTGTAGAATTATATTGGATAAATTGAATCCGAAATGATTACTAATGTTATTATATCTCTACTCTTGTCTTTTTGATCTCGAAAGCTAAATATTTTGTAACTTTTTTTTTAGTATATAGAGGAAGAATGGATTTTAAAAAGAAAAAAAAAGTACAGTATGACTTTTTTGCAATATGATTTGATTAATTCATCTTGTTTTTCAAATCTAAAAATGATTTATCATATTTTATGTTCAAATCTAAATTAGTTTTAATTTTTTCTAATTTATATTTTTCAAACTTTTTATTGTCCTTTCTTAAAATATATTGAACTTTTTTCCGAATACCAAATTGCCAAAATCAAAAAGATTTACTACTCTTGAGATGTTTTTCAACAATAAATTGAACAAATATTTTTGAATTGTGAAATTTTTTTATTTAAAAAGGTAGAAAAAAAAATCTTCAGAATTCTATGATTTCTTGACGGTTGATTTTAAAAACAATACCAACTCAATACAAGTATGTTCAAATTGAATTTATTTCATAATGATCAAAATAAAGAGTTGAGAAATAAAAGGAAACAGGAATTATTCTCATTTGAGTGTTGGGTAAAATATGTCATCTCTCATTTCTTATTTTTTAAAATAAATGAATAAAGGGTATTTCGCTTAAAGAAATTTTATTTTACAATTTTGATAAAACTTGATGCGACTTCGATTCTTTGCCAATAAACACTTTGGTTAACCAATGCGTTTAACGAATTGTGAATTTAGACCATTAAGAAAAATCTATTTAAGAATATAATTAAAATCTTGATGGATTTTTCTGACATTATTTACGAACTTTTGTGATTTGTTTTATTTTACTTTTTTTAAGAGTAAATGACCTTTAGAAGGATTTGGTTAACCAAAACAAACAGAGTCTCATAACAAAGTGAAACTACAAAATGAGATGTAAGATTCTTCTTTCTATTTGTTATTTGCAATTTGTTTTAAAAAAAAACAAAAACTGAAGTGAAAATTCTTTGATATAAAGTTTAATCTGATCAGAATTGAACTTTTCAATATTTCAACCTATTTTTTATTTAGATTTCCTTTTATAAAATTCTTAAAACCCCACTTCGGAATTATTTTACTCAAAAGAAATTTTTGCAAAATTACTTTTTTTTCAAAGTTTTCTTCGATTTTAAACTTACAAAACCTTTCTTCATCATTTTACAAATCTGATGAAAAAAAATATTAAAAAATTGAAAACAAAATAAAAAGTTAAAAATAATTATTGGTTTTTACCATTTTTGAAAAAATCAGAAATTTTGACTATCTTTCTTTTAAAAAATCTTTTATAAAGATTTTAATGTTTGTCTTGACTTTTTAATGGAGAACTGACTTGAAAAGTATTAGGATTTGAAATTTTTTCAAAAACCCAATTTGTTGTAAATAAAATAATATTCATTGAATTGTTTACTTTTTATTAAAGTTCCATTAAATTTAAGTTCATTTAAACAACATTGGAAATCTATTACTTTTTTAGAGAATATCTTGATTATGAATTTCAATAAATTTCAGGAAATTTGCGAAAAACTCGTTATAATTACAAATTTTCGATTTTTCGAGAACGTGTCATATATTAACCAAACATTTAATGCCACCTTAAAATAATTAATTACCAAAATCATTATAAAGGGAATTGAATAATAAAAAGGAACAATTTTTCAGTTTATTTTCTTTTTTTTTTTGTGAACAAATTGCGTTTTGAAAAAAGTAGTTTGTAATTTATGCTGAAATTATCACTCGGAAAATGACAAAGAAGTGAAATTTTTTTCTTATTTGTTGGATAAATATCTGAATCCAAAATTAGTTCTATCAGATAAAACTATTGAGATCAATAAGAAGGCAAGACATATGAACTAACCTAGATTCTTATTTACATATAATTGTAAAATAATTCCCATCAAAATTTTGATTGGTTTGATCCAAAATCGGAAATAATTAATTGAAAAATCAAAAATTTGTAATTTTTTGTATTTTGTTTGATAAATGAGTAACAAAATTGAGTAGATTGACAAATAAATTGAATTTCTGAAGATTCATATACTTTATTTTAGTTATTCCTTAAACTTGAGAAAAAAAAAAAACTTCTCACATCACCTCCCTATGAAAGAATATTCTAAATTTAAATAAAATTTCTCAATTCCTTAATCTAACACTTTCTGATCTTACGGTTAATTGTACAATAAAAAGATCAAATTTTTCAGTCGACTTTTCCAAAAAAATCACATATCCCAGGACATTTAAAATACATCATCAAAGATTTCAATTTTAAAAAGGTATCAATAATTTAAGCTTGTTTTAAGAATTCTAAATTGAAATTTTACTTCATTTTGAAAATCTTTTTTTGAGGAAAACTGAATGAAAATATTGTTCCATTTATTTTGAAATAAATATTATAGATGTGTTTCAAAATAGGTATCTTCATTATTTATTATTTTTTTTTAATAAATTAATAAAATTTTCAAAAAATTATTCACATTTTTAAGGACTACGTTCCCACCCTTGAGGGGGTTGAGTAATTGTGTTATTTCACTTTCGCTTCTCAAAAAAATATTACACTGAAGAAATTGGACAAAAAAAAATAAACATTTTTGTCATCTTTACTTTTTCACAAAGTATATTTTTCTTTGTTATTCAATGAAAAGGAAAATTTTAAATAACAAAAAAAATAATTGCAAAAAATTACTTTTGGGGATTTTCAAGTGCATAACAAATTTGAGAACATTTCAAACTTGTCAAAGTTAATTTAAAAAATATGTAGAACAGCTCTAGGAAATTGTGTGAGTTCTGAAAGTTGAAATGGAAATTCTCAAATATTAAAATCAAAATTTAGCATGATCTAACAAGGTAAAAATTCTGAAAATTGTTGAAATTGTAAAAATTTTACATTTTTTCTAAAAGAAATTCTACTTGGACAAATATTACTTGGATTACATAACTTATTCAAGGGTGAATTTATCGATTATTTCACTGTTTTCACTTAAAAACGTAGTCCTTAAGGTTTACAATACCCGAAATGGGAAAAAAAAGAATTTTTTTATATTAAGGTAAAACCTGGTTATTTTGGTTCTGAGCTATTTGATCAACAACAAAACTTATCAAATATTAGTTAATTTTAAATTTTATTTTTATTTCAAATTGCTTGTAACTTCCAAATTCTGCCAGAAATTTGTTGTAGATACATGATGTTTCAATCTAAAATAAGGACTTTATTGTTTTTCTGAAGATTTTTATTTTGGTTTAGTGTTTTTTTTTTTGTTTATGAAAAAAAAAACTCAAAAAGCTGGTTTTTATAAACTAAGCAATCAACATAAAAACCATTGAAATATTTTTCTTTATCTTTGGTATAAATAAATAAGAAAATAAAAATTATCACAACTTGATTAAAAAAATTGTTTTTTTCTTTGGGACTGTCCATTCTATGGAAACAATCGAAAATTTTGGAGTAAGGAATTAATTCAAATAAACAAAAACAATAAGAAAAATATTCTTGATATTATTCGAAATAAAGACTCATTATTTATTTTAACATTAGTTAATGATAATGAAAATTATAACTCTTTGTTAAAATTCCCTAAAAATAAATTTAGAAATTAAGGCTGTAAAAGGAAACTGGATTCCTCCTTTCAAAATAAAAAAAAAAAAAAATTGTTTTTTCGTTAAAAATTTTTTTATTAACTTTCAAATTTAGGAAAATTATTTCAAGATGAAATAATATTATCATTGATATTTAAAGTAAATATAATAGATCATTTAGCTAATTATTAAAAATGGTATATTTATTCTCATTTATTTTGATATTTTTTTATAAAAAGTCCCACAAAAATGAAACAATTTTTATATTTGAATCGAATAGGATTTAATATTTTCTTTCCAAGCTCTAGTATTTTAATGTACAGTCAGTTTCAAATTTAAGGCACAAACTTTAAACAAAATTTAAGCACAAAAAAATCTCAAATTAAGACACAAAATTTGGATTTTTTTTCTTTACAAATTATTTTACTAGAATCTGAATTTTGTGCCTTAATTTGAGATTTTTTTGTGCCTTAAATTTGGTTGAAAGTTTGTGCCTTAAAAGTGGAACTGACTGTAGTTTGAAAATATTTTCATTAATTAAAAATTGTAAATCTCCAGGGATTATCGTCATCCTGGATTGGACAATAATTAAAGTATGTTATAATTGGTGCTAAATATAATTAGTGCATATGTGACTAAAATTTCTCTAAACAATCTACTCTAAAGCTTGTAGTTTAAGAAATTAGAAGATTTTTAACTAATGATCTCAAGTATTTATTGTTTTATTTTAAAATTTTATTTAAAAATTCCCTTTTTAAAACGAAATATCGAAAGCAAAATATAAGTATTCCAGGATTTAAAAATTCTTTTATAGAATCACCTCCAAAAGTAATTATTTTGTTAATTTTTAATAATTTCAAAGATTAACTTAATAATCTTCAAATAAAAAAAAAACCTAAAAAAATAATTAGTTTGATTTCCTTTTTTTAAAGCTGTATGTACTATTAACATATTCATCAGATGTCAGATATAAATTGTTTTTAATACACAAGGGCACACCTCCCTAATCGTCGAAACTATGGAATTTAATTGTTAATCAGATAATTACTTATTTGTGATTTTCATTTTAATTATTCTTTTTTTCATTTTTTGTTTTAATATTTTTGTTTATGGAACAGTTGGAAAAAAAATAAAACAAGATATATAGAAATCGTTATGAAATAATCTACCAGTATAAAAACAAAAACGGTTTAACTTTGATTTCGAATGAAATAGTTATAGGAATTTTGAAAGACCAACATTGGATTATGCATGTTACATAGAAAATTGAAAATACAGTAAGTTCAACTTTTAAGACACAAATTTTGAACGAAATTTAAGGTAAAATAAAATCTCAAATTAAGGCACAAAAAAAATCTGAAATTAGGAAATAAATTCAAATTCTAGTAAAATAAATTATATAAAAAAGATTCCAAAAAATGTACTTTAATTTGAGATTTTCATGTGCCTTAAATTTCGTTGAAAGTTTGTGCCTTAAAAGGGGAACTATCTTTAAATTAAAAATAATTCCTCCAAAATAACCAGATGAATAGCGACTTTATCTTGAAAATGAGACATTAAAGAACAAATGTGTGAATCCAAAAGAATTATCAATAAAATTTAAAGAACAGTTCCCCAATTCAACCTGTTCAAAGGTTTTTATTGTTTTTCTAATTTTTAATCCTTTACAATTTATAAAACGAGATTACTCATTTCAAATAAAATTTCCATATCAAATTTTAAAATAAATAATTTTAATATTAATTGTTTTGTTTTAATGAGTTTTAAATATTCAGTTGAGTCTTTTTTTAGGTTTTGAGAGTTTCTTATATTTTAGAATGATACTACAATTAATTTGATTCAATTATGAATAATTCTTGAAAATTTCTGTGCCTATTTATTTGAAAAAGAATCGAGTTTGTCAAAATCACCCCAGTTAATTATTTAATAATTTAAAACAATTGAATTTATTGTTTGAATCTTATAAAAAAAATCAAAATTCAAGTTAAGGCTTTCTGGAAGTGTGGTCAAGTGCCTAGGTTTATAGTAATTTTAGAAAATAAAGGAAAATTTTTGAAATTTTCTTTTTCACAAATTGAAAAAACATAACAACCATTTTCCAGAATTTAAAAAAATTGAGTAAATTCTTTGATTTTTCTCAATTCTTTTGAATTCTGGAAAACCTACTGTCAAGTGCCTTGTTTTTTTTTTTTTTAATTTTAGACATTAAAAGAAAATTTCATAAAATTTTCCTTTAATTTCTAAAATTAAAAAAAAAACTTAATTGCTAATTAGAGGAAGTCTAAACTCCCCCTTTAAATTCTAAGAAAAAAAAAAAAAAAACAATTGAATTTTTTTAGCAACTATTCTACATTTCATGACAAATTTTAGAAAGATATTTAGCAAAATTGTAGTCTGAAAATTGAGAGTTCAACCTTTAATTTTGTAGCTAAAAACAGATTTTTTTATGAAATTATTGGGTTTTTTTATTAATTTACTGATCATCTTAAATTGGTGGGATCAACCCATAATACTAATTTACGAATGGAATTTCGAGAGATATTTGAACCAAGCACAACTAATGTGATTTACACCCAATAACAACATAATTTGATCTTAAACTTCTCCAAGATAGACACTAACCCCCTTAATGAATTAATTTTAAAACCAAAATAGTTTGAAATTATATTAATAAATTAATAATTGTAAATCTATGATTTCAGACTTTTATTTCCTTTTTCGAAATTGGAGTTTAAGGGCAGTTAGAGTGTAATTTACATTTCTTCTTCATACTTTTAAAAACAAGTTAAAATAATTAAAATTTGATCTCAAAAGTCCAATAAGGAAGCTTAATATAATTTCAAAAAGGATCTTATCTTATGGGGTTTGTGAAGACGTTTATGTTTTTTATCAAATAATTTGTAAAATATTTGAGAACTTGAAATAAAAATTTTCATTTATTAATTGGAAAATAACCGTCTATAAAAAAAAAAAAATTTTGTATTTTTTACAAGATCTTTAAAGTTTTACATATCATTCTTGTAAGTTAACAAATATACAGCTATCCATAAAGGCAATATCAAGAATCCATCCAATCTGGATCATCCTGAAATAATAAAATAATTTATATATTTTTGATCTTTGTATTTATGGTAGCCTTTTAGTCTGCAAACCAGACGAGAAATTATTTGAAACAACAAAAGTTTCGTCATTTTAGTTGGTTTAAGGGAGTAGCTACACCATAAGACATGAAGAAAATTTGAGAGAGATGAGATAAGAACATTTTATATTAGTGGTGTATGATCGTAGATTCTCTAAAAATTTTTTTAAAAAAATTATTTGATATTTTTTTTTAGTAATGTTAAATAATTAAAAACAAAAGAGACTATTTGATAAAATAGTTTTTTTATTTTATTTTTTTTTATTAAAATAAACTTAATTCCGATAATTTGGGCACATTTTAAACAGTTGAAAGAATAACAATAACATGATTTACATCCAATTAAGATGTAATTAAATTTAATTCAACAAACTATTTCATTTTTTGTCTTTTTTGTTTTTGTTTTCATTTTCTTTTTTTCAGTTACAAAATCTGTTTCGTTAGATCTGAGAATTTTAATCGATGGTCTGACAGATGATTACAGTTGAGTTTCAAAAATTGAAAAATTCACATACAATTGGTCCATTGTATCTTATCATTTGATCGATCAACAATTGTTGGTGTAATTTTAACAAATCTACCAATATATTATTTTTTCAAACTCCTTCATTTCAGCTCGTTTCCTTATTTTGTATACACTCCTTTTGATTTTTTATTTTATATTGTTTTCTTATATTTGGATGAAAATGATTACTTTAAAAAACCATTAGTACTAAGTTACTTAAATATGGTTTTATATTACGTTTGGGAGAATATAGTAAATTGAGTTTTTTTTTCAAATTTTTGATTTTAGATGTGTCCAAATTTTTGGAATGGGGTTTAGTTTTTTTTTTGTGGAGAAGAAAATTTTAGATTATTAGAATAAAACTTATAGCTATTTTGTGGTTTAAACTTTGATAACATATAATCACATTCACTTCTCCAATTCCACTAAATCCAACGATTTAAAATCCTAACCAGTAATAATTTGGCTTAATTATGATATTTTTTGGAATCCTTCTAGCTGTTTAAGTCATATTCATATTTCCTTTTATGATCCTCCCAATTGTATTGTTGTTGTTCATTTTAAGCAAAATCCTTTTATCCCAAATGTCACTGATAAAAAAATATTTCTAATTGCTTTTTGTTGTCAGGATTAAAAAAATCTCAAAAATCTCAAAAATGATGAAAAAATAAAAAATGTTAAAATTAAATGCCACAATAGAATGTTGAGATAAGGATAAAAGATAAGTTATTCAACATTCAAAACACTATTTTTAGCAATTGAACTCAACATTCTATTGTGGCAATTTCTTTGAGACTTTTGAAAAAAAAATTTAAAAAATCTAATAAATCAAGTACTTTAAAAAATAAAAACCAATGAGTTACAACCAAAGTAAAAAATGTTATTTTCTGATCCTTTTCAAAATTGCAAAAAAGTGAAAAATTTTCCTTTAGTGTGGCTACTCCCTTAAAGCCAAGAGTATTTCTTGACGTAGTTTGGACTCGGCATAGACCCTGCTTGCATTGGTTCGTTAGATTGATTTGTTGATCATTTTTTGGCAAATAGAAGCAAGATTAGCGAATTGTAATTTTTAAAAAAATTGGAACAAAATCTAATTTTTGTTCCAAACTTGAACCAAAATAAACAACAAAACAACTAAACCCAAAACAAAATTATAAAATAATGTATTTTGATCAACTTTCCAATCAAAATATTGCAACTCTTTGTTTTTTTTTTCTTAATTTCTCAAATTTTAGGAATATTTTTAGAACTTGTATCTTTGATCAAAAAATTAATTACTTCAAAAATAAAACTAATAATCAATAAATAGCCATCGAAACAACTTGGAAATTCTTGAGTTTGGTATGGTTCTTGTTTGACTTGAGCTTAATCACGGTAAATCAATCTATTTTGGACATTTTTTTTATTTTCTCAATCAATCTTGAAAAAACAAAATATTATTAACAAAGTGTAGTGAAACGAAACTGTTGATTGAAAATTGTAATCATTTTAACCTTCTTATTTCTGATTTTCAAAAGATTAATTTATTGTTAAATTACTCAATAATACTTATTTTACTCTTTTTTGATTTATCAATTTCAATAATCATTCAAAAATTTATATAGATCTTGTAAAAACTTGTAATTTGTGTTAGTATTTTGAAGTAAATATTAATTTTTCTTTTATAACTTTTTGATTGTAATTTCAATCCTAAATTTTGCAAATTTGCAAAAAGAAGGTCTTGTAAAAACAATTTTAATAATTTCTATTCTCTTTTTAAAAGTTCTAAATATATTAAATAGTGATGTAAACTTCTCTCTTTTTTTACTTTTTCAATATTTATTTAAAACTAATTCACTCCTCTTCTTCTCTTTCTCTTTTTCAATAAAATTTTAATTTAAAAAATAAAAAATAGATTAGTAAAAACTTTTTATTTTGATTTTTTTTTTTGATTATAAAATAAAAAAGAATATCTTCGAATTCAAAAAAAAAATTGAATTTTATAATTTTGAATTCAAATTCTTTTTTCTTTGAACCAATAAATATGGTTCCCCCTTCATTTCTAAGTTTTTGATCAAAAAGAATCCTCTGTAATGTATCTTCTGTGGGCTGAGTGGATCATCTTCATTTGAGAACTTTTGAATCGTTTAATATTTTTGATCTTTGAAATAAGAAAAGAGCAGGAGTTCATGTTGGAAAAACGAACAATTCTCATCTGGAATGACCTTAATTCTAGTAATGGAACTCCAGGTATTTAGACTACAAGGATCTTTGATCAAATTTAGACCTGGGGGGGTCGCGCGTGTATACGGGAATACGAATAAATCAAAATCCTACTTCATTTGCTCAAATTATTGTTATTTGGTTTTTTTTTTTTCCTTTTAGGTTCCCCAAATAGGCAAAAAAATTTACTTTTTCAGGTAAATTTTCCCATCCTTCAAGTTTTTTTTTATTTAATTTGAATGAGATTTTTTTTTGATCCATATCGAGAAGAATTGTAATAATGTCATTTTTTTTAAAATATATTTTTGTGGATTTTTCTTCGATACGTTTTCCGTTTTTTATTTTGACTTTGTTGCTTTTGTTTTCCCATCCATCCCAATAACCTCCAAAATAATAAGTTTTTTCCCAACTTCCGTTTTAGATTAAATTTTCCCTAATTTCGGTTTTGACTACTCCTAAACCGATCATGTTTTCTACATTTTTGGTTTTTGGGAATTGGTCTATTTTGATTTTTATTTGGTGTTTTCCTCGAGAATATATTTTTTTACCACAAATTGTTCCATACCTGAACGAAAATGGATTCCAAGCTGTTTTATTTTCATTTTTTAATTTTATTGGATTTCCCAAGTTCATTTTTGGATCAAATTCTTCTAATATTTTTTCCCTTTTTTCTTCTTCCAATCTCTGTATTTCCATTTGATTCAATCTACGTATCTCTTCTGATTTTTCTTTTTCTCTCTGTATTTCTCTTTTACTCTGTTGTTCTTTTTTTCTTTCTTTTTTCCTCTCTTCTTTATCTTTTTCAATTATTTCATTTGATTCTCGAATTAATTTGATTGTTTTTTTATCTTTTTTCAATTTTGTCAGAATTTTTATTTGGTTTTTCGTTTCTTTTATCTCTTCTTGTTTTGCTTCATTCTTGTCTATAATGTTATCAAATTTTGTATCAGATATTATTCCAATTTTCAATAATGAATTGAGATGATTTATTTTTGATTTTTGGATTTTTTGGATCATTAAATCTGATTGCTTTTCAATTAAATTTGAAAGCTCTTTGATTTCAATTTTGAATTTATTTTTCAATTCAATTGATTTTTGTATTGTTTCATTGCTTTGGATTTCTGCCTTTTGGATTTTATTCAAAATTATTTTGATTTTTTGTGAAATTTCATTTGAATATTCATCTAATCCCAATATTGAATGATTATTTTTCCTACAAGTATCAGAACAATCACCACAGATTAATTCATTTTCATCTTTACAATATAGGCATAATTCTTTATTATGTTTGTCGCATAAATTGGAATTGATTTCTTTTTGGTTATAATTTTAGATTAAAGATTGAGAAATTTATAATAAATATTTAACAAAAATTCAAAAAAAAATAGTGAAAAACATTGAATTGATTAAAATAATATTATTAATATTAAATTTTCAATCAGGTATTATTTCTTACAAAATAAATTTGCATTGGAAATTCAAAAATAATTTTTAATTCGTGATCTAACTTTTATAAAAATTTCAAATTTAATTGAAAGCGTAATTTGTTTTTAATAATCATATATTTCAAAAATTATGTTTTAATTTTTGGAAAATATAGATATATTTATATTTATTGTTTATAGATTCTCGACATTTGATTTCTAAAATTAATAATTATATATTTCTATGAATTACTGTGTTTAAATTAATAATCAAATTAAAATTTATAATTTTATCAAAGTTTATATGTGTAAAAATTTCGGAGTTTTTAAAAACTTTATCAAATTTTGTTATTTTTTTAATTTTTCAAAATTAACAAAATTCGACCACAAATAACATAAGATCTTCAAGAGGAAGGCCAATTTCATATTGAAATCGCGATACCTAAAATTTGACCATCTAACTGAAGAACCTAAAATGGGTGAAATAGAGAAAATTGATTGGGAAAACATGAGGAAAGACGAGATCAAGAAGTGTCTCCAGAAAGTTCATATCAAAACAATACAAGACAAAGTGGACTCATCCCAAGGTAATGAAAACTGGATGCTGAAAAAATATCTCAAAATCAACCAGACAATTTCACAGACAATTTCAACAGAAAACAGCCTTATTTAAACTAAAAATCATCATCCACTGTATCCAAATTGAAATCGTTATGTAATGGGTTGAATAGATATACATACATACGGAGAAAACGAGTAAAATCAAAAAATTGCCCATTCTGTTAAAAGAAAGTTGGTGATATATACCACTTCATATGGGAGTGTTTAAGATATGAGAAAACTCATAAAAAAACAAGGATTGAAACATAATCATAAAAATCAAAAACTTTGACTTTAATATAATAGAGATTTTGATGTTAACATATATTATCACGATATTAACAATTAAGTTGCGATAATATTAAAAGAATCGCGATTAGTCCTACTTTATCACGAAAAATCATAATCGTAATTTCTACATTATTGCAATATTATAATTATCGCAATAAAATGATAAATTCAATTTTTGAAATCACATTAATCAAAATCTCTTGAATTTTACAACGCTTTTCACCTTTACAAAGCTTTTCACCTTTAAAAATGTTCGAAAGTGTTTGCAAGAGTTCTGAATAGTCTTCAAGTGTTTGAAAGTTTTAAAATACAGAAAAATTTTGGTGACAAAAAGAGAAAAAGACTGTTTGTAGTGGAAAATTAAATTTTTTCAATTCATTTTTTAAAATAATTACATAATATAAAATCTCAATCGAATTTTATGATCATACTAATAAATACCCATTTCTACAATTTATTTGACTATAAAATAAACTTTGTTTCAGTCAAAGCGGCCCAACATTTTTTTAAAATATCAAATATTTAATTTAAATGACCTTTGAAGATTAAATAAGGAATAAGTAGTATAATAAACAATCAAAGAATAGTTGATATCAGCCTGAAATAAAACGAATAAATCAATAGATTTTCTAAAAAAATTGAAAAACCCAAATTCTTAGGGTGCCATATTGAGAAAAACAGCAATGTTCGTTTTGATCTTCCTATCAAAGATCAAACAAAATTTCAATAGAAATCAAAATTTATTTCTCTACAATCATTTTTATAATATCAATAACCTTAGAATAACACATTTTTACCAAGTGACTATCGATCTTGCAATAAATTCTAAAATTGCAAATGAATTAGGTGTTTGCAAAATTGTAAAAATGTGAATATATATGTAAAAAATGTGAATAAATAATTTCAATTTTGGAATTTACAAAATAAATTTTTTCTTCTAATATCCATTCAAATCCTTTAAACACATGTAATTCACCCACATTACAACTGGGCCACTTTGACTGGAAAATGGTTTAGAGGTTTTTGTTTGATCGATCACCAATAAGAAGGAAAATTTACTCTTTATTCTTTTTGGTTATTTAACTTGTGAAGGTAATAAATCTATTTAAAAAAAACCTCTAAGCTCTTGTTGTGTTTTCTGTCCAATACAAAGATATGAGTAGAAGAAGAAGAAGAAGAAAACAATTCTACAAAAAATCTTAATAATTGATTATAATGTGGTTAGGTTGTTGTGAAAGCTTTTGAAAAGTTGTCTAACTAAATTCAATTTCAAATAAATTGGCACAGAAATTTTCAAGAATTATTCATAATTGAATCAAATTAATTGTAGTATCATTCTAAAATCTAAGAAACTCTAAAAAGCATAAAAAAAACACTCAACTGAACCTTTAAAAAACTCATTAAAACAAAAAAATAAAATTAAATATTTTGAAAATTGATCTGCCCTGTTATTTGAAATGAGTAATCTCGTTTTGTAAATTGTAAAGGATTAAAAATTATAAAATCAATAAAAACCTTTGAACAGGATAAATTGTGGAAACTGTTCTTTACATTTTATTGATAATTCTTTACATGTAATACTTTTGTTCTTTAAAGTCTCATTTTAAAGATAAACACGCAATTCGTCTGGGTATTTTGTTGGAATTATGTTTTTTTCCTTATTTTCAATTTTCTTTGTTACATACATAAATCCAATAATGGTATTTTAAAATTCCTATATCTAGCTCATTCGAAATCAAACTTAAACTGTTTCCATTTTTATACTCAGGAAGATTATTTCCAAATTGGTTTCTTCTTATCTTGTTTTTTCATTTTCCAAATGTTCAATATCCAAAAATATTTAAAACAAAAAATGAAAAAATGAATAATTAAAATGAAAATCACTAATAAGTAATTCTCTTATTAACAATCAAATTCAATAGTATCGATGATTTGATAGGTGTTCCCTTTTGTTTGAAAAAGAGTTTACTTTCAGCTTTAATAGAATAAACAAAATGTTTAAACCCAAAAACACATTCTTTAAAGAACGAGTGAAAGGTTGGTTGTTTTAGAGGACTTTTTTTAATAATTTCAAACACCACGATTGACTGAGAAAATATTTATTTTCCTTCAGTTATTGTTTTTGATCTCAAAGATATGATTGGTTTGTCAACCAAATCAAAAGAAAATACAATAAAACTCTAAAATCTGATCCTTGATTGAATCAAGTATCTTTTTTGTTTTTTTTTCAAAGAATAACTTTTAATCACAAATCTGTTTTTTGATCAAAAAAAATTTCTTTGTAAAAATATTGCTAAATAAGCCCAAAAACCCATCAACTATTTTATCGCGACAACTGTTATATCGCGATATTTCGGCATTTATCACGATTTTTAAAATAATTTTCGCGATTTTATAGATTATCGCGATAATATTGAATATTGTGATTTTCAAAAAATATCACGATTTGATTAAAATAATCGCAATTTTTGGAACTTTATCGTGAATTAAATATATATGATCAAATCCTCTCATATTCAAAGAGGATACAGATGAATTATTGTGGAAAATGAACACAAAAAAAATTTATGCTGTTAACATTGAATACTTTTAAACCAATAAAAATCAACATTCTATTCAGAAAAATGAAGCACAAAACTAAATAACCCAAAATCGCCAACATAAAAAAAGTTATTTGAATCGAAAGACTTGAGGCTTTTCATATTAATTATTCAAAATTTCAACATTTTTTTATTTTTTATACTTTAAAACATTTTCCAAATTTTCCTTTTTCCGTCTTTTCGGTTCCTCTTTTGTTTTTTTAGGGGTTTGATGGGGGAAGTGTATTATGTTGAAAAAATCATTATAAGAATGGATAAACTTGTTCATGATTAGATCTTAAACTAACTAGATCTGATCAGATCTTGAACAAATTGAACTGGTCTTTGGGAACTGAAGAGAAATAAATCCAACTAATACAATTTGAAACCGAACTGAAGTGAATCGAATCGAACTTTCCGTACAATATTCCAATGAGTTCCTTGGGCCGAGTTTTTGATGTTAAGTTGGTGCCTTGTACTGATATTTTGCGAAAACAAGATTTGGGAAATTTGCAAATGAATAAAAAAAAAAAAAACATAAAAGATGCAAATTAAAGAAACTCAAAAGAAAATTTGGAAAACCAATTCTTATTCTTAAAAACTCTCGGCACTTTATATATAAAACCATCAATAAAGTTCTAAATTATAACTCAATAAATTAGCCTATTTCATTTGATCATATAGTTTTTTAAATATTTAGACCTCTTTTTTAAAAACAAGACACAACCCAGAATCTTTCTACCGACAAAAAAAAAAAACAGCCACCAACCAATTCAACACTTGAGTTTCAAAATTAAACTTTTAAATGGAGTTTTTACTTTTTTTTATTATTTTTTTGACTCTCTTTCATTTTAATCTTTTCAATCTCTTTTTCTGGGTCTTTGTTTAGAAATAAAATTTAATCTTTCATTTTTTTTAGAAAAGATATCCTATGAGTTATAATCTTGCCCACATTATAACTAGGATTTTAAACACTAAATCAATTTGATAGTTTCATGAAGTGCTGTAGTATGCCTTCAAGTGCCGTAGAGTGCCTAGGCTTTTTAAAATTTTTAGAAATAAATTGAAAATTTTATAAATTTTCGTTTTATTTCTCAAATTTCAAAAAACCTAACGAAAAGTGCCGTCAAGTTCCGTAGAGTGGCATAGGTTTTTTTTTAATTCTAAAGAATAGAGAAAAATCTAAAATTTTACTCAATTCTTAAAAATTCTGGAAAAGCTAACGGCGGTTTTTTAAAATTTTTGAAATAAACCGAAAATTTTATAAATTTTCTGTTTATTTCTCAAATTTTAAAAAACCTAACGACAAACAGGAGCTAATTTGTCTGAGTCACCTTTCTTCAATAATAATAAATTATAAAATTTATTCATTTCAATTCTCTCTTTTGTTTTTAAATTTCTTCAATTATTAAAAAACCCCTTTATTTTAATCTCAATCTTCTTAATTTTTAATTTTTATAAAGTTTCAAATACTCCCAATGAATGTGTCTATTTTAAAGGCTCTTTGAATTGGAAGCCACGAGTTGAGTCAATTCAAAATTCGTTTTTATGCTTTTTTCAAGGATTTCAACATGTTAATTTTGGATTAAAACGAAAAGTTCATTTTCAAATTTTTCACAATAAAAAATTTTTAAATAGTTCAAAATTTCAATTTTTGGGATTATCCTTAACACAGATTCAGCTATAATTAAAGTGTGATGTAATTAGGTTTTTATGATATCAGTACGCTATAAGGTTCACATGGCTCTAAAAATCTATTATAAACATTACTAAACAATAAATAATTACGGTTTACGCATTATCACTGCAATTTTAATATTCAAATTTTTACAATTTAATTTCAAAAATTCTAATTTAAAAATTTATAAATACAGTCAGTTCCATTTTTAATATATAAACTTTCAAGGAAATTTAAGGCACAAAAAAATCTGAAATTAAATAACATTTTTTGAAATTTTTTTGTTTTACTCAAGAATTATCAACATAAAAACGGAATTATATATTTCTTTAGTTTCAATCTACGAGGATAGTTGTATTTTCAATTTATTTTACGACATGTGAAAATAATTTGTAAAGATAATCCCAGAATTCATTATTTATTTTTTTATAAAATAGAATTTTTTAGCAACTCATCTATATTTTCGAGACAAAAAAATAAAGATATTTTTCAAATTTGAAGCCTGAAGTTTTCGAACTCAACTTATAAATTTGTTACAAAAATTCTTTGATTTTTTTACTAATACAAGGGGATCGTTTTTAATTGATAAGATCAATTTTTAGTTCTATTAAACACATAAATTAAATTTATACACTTTTGAATTATCCTGCACTAAAATGATTTGAATTCAATTCATGATAAACTTTTATTTTAGACAACTCCTTGTTAGACCATAATCTACTTTTGAGAAATAATTTGACAATTAGATTATTTTTAATTGTTTTTTCGGATATTTTGATATTTCAACAATAAACAGCTAATTTTTTAGGGAAATATTTTTTGGAGAGATTGAGAAATTGAAAAAGATTGAGATTAAGAAAAAAAAAAAAAGATTGAGAAATAAAAATTAAAAAGGAATCACTGTTTATATACAATAGCATATTTAATCCTTATTGAAATCTATTGTTGAGAATATTTGATTCAGAAAAACGAGAGATTAAAAACGAAAAATTGGAAAACAAAGATTATTTTCAGAGTTAACCACAACAAAACAAACAATAAGTGTTTTTTTCTCAATTTTTGTCTTTATTTTTCAGGATTAAAGTTTTTGAAAAATTGGAATTGTAATAATTTAAGTTTTGAGAATTGATCGAACTGAAGATTGAAAAGAAAGGTTTCTGGGGAAAGGTTTATGAGTGTTAGATCTAAAATAACAATTAAAAATATATCCCAAAACATTAAAAAAAATCAAAATAAAAGTCATTTTCAAAAAGTGATGAAATTAAAAAGGAAGACTTGTATTAAATTTCTCAAAATTAATTCTTTTAAAGTTGTTTGAAAACTTTTTTAGAACACTTTTACAAAACTTTTTGGGTTTAGAGTTTTTTGAAAAGGAGTAAAAAGTTGGGTGTTGAAAAAATTTTGTAAAAGGAATATTCTACTGGTATTTGAATTACAAATGGGAAATTTTTTCACTTGGTTTACAATTTCCTTTTTCAAACAAAACTCCAATTTACAACCTGACCCTGTAGGGAAACTCTGTTTGTCATAAATAAGGAAAATGAATTGAAAATATTTTCCCATTTAGACTTCAAATACCAGTATCAGATCAAGATCAATAAAAAGAAAAAGTGGGTGTTGGAATTGAACTTAAAGTGCTTTTCTTGGTTGGTTAGGTTTGGTTCACTGAATTTTAGTCCTTGTTTTTGTAAATTTTTTTTTGATTTATTTTGGTTCATTTTTCAAGGTAAAGAATTTAAAAAAAAAAAATTTGTTTGTCGAAAAATTGAAAAAAAAATAAAAAATTAGAATAAAAAGAAAAAAAAAAATAAATTACTTTTTCTTGAAACATAAGGTTCTTGGTAAATGAAATTTATATGCTTTTTCAAGGAGAATGGAGTGTGTACTTTTGGTTCACAATTTTGACAATAATGAACTTTGCATTCGGTGCAATAACAGTCTGCTTTTTTTTCTTCACAAACTTGGCATTGAGGGATCTTATGTTCAAAAGGAATTTGTATGTCTCTTAATCTTTTAGGATCTTGACTTTTTTGTTTTTTCTTTTTTTTTCTTTTTTTGGGTTTTTCATGCTTGGCTTTCAATCTATTCTTTGTTTTTCTTTTTTTGGGTTTTTCAGACTTGGATTTCAATCTTTTCTTTCGGTGTTTTTTTTTTCTTTTGAGAGGATTTTGGTTTGTTCATTTTAAAAAGGACGATTTGGGATTTTTTGGAAATTAACAATTAAAGCTCAAAAAGAAAAAGAACTATAAATTTAGAAACTAAAAAAAAATGAAATGATTTTTTAATAATTTTTTAATATTGGTTGATAAAAAACTAAACAAGGAAGAATTTACCATCCCTTTTGCTTTTTTAAATTGTTGTTAAATTAAACAATATATATTTCAATAGGTTTAGAATGAAGTTTTGAATTTAATTGAAATATTCTTCGTACCTAGATCGATTTTGTTTCTCAAATAAAATTACAAAAAACTATAATTATTTAAGATTCTTTTGAACCTAAAGTTGTTGAAAAACTAAAAACAGAAGAAAAATACCATTTTGTTGAAGTTTTCTTCTGTGTTATTGTTTTTGACTCAAAGAAAGTCAATTTAATGATAAAGAATATCGAATTGTTTTAACCCATTTGTAGAATTTAAAGAGAAAAGTTTTATGGGTTTTTAAAGTCAACCTTTAAAATAAATTGAACAAAATTAGAATTTTGAAGTTTGAAAAAAAATCTTTAATAAAATGTCAATTAATAAAATAAATACCCAAAGTTCCTATTCCCAAAGGGAGAACCAAAATAAAAAACAAAATTTAATTTCTAAAATTGTTTGAATTTTAATGACGATAATGTGATTTATTTTTCAGAAAGATCAATTATTATTTTGTTTCTCTTTTTTAATCAACTAAGAGGATATTTTTTCTGAAAGTCTTGGAAAACAGTTTCTCCTTTTCAAGAATTCGATGTTGACAATTTTGAGTTGATTATTCAAATTAATATCTTTTGAAATAAGGAATAAAAAGTACAAAAC
Organism: Anaeramoeba flamelloides; assembly: GCA_027625915.1. Lineage (NCBI taxonomy): Eukaryota > Anaeramoebidae > Anaeramoeba > Anaeramoeba flamelloides. The sequence goes on along the minus strand of JANTQA010000060.1, from coordinate 4,231,501 downwards.
AATAATTTTATCAAAAAGCGTTTTTCTTGCTGAATTTTGAGAAAGCAAAGAAGAAAAGATTGAGAAAATAATATAAAAATTGTTTGACTAAGACTTTGTAGTTGTTTGAATAACACTTTACCAAAAAGGATGGAACTTTGAATATTTTCAACATAAGGGAGCCAACTTCATAAAGTCGAAAATTTTCACTTTTTAATATTTTCCAAGTGATTCCTAAACCAACACTTTTTGTTTTGTTCTGTATCATGTAACTTTTTAGGATTCAAAGTACCTGTTGAATAACAATTTGTTAATTTTAATTTCACAACTAAAAATAAATGCTACTGTAGTCAAAATAAAGTGTGCAAAAAAATATAATGTGTGTTTCAATATAACAAGAGTGTTTTTTTGTTATAGAAGACCTATACATTAACCAATCTAAGAAAACTAATAATAAAGCCGAAATAACTATGGTATTGGTTTCTTAAAGTTCTATTATTTAAAAAGAAATTCTAAAAATGAAGGATCAAATTGCAAATTTATCTCAAAAAATAGAGTAAATTTTTAAGAAAATTGAATAAACAAAAAAATTCAAAAAAAATGAGAATATTATGGAAAATTTTCAACTATTGCATGAATAATTTAAATTTTGCTAAAAATAATCAGACCTTTACTTTCAAAATTGATGTGAACTTAGGTATACTATTTGGTAGTCGATTGGATGTTGCTTTGGTACAAGAAAAAAAAAAGCACGGATAATATTTTGAAAGACGGATTATAGTCTTTGTGCACGCATTATTTTGATCACTGTACAAAAGAATGAAAAGTTGATTTTTTTACTATACTTTTAGTCAATGTTAAATAGCTTAATCTTATATTCTCATCTCAAAACTCTATTGTGACATTTTATTTTTGATCAAAAAAATAAGTAAATTTTTTTTTTTTTTTATTGTTGAAGAAGTGTAAATTACACTCTGGGTACCCTTTTACTTAAATTCCCAAAAAGAAATTTAAGCGTAAAATCATAGATTTCACGATTATTATTTAATGAAAATAGTTTCAAACTGTTTGTTTTAAAATTAATTCATTAAGATTTTTTTTTTTTTAATTTGTTATGAAATATTAATCTATCTTTTTCATAGGAAGGATAGACCCATAAAAAATGATCAATATTTTCAATAATTTCAATAATTTCTTGTTTTAATAAAGAGATCTAAATATTTGAACAACTATAGATCAAATGAAATAGGTTACTTTATTAAGTTTTTTAGAAACTTTATAGATGGTTTGATTCTATAAAGTCTAAGATTTTAAGAATAAGATTTGGTTTTACAGAATTGAGTTGCTTTTTTTTTTTTTTTTTTTTTTTTTTTTTGCAAGTTTCCCAAATCTTGTTTTCGCAAAATCCCAGTACAAGATACCGACTCGACAGCAAAAACCCAGTCCAGGTAACGACTCGACAGATTGTACGGAAAGTCCAATTCCGTTCACTTTGGTTGGCTCCAGATCGCATTCGTTGGATTCAGTTCTCTTCAGTTGCATAAGTCCAGCTCAATTCATTTTAGATCTGATCATTAACAAGTTTGGTTAGGTTAGTCATGACCAAGTCCATCGATTCTGATAATGATTTTTTATTCCTTGAACCTCTCCAAGAACCTAAAAAACAAAAAGAGGAGGAACCCAAACAACTTAAAAAGAGAAATTTGGAAAAGGTAAAAAGTATAAAAAATAAAAAATAAGTAAAATGTATTGAAAGAAATCCTTTAAGAACGAACGTTACAACTGAATAAATAGTCCCAAAACATTTTTTTCCAATTTCATTTAAAATATCAACTTAAGATCTTTAAAATATTCTCTAATTTGGATAAAAAAATTATTATATTTCATATTTTGCTTTAAAAATTCACTAAGAAAATTTGAGACACGTGAAGCCAAAAACCTTGTTTAGGATCCCGAAAATGGAATTGAAAAAATAATCACGATTTTTAACCTTTAAAATACACTTTCTCAATAAATAACAAGATGACAAAAGATCACATTACCAATGATTTTTGACCATTGAGTTACTTTGAATTGTTACATTTTCTCCTCAAATAATTAAACCATTCCAATCCTACTATGAAATTTTCTCAGACATAGAAATTGGTTGTCTATGATAAAATTCTGTTTTATGAAATATAAAATTCAATTTCAATAATAAGATCAAAATTTCAACTTCTCAAACTTCATTTGAGTTATTTTTTAATTTTTTGTAAATACCAAGACAAAAATTAAATTTCCTCAGAATTGAAATCAAAGAAATCATACAAATCACAGAAAACCTGGAAATCACAGAAATTTGATTGTATTTTTCGATCTTTGTTTTTAAAAACGTTCAAACCTGAGATTGTAACTATTTTGGAAATCGAAGATCGTTATAAATATGAAATTCTTTTAATGGATTTGTTTGGCAATTTCGAAAACGAAAGGAATCAAAAAATGGATAAGTTCTTTTTAATCTTCTTTTATAAATTTTATAGTTTATGGTGATCTTTCATAAACTGTTTTAAAGTTTGTTCTTCAAAAAGAATATTCCAAATTGAAAAAAAAAATTTAAGTTTTCTTATAAATTTTCATGATATGTCCTTAATAAAATTAAGCACTATTTTTTTCTGATTAATATTTTTCGAAATTAAGAAAATAACTTAATTCAATTAAACACTGTGATAATTTTTTTTAGAATAAAAACACTCTCAACTTTTGAATATTGGATATATTTTTTGGAATTACTGTGCACTTTTTTATTTTTTTTTGAAAAATTGGGGTTGAGAAAAGCTTGAAATCAAAGAATAAGTTAATATATTAAATTAGAATACTTTTCTAGAGAGTTTATCCTTTTAGTTTAACTTTTTTTTTATTTTACCATTTAAAACTAAAAAAAAACATTTGAAGACCAAATTAGTGCCTTTTGTGAAAAGAAAAATCCCCATAATTTAGAATTTGTTTTTGTAAATGAGTTTAAACAAGATAGTGTATCTAAAAATATACATAATTTCAAGTTTGAATTCAATGTTTTTGGCAAAAAATGTTTTCAAGAAAAAGCTGAATTGAAACTTTATTTATTTTTATTTTTTAATTTTGTTTTTTTAATTGTATTAAATGGAAAGTATTTGATCAGTTTTTCATTTTTAGTGTTTTTTGGGTCGTAGGGACATATGGATGGAAAGACTGCATTAATTAATAAATTTATGATTTTGGCTTATTTTTTTTTTGTTCTTTCAGTTTTTCCTTGAACCAAATCTACCCATCCATGTCTAAGAGGAGAGTTTCTCTTCGAATTGTTTTTGAAACGACTTGAAATGCCAAACCAACTAAATATTTTTAATGCTTTTTTGATAAAAATTTTTTAGTTTGGATCGTTGCTCGCAAAACATTATTTGATTTATCAAGATAAATTAGGTAGGGGTTGTGTATGAAATGTTTTGAAGATTTTTTTATCAAAGGATCTTTTGGAAATTAACTCTTGGCAAAAATTATTCTGTATTTTTTTATTTAAAAAAAAAAAATATGAATGTCAGTTGAGAAAGAATGATCTTTCAATTATTTTGGGAAATGAAAATTAAAGTGGATTTAATACAAATACAAACCAATTTTTGTGGTGAATGTTTATAAAGTCTCTTTTTTTTGAAATAACAAAATATTATATATCAAAAATTGTTAATTTTCAAAATTTTGAGATTGTAGGTGAAAATTTTTGAAACCCTTCTCAACCTAACTCACTTTTCAAAAATAAATAAAGGAAACTTCTCAACAAGGCCACAAGGTTTGGCACTTTCACTTTTAGAGAAATTTTCGAAAAAAGTAGATTTTCCAAACCTTCTTTGTCATTTATTGATATACTAGAAATCACAGATATCAAAGAAAAAAGTCTTAAAAATTGAGAAAAAAATTTTATTTTTTTACTTCTTAGATCTCTCTTATTAGATATTTGTGAGATGATTCAAACATCAGAATCCTCTTTTATCACACGGGGCATCAAATTTAAATTGCAAACACAGTTCTTAAATACCTCTTTACTATATCCTAAGAAAGAGATCTTTTGTCTTCAAATTTTCAAAAGAGGTTTTATACAATACAAAGTTACAATACTCACTAAACAAAAATAATAAATAATTCTCAATACAAATAAATCATGGTGTGTTAAAAATTTTGGAGAGAGCAAAACAAAAAAATACATTCGTAAATTTGTTGTAATTCTATTAGGATTATTGATCGATCAAATGGTTAGATAACATCAACTAATTTTATTTGAGTTCTTCTATTTTGAAGTACTCCGCTTTAACATAATATCAATCGCTGAAAAAAATTTGATCAAACAAAACAAGTTACGTAATTCAAAAAATAAAAGAAAAAAAAAAACTTTCTGATGAAAAAATGATGTTCATATTTTAGATTCAAATCCAAAATTATTTCCAATTTTCAGGAAATTGTATTATTGTAATTCTTTGGACTGCTTTAACTGTGTGGAAAAATTTTGAATTTTAGTTTGTATATATATATATCTATATATATATATATATATTCTCTAATAAATTTTAATTATTAAATCCTTGATAAAATATCTTAAAAGAAAAATAAAAGGAAATTATTATTATTATTATTATTAATTTTGATGAGATTTTTTCTCAGAGCCATTTTGTAAATAATTACTTCTTATTAACAACTCTTGTTTATTTTTAGGTTCTTCCAATTTATCAAAAAGCACTTGAATTTGTTTAACTTTTTGAAAATTATATTTTCTCGAATGATAAGATTTGACGTCTTCAATAACATTAAAAAGTAATCTTCTTTTTGTTAAATTAATTCTTCCTTCAATGTCATCTTGTGATCCTTTATGAAATTCTCTCATTAAGGAAACATACATGCCATGATAGGGTATTGATCCACTTGTATATTTTTGTAAAAATCTTCTGCTTGATGCGTAATTGGAATCTGGGTTTGTAATTTTTTTAAATAGGTTAAAAAGTTTCAAACTATTCTTGGGAACTTCGCTCATGTTGGCATCCAAACTTTGAATAGATTTGTGTTTAAGGGCAGCAACCACGGCAAAAAGGCTTTCCAAATTATGGAAGTTATATAAATACTCACCAATTTTAATGACCCTCGTGATTTCTTTTACTCGATCTCTCGGCTTTTCGTGTTTTAATATCTCCCACACAAAGTAGCCTAATTGTTGATTAAATATGTTTTTCAGTTTCAATAAGTGTGGTGAATGCTCAACTGAAAATTGTCTTGAAATAGCTGCTGCAAGAAGTTCTGTAGAATCGACTTTTAAAAATAATTTATGAATATATAATGTCAATTGCCTTGCAAACTCTAATTCATCAATTTGTGATAATTGGAGATTTTTCGAAAAAATGTTTTTTGGTACTCTTGGCTTTGGTGGTGGTTCTGAAAATTGAATTTTATGTTTATCTTTTTGACGGGTTTTTTGTTTTTTTTTTTGAATCAATTTTTGTAACTGCTTGGGGTGTGATGGATGTGATCGCGCCATTACTTGCGCACTGAAATTTTCAATCATTCGGATCATTGTTGGTGTAAATTGTTCAAAATATTCTAAAATCCATGTACGAAGTACAGAAAAGACCCTTAATTGGATCAATTTTTTCCTTTTGTCCCATTCGGCTTGTTTTGTCCCTTCCCTGGTTGCTGGTACCTGATATCTTTGGAAGAGTTTTAATAACAAATATTCCGAAGTCATAAAAGATCTATGGGTTGTTAAAAATACTCGAATATATTCAGAATCTATTTTTAATTTTGTTTGTTGATTGTTAAAATAATAATAATAATAATATATATGTATGTGTGTTAATAAATTTAGTTAAAAAATGAATTTTAAAAAAATAAGATGAAAAAAAAAGAGATTAGGGATAATTATCAATATAAGAATTTTACTAATAAATTGATAAATTAATTAATAAATTATTTTTTCACCAATATACAAATTATCACAATTTTTTTGTTTTTCCATTCAGAATTATAAATAAAACTAAGTAAAGAAGAAAGAATCATATCAAATATTATACATAACCATTGAGGAAAAAAAGTGAAACACAGTTTTTAATTGGGAACATTACTAGAACTTGAAAAGCAAGCTCAATTAATAAAAGAATAAATAAAGACGAAATGAAGACAAAATGAAGTATTTAATACAATAACAGTTTTTTTAATACTATCTTTTGGTTTGGGTTTTTCTTTGATTGATCAATTATTAAAAATTTGTTGAAAAAATTGACTATTTTTGCGGATCTCCAAAACCAAACCATCAATTTCGATATGAAAGTAGATTTTAATTGTATTTGTTGGATTGATTGAAAATAATATAATGGATTATTATTTGAAGTTAATTGATTTCTTCTTTTTATTGTTTTTACTTTTCATTTTCAGGTTCTATTAATGTTCCCAATGAAAAACTGTGTTAAACTTTTTTTCCACAATGGTAAGATCAAAAAGATTGAAATTAAGGTAGTAGTATTTTTAAAAAAAAATAAAATGAAATCTTGTCATGATCTTGAAAAAAATTTTTTTTGTAATTTTGTGTTTCGACTGATGAAATGGATGAGTTAAACCTATCTAAACAATTTATTAATTTGAGTCTCTTTTTTGAAATCCAAAATTCACTTGTTTCCAATATAAAACGAAAAAAAGTAACCAATTATTTTTATTAACAATTAAGTTAATTCTTGAAAACGAGTAAAACATATTTTTAATTTTATAGGTTGGAAAGTATTGTTTTAGATACAAAATTTTTTATTTGGTTATTATTTTTAATGATTGATATTTCAATTTTAATCTTAGCCAATAAAACTAATTGAAGTATAGTTGATTAAATAAATGAATATTTGATAGAAGTTTAACAAAAGTTTCTCAATTAAATTGAGATCTATTCAGCAAAAATTGTTTGTTCTTTAAGGATTTAAAATAGTTGTTTTCTGATTTTCAAAAAATTGAAAACAAATTGTAAAATAATTTTCAAATTTGAAAAATTTTTTATAACAAATCGTTTGATTTTATTCACAAGAATCCTTATAAAAATTTAAATCATTTTTGTCAGAAAAAAAATTGATTTTGGCTTTATAGGATAAAATTACTCTAATTCCCAAATATCTTCAAGAAAATTTTATTTTGAAAAACCGACTTTGATCTTTGAACAAAATCAAAATTTCTGAGTTAAATTTTTAAGTGACTTTAAAAATTTAATGATTATAACTATCCTTCTTAAAAAAATACAATTATTTTTCAATTGGTTGAATAAATCAGAATTTTTTGGCTAACCAAAAGTTTTATCTGAAAATTGAAAAAAAATCTTTTTATTAATATTCCTGGTAACAAAGACTTGTTATTGAATAATAATGATGGAAATGGCAATAAACAGGTAAAAAATTTTTCTAATGTGAGAAATAAAATGAATTTAAATAGTTTTCTTTTTCGGAAAAAATGGAAAAAAAAAATTGATCTCAAAAAAAATAATCTTTTTGGCTTTTTTAGTCGATCTAGAATTTTTTGACACTAGGCATATACAAAATTTGTAAGTAGAGAATACCACCAATAACATATTTTAAAATTTTGCCTTGTTTTTTTTTTTTTTTTATTTTGAAGTGAGGAAATTAATTTCCTCTTACAGCCCTTAGGTTTTTTTTTAATTTAAAATAATTGAGTAAAATCCTGGATTTTTCTCTATTCTTTTAAATTCTGGAAAACCACCCTTAGCTTTTCTTGAGTTTTCTGTTTATTTGTAAAATCAATAGATTTTCGTTAGGTTTTTTTTACTTTAGAAATAAACCGAAAATTTTAATAAATTTTCTGTTTATTTCTAAAGTAAAAAAAACCTAGAACACTTCACAAATAAAAAAGAAAACTCAAAAAAACCTAGAACACTTAACAGAATAAAATAGAAAATCTCAAAAAAACAGGCACTTGATGACACGAATGTTTATTTATATTGTTATTATAATACCTAATAATTTTTAAATATTCCTGTACTTTCCTCTCAGAACTATTTATTATTAAATTTTCTCTAAATTGATTAAGTATCGCATTTTGCGATTTTAAATTTTCTATTTCCTATTAATATTTTGGTTGTCTTTTTTTGAAAATTTTAAATTTTTTGATATGTATTTAAAATCAATAATTTCTAATTTCTTTTTGAATTTGAATCTTCTTTTATATATCGAAATTCTTACTTGGTCTATTTTAACTTCAGTTTTAATGATTTATTCTTGGAGGTTGTGGATTAATTTTCAAAAATTTTGTTACTTTTTTATTTATCCAAACATCTAATCATGTTGAAATCTTTTTGTTGTTAGATTGAAAATTACTATTCCATAAAATAGTTGGCTAATATATATCGATTTCAACTTTTGTAATTTTACTCCATTAACTGATTTTTTTTTGGTTAAAAATGATTTGGATTTTTTTAAAATTGTTTTTGACTTTTTTAGATTTTTTTTTTTTGTAAATGTTTCTCTTTTTCAAGCCAAATACCTAAATACTTTATTTCCGATAATTGATTTGATTTTAAAGTTTTATCAATATTTGGATTCATTCCAAATTCTTTGAATAATTTGATAAATTAATATTAACTTTTTGCCAATTTATGCAATAGGACCTTCCATTATTAAAAATAAGTCATCTGCAAACATTTGAATATGATGAACTAAATCTTTTATTTTTTCAATTAAAAAGTGACTGATAAATCCAAACATTAAAGAAGAAAGCAAATTCCCTTAATAAACTCCTATCCCTTCTTTTTTATAATATTTTTGTAATTCAAATTTTGATTTTTTCATTTTTGACCAATATTTATTGAGAGTATAGTGAACTAGTATATGGATAATTGTGTCATGGCATTTTTTAATATCAATTGTGAAAATAAAAAATTCTTTATTTTTAAAAGTTTTTTAAGCTCAAATAGTAAATTTAGAACAGCAAATTTCTAGTATTTAATTTTTTTTTTAAAACCAAATTGAGAAAAATTTTGCCTTGTTGTCGTTGAGGACTGATCCCTTAATGATTTTTTTATTTTTTCAAGATCAATTTTTTCATTTTTTTGATTTCCATTTTAAAATTGGTTGATAAATATATTATATACTGGGATATCTGACATACTCTCATCTTTTTATTAAAATACTAATGTATTTATTTTTAAAAATAATTTGAATAATTCAATTTTGAATAAACTGAATTACTCAAAAGTTGTCAAATGCTCCTCCCACATTAATAAAATAATTAAATTAACCAATTTTCCCTTTCTGTTGTAATTTAAATAATAAATAGATTTGAAATTGAAGAGAAAATAATTTAACAAATTTCGGGTAATTTACTTTATTGGTATACTAAAAATGAGCAATTTCCCTTTTTTTAGTCGGGAATATATTGCAACTCTTAAATATAAGAGGGTTTGTCTTAAATTTTTAATCATCATTTTTTGTTTAATTTTTTTTATGAAAATGTTCTTAGAATAGTGGTATTTTTCGAGGTACAACTATAACATTGTGAAATTAATTCTATAATTCACTATTTTTGAAAGTAATGACGATAATTTTTTTTGAGCTTTTTAACTTTTCTCTTATTTTTCAAGTCTAATAATAAATATCAAAACTATTTTTACTTGGATTTTATTCTTTTCATTTGTAAAATGATCGATTATTTTCACAAAATTATGTACTAAAAGTAGAATAAATATAAAAAATGAATCAAAAAAAATATATAAATAAAAAAAACTTACCAGATGCTTGCCACCAAGTCAATATTTCAATTAATTTATTGATATTTGCAGAAATAACAGTTTCTAAAATATTTCTTGAAAAATTTAAACCTAGCTTTTTTTTTTCTTTTTCATCAAAAACGATATTATCCTTATTATCTGGCGGTTCGTCCCATATCGAAACATCTTTACTATCCAATCTTAAAGTTTCAATTTCCTCTTGTTCTTCGTCAATATCCTTATCTGATTCCCTTCTAAAAGAAGTTCTAAACAATATATCATTTGTTTTTAATACTAATCGAACTATGGAATATAAATCACTTTCAATTTTATTTTCATTTTTAAATAATGTTTCAGGAACTTTGGTTTATTATAAATTTAGTTTTTTTAGATTTTTTTTGTTTAGAAATAAATGATAATACAAGAAATAAATTAATTTTTATGAATTGATTTTTTTAAAAAAAGATACTAAATTAACAAAATTCATTGATTTTTTAATACTCTTATAAGCCCTGTTCCAAAAATTTGGACACACCCAAAATCAAAAATAGGCCAAATAAAACCCAATTTATTGTATTTTTCCAAACCTAATATAAAAACACATTTAAGTTACAAGTTATTAATGTTTTTAAAAGTAATCATTTTCATCAAAATAAAAGAAAAAAATTTAAAACTCAAAAATAAAAACAGGTGTGTCCAAAATAATGAAACGAGCAGAACAAAAAATGTATTGGTAAATTTGTTGAAATTTCACCAACAATTGTTGATCGATCAAATGATAAGATACGATCTACCAATTGTATTTGATTTTCCAATTTAACAAACTCAACACTAACCTTCTATCAATCATTGAAAAAAAATTTCAGATCTAACGAAACAGATTACGTAACTGTAAAAAAAAAAGGAAATGAAAACAAAACAAAAAAGATAAAAAATGAAATTATTTGTAAAATCAAAATTCCTACCAATTTGAATTTAAAGTACAGGAATGATGTTCTTTCAACTGTTTAAACTGTGTCCAAATTTTTGGAATCTAGTTTAGAAAAGAATAATTCTTTATTTTTATCAAATAATTGAATAAAGTATTTGACAGTATTCTAAAAAATATATTATTTCGATTCTTAAGTTAAAAAGAATCGAAAAACGTAAAAAAAATTGATTGTTGTTTCAATTAGTTTGCAAGGTTCTGAAAATCTTTTCTTTTCATTTAAGGAAGTAAATACATTTTACTATTTTGAAAAATTTTCTCCTATTCTAATTTTTGAGTCTCGATTTTTATTTTTTTTTTTTTGTGTCTAGAACTTTTTTTTTTATTTCAAAATTATTGTTTATTTCTCCACTTGAGAGAAATAGGAAGTTATTCTTCCCTGAAAAATAAATTAATCAAAAATCAATTCTGTATTATAAAAAATTGTAATAATATTAATTCAACGCTATTTAGTTAGTATTGTAATAACTCCAATCTTATCACAAATAACCAATAAATCGTGATATGTATAAAAGAGCTGAATTCACAATATCACTAAAAGAATGAAATTATTATTTTTTTTTTTTCAGAAAAAATGCTTTTTAGGATCATTTTTTTTTATTTGTTTATTAATTTCAAGCCCCCAAATGAATAGGTAAATCAAATAATTATCAATTAAAAAAAAAAAGTGATGTTGAACAATAAAATAGATTGATGTTTTTTTAATAATAGGATTACCTTCATAGGATAAATAATGTTGAAAAAAGTAGAGAAATGTGGATGATATATTAGTGATCAACTCTAAAAATCCTGTTATAAATCGAGTTGATCCTTCTTTTCAACTATTAGCTAAGAGAAAAAGAAAAGGAAGATGAAAGAATAGACTAGCAATCATTATATTGGTCATTGTATTGTTAAGATATTATAAAATATTTTAAATGTAAAATCTTTCCCCATAATACTTGATTAGACTTGAGAAAACTAATTTAAGATTAAATTAACAACGAAATATAAGATATTTCCAAAAAAGTTTTGTATTTTTTTTTTTATTTTGAAAATAATCTCTTTTTCAGTCATTTTATTTGTAGATGGGTAATATTAAATTAAGTGGAATACTTATACATCCATTTTAAAAAAGTGTAATTTTTTTTTTATGGGATATAGTCAGAATTAAAACTTTTTTAAAGTTTTCTGTCTTAATAAAGTGTGGTTTTTTTTTTCAAAATAAAGTGCTTTCCTTCACACTCTAGGCTCTACACCACATTTAAAGGTTGATCCTTGACTTTTTTAATTTTTTATACTTTTTACCTTTTCCAAATTTTCCTTTTTGAGTTGTTGGAGTTCCTCCTCTTTTTGTTTTTTTTAGGGGTTTGGTTGGGGGAAGGTAAAATTTTGAAAAAATCATTATAAGAATTGATAGACTTGTTGATGATTAGATCTTAAACTAACTTGATATGATCAGATCTTGAACAAATTGAACTGGAATTAAGAAACTGAAGAGAAATGAATACAACTGATACAATTTGAAAAGCAAACTGAAGAGAACCAAATCGAACTTTCCGTACAATCTGTCGAGTAGATATCTTCTAATAGGATTTTGCTGTCGAGTTGGTGCCTTGTACTGGGATTTTGCGAAAACATGAATTAGGAAACATAAAAAAAAATAAAAAAAGCAATGCAACTCAAGTGAAAATTTCGAAAACCAATTCTTATTCTTAAAAAACTAGGAACTTTATAGATAAACCATATCTTTAAGTTCTAAATTAAAACTTAATAAAATAAACTATTTCATTTGATCATATAGTTGCTCAAATATTTAGAACTCTTTATTAAAATAAATTATAGTGATGATCCAAACAAATTCAACATAAAAGGAAACAACCATCAACACGTTCAACAATTTGGGGTGCAAAATTAAACTTTTCAATGTAGTTTTTACTTTTTTTTATTATTTTTTTACTTTCTTTCATTTTCTTTCCAGAAAACTAAATTGAGTTTCAAATACTTCTAATGACTGTAATTAAAAGGTTCTTTTGACTACTCTTTGAATTAGGAGTCACACATTTAGTCACTTCAAAACTCTCTCTTTAAAAAATAAAGTGTTTTCTTTCGAATATGTAATCCTTAACAATACATCCAAAAATAGACTTTTTTTGAAATTTTAAAAATGCCTTTTTAAAAAATAAAATCTTTTATTTAGGAAAAACCCAACTTGAAATAAATAATTCCAAAAACGAAAAAACAATAAATCATAGAAAATAATTTTGCGAAATTTAATACTCTTTTCCAAAATAATTGCATGATCAAAAAACTCTTGTACTCACCACCTATTAAGGCTCGGGTCATTTACCGTGGATTTGCTCCATACTAAAGGAGTGACTTGAAACCTAAAAAGGGTATTGTGAAATAGCCCTTCTTTTGATTGAAAGTTTTCAATAACCAGAAAAAAAAAATTTCTTAGGATCTCATTGACAAAAAATTCAATTTACAAAAAAAAGTTTCAAAAGGATAATCACTCCAAAAAAATTTAAATTTATAAAAAAAAGTTTAAGAGGATTCTCAATTCCAAAAAATCAAAATTTAAAAACAAAAAAATTACTAGTTTCTTTTTTTAAATTTCCAAAGGATTAAATTTCTTCAATTTAAAACAAATTGCTTTCTTGAAGTTCGCAATCATTTTAATTCAATTTTATCAAATTTGTGGTTATTTTGGATCTCTCGATATTTGACAAAGTAAGGATTGTGTAACATTCTGGAGATTAAAATAACTCATTTGAGAAATGAAAAAAATGAAAAAAAAAAATCCACGAGATCTCAAAAAGCGGTAAAGAGAGACACTTCAAAACTAACACATTTATTTTCAAAATTATAAACTCTTTTTCAGTCAAAGGTGACATGTTTTATTAAAGAAATAGAACATATTCTATGAGTTTTAATTCATTATTCTTCTCAAAATAAAATTTTCAATATTTATATCTAAACATTTTTTCTCATTTGGTCAATTTTTTCTCATTTTTTTGCAAATTTTTTTTCTTTTTTTTCTTCTTTTTTATTTTTTTTTATAAAAATTCAATTTGAAAAAAAAAAAAATGTTTGAAACTCCAAATTAACATTAAGTAAAGTGAGGCTTTGAATTTTCTTTTTAAATCTATACACTTACAATTAAAAAATCTTTTTGCCAAAAATTTTAATTTCCTAAAGAAATTGAAAAAATTTGCACAAGACGTTCAATAGAAAGGGGCCCAAAAATTTTTTAAGATTTTTTTTTTTTGAAAAATTTTTGGTTTTTTCAGATATTTCGTTTATAATTATCGACCCTAATCCGATGTTTATTATTTCTCTTATTTCTAAACAATCTTAGTTTGGTTTATTCTTGTAAAAAAAGTGAATTTTTCATTTTTAGCTGGGCACCTTTTGGTGAAATGGAGTTTATATTCTTCAAGTTATATTTTTTATTTCTTATGAATAAAATGAAAAATGAAAAAAAAGAAAAAAAAAATCTTCTAAACCAAAATTCAAAATTTTCCACACGGCTAAAACCATCCAAATAATCACAATAATACAATTTCATTCAAATTGGAAATAAATTTTGATTTTTGGAAAATATGAAAATCATTTTTTCATATTTTAGTTTTTGTTTTCATTTCATTTTTTGAATTTCGTAGCTTGTTTTGTTCGATCAAAATTTTTTTCAACAATTGATATTATGTTAAAGTTGAGTTGTTCCAAATAGAAGAACTCAAATAAAATTAATTTGGTAGTATCTAAACCTTTGATCGATCAATATTCCAAATAGAATTTTTACAAATTTACCAATCAATTTTTTTGTTTTGCTCTCTCCAAAATTTTTAACACACCCTTGATTTATTAATATTGGTATTTATTTATTTTTTGTTTTTTGAGTATTGTAATTTATAAAAAAGTGTTAGCTTTCCAATTAGAAAATGGTTCTAATTTGGTAAATCTTCTTGAATTGATTAAATAAATTTTTTTTTTTTTTCACAAATCGAATTTCGGTGATGTTAAAAATTTTGAATTGAGGTTTAGATCTCAAAAAGTGCCAAAGATCAACACTTGGAAAAACAACACAGTTGTTTTCAAAATTATCTAACACAACCATTCTAATTGAAAATTGAGTTTCGCTCTTTGGCGCTTTTTTCTAAAGTTGTCTTCTTTTTTGATTGTTGATTTTTGGAGATTGATTGTACTTCACATGTTGGTTAGTTTTTGATTGTTATTAGGCACCCATAAAAATTTCAAAAATTTTAATTTTACTTTTTCATAAAATTATTTTTCACCTTAATGACTCGACCCTTAAACACTGTGAATTTAGGATACCATTCAGTATATTCTATTAGTTAATGGGTGTTGGGTTTAGTTTTAGTTTGATTCATATTTCCCCATCCCGAAAGAGATATGGCAATATCTTGAAAATTTTTTCTAATGGAAAGGTATCAGATAAGCAATAACTGATGTATTAAATCAGCAAATATATGAAATTTATTAACATCATTTTTAATTATTTTTTTAGTGTCATTTTTAAAATGTTATTTTAATTCTTTTTTTTTTCGTAAATGAATTAAAATATATGTTTTGAATTGTTTAAATGTTGAAATTTTAAACAAAAAAAGTTTTAAAATTATTTCTTTCAACCAAAATTTTTGAGTTTTTTATGATTTTATCTCTTTTGATGGAAAAGTATTAAATTATTTTTTGTTAAGTTTTAGGAGGGGGGGTATGTTGGCTTGATAAAAATTAACCACAAGAAATACGGAAAAGGATAAGAAAAAGAAAAAGAAAATATTTACTTGTAATTGAAAATTTTTTTTTTAAAAAATCAACTAAGGATTTTTTCCCTTCTTTTGCATAATGTTGTATTATTAAAGACAGCACAAAATTTGAATTAATTAATTCAGACTTTTCTGATTTGGAAGTTTGGTAAAATCTGGAAAAAGATAATTTTTTGGTAAATACCTTTAACCTTTCTCTCATATGTAAAATTTTTGGGTTTCTTCTCAATAAAATAGGTATCCATTCTGGTTTATCTTTTGAGAACGCTACGAGTGGTAACAATGGTTTGGTTTGCTCCGTTTTTTCTTCTGTAAATGCCAATTCTTTTTTAGTCTCTTCTAATTCCTTTTCTAAAAATTTGATTTCTTTTTTTAAATTCTCGCTATTTGTTACAATTGTTGATGGAGACGATAATTGCTTGATCAAGTTCTTTCTTTGTAGTTCCAAATAAGTTATTAGTTTTTCTCTTTTGGCTATTTTTTGATTTAATTTTTCTTTGTTGATTAATAATTAAAAAAGAACAAGATTTGAAGAAAAAAAAAAATTAGTGTTAATGAAACGTAAGAATTTGTTCAGTTGGTTATGAAAGAGAAAAATGAATTGAGCTGAGTGAATTTAGAGAAATGGTATTTGTTTGGATTAATATTTTGTTGTTTCTTTTTTTTTGTTTTTTTGTCTTAATATTTTCTTGTTTTTTTATTTTTGTTTTTGTTTCTTTGTTTCTTGAATATTATTATTATTTACTCTTTTTTCTTTTTTCTTTATTCTTTTTTCTTTTTTCTTTATTTGTTATTCTTTATTATTTTCCTGTAGCCTTTATTCTTGATTCTTTATCTTTGTTCTGTAATCGTTATTCTTATTCTTTTTTCTTTCGCAAATGCCCCTAAATTAAAAATTAAGAATAAAAAAAGGAAAAATTTCTTACGAATTTGCCTTTCGCCTGTAGATTTGGCGAATTTTAAATCAATTTGTAAGGAGTCATTTCTTTCTTTTAGTAATTTCATTTTCTGTTTTTCGTTCGACAAGCTTTGTTCTGATTTTTCTAATTTCTTATTTACTTTATTGACTTGATCAATTTTTGGTTGTAAGGTATCCTTTTTTGTGTCTTTCTGAATTTTTTCCAAGCCACTTTCAAAGTACTCAATTTGTTGATCGTTATGTTGGATTTCGTTGTTGACTAATTCCAATTGTTGAATAATTTTTTCGAGTTGCTGTTCTTCCTCAATTTCTTTCAAAACGGAATTGTCGATCCCATTTTCTTTTAATTTGGTTTCTAGACTTTCAATTTCTTTCGTTAATTGTTTTTGATCTTCAACTAAAAAGTCTAGCGATTTGCTATGCAAATAGATGGTCCTTTGAAGTGATAGATCTGAAAAGTCCCCCATGTTTTTTAAAGAACCACGGACATTTAGTGAATTTGTTTTTGTTTTTGTTTTTGGATTTGTTTTGGATTTGGATTTGTTTAATTTTAAATATTCTGAACGGATAAATAAACCAGAGTTTGGTTGGCACCTAAAATACTCTACGCCTCCAATTGTTCCATTATTGTTTCCTTCTATTAATGGAATGAAAGTTTTTTTTTTATTTTTTTGTTTTTGTTTTTTTTGTTTTTGTTTTTTTTGTTTTTGGTTTTTGTTTATGTTTTTTTGATAAAAAGAAAAAAAAATAATTAAAAAAAAATTCTTTTTTATTGAAGTGAAATTTACTTGGTTTTGTTAATTCTAGTCCAACCCAATTTCCCTCTGCAAAATTGGTAGTTCCTATAAAACGGACGGTTGCTTTTTGTCCGTCAACAATCAATTGTCTTCCAATTTCTAAATTATCCATTTTGGAAAAAACAATTTTTTTAAAAGGAAAAAAATCAAAAAAGAAACTGGAAAAAATGTTGAGAAAAATGATATTCGCATTCCCATAATAGCACCAAAATTGAGGTTACTTTTTGTAAATCATAACACGTTGTGTTTTATGAAATTGTTCCAAATTTAGAAATGATTGAAAATACAGTAACTTTCAATTTTAAAAGTTTTTACAATTCAAAAACTATTACAAACTTCAATTTGAACAACTTTCCACTTTTTGGATTTTAAAAAAAAGAGTTTCAGGTTTACTAAAAGTTTAACAAAGTGTGTGAATTTGGAGAAAACTTTCAAAAATTTTGAATAAATTTCCGAATGATTATTTATTGTTAATTGTATTTTTTTACCCTTTTTTGGACTTTAAAAGTTTATATCAAGTATTTAAAATTTGAAAAAATATGATAGAATATCAAAAACTGATATCATTATTTCTGTCCGTCTCAAAGTTCCGAAAAAAGTCTTGAAATAATATTTTTTTAATTCTATAATTCTGGTTCTGATACAACTTTAGAAAGTTGAGGACTACGCTCCCACCCTTAAGAGGGTGTTATAATTTCTTGTCTTAGTTCACTTTCGCTTCTCACAAAAAAATTTAACCACAAAGAAATTGGAAAAACAATTAAAAAAAAAAACATTTTTTGTCATCTTAACCTTTTCACAGAGACTTTTTTTCTTTGTTTTTCAATGAAAAGGAAATTAAAAATAACAAAAAAAATAATTGCAAAAAAAAACAGTTTTTTGGGGATTTTCAAGAGTATTTCAAATTTGAGAACATTCCAAACTTGTAAAAGCAAATGTAAAAAATATACAGAACAGCGCTAGAGGAAATTTTTGTGAGTTCAGAAAGTTGAAAGGGAAATTCTATAATATTAAAATCAAATTTTGGCTTGATCAAACAAGGTAAAAATTGTGAAAATTGGTAACAATTAAAATAATTTCACTTTTTTTTTCTAGAAATAATTTCTTAGTGTGTAAATATTATTGAGATTACAAAACTTTTCTAAGTGTGTTTTATATATTATTTCACATTTTCACCTGAAAATGAATTCCTTAAGGATCTTTATATATAAACTTTTAAAAGTTTATTCGTGAAACACAGCTATTTTGAAATTCAAAAAAGCTGTTCTTTATTAGGTCAAAAAGAAACAATAAGTATTTAACCATAAAAAAATGTTTTTGAAGATTGTTTCTTGTATCTAATAAATTTAGAAAATTTTCTTTTTTTAAAGTTCAATATTTCAAAAATTTATTTTTGGGTTCATGTAGAGAATATTAAAAATCAATTCTTCTTCATAATTAAGTGAGAACAAAGCTTACTAAAAGGGTTTAAAGTGAAGTGACTATTAATCCTACTTTATTTTTTAATCCTCAAATGTAATAGAGTACTTTTTCACATAAAAATGATATTAACTTTCGATACAAATTCTTTTATCAACTTTATAAAACAAATTTATCATTTTTAAAAGATTATATTTTTCCAATGAATTAAATTTCCAGTAAAAAAGATCTAATCCTTTTTTTTGATTTTTTCTTTGAAAAATAATGTAAAATTTGTAAATCCTTTTTATTTTGTTGAAATATTACTTTTTGCAATTTCTGAGAGTTTATTAAAACAAATAATATTGAAGATTTAATAATGATTATTTGATACAAAAAAAAAAAATAAATTCAATATAGAATCTCTTGAATATCATAAAAAATTGATCATTTTACTTGATTTACAATTATTTATTAAAATTCTTGAATTCGAAACCTTTAAGTAAAATAAAATTCAAAATATAATCACAAAGTTAGGATTCTAGTAACCTCATTTGTGAAAAAAAAATATTTCCAACCCAAAAAAAGTAACTAAATTTGTTATTTTTTTTTATTTCTTGAAATATTTTACGTATTTAATTGAAAAATATGTTTAGAGATAAATATTGTTAAAAATTTTCTTGACAAATTTATCAAAATTATATTTCTGAATTGAATATATTTGGAAGAACTGGAGTTTGGTACTATTGAAGAAGTTTGATTAGTATTTTTTTTTCCATTCTATTGGGTATAAAAGGTGTCCCATTTTCTTTGATTTAAGATGGCTAAGGGATTAAAGTTTACCATGGGGGAGTCGAATATATAAGTATATTATTATTGGGTACAAATAACATTAGTGCAGCATTGTTCAAATGTTGCAAACAAATTAATTAATAAATTAGTAATATCTTTTGATCTTATTAATTAAAAATGATCATCTTTTTAATAAAAAACCCCAAAAGTTTTCAAAAATGATCTGAATTTTACTACAAATAACAATGTTTGATTATCGATCTATGACTTTCAAAGTTGCAGAATATCGTTCTTAAATTTTTGGGGAAATCTATTTTAGTTGCAAAAAACTCTGATTTTTTAAAAATATAAATAATCAAATAGATTCTTTTGTCAAATTATTCACCAATTCTTGGAAATATTTTGAAATACTACTAGAAATTTAAAAGGAAACAAAACTATCCAATCTTTTGGTTTTTATGTTTATTATTATTGAGTTAATCTTGGAAATT
This sequence comes from Anaeramoeba flamelloides, assembly GCA_027625915.1. Lineage (NCBI taxonomy): Eukaryota > Anaeramoebidae > Anaeramoeba > Anaeramoeba flamelloides. The sequence continues at coordinate 4,211,623 of JANTQA010000060.1, read as the reverse complement.
AACAAAATTATAAAAATAGTTACTTTTGTACGTTCTAAATATGAATTATTTAAGTCTTAGAATAATATTATTTTGGTTTTGGATCTTTAGATTTGGAAAAAAAAAAAAAATCCTAAATTGAAATAATTTTTAATTGATATCCTAAGTAAATAACAATAATAAAACTTTGCGATCAGGAAAAAAAAATTTTCAAAAAAAAATTAAACATTTACTAATTGTTTACTTTTTAATTATCGCACTTATTATAAACACTATTGATTAATAAAAGATTTTGGATTAAAAATTATTTTTAGAGATATTTTAAGAATTAAAGTTAGAAAATCCCATTTTCTGTTAAGATTTTTTTCAAATTTAAGAGTAAGAAAAAGTTTTATATTTTTTTTTTTTCAGAGTTAAGAGGATATAATCATATATTTTAAAAGAATTTCAAATTTAAATAAATATCTTTCAAATTGGTAATCACTTATTTTGACCATTAAAGAATTATTTATTGATTTAAATTGGAAAAAATATTTTTTTTTTTTTTGATTTTTAGGTTATTTTTGTTTTAATTTTTGAAACAAACTGAAAATTTCTGAAATTTTCAGTTTATTCCAAAAAGTAAACAAAAATCGCCGTTAGCTTTTTTTAATTTGAGAAATAAAAAGAAAATTTTAGAAATTTCTTTTAATTTCTTTTGAATTCTGGCAAACTGTTGTTAGATTTTCTTGAGTTTTATGTTTATTAGGAAAATCGATAGATTTCACTGATAAAACAGAAAACCTCAAGAAAAGCTAGACACTTAACGGCGCTTGACGGACACTTTCGTTAAGTTTTCCTGATTTTAAAAGAATAAAGAAATAAAGCTAAAATAAATTTTCGGTTTATTTTCTAAAAGTAAAAAAAACTAGAACACTTAACAAATAAAACAGAAAATCTAAACAAAAACGCCCTTAGGTTTTACAGAATTTAAAAGAATTTAGCAAAATTTATGATTTTTCTTTTAATTTCTTTTGAATTCAGGTAAATTTAGGCACTTGACAGATACTTTCAATAATTATCACAAGGAATTTTTTTTCACTGTTTCAGTTTTATTAGATAATTATAACATTTTCAAAACTATTGGTTCTTGTCTATCAAAGTAAATATCTCCACGTTGAATTAAACTAAAATTCATCCTTCAGTTTATTTGAAATTTTTTTACCCCAAAATAGACACCTTTTTTGGAGACCAGAGACTTTTTAAAAAGGGTGGCTATACTAACAACAATAAATACAATAACCTCATGAAATCGAAGTTCTTTAATTTTGATTATATTGTGAGTAAACTTTATTATTCACAAGGATGAAATGATAATTGAAGTTGTTGTTTTGTCTAGCTTTTTTTTTTTTTCAATTTAATTTTTTAATGTTAGTGTTGTGTTTTTGAAAAAAAGTATAAAAATGACTTGAACATAGCGATATCGGAAAAAAATACAAATGAAATTTTGAGAGAATGTATTCTTAAACTTTTTAAATTTTGTTGTATGCCATAATTAATTTGCATAAATAGAATATGACTAAGTGTTATTTGGAAAATTCAGAAGAGATCAAAGAAAGTCAAAAAAGGGTTTGCGAAAATAGTGTCGTTTGAAAAGGTCTGAAAACATCAGAGGTTTTGAAAATGTTTATAATAGCATTCTTGTTCATATTACAAACTTTTTTATTATGGCTAGTGTACCTGTAAAGCTTCGTGTATTTACTTTTTTCAAATGGCTTTAAATAAAAAAGGAAAATAAAATTGTAAAAAACAGATTTTACCCAACTTTATGTAAAATTAAATGATAAAGGAAACTTTTTATTTGAAAGATCTTTACAACAAAAAGGATCAAATTCAAGAAAAAAAAAAAAAGAAAAATAATTATAATCAATCTTGAGTTATTTGTTGGTATTTTTTTTTTTTTTGAATTTAATGTAAAAAAAAGAGATGTTTTTTGTTTTTTTGTTAAAATATTTCGTGTTTGCGTGTTTTGTTATGTTATTAATTCAAATGATCTTGTTATTGTGGCCTATTTTTTTTTTTTTTTTGCACCTTCAACAAGTTTGACAAGTTTGTCTTGGTTTTGAATTATTTGTTTTCCAATGGTATCAATTTCCTTTTCTAAGTGTTTGATTTCTTTTTCAAAATTATCAACAACACCTTGCTTGTATTCTAAAAGTTTTGGGGCTGGAACTTGAATAAACCTTTAATTTTTGATGAAAGGTAGTCAAAGAATTATTGTTTTGTGTTATAGATCAAAAAAAGAAGGAAAAATCAAAAAAGAAAAAAAGAGAAAGAAAAAATTGATACTGAATATTCTGCTTTTTTTTTTTTTTTTATAAAAACACAAACATAAGATCTCCTTTCTTTTTCATTTTTTTGGAGAAGAAAAAGAGAGAGAAAAAAAGAGAAAAAAGTATTTACATCATCCCAAATGATCGGTATGTAATGTCATTTTCATCAAGTTTTTTTAATGTTTGAAGAGCAAGAGAAGCTCTTTTGTGATCGTCTTTTTTATAATATAATACATTTGACGCGTGTCTATATTTTGCCTCAAGTGTTTTGACTGTTTCTTGAACTCTATAAATAGATTCAATTACTTTTTTTGATGCATAAATTTCCATAATAAGAAAAGTGTTGTGGTTTGTAACTAAAATTGAAAAAATGATCTTGTTTTCGATATTTTCTGAGCAAAATTCAATCGAAAATAAGATAGTATTACTGATTTTTTCTGATACTTTCTTAGTTTTATATTAGAACTTGAAAATTTTCACATTTAAAGATGAAATACTGTTTAAGGTATTGTAGAACTATTTTAAAAAAGTAAGGACTTTTTTACCTTTAGTATGTCTGAATTCCAATTTTTATAAAGTTTTCAAGAATAATAAAGTGTTGAATTTTTCGTTTCTTCCCTACTTAAATATTCACCTTACATTTAAAGATTAATTCTTCGCTTTTTTAAAATAGAAAACATAATATAAGTTCTATCAAAGATACAAAAATAAAACATTTTAAGATGCCTATGGTCAAACATTTATTGAATTATCTTCTTTAAATCAGTAGAGATAAAGGATATTACACAACGAAACTTTTATTATCTTTCAATTTTAGATGCTTTATTTTAGATAGTCCTTAATTATAAAAAAGTGTTTTTTTTATATAAAAAATGTTTTCTTCCCACTCCAATATCTACCTTAGATTGGTAGGTTATGTTTTCTTTTCCAGGAAATAATAAACTTGTAAAATGTTTTAAACAGCACTCTTTTTTTTAAAATGGCTCTCTTAAGGATGTCCATTCTAAAATAATTCTTCAGATAAGCTACAAATGCTTTCATTTGATTTTGGCCCAAGATCTTAAAATCCTTTATCCATATTCTAAAAGAATGGTTTTTTAAAAAAAGAGCTTTTTTTTTTTTTTTTTTTTTTGTCTATTATAAATAACCGCTTTCCACATTACCACATAGAAGTATTTAAGATTTATATTGATTTATAAGGATGTCAATCAATTTTATAAAATTATTAGAATATAAATACTAATAATTGGATTAAATGTAAAAATAAATTTTTTTATATCTTCTTAGCTATATTTCTACGGGTATGATTAGTGTCATTTTAAAACGGAAAACAAAATAATAATATAAATTTTTTTTTATATCTTGATAAGGGTCGTAAGTGTCTTAACCAAAGTGAAATAATGTAAACTATGGTATATATGAAGAATCCATTTAAAACATTTGTACTGGACTATAATAATTTTTTTTAATATCCTATTTTTTATGAAAAAATTACACAGAACTTTATTTTATATTTATATAAAAATTGTTTTTATATCTAGTTTTGAAAAAAAGTTTCTATATTTTAATAAAAAACTATGGAAAAACAATTGAAAAATAATTTCTTCTCCATAAAAATGGGATAACTTAATAACATAAAAGTAAATTTTATGTTTTTTTCACATTTTATATTCTAATTTTTTGGATAAATAAGATCTCAATTGTTAAATATTGAGAGAACAAAATCATGTTTGGTTATTTAATAACCTTAATTCAAAAACAGAACATCAGATTATTATTAAATTATGAAGATTTAATTCATTTTTTTTATATAATTAATCAAGAAACTTCTCAAAAATAAAACAAAACAACTGAGAAGAACTTTCAAAAAAATCACTATCTAAATATATATATATATATATATATATATATATATATATAAGCCAAATTTCAAAAATAGGGGAAGATTTTCCATCAGAAAAAAATTTGACAATTATTTTTTTTTTTTTAAATAATACTGAATTTTACTAAAGTGTTTAGAGATAATAACCAATATATGATTAATAAATAAAAATATAGTGTAATTATTTTATTTTTTGAAAGATCAATAAAAAAAGAAAAAAATAATTAACAAAAAGTTTGCCCCTTCTTTTTAAATTTGGCTTATATATTGATTTTTTACATTTTTTCCCTGACTGAATCTTCTTTACATTGGGAAGAAGAGTGATAAAGGAAAAAGATCAATGTTTTAATTGCTAATACTGGGACACTGAAACACGAAATTTTTGTTAACTTGAAAATAAAAACGAAAAAACAAAGGTTAAAAATGATCAAAGGTTTTAAGCAAATAAGATCAAAAAAATTGAAATTACAACAACTTATACAACAATCTCCATGTGAAAATTCATGAAAAATTATCAAATTAAAGTAAATCAACTAATAGTATCTTGACTCTGATTTTTGGAGTCCTTAATTGAAGATTGCATTCGTTTTTGGTTTTTTTTTTGGATTTTTTTCCAATTTCTTCTTATCAACCCTTTTTAAATTTCTTTTTCTTTTTCTTTTTTTCTTTTTCCTTTGACCTTTTCAATTTTTTCCTTTTAATTTTTAAAGATAAAACAATTTGGATATGTATTCCCCTTTAACAATCGTGAAATCTATAATTTTGTGCTTAAATTACCTTTGATAAAATTTAAGTAAAAGGCTATCTAGAGTATAATTTACGCTTCTTTCATAAATAAAATATATTTTTTTTTTCTTTTTTTGTTTTTTTAAATGATAATTTTTATAACTTAAACCTTTTTGTGATAGCATGCTTTTAGGGAATGATTTGAAAAAAAAATATTTCCTATTTTAATCATTCATTTACTGGCATTTAATTTAGTTAATAAAAATCTAAATTAGGACATAAATTCTAATTCTAGTAAAATAATTTATGTAAAAAAAAATTCAAAAAAATATGTGCTTTAATTTGAGATTTTTTTATGCTTAAATTTGGTTTAAAATTTGTTTCCTAAAAGTGGAACTGACTGTATTAATTTTACAATTTTTTTTCTTTGACACGAATAGCCCTAAAACCAATTATTTTTTTTTAATCATGTAATAATATATGTCAACTACTTACTACCAATCATCCTTAATGGGGTAAAAATGTCATAATACACACTTTAATTAAATTTCGTGATAATTTATAGAAAAATTAAATTGATTCTTACTAGCTTTGGATTCTTCAGAATTTCTAAAAAAGGTAAATTTTTTTTTTTCAAATGTCTACAATTAAAATTTCAAAGAAAATAATGAGAAAAAAATAACAAAATAAAAAGAAACTATTTTTTTTTCTTTTTATTATTATTTAAGAGAGCGGTTATTAAAATCTCTTATTTCCCTTGTGGTGTTTTTTTTTTTAATTTTCGAAATAAAAAAAAAACTAAACACTCAACAAATTCAACTTTATTTTCTTTTTTCCTTAAAGTTGATCGTCTTCACATCATATCTTGTAATTGACTGACTTTATTTATTTATTTCAATCTTTTTTTGGCTATATTGGATGAGATAAGATTTCTCAATGCAGCAATATTTAATATTGCATGAAAAGTTAATTATCCGATATTATATATGATTATAATTAGACAAGAACAGGCTCAAATTATTTCAAAATCAATTCTTTTTCAATAATTTTTACAATGAGAGCAAATTAAATCTCAAATAGATCAATTTTCATTGATTATATTAGGACCTTTCAATTTTTCAATCAATTAGAAGAAAAAATATTTATTCGAACTTTATAAAAAAAATTTCTTTTATAACTTTGATAATGAAAATATTATTGTCAAGATATACTTCCTTTTTAAAAATTTTCAAAATCTAGAAAACTTTTTATTTCAACTAACAATTAAAAATAGGAAAAAATATCAAAAGAGTTGTAAAACAACACTGAGAAACACTTTTTTGAAAAAGCAACAGTAAAAAAGGAAAAAAAGTATTTATAAAAGTCAACAGGGAATATTGAACACACTGAATGGGGTTAGTTCATGAAGTACTATCAAAAGTAAAGAAATAGTGAGTCAAGATAGGTTATATGGCTCAAAAGATTCTTGAATTGTTCCCTTTATCTTGAGATCGAGAAGAACTCATATATTTCAATTTTTTTACTATCAACACGTGTTAATTTCAAAAATTAAATTACTGTTTGAAGAAATTTTCAAAGAATTAAATCTCCCTCCATTTTTGTAATTGAAAATTGTCTTGTCAAGATCAGAGATTTGAGAAAGAACATAAATTTTTAACATTTTTTTTTTGCTTTCTGAAAGAATATGAGTGAATACGAGCTACCCAGCAAAAACAAGTTTCTTTGGAAAAGAATTCAAAAAAGGTTAACAAAGCAATATTCGAATTGTAACCAATTGGAGAATCTGCTTGAAAAGTTTCTTGGAGATTTTAAAGAAGCAAAATGTATAGGTATATATTTTAAGGAGCAACTTAATGAAGAGGAAAAGAATCTCTTTTTCCAACAAACCTTACCGTTTATGCAACAGTGCGCCTTATTAATGCCAAAGCTTTTCCCAACGCACACAATAAAAAGACTTGTTTGTGGAAAGGCACAGAGCATTACTTTTACAAGGCAACAAATCTGCTGTCTTTTATGTCATATGTTTTTTTGCACACTCCAAGTGATGAAACCAGAAATGAAGTATTGGTGTACTTTTGAACCCTGGATCACTTGTAATGGCTACAAGCCTGTGATATCCTATTTCCATTCTTTATTTAATTACTTTTATCGTTGTTCTAAATTGGACTTTTTAGAAATAAATCAAGATCTTGACGAAAAAGATAAACAAGGAAACAAACAAGAAAAAGAAAAAGAAGAAGAAAAAGACAATGAAAAAGAAAAAGAAAAAGAAAATGAAAAAGAAAAAGAAGAAGAAGAAAAAGAAAAAGAAGAAGAAAAAGAAAATGAAAAAGAAGAAAAAGAAGATAAAAAAAAAAATGAAAAAGTGAAATTCCAAAGGAATGTTATCAAACCTGAAGAACAGCCAAGTTGGTTAACAAGCGAATTAGAACTGATCCCGATCCATCTTATCGAAACGGGTATAATTGGAAAAAACAATGAGCAAATCCAAGTCGAATTTGCAAATAAAGACATTGGCTTTGGTATTTCTGGTACACAAGAAGAGATTGTGTTTGGGATGAATATTGAGTTGTGTATCTCAATGTTAATCTGTGACACAATGAAATCAAATGAAGCAATTTTAATCCAAAACTCATGGGTAACAGGTGTATATAAGGGATACGGTCTGAATGTTGAATTTATTAAACAACCTAAAATTGATCCCAATAATAAAAATAGAATGATCTGTGCAATTGTAAGTCTTTTTTAATTTCGAATCTTTTGGAATTGTTTTTTTTTTTGATCCTTTCCTCTCTAACAAGTATTTAACAAACACTGTTATTTGGAAACGGTGATTTTACTGGGGACAATTGTCGGATTCTAGTCTCTTTAATTTTTCAATGTGTTATTTTTTGACAAATTCACCATCAACATCTACATTTTTGTCTTTTTCATGATAAAAAATAATACATACAAAAAAATATTTTCTAATTATTTGGTTCGATTACAACAATTCCGATAAACATCACAGACGTTAACAAATGCCAAATATTTTGTCTTGAATTTTTTTTTCAGTTACCCCAACACTATCGTGAAAATCCCGAAAACAGAGCGATGGATTTTCCATTAATAATTTTTAACATAAACTCTTTTTCAAATAAAAGGGCACAAAAAATTTTAAGAATTATTCATAAATGAATCAAATTAATTATATTATCATTCTAAAATCTAAGAAACGCTTTAAAACATAAAAAAAACACTCAAATGAATCTTTAAAACTCATAAAAACAAAACAATAACAATTAAAATTCAATATTTTAAAAATTGGTGTGCCCTTTTATTTGAAATGAGAAATCTCGTTTTGTAAATTGTAATAAAAAAAAATTATAAACCCAATAAAAAACCTTTGAACAAGGCGAATTGGGAAACATTTCTCTACACTTTATTGATAATTCTTTACACGTCAAACTTTTGTTCTTCAAAGTCTCATATTCAATATAAAGCCGCAATTCATCTGGTATTTTGTTGGAATGTTTTTTCTTTATTTCTCTTTTCTTTGTTCCATGCATCAATCCAATAATGGTCTTTCTTAATTCCTATTTCTAGCTCATTCGAAATCAAACTTAAACTGTTTCCATTTATACACAGGTAGATTATTTCCAAATTGGTTTCTTCTTATCTTGCTTTTTTATTTTGCAACTGTTCAATATCCAAAAATAAAAAAAGCAAAAAATGAAAAAATGAATAATTAAAATGAAAATCACTAATAAGTAATTATCTTATTAACAATCAAATTCGATGGTATTGACGATTTGAGAGGTGTGCCCTTTTGTTTGAACAATAGTTTAGATGATAAACTGTAAAATTGTTCTGATAGGTTATTTTAAACCGTAAAATTTATAAGAGAAGAAAAAAAATAGATTTTTCCAATTTTTTGGTTTTATTAATACATCCTTTCCAAAGCTCCCGTGAAATTTTAATGGGATCAAATTTTGATGTTGATATAGATTTTTAAAAAGTTGAATATGAGAATAAGAAACTTCTTATTAAAAAAACCAAATTCATAAATCAGTCAACATTCAACATTCAATATTTTTTTTTGATTTTAAAAAAATAAATTTTCAGAACCCAAAATGACTTTAAATACCTTTAAATTCCCTCAGAGAAAATAAATAAAATTTACTCTTAAAAAAATATCCAGCTCTTCGGAGGCTACCATGAAATTTTAATGAGATCAAATTTTGATCTTGATATATAATTTTTAAATATTTGAATATTAGAATAATAAAGCTCATATGAAAAATAATCTTGTGATATGATCGAAAAATAAATTCATTTTTAAGAGTAAATATTATGTGGTTTCTCGACGAATTTTTGATGTTTAGAGTAATTTTAGGAATCTAAAATTATATTTTTTGAAAATCAGAAAAAATTCTTGAAATGTAGCTTATTTAGGAATTTGGTTTTTTTAATAAGAGCTTTAATTATTCTCATATTGAAATATTTAAAAATCGTATATCAATAACAAAATTTGATCTCATTAAAATACAACGGTAGCTTTGGAACCTCTGTACATAATAAAACTGATACAACAACTTACAGTAATATGGATCTTGCATTTCCAAAATTGCAAAAATCACAATTTTAGATAATTTCAAAACAATGATCAAAAAATGCTTTCAAGTTTCGTGATTTCTTTTCTGTGATTTCTTGTATTTTGAAATTCAATTCATTTTTTATCTTTCATAAAAAAACTAAAATTTCTCTTATAAGGTAATCGAAATTGAAATTCTAATCTGAGGATATGAGAGAAATTGTATTTTCTATTTCATAAAACACAATTTTCTAATAGAAGACCCATTCCCATTTCTTATAAAATTTAATGGTAGGGTTGGGACGGCTGTATTTCGCCGATTTATTGGTCATATTGTGGTAATTAATGTTATCATCTAACATTCTATTACTGGAAATAGAATCCAATGATAATATGTATATTTGGGTTAATATGCTTGTAAATGTATATATATATATATATATATATAAACTCAATTCCAAAAATTGGGGCACACCTTCAAAAGCAATTTAATTTCAAGAAAAGTGACATTTGACTCTTAAATAGAAACATTAGATATTAACAACCAATAGAAATAATTTTAAAGTTAATTATTTACCATTTTTTTTAATAATTTTTTGATTTTTGATTTTTTTTGTATTCTTTTTTTTCAATTGAAAAAAAATTTCAAAATCACTTTAAAATGAAATTTAAAAGTTTTGATTCTGATCACAAGAAAAAAATTTTTTTTCTCTCAAAAAAGAAAAAAGATTCTTTTTTTCTCAAGAAAAAAAAATTTAAAAAAAAAAATCATGAGAAGGGGTGCTATAGCACATGGCATACAAACAAACCTTATTATCATTAATGGAAGTGTAGATACTGAATGTATTATTAATGATATTATCAAAAAATCAAATGTAATCCAACTCGTTAATTCAGAATATGGTGAGTTGAAATGGATTTTCCAAAAGGAGGGAGCTTGTACACATACTTCAAAAAAAAAAAAACTCAAAATTACTTAAAACGGGGATGTAATGTTCTGGACCCTTCCCAATTCCCCAGATTTAAATTCAATTGAGAATTGCTGGTCAATTATGAATACTAAACTAAAAAATTGTAATGCAAAAAACGAAGAAGAATTTATTAAAATTTTCACTAATCTATGGAAAACTTTGAGTTGGGAAACCTTAGAAAATTATTAAACTCTATATTTAAAAGGATAGATTTAGTTATCCAAAGACAAGCTGAATCTATTAATAGTTTTTATTAATTTTTCTTTCAATAAAAATGAATTTTTTGGTAACCGTGTTCCAAAAATAGGGGCACACTTTTTTTTATTTTTTCTTTTTTATTTTTTTTGAATTGGATTTTAAATTTACTATAAAATATATAAATAGTATTAATTAAATATTTTCGGAAAATTTATTATTTTAATATTTAAGTATTATGTATTTTGGAGTATATTTTTATTAGTGTAATTTTTCTTTGTGTCCCATTTTTTCGAATTGGGTTTATCTATAAATAAACCCCAATTCAAAATTTTTAACACACCAAAAATCGATTTATGAAAAAAAAAACTTATTTAATCAATTCAAGAAGATTTACCAAATTAGAGCCATTCACTAATTGAAATGTTAACACTTTTTTATAAATTACAATACTCACAAAACAATAAATAAATAAATACCAATACTAATAAATCAAGGGTGTGTTAAAAATTTTGGAGAGAGCAAAACAAAAAAATACATTGGTAAATTTGTTGAAATTCTATTAGGAATATTGATCGATCAAAGGTTAGATACTACAAATTAATTTTATTTGAGTTTTTCTATTTGGAACAACTCAACTTTAACATAATATCAATTGTTGAAAAAAATTTTGATCGAACAAAACAAGTTACGTAATTCAAAAAATGAAATGAAAACAAAAACAAAAAGATGAAAAAATGATTTTCATATTTTACAAAAATCAAAATTATCTCCAATTTCAATTAAATTGTATTATCGTGATTGTTTGAAACGTTTTAGCTATGTGGAAAATTTTGAATTTTAGTTTATATATGTGTGTATTTAAGGATTGATTTCATAATCTAAAAAAAATATAAAAATTTATCCTAATTTTTGAACAATATTATTTTTTCTAATAATAATCCAGGACGCTCTTGAACTAGAATATTTTGAGGATTATAGAATAATTAGTCAACAATTGCAAAAAAAAAATATTTTACATGAATTGAATAAGGCATACTGCGGATTTGCACCTAATAATTTAATAAACCATGAAGTTGCAACTGGGCACTGGGGGTGTGGTGCTTTTGGTGGTGATAAAGAAATTAAAGCTATCATTCAATACATGGCTGCATCTCAATGCCAAGCTTCAAAAATTAATTATTATTGCTTCAGCGATAATTCTTTTATAGAAAAATTTCAAAAAGTTTTGCAAATCTTTAAAAATGAATCAATAAATAAAGTTTCACAATTATGGGTATTGCTAAGAAAATTTCATGAGTTATTTAAAAATAATCATCAAAATAATTCATTTTTTGATTTGTTAATTGAAAAAAAACTTTTATAATCCAAATTTATAATTTGGTTATTCAAAACAGAAACCAATAAGAGATCATTTTAATCGTTTTCTTTTGTATTTCTCTTTTGGAATGAAAAAAAAAAAAAAAATGCAAAGGAATCTTATAAAAAATTCATAGATTTTAATGGAGCACTAATTATTTATGTTATCATTAATTTGTTGAAATGATAGTAACTATTATAGAATTCTAATGAACTTTTTTTACAATTTTTTTTTATTTTCGTTTTTCTTTGTTTGTTTTTTTTTATCAAAACAAAAAAAAAAATCAAATTATTTAAAGTTTTTCAGATATTTTTAAAGTGTAAAAAATATTACAATTAAAAAATGATTTTTTTTTAAGTGGGTATTAACATTTTGAAGTTATTTATTTGTGCATATTCATCTTTGGATAACGAAAAATAAAATAAAAAAATAGGAATTGGTGGTTTTTAGAAGTATATTAGAATTTATTTTGAAAAAAATATTTCATTGTTTTTCCTTGAAAAAATATTTGCAATATAAGGAAAGGGTTTTTTTTGAAGGTTGGTTGATTATATTATTCAGATAATTGTATATTTGTTATATCAACTATTTAAAAAAAAGTAGAGCAACTTTATTTTTAAATGTTTTAGTTAATCTAAATTCCCATAAAAATATTTAAATACAAAAAATTGATTTAACAATCATCATTTGCTCCGAAATGATATTTCGGTTTATTTTTTAAGTAAGTAATTGCACAAATAAAATATATTAAATGTTCTTTACTTAATTTTATTCGATATGTTACAAGTGTGAAAATTGATGGTAATTTTCTTTTTTATCTAAAAAATCATTTTCATGAGAGAAGTTTAATCCGATAGAATTTTAAATAGATGGGAAATTATATAATAGTATCTAACTTTTTTAAAAATTGATTTATATCCTTATAATAATGGACATTTTTTTTTGATAATAGCCTTGCTTCATTTAGTTCGAAAAAAAGTATTTATTTTGTAATATTTTTTGAAAATATTTTAGATAAAATTATTGTGAAATAAATACCAATAATTTTAATTAAATTAGTATTCATATTTCACATTAATTAATATTATAAATTTTTATAATAGATCTATTAATAGGGGCTATGAACAAAAAAAAGGCCACACCCTATTGGAAAATTTTATATTACATTGATTAAAGTCATAATGTTAAAAAAAAAAATTTGCCCAGTTTCCTTTTTTAATTATTAATAACTTGGCTTTTAAAACAGCCCCCAGAAAAGAATATAATGAATATCCATAGAAATTAAAAAATTTCTTCACAATTACAACAATAAAATAATTTTAGCAACATAAGTAAAAATAAATATAATAAATTGAAAACAAAAAAATACTTTAAATATTTATTAAATTCTTTAATAGATGTATCTAGTGCCCAAATCTTGTAGATAGTTGCCACGCTATTTTTTTATCAAAGGTTAGTTGATTTTCATTTATTGTTTTTAATATAATATTGTTGTTTCAATAACTACCTTGAATTAATGGTATGTGTCGAGTAGTAATGTAGATGATCCTAAAATACTCTAGAATGCTACTTTTTTACATTTGGTGTACATATTATTCAGAATTTTTAAGAATGGATAGAAATATTTGATTTTACTCTATTTTTTTAATTACTTGAAAAACCAAGTGTGATTTTTTGAGATTTTAGAAATAAAAAGAAAATATTATAAATATTCTTCATTCTTTCTTAATATTTAATAAATATGTATCGAGTTTTTCTTTGTTTTCTATTTTGTTATGAAAATTTATCGATTTAACCCAATTTTTTTGAATATTAAAAGCCCTTCCAATGGTGATATTTTTTAAGTGTGTAATCTCAATGATTTTATTATTTTATTGTAAAAATATTTTAATTGATTTTCTTGTTGAACTATGTTTTATTATGATAAATGTTCTTTAGTAACTCCTTTCTCTCTACCATGAATAAGGTATATTTTATCCAAGAATATATGGAATTTTTTTTATTTTGTTTCAATAAAAAATTTCTTTTGGTGTCGATTTATCATAAAAATGTAATATAAAATAAAGAAGAATTGTAACATTATTTGATTCAAAAAATCTTATATCTATTTCAAAAGTTTATCTTCAAAATAGTTAAAAAAACAATGTAAAAAAATTATAGTTTTCGTTTAAAAATTAACTTAAAAATTGGATATTTAGTGAAAATAATATAAGAGTACTAATAATTTTGTAATAAATAACATACAAATATAAAGATTTTATACACTGAGTAAATTTATCAGGAATAAGTCTCTGTAAATAAAACGACAAAGAAAAAACCTACAAATGTTCACAATCACATTTCCATGTCAACTTAAAACATAACTTGAAAATTTTTATCAAAAAAAAATTTTCAAAATTTTGTATTTTTGAAATACACTCTGATAATAAAAATTATTAAACAAAACAATTTTGAAAAAGGTATACAACTTTATACGATATTAATGAGAATTGAAATAAAAATAAAAGTGTTTTAGTTATATTTTTTTTTCATTTTTAATTGTATAATTTTTGATTTTTTTATTTGACTTATTAGAGAGATATTTTTCAAGTATTTTTTTATTAATCTAAAAAGAAATCATATTATTCAATTTTAAAAAGAAATCAAATATTTCTTTTAAAAAAATTGTTGAATTAAATTGAAAAATTGATTTTTTTCTATTTTTAGAATATTTTTTTTTTTTTTTTTTCCATTTTTTAATTGGCTGTAACTTCTTAATATTGGGAAGGAAATTTAAAAAGGAAAAAGATCAAGTTGTTACTTGTTAATACTGTGACACTGAAGTACAAAAGTATGAGTAACTTGAAAATTAAAACAAAAAATTAAAGATAAAATATGTAACAAAGTTTTAAAACAAATCAATTCAACAAGAAAAAAGAAATTCCAACAACTTAAACAACGATCCTCAAATGAGCCTTCAAGAACAATTATCAAATTAAAATATATTAACCCAAACTATCTTAGCTGTGATTTTTAGGTTTTCTTAATGAAAGATCGTTTTGATTTTTTTTAAGGATTTTATTATCAATTACTTCTCATATACCCTTTATAAATTTCAATTTTTTTTTCTTTTTTCTTCTGGATTGTTTGCTTTTACTTTTTAAACATAAAAAAAAAGTGGGTATATCTTTCCTTTGAATAATAGTGAAATATATGTTTTTACGTTTAAATTATCTTTGAAGAAATTCAAGTAAAAGTTAATTGATAGTGTAATTTACACTTCTTCCATCAATAAAAAAAAACAAAAAAAAATTATCATTTTTCTGCGATTAATAATAATATTTTATAAAAATTAGTTTTTGAAACTCTCCTTTTTACAGAATCAATTCTTGTGATCTCTTTCAAAATATATATTTTATTTACACTTATATCTAATCTTGTGTGATTACTCAAAACATCTGTAGAATAAGAAATAATTTTTAAAAAAATTAGTTAAAGGAGGTGACATTTTAAATAAATTTATCAGATGCACAACAAATATTATTCATTTATTTTTGGTTAAGTCACTCACAATCTTTTATCCAATGACTATAAGCGATTTTTTGAATAAGAAATGGAGTTTTTTAATTTTATTTGATCTCACTAGAAAAAAACATTAATTTGTAAAAAAAAAAAAAAAAAAAAAAAAAACATAATAATTTTTTTATTTAAATTTATTAATATTCAAAAATTTCTCTTTTCATTTTTAAAAAAGTAAAAATAAAATAAAATAAAAATGATTATTTGAATTATTCGGAATCATTTTTTTCGATATTGATATTGTCAACTTTCCAACCATTTCTGGAGCAATTTAATCTATAAAAGAAATCTTCTGTTTCTTCGATAAATTTCGTTTCCAAGGTGTCTAATTTAAATTTTTGTTCTAATTGATTTACAATTATGATTTTTTTAGTAGCATTTTCTACTTGTTTTTTCCACTGTGTAGCATTTCTATGGAGAAAAACATGATAATTTTTCACAAACTGTTGTTCGTTTATCTCTTGATAAGATTTTAATTGTGAAACGATTTTTTCATTTACTCTTCTTCTTTTTTGTAAATGGTTTTGAAATCTGGATTGGTTTTCAATTTTAGTTTCAACAATTGAAATTTTTAATTGCCTGACTTCATCTTTACTATTTGGATCAACATCAGCATCATCGTCGTTGTTGTTGTCATTTATGCGCCCCCCCCGGTTCTGATTACTTTTTTGGCTTGAATTACTAAACTTTTTGAATTCAAATTTAAAAAAAACATTTTTCCCCACAATTAATCCATAATTTGATGAATAAACATTTTCAAATAAAGAGATTTTATTTCTTTCATAATGATATAAATTCAAGACAACATTGGTTGATCCGTTGAATAGCAAAGCCTTTAATTGTTCTACAGCCAAAACACAAATTTGATCAAAATTTGAATAGTAATAAGAATTATTCGAAAATAAGTTTTGGCATTCTTTCAAATATTTTTTTTTAGAAATTCTACCTTTAAATAATAATTTTAAGTTCTTTACAAATTGCTGATATTTATTATTATTATTAGAATTGCTTTTATTTAAAGAGTCTTTCATTTTAAAAAGTTGTTTATATAATTCAAAATGAATAAAAAAGAATCTATAAAATTCATTTGATGCAAATAATAATTCATAATCCTTAGATTCCAGTTTTAAATTTTCTGTGTTCATATGAGAATTCATGTTAATTGATGTTTGCTTATTTTTTTCAATTTCAATTTTTTTATTCTCATTATCATTAATCCCATTAAATGTTTCATTATTATTATTATTATTAATATTATTATTATTATTATTATTATTAATATTATTTTCTGATTTTTCATTAATTTTTTCCCTTTGAATTTCAATTGGGCTATTTAAAATATTTTCATTAGATTTTGGATTCATAATAAAAAACTTTAATAAAAAATCATTTATAAAGGCATTAACCATTTTAATTATTGGCGCATCACTGAATAACTGTGAAGATTGATTCTTGGGGTTATTATTATTTAAATTAGTTTGTTCTTGAGAATTTGGATATTTCTGAGAATTTTTTGTTAAAGTTTTTATTAGATCATTAATATCATAAAGCAACTCCAAATCAGTATAAATAAAAGAATTGCTATGGCTATTATCTTTCTGCGAAATATTATTATTATTACCATTCATGGTATTATCATTACCATGCTCGTTCTCGTTCTCATTAATATTCCTGTTCTCGTTAGCATTATTGTTCTCGTTAGAACTCTCTTTTTCATTAACATTTTGATTAATTAAAAATAGTTTTGGATTTAAATTTTGATGTTTTAAATTTTGTTTCATTAATGATTGTAATTTTTTTTGTTTTTTTTCAAATAATAAAATTAATAAATCAATGTGCCATTTATCAATAAGCTTTTCAAATCTATTTTGTAATTCCATAAACTGTGTTTTTTGTTTTTCTAGTCTTTTGACAACAACGGGAATTGTCAAAATTGCTCTTTTTTTCAAACCATCAAGAACAACATTAATATTTTTCCCATACAAATCTATTAAACAGCGGATATTCAAAGAATCTTCCAACCATTTAAATTCATGTGTGTTCTGATTACTCTTATCGTTCCTGATTTTATTATACTCATTTTTAAGATATTTAATTAACCTTTCATTTTTTGAAACATTCAAATCAAGTTCCATTCTTTTTTCTTCAATTTCGCAAAGAATTAATTGAAATGATCCTAATTTTTCATTTAATTGTTCAGAATTTTCTATTTCATTATAATTTTCTTTTTCCTTTTCAATTTCGTTTCCTGTTTCTGTTCCATTTTCTATTGCTTCATGGTTTGTATAAAAATTTTCATTTTCAATCTTTGTTTCTGTTCCGTTTAAATTCTCATTCTCATTCTCATTCTCGGTATCATTTTCTGTTTCAAGAGTGTTTTCGTTTTCATCTTCTGTTGGTATTGATGAACTTGACCTTG
Organism: Anaeramoeba flamelloides; assembly: GCA_027625915.1. Taxonomy (NCBI): domain Eukaryota; family Anaeramoebidae; genus Anaeramoeba; species Anaeramoeba flamelloides. The sequence goes on along the minus strand of JANTQA010000060.1, from coordinate 4,193,648 downwards.
AAAACCATTCAAAATTTAATACTTGTTTTTCTAATTCTCCCATCCCGCTTGATGGTTTTTTTATTTGCTATTTTATTTTAAATGAAAAAAAAATAAATACAATAGATTATTTTTTATATTTTAATCAAGATAATTCTAAATAATTTTTCATTTTTTTAATATTTCCCATCCTATGGATATTTTTTACATTATTAACCAACCATTTCGATATCAATAATTTGAAAAAAAATTCATTTAAAAGATCTCCCAATGGATCATAAAAATATATACAAATATATTTATATATTTCAATATGAAGAAGAAAAAAAATGAATTTAACTATCAATATGATTTTTTAGTGTACTTTTATCTCTTTCTCTTTGTTAAAATAAAAAAGAATGAAACTTTTGAAATAATAGTTAGAAACTTCAATTAATATCTTTAATAATAATTAAATCCTGAATTGGAAGTAAAAATTAATTTTTAATAATAATAACAACAAAAAACTATGATAAATAAAATTATTATTTTCATTCTAAAACACATGTGTAAAAATGTGAATTATCCACACAAAAAAAAAAAAAAAAAAAAAAAATCAAAGCTTAAAAATTGAGTTTAAATTATAATTTTTGTATTTTTTTCTACAATTAATCTGGGATTCTTTTCAAAGATGTGTAATTATTAATTTTATTTTTTACAAAATTTGACATTCAAGCTTGTGGATGTATTTTATTTGTTTTTGTTCATAATAATATCCGAAGATATTGTTTTTTATTATTCCAAAAATCTTCAAAAATATTTAAATTCAACTTTAAAATGTGGCTAGTGTAATAAATATTCCCATAAAAAACGTTTTAATAATGTTCACTTTTCTGATAAATTCAAAAAATATTTAAAAAATGTTTTAGTTCAGGTTCCATTTCGTGAATTTTTTTAAGGACTATTAATATTTTATGGTTTGTTCAGATTACATTACTTTTAGACTAACAACATATTGATTAACTTAAAAGTATGTTGAGTTAATAGATTCTGTTCAAATTTAAAATTTAGATTTTTTTTCGAAAATTTTTCGTTGTGTAAGGTTCCATTTTCACTGATCCAAATTCAAAATTCACATTGAAAAGGTTCGAAAATCAAAATTGACCACTCCTATTTCTATCCAAATTATTTTCAATCACCATATAGTTTTCATTTGTGTGTATCAATATATTTGGAAATAATTTTGAGAAACAGTTGCAATATTAAAAAATATCGATTTTAAATTTTGACTTGTTTTGTATGAAAATTCCTTCAATTGTTTTTTGATCAATAAAAGTTTTTTTTTGACAAATCCTCAAAAATCTGAAAAATTACAATACTTTTACTTTCCTTTAATTGGCATTCTTTTAAATCATTTTATTTGGTTAATGTGTTGTATTTCAATCCCTCAAGAGTTTAAAATATGAATAGTTCTAAACTCAATTTGGAAAAAGGAGAAGAAAGAATTTTATTGGTTTAAATTTTAAAAAATAATAAAAATAAGTTGATTTTGGAAATCTACTTTGAAATGAAATGTTAAGAAGCCAGAGTTTTGGGGATTTTTAAAAAAAAAAGGAAATTGAAAATATATATTTACATTTTTTTGAATTTATTAGTATTCAAAACACTCTTCTTGAAATAAAAATAATTTCTTTTTACAATTGGGAATTTTGAAAAACTTTAAAATTAATTCTAACACTTTTAGAAAACTTTAACTTAAAAAAGAAATTTAAGGTCCGAGTAATTACGGTTAAAAAGAATTTTCTCAAATGAAAAAAAAAATTTAACATTTTTATGATTACAGAATGCCAATCAAAAACTAACCAACATGTAAAGCTCGATCGATCTCCAAAAATCAACAATCAAAAAACAAGAATATTTTTAGAAAAATGCGCCAAAGAGCGGCACTCAATTTTCAATTTAAATTGTTGTGAATTTTTAATTGTGAATAAAACTGTGTCAGTTTTGAAGTGTCGATCTTTGGCACTTTTTGAGATCTCTCTAAGATTTTATTTTTTTTTTTTCATTTTTCAAATGAGTTATTTTTAACAAAAGAATGTTACAAAAATCCTTACTTTGTCAAATATCGAGAGATCCAAAATAACCACAAATTTGATTAAATTGAATTAAAATGATTGCGAACTTCAAGAAAGCAATTTGTTTTAAATTGAAGAAATTTAATCCTTTGGAAATTTAAAATGAGAATTGAAATTTTTTTTTTCTAAATTTTGATTTTTTGAAATTGAGAACTCTTTTTCTTCGTTGAATTTTTTGTCAAAGAGATCCAATGAAATTTGTTTTTGTTAATTGAATTTTGTCAAGCAAAAGAAGTGCAATTTCACAATACCCTGTTTTAGTTTCAAGTCACTCCTCGAGCATAGAGCAAATTCGTGATAAGTGACTAGATCATTGATTAAGTTTAATTATGTAAAAATTGGCAGTTAACATTAAATGAAAAAAATTACTAATATGCTTTTTTATTCTGGTATATCATATGAAACTAATGTGTTTTGTAAGAATAAATAAATGTAATTGATTATTTCCAAGTATATTGGTAATGTTAAAATTAAATAATTTATGAAAAGAATTTGTTTTAAGTTTATTGAAATTAAAAATTAATATAAGCTATTTCCAAAAAAAATAGTTACAAATTTATTTTAAAATCTCTTGATTAAACTCAATCCTCCTAAAATCATTCAAATATTCAAAATCATTGATAATCATTTATTGGTTGTTAATAATTCAGTTTGTTTGTTAGTATAAAATTCCATTAATAAAAGATATTAAATTTTATGATCTCAATTTGATATGATGATATTTTTTAGGGGTGAAAATTGGTGTTTATTATTTTCTATTTGATAGAAAAAATGGTTTTCATAACTTGTTTAATCTCAACAAATTTTCAAAATAGAATTGAATATATATAAATGCAGTTTATTTTTTAAAAAAATATTTGTGTCTTGTCATATTATCCATTTTTTATTGAAATTACTAGTGCATTGTTTTCTCCAAACAAAAATTTTTAGAAATTTTTTATTTGGAAATATTTCAATAAACATATTTTGAAATAAATCCCAGTAATTTTGATTCTACTAGTATTAATATTTTACTTAATTTTGGATTACTAGTTTACGGAAATAACCATCACTAACAAAGATGATTTTTGTAAAAAAAGAAAAATACCCACTTTTTTGGAAATACCTTATTTATTATAAAATATTCACAAAAGTTTTTATAATTATCTAACCTTGTTTTTTAAAATAATTTAATAAAAATATTTTTTTTAACATTAATCCCCATAGAAAATTCAATAATTCTTATTTTTTTTAAACAAAATTTAATCAAAGACAGTTGTATTATTTAGTACATTTTTTTTGAACAAATACAGAAAATTAAATATTTTGGAATATTTGAAGATTGATATTAAAAGAAAAGTTACAATTACACCTCAGTTAATAAGAATTCAGAATTCCACCTTAAGCGACTAGTATTTTTTATAAATAAAATAAAATCTTGTCAAGATCCTAAAAAACTTTTTGAGTAATTTATATTTTGGTTTGTAAAATGGATGAGTTTACATCATTTCAACAATTTATTAATTTCAGTCAATTTTTTGAATTCCAAATTTCATATAAACCATTGTTCAGTCAAACAGTCCCAGTTGTGGTGAGTGAATTACATATTTTTAAAGGGTTTGAATCGATATTAGAAGAAAAAAATTATTTTGGAAAATTTAAAATCATTTTGATTCATTTTTTGATATTTTGCTTTTTTCAATTTTTTTTGATTTTTTTAGGTTAATTCATTTGCAATTTTTTTTTTATTGCAAAGATCGTTAGTTACTTGGTATATACGTGTTATTTTAATGTTATAAAAACAGTGAAAATGATTGTAGAGAAATCATATTTATTTCAATTGGAATTTTATTTTATCTTCAATCGGAGATTCAAAATGAGCATTGTTGTTTTTCTCAATTGGTCAATATCATTTGAGTTTTTCAATTTTTTTGAAAATATATTGATTTATTAGTTTTCTTTCAGACATGATTTCAACTATTCTCTGATGTGTATTATTCTGCTTATTTCTTGTTTGTTCTTCAAAGGTCAATTATAAAAAAATAAAAAATATTTGAAAAAAAAGTTGGGTACCTTTGACAGAAACAAAGTTTATTTCTAATATATAACTAAAAAAATTAAATGATTATTTTTATTAACAATTAAGTTAATTCTTGAAAATCGTGAAACATATTTTTAAGGTTTCCCTTTGGAAAATATTGATTTTTATAAAAAAAATATATATATATATTACTGAAAAATTTTCTATTTTTTGAGATAAAATTTTAATAAATATTAAATCAAGGGAAAAATGAAATTCATTTCTTTTGGTCAGAAGTTAAAGTTTAATCTGAATAATTTTCTAAAATTTCAATTTATGTAATAGAAAATACTTGAAAAAACAAAAAAATTGTAAAATAATTTAATTTATTAAATTTGAATTAAATCAATAAAAACTTCTTTCATAGATAAATTAATCAGCCCTAAAATTTTAAAAAAAAAAATAAAATAACTTTTAAATATTATTCAAAAGATGATTTAACGATATCTGTGTCAAGTCACAATATAGTTTCAAAAATCGCGATATTATTCTTATCAAATCGCGATATTGTAGACAACCATTGATAATCAATAATATCGCAATTTGATTTCATAAATCGTGATTTCTATAAAAACAGGAAAATTGTCTAAAAATCGTGATAAATGTCAAAATATCGTGATGTCAAAATATTGTGATTAATAGTTGGTGGGTTTTAGTATTAATTCAGAAATATTTTTATAAAGAATTTTGTTTGATCAACAAATAGATACTTGAAAAAAAGTTATTCTTTTAAAAAACAACATAAAAGATTCTTGATTCAAATCAAGTACAAGATCAAAGAGTTTTCATAGTTATTTATTTTGGTTTGGTTGAAATATCGATCGATCCTTTTAGATCAACAAACGTAATAAGAAACAAAGACAAATAAGTATTTTCTCAGTCAATTGTGGTGTTAATTATTAAGTTGAAGAAAAGAGCTTCTAAAACAACCAACACTTCACGTTTTCTTTAAAGAATGTGTTCTTGGGTTGAAAACATTTTCAATATTCTCAGGAAAGCTGAAATGAGTTTGGATTACTTTTCAAAAGCTTTCACAACATCATTGCGACATTATCACCAATTATTCAGATTGTTTGGACATTTCTTTTCTTCTTTTTATTCTTCTTTTTATTCTTCTCATATCTTGGTATTGTACAGAAAACACAACTAGGGTTTTTAGGGGGTTTTTTGATTGATCACCAATAAGAATAAAAATTACTCTTTCTTCTTTTTGGTATTTAACTTTTAAAGGTAATAACCCCATTTTCAAAAAACACATATCTATTTTATATTCAAGTATATTGTTGAAACGAATGATTATTTGTTTGATCATAAAATTCGTTGGAGATTTTTGATTTTGTTAAAAAAAAAAAAATGAAAAGAAATTTTTTAATTTTCCACTACAAAAAATCCGATGCTTTTTATAAAGGTCTTTATCTTTCAAACCTTTCAAAAACTTGGAGAAATTTAACAACTCTTTCAACCACTTTTTAGTATTTTTAAAGTGGAAAAGCGTTGTAAAAGTCCCAAAGCTTTGTGAAATTAAAGGGATTTTTTATAAAGTGATTTCAAAAAAATAATTTTTCATTTTTTTATGATAATGTTATTAATCGAGATTTTATGATTATTCGCGATAAAGTAAGACTAATCTCAATTTTTTAATACTATCGCGAATTTATTACTAATATCGTGATAATACGTGTTATTTTTGTTTTTTTGGGGATTATAGAAGTAATAACTATTAAAATCATAATTTTTCACTTTGAATAAAAAACAGAAAAAATTTAATGATCAAAATTATTTTTTATAAAGTTTTTTATGTAGAATAAACTATGAATAATTATCGAGTTAGTATTATTTCGTCAAAACTAAACTCAATTTCAAAAATTGTTACTCACCTGAAATAATAAATTGAAAAAAAAAAAAAATATCCTTTCGTATTCAAGAACAACCAATTATTAAATCTTATAAATAATTCACTTTTTAAATTATTATCAACATATAAAAGTCTGATATTTTATAAATTAAAACAAATAAAACCAAAAACTAAAAAAAAAGCAAGTCACAATTTTTGAAATGAATATTACAGATTTTTTTATTACTGAACTTCCAATGAAAAAAAGTTAACAAAGATTTTTTTTGGAATAATAATTGTCTGAATTTTAAGATACATTACATTATCTCAATTTTATTAATGTTTATTGGTATTTTCGAAGATCTTTTTTTTTTTTTCAAACTGAACTTATGGATCAAAAAAGAAAGTTAAGAAACAAAAGAGAAAAAAAAAAAAAGAAATCGAAAAAAAAAAACAAAAAATTTAACAAAATTAGAAAAAATGATTCTGATCTAAAAATTAGAAAAAATGATTCTGATCCAAAAATTACAAAATATTTTTTCAATAAGACTATGTGATAAAAACACAAAACCCGCTTCCAATAACATTATAAAGTGACTCAATATTTTTTAAAAAAATAGTTTATATTATTGAAATTAACATATTTATTAAATTTTGAGAAAAAAAATTAAAATTCAATTTCAAGAATTCCTCTTAAAAATTAAACAAAATTCATAAAAACAAATTGGAATGTTATATACTTTTCTAGTTCGTGAACTATTATTTTTTTCATTTAAGTTTCTACAATTTCTATGAATTTTTTTTTTTTGTTTGTTTTCCAAATTGAAAAATTCTGTAATCCTTTTGGTCGAAAAGAAATAACAATTATAAAGAACAAAAAAAAAAAAATAAAAAAAATAAAAAAAACATTTTAGAAATAAACTTACTTCCTTTGGTAATTTATAATAAGAATGTCCCGAATGTTTAAAATGGTCTCTATCAAATTCCTTTAAAGGTATTAAAACGCCATTTTCCCAATTATCGAAATCAAGATTTCCATAAAAAATATATTGTTTAAACATTTCCAAAAGTACCTTATTGCTATTAACGTTATTTTTGCTCTCGATATTATTTTGATCAATGGGTGTTTTTAAAATCAAGATTGGGGAAAGTAATTGGATTAATTCATATTTGCTAATTGGCCCATAAATATATAAATGCAAAACTCTTAATAATTCTTCAAATTCATTTTTTTTTAAATATTTTTTTAATATTAAAAAAAATATTTCTTCTAAAGTCAGTTGCTTTTCTTTTGAACGAATTAATAATTTTAATTCCTCTTTAATTGCTTTCTCCGTCTTAAAAAATTTTTTATTAAGATTTTCATTCTCCATTTTACTTTTCCCATTTTCTGTTTTGATCCTAATTTTGCCATTGAATTGTTTGAATTTTTCAATTTTATCCACTTTATCATTTTTGCTTTGCTGTTGCTGTTGCTGATCTTCTTGTTGTTGAGAATAATATGTATTTGGGTAAGAGTTTAGAATATTATCATTGCTATTTTCATTCTGGTCAATGTTGTTATTATTGTTATTGTTGTTGGTATTAGGCACATCAATTTCGGAAGAAGCATATTGCCTTTTGCGAGAGTTATTATTGTCATTATTAAGGCTAATATTATTAAAGTTATTAAAATTTTGATTAATATTATTTTGAGTTGGGAATTGATTTTGATAATTATTCAAATTTTGGTTCGAAACGCTTGGCTGGTTTGTGAATTGGCTTTGATTTAAGTTTTGATATTGATCCATATTTCTATTTTGATTTTGATTTTGATTTCCTTGTCTGGCTCCGTTTTCAAAAGCAGGTAGAAATTTTTCAAAGGCCAAAATTAAATCGTCATGCCCATTAAATAATTCTCGTACCTTTTTAAACACTGTTTGGATTGACATTTTATCTTGTTGGAAATGCTGAAGGATGTCTAGAAATGTTCGATAAACCTGCGATTTGTTTGAGAATCTGTTTTTAATTTTATTTACATAATTAATCGCAGTGTTTAATTCTTCAACCTTTTGGGAAATGTCTGTTTCTCTTACTCGAAATTCTTCTGGTAAGAATTGGTTAAACTTTAAAATTAAATCTTTTTCATCTTTAAAGAGCCTTGTCACCCGTGAGATCACCCCTGGTGTGTCAATGGTTTGATCCTTAAATTCTTTCATAATGCTTAGGAAATTATCATAGACATCTGGCTTGTGTTGAAATTTCTCCCTGACTTCGTCCAAATATAATAAAGCATCATCAACGGACATTGAAATTATTTGATCCACTTGTTCGGGTTCTTTTCCAACACGTTGCCCGCCACCCATTATATTGGTTTGCCCTTGTTTGAATTCTTGCTCTTGTTTTAACATTCTTTGATCTAAGTATCCAGTTTGCTGCTGTTGTTGTTGTTGAAGTTGTTGTTGTTGTTGCGAATAATTTGGATTGATTTCTTTTTTAATATTAAGCTGAATTTCATTTTTTAAATTATTTTGTTGTTGTTGCTGTTGATATTTTAAATACTCCAAGGAATTATTATTATTCTTCATGTTTTGAAGTTCTTGCTGACTAATTTTCTTTTGACTTTGATCTTGATGTTCTTTTTCAGTCTTCAAAGTAGAATTAATTCCGCCTTGCATTCCCATATTCATTGGCATTTGCATACCCATTCCAATACCCATGGGCATCTGCATTCCCATAGGCATTTGCACTCCCATGGGAATCTGCATCCCAGTTCCCATTTGCATCGGCATTCCCATCCCCATAGGCATTTGCATTCCCATTTGTGGCGGGTATTGTTGTGCCAGGTTTGGGTTAGTGCTTTTATTCGTTCCCTCTTGTTTTTCATTATCATTTTTTTCATTTTCTTGATTCAAAAGATTTTGTTGCTGCTGCTGCTGCTGCTGTAAAAATTGGTATTGTTGCATTTGATACCAGTAATACATTTGCTGTTCCAAATACATTTGTTGTTGTCTTAATAAGAGTTGTCGATCTTTTTCGTCCATTTGCTGATAAAACTGATTCAAATTGTTTCCCTGGGGCTGGTTTAATAAGGGAGTCGTAGAATTTAAAGTAAAGCTTTGGTTTTTGTTTTCGTTTGGAGTGATTTTTGGAGCGGTGTTTGTGTTGGTGGTTTGGACACTGTTGGGTAAATTTGAACTTGTGCCAGTGCTTGTGTTTGGGCCCGTGCCTGTGCTTATAATTGTGTTAGTATTTGGATTTAATCTTGAAGAAGTTTGAGGAAAGTTGTTGCTTGCTTGTAGCGATCGAGAATTCAAATCAGGACTAATGTTTGTGTTTAAGTTTAAATTCGGATTTGTGTTTGTGTTGGGATTTGTTTTGGTATTAGTGTCGGTGTTCGTATTGGTGTTAGTTGTCGTGTTTGTGTTTTGAGTAAATGTTTGTTGGGATGTTTGAGGTAATGACAAATTTTGGTGGGTCATTTGAGATGGGTAGTTTGATCCAAAACTATTAATGACAGAGCCCTGGGGATAAGAAGGCATTGGGTAATTGCCTTGTTGGTACACATACTGTTGAGGTAAAAACATTTGGTTGCTAGTAGGCTGATTACTTGTTGCAGTTTCAAGATTCTTTCTGAGGGGGAACCTTGAATTTGGAAGTGGTGTGTTCATTAGTGAGACTTACTGAAAAGGATCACAAACAGAAAGAGACTTTGTTGTACGTTTAGGTTTTGAAAACTGTTATAAAAAGCAAATTACAAAACAAATAAAAAAATGAAATCAAATATTCTCTTCTTCAGAAAAGTAATTTGATATTTTTAATGGATAATTTGGATTGAATTGTAGCTAACACTGTTTCAAGATTTAGTTTGCCTCACCAAGTTTTTTTTGGAAATAAAAGTAAATAAAAATTTCAGAAAATTAAAGTAGATTTTTTTAGAAATAACACAGACAATTTGTGGTTTCTTTATTTTCGAATTTTCAACGATCAACCAAAGAAAAATTAATCCTAAGGTCTGTTTTGCTGATTTTAAAAACTACTCATAAGAGGTTTCAAAAAATTTTAAAGATCAAAAAAGAGAATTATTTTAATTCTTTTTTTAAACATTTTTAATTTATTTTTTGAAAAACCTTTTTGAATTCTGTTTTAAACATATACCCTCTACCATTTTTTTGATGAAAATTTCTCAATAAAGTGTTTCTCAAAATTGATAGAGGTAGTTATAAAAATTCTTAATTGCATTTTACCTTTTTTTTAACAATAAAAACTTTTTAAACTCTTTGGAATCGTTTTTGAAAATTTGAAGTTTTTTTTACAATGGACCAAACTACATTGGAACTAAAAGCCTCTGAAAGGAAAAAATATTTTTCACTTTTTTTTTTTTTTTTTGTTGTGCTTTTTAAAAACAAAAAAATCCTTTCAATTTAGAATTTGTTTTCTAATTTATCTCAATTATGTTGTTTCTTGGAATTAAAAATCAACTCACATATTTTACATTATTTTTTACACACCACTTCAACTATTGATAACTTTTTTTCGATCTTGATAATACTTGGGACTGTTCAGAAAACGAATTAAAAAAACACAATTTGAATTTATTTTTGTTGAAAGTTGATAATAAGAGACAGTAGGTTAGATTTATTTCAATCAAGAAAAAGAACAAAAATGAAACTCGCCATTCACAATTCGACATTTGCGAATCAGATAATTTTTCATCTCTTTCACAAGTATTTTGGAAAAATTTATTACCTAGAATACAGACAACGAGTGTTGGAACAGTCAAAAAAAACAAACAGTCAACACAAACTGAAAGATACCCAAAGTAGTTTTCTCGATCACCCAGAAAATAAGTAATTGGGGTTAATCTTATAAAATTAAAATTATTTATACAATTTAGAAAATCAATTGATTGGATTGAAGCTATAAGAAGAGTAAACTGAAAAAACTAATTTTTGTTGTTAGGAACAAGACTGTGTTATTTTGATTCTTATTGGTAAAGTCTTCAACTCTTGCTGTTAATTTTGATATTGGGATTTGAATTATAAATGGGAAAAAAATTTAAATTCATTTTCAAATCATTGCAAAAAAAAAACTAGATTTTAAATAACAACCTAATTCTTTGGGATCTCTATTTATTGTTAAATAAAAGTATGGAAATGGAAGTGAAAATTATTACAAGTTTAGAATTTAAATACTAGTAGTAGTTCTACTGGGATTTACATTATAAAAAGGTCACTATTTTCACAACATTTTCAATTTCCTTTTCAAATACTGTTATTTCGATATTACTGTAGTCAAAATAAAGCGTGCAAAAAAATTTAATGCATGTTTCAAATTAAAAGTGTGTTTTTTTGTTATAGTTGACCTATACATTAATCAATCAAAGAAACCAATAATAAACCCTAAAAAAATATGGTACTGGTTTCTTAAAGTTCTATTATTAAAAAGAAATTCTAAAAATAAAGGGATCAAATTGGAAAATTTATCTTAAAAAATAGAGTAAATTTTAGAGAAAATATTTTTATCAAAAAAAAACAAAAAATTTCAAAAAAATTGAGAATATTATGGAATATTTTCAACTATTTTGCATGAATAATTTAAATTTTACTAAAAATAACCAGACTTTTACTTTCAAAAGTGATTTGTACTTAGGTATATTATTTAGTAGTAGATTGGACGTTGCCTTGGTACAAGAATAAAAAAAAGAACGGATAATATTTTGAAACACAGATTATAGTCGTTGTGCAAGCATTATTTTGATCACTGTAATGGGGAATAATTTTAACCACATTTTTCAAATTTCCGTTTTGAAAGTGAGTCGCAAAATGCAACCATGTCATTGGGAACTCTATTTATATCAGAAAACAGGAAAAGGAAAGTTAAAATTTTTTCCTATTTAAAATTCAAAAACCAGTAAAAGAACTTATTTTTTTTTCCAAAATCCTGACTATTAAGTAATATGCTCTTTGACTTGAAGATATTTTAGATTTATTTATGATTTTTGGGATTTTTTCAATCTATATTTTTCTTTTTTCTAAAACATTACCTAAACACAAATTAATAATTTTTTTAAAATATCAATATAAAACCAGACCGAAAATAAAAATTTCAATAAACAAACCAAAAATTACAATTTATTCTAACTTATATTTTAATTTCTTGTCCCCTGTATATCAAATTAGGATTTTGGAAAAAAATAAATTCGTTTATTAAGGACTACCTTCCTACCGTTGAGTGGGTTAAGTAATTGAGTTATTTCACCTTCACTTCTCACAAAAAAATTTCACAAGGAAGAAATTGGATAAAAAAAAAAAAAAATAACATTTTTTATCATCTGCTTCTTTTCACACAATACTATTTTTCTGTCTTTTTCAATGAAAAGGAAAGTAGAAAATAACAAAAAATAATAACAAAAAATGGTTTTTGGGGACTTTTAATTTATTTCCAATTTGAGAACATTTCAAACTTAGGAAAGTAGTTGAAAAAAATATACCGAATAACCCAAGAAAATAGTGTGAGTTCCGAAAGTTGAAATGGAAATTCTAAAATATTAAAGTCAAAATTCAGGTTGAAATTGTGAAAATTTGGGAAAATTGTGAAAATTTCACATTTTTTCTAAAAGAAATTCTCGTTGGACAAAGATCACTTGGATTACATAACTTATTTAAGGGTGATTTGATATATTATTTCACTGTTTTCACCTAAAAACGCAGTCCTTAACTACCAATAAACCACTTTAAAAATAAATAACAAGAGTTGAAGATTAAACCAATAAGAACTAAGATAACATGGCATTACACCTAACACAAGATAATTCCATCCACTTTGCATTTTCCGTGTATTGTAAATCTTAACTTTACTTTTGTCAAAATATAGCATGCAAAAAATTTTTCTATGTGTTCCAAAATAAAAAGTGTGTGTTTTTGTCCAAGAAGACCTATACATTAACCAATCACAGAAACTGACAAATAAACCCGAATTAAATTTGTCATTTTTTTCTTAAAGTTCTTATTATTTGTAAAGAAATTCTAAAATTGAAGGATCAAATTGAAATTTATCTCAAAAATTAGTATTAATTTTTTAGAGAAAATTTTAATCATTTCAATACAACAGAAAAATTTAAAAAAAATTGAGAAAATTATGGAAAATTTTCAACTATTTTGCATGAATATTTTAAATTTTACTAAAATAATCAAGGGATTTACTTTCAAAATTGATTTGAACTTGTGTATACTCTTGGGTAATAAATTGGATGTTTTCTTGGAACAAGAATAAAAAAGCACAGATTATATTTTGAAACACAGATTATAGTCTTTGTGCAGGCATTATTTTGATCACATCCGAGTATAGAAAATCTGAAAAAATTAGACGTTGATTTTCATGTAGGTGATTTATTTTATGAATGCTTGATAATACTAAATTGGTGATCTAATAAGAAATGGGTTTTATGCCGCGACAAATATCTGAGATTATAGATTTGAAAATTGGGTTTTTACGAAACCAACGAAATTTAAATTTAATTCTTTTAATTGTGTGTTTTCTTTGGTTTATCGATTATTATTTTAAGTCAGAGAAGACTAAGATCCAAGAAAACTGCTACGTATCGTAAACTTAGCTCAAACTATTCTAAAAAATCTATTACTGAAAAATTATTCATTTTCGTTCTCATTCATTCAAAATGATCTAAATATTCAATGATATATATATATTTTTTTGATTTTTTACATAATTTGTAAATTTTTGATTAATTTATTTCTTTATTGAGAGAAACAAGTAATCAAAGAACATTTACTAAATAGAAAAGAGAAGAAGAAAAATACTTAAATTAGTAAAGTACAAAAATATAATATCATTTATGTGGCCAAATAAAAAATGATACACATCTTGTAACAGGACGAGGAAAAACACGATAGAACAATTAAAAATTATTTTTTTTATCTTTTTTAGATGGTGAATAACTATTTGATTAATTTCTAAAATTTTCAGAGTATAGAAATCAAAGTTGATCCTTTCCATTTTAAATAGCTTACTTGGCTCGTTTTAATTTAATTTGAGAAATCCAAAGAAAAATTTCCAAAATATTCTTTGAGGGGTATTTTAAAGTGAATATAGTTACTCTAGAATATATTGTATTACTTGAAATTTGATTATTGAAAATATATAGATTTGAGAAATAAAAAGATAATTTTTGAATAAAAAATTTTGGAATTATACCACTTGTAAATATAGTTAAGTTGTCCAGAATTTAAAAGAATTTTATAAAATTAAAGATCTTACTCAATTTTTTTTTTTTAATTATTGAAATGCCAAGGGTGATTTTCTTGGTGTTTTCTGTTAGATCTATTATATTAATCATTTTTCATAATAAACAGAAAAGGTTCGAAATCCGAACTAAATTTCATTTTACTTAAAGTTGCCCTGTCAAAAATAAAAAATTCAATATTTTTTTTTTAAGAATCGGCTAAAAATAGATTGTTTAGAAGAATAGAGAAATATTAAACTTTGGGTTAGAGCTTATACTCATAAAAGAAATAACTAAATAAACCATAAAGTTTCTAAAAAAAAGAAAATTTTCTAAAATTTTACATCCACTTTCTTTTTAATATCCCCTGCTAAATTCGTATATTGCATTGAAAAATTAAAAATGATCTACAAAAAGAATTTTTAATACCAAATATCTGCATTTTAAAAGAAATTCCAAAAAAATCACTTCTATTAAAATTAATTTGGTGTTTTCAAACATTTTTTTTCTCAAATTGACTTTTTTTGAAAAATTATACAAATAAAAAAGAAAAAGAAAAAAAAATAAAAATCAAAAAGCAAAAATCAAAATACAAAAAATAATTCAACTAAATTAGGAACAATGATTTTGATCTAAAAATTTGAAAATTTATTATTTTGACAATAGTGGATTAAAATCATGGAATAAATACATTTTTTTCATTAAAATCAAACTCCTTGATCTGAAACGGAGTTTACAATTCCAACTGTGGCTATAGAGATTCCAAACCTGTGTGCAAGATTTAACTTAACTTAAAATTTCAATTTTCATTAAACTTTCTTAGAACTTAAAACCTTACTTTAGTTTTTAACACAAAAGCTCAAGAATACCTGAATGGCAAGCTTCGTAAACAACCTTTCCCTTTTTTTTCAAAAATTCTTTGAAATTATTGTAAAAAAAATCAATTTCGTAAGGCACCTTGGATATTAAGGATAATACAAAAAGATTAGAATCCAAAATAACAAAGGCCCATTTTAATTGAAAGGAGTTTTTAGAAAATTTAAATTTTAAGTTAAGTTTAATCGTGTGCACAAGGCTTGAAATGGCTATATTTTCTAAATTTTTAATTCTGATATTTTTTAAGTTCAATTTTTAATACTTTTAAGTTGTTTGATTGTCAATTAACACTTTCTAATTTCATTTTCTGAATTTTATATTATTAACTATTTGATTGAAATCCAAAAATAAAAATTTTTGGATTGGTAAAAATCTTCTATTATATATTTGTTATTCCCAACTCCTACATTTTTGATATGGTTTTATCAATAAGTCTAATCGGATAATGGATTTAGAAATAAAAGTTTTGTAATAATTTTATTTATCCAAGCATTGATTAAATTGTAATATGTTTGTCCCCGGTCAAATATTTCTAATTAGTATAGTATTTGACGTGCATAAACCACCTTAAAAAATTATTTTTCAATCCATAGATAATGTTTTTTTGTTATCGTCTATTGATTAGTTTTTTGAATTGATTTTCAACTTTTTTCAGAGAAAATTCTAAATGCGTTTGTTTATCTAGCCAAATACTTTTATGAAATTTCTTCCATATTTGCATTTTTTTTAGTTTTATTCATTTTCAGATCCATTCCAAAATCTCTTATTATTTTATATAAACCCTGTTACAAAAATTTGGACACATCCAAAATCAAAAATATGCAAAAAAAAACCCAATTTATTATATTTTTCCAAACCTAATATAAAAACACATTTAAGTTAACCCAGTATTAATGTTTTACTAAGGAACCATTTTAATCCAAATAAAAGAAAAAAATATAAAACTGAAAAATAAAAACAGGTGTGTCCAAAATAATGAAACGAGCAGAACAAAAAATGTATTGGTAAATTTGTTGGCATTTCACCAACAATTGTTGATCGATCAAATGGTAAGATACCATCTACCTATTATATGTGATTTTCCAATTTAACAAACTCAACACTAACCTTCTATCAACCATTGAAAAAAATTCTCAGATCTAACCAAACAGATTACGTAAATGGAAAAAAGCAAATGAAAACAAAACAAAAAAGACAAAAAATGAAATAGTTTGTCAAATCAAAATTCTTTCCAATTTGAATTTAAAGTCCAGTAATGGTGTTCTTTCCACTGTTTAAACTATTTCCAAATTTTTGGGATTAAGTTTATTTTTATTAAAATGATAATTTATTTCAATTAGTGACACCTTCATAATCGATATCAAATCATCTGAAAAAAATTTGAAGATGTCTAGCAAATGATTTGAGTTTATCTAGAAGAAAATAGGTGTTAAATCCCAATAATAAAGGAGATTGATAATCTCCTTTAAAATTTTCAATTTTGATTATCTTGACAGATCAAATTTTTTTTTTTGTTATATTCAAATGTGAAAGTACCGAATATCACAAATTACACATTTGAATATTTTATCCAATTGGTATTAAAGACTAGTCATTAACTTTTAGGTATTTTGGTATAAACTTCTTGTTGGATCCTCTTTGTGTTGGTTTAGGAATCTTCTTGGAAAATATTAAAAAGTGAAAATTTTCGACTTTATTAAGGCGACTCCCTTAAGGGATTAGCGTCACCCTAGATTTCACAATAATCATTAAAGTATGCTGTAATTGGGTTTAAATGATATTAGTGTACCATGGCTCAAATAGCACCAAAAAATCTATTAAAAATCTTATTGCACAATAAATTATTACATTTTTTACTAATGATCACTATTAAAAAAGTGTCATTTTGAAAAAAATTTTTTAATTCCTTTTCCCAATCTAAAAATCGAAACCCTCAATACAGTATTCGATATTTAATAATTTATATTTAGAACTTTCAAAAATATCTATTTTAATAATTTATCAATTTCAAAGATTAACTCAATAATCATCAACATAAAAATACAAAGACTGATTAGTTTTGTTTGCTTTTGATAAAAGTTCTTGTAGCATCAATATATTTACATGATTTGAGAAATAATTTGTTAAAAAAATTTATTCGTTAATTATTTAATTTTTTAAAAAAAAAACGAATTTTTTAGCAACTAATCTACATTTCTCGAAAAATTTAAGAAAGATATTTTGTGACTTTGTGGTCTGAATATTGATAATACAGCCTTTAAATTTATGGTGAAATGCAGATTTTATTCTGAAATTGCTGGGTTTTTTACTAACCCTAAGGATAATTTTTAATTGATGAGATCAACAAATATTACTACATTGCAATCGATTTTTTAGAGACATTTGAACCATGTAACACTAATGTTGTTTGGTCCAATAACAACATACTTTGTTCATAGGCTTCTCCTTGGTAGACGCTAATCCCTTAAGTTGAAAATATTCAAATTTCCATCTTTTTCTTAAAGTGTTATTCAAACAACTTGAAAGTGATGCCCTTCAATTATCTGTCTCATTTACCCCGATCTTTTCTTCTTAACTTTCTCAAAATTCAGCGAGAAAAACGCTTTTTGATGAAATTATTTGTTTTGTACTTTTTATTCCTTATTTCAAAAGATATTAATTTGAATAATCAACTCAAAATAGTCAACATAGAATTCTTGAAAGGGAGAAACTGTTTTCCAAGACTTTCAGAAAAAATATCCTCTTAGTTGATTAAAAAAGAGAATCAAATAATAATTGATCTTTCTGAAAAATAAATCAAATTATCATCATTAAAATTCAAACAATTTTAGAAATTACATTTTGTGTTCTTTTTTGGGTACCCCTTTGGAAATGGGAACTTTGGGTATTTATTTTATTTATTGACGATTTTTTTTCAAACTTCAAAATTCTAAATTTTGTTCAATTTATTTTAAAGGTTGACTTTAAAAACCCATAAAACTTTTCTCTTGAAATTATGGAAACAGAGAAAAACAATTCAATATTCTTTATCATTAAATTGACTTTCTAAAATCCTAAAAATAACAACACAGAAGAAACCTTCAACAAAATGGTATTTTTCTTCTGTTTTTAGTTTTTCAACAACTTTAGGTTTAAAAGAATCTTAATTAATTATAGTTTTTTGTTATTATTATTTGAGAAACAAAATCGATCTAGGTACGAAGTATTTTTCAATTAAATTCAAAACTTCATTCTAAACCTATTGAAATAAATATTGTTTAATTTAACGACAATTTAAAAAATTAAAAGGATAGGTAAATTCTTCCTTGTTTAGTTTTTTATCAACCAATATTAAAAAATTATTTAAAAATTATTTCATTTTTTTTTAGTTTCTAAATTTATTGTTCTTTTTCTTTTTGAGCTTTAATTGTTAATTTCCAAAAAATCCCAAATCGTCCTTTTTAAAATGAACAAACCAAAATCCTCTCAAAAAAAAAAAAAAAAAACCGAAAGAAAAGATTGAAATCCAAGTCTGAAAAACCCAAAAAAAGAAAAAAAAAGAAAAGATTGAAAGCCAAGCATGAAAAACCCAAAAAAAGAAAAAAAAAGAAAAAACAAAAAAGCCAAGATCCTAAAAGATTAAGAGACATACAAATTCCTTTTGAACATCAGATCCCTCAATGCCAAGTTTGTGAAGAAAAAAAAGCAGACTGTTATTGCACCAAATGCGATATTCATTATTGCCAAAATTGTGAATCACAAGTACACACTCCGTTCTCCTGGAAAAAGCATATAAATTTCATTTACCGAGAACCTTATGTTTCAAGAAAGAGTAATTTTTTTTTCAATTTTTTTTTCTAAATTTTTATTTTTTTTTCAATTTTTCAACAAACAAATTTTTTTTTTTAAAATTTCTTTACCTTGAAAAATGAACCAAAATAAATCAAAAAAAAAATTAAAAAATACAAGGACTAAAATTTAGTGAACCAAACCTAACCAACCAAGAAAAGCCCTTTAAGTTCAATTCCAAAATCCACTTTTTCGTTTTATTGATCTTGATCTAAAATATTCTTTTTACAAAATTTTTCTGTACCCAACTTTTTACTCCTTTTCAAAAAACTCTAAACCCAAAAAGTTTTGTAAAAGTGTTCTAAAAAAGTTTTCAAACAACTTTAAAAGAATTAGTTTTGAGAAATTTAATTCTAGTCTTCCTTATTAATTTCATCACTTTTTGAAAATGACTTTTATTTTGATTTTTTTTAATGTTTTGGGATATATTTTTAATTGTTATTTTAGATCTAACACTCATAAACCTTTTCCCATAAACCTTTCTTTTCAATTCTCAGTTTTTTCAATTCTCGAAACTTAAATTATTACAATTCCAATTTTTCAAAAACTTTAATCCTGAAAAATAAAGACAAAAATTGAAAACAAAACACTTATTGTTTGTTTTGTTGTGGTTAACTCTGAAAATAATTTTTATTTTGCTTCCGAAAATTAAATATTATTCAGTAAAAATTCCAATTTTTAATTCTTAAAACCAGCTTAAATTCTTAATACCCCTTTTCAAATTGGGGGGGCTTTGATGGTTTATTCAAATTCGTGGAAAGTGGTTATTTTGGTAAGTTGAATGAAAATTTTGTTCTCTTTATTTTGAAACAAATAGTATTATTCCTTTTGTTACAATGAGAATAATCTTTTTTTTCCAATTTTTCGTTTTTTTTTCCTCGTTTTTCTTCGGAATGAAATATCCACTTCCATAGATTTCAATCAGAGTTAAATATGCTTATAACCGAATAAAAATTTTGCCATGATTAAAGTATTATACGAAAGATAAAGCTACCACACCTAGATCATGCTCCTTAGCATACGTGGTACCTATTAATAATTTTAAAATGATGTGTCAAATATCATATCCCAAAGATATCACATTGTGACAGCTCATTTTTAACCCAATTTAACACACTTTTGTCGTGTGGTAGCGCTATATCACATGTCTATCACGTTGTGATTGAGAATTATTTTTATCTTTGGATACCCAGTGGTTCCTTTTTAATTTTTAATTCCTATTTCTCCACCCAATCTTTTTCAATTTCTCAATCTCTCCCTTAAAAATATTTCCCTAAAATCTTTCTGGTTTATTGTTGAAAAATCAAAATATCCGAAAAAACAATTAAAAATAATATAATTCTCAAATTATTTCTCAAAAGTAGATTATGGACCTTAACAAGGAAAAGTCTAAAATAAAAGTTTATTCTAATTGAATATAAATCATTTTATTTCTCTATAATTCAAAAGTGTATAAATTTTATTTTTATGAATAAATAATACTAAAAATTGATCTTGTCAATTAAAAATGATTCCCTTGTGTTAGTAAAAAATTCTGCAATTTGCAACAAATTTTTAGGTTGAGTTTTAAATCTTCAGGCTTCAAAGTTGAAAAATATCTAATTTTTATTTTATATTATTTATAGTTCATAAAGAGAGGTTATTCAACAAAATTACCACTCGTTTACCGTTAGGTTTTTTTTAATTTTTGTTGATTAGAAAATCAATAGATTTTCGTTAGTTTTTTTTGAGTTTTCTAATTTTTTGGAAAATCTATTGATTTTGATTAGGTTTTTTTTGAGGTTTTATATTTATTTCGAAAATCAATAGATTTTTGTTAGGTTTTTTTGAGTTTTCTATTTTATTTGTGAAGTGTTCTAGGTTTTTTTTACTTTAGAAATAAACCGAAAATTTATTAAAAATTTCGGTTTATTTCAAAAGTAAAAAAAACCTAGAACACGTCACAAATAAAATAGAAAACTCAAAAAAACCTAGAACACTTAAGAAACAAAAACAAAAAGTGAAAAAAAAAGCTAGGCACTATAAGGCACTTTTCGTTAGATTTTTTGAAATTTTCAATTTATTTCAAAAATTTAAAAAAACCATCTTAGCTTTTCCAGAATTTTTAAGAATTGAGTAAAATCTAAAAATTATTTTTCTCTATTCTTTTGAATTCTTGAAAAGCTATGCACTTGATGGCACTCTACAGAAACTCTACGACACTCTACGACACTTCTTGAAACTTTAAATTTATGTAGAGTTGAATATCATAGTTATCATTTTTGCGGGATCTAGGCTAAAAAAATGACAGAAAATAACATACCTACAATTAAATGTTAAAGAACTTATACTGTAGACTGGATTCTTTATTAACTCTTTCTCTTTCGTTTTTTAAGGTTTATGAAAACGGTAAAGTTATTTTTTGTTAATAATGATAACTTGTAGACTTGATTTGAAGACTCTAAAAGGTATGAAAATTAAAGAGCCATGGTCTAAATAAAAATTAGGGATTTTGCTTAGATCAATGATAACTAGTTATCATATATTTTGAATTAGAATTATTATTGGATAGTCTTAAAATCATCTGACTCGTTTAATTTGAGTACTTAGAGTACATTTTGAAAACAAATAAATTATTAGCAACATTCCTGAATAAAATGAATAAAATGGAGGAATTTGCATTATTAATACTCGAAGTTAAAATTTAATCATCAGAAAAAAGTTTCCAGAATTTTTTTTTACTATTCTGACCAATAATAAAAACAAAGTATATTATCAATTAAAAAAACTTATTATTAAACCTGTGAAGAAGTTGAAATGTTAGAAAATGTATTCACCTCATTTGAATTAATAGTCTATAGAGAGCAAGAACAAGAAACCAATCAAATACATACGAAATTACTAATGAGAAATAAAATGAAGACAAATCATAAAACAAAGAAAAAGAAAAGAAGTAATTATAAAGAAGAATAAGAAGAAGAAGAAGAAATAAAAATTAGAAAGTGTGAATATCTACAATAAATTAGAATTATTTTACATTTTTATTGTTTCGTTTTTTGAAAAATAAACTTATTGAAAATAAAGTTTCATTTTTCATTTTTTTTAGTGTAATTGTTTAATTTTTGATCAATAATAACGCCAGTTATAATGCCATCAAGATTATAACTCATAGGATATCTTTTCTTTAAAAAATGAATTGAAAAAAAATTTATTTCAAAACAAAGACCCAGAAAAAGAGATTGAAAAGATTGGAATGAAAAAGAGTCGGCTTAGGCTTTATTGGTAAGGTTTAAGTGACTAAGAGCTCTTAATCTGTTAAAGAGAGAGTTTTGAAGTGACTAAATTTGTGACTCCTAATTCAAAGAGTATTCAAAATAACCTTTTAATTACAATCATTAGAAGTAGTTGAAACTCAATTTAGTTTTCTGGAAATTAAATAGAAAGAGAGTCAAAAATAATAGAAAAAAAGTAAAAACTTCATTGAAAAGTTTAATTTTATACCTCCAAATGTTGAACGTGTTGATGGTTGTTTCCTTTTTATTTCGATATTTTTTTGGATCGCCACCATTGTTTGTTTTAATTAAGAGATCTAAATCTTTGAATAACTAAAGATCAAATGAAATAGGGCTGCTTTACTAAGTTTTAATTTAGAACTTTATAGATATGGTTGAATCTATCAAATACTGAGTTTTTTAAGAATAAGAATTGGTTTTCAAAATTTTCAATTCAGTTTGCTTTTTCTAATTTTTGTTTTTTTTTTTTTTTGATGCAAGTTTTCCAAAATCTTGTCTTCGCAAAATCCCAGTACAAGATACCGAATCGACAGCAAAAATCCAGTCCAAGTAATGACTTGACAGAATGAACAGAAAGTTCAATTCAGTTCACTTCAGTTCGGTTTCAGATTCGCATTTGTTGGTTTCAGTTCTCTACAGTTGCATAAGTCCAGTTCGATTCGTTATAGATCTGATCATGAACCAGTTTGGTTAGGTTAATCATGACCAAGACAATCAATTCTGATAATGATTTTTTATTCCTTTTGCCTTCCCCAAACACCTAAAAAAAAAGAGGAGGAAGAACTCCAAAAAATTAAAAAGGTAAAAAGTATAAAAAATTTGAATTTGTAAAAATTTAAATTTCATTAAAATTATTTATTTTTTTTTATTATGAATTTTAATAAAGTAATTTTAATACAATATAAACCTTGATTTTAGAAATAAAATATTGAGAATCAAATATATATATATATATGACAGGTCGTACAATTATTCCTTTTAAAATCACGAAAGACTTATACAATCACGGGTTTTCGAATTTTTTACAAGTTTTTTTGTTTGCATTTTTTCACAACCCAGAAACGAAAAGTATGATTTCAAAAGAATTCGAAAACTTTTTCAAAAAATAAAAAACCAAAACAACAGATGAAACGAAAAAACTTGTAAAAAATTCGAAAACCCGTGATTGTTTAAGTCTTTAAATACTGAGTTAAAAAAGAATTAATTTTTTTTTAAAAAATTACTAGTTGGGAGTCGAAAAGTGGTCAAAATTTAACTTTTAAACCAATTCCAAATTAGATCATCTCACCTATCTTTTTGTGTTTCGATTACATATGTATATCAGACAAACGAATTTTACATGTATCTCATGCGTATAAAACCCTTTTAATGAAATCAAAAAAATCATCATACCTTTGATATATATATATATATATATATATATCTAAAAAAATATTTAAAAAATATATGATTATTAAATAAAATACTCTTTCACTTAAAAAATAAAAAAAAAGTTAGATCATTAAATAAAAATTAAATATTTATTTTCAGTAGAAATTTATTTTTAGTCAAAATACCCTGAAGAAAAAAGACAAACAAGAATTTAATTACTTTTAAATCTCTATCTTTTTATTCTTTATTTATTTTTTTCTGTATTTTATGATTTATTAGTTTATTATTCCCTATTTATTTCAATATTTATTATTTATTTCTCAATCAATTTTTTGATAAATTTATTTAAAAAGAAATCAATAGTAATCTCTGCGACAAGCATAATCAAGAATTATGCCTATATTGTAAAGATGAAAATGAATTAATCTGTGGTGAATGTTATGAGACTTGCAGAATTAATAATCATTCAATATTTGGTTTAGATGAATATTCAAATGAAATTTCAGAAAAAATCAAAATGATTCTAAATAAAATCCAAAATGTTGAAATCCAAAACAATGAAACAATACAAAAATCACTTGAATTAAAAAATAAATTCAAAATTAAAATCAAAGAGCTTTCAAATTTAATTGAAAACCAATCAGATTTAATGATCCAAAAAATCCAAAAATCAAAAATAAATCATCTCAATTTATTATTGAAAATTGGAATAATAACTGATACAAAATTTGATCAAATTATGAATAAAAATCAAGCAAAGCAAGAAGTGATAAAAGAAACGAAAAAAAAAATAAAAATTCTGAAAAAATTGGAAAAAGATAAAAAAACAATCAAATTTCTTCAGGAATCAAATGAAATAATTGAAAAAGATAAAGAAGAGAGTGGAAAATGAAAGAAAAAGAGAACTACAGAGAAAAAAAGAAATACAGAGAGAAAAAGAAAAATCAGAAGAGGTACGTAGATTAAATCAAAGGAAAAAAAGGGAAGAGGAAATTAAAAGATAGAAAGAAGAATTCGATCCAAAAATGAACAGGAAAAATGTAATAAAATTAAAAAATGAAAATAAAACAGCTTGGAATCCATCATCAGAAGATTGGGGAAGAATTTGTGGTAAAAAATTATATTTTCGAGGAAAACACCAAATAAAAATCAAAATAGACCAATTCCCAAATCCAAAAAGGCATGAAAAAAACGAAATCCGTTTAGGAGTAATCAAAACCGAAAATAGGGAAAAATTAATCGAAAACGGAAATTGGGAAAAAACATATTTGTTTCAAAATAATTGGGATGGACAAAAAAACAAAAGCAAAAAATTCAAAAAAGAAAACGAAAACTGGATCGGAAAAAATTACTATAATAAAATAAAAATAAAAAAAAATGACATTTTCACAATTTTTCTCGATATGGACCAAAAAAAAATCTCATTCAAATTAAATGAAAAAAAACTTGAAGGATGGGAAAATTTACCTGAAAAAGTAAATTTTTTTGCCGCATTGAAGAACCTAAAAGGAAAAGAAAAAAACCAAATAACAATAATTTGAGCAAATGAGTAAGATTTTTATTTATTCATATACGCGTATATGCGTGCGACCCCCCAGGTCTAAATTTGATCAAAGATCCTTGTAGTCTAAATACCTGGAGTTCCATTACTAGAATTAAGGTCATTCCAGATGAGAATTGTTCGTTTTTCCAACATGAACTCCTGCTCTTTTGATCCAAAGATCAGAAAAAAAATATTAAACGATTCAAAAGTTCTCAAATGAAGATGATCCACTCAGCCCACAGAAGATACATTACAGAGGATTCTTTTTGATCAAAAACTTAGAAATGAAGGGGAAACCATATAATAGGTTCAAAAGAAAAAAGAATATAAAATTTTAAAATCCTTATTTTTTTGATAATTATTTTAGGATATTCTAATTTATTTTTATAATCAAAAAAAAAAAAAAAAAAAGATTTAATAAAATTAATACTGATCTATATTTTATTTTTAAATTTTAATTTTTTATAAAAAGAGAGAAAGTTAGAAAGAGAGTGAATTAGTTAAAACAAATATTGAAATATTTAAAAAAGAGAAGTTTACATCACTATTTGATATTTAGTTAGAACTTTTAGAGAAGAATTTAAATATTAAAATGAATTTTCAAAGATCTATAATTTTGATTTTTAAAATGAGATTGAAATTAAAAACAATAAAGAAGTAGTTTCTCAACAACTAATATTTCAACCAATAAGTACAATTGAAAAAAATCAATAAAGATCTCGAATAATTAAATTATGTATGAATAAAAGAGCAATCAAGTGAACCAACCAAACAAAATAATTTAAAGTTATTTTTTACAATAATCTAATCTTTTGAATTAGAAATAAGAAGGAAAAGACAATACAAACAATTACAATTTACAATTAACAGTTTTTCTATTTATTTTTATTTGAAAGATTGATTGAGTTGAAAAAAAATAGATAAAATAAATTGTTAAAAAATCGGGTAAAAATTTCCAATTATTTAATTTTGGAAAAATAGATTAATTTCGTTTTTTCTTCTTTTAGAATGGGGAACTTTGATCGTTTATTTTCAATCCTTTCAAATGTGGTTATTTTGGAAAGCTGAATGAAAATTTTGTTCTGATAAATTTCCAATTAACAGTAATTCAAATTGGTTTTCTTAAAGAAAATGTGAAAAAAAGACCGAAAATGTTCAAAACTTGATTTGCCTCAAAAACAAAAAAACAAAGACTGTCCACTTTGAGAAAATATTAAAAAAAACATTTCAAGTACCAAAAGAAAAAAATGTTCACTTTTTTATTTTTAATAACATAAAATTAAATATTTAGTATTTATAATTTTGAAACCAAAATGAGAGAAATTGTACACGTACAGTTAGGTCAATGCGGTAATCAAGTGTCATCAAACTTTTGGGAAGTAATTGCCAAAGAACATGGTATTGAGCCGAATGGAGAATACGAAGGGGATTCTGATCTTCAATTAGATAGGATCAATGTATATTTTAATAAAGGACAAGAATGTTTGTGTCTACTTTGAATAGCCTACCAAATCTTTTTCTTTGATTTTCTTCTTTTTGCAATTGCATTACAAAGACTTTTTTAATTTTTAAAAAGAAAACAAGAAAACGTAATTCTTGTAAAATTATTTTGTTGGCTTTTCTTTGTTCTTTTTTGAGGCATTTTTTTTTATTACAATCTTTTTTCTCCTTTGAAAATTTTTTTTGCCAAGCTTTTTTGATCACTAAACTGTTAATAAAAAACAAAATTAAACCACAACGTAATGTGCTCTTATAAATTCCAAAAACAAAAACAAAAACAATAACAATAACAAAAACCAAACACTAACAACTTTAACGTTTATCAAATAAAAACCACAAAACAAAAAAAAAAAAAAACACAAAAGGAAAATTTGTTCCAAGAGCAATTCTTGTTGATCTTGAACCAGGCACGATGGACACTGTCAAATCAGGAAAATATGGAAAACTCTTTAAACCGGCAATTTTACGTTTGGGCAAAGCGGAACAGGAAATGTCTTTGCCAAGGGATATTACACCGAGGGCGCCGAATTAGTTGACGAATCTTTGGATGTTATTAGAAAGGAGGCTGAGGGGTGTGATTGCCTGCAAGGGTTCCAAGTTGTTCATTCGCTTGGTGGCGGAACAGGGTCAGGCATGGGCACGTTACTGATTACGCGAATTAAAGAGGAATTCCCAGATCGAATGATGTCCGTTTCTCGATTGTGCCCTCGCCAAAGGTCAGCGACACCGTCATTGAGCCATACAATGCAACACTTTCTTTCCACCACCTAATTGAAAACTGTGACGAGGTAATGTGCATCGATAACGAAGCGCTTATGAACATTTGCCACAACACATTAAAATTGAAAAACCCAAATTACCCCGATCTTAACCATTTGATCTCCTTAGTAATGAGTGGCATCACATGTTCCTTAAGATTCCCAGGGCAACTGAACTCTGACTTGAGGAAATTGGCAGTAAATTTGATCCCATTTACAAGACTCGTTTTTCTTCTTAATCGGGTACGCACCATTAACAAGCAGGATGTCATCTGGGTACAATTCCTTATCAGTCTCTGAGGTCACCCAACAGATGTTTGATCCAAGGAATATGATGGCCGCCTGTAACCCAAGTCAAGGCAAATATTTGACTGTGTCTGCAATCTTTCGGGACAGAATCTCCACAAAGGAAGTCGACGATGAAATGGTCAAAATCCAAAACAAAAATAAGGAAAACTTCATCGAATGGATCCCAAATAACATCAAAAATAGTATCTGTGACGTCCCGCCTATTGATCACAAAATAGCTAGCACATTTTTAGGTAACAAAACATGTATCCAGGAATTATTTAAAAGAGTCGGATACCAATTCTCGGTCATGTTTAAAAGACGTGCATTTCTTCATTGGTACATCAACGAAGGCATGGACGAATCGGAATTCACAGAAGCTGAATCAAACATGACAGACTTGATCAATGATTACCAACAATACCAAGAAGCTTCAATTGAAGACGTATTCGGTGAAGAAGACCAAGAATACGAGGAAGAAGGTGAGTATGACGAAGAAGAAGGTGAATGTGATGAGGAAGAAGAAGGTGAAGAAGGCGAATATGATGAAGAAGAGGAAGAAGAACAATATGAACAGACTTGGACATTTAGAGAAATCATGGAATTTTTCACATTATGAGAAAAAATTCCTCTAAAAAATTTAAATAGAGAAATTTTTTTCACAACTTGAGTAAAAAAAAAATAGATAAAAAATAGATAAAGTTTCTTTATTTTCTTATTTTTTTTGAAAAAAAATATGAGAGAAGAACATAGATAGAACTATAAAAAGATCAAGAATCAAAAATAAAAAAAAATTGTATTTAAAGTATTTTATTTTTTCGATAATTAAAACGAAAAAATGCCTCAGTTTGAATTGTTTCTAATTTCATTAAAGTTCTTTTTGTTGATTGTATATTTTTCACAATCGAAAAAAACCTTTCCACTTCAGTTGAGGTTGGTTGAATTGATAACAAATCCAAGACATATTTACTTAATCATGGAAAAATATTTTTCATACTTAACCAAAAATGTATTGGACTTTGAGTTTGGATTGTTTCAAGTGTTTTCAGATAATGTTGAAACCTTAACCATTCTCCCAAAATTGAACCATTAATATATTCCAAAATTTCAGGTATGGGCAAATCTTCTTTTCGAATATTTGGTAAAATGTTTTCAGGGCTAAACCAGTAGTACATTTTAATTACATCATCAGCAAGGTTAATTCTTGTTTCATATTGTTGTATACGCGTGAAAAAAAAATTTAATTTTATCTTTTGTTTCTCTGTATTGTGGTTTTTCTGGCACAAAGTTATAAAAATTTTTGTATTCTAATTGAAAAAATAAATTTTTAAAATTTATCCAATTTTTTATTGTCTGGTTAGAGATGCAGTGCGCTTGTAACCCTTGTATCAGTGGTAGAATAAAAGAAGCAATGTATTCTATAAAAACCAATTCTTCTAAGAAAATTTTACTTGAAAGATGTTCAATCAAGATGTTTGACGTTTTTGAGCGTTCTTCTAATTGAATAAATTGTTTCAATTTGTCTTTATTATGAAGCACCTCAATACATGTTTGTAACCAAGTTCCCCAGCGTGTAAGACAAGGTAAAGAAATCAATTTACCATTTTTTTTGTAACCATCTTCTTTTTTCTTCCTGCTTGTTTTCCAGCTTTAAAAAATTTTTTAAGCTTGGAACATACCAGATTTGCAAGATCAAATGAATCTATCAACTTAGCGCTTATTAAATGTAATATATGGCATTCACATATGATATGTTTGATTTCACAAACTTTTGTTAAAGTCTTCCCCAATTTGCAACATACGGGTGCACCATCAGATACAAGTGCTGTTATCTTTTTAAATGGAATTTCATAATATTCTAAAGATTTTCGAATAAAAAGTTCCATATTTGTTGCTGTCATCTCTTGTATTTCATCAAGTTCTAAAACCCACGTATCTGTTGAAGTAGCAGCTAATAACGCAACTAGTGGCCGGGATAAACGATCTGTTGCCTCATCAATTATTAAACAGAAAGATTTATCTTTTTAGTTTATGTTTCAAGGTTTTTTTTTTCATCGTCGAGTAATTGTGGTAGAGTTCTTCGGACAGTTGTTCTCGATGGAAAAGTATGGACCGATCTAATCATTGGTAGATTTTGAACTTGGAACAAGTGTTGTGCCATGTTATAAGATATTCCAGATTTTAATAATATCTTGACAATATCTGATAACGAGCCAAGCGTGTGTGTTTGTAACATTTTAAGTGCATTGCAATGTTTTGATGAAGTAAAGTGTCGTTCCATATTATATTTGATGGCAGTGATAACTGAATTACATTGGGTACATTGAACAAAATAATTTTCATTCAAAAAACAAAGGTTGATTATCTACATTTTTTTATTAGAATGAAATTCGAAAATGTTTCATCCTTTAACCAACTTTCAATATTTTGCAGTTTTCTTATATCTTCTCCAATTCTTGTTTGTATTGTTTTTATAAGTTTACCATTGCTAATTTCTGTTTTGAGCCTCACTCTTCTCTTGGATGGTAAACATAATGTTTCAGAATTGGTTTCTTTTTTTCAATTTGTATTTCTTCTGCCTTTGATTGATCAGTCACTTGATTGTTATTTGGTCTACTGCTTCTTTCTTTGGTAATTGCTGGTATGTTGCTCTTTCCATTCCCCTTGCATCTGCTTGTTATCTTCTTCTTTTCCTTTTCTTTTTCCTTGCACTTCTGCTTGCTTTTGATCACTGGATCGTGCTTCACATTCTTCTTGCACTTCTTCTCAACATTGATTGTTGTATCACGAGTATCACCCATGTTGCCCTTACTCTTCATCTTCTTTTTGTTATCTTCAATGCATTTGCTCTTCTTCTTGACCTTGCTCTTCTTCTTTGCTTTGTTCTTCTTCTTTTCCTTGCTCTCTCCGTTGCTGTCTTGGTTACCCTTGATCGCAACTTCTTTTTTTGAACATTTTCTTCTTTTTCATGTATCTTCACGTTTGGGTCCTTGTTTTCATCCAAATACCCATCAAGTTCAAGGGCCTTCGGAACCAAACTCCTTATATGATCTATCAACATAGTTTCTACGTGAGTAACTCCAGTGAGACTTCTTCGGCGCGGGATACGTCGCATCCTTTCTTTCTTGATTACATTCGTCGTCTTCTTCTTCGATGAATGTTTCTTCTTTTTCGAAAAATGTTTTTTCTTCTTCGATGAGTGCATCTTCTTTGATGTATGTCTCTTCTTCGACGACTGCCTATTCTTCTTAGATCTATGGTTCGACCGTCTCTTTTTTAAAAGTTGTACAAAGTTACTCCTTTTATTCGGCTCAGTGGATATTTTACGTTTCTTTCTTGTTGTCATCTCTATTATGATAATAAAAAAAAAAAAAAAAAAAAAAAAAAAAAAAATTAATTCAAAAAAAAAAAGAAACAAAAAAAAATCAAAAAAAATCAAAAAAAATCAAATCAGTTCAAAAAAAACTTTCAAAAAAAAAAAAAAAAAAAAAAAAAGTAAGAGGAAATAAACAAAATTACCAATTCAGAACAATAAAAAAAAATGATTTTCAAAATGTGAAATTTGTTTAAATTCGATTTGAATTAGAATTTTATAATTCGAAACTGGATTGTTTAGAGTCAAATAAACTCGAATTACTACTCTAAATTCCTCTAAGAAATTTCTCAAAAAGAAATGACGTATAATTTTTTCTTCACAAAAAGAAAATGACTCAGTTTCTATTTAGAGTAAAAAAAAAATTTTTTACTCTAATTTCTTTAAAGCAATACTTCTATCATGAAATATTACTTCTATCCATTGTCTCGGACAAGGAGGAAAAATGATGATAGTGTAACATTTTTTTAATTAGAGAAATCTCTTTCTCTATATTTCTGATCATTTTTCCTCATTTTGTCCAAGTCTGAATATGAAGAAGTAAATTAAATCAAAATTATTTTTTAATATGCTTTGATTATAATTTTGATTTTTTTTCTATGTTTTTTGTTTTTTGTTCTCATTTTAATAATTCCACTTACAGTACTTAATTTTTTTTTTACATTTTATTAATAATTATTTTTTTTTTAATTTTCATTCTTTGAATTATTATTTTTGTTTTTTAATTTTACGATTGAATAATCTTAATTTATGGGGAGTAATAAAATTATATTTCTCTTGATATTATTATATTTTTTTCTCATAAAATACTCTTTTTTTTTTTCAAGAATTGATCCTCTTAAATAAACAATCTGTAAAATTATTGATCTTCTTTTCAAAATGTTTTCAATTTTATTATTAGCATTCAATCTTTATTATTTTATCATTTATTTAAGATTTTTGAATAGTTTTTTTCAGTTATTTTTTTTAATATCACAGATACTAAAATATTTTCTTCTTTTTTCTTCAAATTGTGATTTTTTCATTAAATATGATACTTTTCTGGGAAAATACCCATGGAACACGGATCTTGTCAGTATATTTGATATTTTAAAAAAATTTTCAATTGAGGAATTAAATTTGTTAATATTTTTTCTCAATTTTCAAGAGAAATTTAATTATTTTTTTATGATTTTTTGGAGAAGTTAAAATTATTTCAAAAATGGTCTCTATTTTTAGAGAACAATTAACATAAGAGAGTTCATTTTAAGAATTTCCTTTTCAAAACTAGAACTTTAAGAAACCAATACAATACACACTAATTGGTTATTGTTGGTTTCTTTAATTAGAAAATACTCAAGTCTTATTTAAAAAAAGGAACCCCCTTTTACTGTTCTTCATGAGTTTAACATAACTAAAAATGCCCTTTTAACAATATTAATCGCAACCCTGTAAGCAAAAACAAAGGTATTTGTTTAATAATAAACCCGGATTTAAGTTTTATCAGAAAACTTTTTTTTTGCAAAGAAAAAAGCTTTCCCCATTTTTTAAACTTTTTTTTGATAAGATATCTAGTACTTTTTTTGTCAAGACTCAAGAAAATTTCACACTTTTTTGTTATACTTTGAATTGTTAATAGTAAAGATTTTTTTTAAGCAACTTCATATTGGCAACTATTCAAGCCTTAATGGGAGTATAAACACATAACAACCCTAAAAATGAAATATGTGATAGTTTATTCTAAAATTATATAGGCACTCTTAAGTTTTGATTCTAAAAAAATTTTAAAAAATTAAAAAAATTGAAAAAATCAATTTTATTATTACAAAAGTGCAAAAATTAATGTTTTAATAATTTTGAGTTTTTTTATTTAATCTGTCATTTGAACTAAAACTATAAATCTTTTTCTATGCTTCCCGAAGGGAGAGATTTTTAGTATGTGTTCTGGTTTATAATAGCAAAACATTCAATTTAATAAGAGAATACCAATTTTTGAGGTTGAAACCGAACATTAAAAATTGATAATAATTTTCAGAAAACCTAAAAAAAAAAACAATCTTTAAACATTTTTATTCTATTATTAAATCTAATTTTTTTGCTATTAGGAAACCTCCAAATTTGCTGAATAGAAACCTGTGCCTTGTGTGTACATAGGAAAAGTTTTATAGTTTTTAGAAAAATGACAAATTTAATCAAAAAACTTGTATACAAAGACATTTTTTTTTGCACATGTGTATCAACAATTGAAATTTCAGATAAAATTATTTAAAAAAAAAAAATTCAAATTAATTGAAATTAATTGAATTTTTTTAGGAGATTAAGATTTGAGATATTAGACTTAACCCTTTCATTTTGTATTTTCAGATTATATTTATACAATACTTAGTAATTATTTGATTATAAGCAGATCGGTAAAAATTCACCAATATCAAATATTCAAGAGATCTCAAAATATAATTAAATAATTTTATTTTTTCAAAATTCTATTTTAGTAAAGAGAATTTTAGGTTATATATGTTTTTCTTATTTGTTATTTTTATTTAAATAGTTTCAATCAATTTAAAGCCAATTTATTTTTTTTGATAATATTCTTCTAATATCTTATGAAACAAAATTATGTAAATTAATAAATTCCCCCTTTTTTTACCTGACTTGAAATGGGTTAATAATAGCTGTTATTGAAATGAGGATGAAAAAATATTCAATATATTTTTCTTTTTGTGTAATATGTTGATATTACACAGCGAGAAAAAAAATTGGATACTTTTGACTGCCGAATCTGATAGCGCAAGTTATTGTATGTTTAGAATAAATATACCACAGTGAACTAAACAAATAAAATTTGAAAATTATTAAAAAAAAAAACTATTTTTAGATCTGTTTATTTCTAAAAAAAAAATAAGAACAAAAATGAATACAAAAAAAGACATTTAAAAGTATTTTAATATAATTCTCTAGTTTCCAGTATTTTTCCTCTTGCTTTTCGTTTTTATCTTTTCTTGTAAGTAAGTTTATTTGTTATAAATTTGTATAATTGTTGAAATCACCACGAAACAGAACAAATAATGATCACTAATTGTCAAGCATATTTGATAATACATTATCAAATTGCAAAGATTCGAAATAACCCATTCGTTGGTTATCAAAAATTAATTGATACGATTTATTTTTCATTATAACTTTCTCTTTTTACATCTTCTAGATTCTTTACAGTTTTCTTTTCTTTTTGCACTTCATCAAAATCAAATAATTTTTATAATTTTCCCTTCCTTCCTCAAATTGAATATCTTTCTGTGATTTCAACAACAATTATTCCTCAGGAAATTGCACAAATCTTTTATTATTCTCCATACTTTGTGATCCGTGAAACAAATATTTGAAAAAAAAAAAAAATAAATTTTAATAAAAAAATTCGAATTCTTTTTATAGTAGGGAAAAAAATATCTGGCATTAAAAATAATCCATGACAAGATTATAAATTGTGAATTTGTGGAAAATTGTTGTCTAATTGTGAATATTTTCAATCAAATCCTTTTTATAAATAACCAAAATTTTTTATGAGCCAAGTGATAAACCTACCTTAAGTTAATTAAGTATGGGTTTCTCTAAAATACTTGAGTAATTGCTTGATAATCTATGTAGATCAACTTTTTTTTGAAAAACGATTGAGCTTTATAGAGCTTTACTAGAGTTTGGAAAATTATAATTTTTATTCTTTTTTTTTTGACTGATCGAATGGTTTTTTTAATAAATTTGATTTCATTAACAATCATTCTAATAAGTGAGCGAGTTAATATTTTAAAAGTTTGATTCTTGAAAAAGGAATTTGATTTTAATCAAATAAAATTACATAACAATTTTACGATTATTCGAATTAAAAATCTTGTTATGGATTATTTTCATGTCAGATATTTTTTTCACTACTTTAGTGTTTTTTATTTTTTAATCTTTATTTGATAGACGAATTTCAAATTTTGAAAGAATCTTTTTGAAATTCCCTAACCCAAATAAAAAAATTGAAATTTTCAAGATAAAAAAAAAAATAAAACAAAAAGTATTTTAATTTTATAAATATTTTCAAAGTTATTTTTTTTTTAAATCCTCTCATCATCCAAAAAAGCTGAGTTACATTAATAAAAACATATTTAGAATACCAATTTTGAAAAAAAAATTGATAACCAATTATTAAAAATCAAGAGGAAACCTCAAATTTTCTTAAATGCCTTTGTACAGTTAATTTTCAAAAATTTCAGACTTTTATAAGCTACTAAAATTTTTATTAACAATAAAAAAAGTAAACTTTGAAAGATCCAATTTTAATACAAATTATTAGAGTATTGACGAACAAAGATCTTTGATCAAGCAATAACTGGTTTATTTTAGTGAATTCGTAAAAATATATGAATCATAATTCTCAATAGCAGATATTTTTAATATCACCTAGAAAGAGAATGGTAATCAAATTATTATTCAGAAATGAACAAAATTGCAAGAATTATTATTTGAAACGGGCTAGTTAATACCAATAATTAAAAAAAAAAACAAAAATAAAACCTAAAATATATTTTGGATTTTATTCTGAAAAATAAATAACAAAAAATGTTTTATATTCTACCAATTTTTTTAATAATTTTAAAAAATTTTCTCTCATATAGAATTTCCCAAAATCATCTTAAAATTTCCAAATTCAAACAAATTGATCAATTTGATCAAGAAATTTTCAACAGTTATTTTTTGTTATTATTGTTTGTTAAAAACATTCAAATTGGAAAAGTCAGATGGTTAAAAGTCTCTTTTAATTTTCACTTTTTTCCAAAATATTAAAAGTTGCTATACATGATATCCATAAAATTTAATTAATTTGATTTATCTTACAATTCTTCTATTATTAATATTAAGAAACTCTCACGACCACCCAATAAAGTTATTTTGAATAACAAAAAGTTAACAATTCACAATTTGAAAATATCAAAATTGAAAGAGAAACAAGCGTCGAGAAGTAGATCTAAAGTATAAATTAATGGAACACCATTGTAGATATGTTATTTTTTCTTATTTGCTTAGCCGATCCCAGAAGAAAAATGATAACTTGAATATTTGGAAATATTAATTATTTATCTTTTTTTTAATTAAGGAAAAATAACAAAAAATGAGAAATTTTATTATTCATCTCATAAAAAGAATAGTTGTATTCCTCATTTAGGCTTTAAAAATGTTTTGTTTATGTTGTTGTGTGTATTTCACTCGTTATATTAAAAAATAGGATTTCTATTTTTTCAACAAAAAAATGCAAATATTTAATTTCAATTTTAACCAAAATAAAAATCAAATTGTTTTCTTTATTCAAATTCCCACGTATAAACAAACTATTTGATTCAACCCCTTTTAGCGGATTTTAAATTATTTTGTTACAAGTAACAAAAAAACCATCCAACGTCAAAAATATTTTTATATTTTTTTCAATTTTTAGTATAAGATTCTGGGTGTTAGTTGAGCCCAAATAGTGAACCAAGAGTTGCTTTTAACAATATTCCAATCAAATTGTGATATTTATATACATTGAAACAAAATCCTTTAAAACACACACACACACACACACACACACACACACACACACACACACACACACACACACACACACACACACACACACACACACACACACACACACACCAATGAAGTCTATTAAAGCCATATTCCAAGTATAAAAGAAATAAAATCCGTTTTTTTTCTCATTTTTTTTTCAATCTCCTTTTTCAAAAACCCCATTAACAAAAGGTTGCCTGAAATGTAAAAACGATTACTATTCAAACCGAGCCAAATACTTGGTTCAAAACTATAACTTATAGCTATTCCAAAAAAGTTAATTTAAAAAAAAATGACAAAAAAAAAATATGGCCATTTTTTGCTATTATACTGGGACTAGTACTTTCATCCATATGAAATCATCAGAGAATTAATTTATCAACACTCCAAAAAATATAAATAAAAATAAAAAAAAATTGAAAGTATTTTTAATAATATTTTGGATTTTTATTCCTTCTTTTTAAGTTGATCCATTTTTTAAAAAATATTTGAACTGTTCGAACAATTAATTCATTATCTTTCTGTTTATTAGACTTGGCGAATAAGAAAACACATTCGTTTTGTTTTTTTTTCTTTCCGTATGATTGTATTTTAAAAATTTTTTTATCGTTTAAATGCTCAACTTGAAATTCGTGATTATAAGGAATACTTATATTCATTTTTTTACCTTTAATTTTGATTCCAGATTTTTGGATTAATATATAACCAGGCATTATTGGGAATAGGCGTTTCACGACAACGTAAACAAGGAAAGTGACCTTTCCGTTTTGATAATAATATTTTGGGGCAAAGTCTTCAAAATAATGCCAGTTAATTTTATTGTATTGCATTTGATCAAAATATTTTTCATTGTTTTGTTGAATCCTTATGATCGTTTGTCTTTCTTTCGATGATGGAATTTCAACCCAAGATCCGATCAACGGTGTGCTTTTGGTCTTTTTTGAATTCTGTTTCGTTTGCTCACCTGTTTTATTCTTTTTCTTGTTCTGGGTGTGGTGATCCTTTTTGCTTATCTTTGCTTTTTGGAACTCGATGGCCTTTTCGATAAACGTGTCCAATTGCGCCTCTATTGCATTGTAGTCGCTTTGGAAATTTCGAACCGATTTTGGGAGTTTGCTCTTAAATTTTGGTAGGATGGTGTTGGTGTCAAGCCTGTTAAGATCCACATGCCCAATTAGGGGGTTTTTCCCAATTCTTTTTTCTTTGCCCCGCGTGGAATTGTAAGTCCAAAAAAGAAAGACTAGGCACGATCGAATCTCCTTATTTTTCATTTTGATCCCTATTTCTTTTAAATCCTCTCGATCGGTTAAGAGGATTTCGGTGTCGCGTATCCTTGAGACACACCACTCAAGGTTGCCCCAAGATTGGATCTCAAAGGCAACACTTTGGTCTTTGTTTTCAACTATTAATTGACTTTTGTTGATCACCAAGAGCGATTCTTTCCAATTGTCATTACAATTCTCATCGACTTCGATTTGAATCTCAAATTCGCCCAACGCAATCCACGAACAAGCCAAGTTGTACGCGTTGACATAATGATCTTTGTCTGTTGTAATGGCTTCAATGGACGCCCTCTCCAAATGGAACAAATCAATCTTGCTCCAATTGTAGCACGTGTTCAAGATCAACAACAACTCTAAGCGATCGTGATCAGCTCTACTGGCATGAGACGTTTCATCCCAGATCCTTCCAATCAATGTGCGTGCACACTCAAGTAACAATAAATCATTGTTTTCTTGTAAAGTTATTTGAAAAAAACCTCTTGTGTAATGCCCTTTTACTCCGCTTTTTAATTCTTCCTCATTGCTGTTCTCATTTTCACTTTCAGATTCACTTAGACTTACACTGTCACTTATGCTTTCACCAATACCTTCGCTTATACCTTCGCTTACACTTTCACTTTCACTTTCACTTTCACTTTCACTTTCACTTTCGCTTTCGCTTTCACTTTCACTTTCACTTTCGCTTTCGCTTTCACTTTCACCTTCGCTTTCGCTCTTTGAAATATTTTCTTTTTTACTTGCATTTTCACTAACGCTCTTTGAATTGTTTCCCCTTTCAATTGCTCTTTCACTTGCCTTTTCACTTTCACTCTTTGAATTATTCTCTTTTGTTTTTAGATTTTCTTTCTCATTATTTTTCTTAATCTTATTCTCATGTTCAAAATTGCTTAAAGAATCGTCTGTGTTTGAAGTCAAAGACTTGGTTGATTCAGATAAATCTATGTCTTCGTCCTTAAGTCGATCTTTTACGGTTTCATTGGGATCCTTTTCGTAACTATAATCGGAATCTGAACTAAAACTATAATTTAGTGATGAGACACTCAGGCCACTACTCATACGACTTGATTCCGAAAGTATATTCCCACTGCTTGAGGGAGACTGTAGATTTGTCATCTTGATTTTGTTTGTTTTTTTTTTTTTGGAGTTCTCTTTGGATTAATAAAAGAAAAGTTAATTATTGAAAAAAATGGAAAGTTGAAAAAATAAACAAAATTTGGGTTTGGGTTATTCTTCAAAGATATACTGTTGGTTCTGAAAAGGCAACAACCTACAAACGAAACAATGGCTATGATTGTGGAAAAAAGAAGAACAGAAGAAAAAAAAAGTTAAACTCTATTTTTAATTGGGAAAAGGAAAGAGAAACTGAAAATGAAATGTAAAATCAATTCTAAATGCAAAAAAATGAGTGTTTAAAGATAAAATGGATGAATAAACAGAATAACCTTTTTTTGGGGATACTACTAGTTGATCGAAAATAAATGGAACAAAATTTTCATACGTGTTTCTAAAAAAAATCACAGCTTATAAATCATGTAACATTTCAAATTTTTAAATCCATAAAATCAGCTTAAATTATTAATTTCTCCTCTTTGCTAAAATTGGGAACTTTGATGAATAATTTTAATTCTTGGAATGTGATTAAAATGAGAAATCCGAATGAAAATTTTGATCTTTTTATTTTATTATTAAAAGTACCTTTCGATTAAGATTTTTCTTTGTTTCTTATTCTTAGGAAATTTGTTCAAAAAAAATAACTATTTTTGAGATCTCCAAAATAACTCACTGAATTTTGAAAATAAAAGAGATCAAAATTCGGTCTGTCAATTGGTTTGATTTTAGTCCTACGAATAATTCTTTGTTGTTAATGTATTTATTCTATTTATTGATTTGACTTTTATTTTCGAGTAATTTTTACAATAAAAGATAGTTTTGGACTTTTTTTAAAGTTTTCTTTTTTTTTCCAAAATCATTTTGTTTTAAATAACTGCAACATTTTTTTTTTTTAATTTTGAATGAAGGAAATTTATTCACTCGTGGGGTTATTAGAATTTCCATTTTTTTAAGTAATAGAGTAATACCTTTGATTTTTACTCTAATATTTAGAAGAAATTAATAATCACCACTAGGGTCTAGTCATTTACCGTGGGTTTGTCCGATAACCAAGGAGTGACCTGAAACCAAACAGGGAAATGTGAAATTGCCCTTCTTTTGATTGAAAAAATATAAATAAAAAAAAAATCTTGAGAGGATCTCTCATTGGCAAAAAATTCAATTCAAAAAGAAGTCGAAAAAGAATTCTTATTGGCAGAAAATTCAATTTAAAAAAAAAGGTTTAAAATCATTCTCAAATTCCAAAAAATTAAAATTTTTAAAAAAAATTATTTCTTTTTTTAAAATTTCCAAATTGGGTGAAATTTCTTCAATTTAAAACAAATTGTTTTATTTCAGTATACAATTAATTTAATTCGGTTTAATCTAATATATGGTTCTATTTCAACCTCTCTAAAATTGACCAAGTAAGGATTTAGTAACATTCTTTCGATAAAAATAACTCATTGGAGAAAGGAAAAAAAAGAAAAAAAAAATCTTCAAGATCTCAAAAATCTCGAAAGAGCAACTTTTTAAAATGATAATTCACAACCAATCTAATTGGAAATTTAGTGTACCTCTTTGGTAATTTTTTCTTAAAATGTTTTCTTTTTTTGATTGTTGCTTTTGGGAGATCGATGCTACATCACATGTTGATTAGTTTTATGATTGTGATTAGTCAATCATCAAAATAAAAATTTTTTTTTTTTAATTTTAGAAAATGATTTTTAACCATACTGACTCCAGACTTTTAATTTTTTTTTTAATTTTTGAAATTAAAACAAAATCAATAAATATTCGTAACAAAAATAAAAAATTTTAAATAAAAGAATTAGCTGACCAAAAATTTTCCGTTTATTTTGAAAATATAAACATTTTCAGGATAAAACAAAAAACCTCAACTGACAATCCCTTTATATTTTCGACAATTTTTATGAATGACCCACAATCTTTGATTTTTCTCTATTCTTTTATGTTATGAAAAGGTTTTTTTGGGTTATTTTTTAATTTTAGAAATCAAAAAAAAAATTGAACAAATTTTCTTTTAATTTCTCACATTAAATACAAAACATTGTTAGCTTTTCTTGAGTTTTCAGTTTATTTGTGAAGTGCTCTAGGTTTTTTTTTTTTACTTTTTGAAATGAACAGAAGATTTGAACAAATTTTCGGTTTATTTCAAAAAAGTAAAAAAACCAAACGAAAATCTATAGTTTTTATAAATAAAACCGAAAATCTCAAGAAAACTGCGACTATATTTTTCAAAATTTAAAAGAATTAAGTAAAATCATAGATTGTTCTCTATTCTTTTGAATTCTGGAAAAGAAAAGTGCCTAGTTTTTTTTTCATTTCAAAAATGAAAAAGAAAATTTCAAAAATTTTCCTTTTTATTCTCAAATTAAAAAAATTAGCAATTTGACAACACTTTAATACACTATATAGTACTTCTCTACTTTCTAAATATTTGTTTAGCTTTTTATTTTTAATAAAAAATTATAATTTTCTTAAACATTTATCAATGAAAATAAATAATGAGTCTTTATTTTGAATAATATCAAAGATATTATTTTTATTAATTTTATTAATTTTATTAATTTTATTAAATCAAATTAATTCTTCAATTCAAGTTATTTATCTTTTAATAAAAAATTTGAGCAACCACATAAAAAATGATCGATATCTTCATCTATTTCTAAGCTGAAATATATTTTATATTAATTATACAATTTTCTTTTTATTTTATTCTTATCAAAAACCGTATTTATTTAAACCAAATGCGAAATATAAGTTGTAAAAGTTTGAAAACAAAAATTAACTATTGAATGTCTATTTAAATTTATTGTAGAGTATCATTGGGTTTTAGGTAAATATATTAATATATTTTCATATAATCATTTTAATCTAGTCTTTTTTTTATGGATTACCAGGTTTAGCTTTTTTTGACTTTTCAAAATTAAAAGAAAATACTGTTAGATTTTTTTTAATTTCAAAAATTAAAAAAAAAACTAGGCACTCTACGGCACTTGACAACACTCTACATCACTCTACGAAACACTCCACAAGAATATTTAAAAATAATTAAAAACCAAAAAAAAATATTTATTAATCAAAAATATTTCATTTATCCATCAAACTCAACAATTCTAAAATCCAGAACCTTTACTAACTGCTTAAATAGATATTACCAAACCACCAATAAAAACACAAAAAAAATTTGTCCTTTATATTTAAAATATGAACATAAAGAGATAATAGAAAATATGGATTAATTTTTATGAGTATGGACTTACTATACAAAAGATAGATTAATATTGTTTAAGAAATTTATAGATTAAATTTTAATGAAATAATTTTAGGATATGAGACACATGTGCAAAAAGTGAGGTTGTAATATTTGAAGTTTTTTCAACTAAATTTGTCATTTTTCCAAAAACTATAAAACTTTTCATATGTGTTCCAAAGGGAGAGGAATTTATTCAGTGAGCTTATGGTCCTAAAGATTAAAAAATTCGATTTAATAATACTGATAAATTCAAAATAATTTCAGAAAAGTTTTTAGTTCAATTCCCCATTTTTATAATCTCATATCTCAACATTATACAACTCGAGAGAAAGAATCATTTGAGGGTAAACCAAAATTTCAAAGTTTTTTAAGCATTTTAAACTAATAAAATGCTTTTTTAAAAGCTTGTGTAAAAAAATTTGTAAAATGGAAAATAAAGTAAAAATTTACAGATATTTATTTAAATTTATACATAGAATAAAATTCCTTCTGGTTGAAACATAAATTCAAAAATCGAAAATAATTTTCAGAAATTTAAAACACAAAAAAAAACACAAACTTTTTTATTCTTTCATTCCCTAATAAAAATTTTTTCTTATAACATCTATATAACATTTCTACAACAAAATTTCTTTTAACATGATGATTTTTTCAATATTTTTTTGAAAAATATTCTTGTAACAGGTTTATAACCGGTTACAAATTTTATAACACATTTTATAACAAAGATTTATGTTATAAAAGTTTTTATTATAAATTTTTATAACATTTGATACGTTTAGAAC
Organism: Anaeramoeba flamelloides; assembly: GCA_027625915.1. NCBI lineage: Eukaryota > Anaeramoebidae > Anaeramoeba > Anaeramoeba flamelloides. Next base: position 4,150,630 of record JANTQA010000060.1, on the reverse strand, counting down.
ACTTATACAACAGGTTTATAACAGTTTTTAAAAAACTTTTTTTATTTTTTTTTTTTATTATTATTTAACAGGGGAGTTTTTAATTCCTCTTATTTGCCCAAATTCCTAAATTATGATTTAGGAATTTTGTTAAAGACTCAAAAATAAATTTATTACCCACTAGGGCTAATAAATATGATGAATCTCTTTTTCTAATAATATCAAAAATAGTAATAATATTATTTTTTAAGTAATTAGAGATGTTAAATTTTTTTAATTCAGATATCAGATTTTACGATTATTTTCATAGGCTGGGCAGTTCCAGAAAAAACTTTTTTTATTAGGGATTAAATCGATTTTTTGCTAATTAAAAACCTTCAAGTCCACTGACATAAAACATCTCGCTTTCGCGCACATATGAAAAGTTTTATAGTTTTTGAAAAAATGAAAAATTTAGTTGAAAAAACTTCAAATATTACAACCTCACTTTTTAAAGATTAGGATCTTCCAATTATTTTCATGTATTAATAATCGTAAAATCTCTGATTTTATGCATAAACCCCTGAAAGGGGATTTAAGTCTCAGGGCAACTAGATTGTAATTTACACGATATCATCAATAAAAAAAACCAAAAATAAACCCTTTTTTTAATGAAACTAACATCTTTTGGAAACCTAATTTATTGTTAAAATTAATGAAAGTGAATAATAAGAAATTCATTTAAAGAAAGTTCAAGTCTTTGAAATTTTATGAAAAGAATCAAATTTTTTTTATTCTCATTTCCAAAAGGGTCTGACTAAAAGTAAAAATTGTAAAACTTTTTTCAATGAGCGTAGACAGTTCATAAAATAACTGAAAAGTAAAAAGCTTGAACAAAATCTTGTTGGAATTTATTTGAAATATTTTCCAAATTATAAATACTAATTATAATTTTAAAGAATTTCACTTTCAAACGAAAAGCTATTTTTGAGATCAAATCTTTTTTCATTACTCTGATCAGTTTGATCCCTTATTTTTAAATTAATTCTAGAAAATTACAAAAATCATAAAGTCTTGAAAATGTGATCTTTGGGATTTGTTCAGTACAAATTTCAAAAAATCAAAAAGAAAACGAAAAGTTAGCCTTTTCCCTTTCGATTAAAAGTTTTATTTTAATTTTTTCTTAATTGGGTACTATTTCGTTTTTTAGACTAATGAATAAATAAAAAACCAGAAAAACGTTTTTGTTTAAAACGAAAAAACACGAACACACCCGCACTCTCTTTTAACTCAAAGCAAAAAGTCAAAAAATCGTTTAAAAAACATTTATTATTTTTTCCAAACTTTTGTTTTCTGTTTACTAATGGATACCAAAGAAAAACTTTATCGAGCTTTATTTAATTACAAGCCTAAAAAATCCAAAAAATTTGCCTTTGTTACTGGAGGCATGATTGTTCTTACCAATGAAAAAGAAGGGTGTGTAATGTGCGAAGGTCGCGTACAAGATACAGACCGAATTTTCCGATTCCCTCGTGCTTTTGTCATGAGTGATGATCTTTTTGGTGAATCTGTTTTAAATGTGATTTACCAAGGGCAGCTGTCCAAAAAACCAAACAAAAAAAGGACTCGATATAAAAAAAGATTTTTTAAGCTGTACAGCTCCCATTTATTTTGGTTTAAAAACGCAATGGTACTTTTCTATCTTTTTTTTTTTTTTCTTACTTTTATTGTTTTATTCTTTGAACATCTTTTTCATTTTTGGAGAATTTTTTCTGTATATTCCGAAACTCAATCTTGCATTGTCTTCTTATGATTTTTTTTCTACACGTTATTAGTGCTTAGATCCTCTTGGGGGAATACTTTTGAACTCTTGCAAAACTATCATTATCAATAATAAACACAAAAAGCAATTCCTATTAAAAACCCAGGAAAAATCATGGTTGATTAAATGTAGCGATCAGCTAATAACTAAAGACTGGATTAACTTTCTTAATTTTCAAATAAACCTTTCAGCCCGAGAAGTAACTAATTTTTTTATTAATTTTCGACGAATTTTTTCAACTACCCAATTTTGACAAAATTATTCCCTTCGCATTATTTTTTTTAAAATGGATCCTTAAATAACCAATATCACATAATTACCTTCGTAGAAAAAACATGAAAACATTACGAAGCACTATAGGGAAACGAATTTGAATTTAAATCTAACACCAATTCGAACTCGCTCACAAACCCTTTCTCATCCAAAAAGCCACCCAAATTTCAAGCAAATTTCAAATAATAGTATGTGCTCGAGCCAGAGTAAGTTAAAAAAAATGAACAGCCTAAGAGTAGTCAACAAAAGAAACCAATCGGTTGACAAAACGACTAAAAATAAACCAATAGTCAAAAAGAAGGAAGAAAATTTAAATATCATCTCGATCAACAAATCTACAATACTGAAAATTATCCAAGGGCTTGTTTCAGTAATCGAAACTCATGGTAAAGTATTCCTTGTGAACTAAACGAATAATTTCATTTGCATAATTCTTCTTTTTTCTTTTTGAAATTCTTCTTTTTTTTTTTGTTTTTTGTATTTTTTTGAAAAAATTGATTCAATATTATAGGAATTAACGAAGAAGGTATTTTTCGAATCTCAGGCCAACTTCACGAGATTGAATTACTCAGAAAAGACTTTAACGAAGGAAGAGAAATCGTTTTCAAAGAAAAGAGCAATATCCATAACTATTCAGGGCTTTTAAAATTAATTTTGCGTGGATTTCCTGAAACCATTTTAACAAACAATTTATATGAACAGATCCTTAGAATCTTAAGTAATATATTTAAACTTTAGTTTTTGACTTTGTTATTCTTTTTTTTTTTTTTTTTTGAGATAATGGAAAATAATTATTCGTCTTGAAATGTGATCAAAAAACTTTTAATTTTATATTTTCCGAAGACAAGGCGATCAAAGACCAAAAAAAAATTCAATAATCATTTCTGAATTTAACAATTAAATTTTTTTAAGAAAGAAACTGCTGTTACAGCTGTTTCAACTCAGGTGTGAATCACACTCATTCGTTGAATGGTCGGAAAACATTTTGAATTGACTCAGAATGTTTCCCAACCATTCAACGAATGAGTACGATTCACACCTGAGTTGAAACGGCTGTAATTAGAAAATAAAAGGAATAAAATTTTCATTCAACTTTTTAAGAAAACCAAAACCAAAGAATTCCATAAAATAAATCACCAAAGTCCAAAAAAAAAAAAATACTGTGAGTAAAAAAATAAATCCAACACAATTTTCATTCAGCTTTGCAAAAAATGATTTCATAAATCATGTCACATTTCAAATTTTTCATACCTGAAAAGAATCTTTAAATTATTAATTTCCCTTTTGTAGAATTTTGGAAGAATAGTGATTTATTTATATTCTTGAGATGTGAATTTTTTTGAGAAAGCTGAATGAAAATTTTGATCTTTTTATTTTGCAATTAAGGTTTACAATCCTTGAAATTTGAAAATAAAGATTATCTTGAGTCAGGTATAGTGGTTGTTAATTTGGTTCTTATCTGATCGATCTTGTACTTGGTATGGGTTTTAAGAGTTGTTCAAAATGGTTATTTTTGACAATTTAGTTTTTTTTTTTTTCCGAAATCTGAATTGAAGAGTATAAGACTATTATATCAGAAGTAAAGTTATTAAAAAAAATGTGATTTATGGGTTGTCAATTGAAATTTTTAATGATGTTTGGTTTTATTGGTAACTTTTAAATAAAAAAAAATTTTTTTCATTTTGTTTTTTTGACAAAACAATTAAATCAAATTTTTCTTCAACAACCCAAAAATCAAAATTTATTCTTAAACACCTACATATCTATTAATCTTACATTCTTTAATTCGGATTTCGGAAAAATTAAATTGTCAAAAATTCCCATTTTGAACAACTCTTAAAACCCATACCAAGTACCAGATCGATCAGATAAGAACCAAATTAACAAGCCACTATGCTTGACTCAAGATAATCTTTTTTTTTCAAATTTCAAGGATTGTAAACCTTAACAGTACTATTTGTTAAAAAATAACTGGTCTAAATTATCAATCAAGCGTCTCAAAAAAAGTTTTCCAAGACAAGCAAAATATACATTATTGTTAGAATCAAATTATCATAATTAAAATTTTCACTCAAATTTCAATATGGAACCTTAAAGTAAATTTCTAAAAATAACATTTTTCATTGGTTTTGTGGAGACTTTGGGGGTTTCTTCAACTAAAGGTAAGAGAAAAATATTTGCGAATTTGAAATGAAAATTTATCATTTGTGAATTGGAAAATAGCAGCAGATAATACCCAAAAGAAGTTATAGTATTATTTATCTGAGGAATTGGATATTAGGCTAGTGTTATATATAAATTTTAGAGTTTTGATTTTCTTTAAAAAGCTAAATGAAAATTTTGTTCTTTTTATTTTTCAACAAATAGTAATCATTTAATGACTACATTCCCACCTACCTCCCCGAGGTTGTTGAGTTATTGTGTTATTTTAGAGCAATTCACTTTCCCAAAAAGACTTTTCATTCTGAAGAAAATGGACAAAAAATCTACTAATTAAAAAGTCAAAAACAACAATACAAACAAAAAAAAAAACTAATTTCCAAAAACTTTTTATGAAGGTAAATTTTAAGGGACTAGTCTCGATTAAATTTTTTTACCTAAATTTAATTGAGATTGAGAAAAAAAATTGCCAATTACTTGTATTTGAAAGACCTATTTTATTTTATTTTAAACATATTTCTAGATAAGGAATCCTTATTTATAAATTGGTCAAAAAAAAAAAAATAATAGAGACTAGTCCCTCCAAAAAAATGACTTTAAGGAATTTTCAAGAACATGTTTAAAATTTTAAAACATTCAAAACTTGTAAAAGTAACTCTAAAACAATATTTACAACATCTTGGGAAATTGTTTGGTGTTTATAGATTTGAAATGGAAATTATTAAAAATTAAAATTAACTTTTGGCACGATCTAAAAAGGTAAAAATTGTTGGAAATTCAAATTGTGGAAATTTCCTATTTTTTCTCAAAGAAATTCTCAGTGGATACATTTAACTGAAATTATAGAACTCTTAAAAAAGCCTTTTTATCCACAATTTCACCATTTTCTTTGAAAAATTAGTCCTTAAATTCAATAATCATTTTCCAATTCATAAACTAAAATTTTTATTTCAAATTCCTCAAATATTTTTTTCTAATTATTAGTTGAAAAAACTCTAAATTCTTTACAAAATCAATTAAAAATATTTTTTTAAGAAATTTACCACAAGCTTCCTTTTTGAACTGTGACAAAAATTTAAACTTTTTTGATTTTGAAAACTGAGCGGTTTCAGGTTGTGAAAAAAAAAAAAAAAACAAAGAGGGAAATGTTAAAAAAAAGTGTGACATTTTTTTTCAACATTTCTTGTTTTTTGTTCGTTTTTCACAACAGTTATCAGCGATTTAAAAAAAATTAATTGCTGTTCTTTTTCAATTAAGAAATGTAAAATTTTATGTTCAATTTCCCCAAAATATTTTACTCTAATTATTAACTGAAAAAATCCAATATCTTTACAAAATTAATTACAAAATGATATGTCTCGAGATTTGATTAATCTATTCCTTCTTGAACTTTTGAAATAAAATTTTTAATTCGATCAAATTTAATTTTAACAGTGTCTCAAAAGTTTAAAAAGGAAAAAGCGATATTAGGAACATATAATTTTCGATTTTAATTGGTTTTGAAGGTGTTAGTGTTTTTTCCACTCTTTGCAAAAAAAAAGACAATTGATCTATTGGCCAAAAACAAAGATTACATTTTTTTATTGAGAAATTTCAGTTATTGGAAAATGAAAAAATTTGACACTGATTTGCAATTCTTTTTTTTCTTTTTTTCTGGAAATACTAAAATTAAACATCAAATTTTAACATATACTTTTAAGAATGGCTGGGAATTTATTTAAGAATCATTATTTGAAATTATTCTTTTTGAATCATTTGGCTTATTGTTTTGAGAATTATGTGATACTTTTCTGTATTTCTCAACTTATTTATTTTTTTAGATCTCATAATAATTTTGAGGAGAGAAAAGGTAATAATGATTTTCAAATACTTTTATTTTAAAAAAAGACTTAACAACACTTTTAAAAAATATCCATTAAATATTGAATCAAAAGTTCCAATCAACACTTTGAAAAACTTTGAGTAACGACATTTTGAAAAGAGCTAAAATTAAAAGAATTTTTTTATTTATTTTCAAAGAACATGAAAATTGAAAAAGAAATTAATACTGATAAATTAAAGTACTTTTGATAAACTTTTTAGTCAATTTCCATTTTTGTAAATCTATCAACTCAACTTTTCAAACAGTTCTTTAGAACTTAATATTTTATATACCAACTAATTTTACAAAGTTAATTAAGATTTAAAGCAATATAGTACTTTAATCAAATCTTTTGTTTAAAAATTTGTAAAAAGGAAAACAAAATAAAAATTTTATTTATTTATTTGAATTTATCAGTATTTAGCATTTTTGATTTTTTATACTTTTTACCTTTTCCAAATTTCCCTTCTTAAGTTACTTGGGCTCTATGTTCCTTCTCTTTTTGTTTTTTTTAGGTGTTTGGGAAAGGTAAAAAAGTATAAAAAATCATTATAAGAATTGGTTGACCTGATCATGACTAACCCAACCAAACTTGTTCATGATCAGATCTTCGACGAATTGACTTATGCAACTGAACTGAATCCAACGAATGCGATCTGAAACCAACCAAAGTGAACCGAATTGAACTTTCCGTACTATCTGTCGAGTCGGTATCTTGTACTGGGATTTTGCGAAAACAAGATTTGGGAAACTTACAAAAAAAAAAAAAATAAAATAATAAAAAAAATAACACAAAAAAAAAAAAAAAAAAAAAAAAGCAAAGCAACTGAAAAGAAAATTTCGAAAACCAAATCTTATTCTTAAAAACTCAGCACTTTATAGATTCAACCCATCTATAAAGTTCTAAATCAAAAATTTAATAAACAGCCTTTTTTCATTTGATCTATAGTTGTTCAAATATTTAGAACTCTTTATTAAAACAACCTATGGTGGCGATCCAAAAAAAAACGCCATAAAAGGAAACAACCACCAGCCCATTCAACACTTAGGCACAAAAAAAAACTTTTCACTGAAAGTTTTTTCTTTTTTCTATTATTTTTTGACTCTCTTTCATTTCTTGCTTTTCTTTCTCTTTTTCTTGTCTTTTTTCCGAAATAATTTATTCTTTTCATTTTTTAAAGAAAAGATATCCTTTGAGCTGTAGTCCTGCTTACATTACAGTTAGGATAAAAAAACCCTAAATACAATTTTAGAGTTTCAGGCAAATAAGAGGTAATTTTGTTGAATACTCCTCCCTTAAATTACAATAAAAAAAAAGTATTTAGCATTTTTAATTGAAAGAATCGATTACAAAATACTTCTTTGAAAATTATTGTAGTAAAATTGAAAGTAAAGTAAAAATTTTCAGACAATTATTTGAATTGATCAGTAAGAAAAACTTTCAGAAATTTTTTTTTTTTTTGGAACTTGCTCGATTCCGAAATATTTTTTTTTCTTTATCATCTAAATTACTAATTTACGATTAATAATCAGAGTGGGTGCCGTAGAGTGCCTAGGTTATCTTGAGGTTTTCTATTTTATTAGTTAAGTGTTCTAGGTTTTTTTTACTTTTTGAAATAAACCTAAAATTTATTAAAATTTTCTGTTTATTTCAAAAATTAAAAAAAACCTAACGAAAATCTATCGATTTTCCTAATAAACAGAAAACTCAAGAAAAGCTAACGGCGGTTTTCCAGAATTCAAAAGAAGGGAGTAAAATCTTCGATTTAACTCAATTATTTTAAATTCTGGAAAACCTAGTGGCTGTAAGAGGATCTTTGATCACTCCCTTCAATCAATAAAAAAAGAAAAATTGTTTTTAATTGTTCATATATACATAAAAAATGTGAAAAAAAATTCATTTCATTTTTCTTTTTTTTCTTTTTAAAAACAGAGATCACAAATTATAACATAGTTCTTTGAAAACTCTATTATAAAAAGGAAAAAAAAAGTAAAGTGAAAACTATTTCCCATTTATTATGTAAATACCAGTAATGAAAAGATTAATTTTTTTTTTTTTTTTTTAATTCATGGAGATTCTGCTAATCTTTAAGCCATTATTAAATTCCATGAAGTGAAGTTATACTATATTTTTACATCTAACAATACAAAACAAATAAAATAAAATTTGTACAAGATAGATAATATTTATCATAACGCTAGATTATATTATTTTTTCAAAAGCTTATTAAATATCTATTTTTTTGAAAGTAGATTATATATCAAAAAAAAAAAAAATAATAATTACTGAGGTAAAAATAATTTAAATTTGAAAATTCCCACTAGTAGTTCTGGAAAGACATGTAAGACATTTCCAAAAGGTGGTGATTAATTTTGATACTTGAAATAATACTCAATCGTTTTTTTTTTATATTATTATAGAAGAAGTGTAAATTACACTCTATATGTCCTTTTACTTAAATTTCCTCTCAAAGGTAATTTAAGCGTAAAATCATAGATTTCACGATTTTACAAGGGAAAGACACATCCCAGAATTTTTTTATGTTGAAAAAGCAAAAAATTATAAAGAAAAAAGGAAAAAGAAAAAAAAAAAAAAAAAAAAGAAATTTAAAAAGGTTATAAGAAGCAATTGGTAAAAAATCAAAAAAAAAAAAAACAATGCTATCATTAATTAAGAACTCCCAAAATCACAGCCACGATAATTTTGGTTAATTTAACTTAATTAGATAATTGATGATGAATCTTCGTTTTGGGATAGTTCCTTTTTTAATTGTTGACATTTCTAATTTCTTTTTGATCTAATTTGCTTTAAAACTTTGGTACATTTTTAAGATTTGCTTTTTTGTTTTTATTTTCAAGGTTACCCATACTTTTGTATTTCAGTATCTCTCAGTATTAGCAAGTGGTCACTTGATCTTTTTCCTTTTATAAACTCTTCTTCCTAAAATAAAGAAGATTCAGACAGGGAAAAAATGAAAAAAAATATAATATTTTCTCCTTGACAAGTATTTCATATTTGTTAATTGGTAAGGGAAAAATTTAGAGGGACATTGATACTAAACTATTTTTCAGTCAAAGGGGCCCAGTTATAATGGTAGAATAACATGTTTTTAAATGGTTTGTATAGATATTAGAAGAAAAATTTTATTTTGGAAATTTTCAAAATTTAAAAACATGTATACACATTTTTGGTTTTTTTTTTTCGATTTGTTTTTTAAAACGTAATTCAGTTGCAAAAATATTTTTTATTTCAAGATCAATAGTCACTTGGTAAAAATATGTTATTCTAAGGTCATTGAAACCATGTAAATATTGTTGAGAAATCCTATTGATTTCTATTGAAATTCTATGAAGATCTTTGATCTTGATATTTGTTTAATAAATGTGAAAAATTTTCACTTCATTTTCATTTCCTTTTTCAAATAGATACCACAAATACCAACAAACTTCGTTTGGGGGCTTAATTTCTAAAAGAAAAGTATGGAAAATGAAGTGAAAAATGTTTCATATTTATTATTCAAATACCAGTAGAAGTTCAAAACGAACATTGTTGTATTTCTGAATAAGTCCCTAAGAATTTGAGTTTTGAAATTTTTAAGAAAATCTATTAATTAATTAGTTTTCTTTCAGACATATATCAACAATTCTTTGATATTTATTATTCTATTTATTTCTTACAGTCTTTCCAAGTCTACCATAAAATTTTAAATAAAACAGATTTGAGTTTTCTATTCTTATTTTCTATTTTCAAAAAATTCGGAAATAATAGTTATTATTCCAAAAAAAATTTTATAAATGAGCTATTATTCAAATTTTGGGTACATCAAAAAAAAAATTCAAGATCCCAGGAAACTTCAAAATTATCGTTCCAAAATGGTAAAGTTTTAAAGATATATCAATATTTACTTATCTTTAAAAATTTTGTCTTTTTTGAACAATATTTTTAGGCACTTCATAAAACCTTAAATTTTTTTTTTTGATGTTCTAAAAAATTTGAATAATAGCTCATTTATTATTATTGTTTTTGGAATAATAACTATTATTTCCGAATTTTTTGAAAATAGAAAATAAGAATAGAAAACTCAAATCTGTTTTATTTAAAATTTTATGGTAGACTTGGAACAGCTGTATTTGTTCTTCAAAAGTAAATTATATAAAATAATTGATATTTGAAAAAATCGTTGGGCCCCTTTTACTGAAACAGAGTTTAGTTGAATAAATCTATGTATCCTTTTTATTACAAAATATTCTCATCAAAATACGAAAAGCAATATGTACATTTTTTTTAGTATGAAATGATGCCATAGCCAATTTCAAGAAAAAATGAGTAATATAGTATAGATACAAACAGATATTTTAAACAAAAAAATACAGTAATAATTTTTACCTTTTTATTGGAAATTTTCTCAAGATTAAACCTATTTGGAAAAAAAAATTTTATGATCAGAAAGAAAAAAATTACCAAACAGCAATTTTCACATCTAAAAAATATCAGATAAAATTTAGATCATAAACTTTGTTATCTTTTATTAAAGTAATGCTAAAAAAACAAAAAAATTGGTTTATTTCATGAACCAATTTATAAATAATAATAATTTTTGATATTTAAACAATTATATTCAAATTAAGTTGAATAAAGATATTTGAAAATAACATTTTTACCCCTTTGTTTAAAAAAAAATAGTTGATGTATTATTTCAAAAATGATATGTAAGAAAATTTCAAAAAATAGAAAAAGTATCGAGGTTATTTAGTTTTTTCAAGCTTGACTAATTTTATTTATTACAAGATATCTAACTTTTTTTTTTATATATATAATTCATTTGTAAATAAATCTAATTAATGAATTTAACAAGATTTAAAAAATATTATCTAATTGTAATATCTTTTCAATTATAATTGATAATTTTTTATTAACGAAATGTAATTTTTACTTCATCATTTTATTTTTATTTTATTCTTTTTCTAATTCTTAATATTGATTTTTTTTAATTTTTCCCGAAAAAAACCAATTTATCCCAATTTTAATATATATCTATATATATGTATGTATGTATGTATGTATGTATTTGTGTGTGTGCGTATCTTGATAAATTATTATTTGAATTATAGAATATGACGAAGAAGTACAATTAAAAAAATTAAAGGATCAGATGTTTATACTACCTCGGCTTAATCGTACAATAATCAAGACTATTTGCAGTTTATGCATAAAAATTTCTAATAATCATGAGGTAAATAAAATGACGATTGATAATCTCTCAAGAATTTTTGGACCAACATTGTGCTCAAAAAAAAATTTAATGATGGATCCAGAAACTGTACAAAATGAAAATAAATTATTTAAAATGATTATTACTAATTTCGATTTTCTTTTTGATCTTTAATAAAGAAGATTTATTTAAGAATTTCAATCAAAAGGAAAAAAAAAGTCTGAAAATATAATTTTATCATAGTAATTGTAATTATGGAACATTACATTCAATCTAAAATAATTATGACTTATAAATCATAAAACCCATTTCCTTTTTTCTATTTTATCTATTTAATATATATATATATTATATCCTTATAATTAATGTTTGTCTATAAAGTTCAATTATTTTAATCATAAATAAAAATATGAATAAAAAAAATATTTTTTTTTATTTTTATTTTCATGTCTCAAAAGAAAAAAAGTGAAAAGAATTGATTTTAAAAAATTTGAAAAATGATTTTTTATGGGTGTAATATTTTTTAAAAAAAACAATTCAATATTTTCGAGATCTTGAAAACAATTTTTTTGTAATTTGTGTTTTGGCTAATGAAAAGGATGTATAAACCCTATTTAAACAATTTATTAATTTGATTCTCTTTTTTGAAATCTAAAATTCACTTGTTTCCAATATAAAACTAAAAAAAGTAACCTATTCTTTTTATTAATAATTAAGGACTATTCATATTTGATGCTCTATGGGGGTTGAAATACAATACCCTCCTCAATAAAAACATTTTAAAAGAATCCCAATTAAAGGAAAGCCAAGGTATTACAATTTTAGGATTATTGTCGAAAATTAAGAAAAACATTTTATTGATCAAAAACTTGAATGAATTATCGAATAAAACAAGGCAAATTGAAAAATGATTTTTTTTTATTATCGCTGTTTGTTATATAACAATTATTTTTAGGTATATTCGTAAACTGGGAGTTAGTTATCTGTTCATTCAAAATAATTTCGATATGACCAACAATGATGAGATTTTAGATTTTGGAGAATTGAGATGAAATGTTGGATTTTAAAGTTTGGAAAATTTTAAAATCTGGCTTTTTGGAAAGGATCTTGACCACTTTATATTTTCACCCAACACTTTGATTCTAATGATTAAAATGGTTCAGAAAGTTGTTTATTTTTTTTTATTTTTGTAAAAACTTTTTAAATTTTAGTTTAACAAATATATTTTTTAAAAATTTTGTAAATTTTATTTTTAATTTCGTGAATTTTTAAAAAGGGATTTTGAAGTACCTCAGATTAAATTTACCAATTTATATCAAAAGTACTTGGTTCAATTCCATTTGAATGGTGAAGTTAGGATCTTTAAAATATTCCCCAATTTGGATCAACGAAATCATTTATCGTCTCATTTTTTAAAAAGATAATTCACTAAGAAATTTTGAGATACCTGAACCTGAACACCTTGTTAAGGATCGTAAAAATGAAAAAGAAAAATAATCTCGAGTTTTTAACATTAAATTCACTTCTCAATAAACAACTTTAAAGCTAAATCATCGTATTGTCAATGATCAAAAATCATTGAGTTACTTTGAATTGTTACATTTTCTCTACAAACCATCCATCCGTTCCAACCCTACTGTGAAAATTTAAAAGACAGAGAAATTGGTTTTCTAGACTAAAGTTGTGTTTTTTGAAATAGAAAATTCAATTTCAATCATAAGATTAATCAAAATTACAACTTCTCAAACTTCATTCGAGTTTTTTTTTTAAAAAAACCAAGAAAAAAATTAAATTTTCTCAAGAATTGAAATCATATAAATCACAGAAACCCTAAAAATCAAAGAAACTTGATTGTATTTTTTCATCTTTGATCATTTTTTTTAAATTGTAAAAAGCTGAGATTATAACAAATTGGAAATTGAAGATTCAAAATTAATATAAGTATTTTTAGGAATTTGTTTGCCAATCCCCAAAACAAAAAATGGATAAATTATTTTTGAATGAACTATTATAAAGTTTACAGTTTATGATGAGCTTTAATAACCCTTTTACGTTTTGTTATACAAAATAAAATGTAATAATAGAAAATCAATTCCATTGTCTTATAAATTTTTATGGTAGTAATGGAATGAACATATTAATTATTACCAAGGGGTTGTGATTTTGGCTTATTTTTTTTTTCTTTTTGTTTTTCCTTGAATTAAATCTCCTCGAATTGTTTGTGGATCAACATGATATCATGCCTAATGCACTGAACATTTTTAATACTTTTTTGATTAAAATTTTTTTTGTTTGATCGTTTTTCCAAAACCAAATTTGTTGTATCTATATAAATTGGGTTGAGTTTTTGTGGGATAGGATTTGAAGAATTCTGAAAACAAGGATCTAATTGAAAATTAAATTTGCAAAAATTAGTTAGTTTTTTTATTTTAAAAATAAATTTATATCAGTTTTGAAAAAATGATCTTTCAATTTCTGGAAATGAAAATTATAGAGGATTTAATACGGTACCAGGCCAATTACTGTGGACCTACTTCATAAAATATCTTTGTTTGAAAATAACAAAGGTAAACCCCATTTGACTCAAAAAGGCCCACCTAAAAATGAAAAATTCACTATTTATTTAAGAATCAACCAAACTAAGATTGTTTAGAAATAAGGGAAATAATTAATATAGGATTAGATTCGAATATCATCAAAGAAAAGGCTGAATGAAGTATAAATTTCTAAAAAAAGAATGTGTTTAAAATTTTTTTTGTATAATTCTGGGCAACTTCAATTGCAAAGCTTGTATAAAATTTCTCAATTTCTTTTTTTTTCCATTAAAGAGTGGGTACTAAAAGTCCACCTGTTTGCCCGAATCCCTAATTTGAATTAGAGATATTGTTGAACCAAGTGAGAGCTGGTCATTTCTCCCAAAAATCGGATCCGCTCCATAAATTGAGAGGGATTTTGTTCCAATTCCGTTCAGTTTTATAATAGTCAAAAAGATTCAATTCGGTCAAACGATTTCCTCAAAGAATTAGTGGTTCTAAGAAGCATAAGCCCGATTTTTAATTAAAATTACACCGTGGTGGCTATTTGAAAAAATGGTAAACAATAAGAAATAATGGTTAAGGGAATAGAACCCCGGCCTTCAGATTGTACACTGGGTTGTGTTTCCACTTACCCATACCGGTTCTCAAATTTCTCAATTTCTTTGAAAAATTAAAAATGACTAAGATAATATTTATAATTGTAAGTGTGTGAATTTTATAATAAATTACAAAGATTCACTTTTCTAAATGTTAATTTGAAGTTACAAACTTTTTATCCTGAAAGGATCTCTGATAGAAATAAATTATCAGATTGAAAAAATATATAGAATTATTCGACATTTTGGTATGAATCCAAACGATGATAAAACGAAAAAAACTACCAATCCAAAAGAAATATTATATCTTGGGATTTGGTTAGATAAAAAAAACTCATTTAAAATTTAACCTTGATAAAGTTAAAACCAATTTTAAAAAAATAACTAATATTTTACAACAAAAGAAATTTACTAATGGATTGAAAATTCATTTTTTTAAAGCTGTCTTACATAGTCAATTGTTATATGGATTTAAAATATTTGATTTGACAAAACAAGATTTCAATGATATAGATGTGTGGATTAATAAAAAAGTAACAAAATTTTTATTAATAAAACCACACTCTCCTAGACTTATATATAAAACTGAAGCAAAAAAATATTCTGTCAGAATAACTATATATAAAAGAAGATTTAAACTAATTCAAAAATTAACCTTTTTGTATTTTCATGAAATAGTTAAAAATCTCAAATTCAGAGAACAGAAATTTGAAAATATTAACTGACAATCAGACACCCTAAAAGAATTAGAATTTGAACTTGAGAAATATCGAATTAAACAACTGGAAAATAGTCCAAGTTGGAAAGTTCAAAAATATTTAAAAATAATTTCTATTCAAAATAATATTAACAAACAACAAAGATATTTAAAATGGAAGGGTTCAACTTCAATCTTAAAACTCAGAAATTTTACAAATTATTTAAATAGATATTCTTATGTTATGAACAAGGACAAATCAAAATACTGTAAATTATGCAAAAAATCAAAAAAAATAGATATCATTGAAGATTTGGATCATTTTCTCTGGAACTGCCCAGCCTATGAAAATAATCATAAAATCTGGATATCTGAAATAAAAAAATTTAACATCTCTAATATATTAAAAAATAATATTATTACTATTTTTGATATTATTAGAAAAAGAGATTCATCGTATTTATTAGCCTTAGTGGGTAATAAATTTATTTTTGAGTCTTTAACAAAATTCCTAAATCATAATTTAGGAATTCGGGCAAATAAGAGGAATTAAAAACTCCTTCGTTAAATAATAAAAAAAAAAAAGTTACAAACTTTTTTTTTTTCCACAAGATCAGGTGGATTCCAAAAAAAAGATCTTCGAAAAGAAAAATAACCATTAAGAAAATTGAGACAATGAAATGTCTTTGAAAACGAATATAATTATTAGGGAAATAGTATGTTATTTAACTTTTTTTTAAGTGAAAGCTCAGTAATAAAAAAATCGATAATGCTCATTTCAAAAATTATGACTCCATTTTTTTTAGTTTCTGGTTTTATTTTTTTAGAATTTTTAAAATATCAGATTTATATATATTTAGAATGACTTAAAGTGAATTTTAAATTAGATTTAATTATTAGTTGTTCTTTTATACGAAAAGATATATTTTATATATTATATTTCAATTTATTATTTCAGGTGAGTCAGAATTTTTGAAATGGTGTTTAGATCAATATATAAATTGTATATTTTTTTAATCATTTCAGAAATGATTTTGAACCTTAATATCCCAAATTAAAACTGGTTTTTTAAAAACTCAAAAACCTAAGTGGGTTTAACACATCACGATCAAGAAAAAATTTTTTCAAAAAAAAAAATTAAACATTTGCTAATTTCATACTTTTTGATGACTTCACTTATAACAAACACTATTGGTGAATAAAGGATCTTTGATCGAACATTATTTTTTAAGATATTTGACAATTTAAGTCGGAAAATCCAATTTACCAGGTTCTATAAAGATTTTTTTCAAATTTAATTGTAAAAAATTTGAAAATTTTTTTTTTCACAGTTTAGAGGTTATAATAATATAATTTAAAAGTGTTTAAATTTAATCAAGGCCCTTCAAATAGATAACCGATTATTGGGTTTATTAAAGAATTATGTGTTCTTTTAAATTGTAAATAATATTTTTTCTTTGATTTTCCGTTAGGTTTTTTTTAATTTTTGTAATAAACATAAAATTTGTGAATTTTTCTGTTTATTTCAAAAAGTGAAAAAAACCTAGGACACTTTTTGTTAGGTTTATCCGAATTTAAAAGAATTGAGAAAATTTTTGAAATTTTCGGTTTATACCAGATAATTTTAATAAATTTTTGGTTTATTTGGAAAATTAAAAAAAACCTAGGACACTTTTCGTTAGGTTTTCTTGAGTTTTCTGTATATTTGTGAAGTGTTCTAGGTTTTTTTTTACTTTTAGAAATAAACAGAAAATTTCACAAATTTTATGTTTATTACAAAAATTAAAAAAAACCTCGGCAGTTTAAAGCACTCTACGTACACTTTCAATAATTATCATCAGTGATTTTTTTTACTCTGTTTCAGTTTTATTAGATGATTACAATGTTTTCAAAAATATATGCTTATTATCTATCAAAGTAAATATCTCCAAGTTGAATTAAACTATAATTCATTCTTCAGTTTATTTGCAATTTTTTACCCGAAAATACCTTTTTTTCCTCTACTAGAGACTTTTAAAAATAGTCATACTAACAACAATAACTACAACAGTTTCAATTATTTGTAACTATGGAATTTTGATTATATTGTGAATAAAATTTATTATTAAAGATGAAAGGTTAATGAAACAAGTAGTTTTGTCTAACTTTTTTTTTTTTTTCAATTTTGTTTAATCCTGCTAGTGATGTCAACCCATTTTTTTAAATTTTTTTGGGTTTTTCGGTTTGTATTATTTACAGATCTGAGAAAAGAAGAAAAGCAAACACATATTATATTTAAGATACCAACTACTTTAACGAGATTATTTTTCACTGATAAATAAAGATATCTGAAATTGAATTTACTAAAACTGGAATAATACCTTGTTTATTAACTCTTCAAGCCAATTTTGCATTACAAAAAAATCGTTGTAATAAAAAAATCCAAAAAACTTATGATTGTTCAATTTTACAATTTAATCTCAAAATGGGAAAATTAAAGAGGTTTTAATTTTGATTTCATGTGATCATTTGAATTAGGATTTAATTCTAATAATAATCGAATTTTTATATTAGTTTTTTTTATCAAATCAAGGTTAAGATTTTGATTAAAATTATTTCAAACTGAGTACTTTGATTATTATTTTTAAATAACCACCATTTTTCATTTTTTTTTTACTATCTGTAACTTTTTTACCAGCAAGGATTATCAAAAAAAAATAATCTTGATTTGAATAGTTTAATTCAGGTTTTGAAACAAAAATCGGGAGCTAAACTCAGAAAAATGATTTTAATTCAATAACTAATCGTAAAATTTCAAAGGGTAATTAATAATTAGTGAGTTATTTGAATCTTCAATTTTATTGTTAATTTTAGGAAACCATTTGAAAAAAAAGTTCAACAGGATTCTAAGTTTTATTCAGTTTTGTAAATTTAAAACTTTACTAAACAAAAAGTACAATCAATTAAACGAAAAAACCAATTAACTTCAAAGAAGAATTCATTATATTTTTTTCAATCAAGCCAACCTACCCAATTGAAATCTACTTGATATATCGAAATTATTGTTGTGGTTTTGGAGATCGCAAAAATAGTCAATTTTTTCAATAAATTTTTAATAATTGATTAAGGAAGTAAGTACATTTTCCCATTTTGAAAAATTTTAATTGTGTGAACATTACTGAAAAAATATTTTTTGAGTGCCACCAGATATTGAAACTTTGAAACCAAAACACCATCCACTAGTCTATTCGTGAAAAGAATCAAAGTAATTCAGAGTTGAATCTTAAATTTTTCAAATTTTTGAAACATTGTTTTTTGATTTATTTTTGGTTTTATTAAATTTGGTTTTGGATCTAGAGATACGTTTATACGAACGATTGAAATTAATCAAACAGTAAACCAAAAAAATATACCCGAAAGGGTGTGCATTTGAAACAAATATTTTCTTTTAAAAGACCAAACACGAAAGATCACCATTCCAAATAAATTTGTTGAAATCAAGAAAAAAAAAAAAAAAAAGATAAAAACCTATTTTTAAAGATTGGTTTTCTTTGCATTCTTAGTTTGTATGGATACAAACTATTTTTTTCCTCGAATTTCTTGCCCCATTACTATTTATTATTATTTTATAAACTTTTTGTGACAAATTTGCTTTTAAAATTCTTTTTTAAAATATTTTTATCAAACAAAGCCAAAACAAAGAGTACTATTTCAAAAATTAAAATAAAGGAGTTGAATTCTTGGAATCAAAAAACGGTACAAAAAATTCAACTCAAAATAATGGAAAAATTCATTAGAAAACATTTCAATCAGATTCAGAATTTTTTTGAGTTCTCATTTTAATGGAAAATAAATAATTATAAAATCAAACGAATTTGTACAATAAACCCTTATTCTCAAGAAGAATTAAAAAAATCTATGATTTTCTGAACTAAAACTAGAATTAGAGGAATTAAATGAAAAGAGGATTTTTAAATTCATTTTGGAAATTCTTTCGAAATAAACAGTAATTTGTTTATCAAAAATTTTCCAAACAAAATTTTTTTCATAAAGAATTAAAAATTAAACTAAATAAAGAATAAGTAATTATGTAAAATATTATAGATAAGATCAAGTAATAAATGATTTTTATTTTTTTTTTGATCAATTTTTTCATTTTTTTGATTTCCGTTTTTTTATTGGTATGAAAATATCTTATACTAGGATATATTCCACTCTAGTATTTATTAAAATATCAATATATTTGGTTAAAGAAATGATTTGAAGAATTCAGTTTCACATAAATGGTGGCACTCAAAAAAAGAAAAATGTACTTACCCCCTTAATAATTGAAAAAACCAACCAAAGGATAGTGGTATTTAAAAAAATTGTTAGATTGTTTAATCCATCATTTTGCCTTTATTTATTCTTTTTTTATTTGATCTTGCTTTGAATTTTTGGGTTCAATTAAAACCAGTCTTTCACTTTTAATCCAGAACATTTGCTTTTTTGGAAGTTTGGTTTGTAATAAAATAATCAGCAAAATAAAAGCTAAAATTTTTACTTATTAATTATCCAAATACCTGTATTAAATTTGTTTGTTGGTTTGGTAAGTTCCGTTGTGGTGACAGCTGTAGATTTACAACAATGTTTATTGTTTCCATTGGTTGGTAAGGTTGTTGAAGAATTTTGTTGGTAAAGTTGTTTACAGTTTGTCCAACAACCTTTGTTGACTTTTACAGTATGTTTAAATAATCCCTGCTGAGTTTTTAATTTGTTTTTTTGAAAATTATTTGGATTGTTTTTGTAAATAATTGCTGTTTGTAGTTTTTTTTAAAGGGTGTTTTTTGTTTTTAATTGTGGTTTTTGAACTTTATTTTATTATTCCCTTTAAAATAAAGTTTTGTAAAACTGAACTTTACAAATCAAACACAGCTTTTACAGTAGTACTTTAACCCAAATCATTGTTCCAAAATCTTCCAACTTCAGTCACCCTATTTTTGAACAAACCCTATCAAATTTTTACAAGCTTGTCACCAAAACCTACAATCACCAAATCCTTCAAATTGATCTTTGTAAAAAAAACAAATACAAAAGACAAAGATTTTTCTGAAAAACTCTTTTATTGGATCTTTTAAATTTTTCAAAAAGATTTCAAAAATTTTCAAGTTTTTTATGAAATAGATATGATTTAAAAATTTCACTTTACAGTTGTGGATTAAAAGTGAACCAGGTATTATAAGTTCGTCATAGTTTTTCATTGTGAACATTAATAGAATCACAGAAATCATTGAAACCTGAAAATGAAAACTAAAATCATTCCAAAGAAGAAACCAATCAACCTTAAATCATAATCCATTAGATTTTACCCAACCAAACCAAAAAAAAAAACATGATTAAATTCAACTTTCTTATCGAAATTATTGATGTGGTTTTTAAGATCGTGAAAATAATCCATTTTTTGAACTAATTTTTAATATTTAGATTAATCAAAGAAAAACTCCATATCAAAAGATAGCATTAAAAAAACTGTTATTCAGATGAGTCCTTCATTTTGTCTTTATTAAAAGATTTTTTTAATTATTAATCGATCTGACTTTCGGTTTTCTATTAATTTTCTCCATTAAAAAGCCCTATTTTACTTTTAATCCACAACAGTTATTTTCAATTTTTACTTGAGCAAATAGCCTAAAAATCAACTCTTGGAATTGGAGAACTTTTATTTATTTACCTCATTCTGTTTTCAATTTTGTGAAATATATTGGGCGAACCAAGAATCCTTGATGTAACAATATTCCAAATAGAAACTAAAGTTAATCAGCTGAAATTTAATCCCAAAAAAATCTACAAGATAAATGGTCAAAGTATTTGAAAATATATTTTGAGTAAAAATGAGAGTGAATGAGATCTCTAAAAATATCTATTCTCATTGACTAATGAAGATCTTTATGTTTTCTTTCAATTAGAATATAAAAATATTTTGATGGATCTTTTAAAAAAAAATTGCTGTATCTTGATGAATGTAAAGTATTATGAACAAATAATGTTTCTTTTTGAAAAATAAAAACACTCTTGAAAATTTTAAATCTCATTAACAATTAAGGATTATTCATATTAGAAGGTCAGTGGATACTTTTTTTAAGTGTAGAAGCATAAATATTGGTTTAAAAGAAAGTTGACTCAAGGGATCTTGTTAAAATTGAAAATTTAGGTTTTTTTTTGAAAATTTTCAGTTTAAAAAACCATTTTTGGTACATATTTACCATCTTTGTCATTTTTAACTGTATTTTATTCAAGGATTCTTCAAAAGATAGAATTCATCCCCTTTCCTTTCTAATGTTTCAAACTTCGATTCTTAGTTGTTGAATTCTCATTTTTACTGATACTTTTGTTAGATGAGATCCCAAAATTAAAGATGTTTTTTGTTGGTTGGTGTATTTTCGATCTTTTGAGAAAAGGTTTCCCTTTGAGAGTCCCGTAAAAAATGAGTAGAATGGAAATACAAGTTTCTCAATTTTATTTACTTTTGTATTTTTTTTAAAAAAAATTACAAAAGAAAACGAAAATAAATTTCTTAGTGCAATTTTTCAAAAATTTTTTTTCAATTTCTTTGGGATCAATAAATCCCTTCACTTTTTCCTTTGTTTTTAGAATTTAGTAATTTTGAGTTAACTTGAATCTTGTTCCCCTATAATGTATCAGTAGTTCGAAATTTTGAGATTAGATCATTTAAAATTAGATGGTGGTTTGTGTTTCTTTGGACCAGTCTTTTTTATGAACTTACTTTTGAATGAACTGCTATTTATTTGCAAGGTCATTCAAAACTTAAAAATAGCTTATTCAACTTTTGGCTTCAAATTGTAAATTGGTGCTGCTTGTCTTGACTGGAAATACAAAAGCTTTGGTGTTTCAAATAAAGGGATCTTTGGAATTTGAAAATGGAATTTTTAGCAAATGTTTCTAATTGTTTTAACACATTGAAATTTGAAAGTAAAACGTTTTCTACCTTTTTTGAAGTAAGTTCAAAAATCCGTTTCCCTTATTAACGAAATTTTCAAAAAAATTATTTACAAATCCAAAAATATTAAAAAATTGAAAAAGTTTTTGCATAATAAAAAAAAAAATAAAAAACTTTCAAAACCATTTTAATTATTGGAATCAAAGTGTTGGGTGAAAATGTAAAGTGGTCAAGATCCTTTCCAAAAAGCCAGATTTTAAAATTTTCCAAACTTTAAAATCCAACATTTCATCTCAATTCTCCAAAATCTAAAATCTCATCACTGTTGGTCATATCACGATTATTTTAAATGACCAAATAGCTTATTTCAAGTGTGTCAATATACTTGAAAATAAAGGTGATATGACCAACAGTGATAATCAAAAAAATTCATTTTTAATTTTGCCTTGTTTTGTTCGAAAATTCATTCAAGTTTTTGATCAATAAATGTTTTTTTTATTTTTCGACTAAAATCAATAAAAATCCTAAAAATTCAATATCATGGCTTTCCTTTAATTGAGATTCTATTTAATCCAATTTATTGATGAGAGTAGTTCATTCTAACCCCTACAGAGCATCAAATATGAATAGTCCTTAAAAACAAAAAACACTATTCAACAATTTTCAAAACAACAATTAAAAACCAAAAAATTCCAAAACAACAATAAAAAGTTGATTAAAAATATTAATTGAAGTCAGCAAGGATTATTTAACAAACTGTATACTTTTAAATCAAAAAATATATACGATAGATCATGTTATCAAAGTATTTTTCTACAGCCTTCAAGACCAATCTCCTCAGAATTGAAATCTAATTCAACCAAATTTTGACAAATCAACACCAAAATTCACAACATACAAATCTTTCAGTTTGATCATTTACAAACAACCAAAAGGATTAAAGAAACGGAGCTTTTCTGAAAAACATTTTTATTGGTATCTAAATTAGCAAAAATGAAATCTTGAATTTTTCAAAGTTTTTTGAAATTGAAATGATACTCAAATTTCAAGAATTTTCCAATTTTCCTTGAGTCAATAGTCTTCAAACCATGTTTTGTAAGTGGGCAACTTTGTTTGTTCAATTTTCTGATTATTTTTTGGCTCTATTGGATGAGATATAAATCTTCAGTGAAGCAATATTTCATTTTGAATCAAAAGTTAATTAGTCAATATTTTATCTGATTAAAATTCTACAAGAATATGCTCAATTACAAAATTATTTAAAAATCAATCATTTTTTAGCCATTTACATAATGAGATAGAATTAGATCTTTAAAAACGATCAACACTCATGGGTTATATCAAGATCTTTCACTTTTTCATTCAATTATAAGATTAGATCGATATTGGAAAACTTTGATTTTAAATTCCAATTATTACTTGGAGATTGAAAGTATTATCCTCAAGACAGACTTCCTTTTTAACAATAAACACACTGTTGAAAAGTTTTCATTTCTACAACAATTAAAAACACCAAACTCTTTTTATTCAAAAATTAGGAAAAACAACAGTTAAAAACACAAAATTTGGAAAACAACAGTTAAGGATTGAAAAACAAAATTTATAAAAGTTAACACGTGTTATTGAAAGAACTCGATCTAAAAAAATTCCACAATACCAATTTTTAGCTCTAGGTAAATTGTAAAACCCAGTGGAATTTTTAATCACCAAAGGAGTTCGAAGATCGACAACCAGAAGTTATGTAAATAATAATTTTCTATTTTTAATACATTAAAAAAATATTTGATTTTTTTAAAATTTTTTTATTATTGAAGAAGTGTAAATTACACTCCAGGTGCATTTTTACAAAAATTCCTTTAAGAAATTTTTGCGTAAAATCATCGATTTCAGGATTATTAATTAATGAAATTAGTTTCAAACTGTTTGATTTGAAATTAATTCATTAAGATATTTTTTTAATTTTAATTTGTTATGAAATATTAATCTATCTTTTTCATAGGAAGGAAATACCTACAAAAAATGATCAATATTTTCAATAATTTCTTGTTTTAATAAAGAGATCTAAATATTTGAACAACTATAGATCAAATGAAATAGGTTACTTTATTAAGTTATTTAGAACTTTATAGATGGTTTGAATCTATAAAGTGCTAAGATTCTATAAAGATTTGGTTATTCAAAATTGAGTTGCTTTTTTTTGTTTTGTTTGCTTTTTTAATTTTTGAGTTGATTTTTAAAATTTTTGAAAGTTTTCCAAATCTTGTTTTCGCAAAATCCCAGTACAAGATACCGACTCAAGAGCAAAAACCCAGTCCAGGTAACGGCTCGACAGATTGTACGGAAAGTTCAATTCGGTTCACTTTGGTTGGCTCCAGATCGCATTCGTTGAATTCAGTTCTCTTCAGTTGCATAAGTCCAGCTCAATTCGTTTTAGATCTGATCATTAACAAGTTTGATTAGGTTAGTCATAAACAAGTCCACCAATTCTGATAATGATTTTTTCTGGCTTTTGACCTCCCGAAATACCTAAAAAAACAAAAAGAGGAGGAACCTAAACAACTTAAATTGGGAAATTTGGAAAAGGTAAAAAGTATAAAAAATAAATAATTTTGATTTTGATTAAAACTAAATCAATCTTATTTGCTTTTTTTGATTTGGTTTCCACATTTTTAAAGTTTCAAGATACTCTTTTTAATCAGTACAGAATTAATTACTCAAAAATTAAAAATAAATCACCAATTACAATCAGTGTTGATTAAATACCGAGTTATTGTATTTTGTGATTGTTTTGTTTAGTTTTTTATTGTTTTTTGAATGATTAGAATTGATTGGGAATTGGAATTGTAAAATGAATAATCATTCAAAAATATTAATCAACAACCAAGGTTAACGTTAACTGTGAAATATCAACAAAATTCTGGTAAGTATTCGAATTATTGAAGATTAAAAGTATGAGATTGAATTTGTTTATTGTCAAATAAGGCAATCTTGAAGATATTTTTGCTGATTGACATTTCAACCTATTTTTAAAAAATAAAATTGAAGACAATTCCTCACTGGAACACTAACTCTTGGTAGATCTCAATTACATTAATAAATAATTTTAGTTTTGCTTTAAAATCTTAATATTTTTGTGAACTAAATGAAGTGAAAATTTTCGGTTTAAAAGCTTTAGATTCGAGTTTTATTTCAATTATCTTGATTACAAAAATTAAATATATGGTTAAAAAATCAGATTAAAAATTAACCGATTTTTCAAAATTTGAAATTGAAAATTGAGACTAAACTTACTTTTGAAGAAGAAAATTCCAAGAAGTGCCAAAGTACCGTTATTTTGAACCATATTTATACCATATTTTCTAAATTATTTAATCATTTATTTTATAATCACTTTCAAAATTCATCGTTTTTTCAAATGATGAGTTTTCACTCAAATTTGGATTCAATAGTAAGAATTGTTTTCAACAGTTCTTCAGATACCTATCAAAATCATATATTAGCAACTGCTTTGAAGATTAGAGAAGAAATCTACCTTTTGCTTGAAAAAATTGTAAAAACATTTCAATTCAATTTTTTGAACCAAAACAAACAATTTTACAACTAAACATATTTGTAAATTATTTATACAGTCAGTTTCACTTTTAAGGCACAAACTTTCAACGGAATTTAAGGCACAATAAAAATCTCAAATTAAGGCACAAAATTCAAATTCTAGTAAAAATAAAATGTAAAAAAAAAAAATTCAAAATTTTGTGCCTTAATTTGAGATTTTTTTGTGCCTTAAATTTCGTTGAAAGTTTGTGTCTTAAAAGTGAAACTGACTGTAAAAATAATTTTTAAACCCTTCTTTTCAAATCAATACTTCTTCTCAATTGCTTTGAAAATCTATTTAAATCTCAATATCTTATTATTATTATTAATACATTGAGACAAATGCTGTAAATTCTTGAATTTGGGTATTTAGGAAAGCGATCTTTTTGATGTTATCGCAGTCAAGGTATAACAATCTATTTTTATCTTTTTTTTTTTTGACTCAATCAATCTTTCAAATAAAAATAAATAGAAAAACTGTTAATTGTTAATTGTAATTGTTTAGGTTGTCTTTTACTTCTAATTTCTAATTCAAAAGATTAGATTATTGTCTAAATAATTTTATAATACTTTTGTTGTTTGGTTGATTTGGGTATATTATTACAGTCAGTTTCTCTTTTAAGGCACAAACTTTCAACAAAATTTAAGGCACAAAAAAAATCTCAAATTAAGGCAAATTTTTTGGAATTTTAATTTTTATAATTTATTTTACTAGAATCTGAATTTTGTGTCTTAATTTGAGATTTTTTTGTGCCTTAAATTTCGTTGAAAGTTTGTGCCTTAAAAGTGAAACTGACTGTAAATTTCAAATTTGGTCAAATTTCAATTTTGGTCAAATCACTTTTTTATATATTTTTGGAGAGAAACAAACAATTCTTGAGAGTTTTTCAAGTTTTTATGATTTTTTTGTTGATTTTTGGTCAAAAAATACAGAAAAAATATTTTTTTTTTTTTACATTTTTTTTTACTTTAATTAGAGATGGACTTAAATAATTTAGAGTAATTTTTTTTTTCTTTTTGATTTAGTTGTGAAATCTATTTACATCTATTAATTACATTTTTTATAAAAATAAATAGTAATTTTGAAATGGACGAGTTAACAATACAAATGGAAAAAATTGTATTACAAGAAAAACAAAAACCCTCCAGTTCTTCACAAAATTGATAATTATTTTATCAAATGGGGTGGTATAATACCAAAATATAGGTAATGTCAAATCATATAGATGTGTGCACATAAGATATTTAAATAATCCAGGCCCAGTGAAATAACATCGACTTATTCAGAATAATAAAATTTATAATTTTTCTGAATTTGAACACAAATGTAATAAAGGATTCCAAATAACAAACCATTCTGAGATTTTAATTAAATCAAAAATTGAAGTATTAGCAAGAAATACTTTGGATTCACCTGAAATAATTACTGAAAAAATTAAACTTTATGTGTCAGAAAAATTATTAAGTGGCCAAAGTGCAAAAATTTTACCACTGATAGAAGTTTCGCAAATTGTTCATAATATTCGAGGTTAGCAAATAAAAATGAAAAAATTTCAGATATTTTAGATAATAAAGAATATTGTCTGACTTCTAATGGTAGAAAATGGATAAGACAAATAAACTTAGGGGATAGGAAAAATATAATATTTTATACAGATTTCGGATTGCTGTATTTATTAGAAAACAATCAAGTATTTATTGATTCTACCTATTTTTGTATTGTTCCCCCCCTTAAAAGCTCTTTTCACTATTATAACATATTCTTATGTCAATAATTCATATATTGTACTATTCATTTTTAAATCCGAAATGAAGATTCAAATCAATTTAACTATTGTTTGAATTATGTTAAATTTAAACTAATGGAACTCAAAGAGAATTTCTCATGGTTTCCAAAAATTGTTACCTGTGATTTTAGTTCTGCTGAAATAAAATCAATCCGAACAATTTTGGGAAAAAGTGTCATAATACAGGGGTGTTATTTTCATTATACCCAAGCAATACAGAAAAGGATTAAAAAATACAAAATTACAAATTCAAATGAGTAAGTTTGATTTAGGAGAAACCCGTCAAAACAAGATAATTAGAAAATCTACAATCAAGAAATGTTCAATTTGCCAAAAATGGGGATATAATAGGTGGAAATGTCCAAAAAAAAAATAAATAATAATATTTTTTTCTCTTTCGTTCTTTATACCAACAAACTATATTTCAACATCTCTCTTTCTTTATCGTCTTGTTACTGGTCTTTAATAAATAAAAAATACTAAAAAAAATTTAATTTTTTTTATTTTGATATTTTTGTGCAATTTTTCTTAAAATATATTGTTAAAATTTCTACAATATCGAAAAATTACTTTAATTAAACAATATTAAACAGAATAAACAGATTTTAGCTAAAATTAAAAATTTGACCAAAATTGAAATTTGACCAAATTTGAAATTTAATAATTTTCCCTTTGATTTGATTGATCATTTATTCATACATAATTTAATTATTCGAGATCTTTATAGATTATTTTCAATTGTGCTTATTGGTTGAAATATTAGTTGTTGAGAAACTACTTCCATATTGTTTTTAATTTCAATCTCATATTAAAAATCAAAATTATAGATCTTTGAAAATTCATTTTAATATTTAAATTCTTCACTAAAAGTTCTAACTTAATATCAAATAGTGATGTAAACTTCTCTTTTTTAAATATTTCAATATTTGTTTTAACTAATTCACTCTCTTTCTAACTTTCTCTTTTTTTCTAAAAAATTAAAATTTAAAAATATAAAATATAGATCAGTATTAATTTTATTAAATCTTTTTTTTTTTTTTTTGATTATACAAATAAATTAGAATATCCTAAAATAATTATCAAAAAAATAAGGATTTTAAAATTTTATATTCTTTTGTCTTTTGGACCTATTATACGGTTCCCCCTTCATTTCTAAGTTTTTGATCAAAAAGAATCCTCTGTAATGTATCTTCTGTGGGCTGAGTGGATCATCTTCATTTGAGAACTTTTGAATCGTTTAATATTTTTTTTCTGATCTTTGGATCAAAAGAGCAGGAGTTCATGTTGGAAAAACGAACAATTCTCATCTGGAATGACCTTAATTCTAGTAATGGAACTCCAGGTATTTAGACTACAAGGATCTTTGATCAAATTTAGACCTGGAGGGGTCGCGCGTATATATGGGAATACATGAATAAATAAAAATCCTCCTCATTTCCTCAAATTATTGTTATTTGGTTTTTTTCTTTTCCTTCTAGGTTCTTCAAATAGGCAAAAAACTTTACTTTTTCGGGTAATTTTTCCCATCCTCCAAGATTTTTTTTATTTAATTTGAATGAGATTTTTTTTTGGTCCATATCGAGAAAAATTTCAAAAATGTCATTTTTTTTTAAATATATTTCTTCTGGGTAATTTTCTTCGATCAGTTTTCCGTTTTCTTTTTTGACTTTTAGGCTTGCGTTTTCTCTTCCATCCCAAAAACTTTCAAAAAAATATGTTCCTTCGTAATTTCCGTTTTCGATAAAATTTTTTTTATTTTCGGTTTTGATTACTCCTAAATAGACATAGTTCATTTCATTTTCTGGGTTTGGGAATTGGTCTATTTTGATTTTTATTTGGTGTTTTCCTCGAGAATATATTTTTTTACCACAAATTCTTCCCCAATCTTCTGATAATGGTGATGGATTCCAAGCTGTTTTATTTTCATTTTTTATTTTTATTAGATTTTGTGGGCTGTTCATTTTTGGATCAAATTCTTCTAATATTTTTTTCCCTTTCAAATTCTTTCGATCTCTAATTTTCCTGTGATTCAATCTATGTATCTCTTTTGATTCTTTTTCTCTTTGTATTTCTCTTTTTCTCTGTTGTTCTTTTTTTCTTTCTTTTTCCCTCTCTTCTTTATCCTTCTCAATTATTTCATTTGATTCCTGAAGAAATTTGATTGTATTTTTATCTTTTTCCAATTTTTTCAGAATTTTGATTTTTTTTCGTTTCATTTATCGCTTCTTGTTTTTGCTTGATTTTTTGTTCATAATTTTATCAAATTTTGTATCAGTTATTATTTCAGCTTTCAATAATAAATTGAGATGATTTATTTTTGATTTTTGGATTTTTTGGATCATTAAATCTGATTGCTTTTCAATTAAATTTGAAAGCTCTTTGATTTCAATTTTGAATTTATTTTTTAATTCAATTGATTTTTGTATTGTTTCATGATTTTGGATTTCAAAATTTTGGATTTTATTTAGAATCATTTTGATTTTTTCTGAAATTTCATTTGAATATTCATCTAAACCCAATATTGAATGATTATTAATTCTACAAGTCTCATAACATTTGGTGCAAATTAATTTATTGTCATCTTTACAATATAAGGATAATTTTTTCTTATGCTTGTCTAGAGAGATTACTATTGATTTCTTTTTGGGATAAATTTATCAAAAAATTGATTCAGAAATAGATAACAAATATTGAAATAAATTGGAATAATATAAAAATAAATCATAAAATACAGAAAAAAATAAATAAAGAATAAAAAGATAGAGCTTTAAAAACTAATCAAGTTCTTGTTTGTCTTTTTTTCTTCAGGTTTTATTTGACTAAAAAATAACTTTTCTACTGGAAATCAATATTCAATAATTATTTAATGATCTAACTTTTTATTTACATTTTTGTGATTGAGTAATTTCTTTAATAATCATATATATTTTTAAAGGTTTTTTTATGGATATATATATTTGTTTCTCATTATTTGATTTCTAAAATAAAAATTTGTATATTTCCAGAGTTATTTTATTAAAAATAAAGTAAAAAAATTAAAATAAATTTTTAAAAGTTAAAATGTAATAAAAATTTGAGATATACGAAAATTTAATAAATTTTGTCGAATTTTCTTTGATTTTTTTTTTTTCAAACTTAATAATTCTAATTTCTAAAATCAAATTTAGTTGATTAAAGTTTTTTTATAATAAAATTTAAATTATCTACTTGAAAAAATAAGAATTTATATTTAAAAATTTGAAAAAGAAGTAAAGTATCAAGAAAAGTTTAATTTTTTTGATTAAAATTATGACATTATTACATTTTGCAAAATTATTTTGTTTTTTTATTTATTTTGAGATTTATATAATACTAAAATTTTCAATTTTTTCTGATTTTTATTTTATTTTTTGAAGAAAATAACTATTATTTTTGTTCATAGACTTTCAAAATATATAAAATTTTAAATGTTTGCAAAAAAAAATTAAAAATTGTTGTTTTTTCGAGATTTCAGGATTTTTTTTTTGAATATATATTTTTTTTCTAAAATATAAAAGTTGTGATCAATAAAAATGGTATATATTTTTTTAAAAACTCAAATTTTTTATTTGTTAAAATTTAAAAGTATGTAATTCTTGATAACTACTGATAAGATTGAGATTAGAATACTAAATAGTTTAGGATTGTATTGTCTTCATCATGAATAGATTTTGGTAAATCATTAATTTATTAGGCAAAGTTTTGAAAATTTTTTGATCTTTTAATTTTTGATTCAATTTAGGTATAATAAGAATTATTTTAAAAATAAATTTGACTTTTCAAAATCTATTCATGATGAAGACAATACAATCCTAAACTATTTAGTATTCTAATCTCAATCTTATCAGTAGTTATCAAGAATTACATACTTTTAAATTTTAACAAATAAAAAATTTGAGTTTTTAAAAAAATATATAGCATTTTTTTTGTAAGATTTTTATTAATCTCATAAATCTCAAAAGATCACTACTCTCAAGGATTTATGAAATCGTTAAAGTAATTTGATTCACGTTAACAAATTATTTGAGCATTTGAAAACAAAGAAAAATATTATTTCATTTATTTCTTAAAGGTTGGAAATTGAATGAATTATCAATACTTTGTTTCAAAAAAAATACTCAAAATCAAACAGTGTTTTTTGGTTTTGACTGTGAAAGGAATCAATCTCATTTTTATAAAATAAATTAACATTTGGTCTCTTTTTTTTTATTCAGAAATTGAAAAAATTGTAAAGAGACCAGTTATAATGGTTTTCAATGGGCGATTAAAACACAATTACAGATTTTAAGGTAAAAACTTTTTGAATAAAAACATTTTCTTTTGCTATGTCAAGTTTTGAATTTTTAGAGTAATGTTCAAAATTAATCACTTTTAAGAACACATAATAGATGTTGGGTTTTATGTTTGTTCACATTCGGATGTTTCTTAACAAGTGTGAAATAAAAGTGGAGATAGAGACTATTCCAAAGTTGGATGTTCTGGTTTATTTCTCCATTGAGTGCAAAACTTGGTTTAAAATTCCAAACAGAGATAAGGTAAAATATAACTTCAATGTTTATGATAACATCATTCAGAGAAAAAGGATTCTTTGAAGGGTAAGTTCTTCAAAGTACCATTGGAAAATAACGAATTGATTTTTACTTTTTTTGTTTGGTTTGTTTTTTGTTCTTTTTGTATTATGTAGAGTTAGATCATGAGTTCCAAAAATAAATAGCATCTAACATTATTTAATTTGTTCAAAAATCATCAGTTATGATTCTTTATTTTGGATTTCCTTCCAGTCTCAAAATAATGTTCTTGTTCTTATTCTAAGTAGATATTAATCCTTGTTTTCCGAACTCCACAATATCATCTTATATCACTTCGAACAATATTATATTTCTCGTTCTTCCAAACCAAACACATATCGTAGCAAGGTGATTGTTTCCAAATCAAAACAATAAAAGACAGATATTTTCGAATATTGGTATCAAATCACATCATTTTGGAAGTTAAAATTAGTATTAATTTGACACTTAAATTTAAAATCCAGTTGATGTGATTTATTCTTATTCTTTTTGAGTTATTTTTAAAAATCAATATGTTTTTTTTATATTCCTGAAATAATATCCAAAATATTTGCATGTTATAATTATTATATAGTTAATATTAAAAATTTGGATTGTTTTTTTTTTTTTAATAATGATTTTTATTTTAAATTATAAATTTAATTATCAAAGTCTTAAAAGAGATATAGTAAAGTATACGCTAAAATGCATTTTTTTTATATTTTAAAAACATAATTTCGAAAAATAGTTTTTTTATAATTATTGGTGAGTTTTAAGGAGTATCTGAATTTTATGGTCAGTTCAGATTACTTTTATGATTAAAAAACACATTCATTAACTTTTAAAAAATATCAATTTTTAAAATCTTGTTATGTTTTTAAAATTTAGGTTTTTTTTTCAAAAATTTATCATTGGTAAAAACCATTAGCACAATCAAAATTCAAAATTTATATTGGAAATGTTCCATAATCAAAATACTCTTGCTACACTTACTTTCTGCTTCATATTAAAATACAAATTTTCTGATAATCGATTTAAATATAAAGTTGATGACAATCGTTAAAATATACTTTCAGATAAAGCAGAAAATAAGTCAAATAAGATTTTTTTAAAAAAAAGTGTTTGAAATTTATATTGTTTTTTTTCAAGAATTTCGAAATGTTTTTGGGATTAATAAATATTCTTTGTTTTATATTTTTAATCAAAATCTCAAAAAAAAATCTAAAATTTATAATATTTTGTCTTTTTTTTTTACAAATATTCTTTTAATCCATTTTTTCTATTTACAATATTGCATTTGAGTTCCCACAGAACTTAAAATTACGGTAGTGCTAAATTATTGGAAAAGAGTTTATATATATACTGTCATTTTTCAAATATATAGTTCTTGCAGAGTTTCTGTGCTATTGGAAATATGATTAAGTTGAAAAGTTAAAACTATAAAACAAAAACTAAATAATAATAACAGTCCATTTTATTATTTTGTAAAGAAATGAAAATTTTAAATTTTCGGAAATAAACTCCAGTCCAAAAATTTGGACACACCCAAAATCAAAAATAGACAAAATAAAAGTCAATTTATTATATTTTTCCAAACCTAATATAAAACCACATTTAAGTTACTCAGTATTAATGTTTTAATAAGTAATCCTTTTAATCCAAATAAAAGAAAAAAAGATCAAACCAAAAAATCAAAATCTATCTGTCCAAAATAAGGAAATGAGCCGAAATAAAACAAGCTGAACAAATAATTTGTATTGGTAAATATGTTGAAATTTCACCAACAATTGTTGATCGATCAAATATTAAGATAGTATCTACCTATTGTATGTGGTTTTCCAATTTAAAAAACTCAACACCCACCTTCTATCAACCATCGATTAAAAATTTACCAGATCTAACGAAACAGATTACGTAAATGGAAAAAAGCAAATGAAAACAAAACAAAAAAAGACAAAAAATGAAATAGTTATTTGTAAAATAAAAATTCTTTCCAAATTATATTTAAAGTGGAGTATTGTTATTCTTTCAACTGTTTAAACTGTTTCCAAATTTTTGGAATATTGTTTAGTTCAAAATAAAAAACAAGAAGAAAGAAGAAGAAAAATAAAACAAAAAGCCAAAACAAAGCACAACTAATATTTATGTGATGCTGATTGTGATAATTGTTTTGAAAAGATTGGATCTCCTTCAGTAGTGAATCAAAAAAGCAATTCAAATAAGTCACAAATAAATCCTTTCAACCTTTTAATCATCTTAATAAGAATGGATTTTTTTTTGTAATAAAATATCATAATCCCAACTAAAAAAAGAAGAATAATTTGATCCCTTTTTATTAAATACAAGAAATCTATTGAGCTCCTCTTTTTTGTTTTTGGTTTATAATTATTTCTTTAGCTGTTAGGTGAAAATATTTTGTATTTCTAGTGTTTTTGTAAAATATCTTAGATTTTCCAGAACAAATCTTTTGAAATCAAAACAGAACTTTTGGGAAGTAAAAACATGTCGATTGTGAAGTTGTATTTTCAATTTGTATTCAAATGAAGATTATTTCTGAAGAATTCATTTTGATTTTTTAATTTTTTTGTTTCACGAAATACAATTATCTTTTTTAATTGATGAGATCACTCTTTTTTACTTTCAGAAAAAGAGTCAGTTTCTGGAAATTCGAATCATTCCAAATGAAAATAATTTCTCTTCACTTACAATAATACACCTTAATTTTAGACTTCGCCTTATTACCAAAGCTAGTCACTTAAGAGTAAAAATCACCAACAAGAATTGAAAGTTTTGATAAAAAACTTTTAGATTTTTTGGGATCTTTAGAAGAAATAAGTTGCCTAAAAATCGCGAAATAACCAGAGTCTATTCATTTTAAAACTCTTGTTCTTTAAAATCTTTGAAAAAAAATTGAAAAAAAAGAAAAAAAAAAAATTACAAAAAATTGAAAAAGAAAAAAAAAATTACTCTCTCGTGAAACATAAGGTTCTTTGGAGACGAATTCCTTATGACTTTTCTTCAAGAACGAAGAAGTATGTAATTCTGATTCACATGCTTTGCAATAATGAACTTCACATTTGGTGCAATAAAAGTCTGCTTTTTTTTCTTCACAAACTTCGCATTGAGGGATCTGTGGTTCAACAGGAATTCGTATGTCTTTTAATCTTTTAGGATCTTGGCTTTTTTGTTTTTTCTTTTGAGAGTTATTTGAATTGTTCATTTTAGGGTGTGTGTCAGATTTTTTTGGTTGCAAAAGTAAAAAGAAGTTATTTAGAAAAAAAATGAAAATACGAAATGTTGAAAAGATTTTGATTTTGAAATTTTATTCAAGATATTATTGGTTTCAAAATAAGGTGGAACAATATTTTCATTCGGCATTAGGAAAAACGATTTTATTTGAAGATTTTGGAATTATCCTGTGAAATTGCAAAATTACTACATTCTGTAATCAAGTTTTAATTTGATAATTTTCCTCAATTGTAGAATTTTAGGCCTTTGGTGATTTATTTTAATTCTTGAGTTAGAGTTTTTTTTCAAGGTCAAATATCTTGGTGAATATTTTCTTTTAAGGATTTGGTCTCTATTAATTTTTTTTTTGACCAATTTCTAAATAAGGAATCCTTATCTGGAAATATGTTTAAAATTGATAAAAAAACAGGTTTTTTCAATGTTAGAACTTTTCGTTCATTGTTTTATTAAAATAATATAATTAGTCAAAAACAATGAATTTTGAAAAATTTTTTTCAAAAAATAATCTTTAACGGATGAGAATTTTTTGATTAATTTTGGATTTAATTGTTTTCACAAAATTAATATTTATTCTCGTTTGAAAAACAAATAATAATTGAAAACGAGTGAATATTCTCTCTTTCACTTCTGTTCATCCAAAACGACTCTGTAAAGAACTTAAATTGCTTTCTCAATAATTACTTTTTATCAAAAATAGTTCTGATTTTTTTTTTTTTTTTAACACTAACAAATACTTTTGGAATGGTAATTTGGGACAACTTTTTAAAACTTCAAATTTGACAAAAACAAAAGGGTATAAACTAAAAAAGCAGATTCATGAAAAAAAAAGAATTTTACAAGAAAACAAACAAATCTTTTATTTAGAGTAAAGCATAAATTGCATATTTTTTTCGAAACAAACTGCTTTTCAGGCAAATCAAAAAAAAACATTTTCAGGTTTATTTTTCAAACTATTTTTTTATACGTCTTCCAAAACATAACAAAGTTTTGCTTTTTTGCTCATATTTTTTTTTTTATTTTTTGTATTTTTGCGAAAAGTTGAAAAAAAGAAACTTTCAAAAAAGTGTAAAATGCAAAAATTTTTTATTTATATAAAAACAATAAATAAATTTAATGAATGTCATTTATCGAGATTTCATTACTATACGAAGAAGTTTTGCACTTTGATTTCAAATCTAAGTAATTGGCAAAAAAATCTAAATCTCTATTAAATTTACATAAAAAAAATTAAAGTCAGTTCCACTTTTAAGCAACAAACTTTCAACGAAATTTAAGGCACAATAAAAATCTCAAATTAAGGCACAGAATTCATATTCTAGTAAAATTAATTGTAAAAAAAATGAATTCCAAATTTTGTGCCTTAATTAGAGATTTTTTAGGGCCTTAGATTTCGTTGAAAGTTGTACCTTAAAAGTGGAACTGACTTTAATAGAGACTAGTACAATAATACAAAGAATGTTTGAGTGGGTTTTTCTTCTTTAATGGGTTGTTAATTAAAGTAGGGAACTCATTTTAAACCAAACCAACTAATTCATCCTCCCATTTTCAATTTTTAGTGTTTCTTTGTGAGATGATAATTCCTCTTATCTTTGAAATATTCCAGAACTAAAGCAATATTTAAAGATTTATATTGTTATAGTTGATGTTTTCTATTTTGAGTTTTTGAAATTGTTTTGATTGTCTGTCTTTTTATATTGTTTATTTTCATTTTGACTTTTAAAATTTTTCAAAAATTACTTTAATTTTAAAAATTTTATAGTCTTTGATAAATAAATTTAAAAATCAAATTTTTGTTAAATAAAAGACTCAAAATGATTTCGAGGGAGTTGAAATTAACTTTGTATATAAAAATGGAACTATTTCAGATCTCTACGAATAAAAATTATTGGATTTTTTTTAGAGATTGGTGAATGGGATTATTTTTACTATCAAACTCCTTTAAATTAATATTTTGAAGAAATAGTAGTCCTGTCATTTTTATTTTAATAATTCGGAAAGTATTTGTAAGAATAAAATAAAATATAAAATTTTGTAAAATTAATTCTTTATTAAAAAATTTCCAAAAAAACCTAGGTCCATTAGTCTTAAAATCGTCTCTTGAAATTGGTGATATTTTTTTATTTATCTCGTTCTTGGCTCAATTTTGTAATTATAGATATATTGTGCGAGATAAGAATCCTAGATGAACTAATATTCCAGAATTGAAATTAAAGTATATCAGCTGAAATTTTATACGATTTAAGAATTAAGGTTTGCAATTGGTTTGTTTGTCTCAACACTTAGTTATCTAATCTCATTAAAAAACATGAAGTTAAGATCTTGTAAATATTCTCCAATTTGGATCAAAAAAATCCTTTTTCTTATTTTTTTTTTAAATAGAAATTTCACGAAGAAATTTTGAGATACCTGAACTTGAACACCTTGTTAAGGAACGCTAAAATGATAAATTTAAAATAATCACGTTTTTTAACATTAAATTCACTTCTCAATAAAAAACTTTAAAGCTAAATGATCGTATTATCAATGATCAAAATTTCATTCAGTGACTTTGAATTGTTACATTGTCTCTACAGACAATTAATCTGTTCCAACCTGAGTGTGAAAATTTATAAGACATAGAAATTGGTTTTCTATGATAAAGTGGTGTTTTTTGAAATAGAAAATTCAATTTCAATCATAAGATAAAATTTTCAACTTCTCTTACTTTTATTAAAGTTATTTTTTTAAAAGCCAAGAAAAAAATTAAATTTTCTCAAGAATTGAAATCACAGAAATCACATAAACTCACAGAAACGGGATTGTATTTTTCAATCTTTGTTTTTAAATTTTGAAAAGCTGAGATTTTAACAATTTTTGGAAATCGAAGATCTAAACTAATGTAAATCTTTTAAGGAATTTGTTTGCCAATCCCCAAAAACCAAAGAAAACAAAAAAATTGATAACTAATTTTGAATCTTGTATTATAAATTTTATGGTTTATGATGAGCTTTAATAACCCTTTCACGTTTTGTTATACAAAATAAATTTTTAGAATAGAAAATCAATTCCAGTGTCTTATAAATTTTCATGGTAGTAATGGAACGAACATATTAATTATTACAAAGGTGTTGTGATTTTGGCTTATTGGCTTTTGTTCTTTTTCTTTTTCCTTGAATTAAATCTCCTTACCACGACTAAGACGAGTACTTCTCCTCGAATTGTGAAAGAACACGATCAATGCCAAATGTATTGAACATTTTTAATGCTCTTTTTTGATTAAATTTTTTTTTTTTGGATTGTTTCTCCCAAAACTCAATTGTGTTGTATCAAGATAAATTTGGTTTAGGTTTTGGATGGGAAAGAATTTCAAGAATTTTTCATTTTTGGATCTTTTGGAAATTAAGTTTGCAACAATAAGTCAGTTTTTGTTTTTAAAAAATAAATTTATATCAGTTTTGAAAAAATGATCTTTCTATATTGGGAATTGTGGATTTTAATGGATTTAATACAACTACAAACCAATTATTGTGGCCATTCTTCATAAAATCTCTTTGGTTTAGAATTACAAACAACTGATCATCCATAATTCCCAATTTTCTCAGTTTTGACCTTTTAGGTGAAAATAACAAACCTTCTCAACTTAACTCAGAGTCCAAAACCAAATACAAGAAACTCCCAAACAAGGTGTAAGGTTTACTACTTTCACCTAAATTGAAATTTTCTCAAAAAGCTGTTTTTTTGCAACCTTCTTTACCATATTGAGATATGAGGAGATTAAAATTTATGCAAAAAATGTCATTTTTTACTTCTTAGATCTTAATAAAAATTTCTGAGATTTACTAAACCAGTAATACAGAAAATAGCACAAAACACACAATATTAAACAATTAAACACAGTTCTGAAAATACAGTTTCTTAATATATAATAATATTCAATTTATTTTTATATTCCACACTCTTTTTGTTTATCAAGCTTTATTTATTAATTTCCCTATTTTAGAATTGGTCTTTGGTTCTTTATTTTAATTTTTAGTTTGCAAATTTTTTTTTTTTTTCAAACAAAAACCTTTTATTTTAACGAAATCTTCAGTTTTTGCTAATTCTCAAAAATTTATCTAAACAAAATAACATTGAAACTTGAATCTTATTTTAAAAATACAATAAAAATAAATCAAATACGGAACTCTTAAAGAGCAGAAAAAATTGATCCTTTATTTTATTCACAAATATTATAAAATTTCTAAAAAATTTTAAGATTAGACATTATTATTTTTAAATATCAATACTATATACAAAAAATTATTAGAACTGAGAAATTCAAAAAAAAAAGTTTTAAATTTTTATTTCAATTTCCCTTTTTTTAAAGATTTTACAATCACTTCGAACAAAGATTTTATTGGTTTAAAAGCAAAAAAAGTTTGGAAAATCAATTGATCTTTGAAAATTTCTTTGAGATGAAATGATAAGGAAATTGAGTTATCAAAATTTTGTAAAAGGGGAATTGAAATAAAAAGTTTTTTGTATTTTTTTGAATTTATCAGTATTAAAATCAGTTAAAATGAATAACCTGAGTATAAATATGGAATGTTGTAAAAAAATAGAG
Organism: Anaeramoeba flamelloides; assembly: GCA_027625915.1. NCBI lineage: Eukaryota > Anaeramoebidae > Anaeramoeba > Anaeramoeba flamelloides. The sequence goes on along the minus strand of JANTQA010000060.1, from coordinate 4,110,823 downwards.
TTTTTACAATTTTAGAGATAAATAGAATTACATCCATTTATCCAAATTCTGGTAATAGTAAAGTTAATATCTGATTATCTCAATAAACTAATAATAATTTAAATCAAAAAATTATTTTGGCAAATAACAAAATATCAATTATAAAAAAAAATCCATTTCCAAATAATGTATTGGTGCTCACCAAACGATATTATATTGTTAATCCATTCAAACTCAAAAATTAAAACAATTGTTTGTTTATTATTATCAAAATTTGAATGAAATAGACGAAACTCTTTATTTATCACTAAAATTGCAAAAACTCTATTTTTATTACAACATTCCATATTTACACTTCTGTATATTTAAGGTTTATAATCAATGGAATTTGAAAAAAAAAAGATTGTCTCGTATAAGGTCGTATGGCTTGTTAATTTGGTTCTTAGCTTATTAATCTTCAACTTGATATGAATTTTAATAGTGTCCCAAAAAGGCTCTTTTTTCAATTAATATTTTTTTTTTTCGAAATCTGAATTGTAAAGTGTAAAACTAATATATTGTAAGGTACTTAAGAACAAATGTTGATTTTTTGATTGTCAACTTAAATAAACTAAATTCCAAAAATTTGGACACAGTTTATACAGTGGAAAGAATAACAATATTGCACTTTAAATTCAATTTGGAAATCTTTTTGATTTTACAAAATATTTCATTTTTTGACTTTTTTATTTTGTTTTCTTTTCTCTTTTTTCCATTTACATAATCTATTTCATTAGATCTGGAATTTTTAATCAATTATTGATAGAAGGTTAGTGTTGAGTTTGTTAAATGGAAAAATCACATACAATTGGTTAAAACTATCTTATCATTTGATCGATCAAAAATTGTTGGTTTAAATTTCAACAATAATATACCTGTACAAATTATTTATTCATCCAGTTTCATTTTTTTTTTTGGACACACCATTTTTTCATTTTGAGTTTCATAGTAATTTTTTATTTGGATTAAAAAGATTAATTGTAAAAACATTTATACCATGGTTACTCAATTGTTTTTTATTTTAATGTTTGAAAAAATACCATAAATTGGGTTTTTTTTTTTGCCTATTTTTGATTTTGGGTATGTCTGTGATGTTCAAATTTTTGGAATGGGGTTTATTTATTTCCCTTTTACTCAATTATCAAAAAAAATTAAAAATAATTTTTAAAATCAGCAAATAATTCAAAAACAAAATTAAAAATTGACAACCAAAAATCACAAATCACATTTTTAAAAACCTACCAATCTATTTGAATTACACCCAAAATTTTGGATTTCAGAAAAAAAAATAAATAAATTGATTAAAATTACCTTTTTGGGCAACTATTAAAATTGATATCAAGTTGAATATTAATCAACAAAGAACCAAATTAACAAGTGGTAACACCAGATATGAGATAATCTAAACCTCAATTCAAATTTTTTAACACACCAAAATTTGATTTGTGAAAAAAAAACTTATTTAATCAATTCAAGAAGAAATACCAAATTAGAACCATTTACTAATAGAAATGTTAACAATTGTTTATAAATTACAATACTAACAAAAAAAAAAACATAAATAATTTTCAATACAAATAAATCAAGGGTGGGTTAAAATTTTTGGAGAGAGCAAAACAAAAAAATGGATTGCTAAATTTGTTTAAATTCGATTAGGAATATTGATCGATCAAAGGGTTAGATACTACCAACTAATTTTATTTGAGTTATTCAAAGTGGAACAGCTTGATTTTAACCTAATATCAATTGTTGAAAAAAAAATTTTGATTGCACGAAACAAGTTACGTAATTCAAAAAATGAAATGAAAACAAAAACTAAAAGACGAAAAATTGGTTTTCATATTTTTCAAAAATCAAAATTATTTCTAATTTGAATGAAATTGAATTATTGTAATTGTTTGAACTGTTTTAACTGTGTGGAAAATTTTGGAATTTTGGTTTATTCTTTTTAATTTCATTGATTATAAACCTTCAACGATTTCTTTTTAGTTATTAATTTTGTAGAGCTTTATTTCATAAAATGTAATACCTTGACATCAAAAAAACAAGATTTAAAACCATGGTTATTAAATAATTCAAAAAAGCTGAAAGAGGAGAAGTAAATTATAGTAGTGATTAAAATAATGGAAATGATTATGTTTCCTGACAAGTTTTTTTAGTGTTAAATTTCGGAAAAGTGTTATTTCAGATCCAAATAATTGCTGAATAAATCTTTTTTTTTTTTCAGAATCAAAATTTTAAAATTATAACTCATTGCTTATTAGAATGATGATTAATTAAATTAAACTTGTTAAAAACAATATTTAATTAATCAAAAAACAAGACTATTAAATATGATTATCCAAACTCCTTGCAAACCTCTACAAACTCAATTGTTTTTCAAATTAAGTAGATCTACTTGAATTATCAAACAATGTTATGATTGTTCTATAGATACCTTCACTTTAAAGAACTTTAGAACCGTTTATTACTAAGTTTCAGAAACAATTAAATTCTTAGAAAAAGGATTTTTGAATATAAATAATTTTAATTTCACAATTAATTTTCCTAATATTAATACCCAAAAAACTAGTTGTCGATTGTGTCCATGCTAAATATTTTTTTCAGAACTATAACCTTAATTTCTGTGTCAAAAACAAAGTTAATACTTTTTTTTTCAATTTGAGAACTCTTCTTTCATCAAGGGTTTTTAGGCACTTTAAAATCCCTTAAAACACTTTAAATTCCCAGAATTAAACTGAGGGGGTATTGTTTCAATGTACTAATAACCACTCGTGCATTTTTTATTTCAAAGATGAATATTGGGCTATGATTGTCAAAACATTATTTTTTTCCAAAACTCTTACTATGAGCAAAATTGTTCATTCTGGCTATTTAAATAAAACTGGTCCTTATATTAAACAATGGAACCGAAGGTTTTATGAATTAACGCCAACAACGCTTCATTCGTATTATAGCGAAAGCGATCGTTTTAGTGATCGCTTCATACAATTAATTGATATTGTTGATGTTCACAGCGCTACAGCACCATTTTTTTATTTTATAGACATCAACGGGAACAAAACCCTTTTTGAAAGTAGTGATGAGACAACAAGAAACAAATGGCTAGCGAACCTGCAAAAGGTGTTAAAAGATTTAAAAAAGCCAACTGCAGAGGTCAATGAAGACATTTCAATCTTTCAATTTTTTAATGAATCTGAAAATTGCAATAATTATAATCCAAATCTGTTGGAATCACAATTGAAATTACAAAAAGATGAAGAAAAGAAAACAGCACCCAAAAAAAACATACAAACTTTAAAGTATGTTAAAAAAAAGAGATTTGAAATGAAGAGATGGACATCATTTAATGAGAAAAAAATGAAAAAAAAATTGGAAAAAGAAAAAGAAAAAGAAAAAGAAAAAGCAAAAGAAAAAGGAAAAGGAAAAGAAAAAGGAAAAGGAAAAGGAAAGGGGAAAGGGAAAGGGAAATGGATCGGAAAAGGAAAACGAAAAGGAAAGGATCATGAAAAAATTAATGAAAAAGAAAATGATAAAGAAAACAACAACAAAAGATCCAAAGAAATTGAAATTGAAATTGAAAAAAACAAAGAAATGGAAAAAGGAAATGGAAAAAAGAATTGGGTTTATCACCAAATCCAAGAATCGATTCAAAATAAAGAAACAAAGTTTCATTTAAATTTCAATAGATCTTCAATTAAAAATTTACCATCCAATTTATGGCACTTTTCGACATTAATTGAATTAAATATAAACGACTTCAAGTTTCCAGAAAGTGAAATCGATGCCCTGCAGAAATTAAAGCAATTAAAAGTCTTGTCTTTAAGAGGATGCTTTCTCGAGAAAATCCCCTCTTCAATTTTTGTTTTAACAAAATTGCATACATTAAACTTGTCAAACAATGATTTAATAACCATCCCCACAAAGATCAGAAAACTTAGTCGACCATTAAAGAAATTATATTTAGAGCACTGTTCCTTTAAGAACCCACACTCTTTAAAAAACATTTCTTTGTTGCCAAATTTAGAAATTTTGTCTCTTCATGATAACCAGCTGGATTTGATTTTAGACACAGACTTTACAACACTATCGAAATTGAAATCACTAAATTTTTCCAAAAACTATTTTCAAATGTTTTGTGCAAATTTTTTACCAACATCAATTACTGATTTGAATATTTCTCAAAATTATTTATCCAATTTCCCCAAACATTTAGAGAAATTAATCAATTTAGTTGAATTAAATCTCTCAAAAAACTCAATTATTAATTGTAAGAAACATTCGTCTTTCAATTCCCAATCCAAATTAACGAGTTTACTTTTAAATAATAATTTATTAAAAAAGGTTTCACCACAGATTGGCAAATTACAATTTCTAAGGAAATTAAATATTACAAAAAATTTAATTGAAGAAATACCCTGGCAAATATTCCCCTTATTGAAAAATCTTGAATATTTAAAAATAGTAAAAAATCCTTTTTGGATCAAATTTTCAAAAAATTATATCAAAACAAGTCAAAGTGAGAGGATTCAATATGAAGACAAATCAAGTAGCATATTAAAGAATGAAACCGACAATCAGAATCAAAATAATCATAAGATCAAGAATAATTATAATCCAAAAGAAATAAATCAAAATGTTGGAAATGATAACAAAATTATTTGTAATAATGAAAATGAAAACTCAATCCAGACAATAGACAATATGAAACTTCAAATAAACAGCACAAACGTCAATGGTAATAGTAAACCTAATGGTAATGGTAATGTTAATAGTAATAGTAATAATAGTAGTAGTAATAATAATAATAATAATAATAATAATAATAATAATAATAATAATAATAATGGCAATGATTTAATAAAAAAAAAAAAGGATAAAAAAAATGAAAATGAAAATGAATTGGAATTTTTTTTAAAAAAGCTTAATTTAAACATTAATTCCCAAAAATTATATCAAAAAAATAAAATGATTTTTGATATTAAATCTGAAAGAAAAATTTATTGTCAAAATTTAATAAATTCAATTTTCCAAAAAATATTTAATACAAACAAATCAGAAAAGCAAAATCAAGATTTAATAAATTATCTTGAGGAAAAAAAAAAAAATTCCAATCATAACGAAAAATGGTTAAGCCAATCATTGTTAATTTCTGGTGAAAGGTTTTCAGAAATTACAGAGTTTGATCCAGATATAAACTTGTGTAAAATAAATAAAATTGAATTTCGCAATTTAAAGCATCTCAATGAGAAATATATAAATTTCGAACATTTTAAAGAAACGTTGGAAAGATTGACCTTTGTAGATATTGGTATTAGGTGCTTACCAGAAGGTATTTTTATGTTATCAAATTTAACAAATTTGATGATACACGACTGCAAACTGTATTATCTGCCAGATGAAATTGCATTGTTATCCAAATTATCAACTTTAAAATTTGAAAATTGCAAAATCACACAGATACCAAAATCGCTTTCATTATTAATTAATCTGCATAGCCTGAGCTTGAAAGGGAACCGAATTGAAAGAATTGATTTTGATTTTAAAAATAGTCTCTCGATGGAAAATTTAGACCTGTCTTATAATATATTTAACGAAATTCCCAATTTCATCTGCCAATTAACCAATTTAAAAGAATTAATACTTTCCCATAACAGAATAAGTCTGGTGCCTCCAAAATTATTTTCATTGAAAAAATTAAATTCTTTATATCTGGATCATAATCGTCTTTTCGTTTTGCCCCCATTTTTATTCCAATTCAAGGAACTCACATATTATAAATTTAATAATAACTTCATTACATCGTTGCCCGCTTCGCTCAACAAGCTTCAAGAGATCCAGGAGTTAGACCTATCAAATAATCTCCTATCAGAAATATCCGTGTTTTTGCTTTCAAATTCGAAACATTTTAATCACTTCTCGATTGAAAATAATCCTTTAATTTTTGAAATCATACAATTGAAAAATGATAAAGAAAAATTGGAGAAAATTATCCATTTAATGAATAATAAATAAGATCAAAATATATTTAATATTTTGACATTGTCACATCTGTTAATAAATTTATTTCTAATATTATATAGAATTTCAAAGAAAAATTATTTTTGTATTTAGAATCTTATTCTATTTGTTGATGTTATTAATTTCAAAGAAAATTATTCAAATATTTTTTATTTTTTTTTTCAAAAATAATCAATTAGCATACCTAACAGAAGAAAAAATCAAAAAAGGGGCATATACAAAAATATTGGATTTGGTGTTATCTTTTTCAATTTATAATAAAGTTGAATAAATCATAAATAATATTATAGAAATCGTAATATTAAACTACAATTCATAATTTTTAACACACCAAAATTCAATTTTTGCCAAACAAAAACTCTGAATTAATCTAATTTCAAAGAAAAGATATAAAAAATTGAAAACCATTCACGAATTGAAATGTTAACAATTGTTTAGAAATTCCAATACTCATAAAAAATAAATAATAAACAATTACCAATACTAATAAATCAAGGGTGTATTAAAAATTTTGGAAAAGAGCAAAACAAAAAAAAAATGCATTGGTTAATTTGTAAATATTCTATTAACAATAATTGATCAGTCAAATGGTTAGATATCATCAACTAATTTTATTTGGGTTCTTCTCTTTAGAACAACTCAACTTTAACCAATATCGATTTTTGAAAACAATATTGAGATTGAACGAAACAAGTTTCAGAATTCAAAAAATGGAATGAAAACAAAAAAATGAAAAAATGATTTAAATATTTTTCAAAAAATCAAATTTATATTCGATTTGAATGAAATTATATTATTGTGATTTGTTTAAATGTTTTAAAACTTGTAGTATTTTTTTGAATTTTAGTTTATTAACGATTTTAACTTTGTTAAAATTTTTGAATTTTATTGGTATTGTTAAGAGTTAAATGAAAGAACCACTGGATCTGGTAATGAGAAAATTTTGAAGTGAAAAAATTTGGAACTTCCAATTCAAAGAGCTTCTGAAAGAGATACTAGTCATTAGAAGTATTTGAAACTTAATTTATTTTTTCTAAAAAGAAAGAGAGACAAAAGAAGAGTCTGAAAAAAAAAAAAAAAAGAAGATTTTCAAAAAAATAAGTTAATAATGAAAAAGTTAAAAAATAATTGATCAGAGAAACTGAAAGTCTTTGAATTCAAAAGAATTAATGGGATGTGTATGGGGGGTGAGTAGAGGTTATTTAATTTTGAGCTCCTTTTCACTAATGGTATGTTGTGTCATATTGATCAAAAAGTATTCTATTGTAACATCATGAATTTCTTTTTTGTTCATTTTTACAATAATTCATTTCGATCCTCTTTTACTATTTAAATTGAAGTCAAAGTTTTTGATTTGTTTGAGTTGTTTTTTTTACTGTTTCTTGCAGTTTTCTCCTATCTTTTCTAGTTACAAATGAAGTGATCCACATCACAAACTTTCTTTTGACAGCAGAAGCATCTTTTAAGGTCTACATTTTTTTATTTTTTTTTTTTCCTATTTGTATGTGTACCATGTCAAATCGTTAAAGAATGTTTTGATTTTGCATAGAGTTGTTGATGAATTCAAGTTGGAGTGAAGCCTCTATTTCAAATTTTGTATTTTAGTATATATAAAATCCTGGGAATTGTGAATATCATATTATTCGATAAAAATTGGAATAGTCAATAAAATCTCCGTAATTCATTAAAAATTATGATTAATATCAAGAAATCGGTTGATAAAAAATGAATTTAAATATAATGGTTGATGTCTTTTAAGCTAAATTTATAAATTATTGAAAATAAATATTTTGTTTAATCAAAAAAAAAATCAAAAAAAAAAAAAATTTATATAAACAACAAAAAAAAACTTAATTCAGTGAAGGATCAGATCAAGTTTTTTTATTAAAGTTTTTTTTTTTGATTTGGTTGACAAATTGATAGATCCTTTATTCAAGTAATAGTAATATTATCAAAAGATAAATCAAGAGTTTATGAGTTATAGACTTTTAATTAATTGCCATGTAGAAAAACTATTAGGATACCATCAACTGACCATATTTTACTTTAGAGGGATATATTTGGATTAGATCATTTTTTTTATTCTCTTCAAGTTGTAGGTTTAACACCCCTAAAACAAAAAAAAAAATTATCTTGTATTAATAAAGGAGTGGTGTTGTTTTGCTTATTAATTAGTCAATCTTCAACCTTATAAACCTGTTTTCCAGTTTAAGTGTTCTTTTTATAATATTTAAAATTCATATTTTTAAAGAGTTTAAATACATATTAGTAGAAAAAATTTTTTTTAGTAATTCAAAATTAAATATATTTTTTCACATTTTTGTTTTTTTTTTACCTTTTTTTTTATTTTTTTTGATATGTCTTGGCTATCTAATTTTTTTTTTTTTACAAGTAAGATCTAAATTCACTAGTTAAAATCCTGATATTCTATTGTTACTGAAGCGGTGAAAATGATTGAAGAGAAATAATAATAATTCCTATTGAAATTTTTTTTTTGGATCTTCAATAGGAAGATCATAAAAAACATTATTGTTTTTTTAATTTTAACTAGTGAATTTTGATTTTCCAATTTTTTTGAAAATCTATTGTTTTATTAGTTTTACTTTATACTAATATCAACTTTCAATGGGTATTCTATTATTCTACTTTTTTTTTTATTTGATCTTCAAAGGTTAATTATACAAAATAATTGATATTTGCAAATTTTTTTCAGTTACTTTTACAGAATTCCAAATTAAACTAAATTTAAATTTTTGTACTCAGTTTAAACAGTTGGAAGAATAAATATACTAAACTTTACACTTTAATTTGGAAATGGTTTTGATTTGAACAAACAATTTCATTTTTTTTCTTTTGATTTATTTTCATTTCCTTTTTTTCGAGTTACATAATCAGATTTTGTTCGATCTGGAATTTTTAATCAATGGTTAATAGAAGGTTCGTTTTAGGTTTTTTAAACAGGAAAAACCAGATAAAATTGGTTGATTGTATCTTATGATTTGATCAATCAACAATTGTTGATGAAATTTCAAAAAAAATTGTAAATGCATTTTTTGTTCTGCTCATTTCGATATTTTTAACAATATAGATTTTTTTTTTTTTCAAAACTTTTCATTTATTTAGATTAAAAAATATTGGAACTAAAAATAAAAATACTGGGCAATGAAATGTGGTTTTATATTGTGTTTGGAAAAATATAATAAATTGTGTTTTTTTTTTGACTATTTTTGATTTTGTGTGTTTCCAAATTTTTGGAATGGGGTTTATTTCAAAAAAAAAAAATTATTTTCTTTCTATAAGAAAGCGATTGGATGGTATATATAGGAAAGTGTATAAATTTTACACTTGAAAAAAAAACTCCAATTTTGAAAATTTATATAAACACCATTTCACTCAAAGGGTCCCTGCCAAAAATGAAAAAGTTCACTTTTAGAATAAGAATCAACCAAACTTAGATTGTTTAGAAATACGAGAAATAATAAACTTCGGAGTAGATTCGATAATCATAAAAGAAACCCCTGAATAAACCATAAATTTTAAATAAAAAAAAATGTTAAAAAAATTTTTGAGGTTCTTTCATTGAATCTCTTCGTGCATAATTCTCAATTTCTTTTGGTAATTAAAATCGTTGAAAATAATAATTTTGACTTGTAAATGTATAAATTTTAAAAGAAAATACAAAGCCTCACTTTTCTTACTATTAATTTTGAGTTTCAAACATTTTTTTTTTCAAATTTAATTTTTAAAAGAAAAATAAAAAAGAAACGTAGAAAAAAAATAAAAAAAAGGAAAACCAAAAAGCATAAAAAAAAATTTTTAAAAAATGAGAAAAAATGATTTTAATATAAAAATTGAAATTTTATTTTGAGAAGAATAATGTAATAAACTCATAGAATATGTTCTATTTCATCAATAAAACTGGGCCCCTTTGACTGAAAAAGAGTTTATTTTTAGTTTGTTTATTAAATCTGTATTTTTTAGAAAATATATAAAACTTTCCATGTGCACCCCGGCAGGAGAGATTTATCTTAAAATAACTTGAGATTTCTAATAGAAAAAAAAACAAGTCAATGATCGAATAAAAATATTTGGGGTTGTTTTTGTTTTTTAATTTTTGAAACTTTTTTTCGATTTTTGAATTTCTGTTTCAACTTAAACATTTTTATTTAATTTCCAAATGAAATAATTTGCTATTAGAAATCTCAAGTTATTTTAAGATAAATCTCTCCTGCCGGGGTGCACATGGAAAGTTTTATATATTTTCGAAAAATTACAAATTTAGAAAAAAAACTTAGTATATCAAGTCATCATTTTTTGCACATTTGAATAATTTCAATATTATTCAAAATAAAATTTGTCAATAGATTAAATTCAATTTGTTTTTTTTTTCTTTTTTCGATTATTTTCGATCATGATTGGTTTTATAGTATTGATTATAATACCTGGCTTGAAAATAATCCCGGACAAGGATTTTCAATAGTGAATATTATGAAATTGATGTATAATTTCTATTATTTAAAGATTAAATCATTGTTTTAAGAAGAATCAAACTTTCAAAATTATAACTCACTTACTTATTGGAATGATGATTAATTAAATTACACTTGTTCAAAACACTATTCGATCAATTAAAAACTAAGAAGTAAAATTATCATTTTCTAAACTCTGGTAAACCTCTATAAAACTCGATTGTTTTTCAAAAAAAGTAGATCTACTTATGCAATCAAACAATGACTTGAGTATTCTATAGACATAATACTTTAATGAACTTTAGGTAGGTTTATTTATCAGTTCATAAAAAATTTGGTTATTCATATAAAGGATTTGAGTGAAAATAAAAGAAATTTATACAATACAATTTTATTAATATTCACATTTTGAAATCTTTGTCTGTGGATTATTTTCAGGTCAGGTATTTTAATCACTCCTATACATTAGCTTTCAGAGTATGAATAAAATAATTAATTCTTAACTGTTTTTTATCTCTTAAGTATCATGTCTCTTTTCTTAATATTATTTTTAAAATTTTCATCAGTAAAGCTATCTCATTTTTGCATAAATTTTTTTTTTGAATAAATGTTCAGTATTAAATTCTACAAAGTTTTAATCTAAAAAGTCGAGAATTTTGAAGGTGTTAAATTAATGGTATCTAATCCAAGTGGGGTTAAAGTATACCACTAAGTAGAGTAATCATAATTTTTTCAAATATAATTTAATTTTCTCATATTATTAGAACTTACCAACTATTGTTGGATTTAGTTAAAAAATTCTTTAAAAATATTTACTCAAAACAAATTCAAAAGTGTAAATAAAACCATATTGGGTCATAATATAAAAAATAAAATTTGTTTAATAGTTTCTCATCTTTAAAAAGCCTTGTTTAGTTATTTTTCAAAAATTATTGGATTCATATACTTCATTCTTTTCAAAATTTATACTGTTTCTTATCATCTTTATTGAAATTCAGAATTAATTTCAAATAACTTGGTTTATTGTTATGATTTGGAAACAATCTCATTGTTATTTGACGAGCTTGGCCTGGAAGAACGAGAAACATGAGGTTTTTCGAAGTGATATAAAATGATATTGAGGGGTTTGAAGAAAGACGATTAATATCATCTTAGAACTAGAACAATCTTATTGTTTTGAGTCTGGAAAGTGGAAAATAAACAAAGAATTCTAAAAGGTGATTGTTGAACAAATGAAACAATATGGGATGCTATTTATTTTTTCAACTCAGGATCTATTTCATCCAAACAATAAACAAATCAAACAAATTTAACGAAAACAACGAATTATTATATTTTAATGTTACTTTGAGGAACCAACTCTTCAAAGCATCTCATTCTCCCCAATTTAGTTAACGAAAACATTGAAGTTATATTTTAGATTTTTATCATTGAAGATAAAACTTGGTTTAAATTTTCTATAGACAAACTCGATCATCCATCCATACAAGGAGATCTATTTCCTCCTTTTATTTTTCGTTTGTCTGCCAATTCCCAAAAATGATCAAACTTGGTACCTGTTATTTTGAACTTGGTATGATTTTGAACATTCCTCTTTAAATTTCTTGACTTTACATATTAAAATCAAAATGCTTTTATTTTTTAAATTTATTTTTAATCTATTTTTCTAAATCTTTTATTATTGATCTCTTTTCTCCTTTTTTCTTAGGAAAAAGAGAACAAATAATATTTTTTTTTAAAAAATGATATTGCTTTTTAATCTAAATGAGAAAAAAAAAATGTTTGTATTAAGAGATTGTTTTTGAAATAAAGAAATCGAATGTATTTCCTTTTTCAATCATTCCCCAAATTACCATGCACTTTTTTTTTTACTGTAGTCAAAATAAAGTGTGCAAAAAAATTTAATCGATATATCAAAATAAAAAGTATGTTTTTTTGTTATAGAATACCTATACTTCAACCGATCAAAAAACAGCAATAAACCCTAAATAAATATGGAACTGGTTTCTTAAAGTTCTATTATCTAAAAAGAAATTCTAAAAATGAAGGGATCAAATTGCAATATTTATCTCAAAAAATAGAGTATTTTTATTAAAATTTTATTAATCAAATACCAAATAATTTTAAAAAAATTGAGAATTATAAGGGAAAATTTTCAACAAATTGCATTCCTAATTGAAATTTTACTGAAAATATCAAGGTTTTTTACTCTCAGAATTGATTTGAACTTAGGTATACTCTTGGGTAGTAAATTGGATGTTGCCTTGGTACAAGAATAAAAAGAAACTGACTATATTTTGAAAAACAGATTATAGACGTTGTGCACATATTATTTTGTTCTCTGTAGTTTCTATGTGAACAGGTATTTTAGTTCCTTAAACCAAAGTGTGTGTACAATTCGTTGGAAATTGAAACATTCACTCATCTCAATGTTATCAATTAGAAAACGTTGTAAAAAAATTAGTTAAACTCTTCTAAAATTACTTTCAAAATATCATTTTTATAGACAATTTTATTAGTAAAATATTTCTTATTTTCCTTGTATAGAATTGAAAATAAGAAGATCAGAAAATTTCCAAACTTTGCCTAATTATACCAAATGATTTCCGAAAATCTTTCCACAGTGGATACAGTAACTACCCTAAATTTTTAATAGTTCTAATCTCTTTCTTATCTGTAGTTATCAAAAATTATTTACTTAAAATCTCACCCAGATTAAGTTTGATGTTTAAAAAAAATAAATAGCAGAATTATTTGAGAATGTAGAGTTCTATAAATCAGATATAAATTACAATCTATGGTATTGGTCTTAAAACGATCCATTAAATTGTAATTCAAATTAAATATTAGATAAATTTTCACCTCTTTTAAAAATATTTTCTATAGGAGAAATAATAATTAGTATATCACAAAGATCAATGAGTAAAATAATTACAAATATCAAAAATGAGACTTTAAAAAAAAAAGAAATTATACCAAAGATCATAAATAAAAGATAGTTTTATTTTGGTTTTGATTTGGTTGATGGAGCGGATATTCTATTTTGTTAAAAATTACTGATCAATTATTAGGAATCATTGAATCTCGACTTGGTATAGTATTAAATAAAACAAATACTGCAAAATCTCCCAAGTTATAACAAATCAATAAACAAAATTTTTCTTTATAATTCTCATCAGTTTAATCCTTTTCTTACTCCAATTATTTTTGTATAATCGACTTTTGTATTTAAAATATTTCACAAAAAAGGATTGTATATAAATTGATCGATCTAAAGATTGTTAGGATCTGTTTTATTATTTTTTGATCAAACCTATATTGTTCCTTTTTAATTTTTAGAGTCAGCCCAGTCTGAGAAATTATCAAACTGAAAAAAATTGAAAAATTTGAAAAAATTCAAATCATAAATTTATTAGTTTATATATGTCCCTTTTACTCCAAATGATATAATATTAACAGTATCTGTACCTTTTACTAAAATTTTTTAAAAAACAATTATTAAATAAAGTAAAGTGTCTTAGAATTACACTTAATGATTGATAAGTAAGTTGTCTGATCAGAATTTTAAATAGTTTCAATTATACAAATTATAAATATTATCCATATTTTCCCTTGTTTTGACTCTGTGAAAATATTGTTGTATTGTTCTTTGGCCTTTAACCTTCTAAACAATACTAAAATATTTATTTTGTTGAAGGGAAAATAATGAAAAACAAAAAGGAAATAACCCTTAAAAAATTTTACACCAAAAGTCAACACTTTCTCATTTTTTTCCCAATTTTAATAATTCAATAAGAAAAAATGAGAATATTACTATTTCTTTCAAAATAAACAGAACAAAATTTTCATTCAGTCTTCCAAAAAAAGAGTTTAAAAATCAGGTATCATTTCAAATTTGTAATTCTTAAAATTAACATGAGTTATTCAATTCATTTCTTTTAGAGGATTTTTGATGATTTATTTTAATAGTTGAGATGTGTGTTTTATTTTGGAAATCTGATTGAAAATTTTGATCATTATAATTTACAATTAGCAAAAATTTCAAATTTGTGGTTTTACTTTATTTTTATAATTTATGAGACCTTGTTAAAAATAAATTGATTTTTTTTTACAATTATCAAAATTGTATGTTGAGAAAACAACAAAATTTTTACAATTTAACGAATCCCAAAGACTATTTATTAATCACCTGGTAATTCTATTGAGGTATTTTTTAATTTAAAAAAAAAAATATACTGATATTTGAATTATGTATAGAAAAAAAAATTTACCTCATTATCCTTTACCCTTTTCCAACAAAGCACGAAACCACAACCCACTCCTTTGAAAACTTGATTTGAAAAAGGAAAAGGAAAAGAAAGTGAAATTTTTTTCCCATTTATAATTCAAATATCAGTAATAAATCATTTTTAGACAAGTTTGTACAAGAAAAAAAAACAGAGAAAAGGCTAAAGTAAGTAATAACGACCTGTTTTTTGATCTTCTGAAAATCACTGAAGATGTGAATATTTTGACACTAATATTGTTCCGCCCTTAATTCTTTTTTTTTTTTTTCCTTTTTCAATTATTCATTTTTTTCTCTAGTCTCTCTTCATGAATCCAATTGGTTTTATTGTTCAGTAATTTTATAAACTTTGTGTATTTTTAAAAATATACTTTTTCAAAAGAAATTTGGAAAAGTAGTATTTTCAAAGAATTCGCAAAAAAAATTCAATTACAAACTATTTGTGATTTTAGTGAATTTTTCAGGAGAAGAAACAGTGTTATGAAAAGTGTTTTGTTCCGTTTGGTTCAAAATGATTTCAATTTTCTCAAAAAATAATTATAGTTTTTTTTTTTTGTAATTGAATTGTATATTTTTTAAAGTTTTGTGTAATATTTATTTTGTCTTTTATCAAAAAAAGCAAATCTTTATCTGAGTTTTTCACTTTCTGAACATTCATTTTGTAAAATGAAGGTTTTGAAAAAATTTAAAAAAACTTATATATAAATGGAGAAAAAAATTTTTGCCAAAATTTACCATAAAAAAGATTGAAAACTCTTTTTTTAAAAATTTATGTTTTGAGAAAAAAAACGCAAAAAAAGGTAAAATTTAACATTACCTTCAATATTTATGATCTTCAAAATTTAAATAAAAAAAAAAACAATGATTCAAATCACAAAAACACTTAAAATAAAAACCGAATTATTGAAAAAAATTTTACAAAAAATCAGTTAAAAAATAATCAAATTCCAATAAAACCATAATTTCATCTTCAGATTTCAAAAAAAGACACAAAACAATCAATTGATACTTGTATTTCAATCTAATTCTTGAAAATACTTTTCACAAAAGAAAAATCAGTTGAAGAAATTAAAGCGAAAATTGTTTTGATTTTCTTCTTAACGACGACGTTTGCAATTGAAATTTTAAGTATCAGTGTATTTTGAAGAGGGTTTGTTGGTTTGTAAATCTTAAAAATTTTTATTCAGTGAGATCTGAGAAGGAAAAAATGTCAAATTTTTCCTAAAAAGGTCTGAATTTTTTAGACTCATATCTCAAAATAACAAAGAAGGTTGCGAAAAATCGACTTTTTGAAAAAATGACCTTCTATGTCATTTTTTATAACCCTTACACATTGTTGGGCATTTAAATAGTTTATTTTTCTGATTCTGGGTTAAGCTGAGAAGGTTTTAAAAAATGACCTAGGGCGTCAATAAGGAGAAAAGTGAAAAATTTTTGATGAAAAAGTCGGTTGTTTTACAAGAAAGACATTTTTTGAATAGTGTGTACGATAAAGTGTTTGGAATGGATTAAATCCACAAAATCCTCATTTCCCAAAATTGAATGATCAATTGTTTTCAACTGACGCAATATTTTTTTTTGAAATAAAAAAAACTTACTAATTTTTGCAATTTTATTTCCCAAAAGATCCCAACATTAAAAATTCTTCAAAACCTTTCCCACACAATCTCAACCCAATTTCTCTTGATACAACCAATTGGTTTTGAGAGAAACGATCCAAACAAAAAAAAAATTATCAAAAAAGCACAAAAAATGTTGAAGCGCGTTTGGGATCGATTGTGTTGTTCCACAAACAATCAGAAGAGACACTCCCCTCTTAGTAACGGCTGTGAGATTTAATTCAAGGATGAACAAAAAGAACTAAAAGCAAAAGAACCAAAAAGTAAAATAATACATAATCACACCGCTTTGTTAATTAATACAGCTTGTTCTGCACTACCGTGAAAATTTATAAGACCTTGAAATTGAAATTCTATTCTGAAATTTTATTATGTACAACAACCAGTAAAAGGGTTATTAAAGCTCATCATAAACTATAAAATTTAAAATAGAAGATTAAAAGCAAGTTATCCATTTTTTGCTTTGGGAAATTGACAAACAAATTCTAAAAAATACTAACATTAACGTGGATCTTCAATTTCTAAAATTGTTAAAATCTCAGCTTTTTACAATTGAAAAACAAAGATCGAAAAATACTTTCAAGTTTCCATGGTTTCTGTGATTTCAATTCTTGAGAGAAAATTTAATTTTTGTTTTGGTTTTTCCAAAAAAAATAACTCAAATAAAAGTAAGAGAAGTTGAAATTTTGATCTTAAGATCGAAATTGAATTTTCTATTTCTATATGAGAGAAATTGAATTTTCTATTTCTATATGAGAGAAATTGAATTATCTTAGACAACCAATTTCTATGTCTTATAATTTTTTTCTGGAGGGTTGGAACATGTTAGTTGTTTGTGGAGACAATGTAACAATTCAAAGTAACTCAATGATCAAAAATCTTTGACAATACAATCATTTAGATTTAAAGTTGTTTATTCAGAAGGGTTTTTTTGTGTAAGAAACTCGTGTTTATTTTTCTTTTTCATTTTCACGTTCCTTAACAAGGTGTTCGAGTTCAGGTATCTCAAAATTTCTTTTTCATTTTTCATGTAAAAAATGACATAAAATGATTTTTTGATCCAAATTGGAGAATATTTTAAAGATCATTCATTTACATTTTAAATGAGATTGGAACATATTGGGTTGAGAAAAATAGTTGAGTTGCAAACGTAGTCCTTAAAAGGATCAAACCAAAATGTTATCTTTTTCAAAAAGTTTATTTTTGAGATTAAAGATATTCGAACGATCAGATTTACACAGTGTCCATGCAAATGCGATTAAACTCGAAAGATCAGTTTTTTCTCCTTTGTTAAAAAAAAAATTGAATAATAAGATTGAAGGGTTACGTTTGAAGACACAAATTGATTTTGGTGTTTTGTTCACACAAATACAAAAGGAGAAAAAATTTTATGTCTATGGTCTCTCCGTTTATTTGGTGTTATTATACCCCAAAATATTTTAAAACTCTTTTCGAAAACGAACAAATTCAACATTAATATTAGTGAGCAAATTTGTACAAGTCTCCAGGACACACATGAATACCAGGAGTTATTCACAATAAAAATATTGCTTTTCAGAGCAATTTTAGAATTCTAATTCATTTTTTTTTAAATTATCTAAAACTATTTCAATGTCAAAAAAACTTTTAATGCTTTGTGGGGATTTTATGGAGGTAATTTGATTTGCTTTTTTTTTTTTTTTAAATTTTTTTTTTTTTTTTTTTTTTTAAAACTCCTTTTGGAATGATCGTATTAATTTGTTGTTCTTGTCTCTATCGATGATCTCTTGTTCTTCTTTTGATTAGGATTACGAAACCATGGTACCATTTGTTGCACTTCAGTGCTTAGGGCATAAAGTGATTGCTGTGTGCAAGGGGAAAAAAAGTGGTGAAACTGTCAAAACATCTGTTCATGATTTTGAAGGACAACAAACATACTCCGAGAAAGTCGGACACAATTTTTGGCTTAACGGAAATTTTAATGAGGTGTTGAATGAACTTGACAGCTTTGATGGACTTGTGATTCCAGGTGGAAGAGCACCAGAGTATATCCGTCTCGAGGAGGAAGTTATCACCATTACAAAGCACTTCCTTGAAAACAACAAGCCAATTGCCGTAATCTGTCACGGACCACTTGTTTTGGTCGCTGCTGGCGGTCTCAAAGGAAGAGAATGTAGCGCCTACCCTGCCTGTGGACCAGATGTCACTTTATCCGGTGGAAAATACATCAAGGTTGAATCAGGACAATCACACGTTGAGGGTAATATCGTTTCTGCACCAGATTGGACTTGCATGGTTCCTTGGATTCAAAATTACCATAAATTGCTTACCAAATAATTCGATTCATTGCTTATGCTCATCTTTAATGGAATGATCATTTTTTTACAAAAGCAATCTTAACTTTTTGGTCCCTTAATTGATCTTAATTAACATTGTGATTACTTTCTTATATTTTCAAGCAAGGATACTCATTATTTCACTTTTAACAGTATGGTGTTTTGAAATAAAATTCTCAAATTTTTTTCCAATTTTCTTCTTTCTCTTTATTTCCAATTTTACTATTGAGAGAAAAATGTTGGACACAGAAAAATGGTTGGACAGCAATTTTAATTTTAAACATTACTGAAAATGATTTTTAATTTCTATCGTTTGTGAAATAACTAAAGTAAATAACAATATTCTACTTATTAGAATAATAATTAATGTAATTCTTCTTTTTCAAAATATTATCTCTTATAATCTAAATCGAGTTTAAAAATTACCATTTTCAGAATTAATAGTAAACTTTACTAGAACTCGGATTTTTGTTACAACAGCATGATCTACTTTAGTTATCAACCATTCAAATGAGTATTCTACACAAACCACAGATTAATGAACTTGTAACACCTTTAAACCTGGACTTATATAAAATTCACCTAGTTATCAATAGGATTTGATTTTCAATTTTACTAATATTCCTCAATTAAAAATGGTGTACAACCATTTTTCTGTGTCCAACATTTTTCTCTCAACAGTTAGTGATCATGACTCTAGCAAAAAAAAAAACTGAAATTCGATTTGAATAGTGTCACAATGATTTTTGGTTTTTTTAGATTTACATCTTTTAGAAAATTATCTTTTTAAGGGACTAGTAAATCTTATTTATTTTTTTTTTCCAAAGGTAATAGAGTAATTATTTTCACAAGTGTTCAATTAAACCTGGTATGTAACTTCATTTATCAATTTTAGAGAAATGAGTTATCATTTTTTAAAAGAATTCATTTTCCCAATTAAATTTTCAGTCAAAAGATGTATTCCTTTTTTGATGAATTTTTGGATCTTATTAGAAAAAGAAAAATTTGCAAAAAATTTTTATTTTGAAGTTATCTCACTTTGAGAAATTTCAGAGAGTCTTTATGAACAGATAAATTTTAACTTTTGATCTTATTTTTGAAATCCAATAAAAATAAATCAAATATTGAATCCTTGAAGATTAAAAAAAATTGATCATTTATTTTATTCATAAATATTTATTAAATTTCTTGAAATTTAAAAGATTAGACAATATTCTTTTCCAAATATTAAGAGTCTAAATAAGGAACAGTGTGTTTTAAAATCAGTTAGTTGATAATACCTATTATTTTTTTATTATTATGAATTATTTATTTGAATTAATTTTATTTGTTTGAAAATATTTACAAAACTGAGAAATAATTGTAAAGTCTATTTTATACATTTGATCTTTGTGTTGTTAATGACTTACATGAATGAATTTAGATTGAGTGATTAATTATTGATTATAAATAATCAAATTAAATAATATTACTTTAGATTATAAGTTGAATTTTTCAGGTTTAAAAAAATATTTTATGAGATTTTTTAATTCGATTGGTATTTTTTTTATTCTCAGATATTTTTGGTTCAATAAAATGAAAAAAAAATGATTGGAACTGTTCTTTGAATCAAAAAATTAAATTTTTTCTAAGTTGAAAATAATTATTGTACTTTTTTTGTGATTAAGTAGATTTTTTATATGGTGCTTTTTTAGAACTTGGTGGTTTTATTTTTAAAGTGAATTTTATTACAATTCCTTTTATACAGATAATAAGATTTCAATCTTCTTTCAAAGAAAATGATTTTTTTTTGAATAATTTGGAAATATGTTGAATTTTGAAATTTTAAAAAATGAGAAAAATGGATCAGACTTTTTAAAAAGAATAATTCATTTCTGAAAATAGTATTAAAAATAAGTTTACTTTTATGGTAATCAGATTTTTACACCATTTTTAAATATCTTGATGCTGTAATATTCTTTTTGAATTTGCTAATAAATTTAGTTGAAGATTTTTTTTCACTTTACTAGTTACTTAACGGATCAGTCTTTCACAACAAAATGTTGACAAAATTTTATAATATTTCATTGGTAATATTCTCTACTTAAAGATTTTCTAGATGACAAGTGTAAAAAAATTCTAATTGAACTTGAAATCGAGAAAAGTATTTTTTTTTATTTAATCAATTTTTTTTCAACGATTTTTGAAAAAGAGTATTATTAAATTGACTTTATCTCTTAAATTATAAAAAGTTTTTCTCTTATTTTTTTTATTTTTTTCATCATTATTACACTATAAATGGGTTTTTTTACCACGCAAAGAGTCAATTTTTTTCCCCTTTTTTTACAAAATTGAAAATATTTAATTTCTTTTTATCTCTCACATTATAACAATTTTTTACCCCGTTTTTTCTATTCTTATCATTATTATTCAATAAAAACTCTTTATTATAAATAATAAAATAAAGTTTTTTTTTGTAATTTTGAGATAAAACTTTTGGTTCACCAAAAAATTTAAATATTCAACTAATTGAAAAATCATTATTTAGATTTAAGAATGATAATTTTAATCTTTAAATTTTTAAAGTCTATTAACAAATTTTATTTAGAAATTGTGTTTTTGTTTTAATGAAATTCGATTTTTCTAAATAAAATTTTCTTGAAGAGATTTGGGAATTTTGTTATTTATCTCTAAAATTCAAAATTGATTTTTTTTATGACAGAAATATTTTAAATTGAGATAAGAATTCTTGTGATAAAGAACAAACAATTTATTATAAAAATATTTCAAAATTGAAATTTTTTGTGTAATTTTTTTTCATATTATGAATACCTGTAAAAGTACTTTTTTAAAACCTTGAGGAATTGGCCAGGGTAAGGAAATTTTTTCACTTTTTTACAATTTTGAAGAGGATCAGAAAATGAAATTTTTTACTTTGGTTTTATCTCATTGATTTTTATATTTAAAGTACTTCATTCATTAGATTTTTTAAATTTATTTTTCAAAGTCTCAAAGAAATTACCACATATAGAACGTCGAGTTGAATTGATTAAAATAGTATTTCAAGTGTTGAATGACTTAAACTTTTATCCTTATCTCGAAATTCTATTGTGGCATTTAATTTTTTAATTTGCTATTTTTTAATCATTTTTGTTTTTTTTTTCAAAATGAGCAATAAAAAGTAATAAATAAAAAATATTTTAATATCAGTAACATTTCGTATAAATGGATTTTCTTTTTAAAGAACAACACCATTACAATTGGGAGTATCACAAAAGGAAATACGAATAGGACTTTAATAGCTAAAAAGATTTCAAAAAAAGTATAACTATCCCATAAAATATCTTGTTAGGGTTTTAAAAAACTTGGATTCGGTGGAATTGGGAAAGCGAATATGATAATAAATTATCAAATTTTAAACCAGTAAATAGTGATAAGTTTTATTCTAATAAATTCTAAATTTACTTCTACGAAAAAAATCTATATAATAAAAAAAAAAAAACAATCAAACCAATTTTTTGAATTCTTTTCTCTTTTTTTTATTATTTAAATATTAAAAAAAAAGAAAATATCAAATAATTTTTTTATAAAGTATTTTTTAGAAAATCCATCATCACACGACATTAAAAAACAAATACTCTTTTCTCATATTTCTCAGTTTTTTTATCATTCCTTATAGTATAGCTACCTACCCTAAAATAATAAAAAAATATTAGCTTTATAGATCTCAATTTAATTAAGAAAATTTTCTTAAACTTCTACCAAATATTCATTTATTAAAATACCAATACTTCAATTAGTTTTATTGACGAAGATACGAATTGAAATTTTAATCATTAAAAAAATTACAAAATAAAAAATTTACTTTCGAAATCAAGACTTCCAATATAAAACGAAAAATAAATTTTTCCATTTTCAAGAATTAATTTAATTCTTAATAAAAATAATAGGTAACTTTTTTTCATTTGATATTGGAAACATGCAAATTTTGGAGTTCAAAAAAATAGACTCAAATTAATAAAATTTTTAAATGATGTTAACTCACCAATTCCAAAATTTGAAATAAAAATTACAAAAAACAATATTTTAAGATCATGACAAGATTTCATTTTATTTTTATAATAAACTACCCAATAAATTTACATTATTTCAAATTTTATAAAAATTTTCAACCATTTTTATTGTTATTTCTATCATTAATCAATCTCAAGTCTTTATTACGAGGTATAGAAAATATAAGATAGTTATGGTAATTTTGAGAAAATTATTTTAGTTTAATGTAAAAAATAATTTATAGAACATTATTGAATACTTCAGATTGTTTTAAGAAGGATAATTATAACCAATAGAGTTTTAAAAACTATTTACAAATTTTACTTATAAAAAAGTTTTTTAGTTATTATGTATTGATTAAAAATACAGAAATGAAAATAATTACTGAACTGAAAATAAATTTAGACATAATTATTAATTGTTAATAAAATAAAATTTGATGTTTAATTTAAGAGGAAAAATTAAAATCAAATCCTTTTTTTAGCTAACAAAACAATTTTTTAATGAAATCGGTAATAAATTCACACAAAGTTCATTAAAGTAGGTTTCTAGAGAAAACCCAGTTAATTGTTTGATAGCCCAATTTGATCTACTTATATGAAAAACAAATAGACTTTTATTGATGATTGCTGGGAATTTGGAAAAGTATATGCAATTTTCATATTTTTTTTTGATTATTTAGATAATGGTTCGAACAAATTTAATCTCATTAGTCATCATTATAATAAGTACTTGCGTTATAATTTTAAAAATTTGATTCTTAAAAAAAGGATTTGATATTTGATAAACGAAATTACAGATCAATTTTCTTAATATTCATAATTGAAAATTATGAAAGGTTTTATTTTTATGTTAGGTAATTTTTTCAAGATAATAGAATGATGTATTTTTTTCCAATATAAAAAATTCTTGAAGTTATTTGGGAAATATGTAATTTTGTCTCAAAAATTCGAAATCTTTTTTTTTCTGACAAAAATGTTATAAATTTTTATTTGGATTCTTGTGAATAAGACCTAACAATTTGTGATAATAAAATTTTCTAGATTTGAAAATTATTTTTGAATTTTTTTTTCATTTTTGGAATATAGGAGAATTGAATTTTTCACTAATTTTAAAGAATAAAAAATTTTAACTTAATAAGTCTAAATTTAATTGATAAACTTTTGTTAAACTTCTATCAAATATATCAAGTGATGTGGATCTGAAAAATATATTTTTTTTACTTTATAAATCTGAATTTCATTGATAAATTATTTTTAAACATCTATCAAAGTTCGATTTATTGAATAAAAAGTATACCTATTGATTGTATTTCTTGGGGTTTATATTGAAATACATATGTACAAAAAGCAATGTCTTGTTATTGTTATTTTTTTTACTAAATTTGTCATTTTTCCAAAAACTATGAAAACTTTTCAGCTGCTTGGTAATGGGATGGGTTTCTTTTCAAAACACTTGGAATTATTAATATACAATAAAAAAAACAATTAAATAATTGAATAAAAGTGTTTGAAGTCGAAACAAAAATTCAAACATTGAAAAGAATATAAAGAAATCAAAAACTGAAAAAAAAAACCCAAAGATTTTTATTTGATTACTAAATTTTAATTTTTTTTGCTATTAGAAACCTCAAGTTTGTTGGAAACAAACCCATCCCATTACGAAGCAGCTGAAAAGTTTTAATATTTTTTGGAAAAATGACAAATTTAGTAAAAAAATTAACAATTTTAAGACCTTGCTTTTTGCAGATTATATAATAATATAAAATACCAACAAAATAATTTTTTTTTTTTAAATTACAACCCTTGACTTATTTTTCAACAGTTTTTTTTTTTAGAATTATTGAATACAAAATTCCACAAAAACTTTCCTCTAATTCCTCAACCCAATTCTCCTTGATAGCTCACAAACCACATTGTTTTATAACTCAACTTCGGATATAATAGTCTTACATTCTTCAATTTAGATTTCAGTAAAACAAAAAATAAATTGTCAAAAAAAGCATTTTTGAACGACTCTTAAAATCCATACCAAGCCCAAGACCGATCAGATAATAACCAAATTAACAAGCACCTACACCCTACACAAGATAATCTTTTTTCAAATGTCAAGGATTGTAAACCTTAAATAACTCTCAAATTATTCAAAAAATTACATTAATTTTACCAAGCTTATCCCTTTTCAAAGGATATGAAAAGTTTGAAAGACTATTTTGAGGAGAAAAGTGAAAAGTGTTTTAACAAAAGTTACGGAGATTTACATTGAAACTTGGAAAAAATTTTCAATCACACTTTGCAAAGACTTTCAGGTCATAAGATTTTGTTTTGTTGAACACCTCAAAAATAGAACAAAAATTGTGGAAAGTTGTAGAACTTTCAGACCCACATTCTTCAAAGATTTCAATTTCGGTATTCTATCATTTTTTTTCAAATTTAAAATACTTAACACCAATTTTTAAATACCAAAAAGGGGAAAAAAAAATTATTTATGAAAAAGAAATCATTTGGAATTTGTATGAAATTATCTGCAAACAATCTCTCGGATAAATATTGGTAGCTTTTAAAACCTTGAAAATTATTTTTTAGAAAACCTAAAAGCCATAGAGTATTTAAAATAACAATTTTAAACCTTTGAATGGGAAAAAGTTTTTAATAAAAAGTTTGTAGATTTTGATCATCAAGTTCATTCAAAATTTAAGACACTTTCAAAAAAAACAAAAATGTAGAGAATTGACAAAAAAGTGTTTTCTCCAATTTGTGTAATTCTTGTTGTGAAACAACAAAGTAGATTCATTTTTTTTATTTAATTCTCAAAAGCTAAAATTTTCTTTTTGAAATGAGTGCTGAATTATTCAAAGAGCTGATCCAAGCTTTAGATCATCTCACACAAAGACCAAAAGAACTTGAAAAAGAAGACTACCAATCATATTCAGATCTGTTAACAAAAATAAAACACTTACCGATCAACAACAAAGACGAGCATTTAAGGGAACTATTAAATTCTTTGCAACCAGTTCTTGACGTTGCAAAAAAAATATTAAGTAAGCATTATTTCTTGAAAATTGAGAACCAAAAGGAAAAAGAAACAATTATTAACAAAGGAGATGAAGACGAAGATGAAGATGAAGATGAAGAGGAAGATGAAGAAGATGAAGACGAGAAAGAAAAAGAAAAAGAGATAGAGAATGATGAAGACGAAGATGAAGATGAAGATGAAGATGAAGACGAAGATGAAGATTGGGTTATTTATGATCACCCACCTTCTTCTGATGAGTTAAAACAAAAAAATGAGATTGAAAAAGAAGAAGAAGAAGACGAAATTTATGAGGAAGAAGAAGATGAAGAAGAAGAAAATCAACTTCTCAAAAAACTTGAAAAATTAAAGACTTCAGATAATGAAGGAACCAAAGAAAAAGAAGAAAAAGAAGAAGAAACAAATGAAGAAACAAATGAAGAAACAAATGAAGAAGAAGAAGAAGAAGAAGAAGAAGAAGAAGAAGAAAAAAAAACACTAAAAACACCAATAAAACTTGACATTGAATATGATCCAAAAACAAAAATAAATCTTACCTTTGACGACGAAATTAACAATGAAGAAGATGATGAAAGTGATCAAATTGAAATGGAAACAGAAAGTAATGAAGAAAATAATGAAGAAAATCAACTTCTCAAAAAACTTGAAAAATTGAAGACTTCAGATAATGAAGGAACAAAAGAAGAAGAAGAAGAAGAAAAAGAAGAAGAAACAAAGGAAGAAACAAAGGAAGAAACAAATGAAGAAACAAATGAAGAAGAAGAAGAAGAAGAAAAAAAAAAAACACTAAAAACACCAATAAAACTTGACATTGAATATGATCCAAAAACAAAAATAAATCTTACCTTTGACGATGAAAGTAACAATAAAGAGGAAACTAACCAAGAAAATCAAATTGAAATGGAAACAGAAAGTAATGATGAAAGTGAAGAAGAAAATAAACTTCTTAAAAAACTTGAAAAATTGAAGACTTCAGATAATGAAGGAACCAAAGAAGAAGAAGAAGAACAAGAACAAGAACAAGAAGAAGAACAAGAAGAAGAAGAAGAACAAGAACAAGAACAAGAAGAACAAGAAGAAGAACAAGAACAAGAAGAAGAAAAAAAAAAAGAAGAAGAAAAAGAAAAAGAAACAGAAACAAAAACAATGGAAGAAACAAAGGAAGAAGAAGAAGAGAAAATCAAAACACTAAAAACACCAATAAAACTTAATATTGAATATGATCCAAAAATAAAAATAAATCTGACTTTTCAAGATGAAAGTGAAGAAGAAAAAAACGAAATAATTAAAAAAATACCATTTAACAAAAATAAAAAAAAGAAACTTCCAGAGCGCGCACCAAGACCAAAAAACTATGTTTTAAATAATAAAAAAGATGAAAAACGAAAAAAAATCAATAATTTATTTAAAAATGAAAAAGAAAAATAAAATATAAATATTAAAGATCTTAAATATAAGTAAGGTAGGATTTATAAATCGAATAATTTATAATTAGAATTATATTAAACAATTTTGAGATTTTTAAACTAAAATATCAATGTAACAAAAATAAACAAATCCTTTTCTTTTTTTTTACAAAGGATCAAAGTTATTCATATATCTATTTCTACCTGTCTATCCTTACACACACACACACACACACACATACACATACACACACACACACACACACACACACACACACACACACACACACACACACACATATATATATATATATATATAAACTCTGTTTCAGTCAAAGTAAACCATCGTTTTTTTCAAATATCAATTATTTTATATAATTGACCTTTGAAGAACAAATAAAAAATAAAAAGAATAATACATATCAAAGAATAGTAGATATATGTCTGATAGAAAACTAATTAATCAATATATTTTCTTAAAAATTTCAAAACTCAAATTCTTAGAGCCACATTGAAAAAAACAACAATGTTCTTTTTGAACTTCTACTGGTATTTGAATAATAAATAGGAAACATTTTTCACTTCACTTTCCATACTTTTCTTTTAGAAATCAAGACCTCCAAACGAAGTGTGTTGGTATTTGTGGTCACTATTTGAAAAAGGAAATGAAAATTCAGTGAAAATTTTTCACATTTATTAATCAAATATCAAGATCAAAGATCTTTATAGAATTCCAATAGAAATCAATATGATTTCTCAACAATCATTCACATGGTTTCAATAACCTTAGAATAACACATTTTTACAAAGTGTCTATTGATCTTGCAATAAAAAAAAATTTTGCAATTGAATGAGGTTTTCAAAAAAAAATCGAAAAAAAAAAAGTAAAAATGTGAAAAAATGATTTCAATTTTGAAAATTTCCAAACTAAAAATTTTCTTCTAATATCTATTCAAACACATTAAACGCATGTATTATACCCATTACAATTGGGCCCCTTTTTCTGGAAAATAGTTTATATATATATCCTTGTGCCTCCGGATTGACATAATTTTTATCAAGTTTAATATAAAAAATTTCAAATGATATTGAGGTGTTAATGAAATTATTCTGATATTAATCCTTAATCCAGATTTTCATTTTAATAAAAAGTTAAAACATTTCATCGATACAGAAGTCCTGTAATTGTATTATTTTTCGATCTTTTTTAAAAAAAATACATATATATTTTTGAAATGTATATTTTTTTAAAAACACAAACTTTTTTTATGTAATATTATTAGTATATAACTCTTGATAACTACTTTAAGAAAGTTTTTAGAACGCTAAAAAGTTTAAGGTTGTATTGAAGTTATCATGAAAATATTTTGGTAAAACATTAGGTTATTGGTCAGAGTATTGAAGATTTTTTGATCTTTCAAATTTTTGATTCAATTTTGGTAAAATAAGAAGTATTTTACTGATATAAATTTGATTTTTCAAAATGTTATTTAAAGGGTTTTAGAAGAGTTTAACTATTTATTTTGATGATTTTTATTCATCTCATAAATCTCAAAGGATCACTCCTTTTAAGGAATTACGAAAGTGAAAAAATAAATATGTTTTTTTAACCAAATTATTTGTTGCATTCGAAAATCAAAAAATTATATTATTTCATTTATTTCTTCAAAGTTGGGAATTGAATGAATTATCAATCTCTGTTTCAAGAAAAATACTCAAAACCAAAGAGTGTTTTTTATTGGTTTTTGTTGGAAGGAATCAATCCCATTTTTATCAAATAAAAATTGATTACTTATCCCTATTTTTTTATTCAGAAATTGAAAAATTGACAAAAAACCAGTTATAGAAGAATTTCAAAAGGTGAAAAAAACACAATGACAAATTTTAAGGGAAAAATTATTTATAAAAAAAATCATTTTTATTAACTTTGACAAATTTTTAAATTTTTACTATAGAATGTTCAAAATTAGTAACTTTTAACAACATATAAGATACATGCCGGGTTTTATGTTTTTTTTCCTTCTTATGTTTCTTAACAAGTGTGAAATAAAAGTGGAGATAGATCTCTTTGAAAGAAACAAAGTTTAGTTTCTCTCTTGGCAAAAATTAAACCAAGTTTTGTCTCCAATATAGAAAAGGTAAAATTTAACTTCCATTATTTTAAAACTCTATTGGGAGGATAAAGATTCTTTGAAGAACAGGTTCATCAATATACACTTTAAAAAATAACAAATTGGGTTTTACTTTACTTATTTATTCGTTTTTTGTTTTGTTGTTTCGAGTTAGGTTCAGACTTAACAAAATTAATAGTATCTCATATTGTTTCATTTTTCAACAATCAATCTTTTATAATTCCACGTTTTGGATCCTCTTCTATACTCCAAATAACTAAACACCATTTCAAAAATTGTTCCTAACATGAAATAATAAATTGAAAAAAAAATATATATCCTTTAGCATTTAAGAACAACTAATAATTAAATCTGATTTGTAATTCACTTTTAAATAATGCAATACATATACGAATCTGATATTTTCAAAATTAAAAAAAATAAAACTGATAACTGAAAAAAGACAAGTCACAATTTTTGAAATGAGCATTAATATTTTTTATTCGTGAACTTTCACTGAAAAAATGTTTAACAACAATAATTTTTTTCCTATAATTAAATTCATTTTAAAAGACATTACATCTTCTGAATTTTCTGTAGTGATTATTTGCCTTTTCGAAGATCTTTTTTTTTTTCCACATGATCTTTTGCAAAAAAAAGTATCAAATAGAAAAAGAAAAAGAAAAAAAATAAAGAAACATTTTTCAAAAAAAAAAAATTTCTTAAAGGTCAAGAATAAATTTGAAACAAAAGTACAATTTTATAACCATTCTGTTAAAAAAATTGTCAAAAAAGAAAAAAATTGTCAAATCGGTTTTAATTCTAAAACAATAGTAGATGTTCTCATTTTCAAATATTTTTGAATGTCTTTTTTTGTTTCAATTTTGAAAACAAAAAAAAAATCCAAAAAATGGATTGAATATTAGAATCGAAATAGAATTCAATTCAACATCAAATTAAATCAAAGTTCAAGTAATCTTTAATTTTCCCAAATTTGAGATTTAATTGTAAACATTAGTAAAAGTGTATTTTTTGGATTTTTTAATGCAGTGTTTTTCCTAATTCACTTGGAAATTGGCAATAATATTTTAATAATGGGTATTAATCCAGTTTGAAGAATTTCAATTTCAGATATCTTCATTGATCAGTGAAAAACAAGTTGAAAAATATTTAAATTTTTTCTTTTCCATCAATCATTTTACAATTAAAACTGATTTGGCAATTAAAACCTATTTGACAATTTTTGCCCTGAATGATAATCAAAAAATGGAAATTTAATTTTTTTATTTCAAAAGTTGGATTCAGATTGAAGATAAATTTAAAAATAAAAAAAAATAATAAAATTGTAGAAATAAGACAATAAAATTTTCACAAAAAGTTGGTTTAATTACTATAAAAAATCATTTCAATTGAAACAAAAAATGTATTATTTTGTACATATACCTTCGTGTATCGAGTAAATTGCATTTTTTTCAATTATTTTTTTGAATTGGAAAAGTCTTCATGAATACCGAGATGTATCCCATTTTGTTTGATTTCAAAAACTCTTCAGTTGAAAATTTTCAAAACAACAATAACAATTTAAATTGAGATCTTGAATTGATTTTTTTAAATTGTCCTTTTTTTGAAATTAAAAAAAAATAAAAAAGTAAAAAAAAGGTTTTAAAAATAGATGACTTTGTTACTTATGAAATATAATCATATTATATTATGAGGTTTGATGTTGATGAACATTTTTGGGGGAAAATTCCCATTTCAAAATCGGCATCTTACATGAAAAGGGTCAATGTGATTATATAAACTCTTTTTCAAAAATTGTGACTCACCTGAAATAATAAATTGAAAAAAAAAATTTATCCTTTAGTATTCAAGAACAATTAATAACTCAATATGATTTGTAATTCACTTTTAAGTCATTCTAAATTTATAAAAGCCTGATATATTAAAAATTAAAAAAAATAAAACCAAAAACTAAAAAAAAGTGAGTAACAATTTTTGAAATGAGCATTACCCATTTTTTATTAATGAACTTTCACTGAAAAAAAGTTGAACTACAATATTTTTTATGAATAATTAAATCCATTTTCAAAGACATTACATTCTCAATTTTCATAGTGATTATTTGTCTTTTCGAAGATCTCTTTTTTTTTCCACATGATCTTTTGAAAAAAAAAAAAAAAAGAAAAAAAAAGAAAAATTTTTCAAAAACAAAGAAAAAGAAAAACAAAAGAAAAAAAAATTTGAAAAAGCAAAACTAACGTTTGAAAAATTAGAAAAAATGATTCTGATCCAAAAATCTGAAAATATTTTTTGTTAAGAATACTGGAATAAACCCTCAAAACAACTCCCATTAACATTATAAAGTGAGTCAAAATTTATGAAAAATAGTTTAAATTACAACTAAACTCTTTTTCAGTCAAAGTGGCCCAGTTTTATTGAAGAAATGGAATACATTCTATGAGTTTAATTCATTACTCTTATCAAACTAAAATTTTCAATTTTTAGATCAAAATCATTTTTTCTCATTTTGTAAAATTTTGTTTTTTTTGTTTTTTGCTTTTTGCTTTTTTTTTTTTTTTTTTTTTTTTTTTTTTTTTTTAAAAATTAACTTTGAAAAAAAAAATGTTTGAAAAACCAAATAAACATTAAGAAAAGTTAAGCTTTGTATGTTCTTTTAAAATTCATACATTTACAAGTAAAAAATCTTATTATCAACAATATAATTTCCTAAAGAAATTGAGAATTTTGCACGAGACGTTCCAATGAATGGGGATCAAAAAATTTTTTAAAATTTTTTTTTTTTTTGAAATTTATGGTTTGTTCAGGGGGTTCTTTTATAATTATGGACTCTTATAAGAAGTTTATTATTTCTCGTATTTCTAAACAATCTAAGTTTGGTTGATTCTTAAAAATAAAGTGACTTTTTCATTTTTGGCTGGGCCCCTTTGAGTGAAATGGAGTTTATATGCACAAGAAATTCAAAAAAAATTTCCCTTCATTTTTCA
Organism: Anaeramoeba flamelloides; assembly: GCA_027625915.1. Taxonomy (NCBI): domain Eukaryota; family Anaeramoebidae; genus Anaeramoeba; species Anaeramoeba flamelloides. The sequence continues at coordinate 4,078,509 of JANTQA010000060.1, read as the reverse complement.
TGCTTTTTCATTTCTAAAGAGCTTTTAAGAGAAGCAAGTTGTAATTTGTGGCTTATGTGCTTGAAAAAGGAAATGGAAAATGAAGTGAAAATTTTTTTCCAATTTATTAGGCAAATACCACTAGTATTATGGTGTATTGAAATGACCGTTGTGGATTAAAAGTGAAACAAGGGAAAAAAAGTTAAACACAGTTTTTCATTGGGAACATTAATAGAACCTGAAAACAAAAAGTAAAATTAATTTAAAAGAATAAACCAATTAACTTCAAATAATAATCCATTATATTATTTTCAATCAAATCAACCAAAAACAATTTAAATTTACTTGATTATCGAAATTGTTCGTGTGGTTTTTGGAGATCCCAAAAATAGTCAATTTTTTGAACATATTTTTAATAATTGATCAATCAAAGAAAAACTCAAGAGCAAAAGATCGTATTAAAAAACTGTTATTGTGTTGAGTCCTTCATTTTGTATTTATTTATTTATTCCTTTATTTAATTGATCTTACTTTTCATTTTCAGGTTCTATTAATTTTCGCAATTAAAACCCATCTTTCACTTTTTTTCCACAATGGTGATTGAAAATTACTACTGGTATTCGAATTTTAAATGTGAATAATTTCATTTGGTGATCTTTTGAATCTATCAAATATTCCCGAAAATACCTGAAATTTTTTTAACTACGAAAAAACACTTTTTGAACAACTTCTATGAAACTCTGGTGCCAATATACTCAGTATAAAGGTAAATTTAGAATTTTATTTTTGAAAAAAATTTTTTTTAAAACTGAAAGTATAAAAATTCAATAAATTTAAATTTTAGGGAATGTTATTCAATCCATTATGTGAAAGGAATAAGTATCCTGGATGACTGTAACATTTCTGATCATTTCGAAATGGTATTTACTAAATGAGAGAAAATGTACTTGAATTGAAAATTTCTAATTGAGCACTATTACCCATAATTTTGTAATATTAAATACATTCCAAAAATAACAGAGTAATATCTAATCGTACAACACATACCCATATCCTACATAGGGTGACCCAAGCCAAACTTTATTTAACTTCCCATTCCAAAAAAGGAACTGGTTTAACCAAAATATACAAAAACACACCATACCGAAACTAACACAACCCTTACCAATACCCTGACATACCTATACACTTACCCTAATAAGTACCAACAATTACACAAATATACTCAAAAGGTACCAAAACCTCTTTAGAGTAGTTTAAAGTGGAAAATTCAAAAAAATATATTTTGTCTGAAAGTAAAATTGTTATTTTACCGTAAAACTAAGTACATTGACACTAGGGAATCTTCGAAGTTGTCCATAAAGTGTTTTTATGTGGTTAAAATATTTTCGGGTATTTTCGGGAATATTTCAAACACCCTGATCTTTTTTCATTCTGAAATCTTTGGTTTTCATTAGAATTCTTAGTTCTACAGGATGGGTAGCATAAAAAAGTACCAAACAAAAAAAGATCAAATCCACAAATTACAACCTACTTCTTTGAAAAGTCTTTTTGTAAAAGAAAATTTTTTTGCTTTTATCATTCAAATACCAGTAAAGTGGAACAATTAGGAACAAAGAACAAAGCACCCGAATATTGAAGGGTGTTGTGGTAGATCGACTCTTTCCCATTAAAATAGTTTGTTCATATTTTGTGAGTACAAATTTGTCTTATTTGATTTGAAAGGTATTCAATGTTAAAAGATAGTGAAGGTGTTGTTATGTAAAGTCGTTCTTTGGTTATGTATGTTTGAAACTAAGCTGTGTTAGTAAAATTCCTTTTGTTTTTGTTTAAATTCTTCTTCTGGAAAAAAGGAGGATCAAATAAGAAAAAAAATAAAGGAAAAAAATGAAAAAAAGTTTTGTGTTACTTTTTTTATTTTCTTTTTGTTATGTTTTGTTTTGTTTTGTTTTGTTTTGGTAATAAATTCCAGTACATTTCTTTCAAATTACCAAACCTTATTTTTTAAGATTTGTTGTAACACCTTTCGCAAATGCTCAATTTCCATATTTTTTGTTGCAATAGAAAGAAGAAGGGCTTTATTACTATTTTTGGAGATTTGTTCGATGACTTGCCTTGCCATGATTTGATACATCTGATCTCTTTTACGATCACCTAATAGGGTTGTCAGAGAATATGTTGGTACATTTAAATTTTCTTCTGCAAGTTTATCTTTTTCAGCATAAATGATTGATCCCATACTTTTTGTTTGGCTGACCCAAATAAAAATCCTCTTTTCAAAAACGGAATAAATGATATCAGTCTTAAGATTGTCGATATTTGTTTCAAAGTGTTTTGTTTGGAAAGGTGGGAAATTTGTTTGCATATTTTTGAAAAAAAATAAAGAAAGATTTGTATTGGAAAAAATAAGCGCAAAAAAAAAATGAAAAAAATGATTGAAAAAACAGATAAACTTATTTAAACCAATAAAAACCAAAAACAATCATTGTGGAATTGTACACACTTAAATCTAGAATTTAGATCAAACATAAGAAAAATTACTTGTATTTTCAATTAAGATTTACGATCACTGAAATCGGAAAAAAGATAATCATATATTGGTGTAGTGGCAGGTTAATTTGGTTCTTAGCTGATCTATCTTGGACTTTTTATTACTGTAGTCAAAATAAAGTGTGCCAAAAAAATTTAATCGGTGTTTCAAAATAAAAAGCCTGTTCATTTTTTTTTTTTTATTATTTAAGGGAGGGGTTATTGACCCCTCTTATTTGCCCGATTTCCTAAATTTTTATTTAGGAATTTAATTAAAGAATCAAAAATAAGTTTATTACCCACTAAGGCTAATAAGCAGTTTGAATCCTTTTTTATAATAATATTAAAAATATTATTATTATTTAATATATTCGATATATTAATTTTTTTTAATTCAGATATACATATTTTGCGATTATTTTCATAGGCTGGGTATACCCATAGAAAATGGTCCAAATCTTCAATAATATCTAAATTGTACATTTTTAGACATAATTCACACAATTTTGATTTATTCTTATTCATAACATAAGAGTAATTGTTGAGGTAATTTGTAAATTTTCTGAGTTTTAAAATTGAAGTTGAACTCTTCCATTTTAAATATCTTTTGTCGTTTGGTTTTTTTTAATTTTATAAATAAAACCAAAAATGTTAAAAATTTACCTTTTATTCCAAAAAGTAAAAAAAAAAAAAAAAAAAAAAAGCAGTTATGTTTACCAGAATTTAAAAGAATTGAGTAAATTCAAACATTTTACTCTCTTCTTTTGAATTCTGGAAAACCTAGCCACTCCAGGGTACTTTTTAACTCGTCTATTTTTTTTTTTTATTATTATATATTTTTGAGGGATGTCGTCAAGTGCCGTAGAGTGCCGTAGAGTTCTTAGGTTTTTTTTAATTTTAGAAATGAAAAGAAAATTTTTGAAATTTTCTTTTAATTTCTAAAAGTAAAAAAAACCTAACGGCAGTTTTCTTGAGGTTTTCTATTTTATTTATAAAATCTATCGATTTTCATTAGGTTTTTTTTACTTTTAGAAATAAACCGAAAATTTATTAAAATTTTCAGTTTATTTCAAAAAATAAAAAAAACCTAGAACACTTCACAAATAAACAGAAAACTCAAGAAAACCTAACGGCGCCTTTTTTTAAAATTTAAAATGAAAACAAAATTCCACAATTTTCTTTTAATTTCTCAAATTAAAAAAAAAGCTAACAGTTTTCCAAAATTTAAAAGAATAGAGGAAAATCAAAGATTTTTCTATATACTTTTGAATTCTAAAAAACCTAAAGACATTTCCAACCGGGGCTATTTTCTAGTTGTATATACTGCAATTTTTGAGTTCGTATTTCTAATTCTTTTGATTTGTGAGATAGACAGTTAATACTTTCTACTTTATATAAAAAAAAAGTTTATTAATTTTTCTTTACGATACTTTAATCAAATCAAAATTTTTTCAAATAGAAAATCAACTTTTTGTGTTTTTATAAAATATTTTTTTCTAAAAACTCGTCTTCAGATTTTAAGCTGAATTTCAACAAATATGTGATATATATGTGTGTGTATGTATAACCAAAAAAAGATGATAGAGTTAAAAAAGAAATTGATTAGAAACGAATTTAAAAAAAATTAAAATGAACATTTGGTATTCTTGGTCAATTTATTGAATCGACCTCGATTTTTTTTTGTCAATTCTTTAATAATGAACCAATTTTGATAAAATTCTATATTTGATTTTTTTATCCCAAATACTATTAAAATTATAAGAAAAAAAATACAAGATCTATCAGCTCTTCAAAATATTAAATAAAGGGGTTTTATTGTAAAATATAATCCCATTCTACAATCTAAAAAAATATCCAATAATAAGTATTCTTAGATATCTTAAATAACTCTTTTTTATATACTAATTTAATTTCATCTGGGTAGAATTCATTTTGAGTATTTTATATGACTAAAATTCAATTTTTAAATTTATTTGTCAAATTAAAAACTTTTTAAAAATCAAAAGTAATTTTTGACAAATAAAAAAATCCAAAGAAACGAAATTTTCAAAGAGAGACAATACAAATGATCTCCAAAACTCAAACCCAACAACAACTATAACAACACACCTTTTTAAATCATGAATTAGCTTTGAAATAGTTCCAAGATAAGAGGATATATTACCTAATGAAGAAACACTAAAAATTGAAAATCGCAGAACAACATTTTGAGGTAAAAAAAAACTTTCCATACTTTAATGATCAAAACTTTAAAAAGAAGAAACTCACATAACCATTCTTCTATTTATAAATATAACAAATTAATTCTAAATAGAGGAAAAATAAACCGCAAATTTTTAATCGAGGTCGAACTATTATTTTTTACTTTTTACTAGTATCACAATTTTTTGATACTACGTTGATTTAAATATGTAAGTACTGAAGATCACAAAGAACATTTTTAATATTAAACACTCTTGATATGATAGACTTGATCACTTAAGTTTTTGGAATTTGGTATAAACTTCTTGTTGAATCCTATTTTGATTGAAAATATTCAAAGTTCCATCCTTTTTAATTAAGTGAGATTGAAACAACTTGAAAGAGTTGTCCAACAATTTACATGTCTAATTGTCTCCAATCTTTTCTTCTTAACTTTCTCAAAATTCGAGAAAAAAGCTTTTGGATGATAATATTTGTTTTGTACTTTTTATTCTTTATTTGTTTCTGATAGTAATTTGAACAATCTACTCAAAATAACCAATACAAGAATTACTAACTAATCGAAAAACCTCAAAAGACTTTCAGAAAAAATATCCTCTTGGAATTAAAACAAAGAACAAAATAATAATTGATCTTTCTGAAAAATAAATCAAATTATCGTCATTAAAATTCAAACAATTTTAGAAATTATATTTTGTTTTTTATTTTGGTTCTCCCTTTGGGAATAGGAACTTTGGGTATTTATTTTATTTATTGACAATTGATTGACGATTTTTTTACAAACTCCAAAATTAAAATTTTGTTCAATTTATTTTAAATGTTGACTTTAAAAACCCATAAAACTTTTCTCTTGAAATTATGGAAACATACTAAAACAATTCAATATTCTGTATCATTAAATTGACTTTCTAAAATCCTAAAAACAACAGCACAGACAAAAACTTCAACAAAATGGTATTTTTCTTCTGTTTTAGTTTTTCAACCCCTTTAGGTTCAAGTGAAACTTAAATAATTACAGTTTTTTGACATTTTATTTGAGAAACAAAATCGATCTAGGTACGAAGAATATTTCAATTAAATTCAAAACTTCATGTAAAATCTATTTTAATACGTATTATATCATTTAACAACAATTTAAAAAATCAAAAGGAATGGTAATTCTTCTTTGTTTAGTTTTTTATCAACCAATATTAAAAAATTATTTAAAAATCATTTCATTTTTTTTTAGTTTCTTAATTTTTTATTTTTGTTTTTTTTGAGCTTTAATTGTTAATTTCCAAAAAATCCTAAATCGTCCTTTTTAAAATGAACAAACCAAAATCCTCTCAAAAATTAAAAAAAAACAGAAAGAAAAGATTGAAATCCAAGTCTGAAAAACCCAAAAAAAGAAAAACAAAGAAAAGATTGAAAGACAAGCATGAAAAACCCAAAAAAAGAAAAAAAAAGAAAAAACAAAAAAACCAAGATCCTAAAAGATTAAGAGATATACAAATTCCTTTTGAACATCAGATCCCTCAATGCCAAGTTTGTGAAGAAAAAAAAGCAGACTGTTATTGTACCAAATGCAAAATTCATTATTGCAAAGCATGTGAATCAGAAGTACACACTCCATTCTCCTTGAAAAAGCATATAAATTTCATTTACAAAGAACCTTATGTTTCACGAAAAAGTAATTTTTTTTTTCTTTTTCAATTTTTTCTAATTTTTCAATTTTTTTTCTCAAAATTTTTCCCAAAGATTTTAAAGAACAAGAGTTTTAAAATGAATAGACTCACTTATTTCGCGATTTTTAGTCAACTTATTTCTTCTAAAGATCCCGAACAATACCAAAACTTTTTATCAAAACTTTCAATTCTTGATGGTGATTTTCACTCTTAAGTGACTAGCTTTGGCCATAAGGGGGAAGTCTAAAATTAAGGTGTATTATTCTAAGTGAAGAGAAATTATATTCATTTGTTATGATTCGAATTTCCAGAAACTATCTCTTTTTCCTGAAAGTAAAAAAGAGAGATCTCATCAATTAAAAAAGATAATTGTATTTATCCAAAAACAAAAAAAATTAAAAAAACAAAATGAATTCTTCAGAAATAATCTCCATTTGGATACAAATTGAAAATATAACTTCACAATCTACAGAATTTTATTTCCCAAAACTTTTTTTTTGATTTCAAAAGATTTGTTCTGGAAAATTTAAGATATTTTACAAAAATACGAGAAATACAAAATATTTTCACCTAACAGCTAAAGAAATAATTATAAACCAAAAATAAAAAACAGGAGCTCAATAGATTTATTGTATTTAATAAAAAGGGATTAAATTATTCTTCTTTTTTGAGTTGGGATTATGATATTTTTTTAAATAAAAATAAACTTTCTTTGAGTCAAAGGTGCCCAACGTTTTTTTCAAATATCAATTATTTGATATAATTGACCTTTAAAAAACAAATAAGAAATAAGCAGAATAATACACATCAAAAAATAGTTGATATCCGTCTGAAAGAAAACTAATTAATCAATGTATTTTCAAAAAAATTTCCAAACTCAAATTCTTAGGGAACACATTGAGAAAAACAAGAATGTTGGTTTTGATCTTCTACTGGTATTTAAATAATCAATAGGAAACAATTTTAACTTCATTTTTCATACTTTTCTTTTACAAATCAAGTACTCAAAGGAAGTAGGTTGGGATTTGTGTTCTCTATTTCAAAAAGGAAATGAAAATGAAGTGAAAAATTTTTCACATATATTATTCAAATATTAAGATCAAAGATCGAATAAAATTCCAATAGAAATAAATATGATTTCTCAACAATTAATTTCCACAGTTTCAATAGCATTAGAATAACACATTTTTACAAAGTGACTATTGATCGTGTAATAAAAAAAATTTTTACAAACTGAATTATGTCAAATAAAAAAATCGACGAAAAAAAAGTAAAAATGTGAAAAAATGATAAAAATGATTTCAATTTTGAAAATTTTCAAAATAAATTTTTTCTTCTATTATCCATTCAAGCCCTTTAAACACATGTATTTCAACCATTAAGAATGGGCCACTATGTCTGAAAAATAGTTTACCTTATCGAGACTATTAAAAGGTTGAAAGGATTTATTTGTGACTTATTTGAATTACTTTTTTGATTGTATAATGAAGGAGATCCAATCTTTTCAAAACATTTATCACAATCAGCATCACATAAATATTGCTTTGCTTTGGTTTTTTGTTTTATTTTTCTTCTAGTATGTTTTTTTTTTTGAATAATTCATACAATAGTTTATGCTCACAAAAAGTCAAAGCTTCAAGTTTTTTTTGCATCAAAAATTGAAGTGTTTTTTTTTCCTTTTTGCTTTTTGTTTCACAATTAAAAAAAAACAAAAATACAAACAATATAAAAAGAGAGTTAGTTTTAATGAAAAGAAAAAAAAAAAACTGAAAACTAAAAAGGATTATTAATCAACCTTTTATATTCGTTTGTTACATCAGCTAAAAAGGATATCCACCTTTTTACTTTATATTTAAAAGCATTAAAAAAAATAATTCAAACTTGTCATTTGACAATTTTAAAACTGACAGTGGTCAAAAAAACTTGATTTTCAGATCCAAAAACAGATTCCTCAAAATTAAACTCATGCTGTTTTTTCCTTTCTTGTTACAATACAACATCTAATTCTGTATTCAATTATATACCTAAGATCAAATCAATTTTGGAGATTAATTCCTTGATATTTTGACAATATTTTCAATTATGAATTGAATTTGTTGAAAATTTTACATCAGATTTTGACATTTTTAAAAAATTTTATTGCTTTTTAATCTTGCTGAAAATTGGATCTACTTTTTTTTTTTTGAAAAATTTTAGACTTGATTGTTCATTTTTAAGAAATTCAATTTTTAATGTTAGGAGTGTAATGACCAATATCATATTTATCAATTGTTCATTGCCGGGTTATTTGATCTTTTAATATATTAAAACTTTTTTAAAAAAAAAGAAACAACAAATATTTTAATTTGGAACACTAACTTATAAAGTCTGCATTAGTTATTTTAACCACAATACTTTTAAAAAAAAATTTTTTTTACAAATCTTTCAAACAAATAATCCACATAACTTTCAGAAAATCATAATTAAACAATTATTTCTCAATTTTGTAAGCCAAAGAGATTACATATTTAGTTGTAAAATTTTGACTCAACTCTTAGAAACTACAAAAACAAAATTCGTTTGAAAAACTCAAATTTATGATTTAGATCACATAACTGCTGTTTAGTTAACAAATTTAAAAAATTTTTTTAAAGAATTATAAATATTTTTGTGATTTACTTCAAAATACATCTCCAAGTAGCACTATTGCCAAATAAAAAATTAGTTGAGTAAGTATTGCTAATACTTTGAAAGGTGGATATCTACTTTTCAATTCATTTTTTGGAAATTTTTTTTCAGTCAAGAAACATAATTATCTTAAATTTTCATTGAAATGTAAATTATTAACGAAAAAAAAAATGATTCTATTTTTATAAAAATTTGTCATTTACTGAATGGATCTATTTTTAATATTATTTTTAAATATTAGAAATATATTGGATATACTACTAGTTTAATTCAAATGGCCATTAAAAGTAACCATTCTTTATGTTTTTAGGTTTAATTATTATTGTGTAAATGTTTTAAAAAATATTTACAATCTCAAGTAATAAGTGTTAAATTTTTAATTATTTTTTGAATTTTATTTTGTGTTTATATTTAAAAATGGATTAGAAATCGAAAAAAATAAAATTTAACCAAGTAAAAATTTTCAATATGATTTTGATTAAAAAAATAATATAATTTATTGATCTATATGATTTATAATAGATTTTGTATAATCAGAATTGAATTACAAAGAACTAAAATAATTTGTATTTAAACACAACACAAAACAATTATAGACAAATCAATGATAAAATCTAACTACTAAAACAAAATTAATTCAAAAGAATTATTGAAATAACTTTTTCCATAAAAGATAAGAATTAAAAAAAGAACAATACACTATTTCCCATGATGTTATATTATAAAAAAATTATTATTATCTGTTTGAAAATTATTCATTATTTGTCTATTCCTTAAAGAAGTCATAAAGGTATATAAACAACAAAAACCTCCTCATATTAAAAAACATTATTGTTCAAATGAATTATTTCAAAATTCATTCAACAATTTTTTCTTGGTTAAACTATAAGAAAAAAAATAAAAATAAAAGTAGGTTGTGATTACAATGATGAAAAAGTGTGTATTAATTAAATTTTAATTTCAAAAAGTTGACAAAAGTCTCATCAAACATAAAAATTAGAAAAAACCAAATGAATAAATGAAAAAAAAATAAAAAATGAATCGAATTATTCTAAAATCAAAATTATTTCCAAATTTCAGTCAAATTGTTTCATTTTTATTCTTTTAACTTTTTTTAATATTTCGGATAATTTTGAATTTTCATTTATTTATAAAATATTAAAATTGACTATTATTATTATTTAGTTTTTGTATTCTAGTTTTAACTATTCAACTTAATTATATTTTCAGCAACACAAAAAATCTCTAATAATGATATATTTCAAAAATGACAGTATATATATATATAAACTATTTTCCAATAATTGAGGACTACTGTAATTTTATGTTCTTTGAGAACTAAAATCTAATATTATAAATAGAAAAAATGGATTAAAATAATACAGTCAGTTTCACTTTTAAGGCACAAACTATCAACGAAATTTAAGGCACAAAAAAATCTCAAATTAAGGCACAAAATTTGGAATTTTTTTTTTTTACAATTTATTTTTACTAGATTGTGTATTTTGTGCTTTAATTTGAGATTTTTTTTGTGCCTTAAATTTCGTTGAAAGTTTGTTGCTTAAAAGTGAAACTGACTGTATTTGTTTAAGGAAAGATAAAACATTATAAATTTTAGATTTTTTTTTGAGATTTTGATCAAAAATATAAAAAAAGTATATTTATTAATTAAAAAACATTTCGAAATTCTTGAACAAAACAATGTAAATTTCAAACACCGTTTTTTTTTTAAAATCTTGTTTTATTTTCTACTTTATCTGAAAGTATATTTTAACGATTGTCATCAACTTTATATTTATACCATTATCATCAACTTTGTATTTTAATACGAAACAGAAAGTAAGTGTAGCAAGAGTATTTTGATTATGGAACATTTCCAATGTAAATTTTGAATTTTGATTGTGCTAATGGTTTTTAACAATGATAAATTTTTGAAAAAAAAACCTAAATTTTAAAAACATAACAAGATTTTAAAAATTAATATTTTTTAAAAGTTAATGAATGTGTTTTTTAATCATAAAAGTAATCTGAACTGACAATAAAATTCCGATACTCGTTAAAACTCACCAATAATTATAAAAAAACGATTTTTCGAAATTATGTTTTTAAAATATAAAAAAAATGCATTTTACGTATACTTTACTATATCTCTTTTAAGACTTTGATAATTAAATTTATAATTTAAAATAAAAATCATTATTAAAAAAAAAAAAACAATCCAAATTTTTAATATTAACTATATAATAATTATAACATGCAAATATTTTGGATATTATTTCAGGAATATAAAAAAACATATTGATTTTTAAAAATAACTCAAAAAGAATAAGAATGAATCACATCAACTGGATTTTAAATTTAAGTGTCAAATTAATACTAATTTTAACTTCCAAAATGATGTGATTTGATACCAATATTCGAAAATATCTGTCTTTTATTGTTTTGATTTGGAAACAATCACCTTGCTACGATATGTGTTTGGTTTGGAAGAACGAGAAATATAATATTGTTCGAAGTGATATAAGATGATATTGTGGAGTTCGGAAAACAAGGATTAATATCTACTTAGAATAAGAACAAGAACATTATTTTGAGACTGGAAGGAAATCCAAAATAAAGAATCATAACTGATGATTTTTGAACAAATTAAATAATATGAGAGGCTATTTATTTTTGGAACTCATGATCTAATTCTACATAATACAAAAAGAACAAAAAACAAACCAAACAAAAAAAGTAAAAATCAATTCGTTATTTTCCAATGGTACTTTGAAGATCTTGCCCTTCAAAGAATCCTTTTTCTCTGAATGGAGTTATCATAAGCATTGAAGTTATATTTTACCTTTTCTATATTGGGTGCAAAACTTGGTTTAAAATTCCACACAGAGATAAACCAGATCATCCAACTTTTGGAATAGTCTCTATCTCCACTTTTATTTCACACTTGTTAAGAAACATCCGAATGTGAACAAACATAAAACCCAACATCTATTATGTGTTCTTAAAAGTGATTAATTTTGAACATTACTCTAAAAATTCAAAACTTGACATAGCAAAAGAAAATGTTTTTGTTCAAAAAGTTTTCCCTTAAAATTTGTAATTGTGTTTTAATCACCCTTTCCAAAAAACCTCTAATAACTGGTCTCTTTACAATTTTTCCAATTTCTGAATAAAAAAAAAGAGACCAAATGTTTATTTATTTTATAAAAATGAGATTGATTCCTAGCCAAAACCAAAAAACACTGTTTGATTTCCAGTATTTTATTTTGAAACAAAGTATTGATTATTCATTCAATTTTCAACCTTTAAGAAATAAATGAAATAATATAATTTTTTGTTTTCGAATGCTCAAATAATTTGTTAACGTGAATCAAATTACTTTAACGATTTCATAAATCCTTGAGAAGAGTGATCTTTTGAGATTTATGAGATCAATAAAAAAACTTACAAAAAAAATTTGATAAACTCTTCTAAAATCACTTCAAATAACATTTTGAAAAGTCAAATTTATTTGTAAAATAATTCTTATTTTACCTAAATTGAATCAAAAATTTGAAAGATCCGAAAAATTTTCAAACTTTGCCTAATAAATTAATGATTTACCAAAATATATCCATGATGAAGACAATACAATCCTAAACTATTTAGTATTCTAATCTCAATCTTATCAGTAGTTATCAAGAATTATATACTTTTAAATTTTAACAAATAAAAAATTTGAGTTTTTAAAAAAATATATAGCATTTTTATTGATCACAACTTTGATATTCGATATAAAAAAATATATATTCAAAAAAAAAATCCTGAAATCTTGAAAAAACAACAATTTTTAATTTTTTTTGACAAACATTTAAAATTTTAAATATTTTGAAAGTATATGAACAAAATAATATTTATTTTCTTCAAAACATAAAATAAAAATCAGAAAAAATTGAAAATTTTAGTATTATATTCACCTCAAAATAAATAAAAAAACAAAAGATTTTGCAAAATGTAATAATATCATAATTTTAATCAAAAAAAATTAAACTTTTCTGGATACTTTACTTCTTTTTCAAATTTTTAAATATAAATTCTTATTTTTTCAAGTAGATAATTTAAATTTTATTATAACAAAACTTTAATTAAGTAAATTTGATTTTAGAAATTAAAATCAATGTGTTTGAAAAAAAAAACAATATAAGAAAATTTTACAAAATTTTATTCAATTTTCGTATATCTCAAATTTTTATTCCATTTTAACTTTTAAAAATTTATTTTAAATTTAATTTTTCTAGTTTTAATAAAATAACTCTGGAAATATACAAATTTTTATTTTAGAAATCAAATAATGAGAAACAAATATATATATCACTAAAAAAACCTTTAAAAATATATATGATTATTAAAGAAATTACTCAATCACAAAAATGTAAATAAAAAGTTAGAACATTAAATAATAATTAAATATTGATTTACAGTCGACATTTATTTTTTAGTGAATAACACCTGAAGAAAAAAAGACAAACAAGAACTTGATTAGTTTTTAAATCTTTATCTTTTTATTCTTTATTTATGTTTTTCTGTATTTTATGATTTATTTTTACAGCCGTTCCTTTTTATTCCAATATTTATTATCTATTTCTGAATCAATTTTTTGATAAATTTATCCCAAAAAGAAATCAATAGTAATCTCTGCGACAAGCATAAGAAAGAATTATCCTTATATTGTAAAGATGACAATAAATTAATTTGCACCAAATGTTATGAGACTTGCAGAATTAATAATCATTCAATATTTGGTTTAGATGAATATTCAAATGAAATTTCAGAAAAAATCAAAATGATTCTAAATAAAATCCAAAATGTTGAAATCCAAAACCATGAAACAATACAAAAATCAATTGAATTGAAAAATAAATTCAAAATTGAAATCAAAGAGCTTTCCAATTTAATTGAAAAGCAATCAGATTTAATGATCCAAAAAATCCAAAAATCAAAAATAAATCATCTCAATTTATTATTGAAAGCTGAAATAATAACTGATACAAAATTTGATCAAATTATGAACAAAAATCAAGCAAAGCAAGAAGCGATAAATGAAACGAAAAAAAAAATCAAAATTCTGAAAAAATTGGAAAAAGATAAAAATACAATCAAATTTCTTCAGGAATCAAATGAAATAATTGAAAAAGATAAAGAAGAGAGGGAAAAAGAAAGAAAAAAAGAACAACAGAGAAAAAGAGAAATACAAAGAGAAAAAGAATCAAAAGAGATATGTAACTTGAATCAAAGGAAAAAAAGGGAAATACAGAGATCAAAAGAAGAGGAAAGGAGAAAAAACTTTGAAGAATTTGATCCAAAAACGAACAGGAAAAATGTAATGAAATTAAAAAATGAAAATAAAACAGTTTGGAATCCATCATCAGAAGATGGAATAATTTGTGGTAAAAAAATATATTCTCGAGGAAAACACCAAATAAAAATCAAAATAGACCAATTCCCAAATCCAGAAAATACAGTAAACTGGATCGTATTAGGAGTAATCAAAACCGAAAATAGGGAAAATTTAATCGAAAACGGAGATTACGAAAAAACATATTATTTTGGAAGTTATTGGTATGGAAGAGGAAAAAACCAAAGCGAAAAAAGGAAAAAAGAAAACGGAAAACGGATCGGAGAAAATTACCCAGAAAAAATATATTTAAAAAAAAATGACATTTTTGAAATTTTTCTCGATATGGACCAAAAAAAAATCTCATTCAAATTAAATGAAAAAAAACTCGGAGGATGGGAAAATTTACCCGAAAAAGTAAAGTTTTTTGCCTATTTGGAGTACCTAGAAGGAAAAGAAAAAAACCAAATAACAATAATTTGAGCAAATGAGGAGGATTTTTATTTATTCATGTTCCCGTATACGCGCGCGACCCCCCCAGGTCTAAATTTGATCAAAGATCCTTGTAGTCTAAATACCTGGAGTTCCATTACTAGAATTAAGGTCATTCCAGATGAGAATTGTTCGTTTTTCCGACATGAACTCCTTCTCTTTTGATCCAAAGATCAGAAAAAAAATATTAAACGATTCAAAAGTTCTCAAATGAAGATGATCCACTCAGCCCACAGAAGATACATTACAGAGGATTCTTTTTGATCAAAAACTTAGAAATGAACCGGGAACCATATAATAGGTCCAAAAGAAAAAAGAATATAAAATTTTAAAATCCTTATTTTTTTGATAATTATTTTAGGATATTCTAATTTATTTTATAATCAAAAAAAAAAAAAAAAAGATTAAATAAAATTAATATTGATCTATTTTTTATTTTTAAATTTTAATTTTTTATAAAAAGAGAGAAAGTTAAAAAGAGAGCGAATTAGTTAAAACAAATATTGAAATATTTAAAAAAGAGTAGTTTACATCACTATTTGATATTAAGTTAGAACTTAAAGAGAAGAATTTAAAAATATTAAAATGAATTTTCAAAGATCTATAATTTTGATTTTTAATATGAAATTGAAATTAAAAACAATAAAGAAGTAGTTTCTCAAACCTTTAATATTTCAACCAATAAGCACAATTGAAAATAATCTATAAAGATCTCAAATAATTAAATTATGAATGAATAAAAGAGCAATCAAATCAACCAAACAGCAAAAGTATTATAAAATTATTTATACAATAATCTAATCTTTTGAATTAGAAATAAGAAGGAAAAGACAATATAAACAATTACAATTGACAATTAACAGTTTTTCTATTTATTTTTATTTGAAAGATTGATTGAGTCTAAAAAAAATAAAAAAAATAGATTGTTATACCTTGATTGCGATGACATCAAAGAGAATGCTTTCCTAAATACCCAAATTCAAGACTTTACAGCGTTTGTCTCAATGTATTTTTAATAATAATAAGATAAAGAGATTTAAATAGATTTTCAAAGAAATTGAGAAGAAGTATTTGATTTGAAAAGAAGGGTTTAAAATGTATTTATAAATAATTTACAAATATGTTTAGTTGTAAAATTGTTTGTTTTGGTTATTAAAATTGAATTGAAATGTTTTTACAAGTTTTTCAAGCAAAAGGTAGGTTTCTTCTCTAATCTTCAAAGCAGTTGCCAATATATGATTTTCATAGGTATCTGAGGAACTCCTTAACATAATTCTTACTATTGAATCCAAATTTGAGTGAAAACTCATCATTTGAAAAAATGATGAATTTTGAAAGCTCTTATAAAAGAAATGATTAAATAATTTAGAAAATATTGTATAAATATGGTTCAAAATAACTGTACTTTGGCACTTCATGGACTTTTCTTCTTCAAAAGTAAGTTTAGTCTCAATTTTCAATTTTAAATTTTGAAAAATCGGTAAATTTGTAATCTGATTTTGTAACAAGATATTTAATTTTTGTAATCAAGATTAAAGCAATAAAACTCGAATCTTAAGCTTTTAAACCGAAAATTTCCACTTCATTTAGTTCACAAAAATATTACGAATTTAAAGCAAAACTAAAATTATTTATTAATGTAATTGAGATCTACCAAGAGTTATTTTTTTCAGTGACGAATTGTTTTCAACTTTATTTTTTAAAAATAGGTTAAAATGTCAATCAGCAAAAATATCTTCAGACTGACTGTATTTGACAATAAACAAATTCAATCTCATACTTTTAATGTTACATAATTCGAATATTTACCAGAATTATGTTCATATTTCTCAATTAACGTTAAACTTGGTTGTTGATTACAGTCAGTTTCACTTTTAAGGCACAAACTTTCAACGAAATTTAAGGCACAAAAAAATCTCAAATTAAGGCACAATTTTGGAAATTTTTTTTTTTTACAATTTATTTTACTAGAATTTGAATTTTGTGCCTTAATTTGAGATTTTTTTTGTGCCTTAAATTTCGTTGAAAGTTTCTGCCTTAAAAGTGAAACTGACTGTAATATTTTTGAATGATTATTCACTTTACAATTCCAATTCCCAATCAATTCTAATCATTCAAAAAACAGTAAAAAACTAAACAAAACAATCACACAATACAATAACTTATTGAATAATCAGCACTGAATGTAATTGGTGATTTATTGTTAGTGTTTGAGTAAATAATTCTGTACTGATTAAAAAGAGGATCTTGAAACTTTAAAAATATGGAAACTAAATCAATCTTATTTGCAATTTTGGATTTTAGTTTTAATCAAAATAAAAATATTTTTATTTTTTATCTTTTTACCTTTTCCAACTTTTCCAATTTAAGTTGTTTGCGTTCCTCCACTTTTTGTTTTTTAGTTATTGGGGGAGAGATTCAAGGAATAAAAAATAATTATCAGAATTGGTGGACTTGTTTATGACTAACCTAACCAAACTTGTTAATGATCAGATCTAAAACGAATTGAGCTGGACTTATGCAACTGAAGAGAACTGAATTCAACGAATGCGATCTGGAGCCAACCAAAGTGAACTGAATTGGACTTTTCGTACAATCTGTCGAGCCGTTACCTGGACTGGGTTTTTGCTGTCGAGTCGGTATCTTGTACTGGGATTTTGCGAAAACAAGATTTTGAAAACTTTCAAAAATTAAAAAAAGCAACTCAAAAAAAAAAAAAGCAAACAAAACAAAAAAAAGCAACTCAATTTTGAAAAACCAAATCTAATTCCAAAAATCTTAGCACTTTATTGATTCAAACCATCCATAAAGTTCTAAATAACTTAATAAAGTAACCTATTTCATTTGATCTATAGTTGTTCAAATATTTAGATCTCTTTATTAAAACAAGAAATTATTGAAAATATTGATCATTTTTTATGGGTCTATCCTACCTATGAAAAAGATAGATTAATATTTCATAACAAATTAAAATTAAAAAAATATCTTAATGAATTAATTTCTAATCAAACAGTTTGAAACTAATTTCATTAAATAATAATCCTGAAATCTATGATTTTACGCAAAAATTTCTGAAAGGAAATTTTTGTAAAAGGACATCTGGAGTGTAATTTACACTTCTTCAATAATAAAAAAATTTTAAAAAAATCAAATATTTTTTTAATGTATTAAAAATAGAAAATTATTATTTACATAACTTCTGGTTGTCGATCTTCGAACTCCTTTGGCGATTAAAAATTCCTCTGGGTTTTACAATTTACCTAGAGCTAAAAATTGGTATTGTGGAATTTTTTTGTACTCGAGTTCTTTCAATAACGCGTGTTAACTTTTATAAATTTTGTTTTTCAGACTTTAAGGACTATGTTTTTAGGTGAAAACAGTGAGATAATCGTTAAAATCGCCCTTGAATAAGTTATGCAATCCAAGTAATATTTGTCCAAGGAGAATTTCTTTAAGAAAAAATGTGAAATTTTCACAATAGTTACTTGTTAGATCCTCATAAATTTTGATTTTAATATTTTAGAATTTCCATTTCAACTTTCAGAACTCACACTATTTTCTTGGGCTGTTCTACATATTTTTTAAATTTACTTTTACAAGTTTGAAATGTTCTCAAATTTGAAATGCACTTGAAAATCCCCAAAAGCCATTTTTTGCAATTATTTTTTTGTTATTTTTAATTTTCCTTTTCATTGAAAAACAAAGAAAAATAGTCTTCATTAAAAAGTAAAGATGACAAAAAATGTTTTTTTTAATTGTTTGTCCAATTTCTTATATGCGAAAATTTTTTTTGAGAAGCTAAAGTGAAATAATATAATTAATCAACCCCCCCCAATCGTGGGAACGTAGTTCTTAACTGTCATTTTCCAAATTTTGTATTTTTAACTTTTGTTTTTCCTAATTTTTAAATATAAAGTGTTTTGTGTTTTTAATTGTTGTAGAAATGAAAACTTTTCAACAGTGTGTTTATTGTTAAAAAGGAAGTCTGTCTTGTTAATAATACTTTCAATCTCCAAGTAATAATTGAAATTTTTAATCAAAGTTTTCCAATTTACAGCCATTCCATTCGACTTGTGAATGAGTACCCTTTAAACATGCTTTAAGGATCATATTAAAGGTCTTTAAAGCATCTTTAAAAGGTCTTTAAAAGGTCTTTAAAGGAAATCTAAAATTTCAGGTTTGCTTAAAGGAAAGAAAAAGCTTCACAAGTCGAATGGAACGGCTGTATATCTAATCTTATAATTGAATGTAAAATTGAAAGATCTTGATATAACTCATGAGTGTTGATCGTTTTTAAAGATCTAATTTCTCTCTCATTATGTAAATGGCTGAAAAATGATTGATTTTTAAATAATTTGGTAATTGAGAATGTTCTTGTAGAATTTTAATCAGATAAAATATTGACTAATTAACTTTTGATTCAAAATGAAATATTGCTTCACTGAGGATTCTTATCTCATCCAATAGAGCCAAAAAATAAGAAGGAAATAAATAAATAAAGTCAGTTAATTACAAAACATGGATTGAAGACTATTGACTCAAGGAAAATTGGAAAATTCTTTGAAATTTGAGTATCATTTCAATTTCAAAAAACTTTGAAAAATTCAAGACTTCACTTTTGTTAATTTAGATATCAATAAAAATGTTTTTCAGAAAAGTTATGTTTTTTTTAATCCTTTTTGTTGGTATCTAAATGATCAAACTGAAAGATTTGTTTGTTATGAATTTTAGTGTTGATTTGTAAAAATTTGGTTGAATTAGATTTCAATTCTGAGGAGATTGGTCTTGAAGGCTGTAGAAAAAATACTTTGATAACATGATCTATCGTATATATTTTTTGATTTGAAAGTATACAGTTTGTTAAATAATCCTTGCTGACTTCTTTAAATATTTTTAATCAAACTTTTTATTGTTGTTTTGGAATTTTTTGGTTTTTAATTGTTGTTTTGAAAATTGTTGAGTAGTGTTTTTTGTTTTTAATTGTTAATGAGATTTAAAATTTTCAAGAGTGTGTTTATTTTTTAAAAAGAAGCATAGTTTGTTCATAATAATTTACATTCATCAAGATTATATCTTTTTTTTAAAAGATCCATCAAAATATTTTTTTATTCTAATTGAAAGAAAACATAAAGATCTTCATTAGTCAATGAGAATAGATATTTTTAGAGATCTAATTCGCTCTCATTATTACTCAAAATATATTTTCAAATACTTTGACCATTTATCTTGTAGATTTTTTTGGGATTAAATTTCAGCTGATTAACTTTAGTTTCTATTTGGAATATTGTTACATCAAGTATTCTTGGTTCGTCCAATGTATATCACAAAATTTAAACAATAACAAGATAAATAAATAATAGCACCAATTCCAAGAGTTGATTTTTAGGCTAATTGCTCAAGTAAAAATTGAAAATAACTGTTGTGGATTAAAAGTAAAACAGGTTTTTTTTAATCAGGAAAATTAATAGAAAACCCAAGGTAAGATTGATTAATAATTAAAACAATATTTTAATAAAGACCAAATGAAGGGCTCATCTGAATAACAGTTTTTTTAATACTTTCTTTTGGTATGGAGTTTTTCTTTGATTGATCTAAATATGTCCTGAATAAAATTAAGCACTATTTTTTCCTGATTAATATTTTTTGAAATCTAAGTTCATAACTTAATTCAATTAACCACTGGGATAAATTTTTTTAGAATAAAAACAATCTCAACTTTTGAATATCAAAATTATTTTTTGAAATTACTGTGCACTTTTTTTATTTTGTTTTGAAAAAATGGGGTTGAGAAAAGTTTAAAATCAAAGAATAAGTTAATATATTAAATTAAAATGCTTTTCCAGAGAGTTTATCTTTATAGTTAAACTTTTTTTTAATTTTACCATTTATAAATTAAAAAAAAACATTTGAAGACCAAATTAGTGTCTTTTGTGAAAAGAAAATTCCCATAATTTAGAATTTGTTTTAATAAATGAGTTAAAACAAGAAAGTGTATCTAAAAATATACATAATTTCCAGTGTGAATTTAATGATTTTGGCAAAAAATGTTTTCAAGAAAAAGTTAAATTGAAACTTTATTTATTTTTATTTTTTCATTTAGTTTTTTTAATCGTATTAATAGAAGGTATTTGATCAGTTTTCCATTTTTAGTGTTTTATGGTTCGTAGTGTAATATTAAAAATTAGTTCAAAAAATGGATTATTTTTACGATCTTTAAAACCACAACAATAATTTCGATAAGAAAGTTGATTTAAATCGATTTTTTTTTGGGTTTGGTTGGGTAAAATCTAATGGATTATGATTTAAAGTAATTGGTTTCTTCTTTGGAATGATTTTAGTTTTCATTTTCAGGTTTCAATGATTTCTGTGATTCTATTAATGTTCACAATGAAAAACTATGATGAACTTTTAATATCTGCTTCACTTTTAATCCACAACTGTAAAGTGAAATTATTAAATCATATCTATTTCATAAAAACTTGAAAAATTTAAAAGATCCAATAAAAGAGTTTTTCAGAAAAATCTTTGTCTAATTTTTTTGTTTTTTTTTTATTAGATCCATTTGAAGGATTTGGTGATTGTAGGTTTTGTTGACAAGCTTGTAAAAATTTGATTGGGTTTGTTCAAAAATAGGGTGACTGAAGTTGGAAGATTTTGGAACAATGATTTGGTATAAAGTACTATTGTAAATAGTGTTTGATTTAAAGTTCAGTTTTACAAAACTATATTTTTAAGGGAATAATCAAATAAATTTCAAAAACCACAATTAAAAACAAAAAAACACTCTTTAAAAAAAAACTACAAACAACAATTATTTACAAAAACAATACAAATAATTTTCAAAAACACAGATTAAAAACCCAACACAGATTATTTTAACATACTGTAAAAGTCAAAAAAGGTTGTTGAACAAACTGTAAACATCCTTAACAACAAAATTCTTCAACAACAAACTAACCAATGGAAACAAGAAACTCAGTTGTATATCTACAGCTGTCACCACAAAGGGACTTACCATACTAACAAACAAATTTAATACAGGTATTGGATAATTAAAAGGAAACAATTTTGGCTTTTTATTTTGCTGATTTTTCTTCAGAATCTGGTTTTCAAAAAAATAAGTTGCTGTTTGTGGTTCTCATAGAAAATGATTTAAAATTGTGTTAATAAGAAGCAAAATAAATACCATTTGTTGTAAAATAAATGGAACAAAATACTGCTAAAACTGAAAAAACCTATATAAATTTCAATTTTTTAATTCCATAAATCAGTATAAAATATTAATTTTCTCTTAGAATTGAAGTGCTTTGATTATTTGTTTTCATTATTGGGAATGTGATTATTTTTTGAAAGATAAATGAAAATATTTGATCTTTTTATTTAAAAATTAACAGTAATTCGCCGCTATTACCCAAATACCAATATTAAGTCCAACAGTACAGCAATCAAAAATTATAAAAACAAAACGATACAACAGCCAAAATAATAATTAAGAAGATCAAAATTGAAAATAATTTTGTGTTCAATTTCCATTTTTGTCTTTTTTTTGAACTCTACTTTTAAGGCAGTTCTTGACAAAGACTTTTCTGAATACCCAACTAATTTTACATCTTTCATTCTATTTAAATCAACTAAATGCTTTATTTCAAAGTAAAATTTGAAAAAATTCCACTATCCAAAAGATGTAAAAATTGATAAACATTTTATATAAACTAGATTCCAAAAATTTGGAAACAGTTTAAACAGTGGAAAGAACATCATTAATGCACTTTTAATTCAAATTGGAAAGAATTTTGATTTTACAAACAATTTCTTTTTTTGTCTTTTTTGTTTTGTTTTCATTTTTTTTTTTACAGTTACGTTAATCTGTTTCGTTAGATCTGAAAATTTTTTTCAATGGTTGATAGAAGGTTAGTGTTGAGTTTGTTAAATAGAAAATAACATAAAATTGGTCGCTGGTATCTTATCATTTGATCGATCAAAAATTGTTGGTGAAATTTCAACAAATTTACCAATACATTTTTTTAATATGCTAGTATAATTATTTTTGACACACTAATTTTCTTTTTTGAGTTTTATATTTTTTTCATTTATTTGTATATAAATAATTACATATGAAAACATTAATACTAAGTAACTTAAATGTGGTTTTATATTAGGTTTCGAAAAATATAATAAATTGAGTTTTTTTTTTGTCTATTTTTCATTTTGGGTGTTTCTGTGATGTCCAAATTTTTAGAACGGGGTTTATATTAATAAAATACAATTTATTTTTGGAAATTTTTACTTAATTTTCCTTTTTGAAAATTTTATGATCAACTTTTAAATAAAGTATTTTATGAAGTCAAGTGTTAAAAAACTCTGTAAAATTAGTTGTTGTTCAAAATATTCTTTGTCAGGGTATTTTTGATAAGAAACAGTTCGAAGATTTATAAAAACGGAAATTGAACTAAAAATTTATCAAAATTTATTTGAATTTATCAGTATATTAATCCGTAACAAGAGGAGATCAAAATTTCTTGCAGAAATTTTTGAGTAAAAATTCTCAACTCTTTTAGAAAAATATTCCAATATGATTGTTAATTGGAAACCTAATAGAAACTGAAAATGAAAAGTACAAATAAATTAATCAAAGAAAATTTAAATATTTTGACAATTTCGGTAAATAAATTGAAATTTAAATTAAAAAAATAAATTAGGAAATTTATCTCTTCCATATTGAGAAAAATTAATAAAATTTAATCAAAGAATAAATAATAAAATCAACTGGTATTCAAAAGAATTAAAAGAATTAAAAAATGAAATATATAAGTACACATTCAATGAATTGCTGGATTCCAAAAGTTGGAAGTGTAGTTAGGTTTTTTTTAATTTGAGAAATAAAAAGAAAATTTGTGAAATTTTCGGTTTATATCAAAAATTAAAAAAAACCAAGACACTTTTCGCTAGGTTTTCCAAAATTCAAAAGAATTGACGAAAATCTTTGATTTTACTCTATTCTTTTAAATTAAAAAAAAAGTGAAGTCAGGTTTTATTGAGTTTTAGTTTTTTTTTTTTTGAAAATCAATAGATTTTCGTTAGGTTTTTTTGAGTTTCTGTTTATTTAGAAAATCAATAGATTTTCATTAGGTTTTTTTTGCTTTTTGAAATAAACCAAAAATTTTAATAAATTTTCTGTTTATTTCAAAAAGTAAAAAAAAACCTCGAACACTTCAGAAATAAAATAGAAAACTCAAAAAAACCTAGAACACTTAATAAAAAAGTACAGAAAACCTCAAGAAAACCTATGCACTTGACGGCACTTGACGAAACTCCACAAAATTATTTTACTATAATTAAAAATCAAAATTATTTATTTAAAACTCAAAAATATTTGAGTTATCCGTAAAGTTCAACAATTCTAAAATTCAGATCCTTTACTAACTGCTTAAATAGATATTACTATGTAATCAATCAAAATTCAAAAAAATTTTGACTTTTATATTTAAAATATGAACAAAAGGAAAGTATAGAAAATATTGATCATTTTTTATGGGAATTTCACATCTATGAAAAAGATAGATTAATATTTCAAAACAAATTAAAAGAAATAAATCTTATGAATTTATTTTAAATCAAGATAGTCTGAAACTATTTTTATTAAAAAATAATCTAGAAATCTATGATGTCACTCTTAAATTTAGATTTATAAATTTTAGTCTAAGGGATACTAGAGTGTAATTTACACTTCTTCAACAACAATAACAACAATATATATTTATTTATATATATATATATATATATATATAAATTTGACCTGTTTTGTTTTTGAAAATAAAAAAAAAACCAAAAAATCTTAGAGAAAATTTCGATCATTTCTTATTGGAGATGTTATAAATATGAAAGATATAGAAATGATTAGAAAAAATACATCAAAACAAATCAAAATAAAGAAAAAATAAATCAAACAAGAAAGAAAAAAAAATAGTATCTTTATAATGTATTTTGCTAATAATGATAATTTTTATGGATCTTCGAGAGATTTATTATTATTTGATCTCCCAAATTATGATCGATTTTAAAATCATGTACCTTACTAATATATCTTTATTGTCTGGAATATCTTTATTTTTCTCCCTTTTTCTTTCATTTTTTATCTCATCTCTTTATTTTATCCCCCCCCTCTCTCTCTCTCCATTTTTCTTTTCTTTCATAATATATAAATTTATATAAGCTATTTCCAAAAAAAAAAAGCGGGGCAAATTTATTTTAAATTATCGTTATTCAACCAAATCCTCAATAAACTATTTAAATATTCAAAATTATTAAAAAAACATTTATTACTTCTTAATAACAATTCAATTTATTTGATATATGTTATTATTACATATATAAAAGATATTGAAATTTTCTCATCTTGATTTTATATGATTTTTTTAAGGGTGAAAATTGACTAGTTGATTTTTTTAATTTTGACAAAAAAATATTTTCGGAAGAGGTTTAATTCTGAAATAACTTTTAATATAAAATGGAAAACTTATAAGTGTATTTTATTCTATAAAAAATAATTTGGTGTCCTTTCCATATTGTTAGATTTTTATAGAAAATTTCGATACCTCATTTTCTCAGAAAAAGTGTCAATATTTTTTTTCATTTTTTGAAATTATTTTAAAGAATGTATTTTGAACTTGAAACTATAGGTATTAATTCAATCAGAATTAATATATAACTTATTTTGATATTACTAAATTAAAAATAGATCCACTAACAAAGATGATTTTTTATAAAATGTAAAAAAAAAAAAATGTACCAATAATATTGAAATACCTTCTATATATCTTTACCCAAAAGACTTTTGAAGACTTAAAGGGTAAAATTTCCATTAAAAAGTTATTTGGAGTTGCTAAAAAACAGTTCTTATCCCTATGTATTAATGACTTGAAAACTTTGATTTTTAATTGACTGAAAAATTTATGCTTTTTACTCTTTCTTTTAAGTTTAAAAATACTTTTTATTTATTTTTCCTTTCAAGAAAAATAGGAAGTTGATTTCTCTTAAAATAAAATCAATCAAATTATATTTTAACCAATTTTTTGTATTTATATTCATCAAAACAAAATATTCAAAAGATACCTTTCTTCCATATATTATGACATACGAATTTGTCGGTTGATTTTTGAATTTTAATCACAGATAAAACTTTATTGGACTTTTCTTATATATTATTACAAACTCACCAATCACGTTCAATAAATACTTTTCGCTTCAAGAATTTTAAAAAATTGAAATAGATCTCTTATATTGATTTGGGATTTCTGAGTATTTTTCACAAAATCAGAGAATTTTGAGCGATCTGCAAATCCAAACTTGTAAAAACAAATTGTTTTTAAAGTTATCAAAAATAATTTTAAATGTATAGTAGTGAAAAAACTACCGTACATGAAAAAAATCCAGAACAAGATTTTTAATTGTGGACATTGGGGAAATTGTTGTGAAATTTCAAAAATTTAAAATCAAATCCAATTTATAACTAAATTTTTTACAAACTCTATAATAAACCTAGGTAAAGTTCATTAAAGTGACGTGTCTATATAATACCGATTTAATTGTTTGATAACCAAAGTAGATAAACTTATTTTGAAAAACAATCAAGTTTTTTAGAAGTTTGCTAGAGTTTGGAAAATGATAATTTTCCAAACTCGTTTTTTGATTGATCTAAGATCTTTTTGAACAAGTGAAATTTCATTAAACATCATTTTAATAAGTCGGTGAGTTATTATTTTAAAAGTTTGATTCTTAAATAAAAGGATTTGATTTTAAATTTTTGAAATTTCACAACAATTTCACTAATATTCACAATTAAAAATCTTGTACTGGATTTTTTTCATGTATGGTAGTTTTTTCACGACTCTACTTGAAAAATATTTCCCAATGGTTCAGAAAATTTAGGGAAATTTTGGCGATTCACACCCCAAGTCAAGTCGGCTGTAACAGTTAATAAACATTTTAGTACATATTTTAAATCCTTTATATCTATGCGTAGAAAATTTTTAGTTTTATCAATAATAAACAGATTCATAAAAAAAAAATTAATCATTTAAAAATAAAAACAACAGAAATATAATTAAGGATTATTCGAATTTTATGGTTAGTGAATACTATTTTTCCACCTAGTAACATATTTATAGACTTAAAAGAAACTTGATCTAAGGGATCTTGCTAACTTGAAAAATTTAGGTTTTTTTTTGCAAAATTTTGAGTTGGGCAAAAAAAATTTTTCTTCATCAAATTCAAATAATTCGCTACAAATTTTGTAGAAAAAAATTTCATTAGGAAAATGTCACTCCACTTTCTTTTCAAGTATGTTAGAGTGTATCGAGAGAGTATAAATATACTTGAATAGAAAGTGGAGTGGCATTTTCTTAATATCAAAAAAAAAACCTTTTTAGTTTTGCCTTGTTTTGTTCGGGAAATTTAAAATGTTTTTGGATAAATAAATGAAAATCTAAAAATCCCAAAAATTGCAAAAATTGCAATATTTTGACTTTACCTCAATCCATTGTCTTTTAAAGCTTTTTTTCTGTTTTTATTATTTTATTTCAACCCTCACATGGCATAAAATTCGAATAGTCCAAAAATCAAAGTTCTGATCAAAAGATTAATAAAAATTTGTTTTTAATTTTGTTAACAGATAGTTCAATCCTTTTACCCCCAATCATAGTAATAACTGAAGGTAATTTATCATTTATCAATGTGTTGTGTTATTAAAGATTGACATGAATAAAAAATGGTTGTAAATTACATACTCTTTCATAGATTCTATATAGTCAGGA
The DNA here is from genome assembly GCA_027625915.1 of Anaeramoeba flamelloides. NCBI lineage: Eukaryota > Anaeramoebidae > Anaeramoeba > Anaeramoeba flamelloides. The sequence continues at coordinate 4,050,790 of JANTQA010000060.1, read as the reverse complement.
ACTGTAATAAAATCATTATTTCTTTAATTTTTTTTTTTAATTGCTCAATCATTTTTTAAACAACTCTTTTGCATTAAAATTTATTCTATCATTCTCTGGATCCTTTAATGCTTGCTTACATAACTGTATAAAACCATTTATTTTTGTTTCCTCTTCTGGTATGGCAATAATTGCATTTACATATTTAAACATTGCCTTTTCATATTTCCCTTGAGCACGATATAAATTCCCCATAATTAAAGGATAAATGAAAAACCTTTCATGACACATTTGTAGTGCCATTTCGAAATCCTGCTTTGCGTTCTCTACGTCTTCTAATTCTAAATAAGCTTCTCCCCTGTTGTTCAAGGAGAAGGCGATATCTGTAAATCCGAGATTATTGGATTGCAAATACCTGTTTTCAGATTTGATAATTTTATTATATTTGAAATATTTTCTTAAATAACGTTCCTTTTCATGTGTCCATCTAAATTCAGTATTTGTTAATTTTAAAGTTTCCTGATAGATCAGTCCTAAAAATATTGATACGATAATATCTATCCAACTACAACTATTATAAAAATTGAATGCTTCTTCATAATTGTGCTGGATAAACTGAATGTGTCCTTGTATTGTCTTATATTCTTTACTCTGAATTTCACATAAACCAGATGCAAAATTTAAATCATCATTTGCCTCCTTAATTTTTTTTAACATTATTCTTGCTTCTGCTCTTTTGATCAACAATTCAACTCGACTAATTTCAAATTCTTCGTTGAATAGCCTCGTACATCTTTGTTCCATTTCTTCATATTTTTTCTCGTTAAACAGGATACGAAGGTGCATAATTTTTTGTTTGTTAACATCCTGAAGCACATTTAATAACTCATGTCTTTGCAAATCACTAACGTTTTCTTGTTTTGACATCTCATTGCCTATTACAATTTTATTTTCTTCAAGATTTTGGTTGACTATGAATTCAGTATTTTTTGTTTTTTTTTGTTCGGGGGCACTTTGCACAAGCAATTGATAATTCTCTCTTGATAAGCCCTTTGTCCCATTTATTTGAGCACCATCTAAAAATAATGAGAGCGTTCCTAAAATGTATAAAATTTTGGGTTCCTTACCTTGTGCCAATAGAGGTTGAAGATCCCAAACCCTTATTGTGTGATCCTGACAAACAGTTGCTATTGTGTTCCCATCTGGGCTAAAAGTAAAGCATGTGACGATCCCTAAATGGCCCTTTAAAGATGCTCTTAATTTGAAAGTTTCTGTGTCCCAGATCTCGACAGTATTTAAAAAGGTATTGGTTGCAATTGTTTTACCATTGGGACTATATTCGATGCATGTCCCCAGATTGAGTTTATTATAATAATTTAATGTTGCCTTTAGTTTGTATGTGTTTGTGTCCCATAGTTTCATTGTCCTTGTACTAGATGCACTTGCTAAGGTCTTACCATTGGGGCTATATGAGATTGATATTACTTCACACTTATGCGCCAATATGGTTGTTTTTAGTTTATATGTTTTGGTGTCCCAGAGTTTCACCTTCCAATCATAACTTGCAGTTGCTATTGTTTCCCCATCGGGGCTATATAAGATATTTGAGATAGCACCTTTATGCCCTATCAAGGTTGCCTTTATTTCCAATGTTGCAAGATCCCAGATTGCAACTTTCATATCCTCCCCTCCCGTTGCTATTGACTTCCCATCGGGACTATATGTTAAGCATTTGACAATACCTAAATCACCTTTTAAAATTGCATTTAATTCGCAAGTTGCAAGATCCCAAAGGAGAATTTGGTTATCCGCAGGCGAAAAGATTGCAATTGTTTTCCCATCGGGACTATATTGCATGCATGTTTCCGTATTGAACTTATTCTCATAATTTAATTTGATCTTTAATTCATACGCTTCAGTATCCCAAAGATTGACAATATTATCCTTGCTACAACTTGCCAAGGTTTTCCCATCCGGACTGTAAATTAGACTATTGATCTCCTTCGTGTGCTCTTTGACGAAAGTTGTCTTTAACAATCCTGTTTTTAAATCCCACAACTTTATTGTCTTGTCATCACTGCAGGTTGCTATTTCCTTGCCATCTGGTCGGTAGGTGATCATATTAATAATTCCCTTATGGCCCTTTCGGGTGGTTTTCAATTCACTTGTTTCAAATGTCGAGAATTTGACCGTTTGATCAATGCTGCCACAAGTCGCGATTGTTTTCCCATCAGGGCATAATGCCATGTCTTTGACATTTCCGCTATGAATTTTTAAGCTGTCTTTTAATTTCGATCTTTCAGTATCCCAAAGGTTGATTGTATGATCCTTGCTACAGCTTGCCAAGGTTTTACCATCGGGGCTGAATATTAGACGATTAACCTCCTTCGTGTGAACTTTGATGTAGGTTGCCCTTAATTTTCCTGTTTGTGAATTCCATATCTTGATTGTTTGGTCCTGACTTGCAGTTGCTAGAATTCCCCCATCTGCGCTGTATACGAGGCAAGTTACCCACTTTGTATGGCCCCTCCACGTTTTTTTTAACTCGCCGTTATCAGCGTTCCACAATTTGATTGTATCGTCATTGCTACCAGTGGCTATGGTTTTACCATCGGGGCTGTATGCCAAGCAATTTACACACTGTGTATGACCTGCCAATGTTTTTTTTAACTCGCCATTATCGGCGTTCCACAGTTTGATTGTCTCGTCATTACTACCAGTGGCTATGGTTTTACCATCTGGACTGTATGCCAAGCAATTTACCCACTTTGTATGACCCGTCAATCTAGTTGCTTTCGAATCACCCAAATTATTCGATTTCTTGCGTAGAACTACCCGAGCCCGACTGTGATTGCTCGTTGGATAATCCATAGGGAAGGGTTTAAATAACTGAAACTTTTTATAATTTGGACCTTTTAACTCTGCCTTGAACTTGCCCGTGTCAGAATCCCAAAGTTTGACGATTTGATCACAAAGACAACATGTCGCTATAGTTTTCCCATCTGGGCTATACGATATACTAGTTATGCTTGAGTTATCAATTCGAAAGGTGTTCTTTAATTTACCTGTTTTCAAATCCCAGAGCTTGAGAGCACCATCTTCGCATCCAGTGGCTAATGTGTCTCCAGTATTGTTGTAACTAATACACAAAACGGTGCTTCCTGCATTGATATTTGCCTTCTCACCAAACTTGACATGCTCCATCATACTCTTATTAAAAATTGCACTTTTCAGCCAACTTCCTTCGAAATTGACTCCTCTCAAATCTGATCCAGTGAAATTCGTGCTATCAAATAACCCCGTGGACAAATTGGCTTCTTGAATCCTTAAACCACTTAAATCCATCCCACTAAAATTTATTCTTGCTCGGTTCAAGATAGTGATCCCATTTGCTGAGGAGATTTCTTTCTTCACGTCTTTCCGTGAGGAGTATATGTATTCCCAGATCTTCTCTTTAAATCCTTTCATTGTTCTAATTAGATCAACTGAAAAATCTAGCATCCCTTTATTATTGACAATCAACCTTTTGTTAATCAACAAATCGTCATCATTATTCTCATTCTCATTATTATTATCATTTTCTTCTTGTTGTTGTTGTTGCAGTTGTTTTCCATTGTTTTTTATTTTTGATTCTTTTCCGATTACAGCTTCTTGTCTCATCGCTTCAATAATTAAAAATTCATAAATACTTAAATGGCGCCAAGTATATCCACCTTCAATTTTTTGTAGTAGCCCACTTTTTAATAATAGTTCACCTTTTTTATTTCCTTTCCCAAAAAAATGTTCCCATTTTTCAATTCTTTGATTATTTTTGCTTCCAAATAAAGTAAAAACTCCAAACCCAGACCCTAATCCTTTTTTAAATATAACTTTTGTTGTTTGTTGTTTATACATTTCTTTGGCCAATCCTTTATAATAATTCCATAATGTTTTTTTTTTAAACTCAATTTCTTGCTCGATCATTTTTAATTTTTGTCTCCCCAGTAGTTTGTTGATGTACTCTGTATATAAACGATGCTTGGTTAATTGTAATCTTGATTCTTTATTTTTTTGAGTTCCCTGTTCCTTTTCTTTATGCTTTTTGACAATATATGGCAAGACCTCAGTAACTACTAATAATGTATAAGGTGTTTCGATTAATTCTCTTAATCCAATTATTTGGTGGATATATTTTTGATATTTTGCCTTCCCCCAATTATTCCTTTCTTCTTGAGGTGTTTTGACAAGAAAATTGTCTAAATATTTCCCAATATCTCTTTCTCGAAATTCTGCTACAAACCATTCTTCTAATGCTAAATAGTCATATTCAGATTCGTTTCCTTTTATAACAGGTGCAAAGCAATTTTTATAATCTGTTGGTAATTCTGATGTTCTGCTTGTTATAATAATTTTGCAATTCCAAAACTTGTCTAATAATTTGTTATTTTGGATAATATTTACAAAAATATTCAATTCATCATAACCATCGAGAATAAAAAGAATTTGTTTTTTTTTCAATTTGTTCATTTCTTTGATCTCTTCATTACTAAGATTCCATCTTTCAATTAATACTTCCTCAACCAAGTTTTCCATTGGTTTTTTTAAACTTATCAGATTAACATGTATTGGTATAATTTCAACCTTTCCCATCACCCCTTTGTTTTTTTCTTCACCTTCCATTTCTCCTTTGTTTTTATTTTTATTTTTGTTTTTGTCTTCACCTTTTCCTTCACGTTCAAGTTCGCCCTTTTTAATTGCACACCCCTTCAAAAGCTCTTCATGTAATATATTTGTATATGTTGATTTCCCCATCCCTGATTCTCCTTTTAATAGAAATACCCTTTCCTTTTTCTTTGCTAAAAAGTCTAGGATTCTGCTATTTAAATCAAAGGACACTTCTGAATTTTGTGTTCTTTTGCATCTCAAGGGGATATACATTGTTTTTACTTGTTGAAAATTTGGATCCATTCTTAAGCTTTCAAGTTCTTGTATTTTTCTATTTTCAATTTTTTTTTCCATCTCGTAATCTATTCCTTCTCCTCTGATGAATGAACTTTCGTTCTTTTTTGGTAGTGTTCTTTTAGAACCAAGTTCATTCTCAATTATTATTTCGTTTTTGCTTATGTTCTTGTTCTTTGGATCTTTCTCAATGGTTTGTTTAGCCTCCTTGTTAGTGATCCTTACTTGAAGATCATTTTTGATAAATGAACATTCTTCCAATAATTTTTTTAATTTCAATTCTATTTTGAATAATAATGGCATGATCTGATTTTTTCTTTTTTTTGGTGCTTCTTCTTCTATATTCTCTTTTAACATTTTTAAATTATCTTTGATCTGAATTTGAATATTGCCTTCATTCTTTATCTTATCAACTCCAAATATTTGTAATATTTGAAGAATTTGTTTATTTATGTTTCCAAATGCATCCCTTTCCATTTCCAAATTCAAATTTTCTAATTTTTGGATAATGTCTTCCCAATACCCTCCTCCTCCACCATTTAAGCCATACGCTCTTATTGTTATTTTTTCCTCATTGGTATTAACATCAATATAATGACTTGTAGAGTTAGCTTGTGATAGGGATGGTAAACCTTGGATTTTATTTATGAATTTGATCATATTCGTAGCACCTTTAAAATCATTCATCATTAAAAATGCTCCCCATCCTTTGTGTTTATGTTTATATAATTCCACGAATTGCTTTTGGTGGAGAGTATACAATATTTTGTTCTCGAATTGATTTTGCTTATAGATTTCATAAAGCCTTGAGATTGGTATTTCTTTTACCTTTTGTAATCCCTTGTCATCTTTCACACTACCTGTTACTCTTGCTTTGTTTTTCGAATTAAGAGGTAATTTTTGGATCTGATCTTGAGATTTTTTTTGATACGAATCGGTTTTTTTGAAAAGGTTTTTTTTGTTGGTTGAACAATTCTGTTTTCTCTTGCAACAAAAAGACGTTGAAAGAAACTGTGTATCTTTTTGTATAAATTGTTCCATGTGAACCTGTTTTTCAATTTTTGCATTCTTGTCAGTCCAATCTATTGTTGATGAATATTTTGCAGATAAAATCATGAATTAATAATTTTTTTTTTTTTTATTTTTTTTTTGGCAACTTTTGATAAATTTGAAAAAAACAAAAAAAAAATGATTTTGAAATGTTATGTAAATTCTTTTATTTTTTGAAATTTTACACTCTATATCCAATCATAGAGAATCCTTTTACCCCAAACTCGCTAAAAGGGGACAAATGTTTTATTTCAAAATCAGTAAAACCAAAATTTTTGTAACGACTAAGTTGTTAATTGAAAATTACAAGTTTGGGAAATCACACAAATATTTATATGGTGAGATCAAAGAAGGATTAAATGATATCTTTTTCCTAAATTGGTTCTCCTCATTTCTGTGATTTCTGTGACTTCTGTTGTTTTTCCTTTCAAAAAAAGTAGAGTTTAGCAATTCGAAAAAAAGTGGATTTTTAAGATACTTTTTTTTTAGGTGAAAGTTGACAAACTTTAGAGGCATTTGATATCAAAAGTCGGATTCTTTTTTGGTTTGTATGCTTAACAAAGATGGTTTTCAATGTGTCCGTGAGATGTGAAAAATGGAGGAAATTGAAAATTTTATTGAATTATTAGTTGTAATTTTCTGGTTAAAATGTTGCGAAAAGTAAAGGTTTCGTATTGGTATTGTATAGAATTCCACAAAATCTGCATTTTCAAAAACGAAAGATACTTTTTTCTCATTTACAGTACGATGAATTTATTGGTACACACAGATATTCTTTGGGACAGCTTTTTTTAATTTGGACATTTTTTTCTTAGAATAGAAAATTATAATTTGGACATTTTAGAAGTGAAACACTTTTTAAACACAACTAAAAATTTTAATTGGGACACTTTTGTATTTTGGGACAAGTTTTTTTAGAGGGTATTTTTATTATTTTTGGACAATTAAAAAAAGTTTAAAGTAACAAAATAATTGAATAAAACATAAAAGTTCAACAAAAGTATCTTTCAAATATTTTTATTGTAGTAAAAAAAAAATAAACAACTCACAAACTATTAATACAAATTTCCTCTCCTTTTTAAAGATCTAAAAAAACTCATCCAAGGGATCTTTTTAACCATTTATTTTTCAAGATCTTTTTCTTTCGACATCATTAACAAATACATTTCTGATTGGAAAGAAAAATAAGTACCTTTAAAAAAGGCTATTGATGTACACTATCAATTTTCCCAATTCAAAAAAAAACAAAACCAATTCAGTTTTAGTTAATCCAAAAGAACCACAAAAAAATAAAAAAAAATTGAAAAGACAAAAAAAAAACAGAAGAAATAACAAAAGGAAAAAGAAAAGAAAAAAGAAACACAAAAATGAAAAGCAAATTAATAATAATAACAAAGAGAATAAAATGAAATATTCCGAATCAAAAAATTTTTTGTCGAGTGGCCTATGATTTTGGAAATAGTATTCATTTTTTTCATTTGAGAAACAGTAAATTATTATGCGTGTATTTTTTTTTTTTGTTAAAAACAATAAACCAAAAGAATCAGAATTGGGACCTAAATACAAGCTATCGAAAAGAAGAGTTCTTTTAGATACTCAAAACATAATATAAAAATAAATTGTCCCAATTATAAAAACGATATCGCGGACTAAAAAATATACTAATTCAAAACATTTAATTTTTTTGAAAAGTGTCCCAATAAGAAAAGAGTGCTCCTAAAAAAAAATATCTTGAATAAAATTGTACCAATTTTAAACTACGGTACCAATTATTCTTCAATACTGTACTTTTGGGACAAGTAATTCTAATTTATTATTTTTGCAATAGGTAATAGAGTACTTATTTACACAAAGATACAATTAAACCCAATAATCAACTTCATTTGTCAACTTTCGAGAAATGAGTTATTCATTTTTCAAAGAGTATATTTTTTCAAATTAAAATTTTCAGTTACAAAGAATTTGTTCTTTTATTTGGGAATTTTTGGATCAAATTAGAAATTGAAAAAATTCTAAAAAATTTTTATTTTAATTTTTCAGGAATTTCTCACTTTTAGTAATTTTCTGATTATTTGTTTGAACAAACAACCTTGAATTTTTAATCTTATTTTCAAAGTACAAGAAAAATAAATCAAATATTGAATACTTGAAGATTATAAAAAATTGATCACTTCAATTATTCACCAAAATTTATTAAATTTATTGAAATTTCAAAGGTTATGTTAAATTTTCTTTTTCAAATATTAAGAGTATAAACAACGAATTCTTATATTTAAAAATAGTTATTTTAGAATTATTATTATTTTTTTCTTATTAGAATTTTAACTTTGAAATTAATTTTATTTGTTAGAAAATCTGAGAAAAAGTGAGAAATAAAAATAAAAACTATTGATACTTTTAATCTTTAGGTTACTACTAACCCTTTGAAATAATTAAGATTTTTTTATTAATTATTGATTTGAAATAATCAAATTAAATGTTATTTCTTTATGTGTTAAGTTGAATTTTCCTATCCCTGAAATTTTCAAAAAGTGTTTTGGGAACAATTTTAATTTAATGGTTTGGTTCTTTTTCTCTGATTTTTTTGTTAAAACACAAATTGAAAAAATTGATTCGGCTTCTGCGTCTCTTAAGGGAGTAGCCACGGTAAAGGAATTTTTTTCATTTTTTTGCAATTTTGAAGAGGATCAGAAAACAACATTTTTTACCCTGGTTGTACCCCATTAGTTTATATTGTTTAAAGTGCTTCGTTCATTAGATTTTGCAAATTATATTTTCAATGTCTCAAAGAAATTGCGACCATAAGATATTGAGTTGAATTGCAAAAAATAATGTTTAGAATATTAAATTACTTATCTTTTGTCCTTCTCTCAATATCTTATGGTCGCAATTCAATTTTTTCATTTTTTTAATTGCGAAACATTACTAAAAAAATTTGATTGAATATTTTTTTTCAAAATTTTTTTAGAGAATCTATGACCACACGCCACCATAATAAAATGTTATTAACTCCTCTCTCTCAAATTTTTAACAAGCACTATGGTGTAGCTACTCCCTTATTGAAATTATATTTTTTTCAAGTTTAAAATTATTAGTGTAAATTTTTTTTGAAATTAAGTAGATTTTTTATGGTGAGTTATTGCAAAACATGAGGTTTTATTTTTAAAGTGTATTTTTGTACACTTCCTTCACAGGCAATACGATTTCTTTCTTTATCCATGAAAAAACAAAATAGTTTTTTTTTGAAATAAATTGAGAAATATGTTGAATTTTGGAACTTTTCAAAATTGAAAAAAAATGGATCATTCTTTTAAAAACAATAATTCATTTCTGACAATAGCTTACAAAGACAGTTTTATTGGTAATCAGTTTTTTACTTTGTTTTTCAATTTCATGATTGGGCAGAATTTTTTTTGAATTTGCTATTGGATTTACTAAAAGATTTTTTTTATTTTACTAGTCCCTTAAAGATAAAATTTATGGAGGAGGTAACAAAGGAATTGGATAAAATAAAACAAATTTTGACTGTTTATGTTGGTAAAAGTCATTAGAATCTTATTTAAAAAAACCAATTAAGGGGGTAGTATTTTTGAAAAATAAAATGAAATCTCTACAAAATCTTCAAAAACTTTTTTTTTTTTTGGTAATTTGTGTTTTTGCTTATGAAAGGGATGAGTTAACCTCATCTAAACAATTTATTAATTTAAGTCTATTTTTTGAATTCCAAAATTCACAACTTTCCAATATAAAACTAAAAAAAGTAACCTAATTGTTATTAATAATTCAGTTAATTCTAGAGAATTTTAGACACGATTTTTAGTTTTATGTTGGAAAGCCTTCATTTTGAAAGAAAATTTTTTCTTTTTTTTTTTCAATTTCATTATTAATATTTCGATTCAAATCTCAAAAAATGAAACTAATTGTGGTGAAGGTGATTAAATAAATATCAAATAAATAGAAGTTTAACAAAAATTTAATAAGGAAATTGATATTTATTCAATTATTCTAAAAAGTTTGAAAAAAGTTATTTTCTCATTTTCAAAAAATGAAAAAAAAAAAAATACAAAAGAATTTTAAATTTTTTGAAAATCTTTTTTGTACAAATTAATTGGTCTTATTTACAAGAAATACTAAAATAATTTAAATTATTTTTGTCAGAAAAAAATTGATTTTGAATTTTGAGGAGAAAATTACAAAATTCCCAAAGTTCCTTAAGAAAATTTTATTTTAAAAATCAAATTTCATCTTAAAGCAGTTGTTTGAGTATAAAAGTGGAAATTGGCCATTTTGAAAATTCATTTTTTTTTATTTATTTTTGGGCGTTTGAATTATTTCCGAAAATACCCGAAAATCGAAAATACCGGAAAAATTTTAAAATGCTTAAAAATACATTCTAATCAACTTCACATTGGGTTTAGTACCAAAAAACAAATTTTAAAGGTAAATTTTAAATTTTATTTTTGAAACAAATTGTTTTATACTGAAAATTTAAAAATTCAAAAAATTGTTAATTTTAGGGAATGGTATTAAAACTATTTTGTGTGAAAGAGATTAGTATCTTGGATGACTGTAACATTACTGATCATTCTGAAGTGGTATTAACCAATTGAAAGAATATGTACTGTGTAAAGAAAATTTCTAATTGTGTATCATTACCCATAATTTTGTAATATTAAATACAATCCAAAAATAACCGAGTAATAGTTAATCGTACAATACATACCCATAAACTAAACAAGGTGACCCAAGCCAAACTTTTTTTAACTTCCCATTCCTTAAAAGGAACAGGTTTAAAGAAAACATACAAAAACACACACCATACCAAACCTAACACAACCCATACCAATATCCTGACATACCCATAAGCGTAACCTAATAAGTACCAACAATTACTCAAATATACTCAAAAAGTACTCAAACCTCTTTCGAATAGTTTAAAGTGGAAAATTCAAAAAAAATATTTTGTCTGAAAAGTCAAATTGTTATTTTACCGTAAAACTGAGTATATTGACACTAGGGTTTTTTCGGAGTTGTCCATAAAGTTTTTCTATGTCGTTAAAAAATTTTCAGGTATTTTCGAAAATATTACAACACTCAAAATAAAGCGTGCAAAAAAATATAATGCGTGTTTCAAAATAAAAAGCGTGTTTTTTTTTGTTATAGAAGACCTATACATTAACCAATCAAAGAAACTTATAATAAACCCTAAAAAAATATAGTATTGGTTTCAAAAAGATCTATTATTTAAAAAGAAATTCTAAAAATGAAGGATCAAATTGTTAAATTTATCTCAAAAAATAGAGATAATTTTTTATCAACAATTGAACTTCTATTTTCAAAAAATTTCGAATATTACAAAAACTTTTGAACAAATTGCATGAATAATTTAAATTTTGTCCGAAAATAACCAGAACTATACTTTCAAAATTGATTTGAACTTAGGTATACTATTTGGTAGTAGATTGGATGTTGCCTTTATACAAGAAGAAAAAAAAGCACGGATAATATTTTGAAATACAGATTATAGTACAGTCAGTTTCACTTTTAAGGCACAAACTTTCAACGAAATTTAAGTCACAAAAAAATCTCAAATTAAAGCACAAAATTTGGAATTTTGTTTTTTACACTTTATTTTTACTAGAATTTGAATATTGTACCTTAATTTGAGAAATTTTTATTGTGCCTTAAATTTCGTTGAAAGTTTGTACCTTAAAAGTGGAACTGACTGTATTTGGGAACGCAGTATTTTGATCGCTATACAAGTCCAAATGAAAATAAACAACACAAAGAGAGATAATAAAAATAATCTCGAAAACTCAAAATAGAAAATAACAATGATAGTAATATGAACCATTTAATATTGCTTGAGATTGAGAATATATCGAACAGAAGAGGGATTATCATCTAAGAAAGAAACACTAAAATTTGAAAAATGAGAGAATGACTTTGGGTCGGTTTTTCTTCTTTAATGAGTTGATCAGTAAAGTAGGAACTGATTTAAATTCAAACAAACATTCTTTTTTCGAAACCTACAGTGGTGTAAATAACCCATGTTGACAACCTTTAACCCATTACAAAAATTTAACTCGTGTTTTTTTTTCAGACCTAGATATTTGAAGATAGGATGACACACATATATTCTTGGTTCGGATTTAAATTAACTTTAGAGTTTAGATCTTTGATTAATCAAAATTACTAAATAATATTAAATGCATTTGTTTCATAAATTTCATCATATTTACAAAATTTCGGAGATTAAATGATTTTTTTATCAAAATTCAAAAAATGAAATTTTTTTGCTCATTTTTTTGTAAAAAAATTACATTTTAATCTTTACAGTATCTTCATATTTTTTTTTTTAAAATTTATTTAAAGACCCCTATTTCTGGTTTTTATATTGTTGCCACCCCATTCATTGTTTTCTTTTATTTCTAGAGTCAGCCAATATGTTGTTTGCATGAGTTAAATTTTAGGAATGGGTTAAAATAAAAAACACGGGTTATTTGCTCCACTGTAAATTACAAAATGTTTCCAAACTGAGGAAAAATGAATCCACTTTTTTTAGATGGGCAAATTCAGATATCCAAAAAATTACACCTTAATTATAATTTTTACTGTTATAATAATCACTTTAAAAGAAAAAAATCACCAATATATTTGACCTTGAATTAAAGCGTTTTTAAATTGTCTCTAATGTACTGTTAATTACAAAATAAAACTATCAAAATTTTCATTCATTTTCTTGAAAAAGACTCACCTCAAGAAGTAAAATAAAACATCCGAGTAACCAATTCTAAAAATGAGGAAATTAATAAATTAAGGGAGTAGCCAAGGTAAAGAAAAATTTTTCACTTTTTTGCGTTTTTGATGAGCATCAGTAAATGACTTTTTTTATTTTGGTTATACCTCATTGATTTTTATTATTTAAAGTACTTCATTCATTAAATTTTTTAAATTTTTTTTTCACAAGTCTCAAAGAAATTGTCACAATAGAATTTTGAGTTGAATTGCAAAAAATAGTATTTCGAATGTTGAAGGACTTATCTTTTATCCTTATCTCAACATTCTATTGTGGCATTTAATAATTTCATTTGTTATTTTTTCTTGATTTTTAAATTTTTTTAATCATTACAACATAAAGCAATAAGAAATTTTTTTTATTATTGAAATTTGAGATACATGGATTTTGTTTAAAAATTACAATAACATAACAATTTGGAGAATCACGAAAGAAAATACAAATGGGGCTTTAATAGCTAGAAGGATTCCAAAAAATTATAATTATCCCAAAAAATATCTGGTTGAGTGGTTAAATACTTGGATTTGGTTGAATTGACAAAGTAAATATGATTATATTTTATCAAATTTTAAAAAACAAAATAGCTATAAGTTTTATTCGAATATTCTAGAATTATCTTCTTCCCAAAAAAAAACTATTTAAATAAAAAAAAAAACAAATCAAACCGATTTTATCAATTCTTCACTCTTTTTTTTTTTATTGTTTGACATTACTGATAAATTGCAATTTATGTTTGGAAATTTTTACTTTATTTTCCTTTTTGAAATTTTTATTCTCAAGTTTTGATTAAAGTATTTTATCAAGTCAAGTGTTAAGAAACTCTATAAAATTAGTTGTTGGTCAAAAAAATCTTTGTCCTTTTCTGTTTGATAAGAAACAGTTCCAAGATTTATCAAAAAAAGGAAATTGATCTAAAAATTTTTTGAACTTTATTATTATTGTTTATCATTATTAAAAAAAAAATAATAAATATTTTATGATTTATTATTTTAAGTAAGCAAAGAATTTTTGATGATCGACAATATTTAATTAACAATGTACCGGTTGTATGTGGATTTATCACTTGAAGAAACTCAACTGTACCATCTATCAACCATTGAAAAAATTTTCAGATCTAACTAAACCGATTAAGTACCTGAAAAAAAGAAAATGAAAACAAAAACAAAAAACACAAAAAATGATATAGTTTGTTGAATTAAAATTAATTTCCAAATTGATGTAAATCATGTTTTTGTTATTCTTCTAACTGTTTAAACTGTGTCCAAATTAATCGAATTAAGTTTATTTTAATAAAAAAATAATAAAAAAAAAAAACTATTTTATCAATATAATCTCAATTTTTTAATTGTTCAACATTACTAAAAAAAGAAATATCAAATAATTTTTTAAAAAAATTTTCGAAAATATTGGAGTACACGCAACTCAAAAATAAAAAACTATTATCTCACCCCTCTCAAATTTTTATCATGTCTTATGGTGAAGGTACTCCCTTAAAGTTTGTTTTCAGAAGTAGAATTGAAAAATTACAAAATCTTCAAAAAAAATCTTTTTTTCGAAAAGAGAATTTAAATTTTATTCCACTTTATTTTGAAACCAACAATATCTTGAATAAAATTTCAAAATCAAAATCTTTTCAACATTTCGTATTTTCATTTTTTTTCTAAATAACTTCTTTTTACTTTTGCAACCAAAAAAATCTCGACACACACCCTAAAATGAACAATTCAAATAACTCTCAAAAGAAAAAACAAAAAAGCCAAGATCCTAAAAGATTAAAAGACATACGAATTCCTGTTGAACCACAGATCCCTCAATGCCAAGTTTGTGAAGAAAAAAAAGCAGGCTTTTATTGCACCAAATGTGAAGTTCATTATTGCAAAGCATGTGAATCAGAAGTACACACTTCCTTCTGGAAGAAAAAGCATAAAGAATTCATTTTCCAAGAACCTTATTTTCCACAAGAGAGTAATTTTTTTTTTCTTTTTCAATTTTTTGTAATTTTTTTTTTTTCTTTTTTTTCAATTTTTTTTTCAAAGATTTCAAAAAACAAGAGTTTTAAAATTAAATAGACTCACTTATTTCGCGATTTTTAGTCAACTTATTTCTTCTAAAGATCCGGAACAATACAAAAGCTTTTTATCAAAACTTTCAATTCTTGTTGGTGATTTTCACTCTTAAGTGACTAGCTTTGGCCATAAGGCGAATTCTAAAATTAAGGTGTATTATTCTAAGTGAAGAGAAATTATATTCATTTGTTATGATTCGAATTACCAGAAACTGTCTCTTTTTCTGAAAGTAAAAAAGAGAGATCTCATCAATTAAAAAAGATAAATGTATTTCGCTAAAAACAAAAAAAATTAAAAAATCAAAATGAATTCTCCAGAAATAATCTTCATTTGGATACAAATTGAAAATATAACTTCACAATCGACATGTTTTTATTTCCCAAAAGTTCTTTTTTTGATTTCAAAAGATTTGTTCTGGAAAATCTAAGATATTTTACAAAAACACGAGAAACACAAAATGTTTTCACCTTCCAGCTAAAGAAATAATAAAAACCAAAAACAAAAAACAGGAGCTCAATAGATTTCTTAAATTTAATAAAAAGGGATCAAATTATTCTTCTTTTTTTAGTTGGGATTATGATATTTTATTACAAAAAAAAATACATTCTTATTGAGATGATTAAAAGGTTGAAAGGATTTATTTGTGACTTATTTGAATTGTCTTTTTGATTCGCTACTGAAGGAGATCCAATCTTTTCAAAACAATTCTCACAATCAGCATCACATAAATATTAGTTGTGCTTTGCTTTGGTTTTTTGTTTTATTTTTCTTCTTGTTTGTTTTTTTTTTATTTATTTTGAACGATTTCCTAAAATAGTTTAGGCTCACAAAAAGTCAAAGCCCCAAGTTTTTTTTGATCAAAAATTGAAGTGTTTTTTTTCCTATTTGCTTTTTGTTTCACAATTAAAAAAAAAAAAAATACAAACAATAAAAAAAGAGAGTTAGTTTTAAGGACTATCTGAATTTTAGGCTCTGTGGGCATTGAAATACAATACAGTAAATAGATTAAGACCTTTAAAATACAATGAATTGAGGGAAAGTCAAAATATTGCCAATTTTTAGCAATTTAAGATTTTGACTAAAATCATTTATTGATCCAAAAACTTTTCGAAAAATCCCAACAAAGCAAGGCAAAAATAAAAAGCTATTTTTTTTGATATTGGGAAAATGTCACTCCACTTTCTTTTCAAATGGGTGGCTACACTCGCCACAGTCTTTAACATACTTCAATATAAAGTGGAGTGACATTTTCCCAATATCATTTTGGAATTCGAAAATTTTGAGAGAAAATTTTTGGATTTGACGAAGGGAATTTTTTTTTCAATTTCGTGAAGGATCTGAAATTTTGGTAATGCTATTTTAAAGTCTTGAATTGGTTTTGTGCTTTAAATAATTTACAAAAGAGTTTTTTTTTTGTTTATTTTTTGTTCTAACTTTAAAAGTTTTTTTTTAATTTGGAAAAACACAAAGCATTTTTTCAAAGGAACACAAAACTATCAATTGGAATTTTATATTTTGGGTTTGTTGTGTAGAAAGGGTATAGAAACAACAATTAAAATCCCATTTCCCAACACAAAAAGATCGAAGCAATTACCATTAAAGACTAAAATTTCACTATTTTACCAATTCATCAAGTTTGTGGTTGAGATAGCATAACAAAAGTAAAAAATATTAAAGGCACCTGTCTAAAGGAATGCTTGTTAAGTTTCTCAAACCAACACCTAATGTTAAACAACCCGATCAGTTGATTTCGAGGTATTGTTACTTTGTTGGGAGAATTACTCAACTACCCCTAACAAAAATCTCAAAAAAAAAAAAGGAAAGGAAATAGAATGGGTTCCAAGATCTTAAAGATCGAAAAAAAAAAAAAAAAGTCCAGAAACCTAATCAATGCACTTAGCTTATAAATACCCAACGAAACAAAATTAACCCAAAAAAATTTTTTCAGCATCAAAAAAACCAATTTAGAGACACCAGAGAAGAAAGCAAGGAATTCTTTAAATTTTCAAGAATACTATCAAGATTTGTCAATAGAAAATAACAAAGATGTTAAATTCAACCTAAAAATGGATTTGCCAAACCCAAAAATTTCCAAAAAACACCCTAAAATTTTAGAGTTAGCAAGATCTATAAGATCGAGTTTCTTTTAAGCCCATAAATATGTTTCTACACTTAAAAATAGTATCCACCGAGCATAAAATTCTGATAATCCTTAATATAAAGGAAAAAAAAAAACTGAAAACTAAAAAGGATTTTTAATCAACCTTTTATATTCGTTTGTTGCATCAGCTACAAAGGATATATAACTTTTTACTTGATGTTTAAAAGCATTAAAAAAAATAATTCAAACTTGTCATTTCACAATTTTAAAACTGACAGTGGTCAAAAAAACTTGATTTTCAGATCCAAAAACAGATTCCTCAAAATTAAACTCATGCTGTTTTTTCCTTTCTTGTTACAATACAACATCTAATTCTGTATTCAATTATATACCTAAGATCAAATCAATTTTGGAGATTAATTCCTTGATATTTTGACAACATTTTCAATTATGAATTGAATTTGTTGAAAATTTTACATCAGATTTTGACATTTTTAGAAAATTTATTGCTTTTTAATCTTGACAAAAATTGACTCTACTTTTTTTTTAAAAAAAAAATTTTAGACTTGATTGTTCATTTTTAAGAATTTCAATCTTTAATGTTAGGATTTTAATGACCAATATCATATTTATCAATTTTTCATTGCCGGGTTATTTGATTTTTTAATATGTTAAAACTTCTTGAAAAAAAAAAAGAAACACTCGTATAATAATTTGGAACACTAACTTATAAAGTCTGCATGAGTTATTTTAACAACAATACTTTTTAAAAAAAAAATTTTTTTTCCAAATCTTTCAAACAAACAATCCACAGAACTGTCAAAAAATCATAATTAAACAATTATTTTCCATTTTGTAAGCCAAAGAGATTTTATATTTAGTTGTAAAATTTTGACTCAACTCTTAGAAACTACAAAAACAAAATTCGTTTGAAAAACTCAAATTTATGATTTAGATCACATAACTGCTGTTTAGTTAACAAATTTAAAAAATTTTTTTTGAAGAATTATAAATATTTTTGTGATTTACTTCAAAATACATCTCCAAGTAGCACTATTGCCAAATAAAAAATTAGTTGAATAAGTATTGCTAATACATTGAAAGCTGTATATCCACTTTTCAATTCATTTTTTGGAAATTTTTTTTCAGTCAAGAAACATAATTATCTTAAATTTTCATTGAAATGTAAATTATTAACGAAAAAAAAAATGATTCTATTTTTATAAAAATTTGTCATTTAATGAATGGATCTTTTTTTAATATTATTTTTAAATATTAGAAATAGATTGGGTATACTACTAGTTTAATTCAAATGACCATTAAAAGTAACCATTCTTTATGCTTTTAGGTTTAATTATTATTGTGACAATGTTTTAAAAAAAATTTACAAAATCAAGTAATAAGTGTTAAATTTTTAATTATTTTTTGAATTTTATTTTGTGTTTATATTTAAAAATGGATTAGAAATCGAAAAAAATAAAATTGAATTTTGTAAAAATTTTCGATATGATTTTGATTAAAAAAATAATATAATTTATTGATCTATATGATTTATAATAGATTTTGTATAATCAGAATTGAATTACAAATAACTAAAATAATTTGAATTCAATCACAACATACAACAATTATAGACAAATCAATGATAAAATCTAACTACTAAAACAAAATTAATTCAAAAGAATTATTGAAATAACTTTTTCCATAAAAGATAAGAATTAAAAAAAGAACAATACACTATTTCCCATGATGTTATATTATAAAAAAATTATTATTATCTGTTTGAAAATTATTCATTATTTGTCTATTCCTTAAAGCAGTCATAAAGGTATATAAACAACAGATACCAAATCCTGTTAAAAAACATTATTTGTCAAATGAATTATTTCTAAATTTATTCAACAATTTTTTCTTGGTTAAACTATAAAAGAAAAAATAAAAATAAAAGTAGGTTTTGATTACAATGATGAACAAGTATACATTGATTAAATTTTAATTTCAGAAAGTTGACCAAAGTCTCATCAAACATAAAAATTAGAAAAAACCAAATGAATAAAGAAAAAAAAAAAAACATCAAATCAAATATTCTAAAAATAAAATTATTTCCAAATTTCAGTAAAATTATTTCATTTTTATTCTTTTAACTTTTTTTAATATTTCTGAAAATTTTGAATTTTCATCTGCTTTACAAAATATTAAAATTGACTATTAGTATTATTTAGTTTTTGTATTCTAGTTTTAACTATTCAACTTAATTATATTTTCAACAACACAAAAAATCTCTAATAATAATATATTTCAAAAGTGACAGTATATATATATATAAACTATTTTCCAATAATTGAGGACTACTGTAATTTTATGTTCTGTGAGAACTAAAATCCAATATTATAAATAGAAAAAATGGATTAAAAGAATATTTGTTTAAGGAAAGACAAAACATTATAAATATTAGATTTTTTTTTGAGATTTTGATTAAAAATATATTTAAAGTATATTTATTAATTAAAAAACATTTCGAAATTCTTGAACAAAAACAATGTAAATTTCAAACACCGTTTTTTTAAAAAAATCTTGTTTTACTTATTTTCTACTTTATCTGAAAGTATATTTTAACGATTTTCATCAACTTTATATTTATACCATTATCATCAACTTTGTATTTTAATATGAAGCAGAAAGTAAGTGTAGCAAGAGTATTTTGATTGTGGAACATTTCCAATGTAAATTTTGAATTTTGATTGTGCTAATGGTTTTTAACAATGATAAATTTTTGAAAAAAAAACCTAAATTTTTTTTTTTTTTTTTTTTTATTGTTGAAGAAGTGTAAATTACACTCTGGATAACCTTTTACTTAAATCCCCAAAAAGAAATTTAAGCGTAAAATCATAGATTTCACGATTATTATTTAATGAAAATAGTTTCAAACTGTTTGTTTTAAATTAATTCATTAAGATTTTTTTTTTTTAATTTGTTTTGAAATATTAATCTATCTTTTTCATAGGAAGGATAGACCCATAAAAAAATGATCAATATTTTCAATTTGTTTTAATAAAGAGATCTAAATATTTGAACAACTATAGATCAAATGAAATAGGTTACTTTATTAAGTTTTTTAGAAACTTTATAGATGGTTTGATTCTATAAAGTGCTAAGGTTTTAAGAATAAGATTTGGTTTTACAGAATTGAGTTGCTTTTTTTTTGAGTTGCTTTTTTTTTTATTTTTTTTTTTGCAAGTTTCCCTAATCTTGTTTTCACAAAATCCCAGTACAAGATACCGACTCGACAGCAAAAACCCAGTCCAGGTAACGACTCGACAGATTGTACGGAAAGTCCAATTCCGTTCACTTTGGTTGGCTCCAGATCGCATTCGTTGAATTCAGTTCTCTACAGTTGCATAAGTCCAGCTCAATTCATTTTAGATCTGATCATTAACAAGTTTGGTTAGGTTATTCATGATCAAGTCCACCAATTCTTATAATGATTTTTTATTCCTTGAACCTCTCCAAGCACCTAAAAAAACAAAAAGATTAGGAACCCAAACAACTTAAAAAGAGAAATTTGGAAAAGGTAAAAAGTATAAAAAATAAAAAACCTAAATTTTAAAAACATAACAAGATTTTAAAAATTGATATTTTTTAAAAGTTAATGAATGTGTTTTTTAATCATAAAAGTAATTTGAACAAACTATAAAATTCAGATACTCGTTAAAACTCGCCAATAATTATAAAAAAACGATTTTTCGAAATTATGTTTTTAAAATATAAAAAAAATGCATTTTAGCGTATACGTTACTATATCTCTTTTAAGACTTTGATAATTAAATTTATAATTTAAAATAAAAATAATTATTAAAAAAAAAAAAACAATCCAAATTTTTAATATTAACTATTTAATGATTGTAACATGCAAATACTTTGGATATTATTTCAGGAATATAAAAAAATATATTGATTTTAAAAAATAACTCAAAAAGAATAAGAATGAATCACATCAACTGGATTTTAAATTTAAGTGTCAAATTAATACTAATTTTAACTTCCAAAATGATGTGATTTGATACCAATATTCGAAAATATCTGTCTTTTATTGTTTTGATTTGGAAACAATCACCTTGCTACGATATGTGTTTGGTTTGGAAGAACGAGAAATATAATATTGTTCGAAGTGATATAAGATGATATTATGTAGTGTGAAGAACTAGAATGAATATCCACTTAGAATAAAAACAAGCACATTATTTTGAGACTGGAAGGAAATCCAAAATAAAGAATTATAACTGATGATTTTTGAACAAATTAAATAATGTTAGAGGCTATTTATTTTTGGAACTCATGATCTAATTCTACATAATACAAAAAGAACAAAAAAAAAACCAAACAAAAAAAGAAAAAATCAATTCGTTATTTTCCAATGGTACTTTGAAGAACTTACCCTTCAAAGGAATCCTTTTTCTCTGAATGGAGTTATCATAAGCATTGAAGTTATATTTTACCTTTTCTATATTGGGTGCAAAACTTGGTTTAAAATTCCACACAGAGATAAACCAGATCATCCAACTTTTGGAATAGTCTCTATCTCCACTTTTATTTCACACTTGTTAAGAAACATCCGAATGTGAACAAACATAAAACCCAACATCTATTATGTGTTCTTAAAAGTGATTAATTTTGAACATTACTCTAAAAATTCAAAACTTGACATAGCAAAAGAAAATGTTTTTGTTCAAAAAGTTTTCCCTTAAAATTTGTAATTGTGTTTTAATCACCCTTTCCAAAAAACCTCTAATAACTGGTCTCTTTACAATTTTTCCAATTTCTGAATAAAAAAAAGAGACCAAATGTTTATTTATTTTATAAAAATGAGATTGATTCCTCCTTGCCAAAACCAAAAAACACTGTTTGATTTCCAGTATTTTATTTTGAAACAAAGTATTGATTATTCATTCAATTTTCAACCTTTAAGAAATAAATGAAATAATATAATTTTTTGTTTTCGAATGCTCAAATAATTTGTTAACGTGAATCAAATTACTTTAACGATTTCATAAATCCTTGAGAAGAGTGATCTTTTGAGATTTATGAGATTAATAAAAAAACTTACAAAAAAAATTTGATAAACTCTTCTGAAATCACTTCAAATAACATTTTGAAAAGTCAAATTTATTTGTAAAATAATTCTTATTTTACCTAAATTGAATCAAAAATTTAAAAGATCCGAAAAATTTTCAAACTTTGCCTAATAAATTAATGATTTACCAAAATATATCCATGATGAAGACAATACAATCCTAAACTATTTAGTATTCTAATCTCAATCTTCTCAGTAGTTATCAAGAATTATATACTTTTAAATTTTAACAAATAAAAAATTTGAGTTTTTAAAAAAAATATATAGCATTTTTATTGATCACAACTTTGATATTCGATATAAAAAAATATATATTCAAAAAAAAAAATCCTGAAATCTTGAAAAAACAACAATTTTTAATTTTTTTTGACAAACATTTAAAATTTTAAATATTTTGAAAGTATATGAACAAAATAATATTTATTTTCTTCAAAACATAAAATAAAAATCAGAAAAAATTGAAAATTTTAGTATTATATTCACCTCAAAATAAATAAAAAAACAAAAGATTTTGCAAAATATAAATTCTTATTTTTTCAAGTAGATAATTTAAATTTTATTATAACAAAACTTTAATTAAGTAAATTTGATAATAGAAATTAAAATAAATGTGTTTGAAAAAAAAACAATATAAGAAAATTCGACAAAATTTATTAAATTTTCGTATATCTCAAATTTAAATGACATTTTAACTTTTAAAAATTTATTTTAAATTTAATTTTTCTAGTTTTAATAAAATAACTCTGGAAATATACAAATTTTTATTTTAGAAATCAAATAATGAGAAACAAATATATATATCCATAAAAAAACCTTTAAAAATATATATGATTATTAAAGAAATTACTCAATCACAAAAATGTAAATAAAAAGTTAGAACATTAAATAATAATTAAATATTGATTTCCAGTCGACATTTATTTTTTTAGTGAATAACACCTGAAGAAAAAAAAAAACAAACAAGAACTTGATTAGTTTTTAAATCTTTATCTTTTTATTCTTTATTTATGTTTTTCTGTATTTTATGATTTATTTTTACAGCCGTTCCTTTTTATTCCAATATTTATTATCCATTTCTGAATCAATTTTTTGATAAATTTATCCCAAAAAGAAATCAATAGTAATCTCTGCGACAAGCATAAGAAAGAATTATCCTTATATTGTAAAGATGACAATAAATTAATTTGCACCAAATGTTATGAGACTTGCAGAATTAATAATCATTCAATATTTGGTTTAGATGAATATTCAAATGAAATTTCAGAAAAAATCAAAATGATTCTAAATAAAATCCAAAATGTTGAAATCCAAAACAATGAAACAATACAAAAATCAATTGAATTGAAAAATAAATTCAAAATTGAAATCAAAGAGCTTTCAAATTTAATTGAAAACCAATCAGATTTATTGATCCAAAAAATCCAAAAATCAAAAATAAATCATCTCAATTTATTATTGAAAGCTGAAATAATAACTGATACAAAATTTGATCAAATTATGAACAAAAATCAAGCAAAGCAAGAAGCGATAAATGAAACGAAAAAAAAAATCAAAATTCTGAAAAAATTGGAAAAAGATAAAAAAACAATCAAATTTCTTCAGGAATCAAATGAAATAATTGAGAAGGATAAAGAAGAGAGGGAAAAAGAAAGAAAAAAAGAACAACAGAGTAAAAGAGAAATACAAAGAGAAAAAGAATCAAAAGATATACATAGATTGAATCACAGGAAAATTAGAGATCCAAAGAATTTGAAAGGGAAAAAAATATTAGAAGAATTTGATCCAAAAATGAACAGGAAAAATCTAATAAAATTAAAAAATGAAAATAAAACAGCTTGGAATCCATCAGAAAATTGGGGAAGAATTTGTGGTAAAAAAATATATTCTCGAGGAAAACACCAAATAAAAATCAAAATAGACCAATTCCCAAATCCAGAATATGAAGCAAACTATGTCGATTTAGGAGTAATCAAAACCGAAAATAGGGAAAATTTAATCGAAAAAGTAAATTACGAAGGAACATATTTTTTTTCAAGTTATTGGGATGGGAGAGGAAACGAAAGCCAAAAAGTCAAAAAAGAAAACGGAAAATGGATCGGAGAAAATTACCCAGAAAAAATATATATAAAAAAAAATGACATTTTTGAAATTTTTCTCGATATGGACCAAAAAAAAATTTCATTCAAATTAAATGAAAAAAATCTCGAAGGATGGGAAAATTTACCCGAAAAAGTAAAGTTTTTTGCCTATTTGGAGTACCTAAAAGGAAAAGAAAAAAACCAAATAACAATAATTTGAGCAAATGATGAGGATTTTTATTTATTCATGTTCCCATATATACGCGCGACCCCCCCCAGGTCTAAATTTGATCAAAGATCCTTGTAGTCTAAATACCTGGAGTTCCATTACTAGAATTAAGGTCATTCCAGATGAGAATTGTTCGTTTTTCCGACATGAACTCCTACTCTTTTGATCCAAAGATCAGAAAAAAAATATTAAACGATTCAAAAGTTCTCAAATGAAGATGATCCACTCAGCCCACAGAAGATACATTACAGAGGATTCTTTTTGATCAAAAACTTAGAAATGAAGGGGGAACCATATAATAGGTCCAAAAGAAAAAAGAATATAAAATTTTAAAATCCTTATTTTTTTGATAATTATTTTAGGATATTCTAATTTATTTTTATAATCAAAAAAACAAAAAGATTAAATAAAATTAATACTGATCTATATTTTATATTTTTAAATTTTAATTTTTTATAAAAAGAGAGAAAGTTAGAAAGAGAGTGAATTAGTTAAAACAAATATTGAAATATTTAAAAAAGAGAAGTTTACATCACTATTTGATATTAAGTTAGAACTTAAAGAGAAGAATTTAAAAATATTAAAATGAATTTTCAAAGATCTATAATTTTGATTTTTAAAATGAGATTGAAATTAAAAACAATTAGGAAGTAGTTTCTCAAACCTTTAATATTTCAACCAATAAGCACAATTGAAAATAATCAATAAAGATCTCGAATAATTAAATTATGAATGAATAAAAGAGCAATCAAATCAACCAAACAACAAAAGTATTATAAAATTATTTATACAATAATCTAATCTTTTGAATTCGAAATAAGAAGGAAAAGACAATATAAACAATTACAATTGACAATTAACAGTTTTTCTATTTATTTTTATTTGAAAGATTGATTGAGTCGAAAAAAAATAAAAAAAATAGATTGTTATACCTTGATTGCGATGACATCAAAAAGAGCGCCTTCCTAAATACCCAAATTCAAGACTTTACAGCATTTGTCTCAATGTATTAATAATAATAATAAGATATTGAGATTTAAATAGATTTTCAAAGAAATTGAGAAGAAGTATTTGATTGAAAAGAAGGGTTTAAAATGCATTTATAAATAATTTACAAATATGTTTAGTTGTCTAATTGTTTGTTTTGGTTCAAAAAATTGAATTGAAATGTTTTTACAAGTTTTTCAAGCAAAAGGTAGATTTCTTCTCTAATCTTCAGAGCAGTTGCTAATATATGATTTTCATAGGTATCTGAAGTACTGTTGAACATAATTCTTACTATTGAATCCAAATTTGAGTGAAAACTCATCATTTGAAAAAACGAAGAATTTTGAAAGCGATTATAAAAGAAATGATTAAATAATTTAGAAAATATTGTATAAATATGGTTCAAAATAACGGTACTTTGGCACTTCTTGGAATTTTCTTCTTCAAAAGTAAGTTTAGTCTCAATTTTCAATTTCAAATTTTGAAAATCGGTTAATTTGTAATCTGATTGTTTAACCATATATTTAATTTTTGTAATCAAGAATACTGCAATAAAACTCGAATATTAAGCTTTTAAACCGAAAATTTTCACTTAATTAAGTTCACAAAAATATTAAGAATTTAAAGCAAAACTAAAATTATTTATTAATGTAATTGAGATCTACCAAGAGTTAGTGTTCCAGTGAGGAATTGTTTTCAATTTTATTTTTTAAAAATAGGTTGAAATGTCAATCAGCAAAAATATCTTCAAAATTACTTTATTTGACAATAAACAAATTCAATCTCATTCTTTTAATCTTCAATAATTCGAATATTTATCTGAATTTTGTTGATATTTCTCAGTTAACATTAACCTTGGTTGTTGATTAATATTTTTGAATGATTATTCATTTTACAATTCCAATTCCCAATCAATTCTAATCATTCAAAAAACAGTAAAAAACGAAAAAAAAACAATCACAAAATACAATAACTCAGTGAAGAATCAACACTGATTGTAATTGGTGATTTATTTTTAATTTTTGAGTAAATAAATCTGCACTGATTAAAAAGAGTATCTTGAAACTTTAAAAATGTGGAAACCAAATCAAAAAAAGCAAATAAGATTGATTTCGTTTTAATCGAAATCAAATATTTTTATTTTTTATACTTTTTACCTTTTCCAAATTTCCAATTTAAGTTGTTTGGGTTCCTAATCTTTTTGTTTTTTTAGGTATTTCGGGAGGTCAAAAGCCAGAAAAAATCATTATCAGAATTGGTGGACTTGTTCATGACTAACCTAACCAAACTTGTTAATGATCAGATCTAAAACGAATTGAGCTGGACTTATGCAACTGAAGAGAACTGAATTCAACGAATGCGATCTGGAGCGAACCAAAGTGAACCGAATTGGACTTTCCGTACAATCTTTCGAGCCGTTACCTGGACTGGGTTTTTGCTGTTTAGTTGGTATCTTGTACTGGGATTTTGCGAAAACAAGATTTTGAAAACTTTCAAAAATTAAAAAAAGCAACTCAAAAAAAAAAAAGCAAACAAAACAAA
The DNA here is from genome assembly GCA_027625915.1 of Anaeramoeba flamelloides. Taxonomy (NCBI): domain Eukaryota; family Anaeramoebidae; genus Anaeramoeba; species Anaeramoeba flamelloides. The sequence goes on along the minus strand of JANTQA010000060.1, from coordinate 4,023,890 downwards.
AAAAAGCAACTCAAATTTGAAAAACCAAATCTAATTCTTAGAATCTTAGCACTTTATAGATTCAAACCATCCATAAAGTTCTAAATAACTTAATAAAGTAACCTATTTCATTTGATCTATAGTTGTTCAAATATTTAGATCTCTTTATTAAAACAAGAAATTATTGAAATTATTGATCATTTTTTATGGGTATTTCCTTCCTATGAAAAAGAGAGATTAATACAGCCGTTCCATTCGACTTGTGAAGGATTACCTTTTAAAGGTGCTTTAAGGATCATTTTATCTTTCCTTTAAAGACCTTTTAAAGATGCTTTAAAGACCTTTTAAACTTTTTTCATTTTCTTTAAAAGATCTTTTAAAGATCTTTTAAACTCTCTTAATTCTTTTAAAACTTCTTTCAAACAAACAAAAAAAACTACAAATAACTACTAACAAAAAACACCAAAATTAGTTTGAAACAATTACTACAGCCGTTCCAACCCTACCGTGAAATTTGACAGACATAGAAATTGACTTTTTTGTCTCTGTTAAACACAAAAAGAAAAATCTTCTATTATACACTATTACAGATTTTATGGTTTGACAGAGTTTTTTTTAAAAAATTCTTATGTGAATCAAACTGAGAAAAAAAATCTTGTTGTTTATTAAACAAATTCAAAAATCCAAAACAAACTTCCAAAGATCGAAGATCCAATTTAATAATTTATTTAAAATGGTCTTGCCTTTTGATTTTTAGGTGTTTAGAAATTGAAGATCCTGAAAAAAATTGAAAAAAATTGAAAAATTTTTGATCAGAGATAAGGTTGAAGTGAAAAATTCAAATTTAAATTTTTTCTCTATGAGAAATTTTTGCTCTCTTTAAAAAATTTCACGGTTTGTAATAGGCTATCACACAACCATAAAATCCTGTGATAGAAATGAAAGTGTGAGATAGAAAATGAATTTTCTATGTCTGTAAAATTTCACGGTAGGGTTTGAACGGCTGTAAGATCTAGTCTTAGGCAGAGCCAGAGTGAAAGAGGTAGTAATTGTTTCAAACTAATTTTACAGACATAGAAATTTCATTTTCTATCTCACACTTTCATTTCTATCACAGGATTTTATGGTTGTGTGATAGCCTATTACAAACCGTGAAATTTTTTAAAGAGAGCAAAAATTTCTCATAGAGAAAAAATTTAAATTTGAATTTTTCACTTCAACCTTATCTCTGATCAACAATTTCCAAAAATTTTTCAATTTTTTTAAAGATCCTCAATTTCTAAACACCTAAAAATCAAAAGGCAAGACCATTTTAAAGAAATTACTAAATTGGATCTCCGGTCTTTTGAAGTTTGTTTTGGATTTTTGAATTTGTTTAATAAACAACAAGATTTTTTTCTCAGTTTGATTCACATAAGAATTTTTAAAAAAAAACTCTGTCAAACCATAAAATTTGTAATAGTGTATAATAGAAGATTTTTTTTTTTGTGTTTAACAGAGACAAAAAAGTTAATTTCTATGTCTGTCAAATTTCACGGTAGGGTTGGAACGGCTGTAGTGTTTTTTGTTAGTAGTTATTTGTGGTTTTTTTTGTTTGTTTGAAAGAAGTTTTAAAAGAATTAAGAGAGTTTAAAAGATCTTTTTAAGAAAATGAAAAAAGTTTAAAAGGTCTTTAAAGCATCTTTAAAAGGTCTTTAAAGGAAAGATAAAATTTCAGGTTTGCTTAAAGGAAAGAAAAAAGCTTCACAAGTCGAATGGAACGGCTGTATTTCATAACAAATTAAAATTAAAAAAATATCTTAATGAATTAATTTCAAATCAAACAGTTTGAAACTAATTTCATTAAATAATAATCCTAAAATCTATGATTTTACGCAAAAATTTCTGAAAGGGAATTTTTGTAAAAGGACATCTGGAGTGTAATTTACACTTCTTCAATAATAAAAAAATTTTAAAAAAAATCAAATATTTTTTTAAAGTATTAAAAATAGAAAAATATTATTTACATAACTTCTGGTTGTCGATCTTCGAACTCCTTTGGCGATTAAAAATTCCTCTGGGTTTTACAATTTACCTAGAGCTAAAAATTGGTATTGTGGAATTTTTTTGTACTCGAGTTCTTTCAATAATGCGTGTTAACTTTTTCCAAATTTTGTTTTTCAGACTTTAAGGACTATGTTTTTAGGTGAAAACAGTGAGATAATCGTTAAAATCGCCCTTGAATAAGTTATGCAATCCAAGTAATATTTGTCCAAGGAGAATTTCTTTAAGAAAAAATGTGAAATTTTCACAATATTTACTTGGTTAGATCATGCTAAATTTTGATTTTAATATTTTAGAATCCCCATTTCAACTTTCAGAACTCACACTATTTTCTAGGGCTACTCTACATATTTTTTAAATTTACTTTTACAAGTTTGAAATGTTCTCAAATTTGAAATGCACTTGAAAATCCCCAAAAGCCATTTTTTGCAATTATTTTTTTGTTATTTTCAATTTTCCTTTTCATTGAAAAACAAAGAAAAATAGTCTTCATTAAAAAGTAAAGATGACAAAAAATGTTTTTTTTAATTGTTTGTCCAATTTCTTATGTGCGAAAAATTTTTTTGAGAAGAGAAAGTGAAATAATACAATTAATCAATCCCCTCAAGGGAGGGAACGTAGTCCTTAACTGTTATTTTCCAAATTTTGTGTTTTTAACTTTTGTTTTTCCTAATTTTTAAATATAAAGTGTTTTGTGTTTTTAATTGTTGTAGAAATGAAAACTTTTCAACAGTGTGTTTATTGTCAAAAAGGAAGTCTATCTTGTTAATAATACTTTCAATCTCCAAGTAATAATTGGAATTTTTAATCAAAGTTTTCCAATATATATCTAATCTTATAATTGAATGTAAAATTGAAAGATCTTGATATAACCCATGAGTGTTGATAGTTTTTAAAGATCTAATTTCTCTCTCATTATGTAAATGGCTGAAAAATGATTGATTTTTAAATAATTTGGTAATTGAGAATGTTCTTGTAGAATTTTAATCAGATAAAATATTGACTAATTAACTTTTGATTCAAAATGAAATATTGCTTCACTGAGGATTCTTATCTCATCCAATAGAGCCAAAAAATAAGAACGAAATAAATAAATAAAGTCAGTTAATTACAAAGCATGGTTTGAAGACTATCGAATAAAGGAAAATTGGAAAATTCTTAGAAATTTGAGTATCATTTCAATTTCAAAAAACTTTGAAAAATTCAAGACTTCATTTTTGTTCATTTAGATATCAATAAAAATATTATTATTGGTAAAGCTCCGTTTTTTTAAATCTTTTTGTTGTATCTAAATGATCAAACTGAAAGATTTGTTTGTTGTGAATTTTGGTGTTGATTTGTAAAAAATTTGGTTGAATTAGATTTCAATTCTGAGGAGATTGGTCTTGAAGGCTGTAGAAAAAATACTTTGATAACATGATCTATCGTATATATTTTTTGATTTGAAAGTATACAGTTTGTTAAATAATCCTTGCTGACTTCTTTAAATATTTTTAATCAAACTTTTTATTGTTGTTTTGGAATTTTTTGGTTTTTAATTGTTGTTTTGAAAATTGTTGAGTAGTGTTTTTTGTTTTTAATTTTTAATGAGATTAGATATTTTCAAGAGTATGTTTATTTTTTAAAAAGAAGCATAGTTTGTTCATAATACTTTACATTCATCAAGATACAGCAATTTTTTTTTAAAAGATCCATCAAAATATTTTTTTATTCTAATTGAATGAAAACATAAAGATCTTCATTAGTCAATGAGAATAGATATTTTTAGAGATCTAATTCGCTCTCATTATTACTCAAAATATATTTTCAAATACTTTGACCATTTATCTTGTAGATTTTAGTGGGATTAAATTTCAGCTGATTAACTTTAGTTTCTATTTGGAATATTGTTACATTAAGGATTCTTGATTCGTCCAATTTAAACTATTTTTCAGTCAAAGGGGCCCAGTTTTAATGGGTATATTACATGTGTTTTTTTCAAGGGTTTGCATAGATATTAGAAGAAAAATTTTATTTTTGAAATTTTCAAAATTGAAATCATTTTTCCACATTTGTTTTTTTTTTCCTATCGATTTTTTTTAAAAACCTCATTCAGGTTGCAAAAAAATTTTTTTTTATTGCAAGATCAAGAGTCACTTGGTAAAAATGTGTTATTCTAAGGTTATTGAAACCATGTAAATGATTGTTGAGAAATCATATTGATTTCTATTGCAATTCTATTCGATCATTGATCTTGATATTTGATTAATAAATGTGAAAAATTTTCACTTCATTTTCATTTCCTTTTTCAAATAGAGACCACAAATTCCAACAAACTTCGTCTGGGGGCTTGATTTCTAAAAGAAAAGTATGGAAAGTGAAGTGAAAAATGTTTCATATTTATTATTCAAATATCAGTAGAAGTTCAAAACGAACATTGTTTATTTTCTCAATAGGGCTCTAAGAATTTGAGTTTTGAAATTTTTTTGAAAATTTATTGACTAAATAGTTTTCTTTCATACATATATCAACAATTCTTTGATGTGTATTATTCTGTTTATTTCTTGTTTGTTCTTCAAAGGTCAATTATATAAAATAATTGATATTTTAAAAAAACATTTTTTTTGGATTCCCCTTTGACTGAAACAGAGTTTAGATATTATCTTGATTTGGTTATTATAATTAGAAAGATATTTTTAGTAATTTTCATTTGAGTTAGATAAGATATTAGATATCTAGATCTGTTGAATATTTTTAACATTAGTTCCTAAAAATTAACAAGAGTTTTTTGTCATATGAATAGAATTTTATTTCCAAGAAAAGAAATTTGATTTTCAAAAAAAAGAATTTGTATAAAAGAAAAAAAACTTTTTTTTAAATAAAGTATTATTTTTGTGCTTTTTTTTTTTTCTAATAATAGTTATTTTAAAAAAGTGTGACAAAAAAGTTTTTGAAAGTGTCTATAAAATTGATGACAAACTTTAAGAGAACCTATTTTCAGGACTTCATTAGAATTTTTTGAGTCATCCTTTTTTAAAATAATAACAATAAACCCAAACTTAAATCTTGATTTGATTAAAAAAATTATAAATAAAATAAAAGAAAAACAAAATCAAATCAAACCAAACCAAATTAAATAAAAAATTATTGTAAGAAAAGAAAATAATGGGAAGCATTTTAATACTAATAATCAAATTTTGAAAAGGAAGCGTTATTGGCAACAAGTATACCTACAATAATTGCAAAAATGCCGAGCGCTGATGCAAAAATTTCAATAACCAAGATCTTTACAAAAAGGGATCGATGGGCAGCGTCTGCAAGAGCACAAGAAGAGCCGACAACACCAACACTTACCCCACAAGACATATTCCCAAAGCCTGTAATAATACCTGCCCAGAACAGTGCATATCCAGAATAATAATCAATGCCTTGTGCAATATGCTTATGTTCTGTATATTTTTGTTGAATAATGATTCCAAGAACTAAACCATAAATTGCAGTTGCTTCTGCAAAAATTACACTAATTGTTGTTGTAATAAATTTTGAAAAATAAAAGAGGTAAAGAATGAAAAAATAAAATAAAATAATAGGGATCATCAGCAATTTTAGAATTTTCGTAACAAACCGACAAATTAGTGATTAACTTTTTTATCTTTTCAAAATAATGTAGATTATCATCAATTTGTGTTTTTTACTGATAATCTGTAAATATTTCTGATAATATTAAAAATTTAGAATAATGAAAAAATTTGTGAGAATCAATCAAAAAAAAGTTGGAATAAATTGAGAAAAATTTTTAGTTCAAAATTAATACTTTCAAAAATGACCTTTAAAGTCAATGAACATTAAAAAAATATTTTTAAAATAATAAACTGATACTTTATTATTTATATTTTTTTGTAAAAAAATAAAAGATGATTTAAATTTTGAAGTGAATCAAGATATTTTAATGAATAATAATGAAATTCATAAATACTATTTTTCTTTGTGATAAAATCAGAAATTAGCGATCTAAGGCCAAACTTTCTAGAATTTTATTGTCTCACTAAAAAATCATTATCATGAATTTCATTAATATAATTAATTCTCTATTTAACGTTGGTTCTTTTTTTTGTTGTTGTTGTATTTCGTTTCTTTCTACATGTATTTGAAATTTTAGGATGTTTTTTCCAAATTTATTCACCTGATACTTTACAAATATCATCCATTTATTGTTGGTTAAAGATATTTACGATTTTTTACACACAGATTAAAATAAATTATTTTTGCAAAAAATGGTGTTATTTGTAGTTTTTTTGGGTTCTCTTGTAAATACCCCACTTACCAAGCCATTAAAAATACACCAAAGAAGGCATTTATTCATTTATTTTTTTATAAAAGTAAATCATTAGTACTTTTGTACTAATATTTCAACAATTTCCCCAGAAATAAAACACTACTCTTTATTATGGCTCTGTGATAAGTAGGGTATTTAAAATAGAACGAAAAATAAAAACAAAAAAAAATTCATTTTTTTAAAAAAAAAATATTTTAATCTTTGAGTTAAAAATCGTAAATACCTTTAACCAACAATAAAAGGATGATATTTGTAAAGTATCCGAAGAATTCATTTCGAAAGCAATCAATAAATGAGATAAAATTTCAGTTTATTTTCTATTTTTCGATTCAAAAATCTGACTTTCATTTCGGATTCTGGGTTCACCAAAAATTAGCCAATATTAGTTTACAATAAAAAAAAGTGTTAAAGCAAATAAATAGAAAACACAAATTTCAATGGTATTTCTTTTAATTTCTTCGTTAAAAATAAGGAAAATGAAGTGAAAATTTAGTAAAAATTTTTTCCCATTTATTATACCAATACATGTAGTAGAAAAAAAAATGGGGGAAAGGAAGTTGAAGATGAAAATTTAATCCCGTTTAATCATCAAACACTAGTATATTTGTTTGAAAAAAGTTTGACAAAAAAGTTTTTGAAAGTGTATATAAAATTGCTGGTAAACTTTTATAAACATAAGGTATTTCCAAAAAAGTGGGGCATTTTTTTTTTACATTTCATAAAAAATCATCTTTGTTAGTGAAAGTATTCATTAATTGACATTACCAAATTAAGTTTAATATTAATATCAATTGAATTAATGACTAACAGCATTTATTTCAAAATATGTTCTTTGAAATATTTCCAAAAATTGAAAAAAAAAATAGCACTTTTTTTGGTGAAAACAATTTAAGAACAATTTCAATAAAAAAACTGGAAATATGGAAAGGGTATAAAGGATTTTTTAAACAATAAAATGTAGTTATATGTTTTCAATTCTATTTGAAAATTTCCTGAGATTGAATAAGTTAGGATAACGATTTTTTCAATCAAAAAGAAAATAATAAACAACCAATTTTCACACCTAAAAAATATCAGATAAAATCGAGATCAGAAAATTTTAATATTTTTTATTTATGTAATACAATAATAAGAAACAAATTGAATTATTATCAAAAATCGATAAATGGTAGTTAATGATTTTGGATATTTAAATACTTTTTTGAAGATTGAGTTTAAAAGATATATTTTAAAATAAATTTACCCCACTTTATTGGAAATGGCTTACATTCAGGAATTTTTTAAAACTTTATGAGTCATCCTTTTTTAAAACCAGTTTGCTCTATTTTTTCAATTTTTTAAAATTAAGGAAGTAGGTACATTTTACAATTTTGAAAAATTTTAATTGTGACAACCTTACTGAAAGTCGAATTTTTTTCGAGTGCTATGGGATATAAAAACTTTGAAACCAAAATACCATTCACTGCTCTATTTGTGAATTGAAATACAAACCAAAGTAAACCAGAGTTGTAATCTAAAATTTTTTGAACATTTTTTTTGATTAAATTTTTGGTTTTATAAAATTACGTTTTGGATCTAGAGTTGTGTTTATGATGGGAATGCTTAATCAAATAATAAACCAAATAAAATAGACCTGAGAAAGTGTGCATTTTAAACAAATCTTTTATTTTTTGAACACCAAAACAAGAAAGATCACCTTTCCCAAAAGAAATTTGTTGAAATTAAGAATAAAAAAAAGTTTTTTCATAAAAGTATATTTTTCAGAATATTTTCAATTTTATCTTCTAAATTTGTATGAATCCAAACAATTTATAACATTGAATTTCTCAATCCAATACTATTTATTATTATTTTACAAGAACATTTTTTTACAAATTTGATTTCAAAATTCTTTTTTGAAATATTTTTATCAAACAAAGCCAAAACAAAGAATTCTATTTCAAAAATTAAAATAAAGTAGTTGAATTCCCGGAATCAAAAAACAGTTTCAAAAGATTCAAATCAAAATAATTGAGAAATTCTGATAACAAATTTCAATCAGATTCAGAATTTTTTTGAGTTCTCATTTTAATGGAAAATAAATAATTATTAAATACAACCAATTTATCCAATAAATCTTTTATTTCTGAAGAAGAATTAAAAAAATATTCTATTTTCTTGAAGCTAAAGATAGAATTCAATGAATTGAATGAAAATTTGAAATAAAAATTCATTTTGGGAATTTCTAGAAATACAAAGTAATTTGTTTCTCAAAAAATTTTTCAAACAAAAGTTTTACCATTCAGAATTTTAAATAAAATCAAATGATTGAATAAGTAATTGTGCCAAATGTTATCGATAAGATTAAGAAATAAATGATTTTTATTTATTTTTTCAGCGATCAATTTTTTCATTTTTTTAGAATTCCATTTTTTAATTGGTATGAAAATTTGTTATATAGTAGGGAAAAAAATACCGGACATGAAAAAAATCACCGGAAAAGATTTTTAATTGTGAGTATTAGTAAAATTTTTGTCTAATTTCAATTAAATCCTTATTATAAATAACCGAATTTTTTTATGAGATTAGTAATAAACCTACCTAAAGTTCATCAAAGTAAGGTGTCTCTAGAATACTCGAGTAATTGTTTGATAGCCATATGTAGATCAACTTTTTTTGAAAAACAATCGAGTTTTATTGAGGTTTACTAGAGTTTGGAAAACGATAATTTTTCTTCTTGTTTTTTGATTGATTGAATGGTGTTTTGAACAAGTGTGATTTCATCAATCATCATTCCAATAAGTGGGGGAGTTATAATTGAAAAAGTTCGATTCTTAAAAAAAGGAATTTGATTGTAAATAAATGAAATTACACAATAATTTTACTAATATTCACAATTAAAAATCTTTTCGGGATTTTTTTCATGTCCAGTATTTTTTTCACTGCTCTACTAGAGATCTTACACTCTCATATTTAAAAAAATAATAATGTTCTAGGTTGAAGAAATGATTTGAAGAATTCGGTTTCATTTAAACTGTGGTACTCAAAATTTGTAAAATGTACTTACTCCCTTAAAAAAATTTGGAATTTGAAAAAGATGATTACTTGAAATTAACTTTAACAGAATTTCAAAAAACTCTTTTTATTTAATTCTAGTGGTCAGTAAAGAACAAAAAAATATTTATTTGGTTTTCACTTGCCAATAAAAGAAGAAAAAAACAAATTTGGTGAATAATGTACATATTATCAAAGCAAAGAAAAATACACCTTTGTTTATATTTTGTTTTTTGAAAAGATTTCAAAAAGTTCAAGTGTTCTTTTGTTCTAACCCAGTTGCTAAAATATATTTTTTTCTAATTTTTGTTCTTTTTATAATTCCTTTTGTTTCCCTTGGATCAAAGAAAAGTTTTTTTAAAAATAATTCAATCGAATTATGATTCTTTTTATTCTTTGTTAAAACTGTGACTGGGTTGAAGGAGTTGTCTTCAAAATTATGAAGAAATCATAAGATAGGTTCAAAACAGAAAATAACAAAAGAAGAAAAAAAATAAATAATTGAAAAAATGTTCAATTTCAAAATTGAAATACTCTCAGAAGAACTATGTAATGCAACTAAAGAAAAAGGAAAACAGAAACAAATACCTAATCAAATTTTTCGTTCGGATATGTGGTGCCCTGACAGAAGCCCCAACAAGCGAAGATCCTGTAATAAAAATCCCCCATGCAGCCCCAAGAACCGAGATACCAATAGAACAACCCATTCCAATTGCACTAAAAAACTGTGGTTCAATATCAAAAAAGCCTGTTTCTCCCAATGTTATAATTGACATTTTGGAATATTTTTATTAAGCAAACAAAATCTTTTATAAAAATAGTTTGAAAAATGAAATTAAATTTTTGATAAGATAAAATTTTTAGTAATGAGACAAACTCTCACATAATATTTTTCGACTCATAATATACTTTATAATATAATTACATTCTAGTATCCTAAGGTCAAAATTTTCTCTTAAGGGACCAGTAACCTCTTTTAATTTTTTTTCCTAAAGTTGTTAGAGTAATTATTTTCACAAGGATTCAATTAAACCTATTTTGCAATCTTGGTTTCTCAACATTAGAGATTTTATTTCTCATTTTTAAAAAAAGTTATTTTTACCAATTATTGTTTCAGTCAAAAGATACTATTCCTTTTTTGATGAATTTTTGGATCAAAAAAAGAAAAAGAAAAATTTTACAAATTTTGAAAAAATCTTATTTAAATGGAATCTCACTTTTAGTAATTTCTGAGAGTTAGTTATTATAAATAACCTGGAAACTTTAATCTTATTTTAAAAATACAAGTAAAATAAATCAAATATTGAATAACTTGAAGATCAGAAATAATTGATCCTTTATTTAATTCACAAATATTTTTATAAAATTTCTGGAAATTTTGAAGATTAGGTAATATTCTTTTTCAAATATTTTGAGTATAATCAAAAGAACTATTATATTTAAAATTAGTTATTTGAGAATTTCTACCTTTTTTATATCTTTGGAGTATTAATTTGGATTCTTTTTATTTGTTTGTAAATCTGAGAAAAACTGAGAAATAATAATTAGAGATTATTACGATATTTATACACAAGTGGCTTTAAAGTTACAACATTCATGATTATTTTTATTTTGTTGACGATATTTTAAAAAATTGTGATATTCAATATTATCGCGATAATATGAAAAATTGAGATAATATAACAAATCGCGAAGATTATTAAAAAATTGTGATAAATGACAAAATATCCTAATTAAAAAGTAAATCGCGAAATTCTAAAAGATATCGCGATATAATAGTTGATGGGTTTTTGGGATAATTGAGAAATAGTTTTACAAAGAATTTTTGTTGATCAAAAAACAGGTTATGTGATTAAAAGTTATTCTTTCAAAAAACAACAAAAAAGATACCTGATTAAATCAAGGATAAGATCAAAGAGTTTTAGAGTATTTTTTTTAAATTTGGTTGACAAAGTCTATCGATCCCTATAGATCAACTACAATAAGAACAAAAGATACTTAAAAATTCTTAGGTTAATCGTGGAGTTGTTAATTATCTTGAATAAAAGAGCTTCTAAATCAATTAATCCTTCACTCTTTCTTTAAAGAATGTGTTCTTGGGTCAAAATATTTTCAATATTCTATGAAAGTTGAAAGGTGTTCGATAACTTTTCAAAAGCTTTCACAACTGCCTAGTCAGATTATTACCAATTATTAAGATTTTTTGTACAATTGTTATCTTCTTTTTCTTCTTCTTTTCATATATCTGGCTATTGAACAGAAAACACAACTAGAGTTTAGAGGTTTTTGTTTGATCGCTCAAAAATTATCAGGAAAATTACTTTTCCCTTCTTTTTCTGTTATTAAACTTGTAAAGGTAACAACTCCATTTAAATAAAAACATGTCTAAACTCTTTTTCAGTCAAAGAATGCTATTTTTATTGAAAAAATAGTACATATTCTATTAGTTGAATTCCTTATTCTTCCCAAAATACAATTTCAATTTGAGGGTCAAAATCATTTTTTCTCATAAAGTAAATTTTTTTTTATTTTTGTTTTTCTTGTTTTTTTTTTAGTAAAAAGATAATTCATAGTAAAAAAAAAATTGAAACCCTTTATTAACATTAAGAAAATTGGGGCTTTGTATTTTATTTTCAAAATACATACATTTATAATTAAAAAAACTTATTGGCAAAAATTTTATTTTTCAAAAGAATTTAGAAATCTTGCACAATAATTTCCAATGAAAGGGTCCTAAAAATTGTTTTTAACATTTTTTTTTGAAGTCTAAGGTTTTTTTGGTATTTCTTTTATTATTAATCTTAACAATAATTGGGTTTTTTATTATTTCTCCCATATACAGCTGTTTCAAACCTAGTGCGCACGGTTTAAATTAAAATTGAAATTTTCATTAAACTTTCTTTAAACTCCTTTCAATTGAAATGAAATTTTGTTATTTAGGATTCAAATCTTCTTGTATTGTCCTTAATATCCAAGATACCTTACAAAATGGAATTTTTTTACAATAATTTCAAAAAAGTTTAAAAGAAAAAGTGATAAGTTGTTTAAAAAGCTTGTCATTTAGATATTTTTGATTTTTGGTGTTAAAATCTTAATTTAGTTTTAACAGATCTTGAATTTCAATGAAAGTTTAATGAAAATTTAAATTTTAAGTTAAGTTAAATTGTGCACACTAGGTTTGAAATTGCAGTATAAACAATTCTGGTTTATTTTATTCTTAAAAAAACAAGTGAATTTTTCCTTTTTATTTGGGACCCGTTGAGTAAAATGGAGTTAATTTTATATTCAAGTAGATTATTGAAAAATTTTTATTATTAGTATGATCATAAAATTTGTTATGAGATTTGATTTTTTCGTTAAAAAAAAATTAATTGAAAAAAATATTTTTATCAACAGCAAACAAACTTTTTCGGTTTATTATATCTTGATGTATTTCAAAACTTTAAAAGACTTTAAAATAATTCACAGCCCTTGTAAACACTTTCTAACTTTTTTAAAGTAGAAAAGTGTTATAAAAGTCTCAAGGCTTTTTAAAAGCCAAGAGGTTTTTTTTAAAGGTGATTTCAAAATAATAATTTTTTATTTTTTAGGGATAATTATTTTATCACAATATTGTGAAATATCACAATTATTCAGATTTTTATGATAAAGTAGGACTAATCACAATTTTTTTTATCTTATGAAGAATTAATTATTAAGATCATGATATTATATAATATCATCATAATCTCTAAAGTCTATTGATAATTTAAATCTTTGGGATTATATATAACCCACTGAAATAATTTAGAATGGGTTCTTGATTATTTATTATAAATATTCAAATTAAAATGTAATTCTTGAGATTATGAGTTGTATTTTGCAAGTTTTAAAAAAGTATTTTGGAAGAATTTCTGATTTTATAGTTTTGATTATTTTTCTTGTTTTTTTTGTTCAAAAAATTGAAAAATTTGATTTGAAATTTTCTTTAAATCAAAAAATTATATTTTTACAAATTTACAATAATTATTGTAATTAGTTTGAAGTTAAATATATTTTTCGATACTGATTATTCCAAAAACAAAAAAAAATTTTTTTACAAGTATATTTGGATACACTTTACCTACAGACAATAAGATGTAAATCTTTTTTCAATAAAAATAATTTTTTTTTGTAATCTAGAATAAAGCAATAAAACTTGAATATTGAGTTTTTAAATACAAATTTTTCTCTTTATTTCATCAAAAAAAAATATCAAAAAATAAAAAAGCAAAAACTTAAGAACTAAATTTTTAATTGAAATTTGATTTTGTGTGTGTTTTATAAAAGAATAATTGAGATATGTAAATCTGATAAATTTATATTCATTTATATCTAAGAATGGTAAAAAGGGGTATTTTTTACAAATTGATCTTTTCTAGTATCTTTGATTTCAGTGATTTCTGTGCTTTCTGTGATTTCCTTTTATATCTAAAAATGAAAAAGAAGGTTGGAAAAATCTGCTTTTTGAGAGGCTTTTCTTTGAAAGTGATTTTTTAAAAAACTTACACATTGTTGATAATTGTTTGTTCTAATTTCGTGAGGTATTCATTAAGGTTTTAAGGTTTTAAAAATTGTTTTTAAACAATAAAATAAAGTTAAAAACCAAAATTTAGGTACAGTCGTGTAACTAATCCGTATTTTTTATTTTAACCCATTACTAAAATTTAACCCATATAAAAATTTTGGCCGACTCTAGAAATAAAAGAAACAAATAAAAGAGATGACAACAATATATAAACAAAAAATTGGGTTCATTAAAGAAATTTTAAAAAAGAATTATCAAGATATGGGAAGATTAAAATACAATTTTTTGACAAAAAAAATGAGCAAAATTTCTTTTTTGAATTTTTAAAAAAAAAACATTTAATCTAAAAAATTTTAGAAATATGATGAAATTTTTGAAACAAAAGCATTTAATATAATTGAGCCATTTTGATTAATCAAAGGTCTAACCTCTAAAGTCAACTTGGTTCTGAACCAAGAATCGATAAGTGTTTTCTGGTCTTCCAATACCCAAGTCTGAAAAAAAAACACGAGTTAAATTTTAGTAATGGGTTAAAGGTTGTCTGAACGGGTTATTTTCACCACTGTATTATTTTTTTCATTTTCTGGTTGATTAGAATTTGAGAAACTCTTGTTAAAGTTTTTGATATATGTATAGAATTAGTTAAAATCCACATTTTCTGAAATAATCTAATTATTATTCAACTTCACTTTTTTAAAATAAAAAATCAATACTTGGCTAATTTTTGTATTTTTATTTTCAGTGGTTCTTGGAATACAAATTTCCACAAAATCTTCCGTATAACATGTTGAAATACATTTTTCTTGAAACTAACAATTGTGTTTCGAGAGATAGAATGCAAACAAAAAAAAAATTAAAGCAAAAATAAACCAAATGTTAAGAGTGTTCCGCATTGAATGTTCTCTGAAAAGATTTACCCAGTGAGGGGGGTAAATAATATCCACCAAAGATTTTTTTTGTAACTTCCGTCCAAGAAAAAACAAAATACCAAAAAAACTATGAGAAACCCAAAATTTCTTTTATTATAATTGCTATTATTTTCTGAAAATGTAACATCCAGATAACTTACTGGATAAAATTCTAAGATAGATGATCTTTAAAAGTAAGTGTTGTTTATTGGGATTTTGAAAGGATCATAATTTTTTATGCTAGAAACTCAGTTATTTTTCAATTTCCTTCCCACTTTTCTTCATAAGGCAATTCGTTTTTAGGTATCTAAAAATTTCATAAAAAAATAAAAGTAGATGTTCAAGAAAAAAAACGTGAAATAGGGTAAATGGGTTAAATTTGGTTTTTAATTGGAAACCTAAAGGGACTAGTAAATTAAAAAAATCTACAAGTAAATTTAATAGCAACTTTGAAAAACAAAAATTACCACACCTTGAAATTAAAAAATAAAGTAAAAATCTGATAACTACAAGATACCAAACTTTCTTTTAAAGCTTTTTTCAGAAATGAATTTTTTTTTTTTTCAATTTGATCATTTTTTTGAAATATTGAAAAGTTCAAAATTCAACTGATATCAAATTATTTGTAAAAAAGGTATTTTCTTTTAAAGAAGATTGAAATATTATGACCTGTAAAGGAATATAACATTAATACATTTTAAAAATAACTCTCATTAAATTTTAAAATAGTCCAGTATAAAAATTCTACTTAATTTCAAAAAAAAAATTACAATAACTATTTTAAACTTGAAAAAATATAGAATTTTGTTATTCACAAACCATTCAATTCAATTTTTTCTATTTTTTTGAATAAAAAAATAAATAAAACAAATGATCAAATTAAAAATACATCTATTATCTTTGGGATTAAAAATAAATAAGAGTTACTGGTCCATATGAGAATCAATGTAATCACATAAATCTAAAAATGTAAAACTAAAATCAATTAATCGAAGAAACAAATTAACTTAAATTAATATACCATTATTTTATTTTCAATCAAACCAACAAAAACAATTTAAATCTACTTTCATTCTCCAAATTTAACAAGATTTTTTTGAGACCTCAAAATAAGTCAATTTTTTGAACAAATTTTTATAATATTTCAATCAAAGTAAAAATCCATAGGAAAAGGTAGTCTAAAAAAAACTGTGTTTGTTATGGATCATCCATTTTGAATATACTCATTTTATTTCATCCTTTTATTTATTAGATCATACTATTAATTGCAAAATAAAAAGATTAAAATTATCATTCATCATTCTAAAAAAAATTAAAAAACACCTCTCTATAATTAAAATAAATCATAGCGTTCCCAATACTAAATGAAAATTAATTATTTAAGATTATTATAAGAATTAAAAATTTGAAATGCTACATGATTTGAAAACTCTTTTTTTAGAAAGTTGAAGAACAATTTTCTTCCTTTTATTTTGAAACAAATAGTAATTTTCATTTTCAGGTTTCTGTGATTCTCTTAAGGTTCACAATTAAAAATCATGTTTATATTTTTTATCCTTTTGTAACTTTTTTTTTGGGTAAAGTGGTTTTTTGATGCAAGAGTAGATTATTTGGATGTACCTTCTTCCTTCCCAATTTAAACGAGATTGGATCAAAATATATTAAGACAATTTTGATGAATTGACTTCGAGGTTGTTAAGTTGCTGAAGGAACTTTCTAAATATTTTTAACTTTTTGACAAGATAATATCAAACTTTTTTTTACAAATTTTTTTTTCATTTGTAACATTTTGAAAAATTATTGCAAATAAAAAGTTTGCATTTTTGATTTTGGAGATTAAAGTTAAATGATGAAAAATCTGTTCAGTGAAAATTCGTAAATATTTGTGAAATCTATGATCATAAATCAAAAAAAAGCAAGAGAAAAAAAATTACTCCTTTACCTAGATTCAAATATGAAACGGGAAAAAATTTTCGCTTTCGATTTCATTTTTTCTCCGACAAATAGAGTTCTCCAATAAGTGGGTTGCAATTAGATGATCATTTTCGAAAAGTAAAAAGGAAATGGAAAATAAAGTGAAAATTTTTCCGACCAAAAATGCAAATACCATTAATGTCTAATTGAGGAATTCAAAAATATTAATTCTTTCCAAAAGTGTAGAAAATCACCCAGTTATTCATTTTTTAGGGTTTGGAAGGGATTTATTTCTTTTTAAAAGAGTTAATTAAAAACAAGGAGAAATTTCAAAAAAGAAAATAGAACTGTTCAATAAAAATTCTGAGAATGAACAGTCTAGAATGGCAATGTGTGGGTTCTTTCAAAACGATTGTCAAAAAATGTTTTGGAAAATTAGAACCAAAAAATGCACTTTTTAAATGTATCTCGAATTCTTTTGATCCAAAGTCAGAAGAACTATTTTTTCTCACTTTTTCGAATGGTATTGAGACTTTTTTTCGAAACCTCTAATCACAAAGCATTTCAATTTGTATTATTTTCTTGGATATTATAATCCGCCAACAATTTTTCTCAAAAAAAGTGTTTACAAATAACAGTATAATTGAGATCAAAAAAACTTTGTAGAATTTTTTCCTTGGTTTCCAAAAAACGAGATTTTAAAGCAAGCTTAGCCAAAACACAAAAAAAATGTAAATTACAATTTTTTTTAAATGTTAAGATAGCTTTTGTTTTTAACCGACAGTAATTTGACACAAGATAAAACAAAAGTGTGATCCATTGTGAAAAATTTTCAAGTTCAACCAGGTTTTGCATAAAGAAAGTGATAAAAAGCACCAAATTGATTTAAATGTCTTTTTAGGACTTATTTTCTCAGTTTTTTTATCAGAAAAACATTGATATAGAATTAATTCAACTGTTCCAAAGTTTTTATTTTTTTACCATTTACCCCAATTATCACAACATGACAGAACAACCAAAATATATCATTTTCTATGGACCACCAGGATGCGGAAAGGGTTCACAAGCAAGAAAAATCTCTGCACTACTTAATATTGGTCACCAGGTTTGTTCCTTCCGAATAATCTATTTCATACAACCACTTTAAAATAGTGAGTACAACAAGTTTTAAAAAGAAGTGGATCTCAAATCGTTTGGTTCAAAGTTTTCTGCTGGTTAGAGTAGACCTTTTTCAAACTTTTGTTCCACACTTATTGAAAATAACTTGAAATCCCAATTTCTTTTTTTTTCTAACTGAAAACCCAAAACACAAAAACCAAAATCCAAAACACAAAATACAACACTTTCTTCTGAATTAGAGTTCTGGAAGTTTACTTCGAGGCGAAATTGCGAATGAAACTGAAATTGGTCTAAATATTAAAGAAACACTTGAAGAAGGAAAATTAGTTTCGAATGAGATCGTCAACAAAGTTATTAAACGTGCCATGTTGGCAGAAAAATTTAAGACTGGTATCCTTTTTGATGGCTACCCAAGAACATTGTTGCAATCAAAGTCCCTCACTGAAATGGTCAACGAAATTGAGGGGAATCTTGTTTCGCTGATCTGGATTGATGTACCAGACAACGTCTTGAAGAAAAGAATTTTAGGAAGAAGAACCCATCGTAAAAGTGGCAGAATTTACAATATTTATTTTAACCCACCTAAGGTTGAGATGAAGGATGATGTAATTATCATTTTTTTTTTTTTTTTTTTTTTTATTGTTTTTGGGTTTTATTTTTCTCTTTTTTTTTAAAGTTACTTTTTCTTTTTTTTTTTTTTTTGTCAAAAATTTTTGACAGCTGATCAAAAGAAAAAAAATCTTTTCTTTTTTTTTAGCTTCGATGAAAGATATGTTATCTCCATACCAAGAAAAAAGTACCTATGTAATCTCCTTTACAATGTCCGATAAAGTACTTCATTTCAGAATAGGCATTTTGGATGAGTTTCATCAGACTAAACTTCAAATAACCTACCACCAGTATAAAACAGATTTTGAAAAAGAGAATTACTGTTTCCACTTGTGTACTTTTGCAAAAAAAGTTGAAAGTTATTTTAAAAAAGTGCGACTACAAATTTTTTTATTTTTAGGATTTGTTTGATCCATAGATTCAAAAATCAAAACTTAAACAAAAATAGTCCACTTCAATCTAGCTGTAATTTAGTGTTTTGTTTCATTTTAAGGGAGTAAGTACATTTTACAAATTTAGAGTACCACAGTTTATGTGAAACTGAATTCTTCAAATCATTTCTTCAACCAAATACATTATTACTGTTAATTGTAAAATAAAAAGATCAAATTTTTAATTCAGCTTACCAAAATAATCACATTTCAAGAATTACAATAAACCATCAAAATACCCCACCCTGAAAGTTAAGTGCATAATTTCTGCTGATTTATGGAATTAAAAATTTGGAAAGGTTACTACTGATAAATTCTAATAAATTTCATAAAAATTTTTAGTTCATTTTCCATTTTTATAAATCTTCAAACTATTTCTTATCAAACATTCCACTGACAAAGAATATTTGGAAGAAAAACTAATTTTAGAGTGTTTCTTAACACTTGACTTTCTAAAATGCTTTATTCAAAGTTTGAGCATAATAATTTCAAAAAGGAAAATCAAGTAAAAATCTTTCTAACATTTATTGCAATTTATCAGTATTATTTATAAATTACAATTTTGGAAAGATGACTGAAAATTTTGTTCTATTTATTTCGCAACAAATAGTATTTTAATAAATATGAGAACTCCAAATATCTTAGTATAATATATTTACATACCAATTAAAAAATGGAAATCTAAAAAAATGAAAAAATTGAACAAGAAAAAATTGAAAACAATCATTTATTGTTCTATTGATTAGTACTTAAACACCTTTTTATTTTGCTTCACCTTATTAAATTTTCATTTATTGATCTTCCATTGGTTATTTGGGGATAATTATATTTGTAATTTTCAAAAAGTTTTTTTTATTTTCTAATTTTCAATTTTTTTTCCAAAAAAACTTACAATTTTAAAAGAGTAATTTTTGATCTATATCTAATCTTGAGTTTTTTAGAAATAAAAGAATTATTTATTTCATTCATTTATTATCAAAATGTAATTTGTGAATAATAAACTCTGTTTAAGTCGAAGGTGCCCAACATTTTTTTCAAATGTCAATTATTTTATATAATTGACCTTTGAAGAACAAACAAGAAATAAGCAGAATAATAAATATCAAAGAATTGTTGATACATGTCTGAAAGAAAACTAATTAATCAATGGATTTTCTTAAAAATTGAAAAACTCAAATTCTTAGTCCTCTTTTGAGAAAAACAACAATGTTCGTTTTGAACTTCGACTGGTATTTGAATAATAAATAGGAAACAATTTTCACTTCACTTTCCAGACTTTTCTTTTAGAAATCAAGTCCCCAAATGAAGTTTGTTGGTATTTGAGGTCTCTATTTGAAAAAGGAAATGAAAATGAAGTGGAAAATTTTCACATTTATTAAAAAAATATCAAGATCAAACATCGAATAGCATTCCAATAGAAATCAATATGATTTCTCAACAATAATTTCCACTGTTTCAATAACCTTAGAATAACACATTTTTACCAAGTGACTATTGATCTTGTAATAAAAAAAAATTTTTTGCAACTGAATTAGGTTTTAAAAAAAAAAACGAAAAAAAAATCGAAAAAAAAAAATGTGAAAAAATGATTTCAATTTTGAAATTTTCCAAAATAAAATTTTTCTTCTAATATCTATGCAAACCCTTTAAACACATATAATATACCCATTACAACTGGCCCCTTTTACTGAAAAATAGTTTATATCAAATCTTGAGTTTTTTAAAAATAAAAGAATTATTTATTTTGTTTATTTATCATCAAAATGTAATTTGTGAAAATTAAATTCTTTTTCAGTCAAATGGACCCAGATTTATTGAAGAAATAGAACATATTCTATAAGTTTAATTCATTACTCTTATCAAACTAAAATTTTCATTATTCTTGTCAAAATAAATTTTCAATTTTTAGATCAAAATCATTTTTTCTCATTTTGTAAAATTTTTTTTTTTTTCTTTTTTTTTTTTCTTCTTTTCTTTTTAGATTTTTTTTTTAAAGGAAATTAGAAAAAAAAATGTTTGAAACTCCAAATTAACATTAAGAAAATTTAGGCTTTGTATTTTCTTTTACAATTCATACTTTTACAAGTAAAAATCTTATTGTCAACAATTTTAATTTTCTAGAGAAATTGAGAAATTTTGCACTATACCTTACAATAGAAAGGAATACCCAAAAATTTTTTCAACAGTTTTTTTTTTTTTTTTGAAATTTATGCTTTGTACAGGGTTTTCTTTTATGAGTCCCAACTTTACTCCGAAGTTTATTATTTCTCGTATTTCTAAATAATTGTAATTTGGTTTGATTCTTAAAAAAAAGTGAATTTTTCATTTTTGGCTGTGACACTTTGAGTAATCTGAAGTTTAAATCATTTTTATTTAATTACTAATTATTTACAATCCTTTAATTAAAAAAATTTTCTTCTTTTTTCTTTCAAAACAAAAAAATTGGAATTTATAAAAAAAAAGAATAATTCAGATTTCTGAAAATAAGTCATTGAATCCACAGAAATCACAAAAATCACAGAAATCACAGAAATCACAAAAATCACAAAATTCACAGAAACCACAGAAACCAAAGAGCACCCATCAATTTTTTAAAGAAAATCGAACCTTACATTTATCAGAATCAAAAACATTCAAAAAATTAACGTTTAGTTTTTGCTTTTTTTTTTTCGAACAATATAATATTCCCTAAAATAAGATGACTAAATTTCCTTAGTTTTTAAAACAGAAATTAATTTTATACTTTACCAAAATATTTTTTCGAAAAAAAAAGTTTCAGTGATTTACCTTTTTTTTTTCATTT
This sequence comes from Anaeramoeba flamelloides, assembly GCA_027625915.1. Classification (NCBI taxonomy): domain Eukaryota; family Anaeramoebidae; genus Anaeramoeba; species Anaeramoeba flamelloides. Next base: position 4,002,190 of record JANTQA010000060.1, on the reverse strand, counting down.
TTTTTTTTTTCAGAAAAAGCCAATATTCTCTCGGAATTAACATTGCGAAATACTCTTGGTTTTAGTAATAACACCTAATTTGATACTTTTCGAAAATGTGCTGTATAAAAAAAAGTTGTGTCTAATTGGAAATTTCATTTTTTTTTTTTTTTTTTCTTGTTCAAACACACCCCTTAATGATGAAAAAACACATTTAATCTTTTTATTAATTTTATTTTTGAAAAATAACAATCTTTAATTAGATCTTTTATTTATTATTTCTTTCTTTAATTCTTTAATTATTTTATTTTTATATTTATTAAATTAATAAAATCAAAGATCACTGGAGAACCTTTAACTTTAAGAAAAGATGATACCAAGGAAGTTTTAAATCGAAGATTAAATATTTATCATAAAGAAGACAATGAAATATTAGACTATTATCGACAGATGAACAAATTAATACACATTGACGGGACACTTTCAATTGATGAAACTCACAAAGCCATTAAAAGCGAGCTTACTAAATTTGGAATTGAATTTTAAAGATTCTTTTCACATTTAAATGAAATAAAAATAAAAACATGAAATATAAGTGAATGTTCTGCAAAAAGCTATGCTTATCAAGATGGCAACATTTATATGATTAATTATACCTATTAAAAATATCTTTTCATTTCTTTTTAATAAAAGGTAACACACATCTTTTATTTATCAAAATAAACACTAAATTTTTGACAAATTTTTTTATTCGGACTATTTCTCATTTTTTTATTCAATTTTATTTTTTCTTTATACAAATAATTAATATGTTTTTTCCAAATTTTGTTATAATATAAAATAAAATATTTAATTTCAAATAAAGTAAAGTTTTTCTCAATTCTTGATTCACTATTTGAGTAAAATACATCTTCCTATTCAGAATAAATCATTTGGTGCTTTTTTTTGATTTTTTTGACTTTTAACGTTATTTTTCTATTTTTAGAATATTGAGACACACCTTTGTTGAATCACCAGATTATCAACTATTTTTCAAAAATGTTGAATCGCTTTATAATGGCCATAAGTAGTGTTTTTGTTTGGGGTTTTATCCCATAATCTTTTTAAAAATAATTTTACAATGCGTTGATCAAAATCATTTTCAGAGTCCACCTTTTGCTTCTTTTTCGAAAATAAACTCAAATAATTCTTTTTTTGATTACATGGAATCAAATAATTCTTTATTCTTCCAATGATAAGTCTCAACTTATTTCTTGTTTACATTCAGTTTTTTGATCAAACCAAATCATTCTCAGCATTTAATAATATAATATTTTTTTTTTATTTTTAAAAAGAATTGTATATGTACTTAATGAAATTAAGGACTATTTTTTCCTGATTAATATTTTTCGAAATCTAAGTTTATAAATTAATTCAATTAACCACTGGTATAATTTTTTTTAGAATAAAAACACTTTCAACTTTTGAATATCAAAAATAGTTTTTTGAAATTAGTGTGCACTTTTTTTATTTTGTTTTGAAAAATTGGGGTTGAGAAAAGTTTAAAATCAAAGAATAAGTTAATATATTAAATTAGAATTCTCTTCCAGAGAGCTTATCCTTTTAGTTTAACTTTTTTTTAATACTACTATTTATAAATTTAAAAAAACATTTGAAGACCATATTAGTGCCTTTTGTGATAATAAAATTCCCATAATTTAGAATTTGTTTTAGTAAATGAGTTAAAACAAGATAGTGTATCTAAAAATATACATAATTTCAAGTGTGAATTTAATGATTTTGGCAAAAAATATTTAGAAGAAAAAGTTAAATTGAAACTTTATTTATTTTTATTTTATCATTTAGTTTTTTTAATTGTATTAATGAAAAGTATTTGATCAGTTTTCCATTTTTAGTGTTTTATGGTTCTTAGAGACATATTTCTCAAAAAAATAAAAATTTGAGTTTTTTCTTCTTGTGATTTTTTTTTTCATCACCCTTTGGCCAATCCTGATCTTTTTCAGTTTATTTCTAATAAGTACATTTTTTTACTTTGAAATTGAATCAAAATAATATTTTTTTTTTTTTAATAGATTTATCGGTATCAAATAATTTTTTTTTTTTATATTCTGTAGAACCAAGAATGAAATAACTTTTAATGTTTTGTGAAAATTATTCATCAAAAGGACTGTAAAAAGTTGGAAATGTTTGATAAAAATTGATTCTTTTGTAATAAAATTAATATTAGTATTCCAAATTTTGAATTTTTGAGATTCTAAAAATTCCAAAAATTGTATCATTTTGGGAACTCTAATATTTTTTTCTGATTTTTCAATTTTTTTTTATTATTTTTATTTTCTTTTTGTCTAACTTTTTGTTCTGTTTTATTATTTCTTTTTTTTTTATCCTTTTTTTTTTTTTTGAAATTATCAGCTTTGAAAAAAAAAAGATCTTCAAAAGACAAATAAAGATTAGAAAAAATTGTAAATATGTAAGTACTCTTAAAATTCAGATAATTATGAGCAAAAAATCTTCTTGCCAACCTTTTTTTGAGTAAAATTACAGTAATAAAAAACACATAAAGATCTTTTTAAAAACTGCTGATTGATTTTTTTTTTTTTTTATTTTTAATTTTTATTTTTTGTAATTTTTGACATATCAGACTTTAATATATTTAGAATGATTTAAAAGTTAATGAAAAATCAGATTTAATAATACAACAGTTCCTCGGCTACCATAAAATTTTTAATAAAATACAATTGATTTTTCTATTCTTATTTTCCATTTTCAAAAAAATGAGAAATAAAAGTTATTTTTCAAAAAAAATTTTCAATAAATGAGCTATTATTCAAATTTAGAAACATCAAAAAAAAAAATTCAAGATCACCTGAAACTTAAAAATTATCAGTTCAAAACAACTAGTAAAAAACATCAATATTTACAAATCTTTAAAAATTTACCTTTTTTGAACAATATTTTTAGGTGCTTGAAGAATCTTCAAATTTTTTTTTTTGATGTTTCCAAATTTGAATAATAGCTCATTTATTAAAATTTTTTTTTGAAAAATAACTCTTATTTCTCATTTTTTTGAAAAAGGAAAATACGAATAGAAAAATCAATTGTATTTTATTTAAAATTTTATGGTATACTTGGAAAGACTGTAAGTTGTTCTTGAATACCAAACAAATATTTTATTTTTAATTTTCAATTTTTTATTTCAGGTGAGTCATGATTTTTGAAATGGGGATTAATCAAAGCTTTTTCCAAAGAAGATGAGGTAAATTTATTCCAAAATATCTTTATTCAACCCAATCATCATTAAATTATTTAAATATACAAAATTATTAAAAACTGTTTATCGGTTCTTTATAATAATTCAATTTATTTGTAAGCATGGTATTACATTAATGAAATATATTTAAATTTTTGATCTCGATTTTATCTGATATTTTTAAGTGTGAAAAATAGTGTTGAGAATTTTCTTTTTGATCATTAAAATCCTTTTCCTAACTTATTCAACCCCTTTAATATTTCCAAAGAAATGAAAAACATTCCACTTTATTTTATCATTAGAAAAATCATTTGTTACCTTTGTTGATTTTTCAGTTTTTTATTGAAATTGGTTGTACATTAGTTTATCTCAAAAAAACTGTATTTTTTTTTTTCTTTTTATTGAAATATTTTAATAGAAATTATTTTGAAATAATTACCATAGTCATTGATACACTTGGTATTAATATTTAACTTAATTTTTTTATATTCAATTAATCAATAACCCAACTAACAAAGATGTTTTTTTCTGAAATGTTTAAAAAAAAAATACCACTTTTTTTGGGAAATACCTTATATTCTGTGTTTCAAAATATATATATTACTTTTTTCTTCTTTATGTTCCAATGGGATACCCAATATACTTCTCAATAATATCTCAAAGTTTGAAACAATTTTGACTGTAAAGCCATTTGATATTTTCAGTAAATTTTAAATAAGTAATAGAAATTGTTTAGAATTTTCCCAATTTTTCTCAATTATTTTCAATAATATCCACAATTTTTTGATTTTTTTGAGTCGGCGTAATTTTATGGAAAATCTACTCTGTTTTTCTAAGATAAATTTTCACATTAGATACTTCATTTTTCAAATTTCTTTTTTAATAATAGTTCTTTTTGAAAACAAAATCAAATTTACTTTTTGAAAATTGTTGTTTTCTTTGATCATTTAAGATGTAATTCTTCTTGAAAAAAGAAAGATATCTGATGTTTTTGAAAAATTGGTTATACAATTGAAATGGTATATAATAAGAAATTTTTTTCTGAGATTAATCTAAGTACATTCTATTAATCCAACTATTCTTAGTGATGAAAAGTTCCAATAAATAAAAAAAATTTAAGAGGGCTTTTTGGAACAATAATCTTGATTAATTCCCTTTCACTTTAGATAGTGATCTAAGCTTTGTAAACAGATAATATAAAAATAAAAAAAAACAATATGGACTATATCTTCTCAAGACCAAGTGTGAAAGGATCTTCTTAGTTCGAGTTATGACTTTTAAATATTGGAACTTGATCTTTTAGATAAAGCTTTTTGGTTGTTACTACTCAATTTAAATTAGAAAACTCGAGAGAAAAAATGAAAGAAATAAAAAAAAGTTTTTTATTTGTTGTTTATAGGATTTGTGACCAAATTTTCTGAATTTAAATCCAATAATTACTGTTCACAATTCAGTTTTGTGAACACTTTTAAAACAAACAGGAAGATTTTCAATCAACCATCTTCTCCAACAATTGTTGTGTTCAAAGAATCATTTTTTTCAATTTAATAATCTTTTTTTTTTAATAAAATGAGCAATTTGAAAAGTTTTGGGTGGAATTCTTTTTGTTTAGGGATTGAGACCAAAAAAAATTGTAAAATATTGCAACTTACTGCTTCTGATCGATTACTTCACATTTCAGTATCGCGTGTAATTAGTGGAGAAAAAAGCACTGTATTTTTAACAACCGATGGAATGCTGGTGCAGGTGACAAATAGTGATAAAGCAATTACTGCGTTCGATCTTACAAAGGTTCTCAAAGTTGAAGCAGGTAACTCGCATTACTTGGCAATGGATCGAGACAATCATTTGTATTCTTGGAGTATTGGGACTGACGGATCTGGGTACCGATCTGGGCAATTGTGCCACTCCGATCTGGAACCAAGAAATAAGCCAACGTTAATCAAGTTTTTTGAAGACAAAGACGTGAAAACGATCAAATGTGGAAGACACAGCTCTTATTTCTTATTGAAAGACGGAACTCTATATGGATGTGGCTCAAATCATTTATTTCAATTAGGGATGAAATCGCCTTATGACGAAAAGCGACGATGGGAGATCCAAGACATTACTTCTGTTCCATATGTGATAACAACTGGTGTCAACAAGATATATTCCCCTGGTTGGACGGAACACATTTTTATTCGAAACAACGAAAACGAAATTCTTGCTTTTGGTACAAATGGGTGCGGACAAATTGGAAATGGTGGCTGGGAGAGTGTCGAAAGGCCAACTGTTCAAACATTTTTTAAAGACAAGGAGATTTTGGAAATCCAATTACAATATTGGGCAACAACAGTGCTTTATGCTGAAAAGGAAAAAGAAAAAGAAAAAGAAAAAGAAAGCAAAGAAGATGAAGAAAAAGAAAAACAAAAACCACAAATAAAGCTTGATATTAAATATGATCCAAAAATTAAAGTAAATCTTAATATTTTAGGAGAAAAAGAAAAAGAAAAAGAAACAGAAACAGAAATTGAAATTGAAAAAGAAATTAAAACAGGAATTGAAAATGAAAAAGAAACAGGAAAAGAAGAAAAAAAAATTAAATATGCAACAACCGGACCAGATGGTGTTGTAGCTGAATTTGGATCTATCGAATTAAGCCCCAAACCAAATTTTGATGAAATGGATACAAAAGAATTAATATGTGGATCTGAATTTTGTTTTCTAAGAAATAACAAAGATCAATTCTTTGTTTATGGAACACCAAAGAAATTTGAAACCTTTCAACAAGAACGATTTAAATATTCTATTTATAAATTACCATTTGAAATCGAAAACATCAATGAGCATACAAATTTTTTTGCAGGAAACCATTTTTCTTTATTCATCACACAGTTACCAGAATATTTCAAAGACCTTTTTGAATTATCTAAAGAAATGGACATTGCAAGGGTCAATAAAGAATTCCTTAAACTGAGATTAGGTAATGCAGAATCAATGGAAAAAATCTCAAAATTTGTCAATGGTGAAAATAAGGAAATCTTTTTCAAATGGCTTTATGGCGGGAAGTACCTTTTAATGAATAAAAGTAAACAAGAAATTAATATTTTGAAAAAACTTTTACTTGATATTGGTGTTGGAAATAAACAATTTTATATTCCCATTCAAGAACAGATGCAATATTTATTGAATAACACAGAAAACCATGATACAGAAATTAGGATTAAAAATGAAACCTTTACTGCACACAGCTGGGTTTTATCTGCTAGATCGAAATTTTTCGCAAAATTAATTCAAACAAAAAATGAAAAGGGAAACCAAGAGAAAGAGGAAAAAAAATCATTAATTAAATATTTTGTAACAGATACTTCAGGGTTTTCTGAATCTACTTTCAGAAACGTCCTAAAATTGATCTATACTGGAAAACTATCAATTGAAGATTTCAATTTGACCGTGAAAGCAGAAATACAGAGGACCTGCGCTTTTTATGAAATGAATGGGAAAAATACTATAAAGGGAAATTTAAAACTTTATGAAGAAAAAATCCAAAAAAGAAAACAAATGAAATGCCATGTTTGTTCAAAACAAGGTGAATTGTTTAGATGCTCGAGGTGCTTTAAAGTTGTTTATTGTTCAGTTAATTGCCAAAGAAAAGACTGGAGAGTACATAAAAATCATTGTAAAAAATAATCAAGTTGACATGATCTTTTTTACTTATTTTTTTATTGTTTATTAGTCCTTTCTTTCTTTCTTTCTTTCCTTCTTTTCTTGTTTTTTTTTAAATTTTTATTATTCCTTTCTTTCTTTATAATCAATTTCACTTCTTTTTTTTTTTCCAATTTCTAATTTTTTTTCAAACAAAATTGTTTTGATTGTTTTTTTTTTTAAAATTTCTCATAATTTACACAAAAAAGAAATGATTGGCTACATTCTAAAATTTTCAAATAAAAAATCAAACAACACTTAACAACGTTTACGAATTTTCTTTCAATTTTTTTCAATATAGATGCCAGTAAAATAATTTTAAATTAAATTATTTGGCTTATTTTGATTTGAATTTTGTGATGATCTTCTATTTTTGAATAACAGAAACCTTTATTTACTCTTTTTAAAAAGAAAATAAAAAAATTGATTACTCTGTTTATTGTTTTGTTTTGGAAACAATTCCTTCTTGTGTTCTGAGTTTGGCCTAGAAGAACCAGAAATATGATATTGTTTGAAGGGATATAAGGAGGATATTGAAGAGTTCGATGAACGACGATGGATATCATCTTAACACCAGAACAATCTCATAATTTTTGAGTCTGGAAGGAGATCCAAAACGAAGAATTATAAAAGGTGATTGTTGAACAAATGAAACAATCTGAGAAACTATTTATTTTTGGAACTTAGGATCTAACTCAAAACAAGTTAAACAAATAAACAAACAAACAAACCAAAACAAACCACAATTTGTATTTTTTAATGTTACTCAGAGGAAATTAGATACAAATGATCTTTTTCTATCAATGAAGTTTTGGAAAAAACTGAATTTAAGGGAATAATTTTTTTTAAAAATCAAATAAAAAATTCACAAGATCTTCAAAAAAATTTTTTTTTGTAATTCATGTTTTGGTTTATGAATTGGATGAGTTAATCGCTTTTAAACAATTTATTAATATCTCTCTGTTTTTTGTTGTACAAAATTTACAACTTTTCAATAAAAAAACGAAAAAAAAGAAACATATTATTTTTATTAGCAATTAGGTTTATTCTAGAAAAAGGTGAAACTATTTTTATTTTTATTTGTGTAAAGTAATGATTTTGAAAGAAAATTTTTTATTTTGTTATTATTTTGAATTATTTAGATTTCAATCCTTCTCTCTAATTAATGAAATTAATTGAAATAGAAGTGATTAAATAAATGAAAATATGATTGAAGTTTAATAAAAGTTTGTTCATAAAAATTAGATCTCTTAATTTTTTTTTTATTTTATTCTTTTATTAGCAAAAAAACACCATTTCAGCTTTTCAAAAAATGTTAAAAAAATTGCAAAATAATTCTCAAATTAAAAATTTTATTAGTAAATCATTTGGTCTTATGAACAAGCATTGTTAGAACAATTTAAATAATTTATGGAATGTAAAAATGATTTTGGATTATTATTGGAGAAGTGAAATAACATACTCAATGACCATTTACTTTAATTTCTTCAAAGGTAATTTAAGGGTAAAATCCAATATTTAACGCTTTTTAAGGGAAATACCCAATTTTTTTATGTTCAAATAGCAAAAACAAACAATTAAAAAAAAAAAATAATTTAAAAAAGGTTTATAAGAAGCAATTGTGAAATAAAAAAAACAAAACAATATAATATCATAATCAAAAATTATGACAACCAAATAGTAAAATTGATAAAAAAATCTTATTTTGTATTTCAATAACAACTGATAATTAATGATAAAAATTAACTCATAATTTTACTTTGAAATTATTCTAAAAATATAAAAAGTAAAATATTTTAAATTAAAAAAAAATATAAAAAACCTAAACTTAAAAAAAAAGTGAGTAACATTTTTTGAAATTAACATTACCGATTTTTTTTTTTACTGAACTTTCACTGATAAAAATGTTAACAAGAAGATTTTTTACTAATAAATTTTACTTATTTATATGGAGATTTCTTAATCTCCATTTCTTTAATATGTATTTTGGTGTTTTCGAAGATCTCTTTTTTTTTTCCATATGATCGTTTCTAAAAAATTAGAAAAGAAAAAATAAAAAGAAGAAAACAAATTGAAAAAAAAAGAAAAAGTAAAATAAAAATTTGAAAAAGCAAAACAAAAGAAAAAGAAAATTCAAAACAAAAATTTACAAAATGAGAAAAAATAATATTGATCTACAAAATTGAAAAGATTTTTTTGAGAAAAATCCCTGAATAAACCATCAAAACGGTTTCTAATAACATTATAAAGTGAGTGAAAATTTTTGAAAAATAGTTTACTTTGATAAACTTGTCGTAAAAAATTAATAAACTAAATTCAATAACAATCGGAGAGATATTTATGAAAGAAAATTTTTGATAACTTGGTTATTCAAAATATATTATTATTTGAAAAAAATTCAAAATTTTTTCTCCATAGCTTGATCAACAGATAAAAATCTTAATATAAATATAATTAATGTAATCTTGAAAATACTTTTTGAGTAAACTTGGTAAAAAGTTTTTTGTAAAAAAAAATATCATTTTGAATAATTGTGAAATTATTTCAATTTTCTGAATAAAAAACCAAATAAAGTTCTTAACAATAAAAGACAAAAAACAAATAAATAAATGAACTTTTTGGTTCTGAATTAAATATTCAAAGATTATTTTATTGTAAATTAATAATAATAATTACTAATCTTGTTTAATTAGTAAAAATTGATTTTTTTTTTCTTTTTTCGACTTTTGGTCATTATATTCCATATCTATATATCATTTTTTTAATATTGTGTAATTTGAAATTGATACATAATTTGAAAGTTAGTTTGATTGTAAACTTTTTAAATCTGTTTGATAAGCAAGATGAGATTGAACTTGTCCATTTTTTGGTGGGTTTTGTATAATTACAGGTATTAATTGCTTTTCAAGATCATCCAAATTTGGAATCTTATCAAGTGCTATATCACTATAAGACATATATTCGACCCCACTCACATTTGCATCTATTAACTATAAATTTTATTAAAATTATAACAAGTTTGAAAAGTAAAAATTGTAAATATTATAATTAGGTTAGAAAATTTTTTTTAAAAAATGTAAAATTATAAAAAATTTCTGGATATATGAATTAAATAATAATAATAATCTTATGTATCAGAGATTTTGATGATAACTTGAATTATCTAGATATTAGCAATATATTTATGATAATTTTCAAAAATCGTAATTTTACCTACTCTATTAAGAAAAATTATAAAATCGTTATCAAACACAAATCCTCATAAAGAAAAATTATTTTTTTGAAATAACTTCTAAAAAATCAAAACAAGAGACCTTTAGAATGCCCCCCCCCCATTTAAATATTAGAAAATGTTTGAAAGGGTTGTAAAGTAGAAAGTTTTGAAAAAGAAAACCATTTTTCCAAATGTTAGAATACTTTTTCTTTTTATTTTTGTATTTTGGAAAGTAAAATCTCTGATAAATTTTGTGTCGGAAAAACAAATAATCGTCTATTTTAATTATGTACTTTTATATAAAATAGATGTTTTTTTTAAAAAAAATGGGGTTACATCACCTTCACAAGCCAAATAACCAAAAAGAAGAAAGAGGAATTTTCCTTCTTATTAGGATAGGCTCAAAAAAAAAAAGTTAAACTTTAGTTGAGTATTCTCTGAAATGGAAAGATAAGAGATGAAAAAAAAAAAGAAAAAGAAAAAGAAAAAGAAGAAAAAAAACATCTATACAATCTTTATAAATAGTGGCTACGTGGTTAATTTATGAGAAAGATTTTGAAAAATTACCCATTTCCTGGTGAGTTTATATGAAAAAAAAAAAAATTGACAAAAACATATACACAGTTTTAAAAACAATAAAACATCAGGCTGTGATACTTTTACGAATGTGCTGTTCATATAATTTCATACACACCACGACAGACTGATAAAATATGATATCTCTTTTGTTATTATTATTGTTGTTCTAAAAGATCAATCGATCTGTCAAAAAAAAAAAAAATACAATAAAAGTTTTGATATGATCCTTGATAAAACCAATATTTTCTTTAGAATTACACTTCAATAAAATAAGGAAAATGTATTATTTTGTCATTTCGTATTATGAAATCTAGAAAAAAATACACTATTTCTTTAACCAAAAGTAAATAAAATAATAATTTCAAAAAAAAAAAAAAATGATTTCATTATTGAATAAATGAACAAAGTTATTTAAATTATTATTTTTGAATTAAAGTTTTTCTTTGATAATTGGAATCAATTCATCAACGTACAATGATTAAACATTTAAATCATTAATATTAATGTTCCATATTCCCAACTTCTAAAAATAAAATTTATTATAATTTTGCTTACCCTGTGGAAAAAAATTGTAAAATCGATATTAAATACGAACTTTTTTAATTGTAAAACAAAGCAAAAAGGAAAAAAATTCAAATATTATTCTAATTATTGTTTACAAGATCAAGAAATATATCAGAAACCAAAATTACTCAAACTGAAATTAATACTCATTTTGAAAATGTTAAAGATAATTTCACAAGTGAATGGTTAAAACATAGTAACAAAAAATTCAAATAAATTCAAATTTGGATTTAAAATTAAAAAAAAAATTCTGGAAAATTGAAAATGCTCAAATTTTGGTTTAATATTTGATGTTTAAAATACTATTTTTATTCTAATAATAGATCTAATTTTTTTATTTTGTTTTTGTTATAAACAGAAGGAAAAAATCTACAAATAATTTTTAGATCTCACTAAGTACATTGAATCGTTTCCATTTCCAAATTCAAATCTTGATAATAACCAATATTGAGATTAATGTTTTAAGTATATTTTACCAATTTTTTGTTAAACTGATAATTTGTAATTGAATCATTTAAATCATTTTTTAAACTACAAAAATGAATATTTTAATGAATATCAGAGCTTCAGATATTTTAGTATATTATATTTACATTCCAATGAAAAAATAGAAATCAAAATAATGAAAAAATGATCAAAAAACCATAAAACATTAATTACTAGATCTTATATTTAAATATTTGATAAAATTACTTCTTATTTGTTTTTTTTTTAATTCTGAATGGAAGAACTTTTTTTTTGTAAATTTTCAAGAACCAAATTACTTATAATTTCTATCGAATTTTCAAAAATGTTTTTTATCTTCAATTTTTATTTAATTCTAATTTTCAGTTAGTTTATCTAATTTATATTTAGTACAAGAAAATAATATTTTGATAAATTAAAAAAAATGTAAAAACAATTTTTATATTGTATAGTTTTTTATACTTTTTTTTAAACGGTACTCTGAACAAATATTTTATACTTTAAATGTAAATAAAGTTTTTTAAAATTACTTATCTTTATAATTTTCTTCGTATTAAAATGTTTTGTAAGTATAGTTATTGGATTTAAAAATGGAAATTCAAGAATTTTTTTTGATTTTTTTTTTGAATTTATGGATGTTATACAAATATTTCATCTGAAAAATAGTTTTATTGAATGTGTTTGTATGTTTTTCAATTTTTTTTTTATTTTCCAAGTTAATTATAATTCTCAAAATAAATATGTATATTGTGATCATGAAAAAATTCTTTCAAAAAAAAAAAGTCAATATTTACTAATTTTTCACTTTTTGATAACTTCACTTAAAATAAACACTATTGGTTAATGAAAGTATCTTTGATCTTAAATTATTTTTTGATCTATTGGATAATTTAAGTTGAAAAATCCATTTTTCTATTAATATTTATTTCAAATTTAATTGTAAAAAATTTGAATATAATTTTATTTCACATTTAAGCGGTTATAAAAATATATTACAAAAGCATTTTAAATTTGATAAATATCTTTTAAATAAATAAACAATTATCTTGGCTATTAAAGAATTATTTGGTATTTTAAATTGGAAAAAATATTTTTTTTTGATTTTTCCGTTATGTTTTCTTGAGTTTTCTGTTTTATTTGTAAAGTGTTCTAGGTTTTTTTGAGGTTTTCTATTTTATTTGTAAAATCTATTGATTTTTGAAATAAACATAAAAATTTTTATAAATTTTCAGTTTCTCCCAAAAAGTAAAAAAAACCTAGGACACTCTCGTTCGGATTTTTTTAATTGAAGAAATGAATTAAAAATTTTAAAAAATTTCTTTTAATTTCTGAAATTAAAAAAAAACCTAGGCACTCTATGGACACTTTCTTTAGATTTTGCCTTGTTTCAAAAGAATAGAGCGAAATAATAGTTTTTATTGATTCTTTTGAATTCTTGAAAAAATGAGAAATGATTTATTTACTACAAGTAATTTTTTTTCTCTATTTCAGTTTTATTAGATGAGTACAGAATTTTCAAAATTATTGATTATTATCGATCAAAGTAAAATTCATCAATCCATTTTTAAACTAAAATTCATTTTTCAGTTTCTTTGGGAATTTTTACGTGAAAAAACACCCTTTTTTCTAGACGAGAGATTATTAAAAAAGATGATACTATTGAACGACAATAAATTCAATATCTCCAAGAATTTGAAGTTCTGGACTTTTAATTATCTTGTGATAAACTTTATTATTAAGGATGAAAGTCTAATGAAAGTAGTAGTTTTTTCTAACTTTGATTTTTCAATTTTATTATTACAGATCGGTGTTTACTAAATATTTTCACTATTTTTTCATTTTTTTTTTGTTGTTAGTTTTTTGATTTTCCAGAATCCAACTCCTTTACTTTAGTAATTGGAGTTATATTCTTTTCTTAGCTTAATTATATAAAAATTATTGGAAAAAAAGAACACTGAAAACAAATTTGTAAAAAAATGTTTTGTAAAATAATAATAAAACCTAATAGTCCAAGAATTCCAAGGATATAAATTGTTTGAGTTCATCCTAAATTAAGAAGACAAAGAAAACAAATCTCCGAAAATATACTCTGATTGAATTTTTTTCTACTTATTTTTCAACAAATTTATCTGGAAAGATGATCTGGTAGGTTTGGTCTTCTAAAAGAATATATTTGTTTGAAATATACACCTTTTTAGGTCTATTTTTTTAGTTTATTTCTGATTAATTTCAAACATTTGTATAAACATATTTCTAGATCCAAACCCTAATTTAATAAAACTCGAACATTTAATCAAAAAAAATGTGGTTCAAAAATTGAAAAATGAAAGATTACACTCTGAATTTCTTTTGTTTCTTTAACTTTTCCCCAATAAACTAGCAAATCATTTTTTAGGTTTTCAAATTTTCAATATCTGGTGGAACTCAAAAAAGATTTTTCAGTAATTTTAACATAATTAAAATGTTTCACAAATGATAAAATGTGCACACTTGGTGAATTATGAAGATATCATAGTAATTCGTAAAAAAAAAGGGAACAACACTTACCGACTGTCTTTGTTGTTGCAAATCAACTTCTTTAATTTGGTTTAGAAAAGCGTGCCAATTTTCGTGTTCTTGGCGATTAATTGTTCTTAATTTAAAGGTATAGGCAAGAAAGCAACAAAGAAGGAACTGATTTAAAGAATCAAAAAGGAACCCAACCCATTGGTATCTTGAAGACAAAAATATCTTGGTAATTTGATCGACGATCAATAATAATATCACTAATCGAATTGTCAGTAAGAAGAAACGAAACATTTGATATTTTTTCCAAACGGGTGAATTTTCAACTTGGAAGTCATATCTTCTGATTATTGTAAGTTTGTTTTCGAGAGTTTTGATATTTTGAGAGGTTGATTTTAATACTAACCTCATGAAGATCAAAAGGAAAATGATGATTGTAACAAGAACAAAAAATGAGCTTGTCGGGTTCTGTAAACCCTTTCGAACTTGTATCAAAGCCGTCAGAAGAATTGAAAAGAGGATTAAGAATATAATTTGAGACGCTGGTACCCACTTGACAGTAATTGACCACCCCTTTGCAATCAATAGGATTGTGAGCATTGAGACAAAGGTCACACAAATACTAAACACATCCATGACAATTTGGAATTGATCAGAAATATTTCCATGCTTTGATAATTGGATCCAATTGATGTAATCACAAATGACGAAGGTTAAGGTGAAAAAGAGCACAAACGTCAACAGCTTGTGAAGCCAAATCTTGCCGTCCCGAACTTTGATCCAATTTGAGATCCAACTAATCGCAACTAAAATCCAGAAGACCAAAAAAAAGAACTTTAAGATGGGTATTGGCACCAGCCCAGCTGAGAGCTGCTCCCCTTTAGGATTTACAAATTCCATGGACGCTTTGTAGTCAACAGTCATTCCTTGCTTTTCACAATTTACAACATAAAAATAATAATCGATATCTTCCAAAATTGTTTGGTGCACCTCAATCTTCGAGTCCTCAAATCTTTTAAAAGTTGGAGTTGTTATGTGTGAACTCATTTGCTCACAAAATTTCGTTAAGCCATCACCAAAGAACTATTTTTGAGAAACATTTCGTTAAAAATTAGTCGGAATTTTTGAGAATTGTTTTCTCGTTTTGAAGACGTAAGGAGAAAAAGCCGTCAATTTGTTGCTCTTGAGATTTTGTTCAGCATTTATTTTTGATCAAATTTTTTCTTTTGATCACATTTCTTAAACAAAATATTCAAAGTGAGCGAAAGAGAGGAAAAAATTGAAAACACATACACTTTTAGGATTGCTGTCTTTTGACATAAAGAAATAAAATACATCCGAATTCGATGAAGAAACTGAAATCGTAAGATCAAGTGTCCCTCCTTTATAAAAGCCATATTCTGCAAACTGAACAACCAAATCTTCAGAACTAAATGAATTTTTACGAACTAAACCTTGTGTTGATCCACAAATCAACAGGATTATAAAAAAGGCTAATTTCATAAGAATTTGTTAAAATTGAAATCTTTTACAAAAATGAATTTCAAGTGATCCTTTTCGAGATACTTGTACAACCATTTTTGACAAACCAAAAACCCTCATTTGTTCTCTTTTGGTTTTTGATTCTTGGTTCTCTTAGGTGGAAAATGGATTATTTATTATTCAGAGTTTTGACAAAGAGGAAAAAAAAAATAGTCAAGTAGCTTTCTTGTTTTACCTTAACACACCACCTTTAAAAATAATATCTCTTTGACCTTAAATCCCTATTTTGAGTTTTTTTTTTTTTTTATGTTCAATTTTTGAAATGCTGACTGTTCTTTTTTTTGGATTGACAAAAAAAAAAAAAAGTTAAAAGTGAGAGGAACTATGCTTAAATTACAGTAAGTTGATTTTTGAATTTTTCGTTAATTTGGTAAAACCAAAAATTTAACACTTTTGCTGTGGATCACAATTCCTATTTTGTCTTGGGGTTTGGGTATAATTGTTCAAATTTCACAGATGAAAAAAGTGATGAAATCAAAAAGATTAATAATTTCTTTTTAAAAATAAATAAGATAGGGTCTTGACAATGTTCAAGATTGGACGAAGTATCTCGAAATTTGTTCAATATTAATTAAAGGAAAATATGTTTCAAAAATAGGTGGAACTTTTAATAAAAACGAAATTAACAGTTTTTATTAAGACAAAAAGATCATAAAAAATTTCTGATAAAATCAATTTTGTAATTTCACTTTTAGTAAGTGAAATTCTTTTGTTTAAAAATTCTCTTGAAACTTTAAAAAATTGTCTTTAGAATTTGAATACACTTCTTCTCATTAAATTGTATTACTAATAAATTCATAGAAATGTTTTTGATTTTTTTGTTCACATTCCTATTTTTGAAAATGTTTTTATGAGCTTTGAATAATGAATGTTATTGTTCTAAATTATCAGAAAACTTGAAAATCACGTGGGAACATGACTTGTAGGAAAACTAATGTTTTCAAAGTCGGTTGATAGAAGTGCAAAAAAATGGAAATTCAATAAAAAAGATTATAGCAATATTTTGGATTTATCTTTTTTTATTTTTTTTCAAAAAACAATATGTTGGTTTAAGATCAAAAGAATTTCTTTGAATGAGTAAAATACAAAGGTTTTTTTTGAAGATATGTGTGTTCTAAAAAATCAACTCTTGGTTGGAAAATTTTTAGTATTAATCTTTGTTTTTTTTTGCAAAAAAGGGTTTCAAAAAATTTGTTATTTTTGTTGAAGAATTAACATCTATTCTTTTGATAAGTTAGTATTAAACGCTTCAAAAGTTGATTTAATACTTAATTTTATTTCAAAGGCCCAAAATAACAAAGAAATTTATACTTTTATATTAAAACTACAGCGAAAAATTAATTTATCTTTTGGAAACGAAAAGTGATTTTTTATCTTTTAATTGTGAACATAAAATCGATTTTTTAATTCTGTATTATATTTGCGTTTTGAGAATAATGTTTGAATTCTATACGGATAACAATTTTCGTTCGGTATTTTAATTTTTTTTCGAAATAACATTTCTAGTTAATAAAGGTAACAGAGATTACAGTTCAAAGGGTATAAACAATTTTTATATCAACCTAATTCTAAAGTAGTTCATGTAAATTTTAAAAAGTGAGTTAAAGAATCAGAAAGCTATGTTTTTTTTAAAAAAGGAGTACTATGAAAAAAAGTGTGGGTTGTTTTTTTTTTGATATTTTAAAACCTACATTTTTAGCATTTGTTAAAGAGATCAGATTAATCTGTGTATTCAAAGGTTAATAAGAAACACAAATTGTACAGAATATATTTAATAAGTCTGTTATCTACAGTCTTTCCAAGGTTAGGGTGAATTTTTTTATGAATGAAATTTTGATTTTAATTTAGATTTTTCAAAAGAACAAAATCCTTTAAACAAAACATTTTAATAAAAAAACAAATCAAAGTGAACTTATTTTTAAATTTTTTCTTCTAACTTGATTACAAAAAAAAATTATATGATTCTTTGGCTAATTTTCAATGTGTAATTTATTTTTGAGATCTCAATATTTATTATTTTGATATATAAGGTATTTCCAAAAAAGTGGGGCATTTTTTTTTACATTTCATAAAAAATAATCTTTTTTAGTGATGGTAATCATTAATCAATACTACCAAATTAAGTTTAATATTTATAACGATTGAATCAACCACTTATATATTTAATTCAAAGCATGTTAGTTGAAATATTCCCAAAAAATGAAAAAAAAAATAGATCTTTTTTTGGCTAAAACAATGTAGGACCAATTTCAATAAAAAACCGGAAATATGGAATGGGAACAAATGATTTTTTAAACACGAAAACGCAGTTATATGTTTTTAATTATATTGTAAATTTTGTTGAGATTATACAAGTTATGAAAATATTTTTTTCGATCAAAAAGAAAATAATAAACACCAATTTTCACCATAAAAAAAATATCAGATAAAATCGAGATCATAAATTTTAATATATTTTATTTCTGCAAAACAATACTAAGAAACAAATTGAATTATTATCAAGAATCTATAAATGGTGGTTAATGATTTTGGATATTTAAATCCTATTTTGAAGAATGGGTTACATAAATATATTTTAAAATAAATTTGCCCCACTTTATTGGAAATAGCTTATATATATATATATATATAAAATTTAAATATAGACTCATTGATGATTTTTTTTTCTTTTTAATATTAGCTTTCTTATTCTCTTAATCAACTTTTTAAAAATCTATATCAGTTTCAAATTGTATTATTCAATAAAAGGTCCTAATAATTTTTTATGTACTGTAAAATACAATTTAATACAAAATTTAAGGATATAGAAAAATTTAAAAAAAAGTGTTACAAAAAATTTTTACAAAGAGACCTTAAAATAGTTTATAAACTAGAATAGATTTTTTTTTCTATGATTTTTGAAAATCTTTTTTAATAATCAAAGTCCCTAAAAATTTTTCGTATATACAAAAAATACCAGTTTTAGGTTGATTTAGGTGATTATAATCTTATTTTAACTTATTACAATTACTTTTTTTTTGAAAAAATGATGATGTTATGTTTTTCTTTGGCCCCCTTGCATATCCCATGCTTCAATGAAATTTTTTCAATATCAAATTTTGATGTTAATATATTTTTTTAAAAAGTTGAATATGAGAATAAGAAAACTCATTTTGATACTTTTTTTTTTATTTAATAAGTTTATTTAATCATAATATTCTAATATGTGATCAAAAAAAAATCATTTTCCGAGAGTAAATTATATAACCTTTCTCAAATAATTTTCGATTTTTATTGCCATTTCAGATCTGAAAAGTTATTTTTTAGATATCTGAAAAAATTCATGAATCCAAGTCCATTTAAGGGATTATTTTTCTCAGATTTTTCTCTATAATCAAAGTAAGTTGTAAATTGGGATTTAAATGATATCAGTACGCTATTTTCACAGAGCTCGAAAAAAATTATTCTAAATAGTTTTACACAATAAATTATTAGAAGATTTTTTCATAATGATCATTATGAAAAATTTTCCTTTTAGCATGTATTTTTTTAATATATTTTCCCAATCTGAAAATAGAAATTCAAAATAATACTATTAAAGTATTTCATAATTCATATTTAGAACTCCCAAAAGTGATTATTTTTTTTTTTTATTTCAACTTCAAAGATTAACTTAATAATAATCAACATAAACAACACAAAGATCGCTATTTTTGTTCCCTTTTTATAAATCTAGTTGTAACATTATTATATGTTCAATATTTCTAAAATAATTTGTCAAATGAATCTATTGAGGTAATTATTGATTTTTTTCAAAAAAATTGATTTCTTAAGCAACTAATCTACTTTTAGGTACAAATTTAAGAAAGATATTTTGCAACTTTCGAGTCTTCACATTGGTAATTAAATCTATAAATTTGTAGGGAAATGTTGATTTTTTTCAAAAATTGTTGGGTTTTTTACTCATATATAGATGGGTTTTAATTGATGAAATCAACAAATATTGCTACTTTATTAATTTGTTTTATAGTGTCATATGGACCATGAGGTACTGATATCGTTAACACCCAATTTACGACTTACTTTTATTATAGAGAAAAATCTAAGAAAAATAATCCCTTAAATGGACTTGGATTCATGAATTTTTCTGATATCTAAAAAATAACTTTTCAGATCTGAAATGGCAATAAACAAATGAAAATTATTTGAGAAACCACATAAAATTTGCTCTCGAAAAATGATTTTTTTTTGATCACATATCAGAATTTTATGTTTAAATAAACTATTTTAATAAAAAGAACAATTTATCAAAATGAGTTTTCTTATTCTCATATTCAACTTTTTAAAAAAATATATTAACATCAAAATTTGATTTTGAAAAAATTTCATTGTAGCTTTGGAAAAACTTTACATGTCAAAATTAAAAATCAAAATAATACGGTCTTTCCAAGGGTGGGTGCTTTTATAGAACGAAAATTGACGAAAATCGAAAATTTCCGAAAAAAACTATTGATTATTAGTGCTAAATATTGAATATATTAAATATTTATTGAAAATTTTCGAAATTATTGAATATTTTGAGACAATTTTAGAATTATTGATAAAAATAATTGAACTTTCAATTTTTTTTATTAATTTTTCAATTATTAATCAAATTATTCAATATTTTAATTTTTTTTACAGAAATAAAATGATTCAATAATAATTATAATTATTCAAAAAAAAATAAAATTAATCAATAATTATTGTTAAAAAAAAATCTAACTTTAACTAGCCTAACCTAACAGCACCCACTTCACCCACCTAACTTCCTACTTTAACTAACCTAACCTAACCTACCCTACCCTAACCTACCCTATCCGAACCAATCTAACCCGGCCCAACCTAACCTCCTACTAACCCAACGGTACCTAATCTAACCAAACCTAACTTAAACTTAAAATTAACCGAATTATTGAATATTTTGATAAAATTTTTGAATTAATGGTAAAAATATTGAAATATTAATAATTTTTTTTTGATCAATAAATTTGAAAAATATTCAATAAATTATTAAATATATTCAAGAATTAACACTAATAATCAATATTTTTTTTCGGAAATTTTCGATTTTCGTCAATTTTCGATTCTTAAATACAAACGCATTTCCAAGTCTACCATAAACTTTTAAATAAAGCATAATTGAGTTTTCCTTACTTATTTTCAAAATGTTCGGAAATAAGAGTTATTATTCCAAAAAAATTTGTAATAAATGAGCTATTATTCAAATTTTTGGAACACCAATAAAAAAATTCAAGATCCAATGAAATTTAAAAATCGTCATTCCAAAACAACTCAAAAAAAAATATGAATATTTACTGATCATTTCAAAATTTACCTTTTTTGAACAAAATTTTTAAGTGCTTCATGAATCTTCAAAATATTTTTTTCCTTTTCCAAAAATTTGAAAAATAGCTCATTTATTGAAATTTTTTTTTGAATAATAACTCTTATTTCCAAATTTTTTGAAAATATTAAAAAAGAATAGATAAATCAATTGTGTTTTATTTAAAATTATCTGGTAGCCTTGGAACGGGTGTAGAAAATTTCAAATATACGAAAAATTTTATTCATCTAACAAAATTTATATTTACTTTTGTTAAAATACTACATTCAATTTCACTTTTAAGGCACAAACTTTCAACGAAATTTAAGGCACAAAAAAATCTCAAATTAAAGCACAAAATTCAAAATAATAGTTAAAATAAATTGTAAAAAAAAAATTCCAAATTTTGTGCCTTAATTTGAGATTTTTTTGTGCCTTAAATTTCGTTGAAAGTTTGTGCCTTAAAAGTGAAACTGACTTTATATGTATAAAAGTAAAATCAAAATTTTAAAGCAAAAGTCTGTCTCTTTTTGGAATTTTGATATTTTTTACCTTTTCCAAATATCCCTTTTTAAGTTGTTTGATTTCCTCCTCTTTTTTTTCTTAGGTTTTTAGAGTATGTAAAAGTCAGAAAGTTCATTATAAGAATTGATATACTTGGTAATGATTGGATACTCAAACTAACTTGATCCAACCCTATCTTGAATGTATTGAACTGGGCTTTTGCAACTGTAGAGAACTGAACCCAACTAGTACAATTTTAAACCCAATAAAGAGAAACAAATCAAACTTTCCCATCTGCTCAGTTAGTACCTGGAATCGGGTTTGGTTGTTCATTTGTTAACTTGTACTGGGATTTTTGGAAACAAGATTTTGGAAAATTTGTAAAAAAATAAATAAAAGAAAAATAATACTGTCAGTTTCACTTTTAAGGCACAAACTTTCAACGGAATTTAAGGCACAAAAAAATCTCAAATTAAGGCACAAAATTTGGAATTTTTTTTTTTACAATTTATTTTTACTAGAATTTGAATTTTATGCCTTAATTTGAGATTTTTATTGTGCCTTAATTTTCGTTGAAAGTTTGTTCCTTAAAAGTGAAACTGACTATAAAAAAAATCAAAAGAAAATTTGGAGACCCAATTATTTTTCTTGAAAAATCAACACTTTATAGATTCAACCCATCTATAAAATTGTAAATTAAAATTTAATAAAGTAACCTATTTTATTTGATCTATAGTTTTTCAAATATTTAGATCTCTTTATTAAAACAAATTATGGTGGCGATTGAACAAAATTTAGACATAAAAGTAAATATTTACCAACCCACTCAACACTAACGGCAAAAAAAAAAAACACAAAAAAAAAACTATTTTGTTTTTTTTATTATTTTTTACTATGCTTGATTTCTCTTTTATTTCCAGAAAATTAAATCGAGTGTAAAATACTTCTAATGATGGTAATTAAAAGGTTCTCTTGACTACTCTTTGAAATAGGAGTCACAAATTTATTCACTTCAAAATTCTCTCTTTAACAGGTTAAGAGCTCTTGAGCACTTAAACCTTACCAATAAATCCTACTTTTTTTCTATTTCTTGTCTTTCTTTCACTTTTTCTTGACCATTTTTTAGAAATAATACTTTTTTTCTTTTTAAAAAAGAAAAGATATCCGAAGAGTCAATATTTTATCGAAAATTATAGCTTTGATAAAAAATTGTAAATACAATTTTAGATTTCAGGCAAGTGCCTAGGTTTATTTTAATTTTAGAAATCAACAAAAAAAAATTTTGAAATTTTCGGTTTATTTCAAAAATTAAATAAAAAAACTAACGGCAAACAGGTTGTAATTTTGTTGGGCGATCTCACTTGAATAATAATATAAAAAAATAATTATTTTTAATCAATCTATAAATTTGTCGATCGATGAAAGGTATAATAAACAATAAGTAAATGAGATATTTATTTCTATAGATTCTATTATTAAAAAAAAAAAACTTTTAAAAACAAAGGATTTAATTCTAAAATTTTTCTCAAAAAATAAAATTAACTTATGATAATAATTATAACCAAAAAAAAACAAAACTTTTATAAAAATTGAAATAAATTTGACAAAAAATTTTGAAAAAATTCCATAATTATTATAATAATTTACTCGAAAAAATTCAAGTTTTTTACTTTAAAAATTGGTTTGACCTTATATAGTTAAGTAGTGGATTATATGGTGATACAGTGTATCCAGAAGAAAAAAAGCACAGATTGTATTTTGAAAAATGAATTATAGATTTTGGGCAGAGGCTTTTTTATGATCCCAGTAAAAGCATTATTCAGAGAATATTTAATAAATTTCAGGATAATTTCGTTTTAAGGAATGGGGCAACTTTATCGATTTGATATATACAATACAAAAATTGATTATTAAGGTTACTTAAATTGGTTACGATTTAGGATTGATTAAAATAATTTTGTTTTGTTATTTTATTTTTTTCTTTCGGCTTATTTTGTTCTATGGTAAATATCCTCTTGCCATAAAGTTCCCATCAAAAATAGTATTTATATAGAGCATAATTATTCAATTACCCACAAAAAAAACCAAAAAATTGTTTCATTTATTTCCAAAATAACTATTTCAAAAGTAGGTTACCATCACTATTACAACAAAAATCCTTCAACATACAAAAACAGCAAGATTTATTCTCAAGTCGTTAAAACTTATAACCCCTTATATAATAAAAATTCTAAAACATAAATTAGAGATTGTTTTCATAATCATCCAAATCATTTTTTCTTTATTTCTTGACTTCCAAAACGGGTTTTAAAAACAATAAAAATCAAGGCCAAACTGTTAAAATTGTATTTCAATTGTATTTCTATCTAAATGTCAATATCCTTTTCTCTTGGGAAGGCAAAAAAAAAAAAAACACGAAAGCGTCGCCAAGTTGCGTCGATCTTCCAACAAGCAAAACCAAAAAAAACAAAGAACACAAAACAAAGCAAAAAACAAAAAATCACCACTGTTTTAACAGAAAGCATCCTTAAAACTTTTGAAACAGAAACACCACCAATCAAAACAAATAAAAATGGCAAAGATAAAAAAAAGAAAACCAAAATTGATGATCGAAAACAATTTAACAAAGAGCTCTTTGAAGAACAGAAGCTAATACGAAGAAGGTATGAAAAAAAAAACCAAAACCAAGAAAATTATGACCTCGATACAAGGGTAACGGAGATGGAAGAAGAACAAAGACGAAGAAGGTACCAAGAAATTCAAAAGGAATTAATGGAAACAAAAGAAAACGATAGCGTGAATGAGAAAAACAAGCCGGTTTATACCCATTCAAGAATTAAAGGCAAGCCAAAATTCATTGACAAATTAATGAACAAAGCAAAAAGAAGACAAAAAGAAAGAATGATAAGACAAGAGGCTAAAAAGGAATTGGATAAAAAAAAAGAAGAGAAAATTTATGGCAAGACAGATAGCTTTATTACAAATAGCTATAAAAAATTTCTTGAGAAAAACAAAAACATTAAAAATAGTAACGATGAAACTCAAAATGAAAGTGAAAACCAACAGCCAGAAATTAGTATGGAAGCCTTTATAGAGAATTTTCCAAAAAAAAACACAAACCTTTCTTCAGTGCCTAAAATAGAAAATTCAGGTACCAGTTCAGGATCTGGTTCGGGATCAAGTTCGTATTCTGACTCAAGTTCCAGCTCGGGTTCGGGTTCAGGTTCAGGCTCAAGCTCAGGTTCAGGTTCTGAATCAAATTCGGAAAAAGAAGAATCAAAATCAAATAATAATAAAATGGAAAGCAACATAATTGTTGAAAAGAAAAATCAATTAAACCCAATTACTAATCCAAATGAAATAACGAAAAACAATTCAGTTGGGGGGGGAAGTGATCCAATTGATCCAATTGATCCAATTAAAAAAAAGGAAGAAGAAAGAAGAAGAAGAATCGAGGAAGCAAAAAAAAGATTTCTAATGAGAAAAAAACAAAAAAAATAATAGCATGTATTACTAACGAAAAATTTATTGAAAAAATAATAATAATAATAATAATAAAAGGATAAATACAAGATTTTCAATACACATTGAAATTAGAGAAGACATTGATTTATTTTTCTAATTTAAAATCCAAATAATTGAAATTAAAATGTAAAATTAGAAAATTTATTAGTTGTTTTTAGGAATATATTTAAAATAATTTTTTTGAATGGTTATTTCCAAAAATTGCTTATACATATTTAAATTAGATTTATTTTCGTTAAACATCCTTAAAAGATAACAATAATAATATTATTAACTTGTTATAAAATATAATATTAAAAAAAAAAAAAATTATTTACTAGTTTTTTTTTTAAGGGATACAATTAGTTTAATATTTTTTTTTTTCTATATGAAATGGGTTTCTTTTGTGGGGCCCTATTTAACATAAATAGTAATATTTTTAAACAAAGGGAAGTTCTTCGTCAAAAAAATATATTTTTCTGCAATCAAATTTTCTCAATTTCATTTATTTTAGAATATTTTTATTTAGATATTCATTTAAAAATAAAAATGAATTTCAAGATGTATTTTATTTTTAATATTGATAAACATTATTAAAAATTTATATCCGTGAATTAGATATTAATTATGTGATTAAGGTCTGGTTAAAATTTTTAATAGTTAATTAAATTATTAAGGTGTATTAAAACTTTCTGAAGATTGATAATTATAATGATTCTATTGATTAATAATTATTTAAATAAAAAAAAACAAATGAACATTCCACTTCTGATAAAAATTATTATTCAAAACTGAAAAAAGAGATTAATCAAATATTTTATTATATTAATATCAGCACTCAATGCCAAACTCTTTGAATCGCGGACTAGCAATTATTATTCATAGATTATGGAATTTTTCTTTATTAATGATTATATTTCTAACCGATTTTTGCCGCATATGCGGATTATGGTGGTGTCTGGGGGTGTCGTAGAGTGCCATCAAGTGTCTAGGTTTTCCGGGATTTGAAAGAATAGAGAAAAATCTCTGATTTTACTCAATTTTTTTCAATGAAAAAAAAAAAACTGTTGTTAGCTTTTCAATAATTTAAAATAATTGAACAAACCCAAATATTTTACTCAATTTTTTTTTGAATTAAAAAACAGCTAGAAAATTTTATTTTTTGTTATCTTGTTTTTTTGGAAAATCTATTGATTTTTTACAAATAAGTAGAAAAATCAAGAAAGTTTAACAGTAGTTTTACAGAATTCAAAATAATTCGTGATATATATAGAAATATATTGATTCAATTCTTTTGAATATTGGAAAAGTAAACTACTTTTTTTTTTTTTAATTCTTATTTTTATTTTGAAAATAAACTAAAATTCAAAATTTTCCACGCAGTTAAAACGTTCCAAACAATCACAATAATACAATTTCATTGAAAATGGAGATAATTTTGATTTTTGCTAAATAATGAAAATCATTTTTTCATCTTTTAGTTTTTGTTTTCATTTCATTTTTTGAATTACGTAATTTTTTTCGTTTGATCAAAATTTTTTTTAACGATTGATATTATGTTAAAGTTGAGTTGTTCAAAAAAGAAGAACTCAAATAAAATTAGTTGGTAGTATCTAACTTTTGATCGATCAATATTCCTAATAGAATTTAAACAAATTTACTATTGTATTTTTTTTTTTTGCTCTCTCCAAAATTTTTAACACATCCATGATTTATTTATATTGATAATTATTTATTTATTGTTTTGTGTGTATTGTAATTTATAAACAAGTGTTAACATTTCAATTAATGAATGGATCTAATTTAATAAATCTTCTTGAATTGGTTAAATAAGTTTTTTTTTTTTCAAAAATCGAATTTTGGTGTTTTAAAAATTTTGAATTGGGATTTACATTAATTTTTTAATGAAAAAAAAAAATAATTAAAAAATAAACTAAATTCGTTTTTATTTTTTTTTTTTTTTTTTGTTGTTTGGAGTTAATTCGGGGATATATTATTATTATAAATAAACACAATACTATGAAAAACTGATGCTGTTTTTTATAAATTTTAAAATATTCGTTTTATTTCACCAATTAAATAAAAAGTTTGTTCCAGTGTTCAGTATTAAAAAGAATTGGATATAATTTTTTATTTCACAGCAATTCTTTTAAGTTCCCAAATCCCCGAAAATAGTGTTAATTGTTTATTTGAGTAAGAGGAATAATATAATTATTTTATTATCTAATTATTTCCTTATTTTTCTTCTTTTCATTTATGTATTTTGATAATTTTTTCTGTAAAACCTGTAAAAATAATGATAACTTAATATTTTATTATTTTTTTATTAAATTTATGATTTTTCTAATTAAGGAAACAAATGTTAGGTGTTCCGACAATGTAGAGGTTATTAGTTGAAAAACTTGGAGTTTCAAACAGTAAAAAAAATAAACAATTTGATGAAAAAATAAAAATGTTTTGAGGTTTTTGATTTTTTCGATTTCTGAATATTATTTAAAATTTTCTAATTTCTGTTTCTTCCCCCAACATTTTTATCTGGTTATTAAATGGGATTTTTTGATATTATAAACTCCAATTTTTTTGAAAGGGGGGATCTTCATCCTGGGGGGGGGGGGTGAAAAGTTATAATACTCAATTTCATAATAAAGGGTCCATGTTACATTTGAATTTTGAATTGCCTTTATATGGTTTTGAAGTTTTTCCCCTCACAATGAAAAGTTTGCAAATAAATAATTATTTCTCTATTTTATTTTTTCGACAGTGTTTTCTTAAAATGGAAAATGAAAATGAAAAATTGGAAAGAAGTAACAGATGAATTAATGGAAAAATTGTTTTCAAATCTGAAAAAGAGATTATATTTAGTTATTCAAATGAAAGGAGAATCGATAAATGGGTTTTACTAATTTTTTAAAATTTCTATTTTTTATGTAATGCTTCTTTCAAGATAAATAACCCAATTTTTTTAACTTTTTTTTTGATACAGGAAGTTCCACTTTTAGGGCACAAACTTTCAACGAAAAACAAGTCTCAAAAAAAATCTCAAATTAAGGCACAAAATTCAGATTCTAGTAAAATAAATTGTAAAAAAAATATAACAAATTTTGTTCCTTAATTTGAGATTTTTTTGTGTCTTAAATTTCGTTGAAAGTTTGTGCCCTAAAAGTGGAACTGACTGTATTTTTGTTTTTAGACAAAAAATAAATATCTCTTGAGTATATAACTGCTTATTAAAATCGATCTTTTTATATTATAATAGATAACTTCAATTAGTAAAAACATTTACTTTTAAATTTGATTTTTAATGTGCCAATGATTTTGAAAGGGAATTTAGTTTTGGAAAAATCATAAATTTAGTCAAAAAAAAAAAACACATTAAATAGAAATTCATCACTTTTTACTAATCTAAATTATGCTTTTCTTTTAATTGCTAAATAAGAAATTATATCGAATTATTCTGAAATTTATATTTTATAAATGAAAAAAGTAAAATATTTATTTATTTATTTTTAATATTAAAAGGTGGTTCACAACAATTACCTGAAATTCTATATTGTATTTCGATTTTTTTTCTATATTAGTTTTAATTACACCTACATTATATCTCAGATGATATTTTTTCTTGAAAAAATAAAAATAAAAATAAAAAATAATTTATTTTAAAACAATGACAAGAAAAGAAAGGAATAAAAAAGTGTAAAAATCTTGTAAAAAGTACAAAAGTGTAAATATGAGATGTTATAAAAAATTGAGTTTTTTCAATTTTAGAGATAAATAACAAGTTCTATACATTTATCCAAATTTTGGTAATAGTAAACGAAACTTCCTTTTATCATTAGAGCTTGAACTGATTTTCAGTATATAATCGTTTGTGAATACCAACCTTCAATTTTATAATTTTTTTTTTTTTTAAAATTGAAAGATTGCTATCAATCAAACGATTATATACTGAAAATCAGTTCAAGCTCTAATGATAAAAGGAAGTTTCGTTTACTATTACCAAAATTTGGATAAATGTATAGAACTTGTTATTTATCTCTAAAATTGAAAAAACTCTATTTGAAACAATATTTCATATTTGCACTTTATATTATCAAATAACTGATTTTAATACTATTAATTTTTTGTTTATAGCTTTGGTATTTAAATAATAATAATGCATAATCTTCAAATTATCAAGAAATTTATTTAAATATTTCTGAAAATAATAAAGGATCAATTTATTCTGCTTTTCAACCATTCAATATTTGGTTTATTTTTCTTGTATTTTTAAAATAAGATTTAAAGTTTCAATGTTATTGGTTTGAGTCGACTTTCAAAAATTCCTTAAAACTGAAAATTTCTTCAAAATCAAACTTTTTTGAAAATGTTCAAAAGCTGGTTTGATCCTAAAATACCCACAAAAAATCTAAGAATCTTTTTAACTGAAAATTTGATAATGAAAAATGAACTTTTTTTTTAAAACAGATAAATCAATTCTTTAAAACTGATAAAAGAAGTTTTTTGAGCCCTTTTAATGGTATTCTTGTGTAAACCATATCCCTATTACCTTTGAGATTAAAAATAATTTAGAGTTACAATTCCCTTAAAAGATTTGTAACAACTAAGAATTTTTTTTTGAGCATTATTAGGTTTAAACAGGTTTCGAAGAATCTTCATCAAATACTTTGTTATTCTTTTTATTTTGGATCATATCAAAAAATATCTAAAAATTTTCTGGATCACAGACCTAATAATGATCCGAATCTTTTTAGAAAAACACAACTTTTCTGAATTATTCATTTTCACTTTAAACTCGCAAAACAGAAGAATTTGAATCATTTTTTTTATTGTTTAAATTTTAAACTAATTTATTATATTATGTCAAACAGAAGAGGCAAAGGTGGTAAAAAGAGACAACGTGGAAAGAAAAACTTTGTAAGAAAAAGACAATTAGTTGAAGCTGGAGAAGGACAAGTCTATGCAATCATTGAAAAAGTCCTTGGTGATTGTAGATTAAAAGTAAACTGTTTTGATGGTATCACACGTGAAGCACATATTAGAGGTAATTTTTCTTCTTGATTTTTCTTGATTCTTTTTAAAAGTAACAAAGGTTTTTCCATGCTAAAAAAAAAAAAAAAAAAAAAAAAAAAGTGAAGGAACATTAAACGTTCATTGATCTTCCTTGTTTTAAAAAAAAGAAAAAGTTAACAACAGAATCCAGTAAAATGTTTTCTTGTTCCAATATTTTCAATTTTTGAAAACACTTTTTTTTTTTTTTTTTTTAATTCTTGACAAAAAAAACCTTTTTTCCTTCGAAAATCTTTTAATTTTTTTTTGCTTTTATTAATTTGTTTTTTTTTTTTTTTTTTATTACAAATCTGTTTCTTTGCAAAAATAGGAAAACTTAGAAGACGTGTATGGATGGGTGTTGGTGACTATGTCCTTGTTGAAGTAAGAGAATACCAACCAACAAAATCCGATGTCCTGGTGAAATACACAGACGACGAAGTCCGTGAACTTAAACAAAAAGGTGAAATTCCAGTCAAAAAAAATAAAGGATTTTCTTTCCAAAAATCTTCAGGTGAAGAAAACGAAAACGAAAAATCCTCTTCAGATTCTGAAGAGATTGATATTAACAAGATCTAGAGATACTCACTCGAATTTTTATTCTTATTTTTTTTTTTTTTGTTTTGAATTAACTAAAAAAAAGTTCTTTTTTTTACACAAACCAAAATGCATCCATTTTGAAAGTAAAAAAAAAAAAAAAAAATAAATAAATAAAAAATTCTATTAGATATTTTAAAAAGCCAATTTTAAAACTAAAGTTTAACAAAGATTAGAAACAACTCTGGACACTTATCTTTTTAAATCAACGAATCTGGCAGTTTTTTTTTCCTTTTTTTCTTTTGAATTTTTTTTTAATCTTTTTCTTTTTCTTTTGACTTTTTTACTTTATTTACTTTTAGAATCTTCTCTTGGTTTTCAAAAAAATATATACACAACAAATGGTTTTCCTAATTTTTTTTAAATGACTTTGAATAAACGCTTCGCCAAATGCTTTCCTTATTTCACAATTTTTATCATTTAAAATCATTTCAAGATCAAAAATGAAACAAACTGTACCATAAATTTGTTTGCATTTCTATTTGCAAAGTATTCTTTTGTTGTTGTTTGATGATTAAATACGTAATTTTTTTTATTTTCAAAAATTTTAATTCTTGAAAAAACAACCCAACAAACAAATACTGTTAAATTCAAATTAACATCAAAATTAGAAGTTTGTCTCAAAGATCAAGAAGGAAGTTTAATTCAATCTCTCGAAACACAATTTCTAATTGTTTTTATTAAGGTTTACAATCCATACCAAGTTCAAGATCGATCAGCTAAGAACCAAATTAATAAGTGGTAACAAACGACACAAGATAATCTTCTTTCAAATTTCAGGGATTGTAAACTTTAAGGTGTTTTGGTTTTGCTAATTACTAATAATGTAAAATATTTGAGAACTTGAAATTAAAATTTTCATTGAAACGACCTCGATTAAAAATTTGTAGTTTATTTTTCCTCTATTTGGAATTAATTTGTTATTTTTATAAAGAAAGGAATGGTTGTGTGAGTTTCTTCTTTTTAAAGTTCTGATCACTAAAGTACAGTTTGTTCAATAACCCGTGTCAAGTTCAATAAATATTTTTTTTTCGACCTTTATTGTGGTTTTTTTAAAAAAGTGTTTTTAAGTGTTGTTTTCCGACTTTTTTATTATTGTTTACTTATTTTTAATTGTTGTTGAAATGAAAAGTTATCAAGAGTGTCTTTGTTTTTAGTAGAAAAGTCTGTCTTGTTAATAATATTGTCCTTCTCGAAGTCATAAAAGAAATTTTTTTTCAAAGTATCAAAGAAATATTTTATCTTCTAATTGAATGAAAAATTGAAAGATCTTGTCATAGGCAATGAAAATTGAGCTTTTTAGTGACTTAATTTCCTCTCATTAAGAAAATTGTTGTTATGAATTGATTTATAAATAATTTGGTCATTGGTAATGTTCTTGTAGAATTTTAATAAGAACAAAATATTTGCTAATTAAATTTTTGATTCAATATGAAATATTCTTTATTGAGGATTCATATCTCATCCAATAAATGAAAAAAAAGAATGTAAACAAATAAATAAAGTCAAACAATTACAAGATATGATTTGAAGACGATTGACTTGAGGAAAAAAGTAAATTGAAATGAATTTTTTTTCTTTTCTTTTTCAATTTTCAAAAAACTTTGAAAAATTTATATCT
The DNA here is from genome assembly GCA_027625915.1 of Anaeramoeba flamelloides. Taxonomy (NCBI): domain Eukaryota; family Anaeramoebidae; genus Anaeramoeba; species Anaeramoeba flamelloides. The sequence continues at coordinate 3,969,789 of JANTQA010000060.1, read as the reverse complement.
CATTTTTTTGATAGTGTCGAGTTATCAGTCAAAAAGTTTTTAAGAAACTGGTTTTATCCTTTTTAGTGTTTATTTTTGTTATTAATCAAATTGAAAGATATGGTTATTGTTGATTTTGTATTGGTTTGTTCAAATTTTGTTGAATAAGATCTCTTTTATGAGGAGACTGGAATTGAAGGTTGTAGAAAAACATTTCGATAAAATGAAATATTGTACATATTGTTTGATATGAAAGCAAGGTTAAACGGAACTATATTTTTTCTAAAACACAAAATAAAAACATAAAACCACAGTTAAAAAAAAAAAAAAAACATTTAAAAAAAAAAAAACAACAGTTATTTCAAAAAAAAACACTAATAATTTTTAAAAACACAAAAAGGGACGACGACACGGGTTATTGAACAAACTATATGGAAAGTTTTTTTAACCTCAAAATTTTCTACTGCAATTTTACAATTTTTAGTATTTCTTCATTGGGTAATAATTCCTCTTATCTCGGAAATATTTCAAAGCTAAAGCAATATTTAAAGAGGTGTGTGTCATAGTTGTTGTTGGGTGTGAGTTTTGAAGATCATTTTTATTGTATCTATTTGAAAATTTCGTTTCTTTTGGATTTTTTTATTTGTCAAATATTACTTTTGATTTTTAAAAAGTTTTTAATTTGATAAATAAATTTAAAAAATGAAATAGAGTGAAACAAAAGACTCAAAGGGAATTCTACCTTGAAATGGAATTAGTATTTAAAAAAGAATTATTTCAGATATCTAAGTAAACTTATTATTGGATGTTTTTTGAGATTGTGGAATGGGATTTTTTTTACAATAAAACCCCTTTATATAATATTTTGAAGAACTGATAGATCTGGCATTTTTCTAATTATAATTCTAGTATTTGGGATAATGAAATCAAATATATATATATTTTTTTTTCAAAATTGGATCATTATTTAAGAATTGATAAAAAACTCGAAGTCGACTCATTTGTTCTCGGAATATCACAGTAAATTGGACTGAATATTTGTCAAAGTTTGGTGAAGAAACAATTCACTACAGTAGAACTCAAAATACTGTGGGTTGAATCAATACTACTGATAAATTCAAAAAATGTATAAAAAATTTTTCATTTCAATTCCCATTTTTTAAATTTTGATAACCCAATTTTCAAAACAGTTCTTTACAAAGAGTATTTCGAAAAACAACAAATTTTACAAAGTTTGTACACACCCAAAACCAATCAGAGTCTTTATTCAAATCAAAGTAAAAAATTTTTCAAAAATTTATTTGAATTTGTAAGTTATATTTTTCGAATACCTTGAGATTCTATTAGGTTTTATTATATCAAATTTTTTGACTTAAGGTAACAGTCCTTAAGAGAGTCAAAAGTGGATCCAAAAACTACAGTGGCGTATATAACCCGTGTTGACAACCTTTAAACCATTGCAAAATTTAACTTTTTTTTTTTTTTTCAGACTTGGATATTTGAAGATAGGAAGACACATAGATTCTTGGTTTGGGGTTAAATTAACTTTTGAGGTTAGATCTTTGATTAACCGAAATTGCTCAATAATAGTAAATACTTTTGTTTCAAAAATTTGGTCATATTTACAAAATTTCTGAAATTAAATTATTTTTTTATATAAATTCAAAAAATAAAATTTTTTTATCATTTTTTTGTCAAAAAATTATATTTTAATCTTTCAATATCTTCATAATTCTTTTTTAAAATATATTTAAAGAACCCAATTTCTTGTTTATATATTGTTGCAATCCGATTGATCTGGTTCTTTTATTTCTAGAGTCAGCCAATTATTTTTACATGAGGTAAATTTTAGTAATGGGTTACAATATAAAACATGGGTTATTTACACAACTGTTGAGTGAAAATAAATTCACAAATTAACCAAAGTTTGTGAAAAAAGTAACTTCTATTTTTGTTTTTGAATTCAAAAAAATCACTTATATGAAAGTAATTTCCTGAAAGCATTATTACTTGTAAACATTATTATAATTACTTTTTTGTTACGAATAATTTCTTTTATTTGAAATCAAATCCTGTATTTAAGAATAAAACTTTTGAAAATTATAACTATACACTTATTAGAATGATGAATAACTAAAATACACCTGTTAAAAATAATTTTCAATACAGAGATCAAAATTACGTGTGCTATAAAATAGAATCCATGTTTTTTTTCTTCTTGTTCCAATGTAATATCCAATAACTACCCAATAGTTAGGTATTTCCAAAAAAGTGTGGCATTTTTTTTTACATTTCATAAAAAATAATCTTTGATAGTGAATATATTGCATAATTTGACATTTCCAAATTAATTTTAATATTAATACCAATTGAATAAATGGCTAACAGCATTTATTTCAAAATATGTTCTTTGAAATATTCTCAAAAATTAAAAAAAAAAAAGAACACTTTTTTTGGCGAAAACAATGTACGACCAATTTCAATCAAAAAACTGGAAATCTAGAAAGGGTATAAATGAAATTTAAACAATTAAATAAATTTATGTGTTATTAATTTTATTTGAAAATTTTTTGAGATTACACAAGTTATGAAAAAAGTTTTTTCAATCAAAAAGAAAATAATAATCCCAAATTTTCACCCCTAAAAAATATCGGATAAAATTGAGATCAGAAAATTTAATATCTTTTATTTATGTAATACAATACCGAAAAACAAATTGAATTATTATCAAAAATTTATTAATGATGGTTAATGATTTTGGATATTTAAATACTTTTTTGATATTGAGTTTAAAAGATATATTTTAAAATAAATTTACACCACTTTATTGGAAATAGCTTAGACCTAATTTTGAATAGATTTTGAAAGTAAATCCCTTGATATTTTCAGTAAAATTTAAATTATTAATGTAATTAGTTGAAAATTTTTTCCTAATATTCTCAAATTTTTTTTGAAATTTTTTGATTTTTTTTTGAAAAATTTATTCTTTTTTTTTGAGATGAGTTTTACAATTTGATCCTTCATTTTTCTAATTTCATTTTGAAATGATAGAAATTTAAGAAACCAGTATTATATTCACTCACGGTTTATTGACAGTTTATATGATCAGTTATTGTAAAGTTCTTCTATAACAAAAAAAAACACGCTTTTTATTATGAAACATTTATTAAACTTTACTGCACTCTTTATTTTAACAACAGTAAAAAAGGAAACATTTTGATTTCATTTTTAATTCCCTCCACGAATAGAGACCAAAAATACCTACACAATTCGTGTGGGGACTTGATTTCTAAATGAAAAGTATGTAAAATGAAGTGTAAATTGTTTCAAATTTATTATTCAAATACGAGTAGAAGGCCAAAACTAACATTGTTGTTTTTCTGAATGTGTCCCGAAGAATTTAGAGTTTTGAAATTTTTAAGAAAATATTTTGGTTTAACAGATTTCTTTCAGGCGGATATCAACTATTATTTGAGGTTTATTATTCTACTGATTTCTTATTTGTTCTTCAAAGGTCAACTTTAAAACATAACTGATATTTCAAAAAAATATTTTGGACCATTCGAAAGAAACAAAGTTTACTTTCGTAAAGTAATTGTTTTTCTACATTCAAACTTATGACCAGATTTTCTAGACTGTGTATCATTTTCTACATCTTAAATTTTAACACTAACCAAATAAATGATTTTATCATCCCTTAATTGAAAATTATTATATTATTTTCAAAATTTACCGAAAAAAAGATTTGTTTGAAACAATCAAAAAGACCAAATTGATCTAAAGAATTTAAGGTTTGGGTCATTAGGGTAAATTTTTTTATTTTCTAAAATGGATTAAAACTATTTAGTAATTTTTATGAAAACCTAGCACCAATCAAAAATTACCCAACCTAGGATGTACGATCGATCTCCAAAAATCAACAACTGAAGATGAGATCATTTTTTGAAAAAATCACCAAAGAGCAACACTCAATTTCCAATTAGAATGGTTAGAATATACAATTTTGAAAACAACAATGTCAGTTTTGAAGTGTCGTTCTTTGGTGCTTTTTGAGATCTATGTGGTTTTTTTTTTTCAATTTTTTTATTTTTCAATTGAGTTATTGTTCTCGTAAAGAATATTACATAATCCTTACTTTGTCAAATTTAGAGGGTGACAAAATAACCACAAATTGGATTAAATCGAATTAAATTGATTAGAAAATTCAAGAAAGCAATTTGTTTTAAATTAAAGAAATTTAACCATTTAGAAATATAGAAAATGAGAAAAGATGAATTTTTTTTTTTAAATTTTGATTTTTTGAAATTGAGAACTCTTTCAAACTTATTTTTCTTGGTTGAATTTATTTTCAAAGATGATCCAATGGAATTTTTTTTTGTTAATTGAATTTTGTTAACCAAGAGAAGGGCTATTTCACACACCCTTTTTGGACTCGGGTCACCCCTTGAGTATGGGGTACATATTCACGGTAAATGACTAGACCCTTAAACTAATTATTTTTAACATTTTTTCTTGTTTTTTTAAAAAAAATTAAAACCCAAACCTTAGGTTATCTTATCTAGAAATTATTGAAAAATTATAACAACATCAAATTCTTACAAAAAATATAAAAAAAATGCGATATATATATAAATTTTTTTTTTTGAGTTTTATTGATTCATTAAATAATTTTAAATGTTTCTGTTTCTTTTTAAAGAAAAATTATTAAAAAAAAAAATGTATATATTAACAAAATGAATTGAAATTATATTCGTTTAGATGAAAAAGATATATAAGTATAATTATACATACATATATGTATTATAGCATGAATGCATATATTATCTTTTCTCATTTTAACGTTAACCAATAATTTTAAATTGCGCCATTTGTTACTGTTTTTAATAATAATAATCTTCTATACCATAAGGCAAGTCCAGGTAAACCAAAAAACAAGGTTGACCAAAATATTAAATTTCCACCGTTTCCATTACGAAGTCCAATGGGTAACTTTGATTGTCCAATAACGAGAAAAATTTGGATAATGAAGGATAAAAACCATTGGAAGGAAAACACCCTGAAAGCAGAGCAAATCAAAATTTCATGCAAAATACCAGAAACGATAAAAACCGCGCCGAATGATATTGTGACACTTACATTTGAATTTTGTAATAAAAATTTGAATATATGGTGAGAGGCGAATTTATGAAACATGACATTCCATTTTTTCCAAAATTCTCTGACGTTATGTGCATTCCACCAATCGTCATAAAATCTATTATCCTTCCATTTCAGAAGTTCTGCTGTTAATTTTAGCATTGCTCTAAAAAATGTCATAAATATACCCCACCAGATCAATTGGATGGGGATTATTAATCGAACAGTATCAAGTGGAAGCATCCAAAAAAAATAATTAGTTGATTCTATAAATATGGGCTCTAAATAGTTAAGGTAAACCAGCCATATTCCTAACAAGCCCAAAATAAAACTGACAAATTTATAACAAATATAAATTTTTCTTCTTTTTTCTTTTTTTTCAAAATTATTTTTATAAATTAAAGTAGGTGCCAATAAAAAATAAAGATAATTGCTAAATTTCGCATTTGGGTTTGATTTAAGGTTTTCTTCAAGTTTATCTGCCGTGAAATACCATGAATGAATTTTTAAAATATAAATTATCATATATAATGTAAGTGCGCCAGCTAAAACTATTAATTTTATAATGAAAAAAAAAATATAATAAAAATAAAAATACGATTTATTACTTGTTTTCGAAAGATGATTATAGATTAATAATTTTGATTTTTTTTTTAAATCTTATACACTTTTCAATTTTTTTTCAAATTGAAACATTTTAATGTGCTTCACACACACACACACACACACACACACACACACACACACACACACACACACACACACACACACACACACACACACACACACACACACACATATATATATATATATACCTGAACTCTGTTTCAGTCAAAGGGGAATCCAAAAAAAAAACATTTTTTTCAAATATCTTTTATTTGTTATAATTGGCCTTTGAAGAACAAATAAAAAATAATCAGAATAATACACATTCAAGAATTGTTGATATATGTCTGAAAGTAAACTAATTAATCAATAAATTTTCTTAAAAATTTCAAAATTTTAAATTCTTCGGGCCACATTGAGAAAAACAACAATGTTCGTTGTGAACTTCGACTGGTATTTGAATAATAAATATGAAACAATTTCCACTTCATTTTCCATACTTTTCTTTTAGAAATCAAGTCACCCAAGCGAAGTAGGTTGGGATTTGTGATTTCTTTTTGAAAAAGGAAATGAAAATGAAGTGAAAATTTTTCACATTTATTATTCAAATCTCGGGATCAAAGATTGAATAGAATTGCAATAGAAATCAATATGATTTCTCAATAATCATTTCCATAGTTTCAATAACCTTAGAATAACACGTTTTTGCCAAGTGACGTTTGATCTTGCAATAAAAAAAATCTTTGCAACTGAATTATATCAAAAAAAAAAAACGAAGAAAAAAAAGTAAAAATGTGAAAAAATGATTTCAATTTTGAAAATTTCCAAAATAAATTTTTTCTTCTAATATCCATGCAAACCCTTTTAACACATGTAATTCACCCTTACAACTTCCCACCCTTGACTGAAAAATAGTTTATATATATCTAGATATATCTAGACTTTACATTAAAATATTATTTTTTGATCCTTATAATGCCCTTTAAAGTATAAAAACATGTACACGCACCTTTTTGTCATTTTTTTTTTTAATGATCTTATACATATATATCATTGAGAAATGAGTGTTTTGTTATATAGTACAATTGTTAATTTTATTTTATAATTAACATTTTTTCTTTCGATTTGAAAATAAGGTATTTCCAAAAAAGTGGGGAATATTTTTTTCTTATTTCAAATAATATTGTTCTTTGGAGTATTTTTATTTGTAAATTGGCTATACCAAATTAAAAGGGAATATTAATACTGATTTTATTCAGTATATGCTATTTTTATTTCACAATATGTTCGTTCAAGTATATAACTCAAAAAATGAAAAAAAATTAACATAATTTTTGTGGATAAAACGAGGTACGACCACTTTCAATAAAAAAAATGGACAATATAGAAAGCATACAATCTTTTTAACGAAGCAAATAAAACAAAAGTTTTAAGTTTTCCATTATATAGAAAATTTATCAAGATGAAATCTCTTTGGAAAAATAAAATTTTTATGATCAAAAAGACAAAAATAAATACAAATTTCCACACCCAAAATATATATCATATAGAATCGAGATCAGAAACTGTGATATCTTTAATTAAAGTATTGCCTTTAAAACAATCAAATTAAATTATTATGCAGAATCAATTTATCATTGTTAATAATTTTGGATATTCAAATAGAACCATTGGAATTGAGTTTTAAAAGAATATTTTTAAAATACATTTGCCTGTCTTATATATGAATATCTTAAAATAGTTTATTTTTTAGTCAAAGACGCCCAGCTGTAACAGGATGAATTGCACGTATCTAAAGGGATTTGATCAATATTAGAAGAAATCATTTATTTTGAATATTTCCAAATTGAAATCAATATTTTGCTTTTTTGCTTATTTTTTTTCTTTTCTATTTTTTTTTTTAATAATGTAATTGTTTTGCAACTTTTTTTTTATTGCAAGATCTCAAGTCACTTTGTAAAAAAGTGTTATTCTAATGTTATTAAAAGTGTGGAAATGATTGTAGAAAAATAATATTTATTTCTATTGAAATGTTAATTGATCTTCAATATAAGATCAAAATGAATGTTGGAATTGTTTTTCTCAATAGGTGCCAAAGAATTTGGGTTTTTCAATTTTTAAGAAAATATATAGATTGATTAGATTTTATTGTAATGGATATCAACTATTTTCAGACGTGCTTTATTCTACTTATTTTTTATTTCTTATTAAAAGCTCATTTATAAAAAAATAATTGTTATTTTGAAATTTTTTGGGGACCTTTGACAGAAACAAAGTTTAACTTTGCCCCGCTTTTTAGGAAATAGTACAGAGAAAATAAATTAAAAAAAAAATGATTAAAAAATGTATAATTTTAGGTGCTTATACTGTAAAAGGCACTTTAATATTTATAAAATCATCACCAACCCAAAAATAGTTTCAATTTTTTAATTATTGTTTTATGTATTTTGGATCTTTAGGGTAAAAACAATTATTTTACTCAATTCTTTTGAATATTGTAAAATCATTGTTAGTTTTTCTCGATTTTTTTGTGGTTTGGAAAATAAATAGATTTATTTGTCAAATTAAAAAAAACTTATGTACTTGACAGCACTTTTCGTTTAAATTTTTGTTTTGATTAGAAAATTGAGAGATTTTCGAACAAAAAATCAGAATTATAAAAAATCCTCGTCCTTCTGCGACACTCTACGAACGCCCAATATTTACCATAAGAGATTTTTTTAATATTTTAGTTTTGTTAGATGAAGTGTAACGTTTTTAAAAATATTGGCTATTATCTATTCAAAAAAATACCTCCAAGTTGAATTGGACGGAAAATTCATTTTAAAAGTAAATTAAAAAAACAATTTTACAAAAAAAAACACGTTTTTTTCTAGACTAGAGATAAATATTAAAAAAATAAAGTACTACCGACTTCTATAAATCCAATAGCACCAGAATTCGAAATTCTGGGATCTTGATTATATTGTGAAGAAACTTTATTATTAAGGATGAAATGTTAATTAAAGTATTAGCTTTATTTAACTCAAAATTTTCATTTTTTTTTTTTTTTTTATATGGGCGATTTGATTGGTTGTTTTGAAGAAAAGAAATTAACTGTTTAATGAAAATAGGTTCAGAGTAACTCTCAAGGATGATAAACCAAAGGTGTTAAAAAATACACATCAAGATTTAGCAACTTAAAATAGTTTGTAAGATTCTAAAAACATAAAGTTTTTCACTTTTTGAAAATAAAAAAAATATTAAAACAAAATTGTTCAAACAAATATTCATTGGATCATCTAGTCGAGTAACAATCCATTTTCATTCTCTTCTTTATCATTTCCCCTGTTTTGTCGTCTTCTTATTCTTCTTATTCTCCCTTTTTTTAATCTTTTTATTTATTTTTATTCAAATTATTTGTCTTTTCATTTAAGGTTGAAGTTTGAAATTGAAATTCAAAGTATTATATGTTTTTATAATGGATTGATGATTGGTAATTCTCCCAAACATTTATTCAGAGAGATCTAAGAAGGAGAAAATGAATTTTTTTTCCCCAAAATTGACTATCCTCGTTTTTTTGATATGAAAAAAATGAAAAAGAAGGTTGAGAAAAAAAAAATCCTTTTGAGAAAATTTCAATTTAGGTTAAAGTGAAAAACCTTGAGACCTTGCTGAGAAGTTTCTATTATTTATTTTTTTCAATTCAGTCAAGGGGTTTACAGGGTTTTAAATTTTGATACAAGATGGCAAAATGGAGAAGGTTCGAAATTTTTAATGACTTGGATTTATCATTTTCAAACAAAAGGCAAATTTGATAAAAGGCACAGACAAATTATTTCTTATTGATCAAACTTCAAAAAAATCCATATTTGGAAAAAAAGAAAAATCATTTTTTTTCAATTAATCAGCATAATAATTTTTTTTTAAATAAAAACAATTTCTTGTTTTTGCAAATTTTATTGTCAAGAAATCGCTGGGATTCACAAGTTCTCACCAAACCTTTACAACCTTATCCCCAATCCAATTTATCTGGTAACTAACAACCGGGGTTTGAAAGAAACAATAAAACATAGGTGTGAAAAAATAATTGTATGGTACCAATATCTTCAAATCCCCATCAACCGAGGAGAATTCAATTTAGTTGTATAATGTAGATTTTAAAAATTCACATTGTATAAAAATCAATGTGGCACAGAGTATTAACTAAATTAATAATTATACTTTTCAAAAAATGGCAAATCCACAATTTGTCCATCATGTGAAACAAAAAAAATTGTCAAACGAAAAGAAACCAATTTTTTTGGGTGCTCTTGCAATGGATATTCTGTTCAAAATATCAAATAGAGTAAATACTATCCCTAAAAGTGTCGTTGGGAACTTTAATCTAAAAAAAAAAAAACAAAAACCAAAAGCAAAAAGACCAAAAAAACTAAGACAAAACCACAACTCCTTCTGTACAAATTGTTTTTATTTTTGAAGACATTGAACAATTCAAGTAACCCAAAGGTCAAAATCCATCGATAATGAGATCTTTTAAAATAAGTGTTGTTTATTGAGAATGTTTGGAATGATTGTCAATTTTTTAGGCTTGAAAATAGTGATTATTTTTCTTTTTCATTCCCAGACTTTTTAATAAGGGTGTTCGGGTTTACGTATCTAAAAATTTCTTCTCGAAATTTTTCATTTAAGGAATTAGTCTCTATTATTTTTTTTTTTGACCAATTTCTAAATAAGGGATTCTTCTCTATAAATATGTTTAATATTAAAAATAAACAGGATTTATCAAAGTAATTTACAAAATATTTTAACAGTCTCTATTAAATTTAGGTAAAAAAATTTAATTGAGATTAGATCCTTAAAAAATACACATAAATTGTTTTTTTTTGATCCAAATTGGAGAATATTTACATCAATCAACATGACCAAACAATTTAAATGAGATTGGATCAAAAGGTGTTGAGATAACTTGGTGAATTGCCAAAGTAGTCGTTAAAAAAAAAAAAGGTTTTTGGAACCAAATGTGGTGTTATAGAGATCAAAAAAAAACACGTGCCCAGATCCATAAAACCTGTGTTTCAAAATAAAAACCCTGCTTATTTATTCTTCTTGTTTCAATTTATTCATTAATTCGATACTCAATAGTATACATATAGTTCAAATCAATTTTGAAGGTAAACCCCCTGGTCTTTTGCAGTAAATTTTAAATTAGGAAGGAAATTTGTTCAAAATTGGTAAACTTTGGTTTTCTTGGAATATAATGATGAAAAAAACTTGTAATTAGGCAACAAAATTCAATTCCTCAAAATAAAACTTTTTGTTATTTTTTTCTTCTAGTTCCAATACAACCTCTTTTTTTTTGTATCTAATAGTATACCGAAGGTAAAATCTATTTTGAAGGTTAACTCCTTGATATTTTGAGGAAAATTTTAATTAAGAATAGAATTTGTTCAATTTTTAATCAATTAACTTTTTTTTTTTTTTGGTAATTTAATTGTTTTTTTGAAGCTAAATTAAAAATTAACTCTATTTTTGAAGGAAATTTAACTGTTAGATCCTTCATTTTAGAATTTCTTTTTTTTTGTTGACGAACTTTTAGAAACAAATAACAAATTTGTTTATCGTTTCTTGTTGGTTTCTTTGATCATTTAATGTAGAGGACTTTTTGAAAAAAAAAAAGAAACATGGCTTTTCTTTATAAACCCTGTCTGGGTTATTTAAACAAACAGTTGTTCTAAAATAGTTTGACTTTTATGTTAAATCTTGAAAGATATGAATGTTACAGCCGTTCCAACCCTACCCTGAAATCTATGATAAACAGAAAATTCGTTTTCTATCCCACACTTTCATTTCTATGACAGGATTTTATGGTTGTGTGATAGCCTATAACAAACCATGAAATTTTATAATAGAGCAAAAATTTCGTTTAGAGAAAAAATTTAAATTTGAATTTTTCACCGCAAACCTTTCTCTCTGGATCAACAATTTACAAAAATTTTTCAATTTTTTTCAATTTTTTTCAGGATCTTCAATTTCTAAAGACCTAAAAATCAAAATGCAAGACCATTTTAAAGAAATTATTAAATTCGATCTTCGATCTTTGGAAGTTTGTTTTGAATTTTTGAATTTGTTTCATAAACAACAAGATTTTTTTCTCAGTCTGAATCACATTAGAATTTTTTAAAAAAAAACTCTGTCAAACCATAAAATCTGTAATAGTGTATAATAGAAGATTTTTTTTTTTTGTGTTTAACAGAGACAAAAAAGTCAATTTCTATGTCTTTCAAATTTCAAGGTAGGGTTGGAACGGCTGTAATGAAGTTTAATTTTATCGCACTTTGAAAAAAAGAAAAATTAATTCGGATAGAGAACTTTTGGAAAACATTTGTTTTAAGTTTTTGAAAGAAACAGCTTTTCTGTTAATTGTAAAATAAAAAGATCAAAATTTTCCTTCAACTTTCCATAAAAACCCCAAGACCAAGAATTAACCAATAAATACTGGAAACAAAATTCTAAAACGAAAAATTAATAATTTAAGCTTCTCTACAGAATATGAAAAATTTGAAATGTTGTATGGTTGTAAAATCTTTTTTTGAAAAGCTGAATGAAAATTTTGTTCAATTTATTTTTGAACAAATAGTAAAATTTTGATTTGGAATTCATGTTTTTTTTAATTAACATTTTTGATGAGGTGGAAAGGAATGAGAAAATTTTTTTTTTTTTCCAAGTTTATTGGGAAATTTTGTTTCTGGCTTTGTTTTCCCATGAAAATTTGTAACACCTGAAACGGTTTGGAACAAAAAAGAATTTTTGTTTTGAAACGAATACAAAAAACAACAAGAATGATAAAAAGAAAAAAAAGTCTATTTGGTATGAGTTGTTTGTCTTTTTGGAAAGATCAATAATAAAGTTTTGAGGAACTAAAAAAAAACAAAAGTGTTTCGACAAGTATTATACAAGCGCTCTTCGAAAATTTTATTTTCCAAGTTTTTTTTTTTTTGAGTGTAAATGCTCTTTCGAGGCTTTTGAAAAAAAAACTGTTTACCTCTCAAAAGTATTTTTTTCGAAATTTTCAAAGTAAAATTAAAAAGTGAAATCAAAGAATGAAAAACAAAAAGTCTTACCTGGGTTCAGAGGAAAATAAAGAGAAATTACAATCAATGTAAAATGTAGGCCAATCACAAACCCATAAAAGGTTTTAAAAATGGATCTTTTTAAATTCAAAGACTCATACAAATTACGTGGATAATAAGAAAAAATTGCCAAGATTGTCGAAATTGCAATGAAAAAGAGAAAGTAATGAACACCTTCAAACAGTGAAGGAATCAAATCAAACCCAAAAGTGAATTGTTTTAAATACTGGTAGTTTTGTGGGTAAATAAAAGCGAGCAATAAATTCGTTAAAGTTGTCAAACCAAACAGAAAAAACATATTACGAACTCCTTTTGGCTTTGGGTATTCTTTTTTTTGATAAGTTGTTTTTTTTTGTTCTCTATTGGTGACGTTTTTCTTATTGTGATCTTCTTTTGTTTGTTCTTTTTCTTTTTCTTTTTGTTTTTCTTTTTCTGTTTCCTTTTCCTTTTCCTTTTCCTCCTCCTCAAGAATTTCTACTTCATTCTTTGCTAACTGTTTTTCTTTTTCAGTAACTTGATCGTTCTTGTTGTTTTCTATTTCTTTTTCAGTAACCTTATTACTTTGTGAGTTTTTTTCAGGAAATGACATTCAAGTTAAAAATAATAAAAAAAATTTATTAAAATTTGAAACAAAAATAAATGATAATTTTATTTTTTGTTTTTCTAACCGAATAAGAAAAAGTCAAACATAAAGTGAAAGGTTATTATCAACACAATGCAAAATTATCTAAAACAATTTATTTTTAATTTTTCACTTTTTGTTGGAAAATTGTAAAATTATTTTGCAAAGATTCCTAAAAAAAATTGACACATTGTTGGAATTAATAACAACAAAATCTCTCTTCCTCAATTAAAAATTCATATTTTTTGGTCTTTTTTTTGTCCAAAATGGAAAAATTACTTGAAATCAATTTGTTTTTGGAATCAATTCTAATTAAACCTTTTATCTCAAATCTTTTACTCGTCCAGTAATTGAGTCTGTTGAAAGTTGAATTTCCCACATGCTTCAATTGTTTATACAAAAAATATCCAAACCGAAAACTTTGTGAATGTAATCAAAAGAGAACTCTTTATGGACTTTTCTTTTTTCGGATTTTGAATTGATACTTTTTTTCCAACTTATCAATTTTCAACAAACATTTAGAAATCAACACACTTATTTTAGTTGATTTACTGACTCTTAAAAAGATTTTTGAACTTGGAATTCAATCATAAAATAGATTTCATTTTTGAAAAAAAGAATAAAGTGGAATTATTTATCTTCTCTCAATTTTAATTTGTATGAAATTCAAACAAAATATAAAAATTCTAAATTCTCAGAACCAAATTATAGTTGTGAAGTAGAATAGGAACAATTCATCCATTTAAGAGATTCTGTTCATCAGAGATTAGACTCGAATCAAAGGAGGTTGTAAATGTGTGTAAAAAAGATTATTGAAACTATTACTCAAATAGCCAAAATAATTTTTTTAAATCTTATTGCACAACAAATTATTTGATTTTTTACTAAAGATCACTATTAAAAATATAGAAATTTTTTTTTAATTCCTTTTCCAATTCTAAAAATAGAAACTAAAAATAATAGTATTCCGGTATTTAATAATTCATATTAAGAACTCCCTATAGTTACTATTTTTTTTAATTTTTTATTAATTTCAAAGAGTAACCAAATTACGATCGAATAAAACCATGAATAATAATTAGTATTGTTACCTTTTCTAAAAAGTTAATTGTACTGTCAATATATTTCCAAGTTTTCAGAAATAATTTATTCAAAAGAATCTCAAAGTTAATTATTTAATACTATAAAAAAACTAAATTTTTTTAGCAACTAATCTACATTTGGCCACAAATTTAAGAAAGATATTTTGTAACTTTGAAAACTGAAGAAAAGATAATTCATCCTTTAAATTTTTTGCAAAAAACAGATTTTTTTCTAAAAATTTGTAGGTTTTTTTACTAATACAAAAATTAATTTTAATATATAAGATCATCCAATAGTACTATTTTACTAATCAAAAATTTAGAGACTTTTTACCTTTTAACACTAATGTGGTTTACTTTTAATAATAACTTACTTTGATCTTAGATTTATGGATTAGTAGATTCTAACCCCTTTAAAGATTTTATTGGATTTTTCTAACTGTTTATTTATCAGTTCCACTTTTAAGACAAACATTGAAAAAAAAATCACAAAAAATTTTAAATTAAGGTAGTAGCAACAGGTTACTTATTTTGAGTTACTTGCTTTATTTCAACTTAATTCAATAGAATAACTTCTTACAATAAGTTACCGAACCATTAAATAAATGAAAGAGTATAATCTTTACCTGAATAATATCTTTAAATATCAAGTTCCACTTTTAAGATACAAACCTCAACTAAATTTTAGGCGCAAAAATAATCTCAAATTAAGGTGCAAAATTCAGATACTAGTAAAATAAAATTGTAAAAATAAAAAATTCCAAATTTTGTGTCTTAATTTGGTTTTTTTTTGTACCTTAAATTTTGTTGAAAGTTTGTATCTTAAAAGTGGAACTGATGTATATGAATAACCAACTGTACCAGTAAAAAATGGAGATTAAAATAAGTAAAATATTGACCCAGAAAAAAATAAATATAAAGTGTTTATTTATTGATATTATATTAAAAAAAAATAATAAATTTAATTGTTCTTTACTTGGGTTTATTTTTAATTATACCAGGAAAAACATCTTATGTGAAAACTTTGGACAAAATAAATTACAAATATTTCTGAAGAATTATTCAAAATAAAATTTTAATTCCAATTCTGATCAAATTCTACTAAATTCTCGTTTTAGTTAAGAAAATATGATATTTTTTTGGGATTTATTTCGAAAAAAATGTTTTATAAGATTTATATGTGTCATTGAAAAATTATTTATTTTCGATCAAATTATAAAATCAAATAATTCAAAATAAGGATTAGAATTTTTAACAAAATTTTCTTTTATTTTGAGTTGAATTTTTGCAAACTTTTTATTGATTTTGATAATTTAATTCCTTTACTTTCACCCTTTAGTGATATTTTTGTTTTGGTTTTATTTTGATAAAAATATGAACCTATCAAATATTCTATGAAAATACCCAAAAAATTTTTAAAAACTAAAAAAAACTTATTAAACAACTTCGAAGAAATTCTAGTCTCAATATATTCAGTTTAAAGTTAAATTTGTAATTTTATTCTAGAAAAAAATTTTTTTTCGGAAAATATCAAAATTCAAAAAATTTAAATTTTAGGGAATAGTATTTAACCCATTTTGTGTTCAAGGAATTGGTACTGGAGATGATTGTAAAATTTCTAATCATTTTGAAATAGTATTAACTAAATGAGAGATAATGTACTTGGAATTGAAAATTTCTAATTGTGTATCATTACACATAATTTTGTAATCTTGTAAACAATCTAAAAATAACCAAGTAATATCTCATCGTATACTGATATACCCATACCTTACACATGGTGACCCAAACCAAATCTTATTTTAACTTCTGATTCCAATAAAGGAAACTGGTTTAATCAAAACATACAAACCCACACCAAAACAAACCTAACACAGTACCCTGACCAATAACACTCCGGTAGACACATCCACTTGCCGCGGATAAGCATAAAAATTACTCATATATATTCAAAAGGTACCAAAACACCTTTAGAGGCGTTTAAAGTAGAAAATTCTAAAAAAAATATTTATCTGAAAGCAAAAATGTTATTTTACCCTTAAACTGAGTATATTGTCACTAGGGACTTTTCGAAGCTGTAGATAACATTCTTTTATGTGGTTAAAAAATTTTATAGTTTTTTCGATTTTCAAGTATTTTCAGGATATTTCATATACCCTAGAATAATTTGAAAATAGACTATTGAAAATAAATTTTTAAAAAATTGGTATTGGGTAATTAATAATAAAATAATTTGGTAATATTTTCAAGGCTATGGATTGTTGGGTTCACTATCTAAATTAAGAAGGAAAAAAAAATATTGGAAATTATTCTTTGTTTGAATTTATTTTTCATTCTTGTTTTCAACAAATTTATATGAAAAAGTGATCTTTCTTGTTTGGTCTTCTAAAAGAAATTATTTATTCAAATACACATCTTTTGAGGTATATTTTTTTTTGGTTTAATGTTTGATTAATTTCGCTCCTTCGTATAAAAAAATTTCTAGATCCACAATCGGAATTTAATAAAACCAAAATTTATTCAAAAAAAATATTCAAAAAACAGAGAAATTACAGTTTCAATTCTGAACTAATTTTAGGTTCGCCTACTTTTGAAAAATAGAACAGTGTATCAGATTTTGGTTTCAAAGCATCAATATCCCAGGGAACTCATAAAAAATTTTTATAGCAAGGTCCTTGAATTAAAAAATTTTCAAAATAGTAAAATGAATATACTTCCTATAGTTACTGTTTTTTTGGAATTATTTTTTATAGAATTTATTATTCTCAAATACAATTTTTCTGTAATTTAATTAGGAATTGGAAACATTGAAACGAAAAACCCAAATACTACTCTATTTGTAAAAATTATTGTTAATTTGTCAATCCAGCGAATTCTGTATTTCTCGAAAAAAATTTTTAAACTATCAGTAGAAACAGAGTAGAAAATGTTCATTTCTTTGTTTTTCAAATTAATTTTTAATTATATTTACGATTTTATTTTTTAATTTACAGTCAATTCTACTTTTAAGACAAAAATTTCCAAGGAAATTTAATAAACAAAAAAATCTCAAATTAAGGTACCAAATTCAAATTCTAGTCAAATAATTTGTAAAAAAACTTTTTCAAAAAATGTGTCTTAATTTGAGATTTTTTTGTTTATTAAATTTCCTTGAAAGTTTTTGTCTTAAAAGTGGAAATTACTTTAATAATTTTTCTTGATATTTAAATATCAATTAAGCCTATTATTAGACTTCAACTGTAAACTTTTTTTGTGATACAAACTGATTTTTTATGATTGTAAAAATTTACTTATAGAAGTAACCAACATAAAATTACCAAAAATTCCCTTTTTGCAAGACTAATAAAATTAAAACAGAGTTTAAGATCGATCAGATAAGAATTTTTATAACATACAATTAAACCGATTATAAGATTATATTTTTTTCTAAAGATTCATGGATTCTTAACCCGTATTCATATACAACCAGTACCTTTTTTTTAAAAAACTTTCAAAGAAAATCAAGGAATTAAAAATTAAAAAAACAACACAAAATTCGGATTAGAGTAAAATAATTTGTGTAAAAAAAAAAAATACCAAAAAAGTTTACTTTAATTTGTGATAAATCTATGACTAAAATCTCATTGAAAGTTTGTGTTCAAAAAAGGAACTGACTGTAAAGGTTTAAATTGAGGATAGATATGTCTAAAATAAAAAATATTACAATCCAATGTAATAATATTCTAGCTCAATTGTTTTTTATTCCTAAAAAAATCAAATAAAAATCACATTGAACAATATTCGATTGAATGTTTTCATGAATAATCTATATTCCAGGGGAACTTTCCAAAATTATTTTTATAATTACTTTTCTAAATACAAAAAAAATGGAAATCAATAACATAGTATTTGAATATTTCAAGACTCTAAAGTCAACTATTTTTCGATTTTTTTTTTTTTTTTACATTTCAAGATTTAATCAAATAATTAATTGTTGAGAAAACCAAAGAAATTATGGGTTGTTTTTCATTTTAATTAAAACTATTTATATAATCAATATCTTTTACCCCCCCTTCAAAATTAAAAAAAAAAAAAATGATAATCATTATCCTTCAAATATACAAAAAAAAAATTATCAAAAGAATTGATATATTGATAATTTGGGTTTTGAAAACAAAAAATATTTTATACACTGATCTACATTTCAGAACAAATTTTCAAAAGATATTTTGCAACTTTGGTGTCTGAATATTGATAATTCTACCCTTAAATTTGTGACCAAATACAGATTTTTTTGATAAATTGTTGAATTTTTTACTAATACAATGGATAATATGTGTATAATGAAATCAACCATTAGTTCATTTTTATACAATTAAAACAATCAGAATTAATGAAATTGACCCAATAACAACACATTTTAATCTTAGGCTTCTCCTTGGTAAACATTAATCCCTTAAAAAAGGACTTTTTCCAAAAGAAAAGTTTAAAACTATAAAAAAAAAATTAATTTAAAATCAAATAAAAAAAATTTGAAAATTTATTTTTGTAAAATAATCCCCAAAAAATAATTTTGTTTTTTTTATTATTTTACAAATACATATCCATATTAAAAAAAAATATTAGCCATAGAACTATAATATTTTTTTTCAAAACACAATTAAAAATTCTAATTTAAAAAAATAAAAAAAGATTTAAAAAAATTCATATTTTACCATAAATATGATTAATTTGAATAATAATCATAAAAAAAAAAATAATGTTTTAATTTCATCATCAAATGAAACCACCTGAATTGAATAATATCCAAAAAAATGTTTGGAATATTATTAATGAAGATAATCAACTTATTTTTTTTATTTATTTTATTATTATTTTTTTATGATTGGAAAAAATTATTTGAAAATTATTTTTTTTTTGATTTTATATAAACCTATAACTTTTTTATAATACTTATATATTATTTAAATCAATTAATGCTAAAAAAGGGGGGAAAATAATTATAAATATCTGTTTAAACTCAATTCTAATAAAACAATTTCAATAAAACACAATTTTTCATTATTTCAGTATTCCCTTTTTAACGACCCAATTTGTTTTTTAGAATGAAATTATCGTATTTATTATTTTGATCTGGAATAAATCTGCTTATTCATATTCGAGTTTGACCTGTAGGAAATAATAAATGATATATTGAAGCAGTATTAGATGAAAGTTCAAAGTTCCAAGATCGACGATTAATTTCAATCAAAATCCTAAAGTTTTTTGATGAGTAGACTCTTTTATTGTTGACTAAATCATTTGTTCTATCAGTTTTTAGAATTATATTAAAACACTACCAAGTTTAACAATCTCTATTTGAATAACACAAAGTTTTGA
Organism: Anaeramoeba flamelloides; assembly: GCA_027625915.1. Classification (NCBI taxonomy): domain Eukaryota; family Anaeramoebidae; genus Anaeramoeba; species Anaeramoeba flamelloides. The sequence goes on along the minus strand of JANTQA010000060.1, from coordinate 3,949,894 downwards.
TATAATTTTTCAGAAACTTTGTTTTACATCTTAGTATCCTTTTTTTTTAAATTTGTTCAATATTTCTTATTTCAACCAAAACTGTTTTTTTTACCAAATATTGGCAATATCAGAAGTTATTTTTTATTAAAGCAGTGTAAAATTCAGTTGGTTTCCTTTTTGATAAAGTATGATATTTTCATTTTTTTTAATATTTTCTTTTTTTCCTTTTTGTTTACAATATTACTCTTAAAAACATTTACTTTGTGACAATTTCTCGAAGTGAAGTATATTTCTATTACAAAACCAGTAATAACAACACGGAAAAAAGAAGAAAAATATAAAACAACCAAAATTTAAAAACATAAATAAAAATTAAAAATTGATATTTATTCTTTTAATAAAAAAAAAAATGTAAAAAAAAAAGTATGCTTATTTATATTAAATAAATCGAATCAAAATAAGAATTTAATTTATTTATATATTCTCTATTTTTTAAAAAAATGCAGCTATATACAAAGATTATTGAAATATTATGTTTATTTAATAATTTTTCATTTAAAATTTATTTAAACATACATACCGAATTAATATTTTTCAAGATCAAAATATTTTAAAGAGAGAAAAGAAAGCATTTGAATTTGAAATACCCAAAACAAAAAAAAAAAAAAAAAAAAGGGATTTTTTATGTTTTTTTCTTAATTCAAAAATCCTCTGCAATTTGAAGCACCACATAAGCAAGGTATTTTTTCACTTTCAGCTTCTTCTGTAAATGCATAATCAAAGCAAATTTCATTTCCAACTTTTATATCCTTGATTGCGTAAAAGACAATTTTTTTATTGCCTTCATGCTCAATAACCTGTGCCACGCAATTGGGGTCACACGAATGGTTGATATACTTTGCATCATTGCCACTCATTGTGGAATCTATAACTATTTCGTCGTCGATGGAAAACATGTAAGAGTCCCCCATTCCTACTAATTGGTAGATCTGTTCTCTTTCCTCGCAAATTCGCTGTCGTATTATTTCTCCTGTATATTCAATTATCATGTTGCCCTTTTCTATGGGCTCGCCGGCAAATAAGCCCCAATTATGGATTTTTGATTTTGCACAAATTGTTTTTTTCTGTCTTGATTTTAAAGCACTCGGCCGGAATGCAGACAGGCTGGATAAAGGATCAGATCCTCGATGGGCGCGATATTTGTACCTATTATCTCTTCCCGTTTTTTTATAAAACCAAGATGGCAGCGTTCTCCATTTATTAATCGTGCCCCTTTTAACCAGTTTAATTCCTTCTTTCCAATCAAAGTGATTTTTTGGTTTGAAATTTTCTGCACGGATAGACAGTTTTTCGTTACACATAAATTTATTAGATATAATTGTTGTTTCTGTTTTTTCTTCCGTTTCTGTTTTGGTTTTTGTTTCAGTTTGTGCTTTTGCAGCTACATTTGGATGGACTTTCGACTGAAATCGATAGAGATTTTTACTACCAATTCCCATGCCACCGCCGCCGCCGTTTCTTGACCTTGTCCCCCTTCGCGCCCCCCTTCTTGACCGGCTTCCATTTCTCATCTGAGTTCCATTAAGTACCTCGGATTTTTTCCTTTTCTTTTTTTTTTCATTACCAGTTTTTAATATTGTTTTAATCGTTGGTAGCATTTCTTTATATTTTTCAAATTCCTTTTCAAGATTTAATTCTTCTTTTGATTTTTCAATTTTAAATGAAGGCATTTTTACAATTGGCAACCAACTATATTCACAATAAGTTAGATCTAAAAATGGTTCAAATGGAATAACATGCTTTAATTCCTTTATTTTTGATTTTGAAAGGGTATTATTATGAACCACATTTGGATTAACCTTTGAATTTAAACTGTGATTTTGATTAATATTTTGAGTGTTTATCTGTGGTTGAACAAATTGTTGCTTTATTTTTTGCTGATTTTGCTGTTGCTGCGTTTGCGTTTGCGTTTGTGTTTGCGTTTGCGTACCTGTAAATGTTTGTATTTGCTTATTAATCTGAGTTTGAAACCCATTTTGAAGTACAGTGTTGTTTTGAAATTGATTTAATAATGGATTTGGTTTCTTTGTTTCAGGGAATATTATTGCATTATAATTTTGTGGGAGATTTAATTGTTTTGCTACTTGAGGTTCAAAGATTGTCTTTTTCTTAATAATCTTATCATCCCAAAAACTTTTGGGTTTCTGTTCAAAATAAGTTTGTTTATCAATGATAACAACTTGATGTTTGCTCTCTTTCTTTTTCTTTTTTGAACTTTTCTTTTTATTTTTGCTCTTTTCATTTTTATTCATTTTTTTTACATCGCCATTGCTTCTAAATTGTTTAACTGTTTGAACCAATTCTTGATTGCATAATTTTAAATCCTGATTTTTTTCTTCGCCTAGTAATTGCTGCCCTCCATAAGTTTGTTTGTTTTTTTGGTTAATTGGGATATTATCAATAATTGTAATTAAATTTCTTTTTCTTTTTGTTGATTGGTTTAAAATATCATTATTGGCTTTTTTTTCATTTTGATTTATTAAATTATTATCAAGATCTTCAAAAAGTTTTCTTGAAACAAGTTTTTTTTGAGAGTTATTTAATGAATTATTTAAACCTACATATTCCAAATTTAATTCATTATTATTATGGAATTGATTAAAATTATTTTCATTTATCAATTCTTTTGATTTAGTTTCTTTTTGGTTTAATTGCTTTAAGTTTTGTAGAATTTGTAAGAATTCATGTCCTTGTTCTATTTGCTGGAAAATAGGTAATTTCTGCTGCTTCTGTTTTTGAAATAATCCCATTATTTGTTGTGCTTGCTGTTGTTTTTCTAATTCTAAAGTTTGTTGTAAAATTTGTTTTTGAAAAGGAAAATTTTGCTGATTTTTTAATTCTACTCTTTTCTGTTGTTGTTGTTGTTGTTGTTGTTGTTGTTGTTGTTGTTGTTGTTGTTGTTGTTGTTGTTGTTGTTGTTGTTGTTGTTGTTGTTGTTGTTGTTGTTGTTGTTGTTGTTGTTGTTGTTGTTGTTGTAATTGTAAGCTTTGTTGATCCAATTCTTCTTGAAATTGTATTTGTTGTATTTGTTGTAACTGTTGTAATTGCTGAAACTGTTCGAATGGTTGTTTTTGAAATGGAATATTCTGTTGGTTTTTTACTTCTAATACTTGTTGTTGTTGCTGATCTTCATTTTGTTGTTGCTGTTTTATTAATTCTAATTCTTCTTGTATTTGTTTCTGAAAAAGTTTTTGTTGTTCTTGTGGTTTTAATTGTGTTTGTTGCTGCTGCTGTTGTTGTAATTGATATTTTTTTTGTTCTAATTCTAAAGTTTCTAGTAATTGTTGTTTTTGAAATGGAAAATTTTGCTGATTTTTTAATTCTAATGTTTTTTGTTGTTGTTGTTGTTGTTGTTGTTGTTGTAATTGTAAGCTTTGTTGATCCAATTCTTCTTGAAATTGTATTTGCTGTAATTGTTGCAACTGTTGTAATTGTTGTTTTTGAAATGGTAAATTCTGTTGATTTAATTCTTCTAATACTTGTATTTGTTGCTGATCTTCTTTTTGTTGTTTCTGTTTTATTAATTCTAATTCTTCTTGTATTTGCCCATGGATAGGTAATTGTTGCTGTTGTTGAAACAATTCTGATGTTTGTTGTACTTGTCTTTGTTTTTCTAATTCTAAAGTTTCTTGTAAAATTTGTTTTTGAAATGAAAAATTCTGTTGGTTTTTTAATTCTAATATTTTTTGTTGTTGTAAAATTTGTTTTTGAAAAGGTAAATTCTGTTTATTTAACTCTTCGAGTAATTGTATTTGTTGCTGTTCAATAGGTAATTGCTGTTGATGTTTTTCAAATTCTTCTTGTATTTCTTGTATTATTGAATTCAATGTTTGCTGTTCTTGCTGTTGTTTTTCTAATTCTAAAGTTTCTTGCTGTTGTTTTTGAGAAGGTAAACTTTTTTGATCAAATTCTGCTTGGAATTCTATTTGTTCTAATTGTTGTTGTTGATTAGGATTTTTTTTTTGAACTAATTCAACTTGTATTTGTTTCTCAATAAACTTTTGTTGTTTTTGTGGTTTTAATTGTGATTTTTGCTGTTGTTGCTCTGATTGTTGCTTTTCTTGTTCTAATTCTTCTTGCTTTTGTTGATGAAACAACAATTGTTGTTGTTCTGGTAACAATTCTAATGTTTGTTGTTCTTGATGTTGATTTTCTAATTCTAAAGTTTCTTGTAAATTTTGTTGACTTTGAGAAGGTAAGCATTGTTGATCTAATTTCGCTTGAAATTCTATTTGTTGTAATTGTTGTAATTGCTGTAATTGTTGTAATTGGAAAGGAAAATTCTGCTGATTTTTTAATTCTAATGTTTTTTGTTGTTGTTCTTTAGAAGGTAAGCTTTGTTGATCAAATTCTTCTTGAAATTGTATTTGTTCTAATTTTTGTTGTTGATAATTATGATTTTTTTGTTGATCTAATTCTTCTTGTATTTGTTTCTTAATAATCTTTTGTTGTTCTTGTTGTTTCAATTGTGTTTGTTGTTGGCGTTGCTCTGATTGTTGCTTTTCTTGTTCTAATTCTTCTTGTATTTGTTCATGGATAGGCAATTGTTGTTGTTCTGCTAACAACTTTAATGTTTGCTTCTCTTGCCGTTTTTTTTCTAATTCTAAAGTTTCTTGTAAAATTTGTTTTTGGGAAGGTAAACTTTGTTGATCAAATTCTGTTTGGAATTGTATTTGTTCTAATTTTTCTTGTTGCTTATTATAAACTAATTCTCCTTGTATTTGTTTCTCAATAAACTTTTGTTGTTCTTGTTGTTTAAATTGTGTTTTTTGCTGTTGTTGCTCTGATTGTTGTTGATATTGTTCTAATTCTTCTTGTATTTGTTGGAAATTAGGCAATTGTTGTTCTTCTAACAATTTTAATATTTGTTGTTCTTGCGGCTGTTTTTCTAATTCAAAAGTTTCTTGTAAATTTTGTTCTTGAGAAGGTAAACTTTGTTGATTAAATTCTGGTTGAAATTCTATTTGTTCTAATTGTTGTTGATTAGGATTTTTTTTTTGAACTAATTCTTCTTGTATTTGTTTCTCAATAAACTTTTGTTGTTGATGTGATTTCAATTCTATTATTTGTTTCTGTTGTTGTTTTTGCTGTTGTTGAAATTGTATTTGTTGTATTTTTTCTAATTGTTGCTGCTGTCTTATTTGTTGTTGTTGTTGTAATTGTTGTAATTGTTGTTGTTGTTCTTCTTCTTCTTCTTCTTCTTCTTTTTCTTCTTTTTCTTGTTGTTTTTGTTGTTCTTTTTCTTGTTGTTTTTGTTGTTCTTCTTCTTCTTCTTTTTCTTCTTCTTCTTGTTGTTGTTCTAATTGTTGTTGCTGTCGTTGCTCTAATTCTTCTTGTATTTTTTGTTCTTGCTGTTTTTTTTTGAATTCTAATGTTCGTTGTTCTTGCAGAATTTGTTTTTGGGAAGGTAAACTTTGTTGATCTAATTCTTCTTGTATTTGTGTTTGTTCAAATTGTTGTTGATGATTGTGATTTTTTTGTTGATCTGATTTTTCTTGTATTTGTTTCCCAATAAACTTTTGTTGTTTCTGTGGTTCTTCTTCTTCTTCTTCTTCTTCTAATTCTTCTTTTTCTAATTCTTCTTCTTCTAATTCTTCTTCTTCTTCTTCTATTTCTTCTTCTTCTTCTTGTTGTAATTGTTGTTGTTGTTGTTGTTCTTCTTCTAATTCTTCTTCTTGTTGTTGTTCTTCTTGTTGTTTCTTTAATTCTATTTTCTGTTGCTGCTGCTTTTGTTGTTCTTGTTGTTGTTTTTCGAATTCTAATGTTTGTTGTTCTTGTAAAATTTGTTTTTGGGAAGCTATATTTTGCTGATCTAATTTTTCTTGTATTTGTATTTGTTGTAATTGTTGTTGACGATTTTGTTGTAACTGTTCAATAGGTGATGGTTGTGTTTGTTGTTCGAATTCTTCTAGTATTTGTTGACGAATAGGTATTTGTTGAGCTTTTAATTCTAATGCTTGTTGTTGCTGTTGCTGTTGCTCTCCCAATTCTAATGTTTCTTGATGTTTTTTTAGAATTTGTTTTTGAGGAGGTAAGCTTTGCTGATCTAATTTTTTTTGTAATTCTATTTGTTGTATTTGTTCTAATTGTTGCTGATTAACATGATATATTTGTTGTTTTAAATCTTTTTGTTGTTTATTATTTTGTTGCTGGGGGTTCTGTTCTGATGATTGGCTTTCAAGAGATATTGGCGATTTTTTTTTTGAAGAAGTTAATAAACTATGATTGGAAAATAATAAATTTTGTGTTGTTTCATTTTCTATTGGTTTTTCTTTATCCATTTTATCATTTGTTTCTTTTAATTGATTATTTATTGATTTATCAATTTTAATTTCTTCTTCTTTATCTGTTGTATTTACTTCATTCTTCCCAATTTCATTATCTTCTGATAAATTGCCTTTAAAGTTAATCTTATTTTTTATAGTATTACTTATTGGTTGATTTTTTGTCGAATTTATATCAATATCTAATTCATTTTGTGCTACTGTTTTGTTGAAAGATTCTTTTAAATTAATTCCATTATTTAAAGAAAATATTTGCTGTGTTTTCAATTGTGGGATAGGAAGTGCTTTAAAATTAGTATTGAGAAAATACAAACTGTTTAATAATTTACCAGAGCGGTTCCTTAAATTATTGTCTGGATATTCTAAAATCCAATAATTGTGAATATTATCAAACGTCAATTTTTTACCATAGGTTAAAACACATAATTTAAATATTTCATTTTGAAATTTTTTTTTCAATCCTTGGATTTTCAAAGTCTTATCTTGAAAATTATTTAAATTTTTTGAAATATTTTCAAATGGATCCATTTCAATATTATTGTTTGTCTGTTTATTCTCAAGATTTATAAAATTATCCTTCACATTCACATTATCATTATTATTGATTTTTGGTAGTTTTGGATATTTATTATTTTGGTCTACTGAAATCTGATTATAATGATTTAAATAAGAAGGTTTATTAATTACATATAAATTAGGTTTGGTTCTATTTGATTCATTTGTTTCAAAATTATTTTTTAAAATTTTGTTGTTGCCTTGAAAGTTTCCGGAATTATTTAAATCAATGCTTTTAGACTGGTTTAATTTTTGAAGAGCTTTTGTTCCTTTTTTATCATCAATATCAATATTATAATTATATTGCGAATTTTTATTAATTTGATCGAGTTGTTTGTTATTTTGGTTATTATATGATGATGAGTAAATTGATTCTTCAATGGTCCTTGGTGCTTGATTTTGGACTATTTGTGGCTGTGAAAATAAAAAATTATTAGTTCTCGTTTCTAGATTTTTTTTATTGGTATTGATACCAATTTGTGAATTAATATTACTTTGATTTAATATTGTTTCATTATCTTTTAGATTTCTGTCTGCCAATATATCCAAATTATTATTTTTTTCTTCAAAAAAAGTTCGATTAATATGTTGGCTTTGGGTATTATTACTTTCATTTTCATCTTCAATTTCCATATCTATTTCCATATCTATTTCCATATTCATTTCCATTTTATTTTCATTAATATTTTTTTGATTATAACTCATTTCAAACGATTTTATTTGCTCATTATTATCAATTGATTCCAAATTTTCGTTTTGATTTAACCTTGGAAAACTTTTATTTTTTATTTCATTTATTGTGCCCTTTAAATAATAGTTATTTCGATTATAATAATTCGATGAATTTGATTCATAATTTTCTTTTTCTTTTTCTTTTCGTTTTTCTTTTTGCTTTTCACTTTCATTTGTTTGAAATGATAGTGATAATTCCTTTTCTGTTCTAGTATTATTTAAACTCCCCTTTCCTTCATCCCCTTCTATTGCCATTTCCGTTTCCTTTCTTCTTTTTTCATTTTCATTTTCATTTTCATTTCGTTTATCTTGATTTCTTTCTTCATTAAATACTTTTTTTTTACTTTTTTTTAGTTCGAAATAACTTTTATCATTTAATTTCTTGTAGTTTTTTTGTTCAACTTCTCTCATCGATGAATGAGATTTTGATGAAATGTAATGACTACTTTGGCGATTGTGATGATTATAATAATCTTTTTGAGATTTATTTGAAGGTAATAGTTTATAACGAGATTTCATTGGCGATCTTGATCTTGATCTTGATCTTGATCTTGATCTTGATCTTGATCTTGATCTTGATCTTGATCTTGATCTTGATCTTGATCTTGATCTTGATCTTGATCTTGTAGATAAAGAGAATGAAGAAGTATAAGGTTTTCTTTTTTGAGGATGAGAATAAGGATTTTTAGATTTTATTCTTGAGTGCGATTTCCATTTTTCAGAATCATGATAAAAATCGATTGTATTGGAATGTGTAAAGTCTTTTTCAGAAGGGGTTGGAGACGGAGAATAATATTTTTTTGAAGACTTTTCTTCTATAACTTTTGGTTTGTCATAATACGTTGTTTGGTTGGTCATTTTCTTTTTATTGATATTTTTATTATCATAATTTTCTTTATTATTATTGTAATTGGTTTCACTAACCTGTTTCTCCTCTTTTTGTGTTCCAATTATTTTCGAATTAAATTGTGGTGGTAATTTGGAATTCGTTTGTTGAATCTCTTTTGAATCTCTCTCGAGATTTAAGTGAACACTAGTTTTCGTTTTTGTGTTGAATTGTTTTTTGTTTTGCGTTTTTGTTTGGGTTTGTAATTGTTTTTGGGATTTTGTTTTTGAAGGCGGGTATGTTGAAGAGTTAGATCTGGAACGTGACTGTGAGTTGGAACGGGATCTTGAACGTGAATGATAATTATTTCTCTTATAATCTTGATTCTTTCTTGAGCGTGGTTCAGTTGGTGATCTAGATCGAGATCTAGAGCGCGATCTATACCTATTCCGTGAATATGGAGGAGATCGTGGAGGTGAAAAGGAACTTCTACGACCGTGAAATTTTTTATAAGAAGACGACGATCTGTGTGTTGTAGGCTTGTGTCTTGAATACCCAGAACTCGCATAGCTGTTTTCATAATCTCTTGATGACGATTTGTAATCTTTACTTCTTGATGCATATGAATGCTTTCTTCTTGAGTGGTATCTATTTTCATTATTGCTACGTAGAAAACTTTCCCTACGACTCATTTCTATTGAATGATATTAATAAATTTTTGAAAAAAGAGAAACCCAAAAAATGAATTGTCTGTAATTCCATTTTAATTTTTTCAAAGTAAAATTTTTGAAATTTTTTTAACTCAAACACTAACATTACAATTACAAGGTATTATAATAAACCTAGCTCTTAAGAAACTTATTGATTCTTATTATGTTCTCTCAATTAAAAGATTACTACATTAATAATAATTTGATAATCTTACTAAAACCTGAAAAGATACCTATTTCTTGTTTTTTCTAGACAATAAATTCATCCAAGTGCTGAAAAAATAATACAGTAGTATTACTGTTAATGGCAAAATAAAAAGATCACAATTTTCATTCAGTTTTCCAAAAAAATCACACCTCTCAAGAATTAAAAAAATCCTCAAAAGTCCCTAATTCGAAAAAGATCAATGAGGAATTTAAGGACTACGTTCCCACCCTTTAGAGGGTTGATTAATTGTGTTATTTCACTTTCGCTTCTCAGAAAAAATTTTCACACAGGAGAAATTGGACAAACAAAAAAAAAAAACTTTTTTTGTCATCTTTACCTTTTCACCAAGACTATTTTTCTTTGTTTTTCGATGAATAGGAAAATTGTAAATAACAAAAAAAATAATTGCAGAAAATGACTTTTGGGGATTTTCAAGTGCATTTCAAATTTGAGAACATTACAAACTTGTAAAAGAAAATGTAAAAAATATGTAGAGCAGCTCTAGAAAATAGTGTGAGTTCTGAAAGTTGAAATGGGAATTCTAAAATATTAAAATCAAATTTAGCGTGATTTTGCCAAGGTAACAATTGTGAAAATTGTTGAAATATTGTAAAAATTTCACATTTTTTCTAAAAGAAATTCTACTTGGACTGCATATTACTTGGATTAAATAACTTATTCAAGAGTCATTTTATACCTTATTTCACTGTTTTCACCTAAAAACATAGTCTTTAAAGCTTCTTTTTAAGAATTTCAAATTTGATATATTCCATGATGAGAAAGTCTTTTTTCGAAAGCAGAATGAAAATTTGTTTCAATTTATTTTACAACAAACAATATAAACATGTTAAAATGATTTCTCTTACAGGAAGACAATAAAGTAGAAAAAAAAAAAACAATCTCAAAAATCACCAAGAAATACTTTTTTTTACAAAAATTATTTATTTTAAATCTGTGAATGAAGGATCTGAAGAGCATTAACAAACATTAATAATTATTATTTGTATTGAAGGGAACGATTTTATCTGAAACACAAACTCCTTAAACAATTATATCTTTTAATATTTTAGATCTCTATGATAACAAAAGTCTAACCTTTCTAACTTCTTAAAAATATACCAAATGAGTTCAAATTCCAATAACTTTTAAATTCAAAAAAGTTAGCGAATTCTTTTGTTTCTAATATTTGAATAAAATGCAATAATTTAATTCTAAATTAACAATACTCTTAATTACAAGAAAATTAAATCCGAAATTTGACAAAATAACTTTTAAAATAAAACCAAATAAACACTTTTTTTTAAAAAATAATTTTTTAGATATCTGTTCACAAAAGATCCTAAAAACATAAAATAACTTCAATAATTAGCCTTATAGTATATATTTCGAATTCATTTGGGGTATATATCTGAAAAACTGAAAATTTTTCAAAATATTCTATTATTCTTTCCTCAAATGCTTATAAAAAATTAATTTTATTACAACAAATAGGCACTAGACTTTTGTTTACTAATACCTAAATTTTGGAAAAAAAAATAACTTGTATTGGTCGTGACGATATGTTTTTTAGGTTCTTAGTTTATTGATCTTCAATTTTATGAACATTTTAATAGTGTGTAAAAAAAGGAAATTTCTAGGCAATTTAATGCTTTTTTTTTAAACAAAATCTAAAATTTATAAGAGTAATAGACGACTAAATCGGAAGGTTAGTTATAAAAAGTGAATAATTTTTTAATAGAATTTGATTTTTTTAATTTTTTTTTTCTATTTTTTTTGTTAGAAAAATTGAACAATATTCAAATAGTAATTTGAGTTTCAAAGTATTTTATAAATCGAAATGTTGTTTTTATATTATTATATCATAAAGAGATTTAGATCCATGAGTTTATTAGCTTTACAAAAAAATCCCGAGGTAGGTTAATTTATTGAGAGATGTTAATAATTTAATAGTTTGCCCTAATTACCAGATTTTTTGATAAAGATTAAATTTTTTTTTGAATAAAAATTACTCTCTTTCAGTTTTGTAAGTTTTCCGATTTAAAAATAATAGTTTTTAAGCCTTTTTAATAAAAGATATGAAAATTTAATTAAAAATTATCAGATTGATTTTGATTTAAAATTATAATGCTTTTTTATCCCAAATTCTTTTTTTTGTTTTTTTTTAAATGGAATCTTAATAATTTCTTTAATTTTATCTTGTTAAAAAAATATTCTTTAAGGAATTTTTCTTAATTTTTAAATTTTTGATATATTATTCAATAATCTTGTACACATAATGATTATATATATATATATATATATATATATAATGTTCGAAAATACCTTTTAATTATAATAAAAAAATATACCTTTCTGGTTTTAGAGAATACAAAAACCCATATAATGTTATGGTTTACTTTATATTTTGTAAACTTTTTAAGATTAATTTTTTTTTGGTTTTATTTTTTAAAAAAGAGTTGATTTTTTTAAATTTTTCTTCAGAAGAAAATACAGAAAAAAATTTAAAACACCACAAGCTTTTCTCATTCTGAGAATTTTGATCAAGTTACATGTATAAATTAGATTGTACCAAAAATTAATATTTTTATGTATTGGGCATAATCTGGATTTACTTGTTTTGTTTTTTAATTTACAAAAATATTTTCTTTCCTTAATAATGATTTTAAGTGCAAAAATTATTTTATTATTTTTTTTTTTACACTTTATTTACAAAAATAGTTACAGTTGAAAATAGTAGTTTGAACAACAACCAAAACCAATAATAACGGCTATTTAAAGAATAACTGCCTAACCAATAAAAACAACTTCAATAAGATCAATTCAATAAAAACCCGATTAAAAGATCCAAAAAAACCAATACAACAACTTCAATAATAAACACATCAACAATAATAGCACTGTCAATAATAGTAACCACATCATCAAAAGCAATAACAACAAAAACTTTTAATTTTTATTTTGTTATTGTTTCATTTTTGCTACTTACATTGATAAAATAGATCCTATTTTTCGCATTTTTTAATTTTTTTAACATTACATTTTTTTATGAAATTACTTTCAAGAATAACGAATATAAGTTCTTAAAAAATTTTATTTTTTGAAATCTATGTTTTTTTAAAACAAGACAATTCAATAAGAAATATTTGTTAATTTTCAGAATATTAAAAATATTTTTTTGTGAATTTTTTTTTAATTTTGTGAAAAATGACAAAATTTATCGAAAAACAACATAAAACAATACAACAAAAGGTAAACAAAGCGTATACGTTTTGTCAAGCTAAAAATGAAAATTTCTGATTTTTCCCCAAAAATGCCTTTTTTTTGAAAACCAACCCATCCTCGAGTCGTACGTATTTTTTTATTTCTAGCTGGCAATTGTACAGATGCCATTTCAATTATTTTTTAGTTGTCTTGCTTCTTCTCATCCTCACCCTCATCCTCATCCTCATTTTCCTCAACTCGTTCATTATTGTCCTCTTTTTCAGAACTTTTCTCCGATCGTGAATTTTCTGATTGATCGGCATCAACAAATTTCTCATTGACGACACCCTTTTCAGACGAAATGATGTTTGCGTGCCCAAGAGTATCTTTGTTAATTTTCAATTTTTCTGGATTTTCAATGTTTAACTTATCATCTGATGAATGGGATAGCAAGGGAACGCCGTCTGGGTTTGAGTCTTCATTTGGGTCTTTTTTCATCTTTCTTTTTGAATGCTTATCTTCTTCTTCATCATCCAAACTACTGCCACGATCTGCCAACTCTAAGTCGAGGCGAGGGTTGCCGTTTTTCATCCGTAGTGCCCTATCTGTTCTCCAATTTTCAAAAACCAAAACACAAACACCAATCATTGTTACAAAGATGCCGAATATTTTGTACACATTAATGTCGATCTTCAAAAAGATCTTATCCAAAACGGTGACAAGAATGACAGAAGAGAAGGTAAAAGAAGAAACTGGCCCTGCTTTATAATATGTTAGACTAGCAAGGAATGTAAACAAAGAGAGTAAAGAGCAAAATCCTGCCAATATTGCAAGGAAGGTATACCCAAATCGATCCAAGCCAAAAAAGGGATCGTGGCTCTTGCCGGTGACTAAGGAAACTAACAACCCAAAAATTGAAAACGGGAAAGACACAAAGCAAACAAGCGCCATAATCAAGATCTTTTTGATTTCTTGTTCAACCAAGTATTTTAAACACAGGCTGCAAATGATTAAACAAACCAAAGTCAAAAATCCAAACATGAACGAATGTGGCACACCAGAATACCCAACAACGGAAACCGATGCACCCATTATTGAGCACAGGATTGCAAACATTTCAGGTAATGAGACGATTTCCTTGATCCAAAAATAGCACACAATCGCCACAATTGGCGACGTAAATGAATTAAACGCCAAAATCGGTCCCTTTCCCTTGCGGTCGTACGACAGCCCAAGCTCTAATGAGATGATCGATAAACTAAAACTGATCCCTCCAAAGATCGCGATCGCTAAATTCTTTTTGTCCTTAATGTTCTCTTTGATGCTATACTTCTTCACACGGAACTGTATGATTAAAATCAGCCCAATTAGTCCAATCATAATTAAGAGTACAATGGCTGTCGAAAAATCAGAGGACGTACCGAGCTTCTCGGTCGTGTACGATAAAAAAAATGTCTGCAAACTTGTGAACAGTAAAGAGAAAAATGATAATATTAACCATTGTTTGCCAATCGGTTTTTGGAACATTTGTAATTCGGTTTTGTTTTGTTAGATCGAAATGTAATTTTATTTTTGTTGGGGTTGTTGTTGTTGTAATTTTTACAGGATCCGAAAATTCTTTTTAGGTTTTTACAAGAAGAAGAAAAAAAATGACTTGGGAAATCTTCGTTTTGACATAGGCATCATAATTATGAGAATTTGGACTTCTTTATTCTGATTTGCTGTAAATTTCCTTCTTTACATTCCATTGATTTCTAATGTTCTTGAATTGTAATAAAGTGTCTTTTTTCAACAAGTTGATACCTAATTTTTTTTTTCATCAAGATAAAAAGTAAAATATTCGCCAGAGAAGGAACTTGAACTTTGATTTTCTTTGGTTAATTCGAATAAATTCAAAGTCCTGATTTTTTTTTTTACGACTCTTTAATAGGGAATGAACTAATAAAGAAGAAACCGCTTCTTATTAAAGCAAAGTAGCTTGGAATAAGTGTAAAATGAGAACTAGTAAAAATTTTTTTACATTTTTTTAATTATCACAACTCACCATTCCAAATGTTCTTGACAAAGAGTATTTTTGAAATCCATCTTATATTACAACGTTACTTTAATAAATAAATTTCTTTCTCCAAAATAAGGCAAAAAATGTTTAAAAGTAATAATCAAGCAAAAATTTTCAAAGATTGATTTGAAGTTATAAGTTTTCAAGTTTTGGTGTCAACATCGATTTCTCTACAACCAAAGTATACTGTAAAAGGGAGTAAATGGTATTAGTGTTCCTGGCTCAAATAGCCTTTAAAAAAGTGTTACACAAGATTAAATATGAAATGTTGTAAAAAATAGAGTTTTTACAATTTTCGAGATAAATAAAGAGTTCCATGTAAATATCCAAATTTTTGTAATAAAAAATATAAAATCTGATTATCATAATAGACTAATAATAATTTTAATCGAAAAATCTGTTTTTGTGAATACCAATCATTCAATTGTTTAAAAAAAAATCTAATTTTTCAAAAAATCTATTGGTATTCACTTGTGGTTTTTTTGATTAAAGCCCATTTGATATCAAAAATAAAAACGGGAATTTCTTTTATTATTTCAGAATTGGGGGTAATTGCATGGAACTCTTTATTTATCTCTAAAATTGTAAAAACTCTATTTTTTACAACATTCCATATGTATTCTTGTTTATAGATCTTAATATACAATTAAAATATATGATTTATAAAGTTTCACTATTAAAAATTTTTATTTTGGAAATTGTTTTTTTTATAAAAAATCCTTTTCGAAATCTAAAAATAAAAACTCTATAATAATAGTATTAAATAGGTAATAATTCATCTTTAGAAACTTCCAAAAGTAACTATTTTATATAATTTTTTAATCTCAAAGATTAACTCAATAATCATCGACATAAAAACCCAAAGACTGTTTGGGGTTATTTTCTTTTCATAAAGTTAATCGTAACATCAATATGTTCACAATATTTCTGAAATAATTGGTCATAACAATCTATTGAGAAAATTATTTAATTTTTTAATAAAAATTGAATTTTTTAGTAACTAATCTACATTTCGTGACATATTTAGGAAAAATAATTTACAACTTTACAGTCTTCATATTAACAATTCAACATTTAAATTTGAGGCAAGATGTAGATTTTTTTCTGAAATTGTTGGATTTTTTTACTAAAACAATAATATCATTTTTAATTGATATGATCAACAAATATTACAACTTGACTAAACAATTTTTTCTAGAAATTTAAATAATGGAACACTTATACAATTACTCCCAATAACAACCATTTTTAATCTTAGGCTTCTCCTTGGTTCACATTAATCACTTAAATAATTGTTTTTGAAGTTTTTTTAGTTTCTTAAAAAAATAAACGAAAATATTTCAAAAACTTTCAGAATGAAACATGTAAAAATAGTTTGTTTTTCTTAGTAAAGAATCTGTTTCTTTAATAATCACCTTACGTTATTTTTTCTTCTTGTTACAATATAACATCAAATTCGATATCCAATAGAAAAAATTATTTTAAAATCAATTTTAAAGAGAAACTCCTTGATATTTTGTGAAAAAACATTTTTATATTATAAATGTAATTTGATTGAAAATTTTTCATAATTTATTAAATTATTGTGATAAAGGAGTAATCAAATAAAATTTACTAAATAAAAAAGCGAAGAAAAATGATTCAAATATTAAAGTAAACAATAGTATATCATTTACATGAAAAATTTTCATAATTTTCTTTATTTGTTTTTTACATGAAATTAATTGTTTTTATTAAGCGAAATTAAAAATTGAAAGTATTTTTTAAGGAAATTTTTCCTATTTGAATCTTTTTTTTAACAAATTCTTTTTTAAATATTAGAATATTTACTAAACTAATATATTTTTGTTTCCTCTTTATATAAGTTTCTTTGATCAATAAATGTGTATAATTTTTTGAAAAAAAGAAACAGTGCATTTTTATTAGAAACCTTTGTTTGACCAAATCTTCAATTGCCATAAATAAGAGTAATAGATATCTTTTTTTATTTATTTTTACAATATAAAAAAATACTGGTTCTAATTCCTAATTCATATTAGTTTTGAAAAAAAAAATACAGATATAAATCAGAAAAAAAATATTTCTCAAGTATTTTGAATTCAGAAATAAAAATGAAATAATTTTTTAACTATTTCATTATTAAAGTTTTTTTTCTAAGGGTATAACTATAATTTTAATTAAAACTTTTAATTTTGTTTTACTTTGCAGTATAAAAAAAAACAGAAATTAATTAACCGTTTAATTCATTTAATAAAATTCTTTACAATTATGTCTTTTAAGATTTAAAAAATCGGATGAAGAGATTATTATTTCATATAAAAACTAACAAAAAATTTAAAAATAATCTCTTTTTGTAAAATACCAAAAATATCACCCCTTAAAAATATTTTGTTTAAAAAAATTGAAATTAAATTATAAAACTAATTTTTAATTTTTATATTTTATTTATAGTAAACTTTATTTCAATCAAAAAACCCAACTTTTTTTACTAATATCAATTATTTTTTTATAATTGGCCTAAGAAGAAAAAATAAGAAATAATCAGACTAATATACCTTAGAAATAAGTTGATATTCATCAGAACATAAATTAATAAAACAATATATAATCTTAAAAATTGAAAAACCCAAATTCTGAGTGCTTCATTGAGAAAAAATAACAATTTTCACCTTAGAATCTCCAATGGATTTCAAATAAAAATCAAATAGAAAAATATATAAATTTTCTACAATCATTTTAAAATGTTATAATAACATGTAAATTACATGTTTTTACAAAGTGTCTATAGATCTTGCAATAAAAAAAAATATTAATGAATTAGGTGCAAAAAAAAAAAAATGAAAAATCAAGTAAAATAAAAAATGATTTCAAAATGATACCAATTTTGGAAATCCCAAAAACTTTTTTTCTTTTGATATACTACAACCCTTTAAACATCTACATAATTCACTCCACAACAAATGGGCCCCTTGGATTTGAAAATGGTTTATTTTCAAAATTTAATTGTTAACATTTTTTAAATACTTTTTTTTTTGATATTAGGTGGATTTAACCCAAAGGAATCAAAATAATTTTCTATAAATAACAAAATACCAATCCTCAAGGTTATTTTTGGTGAAAATACTCTTTAAAATGTTTTTGAATTTAATATTTTTTTTCAAGTTTTGTAAACAAGACAATTTATTTACATCTCCAATTATAAGACATTCCTATAATTAAATTGTGAAGATTAGTCCCACCACAAATAACCTTGAGGAGCAAGTCTTTTGTTATTTATAGATAATTATCTTGATTCCATACAATTACCCCCCGATATATCCCTCCCAACCCCAAATATACTAAATACCTTTCAACCAAAATTTTTAATTTGAAATTTTATCAAAGTATTATAAGATATAGAATTTATAAAAAAATATCTGAGAAAGAAAATTTTAAAATGAAAAATTGTACATTTACACAAATTTAAATATGGAACGTTGTTTAAAATAGACTTTTTACACTATTGAGATAAAGAAAGAGTACCATGTATTTATCCAAATTTTGGAAATAGTGACTATAATATCGGATTATCTTAATAGACTGGTTAATAATTTTAATCAATAAATCGTTTGGTGAATACAAATCTTTTAATTTTTAAAAAAATAATTTTTTGAAACAAATTATTGGTTTTTATCAAATGATTTTATACAGTCAGTTCCACTTTTAAGGTACAACGTCCAACGAAATTTATAGCTCAAAAAAAATCTCAAATTAAGGCTCAAAATTCCGATTCTAAACTATTTTTCATAAATTTTGACTCACTTTATAATGTTAATGGGAGTTGTTTTGAGGGTTTATTCCAGTATTCTTAACAAAAATTATTTTCAAATTTTTGGATCAGAATCATTTTTTCTAATTTTTCAAATTTTAGTTTTGCTTTTTCAAATTTTTGTTTTTTTTTTTCAAATTTTTGTTTTTCTTTTGTTTTTCTTTATTTCTTTTTTTTTTTTTTTTTTTTTTTTTTTTTTTTTTTTTTTTTTTTTTTTTTTTTTAAAAGATCATGTGGAAAAAAAAGAGATCTTCGAAAAGAAAAATAATCACTAAAAAAATTGGGGCTATGTAGTGTCTTTGAAAATGGATTTAATTATTCATAAAAAATATTGTTGTTCAACTTTTTTTCAGTGAAAGTTCAGTAATAAAAAATGGGTAATGCTCATTTCAAAAATTGTGACTCACTTTTTTTTAGTTTTTGGTTTGATTTTTTTTAATTTTTAATATATCAGGCCTTTATAGATTTAGAATGACTTAAAAGTGAATTACAAATCATATTGAGTTATTAATTGTTCTTGAATACTCAAGGATATATTTTTTTTTCAATTTATTATTTCAGGCGAGTCACAATTTTTGAAAAAGAGTTTAGTTAAATAAATTGTAAAAAAAAATATTACAAATTGTGGGCCTTAATTTGAGATTTTTTTTTGTTTTAAATTTCGTTGAAAGTTGCCTTAAAAGTGGAACAGAATATATTGAAAATTCCTTTGTGTTTAAAAATCACAACATTTGTTTCGTTTACTATAACAAAATTTTGGATAAATACATAAAACTCTATATTTATCTTTAAAATTGAAAATAATCTATTTTAAACAACATTCCATATTTACATTTGTGTATTAACAAATAACTGATTTAAATACTAATAATTCGTAGTTTATATCATTGGTATTTGAATAATAATAATATCTAATCTTAAAATTTCTCAAAATTGTAATAATATTTGAGAATAAAATAAAGGATTATTTTTGTTAGATCTTCAAGTATCCAATATCTGTTTTGTTTTTTGAAGTATTTTTAAAATAAGATTAAAGTTTCAAGATTATTTATTTATCCATCTTTTCCATAATTACCAAAAACTGAAAATTTCTTCAAAATCAAAAGGTTTTTATAATTTTTTAAATTTAAAATTTGATCCAAAAATCTAAACAAAAACAGGCTCAGATCTTATGATTGAAACCATTAATTGATGAAAAATATGAACTTTTTTTTAAAAATAAATACTCATTTCTCAAAAGTTGATAAAGGAGGTTTCTTATTAGGTTAAATCGTATTCTTGTGAAAATAATTGCACTATTAACTTTGGGATTAAAAATAAGAAAGAGTTCCTTGTACCTTAATAAAAATTTGATTAATAGAATTTATTTTTCAAGAGAAAAAACTTTTTCATAATCAAAGTAATTTTTGAAAAATATTAAAAGTCAAAAAAAATATTTCAACACTAATAGAGATAATCAAAATAATCTCCAAAACTCAAAATAGAAAACAACAACTATAGCAATATAAACCATTGAATATTGCTTTAGATTGGGAATATTTCAAATATAAGAGGAATTATCATCTAATAGAGCAAAACTAAAATTTGAAAATGAGAGAATGACTTTGTTTGGGTTAAAATAAAGTTCCTACTTTACTGATCAACTCATTAAAGAAGAAAAAACCACCCAAACACTCTTTTTCTAAACACAAATAACAAATAGTTTCCAAACAGATGAAAAATGAATCCTAATTTTTCATCTTGTCGTATTCATTTATCCTAAAAATTAAACATTAATTATTTTTTTGGTTGTTTTAAGGACTATATAGAATAAAGCCACCACATGAGTCTTACTAATCAAAACATCAGTGAATTAGACTCTTTATTTCTTTAGAACAAGAAGAACTATTATATTTCGACTTTTTAGGAAGAGATAATTTTATCAGATCATACAGTTAATTGGAAGATGGTATGAAAAACCTTAACCCAACCCTTTATGTTCTAAGGCAAGTATTATCTAGTTTCCAATAAAAACCTCTTGAAAAATCGAGTTAGAAGAAATGTGGTTGAGTTGTGGTTTACTACCATATTCCAATTAACTATCTGATCTGACAAAAATACCTTTTATTAAATTTTTCGAAATATAATAGTTCTTCTTGATCTAAAGAAATAAAGAGTCTAATTCACTGATTTTTTGATTACTAAGACTCCCGAGGTGGCTTTATTCTATATAGTCCTTAATTGTTTTAAAAAAAAAAATCACTAATATAATTGACCTTGAATTAAAGAGTCTTTAAATTGTCAACAAAAGTATGTTCATTGCAAAATAAAAAGATCAAAATTTTGATTCAACTTCTTGAAAAAAAACTCTAACTCAAAATTAAAATAAATCACCAAAGTCCCACAATTCTCCAAAAGAGAGTAACTAATAAATCAAAACATGTTTTCAGAATTCAACATTTTAAAATTGAAAAATTACAAAATTATTGAAAATTTTTTTTGGATAATAACTCTTATTTCCGAATTTTTTGAAAATAGAAAATCAGAATAGAAAAATCAATTGTGTTTTATTTAAAATTTTATGGTAGCCTTGGAACAGCTGTATCTTAAATTTTTATTACATTTTAACTTTTAAAAAATTATTTTAAATTTAATTTTTCTAGTTTTAATAAAATAACTCTGGAAATATACAAATTTTAATTTTAGAAATCAAATAATGAGAAATCATATATATATATCACTAAAAAAACCTTTAAAAAATATATGATTATATTAAAGAAATTACTCAATCACAAAAATTTAAATAAAAAGTTAGATCATTAAATAATAATTAAATATTGATTGCCAGTAGAAATTTATTTTTTAGTGAATAATACCTGAAGAAAAAAAGACAAACAACCTTTAATTAGTATATCTTCTTATTATTTATTTTTTTCTCTATTCCATGATTTAAATATATAATTCCTTATTATTCCAATATTTATTATCTATTTCTCAATCAATTTTTTGATAAATTTATCCCAAAAAGAAATCAATAGTAATCTCTGCGACAAGCATAAGAAAGAATTATCCTTTTATTGTAAAGATGACAATAAATTAATTTGCACCAAATGTTATGAGACTTGCCGAATTAATAATCATTCAATATTGGGTTTAGATGAATATTCAAAATGAAATTTCAGAAAAAATCAAAATAATTTTAAAACAAATCCACAATGATGAAATCAAAAACAATGAAACAATACAAAAATCAATTGAATTGAAACATAAATTCAAAATTGAAATCAAAGAGCTTTCCAATTTAATTGAAAACCAATCAGATTTAATGATCCAAAAAATCCAAAAATCAAAAATAAATCATCTCAATTTATTAATGAAAGATGAAATAATAACTTATACAAAATTTGATCAAATTATGAACAAAAATCAAGCAAAACAAGTAGCGATAAATGAAACGAAAAAAAAAATAAAAATTCTTAAAAAATTGGAAAAAGATAAAAAAACAATTAAATTAATTCGGATATCAAATGAAATAATTGGGAAAGATAAAGAAGAGAGGGAAAAAGAAAGAAAAAAGAAAGAAAAAAAGAAAGAAAAAAAGAATCACAGATAAAAAAAGATCAATCAAAAGAGATGGGAAAATCAAAAGAGATATGTAGATTGAATCAAAGGGGGAAAGAAAGGGGAAAAGAAGAAATACAGAGAAAAAAAGAAAAATCAGAAGAGATCCTTAACTTGAATCATAGGGAAAGATAAATTCAAATACAGAGATATAAAGAAGAAAAAAGGGAAAAAATAGAAGAAGAATTTGATCCAAAAATGAATCGGGAAAAATTCATAAAATTGAATTATAATAATAAAACAGCTTGGATTCCATCAAAGGGGAACTATGGAAGAATTTGTGGTAAAAAAATATATTCTCGAGGAAAACACCAAATAAAAATCATAATTGACAAATTTCCAACTCCAAAATATGGAGTAAATGAAATCTTGTTAGGAGTAATCAAAACCTAAAAATTGGGAAAATTTAATCGAAAAAGGAGACTACGAAAAAACATATTATTTTGCAACACTTTGTTCAAAACGGGGACAAATTCAAAGCCAAAAAAGGAAAACGGTAAAAGAAAAATTCTACAAAGAATATGACCCTGAAAAAAAAATGACATTTTTGAAATTTTTCTCAATATGGACCAAAAAAAAATTTCACACAAATTAAATGAAAAAAAACTCGAAGTATGGGAAAATTTACCCGAAAAAGTAAATTTTTTGGCCGAATTGACGTGGCTAAAAGGAAAAGAAAAAAACCAAATAACAATAATTTGAGGAAATGAGTAGGATTTTTATTTATTCATGTTCCCATATATGCCCCCCCCCCCCAGAATAAATTTTGATCAAAATTCTTGTAATATAAATACCTGAAATTACATTAATAGAAGTAAGGTCATCACAGACGAGAATTGTTCGTTTTTCAAATATAACCACTCACTCTTTTTTGATTCAAATATAAAAAAATATAACCGTTCAAAAGTTCTCAAATGAAGATCATCCACAAAGCGTACAGAAGATACATTACAGAGGATTATTTCTAATCAAAAACTTAGAAATTAGGTTTGAACCATATAATTATTCCAAAATATTGATTGAATATAAAATTTTAAAATCATTCTAATTTTACATTATTAAAGGAAATTCTAATATATTAATACATTAAAAAAAAAAGCTTAAATAAAATTATTACTGATCTATTTTTTATTTTTAAATTTTAATTTTTTAGAAAAAGATAGTGAATTTGAAAGATAGTGAATTAGTTAAAATAAATTAAATATATAAAAAAGAGAATTTCATATTACTATTTGAAATATTTCGAAGAAAAATAAATGAATAGATTATTTTTATAATAATTTCTATTTATATTTCATTTTTTAAAATATGATTGAAAAAAAATAAGTTGAATTTAGCTTAAAAATTACAATCACAAATAACCAAATATTGTAAAAACACCTCTTAAGATCTTTGTACTAGTGTAAATATAAATTTTGTGAAAAATAGATTTTTTACAATTTCACAAGGGTAAATTGGAACGTATGAAAAAATAGAGTTTTTTTTTTTGAAAAAAATTGATTTTTGAGATATTCCAATTTACTGTGTGTATTAAAATTCATACAAAGTTCAAAGATAGATCAAATCCAGAACCCAATTAACAACCTGGCGACTTGATATTAGAACATTTTTAATCAAATTTAGGGATTGTCTACATTACTTGTATTTGAATTTAAAATAGGATAAATTTTCACTTCCTTTTCCATATTTTTTTAATTATTAGAAATAAAGTTCTCCAATCGACTTCATTTAAAACCCTCTATTTGAAAAATGAAAATGAAGTGAAACTTTTTTCTCATTCAGAATTCAAATACCAGTATAGTCTTTGTTTAAAAACGAAACTAAAAAAATAAATCAATAAATGTACTAGACACCTTACTTATTAGGGATTGTTGAGATAATTTGAAGGAAAACAAAAAAAAACTTTAATTTTTATAAAAATGATTTAATATTGCGAAAAAAAAAAGTCAGACAGGAAAAAAAGTTCAACACATGGTTTTAAATTAGGAACATTAAGCATTACTGAAAATGAAAAGCAAGATCAATTAATAAAAGAATAAATAAATAAATAAAGACAAAATGAAGCACTCAACATAATAACAGTTTTTTTGATACTATCTCTCTTGGTTGGGTTTTTATTTGATTGATCAATTATTCTAAATTTGTTCAAAAAATTGATTATTTTTGGGGTCTCCAAAACAACAATTGTTCCATCAACAATTTCAATATAAGAAATTAGATTTAAATTGTGTTTGTTGGTTTGATTGAAAATACTATAATGGATTATTATTTGAAGTTTAAGGACTACATTCCCACCCTTGGGAGGGTTGATTAATTGTATTATTTCACTTTTGCTTCTCAAAAAAATTTTTCACACATAAGAAATTGAACAAAAAAAAAAAAAAAACTTTTTTTGTCATCTTTACCTTTTCACCAAGACTATTTTTCTTTGTTTTTCAATGAAAAGGAAAATTGAAAATATCAAAAAAAATAATTTCAAAAAATGGCTTTTGGGGATTTTCAAGTGCATTTCAAATTTGAGAACATTTCAAACTTGTAAAAGTAAATTTAAAAAATATGTAGAACAGCCCTAGAAAATAATGTGAGTTCTGAAAGTTGAAATCGAAATTCTAAAATATTAAAATCAAAATTGATGCATGATTTAACAATACAAAAATTGTGAAAATTTCACAATGTTTTCTCAAAGAAATTCTCCTTGTACAAATATTACTTGGATTGGATAACTTATTCAAGGGCGATTTTAACGATTATCTCACTGTTTTCACCTAAAAACCTAGTCCTTAATTGGTTTCTTCTTTTAATTGATTTTACTTTTCGTTTTCAGGTTTTATTAATTTTTACAATTAAAAATGGTGTTTCACTTTTTTTCCACAATAGTCAGTTTAATTGTGGACAATGATTGAAACTTTACAAAAATGAAAGAACATCATTATACTTATCAATCGAATTTAATTTGAATCTCCCCCTTAATATGTTTATATTCGAATTTCAATAACTAGTCAACAGAACGTCAGAAGCAATAACCACAATTTAAGCAATAACAAAGAAGACAAATGTTAACAATTAAGTTTTCAAAATCAAGCAACTCATTTTTTCATTTTTTATTCTTTTTTCGAAAATTTTTTAGTTTAGTCTCAGCAATCAAAACCCTTTTCAACAAAAACGACAAAATTCAAATTATAATGAACCAAATGTATACTGATGATCCAAAAAACAGAACAGAAGAATTCTTTTCAATTGCAAGCTCAATGAAACAAAACTATTCGACCAACAAAACAAAAAATGACAACACAAACAAAAATTCAAAAACTAAGAAGAACGAATTTTTTCAAATTACTTCTCAAATTGGTAAGCAAATTCACTTGACTTGTTTGAAATTGTCTGACCTCTCAAAACGTAAAAATTCAGTCCCCTATTCCTTTCTTTTTTTTTTTTTTTGTTACTTTTAGGATCTGAACAAAAGATTTACAAAACAAAGAATTAATAAAAAAAAATAAAAGAAAATGTGTACACCAACAAATCTCTTCATTTTTGGAACTTTTAAAGCTTAGTTTCAGAAACTTTCGAAAATGAAACGTCTTTTTGAAAAACAAAGGTTTTAAGTTTTCGGAACCAAATCTTTTGAATAAAAAATCAATTAATTTGAACACAACACAAAAGATCTATTCAAAAATAAAAACCACAAGTCTCAAAAAGTATTCACAAATAAGGATTAACAATTTCAAGAGAGCAATTTGATAAGGAAATGTTTCCAATTCTTCATTTTCAAAATTCGAGAATGACTTTGCACAAAAAACTTTTAATTTTTTTTTCAATCTTGATGACACAAAACTTTTACAGTCATTTTAAAAAGAACAAACAAACAAACAATTTTAAAAAATTTAAAGACTAGTCTTTGAATTTCAAATAAGAAAGCAATTTCATTTTCAACTTTTCTTCTTCAACTTTAGTACAAGTTATCGTTTCGCCTTTTCAGTTTCCACTTAAAACAAAAGGCAACTGATCACTTTTTAATACTTTGGTTTTCCAATGAATGAGTGAAACTATTTATTTCAAATTCTCTACCATTTTACAATTATTAAGGGAGTAAGTACATTTTTCAAATTTATGAGTACCATCATTTATGCGAAACTGAATTCTTCAAATCATTTCTTTAACCAAATATATTGATATTTTAATAAATATGGAAGTGTCAGATATCCTAGTATAATATATTTTCATACCAACTAAAAAAATGGAAAATGAAAAAATTGATCAAGAAAAAAATAATCAAAAATCATTTATTTCTTGATCTTATCTGTAATATTTGATACAATTACTTCTTCTTAATTTGGTTTTATTTTTAATTCTTTCATGAAAATATTTTTGTTTGTAAAATTTTTGAGAAACAAATTACTTTTTATTTCTAAAGAATTTCCAAAATGAATTTTAAAATCCTATTTTCTTTAATTCATTTAATTCTTGATTATATTCAGAAAATAGGATATTTTTTAATTCTTCTTTAGAATAAGGGTTTATTGGACAAATTCGTTTTATTTGATAATTATTTATTTTCCATTAAATTGAGAACTAATATGAATACTTAATCTCTGATTGAAACTTTTTCTTGGATTTTTCTTTTTATTTGGGTTGAATCTTTTGTAACTGTTTTTTGATTCCGAGAATTCAACCGCTCATATTTTAATTTTTAAAATAGTATTCTTTATTTTGGCTTTTTTCGATAAAAATATTCGAAAAAAGAATTTTGAAAGCAAATTTGTACAAAACGTTTTGTAAAATAATAATAAATGTTAATGGGGCCAGAAATTCAAGGAAAAAATAGTTTGTATGAATACAAACTAAGAAGATAAAGAAAACCAATCTTCAAAAATAAGCTTTTATCAATTTTTTTTTTTCATTCTTGATTTCAACAAATTTATTTGAAGAGGTGATCTTTCGTGTTTGGTCTTCTAAAAGAAAATATTTGTTTCAAATACACATCTTTCCGGGTCTATTTTTTTGGTTTACTGTTTAATTAATTTCACTCGTTCGTATAAACACATTTCTAGATCCAAAACCAAATTTAATAAAACCAAAAATTGAATCAAAAAAAATACTCAAAAAATCAAAAAATGAAAGATTCAACTCTGAATTACTTTGGGTTCGCTTTCTTTTCACAAATAAAGACTGTGGATGATGTTTTGGTTCCAAAGTATCAATATCTAGTGTCACTCAAAAAATATTTTTCAGTAATGCTCACACAATTAAAATTTTTCAAAATGGTAAAATGAACTTACTTCCTTAATTGAAAAAATGTTTAAAATTTGCACAAAACAGAGAGAAAAATAAAATTTCTCGAAATTTAATTTAGCTCTTCTTGTTTAACTTTGTGGTAAAATTTAATATTTTTTCAAATTGAATTTACAGTCTTGTAAAAGCATTTGTTTTGTTAAAGAAATGATTTTAATGATTTGATTTCTCATTAAGGGAATAATCTCTCTTAAATTTTTTTACCTAAAATTTAATAGAGATTGAGAAATTTTTTTGCCAATTAATTAGATTTGAAAACCCCGTGTTTATTTTCAATATTAAACATTTTTCAAGAGAAGAAATCATTATTTAGAAATTGGTCAAAAAAAAATAATAATAGAGACTAGTCCCTTAACTGAGTCACTCAAAATTGGTAAAAGTTATCTGCTACCTTAAAGTAAGATACCGCAGTTTGAAGGACTGTCCTAATTTGATATTCTCTGAGTGTTGAAATGGAATGCTGCAAATTAGTCATTAAAAATGATTAACAAGTTACTGAATTAAAGGAAAGTCAAAAAATTACAATTTTTTTTTTTTTTTTTGTGATTTTGATCAAAATTAAAAAGAATCATTCTTTCTTTTAAACAATCGTGAAATATATGATTTAACGCTTAAATTACCTTTGAGAAAATTTAAGTAAAAGGACATCTAGAGTATAATTTACACTTCTTCAATAATATAAAAAAAAAAAAAAATCAATTTTT
The DNA here is from genome assembly GCA_027625915.1 of Anaeramoeba flamelloides. Lineage (NCBI taxonomy): Eukaryota > Anaeramoebidae > Anaeramoeba > Anaeramoeba flamelloides. The sequence continues at coordinate 3,921,876 of JANTQA010000060.1, read as the reverse complement.
TTTTGATCAATTGAAAATATCAGTAAAAAGTTCGAAAATATATTCCAATTTTACGGATAAATATATAAATTATCTGGTAACAACTATTAACAGTTTTAATTATAATCGGGGTATTTATTAAAATATTCTCAATTTATCAATTTTTATCTCTTTAGTAAATCTAGAAATCAAAAAAATCCCTTATCTTCAAAAATTAATTGAAAAATCAAAATCTAATTTATCGATGTAATTATTCCTTAGATAAATGATAAATTGATTAGAAACCCTTTATTATGGTGAGAATTACTTTGTTTTTTACATTCATAAAATAAGATTTTTCTTTTCTTTAGATCTTACCTTTAATAATTTGGTTAAAATTGTAGATTAAAGGATGTGCATTCTAAATGAATTCTTCAGACATACCACAAAAACGATCCCATTATATTGGCAAAGGTGAATATGAACGTTTATCCAAAGACTAAAATAAATTATTTTTTTTTGAAAAAAAATGATGTTTTTTTTTTTATTGTAAACTAAATTCCAAAAATTTGTACATAGTTTAAAACATTGAAAGAATAGCAATACCACACTTTACATTCAATTTGTAAATAATTTTGATTTTAAGGGTCTAGTCATTTACTGTGAATATGCTCCATACTCATGGAGTGACCTGAGACCAAAAAGGGTATTGTGAAATAGCCCTTCTTTTGGTTGACAAAATTCAAATAACAAAAAAAAAAAATTCCATTGGATCTCTTTGACAAAAAATTCAACCAAGAAAAATAAGTTTGAAAGAGTTCTCAATTTCAAAAAATCAAAATTTAAAAAAAAAAATTCATCTTTTCTCATTTTCTATTTCCAAATGGTTAAATTGCTTTAATTTGTAACAAATTGCTTTCTTGAATTTCGCAATCAATTTAATTCGATTTAATCTGATTTGTGGTTATTTTGTCACACTAAAAATTTGACCAAGTAAGGATTTTGTAATATTCTTTACGATAAAAATAACTCATTTGAAAAATAAAAAAATTGAAAAAAAAAATCACCCAGATCTCAAAAAGCGCCAAAGAGCGATACTTCAAAACTGACATTGTTGTTTTCAAAATTGTATATTCTAACCATTCTAATTGGAAATTGAGTGTCGCTCTTTGGCGATTTTTTCTAAAAATGACCTCATTTTTTGTTGTTGATTTTTGGAGATCTGATCGTACATCATAGATTGGTTGGTTTTTGATTGTTGTTAGGTCTATCCATAAAAATAAAAATTACTAAAAAGTTTTTTTCCATTTTAGAAAAAAAAATTTACCGTAATGACTCGACCCTTAAAAACTATTATTTCATTTTTTGTCTTTTTTGTTTTGTTTTCATTTCCTTTTTTCCAGTTACTTAATATGTTTCATTATTTCTGGAAAAGTTTTCCAATGGTTGATAGAAGACTAATGTTGAGTTTGTTAAATTGAAAAATCACATATAATTAGTTGATGATAACTTATCATTTGATCGATCAACAATTGTTGTTGAAATTTTTAACAAATTTACCAATACAAATTATTTATTCTGCTCATTTCATCATTTTGGACACACCGATTTTTATTTTTTTCGTTTTATATTTTAATCTTTTATTTGGATAAAAATGATTACTTATAAAAACATTAATACTGGTTAACTTAAATGAGGTTTAATATTACGTTTGGAAAAATATAATAAATTGTGTTTTTTTTTTCCTATTTTTGGTGTTTCTGTGATGTCCAAATTTTTGGAATGGGGTTTAATTTAAGGAGGGGTAATTCTTCTTATTTGCCGTTTGGTTTTTTTTAATTTTTGAAATAAAAAGAAATTTTCAATAATTTTCAGATTACTTTTTAATTTCAAAAATTAAAAAAAACCGCAGTTAGGTTTTTCAGGATTTAAAAGAATTGAGTAAAATAAAAGCATTTTTCTCCTTCTTTTGAATTCTGGAAAAGCGTCGTTAGGTTTTTTTTAATTTTATCAATTAAAAGAAAATTTGTTGAAATTTTCTTTTGATTTCAAAAATTAAAAAAAAGCTCCTTTAGGTTTTCTTGGATTTTCTGTTTATTTATAAAACCAATAAATTTTCGTTAGGTTTTTTTTACTTTTTGAAATAAACAGAAAATTTTAATAAATTCTCTGTTCATTTCAAAAATTAAAAAAAACCTAGAACACTTAACAGATAAAACAGAAAAATTCAAGAAAACTGCCGTTTGCTTTTCTTGAGTTTTCTGTTTATTTAGAAAATATATAGATTTTCTAAATAAACAGAAAATTCAAAAAAACCTAACGAAAATCTATATATTTTCCTTATAAAATAGAAAACCCCGAAAAAACCTAGAACACTTAACAGATAAAACAGAAAACCCCAAGAAAACCGCCGTTAACTTTCCCAAAATTCAAAAGAATTTAGTAAAACCTAAGGATTTTACTCTATTCTTTTGAAAACCTCAAGAAAACCGCCGTTAGGTACTTGACGGCACTTGGCGGTACTCCCTAATTTCTAAACTTGTATTTAGAAATTTTTTAAAAGATTCAAACAAAATGATGTTTTTTTGGTTTTTATTTTTTGTTCTACTTACAAATCTCTAATTACCCAAGCCCATAGAGATATACAGAAAAAGGCATTTATACAATTAGTTTTTATTTCCATAAAAATAAAGTTATTAATACTTTTGTACCAATCACCCAATAAAATTCAATATTTCCCCATAAATCAAAACAACTCTGAATTACTTCTCCGTGGTTTGTCGGTATTTACAAACATTATATATATATATTAAAAATCATTCTGTGTACAAGAGTATTGAATAATATATCAAAAATTTAAAAATTAAGAAAAATTCCTTTAAGAATATTTTTTTAACCAGATAAAATGAAAGAAAAAAAAAAACGGCAATAAACATCATTTTTTTCAAAAAAAAATATTTATTATAACTGGTATTTGAATACTAAATGGGAAAAAAAATTCACTTACTTTTCATTCATGTTCTTTTAACAAACAGTCTTCAAAGAAATAGATTGTAATTTGTGATCTCTATAAATTTACTTGGCTCTTTTTTTAAGTTAATTTTTGGTTTGAAATAAGAATCCTAAAAGTCAGATTTCTGAATTGTAAAAAAAAGATAATGAGATGAAATTTTATCCCATTTAAATCTCAAATACCAGTATTATTATTATCATTGAAGAAGTGTAAATTATATTCTAGATGTCCTTTTTCTGAAATTCCATTAGAAAGGAAATTTAATCACAAAAATCATATACTTCATGATTATTCACGGTAAAGAAATACCCAAATTTTTTTTATGTTTCAAAAGAAAAAAGAAAAAAATGAAAAGAAAAAAAGAAAAAAGAAAAAAGAAAAAATAACAAGAAATTTAAAAAGGGGTTATAATAAACAATTAAAAAAAAATCAAAAAAAAAACAAGTCTATCTTTAATTAAGAACACCCCAAAATCACAGCTATGACACTTTTGGTTAATTTAATTTAATTTGATTAATTTAAGTTGGTAATTGATCACGAAAGTTCATTTGGGAGATATTTGTTTAATTGTTGTAATTTCTTTTTTTTTTTGATGATCTGATTTGCTTTAAATCTTTTGGGATATTTTGTCTTTGCTTTTTCTTTTTTTATTTTCAACTTACTCATAATTTCGTATTCCAGTAAATGAGTATTAGCAAGTAACCACTTGTTTTTTTTTTTCCTTGTAACTCTTCTTCACAATATAAAGAAGATTCAGCCAAGGGAAAAAAGGGAAAAAAAATAAAAAACTTAGTTTTTTGATTGAATAATTATCATTTGTTATTATTTCAAATCCTAATAATTCTGCAAATAATTTGATCATAATTTTTTTATGCACTTTCTAAAAATAGTGGCTAAAAGCACAAGTCTTTATAATGATCCCACACACCAAATCCAAATCCTGACACATGAAATTAAGGAAGAGATCCAAACATTAAATCGGCAATTGGAATCTGTGGAAATTCTCGCCTCTCATAATACTGGGAAACAAAACAGACAAACAACGCAACATACAAACCAAATTGTAGGATCGCTTAAGGGCCAATTAGCCAATACAACTCAGAGCTTCCAGGGGGTATTACGTGAGAGAACGGAGAATTTAAAAAAGCAGCAGGAAAGAAGATCCAAGTTTATGGATAATAGCTCCTTCTTCTTCTCAGCAAACAACAATACTTCTAGTCGAAAGATTAGCTATGCAATGGACGAAAGCAAAACAAACTCCACAAACCTTGGTTTTGACATTGACATTATTGAGAATACAAACAATAATTTTAATAGTCAAAACTCATTGCAAACAGTCTCATACCGAGAATCACGCGTGAACGTTGTAGAGGATATTGAAAAAACGATACATGAAATTGGCACAATTTTCTCAAGGCTTGCAAATCTGATCCAAAACCAAGACACCCAAATTGAATGGATAGACCAAAACGTTGATGAAACTCTTGAAAATATCGAGCAGGGCGAAAGGGAATTAAGGAAATACTCGGAAAGCATAGGATCAAATCGTTGGTTAATTTTTAAAATTTTTGCAATACTGATCGTTTTTATTTTAATTTTTGTTTTAATCATGTAGATTCTTAGATTTTTTTTAATTTTTAATACAGAATTTTGTTGTTTTTTTGTTTTGTTTTGTTTTGTTTTGTTTGAGAATTCTTCTCGAAACTTTTTTGATTTTTTTTTTTTTGATAATTTTTCTTTTTAATTTTGGATTTTTTCATTCAATCTACAAGAGCAAAAAAATATTTCCTTATTTAAAAGAAAAAGAAATAATTATACTTTTGATTTTTTTTCTTTTTGAAAATTTATATATGTATATATATATATATATATATCCCTAAGCACTCCGGATTTGCTCAAAATTCATCAAGTTTTTTAAAAAAGATTTAAAATGAAACTGATGTGCTAATATATTTATTTTCTTATTTGTCTTTAATCGAGATTTTTATAATAATAAACAGTCAAAATAGTTCAAAGATAAAGGAGTTATATTATTGATTTTTTTTTTGAAATTGGAAAAAAAAATAATAATTATTCATTTTTACATTTTTTTAATAATTTTTATTTTTAACAATCTGAAATTTTATTATAATAATAGTAATTCAAAACTCAACACATTCATTTATTAATAATAATAATAATAAACAACATTGTTAATTTTATGATGAAAAAAAATAAATAAATAAAAAAATATATCACTCGAAAAAATTCATTTTTTTTTTTTAGAAAAAATTTCAATCTATATTAAATCAAGAGAAAAATCAAATTTTTTTCTTTAGGCCAAAATTAAAAGTATAATATGAATATTTTTCTAAAACTTTTAATTAAGTAATAGAAATTACTCGAAAATACAAAAAAAAAAAAATTGCAAAATAATTTCATTTAATAAATTGGAATTAAATAATAAATAACTTTTTAATCGATAAATAATCTATACCTAAATTTAAAAAAAAAAAAAAATAACTCTTAAATATTTTCAAGATAATAAAATAATCTTCGAAACTAAATATTTTTTTTTTTTTAATTTTGTTATTTGTAAAAATTTGAATAATATATTTGTGAAATTTGAATTTATCCTTTATAAATTAATTCAGATCTTGGAAAATAAGTTATGATATATGGTCTCTAATTCAATAATATTATTTGTTTTATATCTAGATTTTAAAAAGTCAAAAATTAAACAATAGTAAAAATAAATAAAAAAAAAAACAATTATTAATCAGACACAAACAATTGGCCAAATTATTTAAATTTCGAAAAAAATCTTGTTGAAAAAATTTCACAAATTTTACAATTAAAAATAAATATTATTTATTTTTAATTTATATTTTTTTTTATTTTTAAATTATTAAGAATCAAATATTGATATTATTATTGAATGTTAATCAGATGATAAAACAATTTTTCTATGTGATGTTAAAATAACTTTTGTAATGAATAAATTATTTAATAAAGTAGTTTAGGCAATTTTGGGATGAAAAGTGACCCAAAAATGATTCACAAAGTAAGATCTGTTTTAATCACTAAAACTTAGAGGTTTTTGTTGTCAACAAACTTTTCAAAAAAAAAAAAAAAAATTATTTTTTTTTGGAAAAATTTGAAAGGAAAAATAATAAAATCATAATAACCAAAAAAAAATTACCAATGTATAAATTTTTTTTTCAAGTTATTTTTTTATTGTAAGTAACTGTACAATTTTTAATTATAAATTTTTCTTTCAAAGATAATTTTTTATAAATTCTATATCTTAGAATCCTTTGATAAAATAGTAATTAAAAATTTTGGTTGAAAGGTTATTAGTTTATTTGGGGTGCTAAGGGATATACAAAAAATGTTTGAAAATTTTTACATCTTTTGGATTTTAGAATTTTTTGAAATTTTGCTCTGAAGTAAAGTATTTGATTGATTTGAATATAACTAAGAATCCGGGGATAATGTACTCTTTGCCCAAATTTTAAAATCGATTCATAATCAAAAAAAAAGCAATATTTAGTAGAGTCAAGTTGTTTGTTTAAATGATTGGCAAGATCAAATTAATAGAACCAGAAAGAAGGTAAAGATAAAAAATGTTTTCATTGATCAAGTTTACCACCCACTATAAAAATCAAATTTTAATTCACCATTTCTCATTTAATTTTTTTTTAGACTCATATTTCGCTTTAATATAGAGAGGGCTGTACACACCCAATGATAAACAAAAACGTGGGTACTCTCACTTTTCAAGAACTGTAAATGTAACCTAAAATTTCATAATCTATTTTTAGAAAAATAAAAGTCCACTAATCAGCCTGAAATACCAAAAGTATTCCAACTTCAAGAATCATTATTTCTTCATTGTCATTCAAAAAGCCCAATAGATACCTTTTAAGTCTAGAATTGTTTTATTTATTGCTAAAACAATAGCTAATTGTAGGACATTATCACCGGACTCAAATCACATTTTAAATATTTTTTGTTAATTTTCAAAAACAAGTCCCATTCCATTCATTCCTCATCAAATGATACAGCAAATTTATTCAACTTGTGAATTTTTTCTTTCCTTTCGTAATATAACGTGAAACAAAAAAATTGTAAAAAACATTTATTTTCTTTCATTGTGTTGTGACAAAAATTGTTTAAAGCAATTTTTTTATGACAACACTACAATACAAGAAAAATTTTTTCAAAAAATCTCTAAATTTTGTATTTTTGAAATACACTCATATAATAAACATTATTATACATAACAATTTTCAATGAGGTTTACAACTTTAATAGATATTAATAGAAATTGAAAAAAAAATGAAATTTTTCAGTAATATTTTTTTCATTTTTAATTGTAAAATTTTTGAATTTTTTAATTGACTTAGTAGAGACATAATTTTCAAGTATTTTTTTAATAGTCTAAAAGGAAACATATTTTTCAATTTGAAAATAGCACAAAATATTTCAATCAAAAGATATTGCTAAATTAAATTGAAAATCTGATTTTTTATCTGTTTTTTGGAATATTTTTTATCATTTTATTTTTTTTCCATGTTTGAGTTTTTATATACGTTCCCGATTGTTTTCTGCAAATTTCTTTAACATATATTCTTTTTTAAATCTTAATGTTCAATCAAAAATTAATTCATTTCAACTTTTTCCAATAAAAAAATACCCTGAAAATAGGTGTTTTTTTTCAAAAGTCAGTATTTTTGAAAAGGGGTGTGTTCGGATTTTCATGAGTTTAATAGCTATCCTTTTTTTATTACATAAAATTATAATAACTTTGAAAAAATAATTTATAAAAGAAGTATAACTGAAATCCAATGAATAGTTTAGGCTAACTTTCATTTCCAGTGTTTAAATTTTCCTTGTAGTGAAGTTAAACTTCATAATGAAAGAAAAATTCTCAAGTTGGATAGATTGGCTCTAATGGAGCTTTAGGTGCCTTTAAAAGCAATAATTTTTGTAATGTTTCAGAATGAAACCTTACAAGTTGAAACGAAAGAATTTTTGTTACAACATAAAGAAAGAAAAAAAATGCTTTTTACAATTTTTATCACAACACAATGAAAGAAAATAAATGTTTTTTACAATTTTTTTGTTTCACGTTATATTACGAAAGGAAAGCAAAAATTCACAAGTTGAATTAATTGTATGTAAAACTTTTTTTTTGAAACTGATCATCCTAAAATTTTTTTTAAGAGAAAACAATTACAGACATTGCAAAGTTGGTATTTTTGAAAAAAATATGTTTGAAAAACCTAAAGCACTTCATTTAAAAATTGAAGGATCGATTTATTGGAAAAAATACCCAAAAGAAAAAAAAATAAAATAGTACTGATATCGTACCGTAAGACATATAATAAAAGAATGTAAAATTAGTTGGGTATTCAAAAAATTATTTATCAAGAACTGCCTTAAAAGTAGAGTTCAAAAAAAGACAAAAATGGAAATTGAACACAAAATTATTTTCAATTTTGATCTTCTTAATTATTATTTTGGCTGTTGTATCGTTTTGTTTTTATAATTTTTGATTGCTGTACTGTTGGATTTAATATTGGTATTTGGGATTATAGTGGTGAACTACTATTTATTGCAAAATAAAAAGATCAAAATTTTCATTTATCTTTCAAAAAATAATCACATACCCAATAATGAAAACAAATAATCAAAGCACTTTAATTCTAAGAGAAAATTAATATTTTATACTGATTTATGGAATTAAAAAATTGGAATTTATATAGGTTTTTTCAAATTTAGCAGTATTTTGTTCCATTTATTTTACAACAAACGAACTATATTTTGCTTCTAATTATCTCAATTTTTAATCATTTTCTATGAGAATCACAAACAGCAACTTATTTCTTTGAAAGCCAGATTCGTAAGAAAAATCAACAAAATGCAAGCCAAAATTGTTTCCTATTAATTATCCAAATACCTGTATTAAATTTGTTTGTTAGTCTGATAAGTTCGGTTGTGGTGACAGCTGTAGATATGCAACTGTGTTTATTGTTTCCATTGGTTGGTTTTGTTGTTGAAGAATTTTGTTGGTAAGGTGGTTTACACTTTGTTCAACAACCTTTTTTGACTTTTACAGTATGTTTAAATAATCCCTGCTGAGTTTTTAATTTGTTTTTTTGTAAATCATTTGGATTGTTTTTGAAAATAATTGTTGTTTGTTTTTTTTTTTTAATATTGTTTTTTTGTTTTTAATTGTGGTTTTTGAAATTTATTTGATTATTCCCTTAAAAATACAGTTTTGTAAAACTGAACTTTACAAATCAAACACTATTTACAATAGTACCAGAAACCAAATCATTGTTCCAAAATCTTCCAACTTCAGTTACCCTATTTTTGAACAAACCCAATCAAATTTTTACAAACTTGTCAACAAAACGTAGAATCACCAAATCTTTCAAATGGATCTAATTAAAAAAAAACAAAAAAAAAAGACAAAGATTTTTCTGAAAAACTCTTTTATTGGATCTTTTAAATTTTTCAAAAAGATTTCAAAAATTTTCAAGTTTTTATGAAATAGATATGATTTAATAATTTCACTTTACAGTTGTGGATTAAAAGTGAAACTGGAAAAAAAGTTCATCATAGTTTTTCTTTGTGAACACTAATAGAATCACAGAAACCATTGAAATCTGAAAATGAAAACTAAAATCATTCCAAAGAAGAAACCAATCAACTTTAAATCATAGTCCATTAGATTTTACCCAACCAAACCAAAAAAAAATCGATTTAAATCAACTTTCTTATCAAAATTATTGATGTGGTTTTTAAATATAGTAAAAATAATCCAAATTTTGAACTAATTTTTAATGTTATTGATCAATCAAAGAAAAACTCCATACCAAAAGAAAGTATTAAAAAAACTGTTATTCAGATGAGCCCTTCATTTGGTCTTTATTAAAATATTGATTTCATTATTAATCGATCTGACTTTCGGTTTTTGATTAATTTTCTCCATTAAAAAAACCCTGTTTTACTTTTAATCCACAACAGTTATTTTCAATTTTTACTTGAGCAATTAGCCTAAAAATCAACTCTTAAAATTGGTGCTATTATTTATTTATCTTGTTCTTGTTTAAATTTTGTGATATACATTGGACGAACCAAGAATACTTGATGTAACAATATTCCAAATAGAAACTAAAGTTAATCAGCTGAAATTTAATCCCATTAAAATCTACAAGATAAATGGTCAAAGTATTTGAAAATATATTTTGAGTAATAATGAGAGCGAATTAGATCTCTAAAAATATCTATTCTCATTGACTAATGAAGATCTTTATGTTTTCTTTCAATTAGAATATAAAAATATTTTGATGGATCTTTTAAAAAAAATTGCTGTATCTTGATGAATGTAAAGTATTATGAACAAATAATGCTTCTTTTAGAAAAATAAACATACTCTTGAAAATATCTAATCTCATTAAAAATTAAAAACAAAAAACACTACTCAACAATTTCCAAAACAACAATTAAAAACCAAAAAATTCCCAAACAACAATAAAAAGTTTGATTAAAAATATTTAAAGAAGTCAGCAAGGATTATTTAACAAACTGTAGACTTTCAAATCAAAAAATATATACGATAGATCATGTTATCAAAGTGTTTTTTCTACAGCCTTCAAGACCAATCTCCTCAGAATTGAAATCTAATTAAACCAAATTTTTACAAATCAACACTAAAATTTATAACAAACAAATCTTTCAGTTTGATCCATTACAAACAACCAAAAGGATTAAAAGAAACGGAGCTTTTCTGAAAAACATTTTTATTGATATCTAAATTAACAAAAGTGAAGTCTTGAATTTTTCAAAGTTTTTTGAAATTGAAATGATACTCAAATTTCAATTCATTTTCCAATTTTCCTTGAGTGCATAGTCTTCAAACCATGTTTTGTAATTAACTGACTTTATTTATTTATTTCACTCTCATTTTTTGGCTCTATTGGATGAGATAAGAATCCTCAGTGAAGCAATATTTCATTTTGAATCAAAAGTTAATTAATCAATATTTTATCTGATTAAAATTCTACAAAAACATTCTCAATTACAAAATTATTTAAAAATCAATCATTTTTCAGCCATTTACATAACGAGAGAGAAATTAGATCTTTAAAAACGATCAACACTCATGGGTTATATCAAGATCTTTCAATTTTTCATTCAATTATAAGATTAGATATATATTGGAAAACTTTGATTAAAAATTCCAATTATTACTTGGAGATTGAAAGTATTATTAATAAGACAGACTTCCTTTTTGACAATAAACACACTGTAGAAAATGTTTCATTTCTACAACAATTAAAAACACAAAACACTTTATATTTAAAAATTAGGAAAAACCAAAGTTAAAAAACACAAAATTTGGAAAATAACAGTTAAGGACTACGTTCCCACCCTTGAGGGGATTGATTAATTGTATTATTTCACTTTAGCTCCTCAAAAAAATTTTTCGCACATAAGAAATTGAACCAACAATTAAAAAAAACATTTTTTGTCATCTTTACTTTTTAATGAAGACTATTTTTCAATGTTTTTCAATGAAAAGGAAAATTGAAAATAACAAAAAAATAATTTCAAAAAATGGCTTTTGGGGATTTTCAAGTGCATTTCAAATTTGAGAACATTTCAAACTTGTAAAAGTAAATTTAAAAAATGTGTAGAACAGCCCAAGAAAATAGTGTGAGTTCTGAAAGTTGAAATGGAAATTCTAAAATATTAAAATCAAAATTTAGCATGATCTAACCAAGTAAATATTGTGAAAATTTCACATTTTTTCTTAAAGAAATTCTCCTTGGACAAATATTACTTGGATTGCATAACTTATTCAAGGGCGATTTTAACGATTATCTCACTGTTTTCACCTAAAAACATAGTCCTTAAAGTCTGAAAAACAAAATTTATAAAAGTTAACACGCGTTATTGAAAGAACTCGAGTACAAAAAAATTCCACAATACCAATTTTTAGCTCTAGGTAAATTGTAAAACCCAGAGGAATTTTTAATCGCCAAAGGAGTTCGAAGATCGACAACCAGAAGTTATGTAAATAATAATTTTCTATTTTTAATACTTTAAAAAAATATTTGATTTTTTTTAAAATTTTTTTATTATTGAAGAAGTGTAAATTACACTCCAGATGTCCTTTTACAAAAATTCCCTTTCAGAAATTTTTGCGTAAAATCATAGATTTTACGGTTATTAATTAATGAAATTAGTTTCAAACTGTTTGATTTGAAATTAATTCATTAAGATATTTTTTTTATTTTAATTTGTTATGAAATATTAATCTCTCTTTTTCATAGGTAGGAAATACCTATAAAATATGATCAATAATTTCAATAATTTCTTGTTTTAATAAAGAGATCTAAATATTTGAACAACTATAGATCAAATGAAATAGGTTATTTTATTAAGTTATTTAGAACTTTATAGATAGTTTGAATCTATAAAGTGCTAAGATTCTAAGAATTAGATTTGGTTTTTCAAATTTGAGTTGCATTTTTTTGTTTTGTTTGCTTTTTTTTTTTTTTGAGTTGCTTTTTTTAATTTTTGCAAGTTTTCACAATCTTGTTTTCGCAAAATCCCAGTACAAGATACCAACTCTACAGCAAAAACCCAGTCCAGGTAACGGCTCGACAGATTGTACGGAAAGTCCAATTCGGTTCACTTTGGTTGGCTCCAGATCGCATTCGTTGGATTCAGTTCTCTTCAGTTGCATAAGTCCATCTCAATTCGTTTTAGATCTGATCATTAACAAGTTTGGTTAGGTTAGTCATGAACAAGTCCACCAATTCTGATAATGATTTTTTCTGGCTTTTGACCTCCCGAAATACCTAAAAAAACAAAAAGATTAGGAACCCAAACAACTTAAATTGGAAATTTGGAAAAGGTAAAAAGTATAAAAAATAAAAATATTTGATTTCGATTAAAACGAAATCAATCTTATTTGCTTTTTTTGATTTGGTTTCCACATTTTTAAAGTTTCAAGATACTCTTTTTAATCAGTGCAGATTTATTTACTCAAAAATTAAAAATAAATCACCAATTACAATCAGTGTTGATTCTTCACTGAGTTATTGTATTTTGTGATTGTTTTTTTTTCGTTTTTTACTGTTTTTTGAATGATTAGAATTGATTGGGAATTGGAATTGTAAAATGAATAATCATTCAAAAATATTAATCAACAACCAAGGTTAATGTTAATTGAGAAATATCAACAAAATTCAGATAAATATTCGAATTATTGAAGATTAAAAGAATGAGATTGAATTTGTTTATTGTTAAATAAAGTAATTTTGAAGATATTTTTGCTGATTGACATTTCAACCTATTTTTAAAAAATAAAATTGAAAACAATTCCTCACTGGAACACTAACTCTTGGTAGATCTCAATTACATTAATAAATAATTTTAGTTTTGCTTTAAATTCTTAATATTTTTGTGAACTTAATTAAGTGAAAATTTTCGGTTTAAAAGCTTAATATTCGAGTTTTATTGCTTTAATCTTGATTACAAAAATTAAATATATGGTTAAAAAATCAGATTATAAATTAACCGATTTTCAAAATTTGAAAATGAAAATTGAAACTAAACTTACTTTTGAAGAAGAAAATTCCAAGAAGTGCCAAAGTACCGTTATTTTGAACCATATTTATACAATATTTTCTAAATTATTTAATCATTTCTTTTATAATCGCTTTTAAAATTCATCTTTTTTTCAAATGATGAGTTTTCACTCAAATTTGGATTCAATAGTAAGAATTGTTTTCAACAGTTCTTCAGATACCTATCAAAATCATATATTAGCAACTGATTTGAAGATTAGAGAAGAAATCGACCTTTTGCTTGAAAAACTTGTAAAAACATTTCAATTCAATTTTAAGAACCAAAACAAACAATTAGACAACTAAACATATTTGTAAATTATTTATAAATGTATTTTAAACCCTTCTTTTCAATCAAATACTTCTTCTCAATTTCTTTGAAAATCTATTTAAATCTCAATATCTTATTATTATTAAAAATACATTGAGACAAATGCTGTAAAGTCTTGAATTTGGGTATTTAGGAAAGCGCTCTTTTTGATGTCATCGCAATCAAAGTATAACAATCTATTTTTATCTTTTTTTTTTTTTTTTTACAGAATTAATCTTTCAAATAAAAATAAATAGAAAAACTGTTAATTGTCAATTGTAATTGTTTATATTGTCTTTTCCTTCTTATTTCGAATTCAAAAGATTAGATTATTGTATAAATAATTTTATAATACTTTTGTTGTTTGGTTGATTTGATTGCTCTTTTATTCATTCATAATTTAATTATTCGAGATCTTTATTGATTATTTTCAATTGTGCTTATTGGTTGAAATATTAAAGGTTTGAGAAACTACTTCTTTATTGTTTTTAATTTCAATCTCATTTTAAAAATCAAAATTATAGATCTTTGAAAATTCATTTTAATATTTTTAAATTCTTCTATTTAAGTTCTAACTTAATATCAAATAGTGATGTTAACTTCTCTTTTTTAAATATTTCAATATTTGTTTTAACTAATTCACTCTCTTTCTAACTTTCTCTCTTTTTCGAAAAAATTAAAATTTAAAAATATAAAATAGATCAGTATTAATTTTATTTAATCTTTTGTTTTTTTGATTATAAAAATAAATTAGAATATCCTAAAATAATTATCAAAAAAATAAGGATTTTAAAATTTTATATTCTTTTTTCTTTTGGACCTATTATATGGTTCCCCCTTCATTTCTAAGTTTTTGATCAAAAAGAATCCTCTGTAATGTATCTTCTGTGGGCTGAGTGGATCATCTTCATTTGAGAACTTTTGAATCGTTTAATATTTTTTTTCTGATCTTTGGATCAAAAGAGAAGGAGTTCATGTCGGAAAAACGAACAATTCTCATCTGGAATGACCTTAATTCTAGTAATGGAACTCCAGGTATTTAGACTACAAGGATCTTTGATCAAATTTAGACCTGGGGGGGTCGCGCGTATATATGGGAACATGAATAAATAAAAATCCTCATCATTTCCTCAAATTATTGTTATTTGGTTTTTTTCTTTTCCTTCTAGCCCCTCCAAATAGGCAAAAAACTTTACTTTTTCGGGTAAATTTTCCCATCCTTCAAGATTTTTTTCATTTAATTTGAATGAGATTTTTTTTTGGTCCATATCGAGAAAAATTTCGAAAATGTCATTTTTTTTTATTTTTATTTTATTATAGTAATTTTTTCTTTTCCATTTTCCGTTTTCTTTTTTGACTTTTTGGCTTTCGTTTCCTCTCTCATCCCAATAACTTGAAAAAAAATATGTTCCTTCGTAATTTACGTTTTCGATTAAATTTTCCCTATTTTCGGTTTTGATTACTCCTAAATCGATTTGGTTTACTGTATTTTCTTTTGGGAATTGATCTATTTTGATTTTTATTTGGTGTTTTCCTCGAGAATATATTTTTTTACCACAAATTATTCCATCTTCTTCTGATGGATTCCAAACTGTTTTATTTTCATTTTTTAATTTCATTAATTTTTCCCGATTCATTTTTGGATCAAATTCTTCAAAGTTTTTTCTCCCTTTCAAATTCTTTGGATCTCTAATTTTCCTGTGATTCAATCTATGTATCTCTTTTGATTCTTTTTCTCTTTGTATTTCTCTTTTACTCTGTTGTTCTTTTTCCCTTTCTTTTCCCCTCTCTTCTTTATCTTTTTCAATTATTTCATTTGATTCCTGAAGAAATTTGATTGTATTTTTATCTTTTTCCAATTTTTTCAGAATTTTTATTTTTTTTTTCGTTTCATTTATCGCTTCTTGCTTTGCTTGATTTTTTGTTCATAATTTGATCAAATTTTGTATCAGTTATTATTTCAGCTTTCAATAATAAATTGAGATGATTTATTTTTGATTTTTGGATTTTTTGGATCATTAAATCTGATTGGTTTTCAATTAAATTGGAAAGCTCTTTGATTTCAATTTTGAATTTATTTTTCAATTCAATTGATTTTTGTATTGTTTCATTGTTTTGGATTTCAACATTTTGGATTTTATTTAGAATCATTTTGATTTTTTCTGAAATTTCATTTGAATATTCATCTAAACCAAATATTGAATGATTATTAATTCTGCAAGTCTCATAACATTTGGTGCAAATTAATTTATTGTCATCTTTACAATATAAGGATAATTCTTTCTTATGCTTGTCGCAGAGATTACTATTGATTTCTTTTTGGGATAAATTTATCAAAAAATTGATTGAGAAATAGATAATAAATATTGAAATAAAAAGGAACGGCTGTAAAAATAAATCATAAAATACAGAAAAACATAAATAAAGAATAAAAAGATAGAGATTTAAAAACTAATCAAGTTCTTGTTTGTCTTTTTTTCTTCAGGTGTTATTCACTAAAAAATAAATGTCGACTGGAAATCAATATTTAATTATTATTTAATGATCTAACTTTTTATTTACATTTTTGTGATTGAGTAATTTCTTTAATAATCATATATATTTTTAAAGGTTTTTTTAGTGATATATATATTTGTTACTCATTATTTGATTTCTAAAATAAAAATTTGAAAATTTCCAGAGTTATTTTATTAAAACTAGAAAAATTAAATTTAAAATAAATTTTAAAAGTTAAAATGTCATAAAAATTTGTAAAATTTTCTTTTATTGTTTTTTTTTTCAAACACATTGATTTTAATTTCTAAAATCAAATTTACTTAATTAAAATTTTGTTATAATAAAATTTAAATTATCTACTTGAAAAAATAAGAATTTATATTTATAAATTTGAAAAAGAAGTAAAGTATCCATAAAAGTTTAATCTATTTGATTAAAATTATGACATTATTACATTTTGCAAAATCTTTTGTTTTTTTATTTATTTTGAGGTGAATATGTACCTACGACCCAAAAAACACTAAAAATGAAAAACTGATCAAATACTTTCCATTAATACAATTAAAAAAACAAAATGATAAAATAAAAATAAATAAAGTTTAAATTTAGCTTTTTCTTGAAAACATTTTTTGCCAAAATCATTGAATTCAAACTTGAAATTATGTGTATTTTTAGATACACTATCTTGTTTTAACTCATTTACAAAAACAAATTCTAAATTATGGGAATTTTCTTTTCACAAAAGGCACTAATTTGGTCCTCAAATGTTTTTTTTTAGTTTTAAATGGTAAAATAAAAAAAAAAGTTAAACTAAAAGCATAAACTTTCTGGAAAAGCATTCTAATTTAATATATTAACTTATTCTTTGATTTCAAACTTTTCTCAACCCCAATTTTTCAAAAAAAAATAAAAAAAGTGCACAGTAATTCCAAAAAATATTTTCGATATTCAAAAGTTGAGAGTGTTTTTATTATAAAAAAAATTATCACAGTGTTTAATTGAATTAAGCTATAAACTTAGATTTCGAAAAATATTAATCAGAAAAAAATAGTGCTTAATTTTCTTAAGGACATATAATACTAAAATTTTCAATTTTTTCTGATTTTTATTTTATGTTTTGAAGAAAATAACTATTATTTTGTTCATATTTCTGAAAATATTTAAAATTTTAAATGTTTGTCAAAAAAAATTAAAAATTGTTGTTTTTTCAAGATTTCAGGATTTTTTTTTTTGAATATATATTTTTTTATATCGAATATCAAAGTTGTGATCAATAAAAATGCTTTATATTTTTTTTTTATCTCAAACATTTTATTTGGAAAAATTTAACTATATAATTTCAAACAACTACTGATAAGAAGGATGATTGTATCACAAAAAAGTTTAGGATAGTATTGAAGTCACTGTGGAAAGATTTTCGGAAATCCTTTATTTCTTAGGCAAAGTTTTGAAATTTTCTGATCTTCTTTTTTTGAATTCTATTTGGGTAAAATAAGAAGTATTTTACTATTAAATTCCACTTTAAAAATGTTATTTAAAGTTATTTGATTTTAAAACTTTTTTTCTTTGAAATCTTTGTAAAAAATTTTGATTGAAAAAAAATAAAAAAAAAGAAAAAAAAAAAAATTACTCTCTTGTGGAAAATAAGGTTCTTGGAAAATGAATTCTTTATGCCTTTTCTTCCAGAAGGAAGAAGTGTGTACTTCTGATTCACATGCTTTGCAATAATGTACTTTGCATTCGGTGCAATAAAAGTCTGCTTTTTTTTCTTCACAAACTTCGCATTGAGGGATCTGTGGTTCAACAGGAATTCGTATGTCTCTTAACCTTTTAGGATCTTGGCTTTTTTGTTTTTTCTTTTGAGAGTTATTTGAATTGTTCATTTTAGGGTGTGTGTCGAGATTTTTTTGGTTGCAAAAGTAAATAGAAGTTATTTAGAAAAAAAATGAAAATAAGAAATGTTGAAAAGATTTTGATTTTGAAATTTTAGTCAACAGATTATTGGTTTCAAACATAAGTGGAACATTATTACATTCAGCTTTTCAAAAAAACGATTTGTTAAATTTTGTAATTTTTCAATTTAAAATTCTGAATTCTCATTCTGAAAACAAGTTTTGTTTTATTAGTTTCCCTCTTTTGGAGAATTTTAGGCCTTTGATGGTTTATTTTAATTTTGAGGTGAGTTTTTATTTGGAAAGTTGAATCAAAATTTTGATATTTTTATTTTTAATGAATATTACTTTTGTTGACAATTTAAAGACACTCTAATTCAGGTCAAATATATTGGTGATTTTTTTCTTTAAAAAAAATTAAAATAACCAAAAAAAATAAGAATCAATGTGTAATTTTTAGGATTTATGAATTTGCCAAGATGAAAAATTTGAATTCATTTTTCATCTGTTTGGAAACAATTTGTTATTTTTGTGTTAGAAAAAGAATGTTTGGGTGGTTTTTTTCTTCTTTAATGAGTTGATCAGTAAAGTAGGAACTTTATTTTAAACCAAACAAAGTCATTCTCTCATTTTCAAATTTTAGTTTTGCTCTATTAGATGATAATTCCTCTTATATTTGAAATATTCCCAATCTAAAGCAATATTCAATGGTTTATATTGCTATAGTTGTTGTTTTCTATTTTGAGTTTTGGAGATTATTTTGATTATCTCTATTTGTGTTGAATGATTTTCTTTGACTTTTAATATTTTTCAAAAATTACTTTTAATTTTGAACAAGTTTTTTCTCTTGAAAAAGAAATTTTATTAATCAAATTTTTTTAAGGTACAAGAAACTCTTTCTTATTTTTAATCCCAAAGTTAATAGAGCAAATATTTTCCCATGAATACGATTTAACATGATAAGAAACCTCCTTTATCAACAATTGAGAAATGAGTATTCATTTTTAAAAAAAAGTTCATATTTTTCACCAATTAATGGTTTCAATCAAAAGATCTGAGCCTCTTTTTGTTTGGATTTTTGGATCAAATTTTAAATTTTAAAAAATTGCAAAAGCTTTTTGATTTTGAAGAAATTTTCAGTTTTTCATAATTATCGAAAATATGGATAAATAATTAATATTGAACTTTAAATCATATTTTAAAAATACTTTAAAAAATAAATCATATATTGAATACTTGAAGATAAGAAAAAATTGATCCTTTATTTTATTCACAAATATTATTAAATTTCTTGAAAATTTTAAGATTAGATATTATTATTTTTCAAATACTAAGGCTATAAACAACAAATTATTAGTATTTAAATCAGTTATTTGACAAAATATATTTTTTTTTTTTATACTTTTTACCTTTTCCAAATTTCCCTTTTTAAGTTGTTTGGGTTCCTTCTCTTTTTGTTTTTTTAGGTACTTGGAGAGGTTCAATGAATAAAAATCATTATAAGAATTGGTGGACTTGTTCATGACTAACCTAACCAAACTGGTTAATTATCAGATCTAAAATGAATTGTGCTGGAGTTATGCAACTGAAGAGAACTGAATCCAACGAATGCGATCTGGAGCCAACCAAAGTGAACCGAATTGGACTTTCCGCACAATCTTTCGAGTCGTTACCTGGACTGGGTTTTTGCTGTCGAGTCGGTATCTTGTACTGGGATTTTGCGAAAACAAGATTTCGGAATCTTGCAAAAAAAAAAAAAAAAAAAAAAAAAAAAAAAGTAACTCAATTTTGAAAAACCAAATCTAATTCTTAGAATCTTAGCACTTTATAGATTCAAACTATCTATAAAGTTCTAAATAACTTAATAAAATAACCTATTTCATTTGATCTATAGCTGTTCAAATATTTAGATCTCTTTATTAAAACAAGAAATTATTGAAAATATTGATCATTTTTTATAGGTATTTCCTTCCTATGAAAAAGAGAGATTAATATTTCATAACAAATTAAAAAAAAAAAAATATCTTAATGAATTAATTTCAAATCAAACAGTTTGAAACTATTTTCATTAAATAATAATCGTGAAATCTATGATTTTACGCTTAAATTTCTGAAAGGGAATTTAAGTAAAAGGGTATCCAGAGTGTAATTTACACTTCTTCAACAATAAAAAAAAAAAATCTATTTTTTTTTTATTAAGATTATTCATTTAAATTCTTTATATTTGTTTTTGAAATATTATAGTAAATTCAATTTATAAATCTAATCTTTGGGTTATTAAAAACCATCTTATTAAATTAATCACAAATTATTAATTATTGGTTATCAATAATCAAAATAAGAAATATTTCTTTAGGTTTTAAGTTGAATTTTCAAGTCTTTAGAAAATAATTTTGAGATATATTTTTAATTTAATGATTTGGTTGTTTATCTCTTATCTTTTTAGTTTAACAAATTGAAAAAATTATTTTAAACTGACCTTTGAATCAATTAATATTAAAATTAGATTTTTTTCAAGTTAAAATTGATTATTGTACTTTTTTTGACATTTAGTAGAATATTTATACTAGATTATTATTAGAACTTAGTGGGTTCAATTTGTAAAGTGTATTTTATTTATAAAGCTTCCTTCATAAAAAATAAGATTATAATCTCGAAAATAATATTTTTTTGAAAAAATTTAGTAATCTGTTGGATTTTGAACTCTTCAAAAATGTTAAAAAAAAAATCCAACTTTTAAAAACAATAATTCATTTCAGAAAATAGCGTGCAAAAACAAGTAAGGTTTTATAGTAAATATATTTTTACTTTGTTTTTAAATTTCAAGATGTGGTTGAATATAAACTACTTTATAGTCAAACTGTCCAGTTTCATTCAATAATTTACAATTATTATATTAGTTTAATTCATTTCTCTTCTCAAAATAAATTTTCAATTTTTAGATCAGATCATTTTTTCTTCTTTTGAAAAATTGATTTTAACTTTTATTTTTTTAAATTTTTTTATTTTTTTTTTAAGTTAACTTGAAAATTAAAAAAAATGTTTGAAACTGAAAATTAGCATACATAAAATTGAGGATTTGCATTTTTGTTGGAAATGAATACATTTACAATTTAAAAAAAATCTTATTGCCAATAATTTTAAATATCTCCAGAATTGCTAAAATTTGCAAGAGATATTATAATGAAACCACCAGTATAAATATGGGATGTTGTAAAAAATAAAGTTTTTACTATTTTATAGATAAATAAAGAGTTCCATACATTTATCAAACTTTAGTATTAGTAAATATAATGCCCATTTAGATTTTTGTATTTGAAAGTTTTTTCAATATAAAATCATTTGGCGAAAACAATAATTTGTTTGAAAAATTATTTTTATTTAAAAATTAAAAGATTTGTACTCACCAAACGATTTTTCAAATAAAATTTATATTAGTCTATTTGAAAAATCAGATTCTATATTGTTTATTACTAAGATTTGGATAAATGCATGGAACTCTTTATTTATCTCCAAAGTTGTAAAAACTCTATTTTTTACAATATTCATATTTATCATAGTGAAGATAACCAAAATTTTTTTAACTTTTTTTTTTTTGGATGTATGCTTTGTTCCGGTATTTCTATGATGAATTTCAACTCTCATCTCAATTATATAATTTCTATTATTTCTAAACAATGACAGTTTGTTTGATTCTTAAATAAAGTGAATTTTTCTTTTTTTAGCTAAGCCCATTTGAGTAAAATAGATTTTATTTCGATTTTCTATTAAATTTACTCTAATATTTTTTTATGGTCAATAAATTAACTGGATTTATGCAAAAATTTATAAAAAGTAACATTTTTCCATTTTAATTAACCAAATTCTAAATAAACTCTGTTTCAGTCAAAGTGTCCCAACGTTTTTTTCAAATATCGATTATTTTATATAATTGAACTTTGAATAACAAATAAGAAATAAACAGAATAATGTACATCAAAGAATTGTTGATATATGTCTGAAAGAAAACTAATTAATCAATAAATTTTCTTAAAAATTTCAAAACTATAAATTCTTTGGGAATATTGAGAAAAACAACAATGTTCGTTTTGAACTTCTACTGATATTGGAATAATAAATACGAAACATTTTTCACTTCATTTTCCATAGTTTTCTTTTAGAAATCAAATCACCCAAACAAAGTTTGTTGGTATTTGTGGTCTCTATTTGAAAAAGGAAATGAAAATGAAGTGAAAAATTTTTCACATTTATGAAGCAAATATCAAGATCAAAGATCGAATGGAATTCCAATATAAAGCAATATGATTTCTCAACAATCATTTACATGGTTTCAATAACCTTAGAATAACACATTTTTACCAAGTGACTAATGATCTTGTAATAAAAAAAATTTTTGCAACTGGATGACTTTTAAAAAAAAAACAAAAAATAAAAATGTGAAAAAATGATTACAATTTTGAAAATTTCCCAAATAAATTTTTTGTTCTAATATCTTTGTAAACGCTTTAAACACATGTATTTCACCCATTACAACTGGGCTCCTTTAACTGAAAAATAGTTTTAAAGACAATTTTGAAAAAAATCGAAGTATTATTTACAACCTTTGGAGATTAATTACTAATATTTCTATTTGATTTTCTAGGATTTTTTAATCAATATTTTTCATTTTTGATTGTTTTAAAAAGATACTATTTAATTATATTTTAGTATTTAATTTTGTTATTTTTTTTTAAATTTTTAAAAGTTTTGTGATAATTTTTAATATTTTTTTGATTTAGATTTTTTTTGTTAATATTAGATATTTTGAAAGAAATGTTTTGTGCTATCCTAAAATTGAAAAATATAATTTCATATAGACTATTAAAAAAATCAATTAAAATAATCTCTCCACAATGTCAAATAAAAATTTAAAAATTTTTACAATTAAAAATGAAAAAAATAATTCGAATAAAAAATTTTTTTTCAGTTACCCTTAAAAACCAATAAAATTCTAAACTTTTTTCAAAATCATTTTTGTTTAATAATGCTAATTATGTGACTGTATTTCAAAAATACAAAATTTGGAGAATTTTCTTTGAAAAAATTTTCCCAGTTATATTGTGTTCACAGATTTAAGTAAATTTTCAATCTTGAATACTCTAAATATTATATAAATTAAGTGGACTTACCCTTCAAATTTCCAAAAAAAAATTTCAAAGAATAGTGTTCAATTAGGAAATTGTAAAAACACTAAAAATATATGAAAATGGAAAAAATTCGCATTTTTTTCTACAAAAATCAAACAAAATAAACTTATAAATTTAGACTATTTTTGTTTTTATTCTATAATATTTCTAATTATTGATGTTTAAGGAAAAATTTTAATTTTATTTCCAATAAGAAAAAAAAATATTCTATAATTTTCAAAATAAATAAAAACAATCCAATATTTTATGAGATTATCCGTTTTTTTTTTTAGAAAACAAAACAATAAAAAAAGAGAAATTTAAGTTTTAAAAAAAATACATTTTAAATTAGAATATAAAAACCAAATTTGAATTACGAGAATATAATCTAACAACTAACCTCTAAGGAATTTTAATTCGAAGCATTCTTTCTAGTATTTTTTTTTTTTTTTTTGAATTTTTTTTCAGAGAAAATTTAATACAGATTCTTGTTGAAAATATTATTTAACTTAAAAATTATAGATTTCATGTGGAGGATTCTTGTAAATATTCTCTCTGTGCTAATTTGTTAAAAAATTAATAAACTTGGAAACCCAATTTACCAATAAAAATTCATTACCAAGTATATTAGAGGAACAAGTTTTTTTCCGAATTTAAAACCTTTTAGAGGCCTTTTTCCTTTAATGATATAACTAAACCAATAAAAATAGCATGTTAAATATTGAGAGAATAAGAATTTATGTTTTACACATGTTTTAAAAAAATTCCAATATTTTGCCTTTTTGGTTTTTTTTTCAGGGATTCAGTTCAATTTCATTTATTTAATTTTGAAAATAATTTGTTTTTAATTCCCCTTTTCTGATTGTGAGACGATGATGATTTCTTTTCTTCTTGATAGATTTTTTTTTTTTTTTTTTTTCACCACAATACAGTCAGTTCCACCTTTAAAGCACAAACTTTCAAGGGAAATTAAGGCTAAAAAATAATACCAAATTAAGGCTTAAAATTCAGATTCTAGTAAAATAAATTGTAAAAAAAAAAAATTCCAAATTTTGTGTCTTAATTTGAGATTTTTATTGTGCCTTAAATTTCGTTGAAAGTTTGTGCCTTAAAGGTGGAACTGACTGTAAAACTAGTTCATATTCTTTTTAATAATTGAACCTATCAACTTAAAAATGTAACATGATTCTCACCGAACAATTATTAAAAATAAAAACAATAAAAATATTCAATTGTAAAACAATTTTTAAAAAAAATCTCAAACATGTTTCCAATAATTTTTTTTTTTTAATCAATAATTAAATGAAAAAAAAATTTATATTGTGTATTTTATTTTCCAAAAATAATAGTGTTATTCTTTAAAAAAAGTTTTAATAGGTTTGAAATCAATTTTATTATTTTTCCAAAAAAAAACAAGACAAATTAATACGATTATGAGTAAAAAAAATAATAAAAAATTCAATAGTAAGGAATTTTTTTTTGACTTGCTAATTGAAATTTTCAATTGTTTAAACGTAACAGAACTAATATTAATGTCATTATCAATGATGTTTTCAATTTCAAATGCTTCTCTTAGTTCTACCTGATCATCATTTGGCCAATATTTTTTCTGATCGAATTGTTCGTTACCAAGACTTTGGTTTGTTTCGATAAAGAAAGTTAAGATGGAATTTAATTTTTTTAAATTCAACGAGTAATTTGCTGATAATTGCCTCCAGTTTAATAATATCTGGAAAACCAAATTATTACTCTGGGGAATATAATGCGGATAGATCGTTTTCCATTGCTCATAACAAAACTCATCGAATTGCAGACACAAAAGCAGATATTCTATTGATTTATTTCTAATCCAATTATTTCTTGTGCAAGTGTAAGTTAAAATATTTGGAAAAAATAATCTTGGTGTTTTTTGCGGGTTAAAAAAAATTGTGAGATCTTCGAGCAAGGGTAAATTTTTTAACATTTTAATGAATACTTTCCTTGTAAAATACTTTGAAAATTTTCGATCGTTATTTTGCTTGTAACCTTCTTCATCTTCCACTTCCACTTCCACTTCCACTTCCACTTCCTCTTCCTCTTCCTCTTCCACTTCCTCTTCCTCTTTTCCAAGTTCCTTTTCTAGTTCTATTTCAATTTCTACACCTTCTTCATTAATTTTTTCTTGGGGGTAATTAAAACTGGCTTGTTTATTCGTTTTTGTTTTGAGATTTTCTTTGCTAAATATGTGTTTTCGATTTACTGTGTGATTAGTCACGTTTTTGAAAATTTTATTTTTAATTTTATTTTTTTTTAATTTCCTTTTATTATTCGATAAATTCTTTTGATTTGATTGGTTAGTCATTAAATCCCAATTGAAAGGTATTGAACCAAAAGATTGATAAAGTTCGCCCAATAGCATAAAGTAATATGAAAAATTTTCCTCTGAGATGCAATGTTCTTCAGATTTTTTTAATTCATAATAATTCGTACCATAAAAAAAAAGTGATTCGAGGTAATTTAAAATTTCTAGTGCACTTTCCTCACTACAATTTTGATTCCATAATTGTGGGAAAAAATAATTAAACCAATCTTTTTATTGATAAATATTTATTATTATTCAATTTTGAAAAGAAAAAAGAATGAATTATCAAAGAATTTGGAAAAAAAAAAAATAAAATAATAAAATTTATGCTTGAGTTGAAATATAGATATAGATATATATATATATAAACACTTTTTGGAGTCTTTTCAAAAAAAAGCAATTTTATATTTTAGAGGTTTTGATGATATCTCTTTTAATTCTTGAAAAAGTTTAAAAAATCACTATAAAGTTTACAAAATCGCGCATTTTATTAAAAAATTGTGATAATCAATAATATCTAGATAATATAAAAAATCGGATATTCCATGAAATCACGATAATTGACAAAAAAACGTGATAAATTTCAAAATATCATGATAAAAATTAAATCGTGATATAATAATTGATGGCTTTTAGGCCAATTCGACGATATTTTTCAAAAAGAAAAAATTTTGTTTGATCAAAAAACCCATCCTTAAAAAATTAATTTTATTTTTTTTTTCTTTTAATTTAAGATAGGAGCTGTATTTTTTAAACTTTTTACCTTTTCCAAATTTCCCTTCTTAGGTTCCTCAGGTTCCTTAGGTTCCTCCCCTTTTTGTTTTTTTAGGTATTTGAGAAGGGTAAAAGTTAGAAAAAATTCATTATCAGAATTGGTTGACTTGGTCATGACTAACCTAACCAAACTTGTTTATGGATCAGATCTAAAACGAATTGAGCTGGAGTTATGCAACTGAAGAGAACTGAATCCAACGAATGCGATCTGAAACCGAACAAAAGTGAACTGAATTGGACTTTCCTTACAATCTGTCAAGTCGTTACTCGGACTGGGCTTTTGCTGTCTAGTCAGTGTTTTGTACTGGTATTTTGCGAAAACAAGATTTTGAAAACTTGCAAAAAAATAAAATAAAAAAAAAATACAAACTAATAAAAAAAAAAAAAAGCAAAGCAACTCAATTTTGAATAACCAAATCTAATTCTTAAAACCTCAGCACTTTATAGATGAATCATATCTATAAAGTTCTAAATAACTTATAAAAGTAACCTATTTTATTTGATCTATAGTTGGTAAAGTATTTAGAACTCTTTATTAAAGCAAATTATGGTGGTTTTGATCCAAAAAAAACCGACAATAAAGGAAATAACCACCAACCCATTCAACACTTGGGGCACAAAAAAAAACTTTTCAATTAAGTGTTTACTCTATTTTTTTTTATTCTTTCAATCTCTTTCATTTCTTGTTTTCTTTTTCTTTTTTGTTGTCTTTGTTTCAAATTTATTTTTTTCTTTTCATTTTTTTAAAGAAAAGATATCCTACGAGCTATAATCTTGCCGACATTATAGCTAGAATAAAAAACTCTAAAATCAAATTTAGAAAGTGCCGTAGAGTGCCTAGGTTTTCAAGAATTTTTGAAATAAATCGAAAATTTATTAAATTTTCGTTTTATTTCTCAAATTAAAAAAAAATCTAACGACGGTGCCGTAGAGTGCCTATCTTTTCTTGAGGTTTTCTGTTTTATCTGTTAAGTGTTCTATGTTTTTTTGAGTATTCTATTTTATTTAGAAAATATATTGATTTTCGTTAGGTTTTTTTGAGTTTTTTTTGAGGTTTTCTATTTTATTGGGAAAATATATTGATTTTCGCTAGGTTTTTTTGAGTTTTCTATTTTATTTGTGAAGTGTTCTAGGTTTTTTTTACTTTTCGAAATAAAATAGAAAACCTCAAAAAAACCTAGAACACTTCACAAATAAATAGAAAACTCAAAAAAACCTAATGGCAGTTTTCCAGAATTCAAAAGAATAGAGTAAAATCTTTGATTTAACTCAATTCGTTTAAATTCTGGAAAATCTCATGGCTAACAAGAGATAATTTTGCTGAATCACCTCTCTTCAAAAATAAATAAAATTTGTACCATTGTTATTTTTTACCTTTATAATTTTTGTTTTTATTTCCAATTTACTCATACCGTCATGTTTCAGTATTTCAGCATTAACAAGTAACCAGTTGATCTTTTTATTTGTAACTCTTTTTTCCAATATAAAGAAAATCAAGTCCGGGTAAAAATGGAAAAAAATCCAAAGAATATTAAAAAAGAACTTTAAGTGCGATTATCTTGATTACCATACCTTGAATCTTTTTCGTAAGAAATTCATCATTTAATTATTTTCAAAAAATTGCTAAATTGGCTTTTTCTATTACGAAATAAAAAAAAATATTTTGAAATAGAGACCCTTATTATTGCGATTTAATACTTCAAGTAGAAACAGAAAATGCTATTAAAAAAATCAAAAGATATTCCACCATTTTTCGAGATTGAATTTTTTGATTAAAATTGGTTTGTTTAATTTATGATACATCTTTTATTAAGAGGGAATAAATTTTACAGAATTCATTTTATGTAACAGATATTATGTAATTTCTGTTTCAAAATACAATTTTTTGAGATTTTTTTTTTACAAAATTAAAGTCTTGAATAAAAATGGTAAACTATGTAATTTATAAGTAATAAAACAAATGTGAAAACCCGAAAAACAGATAACTCAACGAAAAGAAACAAATTGTAATACAAAAAGAATTTCAAGAGATAAGGAAATAGTATTAGATTAACACACTAAAGCGAAAGAACAAATTATTTATGTTATCTTATCATGTCCCATAAGAAGAAGTCTTAACAAATACTAGAAATTCGATAAAAATTGATATGTGTATTAACAAATTATGATATTCATCATGAGACTCAGAAATTGAAATAATGAAAGCCATAACTATTATTTTTTGATTTGTTTCAATTTTTTCAAATTGAAATACTTTAATATTTTTACTGAAGATGAATTATAGGATATAAATTACCGAAAACTAATTACACCACAGAAATTTCCAAATAAACGTCCAGTATGAAATTAAAAAAATCAAAAAGATAAAAAATTAATAAAAATCATCTATTTTGGAATTTCTGTTCCTTCATTCATTTTTTAGAATTTCTTTTCCATAGTACATTTTCAGCAAAAATATTACCTCAAAAGACTACTGATCTTCAAAATTTAAACAAAAAGAACTTTTTTTGAATTTCTGTTCTGTAATTCATTTTTTAGAATTTCTTTTCCATAATTCATTTTATGCAAAAAGATTACATAAAACCTTTCATGATTTGGTGCTTTTTCCTTTTGCTGCATTTCCTCTCTAAATATAGAAAGATTGCATAATTTTCAAAGAAGTAAATTATTTGAAAATTAGGCTGTGTATTTAAATTCTAATTTAAAAAACTGGGCAATGAATCCAAGTTTAAATTTCGTCTCAACAATAAATTCTTACAATAGATTCTATCTTTGGAATTACCATATAAAATAAGAGATATCAAATCTGAGAGTTAATGTTCCAAAAATGTTTTTATGGAAATAAAATGAGAAAGTCAAAGTAAAAGAATTGCCATGTCTTTTAAACATAAATTATCAGTAAAAGTGAAAAGTTCACAAAATATCCTTTTTTTTCTTCTCAAATTATCTGACTCTTCTTGTTTAAAATAAAAAGGGTAATTGTTAAAAAATATAATTAACTTTTCAAAAAATTTAATGAAATTCCTCTCCGATATTAACATGAATTCAAAATATTAATTTTGAAAAATCATTAAAATCAACAAATTCGGCCTTTAAAAAGTTGGAATAAGTACAAGTAAAGGTTAGAGAGAGATGGGGGAAAATAAGTTTTGAAAACAAATTTTTGTTTGAATTTTATCAAGATGGCATTATTTGATTAAAAAATATTTGATACAAAAAAAAAACAAGATCTTGAAGATCGTCCATTCTAATAGTTAAAAAGAAGACAGAATATTTTCATTACTGTTTAAAAAAGAAAATCGCATAAACCTTTATCTTAAATTTCGATAACGTTTTTTTTTTCTATTTGTAACCAGTTAATTCATTCGGCTTTGTATTTTACGTTTTGTAAAAAAATGATCAAAAGGTTGTCACCAAAAGAAAATCGTATAATGAAAATAGCACACACATTTCATTTTATTTCAACTATTTAAAAATGTGCCAGAGTCTCGGCTTTAAAGAATGTTTCGATGTGATTTTTCTATTAAAATATTGTTTATCACTTTAAATGTATATTGAATCAAGCTAATTAATTCTCTATTATACAAAATGAATTATATTTAAATACTATAAAAAACAAACAGCAATAAGAGTCTGAAATACAATATTAAATTGAAATATATTTCATTAAAACCCTTAAATTGTGTTTAGGGGTCAAAATATATTAGAAAGTCTAATTTTATTCCAATCATTTTAAAAAAAAAATGAAATATATTTTTAAATGTGCAATTTTCGCTGGATAATACTCCAAATTAAAATGTTAAAATCATTCCTATCGTGGATTTGGCTTGAATTCTAATTGATCAGAATTGATCCAAAAAGCCACTTAATGTTATTTATCCTAAGATTAATTTATATGATCAAAATGTTGCATTAGTTTTCAATTTATAATATATTAATAATTCTTTTAAAAGGGTGTTTAGGAATTTAAAATAAACTATTTCCCATCCAAAGTTACCAGCTGTACTAGAATGAATTACATGATTTTAAAGGTTTTGAATAGACATTAAAGGAAAAAATCGATTTTTTGAAATTACAAAATTGGATAACATTTTTTACATTTTTACTTTTTTTTCCAATTTCGATTTTTTTTGATTCCTAATTGTTTTGAAATTTTTTTTTTATTGCAAGATCGATAATCAATTCATAAAAAAGTATTATTTCAAGGTTACTGAAACAGTGAAAATGATTGTAGAGAAATAATATTTATTTCTATTGTGATTTTATTTGGATCTTCCATCGAAGATCAAAATGAAATTTTTTTTTTTTTTTCAATTGTGGCTATAAGAATATTGATTTTTCAATTTTTTTGAAAATATATTGATTAATTAGATTTCTTTCAGACCTATATCAACAATTCTTTTAAATGTATATTCTTCTACTTATTTCTTATTCAAAGTTCATTTATAAAAAATAATTGATATTTGAAAAAATTTTTGACTGTGCCACTTTGAGAGTTACAAATTTTTGAAAGAAAAAACTTTTCTTAAAAAATCCAATATTGTATTACACGACTACAAGATATTTAAGTGATCCATCAAGTTCAACAATCCTAAAATTTAGGACATTTACCAATTTCTTAAACAGATATTACTCTGTAATTAATATAATTTCAAATAAATTTTGTGAATTATGTTTACAAATATGAATACAAAAGAAATAATAAAAAATATTGATCAACTTTTTTAAGGATTTCTGTCCTTCCTATGAAAATGATAGATTAATATTTCAAAACAAATTAAAAGAGAAATAAATATCAAACATACGATTTAAAACATCATTTGGCTGTTCATAAAGGTTTTGAGTGAATTCTTTATAAAAGGCTTTCAAATTTTGGTAATGGCTTATGTGTAAATAGTTCTTTAATTTTTTGAGATAGTGCTTTTGTGTCATCACCAAAGGCGCAGCAAAAACAAAAAGATTAATCATCATTAATTTACCAAAAACTTCTTCTTCCCCTTTTGTCGATTTATTTTTGTATGTAGAAAATTCATTTAAGAACAAAGGTGAGTGAAGAATTTTAAAAGGCTTATTTAGAGTAATACAGCGCCTCAGAAAATAAACCAAAGCCAAAAGTTAAAAGCAGAAAATAAAAAAAACAATATCAAACCAAAGTCATAGATTTCTGGGAAATTATTCATGTTAGTCGTGTCGCGTATGATTTTAATAAAATGCTCTTCCTTTAAATTATTTAGTAGCTTCAAAATATTTATTAAAAAATTTACATTTAAGCAATTATCTGTAATCAAACTGCTTGGGAAATTTTCGTTTTTTAAATAATTTCTTGAATTGTCTTCGTCAAGTACCCAATCCCAATAGCAAAAAAAATATTCCAAATTTGCTTCTCTTGGTAATAAAAAAAAATTAAGATTCACACCAAACTCTTGTAGAAAGTTTTTGCTTATCTTGGACTAATTCAGTAAATAAAAAAAGAATTAATTAAAATGTTTTGGTGCATTAGTTTTTCATTTAAAAGTCCTAATTAAAATTACACACACTAAAATTAGTTATTGGGGTGAAGGCTTACTCTTTCGGGTTCCACTTTTATTTGGATTTCTCTTTGAATCAGGTTTCCTTTGAATAAAGTATTTTGAGGCAATCTGTTTTTTTCAGATTTATTAATGCTGGCCTTGTTAAATGAGACTGTTCTTTGGTTTTGGCTTTGGTTTTTGTTAATTAACTTTTCTTTTGCTTTTTCTTTTTCTTTTCGTTTTTTATTTTGGGTTTGGTTTTCCTTTTTTGTTTCCATTTCTTGTTCTTTTTCTTGTTCTTGTTCTTTTTTTTTTTCTTGTTCTTGCTCTTGCTCTTGTTCTTTTTGTTTTTTATTTTGGTTTTGGTTTTCCCTTGTTTTTTCTTTTTTTGTTTCCTTTTCTTGTTCGTTTTGTTGTTGTTGTTCTTGTTTTTTTTCTTGTTGTTGTTCTGGTTCAATTTCATTTTCTTGTTCTTTTTCTTGTTCTTTTTGTTTTTTATTTTGGTTTTGGTTTTCCCTAGTCTTCTTCTTTTGTTGATTTAATTTGTTTTTTTTAATTATTTGATTTATTTTTCTTCTTTTTCGTTTTGTAGACTTCCTTCCTGTGGAAATTTTCCACCCATAAGTCGGGTTACTCATAATCTTTTGAATAAAACAAAAAAAAAAAGTATAAATCGTTAATTAAAAAAATGATTTCTTCGGGAATTAATTAACAAATATTTTGGCCTACTTTGAAATTTCTTCTTGAAAATGATCACTTTCAAGTGTCAATTTCAAATCAAAGAAATCGATATTAGTCCTGGTATTTCTATTATAAACACTAAAATTATCACTTGATTTTCAATTTCCTTTTTCAAATACAAAGACTCATATTTATAAACATCTTTCTTTGAGACTCGATATATTAAAGATAAATATCGAAAAGGAAGTGAAAAAAATTATCCCATTTAGAATTCAAAAGTTTGTATTGGAATTACTAATTTTTTTACTTGTTGAGATCAATACACTAAAAAAAAGAAACCTCATCAAACCTTTCCCTCTTAACAAAAATTATAAATTCTTTCTGAAGAGAGGAAGATTAGTTCTAATTTTTCATCGAGTGAGGTTAAATTAAGATTATTTAAGGAATTAACTCAACCTTAGATTCGTCGAAAATTTAAGTATGCAGTAATTGGGATAAATTGTACATTTTTTTTCATTTTTAGAGCTACAAAAAATCTATGTTAAAAAAAACTGTACAATAAACCACTTAGATTTTTTTATGAATGATCAAAGTCTTTTGGGAAAAAAAAAAAAAATAAGGACAAAAGTGAAAAAAAATTTTTAATTGGTAATCTTCTGAGAACGAGAAAATGAAAAGCAAGATCAATTAGTAAAAGAAAAAATAGATGATCAAAGATAAAATAACAGATTCAACACATTAACAGTTTCTTTAATGCAATCTCTTGATACTATGATTGTTTTTAGATTGATCAATTTGTAACAATTTGTTGAAACAATTGACTATATTAGTGATCTCCAAAACAACCCTAACCTTTAAATATTGTAATTGTAAAATAAAAAAATACAACTTTTCATTCAACTTTCCAAAAAAAATACAAACACAAGAATTAAAATAAATCATCAAAATCTCAATTCTAAATGATTTAAATTGATAATTGAAGCTTGGTTTATGAATTAAAAATTTGTTATGTTAGATAATGTAAAAAACTTTTAATTGGAAATCTGAATGAAAATTTCATTCCTTTTATTTTTCAACAAATAATTTTCAAGGAGATTGAAATTGTTTTTGTTTAGTTGAATTTATTGAAAGGGATTTATTCTTTGAAGTGAATTTGTTTCTTCTATTATTTGATTTTAGTTTTCATTTTGAGGTTTCATAAATGTTCGGTATTAAAAATTGTGTTTATATTTTTTTTCCCTGACAGTAATAAAAAATTGTTATTTCCTATTTTATTTTGATTTACTTTTTACAAAATAAAAAGATAGAAACCTAAAAAAATAGTATTCTAGTAAATAATAACTCTGATTTAGAATCATCCAAAAGTGATACTTTTTTAGATTTTTTTTTATTTTAAAGATTAACTTAATATATATATATATAAGCTATTTCCAATAAAGTGGGGCAAATTTATTTTAAAATATAGCTTTTCAACACAATCTATAAAAAAGCATTTAAACATCCAAAATCATTAACTACCATTTATCGATTCTTGATAATAATTCAATTCGTTTCTTAGTATTGTATTACTTAAATAAAAGATATTAAATTTTCTGATCTCGATTTTGTCTGATATTTTTTAGGTGCTAAAATTGGTGTTTATTATTTTCTTTTTGTTTGAAAACCCCGTTTTCATAACTTTTTTAATCACAACAAATTTTCAAATAGAATTTAAAACATATAACTGTATTTTATTGTTTAAAAAATCATTTGTAACCTTTCCATATTTACAGTTTTTTAGAAAAATTGGTCGTACATTGTTTTCACCAAAAAAAGTATGGATTTTTTTTTCATTTTTTGAAAATATTTCATCCAACTTATTTTAAATTAAATACATTAGCCATTTATTCAATTGGTATTAATATTAAACTTAATTTGGTATTGTCAATTAATGCCTTCACTAACAAAGACTATTTTTTATGAAATGTAAAAAAAAATGCCCCACTTTTTTGGAAATACCTTATATAATCTATAAACCCCAAGATTGAATATTATTAGTTTTCTTCTCCACAAGATGAATTATTTTCGATAGATTTCAAATACTTAATATAAATTATTAAAGGAGAAACAACCATAAAGTTAATTAATCTTTATTTCTGAAGAAAAATTATAAAAATATCCGATTTTCTGAACCAAAACGAAAAAATTTGTATTAAATAAAAATATGTTCTTTAAATTCTTTTTCGAAATTCTTGAGAAATGTAAAGTAATTTGTTTCTCAAAAATTTTCAGAATAAAAGTTTTTACATTGTGAATTAAAAATAAAATACAAGAAAGTATAAGTAATTGTGTCAAATTTTATAGATAAGATCAAGAAATAAATGATTGTTAATTATTTCGTGATCAATTTTTTTCATTGTTTTGATTTCCATTTTATAAATGGTGTGTAAATAAATGATAATTTGATCTTATATTCAACTCTCATATTTCTTTAAATATTAATGTATATGATTAAAGAAATTAATTTGAAGAATTCATTTTCGTATAAAATGTGGTAAAAAAAAGTGTAAAATCTAGTTACTTGCTAAAATATAAGCTTGAAATATTCTAACATATAATAAAATTTTATTTTGAGAGATTTGATAAAAAAAAAGAAATTTAGTGATAAATTGGTAGAGATATTCAAAGGGGTTATATTTATTTGAAAAAATTGGTATCAAAATTTTTTTAATTATGCGAAATATATATATATATATATATATATATTTCTATCTTTCTTTTCTTTGAATCTTATAAATTATTTTGATTTTTTATATTTAAACAAAAATAGATTTTTTTTGATTTGACATTCCTTGTTAATTTTATTTGATATATATTTGAGCTTTTTGGAACGAAACCTAACGATTATAAAACTAAAAAATCGTTGATTTCAAAAGAAATTTTAAATCTTGGTATTTGGCTAGATACAAAAACTCATTAAAAATTCAACCTTGATAAAGTTAAGGCCAATTTTAAAAAATTAATCAATATCTTAAAACAACAAAAAATTTTTCTAATGGGTTAAAAATTCAATTTTTTAAAGCTGTATTACATAGCCAATTATTATATGGATTTGAAATATTTGATTTGAAAAAAAACAGATTTTAAAGATATTGATACTTGGATTAATAAAAAAATTACAAAATTTTTATTAATCAACCCACATTCTCCCAGGATTATTTATAAAACCGAAGAAAAAATCGACCGAGTAAGAATAAAGATATATAAAAGAAAATTTAAGTTAATTCAAAAATTTATAATCCTCCATTTTGATGAATTAATTAATTATCTTCCTTTTAGAAAAAAAGAATCAGAAAATATAAATTGGCAATTTTAAAAATTTTAAAACAACTGGAAAATGAACTAGAAAATTTTAGAATTAAAAACTTAGAAAATAGTCCAAGTTGGAAATGTCGTTAGGTTTTTTTTAATTTTTGAAATAAACTGAAAATTTCAAAAATTTTAAGTTTATTTCTTAAATTAAAAAAAACCGCCGTTATTTTTTCCAGAATTTAAAAAAAAAATGAGTAAAATCTAAGATTTTTCTCTATTCTTTTAAATTCTGGATAATCTAGGCACTCTACGGAACTCTAAGGCACTTTACGACACTCCTCAAGAATATCTAAAAATTATACAAATCAATAATACTATAAATAAGCAGTCGTGTCGTTAAGTACCTAGCTTTTCCAGAATTCAAAAGAATTGAGAAAAATCAAAGATTTTAAGAGAATCGGTATGGAAAAGTGGCAACACAGCCTAGTGTACAATCTGAAGGCCGGGATTCTATTCCCTTAACCATTATTACTTATTGTTTACCATTTTTTCAAATAGCCACCACGGTGTAATTTTAATTAAAAATCGGGCTTATGCTTCTTTGAACCACTAATTCTTTGAGGAAATCGTTTGACCGAATTGAATCTTTTTGACTAATATAAAACTGAACGGAATTGGAACAAAATCCCTCTCAATTTATGGAGCGGATCCGATTTTTGGGAGAAATGACCAGCTCTCACTTGGTTCAACAATATCTCTAATTCAAATTAGGGATTCGGGCAAACAGGTGGACTTTTAGTACCCACTCTTTAATTGAAAAAAAAATCAAAGATTTTACTTAATTCTTTTGAATTCTTGAAAAGATAACGGTGGTTTTTTTTAATTTAAGAAATAAACTTAAAATTTTTGAAATTTTCGGTTTATTTCACAAATTAAAAAAAACCTAAAGACAAAAGATATTTCAAATGGAAGGGTTCAACTTCAATTTTTTAAACTCAGAAATTTTACAAATTACCTTAACAGGTACTCTTATGTTATGAATAAGAATAAAGCAAAACTTTGTGAGATATGTAAAAAAATGAACAATTTAGATATCATTGAAGATTTAGACCATTTTCTATGGAAGGGCTCAGCTTATGAAAATAATCGCAAAATCTGGATATCTGAATTAAAAAAAATTAATATATCGAATATATTAAATAATAATAATATTTCTAATATTATTATAAAAAAGGATTCAAACTTCTTATTAACCTTAGTTGGTAATAAACTTATTTTTGATTCTTTAATTAAATTCCTAAATAAAAATTTAAGAAATCCGGCTAATAATATGGAGTTATAATAACCCCCCCCCCCTTAAATAATAAATAAATATATATCTATATATTGGAGTTTTTTTTTTATTTTAATATTTTTTGATAACAAATTTTATCAATCAAAAGACAATCAAAAATTATTCCACAAAAGCATTTTTATTCCATGAAAGCATTTTGGCTTATTTTGATGATTATTTTTCAACAAAAATGTTGGGGCTATGTTTATTTAATATTTTTTCTTAAAATTTTTTTTATAAAAAATCCCAGGCCAATCTATCAACTCTATAACATTTCAATAGTACGAGCATCAACTTACCAAATAGTAATGAAACTTCAATTCAGTTCACTTGAGTTCAGTTTCAAATTTCATCAATTACGTTCAGTTCCAGTTCGGTTTATAATACCACTTCAATTTGTTGAAGATCTAATCCATTAACAAGTTAGTTTAAGATCTAATCACGAACAAAGTATATCAAATTATTATAATGATTTTTTTATTCCTTTTCTCTTCCTCCAAAAAAACTTTTTAAAAAAAAAAAGAAAAAAAAGAAACTCAAACAACTTAAAATGGTAAATTTCGAAAAAGCAAAAAGTCTAAAAAACAAAAAAAAATTATTTTCTTATTTTTATTTCTTTTAAAAAATAATTTGATCCAAACTTAATTAATGAAATCTGACAAAATAAAAATAAAATTAATAAAAAAAAAAAAAATAAAAATAAAAATAAAATGAAATATTCATTTGAGATAGATTGATCAAAAGTAGCCACCATGAACCTTTGTTAAATGAGCATAACATTGATTCTTTGTATCAAAACATTTCATATTATCCTTTGGGCAAGCCCAACACATACTTTTCCCACATGAACATGTTACTTTATTACACCCAGTATATTTATGCACACCATTACCACAGTTGGGGCATCTTCTATAATCTTTCAAAAGTTCCATTGTCTTTTCCAAATCCTTTTTCTCGAGGCAAGTGGGTCCGATATGCCAGATATCGCCACATTTTCTACAATAAGAAACGCCACAGCCGATACAGTGATGTTCTTCTGGTCGATCGCTTTTCAAGTAGAGCAGTTCACATCCTAATGTAGTGCAAGTGAAATATTTGTTTCGATCTTGATAATTGATAATTGCCTTTTCAGAAAATTTAATAAAATCTATTTCGGGTAAAAACATTTTAAGTTCTTTGATGCAAAGATTCGGCGATTTGCATTTCTGAAAACCGCATATGATTGGTGGCTTTGCTATATGCTTGATGCACTGTAACAAACAATTTTTACAAAATTGGTGATTGCACCCGTCGAGCACGATTTGGTCCCGAATATTGGGATAAGGAACATAACAAATATTACACATAAATACTTGCTCTTGTTGTTGCTGTTTATCCTTTTGTTGATTATTTTTTTTTTCATTTAATATTTCTTCTGCTCTCCACTTATAGCCAAAGCTCTGTGGGAATATCTGCTGAAATAAAGCTTCTGCATTTTCAATATTTTTTCTGGCACCCCATAATTGGATCTCAGTCTCAGCTTGATCAGAGTTGTTCTTACTTTGAGTAAATGTCAATAAATCAATACCAGCCTCGGTGCAGATATATTTTTTAATGCTATTGGAGTGCTTTAAAAATTTCTCAAAATCTTGTGGCAATATGGTTAAATTGGAAATGATCAAATTTTCTGTTTTCAATCGAATCAAATTGGAAGCTTTTTGTATTTGGCCGTCGTTCCCGTAAATCATGAGGCAATTTTTTAGTCCATTATATTCAATTTTCGTACCAGATTCCAAGGATATTTTTTTCAAGATTTTAACGCCGCTCTGGTAGAAAAAATATTGCATAATATGAGGATCGATGAAATGGAATTCCTTCCCTTTCAGTATATTCACCAATTCAAATCTCTTTCGCAAAATGATATTGGGATCAGGATGATACACTTTTAAATTGACATATTTTGTACCAACCCTTTTACAAGCAATTTTGCATTGTTCTTTTTTATAATCTTCCAAAATTGGACCCAGGGAATTGTATAATGGCGTTCTAATTTTTTGGTTGAATTCAAAAGGTGGTAAAAGATGAATTTTGTATTTCGTATTTTTGAAATTAAAAGTCTGTTTTTTTTTGAAAAATGCAATTGTCTGAAACAATTTTTTCAAATTGGAAAATACCATCTCAATCTGACCACCAAATTTGCCATTAATAAAAAACGCTTTATTTGGATCTATTTCATTTGATGGCAAATTAACACTTTTAATTTTTAAATTAGGATCGATCATTGTGATATCTCGCTTAAGGGTGTTAATAAATTGATCATAATTTTTCTTAATGTGGCCCTTCCTTGGCATCACGATTTTTGATAAACCATAATATGTGAACTTTTGAAATAAATCAATATTGTCGATCTCCTTGGGTACATTTTTAAAAGTGATATTTTTCAAATTTTCCGATTCAGTATTTTTTGTTGTGATTTTATATCCACCATTTCCCATTCGTGTCCACAGCTGCTCTTTTAATGCCTTATTCCGATTCTCAAGTGTGTTGAAAAGAATTTTTGCCATTCCCATTGGTTTTCCCTCATTCCAAAATAGGTTGGCTACTACTCGTTCGTTTTTGTTCTTGATCCATCTACATTTATTTGTGGTAAGTATCAATTTGGATTTTTTTTTTTTATTGATTATATTTTGCGATTCTGTTTTCTCGTTAGTGATCTTGAATTCCTGGCCATTAAAATATTTTATTGCATTTTCTGCAGCTTTTGTGGTTTTATAGAAAATCCAGCCATCAATTAACCCATCTGAGTTTAATTTAATTTTAATGCGTTCAATGTCTCCTACCCTTTTAAAATATTTAATAATTATTTGTTTATTAAAATCCATATGTAAATCAAAAAAAAAGATTTTTTTTGTTTCTTGATCAATGATCAAATCTTCCAAATATAAACCCTTGCAAATATAAATTTGAGTTGAATAATTTATACGAACAAATTCCTTTTTATTTTGGATACCATTTTTAATGTCCATTAAAAAGCCTGTAAATGCCTTTTTTAAATTGACAATTGCATTACTTTTCGAGGTTTTGTTATAATATATAACTGTTGATGTATACCTTTCGGGCTCAACAAAAATGAGGCAATTATGCTTGGTTTGGAACTCGTTAATTAATCTGGATCCCCTTTTCAAAATTTTCGTTAAAAGAACAGTGCTTATATTGACTCCAATGCCGTGATTTGTGAATGAGTGCATATTTTGTAATTCCCTTTCTGTTTCCTCGAGTAAACATTTTTGATCATTGCTTAAAATTACGGGATCAATTTCCATTAAATCTATGATATATTTCTTTTTTAAATCCCTTGGATCCTTATGAACAAGATCCAAATAAAAAACGTATTGCGGCTTATCATTATGTATATAGTAACTTGACGTTTTGGATACAAATACTAATTCCCTAGTATTGGTAGTTAAATAGATGATTTCATCGAATTTGCAATCATACAATACTGCAAAGTTATCAAGGTTATTATTAATTCTTTTGTGATACCTTAATAGCAATGGGGAGAAAAGTGTATTATTTTCACTTTTGTCAAATGTCAAATGATAATTGAATTTTTCAAGATCATTCACAAGACCGATTCCATACTGATAAGCGTTTTTGATCTTTTTCCAATTTAAGAACCCTGTATTAAAATAATTATTATCACAATTGATTTTAAACGATTTGATATTTTGAAATATTTCTATCAAGGTTCTGATGTCTCCACGGTTTGAAATGACTCTCTTTAATTCCACTGCGTCACTTTCTTTATAATTTAAGATGAACTTTTTATAAATATTTCTTTTGTGTTTATAAAAGGATAAAAACGCAATGCAATCCAACAAACATCGTGACTTGGTACTTTCTTGAAGAAAGTCAATCATCAAATCATCAAAATTATATACATTCTTTAATTTAAATAAAATTAATTTTGTACTAATGGCATTTAAAAAGACATTATATATATTGTGCTTGTTGTAACCCTGATGGAAATAGTTTGGCCCCTTATACACAACTCCCGTCTTTTGGATATTTAGTATGGATAATAATTTGCTTTGGAAATTTTTTTGGCTGATTCCATGATAATAAAAATGATCTGTCTTTTCTTGGAGAGAATATTGGTTGTAAATATTTATCAAGTCTTTTCTTATATCTAAATTTTTATTCTTTAGGTTTGATAAATCGAAAAAATGAAATTCAAAATTCAGATCGATT
The DNA here is from genome assembly GCA_027625915.1 of Anaeramoeba flamelloides. Classification (NCBI taxonomy): domain Eukaryota; family Anaeramoebidae; genus Anaeramoeba; species Anaeramoeba flamelloides. Next base: position 3,880,251 of record JANTQA010000060.1, on the reverse strand, counting down.
AATTCTTCAATCGACCGCTTTTCTTCAAATCCCACTTCCTTGTCATTCGCCTTGGTACTCCAATGAATAATAATATCCTTTTGAATTTCTCTTTCTTTATATTTGTCTTTGTTTGTTTTTCGATCAAGAATATCAATTTTGAAATTCTTTAATGTTGTATATAAATCATTTTCTGTTCTTTGTGATCGATTTGAAAACCTTTCTTTTCGATTATGTGCTGATTTTGTTATTGGTTGATGACAAAATGGTTCAATAAGTTTTAGTCGGCTCGTTAATAAGCTTTTTTCGAGATGATCTTTCGAATATTTATAGATTAAAAATTTCACATTTTGGTTTTTATTTTTGTAGATTAGTTGTTTGTGTACTTTCTTTATTTGCTCAAACAGAAATTTAAGTCTATAATTTTCATTCTGGTTTGAATTGTATTCTAAAATAAAATAATATCGTATCTTTTGAATCTCCAGACTGATTGGTTTGGGTCTTATCTCATTATTAATTAAATAAATTAAACCCTGATCTACTTCATCTTCAAAATTATCGGAATTTAGCATTTCTTCGTTAATTTCATCATCATTTTCAAAACCAGAACTTTTCTCACCTTTAAAATATTCCTCTTGATAATCTGAGCTGTTATCGCTTGAATCTTGATCTTCTTTTCGAGACTTTTTTTTCCTTGTTTTATGTTTCTTTTTATCTTTCTCTTTATTCTTATGTTTGTCTTTCTTGTGGTGTTTATCTTTCTTTTTATGTTTGTCTTTCTTGTGGTGTTTATCTTTATGTTTCTGTTTCTGTTTATTTTTATGTTTCTCTTTAGGTTTGTGTTTATCCCTTTTTATTTTTTTATCTTTATGTTTATCTTTCTTGCTGTGACTCTTTTTTGTATTTTGTTTTTGCTTCTTCTTTTTCTTTTTCTTATCTTTTTTTTTTTCTGATTCAAAATGATCACTTTCTGAGTCACCACCAGAATTAGCGTCCTTTCCACTCACAATTTCAGAACCAGAAGTTCCGCTTGATCTTCTTTTTGATTTTTTAGGTTTTTTCTTTTTCTTTTTCTTTTTGTTCTTATTTTTATCTTTCTTTTTATGTTTGTCTTTCTTGTGGTGTTTTTTTGTCTTTTTTTTTTTGTTTCCATTTTCTGAAGGACTCTCGTCTTCAGTTTCGTCTTCAGTATCACCATAATCACTAACTTCAGTTTTGTCAGTCTGCTCTTTTTTATCTTCTTCTGTATCAATTTGATTCTTTGTTTTTTTTTTCTTGTGTTTATCTTTGGGCTTGGTTTTCTTCTTATGCTTTTTTGGTTTTCTTTTTAGTTTTCTTTTTGTTTTCTTTTTTTTTATAGATTCTTGGTTGCTTGTTTCTGATGTGTCAATTGATGATTCTATTTTTTTATCTTTATGTTTATCTTTCTTGCTGTGACTCTTTTTTGTTTTTTGTTTTTGCTTCTTCTTTTTCTTTTTCTTTTTCTTTTTCTTATCTTTTTTTTTTTCTGATTCAAAATGATCACTTTCTGAGTCACCACCAGAATTAGCGTCCTTTCCACTCACAATTTCAGAACCAGAAGTTCCGCTTGATCTTCTTTTTGATTTTTTAGGTTTTTTCTTTTTCTTTTTGTTCTTATTTTTATCTTTCTTTTTATGTTTGTTTTTCTTGTGGTGTTTTTTTGTCTTTTTTTTTTTGTTTCCATTTTCTGAAGGACTCTCGTCTTCAGTTTCGTCTTCAGTATCACCATAATCACTAACTTCAGTTTTGTCAGTCTGCTCTTTTTTATCTTCTTCTGTATCAATTTCATTCTTTGTATTTTTTTTCTTGTGTTTATCTTTGGGCTTGGTTTTCTTCTTATGCTTTTTTGGTTTTCTTTTTAGTTTTCTTTTTGTTTTCTTTTTTTTTATAGATTCTTGGTTGCTTGTTTCTGATGTGTCAATTGATGATTCTATTTCTGAACCAATAGAAATATTTTTAGAAGAATCGTTTTCAGGTTCATTAGAAATTGTGGTGTCACTGTCAGAAGACATTCGTAAAAGTTAAAAAAAAAAAATAAAAACCTCTACGAATTATTGAATTAATTTACAAAACAATAAATAATATGAAATCTGATCCCTATAATCAAGCAATTACCACTTTAAACTCGTGTGTTTATGATGGGATTTATTTATTAAAAAAAAGTTACTCACGACTATTTGTGGGTTTATTGCTTTCTTCGAGAAATTCGTATCAACTAAAAAAGGATTTTGGATAAATTCAGGAACTCAAATTTTTTACAGAGACAAGAGTAAATCAATATTCTAGGGACAAATCTTGGTTGTCTGATTGTTTGTGAATGTATTTATTCAAAATAGGAATTTGAAAAAACAGAGGAAAAGGACTTTAAAAAGTATCAGTCAAACCAGGCTGAAAAGAGTAGTTGAACAGTTTCTTCGATATCTTTCAAAATTTATGATTACCATTTTGGAAAAAAAGTGTAAACAGCTAAAAAAAGTGAAAAACGTTTTTCATCGGGAACCTTAATAGAAACTGAAAAGTAAAATTAAAATCAATTAAAAGAAGAAACCAATTAACTTCAAATAATAATCCATTATATTATTTTCAATCGACCCAACAAATACAATTATAATCTACTTGATTTATCGAAATTGTTTGTTGTGGTTTTGGAGATCTCAAAAATAGTCAATTTTTTGAACAAATTTTTAATAATTGATCAATCAAAGAAAAGCCTACACAAAAGATAGTATTAAAAAAACTATTATTGTGCTGAATACAACACTTTGTCTTTATTTATTTATTTATTCTTTTTTTCATTGATCTTACTTTTCATTTTCAGTAAGGTTCCTAATTAAGAGGGTAAGTACATTTTTCATTTTTTGAGTGTCACCATTTATTTGAAACTGAATTCTTCAAATCATTTCTTAAACTAAATATATTGATATTTTAATTAATATCAGTTTGGGATATATCCTAGTATAAGATATTTTCAGACCAACAAAAAAACGGAAATCAAAAAAATGAAAAAATTGATCAAAAAAAAAAATAAATAAAAATCATTTATTACTTGATCTTATCTATAACATTTAAAGCAATTACTTATTATTAATTTGATTTTATTTTTAATTCTTTATGAAAATAATTTTGTTTGGATAATTTTTGATAAAAAAATTACTTGTTTATTTCTAAAGAATTTCCAAAATGAATTTTAAAATCCTATTTCATTTAATTCATCTAATTCTTGTTTTAGTTCAGAAAATAGGATATTTTTTTAATTCTTCTTAAGAATAAGGGTTTATTGGACAAATTCGTTTGATTTTTTGATTTTTTATTTTCCATTAAATTGAGAACTAATATGAATACTTAATCTCTGATTGAAACTTTTTAATGGATTTTTCTTTTTATTTTGATTTGAATCTTTTTTAATTGTTTTTTGATTCCGAGAATTCAACCGCTCATATTTTAATTTTTGAAATAGTATTCTTTATTTTGGTTTTTTTCGATAGACATATTCGAAAAAAGAATTTTGAAAGCAAATTTGTACAAAACGTTTTGAAAAATAATTATAAATGTCCATGGGGCCAGAAATTCAAGGTAATAAATTGATTGGGTTCACTATATAAATTAAGACAAGATAAAGAAAACCAATCTTCGAAAATAGGCTTTTGCTCGATTTTTTTTTTTTTTCATTCATGATTTCAACAAATTTATTTGAAGGGGTTATCTTTTGTGTTTGGTCTTCTAAAAGAAAATATTTCTTTCAAATAGACACCTTTCGGGTCTATTTTTTTGGTTTACTGTTTGATTAATTTCGCTCCTTGGTATAAACACATTTCTAGATCCAAAACCAAATTTAATAAAACCAAAAATAAATCAAAAAACAATGTTTCAAAAATTTGAAAAATTTAAGATTCAACTCTGAATTGCTTTGACTCTTATCATGAATAGACTGGTGAATAGGATTTTGGTTTCAAAGTATCAATATTTAGTGGCACTCAAAAAATATTTTTCAGTAAAGTTCACACAATTAAAAATTTTTCAAAATGGTAAAATGTACTTTCTTCCTTAAACTAATTGCTTTTGAAATTTTTGAAAATAATAACTTAAATAGTTTTAAGTTTTAAAAAATGAAATTTTACTTATTATAAAATGTTTTTTAAGGGCAAACGGTGAAATTTTTCCATTATTTTATCTATTTTATTTTTTTAGAACAAACAATGAAAATCTTTAAAGAATATTTATCAAAAAATAGATTTTTCACTTTCTTGATTCTTTATAGATTTTTTACGAAAAATCAAAATTTTATTCAACAGATATAATATTTTTTAAAAGCGGAGATATTGTTGTTAACTTTTTGAAATTTTGAAAATTTTTACTGTTTGATATGAAATCAAAATTGAAGTTACTCAAAACCATTACACAAAAAAATTTAAATTATCATTTTTGAAAATTTTTGATGAAAATATTTAAAACTTAAACTTTTTCTTCAATTCTAAAAAATTAAGCAACAATCCTAAAAAAAAATTGTGAACTCAGAAAAATCTTCAAGAAAATGACAAACCAACCGGGAAAAATTAAAAAAAAAACAAATCAAATAATATTTTAAAGCCCTAGTTCCAGTAAAAAATCGAAAAAGATCGATTTTTTTTGTCATTTTTTTTTAATCTCCTTTTTAAAAAAGCCCATAAATAAAAGGTTACCCCAAATGTAAAAATGATTACTCTACAAAGTTAGCTAAATATGTGGTTCCAAATTATAACTTTAAGATATTCCAGAAAAGGTGATTGAAAAATTATGACAAAAAAATGGACGTTTTTCGCTTTTGTACTGGTACTAGGGCTTTATTGCATAAAATTAGAATTTTTTTTTTTTTACAAATAATGTTTATTATTATCCAAAAAAATTTGCTTTAATTTGAGATTTTTCTTGTACCTTAAATTCGGTTGAAAAGTGGTTACCAAAAAGTGGAACTGACTGTACTGGTATTCATAATGAATATTTTGTAATTAAAATAATACTTTTCTTGGGTTTTTTTTTTTGTTCACAAAATATAGCTAATTTAATACCATTATTTGCATTCAGTATTTATCATAGATGCTTTGATGATTTAGTTGCCAAATCACGATAAAGCTTGTAAAAAATTCTATTATCTATACCAAACTGCGCTATTATCGAAAAATAATGATAATCAATAATATAGTGATAATATAATATGTTATTCGATAATTTTATAAAATCTTGATAACTATGTAAAAAAAATGATAAATATCCAAATACCGTGATCAAAAATAAAGTCAAAATATAATATTTGATGTGTTATTGTGCTAATTAAAACAATATTTTTACAAAAAATTTTTTTTTGATCTTAAAAAATAGATCCTTGAAAAATAAGTTATTTCTATCAAAAAACAATTAAGAATATTCTTGATACTATCAAGGATCAGATCAAAGATTTTTCATGTGTTTTCATTTTATTTGGTTGAAATATCGATCAATCCTTTTAGATCAATAAAAAATAATTAAAAAAGGCAAATAAATAGTTTCTCAGTCAAAACTGGTGGTGATGTTATAAATTGTTTTGGGTAAAAGACCTTCGAAAACAACCAATCCTTCACCAGTTCTTTAAATAAATGTGTTATTATGTTTAAAAATTTTCAATATTCTATGATAACTAAGGGGTCGGATAAGTTTTCAAAAAAATTCCCAATAGCCTAGCCACAGTATCATTGATTATTAAGATTTTTTAAAAATTAATTTTCTTGGTGTTTTTCTTCTTCTTATCTTCTTATTGTACACAGAAAACACAAACTCGAGTTTATATGGTTTTTTTATCAATTAATAATAAGAAGGGAAATTTCTCTTTCTTCTTTTTGGTTATTTAACTTTGTAGGTAATAATTCATTTTAAAAAATACACCTTTTTTATATTCAAGTACATTGTTATATTGGATGATTCTTTTTTTCGATCACATAATTTATTTGAGATTTTATATTTTGTGAAAAAAAATGAATTGAAAAAAAATTTTTTTCTCCAAGACAAACTTTCTCATTCCATTTATAAAAGATTTTCATCTTTTATAACTTTCAAATACTTAGAGACAATCAACAACTCTTAAAAACTTTTCCGGACATTTTTAAGGGGGGGAGGGAGGGTGTTGTAAAAGTCTCAAGGATTTGTAAAAGTCAAGATATTTTTTTTAAAATGTTTTAAAAAAAATAATTTTCTTTTTTTCGATATTTTTTGAATATCATGATTTTATCATTAATTATGATAATTTTAGATTAATCACGATTTCTTCAATACTATCGCGATTTTATTGTTAATATCAAGATAATATAAGTTATCATCAAAACATCTATTTAATATCATGTACTAATTAAAATTTTTATTTTTTTCAAATTCAATTTGTTAAATAATTAAACAAATAAATAAAATTGGTTAACGTTCCATCATCAACATTTAAAACTTTGAATTTGAATTTCTTTTTTAATCATATTTCAACTATGGCGAAATTATTACCCAAAATAAAATTAAATTTTACAGTAATTTTAAAAAAAATAATGAAAAAAACAATGGATATGAAAAAAATCCAGGAAAAGATTTTTAATTGTGAATTTCAGTAAAATTTTTGTATAAATTCATTTATTTACAACTAAATCCTTTTTTTATGAATCGAATTTTTTAAAATTATAACTCCCCCACTTATTAGAATGATGATTGATGAAATCACACTTGTTCAAAACACCATTCAATCAATTAAAAACAAGAATATACAAAATTATTATTTTCCAAACTCTAGCAAACCTCAATTACACTTGATTGTTTTTCAAAAAAAACAAGATCTACTTTAGCTACTAAACAATTACTTAAATATTCGAGAGACATCTCACTTTAATGAACCAAAAGTAGGTTTATTGATAGGATCATAAAAAATTTGGTTATTTATCAAAAGGATTTGATTAAAAATAAAAGAAATGATAGAACAATCGCCTTAATATTCGCAATTAAAAATTTTTCCATTTATTTTTTTAACGTCAGTTATTTTTTTTCCTACTGTATCTTTTTTTAAACCGGAATACTACTTTTTTAAGTTACCCAATTAAAACAAAATAGGAATAAAAAAACAAAAAAAAAAATAATAAAAGTGATTAATTCTCTATTTAATCCTCGATAAAGTAGAAAAAATAGCGAAATTTGGATAAAAACCTAAAATTTATAAATGATATAGAAAATTATAATTCATTATTAAAATTTCTAATCAACAATTTAGAAATTAGGGAGGAGTGCTGTAGAGTGCCTAAATTTTCCAGAAATTAAATGAATGAAGAAAAATCAAAGATTAAAATGAATTCGTTACTATTCTGGAAAACCTAACTGTTGTAAGAGGAAATTAATTTTCTATCTTCAAAATAAATAAAAAAAAAACTAAAAATTTCACTTTAGATATGATCTATTGATAAAACAATCCATTGAGTTAAGAAAGTTGTTTTTTTAATAAAAGAATTGTCCAGTGATCCTCAAACCTTTATCATCCTTTCACCTTTCACTTTAATCCTGAAAATTATAAATTCTTTTGGAGAGAAATTGGAAATTTTTTCATTTCAACTAATTATAAAAACCCAGTCTTTTATTCATTCAAAAATAACAAATAATATTTTTTGAATTTGATAGATATAAGAAAAAAAAAGAAAACAATCATCTGTATCAAGTCAAGAACATTTTTACAACAACAAGATATTTTGAAAAAGTTGGTTACAAAAGTAACATTGTATTGAATAAAAAAAATCTGAAAATTGGATTCCATAATATTAAATATTTCAAAAATGATAATTGGAATTTAAATACTTCCAAATTTACAACTTCCGTCTCATATACAAAACAAGATTCTCCAAAACTTCTTTTCCAAACTACCTTAAAAAAAATCATTTTCTGATTTTTCATCTCTATTGCTTTCAAATTTTCTTTTGAAAAAAAAAAAAAAATTCTTCTTGTATGACAACAAACCCAAGAAAAAGGCTTTACCAATCAAACAACAGCCCAACTAAAAAGCATGTCTCACGTCTACCCACGAAAAGGTGCCCATATTTGGGTACCATTGATCGCACGAGGCTTGATTTTGATTTATCAAATATGTGCAGCATAACTTTATCGAAAACAAATGTATATTGTTGCCTCATATGCGGAGTCAATTTCCAAGGAAGAAGGGAACGAACCCCTGCTTACATACATTCTATCGAAACCAACCATCATTTATTTTTAGATTTAAAAAAAAGAACTGTCTATTGCCTGCCTGATGGCTACCAGGTGATCGACAAATCATTTGATGACATCATTTCGAATTTACACCCAACATACACCGAAAAGCAATTGCCCGTGCTGAACCAAAATTCGATAACAAAGATGAGCATTGACAAGAAGGAGTTTATTCCTGGGTTTGTAGGGCTCGACTGCATTGACGACACCGATTGGATCAACGTCTCGCTTCAATTGCTATCGCAATCCAAGCCTGTACGTAATTGGTATTTAACAAACAAGAATACAGAAGCAATCCAATCCACATTGGTGCGTTCCTTTGGGCAGACCCTCAGGAAGATGTGGAACAAAGACAATTTCAAAGGGATCGTGTCGCCATTTGAATTTGTCCACCAAGTCTTCAATCGCGGAAACACGCTATGGAAGCCATCTGTATGGAGTGATCCTTTTATCTTTTTAAGTTGGCTATTGAATACCTTAAAAAAGGATGTGTTAGTCTTTAATAAAAAGAAAAAGACAGTAACTGAACCGCTAAGCACGGCCTTTGTTGGCAAGCTCAAGATTTTAATTGAAAAAATTGATCTTCATGATGACTTGAATGAGAAAAAAGAAAAGCAAGGCAACCAACAAACTGGAACACAAAAAATTGAAGTGATCAATAGTAAAGGATCGGGTCCAAGGATAATCACCTTAAAAAATTCAAGCGAACCAAAAAATTTAGTAGATTCAAAGGATCAAACAATGGAATTAGAAATTGAGAACGAAAAAGGGAAAGAACAGAAAAAAAAAATCAATTTAAAAAATATTGAAAAAGAAATGGAAAAGGCTTTAAATAAGCAGCAAAACAAGAATGAGAATGATAATGACAATGAGAATGAGAATGAGAATGAGAATGAAAATGAAAAAGAAAAAGAAAAAGAAAAAAAAAAAAAAATAATCCAAATCGAGAGTAATTATGATATCGAGAAAAATAAAAATATCAAATATGTTGATCAACAATTTTTCTTTTTATCTTTAGACTTGCCCGTAAAGCCGTTATTTAAAAAATCTTTGGAAAAAAACCTTATTCCTCAGGTTCCCATTTACACCTTATTAAATAAATATAATGGTAATGATTACCAAGAATTACCAATCAAAAAAGAAAGAAGAAAGTATTTTATTGTGAAACATCCCAAATATTTACTTGTGCATATACGCAGATTTGTAAAGCATATTTGGGGAATCGAAAAAAATAATACACTTGTAAATTGCCCATTAAAGGATTTGCATCTTGAAGATTGTATTCACCCAAATTCATATTATACAAACCCACAAGACAATTTAAACAAAAACTCAAAAAAGAAAAAAAAAGAAATAAAATATAATTTAATTGCCAATATTTGCCACGATGGCCAAGAAGCTGGAAAGGGTAATTTCTTTATATTCCTCTATAATAAAACAGAAGACCAATGGTTAAAAATTCAAAATCTAGACGTTGCAGTTGTAAAGCCTCAGGAAGTTTCAGTTTCAGAATCTTATATACAATTATATGAATTACAAAACAATTAATCATTTTTATTCTTGATCCTGTTAATACAGAAAGAGTTTCGTAGAGTGCAGTAGAGTGTCTAGGTTTTTTTTTAATTTTTTTTTTAAAAAAAAATTCAAATGACGCTTTTCCAGAATTCAAAATAATTGACTAAAATCTTTGATTTTCCAGAATTCTTTTAAATTTTGAAAAGCTAGGCACTCTACGGCACTTCACTTTAGGTTTGCTTGAGTTTTTTGTTTAATTTAGAAAATCTATTGATTTTTTAAAAATAAACAGAAATTTCGAGAAGAGCTAACAGCGATTTTTTTTTACTTTGGTCATCCAAATGATATTATTATTATTTTATTATAATATTTTATATCTTTTTTTTTTATTTTTTCATAAAATTTTCTTATTTTACTCCCTTCCCTCAAGAAATAAAGATTTTTCAATAAATAAATCATTTTTTAAAAAAATATAATACAAATCATTGATTTTTAGATTTTATATTTTTTTTTACAGTTTTTAGAGTTTTTTTAAAATAATATACCTTTATATATTAGATCATTAATCCTGTATGATGATTGTTTAATTATTATTGTTTAAAGTAATTTGTGAATTAAAGAAAAATATTTTTAGACTCATTTTCTTGATTATTACGATAAATATAGTAATTGTACTGTAATTGTTCTCATTTACTCAATTAATTAAGATCTCAGGGAGTACACATATCATTCCTGACACAATTGTAACATTTTTAGGAAAAATTCCTAATGATAATTTCAAAAATATTTATAACCCATCAGCTAAACTATTTTTCAAAAATGTTGACTCAATTTATAAAGTTAATGGAAGTTATTATAAGGGTTTATTAGATATTCTGATCAAAAAAATATTATCAAATTGTTAGATCAGAATCATTTTTTCTAATTTTACTAACTTTTTTTTTTTTTATTTTTTCTTTTTATAATTTCTTTTCTTTGTACTTTTTGATTTTGTTTTTTAAAAACTCTTTTTTTGTTAAAAAGATCTGGAAAAAAAAAAAGATCTTCGAAAAGACAAATAATCACAAAAAAAAATTAAGACTATTATGTCTTTGAAAATGAAATAATTATTTGTAAAAAATCTTCTGGTTAAACTTTTTTTCAGTGAAGGTTCAGTGTAAAAAATCTTTAATGCCCATTTCAAAAAAATATGACTCACTTTTTTTTAGTTTTTGGTTTAATTTTTTTTTAATTTTTAAAATATCAGGTTTTTATATATTTAGAATGATTTTAAAAGTGAATTACAAATCATATTTAGTTATTTGTTATTCTTGAATACAAAAGGATATATATTTTTTTCAATTTATTATTTCAGTTAAGTCACAATTTTTGAAATAGTATTTATTTAACATCTATAAACATGTTTGTGAAGAATAAAAATTCTAAAAAGTATAAATAAAATATTATAATCTCTATATTTTTGACAAATTTCTTTTAAAAAATATATTGAGTTTGAAATCAAATGAATAGGTGCACAATAGTCTTTGAATAATAAGTTTAATGTTTATCGCACACTCAATGTAATATCAGAATTTCTTTTGATGCTTGATACTTTTGGAAAAATTTTTTACCAAAAAATTTCTACATTTATAATATTATTATTTTCCAATTAAAAAATGAAAATTTTTAGTTCAAAAGAATATCCCAAAATATTGTATTAGTATAATTGAAGTAAAAACAAATATCTTTACAACTTCATTTAGAAATAATATTTTTGGACAATAAATTAAACTTCCTTAGTTAACTCAAACAAAATTTTTAATCTGCTAATTTAATTGTAGCAGTAATAATTAATATTCATTTTGGAAATTGAAATAAAAATTTTGATCTATTAATAGCAAAATAACTGTAATGATATAAATTAGTTGGTTTGTAAAGTTGAGTAATATTTATTTTTCAATTATATACTGTACGTAAGAAATGGTAATTTGCGAATTTTTTGTTCGAAAACCACAGTCTTCTTTTGAATATAGTTACATTTATAATTTAAAGATTCATATTCATAAGTTGTTTTTTTGTTTATGTTAGTATTGTAATTTATAAACAATTGTTCACATTTCAATTAGTGAATGATTCTAATTTGGTATTTCTTCCCGAATTAATTTAAGTAGATATTTTCATAATTTTAATTTTGTTGTGTTTTTAATTGTGAATTGGAGTATATTTTTTTTGATTTCTTAAATTGATATACTAGAAGTATACTGAAAATTCAGAATTAATGGAATTATCCAAGAATTAAAATATCATTAAAAATTAAAGTGTATCCCATTTTAATTTGAAATACCAATATGATTATTTAAATTTTCACAATTACAATTAATAAACTATTGAGAGATTTTTTGACTACTAACTACACTTTTCAGGTTGTTGGTTGTAAATAATACTTATAATCCATGATTAAACCAAAGACTTTATTTTTCTACTTGCTTGAATTTAAAATGTAATTTGGATTCAATAATATATCTAAGGTTAAATCAATTTAGAAAGTAAAATCCTTGATATATTACAAAATTATAAATTTTTAATTGGATTTATATACCAACTTTATAGAAATTAGTGTAATTCTCTCATTTTTTTTGAAATTTTTTTTCTTTTTTCGATATGATTAAAATATATCTTGAGAACTTTTCTCTATTTTTCAAGAAAACATTTATATTTTTCCTTTTTTTTTTATTATGATTTCTTTTAATATTAGAACTTTAAGAAATCAATAACCCATTCACTTATTGCTTATTTTGGGATTTTTTATCAAAAAAATGAGTAAGATGTGTTCAGAAAAGAAAAACAGTTTTATTATCAATACTTTTCAGTATTTATATATATTAATGACACGACAGATCTTTGTAAATAATTGAAAAAAATAAAAGAAACAAAACCCTAATTTCTAAAAGTGAAAACAACATAAAAATTGGGGTTTCCTTTATGCTGAACGTTGAAGGGTGACAAACAGTAACTTTGGTTTTATTGTTAAATGGAAGAAAAATCATTTTTTAGTTTTTATTTCTGACACAATGTTGATACTTTTAAGTGGTTTTGCTACTGGGTTTTTTAAGGGTTGTTTGTTGTTCTTTATTCTAGTAACTGCTTTTTTTCTTTATTTGATTTTTAAATTGGATCAATATTCAGAAGGAAAAATCAAAAGACGACAACAAAATTCAACAAACAACGAGAAAGAAAAAGAACAAGTTTCAAAAAATGAAAATGAAAAAGAAAATAAAAAACAAAATGAAAATGAAAATGAAAATGAAAAAGAACAAGAACAAGAACAAGAACAAGAAACCGAAATTGATTGGGAATCAGATTCAGACTCAGATTCTGATTGGAGCAAAGACGAATTTTCATCACCCTCTGAAAATATACTTGAACGGGATTTCCCTTTCCTTGGACAAGAATTTAAATTCGGAGAAACAAAAGAATCATGTGAATGGTTGAATTATCTTGTGTCAAGAATTGGAAGTGAAGTGTTGTCCACCGAATTTTTAAGAAATTTTGAACAGCTACTAAATACAGCTATTGGCACACAAGAAATACCAGATGTTTTAGTATGAATTTCACCTTTATGTTTTTGATTTTTTGTTTGTTTTTACTTTTTTTCTTTTTTATTTTTTTTATTTATTTCGAGAAAAAATTGAAAAACATTAACAAAAACAACAACAAAACCAAAACATTTCTTTTCTTTTCTTTTTTACGCCTATTGATTACCAACCATCATGAAATTCATTTTTCGAATTTCAGTCTGGAATTAAAGTACATGATCTTCGAATTGGGAAATCTGTCCCGCAAATCTCTTCTGTCTCGCTTTGTCCAAATTTCAAACCCAACATAAGCAAAAAGATTCTAGATTCATATGATTTAGAATTAAACCTCTCGTTTGGGAAGGATAAGAAGTCGAGTATCTTTTCCTTTTTAACCTTCTCAACAAGCACGTCTTTTGTTTTAAATTGGCCAGTGCCAAATTTTGCGTCTTTACCAATCACGATCCGATTTTCATTAAGCTATTTTGATCTCCATCTTCATGTCAAGATCCCAAATAAATTGCGACCAACATTATCTGTTTCATTAAGAAAAGACTCAGAACTCGAATTTGAAATTTTACCACAAATCGGAGAACAAAATAAGTTTACTCAGCTTGAACTTGTCAGTAAATTAATCAACAACACAATCTTTTTAGCAATTGCAGAATTGATCCAAGAACCAAACCAAATTGAAATTCCTTTGGATTTAACCAACACAGAGCAAGAAATCGAAAAATTAATAATGAACATTCAAAAGAAAAAAGAAATTGAAAAGAAAAACCCTGAAAAAAAATTAACCAAGAAAACAAATTTCACAAAAATGGCTCTTTCCAAAATTAAACAAACAACAAATTTTAAAAACGGTTCTTTAAAAAGAAAAAAATTTCTTGAAAATAGGATTGGCCAGAATTTTTTATCAAAAATTCAGAAAAATTAATTTTCAAATTATTATCATTGTCCCATACTCAGATTTATATTTATGTATTTTATTATTGATATTTATATTCATTCATTTATTATATCTATTAAAGTGTGGATAATTGATATATTTTTATTTTTTTTAATTATGGATATATACAGACATACATATATAACATAAGAATCAGATATTATAGTATATTTGGTATTTATTTATGTGTATGTTTACATTAACTTGATGACTTTGATGAAAATTTATGATATTTTTTAAGTTAATTCAATATTTCATTGTTATTGGATATTTTGATTTTTAGAGAATAAAAATATTGAATTTTTTTGTTTTATTTTGAAGTGAGGAAATTAATTTCATCTTGTAGCAGTTAGATTTTTTTTAATTTTTTTTTTTAATTTTAAAATCCTAATAAAAAAATTTTTTTATAACATCTATATAACCTTTTTATAACAAAATTTCCTTTTAAATGATGATTTTTTCGATATTTTTTAAAAAAATACTCTTATAACAGGATTATAACATGTTACAATTTTTATAACACATTTTATAACAAAGATTTATGTTATAATAATTTTTATTATAAAAATTTATAACATTTTTAACGTTTATAACACCTTTACAACACGTTTATAACATGTTATAAAAAAAATTTTTTATTAGGGAAAATAGATATAAAATCTTTTTCAAATAAAAGGGCACAGAAATTTCAAGAATTATTCATAATTAAATCAAATTAATTGTAGTATCATTCTAAAAATATAAAAAAAAATACCCAACTGAATATTTAAAACTCATTAAAACAAAACAATAAAAATTAAAATTAAATATTTTAAAAATTGATGTGACATTTTATTTGAAATGAGAAATCTCGTTTTGTGAATTGTAGGGAAAAAAAATTATAAAATCAATAACAGCCGTTGAATAAGGTTAATTGGTAAAAAGTTCTTTACTCGTTATTGATAACTCTTTACACTTCTAATTTTTGTTCTTTAAAGTCTTGTTTTAAAGATAAAGCAGCAATTCATCTGTATTTTTCTTGATATTGTTTTTTTCTATTGATTTTCTCTTTTCTTAGTCACATTCATCAATTAAAGAATGATCTTTCTTAATTCCAACTTTCTATCTCATTTGAAATCAAACTTAAACTTTTTCCATTTTTATACTGGCGGATTATTTCCAAATTGTTTTCTTCTTATCTTGTTTTTTCATTTTCCAACTGTTCAATATCTAAAAATAAAAAAACAAAAAATGAAAAAATGAATAATAAAAATGCAAATCACCAATAAGTGATTATCTTATTACAAATCAAATTCAATCGTATTGATTAATTGAGAGGTATACCCTTTTGTTTGAAAAAGATTTTATTTTCAAAATAAAAAAAAAACAAAAAAAGAATTAAAAAATCACTTTTTGCACTTCTTGAGTTTTCTGTTTATTTGGAAAAACAATATATTTTCGAAAATAAAGCAACTAACCTTAAGAAAACCCAAATGTGGATTTTTAATAATTATAGAAATAAACCGAAATTTTATTTAATTTTAAGTTTATTTCTTAAATTAAAAGAAAGCTACCTTTGTCTTTTCCAACATTTAAAAGAATTCTAGAAAAACAAAGATTTTTCCCTAATCTTTTGAATTATAGATAATCTGCATTAATTTTTTTTTAATTTTTATTTTGATTATGAAAACATAAGATTTTTGGAATAAAACAAAAAAAGAATTAAAGTGGGAGTTATAGACATTGTAGACACTCAGCAAAACTTTGAGTCACAGTGGTTCATTCATTTTAATATGGTATCTAATAATAATCAGGTATTCAAGATATTTCTATTCATAATTATTTTAAAATTAAATTTTGTCTAAAAATATTCAGATATACATTTAATAATTTTAAATTATCTATTTCCCATTTAATATTTTCATCATTTTATTTTGGAAAAATAAATTTATATAAAATGCCTTCAAATAGCATAAATTCTACTTTATTTTTAAGATATATCTTCTTTTATATATTGAGATTCTAATTTGATCAATTTTTCTTTCATTTTTCTCAATTATTCTGAGTAGAGTAAGGTTTACTTTTTTATAATTGATTTAATTTTTAATTTATCCAAACACCTATTAGTTAAAATCATTTTTATTTAGTTTAAAAATGACAACCCCAAAGAATAATTGACTAATTAATATTGATTTCAGCATTACAAATTTTACCTTATCTGTGAGTTTTTTTTGACAAAAACATTTATATATATTTGAAAGAATCTTATACTTTTTCAACTTTGTTTAGAATTGTTTCTTTTTTGGATCAAATTTCACAGTAATTTGTTTTGGATATTTTGGTTCGATTTTTAATGTTTAATCAATATTTAGAATCATTCAACATTCTTGAATAATTTTATAAATTATTATTATTGTTTTTTTTTTATCAATTCCTAGATATTAACATTTCATTACAAAAACAAAACCATCTACTTTAATGTGAAAAAGTTTTAACAGATTGATAGTTTTTTTAGATTAAAAATAACTGATAAATCCCTATAATATAGGTGATTAAGGATTTTTTTTGAGAAATCCCTAATTCAGCATATTTATAATACTTTTTTAGCCCTATTTTATTTTTTTTCAATCTGATATTTTTATACAGATAATAGTGTACTAAAATGTGATTAAATGTATCTAAATTATATATACATATATATATATATATAGATATCAATTACAACAAAAAAAAAATTGATATTATTATTATCAGTTTTTAGTTCCTCTAATTCATAATCTTCCAATATATATTGATATAGATATTAAGAGTAATCAGTACTTTAAAAGTTGATATATGTAAACAAAATATCACACTTGTATTTAAATCATTTACTCAATTGAGAAATTTATTTGAATACAAAAAATAAAAAATCTCAAAATTTTACATTTACTATAGTTAAAATAATTCATTCAACTTTATAAATAGATGTTTCAAAATAAAAAAAATGTTTCTTTTTTATTGAAAACTTACAATAAATGATCTAAGAAACCCGGATAAACAATAATTAAAAATGGTGTTGATTTCTTAAAGTTCTACTATTCAAAATTAAATTCTTATAATTAATTTTCCAATAAACAAAAATTCAAAATTTTACACACAGCTAAAACCTTCCAAACAATCACAATAAAACAATTTTATTGAAATTGGAGATAATTTTGATTTTTGTACTAAAGAAAATCATTTTTTCATCTTTTAGTTTCTGTTTTCATTTCATTGTTTGAATTATGTAATTTGTTTCGTTGGATCAAATTTTTTTACAAACATTGATATTAGGTTAAAGTTGAGTTCCATCCAAATAGAAGAACTTAAAAAAAATTAGTTTGTAGTATCTAACCTTTGATCGATCAATATTCCTAATAGAATTTAAACAAATTTACTAATGTATTTTTTTGTTTAGCTCTCTCCAAAATTTTCAACACACAAATGATTTATTTGTATTGATAATTATTTATTTATTGTTTTATGAGTATTGTGATTTATAAAAAGGTGTTAACGTTTCAATTAGTAAATGGTTCTAATTTGGTACATCTTCTTGAATTGATTAAATAAGTTTTTTTTTTCACAAATCGATTTTTGGTGTGTTAAAAATTTCGAATTGGGGTTTATTTAACTTCTCTATCCCAAAAAAACCGAGTTGTTTTTTGAGAATAATTTTACATTACAAAATAATAAAACAACTCTAGAAAAATGATAAAAAATATGAAAAATTTCATACTTATATTATTTATGATTTACAATTTCACTTCAAATTTCAATATTATCTTTAATATTGATTTGGTGTTTGGTATACTTTCGATCTATTAAATCAAATTACCTCGTCGAACAAAAAAAATAAATTGTAAAAAATATGTAAGTTCATATTTTAAGGTTTACAATCACTGAAATGATATAAAAAGAAAATCTTGTGTATGGTGTGAGTACATGTTATTATTGATTATTAACTGATCTATCTTCAACTTGGTATGGGATTTAATAGTGGTTCAAAATGATAATTTTTGACAATTTTTTTATTTTTTTTCTAAAATCAGTATTGAAGAATTTAAGATTAATACATTCAAAGTTGTTTAAGAAAAAATTTAGAATTTTATGTATTGGAAAAGAAAATTTTAATTTCTTTTTTGTCAAATAACAAAAGGATAAAAAAATTGTTTTTTACAAGATCTGAAATAAAACCAAGCCTAATTAAAAATTTCAATCAACAACCCACAAACCATATTTTTTTTATTACTGAGGTTCCAGTCTATTAATTATTACACTCTTCAATACTGTGTGTAGAAAAAAAATAAAAAAATTGTCAAAAAGTATCATTTTGAACCACTATTAAATCCCATACCAAGTTGAAGATAGATCAGTTAATAATCACAATAACGTATCCTCACACCATACACAAGATTTTCTTTTTATATCATTTCAGTGATTGTAAACCTTAAAATATGAACATACATATTTTTTACTTTGTATTGTTTCTATTTCCAGGAAGATTTGGTGTGTTAGAAAAATTGGATTTCAAAAAGGGACTTCTGGGTAACTTATAAATTTGTTGATCACTTCCCAACTAAAACTCAAAAAACACTCGAGCTTGTACAATTTCATTTTTTTCTTCTTTATCCTTTGTAATGAAACAAATTTTATTCTTTTTTTTCATTCTATTTTGCGCTATTAGTTGTGACTTAGCTTCTAATAATGATTTGGCAACGCCATCACTTCCTGTAATTGCCGACACTTATATGGTTAAAGGTGTTTGGAGAATTCCTTATGAAACAGCTGATATTGTTGAACCAATTACAATTAATCGTGATGCAACAAAACAAAGTAAATTTTTTTCTTTTTTCTTTTAATTTTTTTTTTTATTCTCTTTTTCAGGCTTTTAAAATCCACGAGTCAATAATTTACTTTTTAATTTTTTTTTTTTAAAATTTTCTTTGCTTTGTTTCTTGAAGTGTTGTAAGTGATTTTGAATTGTACTACCTTCTTCTTAAATTGTTCATTTTTTTTTTTTCTTTTTTATAGAATTTACAATTCCTTGATTAAAAAATTATTTTTAGCAATCACCAAAGGATCTCTTTTTATTGCTCAAAAAAGGTTTTAAATTTCAAAAGTATTTATTTTAATTTATCATAATCTAGCTTTAAATTAAAAAACAAAAAAGATAAAAAAAAGTCAAATTGGAAAAGCCTTTTATAAAAAGTATGTCTAAAAGTTTTTATAAGTTGGTTGATCAAACTGGTTAGGTTACATATTTTAATCAGTTTGGTTAATGCTTTTTTAAAACTTTGAGTCCATACTTTTTTAATAATGAGTATTTTTGAAGGTTTCACCATTCTTTTCATGGTAATCGTAAAAAAAAGAAAAAAATAAGTCGGTTTTAAAAAGGTGTAAACAAAAAGTAATCAAGTAGTGTGTTATAAAATGGTTCTTCTGTAAAATTTTCAGCTGTTTTCTAGATACGGTTAATTGATAAATAAAAAAGAAAAAATTTTTTTTTCAGCTTCAACAAAAAAAAAAAGGTATTCAAATAAATCATTAAAGTTCGATTTCAAAAGGAAAATCAGAACACAACTAATTCACAAAAGTGTAGAGTTGGATCATGACTTTACTCATTTTGAAACATTTTTTGGAAAGATGAATGAAAATTTTTTTCTTTTTTATTTATCAATTAACCGTATCTAGAAAACAGCTGAAAATTTTCCAGAAGAACCATTTTATAACACACTACTTGATTACCTTTTGAACAAACCTTTTTAAAACCGACTTATTTCTCACACTTTTATTAAATTATTAACATAAAATATTTTTGAAAAAAAAAAACAATAGCCATTTTAATCAAGTGGGTACTAAAAGTTTTAAAAGTTGTTGATCAAACTGTTTGGTTCACATATTGTAAACAGTTTGGGTAATGCTTTTTAAAACTTTTAGTACATACTTTTTATAAACAGCTGTATTTCAAGTAACCATTTTTATTTGATTTAAAATTGAAGGGTTTCATTGACAACCCTAATAAAAAAAAGTTTTTATTAACATGTTATAAACGTGTTATAAAGGTGTTATAAACGTTTAAAATGTTATAAAATTTTATAATAACAACCTTTATAACATGAATGTTTGTTATAAAATGTGTTATAAAATTTGTAACCTGTTATAATCGTGTTACAAGAATAATTTTCAAAAAATATTGTAAAAATCATCATATAAAAGGAACTTTTGTTATAAAAATGTTTTATAGATGTTATAAAAAAAGTTTTTTTTATTAAGGGAAAACAAAAAAACAAAAAAATAAAAACAATTTTTGATTTGGATATTTTCCTCTGGAACTGCCCAGCATATGGAAATAATCGTAAAATCTTGATTTCTGAAATTAAAAAAAATAAATATTTTTTAATTATTTGAAAAAATAATAATATTTTTAATATTATGAATAAACAAGATTCAATATCTTTATTAGCTGTCGTAGATAATAAAGCTATGTTTGAATCTTGTAAAAAATTTCTAAATACAAGTTTAGGAATTAGGGAAGTACCATAGAGTGCCTAGCTTTTTGTTAATTTGAGAAATAAATAGAAAATTTAAGAAGGTTTTTTTTAATTTCAAAGATTCAAAAAAGCTTAACTTAGAGTGTCAAGTGCCGTAGAGTGCCTAGGTTTTCTTGAGGTTTTCTATTTTATTTCAAAAAGTAAAAAAAAACCTAACGAAAATCTATCGATTTTCCAAATAAACAGAAAACTCGAGAAAACCTAACGACACTTTTCCAGAATTCAAAAAAATAGAGAAAAATCAAAGATTTTACTCAATTCTTTTAAATTAAAAAAAACTGAACAGAAAATAAGAGGAATTAAAAACTCACCGTTTAATATATCAAAAAAAAAAAAAATAATTTCATTTTGTTAATTATTTGTCTAATGAAATAATAAATATTATCAAAAAAAAAAAAAATATAGGACTTAGACTTGACTACTATAATGGACTAGCAACTGATATCTATTATTTAAATGAAAACAAATTTTATCAAGTAGAAATTGAACTTGATAAGCAGGTGTGTTTACTTGAAGGCCATAATTCAAATAATTTAATCAACTATTTCCCAAACATCACATTATTTGAATACGCTGGAATAAGTTATGTCAAAGGAAAAAAATGTAACAATTTCCAATATTCGCGAACAGAAACAGGAAAGACTTTAGTTTACAATTATTATGTTCTCCATTCCGATAATTTAACTCCTGTACAATATGCCTTACAGGGTTATAACTCAATTGGCGGATCTCATATTGATCACTACTACATGGATTATCTTGAATACACACCAAACAAATATGATAGCAGCGCCTTTGATTTACCTAAAATTTGTCAAAAAAAGAGCGTCATTGAACGAGATTCAGAAAAAACCCACGGTTTCCATATTCTTGATATGCAATATATTTTCCCTCAAGGCAGTCGAGCAATTTCAGAAAATGATTTCCATCATTTCAAAAGTAAGCATTCAAAAGAATACGAAAACGAATCTGAAGAAGAACAAAAATTTGACAACTTTCATAAAAATTCTGAATTCATCAGAGAAACAAACAAAAAAAACTTAGGTTACAAACTTTCGATCAACCACTTTGCGGATTTAAATACAGATGAAATCCACAATATGTTAACAAGAAAAAATTCTCATCAAAATAGACAAGAAAAAAATATGTTCCCTCATCTCCAAAAAGAATTTAAATCATCAATGAACTCTCAAGATTTGCCTACTTCTTTTAATTGGATTGATTATGGTGCTGTTTCAGTCGTCAAAGATCAAGTTGTATGCGGAAGTTGTTGGAGTTTCTCGTAAGAAATCTCTATTTAAATTTTTTCTTGAATGATTTTTAATTATATTTATTATATATTTTTATAAAAATATAACAATAATCCCACTATCCTTAAAAAAAAAAATTATTTTTCTTTTTACACATAGATCAACTGGTGCTATTGAGTCTGCCAATTATTTAAAAACTGGAAAAATGCTTTTATTTTCTGAGCAAAATGTAATTATAATTTTTTTATTTTTTTTATCTTTTGAATTTTTTTCGTATTTTTCGATTTCTAAGAAGAGAGAATTACAAATCTCTCTTAATAAATTTCATTTTTTATCTGTATGAAAAGTCTTTAACTTTATTGAGGGGAATGTTAATTGTTATCTGTAATGATCTTGCAAATCATTTCGCTGATGAAATCCAAAGCAATGAAAATTTTCGGGTTATTTTTTCCAACTTTTTTTCATTGCTTGAATTGATTTTTTAGAAAATTATTCAAATTAAACTTTTTATTTTTAACACAAACAAATAAACTTTGTTTTTGTAAAAGGGAGCAGGAAAAAAATTTCTATATTTCAATTATTTTTTATTCTTGAACTTTTCAGAACAAATAAAAAAATTTGTAGAATAATATACATCAAAGAATTGTTGATATTCGTCTAAAATAAAACTAATAAACCAATATATTTTCTTAAAAATTGAAAAAATAAAAATCTTAGGGTCTTATTGAGAAAAACAACAATGTTCGTTTTGAACTTCTTCTGGTATTTGAATAATAAATATGAAACATTTTTCACCCCATTTTCCATACTTTTCTTTTTGAAATCAAGTCTCCAAATGAAGTGTGTTGGTATTTGTAGTCTCTATTTGAAAAATCCATTTAACAAAATAACAAGGTTCACCTTTTGATCTTTAATTGAAAATCAAAGAAAATTCCACTAGAAATCAATCAGTATGATTTTTCTAAAATAATTTTCACACTTTCAATACCATTAAAAAAAAATGTTTTTAAACAGCGACTATTGATCTTGAAATAAAAAAAATTTGCAAAACAATTCGGTTTTAAAAAAAAATTGCAAAAAAAAAGCAAGTAAAATGCGAAAAAAACAGATTTCAATTTTGGAATTTCCAAAATTAAATTGCTTCTTTTAATATCCATTCAAATCCTTTAAACATATGTACTCAACTATAACTGGGCCACTTTGACTGGAAAATAGTTTAGTATAACGATTTTAACAAAAATAATTATTTTTCCTCATCTTCTCATCATTGTAAAAGAAAAGATTAGTCATGAGAACTTTTTAAAATATTTCTGAATATTTAAATAAGAAAATATTTTCATAAAGTCACGATTTAATTTAAAAGAATAAAGCGATCATCACATAATAATAAAGCACTGTTATTTGTATTCCCAAAGTTTTATACTTTTAGGATTAAAAACAGAATTATTCTATTAATTTGTAAAGTTGAAAAATAGAAATATAATTCATCTCTTATATTTAAGATTTTATCCTTATTTTAAATTAAATACTAATAAAAACCTTTAAAAACCATAAACTTATCTTTTTTTTATAACTTTTGTTATTGGAAAATAAATATCAAATTTGTGCAAATGTTATTTCTTTTGAGGTTAATCCATAATTTTTTGATTGTTAAGTTAATTTTTTAAATAATTATTACAATTATTGGAATCAAAAAAAAAAAAAACTAAATAAAAAAATGGTTTTTATTATTTTTTTAAACTAACTATCAAACCAAAAACCCAGAAATTCCTTTTTTCTGATCAATTGAAAAGATTAGTCAAAATTCGAAAATATATTCTCAATTTTACAGATAAATATATCAATTTCAACTGTATGTACACTCGATAATTTATATATTTATCTGTAAAATGGAAGAAATGTTACAATTTTTACACATGTTTGAAATTGATCATAAAAAATAATTTCCTGGTGTTTTTGAAATTTCTGGTTTTTAGATTTGACGATCATACATTAAAATATTAAAAATAAATTTTTGTATTTTTATATGTAAACAATTTAACATTTTAATTTGGTTAACTTTTTTTAAAATTTATTAAATGGGATTGGATATTTTGGCCTGTGCCACTCATTAATTAATTCCTTTTAAAAAAACAGAAAGTTCTAAATTCGTTGTTTTATAGCACCATAGCGCGGCTTGTTTTTTTTTTAATTTTTCATGTTTTTGCTAGGAAAATTTCACTTTCTAATCAAAATAAAATTAAAAAAAAGCCTAAAGGATTTATGTACGAGTTTTAAATAATTGATTAGAAAATCATTAAATTTTGTGATCCAAAATTACTATTTAAAAAAAAAAACCCTCAGATTATCCTGTACTCTATGGAATTTAAACAAATGAAACAACTTGAACAAATTATTATCATTATTTTTGTAATCTTAAATGGATCTTAATTAATAAAAAATATTCATTAAATGTTAAATAAATTTCTAAAATGATCTTTTGTATTTTCATAAAACCAATTGAAATATATTTAATAATAAAATTAATAGTTAATGGATTGTTCTTGGGCTTATAATAATAATGCTTGTAATGGAGGATGGCAAGATGGAGCATTTGTATATGCACATGACTATGGATTAGCCACTACGGAAAGTTATGGTAAATATCTCGGTAAAGCAGGGTACTGTAATTTTAATAAAGATCTCGATTATGCTAAAGTAAAATATTATTTAAATATAACCAGCGGAGACACAGATGCAGTCAAAATGGCATTATACCAAATGGGTCCTTTAGCAGTTTCTACAGATGTTTCTGAAGCATTTATGTTTTATTCTTCAGGTGTTTTAGATGATAAAAATTGTCATAACGGATGGCCCGATTTGGTACATGCCGTACTTTTAGTTGGATGGGGAGTAGAAGATAATAATGAATATTGGTTAGTTAAGAATTCCTGGGTAAGTTTTGGCTTTTATTTTGTTAGTTTATGCTTTCTTGCTTTTTATTCATTTTTATGTTTTGTTTTTTTTGTTTTATATTCATTTTTATTGATAAATATAATAGTCAACATGGTGGGGAGATGAAGGATATATCAAAATCCAAACAAAAGGAAATGTTTGTGGAATTGCAACCTGGGCACTTTATCCAGTTTTAGAAAAAGCTGTTGTTGCTTAATTTAATTTTTTAACTTTTACCGAGAGAGTAATTTTCAAAAGATCTTTTTCTTTATTATTATTTTTTTACAAAACAGAACAATCGAAAAACAGAGTTTTATTCTATTTAAAATCAATAAATTTTCGAGAAGATTTATTATCTTTTATTTTTCTTCTTTCTAATTTTTTTGTAATTCTCTACTCAAATGAATTTTTTTGAGAATAATTTATTTTAAAGTAAACAATGAATTAGCATTCTCACTAGATAATAAATTTATAGTCAGCTCAATTGTTTGTTCAAAAATGAAAAAAAAAAAAATTATGTTGATTGTTAAAGAAATTAAAGTTTTTTTTTTTTATTCTTTTCTTTTTTTTTTAATTTAAGAGAGGTGATTCAACCAAATCACCACCTGTTTGCCGTTAGGTTTTTTTTATTTTGAGAAATTAAAAGAAAATTTATTTAATTTTCGGTTTATTTTAAAAAATTAAAAAAAAACCACTGAACACGTCACAGAATAAAACAGAAAATCCTAAGAAAACATAGGCACTTGACAGACACTTTCATTAGGTTTTCAGAATTTAAAAGAATTGAGTAAAATCAAAGATTTTTCTCTATTCTTTTAAATCCTGGAAAACCTAGGCACTCGATGGTACTTTCTGAAACTCTAAACTTGATTTTAGAGTTTTTTATCCTAGTTATAATGTAGACAAGATTCGAAATCATAGGATTGTTTTTCTTTAAAAAATGAAAAGAAATAATTTTTATTTTAGGAACAAAGAAATACAAGATAGAAAAGTAAAAAAGAAATGAGAGTTAAACAATTGAAAAATAAAGTAAAAACTTCATTAAAAAGTGTTACTTTTGTACCCAAAGTTTTGAATGGATTGTTGGTTGTTTCCTTTTATGTCGAGAAAATTTCTATATCACCACCATAATATATTTTAATAAAGAGATCCAAATATTTGAACAACTATAGATCAAATGAAATAGGGTTACTTATTAAAATTTTAAATTCAAACTTTATAGATGGGTTTTATTGATTAAAGTGTAGAGTTTTCAAGAATAAGAATTCGAAATTTAGAAATTTTCTTTTCAGATGATTTGCTTTTTTTTTTCTTCAAGTTTCTCAAATCTTGTTTTCACAAAATCCCAGTACAATATACCTGCTCGGTAGTCTAAACTCCTAATTCCTAATTAAAAACTGAGCAGATTATCCGGAAAGGTTGATTCAGTTCACTTCAGTCGATTCTAAGATCGTTTCAGTTGGGTTCAGTTCTCTTTGGTTGAATAAGATCAGATCATGAACAAGTTTACCTTGTTGTTGATCCAATCATTAAAAAGTTTCTCGATTCTTATTATGATTTTTTATGCCTGGTACCTTCTCCCAAACACCTCCAAAAAACAAAAAAGGTGTAAACCCAAACAATTCAAAAAGGTAAATTTTTAAAAAAGTAAAAAGTACCAAAAATAAAATTCATTTGTAGAATATGAGAAATAAATATATTAAAATGGAAATAAGGTGTTTGATATTTAATTTTAAGGACTTATAATAATAAAATGTTATTCCACATAATCTGTATATGTATTAAAAATTGCCAATAAATCAAATTATTCACCAATGAATTTCATATAAAAAGAAAAATATAAAAAAAAAAAAACTTTAATAATTAGAAATATTTTATTTTTTGAATCATTTAAAAATTAAAATAT
The DNA here is from genome assembly GCA_027625915.1 of Anaeramoeba flamelloides. Lineage (NCBI taxonomy): Eukaryota > Anaeramoebidae > Anaeramoeba > Anaeramoeba flamelloides. The sequence continues at coordinate 3,853,360 of JANTQA010000060.1, read as the reverse complement.
AGTATTTAAAAATACTGTTAAACCAGAATATATTAAATTATATTCTAATTAAATGTAAATGCTATTTAAAAATTATTTATTTATTGATAAATAAAATTAAAATATTTTGAAAATTTAATGGTTTGAATCTTTATTTTTTTAATAATTGAAATAAATATTTATTTAATTTCGTATTTAAATTTAAACTTCTGTTTCATATACTTGTTGAAATTCTTGTTGTTGTAATCAATTTTCATTTTCATTTTGGTTGTCGTTCTCATTTTCATTTTCATTCACATTTTCATTCTCTTTTTCATTCTCTTTTTCATTCTCATTTACATTTTCATTTTCTTTTTCATTTTCATTTTCATTCACATTTTCATTCTCTTTTTCATTTTCTTTTTCATTCTCTTTTTCATTTTCATTCACATTTTCCTTTTTTTTTTCTTTTTTTAGCTTTAATTTGGAATTTTTTATTGCAAAATCAACATCATTACTAATATTAAAAAGGTTATTTATGGTCGATTTAAATTTATTTTCAAAACTCTTATCATATAATTCTTCAATTTTTTTAATGATATTGCCATTAATCAAATCTTTGATGGTATTTTTATTTTCAGAATCTTTTTCTTTTTGTTGATAAATTAATATATCAGTCAAAGGTTGTAATAGCATTTCGTTGTTTTCAATTTTTGTAATCTTTTCATTGGTAATTTCATACCAAAATCCTTCTGAAACATTACGAATAAAAACTTGGTAATTTGAATCATTTTGTTGACTTTGTCCATAGACAAAGGATAAATAATATTTTTTGGATGAATCATCATCGTCTTTATTTAGATGGCGGTATTTTGATTCCGAGAAATCTATTTCTAAAGGATATTTAATTGGCCTTCGATTCCTTTTTGTATTTTTATTTTTTGACGAATTTTTATTTCTATTTAATGTCATAATTAAAGTTTTGCCAAGTTCTGAAAATTGATACACATTTTGGAATTCTGTAACCTTATTACATGAGGGGCATTTATGTCTTTTAATATTTAATGGGGTTTCCATTTTCAAAAATGTTTCTATACAATATTCAAGCTCAATGAAATGTTTTTCTTTTTGCTCAGTTTTTTTTTCGCAAGATGAACAACTTTGGTTACCAGAATTTATAATAGGATAAATTTCTAAATAATTTTCATCCTTTTGAATTCTTGGAATGTCATCAATGGATATAATTGGATTTTGATCAAAAAATAAAATTGGATTCCATTTTAAGCCAAGAATCGTTTTTTCATTAATATAAATTTCGTCATCATCAGTAAATATTTTATTTATAACATTAGAATTATCATTCATTTGTAAAATTTGAAATAAGGGGAAAAAATTATTTGGTTTAAAATGATATTGGCTGGTAGTTATTTTTTTTTTATTAAACTTTAATTTATAAATTAAAGTTTGTTCTTGTTTTTGAGAAGTTTCTTGATCTTTTGACTTTTCATCCTCATCTTTTTCAATTTCGATTCCATCTTTATCTTTTTCAATTTCAATTTCGATTTCTTTCTGATTTTCTTTTTCATTCTCTTTTTCATTCTCATTTTCTTTTTCGTTTTTATTTTCATTTTCTTTTTCTATTTTTTTTTGTGTTTCTTCTTCTTTTTCATTTTCATTTAATGGTACACGTATTTTTTTTTTTTCAATTTCATTTAATTTTTTTTTTGTAATAAAATATTCAATTTTATTCAAGATCATTTCTTCTACTTTCTTATATGAGACTTTTCCAAAGGGAAGCTTTAACAGAAGTGGTATATAGAATAAGGAATCATCTAATTTTGATCCAAAATTTTTGATAAAATTATATCCTTCTGAATTAATAACTTGAACATAAAGAAATTCTGGTTTTTTTTCACTTAAAATATTAAAATGTAGTTTAATTCTTTCGTGGTATTCAATATCAATTTTTATATGTTTTTTATTTTCATGATCTTTTCCATTTTCTTTTTCTTTTTCTCTTTCTTTTTCTTTTTCTTTTTCAATTTCGTTTTCCTTTCCTTTTTGATTTTCTTTTTCAATTTCATTTTTTACTTTTATTTCTTTTTCTTTTTCTATTTCTAGTTTTGTTTCTTTTTCATTCTCCTTCTCTTTTTCTGTCTCATCGTCTTTTTCTTTTTTTATTACCTTTTCTTGATCAATATTCCCCTCTTCATCCTCTTTTTCTTTTTCGTCACTGATATCTTCAAGTTCATATACAACAAGAATATCAGTATCTGTTCCAAAACAAAGACTTTCATCTTCTTTTATTTCTTGATAAATTCTTGAGTGAAAAACATCTGCTAAATAAAAATTTTTTTCATTAATGCCTGATAACTTACTTAATTGTTCTTTTAATCCTACAATCGTTGGATTTTCTTCTAATTCAAAATAATATTTAATTGGTAGCTTTGTTTGGTCTTTTGTTATTAAAGTAACAAAGATATCATTCTTTTTTAAATCTGGTACAGGTAGAGCAAGAATTTGCAAAGATGGGTATTTGTATGAATATTTATAACACGATAAACATTCTCCTTTTTCTTGAATTTGTGTAAAAAGCATTTCTATATAATTCATAATGATAATGATAATGATAATAATAATAATAATAATAATGAAATAAATATTATTAATTTATAATTATTTTTTCAAAGAATTTTTTATTAATATAATTTCAATTTGAAGTAAGGATTTAATTAGGTTTTTTTAGAAATGAATTTTAATATTTATAGATTTTTTTTACAAACTTTTCAATAATTGCTAAAAATAATACTTTTCTTATAATATTTAAAAAAATAGAGAAAGTTCGCTTAATAATAGAGTAATTCGATTGGAAGATTAAATTATGAAATTTCGAGATTAATTTATTAAATTCCTTGCAAATATAGTTTTAAAAGATCGTTGTTTTTTTTTTTTTTTCTTTTTGAAATATTGAGAAATTTTTGTAAAAAATATCTGAAAAAACAGATCGATTTGAATTTGGGTATTTGCTTTGGAAAAATAAAAATTTCCTTTCATTATTTTTTTTTAAGATTATATAATATATTAATAATTAAATTAAAAATAGTGCTTTAATTTTATACTATGCTATAAATAGTGTTATATTTCTCTAATATGTGATAAACACTATTTTTAGAAAAGAATTATTTTTTTGTGATATAGCTTAGATCACACTATAATATCCTATTAAACTCTGATATCACAGGTAAAATAAATTGATATTTTTGGAGAATTTTTGACCATTCAAAATCAATAGTTATAGGTAAAATGTTTGTTTTATATTTTACATCATGCTTTATGTTCTGTTTTATAACATTATCAGATATTGTTAATCAAATTCGTGATATAAAAAAACGTTATTTTTCTATTTTTTACACTATTAAATACTATTTTTGTTTTTTAAGATTACAAAACAAGTAAATAACACGTTTCATAAATATTTTTTTTATTAAGATAGATGAATATAAAAAACGATAAACCTCAAAAATACACTGTTTATTTTTATCATAAAAAGCATTACCAAAATTTTTACATTCTCATTTATGAAATAAAAAAAATTCTAAATTTTGATTTTTTATTTTTGTTAAAAATGAAAATTTATCCTATAATTTGTTTGCAACCAAGTTATGTTTAAAAATCAATTACTTTATTTAAATTCATCAATGTGGAAAATAGAGAAGAAAGGATTATTAATTTATTTAAGCTGGTTTCTCTAAATATTTTTTATTACTTCCTCAACAATTAAGAAAGAAAATGAGTTGGCTGCTTTATCGCTCAACCCAAAAGAAAACTCAAAATTTTTTCCAAAGTCTTGATAAATAGATAAATAGAGTTTTAAAGAATGACAAAAATAGAGATCAAGTATCTGTTAAATTAAATTAAATAAAAGAAGAAAGCCCAAGATTTAATTTTTTTTTTTACTAAGGTATTTCTGAAAAAGTGGGCAATTGTTTTTTTTTACATTTCATAAAAAATCATCTTTTTTAGTGGAGTTATTCGTTAATTGACAATACCAAATTAAGACAAATATTAATACCGATTAATTCAATGGCTAAGGTATGTATTTCAAAATATGTACGTTGAAATATTTCCAAAAAATGAAAATCAAAATATACACTTTTTTATTTTTTAAACTTTTGTACTTTTCCAAATTTCCCTTTTTAAGTTGTTTGGGTTCCTTCCCTTTTTGTTTTTTTAGGTGTTTGGGGGAGGTAAAAGTCATAAAAAATTCATTATAAGAATTGGTAGACTTGTTCAAGACTAACCTAACTAACTTGTTCATAGATCAGATCTTAAACAAATTGAAGTGGAGTTATGCAACCGAAGAGAACTGAACGCAACGAATGCAATTTGAACCCAACTGAAGCGAACACAACCAAATCGAATTTTCCGTGCAATCTGTCGAGTAGTTGCTTGGACTGGGTTTTTGCTGTCTAGTCAGTATCTTGTACTGGGATTTTGCGAAAACAAGATTTGGGAAACTTAAAAAAAAAAAAAATAAAAAAAAAAAAAAAAAAAACAAAGCAACTCAAAAGAAAAATTTGGAAAACCAATTCTTATTCTTAAAACCTCAGCACTTATAGATAAAAAACATCTATAAAATTCTAAATTAAAACTTAATTAGGTAACCTATTTCATTTGATCTATAGTTGCTCAAATATTTGGATCTCCTTATTAAAATAAATTATGGTGGTGATACAGAAATTTTCTTCATGAAAGGAAACGAATAGCTAGTTCAGTACAATGGTCCAAAAAAAAAACTTTTCAATGAAGTTTTTACTTTTTTTTATAATTATTTCACTCTCTTTTATTTTTTTACTTGAGTATCATTACCAGAGAGGATACTGATGAGTTGTTCAGAAAAATGAATGCAAAAGAAATATACGAAATCACAATAGAATATTTTCTGACTAATATGACCCAGCACGCTATAAGAAAAAATGAATTAAAATCTAAGTCTAAATAGCAAGTCATTAAACTCACCAGAAACATATATCCTCTCAATACTACTATTATTTTGATATCTTAATTTTTTTTTTTTTCCTCCATTTTTAATTCTTTTTTTTTCTCTTCTTCTTTTTTTCAGAAAATTAAATTGACTTTAAAATACTTCTAATTACTGTAATTAAAAGGTTCTTTTGTCTACTCTTTGAATTAGGAGTCACATATTTAGTCACTTCAAAATTCTCACTTTTACCAGATTAAGATCTCAAGAGCACTTAACCCTTATCAATAAAAGCATTCTCTTTCATTTCTTGTTTTTCTTGTCTTTGTTGAAAAATAAAAAATTTTTCTTTTCATTTTTTAAAGAAAAGATATACTATGAGCTATAATCTTGCCTAAATTATAGCTTTGATAAAAAACTCTAATTATAATTTTAGAGTTTCAGAATGTGCCGTAGAGTGCCTAGCTTTTCCAGAATTCAAAAGAATAGAGAAAAATCAAAGATTTTACTCAATTCTTTTAAATTCTGAAAAAGCTAACGGCGGTTTTTTTTAATTTGAGCAATAAACCGAAAATAAAAAAAAAATTCGGTTTATTTCTCAAATTAAAAAAAACCTAACGGCAAACAGGTGGTAATTTTGTTGAATCACCTCTGCTCAACAATAAAAAATAAAAAAAAAATATACAATTTTTTTTGAGAAAACAATGTACGACCAATTCCAATTAAAAACTGAAAAATCGACAAGGGCACAAATGATTTTTTAAACAATCAAACACAGTTATATCTTTTCCCATTCTATTGGAAAATTTGCCGAGATTAAAGAATTTATGAAAATGATTTTTTCGATCAAAAAGAAAATAATAAATAGCAATTTTCACCCCCTAAAAAAGATCAGATAAAATCGAAATCAGAAAATTTAATATCTTTTATTTGCGTAATAACAATACTAAAAAAAAATTGAATTTTTATCAAGAATCAATAAATGGCTGTTAATGGTTTTGTATATTTCAATAATTTTATGAAGATTGAGTTTAATAAAGATATTTTTAAATAAATTTGCCCCTCTTTTTTGGAAATAGCTTATATATTTTTAGAGCAGATCTTTTTGAATGTTCAAACTAGTATCCAAAACAAAACCCCATACTAATTTTGAATAAAAAATTCATTAATCTAGTCCTCACAAAGTCTGTAGAATTTAACACAAATTATAGAAATTCTTTGTACTGATAAAATATTTTGGAAAATTGAAAATTGGAAAATGGATGATGGAAATTCGAAACAAACAAGGTACCTAATTTGGAAATTTGTTTGATTTTTTTATTTCCAAAATTGTGATACTATCGGTTTGTGAATAAAAATCTTGATTTTTTGTTTTTTGTTTTCGTTTTTCATTGAATTCTCAAATTGTTACCTAATGCTGTATACGCAGATTTTTCAATTTTCTTCTTTTAATTGTTTTTAAAAAGTTAAAAAAGTTTTGTGGATGCAACGTTTGTTATTTTTCTAAAGCCATTTTCAAAAAATGTGAATAAAAAAATTTTCCATGGTGTATTGAAAATGGGTTTAATAAAGTTTATTGGCTATATTAGAGGACTGTTTTAAAAACTTTTTTCTCGCACTTTTTTAAAAATATTTGTGCCTTTGGTAGTACTTTGGGCATAAATTCAATTTACAAATCTGATGATTTTTCAAAAATTAACGAGTTAACCAGCTAATTTGATTTCAATTAAGACTAATAATTGTAATATGTTTAATTTTTTTTATTACTGGTAATTGAATTTTGTTTCGGTAAAAATTTTGACTTCATTATCGTCTTCTTTGAAACTTTAGAGTTCAAAAGAAAATAAATTGAAATTTCATGATTTCCTCTTTTATTTGGGTGGTTATATTTTATTATTTGTATTGATATATTTTAGATAAGAATGACAATTCTAAATGAAAGAAATATTTTAAAATTGAAAAAAGATAAAGAGATGAAATGTGTACCCCATTGAAATTACAAATGTTTGTGTGTAGATTAATAGGGGAGGGGAGCCGGTTTTCTGAGTGGTTATAGATTTTGTGCTCTGAGAATTGGTTTGTTACAAAAAATGTAGTTTTACAAGTCTGATTTTCATTTCTGATTTTATTTTTTTGTGAAAAAAATTTATTTAATGGGGGGGATTCTAAATGGATTCTTCATATACATTATAAAAAGCCACCCTTTCATCTTTGGTGAAAGCGTTTACAAACTTTTATCCAAAGATTAAAATAAAATTATTTTTTGCCAAAATGTCGTTTTTTTCGTTTTTATTTTTTGTTTTTTTGTAATTAAACTGGAATGCTTTGACTAAAAAAGAGTTTATATTGTAGATATTCACTTACAAGAAAGTAGTAATGAAGAGAGTGGTATTGATTTATGGGGAAATTACTTAATTTTATTGGGTGATTGGTACTTTTGTACTAATAACTGGCTTGATGTGAAAAGCTGATTGGATCAATTTCTTCTTAGGTGTATTTTTAAGTGCATGGTAAACGAGGATTTAAAAAGTAGAACATAAAATAAAAACCTCAATAAACACCTTTTTGCAAAAAATAAAAAAAAAAGTTAATTAATCTGTGGATAAAAGATCGTCTGAACCTTAACCAATCTAAAAGGAAGGTATTTGCATTGTATCAGAAGAATTAATTTGGAATGTACACCCTTAAGTAGATGAAGCAAAAACAAATAAAAAAAAAATGTTTATTGAATCTTTTTGTTTCTTTTCTGATTATGGATTAAAAAAAACCGATAAATTCAAATAAAAGTTGTAAAATTTATTCGCTCAATTTCCCACTTTTCAAATTTATTAACCAGATATTGAATATTGATAAATTCCCAAAAAGTTTGAAACTATTTATGTTCACTTTCCTATTTGTGAATTTTTTTAACTGGTCTTTGAATTAAAGAATTTTATTGGTCTAAATATTAAGAAAACATTAAATTGGTTGAAAATAGAACTATTGAAAGTTTATTTTCAAGATGTAAAAAAAATGGAAATTGTTCAAAATTTTTTTTTAATTTATCAGTAAATCATTTCAGTAAGAAATTTCATTGGTTTAAATGCAAACAAACATTGTAAATTACTTGGTTTTCAATACGTTTATTTGAAATGAAATCTTCTCTTTGGAAAGTAGAGTTTTTAGGATTGAGAAAAAAGGAAAGTGAAGCAAAAATTTTTTAATTTTATTTGGAATTATTAAATAAATAAACACTTTTTTGCATTTCATTTGTTTTATACCAAGCAAACGATTTTAAAAGTATTTTTAATAATGGACATTGTGTCTAATTCCATTAAAAATTGATAAGATCTGTTGAAAGAAATGGAAAAATAAAATAATAGTAAAAAGCGTGGATCTTTAGGCTTTTGAGGAAATTTTGAAGAACAAATTGGTTGAAAGAAGTGTGTCATTTAATGTTTTGGAAACCAATCATAAATTTATTTTTTTTTGTTGTTCTTGTTTTAAAAAACAAAAACAAAAAAAAAATAAAATAAAAATAAACAAAAGAAAATAAAAGAGAAAAAAAAAGAAAAAGGAAAAAAGAAAAAAGAACTTACTTGAAATATAAGAATCGTTCTTGAGGAAAAACAAAGATTTTTGGTTAGAAGCTACGTCATCGTCTTTATTATGATAACTGTATTCAGGGATTTCTTTTTCGTTTGATAAAGTATTAAAATCATTTTGAAGGGAATCTAATAACCAAACAAGAAAATCGACTGTATTTGTGTGTTCCTTATTGAAGCCTTTGGGGCAATACTGTTGAACTGTTTCGTAGAGAAAATTGATTGGGATTTTCTCCATTCCATAAACCCAATACATTTCAAACAGTTTACTAAAGTCTTCTCCTAAGTTGCCTTGGCATCCTTCCTTTCGTTTATTTAAACAATTTTTCCAGTCGACATTAAAAAAAAACCTTATAGTTTCTTCCATATTTAATAAGCATAAGATTATTCCATTAATATAACCAGGAATCTTATTTCCTTCGTTTGATAATAAAACAAGACCGAAATTTTCAGGTGGATTGTTTGGTCCTAGATCTTCTTGTTCCTGTTGTTGTTCTTGTTCTTGTTGTTGTTCTTGCTGTTGTTCTTGTTGTTGTTCTTGCTGTTGTTCTTGCTGTTGTTCTTGCTGTTCCTGTTGTTGTATTTGTTGTTGCTCTTGCTGTTCTTGCAGTTCTTGTTGTTGTTGTATTAGTTGTTCTTGCAGTTGTACTTGTTGTTCTTGTTGTTGTTGTTCTTGTTGTTCCTGAAGTGGTACTTGTTGTTGTATTTCTTGATGGTTTCTTTGTTGTGGTCTAGGCTGGTTTGGATTGATAAAATTTGCCCAACTCATTTAGAGAGAATAAAAAGTTCAAGTAATAATAAAAATAAGAGCAAAAAAAAATAAAATAAATTTCTTTACTTTTGAAAGAATATTTCAAACCTTTACTACTCCTTTGGACTCTTAATATAATTGAAGGATAAAATTAATAGATTTAAAGTCTGGGAATAATTGTAAGTGTAGTTACTAAATTAGTTATAGATTGATAAAGGAAAGTAAGTAAATTATTAATCTTGTGTTGTGGGAAATCTTGTAATTCGCTCTAAAACCCCATCTTATTATACTTATGAGTATTTTATTGTTTAGACTTATCTTCGAAATCAAAACTGAATGATAATTTTGTAAAGAAGAATTTGAAATTTTTAACTCTTTGTAAGAAAAAATTTTAAGGAAGCACGATCTTTTTATCATATTGACAACTTTTAATTCTGAGGAACCTCATTGAAAAATAATATTGTCTGAATAACACTAAATCTTGAAACTTTCATCAACAAATGTCTTTCGGTTCTAGATTTCACTCCAAGGAAAAAATAAATACTTAAAATTATTGTTAGCCAAATCTACACATTGAATTTCTGTAATACATCTTCTATAAATAAATTATTTTTTCAAAGTTATCATAATTTTATGTAATAAAAAAAGGATAGCTATTAAACTCATGAAAATTCGAATATACCCATTTTTTCAAAATACCAACTTTTGAAAAAACACCAATTTTTGGGGTATTTTTTTAATGAAAAAAGTTGAAATGAATGAACTTTAGTTTGAATATTAAGTTTGAAAAAAGAATAAATGTAAAAACAATTTGGATAAAAAACTGGGGTTGATATATAAACCCAGACATGAAAATAATATAAAATGATCAAAAATATTCCAAAAACAGAAAAAAAAAATAATTTTTTCAATTTAATTTAGTGCTATCTTTTGAAAAAAATATTTAATTTTATTTTCAAAATTTTAAATTCTTTTTAGACTAAAAAAAATAGATTTCAAATAATCTATCCACCAAGACAAATAAAAATTTCAAAATTATTATAATTAAAAATAAAAAAAATATTACTAATAATTTTCATTTTTTCTTCAATTCCCATTAATATTTAATAAAATTGTAAACGTTTTTCAAAATTGTGCTGTATAATAATGTTTATTATGTGATTATATTTCAAAAATACAAAATTTCGAGAATTATTTTTACAAAAAAAAATTAAAAGGTTATATTTTGACCAGAAAAAAGTTACCAGAGTTGAAGATTTAATTTGTCAATTTTTTGATCATTTCTTTTTTTTTTTTGATTTTTTGTTTAAATCAATTATCTTGGGGAACAAGAAATGTTTTAGAGTGAATGCTTGAACTTATTCATAGAATAAACCAAAAATAAAATAGACATGAGAAGATTTTTATTTTATACAAATATTTTCTTTTTTGGAATACAAAAAACGAAAGATCAGGTTTTCAGAAAAATTTGTTAAAATCAAGAATGAAAAAAATAAATTTCCAATAAAAACCTAGTTCGAAATTTTTACTTTTTAATTATCTTCTTAATTTTTATAAAATACAAATAATTTATAATCTAGAATTTTTCACTCCGTTACTATTTATAATTATTTTACAAACCTTATTATTTCGAATTTATATTTTAAAATTCAAAGTTGAAATATATTTTTCAAATTAAACAAAAAAAAAAATATTATTTTAGTGATTAAAGGAGAAAAGAATTGAAATTGTCCAAAAAAAAAAAAAAATCCAACCCAAAGAAAAAAAATAAATCAAATAAATTCAAAACATAATTTATAATTATTTTTAGTTATCAAATAAAAAATAGATATATAATGTGATATAATTCAACTATTATGTTCAATAAAGCGATATTGCTGTAGAATATTTTAAAAGATATAATATTTTCTTGAATAAATCCAAACAAAAGAAGAATCATATAAAAATTAGATTTAAAATTTATTTTGAAAAAATCATTTGTATTAGTTATTAATTTGTTTCTCAGAAAAACAATTTTTTTTTTAATTAGAAATTCAAATAAAACATAGTAAAAAAGTTGTAATTTTTTCAAATTTTGTGAAAATATACAATAAAGAACCATTTGATTTTGTTTTAATGTTTTATGGAAAAAAATAATAAATTGAAAAAAATTGTATTTTTGAAGTAGTTTTTTAAAAAAAAACAAGTTTCAGATCGATCTAAAACATGAACAAAATAACAAGTAAGAATACCAAAAAAATGATATTATTTTTTTCAAATTTCATGATTTGAAATCTTAATTAATCTTTTAAAAGACCCAAAAAGAGTAATTTATAATTTTTATTGAATTATCTAATTTATTTAAAATAATAAACAATTATTTTAAATGTGGAGTTCTATAAATCAAAAAAAAAAATGATAAAGTATCAGTTTGGTTATCAAATCCGTATTAAAAATTATTTTCCATTAAATGATTAATAATTTATATATTATTTTTGGAAATAAAGAAAAAGAGAATTTGAAAAAAGACATAAATCTTCAAGAAACAATTAATTTTGAAAAATCAATGAAAAGGAAGAAAATAAATTATTGAGTAGATCACAAGATTTTTTCTGTTGATTTGGTTGATTGATTTGACCTTTACATAATAATAATAATCAATAAATAAATAATCGTTAAGTCTTTGTATTCTCATATTAGACATCATTTCAAATTTAAATTTATTATATATAGTTGGCAAAAAAATTACTGACATGAAAAAAATCCTCAACAAGATTTTTAATTGTGACTATTAGGAAAATTGATGTATAATATCTTTTATTTTCGAGTAAATCCTTTTTATAAATGACCAATTTTTTTACGAATATGGTAACAAACTTACCTAAAGTTCATTTAAATGGGGTGTCTCTAGAAGACTAAAGTAATTGATTGATAGCACAAGTAGATCAAATTTAAAAAAAAAAAAATCTAGTTTAATAGATGTTTGTTAGAGATTGGAAAATGATAATATTTATTCTTGTTAGTAGATTCATTGGATTGCATTTTGAACATGGTGTAATTTAATTAATAATCATTTTAATTAGTTGGTGGATTATAATTTAAAAACTTTGATTCTTAAAAAAAAGATTTGGTTTTACAGTAAGTTCAACATTTAAGACCCAAAATACAACAAAAATTAAGTTACAATAAAAATCTCAAATTAAGGCACAAAATTTTCGATTCTAGCAAATTAATTTGTAAAAAAAAAATTCCATATTTTGTTCCTTAATTTGAGATTTTTATTGTACTTTAAGTTTCGTTGAAATTTTGTGCCTTAAAAGTGGAACTGACTGTAAATAAATGATATTACATAACAATTTTTCTAATATTCAGAATTAAAAATCTTGTTGAGGATTATTTTCATGTCAGTAATTTTTTTCACTGCTTTACTTTAAATTTTCTTCTTTTGTTATTTCTTAATTCTATTACTTTTAAGAATTTTTTTGTCTCTAATTTTATCTTAAAAACGACATTTTAATTTAAAATATTCACATAGAAGGTAGACATCAAAAATGATGTAAAATAAATTTCATAATAAATCCTTCATGTTATATTTAAATTTTGAATTGTATTTATATTGTTTTTAAGTTTTTCCAAACACAATGAAAAGTTTGAAATGAAATCATTTTTTCTCCTTTGTATTTTTTCCACCATATTTTGTTAAAATGGAAAATGAAAATTAAAATTTGGAAAAAAGTAACAGATGAATTAATGAAAAAATTGGTTTCAAATATGAAAAAGAGATTGGATTTAGTGTATCAAATAGAAGAAGAATCGATAAATACTTTTTATTAATTTTTCAAATTTTCTATTTTTTATGTAATGCTTATTTCAAAAAAAATATCCCAATTTTTTTTAATTTTTTTTTTTTACTTTTTTTTATTTTATTTTTAAGACGAAAAACAAATATCTTCTTGAGTATAGAACTGAATATTAAAATAGAAATTTTTATATTGTATCAGATAATATAATTATTAAAACTATTTTTCTTCAAAATTTGATTTTTAATTGGCCAATACTTTTGAAATAGAGTTTATATGAAGATTGTTTATCATCTCTATTTTTTAACAAATAATGTCTTTTTTACCCTAAAAGGGGGTAGCTACTATTTTGTCAAAATTTTCACTTTTAAATACATCCAGTTCCACTTTTAAGACACAAACTTTGAACGAAATTTAAGACACAAAAAAATCTCAAATTAAAGCACATTTTTTGGAATTTTTTTTTCCACAGATTATTTAACTAGAATTTGAATTTTGTGCATTAATTTGAGATTTTTTTCTGTGTCTTAAATTTCGTTCAAAGTTTGTGTCTTAAAAGTAGAACTGGCTGTATTTTTAAAGAATATTTGAAAAAACATTTTAAACTTTGGATGAATATAGTTGATTTTTAGAATTGAAGTAGTTGTAGAAAAATATTTTATTTATTTTAATTTCACAAGTAAAATTAAATGCTAAATAATATGTTAAGTTGATTTGTTTTATCTACTTTATGGTGTTAAATGGTTTAACTTTTATTGTAATCTCAACATTCGATTATGGGATTTTATTTTATATTGGAAAAAAAATCAGATAAATTCTTTTTAAACCATAGTACTTAAAATACTCAAAATAAAACAAAAACACAAATAAAAAAACAATATAGTTTTCAGATCCAATTTTAAATTATGAAAAAGTTAATTTGTTGACTTCAGGTATAATATAGTCGTTTTTTTATTGAACTTACTCTAAAATTTAAAAGGGGCAATATGTACTTGGTTCAATAAAAAAAAATAAATGATTATGTAAACAATCTTAAGATCCTTCATTTTTATTAAACCTTTTTTGTGAAATATTTTAAATTTCAAAAGACCTTTTTATCTGATGATTTTGCTAAGCAATTTTTTTAACTAAAAATAATTAAAAAAATAGAATATAATTGATTGTTCTCTAAAATCCTAGGTATTTGTATTGTTAGTAAATCTAATATAATAATAAGTTGAGATTCAAGGATTATTCCAAAAATATATTTATTGTCTATGTAAATGTTCAATCAACCCACCAACCATCAAACTAAAAGAAAAATAACTTTTTGATCTGATCACTGGTTTAATTTGTTTCTTTTAGTTTATTTCCCAATATATTATTGTTTTTCTGATGATCTTTGCATGATCAAATTATTAATTTTTCTAAATCTAAAATATGTTAAAATTACTTGAAAAGTTACAAAGTTTAGAATTCGAATTAATTTTTAAAACTGTTATAAAAATCAATATTATGATTTATAATTTACTCTTATCAAATAGAATCTCACAATTCCAAACAATTAAACGTTTTACAAAAATAATTAGGAATTGAAATAAAAAGGTGAAATTAATCTTTTATGTAAATGAATAAATATTATGACTAAAAGTGGGTATTATTTAAAATAGACAAAATAAGGAATTTCAAAAGATTGGTAAGGTAATCGAATTATTTTTTTTTGATTTTTTATTGTTCTGATATATTTTGTTAAATTGATTCATTCAAGGCTGAGTAAATATTGTTAAAAAAACTTTTACACAAATCCTAGGTTAATACTTCTAAAAGAAGGGCATATTTCTATTTAATATAATAAACTTAATTGTCTTGAAAATATTAATAAACTTTTACAAGATAAAAATAAAACATGATTTATTATTTAATTAATAATAAATAACTTACTAAAACATTGAAAATAACATAAAAAAAAAAAAAAAAAAAAAAATTTAATTAATTAACAAAAAATGGTTTAATAATATTATAAGAATACTACTAAATAAAATTTGTTACCCTATAAAAACTTTACACTATTTAATAATATATATATATATATATAAGGTATTTCCAAAAAAGTGGGGCATTTTTTTTTACATTTCATAAAAAATAGTCTTTGTTAGTGGTAGTATTCATTAATTGACAATACCAAATTAAGTTTAATATTAATACCAATTGAATAAATGGCTAAGGTATTTATTTTAAAATAAGTTGGATGAAATATTTTCAAAAAATGAAAAAAAAATCCATACTTTTTTTGGTGAAAACAATGTACGACCAATTTTTCTAAAAAACTGTAAATATGGAAAGGTTACAAATGATTTTTTAAACAATAAAATACAGTTATATGTTTTCAATTCTATTTGAAAATTTGTTGTGATTAAAAAAGGTATGAAAACGGGTTTTTCAAACAAAAAGAAAATAATAAACACCAATTTTAGCACCTAAAAAATATCAGATAAAATCGAGATCAGAAAATTTAATACCTTTTATTTAAGTAATACAATACTAAGAAACGAATTGAATTATTATCAAGAATCGATAAATGGTAGTTAATGATTTTGGATGTTTAAATGCTTTTTTATAGATTGTGTTTAAAGCTATATTTTAAAATAAATTTGCCCCACTTTATTGGAAATAGCTTATATATATATATATATAATACCAACAAAACCCAAAATTCACTTATCTAGAATCGAATTTTGAAAAAAACATTATTATTATAATTTTTTTATTGAGATCTCTCGAATATTTGGTTTTGGTGATTGTTTGTGGATCTGGTTATAATCAAATAATTCCGAGGTATTATATAAATATAATCTGAAAATAAAAAGTGAAAGTCTTTAGTCTTTTATCTCAAAAAATAATCTCTTAAAAAAATTAAATAAATTTCTCCAAATTTTATTTTTTTTTTAAAATACTATTTTCTCTGAAATTTTAATTGTTGATATTATTAAAACTAAGTTTTAGATTTTTTTTTATAATATTTTTGGGGATCTAAAGCTTATGAACACCAATATAATAATTATTAAACTATCTCATATTTCAGTTTAGTGGTTTTTATTGTGTTGTCACTCCCATAAATTTTTTTATAAATTTTTTTATCTTTGAACAAAATCAAAAAATGGAAAACGTATTTTTTTTTTTTCTTTTATTATAATCATTTTATAGTTTAATAAATATGATAAAAAATGAAAATATAAAATCAATTTCTTGGCCATATAAATTGCCACAATTAATTTGGAACAGCTGTAATAATATTTTTCAATAGTTTCAATAATATGATCTAATATTACTCAAAACAATTATCATAAAAAAAAAACAAATTATTTTCTCATTAATATTTATTACAACAATAAAGTTGATGATAAAATGATACAAAAATTCAAATAAACAAGGTCAAAGCTTTTTATCATATGTTAGATAAAATTAATTTAAAAATCAATTTTTTTTTTCATAAAAAAAGGAAATCAAAAAAAAATTTCATCTCCCTCAGAAAATTTTCTATTCTAGGTTTCCTTGTTTGATCTAAATTTTTTGACACTTTACAAAATGTAAAATAAGAAAGTCCACATATATCACCAATAATATACTTTTATTCTTTACCCTTCCTATTGTAATGTTAATTCCTAAAAAAAAGTTTTTGCATCTATTTTCAACATAACAATTAAAGCAGTTTTTCCTATCTACTGATGACAGGTTTTAGAAGTTGCTTTCAAATTATATTAACTAGCCGACTTGGGTAGTATGAAGTCCAGTTTTTAAACCTTTCATTTCTTTCTTTTTTAAAGTCTCTGATCTAGTTTTCTTTTCTTTTTAAATTCACTTATTTGATTATTTTTACAAACTATTAAATCAATCTTAAAATTCTTTCTTATAGAAAAAGCTAAAAATCGTTTTTTTTCATACACCTCCCTTCAACTAACAAAAAATCATAAAAGATCTCTCAACAAAATCTTAACCAAAAGACAAAACTTAAAAAGAAGAAAGGATTCCTATTTTTAAAATAAGAAAAGAAGAAGCAAAATACTGAGTTTAATTCAGAACAAGATGTTTCATTATTTAACTTATAACGATTTCGTGATCAGAATTATCATTTTTTCTTTTTATTTTATTTTTGATTAGAACAAAAACAAAAATTTGTTCTCACTTAAAAACTTTTTAAATAAAAATCCCAATAAAATCCACCACCCCAAATGAGCTTGAAAAATAATAGTATCATAAAAATCCCACTCTGTAAGAAAGATGAGGGATCTGTTACTGCATTTATAAATAATAAATCAAAAGACGAATTTGGTGGTTGTGAAAAAAAAAGAATATTGGAGGCTTATTATTTAAAAGATCTCTACAAAAAAACAAAAAAAAAAGACAAAGATAAAGAAAAGGAAAAGGAAAAGGAAAAGGAAATTGGTGGGATCCCACTTGACAGTAAACAATCAATCAAATCATTCTCAAATATATCGGGGTGTATAAGACACTCTTATCAAAAAGCACAGTTTACAAGAACGACATTTCAATTTAAAATGGACTTATTTTCTCAAGGCACTTATTTTGATGGCACTCTTTGGCTTGAAATTGATTATTTCAGGCTTTCTCTTTCGAATTTAGGGGAAATTTATTTACAAAAATGGACAAAGCCATTTTCAATTTACTTGGACACAACAAATAGCTTGGTATTTTATCTTAAGATCAACCAAAGCAATAACGATAATGACAGCGATAGTGGAAGCGATAGTAGTAATAGTGATAATTATAATAAAAAGAACAAATTCTTTCGTATTTGTGCCAATTCAGTACAACAGAAGTTATTATGTATCACGACTTTAATAATTTATAGGAAAGAAAGGATGAAATTAAAAAGAATCCAATTTGTCTCGGACAAAAATCCAAATTTAGTTGATCTTGATTTGTTAAATAAAGGAGGAGCCAGTTACCCGTTAAGCGTGAAAAACTCGATCTTGGATTCCATATCGGGGACGCTTGTTGACGATCTCAGAAGAAAAAAATCGGAAATATGTGAACAATATTACCAAAATGGGAAGGTGTCCTTTGTTGTTGAAAGAATACGCGGCGATAACACACCGTGTGGTAAATTAGTTATATCTTTAAACAAAAACAATTTAGCATTTGTTTCCCAAAATTATTCTGTTAAATTTTCTTGGAAACATGATCTGATCTTCAAAACCCCGACCATCAAAAAAAAGAATTTAAAAAAAAAAAAATTCCAACAGAAAAGAAAATTTTTTGCAATCCAAATTTCACAATTTGGGTTTTTCGCCTTTTCTGCTCAAACTGTTACTGACAAAAAGCTGATTATACTCGCAATAGAATATTTTATCAAACAATGGAAAAAAAATAACCCCAAAACAGTTCAAAAAATGTTAAACAAGAAAAAGAAAATTCAGGAGAAGAAACCAAAAAAATAAAATTTGAATAATAATACAAGAAAAAGAATTATTATAAAGATCAAAATAATGATAAGGGACGAAGTGAAAAATGAAGCTTAAAATTGAAAATTTGATAAATTATCCTTTTCCTTTTCTCCTCGGATCTTCGTTTTATTTTTCCTTTCCTTTACTTTCATTTTTTTCTTTATTTTTTTTTTGTTTTTAACTCCCTTTCTCCCTCTTTTTTTTTCTCCACTTTTAATGAAATAAAAATTATTTTGTTGTTCTCTTGATTTTAGTGAATGTTTTTTTAGATTATATTTTCAATTTATTTGTAAAATTTCATTTTCGTGTATGGATTATTTCAAGAATTTTATTAGAGTATTTTAAATCTCTGAATATCAAATT
The DNA here is from genome assembly GCA_027625915.1 of Anaeramoeba flamelloides. Classification (NCBI taxonomy): domain Eukaryota; family Anaeramoebidae; genus Anaeramoeba; species Anaeramoeba flamelloides. The sequence goes on along the minus strand of JANTQA010000060.1, from coordinate 3,834,500 downwards.
AAAACTGGTATTTCATCGTTTTCAGTTCTAATTATTTCATATAATTAATAAAATAAAAAATAATTGAAAAATAAAGCTTTTTTTTGTAATTTTTTTATTTTAATAATTGTTTTTTTTTTTATTAGTAGCCTCTTATTCTAGTAAACAAGTTTTTTATTTTTATTTATTTTTTTTTTTAGACAGTAGAATTTTTTTTTATAAAATTTAGTTAAAACTTAAAAGTGGGACTGGTTATAACCAAATTCAAAATTGGATTTTTAAAGATTTAAAAAATAAAATTTTCTTATTGAGAGTTAGATTCAAATTATTTTAAATTGTCTTGTCAACTCTATTCAAGACAAATCTACCCAGTTGGTGTTTAAAAAAACATCAATTTTAAGGATTTCAATAGCTATTAGAAGAAAATATTAGGTTTGGAAATTTCAAAATGAGTATCATTTTTTCCTTTTAATTTTTCTTTTTTTTTTTTCTATTTTTGTTATTAACAGGTAATTCAGTGTCATTTAAAAAAAAAATATTACAGGATCTAAAGACACTGAATAAAACACTGTTATTCTAATTATATCAAAATATGTAAAATGATTTTATAGAAAAATCATATTGATATTTATTAGAATATTATTTTATCTTTGATTGGATATGAAGATGAACAATTGTTGTTTTTCTTAATTGGATTTACAAGAATTGTAGTTTTTTAATTTTTAAGACAATATATCAATTTCTTCAATTTTATTCAGTTAACTATCAACTATTTTTTGATACTTATTATCATCTTAATTTTTCTTTGTTCACAAATGCTCAATTATTAAAAAAAAAAAAAAAATGATATTTCAAAATTATTTGGGGATAATTTGAAAGTAACAAAATTTCATTTACTTCAAGTTGAACAATTAAAAAATGAATAAAGCTGATGGATGAACTGCAATATGAAAAATAAAAATTGATTTTTGTTTTCCCTTTCTTGTGACAAAAAGTTTTTAAATTTGTGATCAATCCAATCCTACATACTTAGTATCAAAAATCAATAAAAATTGTCTATCTTTTAACTGTAATTTGAGCAAGTTATTTCATTTTACCTTTATGTCAAATTTCAAAAACAAAAACCCTACTGATAAAAAAATTTATTTTTAAATGTCAAGCTGGTTTGAAACTTTGAATCCATAATACTTTTAACTTCTTTATGAGCGAAAATAAATATAAACTAAAGTAAACAAGAGCCAAATCTTTAATTTTTCAATTTTTGGAAGATTTTTTTTAAATTTTTTTTTTATTTAATTCATGAAAAGATATAGAAATGTGTATATGAGAATGATTTGGACTAATCGAAGAATAAACTCTAAAAAATACTTGGTATGTGTGTATTATAAACAAATCATTTCTTTTATTATTTCCAAACAAGAAAAAACACAAGTGGAAATATAGGATGTTGTAAAAAATAGATTTTTTATAATTTTCATGGGAAATATAACAGTTCTATACATTTATCCTCAATTTTTATAATATTAAACTAAATAAATGTTTCGTTTTTTGAGTTCAAAGAGATTTTCAATATAAAAATATTTGGTAAATATTATTAATTTGTTTGAAAAATGATTTTTTTTTTTTTTAAAAATTGAAAGATTGGTATTCACAAAATGATTTTTTGATTAAAATTATTCTTAATCGATAAAAATAATAAGAAATTATCTTTACAATTACCAAAATTTAGATAAATACAAGGAACTCTTTATTGATCTCTATAATGTTAAAAAAAAAATGTATTTTTACAACATTCTGATTTATAGTAGTGATTACTTAACAGAAAGGAATGTTGAAATCAAGGATAATAATTATAATAAATGGTCAACTTATATTTTGGAATATTTTATATCTTTATATTCTTAATTTTGATTGAATCTAAATCATATAAATTACCTTGAATTTCACTTTCCATTTATATTTATTATAATATTATAAAATATTTTATTACAAATTTGTTTTCAGAATTCATTTATCAAATAATTTGATAAAACAAAGCAATAAGTAAGAATATGTTTTCAAAAAATTAAAGTAAATGGATTGAATTTTGGAAATCAAAAAATAGTTACAAAAGATTCAAGTCAAATTTAAAGAGAAATATGGAAAAAATTCACACACGGTTAAAAATTATTCAATCATCAATTTAATTAAAAATAAATAATGATTAAATCAAACAAATTCATCTCATAAATCTTAAATTTTTGATTTAGAATTTAAAAAATATCATATTTACTCAAACCAAATAAGAATTAGATTAAATAAATCAAAATTAGATTTAAAAATTATTTTGTATATTCTATCAAAATGGTAAGGAATTTGTTTAATCAAAATATTTCCAAACAAAATTGTTACCATCAAAAATTCAAAAGAAAACCTAGTATAGGAAAAGTAATTATATCAAATAATACAGATAATATCAAGAAATAAATAATCAATATTTATTTTTTCTTGATCAATTTTTTCATTTTTTTGTTTTTCATTTTTTAGATATTATTTAAATATGTTTTACAAATATAGCTCTCACTCTCAGATTTAATAAAATAATATGTTATTGGGTTAAAAAACATATTTGTATAATTCAATTTCATATAAATTTTAGGAAATTAAAATTTGTAAAATACACTTATCCACCTACTGGTATACTAATTTGATTTACACCCAAGAACAACATACTTGAATAATAGAATTCTCCTTGGTAGAATCTTATCCCTTAAGGGACTAATCTCTATTAAATATTTTAACCTAAATTGAATAGAGATTGTGAAAATTTTTTTTGCAAATTACTTGGATTTGAAAACTCCTCTTTGTTTTCAATATTAAACTTTTTTCAAGAAAAGTAACACTTATTTAGAAATTGGTCAAAAAAAAATAATAGAGACTAGTCCCTTAAAGATTAAATATTTATTATATCAAATGATTGTTGTAAAAAGATTTATTGTTAACTTTCTACTTAGCTCTGAAAGGCTTTTTAAAACTTAATTCTAACTGGAACCATGAAATTTTAATTCCAAAAACCTTTGTTAAAAAGGGCATAATTGGAAAAGAAAAATTTCGCTGAGAATCAAAAAATTTGAATATTCCAGATCAAGTTAAATTCCAATAAATGAAAGAAAAAACAGAATAGTTTCCGAGAGTTTCCAAGAAAACTTTATATTTCATTAATCCACAAAATTAAATGACTTTTGAAAATTTCAATACACAAAAATAAAAACAATTTTTTGTAAAACCGCTTCAATCATATCTCTCAATTTTTTGTAGATGAAATTTACAGGAAAAATCTCTGAGTACTTTGTTGGTAATTTTTTCTCTTTTGTTTTTTATGTCTAACGATAAGTTGTCCAACAACAAATTTTTTTTTTTTTAACAAACTTTTTACTTGCCGATAAAACACTTTTTGCAAATAATACCCAAAATGGAAAAGATCGTAGCGATAAGCCGAGCCGAAAAGGGTTTTATATCTACGAAGGGTGTGGAGAAGAACCTGACTACAACAAATCACTCAAACTTTTTCAGCAATCGATCGAAGAAGAAGAAGATCCTTTGGGATATTTCTATTTGGGCGAGCATTCCTTTTACGGATGGGCAGTTGAACAAGATCTTTGTAAGGCCTTTGAGTATTACACCCTCGCATCTAAAAAAGGCAACTGTTGTGCGATTAAACGGCTTGGCGATTGCTATTTAGGTGGGTTTGGTGTTGAGCGTGATATCCTTTTGGGGCTAAAGCAATATTTGTTTGCGTCTGAAATTGGCAATTCTGAAGCAGAAATCAAGATTTACAATTGCTTTAAAGAGACCAAACGAGAAAAGCAAAAGAAAAGCCAACAAAGATCCTTCCGCTCGATCTTCAAGCAAAAAGCATTTTTCAAGAAATACAATTTTTGTAAAAATGGGGACAAAGTCTTATTTACAGGCAAGCAGGTCAATGAAATAATACTCAAGCTTGAAAAAAGAACTTTAAAAAACGATTGTGATTGTTCGATCATCCTTGGTTGCCTTTACCTTACTGGTAATGGCTGCCTACAAAACAAAAAACGATCATTGGCGATCTGGAAAAAGGTAGCCAAAACAGGAAACCCAACAGCACAGCGCTTGGTTGGGGTCTGCTATTTCAAAGGGGAAGGGGTGAAAATCGACTTTGTCAACACATTCAAATGGCTCAAGATGGCTTCAGACAGCGGATCCAGCCGCTCCATGAGTAGCGTGGGCTATTGTTTGCAATTCGGTGTCGGGTGTGAAAATCAAGTCAGTCGATGCATCGAATTCTATAACAAATCTGTTCGCTCTGGGAATTACAACGGCTACAATTCTCTTGGGACCTGCTATGAAGACGGGGTAATAGTGCCTCGTTCAGTGCAAGTCGCAAGGGAATTGTATGAAATTTCTGCGATCTCTGGAACAGACCACGCACTATATAACATAGGATTGTTAAAATTAAGAAACAACACAGACGTCGTCTCGGCTTACTTTTGGTTCGCAAGATCCTTACCTCTGGATTCGGAACTTTCAAAAGATTTAGTACGCGAACAATCACTAATCCAATTTGCTTTCTCGAACAAAGCATCAAAAGATGTTTTATTCCGAATCGCACGAACAGGTAGATCTTTAAATCACATCAATGTAAGATTTGGTTCTTTTTGTCTTTTGACTTCTCTCTAAAAATATTGTGCCCATTTTCACTAGAAGATGGCCGTTTTCAAATGCGTCAAATTCATACTCTCACAAAAATTATAATTTTTAACTTGTTCTGATAACTATTGTCCTAATTTGGAAAAAAAATCTTGAAGATAAAAGATAAATTAAAAATAGAAAAAGAATTTACTTCTTTCGGTACAAATGAAAAACTTCATTTTTTAAGCACCTTTTAGATTTTATTCTTTTGTCAACTACTTAAGGAATTAGTGTCTATCACAGAGAAGTATAAAAGGTATAAAGTGTGTTGTTATTGAATGTAAATAACATTAGTGCTCAAAGGCTCAAGTGTCTCTAAAATTTGCTATTAGTAAAGTAGTATAAAAAAGTTGATCTCTTAAATATAACAAAAGAATCCTTGTATTATTGGTATTTTAATTCTAAACAGGGGGGATTTTTCACTTCCTTTACAATTTCCTATTAAAAATAGAAGCCACAAATTACAACCTAAACTCTGTTTCAGTCAAAGGGGCACAACGTTTTTTTCAAATATCAATTATTTTATATAATTGATCTTTGAAAAACAAATAAGAAATAAACAGAATAATACATATCAAAGAATTGTTGATATATGTCTGAAAGAAAACTAATTAATCAATAGATTTTCTTAAAAATTTCAAAACTCAAATTCTTAGGGTCCTATTGAGAAAAACAACGATGTTTGTTTTGAACTTCTACTGGTATTTGAATAATAAATATGAAACATTTTTCACTTCATTTTCCATACTTTTCATAAAGAAATCATGTCCCCAAACGAATTGTGTTGGTATTTGTGGTCTCTATTTGAAAAAGGAAAAGAAAAAGAAGTGAAAATTTTTCACATTTATTAAGCAAATATCAAGATCAAAGCTCGAATAGAATTGCAATAGAAATCAATATGATTTCTCAACAATCATTTACATGGTTTCAATAACCTTAGAATAACACATTTTTACCAAGGGACTATTGATCTTGCAATAAAAAAAATTTTTGCAACTGAATGACTTTTTAAAAAAAAAATCGAAAAAAAAAAACAAAAATGTGAAAAAATGATTTCAATTTTGAAAATTTCCAAAATAAAATTTTTCTTCTAATATCTATGGAAACCTTTAAACATATGTATTTTATCCATTACAACTGGGTTCCTTGACTGAAAAATAGTTTAGTTACTCAGTCAATCATGATGTTATAAATTGCTATGAATAAAAAAGCTACTAAAACAACCAACCCCTAATGTGTTCTTTAAAGAATGTGTTCTTGGGTTGCAATATTTTCAATATTATCAGGAAAGCTAAAAGGGGTTGGATAACTTTTCTCAAAAGCTTTCACAACAACCTAAGTCAGATTATCACCAATTATTAAAATTTTTTCGTAATTTTTTTTTTCTTCTTCTTTTTCTTCTTCTTTTCATAACACGTATTGGGCATAAAACTCAACTAGAGCTTAGAGATTTTTGTTTGATCGATCACCAATAAGAAGGGAAATTACTCTTTATTCTTTTTGGTTATTTAACTTGTGAGGGTAATAAAACCCATTTTAAAAAACACATCTATTTTATATACAAGTACATTGTTGAAATGGTTGATTATTGTTTTCATTTGAAAATTCGTTTGGAGATTTTACTTTTTGTTAAATAAAAAATGAAAAGAAAAAAAATTTTTTTTACACTTCTAAAAACAAAATGTCATGCCTTTTATAAAGCTTTAGGTCTTTCAGACCTTTCAAATGCTTTGAGGCACTTTACAACCCTTACAAACATTTTCCGAAATTTTTAAAGGGGGAAAGCGTTGTAAAAGTCTCAAAGTTTTGTAAAATTCATGGGATTTTTTTTAATGTGATTTCAAAAAAATAATTTTCTTTTTTATTATTGAAAAAGTATAAATTACACTCTACATGTACTTTTACTTAAATTTCCTCACAGACAATTTAAGCGCATGATCCTAGATTTCACGATTTTTCAAGAGAAGGACATACCCAAATTTTTTTATGTTGAAAAAGCAAAAACAAAAAAATTGAAAAGAAAATAAAAAAACAGAAATTTAAAAAGGGTTTATAAGAAGCATGTGGAAAAAAATCAAAAAAAAAAAAAAACAATGCTATCTTTAATTAAGAACTCCCAAAATCACAGTCACGATACTTTTGGTTAATTTAATAATTTGTTAATTGATCATGAATGTTCACTTGGGGATCGTTATTTAATTGTTGTAATTTCTTTTTTTTTTTTTGATCTGATTTGCTTTTAACCTTTGGTTATTTTTTAGCCTTTGCTTTTTAGTTTTTATTTTCAAGTTACTCTACTTTCGTGCTTCTGTGTCTCAGTGTTAACAAGTAACCACTGGATCTTTTTCCTTTGTAACTCTTCTTCCCAATATAAAGAATATTCAGCCAGGGAAAAATACTAAAAAAATATATTTTCTTTCTTGCAATTTTTATTTTATTAGGATAAAGTGGAATTATCGCGATTTTACGATTTCATGTGAATAAAGTAGGATATATCACGATTTTTTATATTATCGTGAATTTTTTAATATTATCGTGAATTTATTGCTAATATTGTAATAATACATATTATCATCAAAGCCTCTTTTTTCTCTAAAAAATTCTAGTTTTTCTTTTTTATTTTTATCTAACCAATTTTCTTTAATTCTCTGTAATAATTAAATTTAAAGAAAAATAGTGTTTAAAAATCATTTTATCCTTTGTAAAGCTAATATTTAAAAAAATATTTTTCTAAATTGTAAAATAATATGAATTTAATTATTAAATTCTCTGATTTTATGAATTAATTGAATTATATAAAAAAGATTTTTTATTATAAACCTAACATTTTTCGAAAAAAATAATCATAATTACTAAAATTCAATTATTTCTTTCTTTTCTTTTCTTTTCTTTTCTTTTTTTATTTATCTCTGTATTTTTGAATATAACAGGAAGTAAAATTCTTCTTTAATTTTTATTATTTAAGTTATTAATTAATTATATATAACCCAGAATTATTATTATCAATTAAATAGAAACAAACCATATTGATGCAATTGTATAGTTCAAAATTGGATTATAAAATGGAACTAATTACGGAATGTATAAATTTTGGGGCAGATCCCTTAATAACTTGTGTAAGAATTTTATCTTTATAATTATTTTGTCCTTTTCTTTATTTTTTTTATTTCTTGACTTTTGAAAAAAAATAATAGATAAAAAAAAATTGTTAAGGTATAGATGAAACTTTATTTGAAAAATTAATATTATTTATTTTAGTTGTAGTATATTCATCAATAATGATTTTTTTTTTTTATTTTTTTTTTCACCAGGAGGCTATATGTCTTTCGCTACAATTTCTGTATTTTTTATTTTTTCTAATTTCCAGTAATGGAAACCAAAAATAATATTGACTCTTATGTTATTATTAAAAATTGAATGGGAATTGTTGATCAATAAACTAATAAAGAAAAAAATTCAAAGAGAAAAAACTGAAACATTTTTTTTCTTTATTGTGAAAACATAATTAAAAATCTATTAATTTGGAATTGAATGAAGAGTTACTTGTTGAAATTTGAATTTAACATGGTTAAAAAAGTTTAGATACTCGGTTTTTTGATGATCAGAGATTGATACAAAATAGATTGGTAATAAAAAACTAAATGTCTTGAAATACTACAATTTTTCGAAAAATAAGAAGGTATTTATTAATTTTTTGGAAAACTACTATTTCAATTTCGAATTCTAAAGGGTAAAAAGTTATTTAGTTTAGAGTGAGATTGAAAAATCGTGTTTAATTGCTTTTTTTGAAGTGAAATTTTTCATCCAAAAATTAAATCCATAACAGAAATCGGGGATTTTTCCTCATTTTCATTCATGAGATTTACTTTTTGAGATTATTTATTACAAAGTGGGTTTCAAAAATTACAAATACACATCAGGAATAAAACTATTTGTAGCTTGAATGTTTGATAGTAATTAGATTTTATCTTTTTTTTGTTGAAGAAAAGAACAAAAAAGAGAAATTTATTTTCTCAACACATAGAAAGAATTGTTTAATTTCAATTTTGGTTTAAAAATTGTTTTGTTTAGGCGATGTATGTTCCACTTGGTACAAAAAAAAAGGAGTTGTATTTTTTCAAGAAAAAAATTTTAAAGAAATTTCATTTTTTACAAAAAAATAAAATGGTTTTCTTTATTTATTCAAATTTTTTGGAAGAAAAACCAGCAAACTCAAACACTTATTGACTGATCTTTAAATTGATTTGATTTTAGTAACTTCAAAATAAGAAAAAGTTTAAAAATATTTTTATTTTTTTTTTATTTTTAATCAAAAGATTATGGGGGCTTGTTGAACCAAAATAGTGAATCGGGGTTTGGTTTTAACAATGTTCTAATCAAATTTAGATGTTTATGTTCATTAAAACAAATCCTTTAAAAAAAACATTGTCTGTATATTAAGACATATCTTATAAGGTTAAAAAAAAAATAAATTCACTTGTTATTATTGGTATTTTCAAGTAATTAGAACCTTATATTTGAGTTCTTAATTTTTTACTTTTTTTTAATCTAAAAAATTATTTTTCCTCTTTTTTTATGAGTTCACTAATTCCCATTAAAAACAAATTAGTAGGTGATGTATGTTAGATTATTAAAAATCAAACCCCTTTTAAAATATAACTTATACTTTCAAAAAATTTGTAATCAGGGTTTTTAAAGTTCAATTCCTATTGAAAATTTTATTTATTTGTTTGGAGTTTGAACAGAACAAACCAAGTTAATAATTGTGAATTTTTTTTTGAATTTACTCTTCAAAATTACAAAAAAAAAAATGATTTTAACGGTTACTATAAATTTGGTTTTGATTAAATGTAAATTTGAGAAAATTCTTTTCTTTTTTTATTTTTTTTTTCGAAATTCTTATTAATTTTTATTTTGTTTATTATTTTAGAGGTATAATTTTGCAAAACCATTATTTTTTGTGGGTAATTTTTTTCATAGTTTTTAACCATTTATTTTATAATCACAACATTTGTTCAAATTTTTTTTTTCAATATCTTGGAACAAGTCACATCAGAAATTATTCAAGATCCATAACCCTGGAAATCTAAGAAAAGGAATTAAACAAAATTCTTTGCAGAAATTAAAACAACTCAAATTTTTTACTTTTTGAGGAATTTAGCAAAAACTGTTAAACAGTTTTATCTAATTGAAACTCCGGCATATTTCCACAAATCTCATCCTAATATAAATGAAATAAAGCATTTCATATTTGTTGTTTTGAAAATTGATTAATGTAGAATTTTTCAGAATTTATTAGTCAATTATTCTTATTTTGTTTTCAATTATTTTTTTTTTTTTTACTTATTCAATATTTATTATTTCCTTCTTTGTTGTTTAAAATAAAATTTATTTTACAAAATAGTCGTACTTGGATAATAAATATGAAAAATAAATTTTAAACAAAAAAAAAAACATTTTTACTAATTTTTGGTTTATTGTGGTATATCTCTATACATTAATGAATAACTTTTACTCTTTTATAATTCTCCATAAAATAAATAATAATTATCCAATCACATATTATAGGAAAAAAAAAATATCTTTTCGTTATTAAAATTTGATAAACAAAGTGAATATTATGAAAATTATCAGAATTTGTCCTCATATTCTCAAGATTTTCTCAACCTTTATCGAAGTGAAAAACTTACTGATATTGAAATCAAAGGTATAAAATTGCATAGATTAATCCTCGAGGCACGTTTAGAAGTCAAACTGACTGAAGAAATTGTTCAAAAAATGAAAATGTTTTCAAAAAAACAATTAAGAAAGTTTTTTCATTGGGTATACTCTGGTATTACTTCGGATTGTCATTTAATTATTACCATATTGAATTATTTATCACTTGGTAAATTTTCAGAAAAAACAGGGATCAAAGGATTAAGGAACAGTTTTTCAAAATTATATAAAAGTAATGAATCGGCAGATTTTACTCTATTGGTCGAAGAAGATGAAGAAATAATTAAAATACCACTCCATAAAGTAATTCTATTTGCAAGATCCGGATTGTTTCGTACACTTTTCTTGTCTGTTACAAAGCAACCCAATAGCGTTAAAGATTATTCAACAAAATCAATTGAGTCAATAGAATTATTGTGTAAATATCTGTACACAAACAACGTGCTTTTAACAGCAGATCACGATGTTGAATTTTTAAATGAAGAATTGGAAGATTCGCCCGATTACTATGATTTAAATCCCAACTCTGGATTTCTATATTTATTGCAAAAGGATTCAAGTAATCTTTAAATTTATCTATTTATCTGTGTGGATGTGTTTATTTATTCATTTGATCAATGATGGTTTTTTTTTCCAATTATCTATTTGTTTTTATGTTTGTTTCTTGCTATCTCTCTTATTAATTGGTTGGTTGGTAATTAATAATTAATAATCAAAAAAAAAAAAAAAAAAATCATCATATATATTAAATGATTAATTAGTTATAGCATTGGAAATAGATTTTAACCTATTTTTGGAAATTTATGATTCCCATTCCAAATAGCATATTTATTTTTATATGAAAATTATTTTTATGAAATACGTATTATATATCTCTCCTCAATTTTTATTTTTTTTTTTTCTATTTCTTTCCTTTTTTAGTTTATTGTAATTTAATGAATGTATGTAAAAAAATAATTATTCAAAAGATATTTGTTTCTTTTTGAAAAATTCAATAACAATTCGAAATTGAATTCGTTTTATTAAATAACGTTTATTAATTTTAGGAAATGAAAATAAAAGAAAGAAAATTGAATTTTATACTTTTTCTCCAAATTTTATTATTTTTCTCTTGAATTTTTAATTTTATTTTTTATATAAAATCTAATATTATTTAATCTTTGAAATTCTAGTTAGTGTTTTTATCCTAAATTAATCCGTTTTTCACCTATCTAAAATTCGCTATTTTTGTTTTTTTTTTTTTTTTTCAATAAATTTAGATTTAATATTGTAAAACATTAGATTTCGAAATTTTTAAAAATAATTGCCAAAAATCCCTTTAATAAGATTTTCATTTTTAAAGCTTATTTGATTTTTTCTAAAATTGAAAAATATCATTTATATATCATTTTGTCTATATTTTTTATTTATTTATCTATTAGTTAAATCGGAAGAGGTAATCCCAAAAAATACTTGTCTTTTTCATGTAAGACCAACTTTGTTTAGAGTTTTTCACCAGAGCGATAATGTAGAGAATATATGTGCTCATCGGATTGTTTCGCTTTTAAAAAAAGGAAAAGAAAAAAAAAATTTGTAAATAAAGACAAGAAAAAGAGAAAGAAAATCAAAAAATAATAGAGAGTTAAAAGAAAATAAAAGTAAAAACAAAAATTGGAAAAACTTAAATATCTTGTTCCTACTTTGAATTATGAAGATGTGTTGTCAAGTGGCCAGCTTTTTTCAATTACAAAAATCAAAAATTTAACTCAATTCATCTAAATACTGAAAAACCCAAATATGGTGGTTATATTTATTAATTTTACCAAATTTCTAATTATTAAAATTCTTATTTTTTAAAAAATTAGTCAATTCTATTGAAGTATTATACTTTAGGTATTTAAAACACCCCCTTTCGTGTATGTTTTTGTATCTTAGAGTGGGTGAAGGTGGTTTGGATGGTTTGTTTGAGAATTTTGTCAATTATTTTTTATTAAAATAATTATGAGAAGAATTAGACTTTTGTGACTTGTTTTAATTGAAAAAATTTTAACAATTAACTTTTGGTGGTTAAAATTGGGTATCGAATAATTTTTTAAAAATATTTAGTTTTGACGATTTCAACTTTTTGGATTTTCAACAATTTAAGTAATAAAATACTACTAATTACAAAATAATCTTTTTGATTTTTCCTCTCCACAATTTTTAAAACCCATTAAAAACTTTCGTACCATTGAAAATAATCAAGATACTCTTCACAAAGAAAAAATTCAATTTGACAAAATTTTGAAATTTAATAATATACCCTGTCCTAACCAATAAAACTATTTTTTTTCTTTACATTAATCATACCTCTTTTTGTACAAAAAAAATAGTTTATTGAATTTTCATTTTCTGGAAATAATTTGATGATATATTTTGAAATACAAAGTAAATACCGGTTTGATCAGTATTAATATTTGAGTTAAATTTATCTAACCAATTAACAATCAGAGTAACTCAAAAAGAAAATATTATTCCAAGTATAAAAAAAAAGCACCTCTTTTTGGAAATGCCTTATCTGAGTTTCAAAACTATAAAAATACAAAATTAAGAACAATTTTTCAAAATATTATTAAAATTATGTTCCTATAAATTGTTTAAAAAAATAAAATAATAATCATAATGTAATTAATTAACAGTTTAAAAAAAAAAAAAAAAAAAAAAAAAAAGAAATATCCTTAAACGAATATATAATTATATATAAGATCAACCTAAAAGAAAATAAAAATAAAAAATGTGATCTTAATCTGAAAATTCTTCTTCTTCAAATTCACCACTATCTTCACTTGAATCGTCTCCAGTGAATTCTTCGGAGGATGAATTTGGGAAATTTTTTTTTAAAACTGTTGGTTGCTTATCTATAACGATCTCTCCGCCATGTTGGGTCCACAACTTTTCAAAAAGATCTCTTCTTTGTTTTTTTAAAAATTTAATTCGAAAAACAAGATTACCAAAGAATTTTTTTTTTATAACTATTAACTCAGAAGGCTCTTGGTTTTCATTTTTTTTTATAATATTTTTTTTGATGTTGAAACTTATGACGTCTGTTTTTTTATCAATTTTTGAATTAAACACGATTATCAAAAAATTATTTTCAATAAATATTTTAGCCTTTTCTAATTCGAAAATATTATTGGAATCTCGATTTATTTTGACAAAAAATCTTTTCTGATCCAATTTTTTTTGATATTCATTTTGTATTCTAATATTTCTTGAGAAAAATTGTTTAATAAAAATGAATTTGTTTTTAGGGTTTTTAAATTTAAAAATATTCCATTCAAGCCCTGTTCTTAATGTTAATAAATTGGGTTCAAATATGCAGGATTCGTACAGGTGGTGGAATTTACCATATTGCCATTTATTAATATTTGTTTCTAAACCGTTTACTACATGAGAAACTTGATACCGGTCATGGAAAAGTGATAATTTCCCATTAACAAATGAATCTTCATTATTATTATTTGTTAATTTTAGTAAAATTTGATAAAAATACTCTTTTTCTTTATTTTTTTCTTTTTCTGGTATCGTCTCTAAGTTTCCTATTTGAAATTCCACATTTTGTTTTTCAATTATTTCTCTTTCAGTTTGGAATTTCAATAACTTTTCAGATTCTTTTTTTTCAAGTTGTTTTTTATTGTTATGTATTAGTTGTTGTTCAAGTACTTTCCCTTCTCTTAATAATCTCATTTTTCCAATGTCCTTAAAAAAGTTTCTTATTAAATTCTTTTCAAGTCTAAATTTATATTTATTAAAAGAAGAGTCTTTAATAATAATTACATTTTTGTGAAAAATATCATTTTCAATTTGTAATTGTAAACTATATTTCATTTCGATTTCTTCTTGGGTAAAGGTTTCAATAGTTTTGTATTTTTTGTTGATCTGGTCTTTTTCGTTTTCTTTTTTTTTTGCTTTTTCGTTTAGCATTTTTTTTTCTGTTTTTTTTTCATTTTCATTTTTATTTCCATTTTCTTTTTCAGTTTTTTTTTCTTTTTCAGTTTTTTTTTCTTTTTCAGTTTTTTTTTCTTTTTCAGTTTTTTTTTCTTTTTCAGTTTCTTTTTCAGTTTCTTTTTCTTTTTCTTTTTCTTTTTCTTTTTGATCTTCTTCAGTATAATTAACACTTTCAGTGTTATTTTCATCGTCTATATCACTTTCAGTACTTAAGTTATCGTCGTAGTTATCTAAATTATTTTTATTTAGATTATCAATTTCCATTAAATTTGGATCTACATTTTCGTCCATTTCAAAATTAAAATCAGAATCTGAACCAAAATTGCTATCGTCGTCTATATCAATATTATTTGAAATTATTTTAGTGTTTATAATTTTTTGAATATTCCTTCTTTCAATTTCAAAAATTAATCCAGTGGTTAAAATTTGAATTTTGCTATTTAAAGGGTTATTGTGATATTTGATGTCATTTTCTTCAATTAATTTACAAGAAAACAAAGAAATGTTTTCAGGTTGCGTGTCAATATTTGCAATTTTCTTTTCATAAGAAAGTATTTTATTAAAGCTAGGTTTTGAAATGGTTAATAATTTAAAATTTTCTAAAAAGGATTCTAATATTTTTTTTGTTAAAAATCTGATTTGTAATTGAATATTATCATTGGTATTTAATAAGATTCTTTTTTTTTCATTTTGGCTATAAAATACCTTTACATTAGGGCTTAAATAATCTTCATCGGTTTCAGGATCTTCTAAAATTAATTTTATTACTTTCCAAATTCCTTTCCTTTGTTTTGTTTCAAAATCAATTAAATAAAATGTTAATTCTTTATAGCCAGTCTTTAAAATTAATTTTCTTTCCCCAGTCTTATTTTGTGGTAAATATACCAAATATTCTTTTACTAGTGGTAATTCTGTTCTATTGAAAACCAAATCTTTTTGATCAATTATTTCTTTTTCAATTTTTTTCTGTGGTTGTTTTAAAATTTTTCTTAATTCTTCTTCACTCAATTTTGCTAAGTTTTGTTCTTCTCGTTTTTTTGCTAATTCTTCTCTTGCTTTTTTTCTTTTATACTCTTGACGCAATTCTTCATTTTGTAATAATGTGTGTTGTCTATCTTCAATTATTTTTTTAATTTGATAACAAAAATTTTTACAATTCATATGATTTCCAAATTTAATCAGCGCCCTTTTTTGTTTTGCTATTCTTAAAACACATGCATTTTTTCTATGTGATACTATCTTTTATTCAGAACCATTTTTATTTTTTTTTTTTATATATTAATAGATAGTAATTTATTTCAAATTGTTAATGTTTTTCTAAAAAAAAAATAATTATTATTTTGTCATTGGGGATAATATGATTTTTCATGATTTTTTGCGATTTGTTTAATATTATCGTAAATTTATTGATGATATCATGATTTTATTGTTAATATAATGATAATATGTGTTATCATCAAAAACTCTAATGTTTTTTTTTTCGATTTTATTTCTTTTTTTTTTTGAGTTAAAACGGGGTTTTAATTCGTAAAATAAAATAAACTAAACTCTTTTCCAGTCAAAGAGGCCCAGTTTAATTGCAGAAATAGAACAAATTCTATCATTTTTATCCAATATTCTTCTCAAAATAAATTTTTAATTTGCAGATCAGAATTATTTTTTCTAATTGACTCAAATTAATTATTTTTTTTTTTTTTTTTTTTTTTTTTTTTTTTCTTTTTTTTAAAAAAAACAGACTATTAGAAAAAAAAAAATCTTTGAAAATTTCAAATTAACTTTAAGAAAACTGAGAAAATATAATTTCATTTTAAAATTTAGGCATTTACTATTAAAAAAATCTTATTGTCAACAATTTTAATTTTCCAAAGAATTCGAGAAATTTTGCACAAGATGTTTCCAATGAAAGGAGACAAAATTTTTTTTAAGCAGTTTATTTTTTTGGAAAATTTATAGTTTGTAAAGGTATTTCTTTTATGAATATAAACTTTAATTTGAAGTTTATTATTTCTCTTATTTCTATACAATCTTACATTTCTTGATTTTTAAAAAAAAATTAAATTTTTCATTTTTTGTTGGTCACTTTAAGTGAAATGGAATTTATATTTCAAAAATTGTTTCTTGCCTGTTATAATAAATTGAAAAAAAAAATTACATTATTGTTCAAGAACAACTAATTATTAAATCTTATTAATAATTCACTTTTTGAATATTATAAGCATCCGTAAAGCCTGGCATTTTAAAAAAATCAAAATAAATTCAAAATATAAAAAAAAAGTGAATCACAATTTCTGAAATGAACATTACGGGTTTTTTATTACTGAAATTTCAATGAAAAAAGGATAAAAACAAGATTTTTTGCAGATAAATAAGCTTAATTTCAAAAATAGGGGCAGATTTTTCATCAGAAAAAAAATTGTTTAATTGTTTTTTTTTTTTGAAGAATAAGGTATTTTACTAACGTGTTTAGAGATAATAACCAATACAGATTAATAAATAAAAATATTGTGTTATCATTGTATTTTTTTAAAGACAAATGAAAAAAGAAAAAAATAATAATATAAAAGTTTGCCGCTAATTTTGAAATTTGGCTTATTGTACTTTAAAAGTCATTTCAAAGTCTCAATTTTTGTAATGTTAATTAGTATTTTCTAATATCCCTTTTTTTTTTTTTCAACATTTCTTTCTAAAAAAAAATTAAGTGATAAAAAGAAAGAAAAGAAAAGAAAAGAAAAGAAGGAAAAAAAAAAAGAAAAAAGGAAGAAAAAAAAATTAATGAAAGGAAATGTTTACCGTTGTTTTTGGGCAAAATCCAAAAATAAATCGTTTTGATGTTTCAATAAACTCAATATATTTTTTTGTAACTCTAATAAATGCTGGGTAAAAATAATTATTTTTTTTTCCAACTTTATATACAATTTTTTTATAGCCATTTGATTCATAATTAAATTTTTGTTTTTTTGAATATTTATTATTAAATTTTTGTAATGATATTTTTTCAATATATTTTCTCTCCTTTATGTGTTGTTTTTCCAATGATGTTTGATTGTTTATCATTTTCTGTTGATTAAATTTATTGTGTGCATAAAAATTATTTATTTGATTCTTAAAATTGTTTAATGATTGTCTAAATAATGATACAAAATCTTGTAACAGTTCCTCACTTTGAAAGGTGATTGTCAAAATTAAATTTGAAGACAATTTTATTTTACAACTTAATTTTGATTTTTCTATTAACTGAAAAGTATTAAAAATTAATTTATTTGAGGAAAAAAATATTTAAAAAAATAATATAAAATAATTTTAATTTAAGAATTAATAATTACAATTATTGTTTTTTGTTTTTTTTTTTACAGTCTAAAAAAATAAATTTTCTTTTTGATATAATAGGTCTTAATATACAGGAAAAATGGTTTATTTTTAAGAAAGTATTGGTTTTAATGAATATAAACATCTAAATTTGATTATAATATAATGAAAAATCAGCTCTTTTTTCATTATTTTGGTTCCACAAATCCCCATATATTTTACTAAAAATTGAAAAAAAAATAAAAATATTTTCAAAGTTTAATTCTTTTTTAGTACAGTCAGTTTCACTTTTAAGGAACAAACTTTCAACGAAATTTAAGGATCAAAAAAATCTCAAATTAAGGCACAAAATTTGGATTTTTTTTTTTTACAATTTATTTTTACTAGAATTTGAGTTTTGTGCTTTAATTTGAGATTTTTTTTGTGCCTTAAATTTCGTTGCAAGTTTGTGCCTTAAAAGTGAAACTGACTGTAACGAAAAACAATTTAATTAAAAGAACAGCTAAAGAGGGTGAATTCGCTCCTTTTTCTTGGGATTTGGAAAAATTAAGAAATTTCATTTTGTTTGTGTGTAAAAATTGAAATTACATTTGAATTTTTTTCTTTAAAAAATACAACTCCGTTTTTTCATGTAAGTAGCGGAATACACACAACCAAAAAAAAAAACAATTTTAAAACCAAAATTGAAATTAAACTATTTTTTCTCTGAGTTTAGAAATTAAAATTCTCTTTTTTGTTATTTTCTTCAAATAAAAAAAGCTCAAATATAATTACTACTAAATCATTCGAGTTTCCAAAGGTTTTCTTTTTTTGGTATATTTGTAATTTTACAAACTCACCTGGTAATCAATAATCTCAAAAAGTAAATCTCATTAATAAAAATGAGAACCAAATCCCCGATGTATAATGAGGATTTGATTTGTTAAAAGGAAATTTCCCTCAAAAAAAAAGCAATTAAATCCTTTTTCCCAGTCTTAGTATAATAACAATTATCCTTGATAATTTCAAATTATTTTGGAAGTTTTCCAAAAAAAAAATTATTACAAATTAAATAAATACGTTTCTTATTTTTCGAAAAAATGTAGTATTTCAAGGCCTTTCGTTTTTCAAAACAAATTTATATTGGATAAATCTCTTTTGAACAAAATGTAGAATACCTAAACTTTTTTAACCTTGTTAAATTCAAAAATCACCAAGTAATCACATTCAATTCCAAAATAATAAATTTTTAATTTTGTTTCCACAATAACTAAAAAATGTTACAGTTTATTATATTTTGTTTTTTTTTTTCTTCAATACGTTTATTGATCAACATTTCCCTTTTAATTATTAATATTCACATAAGTGTCAATATTATTTTTGGTGTCGATTTATGGAAAGTCGAAAAAATAAAAAAAATACCTAAATTGTAGTGAAAGACATATCTTAAAGAAACAATTTCAAAAAATTTTTTTTTAATATAATTAAAAGTTTTAATGATACTATAATTTTCTAATTAATAAATGAAAGTTTTTATTTCAATTTTCGAAATATTTGTTTCATTATTGGTTAAAAAAATACAAAGGTTTTGACAAAATCAATTGAAAAATGAAAATTTTAGAAATTTAATAAAGATCTTGCTGATTGAACTTGTGAGAGAAAATTAATTTTTTTTATCAGAATTTAGCTGTAAACTAAATTTTGAAAATTTTGGTTACAGTTAAAAGTATTAAAAAAGAATAATAATAATAATACAATTTCCTTCAATTTGGAAATAATTTTTATTTGTATAAATATTTTTATTTTTTGTCTTTTCTGTTTTGTTTTCATTTCCTTTTTTCAATTTAGGTAATCTTTTTGTATTTGATTGGGGAATTTTTTTTAAAATGGATGATATAAAGTTCGAGTTGAGTTTAGCTAAATTGGAAAATTCAATCCGATTAGACGAGTGTATCTGATGATTTGATCTATCAATAATTGTTTGTGGAATTTTTACAAATTTAGCAATAAAATTTTTTGTTCAGCTCGTTTCAAAATTTTGGACACATCTTTTTTTATTTTTTAATTTTTATATTTTTTTTCTTTTATTTGGATAAAAAGGGTTGCATATAAAAACTTCAATAAGGGGTTACTTAAGTGTAATTTTAATATTAAGTTTGGAAAAAAATAAAAAATTGGGGGTTTTTTTGGCCTATTTTTATTTATTGACTGTGTACAAATTTTTGAAATGGGGTTGAATATTAATCTCTTTTGTAAAATCTTTGTATTACATTATCATTATTTTTTAAATAAAAATTGTTATTATTTTTCCAGTTTTAATTAATGTTTGATTATTTGTAGTCTCGGGATTTTTCGATTTCTTTATTATAAACTGTATTATTTCTTTTCGGTGAAAAGGATTATAATTTTTAAATATTCTTTTTTTTTTCCAATCTAAATTGTGTTGATATGATAACTTTTTAAAATGGATTTAATTCAAGATTGGTACATGATATTTTCGGATCATTTCCCAAAAAATTATTTAAAAGATTGTGTCGAAATACAAACAAAAGCAGCTAAAACAAATGGCTTTTCTTCGCCAGGAAAATTGAAAATATTTTATAGGATTTTGAAAATAAAAAATTAATAGTCGTAAGTAGTAGTCTCAACTGTAAATAAAATTATTAGCTTTGAGGAATATAAAAGATAAAAAACGATTTTATATTTTTTTTTATGTTTTCTTTTCCTTTTTATCAAATCTTAATTTTATTTATACAATAATTAAAACTAATGGATAGTTACTTGAATAGATATTACTATGTAATAAATAAAAATTCAAATGATTTTTTCCCTTTTTTTAAAAAGTATGAACAAAAGAAATAATAGAAAATATTGACAATTTTTTATGGGTATGCCCTTCCGATGAAAATTATAGATTAATATTCCAAAATAAATTAAAAGAAATAAACCTTTAATGAATTAATTTTAAAGCCCTAGTCCCAATATAAAAGCAAAAAATGGCCATTTTTTTGCCATTTTTTTCAATTAACTTTTTCAAAACCCCATGAACAAAAGGTTGTATGAAATGTAAAAATGATTACTATTCAAACATAGTCAAATACTTGGTTCAAAGCTATAACTTAAAGATATTCCTAAAAAGTTGTTTTAAAAAAAAATTTAAAAAAAAATGGCCATTTATTGCTTTTATAATGTGGCTAGGGCTTTAAAACAAGACAAATTTAAATTATGTTCATTGATTAATAATCGTGAAAGACATGATTTTACACTTAAATTTCCTTCGAGAAAAAAAAAAAAAAGTATAATAGCAGCTAGAGTAGAATTTAAACTTGTTTAATAATAATAATAAACTATTTTCTTTTCTAATTTCTTTTTGAACAGGCAAACTAAATAAATGTCTATATTTAAAAATTGAAATCATTATTTGTTTCTAAAATAAATAAGAATCAATTCTTGAATTTTTATTTGAAATTTTTACAGCCATCATTTTTCAATTAAAAAATGAAAAAAATTTATTTCATTTTCCCAATATCCTTTTTTCATTACAATACGTAGAAAAAAACCCAACACCTTTGCCAATTAAAAACAAAAATTACCAATTAAAAACAAAATTTGTTTCGCATTAATTTGGCTTATGAAGATTGAAATTTTGAGTTCCAATTAATATTTTTTTCATTAGAATTATAAAGTAATTCTTTTTTTTTTCTTCTTTTTTTCAACATGGCATTTTTCATTTTTTTTTTCAAGAGGAGTATTTTTGTTTTTCTACATTCAAAAAAACTTTCAGTTTTTCAAATTTAATAATAAGTCACTTAATGATTTCGTCATAAAGGTTATTTGTAATAAAAATAATAGTTCTTTGTGTAGAACATTTTCAATTGTGTGAGATAGAATAAAATATTATTTAAGGAACATTTAAAAATTCAAACCTTGTTTTGCATTCCAAAAGAAAAAATAGATTTAAATCGATGTGGGTTTTCAATAATTATTTTGCTATGATCAATTTTTAAATATCCTTCTTCGTTCTCTTCATTTAAATTTATCAAAAATTGGATAACATACCAACCATTCTCAATTCGTAATTGCTGCTCAAAGGATAAATTTTTTTCTTCCATTTTACTTCCACTTACACTCCCACTATCACTACCACTGTCATTGTCGCTTTTGCTTTGTTTTTTGTTTTCTTCGTCACTTTCTAATGCAATTTCTATCCTCTTTTCTTCATTATTTTCCGAGTCGAGATCTGGTTTTCCTTTTTCAATAATCGAAATTGCTTGTTTGTGAAATTTTTTGAGTGTTTTTGCCTTTTGAAACTCAATTTTTAAAGTTTGTTTTTTGTTCATTTTGAAAGTTACTAAATTGGTGCCTTTTTGGGTAATCTGAAAATTTTCAAAAAAGAATAAGACAAAAGAAAAAATTTGTTTTTCGAATAAAAGAAAAAAGTTGAAATTTGTTGGGTTCAAGAACTTCACTAAAACAACACTATTGTTAACAAATTTATTCAAGTTGTTTTCTCAAATTCTGTTTGTTGAAGAAAGAAAAAAACATTTATAAAAAAAAAAAGGGTTGTTATTTACTTTGATCGACTCATCAAACACAAAGGCAATTGGTCCAGACCCAACTTTTTGAAGAGTGATCGAAGTTGAGTTTAGGAGAATAGTTGCTTCGTCAATTTCTTTTAATTCCAGATCAGAAACAATTATGACTTTGTTTGTTTTCTATTATTTAAAAAATAATACTAATTTTAAAAGCCAGACCTTTTAATACCCAAAACGGAAATATAATTCTTACCATTCAAACTTTTCAAGTGGAAACAATATAAATATCAAAAAAAAAACAAAAACAAAAAAAATGAGTTGAATTATTGATGTTTTAATCATGTCAATTACTTTGATAACTCTTAAAACCTCTCTTTTGTTTATATTGACTGAAAATATAGGTTCTAAAACTTAGTGTCTTACTTCTTATTATTTAGTCATCAAAAACAAAGTTATATTTAAATCAAAGTTTCTTGTTGTAATTCAATAACTGGTTGTTAAACAAACTGATAGTCTTGAAAAAACGATATACACTCTAAATTTAAGAACTGAATTGAAAATTTTGGATAGTATAAGTGAAACTTTGGTGAAAAGTTTTCTCTTTTTACAAGACCTATTTGAGAAAAAAAAGATAAAAAAGGGAAAAAAATTCAAAAATTATTTTTAATTGGGAACCTTAAGGACTACGTTCCCACCCTTGATGGGGTTGAGTAATTGTGTTATTTCACTTTCGCTTCTCAAAAAAAATTTTCACACATAAGAAATTGGACAAAAAAAAAAAAAAAAACATTTTTTGTCATCTTTACTTTTTCACAAAGACTATTTTTCAATGTTTTTCAATGGAAAGGAAAATTTTAAATAACAAAAAAAATAATTGCAAAAAATTGCTTTTGGGGATTTTCAAGTGCATTTCAAATTTTGGAACATTTCAAACTTGTCAAAGCATATTTAAAAAATATGTAGAACAGCTCTAGAAAATAGTGTGAGTTCTGAAAGTTGAAATGGAAATACAAAAATATAAAAATCAAAATTTAGCATGATCTAACAAGGTAAAAATTCTGAAAATTGTTGAAATTGTGAAAATTTCACATTTTTTCTCAAAGAAATTCTCCTTGGACAAATATTACTTGGATTGCATAACTTATTCAGGGGTGATTTTATCGATTATTTCACTGTTTTCACCTAAAAATGTAGTCCTTAATTGAAAGTGATATTTAAGATCAATAAATTAAACTCAAAATAAATGACTTATGAGAAAAAGCTGGAATCAGTACAGGAACAGTTTTTTTAATACAACTCTATGGTATTCTTTTGATAGTAAGGTTTTTATTGGTTGATGAGTTATTAAAAATTTGTGGAAAGAATTGACGATTTTTGAGATCTCCAAAATCATTGGTTGAAATTCGCTAAAAAATCAGATCTAAATTGTTTTTGTTGGTTTGATTGAAAAAAATATAATGGATTATTCTTTAAGGTTAATTTGTTTTTTCGTATTGTAATTGATATACTTTTCATTTTCAGATTTAATTAAGGTTTGCATTTGAAAATCATATAGGTTTTTTTTTACAAAGATGTTAGATTGTCAGTTTTCTAGTGTATGGTGCTATTTCTGTAAGAGATAACACATGGATGAATTTTTGTATTATTGAAGTTTGTTGTAATTGGGCCCAAGTGTATTTTTTCTCAATCATTTTAATTGCATGAAAAAAACATTCATTATACTCGTTAGAACTGCCAATAGCATAATTATCTTTTATATAAAAAAAGTGATTGAAACTGGTATGGAAAGAATATCATATACATAATTTAAAAATAATTCGATCAAAAAAAACAAGATAATGATTCAGAATTGTATTAGAATCAACTTTAAAAAATTGTATCAAAAATACTTTACAAGATTATATGTATTGTTTTGTTTTTTTCATTTTTTTGTTTTTTTTTATTGTCTATGGCTTAAATTAAAGTTTTTGACAATTTTTCAGACTTTAATTTTTAATTCAAACAATTGATTAAAATTCGATTTGTCTCTTAATTTTTTTTTTTTCTATAATGTTTGCCTTTTAAAAAAAAATATTTTTTTAATTTTTGTCTTTGTATAATTTTTTATATTTATCATAAAAAAAAAATAATAATCTTTTACGGGTTATTAAGGTTTTAATATCATGGATTTATATTGCTGTTTTAATAAGAAAATTTCTAAATTAATAAATATAATGAAAATTTTAAAAATAAAATTTATAGAATATATTATATTTTTTTTTTATGATCTTGGAAAAACAATTTTAATATTTTATTTATCTTTGAATTTTTTTGACTTTTATTGATTTAACAGATGGGTTGGGGTTAAATTAAAAATTTGGTTTATTAACTAGTCAGTGCAATTTTAAATCTTTTATTTTAAAACTTAAATAATTGTTATGAATATAGGGTGTTAAGGAATCAATTATTGAGCAAAAAAATCCAGTTATCTCTTAATATTGATCACATTTCAAAAGTGTAAATTTCAATATTTTTTTTAAATACTTTAACAAATTTTAGGATTACCTTCGGGGTAAAACAATATTATTCTAGTTATTTTAGAAACCAATATTTTGATCCTCCAAAAGTAAATATTTTTAGAATTCTTAAACTTTGATTTTCCAAAAAAAAATAAAATATAAAACATTAAAAAAAAAAAGCAGGGGGTAATTAAATTAAAAAGGAATTTAGACTCATAATTTTAGACTTGTTATAAAAAAATAAATTATGATTAAAACGGTTCTAATTGTTGTTTTTATTCACTCTTTGAATATAAAGTTGCGAATTTTTACACGTCAACAACTCTCCTTAACAAATAAGGTTTGTTTAACATAACATCATATCAATAAATCAACATACAAAAGAAAAAAAAAATTTTTGAAATAGTTAAAACAATTAAAGAAACCGAATAATACAATTTGATTCATATTGCAGATAATTTTGATTTTTGAAAAATATTAAAAAAATTTTTTCAGCTTTTTGGTTTTTTTTTTTTCATTTCATTTTTTGGATTACATAACTTGTTTCCTGAGATCAAAATTTTTTTCAACAATTGGTATTAAGTTAAAGTTGGGTTGTTCAAAAGGTAAAAAATTCAAATAGAATTAGTTTATGATATCTCTCTTTTATCGATCAATAATTGTGAATAGAAATTTCTGAAAATAAACCAATGAATTTTTTTTAAAATTTTTGACTATAACATAATAAGGTATTTCCAAAAAAATGAAACATTTTTTTTATATTTCATAAAAATTAATCTTTTTTAGTGAAGTTAATCATTATTTGACAATACCAAATTAAGTTTAATATTTAGACCAATCGAATCAACCACTTATGTATTTAATTCAAGGCATGTTAGTTAAAATATTCCAAAAAAATGAAAAAAAAAAATAGAACTTTTTTTGGTTAAAGCAATGTACGAACAATTTCAATAAAAACCGGAAATATGGAAGGGGAACGAATGATTTTTTAAACCCAAAAACGCAGTTATATGTTTTTAATTATATTGTAAATTTTGTTGAGATTATAGAAGTTATGAAAATATTTTTTTCGATCAAAAAGAAAATAATAAACACAAATTTTCACCATAAAAAAATATATGATAAAATCGGGATCATAAATTTTAATATATTTTATTTCTGCAATACAATACTAAGAAACAAATTGAATTATTATCAATAATCTATAAATGGTGGTTAATGATTTTATATATTTAAATCCTTTTTTGAAGAATGGGTTACATAAATATATTTTAAAATAAATTGGACCCACATTCTTGGAAATAGCTTATTTAAAAAGGAAACAGATGAATCATTGTTGAAAAAGAATATAAAATAAAACAATGATATCACCATAGAATATCTTATAACGGGCAAGACTCAATAGGCTATTCGGGAAGGGGATCTCAAAACAAAATAATTCCCTTCAGAAAATTCATTTAAATAAGAAAACTTCGGGTTTCTCGTAACTATTATTTTAAAACTCTTTATTTTTCCAACTTTTCATTCTTTTCTCTCAGTCATTTTTCACCACTTTTTCCTTTTTTATTCTTTTTTTTTTCGAAAAACAAATTAAGATCCAAATGCATCTTATGGCTGTATCTATTTTGATTTCCTTGTTGAATAAGAATTCTCAAAAATTTTCACTTCAAAATTCTCTCTTTAGCAGATTAATTGAGGTTTCATCTAACCCTTAACAATAAATCCAATAATTTTTTTGTTTGGCCCAACTCCAAAATTTTGAAAAAAGTATATTTTTATTTGTATTGACAATTATTTATTTTTTGTTTTTTAGGTATTGTAAATTATAAATAATTGTTAACATTTCAATTATTGAATGGTTCTAATTTCATATTTCTTTTTGAATTATTTAAATAAGATTTTTTTTTCAAAAATTGAATTTTGGTGTGTTACAAATTTTGAATTGGGGTTTATGTTCATCAGAATATTTCCAAAAAATGAAAAAAAAATCACACTTTTTTTGTGGAAAACATTGCACGGTCAATTTCAATAAAAAACGGACAATTTGACAAGGTTATAAAAGGGTTTTTTAAACAATAGAATACAGTTATATGTTTTAGATTCTATTTGAATTTTTGTTGAGAATATAGAAGTTATGAAAACGATTATTTTCGATCAATATGAAAAAAATAATCAGCAATTTTCATCCCGAAAAAATATCAGATAAAATTGAGAGCAGAAAATTTGAATCTCTTTTATTTAGGTAATTGTTTTACAAATAAACAAATTCAATTATTATCAACAACCAATTTATAATTATAATAATTTTGGATATTTGAACAGTAAAATTAGAATTAGCTTTAATAAAAATATTTGAAAATAAATTTGACCCACTTTTTTGGAAATATTTTATATAGTATTAATTTCAATTAATTGATTTTGTTTATTTTTTCCCAAAGGTATTTGGGTGTTCGTGCTCTATTTTCTAAAAGGAACGGAAAAAAAATTAACAAAAATAATAAAATACTAGTTTATTGTTATGTTTGTAAATTAAATATTTGTAATATTAATCAACAAAATCATAATTTACTGGAAGGGGTGGTATTGGTGGTTTTTTTTTATTTCTGTTTATTAGTGCTAACTGAAGTAAAATTTCTTTTGTTTCTTCAATTTCTTGAACAGACTCTTTTTCTTCCATTTTCCAGCCAGTGTGGTGTCTAATATAATCTACCCATGCAACAAATTCCTAGAGAATGGGCGAAAAGTTGAATTATTACAAAAAGAACAAAAGAGAAAAAAAAAAAAAAAAAAAATTATGGGTTAAAAAATGGAAAGAAAGAAAGAAGGATCATTTTTAAAATCAAAAAGGAAAAACAAGAAAGAAAAATATTAGAATAGTACTTGTCTTGATTGTGCACAAAGCTCATGAACAGTTTTTCCATCTTGGGAACAAAGAGTGAAATAGTTTTGAATTTTTTCTGCATCAAATTTTTTAGTTTTTGAGACAGCAGTTGTCGCTGTTCCTACAAGAACATAAGAAACGTCTGAAAGTTTGACTGTGTTTTTTGTTTTTTGTTTTTTGTTTTGTGTTTTGTTTTTTGTATTTAATTTTTTTTTTGTTGTTTTGATTGGAAGTGAGGTTGGGAAATTTGTTAACAAAATTAAAAAGAAAGAGAAACGAAAAAGAATAAAAATTTCAAATATTAAACAACTTTTGTCTTAAAAAATAATTTTTCTTCAAGATCTTTTCCTTTAAAAAATCTTTTTATAATCAACCAAACAATTTTATTTTTTTTTTATTTTTTTTTATTTTTTTTTATTTTTTTTTTGAAGAACGAAATAAAAAGGAAAAATAAAAATTATTTTCTTCATACCAAGAACTGTCATATTGTCCAAGCTTTTTGAAATTTCGCCAAGGTAAATTTTGTTATTTTTCAATCGTAAGAACTTTAATTGCAGTTTCCCAGATTTGCCAATCACTTCGATTTTGGTTCCTTTTTCTATGAGTTTGGTATATGAAGACAGTGTCATGTTTTCTGCTTCGTTCATTATACTGTCGTTGATCTTTGTTAGATATATTGGTAGTTTTTTTTCTTTTTGTTTGGACATTGGGAAGGTGGATTGTTTTTGTAAATTTTTAGAAATCAAATGAGGCAAAAAAATACAAAAAATAATGAAAAGTTAATAATTTCTCTTTAATTTCTAAATAATTTGGAATTTGTTTCAAAGTGTCTAATAATTAAGAAAGGTTTTTAGTCAGCGTATGTGGATTTTCATTGTAATAAATTATATTTGATTGTGTCAAAAGGGCTTATTTTAATTGATGTTTTTATTATTGGCTGGATTGTTGAAAAAGGAGAATTTCTGGGTCAACAGCTGACTAAATTTCTGCTCAAACTAATTTATTCAATCTCGAAGCAGGTTTTTGTCACAAGGAAGAGAAATTTTAAACTGGGCAAGTTTTGTAAATCACAATTAATATAATAATAGACAAGAAGTTGGTGGATTGTTGTAAACTGAAAAAAAGAGAAACAAGTCTTACAAATTCATTCCAAATAGTGGTTATTAACCAAATGGATATAAATCAAATCTTAATTGATAAGTTAAACTTGTATTGGAATTGGAACCATTTTCTTTTCTTTTACAATTCACATCCATATAGAGCAACAAATTACAACCTACTTCTTCTTTCAGAACTCGATACTTATAAGAGAAAAATATGATAAAGAAAGTGGAACTTTTTTCCCACTTTACAATCCAAAAACCAGTATTGGTTATTTTTGACATAGAGTATGTATCTTTTGAACACACTGGTTAGAGCATCTTATTAACAAACTGTTCACTTTGTTCATCAAACACTTTGGAAAAATGGCTTTTTGGTCTTTAAATAATAATTTGAAAAAATTTTGGTTCCAATTTTTCTAGGTAAGGGTAGAGTCCTTTTTTTCAATTTAGTGTCTTTGTATTTTTGTATTTTTGTGGTACAATTATTTGAATTTTTTTGTTAGTTTGGTACTTTTTTTAAAGTTATTCCATTTGTAATATAATACATGGAATAAAATTTTCATTGATCTTTCCAAAATAAGGATTGAAAAGTCATATAAAATTTCAAATTATTAATTCAATAACATCAGTTTCGATTATTTTTTCTTTTTAAGAATTGGAGACTTTGGACGTATTATTTGTATTTTGATTTTTGGAATGCGATTAATTTAGGAAAGCAAAAGAAAACTTTGATCCTTTTGCTTTGCAATTAACCGTATTTTGAGTGAAGCTGGGAGACCTTAATGGAAAAATATATCTAATAGATTTAAAAAAAGATAAGCAATTTGAATTTTAGCCAATTTAATTGTTAAAAACCAGAGGTTATATTTTAAGTTATTATTATCCTTATGAATCACAAAGAACTTATGTTACACTCTCATGTTTATTAGCCAAAAGAATTCTTTTAAATAGAATCCTTTCATTCACAAGATGAGCAAATAAAAACTTTTTGACAAAAGTAAAAATTGAGAGGAAATTGGCATTGTATTAAATGGATAATAAAAGGGACCTCGTTGATTCTAAATTAATCAGACTTTTAATGAAAAATTCTATACCTTTTTAAATGGTAGTCAATCTCCCTTTTCAACAATTTTTGAAGAAAAAAAGATCTCGTTAAAATTCTTTTCAATATGGCATTTTAAATTACAGATAGGAAAAATTTTCAGTTCATTTTCAATTTCCTTTTCCTTAAAAGGTGTTTAAATTCGAATCAACTTCTTAGAATTCTCTATTTATTAAAGAAAAATATAGTAAATGAAGTGAAAATATTCTCCCATTTCAAATTTTATTACCAGTAAGTCAACACAACAAATTTTTGAATGAAATCACCAACTTTTACAAGAAGTTGATTCCTTTTGGTTTTATACCTTTTTACACTATTTGTTTCAAAATAAATCGATCAAAATTTTCATTTAGCTATCAAAAAAAAGAATTTTAAAATCATGTAATTTTTCGAATTTTTATTTCTATAAACCAGTTTAAATTATTATTTCCCCTTTTCGAATTGGGAACTTTGATGATTAATTTTAATTCTTGGAAAGAGATTATTTTGGAAAGTTGAATGAAACTTTTGATCTTTTTAATACGAAATTAACAGTAAATTAAGAGTCTTTTCACTTTTTAAAAAATGTTGGTTAATTTCTGTTTTTTTTTTGGTAATTAGATCAAAGAGGAATAATTTTGGAATATCTTGTAAGCTTTACCTTTGGTTATTTTTGAGTTTCTTTTAATTTCAAAAGTTAATTTTTGTACAATAACAGTTTTTTTAAAAAAGAATAAAAATATTTGTGTTGAATTATTTATAAACCAACAAGTTTTTGGTTTACAAAGAAAAGGCAATTATTTTCTTTTAATAGATCAATTTTTGAGGAATTAAATTCCAAAGACTGAAATAAATTTACTTCTTTTTCAAAAAAATTCGAAAATTAAATCGTAAAAATATTGGATTATTTTTGTCGATACATTATTTAATTATAAATCATTAAAAAAAAACTTATTAACTTGAAACAATACCTATAAGTTAAATCAATATTATATGATGCATAATTTTAATAATGACAAGATAATTTTATTTAAAAATATTAAAATGATTTTTTGTAATCATTTTTTTCTATTTTATATTTTTAAATAAAAACAAATTTAATTACAAATGTCCAAAAAAGCAAAGAAAGGCGAAAAGAAACCAAAAGCCAAACCAGTTTCAAGATCATTCAAAGCGGGTCTTCAATTTCCAGTTGGTCGTATCCATAGACATTTAAGAGAAGGAAAATATGCCAACAGAGTTGGTGCTGGAGCACCAGTTTACATGGCAGCTGTTCTTGAATACTTGACTGCAGAATTACTCGAATTGGCAGGAAATGCAGCTATTGATAACAAAAAACAAAGAATTCTCCCAAGACATGTCCAATTAGCTATCAAATCTGATGACGAACTTGGAAAACTTCTTGATGGTGTTACAATTCATGAAGGTGGTGTCATCCCATTTATCCATGAAGCCTTAAGACCAAAAAAGAAAGAGGGATCTGAAAAAAACTAATTTAAATTGATTTAATTGATTTATTCTTTTCCTAGAATCAAAGAATTCTTTATCTTTGATCTTAATTTCTTTTTAATAAATAAAATTAATACTTTTTACTTTGTTTCCTGAGATCTTGTTTTTTTGTTATTTTTCTTTGTATCATTTTGTTTTTGAGAAAGTGGGAAATTCAAGAATATAAAGTTGCATTGAGAAATTGGTGTTAATTAGATTCGTCAAAATTAAGTATAATGTTTCTGAAAGTAAATAATCCTCATATTCCCATTTTCTAATAGGTTTGAAAAAGATTATTAAAGATTTTATTGAGAAAGAAAAGATGAGGTTTTTGAGTAAAGTACTAAAATTAAAAAGTACCTTTCTCTTTCCGTTTTTTGTACACTTTTTTTGGAATAGTAACTTATTTTTCATTGATCAAACAAGTAATAGAAGGATTCAAGTATTATTCTACTTTTTGTATTTTATATTTTTCTTTAGTATTTATTGGATTTGTTATTTAATTTTTTTGTAAAAAATAATATCAAAAATTAAAATTTTGAAATATTTTGTATTTTTTTTTTTTGTTTATTAAATTAGTTTCACATTACTAGGATTAAAAAATAAAATTGAAAAAAAAAAGTTAGACAAAACTACAACTTCAATTATCATTTCATCCTTGTTAATCGAGTTTATTCAAAACATAATAAACATTCCAGTTCTTAAAATTCTTTCGGCTGTTGTATTTATTGTTGCTAATAGTACTACGGCTTTTAAAAGTATCTAGTCTCGAAAAAAAGGTCTATTTTAGGGTAAAAAATATTAAATGGGTATGACAATGAATTTTCTTTATACTCAACTTTAGGTTATTTTTTTGAAGAGATAATAACTAATAGTTTTGAAAACACTCTTATCATCTAAAAAAACTCAAACACAGAAATAAAATAACCGATGATAATTATTGTGAGTGTACTGAGTTTTCTTGAGGTTTTCTGTTTTATTTGTAAAATATATTGATCTTCGTTAGTTTTTTTTTACTTTTTGAAATAAACTGAAAATTTATTAAATTTTCAGTTTATTTCAAAAATGAAAAAAAAACCTAGAACACTTCACAAATAAAATAGAAAACTCAATAAAATCTAAGGGAAAATCAAAAAAAAAAAATATTTTATCCAATTTAAAATACCAAATAATTCCTTAATAGTCAAAATAATTGATTCCATATTTGAAAGATATTCATCATATTAAAATACTATTAAAAATAATGGACTGACTAATTAACTGTGAAGAAAAAACAATTCAATTTTTTTACTATTAAATTGCTAAAAAATATTACTGAAAAATTGGATTTTCCAAGTTAAATTGCAAAATATCTTGAAAAATATTTTTTGATCAAAGATTCTTTATTAATCAATAGTTTTTATTCTAATTGAAGTTATTAAAATGTGTAAAATTACCAAAAATGTAAATTTTTTTGAAAAAAATTTTTCAGGATCGTGATGTGTAAAAAATGATGTATTAATATTTATTACCTTTTTACTAAATTTGTCATTTTTCTTTCTTTTTTTTTATTAAAGGGAGTTGTTATAATAAAACCCGGTTTGCGTAATGTTTTCCTAAATCCATAAAAAATGAGTAAAATCTTGATTTTTCTCCGTTCTTTTGAATTTTTAGAAAATGGAAATTATATTTTCCTGAGTTTTCTGTTTATTTGTGAAGAGTTCTCGGTTTTTTTAGTGAGGTTTTCTATTTTATTTCAAAAGGTAAAAAATCCTTAACGAAACTCTATCGATTTTCTAAATAAAATAGAAAACTAAAAAAAAACCCAACTAAAATCAATAGACTTTACAAATAAAACAGAAAACCCCAAGAAAAGCTAGACAGTCCACGACAATTCCCCAAATTTGTAAATTTTTATTTAGGAATTCTATAAATAGTTCAAAAATAAGTTTAATACACACTGGGTCTAACGGGGATACATTATCTTTTTCTTTTCTAATAATATCATAATTATTATTATTTTTTAATATATTAGATAGATTATTTTCTTTTAATTCAGATATCCAGATTTTGCAGCGATTTTCATAGATTGGTTCTACCCATAGAGAATCATCGAAACCTTGGATGTTTTGTAATTTTTTTTTTTTACATAATAAACAAAATTTTACTTTTCATTTGTTCTTCACAGTGTTATTTTCATGTATACCAACTTTGTATTTTTTCCAAAAAACAGAAAGTTTTCCTCTTCTACCCGGCGAGAGGGGCTTCTCACCACCAAAATCTATGTTTATAATAGCAAAAAATTCAATTAATTAACGAAATAAAAATGTTTGGTGAAGAAATAGAAATTAAAAACAATAAAAATAATTTTACGAAATTAAAACAGAAAACCACCCCCAAAAATTTTTATTTGATCATTTTATTTTTTTTTTCATATTATAAACACCCCGTTTACTGGTAATAAATCACACCACCAGGGTTAACTGGAAAATTTTTATCTTTTTTCAAAAAAACACAAATTTAGTAAAAATAATTAAAATAATAAATCATCACTTTTTGTACATGTGTAGTTATTATAAATATATATATATATATATATATATATATATACATATATCCATGGTCAAAGGATTTCAGCTATAATTCACGAATTACACGTTATAAGGGATTTGAATCGATACCACAAGAAAAAAAATATTTCTGGAAATTATAAAATTGAAATCATTTTTAAGTATTTTTATTCACATTTTTAACATTTTTTTTTTCGATTTTTTTTTTAAACCTAATTCTTTTGAAGTTTTTTTTTTGCGAGATCGGTAGTTTCTTGGTAATAATGTGTTATTCTAATGTTATTAACAAAGTAAAAATGATGGTAGAGAAATCATTTTGATTTCTATTGGGATTGGATTTAATCCCCAATAGGAGATCAAAATGAACACTTTTAATTTTCTGAATGATTTGTGCCCTAATATTTTATATTTTTCCATTTTTTATAAAATATATTACTTTATTAGTTTTATTCCAGTTGTATTCATGTCTTTTCTTTGATGTTTATTATATTTATTATTTCTTAAATAACCCCCAATTGTCATTTATAAAAAATATCCGATATTTGAAAAAAAGGTTTAGAGCTTTTGACTGGAATAAAGTTTATATTAAAATTTAAAGTTTTATTTTATAATTTCGAAAAAAATAAAAAAAAACAGGCAGGATCCAGACCAAAAAAAAAATTGAATAAATTATTTATTATATTATTTTGAACTCACTTCATATGAATAATATTTAACCCAATCCATTAATGAATTTATAGCCCTGTCCCCCCCCCCCCCCCCCCC
The DNA here is from genome assembly GCA_027625915.1 of Anaeramoeba flamelloides. Classification (NCBI taxonomy): domain Eukaryota; family Anaeramoebidae; genus Anaeramoeba; species Anaeramoeba flamelloides. The sequence goes on along the minus strand of JANTQA010000060.1, from coordinate 3,799,945 downwards.
AAACCAAGAATTACACAATTTAAATAAAAAAAATAATTCCATATCAAAAAAAACCCATGACGACGAATACAGCTCTTCAATCATAGCATAGAACAAAAAAAAAAAAAAAAAAAAATAATTATTGGAATTTTATAAACTCTCATCGGCTATACCAACAATTTAATTTAGTCACATTTTCACCCAAAGAGTAACAGTTGTATTGGATAAAGTGAACCCACCCCATTTACCATATTCAAAATTCTTTCTCAAAATAAAATTTCAATTTGTAGATCATGATTATTTTTTTAAGGTTGATAATTTTTTTTTGTAAATAACAAAAAAAATGATAATTAAACAAAATTAATTTGTTTGGAATTAATGTTTTCTTGCATCTTACAAATAAATAAATACTATATTAGAAAATTTCACAGTCATTTTTTTTTATTTTCTAAGAAATTGTGTAAATTTTTTAGGAATGTTCGAATGATACCCCCCCTTATTTTTTTTTGAAATATTTATTTTTTTATTATTCATTTTCAGTTAATTAGTAATGAAAACCAATATTTCTTATCGTTCTTTGTTTATAATATCTTCTCTCTAATCATCTTAATGAAAAATATAAATAAAAATGAAACATTTTAGTAAAAAACTTTCCCTATACACCACTTCCACCCCCACCCCACATTCATTCGATTTCATTTCATTTCATTTCTTTTTTGATGTTTACTAATAACCTAAAAAAAAAAAAATTAAAAATTTTAATGTGAATATTGATTTCGTTTTTTTATTTTTTATTTTTTATTTTTTATTTTTTATTTTGACTAATAAAAAAGATACCAATCCATTTCTACCCTTTTTATAAAAAAAACCCTTTGTAATGTATATGATGCAAGTTGAGTGGATAACCTTCATTTGATAATCTTTAAGCCGTTTAATATTTTTTATCTTTATAAGCCAAATTTCAAAAATAGGGGAAGATTTTTCATCAGAAAAAAAAATGTTTAATTGTTTTTTTTTATTGAATAATAATGTATTTTACGAAAGTATTTAGAGATAATAACCAATATAGATTAATAAATAAAAATATTGTGTTATCATTTTATTTTTTGAAAGACAAATGAAAAAAGAAAAAATAATAAAAAAAAAGTTTGCCACTAATTTTGAAATTTGGCTTATAACTAAAAGAGCAGAAGATCCATTTGGACCCCCCCCCCCATCTAGAATAACATTAAAATTATCTACGCAAATTCAAATATTTGTAATGTAAGGACTTCAATCAAAATTTTTGCATGTAGAAGTCACACGTGAAGATAAATAAAAAAAAATTATGAAAAAGAAAATACAGAAATTTTTTTTTTAAAGTATTGATATTTGATTTTTTTCTAGTCCTTTTATGGGGAACAAATCAGCAAAAAAACAAACACGTTTGGGCAAATTTCTCCATCCACCTAGATTCATTTCATTGATTTTGAAAGAAATTATTTTTTTGTCCATATCTAAGAAAATTGTAAAAAAATCGTATTCTTTTAATTTTATTTTTTTTGGGCAATTTTCTTCGATCTGCTTTCCATCCAACCTTTTACCTTTATAGCTTCTCATTCTTTCCCCAAAACAACTCCAATCACCTACAAAGAAATATGTTTTTCTATTTCCCCATTTTTTGATTAATTTCCCCCTGTCTTCGGTTTTTACCACTCCTAAAGTAATGAAATTAATTTGATTTTTTGGATTTGGAAATTTGTCTATTCTGATTTTGATTTCATGTTTTCCAGAAGAATATATTTTTTTACCACAGATTGTTCCACATATTCCCACCCCGTATAATGCATTGCAAGCTGTTTTATTTCCATTTTTCAATTTTATTAGATTTTTTCGATTCATCCTTGGATCAAATTGATCTTTCTCTCGTTCTAATTGGATTTTTTTTCTTCTTTCCTTCTCTCTCTCTATTTTCTGTTCCATTTTCCTTTGGTACCACCTTTCCATTTCCCGTTGTCTTTTCGTTTCTATTTGCACCCGTCTTTGTTTTAGCATTTCTTCTTTTTGGATTTGCCTTTCAATCATTTCCTTTGATTCTTGAATTAATTTGATGTAGTTTTCATCTTTTTTCATCTTTTTGAGATTTTTTATTTGATTTTTATTTTCATTTATCATTTTTTGTTTTACCATATTTTTCTTCAAAATTTTATCAAATTTTTTATTAGTTATCATATCAATATTTTTTAATAAATTTAGATATTTTATTTTTGAAGTTTGGATTTTTTCTATCAATAAATTTGAATTAATTTTAATTTCATCGTAAAGCTCTTTAATTTCCTGTTTTATTTTTTTTTGGTTTTCAAGTGATTTTTGTATTGTTTCGTTATTTCGTATTTCTTCTTTTTGTATGGTATTTAATATTATTTTGATTTTTTCTGAAATTTCATTTGAATACCCATTTAAACTTAATATCGCATGGTTATCCGTTCTACAGGTATCATAACACCCTGTACAAATTAACTTATTTTCATCTTTACAAAACAAGGACAATTCTTTGTTATGTTTGTTACATATTTTAAAAGTAGTGTCTTTTGGGAACAAACAAGAAAGATAAATAAACAGATAAAGAAATGAAATATAATAAAAAATAATTGATTAATTAAATAGATAAAATAAAAATGGGCTATGTTGTATATATTTTTTAAAACGAACATCTGTATGTTTTTTTTTTGTTTTGTATTATTTCAAAAAAAGTTATTGTTTTTATCACTTAAAGCCCTATTCTCAGTATAAAAGCAAAAAATGGTCATTTTTTAGTCATTTTTTTTTAAATTAAATTTTTGGGAATATCTTTAAGTTATAGTTTTGAACCAAGTATTTGGCTAAGTTTGAATAGTGATCATTTTTACATTTCAGGCAACTTTATGTTCATAGAGTTTTTGAAAAAGGAGATTGAAAAAAAATGACAAAAAATGGCCATTTTTTGCTTTTATACTGGGGCCTAGGGCTTTAACTAGTAAAAAAAAAAAAAAAAATTCAAAAACTTTTTTTCAAAAAAGATTTTTAAACAAACAAAATTTCAATATTTAAAAATGAATAAATGATAATTAAATCACAAATTCTTATGTTATAGAATGCTGTTTCTTATTAATATATTTTAAAGTTTTTAATTAATTTATAAACGAAATTCCATAAATTATTTTTTTTTTTCAAATTAAGTTTCAAATACTTGTAGTGAATGTTCCGATTTTAGACACTCTATGCATTGTTCTTCTCACATTTTTTCACTTCGGGATCATCCCATTACCAGATTAAATGATTCTTTCATTCAACCCTTTACAGTAACAATAAACTTTAAAAAATTGTGTACATTTAAAACAGTTCAAAAACAACAATACTGTGGTTATAATCAATTTCGAAATAATTTTGAATTTAATAATTATTTCATCATTTTTTTTCTTTTTTGTTTTCCTTTCTTTTTCTTATCTCAGTTATGAAATCTGTTTAATTTAGATCGGACAATATTTTTTTCAATTGGTTGATTTAAGGTTAAAGCCGAGTTATTGCTAAATAAAAAAATAACATATAAAATTAGTTGATGATATCTTATCATTTGATCGATCAATAATTGTTGGTGTAATTTCAACAAATTTACCAAAACAGTTTTTTAATCCCACCCGTTTCATCATTTCAGAAACACACTAATTTTTAATTTTTTTGTTTTATATATTTTTCTTTTATTTGGATAAAAATTATTACTTATAAAAAAATTTACATTGAGTAACTTAAAGGTGATTTAATATTAAGTTAGGAAAAATACAAAGCATTTTTTTTTTTTTTTTTCTTTTCTATTTTTGATTTTGGGTATGTACAAATTTTAAGAAATAGGGTTTAGTTATAAAAATTCGGTATCATCATTACACGGACACACATACTTTTCATTCACAACTGAAATTGATTTTTTTTGAGGAAACCAAATGATATATTATCCAACTCTTTAGAACATACTGCATACCGGTTAACCGATTCTTAATTAGAGGTATTAAGTTTTCAAGTTTTTTGATCTGACAAATTTTTTAAAATTAAATTTTGTCATTTTTTTTTATTGTAATTTAAGGGAAAGGTTTTAATTCCTCTTATTTGCCGTTAGGTACTTTTTGTTAGTTTTTTAGAATTTGAAAGAATTGAGTTAAATCTTTTGATTTTTTTCTATTCTTTTAAATTCTGGAAAACCACCTTTAGATTTTTCTCTATATTTTTGAATTCTGGAAAATTTCTTAAATTTTCTTTTAATTTCTTAAATTAAGGAAAAACACCGTTAGCTTTTCTTGAGTTTTTTGTTTATTTGGAAAATCAATAGATTTTTGTTAGGTTTTTTTTACTTTCGAAATAAACCGAAAATTTTAATAAATTTTCGTTTTTTTTCTAAAGTAAAAAAAACCGAGGACACTTAACAGACAAAAAAGAAAACATCAAGAAAAGCTAGGCACTCGACGGACACTTTTTGTTTGTTTTTTTTTTTGAATTTTTGTAATAAACAGAAAATTTAAAAAATTTTCGGTTTATTTCAAAAAGTAAAAAAAATCTATTACATAGAATATTTATCTTCAGTTTTTTTTTTTTTCTAGAATTTAAGGACTATTCGAATTTTATGCTCTGTGGGGGTTGAAATAAAATACTATAGACAGAAAAAAAGCTTTAAAAGACAATGAATTGAGGAAAAGTCAAAATATTGCAATTTTTGAGATTTTTTAGATTTTGCTTGAAAATGATTTATTGATCCAAAAACTTATTGAATTTCCCGTACAAAACCAAGGCAAAACTAAAAAGCTATTTTTTTTGATATTAAGAAAATGCCACTCCACTTTCGTTTCAAGTATATTTATACTCCCTCGCTACACTCTAACATACTTGAAAAGAAAGTGGAGTTACATTTTCCTAATGGAATTTTTTTCTTCAAAATTTGTGAGAATAATTTGGATTTGATGAAGGAAAATTGTTTTTTGCCCAACTCAAAATTTTGCAAAAAAAACCTAAAATTTTCATATTAGCAAGATCCCTTAGATCAAGTTTCTTTTAAGTCTATAAATATGTTACTAGATGGAAAAATAGTATTCACTAACCATAAAATTCGGATAATCGTTAAGTTTATTTAGATGTGTAGAGTGTTTTCAAAACTATTAGTTATTATCTCTCTAAAAAATATCCTAAAGAAGAAGTTTAGGAAAATTCATTTTCACATCAATTTAAAAATTATTACCCCAAAATATACCTTTTTTTCGTTACTTTGTCGAGACTTTTACAAATCGTAGTACTATTAGCAACAATAAACACAACAGCACAAGATTTTTAAGAATTGTGTTGATTATATTGTGAATAAAATCAATTAACAAGGGTGAAATGATAATTGAATGAGCAGTTTCGTCTAACTTTTTTTTTTTAGAATTTTATTTTTTAATGTTACCTTTGGCAAATAAAAATTAAAACATTAGTCGTTCTTGTCAAGATCGAAAGAAAAAAAAACAATCACAGGTTACTTCCAATTCAAGTTTGGTAAGGAAACTGAGTTTAAAAAGTCGTGGTCAAAAATAACTAATTGTTTTTTATTGTAACAAAAGAATTTTTTCTTTTTTGAAAAAAACAAAACAAAATTCAAAAATTAAACTTTTACATTTATCCATTTTCAATTCATATTTACGAAAAGAGATCATTTTGTTTTTTTTTAATTACAGAATTGCAATGGGTAATGTAACTTAGTTCGTACTTGAAACTTTTCTGTGTTGAGAAACAAAAAGAAAGAAGAAAAAAAAAAAGATTTTAATACTTATTCTTGGAACATAAGGTTCTTGGAAAATGAATTCTTTATGCTTTTTCTTCAAGAACGAGGTGTGTACTTCTGATTCACAATTTTGGCAATAATGAAATTTGCATTCAGAACAATAAAAGTCTGATCTGTTTTTTTCACAAACTTCGCATTGAGGGATAAAAACTTGAATAGGATATGTGGTGTATTTTGCTGGTTTTGAATATTTAATTTTTTGTTTTTCAGATATAGAGTTATTATAATTGTTCATTTTAAGCGAAGAATTGGATTTTTGGAAAATAATAAAATAGAAGTTAAAGAAAAAAAATGAAAAGACAAAATGTTGAAAATATTTTTATTTTGAAATTTGGGTTAATAAGGTTTGTTGACAATTTAAAGAGGTTGTAACCCAAGGACAAATATATTGGATGAATATTTTCTTTTAAGATTTACTAATCCCCCAAACTATAATTCTAATTTGGTTCAGAAAAAACATGAATTTGTTTAGATTCTAATTTTGAATTCAGCTTTCCTCTCTTTGGGGAAACAATTTTTTATTTTTGTTAAGAGACTAATGTTTGGGCGAATTTCTTTACTTTAGTGAGTTGATCATTCAAGTAGGAACTTTTTTTTAATCCAAACAAAGTTATTCTCATTTTAAATTTTAGGTGTTTCTTCATTAGGTAATAATTCCACTCATCTTTCGAATATTCTAAAACTAAATTAGTACTCAAAAAGGAGTACTATTTATAAGTGTTGTTGGTTGTTATGAGTTTTGGAGATTATTTTTATTGTCTCTCTTTGAAAATTTCGTTTCTTTTGATTTTTTTATTTGTTAAAATTCCTTTTGATTTTGACTCAGGGTTTTAAATATAAAAAAGAAATTTAAAAATTGAATACAAGTTAAATAAAAAACTCAAAACCATTTCTACTGAGATGAAATTGAATTGTAAAAAAGAATTACGATTTGTTGCAAAATAAATGGAACAAAATTTTCATTCTGCTTTCCAAAAAAAGATTTTACAGTGATCAAAATAATTCGTACACAAAGACTAAAATCAGTGTTTCAAAAGATTATCCGTACTTTTTTTTCTTCTTGTACCAAGGCAACATCCAATCTACTACCAAATAGTTTACATAAGTTCAGATCAATTTTGAAAGTAAAGGCCAGGTTATTTTTCGTACAATTTAAATTATTCATTCAAATAATCTCAATTTTTTTTTTAATTTTTTAGTTTTTTTGATGATTAAAATTTTCTATAAAATTTTACTCTATTTTTTGAGATAAATTTTGCAATTTGATCCTTAATTTTTTGAATATCTTTTTAAATAATAGAATTTTAAGAAATGAATATCACATTTTTTTAGGGTTTATTATCAGTTTCTTTGATTGGTTAATGTATAGGTATTCTATAACAAAAAAACACGCTTTTTATTTGGAAACACGCATTAAATTTTTTTGCACCGGTTATTTTGACTACAGTAAATATTATTTCCAATTTGATTAATAATTTCACTATTTTTGAAATAAGATCATCAATGAAATTTAAATTCAAAGTTTTAAATTTTGATAATGGAACGTTAACCAATTTTATTTTTTCTGTAATTCTTAAACAAATTGAATTTGAACTATTTAAAATTTTAATTGATACATTCAATCATAAGAGGTTTTGATGATAACATATATTATCATGATATTAATATTTTGTAACACACACAACAATAAAATAGGCAAAAAAGATTCAGCAATTTTATATTTAAGATTCGAGTATTTTACTATGAATTCGTCTAAAAAGATTCATTTTATGTTTTTACAAATAATTATTGTATTACATAAAGAGAGATTTTTATATAAAAAGACAAATCGTTATTATTTCCCCCTTTCCTACTTTTCAAGGATTGAAAAGAGACTCCAGATATTTGAAAGTTTTGTAAGACCTAAAACTTTCGTAAAAGCCTTGCGATTTTTTATAGTAGCGAAAATATGTTTTATTATTTTTTTATTTTATGTTATAAAAGTATAAAATCTTCAAGTGGATTTTATAATCAAACAAATAATCATCTATTTCTACAGTGTGAACTTGAAAATAAAATAGATTTGTTATTTTAAAATGGAATTATTACCTTCACAAGTTTAATTAAACAACCAAAAGGAAGAAAAAGGAATTTCCCTTCTCATTGGTGAGTGTTTCTAACAAAACCATCTTAACTCTAGTTTTTTTTTTCTTTTATGTCCAATACAAAGAGACGAGAAGAAGAATAAGCATAAGAAAAAAAAATAACCAAAAAATCTTAATAATTGGCGTTAATGTGGTTAGGTTGTTGTGAAAGTTTTTGAATAGTTATCCAACACCCCATAAAACCCAAAAAGTTAAAATAAAATTATGTTAATACAAGAACACATACTTGAAAGAACCTACTAATTAGTTTTTTTAGAAGTCCTTTCATTCATAACCTTAAATAACTCAATGATTGACTGAGAAACAATTTATTAATTTTGTAGTTGTTATTGCTGATCTGAATTAGTGGATCTACCAACCAAATCAAAAAAAAAAAAAACATAAACTCTCTGATCTGATCTTACGTTGAATCAAGTTTCTTTTTCGTAGTTATTAAAAAAATTAATTTTTTTTTTATTGGATCTGTTATCTAATCCAATAAACTTTTATTTTTCAAAATATCGCTGAATTGTCCCTAAAACCCCTCAACTATTATACCATTATTTAATTTTTTATCATGCTATTTTGACATTTATCACAATATTTTGACAATTGTTGTGATTATTTAGAATATGATGATTTTTATCCAATATCATGATATTATTGACTATAGCGATAATTACATTTTTTTAAGCTTTAACACGATTTTCTAAACTTTATCATGAATTCCAAAAGATTTCATCAAATCCTCTTAAATAATATATACAGGATAAATGATTTATTAATCTATAATTTCAAAATTTTAAAATAAAAGATATAAAATAATATATTATAGCTAATAAATTTATTTTACTTATTTATCTTTAATCCCAATTTTAATTATAATAAAAATACAAAATTGTTCAAAAAATAATACATTATTTTAATATATTATTTTCTTTTATATCTTGGAAATAAATAAGTTGTTAAATATACTCAATATTTTTTTTTATTTTTTGAAACAGAAAGCAGATTATTAATGTATTTCAAATCGGAATATCTTAATTTATTACTAATAATTATTAAATTTTTTTGTTAATTTTATAATAAACACAATTATTTTTTTTTAAAAAATAGTACATCCATTTTAGAAAAGTGAGGAATCACCTTTAAAAGTGAGATGGAGGTTGGAAAGAAAAAAAAGTACTATTTTTTTTTTTAAAATCTCTTTATTTAAATTTGTAACTTTAAAAAGGTTTTAATTCCAACAAATAAAAAATAAATAAAAAGTACTCACTTATTTAAAATCACTACCATGAGAATTTTTAATTTTTTTTTTCTTAAAAAATTTCAAAAAATATTAAATCAATGCCAAAATTAAAATTTTAATATGAATAATTATCTAAAACTTTTTTTCAAGAAACACAAAATAATTGATATAACAAGAAAAAAAAAACAAAATTGTAAAAAAATTTCATTTTTTAAATTGGAATGAAATCAATAAAAACTTTTCAACGAGATAAATTGATTGTCTCTAAATTTATAACATAAATATTTTTTATAATAAATATTATCCAAATATAATTAAATAATCCCCCTTAACCAAGAATATATATAATTATTTTCTTGGTAAGAATTTGTAAAAAATCTTTGTGATTATTGAATTTTTCAATCGAAATTAATTCAGATATTTGAAAATAATTTTTGACCAATTTTCTCTTATTCAATAATATTTCGATATTTTAGGTCTAGATTTTAAAAATTCAAGAAATTGATAAAAAAAATAAAAATAAAGCATATATTAATTTGAACTTGTACTGTTGGTCAAATAATTTATATATAAAAAGTTATTTGTTGAAAAAACTGACCGATTTTATGAAAAAAAAAAATATTATTTTTTTTTAGTTAATTATATTTTTTTTATTTAAACATCAATTTCTAATCAAAAATCTATATTTATGTTGAATGGTCATCAAAAGATAAAAATAACCTTCTATTTAATATTAAAATTTCTTAGAAAATAAATAAATTATTGATAAAAAAATTTTAGGGTCATTCTGGGTGTTGAAAAGTACCTAAAACAGTTTTTCGATTAATTTTGGTGTGTTTTAATCATTAAAAACTCATTTTTTTGTCTAGGCCTACTTTACAAAAAAATAAGATTTTTTGATGTTTAAACAAACTTATCAAAAAAAAAAAAAAAATTTATTTTGACAAAATATAGAAAAATAATAAAATTACTAAGGAACTAAAAAAACAATCAAATTCTGAAAAATATTTTCGAAACTAATTTTTTATTGTATGTAACTATACAATTTTTAATTATAAAATTTTCTTTCTAAGATAATTATTTATCAATTCTATATCTTAAAATATTTTCATAATAATTCAAAAAAAAAAAAAAAAATTAAAAGACAATTAGGATATTGGGGGCGTTTTGGGATATAAAAATAAATTCATAATTTACATAAAAAATTATTTTTATGTTTTTTTTTTATAAACCAAATTATTTATTAGAATTTGATACTTTTGGTTTTTTGGGTACATATTCATCAATATATTGTATCGCAGCTATTTGAGTTTATGAATAAACAATAAAGAGAGTAAGGGGTTAATTTTTAAAAAAAAATAAAAATTGTAAACTTGTACATTTGTCTAAATTCAAAAAAAAAAAAAAAAAAAAAAAAAATACCATTAAATGTAACTCTTGCATACCCAAGCTCTGTTATTTTAATTTTTTCTCGAGTAAAATTATTAATTAAATTTTGACATGAAAAAATATCTGGTATTTCAGAGTGTACAATTACATAGATCATTGTTGGCAAAATCTATAAAGAAATTAAAATAATAATAATAATAATAGTAATAAATTTAAAGGGTGAAGTTTATGAAAAAATTAGAATTATAACCAATTAAAATATTTAAAATAATTTTTTTTTAATAAAATAAATTAGATAAATTGATTATTCGCCTCATTTTTACACACTGACATTGTATCAAATGATAAATTTAGCAAAGGCTAAATGTATGTCCAAAAATGTTATACTCGGCTAGGGGTATTATTAACCCAAGTAATGCTAAATTGGTCATATTTTAATTACATTTATTTCCCCCCTCTCTTCTGGTTATATCGATCAAAAGTCGTAAAATCGTAAAAGTAAAACCAAAATTTACCCCCCCAAAAAAAAAAATACTCTCATAACACATTTTTGGTGAAATTATAACCATTTTTTTTCCAACTTTTAAAACAAAAATTTTTTATTTTCCAAAATTTAAAAAACAATTCAATGTCAAAATTGAAAAACAAATAAATATTAATGAAAGAAATCTCTTAAGAAAAGAAGAGAAGAAGAATTATTTACCAAACAGAAGAAATGGGAAACTTTTAAATTCATCACAAGAAGAAACTTTAAGATTGAAGAAAAAGTTCAATATCAAAAAATTCATAACTTCAGGCTTACAATCCCTGAAATTTGAAAAAAGATTATCTTGTGTTGGATGTCGTGACTTGTTAATTTGGTTCTTAGCTGATTGATCTTGTGCTTGGTATGGGTTTTAATAGTGGCTCAAAATGGCAATTTTTGACAATTTATTTTTTTTTTTTCCGAAATCCGAATTGAAGACTGTAAGAACAAATGATTGGTAGGTGTTTAAGAATTAATTTTGATTTTTGGGTTGTAGAAGAAAATGTTGATTTACTTTTTATCAATTAACTAAATGAAAAAAAAAATTGTTTTTAAAAGCTACAAATAAACCCAAACCTAATTAAAAATTTCAATCAAAAACCCACAAACCAAATTTTTATATAACTGAATTTCCAATCCTATTAGTCTTACACTCTTCAATTCGGATTTCGGAAAAAAAAAAAATAAATTGTCAAAAATTGCCATTTTGAGCCACTATTAAAACCCATACCAAGCACAAGATCAATCAGCTAAGAACCAAATTAACAAGTCACGACATCCAACACAAGATAATCTTTTTTCAAATTTCAGGGATTGAAAACCTTAAGATCGATCAATGTTATTGAAAAAAAAAAATGATGTAAAGAATTCACACAAGTAGAAAATAATAAGAACAATAATTTGATCATTCATGATATTACCAAAATACCATTCAATAATTTGGAAATTCAAGTTCACATCAAAAATTTTCGCACAGTTAAAGCAGAGAAATGAGCAGCTGTATAAATGGAAATAGTGAGAAAGGATTGTGTTATTGTTTATTCATGTACTTTAAAATGGGATTTACTCTAAAAAATATTACAAAAGTTGTAGATTTAAACTTTATTGGATTTACAGAGACAAATAATGTTTCAAATAACCAAATTAAGCAAATTAAGAAATGATCTTCATTTTTGGAAAACATCATGATGTATTAGAAAAACAAGAAGAAGAAAATTTGATTCAAAATTTAAAGATAAAAGAGTCAAAAGACTTGGTAATCTTGGATTTTTTGAGCCTTGTGAAATTAACAACTTTCAGATATTTTGGGTGTAATAAATTACTTTATAAACAAGTAGGATGAGGACTAGAAAAAAAAATTAAAGAAAAATACTTTTTTATTTTATTTTGTTAATTTTTTTTTATTTTTTTGTTTTTAATTATTTTTAAAAACTCGATAAATAACCCACCTTATTCTACAAAGTTTTTCCCCAAAGATCTCACATTATCCTCAGTCTTTCCAAAATAGCAAAGAGATCTCACTTGTTTACACCCACTATGAGATTTCTAAGATTATTTTCAATCATTACTCTCTCTTTCTCTCTCTAAAATACCATGTGCTATTTTGTCGCGATGAAGTACGTATAATGGGCATTATATTGTCAAATATAATAAAACAGCTCTGTTTATTTGTAGTTAAAATCATGATATTATTTGAAAAAACACGATATTGGTTATTAAATTATGAGAGATTATTCAATCATCAAAATTGTATAAAATCATGATAATTGACCTAAAAATCATGATAATTGAATAAAAATCATGATAATTGTCTAAAAATCGTGATAAATGTCAAAATACTGTGATAAAAAATTAAGCCGCGATATAACAGTTGATGTCATTGTAGGATAATTTCCAACAATATTTTTTTTTTCATTAGAAAACCTTTTGTTTGATCTACTAAATTAATACTTTCCAAAAAGCAATTTATTTGTAAAAAAAAAATGATCAAATAAGAAACTAAAATTAAGTTAATGACCAGATCGAAAAGATTATTCATTGTATTTCGTTTTTAATTTAGTTGGCAAACTGATCGATAAAATCCTAAAGTAAACAGTAAAAAAAGCTTGGAGGGTGGATAAATGATTGACAATAATAAATTATTTTGAAAAAAAAAAACAAAACAAAGAGAAAAAAAAAAACGAAAAGAAAAGAAAAAAAAATAGTAAAGAAAAAAATAAAAAACAATAAAGAAAATATATCATAATAACTTACATAATCTGCGCCTAATGGGTCTGTACCTTTGATACCTTCACTTAACGAAACGCCCTTGTTACGCAATTTATTATAAAACCCCTCTTTAGCGATTAATTTCATTGATTCATGTATCTGTAATAAGAGATCAAACGGTGTTGTGATTAAATTTAGGAAATTTAAGCAATCGATCGCTACCCCAAACTGTCGTTTTTTTGAAATGGCTTGATCGAGTTTAATCTCATTTGAAGTTATATTGACATTAGGCAATAATACACTTTCATTGATCCCAAAAGTTTCAGGGTCGAGTTTTCTCATTAAGAGTTGCTTTTCTAAAAATTTTGAATTGGTTTGGTAGTGTATCAGAGTATCGTATTGTGATGTAAAATTGACGATTTTGGGGAAAATAAATCTTGTGAGGTAAAGATAAATAATGTCTTGCATGTCTGTAATTATTTCCGGCAACTGTTCTAAATTGGATTTTTTCAAATGTATTGTGCCCAAATGCACGGCCATGGTGTTAATAAAGTAGACGATATCCTGCGGCTGTATGCTTTGGTTTTCCTTTTTAACCATCATGAACAATTTGTTAATACGGTCGCCCTCGTCTGTCCTTTGGTCCAAAACAATTTTTTCAAATTGTGACTGCAGTTGGTTGTCATATAGATGATATTTAATATCGTTTCCAAATTTGTTTGGCTGGAATAAGACCTTTAATAATAGCTTTGATTTATCTGTGCGCGCCAGCTTTTTCGATCCTGCGCTCTTGTGCTTAAAATATTCCTTTCGTTTGATGAAAAATGTGGAATCCAATTTTTCAATAATTTTCCCAAGATTCTGGATTTTTTTGGATCGGCTAAACAAATTTGTTATCGGGCAACAAAATGTTTCATGATCAAGAAACATGATCAAACTCTCGTCTTGGAATGAGAAAATTAAATTAATTGTATTGATTTTATTACTCAAAATATAAAAGCAATCCTTTTCGACTCGATAGGCAAGCTTCCATCTCAATAGCCGATTTAAATATAATTCTTGTCTTTCCTTCCAAATCGGCTTTGGAATGTTCCATGATCGGAGGTTTTTTAAATCGGGGCCGGACATTGCTCTTACTTCTTTGATTTTATTTCGGTAAAAGGTTCGTTGATTTTCTCTCATTTTGATAAAGTTTATTAATTCATTCCCATATTTTACCAATTTTGCCACAATGCATTTACCCGTTTTCGTAAAATCACGTGTTGGTCTTTCCCATTCAATCTTTTCAGTCATCAACAAGTCCCGTAAATCAATAGGCAAGCCAATGAGATGTTTCCATTCCCTCCATTCATGATTCTCGATTTCTTTTGAAAACGAGTCTTCTTTTGGTATTGTTCTTTTTAAAAATGAATTTTTCCTTCTGTGATGATTTTTATTTGTATTTTCATCTTTCGATCCATTTTTTAATTCCATTTCAGATTCGGTTTCCTTCCCCTCTTTCTTCTTTTTCTTTTTGTTTGGATTTTTCTTTTGATTTTGCTTTTGGTTCTGCCTTTGCCTTTGCCTTTGCCTTTCTTTTCCTATCTCCCTTTTCTTTCCCTTTCCCCTTTCCCTTTCTCTTTCTCTTTCCTTTCCCTTATTCTTATTCCCACTTGTTTGGCTTAAATTATAATTACTATTATGAATTCCGTTATCCATTAATTGGCTCGAAGATGAGAAATCTGATAAAGGTTTGTAATTTTGAAGTTTACTTTGGATATTTTTTGAATATTTAGTCTTTTTCGGATTTTGTTGTTTTTTAGTCTTTGTTCTTTTTTTAATCTTCTTTTTTCTTATTTTTTCTTCATTTTTGAAGCCGTCCCAATTTTGATTTTGATTTTGCTTTTCTTTGCTTTTCTTTTTTATCTTTTTTTTTGTTGCTTGTATTTTATTTAAATCAGATATTGATGTCCCCATTGAAGACAAGTCATCAAAACTATCGATTGTGCTTGTTTCACTATTTAATTCTAATTTTTTTTGTTGGCTTTTTGTTTGAAACCGGACAATGGACTGGTTTTTCTTTTCAATCGTCGATCGGACTTTATTTAGCCACCTAGGTATGGAAGCTCTTTTTTTTTTTTTTTTTTTTTTGATGTATCAGAACTAAAATCTTGGTGCTTCCATAAATCAATATTCCGAATTTCAGATCCTGTTTGCTTTGATATGTCGTCTAAAAACAAATCATAATCAGAATCAGGTTCTTCTTCGTCAATCATTAAAGTTTCTTTTTGAGTAAATTCTTGATCATTAACCGTATTTTGCACATCAGCATGAAAGCCCAAAATTTCATCAATTTTTTCTCGAAGCCCCTGTTCTGATCGTATTCTTTTATGTTGGATTCCTTTATTCTTTTCTTGTTTCCATTCCCCTTTTTCTTTTTTTTTTTTTTTCTCTTTTTTTTTCTCTTTTTCTATTTCTATTTCTATTTCCATTTCTTTTTCTATTTCTATTTCGTTTTCTTTTTCTTTTTCTTTTTCTCGTCTTTTTTCTTTTTCTTTTTTTTTTTCTTGTTTTTTTTGTTTTCGTTTATTCTTTGTTTTTTTTTTATATAAAATTACATCAGATCCAGATAAAGGCTCAGAAGATTCGGAGAAAGACTGCGGTTCAATAATAAAACCACTTGAAGATTGAGAAAAAGAAAATTTATGGACATGTGCAGAAAATTTGGTTTCAGTTCCAGAATAAATATCGCTATTGCTCATTTTATGATTTTTATTATTTTTTTGAATTCCTTCTTTTTCATTTTCATCTTGTTCTTCAGAAGGAATTTTAACATACTTGTTTTTGTTTTTGCTTTTGTTTTTGTGTTTAATTTTAATTTCTAGTTCATCTTCAGAACTCTCTTTATTTCTTTTTTTATGCTCTTTGCTTTTGTTTTTTAATTTCAGATTTTTATTTCTTTTTGTGGGACTCATTTGTTTGATTGATTTTTTTTTTTTTTTTTTTGGTTTTTTATTTGATCTTGATCCTTCAAATGGGATGCTTGTAATTGCTTTTGTTTCTTTCTTGTTTTGCGTTTTTGATTTTAAAGAAGAAAAATCAAAATACCCTTGTCTATTAAACTGGACTCTTGCAAGAGATTTTGTTTTTAAACCTTTTTTTTTTACCTTTTGGTTCTTTTTCTTTTTTTTTTTCTTGAGAATGTTTATTGCACCAACTGCTTTCGAATTCGAATTGTTGTTCTCTTTTTTTTTTTTTTTTTTTTCGTGGGTAATTATCGGTAAGTTTTCATCCTTTTTATTATGAATGGGTTTTTTTTTATTATTCATTAACTGATCATCTTTTTTTTTCTTTTGGATAATTTGAAGATTGGAGTTGTTTGAAATTTTCAAGTAACTACCAGATCTTGAATTACCACTGGTTTGTCTATTTTTTGTATTTTCTTTTTGTTTTTGTTTTTTTGTTTGTTTGTGTTGAGTGCTTGGTTGCTTCAAAGAGTTTTTTTGATGTGCAAATTCAAGAGATTTTGTTTTATTTCGTGTTTTTATTTGGGGTAATTTTTTTGGGTTTGGTACTTGTTTGTAAGCATAATTTTTTTGTTTTTTAGTATGGTTTGTTTTTTTCGACATTAAACAAAATTCAAAAAAATAAATTTGTTTCTGATAGGATGAAGATTTTCCAAAAGTTTTTTATTTGGATAACAGACCTAAAAAGGTAAATTAACACCCCTATAAACCTAGAAGTTGTAGTCTGTTGATCTAACCCATAATTTCTTCTTTAGAAAAACTTTGAACAATAACTAAAAATAAAAGCAAAAAGAGAAGATTACTTTAGTCCTCAGACTTTTTAGTATAAACTATAAAATCACATATATCAAAAACACAAAATTACAAAAACTAGACATTAAAAAAACCAATCACACACAAAACAAGATATGCCAAAAAAACAAAATCCATCTTTGTTTGTGTTTTCAGCAAAAGCAATAATCAAAAACAATAATTAAAAAAAAAAAGGTACAAAAAAAACAAGAATTGTGCCTGAAATTAAAAAAATTTGATTTTGTGCCTTATTTGGTTGATTGGTTAAAGTGTCATTACTACTAATTGTAAAATAAAAAGATCAAAATTTTCATTCAGCTTTCCAAAAACAACATCTTTCCCAAGATTTAGAATAAATCATCAAAGTACCCATTTCTCAAAGGGGAATTATTAATTTAAATTGGCTTAAGAATTAAAAATTGAAATGTTACAGGATTAAAAAATCTTTTGTTGTAAAGTTGAATAAAAATTTTCTTCAATTTATTTTGGAACAAATAGTAAAAGGTCATAAGACTGTTTCAAAACCAAAGAAAACAAAAAAAATAAAAAAAAAATTATCAAACGATGATCTATGATTAAAATTGTAAAAAAAATGACTTTTTAGGTATTTTCTATTACAAGAAATTACAAAATATTTCAAATGAGCAAAAGAAACTGTAAAAAATAATTAGAATAGCTTGGGAAATTGTTTTTTGTTTTAGATTTGACATAGAAATAAAGAAATTTTAAAATCAAATTTGGACAAGTGTTACAAAGGGCGAAAATTAGTAAAAAAATTGTTGGAATTGTGAAAATTTCCCTTTTTTTTTTTGAAAAGGAATTCTCAGTGGGTAAATTTTACCGTAGTTATTATGTTTGTTCAAGAGTGTTTTTTTATCAACAATTTTGCTATTTTCACCTGAAAATATAGAAATAAAATTTCAAAAAAAAATATAAATATTTTATATAAATTCAATTCCCAATTCAAAATACAGTCAAAAAATAAAATAGGTTAATTTTTAAAATATAATACCCAGTTGGGGAATTATTAATATATTGAATTAGAGATTGTATTGTAAAAAAGAAGAAGAAAATACGCGGATTTAATCTACAGCTGTTCCAAGGCTACCGTGAATTTTTATATGAATCAAATTTTGATGCTGATATAGATTTTTCAATATGAACTTTCTTATCATCATATCCAACTTTTGAAAAATCTATATCAGCATCAAAATTTGATTCATATAAAAATCCACGGTAGCCTTGGAAAGATTTTGAAACATGTTTTTTATACTTTGAAGATTTTACTTTTGATGTTGTGCTTAAATTCATGTAGAAATGTCAAAGTAACAAAAGATTTTTTTTATTTATTACAAGTTGTTATATCATTCTACTGGTTTTCTTGGAATTTTTAATATGTGTTATTTTTATAATACTTAATGATAATTTGTTTAAATTCGGAATTGGTTGTTATTTCAATAAGAAATAAAAAGTTTTTGTAATATATATTTAAATAAATTATTATTTTCACTTGATTATTAAAGAAACATTTTTAAACCTTTGGTACGCCCCACATTTTTTAAATTGTTTTTTTTTTTTTTGGGTGGTTTATTTTTGGGGATTTTATTACGGGCATGAAATCATTTATTAAAAGTTTAATAATTTATTGTTATTTAATATAAATAATTTAATTCATATAAATGATAACATGTAAATATCATTTATTTTGTATAAAATATATCGATTTTTCATCTTTCAGTTGGAATTTAATTAATTTTAACAATCTTAGAATGATTTTTTATTAATATACTCACCACGGTTACAAAAATAAACTACAAAAATTTATAATTTTTTCTTATCTATCAGAAATATATAATAGAGTATATTTAGAGAAAAAAATAAATAAAAATATTTTTTTTTCAAAAATTTAAAAAATTTACCAGTCAACTAGACTCTTTTGTAGTGGGTAGTTATTATTTAAGTTTTAATGGGGATTTGAAGAACAATTTTATTTTGGAAAATTCAGAATTGAAATCAATTTTTACACATTTTTTATTCAATATTTTACTTTTTTTCTTTTTTTAGGGTTTTCCAGATATTTGCAATTTTTTTTTATTAGTGCGAGGTCTATGGTCTTTGGTAAAAAAATGTTACTCTACTGTTATTGAAACAGTGGGAATAATCCTAGAGAAATTATATTAATTTCTACTGTGATTATATTTGCTCTTCAATTAAAGATCAAAATGAACATTTTTATTTTCATTGGTCTGATACAAGGAATTATATTTTTCAATATTGTAGATAATATTTAAACTTTTTACATCAACTTATGTTGGGTATGAACTATTCTTTGATATTTATTCTTTCAATTATAAATTATTTGTTCTTAAATATTAATTCTAAAAAATGATTGATATTTGTAAAAAATGTTGAGGGCTTTACCAGAAAAAAATGTAATTTTATTTTTTTATATAAATTAAAGTCTGAAATTTATAAATGTTTTATTTTCTTTATTTTTTTCTATAGAAAATGTTTAAACAAAATTTGTGTTTAAATTATTCATGGGCTAAAAGAAATACATTTTTTCTTTTTCCGTCTGTGTAAAACTCTAAAGCGTTGTCAAATATACTCGATCTATGAAATATTCCCCAGAATACAGGGAAATAGAAAACACTCATAATATATTTTAACCACAAAAATACACTTCGTTAACGGCTTATAAAAAACACTAGTGCCAATATATACAGTTTAATTGTAAAATTGGTATTTTATATTCATTATTTTGTATCTGGAAAAGAAAAAAATGCCAAAATTTACTTATACTGGAAATAGTATTCAAACCATTCTCAGTGAAAATAATTGGGATCTTATATTACTTTAACAGTTCTGGTAATAGCTTAAGGTTATAAAAAAAGATAAGAAATGCTTGTTGTAAAGACAAAGACAAATACAAATTATTTATCATTGCTCATAATTCGAAGAATGTATTTTGTTAATCTTAGATATAATTACATAAATACCCTGCCCTACATAAGGTGGCTACACAAACTTGGCCATATTTAACTTTCCATGCCTACTAGAAATTGGTTTAATCGAACACAGTTAAATTACAAAAAAAAAAAAAACTACAAAAGTTAACGCACCGCTTACATATACATACAAACTCTAACATATACTTACATACTCAAATATACTCGAAAGGTGCCAAAAGCTCTTCAGAGGGTTTATAGTAGAATTTTCAAAAAAAAATATTTATTACCTTTTTAGGACAAGTGAATTTTTCATAACATTTAACACAGCACACTTGTGTTTCTTAAAAATCCTTCAAAGGTAATTTTTAAGTGTTTAAAATATTTTCAAGTGTTTTTGATTTTTGGGTTATTTCTTGTAAATTCCAAACACACAATAGGCCTATTATATTTTTTTTTTATTAAAATTTATAAAAATTTTATTAGGGTGCAAGACGTTTAGCTTACCGAAGAAGTAATTAATTAAAAAAATATCACTCTTAAATTTTTATATCTAATTACAGTAAATATATACTTATATGATTATTGGTTTTTATATTAGATGATTTTTTTCTAGTTTAATTAAAATTTTCAAATACAAATATATTTAATAGAATTTTATTTAGTAGAAATAATAAATTGAAAAATACAAATTTTCTTTGCTATTCAATCACAACTAATTATTAAATATAATCAAAAACCTACTATTAATTTATTTTAAAAGGTATAACTGTTATGTAAAAGGAAAATTAAAACAAACAAACCAAAAACAAAAAACAGAGTGAAACACAATTTTTGAAATTGATTTTGCAGTTTATTTATAACTAGAATATCACTGAAGGGGGGGTTACTGGCGAGATTTTTATTAATAAACAGATGATTTGATGATATTTTTTAGATCCATAATAAAGTTTATTAAAATATCCATTAACATTGAAAAAATGTATATATACATGAATCATTATATGGTACAAAATTGAAAAAAAATAGGAGAAAACAAGAATTTTAAAAAAAAGAATAAAATGTTTATTCAAGAAAAAGAAGTTGAGAAAAAATTAATTCTGTTAAAAAGTGTCTTATTTTGAAATTCCAATGTACTTTAATGTATACTAAAGGTTTATACATTGGGTGTGGTACCGGGTGTTAATACCTCAATAATATAACAAATTGCGAAATACTTTAAAATCAAATTAATCAATAAAATCTTGATAAGTGTCAAAGTGTCATCCTAAAATATATATATTGGTATAAGTATTGATTTTTTTTAAGGATAATTTACAAAGATTATGAAAAAGAAAAAATTTTTTTAGTTAGAGCAGATCTGAAAAAAAAATATTTAAAAAAAAGAATAAATAATGATACTTGATCCAATCAAGTATCAGATCAAAGAGAATTTTTATGTTTTTATTTTGGTTGGCAGATCAATATTTCCTTCAACTCAAAAATAATAATTAATTAAGAATTGGTAGGTCAGTCATGGTATTATAAAATGCGATAAATCAAAACATTTATCAGAGTAAACAAACCAAATACATTCCTTAAAGAATGTTAACTCCATTAAAATCATTTTTATTCAGATTCTTTTCAGCTTAAAAGTGGATGGGTAACTTTTATATATTTTTCTCAATAACATAGACATATTAAGACTAATTATTAAGATTGTTTAGACATTTTTTTTCTTTTAGTCTCTTCTTCTTCTTCTTCTTCTTCTTGTGTGTTAGTATTTTAACGAAAAAACAACTAGAGTTTAAATTTTTTTTTATAATCGATAACCAATAATAACAAAAATTAATCGATCTTCTTTTCTATTATTTAACTTTGTGAAGATAATAACACCATTAAAAAAAAAATACATCTAATTTATAATTGAAGAATTATTAAAAAAAAATATCATTTGTTTGATCCAAAATGTTGTTGGGGATTTTTATAATTGTAAATAAAAAAACTGAAAAGAAAAAAATTATTTTTTCACTATAAAAAATTCGCAAGCCTTTTAGAAAGTTTTCAGTCTGAAAAAATTTTCAAATACTTTGGGATGATATATGAATCTTCAAACACTTTTCAAAGGGTTTTAAATGGAAATGATGTTGTAAAAGCCTTAAGATTATATTATCAGCTTAATTCATTGGAACTTTTTCAAAATTAATTCACCAAAATAAAGGTCTGTTTTCAATGATTTTGTATTTAATAGTGTATAATTAATTAAGGTTATTTTACAATTTTTAGTGATAAAATAGAGTTAAAATGATATATACAAATTATCAGGAATATATTTTCAATACTATGATAATAAACGTTAGAAAAAAAAACTTCTCAGGAGAAAGGTGGTTTTTTACAAACAAGTTATATATGGTAATTTTTTGAAAAGGTGGGTAAGATAATCCCATATAATAGGATTGGTTCTATAATATTGGTTATATTAAATGATAATATTGATTAATTTATCATGTTATTTTGGAAAATGAATTTTTAAAAAAAAAGTTATTTTTTTTCAAAAGGTTAAAAGATTGTAAATTTAATCAAGCCAATCAAATGAAGGGTATTTGATTTTTTCCTTGTCTAGGATCTTGAAAGAGTTGGAAAAACTTAACATTAAAATACATTCTGAGAAATAACGTCCAAATTGTATATTTTTTTGAGATAATCCAAAAAGCAAACTCTCTATTTTCAAAATTCTTTTTAATTGTTTCATAGGTTAATTCAAAAAATAATCCTAAAATCTTACATATTCGAAATTCATTTAGTAATATATTGATGTTATAATTAATAAACCGTCCTTTTAAAATACTCATCAGTGCCACCACCAAATATCAACTGTCAAAAAATATACTATAAACAAAAAATATCATAAAAGTTACAAAATTTTGACAATTTTCTGTTCGAATTAAAAAAAATTTAGTTAATTGACTGAAAAAATAAAAGTGTTTTAAAATTTGTTCGAAAAACCCTTTGTCATTGAATTTCTTAACATCTTTACAAACCACCAAACCACATATAAAAAAAAAAATCAAATAATAAACACTTCCCTTCATTTGACCTAAAAATTCAAAGAACAAATTCTAAACACCTCAGTTAATCTTCAAGAAGTCAAAATAATTTTATATATTTACAAAATTGATGATATTTTTCAATTTTTATTTCCATTTGAAATACAAATACGTTTAAATTTCAATTCAATTTGTTTTTCACAAATTAGTCTAGATGATACTATTTAGGAAATCTAACTTTCAGTGATGAACATAAAATATATAAGAAGAATAATTTCTGTTTTAACTTTGTTGGTCACTACAATAAAGTCTAGCATATCTATTCTGGCAAAGCAAACATAAATATTTATGAACAAAGGCTGAGAAGTGTTTGAAAAGATTTTACCCAGACTATCAGAGTATGTTTCAATTAAATGGATCTATGTTAATTTTCTTATTTATTTTCGAATAGTAATTGACACTATAAAAAAACAACAAAGAGAAATTTTTTTCCAAAAATTATCAGAGAATAGATCGATCTTGAACTGAAACATCAAGATCCACACAAAAATGTATCGTAAAACAAATGATAAAAGATCAATATTTTGAGAATAATTTGGAACATAAAAATTTCAAAAAGAAGAAATTTTTTTTTTTAGTTATTTCTAAATTCTTCTAAAATTTTCAAAATGAAGGTGAAAATTATTTCCAAAAAAATAATAACAGATATCAGTTAAATAAACAAGAACCAAACTGGGGTTAGCTCTCTTTCTTAAATCAAAAAAAAACAAAATAGTTTCAAAATGAGAAAAAGGATTATATGAAATAAATATATGGTGTTTTTATTAATAAAAAAAAAAATTAGTAATACCCCAAAAAAGCAATGCAAAGAAGAAAAAAAAGAAATAAGTGGCAGTCTCTTCTTTTTCTGATTAATCAATTCTTTATCAGATCTCTTAGAACCCCCAAAATTTCGATATATTATGTTTTTATACAAGAAGAAAAATGTTGACAATTCAATATTAAAAATGATGTGTAATCAAAAAACATAAGAACTCAATTATGTTTAAAATTACTTTTAATATCCAAAGATAATTTGACTAATATTTAATTATTTTTAGAAAAATTTAAAGATCTTGAGAAATGTCATTGATAAGACAAACTTAACAATATTATATCAACCACCAATTTCAAAAACAAAGAATTTAATGGTTATTTCTCTTGATTTTGGCATTCATGAAAGAATTAAAAAAAAATGTGTAAATTTTTCAAAAATTTGTGAAAAATTGTGGCTTATTGTGATTTTTTATATTTTATCTTTTTTAAGAAAGAATGATACTTTGAAAAACCAAAAAACACGCCACAACCCAGAAAAAAAAAAAGATTTAGCTTCAAACTTTTAACTTTCATAAAATTTGATTTCATTTTCTTTTATTTGTTGTAAAAATTATTCTTTTTCATCATGAATTCAAAAAAAAGAATAACCCAACCAATCAATCTCACAACAACAACAACTACAACTAAGAGTAATGTTGACAAGGAACCTGAACGGAAAAGTAAGTCTTTTAAAGTTTTTAATAGCTTTTAACCACATTCCATCGTTCTGAAAACGATTGACATCTAAATTTAGAACCTAACCTGAACTAACCTTTACCAAACAAAAACAATTCCGTTTTGCTTTGTTTTGATTTCCTCCTTGTTTGGATGAAAAAAAAAAATTAAACAAAAACAAACATAACCCAAAAATGATACTAAATTACTGGAAAATTAGCACACATTAATGATTTAAATGACGATCTTTTAATTAGTGTTTTTTCCTATCTCGATCATAAAACTTTGAGCAAAAGTTCACTCACATGTAAGAGATGGTTTAGTACTGCACACGACGAATATTTATGGCACTCTGCTAATTTGTCAAGATGGGGGCTTCGAATCCGAGATAGCGATATTTCCTTTTTATCCAAACAGCACCCCAAATTGAAAAACTTGAATTTAACAAACTCTTCACTTCTTTCAGATATCGGGCTTTTTGCTCTTTCTCATAATTGCAGAAATTTACAAAAAATTATCCTTCGGCTAGGGAACAACCACCGTGTTAGAAGACTCATAACAGACCGATCGTTGTTTTGTTTTGCTAAATATTGTAAACAATTGGTGGAATTTAGATTAGGTAAAACTCACTTTTTCTTCTAATGATTTCTTCTTTCTTTTTGTTCTTGTTTCCCTATTGAAGAATTTTTCCAGTTAAAGAGCAATTTTTTTTTTTGTTTAAATAATCGTTGTGATTTACTTTGTTTTTTCAACTCCCTTCTTCGAATCCAAATTCATCACTTTTTGTTGTAACACTTTGATTTCAATCAATGGTTTATTAAAATAAAGAAGTTTTTTTTTTCATTCTCTTGATGAATAAAATGAAATAAATGAATTTACAAAAAAAAATCAAATACAACTGTTTCACACCAAAAATGACAACTTTTCAGGCTTTATGTTTTCAAACAGTTAATATGTGAGTAATTTTAAAAAAGCGAAACCAACAAGTTTTCAAACGCGGATTTAAAGCAATGAACTAACTTCTATAAACCTATTTTCAATAGGTTTTTTTAAAAAAAACCTTTTTCCCACACTTTATTTTAAATGGACTTTTATTTTTTATTGAATCTTTTTTTTCAACAAAAAATCCATAAAATGAATAAATTCAAAAGAACTGAACCCTCTTTTAAAAAACTGTGATTACCAAATAAGGTTTGATAAAGTTTTAAAATTCTTTTATTAAAATGACATTTTTCCATAACAAATCTCAACATCTTTCTTTGAATCGTATTCCAAGTACACAACCC
This sequence comes from Anaeramoeba flamelloides, assembly GCA_027625915.1. Classification (NCBI taxonomy): domain Eukaryota; family Anaeramoebidae; genus Anaeramoeba; species Anaeramoeba flamelloides. The sequence goes on along the minus strand of JANTQA010000060.1, from coordinate 3,774,066 downwards.
AAACCAACGAATCTCAACAACTTTTTTTGAATATTGTTCAATTACCCAACTCAAACCAACAAAAAACGTCTCTATGAGGTCTTCTTTTTCCTCTGACAATACTAAATCATTACCTCAGCTAAAATAATATTCACAAATCGAGAGTTGCTGTTTAGTTTGGAAAGTAAAAAAAGATGGGGCAATTGTTCGATAATTGTTGAAGAGAAAAGCAAAGTCAAATAGAAAGCATTTTTTATCCCACATATTATTGGAATGCTCAGCCAATAACAAAGTGAGGTTAGATGGGTTCAAAGACTTTGCCAAACTTGAATACCTAAGATTTCAAAAAACTCATAAAAAGGAAAATTCAAGAAAAAAATAAAAAACTTGAAAAGATATTCACTTCAAAAAATCACATGATTTTTACAAAAGCTTTGAGCCTTTCAAACTTTCCAACACTTTTCGACAATTTTCAAAATTTTCAAAACTTTCCAACACTATTCGAGGGGAAAAGATGTATAAGCGAAAATCTTTGTAAAAGTCATGTAATTTTTTAAGTGGATCCTTGAAAAACTAAGTAAAATAATAAAAGAGAAAAATACCAACAAGCTACTAGCTAACATACATCATTAATACATCTGAAAACCATCGACTAAGTTTCAGAAAAACTACTTTCATATAGGCGCAATAGGCTCTGATTCGATCATGGCCATAAAAAAATTAATAAATAGAAGGATCTTTTTATGTTGATTTATTAGTCAACGAGAAGATCAAAAAAGGGCATTTTAATATAAAAATTTTAACATTTTAGCAACCCATTTTTTTAGTAATAAAAACTATATAAAGGAGGGTTTAGTTCATTGCAATATGGACACTTTTTTGGAATGACTGTAATAAGATTGTTTTTCATTGTTTTTGAATTATATTTACAATTTCACTTTTATTTATGTTGTTTATGAAAAAAAAAAAAAAGATTGCTTTATTTAAATCACAAGTGGTAATATATTTTGATCCAATTACATTTATCTTTCATAATGTAGGGTTGGCAAATTAAAATTAGTTAGAGAAAAATAAACTGATTTATTTATAAAAATTCTTTAATTCTCATTTATTGAATTAATAAAATAGTTTCAAATTAAGTAGTTTTCAAAAAGTTTGACCAAAAAAGGTTTTTTAAAAAAGGTCCTGAAAATAGATCTATTTAAGTTTATCAACAATTTCAGAGATACCTTTCAAAACTTTATTGTCAGACGTTTTTAAAACGATTATAAAATGAATTTCAAGAAAAAAAACAAATAAACTCCAAAATTTAATATTTCCTTAAAAAAAATATTGTAAACAACCAGAAAAGAAAAAAAACACTTTAGAAATGATCAGTGATCTTCCCGCTGAAGCTTGATTTATTTAAAAATTACTTGTGTCAAATAGAGAATACCGCCAATCAAAAACATTCTGAAATATGAGGAATAAAAATAATAAAATAATATTGAACCCGAAAAATAACAACACAAATTACAGAAATCAAATATATTACATATATTACACATAACTTAACTTACATAACTGTTAAATTCGAAATAACAAAATTTAAAATTTATCTTAAAGTTTAATAAGGAAGCGACAAGTGGCTCTTGGGACAATTTTACTTTATAATTGATTTTATAAAGATCTTGTTTTTATTTTTTCAACTCTTTGTTTTGAAAGAGAATAATATTTTGTGGAAATTGAACTAAAAATTTTTCGTTTATTAATCGGAGAAACTGACAATAATAACAGGAATTTCTTATATTAATAAACTTAATAATTTTTTTCTTCATTTTTCAAGAAATTGATTTTTTTGTTCGATACTCAAACCAAATTAATTTTTTCCTTATATATTTACAGCTATTTTAAAAAAGTGAGAAATTTTTTTTTTTTTAAAGATTTATTGGATTCAAACTTTTCTAAAGTTTTCTGTTTTAATACAACGTGAACTTTTTTAAAAACTTTTTTTATGTTTTCGACAGACATTTTAAAAAAGGGAGGACTCAACCTTTGAATTTGAGGTAGAGGTTAGATTGAAAAGAAAATTATGTTTTAAAGTAAAAGTCTTTGCTTTTTTAAAAAAAAAAAACTTTAAAAAAGTTTTAATTTTCACAATCTAAAAATGTTTTAAAAAAAGCTCATACTTTTTGAAAGAAAGCCCACACCCTTTTAAAGAAAACCTATACAAAAATAAAATCTTTTTTTTTTTTTTTTTTTTTTTTTTCTTCCTGATTAAATTACTAATTATTTATTTTTAAAATAAACAATATGATGATAAAAATATAACCATTACCATATATTAAACACAAATTTAGGTGCATGTGATCTTATTACGGAGAATGGAGTTGGTATTCTTTTTCAAAATTGCCCTAACTTGGAAATTGTAGATCTAAGTTATTGCCAATTACCAAAAATTCCTATTACGATCACCAAATTAAAGAAATTAAAAACATTAGTGATGACCTTTAATAGAATAACTGTTTTGCCCGATTTCATTGGAGAAGTTACAAGTTTAGAAAAATTAATTCTCAGATATAACCAAATCAAGACTTTACCCAAAAGCATTAAGAATCTAACAAATTTATCTGTATTAGAATTAGGTAATAACAATTTAAAAAAGTTACCAAAAGAAATTTCCTATTTAAAAAAATTGAAATATTTATTTGCATATTCAAATCAAATCTCAGAAATCCCAGAGACGATTAGTGAATTGGTTAATTTAAAAGATCTCTCATTACCGGATAACCAAATAGTGGAATTACCAGACTGTTTTGAAAAATTACAAACATTGGAAGTACTCAGGCTGAATGGAAACAGGATCCAAACCTTACCCGAGAGTATTATTTATTTAAGAAAATTACTCATTTTAGAATTGGGCGACAATTTAATCGAAACGCTACCAAGCAAAATTAACATGCTGATTAATTTGAAATTTTTAAAAATATACAATAACAGACTAAGCTCCTTAAATACAAACATTGGCGATCTCAATCAATTATTGGTCTTAAACATCAGTGACAATTATATAACAGAACTTGGCGATAGCTTTTGCGATCTAAAAACATTGAAGGACTTTTCCTGTTATAACAATAGACTTGAATATTTGCCGGAAAATTTCGGTAACATGATTAATATAAAAAAATTAGATCTGCATGGCAATAGGCTGAGAGAAATACCGCAATCGATTTGCCTTTTAAAAAATCTCAATGAATTATGGCTTGGATTCAATCGTTTGATTTATTTACCAAAGGATTTCACCAATTTATCCAATTTAGAACAGCTAGGTTTAAACGATAATATGCTGCAATATTTACCTCAAAATTTTAGTAATATACAAAATTTAAAAATGTTTCATCTCCAAAATAATAAAATCTCTGAAATTGATTTTAAAGAAATAAAAAAAATTCCAAAATTATCCTCTTTTATTTTCCACAATAATTTAATAAACGAAAAACACAACGTACAAAATAGAAGAGTAATACAAAATGGCCTGTTTAATTTAATACACCAGGCATTTTCCAATATACCTGGCAAAGGCGGAAGGGTTTCCACTCATCATAATTAATTTATTTATTTAGATTTTACTTTATTTTTATTTTTATTATTACTTATTCTTTGAGTTTTTTTTTTTTTTATTTGAAAATTTAAAATCTGGATTATTAGAATTTTATTTTTAAAATTAATACTTTAAAATAAAATTATTTTTTAAAAACTTTATTTTTTTTTTTTACAAGTGTATTTTTTTTTGCTTTTATTTGTTATTTTTTAATACTGATCCACAGTTTTCCATATACATATATATAAACTCTTTTTCAAACAAAAGAGCACACCTCCCAAATAATCAATACTATTGAATTTGATTGTTAATAAGAAAAATACTTCTTGGTGATTTTCATTTTAATTATTCTTTTTTTCGTTTTTTCAATTTTTTATTTATAGATATTGAACAGTTGGAAAATGAAAAAACAAGATAAGAAGAAACCAATTTGGAAATAATCTGACAGTATAAAAATTGAAACAGTTTAAGTTTGATTTCGAATGAACTCTATCTAGGAATTTTGAAAGACCATTATTGGGTTGATGTGTGGAACAAAGAAAAGAAGAAAATATTGAAAAAAAACAATTTCAACAAAATATACAGATGAATTGCAGCTTTAGATTGAATATGAGACTTTAAAGAACAAAAGTTTGATTTAGTAAAGAGATATCAATAAAAAGTTTAGAACTTTTTCCCAATTCAACTTGTTCAACGATTTTTATTGATTTTATAATTGTTTTTTCCCCTTCAATTTACAAAACAAGATTTCAACGCATTTCAAAAAAGGGCACATCAATTTTTAAAATATTGAATTTTAATTTTAATTATTTTGTTTTAATGAGTTTTAAAAATTCAGTTGAGTGTTTTTTTTTTAGGTTTTGAAGAGTTTCTTATATTTTAGAATGATACTACAATAAAATTGATTCAATTATTAATAATTCTTGAAATTATACTGTAAGTGTTTCTTTGAAATAGAGTTTATATATCTCTTAACACCCCATATTTGCCCAAATTTCATCAAGTTTAAACAAAAAGATTTAAAATGATATTAATAGACTAATATATATATATATATATATATATATATATATATATTCTTTTTTTGTCTTTAATCCAGATTTGAATCTAATAAAAATTTAAAATAGTTCACAGATAAATTATTTAGGTTATTATGTATTTTTTTTTGAAATTCGAAAAATAAATAATAATTATTCATTTTTACATTTGTTTTTGCCATTTTTATTTTTTTTATTAAATTTTCAAATAAGAAATTTTATGACAACAATAATAATTCAAAACCCAATAACTTGATTTATTAATAATAAACATCAAATAATCTTGTTAATTTTATGATAAAAATAATAAATAAAAATAATATATTACTGAGAAAAATTCTTTTTATTTTTGATAAAATTTTAATCAAAATTTAAATCAAGAAAAATAGAATTTATTTCTTAAGGCCAAAATTAAAAAAATAATATTAATAACTTTCACAAATTAAAATTTAGACAATCGAGGTAAACTTGAAAAAAAAAAAAAAATGCAAAATAATTTCATTTAGTAAATTGGTATAAATTAAAATAAAAAATGTTTTAATTGATATGGCAATCAAACTTAGATTATTTTTTAAAAAGAAAAAAAAAACTTTTAAAAATTATTCAAAGATAATAAAAGAATATTAGAAATAAATAATTTTTGTTTTTGAATTAGGTAAAAAATTGAAAAAAAAAATTTGTCAAAAATGAATTTTGTAATCTAAATTAAATCGAGATATTGGAAAATAATTTTCGATTGAGAAAATATTATTTAATATTAATATTTATTTTATGTCTAGACTATAAAAAGTTAAAAATCAACAAAATCATAAAAATTAAAAAAAAAAATCAAATATTAATCTGAATCTAATTGTTGACCAAATCATTTAAATTTTAAAAATCCTGTTAAAAAAATTTAAAATTATACAATGAAAAAAAATATTATTTGTTTTTAAAATTTAATAGTTAATTTTTCATTTTAAATTGTTAAGACTCAGTATATATATATAATGTTATTGGACGACAATCAATATATAAAACAAATTTTTTTATGTGATATCAAAATATCTTTGGTAATGAATAAATTGTTTTAAAAGCTATTTTAGGCAATATTGTTTTACAAAGGACGGAAAAACTTTCCAGTATAATATGATGTGTTTTATTCCTTAAATTTAAGAACTTTTTGATATATAGACAAACTTTTCAAAAAATAATTTTATTTTTTTTTTTGACAAAATTTTGATTTGAAAAATAATAAAATCACAATAACCAAAAAAAATTTTATAAATGTTGAAAAAATTTTTTTCAAGTTATTTTTTTATTTTAGAGAACTATACTTTTTTTACTTATAAAAATTTATTTCTAAGATAATTGTTTATACAATTTATATCCAATAACACTTTGATAACATTTCAAATTAAAAACCTTATTTCAAAGGCAATTATGATATTTGTGGTTCTAAGGGATATAATGCTTTAAAAGACATTTTAGAATCGCTTTATAAAATATATTTTACAATTAATATTTTTTGACACCGATCAATCATTTTTTTTAATTTTCATTATTTTACAACAACTCTCATAACATTCATATTAATTTAATTTGATCTGAAATAATAAAAGGAAGAGTAACACAAAAGTAGCCATTAGAATTATTTCCATTTAAAATTATTATTATTAGACAGACAAATAATAAAAAACAAAAAAAGATCTTTATTTTTTTATCTTCCTTAAATGATTTCTTGCTTTTATGATTATTGGAATTATTTTTCGTTGGGTTTTATTAATTTTTGTTTTTTTGATTTGGTTGGTAGTAATTGTTTTTATTTGAATTCTTTTTTTGTTTTTTTCTTTCTCTGGACAGTCCAAATTTTGGAGTACATTGTTAAGGTATGTTTAAAAGATATTATTTTTTTTTGATTTTTTTTTTTAAAAAAATTTTTAATTGCATAAAGCCTTCACGAAAAAACGTTGCAAACAAGAAATAAGAAAAGAAGGGACATAATAGAAAGGATAAGATGAATAGAAATCAATTACTTTTTATCTTTTGTTAACTTCTTTTACCATCTTAAGCATCATATACATTATTAAAATCATGAAACTTCCTCGAATATAATTTTGGATAAAAATTACAAATTTGATCCATAATTTATGGAATTTATCTTGCAATTAGAAAACATAAACTCCATTTCAAAATAATTAACCCATTAAAAATCAAATTTTGAAAATATATATTTTTATAAATTGAAGTTATCTATTATAATAAAAAAATTACTATTTTTAATATTCAGTTCTATTCACCATAAATATTTATTTTTCTTCGTAAAATAAAATAAAAAAAAGTAAAAAAAGTAAAAATTATACCATTAGCTAAATTTCAAAAATAGGGGCAGATTTTTTATCAGAAAAAAATTTTTTAATTGTTTTTTTTTTTTTTTAAATTAATATATTTTACTAAAGTGTTTAGAGATAAAAACCAAAATAGATTAATAAATAAAAATGTAGAGTAATCATTTTATTTTTTGAACGACAAATGATAAAAAAAAAAAAAAATATAATAAAAAAGTTTGCCCCTAATTTTGAAATTTGATTAATAATTATTTATTTATTTATTGTGAGAAAGGAGTAATCAAAGAAAATTTACTAAATAAAAAAGAGAAGAAGAAAAATAATTAAAACATGAGAGTAAAAAATATTATATCATTTACATTACCAAATTAAAAATTATCCACGTCCTGAAACAGGAGGAGTAAAAACCCGATAGAAAGATTATTAATAATAAAATTCCACAAACTGTGAATTATAAATCAATATTCCATGACTCCGAAAAGTGGGGGTACTGTGTACCTGAATTTGTATATTTTTTTAACTATTTTAGGAATTTTTTATTTTCATTTTTTCTTTATTACCTTAAGTTTTCTAACCATAAGAGCTTTGATGAAAAATTCTCGACAAGAAAAATTTGATTAATATTATGAAATTCAGTTAATAAGAAGAAAATATAATATTGGGGTATTAATATTATTTTTTTATTTGATCTTTTTCTATAAATATCTTGTATCAAAAAGACAGACGTCTTTTTTTTACTACCTGACTTGAATAAATTAATTCATTTTTATTGGATATAATATTATAATTTTAGTAATCATACTGATGATTAAATTCTAAATGTGAAAAAAATTTGACTTCAATTTCAATATTTATATTGAACAAATTTAGTTATCAAAGAAGAAGGTTTAAATTTGTTACTGGGTTTTTAAAAGGAAATTCATAATAAAGTGTTAATTTTTCCGGTTTATAATTGGAATATTAGTATTTTGAGTAACATAGGAAAATTGTGACATTGATGTGATTTATATTCTATAAAGGAAGAAGCACATTTTAAATTTTTTCTTGTTTTATTCAAAGTGCTGAACGAGTACATTTGTAATTTTAATTCAAAGTTCTTGTGTTTTTTATATTGGTTTGGTTGTTGTTAAATCTAACAAATATTCATTTTACAGAGAGATCTAAGAAGGAATATATATCATAATTTTCCTAAATTTACATTCTTTCTATTAAAAAATGAAAAAGAGGGAAGCTAAAAATCAACTTTTTAAAAAACTTATACTTAAAAACCATTTTTAAAATCCTTAAATACTGTAAAGTCTTTCTATGTTTTTTTTTCTTTTATTTCTGAGAAAGTTGAGAATGTTTTAAAAAAATGATTTGGAATGCCAAAAATAAGAAATATAAAAATTTTGGATGAATATACCCTTTTTATTTTAAAAAAAAGAGATTTTTGAATGATATTGTAATTGATTTGGTAGTGTATTAAATCCAAGAAAATTCCCGATTACCAAACATTGAAAGATCATTTTTTCTCGATTAACACAATATTGTTTTTTTATTTTAAAAAAAACTGATTATTTTTGCAAATTTTATTCCCAAAAGATCCTTTTATGAAAAATTCTTCAACATATTTCCCACAAAATCCCAATCCAATTTCTTATTATATAAAAAATAATGTTTTGATAGAATCAATCAAAACAAAAAAAAAAAATAGCAAAAAAGTAGGTTAGGTTAGGTTTTGAGAGAAACAATCTAACCAAAAAGAATTTTATCAAAAAAGCACAAAAAAATATTAAGTACATATGGGATGAATAATGTTTTCCCGACAAGCAATTCGGGGAGACACCTCCTCTTAGTTATACTGGATGTATTTAATTCAAGCAAAAACAAAAAGAACCATATTTAAATTAGAAAAAACCACAACCACTTTGTAATAATTAATACAGTTGTTCCAGAAACAACTGTGAAAATTGAGAAATTGATTTTCTTGTGTGAAATTTTCTTGTGTATAACAAATAGAAAAACGGCCATTAAAGCTGACCATAAACCAAAAATTTATAGTAGAAGATTAAAAATAAGTTATCCATTTTTTTAGGTCAAATAAGAGGAATTAAAAACTCTCCCCTTAAATATTACAGTCAGTTTCACTTTTATGGCAAAAACTTTCAACGAAATTTAAGGCACAAAAAAATCTCAAATTAAGGCACAAAATTTGGAATTTTTTTTTTTTTACAATTTATTTTTACTAGAATTTGAATTTTGTGCCTTAATTTGATATTTTTTCTATGCCTTAAATTTCGTTGAAAGTTTGTGCCTTAAAAGTGAAACTGACTGTAAAAAAAAGTAATCCATTTTCATGGTTTTGGAAATTAACTAAACAAATTTATTAAAAAACCTGCATTAATGTAGATTTTTGATTTTCAATATTGTCAAAATATCTTGTTTTAAACAATTCAATAAACAAAGATCGAAGAATACTTTCTCGGGTTTCATGATTTCGATGATTTCTTGTATTGAGAAAATTGAATTTTTTGTCTTTTGTTTTTAACAAAAAAAGACTACAGTGATCAAAATAATGCGTGCACAACGACTATAATACGTGTTTCAAAATATTATCCGTGCTTTTTTTTTATTCTTGTACCAAGGCAACATCCAATCTACTACCAAATAGTATACCTGGGCCCAAATCAATTTTGAAAGTAAAGTACTGGTTATTTTCAGTAAAATTTAAATTATTAATGCAAATAGTTGAAAAATTTCCATAATTCTCGATTTTTTGAATTTTTTGTTTTTTTTGATTGATAAAATTTTCAAAAAAATTAACTCTATTTTTTGAGATAAATTTTCCAATTTGATCCTTTATTTTTAGAATTTCTTTTTAAATAATAGAACTTTAAGAAACCACTACCATATTTTTTTCGGGTTTATTATTGGTTTCTTTGATTGGTTAATGTATAGGTATTCTATAACAAAAAAACACGCTTTTTATTTGGAAACACGCTTTATATTTTTTTGCACGTTTTATTTTGACTACAGTAGAAGGAAGAAAAACTTGAAATGTTAATCTTATAATTGAATTTGCGATTTCTATTTCAAAAAACACAATTTTATAATAGACAACCAATTTCTATGTCTTATAACGTTTTATGATAGATTTGGAAAGTATTGTAGAGTTTGTGGAGAAAAGGTAACAATTTAGGTTACTCAAGGATCAAATTACATTGGCGTTACTTTCATTTAGATTTGAAGTTAGTGTTATTTATGAAGTATTATTTTTAAATTTAAATAGTCTTGATTATTTTTGTTCTCATTTTCATAGTTTATTAACTTTGGTGTTCGAGTTGAAATATCTTAAAATTTCATGATGAGTTTTAATTGATAAATTGAAATAGTAATATTGTTTTATCTAAATTGATTAAGATTGTTAAGAAGATTTGTTTTAATTTTTCAATGGTATTGTTATTACTTGGGTTGAGGATTATTTGGTGAAATTATATAACGACCTTAAAATTATTGAATAATTTATTACAAATATGATAATTGTTGATTTTTATCGATGTTCATTATTAAGAAATATAAAATAAATATTTAGAAAGTCGAATAAAAATGTACAATCGGGATTAGTATAGTGGTAGAACGTCTGGTTTTCACCCAGTTGGCCCGGGTTCAATTCCCGGATTCCGAAATTTTTTTTTCCTTTTTTTAAATCTTGATGTGTTGAATCTTTAATTGAATAAGTTCAAAACATTTTTTTTTCTCATTACAAAGAATAAATCGATCAACAAAAAATTTTATTTTTTTTTTTTATAAATAAATTTCCGCAAAAATTATTTTGTGAATAATGAAAAATAAACGAGACTATTATGAAAAACTATATAAACTATAGTGGTTTGTAATTATATTTTAAGAAATATAAAACAATTTTTTCAATATATATATTATGATCTGATGATGCCTAAACATTTCATAATAAATTATTTTTGGATTTTTGAAGAATTCCATCCCACAAAAATTACTAAAATTAGAAAATAAATATCAAAATAATAGATCTTTTCTACAAACTTGAATATCAATTTTAAACTATTGAATTTTGAAGAATAATAATATTGACAGAAAAATGAATTAAAAATTGTTACTGTTATTTTCCAATTAATAAATGAGAATTTTTATTTCAATTTCCAAAATTAATATTAATTATTACTGCTACAATCAAATTAGCAGAGGAAAAATTTTGTCAAAGAGCTAACTAGGGAAGTTTAATTTATAGTCTAAAAATATCATTTCTAAAAGATGTTGTAGAGATCTTTGGGTTTTCTTCAGCTGAGAAACAGAAAGATAAATATTTTGGGAATGTGAACTAAAAATTTTCATTTTTTAATTGGAAAATAAGAGTATTTCAAAATCTAAGTTATCAACCAATTTTATTTTCTAACAAATATATGATCAAAAATCAATATCTTTTCATTGAAAAATAAAAGCATCAAAATTTTACAAACACTTTTAAAAGGAAATGAAAAAACCGTCAAAGTACCCAATTCTCAAACAAAAATCAAAATATACCTGATTTTTGGTTTTAAATAATTGAATTATGTTCGATCATAAGGTTAACTAGCCCTGAAATTTGAAAAAAAAATCCTATACCAGGTGTGGGCTAGGTATTTTTTTTCTTATCCAATCTATCTTCAACTTGGTATGTGTTATAATAGAGTTTCAAAAAGTAATTTTTTTTCATTTTTTATCTTTTGTTTTCAAATCCAAATTGAAGAGTGTAATACTAATAGACTCTGAATTGTTTAATAATGAAATTTTTGATTTTTTGGGTTGTCAATTGAAATTTTGATTTCCCTTTTACTCAATTATCTCAAAAAATTTCAAAAAAATTTGTTTTGAAAATCAACAAATAAAAACAAGTAATCTTTCAAAATTATGAATAACAACCCATAAATCAACTTTTTTTATTAAATTATTACAAACCTTTTCGTCTTTCACTCTTCAATTTGGATTTCATAAAAAAAGAAAAACAATACAATACCTTTTTACAAACTATTAAACTCTATTAATTATCTGAGTAAGTATAAAATAGAGCAATTAAGAACCAAAATAACAAGTTGCAACACCTAATACAAGATAATCTTTTTTCCAATTTCAATGATTGTAAACCAGAAGAATATCCTTTATTTAATGAAAAATATTCAAATTGAGAAAGGTCTAATCTGAAGATAGGCTTATTCAAGATTACTTTTATAGCAAACAACAAATTTGATATGCTTCAAAGAAGACTGTGACTCAAATCCTTTCAAAATTTAGGTTATTTTTAAGAAAATTCGTATAATTTGTGTAAAACCATTTTTATGATCCAAATTCAAAAAATAACCTCTCAAAAGTTCGAAAATCAAAAACCTCTTCCTCCTACTTACTTTCCTATTGATATGAAAATATTCTACAGTTTGTGTTACTTATTTAATCGTCTTTAAATTAAATAAAATAAACTTTAAAGTAAGCAGAAGCAAGAGGTAAAAAAAAGTATTTTAAATTTATCTTATTTTGTTCAAGAATTTCGAAAAGTTTTTAGATCCATAAATCTTATTTTTAGATTTCCCTAAATCCTCAAAAAACCTTTAAATAATAAATAATTCATCTCTCCTTTCAATACGCATCCTTTTTTATCATTTTTATAAGATTCAATACTTGAATTTCAATTTTCCAGTTCTTATATTTTGATAGTATTGAAATTTACTAACAGATTTTTTAGAAACTTATTAATCACTTAAATACCTCAAGTAATTTGTATTAAGTGCGTTCTCAACAATTGAATTTTCATATAATTTTGATTTCAAAGTAAATCGAAAAACTAAAACAAAAATTGATTTTCTTAATTGAGAAAGGTAAAAATTTATTCCTCTTTCTTTTTTTTTTTTTTTTTTGAAAAGAACTAAAAGATTAAATGTTTTAAAGATGAGTATTTGTGTCTTTAGAATTCATAACAGTTGTTCAGTAACTGCCTAAATTGAAATTATAACAGGTTCAATATAATCAAAAATGATCTTTTGTTTTTGAAATCAAAATATCATTTTTTCTCTCATTGTTGCGAAGGGTGGATATTGTTCCGAAATTTTACCAAGATGGAAATAGATTATAATATGCGTGCTGATGACATTTATCACATTTCAAGTTGCGAACAGGAATTTCACAACAAGATCAAAGTATTTCTTGAGGTAAGAAAATTTACAAAAACAAATTCTTTTGGAAAACAAAAACAAAAAAAAAAAAAACTTTTAGAAACTGAAAAAATTATTTTATTCATTTATTTACTTGAAGAATGGACTTTGTTTTTTTTTCAACTTTACACACACCAAAATAGAATTTAAATTTACTCCCTTTCAAACCACTTTTACATTTTTATATCAACCAAGTCAAATTTTTTTCTTTTTAACAATTCAGCCTTCATGTTTTTCTGTTTCACTTCCTTTTAACTTTTTGATGGAAGATTATTTGTATGTACGATTTCTTTTTGTTAGTTGCAACCCCAATTTGGGTAAGGAAAAAGACAAATGAAGAAAAAATTGTTGACTGTTCTCCAAAATTTCTTTCTACATCCCACAAAAAGGATTTCCTTTTTTTGTCGTTTTCGCCCAATAAAAAACAAAAATTCTTTTTGGTTTTTTTCAAAAGAAAAATAATGCCTTGTTAATTTAATTTTTTTTTAAGAATTCCAGTTGGGAATTTTGTTTTGTTTGATCGTTGTTTGTTCGGCACTAATAACTCATCAATAATTTCACAAATAAAAAAAATCATTCAAAAGCATTTTCAGTGCTTGCCAAAAATTTTTTTTCTTTTTCTTAATTCAAATTTAAGGTCTTTGGAAAAAACACGGATTTCTCGCTTTAGGAACCCATTTCTTTTTTCAAAGTGAAGGTGGCCGACAAGCAATTGTTTTACTGATTAATGATTTATCAAAAGAAAAAATTTTTCGTTCTTTTTCTTTCCGATTTATGTTGGTGGATCTTCAAATTTTTTTATGATAAATTGAAAAAACAAACTTAAAAAACACAGGCAGTGGAAATTTTGTCACACAAAGTTGCAGCCAGCCCTGTACGACCAACAAATCTAAAATAAACCAACACTTTTTTCCAAAAAATTTCTGAGATCAAATTGGGATAATTTCAAAGGTAAATCACGTTAACAAACCTTGGTGTTTGTTTATTGTAATAAACAAAGTAAAAAATAAATCAAAGGAAATCAAACCAGTCTTTCATTTCCTTTGGTACTGCTTTTTTTTTCTCAAACGAATTATTCTTCTTTTGATTTTTTTGTTTGATGCCAAAGAAAATTATTGAATGGGAAAATTAAATACTACTTTCTTTTTTTTTATGTTATCATTTTTATGGGCATAACACACTTTAATAAGTCCAAAAATTTAATAATTCATCTTATCTGTTTCATGAACGGAAATTTGTTTTTTTTCTCTGTTAATTACAGAATTACCAAGAAACTATTATATCCATGATTATAAAGATGATAACATTTTCATTTTTTTTTCAAGTAATTCAAATGAATCGAATTAATTATCAGTTGACAGACACAGAAAAAGAAAGGGTTACCGAGTTTAAGAGCTGGGGTCTTAAACAACAAGATATAGTGGTTCAAATTACCTGGAAATAACAAAATGAGTCCAAAGTACTAACATGACGCAATTCAGATAATAAATTCCATTCCAAAAATTTAGACACACTCAAAATCAAAAATAGGAAAAAAAATCCTAATTTTTTATATTTTCAGATTTATTGTGAAGAACTAAGAGTTAGACACTTAGTCTGGTAAAGAGAGAATTTTTTGAAGTGACTAAATTTGTGTTTTTTTATTCAAAGAGTGACTAAATAGACACAGTCATTAGAAGAGTTTTAAACTCAATTTAGTTTTCTAAAATAACATAAAGAGTCGAAAAAAAAAAAAAAGGAAAAATAAAGAGAGAGAGGGGGTAAAAAAAAAATTATTATTTTTCAAAATATAATACAACATCTGTGTCAAGTTATTTAGTATTAATATTTATATACGTGTAAAATATTTTATCTAAATCAAAATATAAAAAAAAAAGAAAAATTAAAAAAATAAAAATCAATGTTTTAAAATCATCAAAGAAAAAAATAAATGAAGTAGTAAAAAATAATTGAATTGAGAAATCTGAATCATTTTAATCCAAATGGGAGTTTCTGTGCGTGTGCTATTAGAGATTATTTGGATTTGAGCACCTTTTTCCTAATAGCGTGTTGAGCCATATTGGTCAAAAAGAGTTCTATTGTAATATCAATTTTTTATATTTTTTCAAAACTTAATATTAAATCATCTTTAAGTTTCCCATTATTCATGTTTTTATATGGAACCATTTTTATCCAAATAAAAGAAAAAAAAAATAACTATTTAGGGAAAAAAGTGAAATAGGAAAAAAAGTACAACATAATTTTTTAATTGGTAACCTTAATATAACCCGGAAATGAAAAGTAAAATCAATTCAAAGAAGAAATAAATTAACTTCAAAGTATAATCCATTACATTATTATCAATCGAATCAATAAATAAACCCCAAATAAAAATCTATAAAACCTCAAAATTCAATTTTTGAAAAAAAAAGTTTATTTAATCAATTCTCGAAGAAATATCAAATTAGAACCATTCACTAATTGAAATGTTAAAAATTGTTTATGTATAAATTACAATACTCACAAAACAAAAAAATAAATAATTATCAATACTAATAAATTATCGGTGTGTTAAAATTTTTAAAGATGGACTAACAAAAAATGTATTGGATTTATTGTTAAGGGTTAGATGAAACCTCAATTAATCTGTTAAAGAGAGAATTTGCAGAGAGAAAAACAAAAAAAAATACATTAGTAAATTTGTTTAAATTCTATTAAGAATTATTGATCGATCCAATGGTTAGATACTATCAACTAATTCTATTAAAGTTCTTCTATTTTGAACAACTCAACTTTTAACCAAATATCAATCTGTTCGAAAATTTATTTTTGAATAGCTAAACAAGTTAAGTAATTCTAAAAATGAAATGAAAACAAAAAAAACTAAAAAGAAGAAAAAATGATTTTCATATTTTATCAAAAATCAAAATTATTTTCCAATTTTCAGGAAATTGTATTATTGTAATTCTTTTAACTATTTTAGATGTGTGGAAAATTTAGAATTTGAATTTATAATTTAATTCTTTTTTATCAAAATATGATGTGTAATTTAGGAGATCCCAAAAAATAGTAAATTTTTTTTCTAAATTTTTAATAATTAATCAATCAAAGAAAAACCCTGACTTAAAAAGAGTTTATTATAAAAACTATTATTGTGTTCAATCCTTCATTTTATCTTTAAATCTTTTATTAATTTAATTTTACTTTTCAGTTTCAGTCAGGTTTCCAATTAAAAATCATGTTTAATTTTTTTTTTTGTATGTCACTTTTTTTTACAAATGGAAAAACAAATAAATAAAAATCTGTGTGTCCAAAATGATGAAATGAGCGGAACAAAAAAATGTATTGCATTGATTTATTGTTAAGGGTTAGATGAAACCTCATCTAATCTGTTAAAGAGAGAATTTTGAAGTGACTAAATATGTACTTCTAATTCAAAGAGTATCTAAAGATACAGTCATCAGAAGTATTTGAATCTTAATTTAGTTTTCTAAAACAAGAAAGAGTAAAAATAAAGAATTTGTAAAAAAATGATAGAAAGAAAAGAATGAAGAATGGAAAAAATAAAGAGGTTTAAAATAATTATTGTGAGAGACCTGGAGTTTTCTTAGTTTAAATGTATTTGTTGATAGGTTTTATTTTGTCTTGAGCCCCTTTTTCCTAATTGCATATTGAGTCATGTTGGTCAAAAGATATTCTATGGTGATATCATAGATTTCTTTTATGTTCATTTTTATCAATAATTCATCTGTGTTTTTTTTGACTATTATGTTATAGTCAAAACTTTTGATTTTTTTGATTTGTTTTTTCCAGTGTTTCCTGGTTCTCTCATATTTTTCACAGTCCCAGATAAAGTGGTCTATGTCATCAACTTTTTTATTACGGCATGGGCATAATTTAGAATTTACTCCCTTTTCCCATCTGTATATGTATCTATTCAACCCATTACAAAAAGATTTGAGTTTGAATAATGTAGTTGATGATTTCCAGTTTAAGTAGGGAAAAAAATGTATTGCTAAACTTGTTGAAATTACACCAACAATTATTGATCGAGCAAAGTATTAAATATCATCAACTAATTTTATCTGTTTTTTTTCTTTTGAACAAACTCAACTTTAACATTATATCAATCATTGTAAAAAAAAATTTCCGGATCAAACTAAACAGATTACTTAATTGGAAAAAACGGAATGAAAACAAAACAGAAAAGGAGAAAAAATGAAAAAATGATTGTACAATTCAAAATTATTTCGAAATTGAATGAAAAGTGTAGTATTGTTACGCTTTCAACTGGTTTAACTGTGTCCAAATTTTTGGAATTAAGTTTCCATTCAACAATCATAGATACTCATAAAGAATTAAGATGATAAGTGTTCTGAAAAAGAAGGAGAATAATTTCCTTTTTTAAATTATGATCCTTTTATTGAGAGTAATGAAATCCCAAATCAGATGTGTGTCAGTGCTTTGTATCGGAGCAAAATTTTAGATCAAAGTGATTAATTAGAAACCATTTTACAGTCAAAGGGTCCCAGTTGTTATGAGTGAATTATATGCGTTTAAAGGGTTTGAATCGATATTAGAAGAAAAAATTAATTTTGGAAATTTCAAAATTGAAATCATTTTTTCACATTTTTATCACATTTTTTCTTTTTCGATTTTTTTTTGAAACATAACTTAATTCTTTTGCAAATTTTTTTTAACTATGGCAAGACCTCTAATCGCTTGGCAAAAGCGTGTTATTCTCATGCTATTGAAACAGTGAAAAAGATTGTAGAGAAATTATATTGATTTCTATTGGAATTTTCTTTTGATCTTCGATCCTGAGATTTGAATAATAAATGTGAAAATTTTTCACTTCATTGTCATTTCCTTTTTCAAATAGAGACCACAAATACCAACACACTTCGTTTGGGGACTTGATTTCTAAAAGAAAAGTCTGGAAAATGAAGTGAAAATTGTTTCCTATTTATTATTCAAATACCAGTAGAAGTTCAAAATGAAAATTGTTGTTTTTCTCTATATTTACCGTAAGAATTTGAGTTTTTCAATTTTTTTGAAAATCTATTGATTTATTAGTTTTATACCAGCCGTATATCAACAATTCTTTGAGATGTATTATTCTACTTATTTCTTATTTGTTCTTCAAAGGTCAATTATAAAAAATTTTTGATATTTGAAAAAAAAAAATGTTTTTTTTTGGATACCTCTTTGACTGAAACAAAGTTTAGATATATACCCTGCATATTATAGATAAAATTCAAAAGAAAGCAAAACAGAGAAAGAATACACACCAAAACATCGTATTATTGTTATTGGTAAGTAAAAGAGTTAAGATACATGATTTTCTCCGGATGAGTTCATCATTGTTCTAGATAACTTCAAAAAAAAAAAAAAAAGAAGTCAATAGTGAAGACCAAAAGGTAAAAGAAACTATTTCAAATCTTATACTTATCCGGCAAGCCTTTGCATAATAAGGTGTATGTTTAGGAGAGTAATATGTTAGAATTATAAAAGCCATTTAATACATATACAAGCCTTTTTTAATGGTGAAAAATATCAAGAAATTATTCAGAACAAAAATTTCCCTCGAATTTCATCAAAAAAATAATAATAAATATTTTTTTCTCCAACAATACAATACCCCAATTACTCACATCACAATATTTACAAACCTTTTTTAGATAAACTAATTTACCAATTCTTTATTAATCTTCTAAACCACAGAATTTAAATCATCACAAAAATCATTATTCTGGATTATTAAAAAGGATCCTTCATAACATTAAAAAAAAAAAATAATAAAGAGTTCAATATTTCTGCAATTTAATAATGAAATAATCTTTACCTTCAAATTATAAATAATTCAATTGAATGTACCAAGTTAAGATTATATAAAGTTAGAAAATACTTTTAGAAGATAAACTCATCATTAAAAATTTTTTTGCACATTTTTTGAAAATTAAATATTTTGTAATATTTGTGAATTGATATTAAAAGAAAAGTATCCGCATAACCAAATTGAATTCAGAAAATAACCTTAAGGTAAATATAATTAAGCTATCCTCATTTTAATTTTGTTAAACATAAATTTAAAATATGTGTGTATTTTTAACCTTTTGGAAACTTTTTTTTCAAGAGTAAATTTCAAAATTGAATTTCACATTAACAAATTCTTTCAATAGATCCTTCTTTTTGAAGTTATAATATAAAATAAAAGATCTAGGTTAATGTCCCAAAAGGAGGCTTTAAAGAAAAAAAAAGATGATAAATCTCAAAGTTCGAATTTCCCTGTATTTAAACATAAAATGACAAATTTGAAATTTCGAGAATCCCTTTTTTTTTGATCTATTCTCAAATTGTCTTACTCTTCTTGTTCAAAATCAAACGGAAAAGTGTATTAGGTAATTTTTAATTTGCTTTTCAGAAAAAAAATCAACAAAATACCGTTCATAAATTAACTTGAATTCAGAAAATTAAGTTTAAAAAAGTATAAAGATCTACAAAACTTTCTATAAAAAAATTCAATTAAGCCAAAAAAATAATTTTAAAAAACAAAATTTTTTGACATTCTTTTAAAAAGTCTTACCTTCACAAACTAAACTTTTAAACGAGAGATATATATTTTTTAGGAAACAGTAAATTTTTGAACTTTTTCTAACTTTTCAAGCTTTTTTGAAAATTTCAATTTTATTTTTTTGATAATTTTGAAAATTATACTATTTAATTTTGCTAAAACTAAAACCATTTCAGAAATAATTTTTCAATAAGAAAATTAATCTATTTCCATTAAATATGGATAAACATCTAAAAATCACAGTTTTTTATATTTTTTCGGATTTATTGTGAAGAACTAAGTGTTGGCAACTTAGTCTGGTAAAGAGAGAATTATGAAGTGACTAAATTTGTATCTCCTAATTCAAAGAGCATCTAAAATAGACACAGTCATTAGAAGACTTTTAAACTCAATTTAGTTTTCTGAAATATCATTTTTATATTATTTTCATTTTGAACTTTCAAGAATTAAGAAATTTTTTTTTCTCGTTTCAGATTTTCAATCAAAAAAAAAAAATGATACCATGTTTGTTCAAATAATTTTTATAAAAAAAAACAAAACAAATCAGAAAAAAAAAAATTATTTGCGTTTAAAATCTTTGTAGATATAATATATTTTTCAAACAAAAATAGCAAGGTATAAATTAAAATAAAAAATTAAAAAAAATAAAGATAAATAGAAAAAAGAAAAAGAAAAAGAAAAAGAAAAAATAAAGATCCGATAAAAACAATTATAATAATAATAAAAAAATAAAAATTAATAATAAAATAAAAATTAAAAATTTAATAAATCAAAAAAATAAAAATTTTATAAATCAAAAAAAATAAATAATTTTGCTCTCTTAATTCCCCTTCAAATAATTAAAATAGAAATGGTATGTACCTATCAAAGAATCATGTTTATTTGATCCTGACACTTTATCTTCATTATTTTTAAATATTCAAGAGATTTATGAATCCCAATCCAAAATTCTATCTGCCATTGAAGATTTGAAATATGACACAACACAGATTAGTGATAAGATCATTAGTTCTGTGTTTCAAAATTTCCAACCAAAAAATTTTTTATATTTTATTGAACATTATGATAAATCTGTTGATTTATTTTATCGGTTAAAATTGGGGAACTTAAAATTCCGAAAGTTAACACAAAAATTGGAAAAGGAAACCGAGCCTGATCAATTTTTAGATTATTTTGCTTTACCGTTATCATTGATGTTTCAATATTTGGGGAATTTAAAGTCAATAAAATATCATACGGATCCAGAAAAGGCCGACTATGAAAAATTAAATCAAATCTATGAATTGGTTGTGCCGCTGGTCAACGCGGCAAGGCCCAAGTTATATATCTATGACAATCAGCAAAAACTGAAAAAGCTTTCATCCAAACTCGAAGGATACCCAAATGAATTAGTGAACCCTAAACGGGTATTGTTGTGGGATGGGAATATTAATAGATTAATTATTCGAAAGTTTATTCCGATCTATATCTTTATTTTTAATGATCGAATATTGTTAACAAAATTAAACAAAAAAAAGCAACGGTATCACTTCCAATCTGAAATTTCATTATCTTTTTCCATGATTGCAGATCTCGAAAATTCCAATAATAACAAAAATACAAACAGCAGCGACAATAGCAATAATGGCAATAGCGGCAATAGCAACGAACTGAATAATAACCTTCAAAAAAATGGTATTGAATTTTTCATTCGGAAGGATAATGAACGGTATATGTTTTATTTCCAGGAGAGGAGCATTAAATTGCATGTCATGAAAAAATTGCTCGATGTTGGAATCAAAATTAAAGGCAATCAGCAATTGACCACGGAGGACATTAAAAAAAAGAGAATGCAATTGTCGCAACAGGAAAGCAACACAAATTTGGAAATTCAAAAGGAAATACCCTTTGGCAAAAAAACCAACATGGAAAGAAGGGCGCATGCAATTAATGAATTAATTGAGACCGAAAGGGAATATTTAAAGGATTTGAATACCATCCAAATACATTGGTATAACCCAATGAAAGAGAAGCAATATGTGGATCCAGAAGATTTGAAAAGAATCTTTTCGCACATCCTGATGATCACAGGGGTGAACACACAAATTCTGCAGCAATTGGAAGAATTGAGAGGAGAGAAAACAGAAATCGAAGACGTTGCAAAATTAAATGTTGGCCTGATCTTTCTTAATATGGCAGATTATTTAAAGGCCTATACCGAATACTGCACCAATTATGACGACGCTGTTGAAATTGTTTTCAAAATAAGGAAAAACTCCAAATTTGAAAAATTTGAAAAGGATCGTGAAAAAATCCCACAAGTTAAAAAATTAAGCTTATTGGATTTTTTGATAAAGCCTGTGCAAAGGGTGTGTAAATATCCTTTAATTATTAAGGAAATTTTAAAGGGAACTGAAAAGACTTATGAAGATTACCCAGACCTTGCCAAGTCTTATACTAAACTTGAAAAAATCGCGGCCTATGTCAACGAAAAAAAAAAACTAGTCGAAAAAAAAAAATTTATTTTGGATTTAAATACTAGAATTTCTGGTCTAGATAAAGTCATACAATTAATTACACCCAAAAGGAAATTCATCTGGGAGGGTGTTTTGAAAAAAAAATCCGTCAAAAGAATCCAAGAAAGAAACTTTTGGCTTTTTAATGACCTGTTGCTATACGCTAAAAGTGCACGTGGGAAGGGCAAATTCCAATATAAGGGCCACATCAAACTCTCTCATGCAATAATTCGAGAACCAAAAAAAGAAAAAAATATGTTCCCTTTCCAATTAATCCCTTACAATAGCCAAAAGGTTTATACAATTTATTGTAAATCAATTCAACAAAAAAAAAAATGGGTTAAAAAAATTACAGAATTAATAAAAGATTTGGAAGAATTAGGAATAACACCTGGCGGTTTATTCTAAATTTATTTATGTGTTTATATATATTTATTATGGGTATATATTCTTTTGATTATTTGATTATTTTTTTTCCTTTATTTTTCTATTTATTTATTTTTATTTTTTTTTTTTTTTTATATTTGGTTTATTAATCAACTAATTTTGGAAGGTATTTTTAATTTTTCTGACAAGAATTAAAAATAAAAATAAAATTATTTTTTTTTTTTTTTTAATTTAAAAATACTAAACCTTTTTTTGTCAATTTGTATGTATCTAAAAATTAATGAATAAGATTAAATAATTACTTAAATAGGAGTTTAATATAAATTATGAAAATACCAGAAAAAAGAATAAAAAAAAAAAAATTAATTTATTAAAATGATAAAATCAATTTAAAAAAGAAATTTAAACTATTCCAAACCCATAATAAGGATTTTAGCAACTTTTTTTTTTTTCCATTTTTCAAAATTTTAAAATTATTCTGTATATGGTAGAATTGTTTTTTTGTCAAGTAACGAAAAAATAACATTTCCGATCTTTAGAATTTTTTATTGCAATTCCGTTACTAGTCCAAAAAATGGTTGACAATTTTTCAAGTTCAAGTTGAATTTTCGACTGATCTAAAACAATTGATGTAGTTTTTGATTTTTTTGTTGTAATTTGAAGGAAAATTGTAACAAAAAAACAGAAAATAATGTGTTGAAGGAAAAGTACGTTACGAACATTATATCTTTTTTTTTTTTTGCACAGTAAAAGTGGTTTAACTTATTTTGAGGATAGTTTATGAATTTTATAATCATTTTCTATTGAGATAAGATGAAAGAAAAGGATCAAATAAAAAGATAAAATGAAAAATAATTTTTAAAATAACAAATCAATTAAAAAATGAATTCATAAATCTTGTGAAATTACAAAATGAAATAAAGAAGAAAAAAAAGATAATGAAATTGAAAATGAAAACGATAAAACTGAAAGAGAAAGTAATAAATCAAAAGTAATAAATCAAAAAACAAAAACAAAAACAAAAACAAAAACAAAAACAAAAACAAAAAAAAAAAAAAAAAAAAAAAAAAAAAAGAAAAAAAAAAAAGAAAAAGAAAAAGAAAAAAAAAAATGATAAAGAAAAAAAATAAAAAAAAATAAATGAAATATAATATCAATTAAGTAAAAATATCATATATTATAAAATTTTAGAAGTTGGAAATAAGAAAATTGATTTTGAATTCTAATGTTATTTCATCTGATATAGACTTATTCATTATATTCTAAAAGAAAAACAATAAAAATGAAATTTTAAAACATTAATAAAAAAGAAAATAATAGATATAATTTTTACTAGTTAAAAAGAATGAAAATTAGGTTTCAGACCCAAAAATAAAATATCAAACAAGTTAAAAAAATTTGATTTTTTTTTTTTTTTTGATAAACACTTAGAATTTTGTAGTTTTGAAATTCCTTTGAATCTTTTATTTTTGTTACAGCCGTTCCAAACCTACCGTAAAAAATGACAGACATCGAAATTAACTTTTTGTTTATGTTAAATACAAAAAAAAATCTTCTGTTATACACTATCATATACATTTTATTGTTTGACCTAGGTTTTTTTTAAAAAAATTTCATTATTTGAAAGATTAAGGACTATCTAAAAAAGGGCCATTTCTGGGGTATGGGGGGTTAAAACACCACTGTTTTAGACACTTTATCTTTTTCAATTCTCCAGAAACCCAAAATTGATAATTTTTGCGAATTTTTTGCCAATTTTTTGCAATTTTTTGAACCCAAAAACATTTTTTGGATTTTTAAAATTGTTTGTCATTTTTTTCAGCACAGCTAATTTTTAGCAACCTCAAAAAAATGAAAAAGAAATTGTTTTTTCCTTTTAAAGCCAAATTGACAATATTCAATTCCATCATTTCCAACAAAAAAGTGTTTTTTTTTTGTAGAAAAGCTCAGATAAAATTTTTTTTACAAATAAGATCAAAAAAATTCGAAAAATAAAAATCATTAAAAATAAACAAATAACAAAATTTTTTTCACATTTTGAGAAAAACAAACAATGATTATGAATGACAAATAAAAAACAAATCACTTCTAACTTTTCCCCTTTTCATTTTAAATTATTTTTTAAATGACAAAGAAAAAATTTCATTTTGATAAATTTAATGATCATATCCCAACCATGTTCGTTCTAATTGAAGTATTGTCTTACAATCAATTTTTACCTCTGAAAATTGAAAGTTAGAACAAACATGGTTGGGATATGGTTTTCAGTAATAGGTTTGCTAATGGGAATCTGATCTGTCAAAATTACCAATTCCTAAAAATCTGAAATTTGATAGTTCTTCTGGATACTAAGAAATAAAGACAACATTTCACTCGTGTTTTAATCCCTGTAAAGGCAATAGTGGCCTTATTTTAGATAATCCTTAAGAGTAAAAGATCGTGTTGTTTTTGAAACAAATTCAAAAATTCAAAACAAAGCATCAAAAGACCAAAGATTAAATTTGATGATTTCTTTAAAATCGTCTTGCCTTTTGATTTGAAGGTCTTTAGAAATTAAAGTTCTACCAAAAACCTGAAAATTTTTCCAAATTATTGATCATTCAGAAAAGTTTATATTCAAAAATTCAAATTTTCAAATTTTCTCTTTGTGAAATTTTTGTTCTATTCTAAAATTTCATGATTTGTAATAGGCTATCACATAACCATAAAATCCTATCATAAAAAGTCAAGCATGAATAAGAAAATAAATTTTCTGTTTATCATTGATTTCACGGTAAGGCTGGAACGGCTGTATTGTTTTTTTTTATTTAACAACTGATGATTGTTTTATAATACACAACATTTTAATTTCTTTATTAAATCTTTTATCAATTTTTTTTTTTTTTTAAGGGGGTAAGTACATTTTTCATTTTTTGAGTGCAACCATTTATGTGAAACTGAATTATTCAAATCATTTCTTCATTCAAATAAATTGATATTTTCATAAATACTAGAGTGGGATATATTCTAGTAATAGATATTTTCATACTAACAAAAAAAAGTAAATCAAAAAGATGAAAAAATTGATCAAAAAAAATTAAATAAAAATCATTTATTACTCGATCTTATCTATAACATTTTACACAATTACTTATTCTTTATTTGGTTTTATTTTTAATTCTTTATGAAAAAATTTTATTTGGAAAATTTTTAATAAACAAATTACTTTTTATTTCGAAAGAATTTCCAAAATGAATTTAAAAATCCTATTTTCATTTAATTCATCTAATTCTAGTTTAAATTCAAAAAATCAGAGATTGTTTTAATTCTTCTTGAAGAATGAGGGTTTCTTGGACAAATTTGTTTGATTTTATAATTATTTATTTTCCATTAAAATGAGAAATCAAAAAAATTCTGAATCTGATTGAAATTTGTTATTGAATTTTGCAATTATTTTGATTTGAATCTTTTGTAACTGTTTTTTGATTCCAAGAATTCAACCACTTTATTTTAATTTTTGAAATGGTACTCTTGGTTTAGGCTTGGTTTGAGAAAAATATTTTAAAAAAGAATTTTGAAAGTAAATTTGTCACAAAAGGTTTTTTAAAATAATAATAAATAGTAATGTGACGAGAAATTCGAGGAAAAAAATAGTTTGTATTCATACAAACTAAGAAGATAAAGTAAACCAATCTTCAAAAATAGGCTTTTATTGTTTTTTTATTTTTTCATTCTTGATTTCAACAAATTCATTTGGAAGGGTGATATTTCGTTTTTGGTCTTCTAAAAGAAAATATTTGTTTCAAATGCACACCCTTTCGGGTATATTTTGTTGGTTTACCGTTTGGTTAATTTCGATCATTTGTATAAACACATTTCTAAACTATTTTTCATAAATTTTGACTCACTTTATAATGTTAATGGGAGTTGTTTTGAGGGTTTATTCCAGTATTCTTAACAAAAAAATATTTTCAAATTTTTGGATCAGAATCATTTTTTCTAATTTTTCAAATTTTAGTTTTGCTTTTTCAAATTTTTGTTTTTTTTTTTTTTTTTTTTTTTTTTTTTTTTTTTTTTTTTTTTTTTTTTTTTTTTTTTTTTTTTTTTTTTTTTTTTTTTTTTTTTCTTTTTTTTTTTAAAAAGATCATGTGGAAAAAAAAAAGAGATCTTCGAAAAGACAAATAATCACTTTGAAAACAGAGGCTATGTAATGTCTTTGAAAATGGATTTAATTATTCATAAAAAATATTGTTGTTCAACTTTTTTTCAGTGAAAGTTGAGTAATAAAAAATGGGTAATGCTCATTTCAAAAATTGTGACTCACTTTTTTTTAGTTTTTGGTTTTATTTTTTTTAAATTTTTTAATATATCAGGCTTTTATAGATTTAGAATGACTTAAAAGTGAATTACAAATCATATTGAGTTATTAATTGTTCTTGAATACTAAAGGATAAATTTTTTTTTTCAATTTATTATTTCAGGTGAGTCACAATTTTTGAAAAAGAGTTTAGATTCAAAACTTTAAATAATAAAACCAAAAATTGAATCAAAAAAAATGTTCAAAAAATTGAAAAATTTAAGATTCAACTCTGAATTACTTCGATTCCATTCACAAATAGGCTAGTGGTTGATGTTTTGATTTCAAAGTTTCAATATTTGGTAGCACTCAAAAAATATTTTTTCAGTAATGTTAACACAATTAAAAATTTACAAAATGGTAAAATGTACTTACTTCCTTAAACCAAAAGAAGATCATTTTTAAAGATTGTATTTTTGGAGAGTACATCAGGTTTCAAGTCGTATGAAATTCACTATTGTGACTTGAACCTTAAAAACTCCAAAATATTCATCTATTCTCTGTTGAAAAGAAATAACAATAAAAATAAAAGAAAAGTTAAAGAAAAAAGTAAAATCAAAATATTAAGAAGGAAATTTTCAGTTTTAATTAAAAAATTAAAATATTTTTCAAAGTACAATTGAAATTGAAAAAATATTTTGAGGTAAAATTTATTTTTCTGACCTGAAAAGGTTGTATTTAATATAAAAAATAATAATACAGTCATTTCACCAAAAATGAAAACATAAAAGCTTTAAATAAGTATCAGTAAAATGATATAACAATAATAAGTGAGTAATTTTATGATGAATTATTAAAAGTTTTTAGTGATCACTTTTTTACAAAATGACTTTTAATAAAATATAAATAAATCACATGTAATAATATTAAAAACATAAAAATTGTAAACAGTTTTAAAATTTAAAAAAAAAAATAATAATTTTGAAGCCTAAACAGAAAAATGGAAGAATATATATTCCAATTCTATGATTCAAAATATTATTAAATTTTTAAATTATTGTGCAACATCCTGATTTGTGATCGGTAATATCATCGACTTTCTTTGTTTTCAGATCATTTTTCAAACCACCCTTTTTTTTAAAATTTCGGATCAATCTGATGATTGTTTCAAAGCTCTTGGCAACTCCTTCACGGGTGTTTGCAGATCTATAATTTAAGAAGCAAAGATATATATATATATATATATATATATATTTCGGAAATATAAATTTTAGGTTTTAGAATTATTTCTATTTGATAAAGTGAAAGAGATAAATTAAAAATACATACGTTTCAAAGTATGGTAGTTTTTTTTTCTTTGCTATTGCTTCGGCTTCTTTTCGAGAGATTTGTCTTTCGGAATTTAAATCTATATAAATTATTTTTTAGTTTTTTGTTTTTTGTTGAATTGTGTGAATAAAGAATAATCGAAAAAATCAATTAATATAAATACAGTTCAAAAAAAAGTATAAAAATACAATTTCATAAAAGTAAACTATTTGATTTTTTTCAAGGTTCTAGGTATAGTCCATCTAGTAAAAATTTTCAAATTAAACGGTTAATTTAATGATTCAAACTGTTTTAAAAAAGTGTGTAAAACAAGTTTTATTGAGTTTTAATTAACACTGCCTCTAAATTTACAATTAGCAAGTTTTAGAAACACTTTTGAAACTTTTAATACATACTTTTTTAAATCAATTATTTTCAAATTGTAGTTAATTTTGAACAAGTTCCCAAAAGAAGTTAGGAAGGCTGTTGAAATTTGTCTTTTATGATCAAATACCATTAAAAAAAAGTGGAAAGTCACTTTTTTATTACTGTTTAAAAGCAAATTAAACTAATTAAAAGTATGTCTCAAAGCTCCTTAAGGAAGTTTAATTAGATCACTAAAAGTGTCATTTACTAGTTTTTCTTTGTGGATATTTTGGGTTTTTACAATAGTTAATTTGAAAATATTTGGTAATTTGAAATAAAAATATTTTCATTTATTTTATTGGAAAATCAACAGTATTTTGGAAAATTTTGGAATCTTTTTGATGTAATTGCCCTTAAATCAATAAATTTCACAGAAAACTCAAGAAAACATTTAAATGAAATACATACCACTTTTGTTTCCAACTAAAACACATACAGGTGCTGATCGGACTTGTAAAAGGCGGGAGTGCATATCTTTAATTCTTTTTAAGCTTGAAGAAGATGTTAAACTAAAGACAAACATAAAGCCCTCTCCTTTAGTGAAATAATCATCTTCCATGTAATGGTATTCTCTTTGTCCGGCGGTGTCCATTATTTGAAGAGTGGATGGAATGTTGTCAACAATTACCATTTTGTTATAACTTTCGGCTATTACGTTTTTGATAAAAGAAGTGAATTAAATGATCCATTTTTTTTTTTTTAATAATTAGAATCTGTCAGGTAAAACTCAAAAAGAAAATATTTGAGAAAAAAAAGATTTTACCAACTGTTGGATCGTATTCGTTAATAAATCGGTTTTGGATGTATTGGATGGTTAAACAGGATTTCCCAACTATGAGGAATAATTTAGAATATAAATTTTTAATAAAAGCTATTTAGATGAGTATTTTTTTTTTTTTTTGTGTTTTTTTTTATTTGAAAAAGAAAATAAAATTACCAGATCCGTCTCCCATTAAAACAATTACAAATTTGTTTTGATTTGACATAGGCGTAAAGTTTTGTTGTAAAAATTAAGTTTAAGTTTTTTTTGAACTAAAATAAAAAAAAATGAATCTTGATTTTCTTTGAGAATTTATAAAAGTTTTACAATTTTACTTTATTTTGAAAATAAAAAAAGACACAACAGGTATTGAATTTACTTTTTTTTATGTTGGATTTACAATTTTTTTTAATATAAAAAAAATTACAAAATGCAACTAATGGCAAAAAATCTTTAACCGAAATTAAATTGCCAAATAATCTCTAATTTTGCAATTTTTTTCCTTAATTTTCAAGAGAATAATATTTCAATCCATAAAAAATATTCTATTAATTAGACAATTTGAAATCTTGACAAAATAGACACCCACCTGGAGAAAATGGAATAAAAATTCACAACTATCTTTTTTTGTTTAAAAAATTACAAATTTTCACAGTTTTTTTTTATGATCAACAAGTTTCACTATTGATCTACAAATCTTAAAATAATTCAATTTTGAAAAAACACGGCAGTTATTTGATCCTTTTGCAAAATTAAGACGATTTCTTGTTTACTAAAGAGAAATAGTTTCCAAAAAAAAGAAATTGGATTTCTTTTCATTTTTAAATGATGGTCCATACAGCTTCTTTCAATTGGAAGTTCTGAATTTTTTTCTCGAGAAGTAAATTTTCATTTGTTTCAAAATCTTTATTAAATTTTGTAAAAACTTGTTTTCTACATTTTGAGAGTATGAAACATATATTGTCTATGGTGAATTTTTCTTGAGTAAAGCTGAAAGCGTGATCATAGAATAATTTTTAACTGAATTCTTTTTCTTAATTTATTTGTTTTTTTTTTTGAATTTCTTTTAGTACAGAAAAAAGTTCTTATTTTTGCAAAATTAAGTTCTTATTTTGATCAAACTAATTTGATTATTGAAGATATTTAGTGTTGTGGATTTTGTTTTTTAATCTTTCCCATAAAGCGAAAATAAAATTGTTTATCGAAATAATTAAAAAAATTAGAAATAGTGGATTATGATCTGTAAATAAAAACAAAAAATCAACCTATTTATTTGGTCTTAATTATTTTGTTTTTTGAGTGTCAAATCTTAATCACTTGAGCATGGCATTACCACGAATACTCTTAAACTGTTCTTTTGAATTTCATTCTTTTTATAGAAGAGAAATGAGTTAGCAAACTGACAAATATTTTTTAGTTTTTTTTTGAAGAAGATTTGTAATTCGGATTTAGAAATTCAATTTTTAGCAAAATTGAATAAGTGGATTTCGGAATTCCACTTTCAAACTGTTTTCAAATTCTAATGATTAGAAATAGAATATCACTTCTATGGTAAATTGTGTAAAGGTGTGAAATTATTTGTCAAAGTGATTTAAAAAAATTATTTACTTTTAGTAGTTCTTAAAATAAGAAAATTATGTCAACGGTGTTATTTTGGTCATTTTTATAATATTTTCTTTGTGGAATAATTGTAAAACATTCATAATTGATAAACCAAACCAAAAGTTTGATACAAAGTTACTGATAATTGGAATAAAAATTCAACAAAATTTTCGATCAGCATTCACAAAACTGATCAAAAGATCTCTCAAAAAGTGAAACCTATTACAGTATTAGATTTTATGTTTGGTTAAAGCCTAATTGCCTTCATTTATATTATAACTGAAAGTTGAAAAAGGAAGCTTTATTAACTTTGAAAAATATCATTTTAACTGCTTTTGTAAAAGATCTTGGTGGATGGAACAAAGAGCAATTCGCTAAACGTTTTGGAATTTTAATAGAAAATTTTTATTAATTAGCAGGGAAAAAATAGTGACTTTTGTATTTCCATTTTTAGTGTTCGAAATTTTCAGTTTTTATTTAAAATCTTTTTATTTTTTATGGAAAACTGCATAGGAAATTTTGATCTCTTTATTTACTTATTCACAACAGGTTGGTTTTTTTCAAATTAACTTCAAAAAAATAATTAATTCAAGTGAACAAATTTTAAACTAAAGATTACAAAAAGAAAAAGATCTTGATATCTTTAATTAAACTTACTTTTCAATTTTGAGAGAAAATGAGAATTTATTTTTTAACATTATAATAAAATATATTTGTATGAATAATACCCCATTCTTTGTTTCAAAATCAATAATTTATTGACTAAATTGAGATTTCTTTCACTTTGTCAGTGGGTCAAGATTACTAATATACAAATGTTCTTCTTTTTTTAAGAAATATAAGAATATTTTTTGTTTTTCAGAAAAAAATAAAAATGATGACGAGATAAAAATATTGTTTCTTTGAGAAATTCAAAAAAAGTAAGTTGACGGGTTAGTCAATAGAGATTTTTTAAGACACTTAACGAAAAAGATCTTAAATAAAAAAAGATTACTTTAACATTTATTTTGAGCAACTTTGCCGACAATTTATGAAAACATATTAAAAAATTCTTAAAATTTTTTTGATAAAGATATTTTTCAGAATTGATTGATTAAGAAACAGTAAAAAGACCAGACAAAATTTTGGAATAATATAAATGAAATAGTTGTTTTCTTTTTCATTTTTAAAAAAATCTTCATCTTATCATTGAAAAAAATAAAAAAGATTATTGCAAAGAGATTTATTTAAGAACGGAGTTAAGGGGTATTTTTTATTTTACTTTTTTTTTTTTAAATACTGATTAAATATTTAGGGAGTGTTTGGAAGTTCAAAGATTGAGTAATTTTATATTTGATATTTTACAAAAAGATGAAGTGGAGGGAAAAGATTATAAATATTTTTATTTTTTTTTTTAATAACAAAAAATACAGTCAAAAAAAAAATATAAAAAATTTTAATAACAGACTTCTGACCATTTATTAAATTTTGAACAGAAATTGGATATATTTTGTATTTTTTTTTTTTTTTTTTAAAAGAAAGCGAACAAATATTAGATATATTTTAATAATACAAGTTAAACGGAAAAAATATTTGCTATTTTTTTATCAATTTGATTAATTTCAAAAAACAAAAATATTTGAATAGAGACGGGAAAATTAGATCTCCAACAAAAAAAATTTTAAAAACTTCAAAAGTTTTCTTGGAGGTTATTTAAATTTTTGTAAAAAACATAATAAAGAGAATTCAAAGCTTGTGTTTCGTTTTTATTGAGAAACCCAAGACAACTTGAGCAAGATAATCTAAAGATTTAATAATAAAGAATGAAGAATATTTAATTTATAATGAATAAAAATAATTATTTGATAATTACAAAAGTTTTTTCAGCTCAAAATCTTTTCAAATTTAACTATAATATGAAGAGTTCAATTTAAGACTTGCAAGTTTATTAAAATATCAAATCAAAGAATTTGAAAAAAATTGTAAATTAATAATTCTTAAAATTTTTAATCAAAAAAGCAATTTCAACTAATCAAACCTTATTTCTTGGTTTAATAACTTAATTAAACTTCAAAATATTGTTTATCTCAAAATTTGTGTTTTTATCGAATTAAAATTTTTAATATGTCATTATCAATTTCCCAAATTAAGAAAATATTTCCATATAATATAGAATTAATGAAAATAATAGAATAATTTTGTTAAATAGATTATGAAGATAATTATTTATTAAAAGAAGAAGAACCTAACAACCATTCTATTTTTTAGTAATGGAATTTTAGGTATCATAAATATATCTGGGTTTGATCAAAATAAATTTCAAAAAAAAATTTTGGATCTAGCCAAATTATAAAAAAGCAAGTAATTCATTTTTTTAAAGTGATACTCTGTTTGCCTAAAGGAAAAAGTAAAATAAACCATTTTTCAGTTAAAGGAGTTGAGTTATAATCAGTGAATTGTATATGTATAAAGGGTTTTAATTGATATTCAAATAAAAAATTTTTTCTGGAAAATTTCAAAATTGAAATCATTTCGAACTTTTTTTCTTGTTTTTTCGATTTTTTTTAATAAGTAATTCATTTGAAAAATTTTTTTATTGCAAGATCAATAGTCGCATATTAAAAATGAGTTATTTGATTGTTACTGAAATAGTAAAAATATTGTAGGTAAATGATATAAATTTCTATTGGATTTTTCTTTTGATCTTAGATCTTGATATTTGTTGAATAAATGTGAAGATTTTTTCTTCATTTTCATTTCATTTTTCTAATATAGACTACAAATACGTACACACTTCGTTTGGGAGCTTGATTTCTAAAATAAAAGTATGGAAAATGAAGTGAAAATTGTCTCCTATTTATTATTCAAATACCAGTATTTGATCAAAATCGAACATTATTGTTTTTCTCAATAGGGGTAAGAATTTGGGGTTTTGAAAGTTTTTCAGAAATATTATTGATTTATTAGTTTTCTTTCATATATATATATATCAAATATTCTCTTATGTGATTTATTCTTCTTAGCACAAACTTGTTCTTACAAAGACATATTATAAAAAATAATAGAAAGTGGGTTAATTTTTTGGAATTCCCTTTGGCAGAAACAAACAATAATAATGTTTTCATGAAAAAAAAAATGATTTTTGAACTTTTTATTTTTTTTTGTCTACCTCTTGGAAATATATACTATTTGTTGCAAAATAAATGGAACAAAATTTTCATTCAACTTTCCAAAAAAAAGAGTTTTTAAATCAATGTAAAATTTCAATTTTTTAATTCCTAAATCAGTTTAAATTATTAATTTACCTTTTAGAATTGGGACTTTTGATGATTTTTTATAATTCTTGGAATGTGATTATTTTTTGGAAAGCTGAAGGAAAATTTTGATCTTTTTATTTTACAAATAACAGTATACACAAACCCCAATTCAATATTTTCACACATTAAAATAAAATTTTTGAAAAAAAAAAAAATAGATTTAATCTCTTCGAGAACATATATCAAATTAGAATCATTCTCTAAGTGAAATGTTACATTCTTTCCAAGGTTACCATAAAATTTTAAATAAAACACAATTAATTTTTCTATTCTTATTTTCCATCTTCAAAAAATTTGGAAATAAGTGTTATTATTAAACCAATTATAACTAAATGAACTATTATTCAAGTTTTTGTAACATTAAAAAAAAAAAAAAAATTAAAGATTCTTGAAGTACTTAAAAATTATCGTTCCAAAACTTTTAAAAAAAAATATCAATATTAACGGATCGATAAAAATTTACATTTTTAGAACAATATTTTAAATTGCTTCAAGAATCTTCAATTTTTTTTTTTATTAATTGGTTGTTTTCATAATTGAGATCCTTTAAAACCCTTTTTTTTTAATAATTTTATTTTTTTTTTGATTCCTTTGATGATTTTTTTTAGTTGTACTGTGAATTTTATTGAAATTAAGAATTGTGTGAATTATTTTTTGTCATAAATGCTTTATTGATTGAAATTTTTTATGATACCTACTTTTTTGAAATTTGTTTTGTTGTATAACCAGCCCTTCAAAAATTACTCTATATTGTATAGTATTTTTATTTTCAAAGTAGTGGATATGAAACTCATAAATTCCCATACAAACTTTTATTATAGAAATTTTTACTTAACTCATTGATTTTATAATTATTAGTCCATAATTATGGTTTGGAACTTTGTTATTTTAAGGGATTAGGGTCACAATAGATTTATCTATAATTAAAAGTGTTGTAATTGGTTGTAAATAATATTAGTGCGTCATGGCTCAAATAGCTCTAAAAAATCGATTATAAATTTTATTGCACAATAAATTATTTCATTTTTTACTAAGGATCAGAATTAAAAAAGTTCCATTGAATAAAAAATTTTTTTAATTCCTTTTCCAAATCGAAAAATAGAAACCGAAAATAAAGTATTCTGGTATTTAATAATTTAGATTTAGAACTTCCGAAAGTAACTATTTTTTAAATTTTTTAATTTCAATGATTAACTCAATAATGATCAACACAAAAGCATAAAGACTGATTAGTTGTATTTTCTTTTGATAAAGATACTTTTAACATCAATATATTTCCTTGATTTGAGAAATAATTTGTCAAAAAAATTTCTTCCTTAATTATTTGATTTTTTTAAAAAAAAGGATTTTTTAGTAACTAATCTACATTTCGCCACAAATTTGAGAAAGATATTTTGTGACTTTGTAGTCTTTATATTGATAATTCAACCTTTAAATTTATGGCGAAATGCAGTTTTTTTCTTAAATTGTTGAGTTTTTTTAACAAATACATAGATTTTTTTTAATTTAATCCCTAATAAAAAAAAATTTTTATAACATCTATATAACAGTTTTATAACAAAATTTCCTTTTACATGATGATTTTTTCAATATTTTTTTAAAAAATATTCTTGTAACAGGTTTATAACAGGTTACAAATTTTATAACACATTTTATAACAAAGATTTATGTTATAAAAGTTTTTATTATAAAATTTATAACATTTGAAACGTTTATAACACCTTTACAACACGTTTATAACATGTTAATAAAAACTTTTTTTATTAGGGATAAGTTCAACAAATAGTACTACTTCAATAATCGATTTTTTAGATGCATTTGAACCATGTAGCACTAATGTGGTTAGCTCCAATAACTAAATGATTTGCTCCGAGGCTTCTCCTTGGTAGACGCTAATCCCTTAAGATGAATTTTTTGAGATTTATTTTTTTCATTTGTTTTGAACTTTTTATTTATCATTTTCAGAGTAAGAAAGTAAAATAATTCTCTATTTTTTTGATTATTTTCTTTATGTTGAACTTTAGAATATCAATATTGAAAATTTTATTTTCAATTTCCCAATTTATTATTTTCATTTCGAAGAAAATATCAACCAATTAAACACATGTAGTAATTTATTTTTATTTGGCGATAGTGATTCTTATTAATGATAATTTAAACAAAGATTAGTTAACTGTCTTAAGGACTATCTAAAATAAAGCTACAGCAGGGGTCTTACAAATTTTAACATCAGTGAATTAGACTGTTTATTTCTTGAGATCCAGAAGAACTATAAAATTTCAAAATTTTAGTAATAGATAATTTTGTGAGATCAGATATTTAATTGGAAGTTGGAAGTTAGTAACTACAACACAACCAAGTTTCTTTGAATTGAAGTATTGTTTAGTGACCAATAAAAGCCTCTGGAAAAATGGGATTCTCAATAATTTTTAGTGTTTGAAAACAATATTAACTTAAAATGAGTAATCTGTTCTTGCCAAATTATCTATTACTAAAATTTTGAAATTTTATAGTTCTTCTGGATCTCAAGAAATAAACAGTCTAATTCACTGATGTTTGAATTTGTAATACCCCATGGTGACTTTAGTATGATAATCCTGAAATATAACATTCAGAAAAAAATTTCCAAGAATAATTATTTTAACCAAAATAAAAATATTCTCTTATTTAGTAAACTAAGAATTGTTTTATTTTTTGTGTTCTAAAGAGAACTAAATTTTCATTCTATGTCTTTCAAATTTCAAGGTAGGGTTGGAACGGCTGTAATGAAGTTTAATTTTATCGCACTTTGAAACAACGAAAAATTAATTCGGAAAGAGAGGTATTAAATGTCCAAACTGAAAGCTTATCTAATTCTGTAAACACACTGACTTACTGTTAATTGCAAAATAAAAAGATCAAAATTTTCATTCAGCTTTAAAAAAATAATATACCCCTCAAGAATTAAAATAAATCATCAAATTCTACAATTCTAAAAATGAAAATGAATAATTTAAGCTTCTTTTCTGAATTAAAAATTGAAATTTAAGACAACTTTATTAACTCTTTTTTTTGGAAAGTTGAATGAAAATTTTGATCGTTTTATTTTGAAACAAATAGTATTTATTATTTTTGAAAAAAAAAAGCTAAGTTATTTAAAAGAAATTTCAGGATTTTGTTTTTTTTTTTGAGGAACAAAAGATGAAATATTAAAACAATTAACTAAAAGGCAGGATTTGAAATTTTTGGAACTTTTTCCATTTAAATTTCATTTTTATTCTCTGAATATTTGGTTTTTCATTCATTTTTTACATTAATTTCTCTCAAATCCAAATACAAGATTCAAGATGTCCGAAGAAAAAAAAACAGATCGAAGACGAAGAAGAAGAAGACGTAAAAAAGAAGGAGAAGAAGGTGGTGAAAAAAAAGAAGGTGGTGAAGAAGTAAAAATTGAAGGTGGAGAAGAAAAAAAAGAAGGTGGAAGAAGAAGACATCGAAGACGTAAAAAAGAAGGAGAAGTAGGTGGCGAAAAAAAAGAAGGTGGTGAAAAGAAAAAAAAGCCACGTTTTGTTGTGAAAAAATGGAACGCTGTTGCCCTTTGGTCTTGGGGTAATGCTATTTACTTTTTGTTTTACAATTTTTTTTTTAATTTTTTTGACTTTTTTTTTTTTTTTTATTTTTTTTCTTTTTTTTTTTTCACTTTTTTTACTCTTTAGATCTGAAGGTTGATACTTGTGCTATTTGTAGAAATCAATTAATGGATCTTTGTATTGAATGTCAAGCAAATCCAAATTCTTCCACAACAGAAGAATGTAATGTTGCATGGGGCGTTTGTAATCGTAAGCTACCTTTAAGATTTTTTTATTTTTTTTAGCCTTTTTATTTCTTTTTCTTTTTTTCAAAACAAAACTCTTTGAGCTCTGTTCTTTTCTTTGTTTTATTTTTGAAAATTTCAAAACAAAAAAAATCTTCCAAAACAAACCTTTGATTTGTTTGGAACAAATGAACTTTCTTGGTTAATGAAATTTCTTGGTTAATTATTTTGTTTTTTTATTTTATCTTATTATTTATAGATGCTTTTCATTTCCATTGTATCACGCGTTGGTTAAAAACCCGTTCTGTCTGTCCTTTGTGTAACAGAGATGTAAGTTATTTTCTTTCTTTGAATTTTAAATGTATCCATTTTTTAGAATTCACCTAAACATTCAACAATCCCTTTTTTCTCGCTTAAATTGAACCCTTTCTATCTTTTTTAAAATAATGCAATAGTGGGAATTTCAAAGGATTGGAAATTAAATTCCTTATGGCTTTATTTGTTTGCAATTTCAAAGAATCTTTTTTTGTTCGCTTAATTTTTTTAAAACTTTTTACTTTATTAAATTAGTAATAATCATTTTCAGCTAGAATTTGCCGTATTTTATTTGTTTTTTTTTTGAACACGTTCTCGAATTTCATTTTCATTTTTTTTTTGTGTGTAATGATCATTGTTGTCGAACAAATTGATTTCCAAAGAAATAAAGTTTTATTATTTTTTTTTAATATAACCATTTTTAAAAAGTGAGTACTTTTTTTTTTATTAGATTGTCAGAATTAAAACTTATTTAATGTTTTCTGTTTTAAATAAAGTCAAACTTTTGATTTAAAAAACGCTTTCCTTCACACTTCAACCTCTTCATCACATTTAAAGACTGATTCTTCACTTTATTTAAACAAAAAACTTTAAAAAAGTTTTAATTCTGAAAAAATCTAATAAAAAAAAAGGTTTTCACTTTATTAAAACAGAAATGTTTCTTAAAATGTTTTTATTCTGATAAATCTCTTGAAAAATAGTCCTCAATTTTTTTAAAATGACTATAATGTCAAAAAAATTTTATTCTGAAAAAATTTTTCACTTTTTTAAAATAGAAAACTTGATAAAAGTTTTAAAAAACTCACTTTTTTGAAACTACTGTAACAAGTTAATAAAATGAAAAATTCAATTAAATTTAGCATGAAAATTAGGGCCGAACTAAATCTTACCTCCTATCTAAACCCAATTTCAAAATCATTCCAACTTTATTATCAAAGCTATTTCCAAAAAAGTAGAGCAAATTCATTTTAAAATATATTTATTAAACTCAATATTCAAAAAAGTATTTAAATATACAAAATAATTAAATACCATTTATTGATTCTTGATAATAATTCAATTTGTTTGTGAGTACTATATTACATAAATAAGAAGAGATGAAATTTTTTGATCTCAATTTTATCTGATATTTTGTAGGTGTGAAAATTCGTGTTTATTATTTTCTTTGATCAAAAAAATCATTTTCATAACTTGTTTAATCTCAACAAATTTTCAAATGGTATTTGAATACATATAACTGCATTTTATCGTTTAAAAAATCATTTGTACCCTTTCCAATTTTCCAGTTTTTTATTGAAATTAGTTGTAGGCTGTTTTCTTCAAAAAAAGTTCCTTTATTTTTTTTCATTTTTTGGAAATAATTCAACAAACATATTCTGAAATAAATACTTTAGTCATTGATTCAACTGTTTTAATATTAAACTTAATTTAATATTGTAAATTAACAAATACCTTCATTAACTAAGATGATTTTTTATTAATTATAAAAAAAAAATTCTTCACTTTTTTGGAAATACCTTACTTTCTTTTTTTTTTTTATCTTCTAAGAATTATAATCCATTTTCAATTTTTATTTTTTTATAAAGGACAAATATTTCTCTTTAAGGGACGAGAGTCACAATAGATCAATATATAACCAATGTACTAATAAATTCAAAAAATGTATAAAAAAAATTACTAGATCTTTTAATACTTTTCAGGTATTTCAGAAAAAGTATGGCATTTTTTTTTATATTTCATAAAAAATCATCTTTGTTAATGAAGGTATTTGTATATTGACAATACTAAATTAAGTTTAATATTAAAACAGTTGAATCAATGACTATTGTATTTATTTGAAAATATTTTTGTTGAATTAATTCCAAAAAATGAAAAAAAATAAAGGTATATTTTTTGGAGAAAACAATCTACAACTAATTTCAATAAAAAAATGGAAACATGACAAGGGTACAAATGATTTTTTATACCATAAAATAAAGTTATAAAGTTTTTATTTTATTGAAAATTTGTACAGGTTAAACAAGTTATGGAAACTATTTGTTCAATCAAAAAGAAAACAATAAACATAAATTTTCACACCAAAAAAAAAAAAAAAAAATCAGATAAAATTGAGATCAGTGAATTTTAATACCTTCTTTTTTTAATATCATGTTAACAAAAAATTGAATTATTATTAAGAATCAATAAATTATTGTTAATTATTTTGTATATTTAAATACTTTTATGATGGTTTAAGTTTAATAAATATATTTTAAAATAAAATTATACCTCTTTTTTTGGGAAAACTTTAATTTGATAAATCGATTTTCAAAATAATTCTTGACAAAAAAATACATTGAAGAGGAATAGATTTTATAAAGTTTATTTGTATGTAGATTAATAAAAGGTGATATTCAAAATTGAGATACAATTTTCTAAAACAATAAAAAAAAAGTGAAAAATTTAAAAAATTTATTTGACTTTATCAGTATATTCGAACTGAGTATTGAGCATTTCGTTCTCTAGAGTGCAAATAGATCTAAAAAATGTATTAAAAATATTATACAACAGGAAATTATAATTTTTTCTTAAGATATATTATATTATTTTTTTTTTGTTATCATTTTTTCTTCTTACTCTTGATGGTTTGAATAATAGAAAGTTTCGATTTAAAATAGATCTTTCTCTTTTTTTTTTTGTTTTTTTTTGTTTAATCACATGTAAATTTTAATTTTTATAACAAATCATTGTTTTTTTTTCGTGTATGTTTATTTTCACTTTTATCCTAGTTTATCTGCGGTATAGTTGGAATATTTTTTATTTTCAAAAAAAAAAATACCGAAAAAATGATTTTTTCCAAGTCAAATTTTCTAAATAGAAATTATAATCTAAAAAAAAAATTTAAATGATTATCTGGTTCTAAATCAAAAAATAAATGATTTGTCTGTTTTATTTAAATTCCTGTACCTATTGTCCTACTCTGAGAGGTAGTATCTAGTTTTTTTTTTTTTTTTTTTTTTGAAATTTAAAATAATTCAGTAAAATTAAAGATTTTACATTATTCGATTAAAGTTATACAATAAACAAATTATGCGAAATAACTATTTATTAATTAGAGATTGTTAAAATTTTCCTTCTTATTAAGGATCTTTTTATACGGTTCTTTTACACCATGTGAATTCTGGTGACATGTCATAGATTATCTAGGTTTTTTTTTAAATAAGAAATTAAAAGATAATTTATAAAATTTACTTATTATTTAAGAGATTTTTTTTTTTAAAAAAAATCTTTTACCAGAATTCTAAAAAATATAAAATTAAGCAAAAGATTTTATTCAATTCTTTGAAAACGCTGGAAATCACTGTTATATTGTATATTTTTTAACTAGGTCATGTTTATGATATTATTATTATTTCTAAATTAATATTTTAATTATTTTTATTCTTCTCTATTTTATTTGATAAATGTTCCTTTAGTTACTACTTTTTCTCAATAAATAAATAAATCAAAATTCTCTCTATTTAAAATTAAAAAATTTCTAAAATTCTATCTCTTAAAGAGAATTTTTTATATATACAAAAAAAATATGTATCATTTTTGAAATTTTAATCACTATATTCTTATTTCATAATCCACATCAAAAAAGATACTGAATTTAAAGGATATTTTCCCAATTCCTCAATTTGAAAACTATATTTTTGAAAATTTTTAAAATAAATAAATAAAAAATAAAAATAAATAAAATTCTTTACAATATAGTATTAAAACCAGAGTTTTTATTAGAAATTTAAGAATTTATTTTTATCATTATCAAAATATTTGGATTTCATAAATATATTTTAAAAAATTCTTTTAAACGAATAAAAAAAATTCTTCTCAAGTATTGGATTGACCAACTAAATTTATAAAATAAAAAGATTTTACAACTTCTATAATATTTTATTATATCAAATTACAAATACAATAATTCATAAATATTTATTTTGGTTTTTTTAAAAAAAAAAATATTTTAAAAACCAATTTAAATTTTATCATAAATTTAAGAAATATATATTCAACTTTGAAGACTTTGAATTAATGATTAGTTCTATAAATTTGACTCAAAATACTTTTTTTAGAAAATATTGTTAATATTTTGGTTAAAATAAGGAATTTTAAAATAGATCAATTTTTGGTACTATTTATCTTTTAGAATTTTTTAGGGCTTTTGAATCATAATTAAAATATAACCAATTACCTTTATTAGCAACATGTTTTAATTTGATATTTATTCATGGTAGATACTACTTTCTCAGTAAATAAAATTGTTAGAAAAGCAAAAATTAATAAATTTTTTTCTTTCATTATTTTAAAGAGTGAAAAAAGTTATTATGATATCAAAGGTTTGTGAAAAGATGCTTGTTAAAGGAATTACTCTTTTTTTTGTTTAATTATATACTTTTCCAGCTTTATTTATCAAAATGCTACCAGTTTAAAAATTCCCTTTACATAAGTATACTGATAAATTCAAAACAATTAAAATATTATCAAAAATTCAGCCAAGGCAGAGAAACAAATAAAACTATCAAAGAAGAATTTTCAATTTATTTTAAGAAGATCTTGCTGTTGTTTCAACTATTAATAAGAAAAATATTTGGGAAATTGAAATAAAAGTTTATATTTATTAATTATGAAATGATAGCAGTATTTTATTGTTTTGAAAAAATTTGAATTTTATTAATTAATAATTTCAAAGGAAAAAAATTGTATAAAATTTTCAAAATGTAAACTAAATTTCATAATAAATAGCTCAATTTTTATTTATTTTTTTCTTACTTTTTTTTATTTTTATTTTTAGATCAAAAAACAAATATTTCTAGTGTATAGAACTGAATACGAAAATAGTAATTTGTATATTAGAATAGATCACCTCAATTTTAAAAAATATTTATTTTCAAAATTTGATTTTTAATGCCCCATTGATTTTGAAATGGAGTTTATATTTTTCATAAAATGAGGATAACAAGAATACACCTTATTTGATTTAATTCTAAAAAATAAAATTGAATCTTTCAGTCGAGAATGTTTCTCAATAGAAAAATAAGAATTTAGAAGAAAAATGAGTATTTTAGATCATCAGTTCCTGAATTAATCAACTTATTGAAGGTTTCTAATTCTTTGAAACTTGCTTAAATTGGTCAGATAGATCAAAATCTAGCTAACTTCAACTTTTAAATCTTTAATATTCAAAAAGAAATAACATTTTGGTAAACAAAGATAAAACAAGAAATAAGGCTCAATTTCTTTTTTAATGGTGAAACCTAACCTAACCTACCCTAACCTCAAATATTTAATATTAAAAAATTAATTCCTGTTAGGGGAAAAAAGTACAATCCTGTTTTTAATTGGAAACCTAAATAGAACCTGAAAATCAAAAA
The DNA here is from genome assembly GCA_027625915.1 of Anaeramoeba flamelloides. Classification (NCBI taxonomy): domain Eukaryota; family Anaeramoebidae; genus Anaeramoeba; species Anaeramoeba flamelloides. Next base: position 3,730,336 of record JANTQA010000060.1, on the reverse strand, counting down.
AAAAGATCAACAAATAAAAGAAAAAATAAAAGATTCTTCACAAAATTATGGATTAAACACAAGAATAGTTTTTATAATACTATCTCTTTTTAGAGATAAAGTATTTTTATTTGATTGATTAATTATTAAAAATTTGTTCAAAGAATAGATTATTTTGTAGATCTTCAAAACCACAATATGGATTTGGATAATCAAGATAATTTAAATAGAATTTGTAGATTCGATTCAGAATAAATAAACTAATTCTTCTTTGTAGTTTTTTTGTTTCTTCTTTTAATTGATTTTAGTTTTCATTTTCAGTAATGCTCCTTATTAAAAATCCTCTTAAATTTTTTTCCTAAATACTGATAAATTCCAAAAAATTTTTAGTTCATTATCCATTTTTATAAATCTTCGAAAGGTTTCTTATCAAACAGTGCAGTCAAAGAATATTTTGAAGAACAAATAATTTTATAGAGTTTATGAACACCTGAGTTCATAAAATGCTTTATTCAAAGCTTGAACATAATAATTTCAAAAAGGAAAATCTACTAAAAATTTCCAAACACAAATTGCAATTTATCAGTAGTTACATCAAAATATATTTTTCAATCAACTTGAAAATTTTTTTGTTTCCAATGCTAAGTTAAAGATTTTATAAATCATTCCTTCTAATATTTTAGCTCAATTTAATATTTTGTTGTTTCAAAAATAAAGCCCTTATAACTTTGGAAAATATTTTTCATTTTTTTAAACACTCATTTTCTTTTTTTTTCTTTTTTTACCGTTTACTTTTCGTTTTTTTTCTTCCCTAAAATTCCAAGTTGGCCAATAATTAAATCCAAGTTGTTTATCAAGAAACCAAAAAAAAAAAAAAAAAAAACAAAGCCAACTCTACAAATGAATGACTATTGGTCAATTGAACAGTTGCAAGCAGAAGATCAAAATGTACAATTTAAAGTCTTATATGATATGAAGTATCTCGGATTTTTAGTCAAGGAGCCGTTAGAGGAAGAAATAGTGATCGAACCTGAGGGTGTAATTCACCCACTAAACGAAACAAGAAATGAGGGTGTGAATGTGAATACGAACGCCTCTGAAGACGAGGAAGGGATTGTTTATTGTTGCGGGAGGGAATTGGAAGAAGATTGGATCCAATGTGATTATCCAAAGTGTGAAACGGGGTGGTACCATTTTAGTTGTGCAGGGATTACAACCTTGCCGATGGGCAAATGGTATTGCAAAAATTGCATGAAGGCTATTGAGGAAAAAATCAAAATTTATGAAGAAAAAGTCATCATCAAAAAGATAAAGACAATTCAAAAATCACAAAGTACCACCTTGCCGCTGTGGTTGGCAAACCAATTTAAAACTTTAAAACTCTCGATTTTCAAAATCCCTTTCCATTATTCGGAAAGATTCAGGAATAGGTGCCTTGAAGATTCTGATTTTCAACAAGACCTTGCAAAAAAAAGTAAATTCTGGTTTTACACGGGTGCGCTGTTTGCAAGTTCTTCACGAGATCCTCGGATTTCAAATGATTTTTGTCAAATACTTGTTCAACGTTTAAATCACCTTATTACAAATACAAAAACTTTTAAGAAAGATGTCTTATTATTTCATACTTTTGAGAATAATAATAAGAAGAAGAAGAAGATGACGAACAAGGCAAATGTATTTACAACACAACCCCTAACTAAAAATCAAAAAAAAAAAATGAATACTATATCGATATATGATAGCAATAAAAATAAAAATATGAACAATAATAAGAATAATTACAACTATGAAAATCTGTTATTAATACCACAACAGCTAATTGGAAATACAATAAATAGTAATTTATCACCAAAATTAAGAAAAGAAAACAAACCAGCATTACGTACAGAAAAAATTAATAACAAGATTACAAAGAATCTGGATGAAGAAAACATAAATGAAAAAAAAAAAAAAAATCAATTATTCGAACAAATAATAACAAACCAAGAACAAGAAACCTTTCTCGATCGAGAAAATAAACGAAAATTTGAAGAATTATTATCAAAGCAAGTAATATTAAAAAAAAAAAAAAAGAATCACACTCAAAATCAACAGAACAATAATCAAACGAATGATTCTAATATACTTGAACAAATGGAATTTAAAAAAAGAAGACAAATCCAAAAATTACCTATGAATAATAATAAGAAGAATGAGAATGGGGTTGGAGATGGTGATATCAATGTGAATGGAAATGGAAATGAGGATAATTTTAATAATAAACAAATCAGAAATGAAAAAATAAATCCTTTCAATGACGATGATGATCTAAATTCAATTAATCAATTGCTAAAAGAAAAATTAATAATAAAAAGAAATCGTGTCTTTGAGAATTTTATTTTATGGAACAATTCTCAATGGGAAAAAGACAATTTAATGAAAAATTTTAATAAAAATTTAAAATTATCAAAGGAAGAAAAAAAATTTTTTGAAAAGTTAAGTAAATTAGAACGGAATATTTATCTTTATTGGATAATTAATGTAGATAAATTTCAAAAATGGGTTGCAAAATATCAATAATAATAATACTAATAATTTCTATTTTGGTATTAGTAAAAAAAAAAAAAAAATTGAATTCCAAATAAATAAATTTCTTCAAATTTGCTTGTTGAATTCCTTCTACAAATAAGGTTTTTTTTCAGGTTCGTAGAATATTTTTTATAAAAAATTTGAAAAAAAAAAAAATTACAATTATTGATTTATCCAGTTGGTAAATATTATCCCATCTCAAACCACTTCATGTTGAAGAATTGTCTTCGTTAAATTATAATGATTATATTTTATTTTGATTTTTTTATAAATTTTACTAATATTCTTATTCTTTTAATAAATAAATAATATATTTTTTTTGTTAAAAAATGTTTAATTTATTAAAGAAAGTTAATCAGGCATTTAAAAAAAAAAAAAAAAAATTATATATTTATTTATTGGTGGAAGAAGTGTTAATTACACTCTAAATGTCCTTTTACTTAAATTTCCTCAAAGGTAATTTAGGCGTAAAATCCTAGATTTCACGATTGTTCAATAGAGAAACATCCAATTTTTTTCAATGTTTAAAAAGCAAAAGCAAAAAATTGAAAAGAAAAAATGAAAAAAAAAAAAAAATTGAAATTTAAAAAGGGTTTATCATAATAATTAATAAAAAATCAAAAAAAAATAAAAACAATGCTATCTTTAATTAAGAACACCCAAAATCACCGTCACGATACTTTTGGTTGATTTAATAATTTGATAATCAATTATGAATGTTCACTTTGGGGATTGTTATTTAAGTAGTTGTAATTTCTTTTTTTGATCTGATTTGCTTTAAACCTTTGGTTTATGTTAGCCTTTGATTTTTTGTTTTTATTTCAAATTACTCATACTTTCGTTTTCCAGTGTTACATTATTATCAAGAAACTACTTGATCTTTTTTCTTTGTAACTCTTCTTCCCAGTATAAAGAAGATTCAACGAACTGGGGAATAAATGGAAAAAAATAAAAACTTTTTTTTTGTTTTCATTAAGGTTATTCTTCAATTGTCTGTTTTTTATTTTTATCTAAACTTATCTAAATTTAAAGAAAGATATTATTATCAACAGGGTATTTTTAAAATCAATAATATATACTATTTATGTTGCACAAATTGAAGATCAGTGATAATCAAAATTTTTATCTGATGTAATTCTATTCTTCAAATATGACAACCAAATGTTTACATTTTGATTCTTTGAAATAAAAAATAAAATATCTTTTTTTATTTCCAATGAATAAAATAATTACTTTGTATTTTTTTCAATATTTAACCTCGCTGAATTTTCTATTTATTGGGAAGAAGAATTAGAAAGGAAAAAGAACAAGTGATAACAAAAACTGAGATACTGAAATATGAAAGTATGAGTAATTTGAAAATAAAAACTAAAAAGGAAAATGCAAAAATTATCAAATGTGAAAAGCATTAGATATCAAAAAGAAAAAAGAAGTTACATTATATAAATAACTATGTGCTACAAAAGAACACTCATGCTCATCTATTGAAAGAAAATAAATTCAGCAATAGTATCATAACTTGTGATTTTGGATGTTCTTCATTAAAGAAAGATAATATTTTTTTTTTTTTTTTTGATTATTTTCTACTTGTTTCTTCTAAACCCTTTTAAATTTCTATTTTTTTTTTCTTTTTAATTTTTTTCATTTGAATTTTATTTACTTTTCCTTTTTTCAACAAAAAAAAATAATTTGGATCCTTCTTATAAATAATGATAAAGTCTATGATATTACTTTAAAATCTTAGTATAAAATTTAAGTTAACATATATCTAGAGTGTAATTTACACTTCTTCTACTTTAATAATACTAATAATGAACCATTTATTATTTCAAGTTAATTCAGTAATAATATTTTATTATTACCTCAATCTTTCTAACGGTAAGATATTTGATGAAAAACGCATGTTTGAGAACTCATTTTTTTTCATTTGAATTTATTCAATTACTATCTTTCTATTTATTTTTTAAAAAATAACTTTTTCTTATAGTTATTTGTTTAATACTATTTAATATATATTTTTCAATATATTTTTGAGAAATTTATATTTTTCTCAATACCATTTAAATTGAATAATGTTTTTTTTATATTGAGTAAAAAATATCAGACTTTTTACCTTTTCGATTTTTCTAAATGTACTCTATTTGAATTTATTTTTTAAGATATAAGAATCTCTACTCTTAATTGAAAAATAAATCGGACAAAATTTTCATTTATCTTTCCAAAATTAAATTATGATTTCAAAAATCCTTTGAATACAGAATTTTGATAGTCCCGATCCTCTAACCACGTTAAACACGTTATATGATTGAAAAATAATTCGATTTTCAAAGATTATTTCAAAGATTTTTTTTGGAACGATGAATGAAAATTTTGTCCGATTTATTTTACAATTAACAGTATATAATACACTTATTTAAATTTTAAATTTAAGATAAAAACAATTATTCTATTTAAGGGACTAATATTTAATAAAAAATAAATAAAATCGTATGAGGAAACCATTATTTTTTTTTTTTTTGTAATAAGTCTTTTGACTTATGAAATGTACCATTTGGTTTCATCTAAACAATTTTTAATTTGTTTCTATTTTTTGAAATCCAAAATTCACATTTTTCCAATATAAAAATAAAAAAACAGTTACATATTATTTTCTAAACCAAAAATTGAGTTAATTCTTGAAAATGCTAAAACATATTTTTTGATTTATATTGGAAAGTCTTAATTTCGAAAGCAAATTTTTTATTTTGTTATTTTTATTCATTAATATTTAAAGTTCAATCCCCGTCAATAAAAATAATTGAAATGTAGGTGATTAAATGTATGAAATAATGATAGAAGTTTAATAAAAGTATATTAATTGAATACTAAATCTATTAAGCAAGAAAAACTTCTTTTATTCTTGTGAAAAGTTTGTTTTTTTCGTTTCCAAAAAATGAAAAAAATTTCAAAAAATGAAAACAAATTAAAAAAATTTTTTAACAAATTGTTTCGCCTTATTCACAAGAACCGGTATAACAATTCGAATCCTCTTTGGAATAAAAAAATTGATTTTGAATTTTAAGGAATAAAATACTTAATTCCAAAAATCAATTCAAGAAAATTTTTAAATTGAAAAATCTAAATTTCATCTTAGAAACAAAAACAAAATTTCTGGGTTAAATTTTAAATTGGTTTTAAAACTTTATTAAGTAAAACTATTATTCTTATTAAAGTAATACAAATCTTCTTCAACATGTTGAATAAATAATTTTTTTCGTTAACCAATAGAGTTATCTCAAAAAAAAAAAATAAAAAAAAATTATATTAATATTACTAACAACAAAGACTTGTTGTTGTATAATAATGAACAAAAAAGATAATAAACGGAGTAAAAAATTGTTATAATGTGAGAAAGGAAATGAATGAAAATGTTTTCTGATTCATAAAGAATAGAAAAAAAATTAATCTCACTGAAAAAAATTTTCTTTTATGGCTTTCTTTGTTGATCAGAATTTTTTGACACTTTGGAAATAGAAAACTTTAAAGTATATAATATCACCAATAACATATTTTAAAATATTGACAAGTTGCCATGAAAGGCTGATCCCTTAATAAAAAAAAACATAATTTCAATGTTTCTGAAACAAACTTTTTAAAAAAATTTAATTAATCATTTATTTATTAAATATTTTATGATTTATTTTTATGTTTAGAAAAAAGTAAGGAATAAAGAAAAACTAAAAATAGAAAATTGGAAATAAAAAACACGTAAAAAAGTAAATATATATATATAAATTTAAATATCCAGTGTACTTCTCTTATATTCATGTCTTGTTTTTTTTTTTCAATTCAAAAGAATTGAGTAAAATCAAAAATTTTACTCAATTCTTTTAAATCAAAAAAAAAACGTCATTAGTTTTTTTTTTAATTTAAAAAATAAAAAGAAAATCTCAAAAATTTCTTTTTATCTGTAAATTTAAAAAAAACCTAACGGTGCTTTTCTTGAGGTTTTCTGTTTTATTTGTAAAGTGTTCTAGTTTTTTTTAAGGTTTTCTATTTTATTTTTAAAGTAAAAAAAACCTAACGAAAATCTATTGATTTTCCAAATATATAGAAAACTCAAAAAAACCTAACGAAAATTTATGGATTTTTGAAATAAACAGAAAACCTCAAGAAAACCTCACATCAGTGGACAATTTTTTAATTTAGTCATGCAAATGATATTATTTTTTTATATTATAATATTTTTATTATTTTTCGTTCTTATCTTTTTTTTTTTATTTTGTTAAATTTTCTTTAATTACTAGTTTCTCTCAATCAATAAATCAATAAATAAATTTTATGATTTATTTTCAAAGCAAAAAATTATTATCTCTTTTATTTTTTTCTTTATCAGCGCAAAAAACTTGTAATGATATTTATTTTTTACTTTTTTCAGTTTGATTATCTAATCCCATTGTAGAATTTTTAACCAATCTAAACAAATGAGATATATCTGTCGACTTTTCTGCAAACCTGTCTGCATGTATATTATATTTTTTGTTTCTAAACAATTCTAAAAAGATTGTGAGGCAACCCCAAGGATGAGGTCTATGAACGATTAATTTTTCTAATAATACTCTAATTATTAATTCTCTGAGTTCATCTAGTTTGGTTTCAGAAAATAGATAAAGTATGATACAGCTACAGAAGTGTGTATGTGAGTTGGCATATCTTAATTGATTTACGATTGAATTAATAAAGAGATATTTAGGTTGGCAAGACCAGTTGTTTGCTAAATAAATTAAAATCTGCATGGAATTTTCATAAATGATTTTTTGTTGTTGCTTTTGCTTTTGTTCATTTATCTTTACATTTTTTTCATTAATATTGCCAATGCCACCACTATTCCCATTATTGTGCTCATTCATTTTTTTATTATTTATTAAATCAATTGCTTGTGTGTTTTTGGTGTTTATTTGCTGTGGTTCAATTGCCTTAACACATAAATATAAAACAAAGGAATTTATTAAAGATATATCATATTTTTCCAATTTGGGATCAAAGGTCAAATCTTCATTTTGATTACTTTTATTCTTATTTTTTAAAAAATCAATATATTCTTTTGAATAAAATCGTTTTTTCAATAAAGGAAGGAAATTAGAGGGATTATTAGTAATTAAATATTGATCGATTTTACTTTTGAAATTATTTTTTTCTAAAATTAATAAGTAATTGGATTTAATTCTTGGGCTATATTTAATATCATCTAATAAATCTATTTTCAAATCTGGAGTAAATGGATCAATTAATTTCATGTTTGGAGGAAAGGCTGATAAAATTAAATTTCTCATTTGGATACAACATATTGGTATGGAATTACATAGGCTAAAATAATAATCACATAAAAAATGTGGGAAGTCATGCAATAGTACTAAGAATATTCTCAATGCCCCTTTATATAATTTTTTAATTGGTTTTGGAAATAAATTATTTTTTAAATAAGGATTTAAAAATTGAAATAATGAAATTAATAATTCATGATATAATTTTTCGCCGATATTCTCATTCTCATCATCATCATCATCATCTTTATCATTATTTTTATTTTTATTAGTTTTGTTATTTATTAAAAGCAAATTTGGGAAAAAATTTTTATCAGTAATTAATTCTACCCAAGCAAAAGAAAATAAAGGGTAAATCTGTGGCTTTAGTGCTAAATAACACTGACCATATATTGTTAAAATATCAAAAAATACTTGTTCTACAAATTCACCATTGCTTATTTCAAATAATAATTGAGTCAAAATTCTGTTATAAGGGTGATAATTAAAGGATTCTGGATTTTCTCTCATTTCTAAATCAATGAATCTAAACACCGAAGTTAAAATGGATCTAATAACTTCAATTTCATTTAATCCTTGTTCTGAGCTTGGAAACATTTTTAATAGCATTGAAATCATTTGGCAATATGTATCAATTACTCCAAAATCATGATATTCATCATCATCACCATCATTATCATTATCTTTGTTTTCTTTTTCATCTTGATCTTCTTTTCCACTTACATAATTCTTTTTCATTTGCCCGTCTATTGTTTGTCCTTGATTTTTTGTTATTTGATCTCTTTCATTCGCCATATCTATTTTTTTTTCATTACTTTTCTTTTCACTGTTTTTATTTTTTTCTTGATCAAAGCTCCTTTTGAAAAAATTATTAATACAAACTTCTGTAATTACTAAAAAGAATTTATATCCATGCTGGATTATTACTTCTTTTAAATGAGTTAGCAAAATTAAAAATTCTTCCTTTCTATTGGAAGATTCTGGCTTTTGTATTAAATTTATCCATTGATCAAATAATAATATAAATTCACTAAATAACTTTTCATGAGTTTCAATAAAATTTTCTTGATCATTTTCTTGATTATTTACATTTACATTTAATTGCCCCTTCTCTTTTTCTTGATTTTGGTTATTAATTATATTTTCATTTTTCTTTTCCAAATTTATCTTGTTGTCCATTTTTATATTCAAATCTGTATTTGTCTCATCTTCGAGTTTTTCTTTTAATTGGTTGCTTTTTACATTGTAATTATTTTTTAATTGGTTTATTTCATTAATTAATACTGGTAACTTTTCATCTAAAAATTCATCTTTTTCAATACTAATATTATTCTTTAGATTATTTTGGATTTGGATTTGTCTATTTATTAATAATTTATTGATTTCGATAAAAACATTATTTAATTTAAATAAACATTCAACATCATTTTTTATTACTAAGTCATGTAAAATAATTATTCCAAATTCAAATGCCTTCGGGTCTTGATTGTTTTTAATCATTTGGCTTAATGGCTGATCAAGAAAAATAGGTTTGATTAATCCTTCGTTAAACAACAAAAATACCAATGAAACATCAAAACTATTATTATTTTCATCAATGGAAATCAAGAATTGGGTTATTGGTGTTGATATATCTACTTCTCCATTTTCATTAATTGATGAAAGTGTTTTGATATATACATTTATAAATATTTCATACATATAGATCAAATTAATTTTTTGTTGTTCATCTATTTGATTATTATCATTATTATCAGTGTTTTGGTTATTATTATTATTATTATTATTATCCTTATTACTATTATTATTTTCGCTAATTGTTGGAGTGTTACCAATATCCAAAATAATTTGCTTTAAATGAATTATTGATTTTAATACTAATTGCACGGAAAAATTGATTGCTTGATCCTTTTGATTACATTGATTTATTGCCTTTGGCAAAAAGGGTATTATATCCGAAAGGCTATTTTCTTGAGATAAGGTGCCAGTTTTAATTAACTCAATATTTATTCTTTGAAATTCTTCATTAAGTTTTAAAGACCATTGTTCTAAAATTTCCAAAAAATCATCAATTGCAAAGGAAATATCATCTTTTTGAACATTAATATTATTATTCTCATTTTCATTTTCCTTTTCTGGTATTTTGTCTTCATTGCTTTTGTTGTTATTTAAACTATTATTATTATTTTCATTTTGATCTTCGTTATTAAATAAATGCTGAATATTTGAATACTTGTCATATATTAAATAATGATAATCATTTAACCCAGGCGATCTAGGTATTAATTCGGAAGGTAATTGCGAAGGAATATTTGATTGATTAAAAATTGTTGTGTCAACATAGGTTTGATTGTATTGTGAACTTTTGATCCTCACTTCATAATCTCGTATTAAATATTCATCTATCTGCTGAATGGATTGCTCAATTGTTACCTTTTTAATAAATTGAAATGACAATTGTAGATTGTCATTACAAACATTTAATACTGTTTCATTAATTAAATCAACATTTGGTGTAATATCTTGTAATAGTTTTGTTAATGTCTCGGCCATACTAACTTTCAAAGGTTCCTTTGAGGTTACTAAAGCTAATCCACTGGCTAAATTGGAAACCATCAAATGAGCAGCCTTTCTCATTTTTTCATGGTCTGGTTCTAATCCAAAATCCTTTCTAATCAATTCAATGGTGGTTTGGCAAGCAATAGTTACAGACCTTTGGACAACTGGTAAAATTATTGATTGTATTGACAGGGTAGCTGCAATCGGTATATTGTGTTTTAAATTTGGAAATAATTGGTAAATGGGATTATTTAATCTTAAAATGATATTATCAGTCAATCCTGATACAAAAAAATTATTATTTTCATCATTTTGTTCTTGACTATTATTTCCGTCTTTAAATAAATGACCAGTTTGTTCTTTGAATTGTTGCTTTATCTGCTGCTGCTGTTGTAGTTGTAACTGTAATTCTAATTGTTTTTGTTTTTGTTCATGTTCATGTTCGGCCACTTCGTCTTGTTGTTGCCCTTGTCTTCTTAGTAATAACGGTTGTTGTTGTTGTTGTTGTTGTTGTTGTTGTTGTTGTTGTTGTTTTTGTTGTTGTTGTTGATCTTGTTGTAATTGTAATAAAATTTGTTCTTCAGATTGCTTTTCATTTTTCATTTTTGAATTTTTATTGAATTTATTATGTTTGAAATTTTTCAAAAATTGATAATTCTCATTTTCAATATTAGCTGTGTTTAATTTATTAAACAGATCATCCAAATTAATTTCATTAATATTTATTTCTAAATTCTCTAATAAGCCGTTGATTGCAAATTGAATATTCATTTTTAAATTTGGCAATTGAACAATTTCAATTAATAATTTTAATATCTCCATTAGCCAAGGGTTTGGAGGCTTAAAATACTTTGATTCTTTTGCAGAATTTAAAATATTTGATACAAATGGGATAATGGCATCTAATTGTCCAATTTGATACCTTTGAAGAATTATCTTTTTTATTGGTAAATATTTTCTTAGCACAGGTTTATCTAATGCTAGCGTTGTTTTTCCAAGCCAGGATCCTAAATTTTTTAATAATAATCTTTCGTTCGAATTATTTTTTAATTTTTTAGAATTTAATATATTAGTTATATTTTGATATGTAAAATTTAAGATAAAATTATTTAATTTTTTCAAATTTAATTTGTTTAATAAATCCAAATATAAACCATGGAAATTCGATTCAATTGAAATTCTTTTCAAGACCAAATATCTTGCTAACCATTTTTCATATTTATTTTCAAATAATTTTTTTAATTTATTAACTTTATCATCTATATTTTCAATTGATAAATTATTAATTAAGAATAAGATTTGATTTTCAGTTTCTTCATCTGGTATTTCAATATTTTCATCAATTTGAGTCCCTTTAACTAGAGTTTTTATATTTAAAGAAGATAAATTTACTCCTCCTAAATTTTTTTCTTCTTCATTATCATCGTCATCTTCTAGACTTCCATCCTCTCCTTGCTCTTGTTCGTTTAATTGATTATCATTAATAATATTTTTAATTAAATCCCGGTTATTTCCCAAATTGTGGTTATTATCTTTACTATCATAATCTAGATTTGTTAGAAAATTATTATTGTTATTAATAATAATGTTATTATTATTCAAATTATTATTATTTAGACCATTGAATTTATTTTGGTTTATTTCTTTATCCATATTCCCCATATTATTAATTTGACGATTTGGCGAAGAAACTGGATAAAAATTACTGTTATTATTACTCTTGTTATTAAAAAGTATATTTGAAATTGGATAATTAGATTGTTGATCATTATTATTATTTTCCTTATTATTATTATAATTATTATGATGTCTATTATTTTGATTATTTAAAAACTGTTCAAGTAAAAATTCTTGATTAGATTTATTCATATTATTATTGAAACTATTATTATTCGAAAATTTTTTTTGGTTATGAATCGTTTCGCTATTGTTGTTATTACCAAATGGTAAATAGGGATTTCCATCATTATTGTTTGTGAAAATATTACTCTCCAATGTTTCATTGCTTAGAGAATTTTCTAATTTCTTTTCTGTTTGATTATTAATTATCTGATTTACAGTTTGATAAAGATAAGGTTGTGTTTTTTCTAAAAGTGGAAGAATATGAATGCAATATTGTGGCCATTCGCTTAAGCGGTTGGAGAATTGAGATAAAGCTAAAATACCAAATTTAAATAAATTTGAATCTGTAGGCTTTTTTAGTGCATCCAGAATATTTCTTAATGCGATCCCCAACGGAATATGATGAATTAAATTCTCGCGTATCAAAATACCAAGCAGATAAGCAGTTATTTCCAAAACTTGGAAGGGGAATTTCGGGAAAAATTGATATTCGTCCAATAAATTCATGATCATGCAATCAAAAATTTGATTATTTTTTGCATTATTGGATTTTTTCAATGATACCAATAATTGAATAGCTTCTTCTATTGGAATTATCTTTTGATAAATTTTTTGAAAGTTATTATTAGCTATTCCCTCAATTTCTTTCGAAAATGTTAATTCTTCATTTTTCACATAATAATTTGTTAAATTTGGATAAAGTTGTAAGCAATATTTATAAAAAATATTTAATTTTTCAATTAAATAATTTTGGTTGTCATTATTATTAATATTAATTTCTTTATTATTATTAGTGTTAATGTCTTTATTATTATTAGTATTAGTACCTTTATTATTATTAATATTTTTATATGAATTTTCAAAGAGGCATTTAAAGTAGATTGCCAAAATATCCTCTGTTAAAGTATAATTTTCACTAATTTGCGAATTCTTTTCTTTCATTGTTGTTTCCAAAAATTGGATACAATGAATAATAAATATTTCTCCTTTAGAATTAATCAATTCATTTAACCATTTTTCCAAATTTAAAGATTCCAAATGCGAAGCTAAAGAGGCGAGATGGAATACAAAATCAAAATTATTTGAATCCAAAACTTTTAATAAAACTTTATGATGCTGAACTAAAATTAAGAGATCTGATAATGTAATTATTTTCTTCTTCCAAAGATTTATAATACCCTCAATAATCATTTGTGGCTTTAATGCAAACATGTTATGGAAAATAAAATCAGAATTTGGATGGTTTCTTAAAAATAATTCAATTAAATGCTCAAATAATTCCTTTGCAAGCAAATTCCAATTGAAATCTAATTGAACAAGGCCTAATAATAAATATTCTGGCGAATTTTGAAAATGTTCGGAAAAGATCTCTCTTACTAATTCTATTGATGAGTTTGCTAATTGTATTAATAATTCTAATAAATCTAAGGAAATCCATGTTTGATTCAAAGTTTCAATTTGTTTGTTCTGTTCAGTAATAACACTCGTGCCATACCCCAAGGCTTCAATAAGCGTTTGCTTTCTTTTACTTGTTGAAAAATCAATTACATAAGAGGGTGATTTTATTGCCTGTTTCAAAAACGAGATTTGTGCTCTCGCATTTTTCCATTTTGATAAAACAAAATTTAATGGAAACGATTGATTAGTTGCCTTTTTAATAATTGCATATAAGACATAAAAAGAAAAATAATTATTTAATTGAAAATCTTCATAATCTAAACTTCGGATAGTCTTGATCCAACTAATTGATTTTGAATGGAATTTATTAATAACATTTATAAATAAATCAATGTCCCATTTGATTAAATTTTGTTTGTTTTCCAATAGATCAATATTGTTTGTTAAATACATTAAATTTTGTTGCTTTTCAAAGTCTTTTCCACTTTTGTTCGCCATGTTTGTTATTGTAATTGCCAAGTCTTCTTCAGTTAAAGGCGAAATTTCAGATAATATTTGTTGGAAGGCTTCTTCATTTGATAGTGCATCATATCCTAAATCAGATAAAACAGTTGATAAGTGGCATGATTTGTTAAATTCGGTGTTGATCCATGAACTTTCTTCTTTTACGAATCCCATTTCCCGTTCAAATTCTCTATAATTTTTATTATTTGTTTTTTTGGATTTTTTTTTTTGTTTTTTGTTTTGTTTTTTTTTTGGATTTTTTTTTGTTTTTAAAAATTATTAAATGGATTTTAGTTTTTTCATTTTTATTTTGATAAAAAAAAGGTGTTAATGTCATTCTAAAAAACTGTGACCGAAAAGGATGTTTATAGATGCGCTAGAGATGGGAACATTTAAATTCATGGGCTGGCTTAAAGATACTTTTAGTAAACTTTTTGGTAAAACCTTTTTAAAACATAGTTGTAATTATTAAAATAATTTTTTTTTTCACTTTTTGGAAATGACTTTATCAAATTTGAGATATTTTTTTAGTGCTGTTTTATACTAATAAGGATTTTTATGAGAATATGAAACTAATTTTAATCAATTAATATCAGCCTAAAATGGATATTTGTTCTGTTTTAAAAATCTTATTATTAATTATTATTGATAAAATAAATAAAAATTGGAAAAAGAAATTTCTCTTCTTTTAATTCTCTTTTAAATGATTATTCATAATCAACAATCTCCGTTTTATATTCTTGAGTTTTTAATAAATATTTATTTTTTTTTGATTTATCGAAAATTAAGCCTTGTTGAAAAATTTAATTGTTCCATCCAGCTAGTTTCCTTTCTTTTTTTGTTGTTTGTCATTTCTCTTTTAAAAGAATCTTTCAAAAAGACACAAATAAAAAAACAAATTTTAACATGATTTTTTCAAAAAAATATTTTTTTGAATGAGATGTGTATGTTTTTGAATCCTGGCTTCAATTAATCTATTAGGTTAATCATAAATTTATTCAACAAAAAGTTCCACATTCCATCAAAAACATATGAAAAAAATTAGTTTTTAATTTATTTGAAAGATCTTTTCTTTTTTTTTTTTTATAATAGTAATTGTTACACAAGTTGTATTTATTTAAATATTTGAACCATCTTGGATTTCTCTGTGTATGACAAATTAAACAGTGTTGAGTTGCTTCTTTTTTTTTTTTTCTTTTATTCATTCAAATAATTTTAAATAAATCAATAAAAAACGAGTTTTTTATTTTTTATACTTTTTAACTTTCCCAAATTTCCCTTTTTAAGTTGTTTGAGATCCTTAGGTTCTTCCGTTCCTTCCGTTTTTTGTTTTTTTAGGTATTTGGAGAAAGGTAAAAGGAATAAAAAATCATTATATGAATTTGATAGACTTGTTCATGATCAGATCTTGAACGAATTGAACTGGATCAAATCTTCGACGAGGACTTAAGTAACTGAAGAGAACTGAATTCAACTGATTCGATTTGAAACCAACGGAAGTGAACTGAATCGAACTTTCCATATAATCTACCAAGTCGTTACTTGTGTTGGGTGAATGCTATCGAATCGGTATCTTGTAATGGGATTTTGCTAAACAAGATTTGGGAAACTTGCAAAAAATAAAAAAAAATTAAAAAACAAATCAACTCAAAAGAAAATTACAAAAGCCAATTCACAAGAAAATTTCTAAATTTCCAATTCTTATTCTTAAAAACTCAGCACTTTATAGATTCAACCCATCTATAAAGTTCTAAATTAAAACTTAATAAAGTAGCCATTTCATTTGATCTATAGTTTGTTCAAATATTTAGATCTCTTTATTAAAACAAATTATTGTGGGGAATCCAAAAAAAATTCAACATAAAAGGAAACAACCACCAACCAATTCAACACTTGGGGTGCAAATTAAACTTTTATATTAAATTTGACTTTTTTTTATTATTTTTTTTTACTCTCTTTCATTTGTTGATTTTCTTTCTCTTTTTCTTGTCTTTGTTTTAGAAATAATTTTTTTTCTTTTCATTTATTAAAGAAAAGATATCCTATGAGTTATAATCTTGCCTACGTTATAACTAGTATAAAAAAACTCGAAATAAATTTAGATTTTCAGAAAGTGCCGTAGAATGTATAGGTTTTCTTAAGGTTTACTATTTTATTTATGAAACCTATTGATTTTCGTTAGGTTTTTTTTTACTTTTTGAAATAAACCGAAAATTTATTAAAATTTTCTGTTTATTTCAAAAAGTAAAAAAAAAACCTAGAACACTTAACAAATAAACAAAAAACTCAAGAAAAGCTAACATAGGTTTTTTGTAATTTTTGAAATAAACTGAAAATTAAATAAATTTTCGTTTTATTTCTCAAATTAAAAAACACCTAAAGACAAGCCAGAGGTAATTTTTTTGAATTACTTTTCTTCATTCTTAAAAAAAAAAAAAAAATGAGTTTTTTTTAAAAAATTTAATATTAGATTCCCAAATACAATTTTGGAGTCTCGAAAAAAATTAAATTATATTTTTTCTATACAAGTCTTGTTGATTTTGATAAACTCTTTTTCAAACAAAAGGGTACACCTCTCAAATCATCAATACTATTGAATTTGGTTGTTAATAAGAGAATTACTTATTGGTGATTTTCATTTTAATTGTTCATTTTTTCAATTTTTTGTTTTTTTATTTATAGATATTGAACAGTTGGAAAATGAAAATACAAGATAAGAAGAAACCAATTTGGAAATAATTTGTCAGTATAAAAATTGAAACAGATTAAGTTTGATTTCGAATGAGTATAGATATAGGAATTAAGAAACACCATTATTGGGTTGATGTATGGAACAAAGAAAAAAGAAAATAAAGAAAAAAAAAAATAATTCCAACAAAAGACCCAGATGAATTGCGGATTTATATTGAAAATGAGACTTTAAAGAACAAAAGTGTTTGGTGTGTAAAGAGTTATCAATAAAATGTAAAGAACTTTTTCCCAATTCAACTTGTTCAAAGGTTTTTATTGATTTGATAATTTTTTTTCTTTACAATTTACAAAATGAAGATTTCTCATTTCGATAAAAGGGCACATCAATTTTTAAAATATTTAATTTTGATTGTTTTGTTTTTAATGAGTTTTAAATATTCGGTTGAGTGTTTTTTTTTTTATGTTTTAAAGAGTTTCTTATATTTTAGAATGATACTCCAATTAATTTGATTCAATTATGAATAATTCTTGAAATTTTCTGTGCACTTTTATTTGAAAGAGTTTACAATTTTTTTTAATGTATATGTCTTATAAATTTTTAATTTGAAGAAATTGATCATTTTCATCTTTACATAAAAATCCTTAATTAAAAAAATTTAAATTTTCTCTCAAAGTAAAATAAGAAAAGATTTCATCAAAATTAAATTACTGTTAAAATCAAATTATGGGTGATTGACAAAAAATGGATGTTAATTGTTTTTGATCAATTGAAAAAAAGTGTAAGATTTGAAGGTTTGGGAAACATTGTGTTTTGTTTTCTACAAATTGCGAAGAAACAAATTTCTTTGAGGGAAATTGAGATAAAAATTTGTATTTTCTGTTAAAACCAAATTGCCCTATATAAAAATTTTATCTCAAAGTTCAAGAAGTAAAATTCATTAAATCTCTAGAAACCTCATTTCTAATTGATTTTGTCAAGATCTTGCCCTTTGTGTTTTTTCAACTAATAGTTAATCTAGTAAAATATTTTGTGAACTTGAAATCAAAATTTTCATTTATTAATTGGAAAATCACAGTATGAATAGAGTCATTTTAATAAAGTGTAACCAAAAAGTTTTCAAAAAGTATCCTTAAGCCAATCAAGAAACTTCATTGGACATATTTGAAGGACTTGATAAAAAAATTTTTGTTCTCAATTGTTTTTTAAAATGACTCGGAAAATTGAAGTAAAGGTAAAATCAAATGAGATGATCTCTGATTTGAAAGGCAAAATTTTGAAAAATTAGAACACAAAAAATAAAAGCAATAATAATTTACCGACTAGAATTTGAAAACCAGACGTCGTCTTGTAAAATTGGTATAAGTGTTGGTGGAAGATCATTTTGTTCAGGAAATCTTTTCTTGATAATACCTAAAATATTGTTTTTTTGGATTTGCAAGTTGTGTTCTTTAAATAAACAATACAAAGTATGGAGTGTGTTTTCTGGTAAAAATAAAAAGCCCTCATCAACGGTTTCATCAGTTCCTTTTCTTAAATATTCAATCCCTTTTTTTTTTTTTATATAAGTTTGGATAATTGAAATATTTAGTAAAATGGTCAATAGGAATTTTAATTGAAGAAAAAAGAATTTAATAAAATGAAAACAAATTAAAAACCTGGGTTTTTTCACAGAAAAAATTTCATCTAAAAATAAAAAAGAATCAAAAAAATAACAAGGTTTTGGGTTTTTCAAATACAAACCTATTTTGTTGAGTTTCTCATTTTTGGATTCCGCCATACCAATTGCAATTATTATTTCCTGAGTCTGGGATAATTGTAAAGCTTGTGAAATAAGATTTAAATAGTTGTTTGGTACCTGTTCAATGTTTTCAAAAGCGATGCAAATCACACTCACGAAATTTGTCCGATCAGCAAGAAAAGTTAATTCTTGTTTGAGTAGTTGTCGAAAGAAATTTTCGTGTTGGGTTACATTTTGTGTGTCTAAAGTAAAATCGATCGTTGAAAAAAGTTTCTTGAGTAAGTACATAGAAACGTCCTGTCCATAGATTTCGATTAACTGTTTGTTTTTTTTTTTTATTTTTATTTTTTTGTTATTAATTGTGAAGTTGGGAAGTTTTTTCGATTGGTTGAGTATTCGGCTGAAGGGTGTGTTTTTTTAAAAAAGAAAAGAGATTGAATAAAAAAACTTCAAAAAAGAAAAAGTTAGGATGAGTTACTTCTTGTATTTCAAACGTGTTTGTTTTGTAATTTTGTTTGTTTAGTGTTGAGAGCAAGAAATCGATTTGTGTTCCAAGAAGTAAAGAAAAATTTGAGAGCATGGTCTGAATAAAAAATTTTCAAGATAAAAATATGAAAAAAAAATGAAAAGATAAAAAAATGAATTCCTTGTACAATCTGAATTCTATATCTGTAATGGTATAGAATAAGCAAGTTTGGTCAGTTAAAATTTGTTAATACCAATCATACATTAGAATTTTTCAAAATATTCTTAAATGTCTGATTTGGAAAGGTCAGTAAAAACTCAATTAGATAATGTTTCAAATCAAAAGCTATGTTTCTTTTTTCGAGAATGCTGATAGGTTGAATAATCAAAGAAACAGGTAGTGAATATATAGCAAATACGGTGTTGATTTGTTAAAGTTCTATTATTTAAAAAAAAATTCTAATTATAAAAGAATCAGAACAGACATTTTTTTTAGCAAACAATAGACAATTTTTTGGGGATATTTAAGAAAAAGTTAAAAAAATTAGAAAGATTTTAAGTACTATTTTTTTAATTCAACCAATAGTCTCCATACAATTTGGTCCAATCTCATTGAAAATGTAAAGGAGTGATCTAAAAAATAATCTCCAATTTGGATCAAACAATCCTTTTATGTCATTTTTTAAAAGTAAAATGAACAAGAAATTTTCGGATACGTGAACTCAAACAACTTGTTAATGAATGTGAAAATGAAAAAAAAAAACTAATCACGATTTTCCGAATTTAAAAACACTAACAATTAACAGTTTTAAATCTAAATGATCGCATTGTCAATGATTTTGGACCATTATATTATTTTAAATTGTTACATTGTCTTCACAAACCACACATCTGTTCGAGCCCTACTGTGAAAAGTTATAAGACCTAGAAATCGGCTCTCTATTATAAAATTGTGTTTTATGAAATATAAAATTCAATTTCTATCAAAAAGATAATTATTTCAGCTTCTTTTACAACATTTGGGGTTATTTTTAGAGTAAAAACAAAACAAAAATTAAATTTTCTCAAGAAAAGAAATCACAGAAAATATGGAAAGTTGAAAGTATTTTTCAATTATTGTTATCAAATCGTTCACCAAAAGATATTAACAATTTTTGGAATTAAAGATCTACATTAAGGCAAGTATTTTAATGAATTTGTTTCTCAATCCCTAAGACCAAAAAATGGTTAACTGATATTAATATTTTATATTAAAAAATTATGGTTTAAGATAAAATTTCATAACCATTTTATGGTTTTTTGTACAAAATAAAATTTCCGAATTTAGAATAGATTTTTTTTGGTTTTATTAATTTCGGGTACAGGCTGGGGCGTCGTTATTTATAATTATAAAGAAGGTGTGGTTTTGTATTTATTTTTTATTTTGGTTCTTTTTGTTTTTCCTTGAATTAAATCTCCCCACCATGACCAAGAGGAGAGTGTCTCATCGATTTATTTTTGGAAAAACAGGATCCATGCCAAACGTTCTTCACTTTTTTTTTTTTGATAAATTTTTTTTTGGTTAGATTGTTTCTCTCAAAACCTAATTTTTTATATTAATATAAATTATATTGAGGTTTTTTGGTAAATTTTTTCAAGAATTTTGAATTGAAAGTATCTTTATGAAATTGAATTTGCAAAAATTAGTAAGTTTTTTTTTTTATTTTAAAAAAAAAACATATTCAAATCATTAAAGAAAAAATGATCTTTCATTTTTTGGAAATCGGAATTTTATTGGATTTAGCCCAATACCAAATCAATTACAGTGGCACAATTGAAAAATCTCTTTTTTTTAAAATAACAAAGGATATATTCATCTATAATTTTAATAATACTCGTTGCTGACCTTCCAAATCATTTTTTAAAACCTTCTCAGCTTCACTTAGAAATGAAAAAAAAAACATTGGAATGGCTCTACAAGTTCTAATGGGTTCTAAAAATGACATCGAAGGAAATTGTTTCAAAAAGTCGATTTTTTAAAAAAATTTGACATTTTTTCCTTATTACATCTCTCTCAATTAAAATGTGTGAGATTTTACAAACCACAAAACCCTCTTCAAAAACAAATGTCTTTGAATTTCAATTACAAACATCTTTGAGAAACAAATTTCAAATCTTTAATTTAAAATATACAAAAAAAATCGGTGAATTAATTTTCAAAATTGATTGACATTAATATTATTATTTGATATTATTTTAGAGGTTGTGTTGGTACAAGAAGGAGAAAATAGGGCACCTATTATATTTTGAAATAAATGTTTTATTGATAGGTATCTGAATTTTGTACCAGTCTCTTGTTTCAATTTTTTAAGAATCAAATTGACCTGTTTTTATCAAAAATAATGATTTTTATTTGAATAGCAAAACAAAAATTTCAACTTGAAATTTGGTAAAGAAATGTAAAATATTCGCTATTCTTTTCCGATTTTCAATTCAGGAGTATGTATTTAATTTTAGTATTTTGTGTGATTTTAATAGAGAAAATTAAAAACTGAAAAACAACCAAATAGGATCACTTATTTCAACCTATTTCTTGAGAATTTTTAGTTGTAACCGAAACAAAAAAACAGAGTTCACAAATTATATTCTATTTCTATGAAAACACTCTTTATAAAAGAAAAAAAGGGAAAATGAAGAGCTAATTTTTTTCCTTTTGTTATTCAATACTCATAAAGAAAAAAAATATTTCAAGATACAACTTAAACTATACCAAAAATTTTAAATTTAAAGAAAAGGTATGAGTTGTTTCTGAATTTACAAATCATTAAATCAGAAAATCAAAGTGGAAAAAATAAAAATTTTACCCATTTGAAAACATACCAAATTTCTTCTTATCCTCTTCGTTGAAATGTTAAATTCTTCACACAAACTGAAAAGCAGTTTTAATTCAACGAAACACCCAATCCACAAAGAAATTTTCAATTATTTTTTATAGTTCTAATTATAAATGATATCAGGAATCTTATTTATTAACGAGTTAGGGAAGGTCCTTATTTCAAGAATCTATCGACAAGACATCACGTAAATAAATTGTGTTTTTTCTTTTCTTTTGCTCTTGATTCTTTAATTCTTTTTTGTTTTTTTTTCATCGATCGATCCCTTGATCTCACAAAAACCTCTTTTTATTGATCGAATTCAAACGACAATAGCATATCTTTTATTGATCAATTTAAAATAAAAGTCTTAGCAGCCAAAAAAACCAAGAACCCAATTAAACATGTTGAAGGAACAACCTATTGTTTTCGAAGAATTGGAAGCTTTTTCATTGTTGCCGTAACAAAAAAAAATATCAATGCAGCTTTAGTCTTTGAATTCTTAAACACAATTATCGAGATTTTCAAGGGATATTTTGGAGAAAAATTCAACGAAAACACAATTAGAACAAATTTTTCGCTTGTCTATGAACTCCTTGATGGTAAAATTTTTTCAAAATAAACAAGATAAAACAAAAAACAAAATAAGAAAAAATTTTAATTTCAGCAACCAACTCTCTTTTTTTGTTCATTGGTTTCTTTACAGATCTTATGGAAACTTGCAAGAAAAATCTCAAATCTAAACACTTTATTTTGATTATTTTTTTTCTTAAAATCTCTATTGCAATCAACCAAATTAGAAATTATTGACTTTGGATACCCACAAACTACCGAAACAGATATTCTAAAATTATATATTACACGTGAGAATAAAAGGCAAACAAAGAAATCACAGGAGTCTGTGAAGCAAATTTCAATCAAAGCAACGGGTGTCATTGGTTGGAGGCAAGAGGGTCTCAAGTACTCTCGAAATGAAGTCTTTTTAGATATCGTAGAAAACCTTCACTTTTTGGTATCCAATTCCGGTAAATTCCTCAAATCGGATGTATTTGGAGAAATTATTATGAAATCTCGGTTGTCTGGAATGCCTGACTGTAAGCTTGGTTTGAACGACAAAGTGCTTCTTGACAAAAGAGCTGGTGGAAAGAGAACAAAAACAACCTCTTCAAAGGGTAAAAATACACCTATCGTTATAGACGATGTCACATTTCATCAATGTGTGAAATTAAGTAAATTTGATACAGACAGATCTATTTCTTTTGTTCCTCCAGATGGTGAATTTCAATGTGCTAGGTTTGAATTTTTTTTTTTATTTTTTTTTTTTTATTATTGTCGAATAATTTTAAAAAATCACTGAGAGTTATTTATTTTGAAACAATTATTATTTTATTTCCTCCATTCTAAAATAAATAAAATAAAAAAATAATGATCTCATTTACGCTTATGAAGCTTATTAATCTTTTATTATAGAATTTAAAAATAAAAATTCTTTTAATGTTGCCAAAATAACAGATTCAAAAAGTTTAGTCTGTCTTTCAAAATAAAAAGCTTGTTTCTTTTTTACTGGTATTCGAATTATAAATGGGAAAAATTTTCACTTCATTTTTTATTTCCTTTTTCCAAAACGAGTTTTTAAATTCAAGCTTACTTTAATGAGAACTCTATTTATCATTGAAAAATTTGGAAAAGGAAATGAACAAATTTTCCCATTTAATATTCAAACACCAGTATATAAGATCGAAACAATATTCGATCAAAGAAACCAACAATAAACATTATGGTAATATAGTATTGGTTTCTGAAAGTTTTATTATTAAAAAAGAAATTCTAAAAATGAAAGATCAAATTGGGAGACTTCTCTAAATAAAAGGAGTAAATTTTTGAATATATCTTAAAACAAACAAAAAAATTAATAAAAAATTTAGAAAATTACAAAAAATTCCAAACAAATTCCATTCTTAATTATAAATTTTCTCAAAAAATCAATGAGTTTACCCCCAAAATTGAATCCAAATTAGGTATACTATTGGATATTGAATTTTATTTATTGCATTAGAACAAGAAGAAAAAAAACACAGTTTTTATTTTGAAACATGGATTATATACTTTGAGTACGTTTTTTTTTTTGATGACTATAATTTATAAAATAACATTAACCGAGTTTGTACAACGTTTTTAAAAATGATCAGAACAAAAGTTTTAAAATTGGTTTATCTATAACGTCTTAGAAGAGTAAACCAAATTCTTTAAGTAACACTTTTTTAAACTTTTGTTATATTTTTGATCACAAAGTGTGGCTCAAAAAAGTTTTCAAAAGGAATCTATAAACGGTTGAGAAACTTTAATTTCCTATTTTCAGGAATTTTTCAAAATTTTTTTGAGCCACAGCTTTTGAAAAGGAATTTCCTTAATTTTTCACAAGATTAACAATTTTTCTATTTTTTTTTTTTAATTATCGAGTAATAAAAAAGTATAGTTTTTTTTTATTGTTAACTGAAAAATAAACGAAGAAAAACTCCTTTTAGCTTTCCAGAAACAAAATCCTTAATTTAAAAAAAAAAATGTCTTAATTCTAATACTTGGCAAAACCCATTAATTTTACCAAAGTTTGATCATAAAAAAGTATATAAGCCATTTTTCAGTCAAAAGTAGACCAGTTGTAGTGAGTGCATTACGTGTGTTTAAAGAGTTTGAATTGATATTAGAAGAAAAAATATATTTCGGAAACATCAAAGTTGAAATAACTATTTATTTTTAGCTTTTCTCTTTCTTTTTTTTTATTTTTTTGATTTTTTTTTTAAAACCAAATTCATTTGCAATTTTTTTTTTAGGGCAAGATTGAAAGTAAATTGGTAAAAAACTGTTATTCAAATATTATTGAAACAGTGAAAATGATTGTAGAGAAATCATATTTATATCTATTGAAATTTTCTTTGATCTTCAATTGAAGATCAAAATGTTCTTTTTTTTTTTTCTCAATAGGGTTTTCTCAGAATTTTTGTTTTTCAATTTTTAAGAAAATATATTTATTTATTAATTTGCCTTCAGACGGATATCAACTATTCTTTGATGTATATCATTCTACATAATGTTAATTGTAAAATAAAATGATCAAAATTTTCTTTCAGCTTTCCAAAAAAAAACACATCTCAAGAATTAAAAGAATCTTCAAATTCCCCTGATTCTAAATAGGAAAAAATTAATAATTTAAACTAGTTTTAAGTGAATTAAAAATTTGAAATTTAAAATGATTTAAAAACCATTTTTTGGAAAACTGAATGAAAATTTTGTTCGATTTATTTTGCAACTAATAGTATTTCTTATTTGTTCTTCGAAGGGAAAAATTATTACTTTTCAAATTTGGTCAAATTTCAAAATTGGTAAAATTCTCAATTTTTTCAAAATATTCAATTCTATTGAAATATTATACTGTGTGTTTTTAAAAACAATTTATCTGGTAGGTTAGAGTATTTTATAGTAGGTTAGAGCATTTCAGGATAGGTTTGGATGGCGTGTTCTGGAATTTTAGCTCAGGATTTTGAAAAAAAAAAATAATTAATTGTCAAATTAGACTTACGTGACTTTTTTTAAGGGGAAAAAAATTAACGCTTAACTTTGGTTTAAATTGGGTTTTGAACAAAATTTTAACAATATTTAGTATTGAAATTTCAACATTTTGAATTTTCTACAATTAAAGTGATAAAATACTACTAATGGCAAAATAATCTTTTTGATGTTTCCTCTCCACAATTTTTAACAACCATTAAAAACTTTCATACTATTGAAAATAAACAATAAACCCTTCCAAAATACAAAAAAAAAACCAATTTGAGCAAATTTGAAATTTAATAATATACCCCTTCAAAGGATAATTATAAAAAAGAATTGATATTTGAAAAAAATATTGAGAACCTTTTACTGGAACAAAGTTTACTTTTTCAATGAACTTAATTTTTTTTTTGAATTTTAATGTATTTCCAATTTTAAGTTTCTAAAAAGGAAAAGGGAAATGAAAAAATCAAAATAAAACACAGAAACGTGTTTAAAAGAATAAAGAAGTGAGAGGAAATATTTTTTTATTTTATTTTGATTTTGATTGGAACACAACAGTGGCAAATTTTTATAAGTAGTCACAAAAAATTTAAAAATAAAATTTCACCAATGAATATGAAAAAAATATATTCATCTTGATAAATTGCAACAATAAATATGTTGAAAAGAAAGATTTGTTTATGTTTGAATTGTCAATAACACACTTTTTAAAATAGTATATTCAGACATCATGATTAACCAAACAATTTGGAAATGATAATAAAGGTTCCAAAAAGAAATCAATTTGTGAAATTTTGTTAGCATAATTTTTATACACCTTTTTTGTTTAAATATTGTGTTTGGGTCAAGACTAAAAAAAATATTGTTTCTAAAACATTTTTACTATATTTTTCACAACTAATTTATGAATTGGAATATTAAATTAACAAAAATTATCAACTACTGAAAGTAGGTGAAAATATTTTGAACTTAATCTTTTATTCAAATAAATTTTTTTATTTTGAAAATTTATAATTAAAATGAAAATTCTAACAAAGAAAAGTTATTAAATTTTACAATTAATATCCAAAAGATGATTTATTTAAACCATATTAAAAAAAAAAAAAAAGTAGTTAGGCTTTCTTAGGTTTTCTGCTTATTTCAAAAAAATGATAAATTTTCAGAACAAACATTAAACATCAAAAAAAAAAAAAAAAAAAAAGGTACTTGATATATTCTTAAAAACATCTAATATTCCAAATAGTAAAACTTTTATGTTTAATATAGAGGGGGTGGTAAAATATTTATCTTTTATCATTTTTTATCTTTTGAACTAATCTTTTTGATTTTATTTAAAAATTTCAAATCACAATATAAATTATAAATTTAAGCAAATAAATTTATTTCTTAAAAAAATCTTTTGGGAATTATGAAAAATATTTATAACATAATTATATCTTTAAAAAAATTTTTACTAAACTCCAATTCAAAAATTTTAACATATCAAAATTCATCTTTTAAAAAACAAAATCTTATTTAATCAATTCTCGAAAAAATACCAAATTAGAATCATTAACTAATTGGAATATTAACAATTGTTTATAAATTACAATAATCATCAAACTAAAAATAAATAATTATCAATACTAATAAATCAAGGGGTGTTAAAAATTTTGGAGATGGTCTAACAAAAAAATCTATTGGATTTATTGTTAGGGGTTAGATGAAACTTCATCTAATCTGTGAAAGAGAGAATTTTGGAGTGACTAAATATGGTACTTCTAATTCAAAAAATATATAAATAGATATAGTTATAAGAAGTATTAGAATCTTAATTTAGTTTTCTAAAAAATAAATTTATTGGTAAATTTGTTTAAATTCTATTAACAATTATTGATCTATCAAATGGTTAGATACCATCAACCAATTTTATTTAAGTTCTTCTATTTTAAAGTACCTAAATTTAACCAAATATCAGCTGTTTGGAAAAAGTATTGATCGGACGAAACATGTTATATTATTCAAAAAAGGAAATGAAAACAAAAAACTAAAAGATGAAAAAATGATTTTCATCTTATACAAAAATCAAAATTATTTCCATTTTCAGGAAATTGTATTATTATGATTCTTTTAACTTTTTTAACTGTTTTGGAAATTTTGAATTTTAGTTAAATTCCTAGATCTTAATCCAAATATTTACTTTTATAATCATCATTGATTTTCCCATATTTTTTTCTTATTAAATTTTTTTATTTTATAGTTATCGTGTAACTGAAAATGTGAAAAAGCCTTTTAAAGTGATCCCAATTGTTAAAGAAAGGGGGGCAATTACTGTTGATGTTAAAGTTACTATTATTTCTTTATTTAGTGAAAATTTATTTGCAAAAAATACTGTTGTCAGAATCCCTACTCCTCCAAATACTGCTGAATGTGTTATCACAACTCAAACTGGAAAAGCAAAATATGATCCTCAGATCAATTGTATTGTTTGGTCTATCAAAAGATTCCAAGGGAAAGAGGAACTCTCTATAAGTGCCGAAGTCAATTTAATTCGTGGAAAACAATCAGTTTGGTCAAGACCGCCAATAAGTTTAGATTTCACAATTCCAAGTTATACTTCTTCAGGTCTTCGTGTAAGATATTTGAAAATCGTTGAAAAAAGTATTACTGAGATTTTAAAATGGGTACGTTATCTTTGTGTGAGTAAAGGAACCTTCCAAGTTCGTATTTAATTTTTGAAAAAAATGATATATATATATATATATATATATATATATATATTTGATTCTTTTTTGTTTTTTTTTTTTTTTTGGATTGTGACTTTTTATATTTTTGGATTTTCTTTTTAGCATTTTATTTCTTTTATTTATTATTCTTATTCTTATTATTTTTTCATACTGAGCTATCTTAAAATGATAATACTTTATAACTTTATTTTTTACTTTTTTTAAATTTCCTCTTGAAAGAAATTTTTCTTTACATTTTCTCTAAATAATAAAAAAAATCATTTATTATTTGTTTACAAGTTTTTTAAATAATCAATTTTTTTTTTTTTTATTGTAATTTAAGGGAGGAGTATTCAACAAAATTACCTCTTATTTGCCTGAAACTCTAAAATTGTATTTAGGGTTTTTTTATCCTAACTGTAATGTAAGCAGGATTACAGCTCAAAGGATATCTTTTCTTTAAAAAATGAAAAGAATACATTATTTCGGAAAAAAGACAACAAAAAGAGAAAGAAAAGCAAGAAATGAAAGAGAGTCAAAAATAATAGAAAAAAGAAAAAACTTTCAGTGAAAAGTTTTTTTTTGTGCCCCAAGTGTTGAATGGGCTGGTGGTTGTTTCCTTTATGTCGTTTTTTTTGGATCGCCACCATAGGTTGTTTTAATAAAGAGTTCTAAATATTTGAACAACTATAGATCAAATGAAAAAAGGCTGTTTATTAAATTTTGATTTAGAACTTTATAGATGGGTTGAATCTATAAAGTGCTGAGTTTTTAAGAATAAGATTTGGTTTTCGAAATTTTCTTTTCAGTTGCTTTGCTTTTTTTTTTTTTTATTAGTTTGTATTTTTTTTTTATTTTTTTTTTTTTGTAAGTTTCCCAAATCTTGTTTTCGCAAAATCCCAGTACAAGATACCGACTCGACAGATAGTATGGAAAGTTCAATTCGGTTCACTTTGGTTGGTTTCAGATCGCATTCGTTGGATTCAGTTCAGTTGCATAAGTCCAGCTCAATTTGTCGAAGATCTGATCATGAACAAGTTTGGTTGGGTTAGTCATGATCAGGTCAACCAATTCTTATAATGATTTTTTATACTTTTTACCTTTCCCAAACACCTAAAAAAAACAAAAAGAGAAGGAACATAGAGCCCAAGTAACTTAAGAAGGGAAATTTGGAAAAGGTAAAAAGTATAAAAAATAAATAATCAATTTTTTATGATATTCTTTCAAAATATATAATATTTATATTTACAAATAATTCTTGATTGCTGATAAAAACAGTTAAAGAAGAAGAAATAATTTAGAAAATAATAATAATAATCTGAGTTCACATTTTGATTATATTTGAAAAGAAAACTTAAATAATTCTTTTTCTGATACCAGGAAATCAAATAATTCTTTTTTATTTCATAGATTACTCTTCTTATTATTTTATTGTTTAAAATTGGTTTTTTTAATAGAGTTCCATCATTCTCAAAATTTATTAATTCATATTTTTTTAGTAAAAATATAATTAAAAAGTATTTAATATTACTCAAAAAGGAAATATTTAAGGTTTTTATTCTTTTTGTTTTGATTTTTTAATCTTTTCGTTAATAAGGGTATTTTCGTGTTTATTCTCGAATAAAATTATTTAACTTTGAAATAGAATTAAAAAAATCTCTTTTTAAATCGGTGAGTTTTGAGATCAAATAAAAAATTCTTTTTTTGATTCTATATTCAAAAGTCTTTTACATAAAAAAAAAATAATCAAAAATATTATTTTTTTGTGTTATTAAGAAAACTCTTATTTATTTTGATTCAAATTTTCCTCAAATTCCAAAAATATTTATAGAACCTCAAAAAAATAATAAATATATTTAGGTACATAACTTTTTTAAATAAGTTTGGGTCGGTTTGGACAATTGTGTGTGTGTGTGTGTGTGTGTGTGTGTGGAAACTTTTGGAATATATATATCTAAGCTATTTCCAAAAAAAGTTGGGCAAATTTATTTTAAAATATATTTATTAAACACAATCTTCAAAAAGGTATTTAAACATCCAAAATCTATTAACAATCATTTATTAATTCTTGATAATATTTCAATTTGTTACTGGTTATTGTATTTCATAAATAAAATCTATTAAATTTTCTTATCTCGATTTTATATGATATTTTTTAGGGTTGAAAATTGGTATTTATTATTCTCTTTTTGATTAAAAAAATGTTTCCATAACTTTTTTAATCTCAAAAAATTTTCAAATTGGAATTAAAAACATATAACTGCATTTTATTGTTTAAAAAATCATTTGTACCCTTTCCATATTTCCAGTTTTTTATCGAAATTTTCCCTATATTGTTTTCACCAAAAAAAGTACTATTTTTTTTTTTTCATTTTTTGGAAATATTTCAACCACATATTTTGTAATACATACCTTAGCAATTTATTCAATCTGTACAAATATTAAATTTAATTTGGTATTGTCGATTAACGAATATTTTTACTAACAATATTGATTTTTTATGAAATGTAAAAAAAAAATGCCACTTTTTTTTGGAAATACCTTATATTAGATTCTTTTTCTTCTTAAGAAATGGAAAAGTTAAAACAAAATATAAAATTTAACTAATCTAAGTAAACAATTTTGGAAAAATAATTTCGTAAAAAAGAAAAATAAATTGAAAAAATCAATACTAAAACATAGGAAAGAAGATTTGAATTGATTTCTACATAAAATTTTATTCTTTTAAAATGGGAAATTTATTTTTTTTCTTTTTTTGACAAGTTATCTTAAGCCTAATACAAGCAAGATTTAAAATTAAAAAAAAAAAAACATTCATTTAACCTTAAAGATATTTTAATTTAAAATTTATAAAACTTGGGTGGTTATTTAATCTCAATAATAAACTTAATTTCAAAAACAGGGGCAGATTCTTCATCAGAAAAAAATTCTTTTTAATTGTGTTTTTTTTTTTTTTGAAGAATATGATATTTTACTAATTTTTTTAGAAACAATAGCTAATATAGATTAATAAATAAAAATGTTGTATAATCATTGTATTTTTTGAAAGACAAATGAAAAAAGAAAACAAAATAATAATAAAGTTTGCCACTAATTTTGAAATTTGGCTTAATCATTTTGGTGAAAAAGCTAAAAATGGTTTTTAATCACAGACTAGTTTTTGATTATTGATTATGAAAAGTAAAAACATCTAAAAAAAAGAAAAAACACTTGATTAAAGAGTAAATCGATTCTTAAACATAATTAGAGTTAATTGATACAAACTTTTACTTTGAGCTTTTCTTTGATTGATCGATCTTTCAAAATTTTTGAAAAAATTGACTATTTTTGAGATCTCCGATTAACCACTTTTAGGATTTAGATAAAGAGTAAATCAAAATTGTTTTTATGGGTTTAGTTGATTTTAAAATAATAGAATTCTTCTTGGACGTTAATTTGTTTCCTCGATTTTCATATTTTACTCTGTATTCTTAGGTTTTATTAAGGTTTCCAATTAAGGATTATCAAAAATTAAGCTACCACAGGTGTCAAACAAATAAAAACAACAGTGAATTAGACTCTTTATTTGTTGAGATCCAGAAGAACTACCAATATCGAAACTTTAGGAATAGATAAGTTGGCAAGAACAGATTCTTAATTGTAAGTTGGTTGAAAAACCCACAACAACAACCATATTTCTTCCTAATCCATTTTTTAGAAGTTTTTATTGGAAACAAAAAATACTTCAATTAGGAGAAAAATTGGTTTGGTTAATGTTTTTTACAACCATTGTCCAGTCAAGAATCTGATCTGGCAAAATAACCATTCACGAATTTTTGAAATTTTATAATTCTTCTGGATCTCAAGAAATAAAGTGTCTAATTTACTGATATTTTAATTAGTAAATTCTCTATGGTGGCTTTTTTTTTGATAGTACTGAAAATTCATGTTGATCTATTTTTCCCGATTAACAAATACAAATGACAGTTTTAAAATGTCAAAGAAAGCACAGTTTTATTATTTGGTGTTGGTTTAATGACACTCCCTTCAATACCAAAGGTAAAATGTTAATCAAAATTCAAAAAGAGAACCAAAATCCAACTAAATTTGATTAATACTCTTCGTAAGAAGTACATTTCATATTCTATAACAAGTAATTTTCAATAGATGAACTTTTTGAGAGCTATTTATTCAGAAAAATTAGTTTTTGAGAGTATTTTTTTTCAAAAACCATTCAAGTCTCCCAATCGAACAATATTAGATGGAACTTCTCAAAATAATTCTTTTAGAGGGCGAAAATCCAATGAAGATCCAAGCTCAAAGAAGTTCTGTGAGATTTTATAAAGGAAGGAGTACTCTACCTATCGTAGATCGACACAAGCTTGTTAAATTGGCGAACGGCATCCACAAGGGCCCATTTGGTACCAAAATTCGAATGAAATCTACCGAGAAAAAAATGGGTACCTTTAACTACATCACTACTGACAAGAAACTTGAAAAAAACCCATACTATATTGTAGGATGTGTTTCAACGAACGTTGGTGTGCCAGAAAAAACTGATCGAATCGACTTTGGATATGAATTTGAAAAGATTATTTTATATGCCTCGGCTTTAGGCGTTGGGACATGTTGGTTGGGTGGAACCTTTTTGGAAAATGAAGCAAACTCAATACTAGACGTAAACACCGACACAGAAAAGGTGTATGCAATAACTCCTTTCGGTATGGAAAAGATTGAGCTTGACATCAATGAAAGGAAAAAAAAAAATGGCTTTACAAGGATGGTCATGCGTAATACCAGAAAACCAAACAATCTGATGTTTTTTATCGATGTTTATGGAAATGAAATCCAATTTGATACTGTTGCCCAAACTCTTGGAGAGCCAAAATCTTTAATCGGGCTATTAAAAAAGCACGGTCAATTAGGAGAATACGAAGAAGAACAAGAAGAGGGGAAGAAAAATGAAGAAAAAGAGGAAACGAAAAATGAAAAGCAAAATCAAGAAAAAAAACCACAGCAATTAGATTATGATCTCATTCGCAAGCTTGAGAAAGAAAAGCCTCAAGAATTATCCGAAATATGGGAAGGTATCTTTGAGTCTGTCAAATGGGCTCCTTCTGCAGTGAATGAGCAGGATTGGAGGATCGTTTTTGATCAATCAGAAAGAGCATTCCATTTTTTAATAGAATCAACAAGATCACACTACTGTTTCCTCAATATTGGAATTGCGATGCTACACTTCGAACTTTCCTGCTTATGGTCTGGATATACAGGAAGATGGGAAAAATTAAAAAAATCAAATACAAGTTGGAAATTACCAAAAGACGTCACATACTCGTCGACATTCTATATGGACTAAAACCCCTTTTCTCATTCACAAGAATCAATACACATATTTATAAACATGATATATTTTTCGACAAGATATTTTTGTAAGTGAAGATCTTGTCGATTGGAAAAATTTAAAATATTTCTTTAAAATGTTGATTTTTGATCTTTATTTGTGTCCCAGCATTTTTATAATCATGACAAAATATTTTTTTGGATTCAATAGAATTTGTTTAAAATCATTTTTATAAAAATATTTACATTGTTTTGAATAATACATACTAATAAATTCTCAAAAATGTTTTAATAGTTTTATTTCGATGTCCATTCTTGAAAATTTTTTATGAACACACTTTGAAGAACAAAGTAAGATTTTTATTGTTTTCAATGCAACAAAACTTTGTAAATTAGTTGAGTTGAGAATGTTCTTGAAATAAAAGGTTTTGAAAGCAGAGTTGTTAGTGTTATCAAAAGGAAATTTAATGAAAATTTGATTTACATTTTGTGAATAAAAAAATAACAGTTTTTGGAAATGAATTTCAAGTCTTATAAATTATTTTATCCATTTTTTTTTTTTTTTTTTGCAAAGTTTTTATGTTCTACATTTCAATATAAACCCAAATTCAAAATTTAAAAACACTAAATTCAATTTTTTGAAAAAAAAAAATCTTATTTAATCAATTCTTAAACAAATACCAAATTACCCCAAAAACCCATCAACTATTATATCGCGATTACTTTTTAATCAGAGTATTTTGTCATTTATCACGATTTTTTTAATAATTATCGCGATTTTATATATATCCTGATTTTATAGAATACCGAGATTTGTTATATTATCTAGATAAGATTGAATTTCGTGGTTTTCTGATAAATTACGAGTTGATAAAAATTATCGCGATTTTTGTAACTTTATCGTCAATGCATCTATTCGATTGAAATATTTTGGGTATGTGTATTTAAAAAGTTTTTCTGGTGGGTCAATGTGTTTATCATATGCCCGGGTGATACTCGTGATATTTTTGAGATTTTTAGTATGTATTTCGAATAAAAAATAATAATGATACTATTTAAACTTTTTTCTTTCGCTTTATAGGGTAAAATTTTCCCATTTAACGTTTTGTGTTTAAAATTGGGTTTTGAACAAATTTTTCAAAATATTGAGTTTTGATAATTTCAAATTTTTGGATTTGCTAAATAATTTAATTTAATGCCACCAATGTTAAAGTATTCTTTTTGATTTCTCCTCCCCTAATTTTTAAAAACTCTTACAAATTTTTATACCAATGAAAATAATCAAGAAAATCTCCAAAATATGAGAAAATCCAATTTGATCAATTTTGAAATTTAATAATATATCCCTTATAAAGTTTCTGAATCGAAGAAAAGGAAAAGAAAGTTAAAAAATAAGAAAGATTAAGAATTGTTTGAGTTATTCCGAATTTATCTTATAAAATTTATCATTTAAAAACCAAAAAAAAAAAATTTAATTTCCAAAAAAGCAGGGCTTTTTTTTTTACATTTCATAAAAAATAATCTTTTTTAGTGATGGTAATCATTAATCAACAATACCAAATGGCGTTTAATTTTTTTATACCGATTGAATAAACTACCCAAGTATTTAATTCAAAAGGTGTTAGTTGAAATATTCCCAAAAAATGGAAAAAAAATAGCATTTTTTTTTGGTTAAAGCAATGTACGATCAATTTTAATAAAAAAACACGAAATATGGAAAGGGTGCAAATGGTTTTTTTAAACATGAAAACGTTAGTTATATGTTTTTAATTATATTGTAAATTTTGATGAGATTATACAAGTTATGAAAATGATTTTTTTGATCAAAAATAAAATAATTAACACCAATTTTCGCACATAAAAAATATCAGATTAAATCGAGATTTGAAATTTTAATATATTGCGTTTATACAATACTAAATAACAAATAGAATTATTACCAAGAATCTATAAATGGTGGTTAAGGATTTTATATATTTAAATCCTTTTTGAAGAATAATTTTACATAAATATTTTTTAAAATAAATTTGCACCACTTTCTTGGAAATAACTTAGTTATTGGGTATTATAATTTCTTGCTAAAACGTATACATACTTTAAAAATATTGTTCAATCGAAAATTTTTACAATGTTTAAATTTTAAGGTTTCATTTCGAATTTTACGGTTTGGAAAAAATACATTTTAATAACCCAAATCGGAATTTCCTCTGAAAAGATTCAAAAAAAATAAATTCACTTAGTTTCCTTAAGTGTAACTTCATATTCAAGTGTATTTTCGCCATTTTCATTAACTCTAGAATATTTAATATATGGTGTAAAATTTGCGCCAAAACTGTATAAAGAGTGTTTCCAATTTCCTTAATTTTGTTCAATAATGTTAGTAAAGTTTTGAGAACAATCAGTGTTCTTTTAATTTGTTCAATAAAATCAAAAAAAAAAAAAATAATAATAATATTTAAATTTTGATGAAATCCTTTTTCACAGTATAAATGCAAAAAATGGACATTTTTTTTTCATTTTTTTTTTTTTTTTTCAATCTCCTTTTTCAAAAACCTATGAACACAAGATTGCCTGATATCTAAAAAAGATTATTATTCAAATCCATCCAAATACATACAGTCAGTTCCACTTTTAAGGCACAAACTTTCAACAAAATTTAAGGAAAAAAAAATTTCAAATTAAGTCACATGATTTGTAATTTTTTTTTTGCAATTTATTTTACTAGAATCTGAATTTTAAGCCTTAATTTGAGATTTTTTTTGTGCCTTAAATCCCGTAGAAAGTTTGTGTCTTAAAAGTGTAACTAATTTTAATTCAAAACTATAACTTAAAGATATTCCAAAAAAGTTAATTTAAAAATAATTTAAAAAAAGAAAAAAAAAGGGAAAATTTTTGATTTTATACTAGAACTAGGACTTTAAACAGATATTCAACAATAGAGTTTTTTCTATTTTTGGGTATTGGTTTTTGTTTGTCATCTAGTAAAAAAATTGGGAACTTCGTTGAAAAAATCCAAATTGGTTGAATTAAACTGATCTTTGAATTTGAAAATTCATTTAAGGGGTTATTTTGTAATTATAAGTTATTTATTTCTTAACTATTTTACAAATAAAACTCTTTTCCGGAAGAATTGAAAATCAAAGTCAAAAAAAAAAAAAAAAAAAAATATTTATATGGGTTGTTAACGAATAGATTAACAATTAAATTTTATTTGATTTTGTTAAATTTTTTTAATATAGAGCAGTGAAAAAAATACCAGACATGAAAAAAATCCCTAACAAGATTTTTAATTGTGAATATTAGTAAAATTATTGTGTAATTTCATTTATTTACAATCAAATTCCTTTTTTTAAGAATCAAACTTTTTCAATTATAACTCCCCCACTTATTAGAATGATGATTGATGAAATCACACTTGTTCAAAACACCATTCAATCAATCAAAAAACAAGAAGAAAAATTATCATTTTCCAAACTCTAGTAAACCTCTATAAAACTCGATTGTTTTTCAAAAAAAGTTGATCAACATTAGGCTATCAAACAATTACTCGAGTATTCTAGAGACACCTTACTTTGATGGACTTTAGGTAGGTTTATTACTAATCTCATAAAAAAATTGGTTATGTATAATAAGGATTTAATTGAAATTATACAAAAATTTTACTAATAATCACAATTAAAAATCATGTTAGGGATTTTTTTCATGTCCGGTATTTTTTTTCCCAACTATAATTTTTTTAATCTGTCCATTAATATATTAAATGCCAATATCTCCCAATCGGCATTTTTTATTGTTTTATTAACGTTTTTGGTTAAAGGAATGTTATTAAGGGTCCAAATACTATAAAGTGTGTTACTTGTAATTACTCAAATGTATTTAACCCCTTTAGAATGATTTATCAAAAAGCTTTTTTTTAAAAGGTATAAAGTTAAGGTGTTAAAGGGGGGGACTGTATCAATCTGTGGATTTAACCTATTAGCTTCGCCCTAGATTTGTCTTGAATTAGAGTTTGTAATAATTGGGTGCAAATGGTATTAGTGCTCCATGATTCACTGGGGTCAAAAAATTCTATTTTAAAATTATTATTGTAAAATAAATTATTGGATTTTTTATAATTGATCACAATTAAAAACTTTCATTTTGGTATTTTCTTTCAATTCGTTTTCCAAATCTAAAAAAAACGAAAACCCAACGTATTGTATTATGAGTATTTAAAAATTTATATTTACAACCTTCGTAAAAAAACTATTTTGATATTTTTTTCATTTAAAAGATTAACTCAATAATAATCAATATAAACAACCAAAGAATTTTTAGTTTAGTTTCCTTTTTATAAAGAGGATTGAAACATCAATATATTTGCAAGATTTCAGAAATAATTTTTCAAAAGAATATATTCGTTAATTATTTAATTTTTTTAAAAAATTAATTTTTTAGCAACAAATCTAGTTTACCAGACTCACTTAAGAAAAATATTTTGCAACTTTGAATTCTTAATATTGATAATTCGGTCTTTAAATTTCTCTTGAAGTGTATGTTTTTTTCTGAAATTCTTTGATTTTTTACTAATACAAGGATCATTTTTAAATTGATTGAAACAGCAAATAGGATTATTTTACTAATCGATTTTTTAGAGACATTTAAACCATGGCATACTAATGTAGTTACATCAAATAACGACTTATCTTAATCTTCGGCTCTCTTTAGTGGAAGTTAATCCCTTTATAGGGATAAACTTAATTCGATGAGTTGTAGTATTCTCTTTTTCAATACATATAAATTAAAAAAATGGAGTTGTTAAATTTCTATTTTTAGGGATTATTAAAAATATAAAGGTACCATAAGAGGTAATACGAATCAAAAGAATATGGAATTATGTCTCTTATCCAAAGATAAAAAAGGAACTGTTTATAAAAATAGATTGTTGAGTTTTTATTTTTTTAATTTTTGAGAATACCTTCTTACCACATCGTAGTAATGAATAACAGTATTTGTTTATGGTGAAATTAGTAAGTTTTATTAAGAATTATCATAAATAAAACCACTACTAGTGACACATTAGCCAAAAAATTGTTTAAATTATACTCTTTATATTTTTTTGCTCATCAATAAATCCAAAATTTTAAATTTGAAAAAATTTGTAATTTGTAATTTTGCCTAATTAAAATTCTTAATTGTAAATTGATGCTTAAAACCCAAACTCATTCCATTTTGTTCTAACACAATTTTTTGAAGCTTTTTTATGGAAGTTTGATCATATTTTCCATAAAGGGTGAATGACATATTGTGGAAAAAACTACAAACTTTAAATTAATCATCTGATCAGGTAAAAATTCCAAATCCTAAAAATTTTCGATTTGAGAATTCTTCTAGATCTCAAGATATAAATGGTATAGTTTTACTTTGTTTTGGCCCATCTGTCTCTTGTGATGTCTTTATTTTAGACAGTCCTTAAAAATACAAATGGACAACTCTATTTTTCAAAAAAGATCTCCATTTAGAAGTTTTGAAGATCTACTTTTTGGGTCAGTTTTTTTACTTGCAAATTATCAAAATCAATTTCTTTCAAAAGAGAGTAACAATCTTGAAAAATGGTTCATAATGATTAAATATTGAAACACTTTTTCGATTTACTCAGTAACAACAATATTTGGATAATTTTGAAATTTTAAATGTGAATCACTCTATTTCAAATAAATAATCATCGTTTTTCAACCCTTCAAATTTTTTAAACAATTGAATGGCACACATGTCTTGATCTTCAACAACTCAGAAATAGTGCTTAAATAAAAATTTTCTTAGATCTAAAATTGTCAAACAGCAGCAAAAAGAAAAGTTATCAAAGTTTACTAGTCATACACCAAAAAGATCGAAATACAAAAAAAAAAAAAAGTTAATTTATTTTTGTTTTTTTTTAACCAATAAAAGTTGATTTTTTTTGATAATTTTTTTCGAAAATGATTGAGAAAAGAAGAAAAAATGTGAAGAAATAAGTGATGCCACTTTTGTTCTATGATCTTTCCAACGACATTAAAATCTTTTCTTGTTTGGAAAATACAGAAAATTAAATACTTTCACTAATAGATGTTGACAATAGCTGGACAACTTCCTTCTCTTTTTGAATAGACTTCTTTTTCCAAAATTAAGAAAAAATAAGTGAAACTCAAAACACCACAATTTAATTTAAAAAAATTTGTAAACACTTTATTCATTGAGAAAAGAAAACTTTATTCTAAAAAACCCTCTTTTCTGAATTTGTTTGGAAAGTGTTTTTTATCCATCCTTTACTTGGTTGTTAATCAGAATTTATTTTGAAAAAAAGTAGAATGCATTCTGAAATCTTTGATAAAAATTCAAAGAAAATTGTAGATTGAGTTTTTTGAAATAAAGGGCTTTCAACGAGTTTGAAACAAGAAAAAGATGTGGGGAGTTATTTAAGAAAGTTAATATTTTTCGTTGTAAAAATGTTACAAAATTAAAGTTGAATTTTGATTCGCTTTTTAATATTCTGAAATTTGTGACTTTCTTTCAGTTGTTACTTAGCAGTATTTTCTCCTTTTTTCAAAAGTGTCTCTAAATGTTGGAGACTCTTCTATTCTTCATTGTGTGTTCTTTTGATTTTGTGGTCTTTTGTTT
The DNA here is from genome assembly GCA_027625915.1 of Anaeramoeba flamelloides. Lineage (NCBI taxonomy): Eukaryota > Anaeramoebidae > Anaeramoeba > Anaeramoeba flamelloides. The sequence goes on along the minus strand of JANTQA010000060.1, from coordinate 3,690,221 downwards.
TTGTTTAAATTTTTGGAACAATTTTACTTGTGAGAAAAAAGTGACAAAGTGATATTTTTTGATCTTCTAATAAAACACACTTCTTCAAAAAATAACTATTGGGATTTCGTAAGGAAATCAAAAAACAAGTGGAGGTTCTTTAAATTGGTTAACTCTTGAAACAGAGTTCTTGAAAGAAAAAAACAGATAATTATCAAAACCCCATAAAAAAAAAAAAAAAAAAAAAAAAAACACTAATATTTTATTACTACCAACAAAGAAAAAAGATGAACTTGAGCCCGTAAACGGTAAATGGGTTGTTAAGTGTTGTGGTGGTAATTAAAAGTGGAGATCAAATTAAAAATTTTCAACTTTACAAAACAGAAAAGTACTCGTAATCCATTTTTACTTTGCAAAAAAAGTTCAAAATAATATACTTCACTTCATACTAACACCGAAAGAAGAAGTGGAGTCTGTAATTATTTTGTGTTACTCTTGTCTTGTAATAAAATTCGAATTTTTAATGCAGTATTGGATATCTAACACATAAAACAGATTTGGAATTGAACAAATTGTGGGGTAGTGTACCAACTCGGCTTTTCAGAGACCCTAAACATGTACACTCCAAAAAAACAAAAATAATAAAAAAAAGTAAATCAAGATGGACAAAATATAGTTAAGAAAATGAAAGTGGCACCCTGACAAAAAACCAAAGCAAAAATCCTAACTTGGAAAAAAATACTTTATTTTTTTTACTTTCTACTTTCTTCTGTTTTTTTAGATTTCCTTTCTTTTTAATAAATAACGATCATATTAACGAAGATCAAGAAAATGTCACGAAGAGTGAAAAAAGCACGTTCTGTGAGCAACTTTACACAACAAGAATTACACAAACTCAAGCAAAAACCACAAATATTTGAAAAAAAGCCCTCAAAGTGGAAAAGATTGAAAGGCTTACCTTTTAAAAAAAAAAACAAAAAACCTAAAAAAAATAGAACATACTTATTTCGAAAAAGCCCAAAAGAAAAAAAACCAACAAAGGGCTTTCAAAGGGATGCACAGAAAAGTGAAAAGGAAAAAATCTTTGAAAGCTTTTTACAAAAAAAAACACTTGATGAGGAATACTTTGAATTGAAAAACAAATTAAGGGTTTTAAAAAAAAAAAAAACGAAAAATCAAGGAAAACAAATACAAAATACCACCAAACAAACCCAGGCGTCCAAAATCAAGCAACAGGAAATGAAAGTGGAAAAATTTGAAAAAATTCTCAAAATTAAATCTCAAATTGAGAAATACAAAATTGGAAAACAAAACCAAATGAAATTACAAAGTCATTTTGTCCAATTACAGAAAGAGCTCAAAGTTGGGTGTCAAAAGACGAATTATTTACTCAGGAAATTAAAAAAGGCAAATTTGGATTTGACAGAATCAAATAGACAAAATGAGACCTTTACCAGTCTCAAACAATCGACAAAGGTTGGAAGAGAGCTATTGGAAGCAAAAAAGCAATTGCATGGCATTCTTGAAAACCAATTTCTCAAGCTCGAGAAGCGAGAAAAGAAATTGGAATTTGAGATTGCAAAGCACCAAGTCAAAATCGACCCCGATAACGAACTTCTCAAAAGTCACCAAATCATTTCACAGACACTCATCAAAATCCGAATCCAAAAAAAGGAAAGGAAAAAGCTTTCCAAGCAAATTGTCGAGCTACGTGAGCTTATAGAAGATCTGTCAGAAGATGATCAAGAAAAGGTTTTAAATGATGAGATTGAGAATGAAAACGAGAAGGGCACACATTCTACAACGAGAATAAGCGCGTACAGCGACCTTGATATCAATACCAAGCAAGGAAAAGAGATTAGCAATGAGGAGAGCCAGGAATTACTAACCAAAAAAGAAAATGAAAACCAAAATGGACGCGAAAGTGAAAACGAAAGCAAAATTGAAAACTTTGGTGAGGACGAGGACGAGGACGAGGATGAGGATGAGAAAGGAAATTATATCAAGTTAAAAGAGATGGATTATCAAATCAACGATTTGGATTCGACAACTTCTGATCCGTATCAAGATTTAATCGAAAAAAATAAAAAGAATGTCGAAAATTCACACCTTCTCAAAAAATCTGTAATTAGTGAGTTGTCCTCAGAAGATCCGTTTCATCAGATTGCACAAAACCGACTTCTTTCAAATTCAATGCCAAATTTAAAAATTCCTAAAGATTTGCAAAAATCATTTCTTGAGGATGACCAATATCAAGACCAAGAGCAAAAGAGATCACTCAAAAACGAAAGGAGCCTGTCACACGGATACAAGCCTTCCAAACGGTCAACTTTAACACAAAGTAAAACCATGGTCAAAATTGAACAAAAAGAATCAGATATCGAGATCAAATCAATGGATCAATTATTAGCAATCCCAAAGGGGATCGATTATTTTAAAGAGTTTTTGTGCCAGAGGCTAAACCAAGAAAATATAATGTTTTTCCAAGATGTGAAAAATTTGAAAAATAGCATGCCGAGTACTAAAGTTTGTCTATTTTTTTTTTTTTTTTTTTTTTCTCATTTTTCTTTTTATCTTTTTATCGTAATTATTTCTTGATCGGCTTTTGGGGATTTATTTGGAAAATATTGCAAGTATTTTTAAGACAGGTTTGACAAAAATATAAAATTTTTGACAAATCCGATTGAAAAAGATTCTTGGAGTCTGGTGGAAGCATCTTCCAACTTTCGAAATATTGTTCTTTTTTTTTTTTTTTTTCTTTTATTTTGCAGTGGCAAATAAATACCTGTATCAATGATTAAAGCTCAGGTTTCAAATTAAAGACATATATTTTTTTCTTCTTCTTGTTCCAAGTGAAGATATAGTTCGAGATCCAATAGTACAATCAAAGACAAAATCAAATTAACGAAAACCGAAGGATCTTTAAAGAAAATTTTAAAATTGGAATTCCATTTGTTTAAATTTTTCGTAATTGTTTTTCAAAAGGGAATTTTTGTATTTTTTTTTTTTTTTTTTCCATAAATTTACTCTGAAAAATAATCTCTATTTTTCAAGAAAAATTTTCCAATTTGATCCGTTAATTTTTCGAATTTCTTTTCCAAGACTACTATTTGTATCAAAATAAATTGAACAAAATTTTCATTCAGCTTTCCAAAAAAAGAATTTAAGAATCATGTCAAACATTTCAATTTTTTAAATCTTAAAATCGATCATAAATTATTAATTTCTGTCTTTAGAATTGAGGTCTTTGATGATTTATGTTAATTCTTGGAAAGTGATTTTTTTGGGGAAAGCCGAATGAAAATTTGGATCTTTTTATTTTGAAATTAACAGTATAACGCTAAGAAGCCAATATCTTATTTACAGATTTTTTATTTTTGGTTTATTCGATCGTTTAATTTAAAAGATTTCTTAGAAAAGTGAAACACTACTTTTATTTTGAATCCCTGGTTTAACAAATATAAACGGGTGATTTTAACAACAGCAATTTCAAAAAAAATCTACTTTTATCACACAGGTTCAATAAAACAAATGCCAAGAGAGAGACTTTTTATTTTTAATTGATTTCTGAGTGTTTTTTTAAATTGTCTACTCCTTCCAACCAAACACAATTCTGAGAAATTGAATTAAAAAATTTTCAATTGTTATTTGGGAAAATGGCAGTATTGTTAAATTTCTTTCCCATTTGGAATCCAAATACTATCAAAACAATTTTCAACATTCGAAAAGGTAACATTTTCAAAAGTATCCATAAAAAGTTTTAGTACCTCAAATTATACGGATTTAGGGTGTGTTATTGAAATTTATGGGCCTCACCTTTTGAACATTACTATCTCATAACCAATAAGATTAATGATTTATCCAATACTTATTAAAATCGTAACACGATACCTAACTGTTTTTTTTTTTTAGTTTCAAAATTTGAATCAAACCCCTTTCTTTCCACCTTGGAATATTTCTTAATTCGATTGTTCTGGGGATATTTTCTCACCTTTTTTAAAACAGCTGATTACTTGTTTTATTTTAATTGTTTTTTCAAGATCAATCATAAAAACTTTCAAACAAACAGTTCGAAATAGACAGTATTTTTTTTTTTTTTAATATTGAAAAATATGAATTTTGCAAAAAAATCTTATGATTATTATTTATTTCTTAAACGAATTCACTCACTAATTTCTTCCTTCTTAATTTCCTACAACATTTAATAAAAAATAAAAAAATAACAAAATTAATAGCAATTAGCAAAGGTTTCAAAAAAAATATTTAAAAAATATATTGAACCCGAGTCAGTGTTTGAAATCAATATCATCTCAGAAATGAGAAAAGACATTATTAAAAATATTGATGAAAAAAATTATTCGATCAGCATGTTTGATTCTGCAGTTGATACAGTTTTTGATCATATGAATTTAAATTGTTGGCAAGACTTTCAAGAATCTTTGTTATATTTCAAATTAATTTCAAGTTTAAAAAAGGATCCAAATTTCACATTTTCGCCAAATAGAAAAAAACTAAAGTTAGTTCGCCAAATCAAAATAAATCATGCCCTCAACGAAGAAATCAAGACAATGAATAATTTAAATATCACATACAAATTGGCAGAACGTTTATTGTCCATCTTAATGGATTTGTTTACTGCCCATTATTCTGTCAGCAGAAGCACTGTCAATTTAAAAACAATATCAAAATCCATCTCCTTTCAAAAGTTTGCGCATCTGACGGGGGATTTGCAATTGATCAATCTCGAGAAGATGACTGAAAGCGAAAGATTGTGCTTCTTTTTGAATGTATACAATGCCCTGTTTCTCCACTCTTTGATCATCTCTGGATTCCCAAATTTACAAGAAAGAAACAGCCGAAGGCAATTCTTTTCGAACAACAGCTATATAATTGCCAATCATTATTTTTCTTTGGATGATATTTATCATGGCATTTTAAGAGGAAATAAAAATTCCAAACACTCACAAAACTTCTTCAAATCCAACGATATTAAAAAAAATTTCTCCTTTAAGAAAATCCACCCTCGCATTCATTTCGCTTTATATAATTTGGAGTTTCAAAATTACATACATATTTACCAGCCCAAAAATTTAGACAGACAATTAATCCACTCCACCCAATATTCTCTGAGAAATCTAATCCATCTTGAGAACAATTTGATTTTATTGCCCAAACTTTTTGAGTTTTATCAAAAGGATTTTAATGGTAAAGATAATATTTTGAATTGGATTTCCAAATACTATACAACAGAGAAGGATGAGAAATTGGAACAGCTAGAGAATTACAAAATCAAATTCAATCAAGTCAATTCAAAAAAATATGAACATACATTTTTCTTAAATTTGAAAAATAGTACCACTTTAAAATTTATTCACGAAATTTAGTATCATTTTATTTTTCTAATCCAAACTTTTTTTATTTTTTCTTTTTTCTCCACATTTTTTAATTACAACTGTAAATATACTTCTTTTTCATTTAATTTTTTTTCTTTCTTTCTTTCTTTTTTTTTTTTCAGGATTATTATATATATTATATATATATATATATATATATAGTATTATGACATATAAGCTTTTTCTTTTTGATGCTTTTTTTTTTTTTTAAAAATTTCTACCAAAAATGCAAATAAAATTAAATTCTAAAGAGTACTTATAATTAAAATCAGAAAAATCAGAATCTTACCTAGAGGTATTTTGATCAATTTGAATTTTTATTATATTAAATAAAAATAAATTAATTTTCTTTTTTTTACTTTTTTTGTTGTTTTTATTCAAAAATCTTTTCTTTACATTTTATGAACTATTTCCAAAAAAGAGGGGAAACTTTGTTTTAAAAAATGTTTATTTTAAACTCAACCATCTTAAAACTATTGAAATATACAAAATTGTTATTAAACATTTATTGATTCTTGATAATAATTCAATTTTTTTGCTATTATTTCATTTCATATTTAAAGAATTTTAAATTTTCAGATCTTGATTTTTTATGATTTTATTTAGGGGTGAAAATGGTGTTTATTATTTTCCTTTTGATTGAAAAAAAAAATTTTCATAAAAACTTATTTAACACCAAGAAATTTTTTTATATTAATGAAAAACTTTTAACTTTATTTTTTAATTTAAAAAATAATTTTACCCTTTCCTTATTGTAGCTTTTCTATTGGAATTGGAACCTACCATGTTTTCTTTACAAAAATTAAGGATTGTTTTTTTAGTTTTTGATAATATTTTAAAGAATATTCACCCCACTAAACTGAAAAGGTCACAGCCAAAAATCAAAAAATCAATAAAATTTCCATTGTTTAAAAACAATTGAAATAATTTACTCAGGAATGGATTTGATATTCAAAAAAGGATAATAAAACAAATATAAAATTTTTGAAGAAAAGAAAATGTTAAAAAAATTTTATGATATCTTTACATTCGGAAGTAGAGTGCAACAGTCCTCAATTTATTTGGAAATTACAATTTTTAATAATAAGATTTTTTAATTGTAAATCTATTACTTTGTGAAAAAAATATAAAGCCTTACTTTTTATAATATTGATTTGGAGTTTCAAACATTTTTTTTTTCAAATTAACATTAAAAAAAAAAAATAAAAAAAAAACGAAAAATAACATGAATAAAAAAAAAAAAAAGTAAAAACAAAGGAATTATAAATTCGACGAAATAAGAAAAAATATATAATTTAAAAATTGAAAATTGATTTTGAGAAGAATACTGGATTAAAATCATACAGCGTATTCAGTTTTTTCAATAAAACTCTACACCTTTGAGAGAAAAAAGAGTTTTTTATATTATTTAAATAATAGATACCGATTTCAAAAATACCAATGATTTATTTATTTATTTTGAGAAAGGGGTAATTAGAGATAATTATCAAATAAAAAAAAAAGAGAAGATGAATAATAATAATAATATCAATAAATAATAATAAAATCATTTTCTTGACTAAATTTAAAATATCCACTATCTCTAACTTTTCAAGGATTTGAAAGAATTTAGTAAAAACCTAGATTTTATGAAATTATTTTTAATTCCCGTAAACCATCATTAGATTTTTTTTATTTCTCAAATTATAAAAAAACTCTGTTAGGTTTTCTTGAGTTTTCAGTTTATTTGTAAAATCAATAGATTGTCATTAGGTTTTTTTTAATTTTTGAAATAAACTGAAAATTTATTAAAATTTTCTGTTTATTCCAAAAAGTAAAAAAAACCTAGAAAACTTAACAAATAAAAAGCAAAACATCAAGAAAATTGTGTTTATCTTATCCATAATTTATATTAATTAAGTAAAATCTTTGATTTTACTCAATTCTTTTGAATTCTGGACAATCTAGGAACTCAGCTATATTTGATGCCAATTCGTGAAACTTTCAGAGATTTACAGGAGGTGTAAAAAGCCAATAGAAAATATATCGATTACAGATAAAAATCCCACAATCAGTGATTAATTAGTAATATTACACCAAACAGTGCCAATATTTCACCTTAGTTGGTGTTACCAATTTTTGAATAAGCATCTTCACAAAAAAATTTTTTTATGAAATTTAAAAAAATAATGCACCAGATTATTAGAAATACCTTAGTTTATAATTAAAAAAGATTGATAGAAACCACTAAAAACTTCAATCAATTATTTAATAACAATTCTCTTAACAATTACTTAAAAATCAGATTATTTGAAAGTGTAAAATTAAGTGGTTTAATATATGAGTTAGAAAACTTTGATTAGTAAATACTATCTTTTAGCTAAAAAATATTAAAAAATATTGAAAATTGAATTAAATAATTTTGTTCAAATAAAATTAAAAATTTTATTGTATTAAAAAAAAAACCTAATATGAAAAGAATCCAGGACTAACTTATTCATTATTAATATTAGGAAATTTCTGAATAATTTCTATTATTTAAAATAAAAACCTTTTTTTTTCAAGAATCATACTTTTAAAATTTTAACTCACCCAATTATTATAATGATTATTAATTAAATTAGACTCGCTAAAAACACAATACCCAATCAATCCAAAGACAAGAATAAAAATTAGCATTTTCCAAATTCTAGCAAACCTCGAACACTCTATGGTTTTTCAAAATAAGTAGATCTACTTATGTAATCAAACAGTGAGATTCCACATTCTATAGACACCCCACTTTAATGATTTTTAGATAGGTTTATTACTTTTTTCAGAAAAAATTTGGTTATTTATAAAAAGGATTATATATCTTAAATTTCTGAAATTACACAACAATTTCCCTAAATTTAACAATTTAAAATTTTTTCTGGGATTATTTTGATGTCTGATATTTTTTTCAATATTATACTTGAAAGATAAAATGTACAGGCTATTGAAAAATAATTATTAGGTTCCCATCAATAATTACAATTATTGGTATTAGAAATTTTAATGTGATAAAATTTTACAACATTATCTGTTTTTTTAATTTAAAAATCATATTAGGCAGGGTTATTAACTATCCAGTTTCAGACCTAAATCGAGAACAAAAAAGAACCAAACAAAAAAATGTACAACACATATTACAATCAATAACTCGAAGGCTATTTGTAAAAGAAAAAAAGAAAAGAAACGAAATAATAGTGAAAATTTTTCCCTTATTTATTCTTTTAAAAAAGTTAAGAAGGTTTTAACTTTTCTTCCCAACAGATAACATAAGTACTTTGTAAATTTACCAAAGAAAGAGTATTGTCTGAAAACTTCATTTTAAGGATTAAACCGTTTGTAAAAACCTTTTGACAATAAATACATCCCAAATTAATAAAAAAGTTAATCAATAAATAATAACCGATTGTAATAAAATCATTTTTTCAGTTGACTTTAGTAAAAATGCAAAAACAAAAAACACAAACAAAACAAAAAGAAAAAATTCCAAAAGAAAAAGAAGGTGTGAGATACTTTGAAGGGATTGGTAATTGATCTCCAATGAAATAATTTTTGTTTTTCTTTTTTATCATTTCAAAAAAGTTTGTCAAAATAAAACCCAACCTTAATTTTGATCTTTTAATTACCTAATTTAGGTGGACAATATTCTGGACCAGTTCTAACCAACAAAAAAATACAGGTTTCGAGGAGTGAAAAAGAAAAATCAATCAAATTCCCAGTTTTTGTTGATGGAAAAGGATCTCTTTATGACATCAATTACTTACCAATTGAAGAAGAGCAATTATTTTTCAGGAAAGAATCTGAAATGATTAAAGTTGGAGACTTATCACAATTTGAAAATGATAGTAATCCTTTTCAAAATTTTCTTTTCTTTTCTTTTTCTGCTTTTAATTAATCATTTCTTTATTGAATTTTTTTTTTTTTTTTTTCTTTTCTTTTTATTTTTTCAAAATTTATTACCTTTTCAAAAGTTGAAAATGATTTTCAAACAGAAAAAGATCATTGGGAAGAACAAAAGGATCTCCTCCGAACCAAAGCACCAAAAGATTTGAGCAATATTCCAAAATTCCCAGATCCTGAATATTATCAAAACTTTGAAGAGGTAAGTAGATTACAAAACAAACAATCTTTTCTTTGAAACAATTTTTTTAAAAAGACTTTTTATGCAATTTAGTTCTTGAGTAGTTTTCATTAAAGGAGTCCAAACAATTTTTATTGGACAAAACGAGCTAAATAATAGCCCTTTTCTTCAAATACCTACATTTGTTGGATGAACTTCTTCACAGATCCAATTTCCTTTTTTCCTTCTTCATCCATAAAACCAATTGAATTAATTAATCGATGTACAAAATTGAATAACCAAAGAAGAAACAAATTTGATCCTAGAAATAAAAGGGATTTGTTTGGAATTGAAAAAACAAAATCACCAAAACATGTTTAAGGGTGGAGGCTCCAAATGAATTTTAAATATACAACACAAAAGCTAACTAGCAATACTAGTACAAGTTCTTTGGATCTTTTATTCCAGATTAAAATAAATATTTTTTGACAAAAAGGGAGTTTTTTGCTGAAAATTTGTATTTGATTTTCTGTTCTATTATAAATTTCCACTAACTATAACTTTGCAATTAATGAACAGAATGGATTTATGGGGAAATTATTGAATTCCACATCATAATTCATTGAAAATTATTGAATTTCACATTATAGTTCATCAAAAAATATTAATTACTCTGTGAAATTAAAAACTACAGGAAGAAATTTGTTTTTGGGAGCACTTGAAAAGATTTAATTTTAAAATTTAATCTACCGCAAGCCGAATTGTTATAAAAATTATTTTCGAAAAAAATATTACTGTTAAAATCAAATTATCCAAATTAAAATTTAATCTCAAAAGTTCAATCAGTAAAAGCTTAATTAAATCTCTAAAAATATCATTTCTCATTAATTTTAAAAAAGATCTTTGGGTTTTTATCAACTAATAATCAGTAAAATATTTTGGAACTTGAAAGAAAAAATTTTCATTTATTAATTGTAAAATACCATTATTTACAAAAACCACTAATTTAACATTTTTTAGAATCTCAAAATTATTTCCAACTTTTTTACTTTTGTAATATTTTGCAAAGATTTTCAAGTAAAAATTTTAAAAGTAACACAATGATTCATTTTTAGTTTTAAAAAAAAATCGTTTCCACAGTAAAATTACCTTTTAGAATTGAAGAATCAAATCTCGTCATTCACTTTTATTTATTTATTTATTTTTGTTTAATTTTATAATTTGATAACTAAATACCGAAAGATACTTTTGATATTTTGAAAAGATAATTGAACCATATGAAAAATAATAAAAATTATTATAATTTTTAAAAATTTGATTTCATAAAATTATACTTAATTCAATTTTTAATTTATGAAAACCTCATGTATTTTTAAAATCCAACCATTAAGGGTCTAGTCATTTACCGTGGATTTGCACCATACTCAAGGAGTTGACTTGAAACCAAAACGGGTATTGTAAAATTGTCCTTCTTTTTATTGACAAAATTCAAATAACAAAAAAAAAAATTTGAGTGGATCTCATTGGTAAAAAATTCAATTTAAAAAAAAAGTTTAAAAGAAATCTCAATTTCAAAAAATCAATATTTAAAAAAACAATTACTTATTTCTTTTTTTAAATTTCTAAAATTTAAAACAAATTCTTTTCTAAAAGTACATAATCAATTTAATTCGATTTAATCTAATTTGTGGTTATATTGTAACTCTCTATATTTGACAAAGTAAGGATTTTGGATCATTCTTGAGAAAACAATAACTCATTTGAGAAGAGAAAAAAATGAAAAAAAAAATCTTAGAAATCTCAAAAAACGCCAAAGAGCGAAACTTCAAAACCAACAAAGTTGTTTTCAAAATTATATATTCTAACCATTCAAATTGAAAATTGAGTATCTCTCTTTGGCGATTTTTTCTAAAAATTTCCTCTTTTTTGATTGTTGATTTTTGGAGATTGATCGCGCTTCATATGTTGGTAAGTTTTTGATTGGTCTGAGTTTCTCATACAAATTAAAAAAATTTTTAATCCATTTCAGAAAATTATTTTTAACCGTAATGACTCGATCCTTAAATCAATTTTTAAATGATATAATTTTTTTACTTAGTTTTGAATACTCCATTTAATTTTTTTAAATAAACTCTGTATTGTTCTTTATTTATTTGATTTGGAAACAATCACCTTGTTATGTTGCGAGTTTGGCCTGGAAGAATGAGAAATATGATATTGTTCGAAGTGATATAAGATTATGTTGAGGAGTTCGAAGAACGACGATTAATATAATCTTAGTACTAGAACAATATCATATTTTGAGTCTGGAAGGAGAACCAAAACGAGTAAACATAAAAGGTGATTTTTGAACAAATGAAGCAATATGAGGTGCTATTTATTTTTTAACTCAGATCTAACTCTACACAATAAAAAACAAAGAAACACATTTTTAACCAATTTGTTATTTTGCACTGGTACTTTGAAGAACTTACTCTTCAAAGGATCTTTTTCTCCCAATGAAGTTACTGTAATCACTGAAGTTAAATTTTACATTTTCATACATCGGTGATAAAACTTGGTTTAAATTCGTACAGAAACAAACCAGATCGTTCAACTTTTCAATGGGTTTCTATCTCCGCTTTTATTTTCCGCTTATTAAGAAACTTCCGAAAGCGATCAAACATGAAACTCCTCATATATTGTGTGTTCTTAACTGTGACCGATTTTGAACATTCCTCCAAAATTTCTTGACTCGACATAGTAAAAAAAAATGTTTTTTTTTTTTTTTCTAAATTCAATAATTGGTAAATGTTTTTTTCTCACTTTGAAAATCTTTTATTAATGGTTTTTTCTCTCCTTTTTTCGAAGAAAAAAGAGACCAAACATTTTTAATTTTTTTAAAAATGAGATTGATTTCTTTGAGAGAAAAAACAAAAACGTTGTCTGATTTTAGACATTGTTTTTAAACAAAGAAGGGAATTCGTTCGATTTCCAAACAGTACAAGAAAGTTGATGGACTTTTTTCTTTGTCGTCAATTGATCAAATAATTGAGTGACTTGAACCAATTTAATTTTCCAATGTCGTAAATCCTTGAGTGCGGCAAAACCTTATATATTTATGAGATTAAAAATTGGCAAAATAATTTGGTTAAACTCTTCTAAAATAACTTTAAATAACATTTTTAAAGTGGAATTTAATAGTAAAATACTTCTTATTTTACCCAAATAGAATTCAAAAAAAGAAGATCAGAAAATTTCCAAACTTTGCCTAATTACTAAAGGATTTCCGAAAATCTTTCCACAGTGACTTCAATACTATCCTAAACTTTTTTTTGATACAATCACTTTCTTATCAGCAGTTGTTTGAAATTATATAGTTAAATTTTTCCAAATAAAATGTTTGAGATAAAAAAAAAATATATAGCAAAATTATTGGCCCATAAAAAATAAAACAAAATTGTAATTTTTTTAAAAAAATATTTTTATTTGATTTATCTAATTATGAAAAATATAATATTTTATTTGTAATATTGAATAATCAATAATGTTTTTAAATTTGAAACAAGTAAATATTAATAAACCTAAAAAAAAAATTAATATTTTTCTTACTAAATATATATATATATATATATAATTTGCGATTGTAAAGTTTGAACATGCAACTTTAAGATGGTATGATTTAGTTGAGGAATATATCGGGTATCTGCAATTACCAAAAAGTGTTGGAGTGCATTATTATCGCCCTTCTGAAGTTATTGGAAACCCAAAGAATAAAAAAAAGGAAATTACAATTGAAAGTGATTCAAGCGATTCCGATGAAATCGTTGCCAAAGTTAATGTGAATACGATAACCAGAAAAAAGAAAAAGAAAAAGAAAAAAACCATAATTAAAACAGAAAATGGTATCGAAATCGAAAAAATTTTAACAGAAACTGATACTGAAGAGGACACTGAACAGGATACCGAACAGGATACCGAACAGGATACCGAACAGGATACCGAACAGGATACCGAACAGGATACCGAACAGAATACTGGAGAGAAAACCGAGGAGGATACCGAACAGGATACCGAACAAGATACCGAACAGAACACCGAACAAGACACCGAACAGAACACTGAACAAGATACTGAACAAGACACCGAACAAGATACCGAACAAGATACCGAACAGAATACTGAAGAGGATACCGAGCAAGAAACGGAGCAAAATAATAAAGAGAAGGATAATAATAATAAACAAAAAATATCCAAAGATGCAAAAAATGTTGATCAGAAAAAGAAAATATTAAATATGTAATATTCTATTCTTTTCAAACAAAACACATCCTTAATATAAAAACAAATAAAAAAAACAAAATTTCAATTTAAAAACAAATATAATTTATTTCAATTTTCACTTATATAAAATTTAGGAAGCACTTACAAACAGAGAAAGAAGAAAAACCAGAAGAGAAAATCCAATTTACTGCCCAACAAGAATATCAACTCTTTAAAATAGCAGAAAGTGGAATTGATGTGTAATTAAGATATTATTTTTTTTGATTATTTTAATTAAATAAACATTTCTCAAAACAAATATAATAATTGTTATAATATTAAAATAATTGAATAGTAATAACCTAAATTCTGTCCACATACCTAAAGAATTACAAAAAGGCTTCTTTCCATCCGAGCCATGGGACGCGATGTTAATCCCCGCTGAACCAAGACCCCAATATTATCAAACGATGGGGCAATTTGTAAGAGCCTATCAAAGATGGTCTCAAATAGTTGTAAAAACATTGCCCATCATCCCGTTACATCCTGATCAATTCGAAGAACAAATTGGATTGAAAGCTATTCGAGTAATTTCTTTCCTTAAAAAATTAATAATTAATTTTACTTTAAAAACAATTATTTTTACTTTGGATCTATTTACAACACCCGTACATGCATGCGTGCATGTGCGAATGCGTAAATGTTCTGTATATGTATATATCATTTATTGATTAACTATCGTTCCTCTTATTATAAATTTTTTATATTTTACCCTACAATTAATAAATCACAATTATAGTTCAATGATAAAGTTAAAAAAAAAAAATTTTCAAATTTTGTACTTATTAATTGGGATTCTTGGATGAAAAATTTATCAGTTTATTCTAAAAAGCCATTTTTATTATATATACCCAAACTTTTAAACATTAAACAACAAAATTTTGTTCGAAAATGGTTCACAAAAGATCAATGGACAAAAATATCAAATGAAACAAAAGTAAAAATATTTTCAATTTAATTTTTATAACTTTTTTCCTTTTCAAAAGAAGAAGATTAAATCTAAAACAAAATTAACATTCCTTTTCTTTTCTTTTCTTTTATTTCTTTTCTTTCTATTCTTTTCTTTCTATTCTTTTCTATTCTTTTCTTTCTATTCTTTTCTATTCTTTTTATTCTTTTCTATTCTTTTTATTCTTTTCTATTCTTTTTATTCTTAACTTTGCTTTTTATTTTGTTTTTTAATTATTTTTTTTATTTGATAATTATATAAAAATCAAATAATTGTGAAATAAAATAGAATATAATAGATACTAATATCAAAAATCTCGAAAAAAAACAACAAATAATGGAAGACAAATCAAAATTAAAAAGTTTAAATACAAAAACAACAAATAATTTAGATATTACCGAAAAAAATCAAACCGAATTAAATATCCCAAAAAAATCATCTTTTTCAAATCAAAAGGATAAGCGGACTTTTACTAGACGTAGATCGTCGAAATTTAACACAAATAAAAAAACAACAAATGGGCAAAATGCAAAAACTATACTTTCAAACTATGATGAAAATGGAAATCTTCCTTGGGAAAGTATTTTGTCTGGTAAAAAAAAAATTTATCCATATAAATACCAATACCAACATTTCGTATTAAGTTCCAGATTTGAAAATTATTACTCATCACAGGAAGCAAATAAAAAATTGAAAAAAGTAAGAGAATTCTAATCTTATTTTATTAATTGTTAAAAGATTTTTTTATTTTGAAGAATTGTTTTGATTTTAAACAAAAATTTTGTCCAGTTTTCTGAAGAATATTTTATATTTTTAATCATCACAATTTATTTGATTTTCAATATATTATATAAACAAAATAATTAATTATTTTTTATAACATTATTGTTATTCTTTTTTTATTCTTATTCTTATTCTAATTCTAAATTTTTAATTACATAATAAATAATAGTTATCAAAAAGAAATGTAAACAGAATCAAAAAAAAATTAAATTCTTCAAAATTACCAACTAAAAAAAAATTATTTAGTTTCCTTAAACAAATCATTTTATTTGATGACTTTGAACAATTAATACACGAACATCAAAATAATGATAAAAATTCAAATAAATATTTTCAAATTTTCAAAATATTGCTAACAAAAAAAACCCTATCAAAACTCTTATCATTTTTTTCAAATTCTAGTTCGAAATTTATGCATGGCAACATTTCAATTCTAATTGAAGAATTATTCCAACAATTTGATTCTTGGGAAACGATTGATTATTTTGTTAAAAATAATGATTTCCAAAATCTTTATAATATCACTTATGCTTTAAGTTATTTTTCCCCTCTTTCGGTTATCATTTACCCTTATAAAGAAGAATTAATTCAATTATTTACAATTGTACGTACTTTAATTTCCAATTTCTTTTTTTTTTAAACACAATATTCTTTTGGATATTTGTTTTTATTTTTCTTTTTTTTGTATTTATATTGGAATTTATACACTAATAATAAAAAAAAAAAGTTAGATAATGTTTTATATGCAACATTTTATAATGGTGTAATAAAATTTGAATGTGTTAATAAATTTTTATAAAAATTCATTTAAATTTATACATATCCCTTAGAACCCCAAATATCCTAATTCCCTTCGAAATAAAAACTTTAATTTGAATTGTTATCAAAGGAATATAAGATTTAGAATTTATAACCAATTACCTTTTGAAAGAAAAATTTATAATTAAAAATTGTATAGTTAAGTACAATAAAAAAATAACTTGAAAACAAATTTTTCTAACATTTGAAAAATTTTTCTTGGTTTTTTTGATTTTATTATTTTTTCATATCGAAATTTTGTCAAAAATAATTAAATATTTTTTTTTTGAAAAGTATGTCTAGACATAAAAAACTTCTTAGTTTTAATGATTAAAGCACATTATACTTTACTGGTATTTTTTTGGTGACTTTGTAACAACATTGCCTAAAATACGTTAATAAATAATTTATTCATTACAAAAGATATTTTGACAACTTCACATAGAAAATTTGTTTTATCTATTGATTACTATTCAATAGCAATATATATATATATATATTTGATTCGAAATAATTAAAAAATATAAAAAAATATAAATTAAAATTAAAAAAAAATAATATATTTTTTAACATTCTAAAATTTGGAAATTTTTTCAACAAGATTTTTTTTCAAATTTAAATGGTTTTAGCCAACAGTTCGACACTCAGATTAATAATTGATTTTTTTTTAATTTTAATTTTTACTATTTTTTAATTTTTTACTTTTTAAAATCTAGACATAAAATAAACAATATTATTGAATAAAAGAACCATATATCAAAAATTTTTTTTCAAAGATCTTGAATTAATTTATAATTGAAAAATTCGAATTTTACAAAGATTTTTTTCAAATTTTTACTAATAACAAAATTCAAAAAAAATTCTTGGTTTCGAAGATTATTGTATTATATTTGAATAATATTTAAAAGTTATTTTTTATTTTTTTTTAAATTTAGGGTTGATGACTTTATCTATTAAAAAAGATTCCATTGATTTAATTTCAACGTATTAATAAAATTATTTTACATTTTTTTTATTTGTTTTTTAAGTAATTTCTATTAGTTAAATCAACGTTTTAGAAAATTATTCATATTAAACTTTTAATTTTGACCTAAAGAAATGAATTTCATTTTTCTCTTGATTAAATATATATTGAATTTTTTTCTAAAAAAAAAAATCAAAATTTCTCAGTAATATCTTTTTTTATTTATTTATTTTATCATAAAATTAACAACATTGCTTGATTGTTATTATTAATAAATCGATGTATTGAGTTTTGAATTACTATTATTGTAATAAAATTTCTTATTTAAAAAATTTAAAAAAAAATAAAAATCTTTAAAAAAAAATGCAAAAATGAATAATTATTATTTTTTTTTCCAATTTCAAAAAAAAACATCAATAACATAACTACTTTATCTTTGAACTATTTTGACTTTTTATTATAATTAAAATCTGGATTCAAGACAAATAACAAAATAAATATATTAGCACATCAATATCATTTTAAATTTTTTCTTTTAAACTTGATGAAATTTAGGCAAATCCGGGGTGCTAAGGGATATATATTTATATAATGAAAATATAACATCCTATACAAACTCCATTTCATTCAAATGGCCAAGCCAAAAATGAAAAATTCGAAAAAAAAACCAAAACTCAAAAAAAAAATACCTGGAAAGATAATCAAATTTTCTTAATTTTAAAAAAAATTAATCAAAATTTCCACAAAAAATATTGATAAAAAAAACATAAAAACGAAATTAATTTACTAAAAAAAAATACTTAATTATGATACTAGTATTTTTTAAAAATAAAATGAAATCTTGTTTTGATCTGTAAAAATATTTTACTTTTTTGAAAATGGTGTTTTAGTTAATGAAATGGATGAGTTAACACCATCTAAACAATTTATTAATTTAGTGTTTATTTTCATAAATTATAATTTCACATATTTCCAATATAAAACGAAAAATTAGTAAACCTATTATTTTTATTAACAAAAAAAAGTTAATTCTTGAAAATTGTTTAACATATTTTTAGTTTTCTGTTGCAAAGTATTGTTTTTTAAAAGAAATATTCATGGATCAGTTAGCAGTGTTAAATATTAATATTTCAATCAAAATATCAACAAATAAAACAAATCAAAGTACAGATGATTGAATAAATCCAATTTGATAAAAGTTTAACAAAAATAGCAATTAAATTTAGATCTATTATTCAAAATTTTCATTTATTCTTTAAAGGTTAAAAAAAGTAGTTTTCTTTTTTCCAAAAAATGAAAAAAATTTTTTATAATTTTCATTTTGAAAAAATTCATTTAATTGTTTCAAAAAATTACACAAGTTCCAAACCAAATATTCAAAAAAAATTTTTTTTAACAAATTGGTTAATCTTATTACAAGAATCCTTATAACAATTCAAATCATTTTTGAGAAAAAAAATCGATTTTGAATTTTCAAGGTTAAATTGCTTAATTCGGAAATATCTACAATTAAATTTTTATTTGAAAAATAAAATTTCCTATCAAAATAACACCGCACTTTATTGGTAAAATTTTACAAAGTATTTCTAAAAAATTATCGATAAAAACTTTTCTTCTTAAAATAATTTTGTATTTTACAATAATTCTATATAAAGATATTTTTTGGTTATTTATCGAAATTAATTATTCTAAAAAAGAGAAAAAATCTTTATTCATTAATATTTAAAACAATAAATACAATTTCCGATGTAATAATAATGAAAATAGTAATAAACAGGGTAAAAACTTTTTATAGATGAAAGAAATCAAATCAATCTAATAATTTTCTATTTCATAAAAAAATGAAAAAAAAAACATGTTCTCACTTAAAAAATTTTCTTTTATTCTTATTTAGATGTTAATTTTTTGGCAGTTATCATATACAAAAATAATAAGTACAGAATATCGCTAATAATACATATTTTAATATTTTTTCACTATTTTTTTTTTGAGAAATTAATCCCTTAATTCTAATTATTTTCTTATTCTTATAAAAAACAAAAAAAAACAAAAACAAAAAAAACAACAACAAAAACAAAAAATCAAACAAATAAACAAAACCAAAAAAATAAACAATTAAAATAAAAAAAAATAGAAATTATCAAGTGACGAAAATCAAATTGAATTCATTAATAAAATTTATTTATTGTATTATATCAATCTTGTTAATACCTTATTAAAAGATGAAAGATTTTTATTATTAAATATATTAACAAAATATTTAAAAAAAAAAATGAGTGAAATTGAATCTCAAATTATGGAATTACTTTATACTGATCCAACGATTTTAACGAAATTTTTATTTTCAGGTGTAGCGTCCAACTCTGGAAGAATCTCATCATTTTCACTATTTCTTTTCATTAGATTATTGCATCTCAAACATGAGAATTTTTCAAACTTTTTATTTGGCAATCAAATTGATTTCGTATTTAGATTAAGACAACTATCAAGGTCCACCAATTCACATAGCCAATATGCGTCACAAATTATTCAAAATCAACTCACAAGGCCAAATTATCAAATTAATTGGCTAAAGGAATATTCTGCATCTACCACTTATATCATTGAGGATTTATTTCAAGATAAGGACAAAAAAATTGAAAATTACCAAGGGGAACAACAAGAGGATCCGGATCAAGATCGAGATTGGATTATCCCATTAACGATTTCTGAGAAATCAAAATTAAAAACCATTTCACAATTGATCAATAAAGAAAATTTAATACCAATTTGCTCATTCCCAACAAAGAATTGTGTAAATTCCATTGTAGAAATTTTTACTATCTTTCCAGAGACAACCAAAATGATTGGCTTTCAAGAAACATCTTTATTTACTAAAAAATTATTTGAGCAAATCTTAGATAATTTAGAAAAGGAAATTTTTAAACAATACCCACCAATGTTAAATTTAATTGGCTACTTTTTGGCCAATTATTTCACTTGCTTAAGGAAAATACGCTCAATCAAATCACTTGATAACATATCGACAGATGGTTTTCTGAAAAGGAAAATCAGCACACCTATACACGAAAAGAAAAGAAGCCTTTTTTCCCAGAATCTCACAATAGATAATAAAATGTTTAGCGATATAATGAGCGATATCAAATCTGCCCATAAGGTATCGTTTAGCCTTAACGACATTTTAAGATTGTTCCATTTGATCGAAAATTCTGGCTCAGAATCGTATCCCTTTAAAAGCTATATCATCGATTGTATTCGTAATTTAATTAAAGTGCACGATCTATACAAAACATTTATTAATAAAAAAATCATTTTTGAAAAATTAAAGAATTTGCTTAATGATGACCGCGATAATAATTTCAATAGAAATTGCTGGAGGGCCTTTTACCAATTAATTAAATATCAAGAAGGGTTCGTTAATTATTTAAAAAAAAATGATTTGTTGGATGCCTTTATTGAAAGAATGATCACCAGAAAATCAAAATCATTATATTCTAGAAGGGTGTCTGGCCAGAATTTCACTTTTGTTGATTCCAATGGGATGCATTATCTAAAAAAAATTCTTAATATGGTACAAATTGAAAAGGCAAGATTACAATTGCTAAAGCCTAAAGCTAGGCCTTATGTTCGAGACTATCAGAAAAGCATGAAAAAGGATATAGATACATTTAGAGAATCACTCATAATACACCACCGATCTTTAATACGCCAATTTAAACGATATTCAAAATCATTCGCTGGTAAACCCTATATAGAAATCGCCAATATCTATTATCTAATCAGAACACAGCCTGGTAACAAAAAATTAAATACTGAAATGTGCCATCTAAAGGATACAAATGCTTCTATGGATGAAATAGTAAAGTATTTTAAGAATTAAATTTTAATCAATGTATTAGTTATTATTAGTCATACAATATAATCTTGATTTTTATTATTATTATTTGTGAACAAAAAAGGTGCCGATTTATTTTACCTTTTTTTAAAAACCTCAAGTTTTTCTATTTTTAAATATTTTTTATAAAAATTACACTAAAAAAAAAATTATTTTTTAATATTTTTCTCAACAAATTAAAAGAATTCAACTTTAATGAAATAATTTTGAACCAAGAGAGTTTGAAATTATTTTTATTAATGGATAATCGTAAAATTATAGATTTTACGATTAAATTTTCAAAAGGGAATTTAAGTACAAGAGACATCTAGAGTGTAATTTACACTTCCTTTTCAATAAAAATAAAAATTATTTTTTTTTATAAAAAACTAACCCCGTTTTCTTTCTTCCCAATTTTAAAGCTTAAGGGCCGAGAGTCATTACGGTTAAAAATAATTTTCTGAAATTGATTAAAAAATTTTTTGTAAATTTTAATGAGTGTCTAATACCAATCAGAAACTATCCAACATGTGAAACACAATCGATCTCCAAAAATCAACAATCAAAAAAGAGTACATTTTTAGTTAAAAGCATTAAAGAGCGTCACCTGATTTCCAATTAGAATTGTTAGAATATATAATTTTGAAAACAACTTTGTTAGTTTTGAAGTGTTCTTTGACGTTTTTTGAGATCTTGGTGATTTTTTTTTTTTCATTTTTTTCTATTTTCAAATGAGTTATTATTTTCGTAAGAAAATTACAAAATTCTTACTTTGTAAAATTTAAAGGGTTACAATATAACTACAAAATCAGATTAAACCAAATTAAATTGATTCTATACTTTTAGGAAACAATTTGTTTTAAATTGAAGGAATTGAATATGAGATTAAGAAATGTTATATGGAAAAAAACTTTTTTTTTAATTAATGATTTTATTTTCAAAATTTTCTTGTGATAAAACGGAAAAAAATATATTTTTTTAGTAAATTTTATACAGTTTCTAAAAGAATTTTTTGATGTTTAGAGACATTTTGGGTTCTGAAAATTTATTTATTGAATCTCAAAAAACAATTTATAAATATTAAGTGAATTTTAAAATTTTATTTCCAATAAGACTTTTCTTATACTCAGTTTCAACTTTTTAAAAATCTATATCAACATCAAATTTTGAAATTGAAAAAAAATTCATGGTAGCTTTGTACAGTATGTTTACATCTTTTATAATAAAAAAATATATCGTAAAAAAAAAATACAATATTGTGGGAGATATATAGTTTTTCCAATAATATTCAAACACCAGTTGATTTTAGAGATGAGTTATAGACAGTTTCAACAGATATTTTAATTTTGTATTCTCTGTAGGGTATTTGTATTCAAAAATTATTCCATATGTTATCAGGACGCTTTGTAAAACTTTATACAATTTATTGGTATCTAGGATATTTGTTGATTAAAAAAGAGACAAACCAAGGTTTAGAAGAGACTTTTATCTCAAAACTGAGACTTTTGGTTGTTTTGACATCGGAATAGTCTGTGTAAGAATTCAATTAATTTAAAATCATAAACAAATTTTCGTTCAATTTTTTTTTTGTTAATTAATAGAAAAATTAACTTTTCAAAGAGTTCTGTCCAAGAAAATTGGAAAATTCATTAAGTTTATTGGTATTTAATAAATCAAGTTCTCGATTTCAACTCAAAGGTTAAAAAAGTTTCCAAGAGTGTGTTTATTTTAGATAAGAAACACATTTTAACAATACTGTTAATTGTAAAATGAGTGGAACAAATTAAAAAATCAAGTAAAGAGGTTAATTCCTTGATTCAAATTTGTCAGTATTCCTCTTGATCATAATAATGAAATATCGAAACTTTTCATTTTTATATTTTTACTTTATTAAAATTCAATCAAAAATGCCACCAAAAACCCAAAAAAGAAAAAAAAAGATAAACAAAAATTTTGTACGTAATACACACAACCCATGTTTCCCCCCTTTTTTTTATTTCCGTTCCTCATTCTTTTTTTTCAATTGAAAACAAAAACACAAACAATAACAAAAATAAAAAAAATAAAAAAAAAAAAATTTATTGCAAACTTTCCAATCAAAAGAGAAAAAGAACAAAAAGGATCTTTGTCAGAAACTTGATCCGTGAAGTCGCAGGGTTTTCTCCATATGAAAAGAGAGCAATTGAAATGCTTAAGCTTGGTTACGAAAAACGTGCACTTAGATTTTGTAAAAGAAGGCTCGGTACACAAAAAAGAGCAAGAAAGAAAAGAGACGAACTTGCTAAAATCGTACAACAAATGAAGACACAATCTTTAGAAAAATAAACAAGAAATCTTTTATGATTTTTTCTTCGATCAACTATACAAACCTTATTCATATAATAAATTCAATATAGATCACATCAAGGTGAAACTAATACATACTTGATGGTTTTTAAAATATTTTTTTTTGTTTTTGTTTGAAACTTTGCTTTTTTTTTTTTTTTTTTTTTTTGTATTTTTGATCGTATCTCTTAAATTTTCTATTATCTTCTAAAAGATTTTTTCAAACACTTTATACAAAAGTGGATTCAAAACAATTCAAAACGAATTGGTGAATAATTTATTCAAAAACGAATTCACAGTCACTGATCATTGCAAAAGTAATGGGATAAAACCAAAAAAATAAACGATTTTCTCTTTCGCCCAATAAAAAGAAAAAACGTAATTTTCGAAGATGAAATTACAAATCAAGATTTCAAAAACTATAAATAGTTTTGTTGAATAAGCTCCAATAACCCTTAAAAAGTTATGAAATTTTAAAATTGCTTTCAAAGTATTTCAAAAGCATTATTTACCCTCTTAACACTGATAACAACTCAGTTCGAAGAAAATCCACAAAATTTTAAAATTGCAAAGATAGTAAATGAGAGATCTTTTAAGGTTTACAATCCCTGGAATTTGAAAAAAAGATTATCTTGAGTCAGATGTGACAACTTATTATTTTGGTTATTAGCTGATCGATCTTTGACTTGGTATGGGTTTTAAGAATGGTTCGAAAAGGCAGTCTTTGGAAATTTATTTTTTTTTTTTTTTCCGAAATCTGGCTTGAAGAGTGTTAGGTGAATATATTGGAAGCTAAGTAATAATGGTTTTAGATTTTTGGGTTTTAAATAGAAAGATTTTATTACCCTTTTACTCAATTAACCCAAAAAAAAAAAAATATAATTTTTTTAAAAAGCTCCAAATAAAACCAAACCAAATGAAAAATTTTAATTAAAAGACACATTTTTTTTTTTAACTTAATTTCCAACAAATCAGTCTATTAATCTTACAGTCTTATAATCGAATTTCGGTAAAACTAAAATAAATTGACAAAAATTTCCTTTTCGAACCACTATTTAAATATTCCTAACATTAAAGATCGATTAACAAAGATTTATAATAATAAGTCGTTTTCACATCTGAGAAAAGATATTTTTTTTTTTATATTCCAGGGATTGTAAATCTTAAGACTATTTCGGTATATTTTTTTTTTTTTTTTTTTATTCTCTAGTTAGGATGAAAAAGAAGTCAATATTTTTGTAAGACTTTTCGATGTTTTTCATTGATTATCGATTGATTCGGGATATTATTTGAGAGTTATTTTAGATTTTGCTTTCAATAACAATTGAAAATGGAAAAATGTGTTACGAAAAATGTAAAACGAAGGAATTGTGGAAAATAAAAATAATTTGTTCTGTTTGTTAAGGAATATTTGTATTTCATTCTCAATAGGAACTGAAATATTATATCTGAACCAATAAAAAACGAGTTAAAAGAATAATAATTAAATAAAAGTTAAAGTATTACTTTTTAGGATTTTTAAAGGTTTGGATAAAAAATATTTATTAATCAAAAATTATCATGAATTTTCCAACAAAATAAATTACACTTATCTCAATAGTTTTTTGATATTGCTACTAAACACCATTTCAGAAACTGTCACTCACCTGAAATAATAAATTGTAATAAAACAATACCCTTTAGTATCTAAGAACAACAAATAATAAAATCTTTTTGTGATTTCAATTTTAAATCATTATAAATATATAAAAACCCGATATTTTAAAAATTAAAAAAAAATACAACCAAAAACCCAAAAAAAAATGATTCATAATTTTTGAAATGAGCATTACATATTTTTTATTACTGAAATTTCACAGAAAAATGTTAACAAGAAGTTTTTTTACTAATAATTATCTGGATTTTAAAAGAAATTATATACTCTCAATTTTCATAGTGATTGTGTGTCTTTTCGAAGATCTTTTTTTTTTTCCACATCATCTTTTTCAAAAAAAAAATATCAAAAAAAAAACGAAAAATATCAAAAAACAAAAAGAAATCAAAAAGAAAAACAGAAAAAAAAGAAAATAAATTAAAACCAATCATCAGATTAAAATATAAAGACTATTTTCCTTTGTTTAGATTTGGTTGACAATTTGATCAAACATTCACATAGATTATTATTATTAATTAATAAATAATCATTGACCCTCAAAGGATTACCGTATTAAATACAACTAAAAAGGCCACTCTGATACTGTGAATTACCAAGTGCATTGTATAATTTTAATTCTAAGCTATTTCCAATAAAGCGAGGCAATTTTATTTTAAAATATCTCTTTTAAACACAATCATCAAAAAAATATTTAAACATCCAAAATCATTAAATTACCATTTATTAATTCTTGATAACAATTTAATTCGTTTCTTAATATTGTATTACATAAATAAAAGATATTAAAATTTTTGATCTCGATTTTATCTGATATTTTTTAGAAGTGAAAATTAGTTTTTATTATTATCTTTTTGATCGAAAAAACGTTTTCCATAGCTTGATTAATCTCAACAAATTTTCAAATAGAATTGAAAATATATAAATGCATTTTATTATTTAAAATATAATTTTTACCCTTTACATATTTCCAGTTTTTTATCGAAATTGGTCGTAGCTTGTTTTCACCAAAAAAGTGCTATTTTTTTTTTCATTTTTGGGAAATATTTCAAGTAACATATTTCGAAATAAATAACATAGTCATTGATTTATTCGGTTTTAATATTAAACTTAATTTTCTATTGTCAATTCATGGATATCATCACTAACAATGATGATTTTTTATGAAATGTAAAAAAAAATGTACTGCTTTTTTGGGAATACCTTATTTCTTTTGATTCTTTTCTTGGTACAACCCAGGTTTAATTACATAAGTTTATATTCCAAAATATTTCTCAATAAGGTAAACAAAAAATAATAGATCTGAAGATTGTTTATTAGATATTTTTTATTTGCGATCGTTAAGAGTACATTTGTATTTGATCAGAATACTTTCAAATAAATTTTTTAACAATGAAAAATGAAACAAAACACTTGTTATTATTTGTTTTCTTGATTTAATACACAATTTTACTTTTAATTGTCGAGAAGTTCAGAGTAAGATTGAAAAGTCAGAAATCAACATTTTCTGATCCTATTGAAAATTAAGAAAAACCTGAAAATGTTGGTTTAAGGTTGTTGCTCACCTAAAAGAACTGGGTTTGAACGAAAAATTTTGATTTCAAAAAATCAACTTGAATTAATAAATTGTTTAAGGTACTAATCTCTATTAAATTAAATCACCTAAATTTATTAGAGTTTGAGAAAATTTTTTGCCAATTACTTGGATTTGATAACCACTGTTTATTTTCAAAATTAAACATATTTCTAGAAAAGGAAAATTTATTTAGAAAATAAAAAAAAAAATAATAATCGAGACTAGTCCCTTAAATGAGACAAACTCATCAATTTCATAAACCCAAAAAACACAAGTTTAAAAAAAAAAATCTATACAGGACAAGAATAGCACAATTCATACAAATACTTTCAAAACTTTTTGGAACTTTCATACTGGCAATCTGCAAAATTTCGGTCTTTGCTATTCTTTCATATTTTTTCAAATTTCAAATACTTGATACAAACTTTTATCAACCAAAAAAAAGGCAAAAAAATAATAATTATACAAAAGATAACATTTTGGAATTAAATTGAAATTTTTAAGAGTTATCAAAAAGAAAAATATTTGTTCACTTTCAATAACCTGAAACTCTTTTTATGAACAACCAAAAAGTGAAAAGTTAATTTAAATTACAGCTTTTAAAACTTTTAAATTTAAAAACTTTTTAAATTGAAAGTTGTTTCATTTTGATCTTGTAATTCCTTTCAAAATTTGGAAAAATTTTAAAACCCCAAGTGTTGTGAAGTAAAAAAAGTGACTAAAATTTTTGTGTTATTCTTGTTATGTAGATCTCAATAAGATTTCATTTTTTTTTATAAAATAAGAGCATAATTATGAGTTTTTTTTTTTTGAAGGGAAGAAATTTTTGTTTCTTTTATTTTGAAATTAAGGGACTAGTCTTCTAGGACAACAAGGAAAAATTTTAAAATATGTTATTGGTGGTATTCTCTACTTATAAATTTTGTAGATCCCAAGTGTCAAAACATTCTGATCAACTAAGAAAGCCATAAAAGAAAATTAATTTAGTGAGATCAATTTTTTTTTTCCATTTTTTCTGAAAAAGAAAACCTATAAATTCTTTTTTTTCTCGCAATTTATCTATTTTTTACCCCGTTTATTGCAATTTTGATCATTATTATACTAAAAAATTTCTTTGTTACCAGTAATATTAATATAAAGATTTTTTTTCAATTTTGAGATAAAACTTTTGGTTAACCAAAAAAATTGATATATTTAACGGATTGTAAAATATTTGCATTTTTTTAAGAATAGTAGTTATAATAATCAAAGTTTTAAAGTCATTTAAAAATTTTACTTAGAAATTTTGTTTTTGTTTTAAGACAAAATTCAATTTTTCAAAAAAAATTTTCTTGAAGATATTTGGGAATTAGTTAATTTTATCCTCAAAATTCAAAATCATTTTTTTTCTGCCAAAAATGAATTGAATTGTTATAAAGATTCTTGTGAATAAGATCAAACAATTTGTTAAAAAAATTTTGCAATTTTTTTTCAATTTTTTGAAAACCCGAAAACAACTTTTTTAAAATCTTAAAGAAAAAAATTTTTTTGCATAATAGATCTCAATTTAATTGATAAACTGTAGTTAATCTTCTACCGAATATTCATTTAATGAATCACCTATACTTCATTTAGTTTTATTGGCTGAGATTTGAATTGAAATATTAATCAAAGAAAAAGAAAACAAATAAAAAATTTGCTTTCGAAATCAATACTTGCTAAAATAAAACGAAAAATATGTTTTCCCATTTTCAAGAATTAACTTAATTCTTAAACAAAATAATAGATTACTTTTTTTCGTTTTATATTGTAAACATGTAAATTTTGAATTTCAAAAAAGAGACTCAAATCAATAAATTGTTTAAATGAGGCTAACTCATCCCTTCCATAAGTCGAAACACAAATTACAGAAAAAAAAATTTTCAAGATCTTGAAAAAATTTCATTATATTTTCAAAAATGTCTACTCCCTTGACAGTATTATTGAACATTTAAAAAATATCCAAAAAAAGTCTATTATTTCACAAATAATTTATTTTAATCTTTGAATAAAAGATCGTCCAAACCTTTGCCAAAATGAAAGGGTAGTATTTGTAAGGCATCTAAAGAATTCGTTTAGAAGTACCCCTTAATTTATTTTGTTTATTTTTTTTTCCCCTTTGTTCCTTTGGCTTATTAGGTTCCTTACCATAATTAGCCATGATATATATATCCATTCTTTAAATTGGATTTTTTAAACTACAGGGCAAGTTTGTTGAGCACTTCCCACAAACTAGTTTTGGTAGATTTCCCTTTTTTTCAAAATAAAGTTTGTTTTTTCTGAGTCTGTTATAGCAAGCAAACTTATCAAACTCACTAGTATTTAATAACGAATTTGGACAAGCCCTTATACAGGTGGTGCATTCTTTACCGGATTTCGCAAGACAATATTCGTGGTCGGGCCTTTTAGTGGGCTTCAGTTCAAGCGTGGTGATG
Organism: Anaeramoeba flamelloides; assembly: GCA_027625915.1. Taxonomy (NCBI): domain Eukaryota; family Anaeramoebidae; genus Anaeramoeba; species Anaeramoeba flamelloides. The sequence continues at coordinate 3,661,105 of JANTQA010000060.1, read as the reverse complement.
ACGCTTTGTAGCCTTCCAACGCAACCAGATTTTGTGATTATTTGATGGTTTTTGCCAAATGTGCCAAGGCCGGCGATGTAGGCGACGTGCTTATGCGACCACTGAGATGTTAAAGTAGATTCGTCAAAGGTCTGTTTTCTAGTAATCGTTGACGATCGGTAATTATGCGCTTCAAGTATCTGCGCAACTCTGATCCCGATGATTTCTCGTAAATGGTTTGTTTCTGTATACATTTTGAGCCAGAGTTCGCTTGGGAGTATTTTGTCGGCTTTGTTGCTTTTGTTAACCTTTTTGCTAAATGGAAGAAAAAAGGAGATCACAGATTTTGCGTGTGGTACAATGTCGTTCGGCATCAGGTGTTTGTCGTGTACAATTTTTTTTAATTTGAAAAATAATGGATCGTGGCTGGAAGCAACAGCTACTAATGGTTCTCGGTAAAGGTCATCCCCTATTGGTGACTTATAGCTTGCGATTTCATTCTTAATGATGCCTTTGATATATTTGAGATCTAATTGAGAGGAGTAGGACTTTAAAAGTACATGGTTTGGCTTTTGTTGAAAAGTGTTTGAACGGAACAGAAGATGTGAAATCATGGTGGAAAGGAATTTGATCAAAATCCAAAGCAAAAAAATGACTCATTGATTTTGGAAATTTTTTGTTTAATAACTTTTGCCCCTTCTCAAAGTGGAAGCCAAAATAAAAGTTTTGACATTATCTAATAATTAACATATAGAAAAAGTTGACTATTTTTTTCAATTTTGCAATTTCAAGATTTACTGGATAATTATCAACATAATAATTAAAAGAATGGTTACCTTAGTTTCCTTTTTAATAAAACTTGTTGTGTTTTCCTATAGATTTATAATGTATAAAAATTATCTTCCAAAGTGGCATGATCTTAAAAAACCAATTTCTGTACGAAAAAGCCATGTTTAATACAATGAGTTCTTTAGTCAGAAACTTTCAAGAAAATTTAAGGCACAAAAAAATCTCAAATTAAAGCACAAAATTTGAAATTTCATTTTTTACAAATTATTTTACTAGAATTTGAATTGTGTACCTTAATTTGGTATTATTTTTTAGCCTTAATTTCCCTTGAAAATTTGTGTCTTAAAAGTCGAACTTCTGTATTAATATTCTAGATGTTTTGTTCTTCTTATCCCAATGTAACATCTTATTCACTATCCAATAACATACCTATATTCATCTCAATTATGAATCTTATTTCCTTGATTTATTTTAAGTAAAGTTTAAAAAGGGGATCAAATTTGTCAACAGTTTTTTTACAAATTTTGGATATTTTGCTGAAGAAAATTCTCAAAAATTTACACTATTTTTTAAGAAAAAATTTTTAAATTTGATCCTTCATTTTTGAGAATTTCTTATTTAATAGTCGGACTTTCAGAAATCAAAAAGAGATTTCATTATTGTTTATTCTTGGTTTATTTGATCATTTAAGGACCATCTGTATTTTTTTCGTCAATAGATACCATTTTGGTTACTAGCAAGATATTTATTGACTTTAAAGAAAGTCAATTCAAGACATCTAGTTAAAAATGAGGTTTTCAGATTTTTATTTGGTAAAATTCTGAGTGAAAGCAATTTTGGGGAAAAATTCAAAATTTTTGTTTTATTTTTATTAAAGATTCATCATATTATCTTGGAACAAAATAGAATTTCTTTCCTTTTCTTTATATTGATTCTAAATTTGGTTTCTATATTGTTGAATTTTTATTTTTTTGGAGTTAATTTTGGATCCTTGTATGATAAAAAATACAGATCTTTGAATTTGATTTGTCAATTTGTTCTTTTTTTAAGGGGCTAATCTTAATTATTTTCTTTTGGCAAATTTCAAATATAGATTTATTATCTAGAAATATCAATAATATTGAAAATAAACAGGGGTGTTCAAATCTAAGTTATTGTCAAAAAATTTTCTCAATCTCTATTAAATTTAGGACAAAAAATCTATTAGAGATTATTCCCTTAAGAGAAAACTTCTTTTTTCCAATACTCCAGAGATATTAATAATTATAAAATAAAGGGATCAAAATTTTCCATTATCTTTTAAAAACTCACATTTGTTAATTTTATACTGGAAACTGTTTCTTTTTTTAAGTTAACAATAATATGGCATAATATTTTTTTTTTTTTTTTTACTGTTTGTTAAAAAAAGCTTTTTTCCAAGATAAAAGCATATTTTAATTTATTTGGAATCGATTCTCTGTAACTTTATATTTTAGAAAAGTTTTTAAAAATAAAAATCAATGAGGATTTAAGCAACCCATGTCTCTAAGATTGTATTAATATAAACTACAGTTCACTCAAATACGTGGATCCAAAAATGAAAGATTCAAATTTATTTTTTTAAAGAATCAACTAAACTACAGTTGATTCACAATAAGAGAAATGATAAAATTTCGGATTTAAGTTGAGATTCATAATAGAAATACCTGGAAAAACCATAAATTTTGTAAAAATAAATATAAAAAAAATTTTGGATACTCTTTAATTGGAATGTTGAGTGCAAAATTTCTCAATTTCTTTAGAGGATTAAAATTGTTGAAAATAAGATTTTTTAATTGTAAATGTAAGAATTTTAAAATAAATTACAAATTCACAATTTTATTAAGGTTTATTTGTTTTTTTTTTTCGTTTTTTTTTTAATATTTACTATTTTTAAAAAAATAAAAAAGATAGCAAAGAAAAAAAATAAATAAATTAACAAAAGAAATGTAAAAATTAATTTGACTAAATTAGAAAAAATAATATGAATTAAAAATTGAAAAATAATTTTGAGAAGGATGATAAATTAAACTCATAGAATATGTTGTAAATCCCCTTCCAAAAATTTCGAAACTCATAAAATCAAAAATAGGAAAAAAAAAAACAATTTAGTATATTTTTCGAAAAATAATCTAAAACCACATTTAAGTTACACAGGTATTAAGGTTTTTATAATTAATCATTTTTATCCAAATAAAAGAAAAAAAGATAAAACAAAAAAATCAAAAGTATTGTGTGTTCAAAAATAATGAAACCAGTAGAACAAAAAATGTATTGGTAAATTTGTTGAAATTTAACATACAATTATTGATCGATCAAATGATAAGTTATCATCGTTTAATTGTATTGAATTTTCTATTTAGCTAAAGTCAAAATTAATCTTCTGATGATCATCGGAAAAAAATTATCAGATCTAAAGAAACAGATTGCGTAACTGGGAAAAAAGGAAATGAAAAAAAAAAAAAACAAAAAAGACAAAAAATGACATTGTTTGTAAAATAAAAATTATTTCCAAATTGAATGTAAAGTATTATATTGTTATTATTTCAATTGTTTAAACTATGTCCAAATTTTTGAAATTTAATTTATTTCTTCGATAAAACTTGACCCCTTTCAGTAGAAAGGAGTTTATGACAAGAAAAAAATAACTTTTAAATTTAATAGTAAAAAAAAATATTGTTTTAAAGGATGATATGTACTTAATAAAATTAAGTACTATTTTTTTCTGATTAATATTTTTCGAAATCTAAGTTTATAACTTAATTCAATTAGACACTAGGATAAATTTTTTTTCGAATAAAAACACTCTCAACTTTTAAATATCATAATTATTTTTTGAAATTAGTGTGCACTTTTTTTATTTTTTTATGAAAAAATGGGGTTGAGAAAGGTTTGAAAGCAAAAAATTAGTTAATATATTAAATTAGAATGCTTTTCCAGAAAGTTTATCACTTTAGTTTAACTTTTTTTTTTAATTTTACCATTTAAAACTAAAAAAAAAACATTTGAAGACCAAATTAGTGCCTTTTGTGAAAAGAAAATTCCCATAATTTAGATTTTGTTTTTGTAAATGAGTTAAAACAAGATAGTGTATCTAAAAATATACATAATTTCAAGTGTGAATTCAATGATTTTGGCAAAAAATGTTTTCAAGAAAAAGTTAAATTGAAACTTTATTTATTTTCATTTTTTCATTTAGTTTTTTTAATTGTATTAATGGAAAGTATTTGATCAGTTTTCCATTTTTAGTGTTTTTTGGGTCGTAGTGACATATATTTATTTTTATAAAAATCAAAATCTGAAAAAATTTTTTTGGACAAAGTATACTTTCAGAACATTAAACTATTTTTTTTTTTCATTATCTTTTTTCTTACTAACGCCTGTTTAGAAAAAATAATAATAATAAGACATTTGATGGTTTATTTCTCGTCAATAAAAAGTAAAATTTTGGTTTATTTTTCTTGATTTTATATATAAGATGAAATGTATAATGGCATTTATTGGTGCAAATTGAAAGTGATTACAAAAAGTGAAATTTCAGAAAAATACAAAATATTGTCAAAATATTTTTGGTATGTTCTTATGTAAATTTTGAATATATTGGTAATTGGATATGATTTTCCAGATCCAAAGTATGTTTATTTGCTTAAAAAGATGCTATTTTAAGAAATCTTGTTAAAATTGCAAATTCTGGTTTTTGTATTTATTTATAAGAGAAATAAGACAATAAAAGAAAAAAATATAGTATTTAAAAAAAGAGAAGAAAAATAATTAAATTATATTATTATGAAAAAATTATGTTTTTTTAAAAAATTTTGTCATTTTGGCCAACAATATTATCCTATCCATATTGAAAATATACTAAAAAGTTGGAAAATTAAAAGTTGGTTGCAGATCTAGCTACCCACTTCATTTTAAATATTTATATGATCAAAGAATAAGTCGATAAATATTGTGTAATCTAAAAATAAAGGGTTAAATCAACAAAGTGACTAATAAAATAGCTTATAAATTTACCCATATTTTGTTAGAAAATTTCAAAAAGGTTTTGTAATGATAAATTGTTTTTATTAAAAAGCCAAAAAATATAAATAACTTGATATTTTTTTCTTTTTTTTTCAATTCAAAATATTTGAAATAATTTTTATACATTGGTACATTGGGTTTCAATGTATATAAAACACAAAATATAAATATTCCTTAAAGTGAAGATTTTAAACAAAATGGACCATATAATTTTGTTTAAAATTACTTGTTGGTAGAATCATAAATTGAAAAAAAATTTCACTTTATTGTCTTTATGGTTCTAATACTAATTGGGTTTTTCAAAAAATAAATCAGAATTTTTGATTGTATTTATTTGTTTGGTTCTTTTTTATTTGGTGTGTACTTTGGTCTATTTTGGGTAAAAGCTAACAATCCTTTCCGGAAAGGAATTTTTAATTAAAATCAGTAAAAAATAAAATTTTACCAATTCAATTTCAAAATAAATCCTTAAAAAATGAATTCTATTAAAAAGGGTTATACCTTTCTCTAAAGTTGATAAAGGTTGGTTTTTATTGTGGCCTAACAGTAAGATTATGAAAATAAGTCCTCCATTACGTTTGGGAAAAAAAAAAGAGTTTAAATCTGTAAAATTAAAGCAAAAACAAAACCCTCTTTTTTGTCAGATATTTTTTGATTAAAAAATATTTTCTTTCAGAATTGTTTGTGAGTGAATTATAATTCATTCTATGTTTCAATATCAATAATGAAATAATATATTTTTAAGTTAACACAAAAAGATCATTTGCCCAAAGTCATAATAAAATTAATTGGAAATTTTTTAACTCCCCATTAAGAGCTGGATAATTGATCAAGGTTTTTCTTTTGTTCAGTAAGTTCAAGGTGTATCTAAAAATTGTTCAAAATTTTACAAACAAAAATTTTTTTCTCGATCAAAACAACTAAAAAAATTGAATGATATTTCTTTTTTTGATAATATGTTGATTTAAAGTTATGTGAGTACAATTGAAAAAAAAAATCCAACCAGGTTAGAAATATATTTCACAATTTCCCTTTCGGAAAAAACACAATCATTTTTTTGTTAAATAATTTCTCAAAAATTAACCATTAATTTTTATCTTTTTTAGAGATAGGTTTCAATGACTTTATATAGTAATTTTTTTTCTTTCTTTTTTTGTCATTTGTGAATACCCAATTAACCTTTCTTTTTTTAAACTATTTTTTCTTTTTCTTTTTCTTTTTTAGAAATTGTTTGTTTTTATTTCCGAATTTTCTTGTTATCTTTTTTATTTTTTTTTTTTCGAGGCATTTAAAAAGGATTATAATTTGGATGAAAATGATTTGGTTTTTTTCTTTTTTCTAAATAGGCTGTTGTTGGTGGTGGTGGTGTTGGAAAATCATGTCTTACAATTCGTTTCTTAAGAAACATGTTTGTTGAGAATTATGGTTTGTTTATTTTTTTTTTTCAAATCCAATTTTTCTTTTTTCCTTTCATAATTTTGTGTCTTGGTAACATAAATTTAATGATTTTTTTTATTTTTTAATTTAAAAATTAAAGATCCTACAACCGAAGAATCATATCGAAAAGATCTCCTTTTAGACGATCAGGCAATTACACTTGAAATCCTGGATACAGCAGGTCAAGAAGAATATAAAATTATTCGCGATAGGGTAACTCTTCATTTTTTTTATTCTTTTTCTTTTTTTTTTTTTTTTTTTTTTTGGATTGTTTTTTTTTTTCTTTTTTTGAAATTTTTCGCTAAACAAAAAATAGAATAAACCATTAAAAAACCAAACAAAAGAATTAATTTTTTTTTTTTTTTTTTTTATTGTGTGTGGGTGATTTAACAATTAAATTTGAAAAAATTCCTTCAAAGAAACACAACACCTTTGAATTTGTTTTTTTTACAAATAAAATCCCAAAACTTTTTTCGAACTTTTGTTGTAAATTTTTTTCAATCTAATTGTTTACCAACCCCAAAATACCTCAACACTTTTTTCCATTTCACTTTAGAAATCTTTTTGAATTGAAAAAAAAAGGAAATTGGTTTGTAGTTCTTGAAGATCTGTTCATTTTGGAGTGTTTTTTTTGAAATATTAAAAAATTGAATTAGTTTCATTAAATCAAAATATCTACATTTCAAAGTTATTTGTACTTATAAATCTTGGGGGTAGTAGGCATTTTTTGCTACACACTTTTCCAATTACAATATTTCATTTGATATCAAGCAATCAGACTTGAAAACAAAAAATGAAAAGAAAAAAAAAATCACATTTTTATTAATAAAAACTACAACCCAAGTTAAATTCATGTTAAAAAAAGTTTTACCAAAAAAATTTTAAAATCTAGCTTGGAAATTGGTCTCTTGAAGTTTCTTGATACTTTTCAAAAATTTGCCAGTGGTGTTTCAAAAGCTAGTTCTTTAAGAATGTATATTCCTAATGAATTCTTCAGATACATTACAAATGCTATCCTTTCATTTTGGTTCATGTAAATACGATCTTTCTCCATTTATTAAAATAAATTTTTATTGAAAAAAAGGTTTTTTTGGAGATTTTTACAAGCTTTTATTTTTTGCTCTACTTTAAAACCTCACTTTACCAAGTAATTAGAAATATACCTAAGAAGATATTTATACAATTAGTATTTTACCAAAAGCCAGTATGAGCTTTTACGTAGCCTTTTTGCATAAAATGAAACAAGAAACAGAAAATCCAAAATAGATTTTTTGATTAAAATTTTCAAGATCAGTCATCTTTTTATGTAATATTTTTACAAAAAAGAATTACGGAACAGAAATTACAGAAAATGAATTACTGAACAGAAATTTCAAAATAGATGATTTTTTTAAAATTAAAAGAACCAAAAGTTCAAAAAATCCAAATAAAGTATTTTAATTGAAAAAATTGAAACAAAACAAAAATAATAATTTTGTCTTTCAATTATTTTAATTTCTGGTCCTTAAAGTTCGCGAAAAAAGGTGTAACAGGGAAAAAAAAGTAAAACACGGTTTTTAATTGGAAACCTTAATAAAAAATTTAAAATTAAAAATAAAATCAATTAATAGAAGAAACAAATTAACTTGAAAGAATAATCCATTATATTATTTTCAATCAATTGAATCAATAAAAACAATTTTGATCTTCCTTGATTATATCAGAAATCAGAGAGTGGTTTTGGAGATCTTCAAAAATAGTCAATATTTTCAACAAATTTGGAATCATAGATCAATCAAAAAAAAACCCCTACCAAAAGATAGTTTTACAAAAACTATTATTGGGTTGAATCCTCCATGTTGTCTATAATTATTTTGTTTTTTCTTTTAAAAATCGATCTTTCTTTAAAATTTTGAGGTTCTATTAAGGTTTCCAATTAAAAATTGGGTTTAACTTTTTTTCCCAAATGATTATCTTAATTAGTCTCATAATTTATTAACACAGATCAATTTTTATCAAATTTCTAGTATTTGCTAAGAATTCTTCTTATATGGGATATGATAATATAAATAATTTGTTCTTCACTTTGTTGTGTACTAATCTAAAACTATTTTCTGATCTCTTGAAACTATTTACTATTAAAATACGTTTTTTCTTATTTTAGTAATCTATTTTTCGGTTTTCAAATTCGGTTTATTACTTTTAAATTATATGAGTTTACTATTTAAAATTAAGACTTTAATTCTGTCAAAAAAAAATTATCAAAAAATTTTATTTTGTAACATTTATTTCATAATATCTTTTACATCAAATATATTCTGTAAAATATGATATGTAACAAATTACATTATATTATAAAAATTCCGATAAAAAAATCTGATCTTAAAAAATGGAGGAATATCTTTTGATTTTTTAAATAGCATTATCTGTTTCTGTTTGGAATATTAACTCAAAATAATACCCTTTTCTCAAATTTTCCGTAATTTTGATTTTGTAATAAAAATTACGGAAAATCCCTAGTTATTAGTACAAAAGTGCTCATAACACAATAAAATTTAATAATCCCTCCCCATAAATCAATACCACTCTTCATTACTGCTTTGTGGAAAGTGGATATTTACAATAGAACAAAAATAAAAATGAAAAAAAAACCCTACATTTTTTGTAAAAATGAATTTATTTTAATCTTTCGACAAAGAATCGTATTTACATGAATCAAAATGAAATGATAGCATCTGTAATATATCTGAAGAAATCATTTAGAATGCACATGCTTAAAATATTCTTTTTTTTTTATTTTTATTTTCTTTTTTAGATATTTTTATTTTGTGGACAATTTAAAAAAATAATTAAATTCATATTTTCAATTTTGGGAAAAGATCTTTGAATTTTCAAATCAATTTGAATTTTCGAGATTATTCTTTTTTAATTTTTGATAAATTTGATTACTTTTTTAGAAAAAAAAGTTCAATTGTAATTTTGAAATTCCACTTGAAAAAAAAAACAAAAAGTTAAAAAAAAATTCAAAGTAAAAAAAAAAATTAAAAGAAAAAAAACGAACTTGAAATTTCCAAATCACACTATTTTAAAAAAGTGAATAGCCCAAAGTTTTAAAAACGAAACTTCAAATTGTTTGGTTCACTCTTTTAGGCCTTGTCAGTAACAATTTTTTCAACTTTTATCATTCATTTTTTTTTTAGGCGACTGTAAAAAAAGATTTGGAAAAAAAAAAAAAAAAAAAAAATAAGAATGAAAATTTAGACTTTTTTAATGTTAAACTGATTTTTGAATTAGTTAGACTAATTTACCACGGAAACTTTGACTCTAGTATTTAACTCCACCCTTAACTCCTATTACCACTGATAGCTTAATAAACATAGCATAAATTATAAAGTTCAGTCAGAAAATTGGAAAAAACATTATTTTTCTCCCAACTAGCCAACTTTTAGAATAAAAAATAATCAGGATGACTTGCTTTCATTTATTTTAAAAAAAATAAATTGTTACTAAAAAGTTTTTAAAAAACTTCTCACAAATGAATCTATAAGACGTAAAAAGAGGTTATTGAGAAACACTTTATAAAATCATTACTTGAATTTCTTTTTTAAAATGACTTTAAAAGAAGGCTATTTTTTTTTTTTTATTAGTTTTTTTAGACATTTTCGTAAAGTACAGAACATTTTTTTACGAAAAAACTTTTCAAACATTATTCAAAAATTCTTTTTATGATAATTGAAAGCTTTTTTAAACATTCTTTAATATTTTATATTTTTTGTAAAAATTTGAGATTCCTTATGAAAGCTCCTTTCCCAAATTTACAAATAAAAAACAAAATTTTATTCTATTATTATATAAGAAACAATTTAAAATTACAAATTTATTAGAAAATAATAAGCCTCATTCAAAACCAGATCTATAGTAGTGAAAAAAATCCCTGACAAGATTTTTGATTGTAAATATTAGGAAAATTGTTGGGTAATTGCAAATATTATTAATCAAATCCTTTTTACAAATAACCAAATATTTTATAAACTCGGTAATACAACTTGCTACAGTTCATTAAAGTAGGGTTGGTATAGAATACTGATTTAATTGTTTGGTAGCCTAAGTAGATCTAACTTTTATTGAAAAATAATCGAGTTTTATAGATGTTTGCTAGAGTTAGGAAAATGATAATTTTTATTCTTGTTTTTTGATTGATTGAATAGTGTTTTGAATAAGTGTAATTTAATTAATCATCATTCTAATAAGTGGGTGAGTTATAATTTTAAAAAGTTTGATTCTTAAAAAAACAGGATTTGATTTTAAATAAAAGAAATTACACAATAATTTTACTAATATTCAACAATTAAAAATATTTTCCAAGATTATTTTCATATCTTTATTTTTTTCACTACTATATTTGAAATATAATTTTAAAAAAAATGAAATAAAAATGATAATTTCCATATATATTTCATTAAATGGCATTTTTTTTTTGTTCTATAAATTACAAAACTTAATGAAAAAGACTGAAATGATACAAAATCAATAACAAAACAAAAAAAAATAAAAAATTCAAAATAAAAATTTTAATTCTTTCTTTTTTTAGACTATTTTTTGGACAAAAATATTTAATAAAATAAATCTTCTTTTAATTTTCTTTTTTTTTTTTTTTAATATTTTCAAATCATGAATTTTATTTGGAAACAAATAAATTATTCAATAATTTGTGAATGAAAATGAATAGAGTTTCCAAAAAATGGATGGTTTCTTATGTTGCTATTCTGTTACTTCGAAAGCTACAATTGGTGAAATCAGAAGAGATTTCCAATCTATAATTAAAATTAAAGACACAACCCAAGTAGTTGGTGTCTTAATCGCAAACAAATGCGATGTTAGAGAAGAAGAAAGAGCTGTTTCCCCTGAAGTTGGCAAAGAATTGGCAAGAGAATTCAATGTACCATTTGTTGAAACATCCGCCAAGACCGGTGAAAACGTTGAATTGGCGTTCCTTACTGCAGCTAGAGAAGTCAGAAAATGGCTTAAAGATCACCCAAGAGATAAACAAAAAAAACCAAAGAAAAAGAAGAAAAAAAAGAGAAGAGGTAAAAAAAAATCTGGATGTTGTGAATTAATGTAGAACTTTATATTAATATGAAGAATGATTTTATTACTTAACAATTAACTGGATTAGAAAATAATTAATTAAAAAAAAAAAAAAAATTGAAAAAAAAAAATAATTTTTAAATAATCATATGGTTTAATAAATTACTTGGCTTTAATTTTTCTAAAGAGTATTTTTCTTTTTCTATTTCTTTTTTTTTTTTTTATTTTTTCTCAATTTATTTTATTATTATAATATTTTTTAATTATTTTTTATTTTTTGTGTTTTATTTTTTGTTTTTTTGATTATAATGATTTCTTATTGATCAAATAAAAACATCTCATGAACTTTGATGATTTTTCTTTTTAATTTTATTTTCTTGGTCAACAATTTTGATTTCATAATAAGATTTGATAAAAACTAAAAATCTCTAATTTAGATTATCAAAATAGAAAAATTAAGCAAAATTGAAATTTGTTCTTTCCTCCTTTTTTAACTTTAAATATAAAACTATCCCAGTTTAAACTTGGCTTGTCGATTCATTTATTTCAATTAGATTGGTAATTGTAACCCAGAGTTTTGCTTATGAGCACATTGAAAAAGAAAAGAGTTAAATCTTAGAAATATAGATTTTTTTGGTAAATTTCTGAAAATTCGATTATTTGCGAGAAAAACAAAATTTTTTTATTTTGTGCCTGGAATAGGGTCTATACTTACAAAATGTTGACATGTGTGTTGATAGTTTGCTATATATATCAAAAAAAAAATTTGGTTTAATAGAATAAAAAATATGAATTGGTCAAAGAAAACAATTTTTACCCAAAAATGCAAATTTTGAAATTTTCAAAATTTGCAAATATTTGCGATTTATTAACATTTTATAGGGGTGGGTTAGGTAGGATTAGTATATATTAGTTGAGTGACCTACTCCACGACACCCGTTCCTAACTTACTCGACACATCCATTTAAACCCTATCTAACCTAACCTACCTGCCATAGACAATTCTAACACACTCTAACGTACCCTCCATACCATACCTACCCTACCATATAAAATGTTAAATAAAAAATTTTAAATAAAATGTTAAATAAAAATGAAAATGTTAAATAAAATGTTAAATAAATCACAAATATTCACAAATTTTGAAAATTTCAAAATTTGCATATTTGGATAAAAATTGTAGTCTTTGACCAATTCATATTTTTTATTATATTAAACCAAAATTTTTTTTTGTTATAAATAACAAATTATCAACACACATGTCAACATTTTGTAATTTTATACTCGATTTCAGCTACAAATTAAAAAATTATTATTTTTCTCGAAAATAATCACATCGCAAATAATCGCATTTTTGTATATTCCCATTTTTTTAATAAAGTCAGGAAATAAAAATTTTAAAAAAGTGAATTCTAAACTTTTCAAAAGAGTGAATTATATAACTTGAATAACAATTTTTGGAATTTTGTCTCCTGATGTTGGAAACATCAACAGGCCTTTTAAAATTTTCTATTTATAATTGATCAATGAAGCGAATATATAGGAATAAACAAAATTTTGTTACCTTTATTACGGATAGTAAAAAAAAAGTGATATAAAAACTAAATTCCAAAAATTTGGAAACTTGAAACAGTTTACAGAATCATAGTACTGATATTTTTGCTTTTTATTGAGAAATAATTTTTATTTTACATCTCCTTTTTTCATTTTTGCCCTTTTCTGTTTTTTTTTTCCTTACCTTTTTTTGAATTACGTAATCTGTTTTATTAGATCTGGAAAAGTTTTCGAATGTTTAATAAAAGTTAATTTTGAGTTCATTAAATCAAAAAACTAAAATAAATAGTAGATATTATCGTATCATTTGATTGATCAATAATTTTTGTAGATATTTCAATATATTTACTAAGATAATTTTTTATTCAATTTATTAATCATTTTGGATACACAATTTTTTTGGACATGTAGTTTTTTATTTTTAATATGATTTTTCCCTTTAATTTGGATATAAATGATTATATATCAAAAAGTTACAACTGGGAACTTAAATGTGATCAAATATTTTACTTGAAAAAAAAAAACTACAATAAATTGAGATTTTTTTTTGTCTAATATTGATTTTGGGTATTTTCAAAATTTTGGAATTTTTTTTATTTATATATATTCCTTTTTGTCCAAAATCTCTAAATGTGAATATGATAAATTTTGAAATGAAAAAAAAGATTTTATTTTATTTGAAAATTTGTAAAATTTTTTTTACTAAATATTTTGAAAGAAAAAATTCAGTTTGATCTTTTTTTAAATTTACTTTTTTTTATAAAAAATATTAAAAAATTTTTTTATTATCTTAATTTTCCATTGTTTAATACAATTCTAATTTTATTAAATCTGAGGGAAAAAAAATGATTAATTTTATTATATTTTTTGGTTTTGTTATTTTTCTCTAAATTTTTATTTAAACAAAAAAAAGAAAAAATATTTAGGATAGTCCCATGAATAAACAAACTAATTTTTTTTTTCAAATTTTTAATAATTATTTTAATTTGTTTTGGAAATTAGTAAGTTTTTTTTTTCACAAAATATTTCAAAGCTAAGTGGTTTTAATTTTAAAATATTATTTTGAGCAGATTTTTTATATCGGTTAATATTTCTTTTTTCTTCAAAGAAAATAAATTCTAATTGACAATATTTAAAAAATATTCTAAATTTTTAAACTTTTTGTTAAGGGGAAAAATGATAATATTGGTTAAAAAAACAATTCATTTGGGAGATCGGTAATCATAAAATAAAAAATAAATAAATTCATTCAGTGTTATCAAAAAAAAAAAAACACAAGGAATTAAAATAAATCATCAAAGTTCCCAATTCTAAAAGAGAAACTAATAATTTAAGCTTCTTAAAAGAATTTTCAAAGTTTGAAATTGTTATATGATTCAAAAATATTTTTTTGGATAACACTGAATGAAAATTTTATTTCATTTATTTTGTAACAAATAGTATTATTCGTTAAAGTCAGCCCAATGCAATATTATTCAGATTATTACTAACTTTTTGACAATTCAAGATAGAGCAATTTTTTTTTGGATTTTGTTATTAAATATATTAAAAGATTTTTATAGTTTACTAGTCACTGAAGATATTTTCCAATATGTCAGTCATTATATTGATGGTGTAAATTTTGAATTTGTAACTCAGTACTTATTTATTGTCTCAAATTCTTTGGGTTTTTTTACTAACGCAAGGATCATTTGTTATTTAAAGAAATCAACTTTGATGTACTTTATCAAATGGGACTTTTTGAGATACATTTGAACTATGTAGTGCTAATATGAGTTACCCTCAATGATAGTATACTTTAATTTTTGACTTCTCGTTTTTGTTACTACAATCAGTTCAACTTTTAAGATACAAACTTTCAATAAAATTTAAGGCAATGAAAAATCTCAAAGAAAAGCTCATTTTTTTAGTATTTTTTTTTACTATAATTTGGATTTTGTGCCTTAATTTTTGATTTTTCATTTGCTTGAATTTTGTTCAAAGTCTGTCTCTTAAAAATGGAACTGACTATAATCCCTTTAAAAAAGATAGATTTTTCAAGAAATGTGTCACCAAATATTAATTCATTTTTTTAAAAACTTACTCAGTCTTCTCAACTCAAATAATTCCTAAAATTTCCTTATAATGTATGTCTGTATGATTGCACGTATTAGAGACGGTCTACCATTAGTTTCTTGTGATAATGAACAACAAGATTATAGCGATGTCAAAACACAGGCAAGAAAATTCTTTAAGAAATTAACAACCTTCGATGAGTCGATGTCAACCATTGATCTTAATGATGAAAAGCACGTGTTTCACTATTTGTTGAATCAAGGCGTTTGCTATCTTACCTATTGTTCCAAAAATTATCCAACTAAATTGGCTTTTTCTTTTTTGTCAGATCTTCATGAATCTTTTCATAATTCACAATCCGAACAAGTACAAACAGCAACCCGTCCATTTCAGTTAGTTCAATTTGGTAAATATTCTTCCTTTTTCATCTTTTTTTGTTTTTTTTCATCAAAACAAGAAAAAAATAAATTGTTTTTCACTTTTTCCTTAATTAATGAGCAAATTAAGAAAAGAAAACACTTAGTACTAACAAATAAACAAATCAAAGAATTGAAAAATTGCTTTAACAGGCTTTTCATTGAGATACACAAAGTATTCAGGTTGCTCAAACTTTTAATCTCATTTTTGATTAATTTTCAAAAATAGCTGTTTGGGAAAAAAAAGATCAACACTACTGTTCATTGGTAACCTTAATAGAATCACAGAAACCTGAAAAAGAAAATTAAAATCAATTAAAAGAAGAAACCAATTAACTTGAAAGAATACTTCATTTTACTATAATCAATCGAATCAAAAAAACACAATTTAAATATCCTTTATTATCTCAGTAAGGGTTTTTATTTGATTGATCGAGTATTAAAAATTTGTTGAAAAAATTGATTCTTTTTTAGAGATCTCCAAAACCACTCTGATGATTTCTAAAAAGATAGTATTAAAAAAACTGTTATTGGGTTTTAATCCTCCATTTTGTCTTTAAATCATTTATTTTTTTTTATATTAATTGATGGTAATTTTCATTTTCAGTTAAGGTTTGCAATTAAAAACCGTGTTTAACTTTTTTTCCCTGTTTCTCATTTTTTTCCCAGCTGGTTAAGTGTATTCAATATTTTTAATTCTCTTTTGCCAAATCATTTTCTCAACTCGCCCTATAAAACAAAAAAATTAAATACAAAATATTTGACATTAAGTTAAACAAAAAATGATAGATCTGAATATTGTTGACGAAACAAGAAAAAAAGTTAAACATGATTTTTAACTGGGAACATTAATAGAAACTCGAAAAAGATAAGTAAAACCATTAAAAAGAAGAAACCAATTAAATTCAAAGAATAATTCGTTATACTATTAAAATCATCCCAACAAATCAAAATTTTATGTCAATTTCCAAAATGAATCTTAATTATAACTATTACAATCAAATTAAACTAATCAAAATTTTATACAAAAGTCCCATAAGGAAATTAAGTAAATCACCAGAAATATCATTTCTAACTGATTTTGCGAAGATCTATGTGGTTCGTTCAACTGACCATATGTAAAATATTTTGGAACTTGAAATAAAAATTTACATTTATTAATTGGAAAATAATAGTATTATTATCAACTGAATAAAAAAAAAAACATTTAAATCTCCTTGATTATCGAAATCTGATGAGGTTCTTTTGGAAATCTCAAATCGCCATTTTTTACAACAAATTTTTAATAATAAACTCTTTTTCAAACAAAATGGCACACCTCTCAAATCACCAATACTATTGAATTTGATTGTTAATAAGAGAATTACTTATTGGCGATTTTCATTTTAATTATTCATTTTTTCATTTTGTGTTTTTTTATTTATGGATATTGAACAGTCGGAAAATGAAAAAACAAGATAAGAAGAAATCAATTTGAAAATAATCCACCACAATAAAAATGGAAACAGTTTAAGTTTGATTTCGAATGATCTAGATATAGGAATTAAGAAACACCATTATTGGGTTGATGTATGAAACAAAGAAAAAAGAAAATAAAGAAAAAAAAAATAATTCCAACAAAAGACCCAGATGAATTGCGGATTTATATTAAATATAAGACTTTAAAGAACCAAAGTTTGATGTGTAAAGAGTTATCAATAAAATGTAAAGAACTTTTATCCAATTCACCATGTTCAAAGGTTTTTATTGATTTTATAATTGTTTCCCGACGATTTACAAAACGAGATTTCTCATTTCAAATAAAATGGCACATCAATTTTTAAAATATTAAATTTTAATTTTGATTGTTTTGTTTTAATGAGTTTTAAATATTAGGTTGAGTGTTTTTTTTTATGTTTAAAAGAGTTTCTTATATTCTAGAATGATAATACAATTAATTTGCTTAAATTATGAATAATTCTTGAAATTTTCTGTGCCCTTTTATTTGAAAAAGAATTTAGATCAACCAAATTGAAACCATTACCAAAAGGTTGTATTAGAAAAACTTTTGTGGTGTTTGGATCCTCCATTTTGTATTTAATCATTGATTTTTTCTTTTCTTCGTTGATAGTACTTTTCATTTGCAGGTTCTATTCAGGTTTTCCAATTAAAAATAAGGTTGAACTTTTTTCGCAAACGATCATGATATATTCCCACAAGGTTTGACAAGTTTTTTTTGCCAACATTATCCCATTTACGGAAACCCTTTTACGGGTTTAAATGTTAATTCAATTGAAAGTCTTTTTGGAGATTGTGGGTTATAATTATTGATGTATTAGATGAGTCAGTACATTTTACCAATTTTTAATCCCTCGGTTAATTTGAAATTGAATCATTAAAATCATTTCTTTAACTAAATAAATTAATTTGCTAATAAAAAAGAAAAGTGGCAGATATCCTAGAGTAATGTATTTCCATACCAATTAAAAAATGGAAATCAAAACAATTAAAAAATTGATCAAGAAAAAATAAAAAAAAAAAATCATTGTTATCATTATTGAAGAAGTGTAAATTACACTCTTGATGCACTTTTACTTAAATTTCCTCAAAGGGAATTTTAAGCGTAAAATCTTAGATTTCACGTTTACTCATTGAGAAATACCCACCCCTAAATATTATTTATGGTTTAAAAAAGCAAAATAATAAACAATTTTCCAGCCAGAGGAACCCTGCTGTAATGAATGAATTACATTTGTTTAAAGGGTTTGAATGGAGATTAGAAGAAAAAATTACTTTAGGAAATTGTCAAAATTGAAATGATTTTTTCTCATTTTGTTTTTTTTTTTTTCTATTTTTTTTTGAAATGTAATTGTTTTGCAAATTTTTTTTTTATTACAAGATCCAGTTCACTTTTTAAAAACCTGTTATTCTAATGTTATTGAAACAGTGAAAATAATTGTAGAGAAATTATATTGATTTCTATTGGAATTTTCTTTTGATCTTTTAAAAGATCAAAATGAACATTGTTGTTTTTCTCAATGTTTACCCAAGAATTTTGAGTTTTTCAATTTTTCAGAAAATATATTGATTGATTAGATTTACTTCAAACGTAGATTTCAATTATTCTCTAATGTGTATTATTCTACTTATTTTTATGTTCTTCAAAGTCCAATTATAAAAAAATAATTGGTATTTGAAAAAAAATGCTGAGCCCCTTTTACTGAAACAAAGTTTAAATTTACAAAAAATAAAGAAAAAGAAAAATCAAAAACAAAAAGAAAAAAAAAATTACATTTAAAAAGGGTTTAGAAAAAGCAATTAATAAAAAATCAAAAAAAAAAAACAATGATATATTTAATTAACACTCAAAATCACAACACGATACTTTTGATTAATTTAATTTAATTTGATAATTGATCATGAATTCTCATTCGGGATGGTTGTTTAATTACTGTATTTTTTTTTTTTTCTTTTTGATTCTAATTTTTTCTTTAACCCTTGATAATGTTTTCCTTTACATTTTCTTTTTTCTTTTCAAGTTATCGTTATTGTTGTGTAATGATATAACAGTATTAGCAAGTTTCAACTTGATCTTTTTCCTTTGTAACTCTTCTTCCCAATATAAAGGAAATTTAGAAAGGGGAAAAATGGAAAAAAATAAAAAAATGTTTTTATTGTTTATTTTATTTTGAAGAAAGAAAATTAATTTCCTCTTACAGGCTTAGGGTTTTTTTTAATTTAAGAAATAAACTGAAAATTTATTTAATTTTTTTTTTATTTCTTAAATTAAAAAAAACCTAACGATATGCCCAACTTGTTAGAATTTGACAACTCGTTATATGTGTACTTATAAAAAATGCTTTTATTAAGGGATAATTTTGTCCTTAGGATCTAGAATATTATTATATTATGGAGTGGATTATTGCTGGAAATTTGTGTGGTGGGTTACACTATATAAATATGGCTGAGTTGTAAACAACCATCTTCATGTAAAAATGGTCATTATTAAATTCAAGATTTTAGAATTTTCTTTTTTTTATATTTTTTTATTTTTTCAAGATATGAAATATAAGCTCCATTTCACTCAAATATTCCAAGCCAAAAATGAAAAATTCATTTTTTTTTTAAGAATTAGCCAAACAGGTGATTGTTTGGAAATAAGAAAAATAATAAACTTCAGATTAGAGTTGATATCCATCAAAGAAATACCTGGACAAACTATAAATATTCCCAACAAAAATAAATCTTATTTAAAAATTAAATTTGGAGTACTATTCATTGGAACTTCTTATTCAAAATATTTCAATATTTCTTTTGAAAATTAAAATAGTGACAAAAGATTTTTTTAATAGATAAAAGTATTCCTTTGAAAAGAAATTACATTGACTCAATTTTCATAAATTTAATTGGGATTTTCAACCATTGTTTTTTACTTCTTGACTTTTAATAAAAAAAAAGAAGAAAAAATTTTTAAAAATAAATAGAAAACTTAATAAAAGAATTGAAAAAAAAAAAAAAAAAAATTTAATAAATTAGAAAAAATGATTCTGATCTAAAAATTGAAATTCTATTTTGAGGAGAGTAATGGATAAAACTCAAGAACTTCTTCCAATAACATTATAAAGTGAATCAAATTTTTTGAAAAATAGCTTATTTTGACTTTAAAGTCTGGATATTGATGAATCAACCTTTAAATTTGTCGTACAATAATGTTTTTTTTTAAAAAATTCTTGGTTTTTTTACAACTACAAAGGATCATTTTTAATTGATGAAATCAACTTATTGGTAATCTTATTTTACTAATCGAAATTTTTAGAGAAATTTTTTCTATTTATTCGATAAAACTGGAAGACTTTGACCGAAAAAAGTTTATATTCAAATAAATAATAATATTTCAAAGAACAACGAATATTTAATTAAAAATAATTATTTAATCCGTAAACTTCTTTTATCATTTTATTTGTAAAATTATAGAAACTGAAATTCAACAACTAATGGAAAGTTATCAAGATTCCACCGTTGATCATAATCTGGGGAAATTAAACAATGATTTATATGAAGTACAAACAATTATAAGACAAAATATTCAAGAAGTTTTGGAAAGAGGTGGGAAAATATCTAAACTTGCTGATGACTCTGATCGATTAGCAGGAAAATCAAAAGTATATTTCCAAAAAACAAAATCAATAAAATGGGAAATGTGGAAAAAAACTTACCTCCCTGTGATCATCATTGCTATAGTTATTATCTTTGTTATTCTTATGAGGGTGTTTTTTTTTTAAAATACAAAATTCTTGTATTCAACCCCTTTTTTTTTTTTCAAGCAAAAAATTCACATTCATAATAATTTCCATTATTTTTGTTTATTAACTATTTTTTATTGTTTTTTTTAAATTTAAAGACTTAAAATTCACACTTTTTGGTTTTTCTTTTGTAAAATGTAGACATGTGTAGATTCTATACATTTATATCAATTTTTTTTTTTCACAATCAGCTTCAAAAAAACAAACTTTTTTTTTAGTTAAGGGACTAGTCTGTATTAATTTTTTTTTTGACAAATAACTAAATACGGAATCCTTATCTTGAAATAGGTTTAAAATTGAAAATAGACAGTTTTTTTCAATGTTAGAACTTTTAGTTCTTGTTTTTTTAAAATTTTACAATTCTAGCCAAAAAAAGTGACTTTTAAAAATTTTTTTTTGAAAAAAGATCTTTAACGGATGAGAATTTTTTGATTAATTTTGGATTTAATTATTTTCTCAAAAATAATATTTATTCTCATTTTTAAAAACGAAAAAATAATTTAAAACTGGTTAATATTTTCTCCTTCACTTCTGTTCATCCAACTTGACTCTATAAAGAACTCAATTTGTTTTATCAATAATTACTTTTTTAAAAAATAGTTCTTATTCTTTTCTTTGATATTTATTTACTCTGACAAAAACTTTTGGGATGGTAATTTGGGAACACTTAAAAAAACCACAAATTCAACAAAAACAAAAGAGTGTAAACTCAAAAAGTAGATTCATGAAAAAAAAAAGAATGGTACAATATAAAAAAAGAAAATCTTTTATTAAGAGTAAAGCATATATTGTATATTTTTTTCGAATCAAACTATGTTTTCATGCAAATCTAAAAAAACATTTTCAGGTTTATTTTTCAAACTATTTTTTGTAGGTCTTCCACAAACATAACAAGATTTTGCTTTCTTGCTCATATTTTTTTTTATTTTTTGTATTTTTGTGAAAAGTTGAAAAAAAGTAACTTTCAAAAAAGTGAAAAAATGCAAATATTTTTTATTTCTATAAAAACAATAGCTAAATTTAATGAATGTCATTTAGCAAGATTTCATTAATATATTAAGAAGTTTTTCACTTTGATTTCAAATCTAAGTAATTGGCAAAAAAAATTCTAAATCTCTATTAAATTTACCTAAAAAAAAAATTAATATAGACTAGTCCCTTAAGTGAGACACTTCATTTGTTATGAATTATTTTTCATTTTGATCTAAAAAGGTTGATATTTGCAAAGAAAATAGATTCCATTTTCAATTTTCCATGAATTTTCTTTAACAATAAATAGCAAAGGTGGAAATCAATCATATGCCATGTGTTCCAAAGAAAAATCAGCAAACTAAAAAATATATGATGTAAAGAATCTACAAATGTCTATCAAAATTATCCAGAGCCAACTTTTCACCCTTTGTAAAAATAATAAAAAAATTAGCCAGCAGTAATTTTTTTTTTTTTTGAAATTTATTTTTCTTTAAAAAGAATATGAAACAAGTCGAATAAAATCATTAATTAAAATTGTTGAAAATGTTATGGTTTTTTCTTTTTGGTTAAAAAATAAATAGTATAAATAAAAAAATATTTTTTTATCAGAGTCATTTTTACTTTTTTTTCGGATTTCTTGTAATTTTTATTTTATTTTATATATGTTTGGTTTTGATAATCCGAGATTTTCTATATTGGAATTTATATTGATAAATAAATTTTCAAATTCAACTTGACTTCTTAAAAAAATTCAAAATATAACGTAGTTGTAAAATAATGAACATTTTATAAATAGTTGTAAAAAAAACCCAATTTATTATATTTTTTGAAGCAATATTAAAACACATCCGTGTTGGGGATTTAGTAATGTTTTATAAGTAATGTAATTTTATCTAAATAAAATAAAAAAAAAAATAATAATCTGTTTGCCCAAAATAATGAAACGTTGGAACAGAAAAAAATGTATTGGGAAATATGTTAAAATTCCACCCACAATAATTAATCGATCAAATGATTAGATGCCATCAACTAATTATATGTGATTTTTTCTATTGAATCAACTCAAAACTAACCTTCTGTCAATCATTGTGAAAAAATTTTTTCGATTAAACACAATCAATTATTAAACTGGATAAACGGAAATTAAAACCAAAGAGAATAGACAATAAAATACAAATAATTGTTGTAAAACTAAAATTTATTTCTTACTTGTATATAAAATGTAGTAGTGTTATTCTTTCAACCGTTTTAAGTGTTTCCATATTTTTGGAATTTATTTTTTATATTAACAAAGTATTATTTTGAATTTTTCTGAAGGCAAAATTTACCTTAGTGCTCCCACATTAAAATCTAAAAAAAAAATAGTTTTTTCTCTTGTACTCTGTTTTAGTAGAAGTGGAAACAGTTCTATTGAATAAATAAAATGGATTTTTTGAGTTGTAAATTATATTTTTTTCAAAATACATTTTCTATTTCGAGATCAGAATTATTTTTTCTAATTTATCAATTTTTTTTTTTTTTTTCATTTTATTAAATTATTTTTTTTTATTATTATTCTATTTTATCCTCTCTTTCTTATTATTTTTCTTCTTTTATTTTTGTATTGAAAGTCAAGAAGTAAAATATAATGGTTTAAAAACTAAAGTAAATTATTATTATTTAGAGAAAAGAGTAATCAAGAAAATTATATCAAATAAAAAAATGAGAACAAGAAAAATGATTAATATATATATAAAATAATACTATCGTTTACATGACCAAATTAAAAATTATCCATCTCCTGGATACATAGGAGGAGTAAAAACTGCATAGAAAGAATATTGATATTAGATTAAAATTCCACAATATGTGATTAATAATTGAAATTTCGCAACTCTCAGAGTAGGGCGCTGGGTTCCCGAATTTATATATTTTTTACCATTTTAAGTATTTTTTCTTTTCACTTTATTTTTATTATTTTTTCTTCATTATCTTAAGCTTTCTAACAATAAGATATTTGATGATCAAATCACTACAAGTGCAATAAATTTCATAATTTTAATTCTTCATGTTGAAGATTTTTTGTGTGTTTTTTATCAGTATACCTTCTTAATATAGTTTTTTATCTAGAATTTTATCACCCCAAGTAAATTTACGAAAATTGAGTCAATGTACTTACTTTACAAAGGAATGTTTTACTATTAAAGAAATTTTTTTTTAATAATTTTAATTTTCAAAAGAAATTATGAAATGTTTCTTTACATAAGAAGTTCCAATGAATATGTTACCAAAATTTTTTATAAGATTTATTTTTTTGAGAATATTTATAGTTTGTTCGGGTATTTCTTTGATGGATATCAACTCTAATCTGAATTTTATTATTTTTCTTATTTCCAAAAAATCACCTGTTTGGCTGATTCTTAAAAAAAAATTGAATTTTTCATTTTTGGCTTGGAATATTTGAGTGAAATGAAATTTATTTTTCAAAAAATACTTTTTTAACAGCAAAATAAACTTGATAGGAATTGAAAATTTTTAATTAAATTAAAAATATTTATCAAAGATAATAAAATGAACTCTTTATGGTGAAGAAAAAAAAAATTGAAATTTTTCATTATTAAATTCAAAAAAATCTTATAGAACCTTAAAATTTTGATTTTTCAACATAAATTATAATAATATCTTGAACAATAATTTTAGATCAAAGACTTTTTACTTAAATCTAATGATGTGTATTACAAGTGAAGTTATGAAAAAGTTATAAATTGTAAATTTTTTAATTTTTTTGTAAAGTTTTCATACATACAATGTCATTTCATCAGGGGTGGTATCCAAATTACTAGTTATATTTTCAGTAAATTATTTGATTTGAGCATTTTTTTTTCTATTACTGCTGTTTGAATGATAAATGGGAATTAACTTACAGGTATTTAAATTCTAAATGGGAAAAAATTTATCACTTCCTTTTCGAGATTTCCTTTTTCAAATAGAGCCACAAACTACAACTCACTTCTTTGAGAACTCTTTATTTGAAAATGTAAATTGAAAAGGAATTGAAAATTTTTCCCTTTTTTAATTCAAATAATACGATCTTGATTTTCCTTTTTTTTTTTTCTTTTTTACTTGTAAATTTCAATAAATAGATAGTTAATGTATATATGATCTTTATTATTTAATTTGTCGGTTTTTTTGTTGAATATTTTTTATTTTGTATAAACAAACAATCCTAAATGAAATTAAAAATTTATAAATTTAAAAAAGTAAATTAAACAAAATTCAAAATACTTTTAGGAATAGTGACTTTTTAAAAAGCAAAAACCGACCCATTTTGAAAATATTTCAGGACAGTGTATCTGTTTGGAGTATTTATGGACACCCTGTGCTACTATATTCAATTTATCAATTGAGGATAAATTTATTTTTTTTGTATCTCCCTTAAACTTTTATTCTGACAATTATTTATTCAATTATTGTATTTTTTCGCAAACTTCAAATTATTATTACAGAGACAATTTCATCCCTTTTGAAAACAGTTTCCTAAAAAAAACAAGAGCAAACCTCAAAGCCTTTACTTTTTCAATATTGTTTAGGGTCTAAATCAGAAACAATAATTGTGTAAAAATAATTTATCATAAATTCGTTCTTACTTATTTTTGGATAACAGAATTGTGGTTACATCTTTACAATTTTAACTTTTGTAACTTCACCAAACACACTGTTAGATTTGAGTTTTCACAAGAAGATTCTTGAAGTTTCCTAAAAACCTATCACTTTTTTCTTTGACACTTTTTAAAAAAAAGAGAAAAAATTTGATGTTTGCTATTCGCTCTATTCAGTTCTTGTCCACACAACAACTCATTATTTTATTCAAAAAGCAAAATTTTTAGATGAGAATTTAGAATTGTAGAAAAAACGAATTCTCTTGTTGAAGTTAACAAAACCTTAATCGGTAAATTTTCACTTCGACACACCAAATAAAATTATTTTATTCTCTTTTTATTTTTCTCAATTTTCCCAAACGCTTTATAAAAAGAAACAAATTCACACTAAAACCACTTTTTAATGTTTGTTCAACAAAACAAATCTTTTAATTATGATTCCAAAAGTCATAATTTAACAAAAAACATCACAAAACAAAAATCAAAACAAAATTTACGATCCGAGGCTGAGGCTGTCAGGTTCGTCCGAGAAATCTTAGAAACAAACGATCTTGATGCAAACGAAATCTTTTCTTCAAGTGGGATCCTGTTATTAAATTTAATTAATGTTTTATCTCCAACAAAAAAGAATCAAATTATAAACGTCAACTTTGAAACTAGCCAAGAAAACGAAAACTTAGGAGAGTACATTAGGACCTTAAAAAGGTTAGGCTTGGAAAAAATAAAACAATTTGATGCCATTGATATTCGTAACAATGAAGAATTAGGCAAAAAAAAGCTCATTGATTCCATCTTATTTTTGAAACAACACTTTCTCAAAAATGGTGCTACACAAGACAACGAACTTGAAATAAGAAAATATCATATTTTTGATGACGAAGAAGATGAAAAGGAAAAACAGGAAGAAACACAAAAAGAGCTTGAAAACCCATATTATAAGAATTTAAAACAACCAAAGAAAGCTCAAACAACAAGTTCAATCAAAACCCAAAGTTTACCAAATGAAGAAATCAAATCGTCGTCGTCATCTTCTTCATCATCAAATAGTGAAAAGAAATCCTCTTCGTCTAAGAAAAAATCTGATTCAGATTCTGAAAAAGAAAAAATTGTGAAAAAAAAAAAAAAAAAAATAAAGAAAAAGAAGAAGAAAAAAAAAAAATTAAGGAAAAGAAAAAGGAAAAAATTACGAAAAAAGAACAAGAACAAGAAAAGAAAAAAGAAAAAGAAAAAGAAAAAGAAAAAGAAAAAGAAAAAGAAAAAGAAAAAGAAAAAAAAAAAGAAAAAGAAAAAGAAAAAGAAAAAGAAAAAGAAAAAGGAAAAGAAAAAATTAAAGAAAAAGAAACAGAAAAGAAAAAAAATAAAGAAAAAGATGACGAAAAAAAAAAAAAAAAAGACAAAAAGGAAAAACAAGAAAAACAAGAAAAAACTGAAAAAAAAAATAAGAAAAAAGAGAAAGATCTCGACAAAAATAAAACCAAAACCAAAACCAAAAGTAAGTCCAAAACGAAAGAAAAAAAAAAGAAAGAAAAAACAAAAGAAAAATCGAAAAAGGAAAGTGAGTCAATACTCCACCCAAAGTCAAGACACATTAAGCTCGAAGAAAACGAAACCGAATATGAAATTTTGGCTGATCACTCTGGCAGCAAATATCTCTTACACACGATCAAAGAATTATATACATTGTTTAAAAAGCCAAAAGCAGCCGACTACATTTTGGAAGCGTTTTTTATCTTGAATAATTTAGACGAATGGGAAAAAAACACATTCAACATAAAAAAGAAAAGAGATTCGATCACAAGGCTTTCAAAATGGGTAAAATTAACAAAAACCATCTTTGAAAATGCACAAAAATATATGCGTATCGGAAGGGCCGAATTTTCGATGCTGATCAATGCCAACAATTCTGGCTCTTTCCGCGAATCGATAATTGGGTTCAATTCGAAGCAGATCGAGATCTTTACGCCGCCAATCATGTCTGCCTTATTTGTCCGGCAATTCAGCGAGGGCAAGATTACGATTGGTATCAACAAAATTGATCCACGGTTGGTGTCCCTTGAAGATCTGCAATTAAACGAATTCTTTATTTTGAAATTTGCCTCGCACGAAAGCAAATTGCTCTTCATCATGACGCTAATGCTGTTCCAAAAATACCACTCCCAAGAGGAAGTCATTGGCTATAACCCAATTGTGAACAGCATCGATGTCAAGAAACTTAAATTAACAGTGATCCCGCCTCCAGTCGTGCCCCTAAATAAAAAATTTTTAAAAAACATTTCGGGCATCAAAATGATCAATGCCAAATCAAAGGTCCCTGATGTCGTTGCAAATTATTACAAACAAAAATCAGTGACGTTTTTGTGCGCCCTACTTGTCAATCGTCTTTACCCTCTTCAAGCTGGGTTCATTGTCGTCAATTTTGATAACTTGATCATCGGCAAGCAATGCGAAGAGATGATCACAATCCCCTTCTCCAAAAATTTAAAGGTTTCCAAAAGCAAAGACCATTCCAGATTGCTCATGATCTCCTACTCAGTTCAAAATGAAGAAACAACAGATGGCGTTACTATTTACGCTTGCCAAAGTATGGAAAGAAGTTTGATTTATTCAACAATAATTCATTTTTTGGATAAATGGTCACAAAAATAATTTTTTTTCTATTTTTATATTTTGGATTTTTTCAAACCTTATTATTTTGATATTTTTCTTTTTCATTTTTAATTTTATCTTTTGTCAAGTTAGTATTTACCCTTTTTTTATCGATTCATTTAACACTTATCTAACTTTATGATTGAATAATTGTTTTTTTTTTTTTTTTATTTTTAAGGAAAAGAATATTACTTGAAAATTCTTAAATATTTTATTTTATTTTTTTTTACTTTTTTAAATTTATTCAACTGATCTTAATACCTTCATGCTTTAATTAAAAAAATAAAACAATTTTTTTTTTAACTCTAAGAATTTTTTTCTTTCTAAAGTGGTTTTTTTCTTCTTTTACCTTCTTTTATATTATTCTGCTATTTCAGCCCTATCGTTGTATACTTAGCAAACATTCAAATTTACTTTTCTTTTCCTTTCTAATAAATCAAATTTCAGAAAAATTGGATTTTTGCATAATGTGTTTATTTAGCATGAATTATCCAACCAAAATTCCAAAATAGATTTTTTTAATAAAAATTTTAAAGATTAGTAGTATTTTCAGATAATATCTATTCAAGAAAGAATTATGTAACAGAAATTATAGAAAATGAATTATTTTTTTTTTTTTAGAAATCAAAAAATCATATAAAGTTTTTTTTTTTTCAAACAACTATAACCAAAACAAAAAATAAATCATTTTTTTGCGTTCTTGATTATTTTTTTTTTTTTTTGACTTTATTATATGAAGAATACTCTATTCAGAGACCAATGTTCTTTCAATTTATGGTTTTCAGAAATACTGAATGTTATATATTAGATGATCTAATTATTAGGTATTGTTTTTCGTCTTTTAAAAAACATTTTGAAACTTATAATCTTGATAATGTAAAATTTTGATTAAAAATCTTTTTCTTCTCATGGAAATATAATTTCTGGATTTTTTCTGTGATTTTATTTATTATTAAAATAATATTTCTAGATTTTTTTTCTGGGTATTTCAATTTTGTAATGTTGAAAAAAATATCCGAAAATATTTATTTCGTTCCAGAAATCACAAAATATTTATTTTGTTTTAAACATTCCAGAAAGTAAAACCCCTGTCATGAGATAACAATATAATTTACATCAAAATATCTCTTGTAAAATATTAAACGCAAAAAATTGGTGATTAATTTTTCATTTTATCTACAGTTTCCAAACAATTATTGAATCAAAATAAAAATATTTATTTTGGAATATTCTGTTATTCTATTATTTGTGTTACCAAAATCTTCTTTTGGTGACATATTTTAATAATACAAAAAAAAAAACAAAAAAGAGGAATATTTATTGTTAAATTCCAATTGTATAATTGCCACAGTTTTTTTTAAAAAACTTTAAGTGATTAATTTTAAACTAACAAGTTACAAAATCTGAAAATTGTTTATGAATTATTTTATTTATTTATTTATTTTATTATTTGAAAGTATGGAAGGGGCCCAGTTAAGTTAGAGTTATTAAATATATATATCGTCAATTATCATAATCTATTATTTGGGCTGGTTCGAAAATATCCCTATAATTCATAAAAGTACTATTTATTTGTTTTTTAACATAAATTTTTTCTTTGAGAAAATTTAACTAAATAATTTTAGATAACTACAGATAAGAAAGAGATTAGAACAATTACAAATTTAAGATAGCTTTGTAGTTGCTGTGAAAAGATTTTAAGAATTCTTGTATTAGTAGGCAAAATTTGTAAATTTTCTGATGATCTTATTTTGAATTCTTATAAAGTGAAATAAGAAATATTTTACTAATTAATTTTTCTTTAGATATGATATTTAGTGTTTTTAAACAGTAATTTGATTTTTTTATTTACGACCTTGTTTAATCGATAACACTGAGATTTATTGAATGTCTCAATTTAAAACCAATTGAATCCATATTTTAATCCAAGGGACCAAAATACTTGTAAGATAAAAACTAAAAACAATAGTACTTGAAAATTAGGCAAAATTTTGGGAAAGGAATAAATTTCATTTCGTTATTGAAAAAAAAGTCTATTTACAATTTTGTTTTTCTTATTTCAAAAAAAACAGCTATATTATTTTTAAAAAACAAAATTCCATTTGTACTCATTTTTCTTGGAAAATGAAAGAAATAAGTTTGAAGAAGTTTATGAAAAGAAATTTGGAAAAAGATAAAAAAAATAAAAAAATAAAAACAATATTATCACTTAATTAAGTATACTCAAAATTCCAACCACAGTACTTTTGGTTAATTTAATCTAATTTGATAATTGATCATGAATGCTCATTTCGGATGGTTGTTTAATTGTGGTAATTTCTTTTTTTTTTGATCTACTTTAAGGGAGGAGTTTAGAATTCCACTTATTTGTTGCTTGGTTTTTTTTTAATTTGATAAATAAACCGAAAATTTATTTAATTTTGTGTTTATTTCTCAAATTTCAAAAACCTACACACTTTTCGCTAGATTTTCCAGAATTACAAGAATTGGGTTAAATAAAAGATTTTACTCCATTCTTTTGAATTCTGGAAAACCTAGGCACTTCACAAATTTCTAAACTTGAATTTAGAAATTACTGAAAATATTTAAACATAGTTTTATTATCTTATAGAGATAATAAAGATATTGATTCTTGTTTATTAATAATATTAAAAATATTATTATTATTTACAATAATTGAAAAAATTAATTATTTTTTTAATTCAGAAATACTGATTTTATGATTATTTTCATAGGCTGGGCAGTTCCTGAGAAAATGATCCAAAACTCAATGATATCTAATCTTTATTTATGTTACACTATTGACAAAATTGTGATTTATCTATGTTCATGAAATAAGGATATCTATTAAGATGATTTGTGTAATTTCTTAACTTTAGAATAGAAGTTGAAACTTTCCATTTTAAATATTTTTGTTGTTTGTTAAAATATTACTTGGTTAATAAAAGTTAACCTTTCTTCTCTGGGATTATTGATCCAATAAAAAACAGTTTGTTTTATCCAAAAAATAGTGTTTTTTTTTTTTTTATTATTATTATTGAAGAAGTGTAGATTACACTTATGTTGCCTTTAGACTTAAATTCCCTAAAAGAAATTTAAGTGTAAAATCATAGATTTCATGATTATTAATTAATTAAAATGGTTTCAAACTGTCTTGATTTGAAATTACTTCATTAAGATTTATTTTTTTTAATTTGTTTTAAAATATTAATTTTTCTTTTAAATAGGAAAGACGTTCCCATAAAAAATGATCAATATTTGCTATAATTTCCTTTTGTTCATATTTTGAACATAAAAGACAAAATTTATTTGAATTTTTACTGATTACATAGTAATATCTATTTAGGCAATTGGTAAACGATCTGAATTTTTGAATTGTTGAACTTGATGGATAACTTAAATATTTTTGGGTTTTAAATACTGGTATTTGAATTCTAAATGGGACAACATTTTCACTTCATTTTCCATCTTTTTCTTTAATAAAAAGAGTTCTCTCAGAAGTGTGTTGGGATTCGGGATCTTGTTGAAAAAGGAAATTGAAAAATTCAGTGAAAATTTTTTCCTATTTAGAATTCAAATACAAGTAAATAATATTAATTTTTAATTGTTGTAAAATAATTTTGAACCTTCCAACTTTTTGAATTCAGCAACTCATTGAATGTGTATTTATATATTTCATTTTTTAATTCTTTTAAATCAAAATAGTGTCTTTTTGAATTCACAAAAACAAATTGAAAAAATGCTGAATACGAAAAAAAACTTCGATTAAAGAAAAAAAAATTTGTAGATCTTTAAAGTAAATTAATATTTTAATTACAATTAAAACCGACTTTTGAATAGTGTGCTTTATGGTTTTTACAATTCGTTTGGGACAATAGACGGCTCAATTGAGAGCTTATTTTTTTAATCTGTATTCAAATTGATTTTTAACTTGTTTGGTTTTACTACAAAAATTCTCGATCCAGTATAATAATTTAAATACTTTTTTGAACTTTCAGACTTAAAAGAGACCAGAAAAGTCAAATGAATTATAACTTAATTTTGTTTAAATGAAATGTCGATAATTAAACCATTATTTGAAAAGAAAATTTGTTTTTGGTAAAAATTTTAGAATGTTTTTTTCCCAAATTACATGAATATATTTATCAGAATTATAAAGTCCTACAATAACTACTCAAGCACCAAACGAATCAATGTTAAACCAAATCAAAGTAAACTAATAATTAAAAGAGAAAAATATTACCTAATTTTTTGAAATTTTGTGTTTGATTGTTAAAATAAGTAAAAAAAAAAAGCCAAACAAATGTAATTGGATTAAAATTTCAATAATAAAATTTAATAATCAGCAAAAAACATTGATTATTTTCATTTTTTTTTCAACAGCCCTCAAGATGAGAACTCGCAAACAGTATCCACTTCCAAAGTCGCCTTTAGGTAATGAAATAAATGTAGAAACATTTGACCCACAAGCATATAAAAAGTTACCAACGTCCAAACTTGAATTGCTACAAATGCTCATGCAACGATATTTTAAATTAATTTTTCAAAAAAGAAATTCCAAATTTTTGTCAACTATGTTTTTGTTTATCATTGCAATCTTTTTCATCTTTGCCTTTGTTTCAATGAGTCTTTTCTTTTCCCGCTCTCACAACAAAGGCTCCATGTCGAACAGTTCTCTCTTGAGTCAAAACATTCTTTCCGATGATCTTCGTGAGCAAATCATCGTACAAAGCCTTATTAGCATCTCGAGCAACGTCAAAGAAACCAAATATTTGACCCAGACAAACGGAAATTTAAATGAGTGTTGAGTGTTTTCTTTGTCTTGTTTGTACAGCAAAAAAATACTGAAATAATTCACAAGTATGCTTCTGAATTGTTTCTTATTTTTAATCACCCAACTTTTTTTATTTTTTAATTTTTTTCTGTAAATCACAAAAAATATCAAAAAAGGTTATTCCAACTCTTTTCTTGTTTATAATCACTCCTAATTTTTTAAATAATCCACTAACTGGTTTAAAACTTTTTAGACTAAATAAAACAATCCTTTTTTTTTAAAATTTTTCTTTTATTGACGTTGATTTTCATTTTGAAAAACCACAAAGAAAATGTCTTTTCTTCTCTTAGGTTAGAGAAGAAAGAAATCAATTAAAACAATTTGAAATGAATTTCTGATCAAATTCTCCAAATGTGCCTAAACAATTCGTTCGAATTGAACTTATTGTTTTTGGAACTTGTTCTTATTTTTACAGGCTTGAAATTACGGATAATCGAATCACTAGGGTTTTTAGGAGATCTTTTTGCTTAAGGAAGTAAGTATATTTTACCATTTTGAAAAATTTTAATTGTCTTAACCTTACTGGAAAATATTTTTTTGAGTACAACCAGATATTGAAACTTTGAAACCAAAACACCATTCGCTGCTATATTTGTGAAGTGAAAAGAACCAAAGTAATTCAGAGTTGAGTCTTTCATTTTTTCAATTTTTGAACATTTTTTTTGATTAAATTTTAGATTTTAATAAATTTGGTTTTGGATCTAGAGATGTGTTTATACGAACAAGTGAAATTAGTCAAACAGTAAACCCAAAAAACAGACCCAAAAAGGTGTGTATTTGAAACTTATATTTTCTTTTAGAAGACCAAACACAAAAGCTCAGCTTTCCAAATAAATTTGTTGAAATCAAGAATTGAAAAAAAAAAAAACGATAAAAGCCTATTAACAATGATTTGTTTTCTTTATCTTCTTAGTTTTGTGTGAATATAAACAATTTATTACCTTGGATTTCTTGACCCATTATTACTATTTGTTGCAAAATAAATGGAACAGAATTTTCATTCAGCTTTTCAAATACTCTTATTTTCCAATTAAAAAATGAAAATTTTTAGTTCACATTCCAAAATATTTTTATAGTTTATAAGTTAGAAGAAATCCCGAAGATCTTTACACTATCTTTTAGAAACGATATTTTAAGACAATAAATTAAACTTCCCGAGATTAACCAAAAGACAAAATTTTTATTCTGCTAATTTGATTGTAACAGTTATAATGAAGATCCATTTTAGAACTCGAAATAAAAATTTTCATTTGTTAATTGGAAAATACCAGTCGTTTAAGGGATTAGCGTCACCATAGATTTACCAATCATTAAAGTATGTTGTAATTGGGTGTAAATGGTATTAGTGCACTATGTCTCAAATGGCTCTAAAAAATCTATTACAAATCTTATTGCACAATAAATTATTACATTTTTTACTAATGATCACTATTAAAAAAGTTTCATTTTGAAAAAATTTTTTTTAATAGACTTTTCCAAATCTTAAAATAGAAACCCAAAATACAGTATTCTGGTATTACATAATTTAGATTTAGAACTTTCAAAAGTATCTATTTTTTTAATTTTTTAATTTCAAAGACTAACTCAATAACCATCAACATAAAAGCACAAAGACTGATTATTTTTGTTTGATTTCTAAAAAGTTAATTGTACCATCAATATATTTGCATGATTTGAGAAATAATTAGTTAAAAAAATTTATTCGTGAATTATTTAATTTTTAAAAAAAAACGATTTTTTTAGTAACTAATCTATATTTTGCTACAAATTTAAGAAAGATATTTTGTGACTTTGTAGTCTGAATATTGATAATTCGGCCTTTAAATTTATGGCGAAATGCAGATTGTATTCTGAAATTGTTGAGTTTTTTACTAATACATAGATCATTTTTAATTGATGAGATCAACAAATATTACTACTTGACTTTGAGATTTTTTAGAGACATTTGAACAATGTAGCACTAATGTTGTTAAACCCAATAACAACATACTTTGTTCGTAAGCTTCTCCTTGGTAGACGCTAATCCCTTAAATCATAGTAACAAATCAAATTTTAAATTTCTAAAACTCACTTAAATTATTAATTTACTTTTTAGAATTGGGGTGCTTTGGTGATTTATTTTATTTTTTGGGATGTGACTTTTTTGGAAAGCTGAATGAAAATTTTGATCTATTTATTTTACAATTAAGATTATTTATTTTTAATATTGCAAAAGATTTGTTTTCAAAATTGCTTTCAAAATTCTATTTTCAAATATTTTTATCAACAAGCCAAAACAAAGAATACTATTTCAAAAATTAAAATAAACTTGTTGAATTCTCGAGAATCAAACAACAGTTACATAAACTTCAACCCAAAATAAAAGAAAAATTTAGAAAAAAATTCAATCAGATTCAGAAATATTTTGAGTACTCCAATTTAATCAAAACAAATTAATTATCAAATGAAACAAACACATCCCATAAATCTTTATTTATGAAGAATTAAAAGATAACCGATTTTCTGAAATAAAACTAGAATTAGATGAATTAAATAAAAATAGAATTTTTAAATTCATTTTGGAAATTCTTTCAAAATAAATAGTAATTTATTTCTCAAACATTTTCCAAACAAAATTATTTCCATAAAGAATTAAAAATAAAACCAAACAAAGAAATCGAAATTGTGTCAAATATTATAGATAAGAACAAGAAATAAATTATTTTTATTCATTTTTTCTTGATCAATCTTTTCATTTTTTTGATTTTCATTTGGTAGGTATGAAAATATATTATACTAGGATATATCCAATCTTGTATTAATTAAAATATCGATATATTTGGTTGTTGAAATGATTTTAACAATTCAGTTTCACATAAACTGTGGCACTTAAAAAATGAAAAATGTAATTATCCTCTTAAAATGAATTACGAACAGAAATTCAAAAATCGATTTTTTTGGTTTAAATTATCAAGATCAGTAGTCTCTTGAGGTAAAATTCTCGAGAGTATGAATTATGAAACAGATAATAAGGAAAAAAAATCCTGGAAAGCAATTCCAAAATACGGTTGTTAAAATGAAGTATGCAGAAAAGTTGAATCTGAGTTTCAAAATAAAAAGCATGTTTTTTTTTTTTGTTAAAGATGACCTATTCATTAAAAAATCAAAAAAATTGTCAATAAACACAAAATAAATATGGTATTAAAACCTTCAACCTCTGAGATTAAAAAAGAAATTCTAAAAAAATAAAGGATCAATTTAAAACATTATCTCAAAAATACTAGTTAATTTTCAAGGAAATTTTTATTAATCAAAAAAATAATATTCGTGAAAAAATCAAAAAATTCTGAAAAAATTCAAAAAATCAATACCTAATTTAAAATTTAATGAAAAAATCAAGGAGTTTACCTTCAAAATTGATTTTAAATTATGTATACTATTGATTAGTGAATTATGTGATATATTCAGACAAGAAGAAAAACAGGGTTTTTATTTTGAAACATGGATTTAATACTTTGGGCCTGATTTTTTTTATGATCACCTTTTTTAGATATTATTTTTAGATTTTTTATTTTATTGGAAATACATTGAATTTGATAGTAGAGAAACTAAAAAATAAATCTTGATATTTGTTAATCATTATAGATTTTTTATTGTAATTCAAAAATAGAAAAAAATAGTTTCTTTTGAAGGTTGAAAATATTAATTTTTGAATCATTTTCTATTTTTAGTTACAGGAATACCTAACCACAATTAAGCGACTATAGGGTGGCTAAACGATTTAGCACTTGAATACCCCGAACTTTGAAAAACTCAAAAAAGGAAATTTAAGAAAAAAATATAGAATATAAAAAGAAAATTATGGAAAGAATGAACTATAATAATAAAATAGAAAAATACTAGTTAACACAAATTATATAGATATATATTTACAAACCAACACACAAATTTTTTTCTAAAAATATGTTCTTACAAAACAATGGGATTTGTTCATATTATAGTCACAAAAACTAACCAAATAAATAATAAAATACAATTGATTTTGGTTTCTATTTTTAGATTTCATAAAGATATTTTTTTAAAAAATTCCAAAATCCAAATTTCTCCTTATTATCATCTGTAAAAAATCTAATAATTTATCTAGTAATAACTATTTAGAATAGATACTATAGAGATCCTTGAACACTATTACACTAATATGGTTTAACTTTAATTAAAAAATAAATTATAAACTGTGAATTTAAGAAACTTTATTCTCTTAAATATCAAGAAAATAGTATTAAAATTGAAAAAAAAAAAATAATTAAGCAATTTTATAAATTATCTTAATACCAAATGAAAACAATCCAATATAGAATATAACCTATAGTTCTAAAAATCAAAAATTAAAAATTAAGAATTACTACTATTTTTGAAAAAAGTACCAAGAACAACAATCAATTTTCAATTTTAAATATAATAAAATTGTAATTTTGAAAACATCTGATGTAGGTTCCAAACTATTTCCTTTTGCACCTTTTAAGATTTCAAAGATTTTTTTATTGATTTTTTTATTATTAAAGTCAGTTATTTTTTGGGAAAAAAAGATTATAATATAATTACTAGGTTAATAATAATAAGTTTTTTTAAAAAATGGAATAAATTAGATTAAATCATTTTTGTATTAAAATACATGAGATTGTTACTACTGGAAGACATTTTAGTTTGTTTTTTTTTTTTTTTAAATATTTTTTAATTTGGATTTTTTGCTATTGAGATCTGACGAAATATTTTTTCTAAATTTGAATTTTTGTAATTGTAGTCCTTATAAAAATTTTTGTAATTGAATTTTTTTGTGCAAATATTTACTTTTTTTTTTGTTATATGTATTTTATTGAGAATCGTGGGTAATTTTTTTGGTCAACAAAACAAAGTATAATTTCACACGTTCATTTTTATGACAAACCACTCCTTGTGTATCAATCAATTTTAGAATAAATGACACAGCTTTTAAAATTAAATGTCCATTATAATTATCCTTTTTACAAGTTTTCTCAAAATTTGGTGATAATCAGTTAACTTTACAAAGCTAAGCTACTTTCAATCAAGTGGAGCAAATATATTTTATACTACAGCCAGTTTCACTTTTAAGACATAAACTTTAAACCAAATTTAAAGCACAAAAAAATCTCAAATTAAGGCACATAATTTGGAATTTTTTTTTGACAAATTATTTTACTAGAATCCATGTTGTGCTTTAATTTGAGATTTTTTTTATACCATAAATTTCCTTGAAAGTTTGTGTCTTAAAATTGGAACTGACTGTATATGCAGGAATCCAAGATTCTTGGGATTTAGTTTCAAAAAATCAGTTTGGTTTTAAGAAGAAATTAGATACAAGAATTGCAGTTTTAAATTTATTAAAGGAACATCGGAAAGTTTTACAGTACCCAAAAAATGAAAAAAAAGATTATCTTGCACCTCTTTTAGTTCTAATTGTTCTATCTTCAAATGTGGATAAACTTTAAACCATCTTAAAAATTAATTTCTTAAAAATTTTTTACAAAATTTAAATACTAAAACGAAAGGATCATAAACTGGTAGAATCTTCATAAAAAATTACCACAATGCGTTTTTTTACCCTAATTTTTATATACCCTTTGTTTCAAAATTTTTATTTTATTTTCCCAAAATTATGTAATAAAGAAAAGAGTAACAAAAATTTTCTCTATACCTTGGATTTTCAAAAATAAAAATATCCATGTTAATATCCTTAAAAAATTTTTATTTATTTTTTTCCATTTTTTCCCTTACTGAATTTTATTTATTTTAGGAAGAAGAGTTCGAAAGAAAAACAGTCAAAAGATTGGTTTTTTTTCTCTTAGAAAAAATTAAAACATTAGCAATACATGTTCAGATGTTTGCAGATGATCTAATTTTGCTTATGAAAGGATCATTGATAGAAATAAATTTTCAACGAGAAAAAATCTTTAAAATTATAAAAGATTTCGGAATGAATCCAAATAGTGATAAAACGAAAAAAACTTTAATTCCAAAAAAAAATTTATATCTTGGTATTTGGCTTGATAAAAAAACTCCTTTAAAGTTTAACCTTGAAAAAGTTAAGACCAATTTCAAAAAGTTAATCAATATCCTACAACAAAAAAAATTTTTCTAATGGATTAAAAATTCAGTTTTTTAAAGCTGTATTACATAGCCAACTATTATATGGATTAGAAATATTTGATTTAACAAAAACAGATTTTAAAGATATTGATACTTGGATTAATAAAAAAATTACAAAATTTTTATTAATTAACCCACACTCTCGAAGGCTAATTTATAAAACTGAAGCAAAAATTGATCCTGTTAGAATAACATTATATAAAAGAAGATTTAAATTAATACAAAAATTAAAAACCCTTGGTTTTGATGAATTAATTAATTATCTACCTTTTAGAGAAAAAGAATTTGAAAATATTAACTGGTAATTAAATAACTTAAAAGAATTAGAAATCGAATTGGATAAATTCAGAATTAATCAATTAGAAAATAGCTCAAGCTGGAAAGTCCAAAAATATTTAAAAATTATACAAATAAATAACACAATAAACAAACAACAAAGATATTTAAAATGGAAGGGTTCAACTTCAATTTTAAAATTCAGAAATTTTCCAAATTATTTAAATAGATACTCTTATTTTATGAATAAAAATAAATCAAAATATTGTGAGATATGTAAAAAAATAAATAAAATAGATATCATTGAAGATTTGGACCATTTTCTATGGAATTGCTCAGCCTATGAAAATAATCGTAAAATCTGGATATCTGAATTAAAAAAAATTAATATATCTAATATATTAAAAAATAATAATATTGAAAATATTATTATAAAAAAAGATTCATCAAGTTTATTAGCCTTAGTTGATAATAAACTTATCTTTGAGTCTTTAATAAGATTCCTAAATAAAAATTTAGGAATTCGGGCATACAAGAGGGGCTAATAACTCCTCCCTTAAATAATAATAAAAAAAAAGATTGGTTTTTTTTGTTATTGTATTATAATTATAGTAAACTTCCAATTTTTGTTTATAGGAAAAATAAATAAAAAGTATTTTTAAACTTAAAAGACATGAAAAATAACCTTTTCCTTTGATTTAAAATCAAAATTTTCGAATCATTAACCCAGTGAAATAATAACAGGTTTTTAGTGAATACCAAATTAACATTTAAAGAAAAATATACTCTTTAAATCTACAAATCACTTAAAAAAGGCCAAATGGCTACTTGTTAATACTTTGACACTGAAACACAAAATTGGATACAAGATCAAACAAAAAAAGAAAAAAAACAAAGACAAATCATAGCTTAGCGTTAAAAAAGGAAAGAAAAAAAAAAAAAAAAAATTAAAAAAATTAAAAGTAAAAATAAAAATAAAAATTTTATTTAAAAACAAAGAAAAACGATATTTAGAATTTTCAAAATCAAAAATTAATCAAAATTAAAATTCAAAATATTATTTTTTCGAAGACACATCTAATAAAAACTTACAACAATACAAATTACCATCTATGTCTCCACAGTAAATTTTAAGGTTATCTTGAGCAACTAAAATGGAAGTGATTTTTCGATTAGTAATTTGGATAGTCTTTATTGGGATCAATAATTTATATTTTTTCTTGATCTTACTTTGCAATTTCCAAATAATTAATTCCCCCTTACTCGTGGCCGTTAAATAGCTGTGGCATTTCTTATAATCGGGAGTAAAAGAGGTGGTTAAAGTGGTTAAATAAGAACTTTTTAAAGAGTTTGATTTTGAATTAATAAAGCTTTCGCCAATCAAGCGACCATTAATTGTATATATTTTCAAATTACGATGGGAGCAAATTGTGATTTCTCCAGAAAAGGGGTTTATGTGAATATTTGAAATCGGATTTTGGAAAGATTGCATGCTTCTCACAAATTTCAATTTATTTAAATCCCAAATTATTGTTATTAAGTCAATACTGGAGGAGACTATGATCTTAAAATTTCTAGAAATTTGGATTGCCGAAATCGCCTTTTTATGGCCAATCAAGGTAGTTAACAATTTAATTTTAGGATTTTTTGTTTTCAAGTTTTTAATTTTCCAAACTGCAATTAAACCACTTTGGTCGCCTGTAACAAAATGTGAATCATCTTCAGATAAGGCACAGGAAGTTATCTCGTCACTATGCACACTATTAACCATGAATAAAATTTCTTCATTTTCATAATTTAGTATTCGTATAGAATTATCAAAGAAATTCCAAGCAAGATATCTTTTTTTAAATTTCCTTGCCAACAAAAGTCTATTGGAACTTTGGCAAAATACTTTATTAGAAACAATTTGAATATTCTTGATGGGGAATCCAATATTTTGCTTTAGTTCAGAAACAAT
Organism: Anaeramoeba flamelloides; assembly: GCA_027625915.1. Classification (NCBI taxonomy): domain Eukaryota; family Anaeramoebidae; genus Anaeramoeba; species Anaeramoeba flamelloides. The sequence continues at coordinate 3,620,012 of JANTQA010000060.1, read as the reverse complement.
TTTTGGGAAGGGCTGTGTAAAAATGGTGGTTGCCTTGGTTAATATCTTCTTTTTAGGGTGCGCGGTTGTAAATAATTGCTTAGGACATTGCCCCCAGTTGTTAATCTGCGTAACGAATGCTTCCCTTTCTATTCGGTTTTCAATTTCGTCCAAATCAATGGAACCCTCATAGGTTAAATGGTAAAAGACATTGCATGCCTTAACAGCTTCTTCGCCGGTTTGTTTATAGCCAAAAATTAAATCAATCCATTCATTCAAATGCTCACTTACATAATCTGATTCGAGTGCCTTTCGATTAATCCTAACAAATTCATATGGATCACCTTTGGCCCATTTGGGCAATTCCACAGATTCAATTTTTTCTTGGTTGTGCTTTTTTCCAAAGTAATAATGGTTATGATTAATTAAAAATTCTGGTAAATAATAAAATTCTGGGATTAATTCCCGAACGTCTTGGCTAGTTTTTCCGCTTGCTGTTTCCCAAGTTTGTTTTATTGAAGAAAATAATCTATCAGGATTATCAAATTTTCCTCCTATTTGTTTTTTTGTTATTTTGTTTTTTTTTTAATTTAATAGAAAATAAAATATTGGTTAATTTTAAAATTAGACATCAATATAATAATTATTTAATTAGAATACTAATATTTTTTCAAAAGGAAAATTCTCGAAAATCAATAATCTGATCTTTTGCTTTTATTTTAGAAAAAAAAAAAAAAATTGAACAAATCTGAGATTTATTGTTTTATTTTTTAATGTAAAAATTGAATTTTTTTTTTTTAATAAAATTTACAAGAATCACAAAAACTATAGGATTCACAGAAATCACAAAAACCTGAAAGAATTTCTAAGTTTTATCTTGGAAATTAATATTAAGAAATAATGATGATTTTCAAGAAAGAAAAATGTGCTAGATTTGAGATCACTCTTTTTTCCCCTTTTACAAATATATATAATCTTGAAATTATTGAAAGGGATCTTATTTTTTGATTAACATTTATAAATTAGAGCAATTGTGATATTTCCCGAAAAAGCATTAATTGGATGTAAACAAGATTGCAATAAAAACTGATTTGAAATATTAATATTAAAAATTTTTTTTTAGAAGTTGAATTGAAAAAAGCTTTTTTTTTAATTTTAAAAAACAAAATTAAAAAAAAAAATTAATAAAAATTGTGTTTTGATTATTGTTTGTTATATCCCGATTAGGTTGATAAAAATTGATGAATTTTTATGAAATATTTTTGATGTAACAATAAAATTTGAAAATATCATTATAAAATAATCTATAAAATTATTCAAGAATTTGGAATGAACTCAAACACTGATAAAACTGTAAAATCAAATAAAATGTCTGAAATAAAATACTTTGTAATTTGGCTTTAGAAAGATAAAAATTCAAAAAAAACTTTAAAAAAGTAAAAGATAACTTCAAAAAAATAAAACTTTTTTTTAGCTAAAAAAAATTTAGCTAATGGAGTAAAATTAAAAATTTTCAAATCAATATGTATTAGTCAATTAAATTATGTATTAGTTATTTTTAATCTTACTATAAAAGATTTTGACTCAAATTGATGTTTGGATGATTAAAAAAGTAACAAAATATTTTAAGAATTAATCCACATTCTCTTAGAATAATTTATAAAACTGAAGCAAAACTTGATCAAGCCTGAATTTCAATCTATAAAAGAAGATTTAAACTCAAAAAAAAATTAGAAATTCTTGATTTTGGACCTATATATCCAAAAAATTAAGATTTTTCAAAAAAAACAAAATGAAAATAATTAATAGAAAAATAGAAAACTTAAAATTATTAAATAAAATTTTTAAATCATTTTAAGAAAACTAAATAATCAATAGCTCTAGAATGAAAAGGTCACGAAAATTTAAAAAATTATTAGTTATAATAAAAATAAAAAAAACCTAACGGCGCTTTTTGTGAGGGTTTCTGTTTTATCTGTAAAATCTAATGATTTTACAAATAAACAGAAAACTCAAAAAAACCTAACGAAAATCTATCAATTTTTCAAATAAACAGAAAACTCAAGAAAACTTAATGGCGATTTTCCAGAATTCAAAAGAATAGAGTAAAATCTTTGATTTAACTCAATTTTTTGAATTCTGGAAAAGCTAACGGCGGTTTTTTTACTTTAGGAAATAAACCGAAAAATTAAAGAAATTTTTTGTTTATTTCAAAAAGTAAAAAAAACCTAACGGCAATTTTCTTTTGAGTTGCTCTGTTTTATCTGTGAAGTGTTCTAGGTTTTTTTGAGGTTTTCTATTTTATTTCTGAAGTGTTCTAGGTTTTTTTGAGGTTTTCTATTTTATTTTGAAGTGTTCTAGGTTTTTTTTACTTTTTGAAATAAACAGAAAATTTCTTTAAATTTTCGGTTTATTTCAAAAAGTAAAAAAAAACCAAACGAAAATCCATTGATTTTCAAAATAAATAGAAAACTCAAAAAAACCTAACGAAAATCTATTGATTTAACAAATAAAGCAGAAAATTCAAGAAAATTCAATGGTATTTTTCCAGAATTCAAAAGAGTTGCGTAAAATCAAAGATTTTACTCATTTTTTTGAATTCACTAAAAAGAAAACTTAAAGTGAAGTTTTTTTTTTAATTTGAGAAATAAACACAAAATTTAATAAATTTTCTTTTTATTTCTTAAATTAAAACAAAAATTAAATAAATCCAGGGGGTAATTTTGTTGAATCACCTCTCTTCAATAATCAAAAATAAAAATAAACATTTTAAGAATTTTTAATTGTAATGACAAAAAAAACTTGATAATAAAAAAAAAAAATAAAAAAAAACACAAACCTTGTAATTGCACAAACAACGAAGTAAAGGGCTCCATTCTGATTAAATATTGTAAAACAATCCCAGTGTTTGAATAATGGCTACCGTAATGATAAGAGGGTATATTAAGGCCCAATTGAGAAGTTTCTTTATAATATTCCTTCACTGTCTCTACGTTCTCTTCGTTTAAAATCCCCATTGGCTTTGACAAATCTCGATAAACATTTCTATCATTTAGATCTAATTCTTCTGAATCATAATCTTTTAAAATCCAAGGAAATACTGGGTACTGGGTTAGGTCATTATGTGTTCTGCCAGCTATATTATTCAATTGCATTAAATAATGGAAGTTGGAAATTTTGCCATTTACCCAGAGATTTTTTTGCTTTTTCAAGTAATTAGATCTTTTTTCAAAATTATTAGTTAATTCTAAAGAACTTGAAGAATCAAGATTATTTTTTATTTTTAAATCCTTTGTTATATTATAGTCTAAATTATTTCTTAATTTGGTAATATTAAATATAATTTTTTTAAAAATTATATTCCTGTCCTTCTTTGTAAAGCAAATGAAAAAACTATTACCATTTTTCATTAAGAATTCAATGGCGATTGGCTGTAAACAATATTTTCTTTTAAAAATATCTTTAATCTTAACAATTTTCCAAATTGTGTTTTTATGATTTTCAGTAAAATATTTTTTTATGTTAATTTTTTCATTTTCTTGTTCTTCAATTGCAGATCCGATATCATTTTTTTTACCTTTTTTTTGTTTTTCATTATCTTTAAAGTATTCTTTCCCCTTTCCCCTTTCTTTCCTTTCCCCCTTTCCATCGTTCATTCCATTGATTCTATCAGTATCAGTATTATTATCAGTATTATTATTGATATTATTTTCATTATTATCATTATCATCATTATCATCATTATTATTATGATTAATTTCTTTTTGATTAAAACCCCAAGGATTTTCTGATTGCTTGATGGGTTTGATTGTTCCATTTGGTTGAATAAAAAAATTTTCTAAAAAATACAAATAATCGTTATCAATTAAAAAAATACCATAAATTATTCGTAGACCTTCAATTATACCAGCATTAAATTTATATATAATTTTTTTTTTAAATTCAACTACTCTTAAAGAAGTCATATCTTTTGTTTTTTTTTTAATACTATAGACATTTAATAATTGGTTTTCAATTTTCAATTTTTTCATTTTTTTTATTAATAATTTATCATTTTCATCATCACCATTCTTGTTCTTGCCCTTGTTCTTGCCCTCATTCCCCATTTTTAAATCATCACCATCATTATTATTCATTCGATCTTTTTTATTTTTATTTATAATCATTTGATTATTATCAGTGTGAGAATGACGAGTTAAAATCGATTCTGACTTTTTTTTATAATCCTTTTTGTCTGTATTTATTGACCCCAAATTTGAAAGTATTCCATCAAAGTCTATATTAGAGTGTTTATAGAAAAATTCTTGATGAACTGAATTGGTTCTTTTATAATGGAATTTAAAAGGTGTTTTGGAATTAGAAATGTCACCAAATTTAAAAAGATTTTTAAAATCGTGTTTATTATCCCCCTTTTCAATATTATGTATTTGATATTTTTTCACATTGTAATTTCTTTCAAATTTTAATCTCATTCTATTATTTGTTTCAGTTTTATTTAGTTTCCATTTCTCTTTTGGGTCTTTATAATTATTACCAAATAAAGCCAATTCTTCGGTCAAGTCTTGTATTAATGAATCCCATAAATTTGAATATTTGAAATTAATTTGATAATTATTAAATTTATGATAAAGTTTTTTTTCGAATTCAACTTTTTCAAGATTAATTAATTCTTTATTAAATCCAGTAGCAAAATTCTGATAATTATCTAATAAAGACAATTTTTGTTTTGAATATATCAATTTGAATTTGCTCTCGATTTTTAATCCAAGAACCCATTTTTCTTTAACTTTATCTAACAATTGGATGGTATTGAAAAAATATTTTTTTTTAATAATATCAAAAATGACTTTTATGGGCTTTATATTTTCTGTAAAGAATGTTAAAGTTTCATTTAATCCCAATATTATTGAATTGAATCCTAATTGTAATAAATCTATTTCCTTATTGGCAATTAATAGATGTAAATTTTCCAAATTATTGATTATTAAATATTTCCAAATTTTAAATACATGGATAGACACATTATTATTTTTAAATCCCAAATATTTATATAAATAATAGCATAACGTATTTAAAAAATTTAAATCATTATTAAATTGGTTTAATAAAATTTCTTGATTTTGTAAAATATATTGGAAAATCTCATTAATTTTAAATGAATTTTTACAATGAACCAAAAATAAAGAGTGAAGAATCAAATTGATTTGTTGATAAAGTGACTGCAAAACTTTTAAATTCCAATTGTTTTTTATTTTTTTTAAGAATGTTTTTTTCATTTTGATCTCCGTGAAAAAACTTGTTGGTATGATTTTCCTTATTAAAAAAATCAAAAATTTAATGAGTTCATATTCTTTGTTTGGTATCGTATTATTTAAAATTAATTCAGTCAAATATCGAATTAATTTTAGGACTATCTGAATAAATTCTTTATTAAGTATTTTCTTATTACTATTCGTTTCTTTAAAATAATTACATTTCTTTAACCCCACAAGTAATTTGGTAATTAATTCTTGGAAAAAACTTTTATTCAAATCAAAATTTAAATTGATTTTGATAATAATAATTATTGTTTTCAATAATTCCAAATTTTTTTCATTTTTCCGAATCAATGAATTTAATATTAAATCCGTATAATAATCAATTATTTGTTGACAAATTTGATTGCCCAAATAACTTTTTTTGATTAAATTTAAAATCGTTTGTTTTTCTTTTTGAAATTTCAATTCCTTTTCTGCAGTATCATTATTAAAATAAAAATAATTATTTTTTTTCTTAATTCTTTTAATTCTATGATTTTTAAATCTATTATTAATTTTCTTTTTAATAGGTGTATTTTTTGTTTTTAAACCAATTAACTTTGTAGAAGAATGGGTTGTATCATTTTTATTGGTATGTTTTTTAACAACATCTGTCTTATTTATAAATGTAAAATTTGAATTTTTGAATTTTTTTTGAATTATATTTTTATATTTTATTTTATTTTTTGGTAAATAAGTGTTTAAAATAATTGGCTTTTCGATTTCTTCATTGAATTGAAATAAATTTTTCGTTGATTGGTTTTTTTTTTGATTTAATTTTAAGAATAATATTTTTTTTAATGGAAACAAAATTTGAGAAAAGGTTATTAAAATTTTTGGTTGATGAATAAAATCTTGATAATTCATAGATTTTTTATAATAATAATTCAATAATTTAATAATTTTTGAATGATAGTTAAAATTAATAGTATTCTTTTGTTGATATGAATTAATCTGATTGAGATTTAATTTCTGTTCAAAATCTAGTATAAATTTATTATTAATATTTTCTTGATCCAATTTCTTTTTTTTTTTTTTTTCCGGACTTTTTTCCTTACTTTTTTCTTTTTCTTTTTCTTTTTCTTTTTCTTTTTCTTTTAATTTTTCATTTTCATTTTCATTTTCATTTTCATTTGGATTTTGATTTTCTTTTTCAATTTCATTTTCTTTTTCATTTTCATTCCCATTTTCTTTTTCATTTTCTTTTTCTTTTCCTTTTTCTTTTCCTTTTTTTTTTTCAATTTCCATTTCCCTTTTCATCATTTCTTTTTCATTTTCATTTTCATTTGGATTTTGATTTTCTTTTTCAATTTCAGTTTCTTTGACGTTTTCATTCCCATTTCTATTACTTTCATCTTCTTCTTTTTTTTTTTCTTCTACCTTTTCATTTTTGCCATTGCCATTATCATTATCAATATTAAGATCAATATTAGAAAATATAATCCTTTTTCTGATATTTTTATTATAATTTATGGAGATAGTTTTTGATCTTTTTTTTTTAAGAGTTCTTTTTTTTGGGGTTTCGTTTTCAATTTTCTTTTGGTTTTTTACTAATAAATCATTAAAATAAATATTTTGATAATGCTTTATTAAATTTAATATCAATATTGTTGATTGATAATTGACTTTTATTTTGTTTTTAATATCATTTGATTCATTATTATTATTATTTTCGTTATGATCTTTAATATTTGTATTGCCAATATTTTCATTTTTTAATTTTTTTACCAAAATATTTTTTAATTCTTTATATTCCTTTTTAAACCATAGCTGATTAAGGATTTCTGTTGAATTATCACCATTCTTTATTTTATTTCTTAAAGATATTTGGAAATTTAAATATAAAAGCAAATAATAGATTTGGCTTTGATTACAATACCTTTTTAAAACTTTATATAATTTCAAAATGGAAAGATCATTTAAATAATTTGAAAACAATTGATAATTAGATTGCATTAAAATAATAAAACATTTTAACAATAAATATACGTTTAAAAAATCCTTTAAATTTTTTAATAAAATTAAAAACCATTTTAAATTAAAAACCCTTTTAAAAATTTCTAAAATTGGTTTGTTTGTATAATTTTTAATGATCAAATTTAAAAATATTTTTAATAAATTTTCATTTATTAGTTTAATATTTTTTAATTTGTTGGATTTTTTTTTTTGAATTAATGTTGTTAAGATTAAATGGTTCGCCAATTGATTATATTCCCATTCGCAATATTCTAAATTATTATTATCGTTACCACTACTACTATTATCATCATCATCATCATCATTATCATTATTATTATTATTTTCATTCAAATAAAAAGGTTTTAATAATTTGATTATTTTTTTACTTATCTGAATATTATTAGTATTTTCCTTCAACATTAGAAATAAATATTCTATAAAATTAATTTTTCTAAATTGAATGAGATTGCTTTGTGTATTTTCATTATTAATTAAATAATGTTTAACCTTTTTTAATATTAATATCTGTATTGCCATTGGGAACTTTCTCCAAATATCTCTATTTGATATTAAGAGTTTAAAAGCTTTTAAATTTATCAATATTGATAAATAATTTGATTTAGTATTATATCCAAAAAAAATAAATAAGTTATCAATGAATAACTTGTTGATCAATAATGATTTTTTTTTCATTAATCTGCCCAATAATTGATATCCTTTAACCCTTTCAAATTCTATTAAATTATTTATATTTGTAAAAAGTGTATTATATAAAATTTTTAATAATATATTTAAAAAATTGATATTCTCGACTTTGGAAAGCAAATATAAAATAACAATTGCTCCTCCGATTTTATTTAATTCCGTGGTTAATCTTTTGTTATTAAAAGAGTAATACTCAACTTTACCTTTTAAAAGGGCAAAATCAGGATTATTGTCGAAATTCGAACAATTATACACAATTTTTTGATTCTGTTGGTTGATTGAAAAATCCCCTTTTAAAAAATTATTGGAAAAATAAATTTTATCATTTTGGAATAATACGCTAAAATTATATTTATTAATTAAGGAATCAGATCCCCTTTCAAAATATTTAAAATAATTATTAATAATATCTCTTCGCTTTTGTTTATGTTTTCTTATGATGTTATTTAAGTAATAACTGGTGATTCTTTTTTTTGATAATATTTGATTAAAGTCATTGTTAAAATTTGATCCTAATAAAAATAATAAATATATTTTTTTTTCACTTAATTCATTTTCAAATAGTTGTAAATTACTTAAGCACCATTTGATTTTGCTTTTCCTTATATTTAATGATTTTGATCCAAAGTAGATTTTGTATTTGATATTTGTAATATTTATGGAAGGGATCATTATTTTTTCAACGAGATTGCCATTAACAAATAAATTCATTTCGTTGTTTTTTGTTTTATAATTATGATAAGTTAACACTATGTGATGCCAAATTTTCTCTTGGAATGTATATGCTTGGAATTTCTTTTGTAAGTGATCAATTTTGAAATGTAGTTTTTTATTTTTAATAAAAAAGATTTTATTTAAATGCTTATTTTGTTCCAAATTGATTAATTGTAAAATTGTAAAATTAATTTCCTCTTCTGTCTCGCGCCTTTGCCTTTTATTAATATTCTTTGCATGGCTTTTTTTTTTATTGAGAATATTAATGGGGCGTATAGTGTTATAAGAAAACCAAAAGGATATGGTATAACAAGTTATTGGATTAAATTTGTTTTCATTCATTTGAGAAGGGATTGTTAAATTACTAAAATCAAAATGATCAGAGTTGTCAAATTTAATATAAGAAGGCGATTTAATTGGCTTTGTCAAAGAATAAAGTATCTCCATCATTTGCTTTAAATTAATTATTGGATGATAAAATTTTTTATTCTGATTTATAATTTGTAAATGGATCAATTTAAAAAAATATCTTAATTCTTCCAATGAAAATTGGAAATTGCCAATTATTTTTATTAAGCTGATCAAATAATAAATAAATTCATTGAATTTAATTAAATTAAGTGTTTTTTTTTGATTAACAAATAAAATATTTAATTTGTTTTGCTTGATTTTAAAATAATTATAAAAAAAAAATAATGATAGTTTAATTTTCCCCATTTGCCTCTTATTATAATTTGAATTTAAACATAAAATTATTAAAAATTTTAATAAATATATTTGCTTTGGTATTTTACAATATTTAAAATATTGGAAAATTATTTTAATAATTTTTACATGTTTAATTTTATAGTGTAAAAAATTTTCAAAATTTATTAAATTTTTCTTATTCTTGTTGATATTTAATTTTATATTCTTCAACATTGTTTTTTTTTTATGATAAAATTTTGTTAATATCAAATTTTCAGATTCAATACTAAGATCAAATAATAATAATAAAAATAAAAAATTAAAATTACTTTTAATTAAATTATTTGTCTTTATGAATTTTTTAATTTTTTTGATAATCGTGGTATTAAAATAATTTGAATTTTCAACAGAATTTTGAATGCTACTAATAAAACAAGAAATTATTAATTTTAATACTTTGAAATTTTCTTTTTGAGAAAAATCATAGTTTTGAATTATTTCTAAAAAATTTATTAATAAATTATACCCATTCATCATTTTAAACCTTTTTTTAATTCTTTGATTCTTTGTTAAGATTTGATTTAAAAATTTCATTAAATCATTGAAGAATTGGAAATTATTATTAATTAGAAATTTTTTTATTTCTTTTAATAATAAACACATCTCGTCATCACCATGGTAATCATCAGCATTATCATTGTTGTTGTTGTTGTTGTTATAAGCACAAGTAATCGAGGATGAAGTTGATGATGTTGATGAGGGTTGTATATTTAAAATTGGTGTATTATTGATGTTCGTTACTTCCGTGTTTGTATTTGTACTCACTTTACTGGGGATAGTGTTTGTGGTTGTTGTTTTTGTTGTGGTTAATTTTTTTGAAGATACATTAATTTGATTTGTAATTAAAGATTCTAAAATTTTTAGTATCGAATTTTTAAGAGTTACTTCATTTTGTTGAATTAATTGAAAAATTATTTGCAAATTTTGTTTGTCTTTTCGAAAATTGTTACAACTGTTAATTTCCTTTTGAAAAAATATATCCAATAATTCGCAATATAATATAAAGAAATGCAAATCTGTATCTTGTTGATTATTATCAACAATCTCTTCTTTTTGAAATTTATTTTTTTCATCTAATTTTTTATGAGATTCTTTCTCATTTTTATTAGCTGTTTCTGTTTCTGTTTCTGATTCTTTCTCATTTTTATTAACTGTTTCTGTTTCGTTCTCGGTTTTATTATCCTTTTGATTGTCATTTTCTTGTTCTGTTTCATTTTCTTGTTCTTGATTTTTCTTCTCTTGCTTTTTTTCTTTTTCTTTTCCATTTTTATTTCCATTTTCATTTTTTATTTCATTTTTTATTTCCTTTTTGATCACGTTTGTTTCACCATCTTTTTCTTGTCCTTGGTATTGTTCTTGTCCTTGTTCGTTTTCGTGTTCGTTTTCTTGTTCATTTTCGTTTTTTATTTCATTATCATTATCATTATCATTATCATTATCATTATCATTATCATTATCCATTTCATTTTCATCTCTATTTGAATTTGTTTCTACTTTTTCTTGATTTAATATTATTTTTCCAAATTTAACAAATTTTGTTATTAAAATCTGATCAACATTAAAATTATTAAAAAGTATCAAGTTATTCAAATTAAAATTTAAGACCTTTTGAAATTTTTTTAAAAAACATAACATAATATTGTTTTCTAATTGATCATTATTTAAGATAAATCGAAATAATTCAATAAATTCAATTTTATTGGGATATCTAAAATAAAACCTAATTAATTGTTCAATGATTATTAATTGTATTTCTGGATTAAACATTAATATATTATTAATAAAGGATTTAATGATTTGGAAAATGTTTGGGAATCTAAATGTATATTCCAATTTAAATATATTTCCAGGAAAAATTTGTAATAATATTTCTTTTTGAATTTCTATTGAGGCCTTTTTAGTTTCAAAGCTAGAAATTTTTTCAAAAATTTTTTCAAAAACATTAAAATTATCAAATAAATCCTTAATAATTTTTTTCTTTTGATTTATAAATTCATTATTAATTCCGAATAATTCATTATTGTTTTCTTTTTCAACTTTATTATTTTTATTTTTGTTGTAATTTTCAAAAAGTTCTTTATTTTTTTTTTTATTCCCAGTACTATTATTGTTACTACTATTATTGGCTTTCTTTAAAAAATAATATTCTGGAAAGCATAATTTGGAAGTGCTTAAAATTACTTGTTTACAATTTTCCAAATCATTGTTGTTATTTAATAAATAATTTGAAATAACTACTGTTAAAATTTGATAGCCAGATAAATCTAAAAAATTTTGAATTAGTTTTAATGTGTAATTTTGAGAATTCATTAATATTTTTGTTAAAAAAATGAGAATTTTCAAAATGAAGATTGAATTTTTTTTTTGATATTGAAGTAAATTGTCAATTATTTTATTTAAAAACCTACTTTGAATAGTATAATCAATTAAAGAATTTGAATAGTTATTATTATTATTTTTATATAGCAATTGGAATAATTTGTTTAAATTTATATATATGTTTTCGACTAATCGATTTTCAAAATTTGAACAGACCAAAATAGTTTGAAATAGTTTTGATAATTGATTTGATTGTATTAATTTATTCACTGTAGTTTCTTCTTTACATAATTCATATAATAATAAATATACATTTTGTTCTAAATCAAGTAAATACTCCAGGCTAATTATAGTATCCCTTTTAACAGAATATCTTGAAAACTTTGATAATATGAGAACTAAAAATGTACTTAAATCCGTTTCGCTTATTACTTTTCGATCAGGCTTTCTTAAAGTTAAATAATTTAAACAATATAATAACGTTTGAATCAATGGATTTTCTTCAAATGATTCAAAATCCCCCTTCTCAACAAAATTTAAATTATTTAATTCTTCGATCAATGCTTTACTGAATAATAATGATAAATGCTTTGTTTCTTTTAATCTATTGGATTGGATATTGGATATGGTATATGTTAATGTTTATAAATATGATATAAATGTATTATAAATGTATTAATAAATATAGATATTGTTTGAACATTTTTAATTTTGATCAGGTTTTATTTATATTTTTGGAATTTTGAATATTAATGGAATATTTTTAAGGATAGATTATTACATCATGAACTAAACTCCTTTCAAAAAATTTTTACATATTCAAAATAAAAAAAAAAGATAAAGGCTAAAAATCTTAATTTTTTATATTTTGTTAAAACTTAATATTAAACCATGTTTAAGTTGTCTATTATCACTGTCATATATATATATATATATATAGCTCTTTTTATCCAAATAAATAAAATAAAAATAAAATGAGAAAATAAAAATCGGTGTGTTTCCAAAATTTTTGGAATTAGCAAAATAAAAAAATTGTATTGGTAAATTTGTTAAAATTCTACAACAATTATTGATCGATCAAGGTTAGATGATCAATTAGCATGTATGTGATTTTTTCTATTTGTCTAAACTCAATATTAACTTCAATCAGTCATTGTAAAAAAATTTCTCGATCTATCAATCTAGATTATATAACTAGAAAAAATAAAAACAGAAAAGAGAAAAAGTATAAAAATATTTTTTTAAAAATCATAATTATTTCGAATTTGAATGTTAACTGTGGTGTTTTTATTCTTTTAAATTATTTTAACTGTGTACAAATTTTTGGAATTTAGTTTAGTATATATATTCTTATATCTTGTGTACTATCCTAGTTTTTATAGTCTGTGAATATTACTTTGATGACTAACAACACGCTTATTGGCTTTAAGTCCGGTTGATCCAAGAGATTGTGTTAAAATTTACATTTTAGGTTTATTACCGAAATTTTGTCGTTGGGTAAAGCATATTTTCACTGCTATCCAGATTTGGAATTTATCTTGAAAAGGTTCAAAAGTCAAAATTTCATTCTGAAAAGTCAACTTCAGTTTCTTTTTAAGTGTTATAGAGTTTAGAATGAGGGTAACAATATACTTTTTGCAGATAAAGAGAAGTTACCTTTTCAGTACTGGGTAAACAAAACCAATTTTTAATTTTGCCTTGTTTTGTTGATGAATTTCGAAAAGTTTTAGGATCAATAAATGGTTTGATATTTTTTAATTTTCATAAAACAACCCCAAATTTGGAATATTTTTGTTTTTCTTTAATTTACTAGCTATTAAATCATTTTATTGTCTTGTATTTTGTATTCCAACCCCCACAGGGAACATAAAATTTGGATAGTACAGTATGTGAAATAACTTGTGTTATTGTGTTTTATTACTGATAAATTCAAAGAAATATCTGAAAATTTTTAATTCATTATAATTTTTCAAATTTGTTTACACAAGCTTTGATTAATGCATTATAAAGTTTAAATCTAAAGAAACTTTATAAAATTGACTTGACTTTCAAAAATTTCTTTCTCTTGAGTTTTTTTATTTGTTGAGTTAATTGATTTCAAAAATGGTAATTGAACGAAAAATTTAATAAAATAAATTTGAATTTATCAATATTTTTCAATAAATTTAAGGTTTACAATCCCCGAAATTTGAAAAAAGATTATCTTGCTTAGGGTGTAATGACTTGTTAATATGGTTTTTAACTGATCGATCTTGTGCTTGGTATAGGTTTTAATAGTGGTTCAAAATGACAATTTTTGACAATTTATTTTATTTTTTTCCAAAATCCGAATTGACGAGTGTAAGATTAATTGGCTGTAACTTAAGTTATAATAAAATGTGGTTTTTGGGTTTTTGATTGAAATTTTTAATTAGGTTTGGTTTTATTTGGAGCTTTTTAAAAAACAATTTTTTTTTTAATTAAGTTAATTGACAAAAAAGTAAACTAAATTTCCTAATAAATGACCCATCTTACATTTGAATAATGAATTGCTTTTGTATCATTTTGAAGTTTTTCCTCTCACAATGAAAAGTTTGCAAATAAATCATTTTTTCTCTTTTTTATTTTTTTGATAGTGTTTTGTTAAAATGGAAAATGAAAATGAAAAATTGGAAAGAAGTAACAGATGAATTAATGAAAAATTTGGTTTCAAATATGAAAAAGAGATTAGATTTAGTTATTCAAATGGAAGGAGAATCGATAAATGGGTTTTTTTAATTTTTTTAAATTTTCTATTTTTTATGTAATGCTTCTTTCAAAATAAATGTACCAATTTTTTTTAACAGTTTTTTTTTATTTCTTTTTCTTTTATTTTTATACAAAAAATAAATATCTCTTGAGTATAGTATTGAATATTAAAATCGAAATTTTTATATTATAATAGATAAATTCAATTATTAAAAATATTTTTATTTAAAATTTGATTTTTAATGGCCAATTATTTTGAAAGATAGTTTATTTTCAATATTTGAGAAATAATTTGCAAAAATAATCTATTCTTTAATACTGATACCAACCTATTAATCTTACACTCTTCAATTTAGATTTTGGAAACAAAAAATAAATTGTACAAAATTGTCATTTTGAACCACTATTAAAACCTATACCAAGCACAAGATCGATCAGTTAAAAACCAAATTAACAAGTCATTACACCCTACACAAGATAATTTTTTTTTCAAATTCCAGGGATTGTAAACCTTAAATGTTGCTTTTGAAATTTTGTAAAAAAAACTGTTGTTTTAAGGATTTTGCTTTGTAAGTATTTTAAATAATTGTGTGGTTTTTTTAATATAGGTTTTAAAGTCCTTTTGTTTTTATGATGTAACGTTTCATTTTTTACATTTTTTTGGTATTTTATTTGATGTAAGGGAATTATTTTTCGAGAAAAATAGCTCTCTGATTTCAGGTAAAAAGGAAATTATACCAAAATGTTTTTTTTTTCTTTTTATGTTTACAAGTTATTTTCAGATTTTTTAAAAAGGTTTATTGTTCATAATAAAGGTTTACCAATGTGTCTGTCCAATTTCCAGTTCATATTTTTGATAAAACACAAAATAGGTAATTATTGCAAAACTTTTTAAAAAATAAAGCTACTTTTACAAAAAAAACACCAGCAATTATTGATCTCGACAATTTTTAAATTTTTGAAAAAACAAATAGATCCAAAAAAACATGGTCTGTTGAACACAAGGTACTTAAAATAAAGTTGATTGAATTTGAGAATCATAACCAAAGTTTGGGTTCAAGAAAGTCAGTAAGAAAATTGGTGGAAAAATGATAATTTTTCTTCCAAACAATTAGCAGCTCTTTAGAGGAAAAAGAAAAAACAAAATTCATCATTCAGAAGTTTAAGATATTTTGAAACAATAAATTGCCCACAAAAGGTTATGAAAAGAACTTCTCAAGATTTGATTTCAAAGTCTCAAAAAGAAATCGTTTAATCAACACTTTTTAAAATCATTTCATTAATTTCTTTTTAAAAATAGCTTTTTGGGAAGTTATATTTTCTTTTTTTTTTTGAGATTTTCTTTGTTTTTAGAACGTTTTAAAAATTTTCAGGACATTTTTTAATTTAAAACCAAGCGACAGGGATTGTTAGTTGGAATTTTCGATTTTGTTTTTTGAAATTTGTGTTTAATTTGTTTTTGTTAGGTTGGGGAAATTGATCCAAAACAAAAGTTTTCAAAAAGTAAAAGACAGTTTCAATGAAACATTTTCTTTTCATAAAGTCTGAAAATAAGGTGTGTTTGTTTTTAACCATAATTTAAAATAAAAAAATAGGGTAGTGACAAAAAAGAAAAGTAGAATTTTTTTGTTTTGGCATAAACAAAAAAGTAATATTAGTCCAAATAAACGAATGTTTGTCATCAAAAAAATAAAAGAGAAACATTCCAAATAAATTTCACTCAAGTTGGAATACTTTTTAAGAAGACAAAAAAAAAAAAAAAAAAAAAGAAATAAACACAAAGAAAAAATAATAAAAAAAAATTCAGTACTTGGTTGAGTTTGGTTTTGTTTTTGGTTTGCAAAAACTCTGGTAAAATTGTGAAACAATCTGTGAAAGAATCTTCTTTTGTTTCAATTTGTTTTTTTCTTTGTTATATTGGCTCCATAGTTTCTTAATTTCTTTTGTAGAGCCGTCCTAAAAGGGATAAGAAGAAAAAAAATAAGAAAAGGGTTCAAGAAAAAAAAGAAGAGAACAAAAGAGATCATACCTTGAGGCTGAAAAACCCAAACATACTCATACAATTTTATGAAAATTGGATCAATTAAAAAAAGAAAAAGGAATTTGCAAAAAATAAAAGTAAAAATCATATTTTTGGGACTGAAAAAAGATTTGGTAATAGATGAGAAATATAGATGGTTGTTAATCCCAGAGTTTGTTTTCAAATTGATCGATAAAGAATTTAATTTGTTTTTAACTGGTTATGCTTTTGAAATTATTTTTGATGATTGTTTTTTTAAGGTTACATGAGAATTGATGACACCTATAACAATTATAAATTGAATGGACAAAATATTTTAAACAAGTTTAGGAGGACTTGTAATGATAAGTTTTAATCTGATTATGTTTTTAAATTTTGGTTGTTGGTTTCTCTCACAAATAAAACTTGTTAAAATAACAAATTAAAAGAAAATTTCAATCTAACTAATTCAATTTTCCAAGACAAAGATAAAATAGTTGTCTATTTACTCTAATTTTGTAGTTGATATTTTAAATTCACTTCATTTTTTCATGGTTTTAAATTTCTCTACTTTTTTTAATATTACTGTAGATAATTTAATAAATATAATATAATGTCCATCCATATATTTTCCTTCTAAGGTATTAAAAGATGAATTTCAACATGACACATTATAGAAAATATTTTGATATACACAATCCAGGTAAATTTAATTCAAAGAGTGAAAAAATAATTTCTTTCTTAACATTTTAAATTTTATAGTGTTTTTGTAAATCAGAATGAAATCTAGATTCTATTGAAAAAAAATAAAAAAAATGTATGAAAAAGATCAAATTCAATAATTTTATTTATCTTTAACAAATAAAGCATTATTTAAGGAATAGTTTTATTTAATTATAATTATTTCAAAATTTTTTTGCAAATGAATTCGAGTACTGAAAAAGTTCCCCCTTTTTTCCCGAGCCATTAGGAGGCTTCTTATCCTTTTTTTGAAATAGAAAAATATCAAAAAATATTAATTCTAACTATCTAAAAATAATATCGACCTTTTTAAAATAGTTATAACGAGAAAAAAATATTAAAATGATAATGATTATATCATAAAAAATTAGAATTAAATTTCGAAGGTATAAATTATTTTTTCAAAAATATCTAAATATAAATAAACTCTTTTTCAGTCAAAGAGACATATTTTTATTGAAAAAAATAGAATATATCATATAAATTTAAACTATTGATGTTCTCAAGATAAATTTTCAAATTTTATATCGGTTCATTTTTTCTTATTTCATCAAATTTATAATTTCTTGTATTTTGCTTTTCGCTTTTTTTTTTATTTTTTTTTAATTTTCAAATTTCTTTTTCTTCTTTTCTTTTTATTTTTAAAAAGTTAATTTGAAAAAAGAAAATGCTTGAAACTCAAAATAAACATTAAGAAAAGTTAGGCTTTGTATATTCTTTTAAAATTCATATATTTTAAAGTAAAAAATTTTATTGTTAAAAATTTTAATTTTCTAAAAAAATTGAGAATTTTGAACGAGACGTTCCAATGAAAAGGAGCCCATAAAAATTTTTTAACTTTTTTTTTTTTTTGAAATTTATGATTAATTCAGGCTTTTCTTTGATGATTATTGACTTTAATACGAATTTTATTATTTCTCATATTTCTAAGCAATCCGAGTTTGGTTGATTCTTAAAATAAAGTGACTTTTTTATTTTTGGCTGAGTAACTTTGAGTGAAATGGAGTTTAGAATGAAATCTTGTTAGGATCCTTAATTTTTTTTTTGTAAATAATGTTTAGTTTATGAAATGGATGAGTTAACTCCCTTTAAACAATTTATTAATTTGAGTCTATTTTTTGAAATCCAAAATAGAAATGTTTCCAATATAAAATAAAAAAATGTAATCTATGCTTTTTATCAAGAATTGAATAAATTCTTGAAATTCTAACTTATTTTTATTTTTATATTAGTAGAAATCCTTGATTTGAAAAAAAAAAACTATTATTTAAGGGGGTAAGTATATTTTTCATTTTTTGGGTGCCACCATTTATGTGAAACTGAATTCTTCAAATAATTTCTTTAGCGAAATAAATTGATATTTTCATAAATACTGAAGTGGAATATCTCCTAGTATAAGATATTTTCATACCAAATAAAAAAACCAAAATTAAAAAAATGAAAAAATTGATTAAGAAAAAATAAATAAAAATATTTTATTTCTTGTTCTTATCTATAATATTTGACACAATTACTTATTTCTTTATTTGTTTTTTTTTTTTAATTCTTTATGAAAATAATTTTGTTTGGAAAATTTTTTTAAAAAAAATTACTGTTGATTTCTAAAGAATTTTCCAAAATGAATTTTAAAATCCTATTTTCATTTAATTCATCTAATTCTAGTTTTAGTTCAGAAAATCAGAGATTTATAAATTCTTCTTGAGAATAAAGGTTTATTGGACAAATTAGTTTGATTTTATAATTATTTATTTTCCATTAAAAAGAGATCTCAAAAAAATTCTGAATCTGATTAAATTTTTTTCTAAATTTTTCTTTTTTTTTTGATTTGAATCTTTTGTAACTTTTTTTTGATTCCAAGAATTCAACTCTCTTTATTTTAATTTTTGAAATAGTATTCTTTGTTTTAACATGGTTTGATAAAAATATTTTAAAAAAGAATTTTGAAAGCAAATTTGTCAAAAAAAGTCTTTTTTAAAATAATAATAAATGTTAATGGGTCGAATAATTCAAGCAAAAAAAGTGTTTCTATTCATACAAACTAAGAACATAAAGTAAACCAATCTTCAAAAATAGACTTTTATTGTTTTTTTATTTTTTCATTCTTGATTTCAACAAATTTATTTGGAAGGGTGATATTTCGTGTTTGGTCTTCTAAAAGAAAATATTTGTTTCAAATACACACCTTTTTGGGTATATTTTTTTATTTTACTGTTTGATTAATTTCAATCGTTCGTATAAACACATCTCTAGATCCAAAACCAAAATTAATAAAACTAAAATTGAATCAAAAAAAATGTTCAAAAAATTGAAAAATTTAAGATTCAACTCTGAATTACTTTGATTCTTTTTCTTTTCACGAATAGACTAGCGAATGGTATTTTGGTTTCAAAGTTTCAATATCTTGTGGAACTCAAAAAAATATTTTCCAGTAATGTTAACACAATTAAAAATTTTCAAAATGGTAAAATGTACTTACTTCCTTAATCATTTTCCAGTCAATAGTGGCCCAGTTAATATAGAGTAAAATATATACTTTTAAAGGATTTTAATCGATATTGTAAGAAGAAAAAATTTATTTTGGAAATTTTCAAAATTTAAATCATTTGTTTTCTTTCTCTTTTTTTTTTCGAATTTTTTTTTTACACATTATCCATTTATAAAATATCTTTTATAGTAAGACTATAGCCACTTGGTAAAAGTGTGTTATTCACATGTTATTGAAATAGTGAAAATGTTTGTATAGAAATCTTCTTTATTTCTATTGGAATTTTATTGTATCTTTGATCCTGAAATTTGTTTAATAAATGTGAAAAATTTTAATAGCATTTTCATTTCCTTTTTCAAATATAGACCTCAAATACTAACACAATTCGTTTGGGGACTTGATTTCTAAAAGAAAAGTATGGAAAATGAAGTTAAAAATGTTTCCTATTTTTTTTTTGATCTTCAATATAAGATCAAAATGAACATGTTTGTTTTTGTTTATGGGGACCTAAGATTTTGATTTTTCAATTTTTAAGAAACTCTATTTATTTATCAGTTTTATTTCAGGTAGATATCAAATATTCTTTGACACTTTTTTTCAACTTATTTCTTTTTTGTTTTACAAAGGTCAATTATAAAAAATATTTGATATTTGAATAAAATGTTAATCATTTTTGACTGAAACAAAGTTTATATTTCATGATTAATATTTCAATTTAAATATATGTAAATAAAACTAATTGAGATAGAAGAGATTAAATAAATGAAAAATTTATAAAATTTTAAATAAAATTTATCAAGAAAAATCTGATTTTATCAGTAATTTTATTATTATTCTGTAAACTTTTTAGTAAATTCTTTTTCTAATGTTTGAAAAATGAAAAAAAATTGCAAAAATATTTATTTTAAAGGATTGCTTAGTTTCATTCAAAAGAATTATTAGAAGAATTTAAATCATTTTTGGAAAAAAACAATATGATTTTCGAATTTTTTTAAATAAAATTGCAAAATTGGAAATTATCTTTTAGAAAATATTATTTTGAAAAATCAAATTTCATCTTATAACAAAAACATCATTTTCTGAGTAAAATTTGTGATATGAATCAAAAACTTTAATAGTAATAACTATCCTTCTTAAATCAATACTAATATACTTCATATATTGAATAAATCAATTTTTGGTTAACAAAAAAATATATTTCAAAAAAGATAAAAATCTTGAGATTAACATTCAAGAAAAAAAGACTATTTATTATCTAAGAATGATGAAAATGGTAATAAATGGAGTAAAAAAGTTTTATAATTTATGAAATAAAATGAATTTAATATTTTCCAATTTCATATAAAAATGAAAAAAAAAAATTTAATCTCTCAAAAAAAATATTCTATTCTGGGTTTCTTAGTCAATCATAATTTTTTTTTTTTATTCTTGGCATCTACAAAATTTGTAAGTAGAGAATATCATCAGCAAAATATCTGAAAATATTCTCTTGTTGTAAAAGACTGATTAATTAATTAGTTTTTATGGTTTTAAATTTTTCTGTAGTAACAGAAGATTTTGAATTTTTGAAATGAAAATTTTAAAACTATGAACCCTTGAAAATCTATGACTCAAATTTTTTTTTCTGAAAAAAATATAATTAATAATTTAAAATAGTATTTTGAAAAAATTTTTACTAAATTAAAAAACAATGAATCTTTAAAAAAAAATATATTCAATAATTTTTATTATACAAAAACAAACAAAAACTGAAGATTTTTTTTTCTAAAAACAATTATTTTAATATTTAAATATTCTGAGTAATGAATTTACAATAAAATATAAAGGTGTTTGGTTTTTGTTATTTGTGTTATTTAACAACTTAAAGTCTGTTTTACTATTTGCGATTTCAATTAATTTGAAATTAGCATTTACTGTGAAACATAATAGATGCATCATATTGTTTCCTTTATAATTTTCCAAGAAATAATCTATTTTGGGATTAGATAAAAGGTTTAGTAATGTCTGTGGATAATTAAATGAGTTTAAACATATCAAATGGAAGGGTGACGATCCCATCATATCTTGGATATTGATTTGGTTGATAAATTTTGGAATTAAATTTTGCAAGATGTCTTGATGTGGAACAGAGTTTATCAAGCAATGAAGTGGTGTTTCCCCATCTGAATTTTGGAGAGACAGGTCTGCGCCATTAGATAAAAGTAAATTAATTGATTTGGGATTTGGGTTATATAAAGTTAGGGCATGCAAACAAGTGTTTTTGCAATCATCTGTTTGACAATTGAGAATTTTTGAGAATTGCGGCATCAAGATCTTTAAAGTAGAAAATTCACCACAGTGGAAACAGTAGTTATGAAGTATTGTTTCACCAGAATTATTTTTTGTTTTGAGATCAAAACCGTATTTGAGAAACAATTTAAAAACCAAAATTCTAAATTTGACAAATTGCTTGGTTTGAATGTCTTGAGAAAACAAGAAATGTAATGGCGTTTCACCAGACAAGTTTCCTTTGTTTGGATTCGCTTTCCAATGCAATAAGACTTGGATTTTTTCGAGAGCTATGGAATAATTGGCTCTCTTGTGCTCAGATCTGGAACATAAGATATGGAGTGGTGACTCGCCAAGATTGTTCACAATGTTTACATTACAGCCATGTGCAATTAAGAGACCAAGTGTTAGGCCATTGGCTTCTGTTGATTTGCAGAGCAAATGTAATGGTGTGTCGCCTTGGGAGTTTTTGAAGTTAGGGTTTACCTTGAGGGTTGGCGCACACAATAATGTATTTTGATCATTTTGATCATTTTGATCAGATCCCAACAAACTGGAAATCAGCCAACTTAAGACACCACAATCGTTGTTCCATTGCGACACAATCTTGATCGAGAGAAATTGATTTGTTTTTAATCGTATAAAATTTGACTTGTTGAAATAATCTTCAACAAGTTCCAATTTACCCCATTTTAAGAGATTGATTTCATCTTGACTTAAAATTTGTTCCATGGTAAAATTGCTTTCTGTGAAACAGAAAAACGTTAGTTCTTGAAAGTTGATCTTTTATTGAAGGAAATTATTTTTTGATCAATTGGTAGATTGTTTTTCTCTGCTTCTTTTCTTTTCGGTTCAGTTCTGAATTGAAGGAGTCGAAAATTTTTGGTGTTGAAGAAAAAAAAAAGAGTTTGCCAGTTCAAAATCGGAATTTTTACTTCCAAATAAGTTTTTGGTTAAGCTTTTTTATTTGAAAAAAAGTTATCAAAATAAAAAACTTAAAAAAATAAGACTTTTTCTTCAAAATATTTTGTTGGATTATTCTGATTCAAACCAAAATTTTGTTCACTTAGATTTAGCTGTGTTGGTCAATTTTGATTGATCACAAGCATTGAGTTATTTTTTTCTTTGATCAAGTAAAATTATTCAGTCATGTCTTCAACTTTCTTGGAGACTGATAGGAGTGTGTTTAGTTTTAGTTGAAGATTATTTTTTATTTGTCTTTCTATTTCTTTGGTAAAAAATCAAGTTGTTATCAAAACCGACATTTATTTCTCAAACTGATATTATTTCTAGAATAACGAGATTTTAGAATCAGTAAGGGTTGAAAGACAATATTTTAACCAATAAAAATGATTTAAGTGATTGATAATTGTGGGAAAGTTAAAATATTGAAAAATTTAAGATTTGTTTTGGAATTTTGAGGGTAATCATTTCTTAGACAAAAATTAATAGAAATTTTCAAACAAAAGAAGGCAAAATAAAAAATCGATTTTTTTGATTAGGTTACAAGTTCGATCAAAATTCTTTTACAAGAATCAATTCAGTCAAAGTAAACTAGAATAATATTAAAAATCATGTGGATACTACCAGTTAAAGTAAAATTTTGATTTTATGAACATTCAGACTTTTCAATAATTTCAAAATGAAATTAAAAAATATAAATTATTTCCAAGTCAAAAGGGCCTAGATATAATGGGTGAATTACATCTTTTTAAAGCTTTTGCCTAGATATTAGAAGAAAAAAATTTAAATTTGAAAATTTTCAATCTTAAAATCATTTTTTAAGGACTGTGTTCCCACCCTTGAAGGAGTTGAGTAATTGTGTTATTTCACTTTCACTTCTCACAAAAAATTTTTACACAGAAGAAATTGGACAAAAAAAAACTTTTTTTGTCATCTTTACCTTTTCATGCAGACTTTTTTTTTTTCTTTTTCAATGAAAAGGAAAATTGAAAATAACAGAAAAAATAATTACAAAAAAATGGCTTTTGGGGATTTTCAACGCAATATAGATTTGAGATCATTTCAAACTTGTAAAAGCAAATTTAAAAATCAACCTTAATTTCAAAAATAGGGGCAGATTTTTCATCATAAAAATTTTTGTTTAATTGTTTATTAATTTGAATAATAATATAGTTTACTAAAGTGTTTAGAGATAATAACCAAAAAAGATTAGTAAATAAAAATATAGGGTGATCATTTTATTTTTTGAAAGGCAAATGAAAAAAGAAAAAAATAATAAAAAAAAAATTTACCCATAATTTTGAAATTTGTCTTATTTAGAACAGCCCAAGAAAATAGTGTGGATTCAGAAAGTTAATATGTAAATTCTAAAATATTAAAATCAAAAGTTTTCATAATTTAATAATGCAAAAATTGTAAAAATTGTCGAAATTGTTAAAATTTTACATATTTTCTTAAAGAAATTCTCCTTTGAAAAATATTACTTGGATTACATAACTCTTTCAAGGGTGATTTTATACATTTTTTCACTGTTTTCACCTAAAAAGGTAGTCCTTAACATTTTTGATTTTTTTTTTTTCATTTATTTTTTTTTTTTGATAAATAATTCAGTTGCAATTTTTTTTTTATTGCAAGATCTATGGTCATTTGGTAAAAATTTGTTATTCTATTGTTATTGAAACCATGAAAATGATTTTTGAGAAATCATATTGATTTCTATTGAAATTGTATTTTGATCTTCAATTTAAGATCAAATAGACTTTACAATTATTTCTCAATTTTTTTAAAGGTTTTCAAAAAATAAAACAAATTCAAATAAATAATTCTAATAAAAAATAAATAATAGATATTATCAAATAACTGATTTTAATGCTAATAGTTCCTTGTTTATACCATTAGTAATTGAAAAAAAATATTCACTAAATTTTTCAATTTCAAGTAATTTGTAAATTTTTGTGAATTAAATAAATTATCAATTTTTTTAGATCCTGGATTTATCAATTTGGTCTATTTTTCTGATATTTTTTAAAATAGGATTAAAGTTTCAATGTTATTTGTTCATAATAATCATCATAAATTACTCAGAATGGGATTTCCTTAAAATAAAAAAGTTTTGAAAATTTTTCTATTTCAAATTTGATCCAAAAATCACAACCAAAAGCTTCAGATCTTTTTGACTGGTAATTATTTTCGAGAAAATTTTTCATTTAAAATTATAACTCATTTCTCTTAAGTTGATAAATGGATTTATCAAATTTAATTGTATCTTTGAGTAAAAAGTTATTCTATTACTATTTAGGATTGAAATAAATTACAGTTACGAGTATATTAATAAAACACTACCAGATTTTGCTTTTTATTAAATTTTAAGTTTCTTTACTTTCATAAATACAGATCTCAGAAAAAAATTTGAAGTAACTTTTAAATACTATTAATATTCCCTAAGATTTTTCTCGTGATTTTCTGAATATTTAAACAACTTTTTTGAACATTTCATAGTATAAATGAAGATTTTTTTGTCGAAATTCTTTAATAATGAACCAACTTAGATTAAAAATTTTGATATTTGAATTTATTTTTTTAAATACTACTAGAATATAAGAATAAAAAGCCAGAACTATCAGTTTTATAAAATAATAATTAAATGGGTTATATTATATAAATAATCCATTGAGCCAAACTCAAATACATCAAATAACTTTTATTCTTGTTAATCTGAAATAATTCTTTTTTATCTACCAAGCCTTTTTCATTCAAGTAGAAATCATTTTGAGAATTTTATTCAACAAAAATTGGGTTTTTAATTATTTGTAAAATTAAAAACCTTTTAAAAAATCAACAATAATTTTTGACAAATAAAAAAATCCAAAGAAACGAAATTTTCAAAGAGAGACATAAAAAAATCTACAAAACTCTTAATAAACGACAAATAGAACAAAACACCTCTTTAAATATTGATTTAGTTTTGGAAATAATTCCAAGATAAGAGGGATTATTACCTAATGAAGAAACATTTAAAATTGAAAATGAGTGAATAACTTTGTTTGGGGTTAAAAAAAGACCGACTCTAATGATCAACTCTTTTAATAAAAAAAACTTATAAAAATATCTGACACTTTTGAAAAATTATCAAATTGTTTTCGAACTTATGAAAACTGTAACAAAAATTTTAATCAAGATAGAACATTTATCCTCTGAATTACACGGGAATTATTTCAATTTAGTTTGTGGTATTAGATTACCTTAAAAGAAAATATTCACCAATATATTCGATCTTATATTAAAACCCCTTCAGGAAGTAGTCATGGTAAAGGAAAATTTTTCACTATTTTTCAATTTTGAAAAGGATCAGAGAATAACTTTTTTTTACTTTGGTTTTACCTCATTGATTTTTATTATATAAAGTACTTCATTCATTCGATTTTTTAAATTTTTTTTTTCGAAGTCTCAAAGATATTGCTACAATAGAATATTGAGTTGAATTGCTTAAAATAATGTTTCAAATATTGAATGACTTCTCTTTTGTCCTTATTTCAACCTTCTATTTTGGCATTTATTTTTCATTTTTTTATTTTTTCATCATTTTTGAATTTTTTTTAATCATGCCAACAAAAAGCAATAAGAAAGATTTTTTTATCAGTGACATTAGGAATTAATGGTTTTTGTTTAA
This sequence comes from Anaeramoeba flamelloides, assembly GCA_027625915.1. Taxonomy (NCBI): domain Eukaryota; family Anaeramoebidae; genus Anaeramoeba; species Anaeramoeba flamelloides. The sequence continues at coordinate 3,593,439 of JANTQA010000060.1, read as the reverse complement.
AAATAACAACAACATTATAATCGGGGGTCTCACAAAAGGAAATAAGAATGGGAATAAAATAAACTAAATTCAAAAAATAGGGGCCCAAATTTCGAGATCTCGTTCTAGAATCATTGGATTTCAATATGATGTTGGGCAGTTGATTAATGATGTAATTTAAATAAAATTTTCTACTTCATAATTTACTAACCAAACTTTTGACTGAAAAATTGGAAGAAAATAAAAAAAAATTTTCAAACAATCAGATGACAATTTGATTTTTTTTTGTTTGTTAGTTTCTTCAATCAAATAGTTTCAGATGTCAATTTTTCTTCACTGATTTACATTTAATATTTTTACATGATGAAAAATTTCAATTTAATTCTCAATCAAATTACTCTTACAACCGAAAAAAAATTCGATAATATCCAGATATTGTAAAATTTTGGATGATTTTTTTAGCCAAATTTTTGTACAAAAAATGAAATAGATTTTGTTCAACGTATAAAAATTTTTAAAGAAGACACCTTGTTAGTATTTAATCTTCTGATGATTACCCATCAACTTCTAGTTTATTGATGATTATTTACAGGGTTCCTCATATAATTAGTTTAGTGAGTATAATTTGAAAAACTGGGCCCTTATTTTTCGAAAGTAGTTTAACTCGAAGGATTCGAAAAAATAATTATTATCCTAAAACATTACTGGTTAGGATTTTAAATAGTTGTGTTTTGTGGAATTGGAGAAGTGAAGGTGATTATATGTTATCAAAGTTTAAACCACAAAATAGTTATAAGTTTTATTCTAAGAATCTTAAATTATCTTCTCCACAAAAAAAAACTAAACCCCATTCCAAAAATTTTGACAGATCTAAAATCATAAATAGGCAAAAAAAAAACTCAATTTATTATATTTTTCCAAACCTAATATAAAACCACATTTAAGTTACCCGAGTATGAATGTTTTTTTAAGTAATCATTTTCATCAAAATAAAATAAAACAATATAAATCAAAGAAATCAAAAATCAGTTTGTCCAAAATAAGGAATCGAGCTGAACAAAAATGTATTGGTAAATTTATTGAAATTACATCAATAATTGTCGATTGATCAAATGATAAAGATACATTTGGCCAATTTTATATAATTTTTCAAATTAAGAAACTTAATACTCAACATTCTATCGACCATCGAACAAAAAATTCCAGATCTAACCAAATAGATTTCGTAACTCGAAAAAAGGAAATGACAACAAAACAAATAAGAAAATACTGTTGTCAAAATAAAGCGTACAAAAAAAATTAATACGTGTTTCTTAATAAAAAGCGTGTTTTATTTGTTATGGAAGAACTATACATTAACCAATCAAAGAAACCAATAATAAACCCTTAAAAAAAAACTATATTGGTTTCTTTAAGTTGTATTATTTAAAAAGAAATTCGAAAAATAAAGGATCACATTGCAAAATTTGGTTGAAAAAAATAGTGAATTTATGAGATAATTTTAAATCAAAAAAACAAAAAAAATCAAATATTGAGAAAATTATGGAAAATTTTCAACTATTTGCATGAATAATTTAAATTTTACTGAAAATAACCAGACCTGACTTTCAAAAATGATTTGAACTTAGGTATACTTTTTAGTAGTAGATTGGATGTTACATTGGTACAAGAAGAAAAAATAGTAGGGATAATATTTTGAAACATATACAATAGTCTTTATACACGTATTATTTTGATATCTACAGTCAGTTTCACTTTTAAGGCACAAACTTTCAACAAAATTTAAGGCACAAAAAAATCTCAAATTAAAGCACATTTTTTGGAATTTTTTTTTTTACAATTTATTTTACTAGAATTTGAATTTTGTGACTTAATTTGAGATTTTTTTTGTGACTTAAATTTCGTTGAAAGTTTGTGCCTTAAAAGTGGAACTGACTGTATTATTTTTTTAGCAATTATAAACAATACAAAAAAAGGAATATTTTGTAAAATCAAATATTTTCCAAATTGAAAGTACAGTGTGGTATTGATATTCTTTGAATGTTTAAATTCTCTCAAAAAATTTTAGAATTACAGTCAGTTTCACTTTTAAGGCACAAACTTTCAACGAAATTTAAGGCACAAAAAAAATCTCAAATTAAGGCACAAAATTTGTAATATTTTTTTTTACAATTTATTTTACTAGAATTTGAATTTTGTGCTTTAATTTGAGATTTTTATTGTGCCTTAAATTTTGTTGCAAGTTTGTGCCTTAAAAGTGAAACTGACTGTATCAAATAATTTTTAAATATGATTGGTAGAGAATCTACGAACACACGCCACGAAAATAAAATACTCTTATCTCATCTCTCTCAAATTTTTATCATGTCTTATGGTGTAGGTACTCCCTTAAATTGTACACAAATGTACGGTTAATTACAAAATAAAAAGAGCAAAATCCTTTTTTCGGAAATAAGATTTTGCTCTAACTAAAAATTAAAATAAATCACCAAAGTCTAAAATTCTCCAAACTAGGGAAACTAATAAATCAAAACTTGTTTTTAGAATTCAGAATTTTGCAATTTCACAATATACTGTTTGTTCAATAATCCGTGTTGACTTCAATAAATATTTTTTTTTCAAGTTTTTATTGTTGTTTTGATATTTTTTGGTTTTTAATTGTTGTTTCGAAAAATGTTGAATGGTGTTTTATGGGAATTTTTCATTTGTGAGATTGTTGTTTCAATGGAAAGTTTTCTAGAGTGTCTTGATTTTTAACAGTGAATTACAGTCAGTTTCACTTTTAAGACACAAACTTTCAACAAAATTTAAGGCACAAAAAAAATATCAAATTAAAGCACAAAATTCAAATTCTAGTAAAAATAAATTGTAAAATTAAAATTCCAAATTTTGTGCCTTAATTTGATATTTTTTTTGTGCCTTAAATTTCGTTAAAAGTTTGTGCCTTAAAAGTGAAACTGACTGTATGTATTGACAATAGTATTGTACTTTCATCAAGATATAATCCAAAATTTTTTTCAAAGAATACTACAAAATATTTTTATATTCTAATAGAATAAATAACCCAAAAATCTTTTTCTAATCAATGAGAATTGATATATTGAGAGATATAATTCACTCTCATTATAAAACTTTATTTTGTAAATTATTAGTCAAAGCGCATGTTGAATTTTATTGGTATAAAATTTCAGCTGATTAACTTTTTTTTCTATTCTGGAATATTGTTTCATCTAGGATTCTTGGTTAGCCGAAAATAAACATCACAAAAAAGAACCAGTTAAATAAATAAAAGTTCACCAATTACAAGAGATGATTTTAAGGCTATTGGCTAAAGGTAAAAATTGAAAATAAAGTAAAAATTTTGAAATCATTTTACACATTTCTAGAGACACAAAACAGTTTTTCAGTAAATCTTAATCTTTTTTTCTTTGTTTTTTTTTCCGATCAAATTGAAAGATTTGGTAGTTTTAGATTTTTGTAACAAGTTTGTATAAATTTGATTGGGGTCGTTCAAAAATAGATGATTGAAGTTGGAATCTCGTGGAACAATGATTGGTAAAAAGTACTATTGTAAATACTGTTTAATTTGGAAAAGAAAGTTTTACTTAGCTCTATTTTTAATAAACAATAGAATAAATTTTAAAAACAACAATTAAAAACAAAAAAACATTCTTTTAAAAAAAAAAAAACAACAATTATTTACAAAAACAATACAAACAATTTTCAAAAACACAAATTAAAAAAAAAACACGGATTATTTAACATACTGTAATTACAAAATCTTCCAAAAAATCGTTTTTTTAAAAAACCTAATTGAAATGTTGTTCCACTTATTGTTCAAACCAATAACCTCTTTACTCAAATTTCAAAAGCAGAATCTTTTCAACATTTCATATTTTCATTTTTTTAATTCCACATCCAAAAAAATTCCGACACACACTCTAAAATGAACAATTCAAACAACTCTAAATCTGAAAAACAAAAAATTCAAATTTCAATACCAGCAACATACCTCACATATCCCATTCAAGCTTTTATCCCTCAATGCGAAGTTTGTGAAGAAAACAGATCAGACTTTTATTGCACTGAATGCAAAGTTCATTATTGCAAAAAATGTGAATCAGAAGTACACACTTCTTCGTTCTGGAAGAAAAAGCATCAAGAATTTATTTTCCAAGAACCTTACGTTCCAAGAAAGAGTAATTTATTTTTTTTCAAAATTTTTTTTCTTTTCTCTTTTTTACTTTTTTATTTTTTTTTCAAAGAAAAATGAACTGAAATAAATAAAAAAAAATTAAAAAAAACAAGTTCGAAAAAGTTAATCAACCAAATCTGGAAAAACCCTTTAAATCCAATTCCACCACACATTCTATAATTTTTTTGATCTTGATCTAAAAGAATATTCCAAATACAAAATTGTTTCGACACACAACTTTTTACCACCTTTTCCACAATCTGTAAACCCAAAAAGTTTTGTAAAGTGTCCATAAAAAGTTTTCAGACAACTTTAAAAGAATTAGTTTTGAGAATTTTAATTCATATCTTCTTTTTAATTTCAACTCTTTTTGTAAATGACTTATTTTTTATTGATTTTTTTTAATGGTTTGAGTTTTACCATTTCTTATTGTTATCAGATCTAACTTGCCTAAACTTTTTCCAGAAACCTTTCTTTTCTTTCTACATTTTTTTTTTTTTTAAACCAAAATTATTACAATTCCAATTTTTCAAAAGACTTTTATCCATAAAAAATAGAGACAAAAAGGAAAAAAAAACTAATATTATGTTGCAGTGTTCTCTGAAAATAATCGTTGTGTTCAGATTTTTCGTTTTTTTCTCTTCTTTTTTCTTACTGAATGGAATATTATCCACCATAGATTTCAATAAGAGTTAAATATGCTTATTATACACACAGAGATTCCTTTTAAAGTTTAATTTTGATTTCTATATCTCTCTAAAAAATATTTTTCTTTTTCTCTAAAAAATATTTCCCAAAATCTTCTCTTTTTATTCTGAAAGATGAAAATATCCAAAAAAAAAAAACAATTAAAAATAATCTATTTCTTGAATTATTTCTCTTTAACGACTACGTTCGCAATTCAAATTTCTGATTAACGCTGTTTAAAGAAGGTTTGATGGTTGATAATTCTCACAAATATTTAATCAGTGAGATCTAAGTCGGAAAAAATGAAATTTTTTACTAAAAAATGTCAAAATTTGTGTGATTTCTGTGATTTCTGTCGTTTCTAAAAATGACAAATAAGGTTGGGAAAAATCAACTTTTTGAGAAAATTTCCTTTAGAACAATTTTTAGAACCCTTACACATTGTTGTGAATTTTAAATGATTTTTTTCTGGTTTCTGAGACAAGCTGAGAGGGTTCTAAAAATTGTTTTCAAATATTCAAATTGAGAAAAGTGAATTTTTTTGATGACAGGTTCTTTATTATTTCCAAACAAAGTCGAAATTGTTAAAACACTATTAATTACTTTGATATTATATTAAAGCCACTAATATTCTCATTTTCAAATAAAAAGAAAGATCATTTTTTCTTTCAATCAACCGAAACAATAATTTGTTTTTTAAAAAAAAAAAAAACTGACTAATTTTTGCAAATTTAATTCCCAAAAGATCATTTCATCCAAAATTCTTCAAAACCTTTACCACACATCCCCAACCCAATTTCTCTTGATACAACAAATTGGGTTTTGAGAGAAACAATCCAATCAAAAAAAATTAATAAAAAAAGAACTAAAAAATGCCAAGCGTTTGACATGGATTATTTTGTTCCACAATCAATTCGAGGAGACACTACCCTCTTAGTCATGGCTGGGGAGATTTAATTCAAGGAAAAACAAAAAGAACCAAAAAAAAAAATAAGAAAAAATCACTACCCCTTTGTAATAATTCATACAGTCGTTCCATCCCTACCATAAAAATTTAAAATAACCTGAAATTGATTTTCTATTCTGAAATTTTATTTTGTACAACAAACGGTAAAAGGATTATGAAAGATGATCATAAACTATAAAATTTATAATACAAGATTAAAAAATTTTTTGGTTTTGGAAATTGACAAACAAATTCAGAAAAACACTTAAATTAATGTGGATCTTCAATTTCCAAAACTATTAAAATCCCAGCTTTTTACAATTTAAAAACAAAGATCGAAAAATACTTTCAAGTTTCTGTGATTTCCATGCTTTCTAATGATTTTTTATGCTGTGATTTCTGTGATTTCTGTGATTTTAATTCTTGTCAAAATTTAATTTTTTTTCTTTGGTTTTTACAAAAAAAAATAACTCTAATGATGTAAAAGAAGCTGAAAATTTTATCTTATGATTGGAATTGAATTTTCGATTTCAAAAAACACAATTTTATAATAGACAACCAATTTCTATGTCTTATAAATTTTCACAGAAGAGTTGAAACTGCTATATGGTTTGTGGAGACAATGTAACAATTCAACGTAACTCAATGATTAAAAATCATTGGCAATACGATCATTTAGATTTAAAGTTGGCAATTGAGAAGTGTTTTTAAGGTTAAAAAACCGTGTTTATTTTAATTTTTTTATTTTCACCTTCCTTTAACAAAGGTGTTCGAGTTCACGTATCTCAAAATTTCTTGGTGAATTTTTCATAAAAAAAAATTACATAAAATGATTTTTTGATTCAAATTGGAGAATATTTTAAAGATCATTCCTTTACATTTTCAATGAGATTGGACCAAATTGTGTTGAGACAAATTGGTAAATTGCAAACGTAGTCCTTAAACAATCAAATTTTTTAAATTTTAGAAATCAAAAGCAATAAATAAAAACTGTAAAAAAAAATTTTCAAAAACAAACATAAAAGTTATTATTATTCAACAAATTACCCTTTTACTTAAGTTAAAATAAAAGTTTGACCAGTAAAATAAAAAAAAATCTATTAATTTCCAATGAAAAATTTAATTTTTTGTTAATAATACCTTATGGAGAAGAAAAGGCAAAACTCAAATATTTTTCTCTGTTTTTATTCTTCATTCCTTATTTTTTTTCAATTTCTTTATTCAAAATTTTATTCATATTCATATCTATATTTCAATATTTATGATTTATTTCTATTTCTTTCTTTTCTTTCAATCTTTATTATCTATTTCTCAATCAATTTTTTGATAAATTTATTCCAAAAAGACACCGATTTGAATCTCTGTGACAAACACAAGAAAGAATTATCCTTATATTGTAAAGATGAAAATGAATTAATTTGCACTGAATGCTATGAGGCTTGCAGAATGAATAATCATTCAATATTGGGATTAAGTGAATATTCAAACGAAGTATCAGAAAAACTCAAAATAATTTTAAATAAAATCCAAAAAGCTGAAATCCAAAGTAATGAAACAATGAAAAGATCGTTTGAAAATCAAAAAAAAATAAAAAAAGAAATACAAGAGCTTGCAACTTTAATTGAAAACCAATCAGATTTAATGATCCAAAAAATCCAAAAATCAAAAATAAATCATCTAAATTTATTAAAGAAATTTGGAATAATGTCAAATACAATATTTAATAAACTTGTGAACGAAAATTTAGTCAAACAGAAAAAGAGAACTGAAAATAGAAACCAAATAAAAAAACTCGAAAGGTTGAAAAAAGATGAAAAAACAATCAAATTAATTCGGGAATCAAAGGAAATAATTGAAAAAGATGAAGAAGAGAGGGAAAAGGAAAGAAAAAAAGAACAACAGAGGAAATTAGAAGAATACAGAGAAAAAAGGGGAAAAGAAACAGAAGAGATACGTAGATTGAATCAAAGGAAAAAAAGGGAAGAGGAAATTAGAAGAATGCAGATGGAAAAGGGAAAGAGAGATAGGATACATAGATTGAATCAAAGGAAAAACTGGGAAGAGCGAAAGAGAAGAATACAGATGGAAAAGAAAAACAGAGATAGGATACAAAGATTGAATCAAAGGGAAAGAAATGGAAGAAGAAATGTAAATACAGAGATCGAAAAAGAAGAAACACATAGATTGAATCAAAGGGAAAGAAATGGAAGAAGAAATAGAAATACAGAGAAGAAAAAAGAAAATGAAGAAACATTTGATCCACAAATGAATTCGCAAAATCAAATAAAATTAAAAAATGAAAATAAAACAGCTTGGAAACCACATATGTTAGAAAATGGAAGGATATGTGGGAAAAAAATATATTCGAGCGGAAAACACCAAATAAACATTAAAATAGACCAATTCTCAAAAAAAAACCAGCTCCGTTTAGGGGTAATCAAAACTGAAGAGAGGAAATTTTTCATCACCTTTTACCACGCTAAAAATATATATTATATTGAAAATTATTGGAATTGGAAGTTAAAACAACTCCATACCTGTAGACTGAAAATGGTAAATGGAAAACTTACTCGCAGGAGACCAGAAAAAATTCATTTAAAAAAAAATGACATATTAAGAATCTTCCTCGATATGGACCAAAAAACAATCAATTTCAAAATAAATGGAAAAAATATAGGAGGATGGGGAAATTTACCCGAAAAAGTGAATTTTTTTGCCTATTTGCATAATAACGAAGGAGAAGAAGTAAACCAAATTACTTTGATTTAAACTAGATTAAGAATAATTTTTTTTTATTCGTATACTTGTACACGCGTACACGCGCGCGACCCCCCTCCAAAATTTGATCAAAATCCTTGTCGACTAAATACCTGGAGTTTCATTACTAGAATTAAGCACATTCCATATGAGAATTGTTCATTTTTCCAACACGATCTCCTGCTCTTTTTTAATCCAAAGATTAAAAATAATCAATTAAACGATTCAAAAGTTATCAAATGTAGATGATCCACTCAGCCTACATTAGATACATTACAGAGGATTCTTTTTGATCAAAAACTTTGAAATGAAGGGGGAACCATATTAATTGTTCCAAAAAAAGCGTAATATAATTAAAAAATCTTCTTTTTATTATATATTATTAAAGGATATTCTTTTTTAATTATCAAAAACAAAAAAAAAATCAAAATAAAAAAAGAGCTTGATTGATCTATTTTTTATTTTTAAATTGTAATTTTAAAGAAAAAGAGAGAAAGTTAGGAAGTGGCTGAATTAGTTTAAAGAAAGATTGAAATGGTAAAAAGAGAAGTTTAAATCACTATTTGAAATATATAAAGAATTTTAAAGAGATAGATTAAAAATAATTTAGTAAAAATAACAAATTAATTTTACACAAGCTCCTCTTTCTATTTTATAGAATAAGATTAGAAAAAAATTAAAAAAAAAGGAAAATTTAGAAGAAAAAAAAATTAAAATTAAATATAAAATTAAGATTATTGACGCTATCCTGAAAAAATCTATAAGAAAAATTATTAATTTTCATCAAATGTAAAAAATAAAAATCAAAAAAAAAATTAATCTATCTAATAAACTTAAAATAAATTAATCTTTTAGAAATAATATATGTCCTTAATAAAATTAAGCACTATTTTTTTCTGATTAATATTTTTCGAAATCTAACCTTATAGATTAATTCAATTAAACACTGTGATAATTTTTTTTAGAATAAAAACACTCTCAACTTTTGAATATCGAAAATATTTTTTGGAATTACTGTGCACTTTTTTATTTTTTTTTGAAAAATTGGGGTTGAGAAAAGTTTGAAATCAAAGAATAAGTTAATATATTCAATTAGAATGCTTTTCCAGAAAGTCTATCCTTTTAGTTTAACTTTTTTTTTATTTTACGATTTAAAACTAAAAAAAAAATTTGAGGACCAAATTAGTACCTTTTGTGAAAAGAAAATTGCCATAATTTAGAATTTGTTTTTGTAAATGAGTTAAAACAAGATAGTGAATCTAAAAATATACATAATTTCAAGTTTGAATTCAATGATTTTGGCAAAAAATGTTTTCAAGAAAAAGCTAAATTGAAACTTTATTTATTTTTATTTTATCATTTAGTTTTTAAAATTTTTCTTAATGGAAAGTATTTGATCAGTTTTTCATTTTTAGTGTTTTTTGGGTCATAGGGACATATTAATCAGAAGAAGAAGAAAAAAAACAATTTTCAAGTAACAATTTAAATTTTGTAAACAAATTTTTTTTTTTTTTTTATTAAGGTAGTACACAAGAGTAAATATGAATGTTGTAAAAAAATTGAGTTTTTACAATTTTAGAGATAAATATAGAGTTCCTTTCATTTATCCTAATTTTGGTAATAGTAAATATAATATCTGATTATCTTAATAAACTAAGAACAATTTTAATCAAAAAATCATTTGGCAAATACAAAAAATCTTTTGAATTTAAAAAAAAAATTTCAAACAAAGTATTGGTATTCGCTAAACGATTTTATATTGAAAATACATTTGAGATCAAAAATCAAAACGGGTATTTTGTTTACTATTATCAAAATTTGGATAAATACATTGAACTCTTTATTTATCTCTAAAATTGAAAATACTCTATTTTTTACAACATTCCTTATTTGCATTTGTGTAGTTACACAAATGGAAATATTATAACTTGATTATGAAAATTTTTTTGTGCAAATACATACTAAAAAACTTTTTTTGAGTGGTACAGGATATTGAAACTTTGAAACCAAAACATCACTCTATACTCTGTTAAAAAAAAAAAGGGTAACCAAAGTCCATAAGTGTTAACTCTTTAATTTTTGATAATTCTTTGAATATGTATTTTTTTATTTTAATTATTGGTTTTATTAAAATATATTTTGAATCTAGAAATGTGTTTACAGTCAGTTCCACTTTTAAGGCACAAACTTTCAACAAAATTTAAGGCACAAAAAAATCTCAAATTAAAGCACAAAATTTGGAATTTTATATTTTACAATTTATTTTACGAGAATCTGAATCTTGTGCCTTAAATTTGAGATTTTTTTATACCTTAAATTTTATTGAAAGTTTATGCCTTAAAAGTGGAACTGACTGTATAATGAGAATTATTGAAATTAAACAATAGAGTAAAATAAAAAATAGACCTGAAAAGGTATGTTTTTTTAACAAATCTTTATCTTCTTGAATACCAAAACAGAATGATCACCTCACCGAAATGATAATTTGTCGAAATCAAGAAAAAAAAACATTTTTTTTCTTCCAAAGTGTATTTTCGACGTTATTTTTAATATCTTCTTAGTTTCTATGAAACATAATAAGGAATTACCTTGAAAATCTTGCCACATTGCTATGTTTTATTTTTGTTCACAATAAAAATAGTTTATTATTATTTTGCTTTCGAAATTCTTTTTTCAAATATTTTTACCAAACTATATAAAAACAAATAATAGTTATTTAAAAAATTAAAGAAAACAGATTTGAATTCCCTGAATCAAACAACCGGCTACAAAAGATCCAACCCATATAATAAAAAAATTTAGGAAAAATTTCAATCAGATTTCAGTATTTATTTTGAGTTTTCAATTTAATTAAAAATAGATAAGTATCAAACCAAGTAAATACATCACTATAAAAATATATTTTTGAAGAAGTTTTTAAAAGGGTATTCTATTTTTCAGAATTAAAACTAGAATTAGATGAATTAAATGAAAATTGAATTTTTTAGATTCATTTTTGGAATTCTTGAAAATTTAGACAGTAATTTGTTAATCAAAATTTTTCAAAATAATTAGTTTTTTTTTTTTTGTTATTAAGAATTAAAAAATAAATATAAGTTAAGAATGGGATTAAAATATTTCAATTGTAAAAGATAATATCAATAAATATTTTTTTTTTTTCATTGAATATTAATATAAAATTGATCTTATAGATCAACAAGTAAATGACCTTCATCAAAATACATGATTAGATTAACAATACGATCTAAATATTTATATCAAAAATTGAATAAAAAATTTTTAATCACGTTAAAAAAATTAATTTGTAAAATTAAACAGATATTGGTTTTAAATCCCTTTTTATGGTCCAATAATTCTTAATGTAAATATTTTAAAAAAAAAAAAACAAAAAAGACCAACAAACAATTTTTATATTAAGGAAATTAATATTTACTATATTTAATAAATTTTGAAATTCGTAGATAATTAAAAATGTTGTTATCAAATAACTCTTAAAAAACATTTGATTTAAAATTTCTTTTCGAAATCAAATATTCAAATCAAGATCACAAGATATTTTTTAATAGAAGTTATCTTCATAATCTTATCTTTAAGATAGGACCAAAACAAAAAGAAATAATTAAAATTATTCAAAAAGGAATAATAAAAATCACAATTACAAAATTATTATTTTAGAATATTTTTATTCTAACAGATATTGAGATAAAGAAACAAATAAAAGATATCAATTATAAAATTTTAAAAATTTTTTCCAAAGAAATTTAATAATAGAACAAAGAATATTGACCCTATATTAATCAATTTAAAAAATAAAGTCCTTAAAAAAAATAAAAAATATTTACCAAACCATCTGCTATAAAGTAACCCTTTTAAATAATGATTATAAAATATATAATAATAAAATAAAAATAATAAAATACTAAAACTTTTGAATTAGCAACTTATAGTAAAATATTATTTTTAAAAACAGAATCATACTACTTCTTATATACAAAACAGAATTTAAATTCAAAAATATGATAATATAAATTAATAAATTGAAGTTTAAATTCAACAATAAATTCATAAAAATAATATTTCCTTTTTCTTGAAAATCAAATAAAAGTTAATTAATGAATTAATAATAAAATTAAAATATATTTAGAAAATCCAAAGCTTCTGAAAAAAAGAAATTTATAATTACATAATTATAATGAATTGTTAAATTTTAAAATTTGAAATGTTGTTAAATTTTATTTAATTTAATAAATAAAAAGAAAATTTTGGATATTTTCATTTTATTTCTAAAAATTAAAAAAAATCTAGGCACTCTACAACACGCTTTGTGAGTTTTCAAACATTTACAAGAGTAGAGTATAACCAGAGATTTTATTCGATTCTTTTGAATTATGGAAAAGTGCAATTAGGTTTTTTGACTCTTTTCTTTTGATATAAAAAGAAAATTTACAAAATTTTCGGATTACTCAAAAATAATAAAAAAAAAAAAAAAAAAAAAAAAACATAGGTACTCTATGGACTACACAACACTCTAAGGCACTTGATGGCACTTGTTGGCACCATACCAACACTTTCATTGGTTTTTTTTAATATTTGTTTTAAATTTATCTGGAATATTATTTTTCTTCTATAATAAAAAAATGAAATTGTCCCAACTAGTAAAAAGATAAACTAAATTGCATAATAAATGGTACATGTTACATTTAAATAATGCAATGCTTTTGTATTTTTTGGAATTCCTCCCACAATGAAAAGTTTGCAAAGAATTCATTTTTTCTCTTTTTTATTTTTTTGATAGTGTTTTGTTAAAATGGAAAATGAAAATGAAAAATTGGAAAGAAGTAACAGATGAATTAATGAAAAAAATTGGTTTAAAATATGAAAAAGAGATTAGATTTAGTTATTCAAATGGAAGGAGAATCGATAAATCGGCTTTACTAATTTTTTAAATTTTCTATTTTTTATGTAATGCTTCTTTAAAAATAAATTTCCCAATTGTTTTCACCTGTTTTTTTTTATTTCTTTTTCTTTTATTTTTATTCAAAATATAAACACATCTTGAGTATAGTATTGAATATTAAAATCTAAATTTTTATATTATAATAGATAACTTCAATTATTAAAAATATTTTTATTTAAAATTTGATTTTTAATGGACCAATGTTATGAAAGGGGATTTAGATTGATATTTCAAAATAAATTAAAAGAAAATATTTTTAATGAAATAATTTAGGATAAAGCTGTAATAGTTTCAAAATATTTTGATTAATAATCATGAAATCAATCTTTTTAGACTTAACTTTCTTAAGGAAATTTAAGTTTAAGGGTAACTAGAGTATAATTTACACTTCTTTTTTAATAATAAAAAAAAAAATAGAAATTTAATGTTAACTTTGATATGATTCAAACTAAATTTTCTATTTGATCATAATTACAATTTTTTTTATATTATCATTATTAAGTGATAGTATATTATCATTAGTAAGTGATAATAAAAATTGTTATTCTTTAACAAAATTTCTAAAAAAAAGTTTAGAAATTAGGTGAGTGCAGTAGAGTGCCTAGCTTTACGAGGATTCAAAAGAATAGAAAAAATCAAAGATTTTGCTCAATTCTTTTCAATTCTGGAAAAGCTAACGGCGGTTTTTTTTTAATTTAGGAAATTAAAAGAAAATTTCATCAATTTTCTTTTTATTTCTCAAATTAAAAAAACCTAACGGCACACAGGAGAAAAGCAATTTTCTCTCTTCAAAAATAAAAAAAAAATAAAAATAAATACAATTTTTTATAGACAAGCAATTTGTATGTCTTATAAATATTCAAGAAGGCTGAAATAGCTGTGGAAAAAACAAAAATAAAAAAAAAATTAACTTTATTTTGAGTCGAATTTCAAAATCAAGAAAAGAATGGATCATTTACTTTTATAAAATTGAAATTCAAGAACAATTATTTAAAAAATTTAAAAAATTAATTAAATTTTATTTTTTAAAATCAAAGGTTGTTCTCAGAAACATAACGTTTCATTCCACTCAAAAAAAGAAGTGTAGCAAAAAAAAAAAAGATTCAATGAAAAAATATAGGGAAAAACTTTCCAAAAATGTTAAAAAAAAAAAAAAACGCTATAATAATAAAACCAGTTAATGTGTTTGACAAACTAACGTTACATTATTTAAAGGGTTTGAATTAAATCTTTTTTTTTTTTTTATATGATTGGAGAATTATTTAATATCATTCTTTAGTGTTCGCTTTCGAGAATATTTTTTTTTTTAATGACAATGAAGGGTTTTCCTTTTGGAATTATTTCACCACCACCAATTTGATTAACAAGTTCTGCGAGACAGAAATAAAAGCAAGTAAAAGCAATAAATAAAAGACCAACACCAGCAGCTGTGGCACCATAAAATCCAAGTAATTCAAAGAAAATGATTCCTAATGTGATTTGGATGAATAGCATTGCAAAGAATAAGGCTTTGTTGAGGGTAAGTGCAGCAAGGGTTGGGGCAATGTTGAAAATAAAGTAACCGAAAATTGCCATTGCTGTATGTTGTGCTCCGCCTTCCATTGCTTCTTCGTCACCGTGTCTCGAGAGGTAATGTCCAAATCCATTTGCGATCCAGAAAAATCCATACATCTAAAAAAAAAAAAAACACAAGACAAAAAAAAAGAGCACAGAGTAATTAGTTTCAATAAAGGAATTGTTCGTTGGTGAAATAGAGGGAGCGATCCAGAAAATTCAAAAATAAGCAAAAAAAAAAAAAAAAAAAAGGAAGTTGGTCACAAAGAGTTTTTTTTTTTCATTTTGTATTGTTTATAGTCATCACAAAAGAAGGGTATTATATTTTTGTAACCTTTAAATTCAAGTGCCTTTTAATTTTGTATTTGAAACAAAAGGTGAAAAACTGAAAGAAGAAAAAAAAAAAGAAAAAAAAAATAACAAACAGTAAAAACTGTTGCTCCAAAAAGATTTTTTCTAAAAGCATCAATAATTCCAGGAATGACTTGCATAGCACCGAGCAAAAAGATAATCCAAGGAATGGTAAGTGCTAAAGATTGTTTTTATTTGTTTTTTAAATTTTGTTTTTTCAGTAATTAATTAAAAAAGGATTAAATAAGAAAAAGGGGAGAGGCAAATAAGATTAAAGAGAAAAAGAAAAAGAAAAAGAAAAAGAAAAAGAAAAAGAAAAAGAAAAAGAAATAGAAAAAGAAAAGAACACAAATTATAATTACCATGTGAGACGGGTGTTATTCCTAAGTCATGAAAAGCTAACACTAAACAACCAATACCAAGAGCCATTACACCAGTTGCAGAAGGATCACAAAGATTGGTTGGTTTTTGGGTGATTGTGATATTTGTTAGCTTTGGGAATCGAAGCTTTGTTGTTGGGATAACAATTTGTTGTGCATTGGCATCAATGTCTTGAGTGTCAGTTTCAATTTCTTGGTTTTTGTTTAGTAAATTTTGTTCGGACATAACTAAATGATTGGTTTGATGAATCAAAATTTGGGACTTTGATGAATAGTGAAAAAAATGAAAAAATAAATAATGTTCTATTAATTAAGTAATCTTTGTTATCAGAGGGAACACGTTGAATAGAATTTTTATAATATAGCTTCTGAATGGAATTAACTATGCTCTGATAATAGGAATAAGAACTTTTTTAGTAAAAAGAGATTTGGAAACTCAGATCTGGTTAATTATTGTTGTTTTTTAAAAGCAAATTTTATTGATTATTATATTTTTTGTTTCCATGACTTTTCTTTTTGATATCATTTTGATAAAGTTTACTCTTGTGGTTTTTTCTTTACATTCTTTTCACTTATATATCCCCAAGTGTATAAAAATTCACACATCCTTGAGAAAAATTTATAAAATCACATAGCCACAAAAGGAAATATGAATGTTGTAAAAAATAGAGTTTTTACAATTTTAGATAAATAAAGAGTTTCATGTAATTACCCAAAATTGTACAATATTAAATGAAACCTCAGTTTTGATTTTTAGGCTCAAAGGGATTTTAAATATAAAATCGTTCTGCGAATACCAATACTTTTGTTTGAAAAATCTCCATGATCAAAAAATAAATTACAGGAGGGAAAAAAAACAGTAAACAAAATTAATCACAGACAAGATTTTTAATTGAGAATATTAGGAAAATAGTTTTATAATTGAATATATTATCGGAATCACATCCTTTTCCCCTTATAAAAAAAGTTTTTTATAGCATGTTTTAAACGTGTTGTAAAGGTGTTGGAAAAGTTTAAAATGTTATAAATTTTTATAATAAAAACTTTCATAACATAAATGTTTGTTATAAAATGTGTTATAAAAATTGTAACCTGTTATAATTTTGTTATAAGAATATTTTTTAAAAAAAATATTAAAAAAATCATCATTTAAAAGGAAATTTCGTTATGGAAATTAAGTTATAGAGATGTTATAAAAAAATTTTTTTTATTAGGTTCATAAATAACATAATTTTATATGATCTGAGTATTAAACCTCCCTAAATTTCTTTATAGTGGATGTACATCTAATACTCTATTAATTATTTGGTAGCCTAAGAAGATCAACTTTATTTTGAAAAACTAGAGTATATCATTGAGGTTTAAGGGAATAATCTCTATTAAATTTTTTTACCTAAATTTAAAAGAGATTGAGAAAAATTTTTGCCAATTACTTCCATTTGAAAACACCTGTTTATTTTCAATATTAAACATATTTCTAGATAGTAATCCTAATTTAGAAATTGGTCAAAAAAAAAAAATAATAGAGACTAGCCCCTTAAAAGATTTTGGAAAATGATAATTTTTATTTTTGTTTTTTGATTGATTGGATGGTTTTTTGAACTTGTATAATATCATTAACCATCATTCTAAAAAGTAGGTGAGTTATAATTTTTACAATTTTTGACTCTAAAAAAAAGTGAATTTGATTTTAAATAAAAAAAATTACTTAAAAAATTTCTTAATATTCACAATTAAAAATCTTATCAGGATTATTTTTAAGTCAGATATTTTTTTAACTGCTATACTCCTGAACAAACACTTCTTTTAAATAGTAATTCATAAAATAACTTTATTCGGTATTGAAAAGGTAAAAAGTTTTTAGTATTTTATCTTTTTTTTTTTTTTACAGCTTGAAATTAAATTTGCTTTGAAAATTCTTGGTTAACCCAATAAACTATTTTTTGTCAATTAAAAAATGAAAATTTTCAGTTCAGTTCCCTAAATAATTTTTATTGTTTTAAAGTTGAAGAAAATCCAAAGATCTTGATAAAATCTTTAGAAATGAAACTTTTGGACATTTAATTAAACTTCCTTCTTGAATGAACTATAAGACAAACTTTTTACTAGGTTAATTTTATTGTAACAGTAATATTTAATATACATTTTCGAAATTGAAATAAAATTTTTCATTTATTATTTGGAAAATAACTGTAATCATAAGATTTTTATCATAAAAAGCACAAAAATAAAAAAAGGGACATAAATAACGATTTTTTTGTTGGGATCTTGATTGTGGAAAGAAACAAAAGGAAAAAAAAAAAACTATATGAAAATTATTTTGAATATATTTGAAAAAAACAATGTATTTGTAGTTTATCTTAGTGCTTTTCTTTATCAGTTAAAAAATAAAAAATTTGATTTCAAGTTCCTTCAGTACTATAAAAAACACCTTCAGTGATATATGTGTCAAATAATTGTTTAATTATACTCTTGAGATCCCGAGGAACTAATAAATTTCAATTTTTTTCAGAATTTGATAATTGAGCGTAATACAATTTTTAATAGTAAGCTAGTGGTATAAACAACGACCCCTTTTCTTCAAGGACAAGAGTTGACATCCAGTTACATTAAGAAACCTTTTGAAAATCAGTTCTTATTAAAAATGGTTGGGTTGTGAAAATTTTCTACAACTTTTCAAATAAGAATCTTATTATTTAAAATTTTTAAATTCCTAAAAAAATTATGAAATTTATTAGTTTTTCGGGATCTAAAGAGTATAATTCAACAATTATTTGACCATTATGTCCCCAAAGTGACTTTTTTTAAAATAGTTGTTAAATATTTTGTTGAATCCAAAAGATATAAGGTAAAAAATAAATAGAACCCAATATCTTCAAATACCTAGTCTTTAGTAAATTATATTTCAATCCAATTTGTTATATTATCAAATATGTGTGATACTGAATTAGATTTCCGGGGGTAGAAATTAATAAATAATTAAACCAATCAAAAAATGACAAATTCAGAATTTTTCTGGTCTATCAAGTTGACAAAACACCAAAATATATTTTCACAATCAAAAAGAAATGGCATATTTTTTGAAACAAAAAAGATACCCAATTGAAGATATAAATGATAATTTTAATTTAGATAATTCATTTTTTTTTTGGGACAATAACATTTAAATTTGAAAAAAATATTATATAGAAATTTCTTTGATATATATATTTTAAAATAAATTCTTGGAGGTAATAAGAAATAAATTTAAATCCTGATTTATTGCTTCTATTGGTTTTAAAAAGCTGAGCCAGCAAAAGGAATAAAAAGTACAAATAACAAAAATATAAAATCTTTACCATTCAAAAGGGAAAGTTTTAGAGATAAGATACATCACATTCTATAAGTCTAATCCAAGTTTATTCTCAAATTTTTTTTTCAATTTTCAAATCTGATCATTTTTTCTAATTTAACCAAATTATATTTTCTTTTTCAAAATATTTTTTTGTTTTTTTATTCTTTCCTTTTCTTAAATAAGTTAATTAGTTAAAAAAACAATTAAAAAATCCAAATTAACTTTAAGAAAAATGAGGTGTTGTAATTTCCTTTAAAATTAATACATTAACTTTATAAGAATATTATTCTCAAAAAAATTTATTTTCCTAAGAAATTGCTAAATTTTACTCGATACATTCCAATTAATGGTGTCCTAAAAATTTTTTAATCACTTTTATTTTTTTTCAAAAATTTCTAGTTTGTTAAGGCATTGTTTAACTATTATCAGTTCTAATACGAACTTTATGTTTTCTCTTAATTTGAAGCAATTTTAATTTGTTGATTCTTTAAAAAAATAGTTAATTTTTCATTTTTTGGCTGTTCACTTTTGAGTGAAATGGGGTTTAGTGATATGAGCCTTTAGTCTCATGTTTCAAAAAAAAAAAAAAATGTACTTATTTCTCTTAATTCCGAATAACATCTCTAATTTAATATACAAGAGTATATACTAGTTTAAATAAAATTGTAAGGTTAATATCATAAAATTTGAAATTCAATTTGCATAAAAAATGGAATTTGTAAAATATTTTTCTATTGCTAATATTTGTTGTGTTTTATATAAAAAAATTATTTTTGAAAAAATTAACTCTCTTTTTGAGAAAACTTTCAAATTTGATTTACGATATTGAGAATGTCCTTCTCGAAATAATAGAACTTCATCTAACATTTATTATTTTTTAGTATTTTTATATTCTTGACTTGTTTAATAATACAATTACATTCTAGTCCTAAACCTCGTTGAAGAATAAAAGCCAACAAAAACAAATATAGAAACACAGAAAATTGAAAATTTGTTTATAAAATATCCAAGACAGACTTCTTAAACTAGTGATAATAATTACAACATTTAGTTCTTTTTTCTATAGGGTACCTGTACATTGAACAATCTGTTCCAAATTAATTATTTTTCCACTTTCTTTTTCTTTGAAAAATTTACAATTTATAACTTAAATATTTTCCATTTTGAGATTTAATTTGATTTTATGACATTAATATTCTCCTTAAACTCATTTTACAATTATTTGAAGAAATGTACTTCTTCTTTTTTCTTATTTTCTAATGATAAAAGTGAATCCTTAAAATCACTCCCTGTTTGCTGTTCAGTTTTTTTCAATTCGAGAAATAAAAAGAAAATTCAAGAAATTTACTATTAATTTCAGAAATTATAAAGACAGTGGTACCTTCGAAAATTTAAAGAATTGAGTAAAATCTATAAGTTTCTTTCTATCCTTTCAAATACAAAAAAAACAAGCACTTCACTTTTCTTGAGTTTTCTGTTTATTTGTAAAATCAATATATTTAATCGATAAATTAAAAATCAAAGAAAATTCTTATTAGGTTTTCCGAAATGTGAAAGAACGGAGTAAAATTTTTGATTTAATACAATTCTTCTATATTCTGGAAAATTGAAAGGGTGTATGATTTTAATTTTTGAAATATACAGTCAGTTTCACTTTTAAGGCACAAACTTTCAACGAAATTTAAGGCACAATAAAAATCTCAAATTAAGGCACAAAATTCAAATTCTAGTAAAAATAAATTGTAAAATAAAAAATTCCAAATTTTGTGCCTTAATTTGAGATTTTTTTGTGCCTTAAATTTCGTTGAAAGTTTGTGCCTTAAACGTGAAACTGACTGTAATATAATTTTATTTTTTTTTGTTTTATTTGAGAAATTTAAAAAAAAACTAACAATACTTTTCCAGAATTCAAACGAATAGGGGAAAATCAAAGATTTTACTCCGTTCTTTCACATTTCGGAAAACCTAATAAGAATTTTCTTTGATTTTTAATTTATCGATTAAATATATTGATTTTACAAATAAACAGAAAACTCAAGAAAAGTGAAGTGTTTGTTTTTTTTTTGTATTTGAAAGGATAGAAAGAAACTGATAGATTTTACTCAATTCTTTAAATTTTGGAAAGTACCACTGTCTTTATAATTTCTGAAATTAATAGTAAATTTCTTAAATTTTCTTTTTATTTCTAAAATAAAAAAAAACTAATCGAAAAAAGAGGAAATTAACCCCCCACCTCCTAAAAATGAAAAAAAAAAAAAAGATTTAATTTTTTGACTGATAATTAATTGCAAAAAATCGGGTCTGTTAAAAATGATAACTCAATTCTCTAAAGTTAATAAAAGAATTTTATAAACCAGTTTAAATGTATCCTTTAACAAAAAAGTATTCTTTTAATATATGTATTAAAAATTAATTAGAATTGCTTGCGCCTTAATAAAGAAAGTCAAAAATATTCCTTTGAAAATTAAAAAAAAAAAAGTTTTTTTCAAAATTTAATTTTTGTTTTATTTAATGAGTATTCTTCAAAATTTTAAAGATTCAGAGAATTTTTCCTCAAATTTTTCATTTGTTTAACCTGAACTTAAATAAATCTTTGATAGATCACATAATATTTCCAAATTCTAATCAAACGTTTGAAAATTTCTCAAATATAAATTAATTTTCAATTATTTAAAAATGGGGCTTTTAAGAAGACTTACTCAGGTGGTTGGAAATAACTGGAAAGAAAGTATTCTTTTTGTATAATTTTTACAAACTAAAACCCCCAAACTCCAATACAATAATTTTTAAATTTTCAAGGTTTGACTTGATTTGTTAAAAAAACAACAAATGTACTGAAAAAATAATGTAAGTTGATTAAAAAGATCAGGACAGTGAGTTTCACTAACCCTAAACACCTTCTTCTTGAATGATCTCATGTCTTTTATGAATTATAAAATACAGCTTTATCCGAAAAATCTTTTCTAATATACTTGATGGAGAGAAAATAAAAAACAAAGAACAACAAAAAGATCAATAAATTATCTTTTCCAAACACGAAATTAAATAATTTTTTTAGCTTGGAAAAATCGCCTTTCTTTATTAGTGTAAAAATAAATCTCCACTTTTTTTTTTACTCAAAAAAAAAAATTGATGTATATTTGAATTGATTTTACACCGAATACAAGAATAACGAGGTGTGTTCAAACAAGAAAAAACTTTTGTTTAAAAAATAAATTTTTGATCTCTACTTGATCATTTTTTTATTTGAATTTAAATTTTTTTATTTTTTTCAAAAACAATTCAACAAACTTACTAATATTTGGTATGAGCATAAAACCCCCAACCAAAAGAACAGAGAACTCCACCCCGCCACACTTCAATAAATTGATTTGGCCAAATTACCAAATTAATGGAAACAATAACTACAAAATCCCCAGAAGATTAAAATGTGGTTTTGATCAACACCCAAATTCTGTCTTAAAAATTGAAACAACCCCATTTCTTCAACACGGCTGTATGTTAGAAATTTTAAGAAGATCAAAAATCCATAACAAACAATTCAAAGAGAAACTGGTCGAAAAAGAAAATACTGTTGAAGAATTAACTGAAAAGCTAAAAAAAACACATCTCATAGTTGAAAAACTTTCACAAATTACAAACCAACAAGAACTGGAATCACCCCGATCAAACACTACAACAAGAAATCTGATTGACCAAGTGAATAAATGGGAGACGCAAACCAGATCTGATTCAAAAAAAAAAGTTATTCATGGTCTGAAAAGAAAAACATTTGAAAAGCAATTTCAACAGTTTAAAAAAGAGTACCATAGATTTTTAGAGGAGCTGACAAAAACCAAAACAGAAATTATCATTTTGAAATCTCAAAGCATAATTTAAATATAAATTTTGAACCAAAAACCATGAAATTCAATTAGCTTCTAAACAAAAAACCACTCAAATGATACACACAAAATTTGTTTGAGATTATGTACATATACTGATTTTATAATTAAAATCCCATATAGTTCTTTATTCTTCTTAATGATTGTCTTTAAGTAATTATTCAACAATTTCACTTTATTCTCGATATGTTTAATTTAAAAAAAATTATTTTGGAAAATTTTATAATGATAATTACAATTATGAAATTTTACAGACATTTTTTTTTTGCACTATTTTAAACCTGGCAATTATATATTAAATTTGTGTAAATATCTTTTGATTTATTATTTATTTTTAGATTTTAATTTTTTTTTTTTTTTTTTTTTTTTTTGAAGGATGAGGAACTTTTTTTGAAGAAAATAATTCCCTATATGGTTTGAAAATAAATATAACGAGATGTAAAAAAGAATTTTCTTTGAAAAAATTACAAATTGATAAAAAGAAAATCAAAAAAAAATAACCTGCTCGTGTTGGTAAATGCTATTTCAAAAAATTTGAATAGGAGTTTATGTTAAAAATAGTTAATTAGATTTTTAAAATAATATTATTTTCCAATTAATAAATGAAAATTTTTATTTCAATTTCCAAATTGAATATTACGTATTATTGCTACAATCAAATGACCATAGTAAAAATTTTGTCTAAGAATTCACTCAGGAAGTTTAATTTATTGTCTAAAAATATTATTTCTAAAAGATATGTTAAGATCTTTGGTTTTTCTTCGACTTATAAACAAGAAAAATATTTTGGAATGTGAATTAAAAATTTTCATTTTTTAATAAGAAAATAATAGTATTATTAATATATAAAAATTAACAGTCAAAATTTTCCACATAGATAAAATGGTTCAACCAACCACAATAATACTATTTCCTGATAATTGAAAATAATTTTGATTTTTTGAAAAATATGAAAATCATTTTTTGATCTTTTTAGTTTTTTGTTTTGATTTCATTATTTTGAATCACCTAACTTACTTTGTTAGATCGAAATATTTTTTACAAAAGATTGTTATTCGGTTAAAGTTGAGTTGTTCCAAATAGAAGAACTCCAATAAAATTGTTTATAGTATCTAATCTTTTAATTGATCAATATTCGTTAATAAAATTTAAACAAATTTAGCAATGTATTTTTTTTGTTTTGCTAGCTCCAAAATTTTTAAAATACAGATAATTTATTAGTATTAATAATTATTTATTTATTTTTTTGTGAGTACCGTAATTGATAAAAAAAGTGCTAACATTTCAATTAGTGAATGGCTCTAATTTCGTATTTCTTCAAGAATTGATTAAATAATATTTTTTTTCGAAAATCGAATTTAGGTATGTTAATAATTGAATTGGAGTTTATATATCTTCCCGGGGGGGGGGGTACTATCCGAAGTAACATTAAATACGACATCAGTTAACCCATGGGACTTCTTTAATGATATTCTAACCCCCCCCCCCCACTTAATAGGTGTTGAGTAAAAAAGTTTTTTGATAGTGTATTTTTTTTGAAATGAATATTAAATTTTACTTGATTATTCCAGGTATTTTATTGTTTAGTTGTGTTTTTTATTGTTTTTTGAAACTTGATTTTTCTCTCAATGAAACATTTTATTTGTGAAAAAATGTGTTTTAAAACTTTTGAAAAAATCAAATTTAAAAAAATATAGTGAATTTATTTTAAAAGTTTCTATATGGTGTTCAAAATGGTATAAAAGAATTTGATTAATTAGTACAATTATACCCATTGTTTTTTATTTTTTTGGATCACAAATAGTATAAATTCATAAAATAAATTGTCCAATTTTTAAGTTATTTCTTGTCTTGTCGCATAAAAAATAAACTCTTTCAAACCAGTATAAAGCATTAAAAAATAATTTACAAATGAAAAAAAAATGAGATCAGATTATTTATTAAAACAAAAGTTTTATAGGAATTTCAGCAAACAAGAGGGGTTAATAAACCCTCACTTAAATAATATATATATATAACAATAACAATTTTTTTTTTTTTTTTTTTTTTTTTTAATAAGATGCTTTACCAAATAACATCTAGATGATGAAAAGTATATAATATGCGTATATTGGAAATTGGTTGTGCTTTTTTTCCTTCAAAAAAAAGTACAAATTGTTTTTTAGTTTATGGATTTATTTTGATAAAACTGTTTTGAAATAAATTATATTATGTCTTGATTTTATAAGTATTACTATTTCGCGGGGTTTATATGGTTAAACTATTAACATATCCACCCACCAATATGATTTTATATGTAATCTAAAAAAGAAAAAGAAAATAACCCACTTTTTTGTAAATCAATCATTCAAGTATGTAAATATTGATAATCTTAGAATTATTCCAAAGATACAAGAAAAATAAGATTTTTAACTATGAAATAATATTTTAAAATAAAAAAAAATTAAATTGCATTCTTTTATTTGGATTTTTATTGCTCGGTTTAAAAGTAAACATTTTTTACAATCTTTTGGAAATGATATTTTTTTAAAGTGTTTATCCTTTTATAGATTTTTTTTGTCTCTAACAAAATAAAAAAATTTCTAAAATAAAATCCAATTAAAAAACTAAAAATAAAAAAATAACTTCGACCATAATCACAATTATTTTATAACATTTTGTAAATATTTTGCAAAGGTGTAATAGACCTTTATTATGGTTTTCAAATGTTATAAAATTTTTTTTACAAAAGTTATTATTATATTTGTAACATGTTATAAGTCTTATCTTAGTATATTTTTCAAAAAATATTGAAAAAATCATAATAGATAAGAAATTTTGTTATAAAAAAGTTATAAAGATGTTATATATATATATATATCTATTCTGGGATAGAACTTAAAAAATAATTTACATTTTTTTTTTTAAAACCCGAATATTTCATAATAAATTTCTCATTAATATTCCCCTTTTTGTAATTAAAAATATACATAGATCCATTTTCTTTTCCAAATTATTCAGGACTTTAATCAATCAAAAAAAGGAGATAAAATATAATTTTGAAAATTAAGACCTTATGAAAAGTGAAAAATCATACAATGTCTCAAAAAGTTGGATTCATTTATTAGAAAGCAGAATCGAATAAGTTATCATCTTTAAAAAATTTATATTAACATTTTTTTCATTTTCAAGATTTCAAACAAAAGTTTGGATATATGATTTAAACCAATTTTTTTAGAAAAGGGGTAAATTAAAATTTAAAAATTAAATAATATTATCATTTATTGATTTTGATTGAAAAAAATTCAAAATATTTTATATATTTACTCTTCTAATTTGAGACCTTTTTAAATCAGAAAATTTGAATCCAAACCAAATAAATCAATGTTTTATATTAAAATGTTTCTTTTTATCTACTAAGAAGCGAAATATGGAGATTGATTTGAATGATATTTATATACTAAATTAATACTTGGCAATATCCAAAATATAACAGAGGGTAATCTTTAAGACAAGTTTTTTTTTACTAAAAAAAAATAGTAAAATTTTTGATTCAGAATCAAGGTTTACAATCACTGAAATTTAGAAAAAGATTATCTTGTGTACGGTGTAGTTACTTGTTAATTTGGTTATTAGCTGATCGATCTTGTTCTTGTTATGGGTTATAAAAGTGGTCCAAAAAGATAATTTTTGACAATTTATTTTTAATTTTTCCGAAATCCTAATTAAAGAGTCCAAGATTAATAGATTGATAGGAATTTATGAATAAATTTTGATTTTTGTATTGTTAGAAGAAAATTTTGATTAATTTTTTTGTATTTAACTAAAAAAAAAAAAAATTATTTTAAAAGCTCCAAATAAACTAAACCTAATTTAAAATATCAAAGAAAAACCCAAAAATCACCACATTTTTTATAACTTACTTTTTAGTCAATTAATCTTGGTCTTTTATAATTTGGATTTTTGAAAAATTAAATAAATTGTTACAAATTATGTTTTTGGACCACTTTTAAAACCCATACCAAGAACAAGATCGATCAGCTAATAACCAAATTAACAAGTCATTACACCCTACACAAGATAATCTTTTTTTAAATTTCAGTGATTATAAACCTGAAGGGACTAGTCTCTATTATTTTTTTTTAACCAATTTCTAAATAAGGATTTATGATCTTGAGAAATATGTCTAATATGATAATAAATAGGGGTTCTTTTAAATCGAAGTAATTCTTAAAAAATTTTCTCAATCCCTAATAAGTTTAGATTGAAAAATTTAATAAAGACTAGTACTTAAGGTAAAACTTTACCGATTTAATAAATTTGTAACAAAATTCTTCGGAATTCTGATTTGTTCAATCTCTCTATTAGCATGATCTTTCTTAAAAAGAATTACAAATAAAGTTAAACGTGAAATTATATTTTCTACTGTGGAGCACTAATAATTGTACCATAAAAAGTTCTAAATTTTCATTCAACTTGCCAAAAAATCACATCCCTCGAATGAAAATAAATTCATCAAAAAACCCAATTCTCAAAGGATCAATTAATAATTTTAACGTATTTATGGAATTAAAAACTTGAAATTTAACAGTATTTCACAATCTTGTTTTGGAAAGCTGAATGGAAATTTCATTCAATTTATTGTACAACAAATAGTAAGTTGATAATATCTAATATTTGATTCAAAATAAAATTGTTTTTTTCAATTAATCTCTCAATTAATTTACATCTCATTCAGAACTTATTTCAATAATGTTGAAATATCTTATATTTTATTGAGTATGTTTTTTGAGAATTGGTTTTTTAAGAGGTTGTAAATTTATCAAAGTATAAGTTGAAAAAACAAAAAGAAAAGTTGATTATTCTTATTATTTGGATTACATTTATTGAAATCTCCAAATATTTTATCCTTAATTCATTTTGTAATTCCCAACCCAATTTCTGTAAAATACACTCTTCTTTTAAAGAATTTTAATTGTGATTTTTAAAAAGGGTAAATAAAAAATTTAAAGTTCGAAAAAACTAAAAGTGAAAGGTTATACATTGGTAAATTAAACAGAAAATACTATTAAAACCTTGGGTATTTTGTTTTTTTGAGTCCAGTTGTCCTTTAATCAAATTCTCATTTTTTCTTCAAATTGCCTTTCTCTTTTCAAAAATATCAATAACAAACAAAAAGTAACACAAAGACAAAATCCCAATTGGACTCTTACAAAATTAAAACTCAAATTAAAACAAAATAGCAAACCTTTCTTTATGTCTCAGTTATCTTCAATGCAACAAACAAAAAAAAATAAACAAAAAACACAAAATAAAGAAGGAGTAGAAGAAGAAAAAAAAAAAAACAAAAGCAAGAAAGGAACAAACTTTGGTGGAAAAAAATTATTAGAACTTCAAAATCTTCTTAAATTTGAAAAACTCGCTTTTGAAGCAGGTAAGTAACTTTTTAATATTTTTCTTTTTCGCTGATGCCTTTGAATATTTTGGCAATTTTCTTTTCATTTTGAAAAACAAAAACACTTGAAATTAATAATTTTTACTCCAAACAACGAGTCGTGGTACAAAAATTAAGGGCAACTTCAAAATATCCACGCCGTATTCCTCACCAACAAATTTTGTTTTTTAATTTTTCTTCAGTCAACAATTAACCTGATCAAGACACAACAATAAATAAAAACAAAACAAAAAAAAAAAAAAAATCAAAACATAACAAAAAAAAACAAAAAAAAACAAAAAGAACACAATTCTTTGGAAATAATCCGTGAAGAATTAGAGAATTTAAATTCAAAATTTCAAATTAGTCTTGTGGAGTCTATGAATATCAACAAACTAATGGTGGGGCTCAATTTAACAGAATTAGAGTATTTATTGAGATCTGTTGAAGATCTGAATAAATGGAAAGTCACCTTTTATAATTCATTTGATCAAATAATCTCTACACAGTTAAAAACCAAGTACCAAAACTTTCTCTACAATCTCTGCCAAAATGTCGATTTCTTGATCGATGCAATTTCAGCAACATTCACTTTGCTTTCTCCTCGTGAAATGGAAATTCTTACACACTCTACTATATTTGCGCTTTTTGGTCATTTGTCGAGCAATTTAGAAGAAAAGCATTTTTTAGATTTTCTGCTTCTTGCCATTGAAAAGGAATTCCAATCAAAAGTAGAGTCAAAGAATTTGCTCTCGCACAACAGAGCAATCGCCCGTGTTCTTTCTGCGTATACAAAGACCACACATACCTATAATTATGCAGTATCTGCTTTAAAATTCCCTATTCTTCAGGTTTTGCAAGATAATTCTCTTGATTTAGTAAGCCAACAACCATACTTTTTTCCCTTTCCTTTTTTCCTTTTTCCTTTTCCTTTTTCCTTTTTCCTTTTTCCTTTTTCCTTTCTCCTTTCCACCCCCTTCCTTTTCTTGGCTAAACAACACAACACAAAAAAACTTTTTCATATTTAAGGGATTTATATAATTAGTGCTTATTTTTTGAAGAATTAAAAACAGAACTAACATTTAATTAAAAATCTCTGTCACTTCAAAAAAATTATCTGAAAGAAATTGAAAATAAAAAAAACGAAAAACAGTACTTGGTCTTTTCTAGGTTTGTAAATTTGCAGCGATTTATTTTGTGAATAATTGTTTAACAGATATTTTCCAAATTAGAAATATTTTCTTTTGTATTTTGGAGAAATTTAATTACCTTTTTTAAGTTTTAGTTTCCGATGAATCTTTCCACCAAATCCAACTTATTAAAGAAATAAAATATTCCTTTTTTATATTCTCGAATATTAAGGTATTTCCAAAAAAGTGGGGAATTTTTTTTTATATTTCATAAAAAATCATCTTTGTTAGTGGGAGTATTCATTAATTAACGATACCAAATTAAGTTTAATATTAATACCAATTGAATTAATGGCTATGGTATTTATTTCAAAATATGTTGGATGAAATATTTCCAAAAAATGAAAAAAAAATAGCACTTTTTTTGGTGAAACCAATTTACGACCAATTTCAATAAAAAACTGGAAATATCGAAACGGCCGAAATGATTTTTTAATACAATAAAATGCAGTTATATGTATTCAATTCTATTTGAAAATTTGTTGGGATTAAACAAGTTATGAAAACGGTTTTTTCAATCAAAAAGAAAATAATAAACACTAATTTTCACTCCTAAAAAATATCAGATAAAATCAAGATCAGAAAATTTAATATATTTTATTTATGAAACACAATACTTAGAAACAAATTGAATTATTATCAAGAATCGATAAATGGTAGTTAATGATTTTGGATGTTTAAATACTTTTTTTGAACATTGAGTTTAAAAAATATATTTTAAAATAAATTTACCCCACTATATTGGAAATAGCTTATTTTTCGATCTACTACACAAATAGAAACACACTGTCTCTATTTTTAGAAGAAACTACTTATGTCATCTCTTGTTCTTAACTGAAGTTTTTTCTCGTACCGTGCACAGATATGAAATAAGTGATTTCTCTAAAAATCGATTATTATTATTAAAAAAAAAAAAACTCTCAAAATAGAGAAACTATTTTTACAATTACCAAGTAAGGCCAAAATGATTTGTAAAAAAGAGTTTTCAAATTCAAAATTTTTTTTGATATTTTGATTCTATTTTTTTATCAACTAAATTTCATAATAAATAGCCCAATTTTTATTTATTTATTTTTATTTTATTTTTAGAAGAAAAACAAATATTTCTAGTGTATAGAACTGAATACTAAAATAGTATTTTTTTTTATTATAATAAATATCTTCAATTAATAAAAATATTTATTTTCAAAATTTGATTTTTAATTGGTCAATTATTTTGAAATGGAGTTTAATTTTAAAAATATCAGGCTTTTAGCTATTTGTAATAATTAAAAATTGAAACTGTCTTTTTTAAAACTTTAAAAAATTAAAAATTTTTAATTCATACAACTATTTTAAAAAAGTGAAGAATTTTTCATAATTAAAACTTTTTCAAAAAAATTCTATTAGAATAAACTGTGGACTTTTTTTTAAAAAAAAGTGCTTTTCTTCAGACTTTAACCTCTGCCTCATATTTAAAGATTGATTCCTCACTTTATTAAAATAGAAATTTTTTTAAAACGAAGTAGCTTTATATTATAGAGCAATTTTTATTAACCAAAGTTTACGAAGATTATTTCCAAAAATGTTATATAGACTAATTGAACCTTGTTGGGAATTTATTCATAAATTTCAATTTGGTTTTAGAAAAAATATGATACTCTTATTGTCGTATTAAACTTCTTAAATTTCAAAAATACGATAAAATCAAATAATGAATGTAAAAATGATAAAACATACATTATAATGATTGATATAGCAAAATGTTTTGATTCAATTAATTTTAGAATAATTAGAAAAACAATAAAAAAATAATTTATTTGAAATGAAATTATTCAAATTTTTTTTTATTAAAATATTATCAAGGAGAAGGACTTGGTATATTTCAAGGTGATCACTTACCCTAATAAAAAAAATTTTATTTATAACATCTATATAACATTTTTATAATAAAATTTCCTTTTATATGATGATTTTTTCAATATTTTTGGAAAAAATATTCTTATAACAGACTTATAACATGTTACAACTTTTATAACAAACATTTATGTTAAAAAAGTTGGTATTATAAAATTTTATAACATTTTAAACGTTTATAACACCTTTACAACACGTTTATAACATGTTATTAAAAACTTTTTTTATTAGGGTATAGTCTATTTTATTTGCTCTATTTCACATTTCTTTTACTAAAAATTATTCCATTAACAAACCATTGCCAAATGTTTGCAGATGATTTAATCTTAATTATTAAAGAAAATAGAAATCAATTAAATCAGAAATTAAATATTAATATATGAAATTATTATTCAATTTGGATTAAAAGTTAAGAAAGATAAAACACTTATATCGAAAGATTTTAAAAAAATTAAATATTTGGGTGTCTATTTAGATACAATTACACATATAGTTTATAAAAAAAAAAATCAAAAGAAACCTATAGCAGCTGCAAACTTTTATCCAATAACAATTCTCTGAACAATAGTTTAAAAATTATATTATTTATTTTTTTTCTATTTTTTCCCTTTTTGAATTTTCTTTTTATTGGGAAGAAGAGTAAATTACACTCTAAATGTATTTTTACTTAAATTTCCCCAAAGGTAATTTAAGCTTAAAATCATTGATTCCACGATTATTCAAGGGAAAGACACATCCAAACTTTTTTATGTTTAAAAAGCAAAAACAAAAAATTGTAAAGAAAAAAGGAAAAAGAATAAAAAATTTAAAAAGGGTTTATAAGAAGCAATTGGTAAAAAATCAAAAAAAAAATCACAATAATATCTTTAATTAAGAACCCCAAAATCACAGTCACAATACTTTTGGTTAATTTAATTTAATTCATTAAATTGATCATGAATTTTCATTTGAGGATCGTTCTTTTATTTGTTGTAATTCCTTTTTTTCTTTTTGATCTGATTTACTTTAAACATTTGGACACTTTTAGCCCTTTGCTTTTTCGTTTTTATTTTCAAGTTACTCAAACTTTTATGTTTCATTGTCACAGTATTAGCGAGTAACCACTTGCTCTTTTTACCTTCCAAACTCTTCTTCTTAATATAAAGAAGATTCAGCCAGGGAAAAAATGGAAAAAAACCAAATATTTCAATTTTTTGTATTGTAAATCGGTATATGTTATTTCCTAAATATTTAACATAAAGAAGAAGAATCTAATGATTCTTTTCATAATTACCCCATTTTAGAAATCAACTTTTTGGAAAATTTGTGAAAAATTAAAATCAAAAAAAAATATCAACATTTAAACATTATTTCCATATTTATCATAGAAAACCTAAATGAATCTATTGTAATTTCCTTCTCAAATTCGAATTTTGGAAACCGATTTGAGAAAAATTCATTTTTAAACAACCTATAAAATTCATACAAAGTTGCAGATCTCTCAACTAATAGCTGTCGTTATTTGTACAAAGTTGAGAAAATAAGCAATATATTTTTATTGATAGGGTGATATTTAAAACACACAGATTGAAAAATATTGTGCTTATTGTCGAAAAAATGAGTCAAATTACGTGATTTATTATTTTATGAAATGTGAGGATCTTTAATGATTAAAAATTAATTAAAAAAAAAATAGAAAAAATTCTTTGGATTTTTTCATTCTTTTTAGATCTTTAAAGCTAGACGAATTTTTGTATTCTTTAAAACTGTTTTAAAATATGAGACTCTCAACTAAAAAATTAACTTTTATCTAAATTACAACCTTTTTAAAAAGCTATTTTCTTCACAGTCTTTAAACCCTCAAAATAAATGACACTAGCCAATAAGAATATCTTTTGAATTCTATTTTTTTTTATTAAAAAACATAACTAGTTAATTAAGATCTAAAGAAAATTCACATTTCTTCTAATCCATCTGTTTCTTCTGTTTATTTATTAAGACACCATTTCCAAGAACTGAGCTATTTGTTTCTCAAAAAAAAAGAAATCAAACAAAAAAAAGAGAAAAAACCAATAAGACTCATAATCGATTGAGTATTATCTAATAAAGATCTTTTTTCTTGAAATAACCAATATAAATAATCCTAAAAAAAAAGGTTATTGTTTATCATTTTTTTTAACTTTGGTTTCAAAAAAAAAATAACTCAAATAATAAAGCTACCAGAACCAATACATAAGATAATATTTTTTTTTTTTTCCTTTTTCAACTACCACAAACTTTATAGGGAAATTTAAAAACAAAAAATCGACTGATTAAATACTAATTATTATTATAAATTTTATATCTAATTCAAAATTATTTTCTCAATAATAAATATTTATTATAGTCCGAACAAGATGAAAAGAAAATTGAAAATACGACTAAAAGACTGCTTTACCTTTGTGATCAATTTTTATATTCGATGAACCAAAAAGTACCATTAATACCATATGGGATTAGATATTTTACATCAAAGTTGAGACAGTTTTGTATCAAATATAATAGAACTGAAGATCAAGATTTAATAATTGGTGATTTTTTATTTTTAAGATTTTTGAATCCAATTATTGTGACACCCGAAAGATATAATATTATCCAACAAATACCAGTTTTTAATAAGGCACGAAGAAATTTAACAGAAATAGCAAAAATATTATTAAGTTTAAGTCACGGATATTCTTCATTAAGAACCTCAAATAAAGTGTTTGGTGAAAATTTAAAAAATTATGGGTTAAATATTTCCAATTTTTTTAAAGAAGTTTCAAATATTAATGATAAGAATTTGTCGACATCCAACATTAAGAAAACGGGTAACCAAATAATGATCAATAAAAAGCCAAGATCAAAAAATATCTTAATATCTTTAAATGATATTTTAGTTTTACACAAAATCGTGTATATTTATATTACCCAAATTTTAATAAAGGATATACCAAAAAATCAAAAAATTTTACAATCAAAAAAAATGCAATTTTATAAATCTTTAGGAATACCAAGAGAAATAGTAAAAGATAATAAAAATAAATATTTTTCCTTCTCCATTGATTTTGTTTTACCACCACCACCAATGAAAATTGTAAATATCAATAATACTAAGAATAAAAGAAAAAAAGTAAAGAGAAGTAAAACAATGTTTATGAAATTAAATTATAAAATTAATAATAATAATAATAAAATTAGAACGAATAATAATCATGATAATAAATTTGAAATTAGAAACAATAATAAAGGAAAAAATAAAACAGGAAATAATGTAAATAATAATAAACAAAATGATCATGATGATCAATTAGTAAAAATAAAAAATAAGAAAGAAAATAATAATAATAATAATAATAATAATAAAAATATGAATAATAATAATGAAAATATAAATTTTGAAAAAGATCAAAACAAAAACAATAATGAAAACATACTTGATAATCAAAATAATTTTCACAATAGCAACAAAGGAAACGAAAAAAA
The DNA here is from genome assembly GCA_027625915.1 of Anaeramoeba flamelloides. Lineage (NCBI taxonomy): Eukaryota > Anaeramoebidae > Anaeramoeba > Anaeramoeba flamelloides. The sequence continues at coordinate 3,558,433 of JANTQA010000060.1, read as the reverse complement.
TAATAATGAAAACGAAACTAAAAAAATAAAAATATTAAAGCCATTGCTTTTAAATACAGATTCTGATTCCAGTTCAATTTCGGATTCCGATTTAAATGAAAATTTAGATTCTAATATAAAACTAAAAACAAAAGTAAAATTAATACAAAAATCAGAATTGGAATTGGAATCGGAATCGGAATCGGAATCGAAATCGAAATCAGAATCAGAATCAAATTCAAAAGAAAATAATGAAAAAGAATCAAAAAACAACAATAAAAACAATCAAAATAACAACAATAATAAAAAAAATTCCGTTAATACCAATAAAAACAATAATATTAGTGAAGATACTGACTCTGTGTCAGATGATGATTTAATTTGGGAAGATGTGAAAGGACAAAATTATGAATTTAAAATTGAAATAATCAAAAAAAAAATGAAAAAGAAAAACACTATTGGAAATATCATGGAATCATTTCCTGAAAAAACTGAAAATCTGGTCAACCAAGCAGTAAAAAAATTGATTCGAGTCTTATGCGACATTGATCTAATCACTTATAATACTGATAAAGGCTTTCTGGAGACGCTATCTCAAGAAATGAGTGCAGCCAAGGCAAGCCAATCGTTAAATTTGGCGTGTTTATTGTACACGACCATTCAAACGTTTGAAAAATTACCAAATAGCATTCGCAAAGGTGAATTTACATCTATTATTAAAAAGGTAAAGGAATATTCAAAACAAAGGGGAAGGGAATTACATCAATTAGTAGAACAAAAATATGAATTTCAAAATGCTGTAAAAGATTTAAAACGCTCGATCCAAGAAAATGAAGAAAAAATGAAATGCTTTGAAAATTTTATCAAAAGCCTATTATCAATAAAATTTCTTGAAAAGAATAAAAAAAAAATTGAAGAAGAATTAGTGAAATTAAAATTAATAACAAAAAAAAATGAATTAAAATCTAATGTACGACATTTTTTTTCCAAAATTCATTTTTGGGTCGAAACAGATACCTCGTGTTCTGTCTATTCGTCTTCAATAAAAACAATAATTCGGCTAATTGAAAATTATATTTTCATCCAAAATTATTCTGACTTTTTTTACCCCATCTCCATGAAAAAGCATTATCAAACCATTGACGAAAAATTCTCCGTGAAATTGATGGACCTTTATTTTAATTTGACACCTCAATTTTTAAATATACCTGAAAGGTTCTTTGGTAAAGAAATGTATATCTTGGCAATAAACCAGCTGTCAAAAATAAACGAATATAAAACACCAATTTTGAAAGTAGACTGTTTAGCCAAGTGTACAAGTATAATTAATAATATAATCCTTTATTCTGGCGAAAAGGAATTTGGCGCAGATTTAGTTTTGCCAATAATCATTTACGTACTCACCATATGCAACCCTCCCAATTTCCCTTCAAACATCAGATACATTAAAATATTTCTTGACATAAAGATGATTTCCACAGAAACTGAATATTGGTTCACTTCTGTGAAATCTGCTTATGAATATTTATTAAATTTAAAGATGGATGAAATTTCGAAAAATGAAGCTAAATATGAAAAAATTGAAATCCAAAAAAATTAATTTATTAGATTTATTTTGTTTTTTTTTTTTGTTTTTTTAATTTTGTTTTTAGGATTTTTTTTTATTATTTTCATTTATAGTAAGGTATTTTCAAAAAAAGTGTGATATTAATATTATATCTGGAAGAAGTGTAAAAAAAGTGAGTTATAGCTTTTTTATACTCGAATAATATTCTCTTTTTAAGTTATTATATTTGTAGCTTGGTAAAATAAAATTCAGTGGCTCAATTAAAAATTGTTGAATCATAATATATAATGAAAATTTCAAAATATTTTCTGATTCAATATATTCCCAAAAAATGAACAGATATTGTAAGAATTTTTTTGTACAAAACAATGAATGGATATATTAAATACAAAAGAGATAATATAATAACAAATAAATGATTTTTATTAAACAATAAAATACTGTTATAAACTTTTCCTTCTTAAAGAAAATTTATCAAGATTAAACTTTCTTTTGTAAAAAATTTTTTAAATTAAAAAGAAAAAAAAAAGCCATTTTTTGATCTTAAAAACTTCATCTAATACTTTGATCAGTAATTTTATATCTTTAAGATATTTATTGTTTTAAATTTTGAAATAATAAAAATTGCTATGATGTGAGTTTGGCTGGAAGATCTTGAAAAAATGATCTAAACTCTAATTCAAAATTTTTAACATACCAAAATTCGATTTTTGAAGAAAAAAAATCTTATTTAATCAATTCTAAAGAAGAAATACCAAATTCGAACCATTCACTAATTAAAATGTTAACACTTGTTTATAAATCACAATACTCATAAAACAAAAAAGAAATAATTATCAATACAAATAAATTATTGGTGTGTTAAAAATTTTGGAAAGAGTAAAACAAAAAAATAAATTGGCAAATTTGTTTGAATTCTATTAGGAATATTGATCGATCAAATGGTCAAAGGCTATTGACTAATTTTATTTGATTTCTTCTATTTTCTCCAACTCAACTTTAAAATAATAATAATTGTTGGGAAAAAAATTATGATCGACCGAAACAAGTTATGTAATTCAAACAATGGAATGAAATGAAAAAAAAAACAAAAATGATGAAAAAATGATTTTCATATTTTACAAAGTATCAAAATTATTTCCAATTTGAATCTAATTGTATTATTTAGATTGTTTGGTCCGTTTTAACTGCGTTGGAAAATTTTGAATTTTAGTTTAATTCAAATTGATATTGTTTATGGAAAATGATATTCCGAGTTCAAAGAACGAAGATCATATCATTAAAGGGCAGGAAAAATATCATTATTTTGAGCCTTGAAGGGATCCAAAATGAAAAATTATAATGGAGTGTGATGGAAATGTAACAATAGGAGTTACTATTTATTTTTATGAGCTCATGTTTTAACTCTAATCAATTGAACAAGAATAAATAACAAAAAAAAGCAAAAAATACAATTTGAAATTTTTAAAGGTTATTATAGGGAGTAGGTTCTCCAAAAGATCTTCCCCTCCCTACTGAGTTATCCAAAGTATTAAAGTTAGATTTTAAATTTACCCCATTGAAACTTTTGAGGGTTTGGGTTTTGACTAACTTACTAAAATGATTCAGGTTGTGCTATAATCTCTCAGGCAGCCAAAGGTCAACAGGATTTGTTATTATGAGAAGTAATAGAACTTATTTTACTATCTAGTTTTTCCTGGCTGCACTACTCTATATTGGGAAATAGAATATAAATGGTAAATTTCAATTGGTTACTTATAAATATTTGGATACTCAAAGATAAAAATATTGGTAATTCCAAAATAAAAAAGAAAAATCAAAGGCAAAAATATTAAGGATGTTAAGGGAGTAGCTACACCATAAGACATGATACAAATTTGAGAGAGAAGAGATAAGAACATTTATTTTAGTGGAGTGTGATCGTAGATTCTCTAAAAATTTTTTTAAAAAAATTATTTGATATTATTTTTTTTAGTAATGTTCAACAATAAAAAAAAAGAGATTATATTGATAAATTGGTAAAAGTTGTAAAATGTAGACATTTGTAGCTTTAGACATTAGTCTACAAATATATAAAAATAATTAAAAAAAATAAAGTCTACAATATTGTCGGCATAGTTCAGTCGACAAAGTATAAAGATGATTTTTTTGTCCAAAGTTCTATTCACAATTCAACAGTTTTTTTTTTATTGAGGAAGGATTTCAATTATTTTTTTAATAAAGGAGTAATTTATTGTTAAATGTCAAACTATTTTTTTTTTTTGAAAAAAAATACGTATAAAGTAATTTAAATAACTTTATCGTTTAATTTGTAATTTTACCAAAAAAATCTAATAATAAAAAAAGCAAACTAACCAATAATTAAAATTTATGTTTTGTGGAAATTTTATTTTGAGAGCAAGAGTGTATATTGAGTAAAATAAGGAGTAAAAGGACAATAAAAAAGTTGAAAGAAAAAGTGAAAAAAGAGCTTAGAATTAAGATTTGTGTAATTTCAGTCAGTTTCACTTTTAAGGCACAAACTTTCAACGAAATTTAAGGCACAAGCAAAATCTCAAATTAAAGCACAAAATTCAAATTCTAGTAAAAATAAATTGTAAAAAATAAAATTCCAAATTTTGTGCTTTAATTTGAGATTTTTTTGTGCCTTAAATTTCGTTGAAAGTTTGTGCCTTAAAAGTGAAACTGACTGTATTTGTTAAACAAAAAATTGTAAAAATGGGATAAAAATATAAAATTCGATTATTTTTTTGAATATGTTCTTTTATTGTGTCCATATTTACCACAATTTGAACATTTTATTTGTTGTTTTTTTGACTTTGTTTCCATTTATTTTGTAAATTATACAGTCAGTTCCACTTTTAAGGCACAAACTTTCAACGAAATTTAAGGCACAAAAAAATCTCAAATTAAGGCACAAAATTTGGAATTTTTTTATTTTGCAATTTATTATACTAGAATCTGAATTTTGTGCTTTAATTTGAGATTTTTTTTGAGCCTTAAATTCCGTTGAAAGTTTGTGCCTTAAAAGTGGAACTGACTGTAATTATAACCTTTACTACTAATAGATATTGGTGTTTTTTCTTCTGTTTGGTTATTGAAAACTTTTCAATTTTTTTCTGAAATTTTTTACATTTTAATTTATCCTCTTTAATTTTAAATTTAAAATTTTTATTATACAGTCAGTTTCACTTTTAAGGCACAAACTTTCAACGGAATTTAAGGCTCAAAAAAAATCTCAAATTAAGGCACAAAATTCAAATTCTAGTAAAAATAAATTGTACAAAAAAAAAATTCCGAATTTTGTGCCCTAATTTGAGATTTTTTTGTGCCTTAAAAATCGTTGAAAGTTTGTGCCTTAAAAGTGAAACTGACTGTAGTTAAATTTTTGATTTTGATTCGATTTTCTCTTTCTTTGATCTCTAAGTATTAACATGGATTCATTTTCGAGTTTTCTAATTTGTATAATAAAATTTTCCAAAGTTGGTTTTTTGTGATTAAATATTTTATTTAATAAAGCATTATTTCCTTCCAAAAATGCATTTGTTTTCATAATATTCTTACAAAAAGAAGAAACATTCCAAGTAACAGGAGGATGTTGTTTGAAAAAAAATTTATAAAAATAATTTAGAAAATTTTCAATTTTTGAATCATCATTATTCAAATATATTTTTTTCCATTTCTTAAATATTAATTGTGGATTCAAATGAACAAATTTTTTTAATTTCTCAAAAATTTGAATTAATTCTTTATTATTTTTATTTCCAGTTGTTCGAATTCTTCTAACAAGGCATTGAGTAAAATGAAAATAACAATGTATAATTTTTGATTTCGGGACTTTTTTCTGTAAACTATTTGTTTTTGCTTTTTCGAAATCACAAGTAATAAATTGCGGGCAAAAATTTGGAATTTTTTGAAAGAGTTGAAAGAAAAGATTATCATAATTATTTTCAAATTTTGAGTCAATTAAACTATAGTTTGTAACAACAAAACAATTTGTTTGAATGTCATAAACTGATAAAATTATTAATTGAGAAAAAGTATTTGGAGCAGAGAGGAAAGTTCCATCTACGAATAAATGGGTAGATGATCTCATTACATTGATCAATTCAAAAGAACTCCAAGAAATCATTTTAAATAGAACTTCTTGATAAATTTGTAAAAATTCAAATCCTTCATGAGTTAATTCTTTACCAAAAGTTATTTTTTCTAAGGTGTTTGTTGGTCTTTCAGATTGGATTTGATATTTGATTTTATTTTTAATTTGATTTTGTGTCAAAAAAGGAGCAAGAGTCGTATTGTTTTTTTCAGAGTGCTTTATTAAATTTGTAAAAATTTCTTTTGTTGTTTTTTTCTCATTAACCATTTCAGATATAATATTATCAAAATCAGGAGCAAAGGTGGTTTTTTTGATATTTTCCAAGGGTTTACAATTTTTTCCTAAATTTATATGTGCTTTTTGAGTAATAGTGATTTTAAATGTTTTTGTGTAGAATGTAAATCTTGCCTTACATTGCTCTTTTCTGTTTATACACCTATAATAATAATTTCCAGATGTTGGGTGAATTTTGGATAAATAATAATTAAATCCTCTAAATAATAGTTTTTTGGGAAACTCTTTTGGGTTCTTTTTATATTTCTCTATCAATTTCTTTCTTTTATTTTGTTTTTCCGTTTTTGATTGAGTAATTTTTTTGTTAAAATTTTCTGCAGGAGATGTCATTTTTGAAGAAGTTAAAGTAAAAAAAATAATTAAAAAATTTTTTTACTAAACTAGTTAATTTTGAGAATTATATTAATGATAACTAGATTAGAATTATTTAAAATTTAAATACTTACAGTCAGTTTCACTTTTAAGGCACAAACTTTCAACGAAATTTAAGACACAAAAAAAAATCTCAAATTAAAGCACAAAATTCAAATTCTCGTAAAATAAATTGTAAAAAAAAAAAAATATTAAATTTTGTGCCTTAATTTGAGATTTTTTTGTGCCTTAAATTTCGTTGAAAGTTTGTGCCTTAAAAGTGAAACTGACTGTATTACAAAAAAAAATATAAATTTTATAAACTTTTTACTATTGAAATAAAACTAAAAAACCTTAAATTAATTATACTTCAGACAAAAAAATAATTCATGAAAGAATCGAACTTTGGAACAAAAAAAAAATCATTTTCATACTTTGTCGACTGAAATATGCCGACAATTTTGTAGACTTTATTTTTTTAATTTATTTACATATATTTGTAGACTAATGTCGAAAGTCTACAAATGTCTTCAGATTATATCACTATCCAAATGATCTCAAATCTAAAAAAAAATTCCAATTCAATAGAAATCAGAATTTCCCAATTCAAAATTATTCATTGTTCAATAAAGAGAAGAATTTTCAATTTATATTATTTCTAAACTGGTTTGCATCTTTAAGTTAGAACAAATTGACGAAAATTGATTTATTAACAAACAAAATTTTTAATGATCCAATTTCAGATATTCACAAAAATGATATAAATTTTAATAATACAGTCAGTTTCACTTTTAAGGCACAAACTTTCAACCAAATTTAAGGCACATAAAACTCTCAAATTAAGGCACAAAATTTTTAATTATTATTTTTTACAATTTATTTTACTAGAATCTGAATTTTGTGCCTTAATTTGAGATTTTTTTTGTGCCTTAAATTTCGTTGAAAGTTTGTGCCTTAAAAGTGAAACTGACTGTAAAGATCAAGATAACAAAAATATTAATAACAGTGATGATAATGATGATGAAAAAAGAAAAGATAAAAATAAGAAAGCAAAAGTTAAAAATATGAATAAAGTTGCACATATCAATAAAAAGACAAAAGAATTTCTAAAATTACAAAATGAAACAATTTCAGTTTGTAAACAATGTTTTTTAAATGATTTACTTTTGAAATTTATTAAATGGTATGATACAAAAGCAAACCTGAACCCAAAATTCAATATTTACGTTTTAATCTATAAATTTAATTCATATCAAAAGGAATATTGATTATTTAGTCTAAAAGAAATAAAATTTGAAAAATAATTAATAAAATTAAAATTCAAAACTTTATTTTCAAAATTATCATTAAAAAACAATAAAAATCAAAATATTAACATTATTTATTACAGTCAGTTTCACTTTTAAGGCACAAACTTTCAACGAAATTTAAGGTACAAAAAAAATCTCAAATTAAGGCACAAAATTTGGAATTTTAATTTTTACAATTTATTTTACTAGAAGCTGAATTTTGTGCTTTAATTTGAGATTTTTTTTGTGCCTTAAATTTCGTTGAATGTTTGTGCCTTAAAAGTGAAACTGACTGTATTTTAATTATTTAATGTTTTTAGGGTTTTTCTTTTTTATTACTTTTTTCAACAGAGAAGAAAATAACTTTTATCCAGTCATTTGTTTTTAGAGGAATAACTATTAATATAAGAAAATTTACAAAATTCTTATAAAATCTAAAAAACCATATTAATCTTTTTTTACAAGATATTAATTAATTATTGATAAATCAATAGCTTTAAGTAATAAACACAAAACGGCCAAATAATCATGTTTTTTTTTTTAAAAATTACTTTAGAAAAAAAAATGGAGAGATTTTATAAAGAAAAAAGACGCTTTTAAATGTTACAAGAATTTAAAAGAATGTAACAAAATTAAAGAATTTATAAAATTCTTTTGAATTATTGGAAAGTTATTATATATGTGTGTATGTGACTTACAACACACTACGATACTTGCCGAATTGCGATACAGTCAGTTTCACTTTTAAGGCACAAACATTCAACGAAATTTAAGGCACAAAAAAAAATCTCAAATTAAAGCACAAAATTCAAATTCTAGTAAAAATAAATTGTAAAAAAAAAAATTCCAAATTTTGTGCCTTAATTTGAGATTTTTTTGTGCCTTAAATTTCGTTGGAAGTTTGTGCCTTAAAAGTGAAACTGACTGTAACCCTTTTTTTTTTTTTTTTTTTTTCTGAGAAATTCTAACCTTTTTATCATTTACTAATGATTCTATAAATCATAAATTACTTTTCTTACTTATATAAGAGATATTATTAATTTTTTTTATAATTAAATTTCCAAAAACGGATTTATAAATTCCCTTTATAGACAAGATCTTTCTACAAAAAAAAAAAAAAAACAGATTGAAATCTTCAATGATTTCAATGATTTACATTTATTCATCTAAATCACGTTTTTTTTATTATTTTCATTTGGATATATTATATTAGAGTATCTAAACCCGATTCTAACAATTTGGATACATTTTAAATAGTTGAAAGAATAAAAAAACTAAAATTTCCAATCAATTTTAAAAGAATTTTGCTTTTACAAAAGACTTTTTCTTTTTTTATCTTTACTGTTTTGTTTTCTTTTCTTTGTTTTCCAAGCTACATGCTCAGTTTTTGTTTGAATATAAAATTTATTTTTTTATTCGTTTCTCGAGGCTTAGTGTTCATTTTTTAAATAGAAAAAATCAAAGAAAATTAGTAATTTTTATCTCATCCATTTGATAGATCAAAAATTATTTGTGAAATTTAAACAAACTTTATAATACAAATTTTATTATTATCCTTTTCCGTATTTTTGACATACTTATTTTCAATTTTTTAGTCTTATTTTCTTTGAATAAAAATAATTCATTGTAAAAAAATTATTATCTAGTGAACTTAAATATTTTTTAATATTATTTTTGAAAAAATATGATAAATTTAGATTATTTTTCACCTATTTTTTTTTGGATTTATCAAAATTTTTGGAATTTGGTTTATTAGGATTTTCAAATGATAATATTAGTAAAAATAATTAATTTGAAATTCTAATAATTTGAATTCCTAATTATACCAATAATTATTCTCATTTTTAAGGGTATTTAGAAAGTTTCATTGTTTTACATTTTCATTAAATTTAATTGTCTTATTTTTACTATCAATTTATATATCCACATCTATCTTTTTAATCGACAAAAGATCTTTTTTGCTACAGGTTTGTAAATTAATTAACAAATAAATATTAATTTACAAAAAAATTGTCAGTTATTATTGATAAATCTATCAATTCTTTCATAATCACTCTGTTTCAAGTCAAATATTTCGAGACCATAATAGAGTTGACTTGAAATACAAACTTAAAAAGAGTTTATTTTTTGTTCCCTTATTATGTTTTTTTTGTTGAAATGATACATTTTAGTTTTTTCAAAGTATTTAAAAATTTTTTTCAACATTAAACTCAAAAAGTATATTTTTAGCTCTTATGGTTAGAAAACTTTAGGTAATAAAGAGAAAACTGAAAAAAAAAAAAAAATAATAAATACAAGATTCCTAAAATAGTTAAAAAATATACAAATTCCGGTAGATAGGGTCCCACTCTTCGGAGTCGTGGAATACCAATTTAATAATCAGAGTTTGTGGAATCTTATTTATTGATGATAATCTTTTTATTGGGTATTTACTCCTCCTGTTTCAGGATGTGGAGAATTTTTAATTTGGGCATGTAAATGATAAAATATTTTTTAACTTTAATATTTTAATTATTTTTCTTCTTCTCTTTTATTATTTAGTAAATTTTCTTTGATTACTCCTTTCTTACAATAAAAAAAAATAGTGTATATTTTTTATATCCAAATTTCTTGAGAAAAAATTACTTGTAATTCTTTTTAATATTGAGTTTTTTTATTAGATATCTTTATCTCCAATATTCATATTAAACGATTTTTCAGTCAAAGGGGCCCAGTTGTAATCAGCGAAATACATGTGTTTAAAGGGTTTGCATAGATATTAGAAGAAAAAATTTATTTTTGGAAATTTTCAAAATCGAAATCGTTTTTCTACATATTTTTGTTTTTTTTTTCGATTTTTTTTTTTTAAACTTTTTTCAGTAACAAAATTTTTTTTTATTGCAAGATCAATAGTCACTTGGTAAAAATGTGTTATTCTAAGGTTATTGAAACTGTGGAAATGATTGTTGAGAAATCATATTGATTTCTATTGATATTCAATTCGATCTTAGATCTTGATATTTGTTGAATAAAGTGAAAAATTTTCACTTCATTTTCATTCCCTTTTTCAAATAGAGACCACAATTACCAACACACACTACGTTTGGGGACTTGATTTCTAAAAGAAAAGCATGAAAAATGGGGTGAAAAATGTTTCCTATTTATTATTCAAATACCAGTAGAAGTTCAAAATGAACATTGTTATTATTCTCAATGGTGCCCTAAGAATTTGAGTTTTGAAATTTTTAAGAAAATTTATTGATTAATTAGTTTTCTTTCAGACATATATCAACAATTCTTTGGATGTATATTATTCTATTTATTTCTTATTTGTTCTTCAAATGTCAGTTATATAAAATATTTGATATTTGAAAAAAAAGTTGAGCCCCTTTTACTGAAATAGAGTTTAATTTCATAGATTCTATCATATTTGATTTTTACAGGGTTTGAATACCCATTAATCATAATATTACGATGATTTATATGTATTTGGATAAGAAAAGTTAATGATTGTGATTTATTAAAATACCCAGTAATATATCTGTTTATAATACATATAAAACAAAACAATCAGAAATTTTCTCTTAAAATATTGTAAAAAAATAAAGTTATAAAAAGTTTCAAGGATTCCATCTCCATTTATTTTTTTTTTCCTTTAAATCTGAAATTTTTGTACACAAATCAAGAATTTTTTAAATATCTATTAGTTATTTTAATATCTTCTAAAGAGATGTTTTAATGTTTATTTTTGTAAAATTCTTAATAAATGTAGAACAGCAATTTTTGTTTCAAAATATTTTTTACATCCAATTTGTTTTTTTTTTTGGAAATTAAGTACCAAGAGTCTAGAATTCCAAAATATTATCAATTTTATTAAAAAAATCAGAGGTGTTTGAATTTAAGTGGTTATCCAGAAATTTAATCATTCGTTCAAGTTCCCAGATTTTTGAAAAAATTACAAAAATCTTTTTTAAATAAAATTTGTACTTTATTCTGTTTCTACTCTGATCTAAATCAAAAATAATTGCTCATCTGGGTAAATGTAAAATATCAAATTTCTGGGAATAAGGCACAAGATAAAAATAAAATTAAAAAGAGTGTTGTAAATTCAAAATCACTTTGAATACTAAAAAATAGATCAAAAAGATTTTATGTTTCCCAAGTAGTGTGTTGAAAATAATCCATTTTGTAAAATTTGAGCCCTATGAAATAAATTTAAATAATGATCAAAATATTGACTCCATTTAAAACGATTAAATAAAAAAGTGGATAGGTTGATAACAACATTAAACAAGAAAGTGGATTTTTAAATAAATTTTCAAAAAGTATTATTTGTCGAGAAAGATTAAGGATTATTCGAATTTTATGGTTAATGAATACTATCTAACCACCTAGTAACATATTTATAGACTTAAAAGATACTTGATCTAAGGGATCTTGCTAACTTGAAAAATTTTGAGTTGGGCATAAAACAATTTTCCTTCTTCAAATCCAAATTATTCTTACAAATTTTGAAGAAAAAAATTTCATTAGGAAAATGTCACTCCACTTTCTTTTCAAGTATGTTAGAGTATAGTAAGAGAGTATAAATATACTTGAAAAGAAAGTGGAGTGGCATTTTCTTAATATCAAAAAAAACTAGCTTTTTAGTTTTACCTTGTTTTGTTCGGGAAATTCACAAAGTTTTTGGATTAAAAAATGATTAACAAGCAAAATCTAAAAAATCCAAAAATTGCAATATTTTGACTTTTCCTCAAACTATTGTCTCTTAAAGCTTTTTTTCTGTTTATAGTATTTTATTTCAACCCTCACTGAGCATAAAATTTGAATAGTCCTCAAGATTTTCTGTTTTGGATACAAGTTCAATCAGTTAAAAAATAATTAATTTGATTTTTATAAGTATCCTTCCTGAGAACTAAAAGTAAGACCATTAATAAAAGATTAAAAGAATGATTCAAGATAAAGGAAAGAAACAATACAAATTATAAGTTTTTAAAATACTATCTTTTCGATATGGATTTTTCTTTGATTGATCGATCTTCTAAAAAATTTTGGAAAAAATTGATTATTTTGAGAGATTATTCCAAAAGATGGAATCAAATTTCAATAAAAAAGTACGATTTAAATTGAGTTTGTTGATTTGAATGATAAATAATATTCGAAGATTTGTACAACATTGTTATAATAATATAAAAGGGAGAAAATTTTCATTTTTCTTTGTTAAAAAGGGTCAAAAATTTCAAACTTCTTGAATATGTCATTTGTTAACAAATATGGAGGAAAAACCAGTTAAAATTTTTCCCTTTTTGTTTCAAAAAATAGCAAAAAAAAGATATTATTCTCATTGTTTTGAATTTAAAAGAACTCAAATTGGTTTAACAAATAATTCAAAAAGCTTGCTTTATCATTATTTTTTGATATTCTGAAAGAAATTGTAAAAATAAATGAAAAATGTTCAAAATAATGTTGTAAATAACAAGAACTATCAAGGTAAATTACTATTGAATGGTGTTTATTGTTTAAGTGTTTTTACTCTCATTCTTAACTCATTTTTTAACAAAAAATTTTTCGAATAAAATTTTTTTTTACTTTTTTCACCCCATCAAAACAAAAATGAAATTGACTCTTTTTCTCATACTGACTGTTCTCTTAATTGGCACTCTTTCTCTACATCCAGATTTTGAGCAATATAAAAAGAGTTTCAATAAGAATTATTCACCTGAAGATGAGCCTCTTCGTGAAAAATACTTTTTGCAATCCTTAAAGACAGTCAATGAGTATAACTCAAAGCAAGGAGTAACATACAAACGTGGGATTAACCACCTCTCAGACCTTTCACGTGATGAGTATCTTGCAATGCTTGGTCATAGATCACACTCCACTCAACAAACAGAACCAAAAAAGATCAGCAAAATACTCAATTTGCCAACATCATATGACTGGAGAGTTCATGGTGCTGTCACACCAATTAAAGATCAAGGACAATGCGGTAGTTGTTGGGCTTTTTCAACCACAGGTAAAAATAAACAAAGCAAAAAAAAAAAAAAAAAAAAAAAAAAAAAAAAAAAAGAAATAAATCAACAAAATTCTCTTCTTTGTAATTCTTGATCTGTTATACTTTCAACATAATATCCTTTACTTAGGTGTAATGGAAGGTGGTGTTTTTTTACAAACAAACCAACTAATCTCTCTATCTGAACAAGAGTTAGTTGACTGTGATCAAGAGCAATCAGGTTGTAATGGTGGCTTGGAAAGTGAAGGTAAGAACAAAACTAAAATATATTTAATTCTTGTTACTTTTTTTCTTGATCCGCCCCAACAAAAGATTAACAATTTTTTTGCCTTATTGTTTGAATAAAAGTTCACAGATCATCTATAATTGACAAAAAATCCAAAGAAACATATAACATCTTCAAAAAATTATTTACTGATATTTTCCAATTAATAAATGAAAATTTTTATTTCAAGTTCCAAAATTTTTTACAAATTATGTGATGAAAAAAAACTCAAAGATCTTCACAAACCCAATTAGAAATGCTATTTTTAGAAATTTTTTTGAGCTTCCTTATTCGACTTTGAGATAAAATTGTGATGAGTTTAAGGTTTACAATCCCTGAAATTTGAAAAAAGATTATCTTGTAATAGGTGTGACTACTTGTTATTTTTGTTCTTAGATGATCGATCTTGTGCTTGGTCTGGGTTTTAAAAGTGGTCCATAATGGCAATTTTTGTCAATTTATTTTTTTTTTTTCCGAAATCCGAATTGAAGAGTTTAAGATTAATATGTTGGATGATACTTAAGAATGAATTTAGATTTTTGTGTTGTTGAAGACGATAATTTTGATTTACTTTTTACCCAATTCGATAAATGAAAATAATTATTTTTTTTAAAAGTTCCAAATAAAACCAAACCTAATTAAATATTTCAATCAACAACCCACAAACCACATTTTTTACAACCTACCCATCAATTAATCTTACACTCTTCAATTCGGATTTCGGAAAAAAAAAAAATAAATTGTCAAAAATTGTCATTTTCGACCACTATTAAAACCAATACCAAGTACAAGATCGATCAGCTAAGAACAAAAATAACAACACACCACACCCTAGCTCAAGATAATTTTTTTTCAAATTTCAGGGATTGTAAACCTTAATATGATTTTAACAGTAATAAAAATTCTCCTAAAATTATGTTATTTAAGGATAAAAGTTTTTAAATCAAAGGATGGTATTTTTTGTATATATGAAGAATTCTTTTAGAACGAACGTCCTTAAAGACTTTTTATTAAGGGAATGGGGGGCAACCACAACAAACCCCAAGATTTTAGTATGTTGTTCTTAATTGAAAATTATATCGTTACTCTTCAGAGTGGGTGTTCTAAATGAATTCTTTAGATATATTTTAAATACCATCCTTTTATCTTTGGATAAAAGATCGTGGGTGCCTTAGCTAAGATAAAATGGTGGTATTTGTGGTGTATGTTCATAATTCATTTCGAAATGAAATTCTTAATTTCGAATGATTTTTAGAATTGTCTTAAAAAAATATTGAAAATTTTTATATTTACTATTATTTACAATTTAAATACCAGAGGAAAAATTAAAAAAAAATAAAAACAAATAAAAAGTACTTTTGAGAATTTTGTATTTATCTTATTGACATAAAGAATCAAAAAAAGACAAAAAAATGAAATCAAATGAAAAAAACAAAATTGCAATTTCTCAAAACCTAACCTCCGTTCCTTGTTTCAAATTTCATATATAACCACATATTAATAAATGGAACCTTCAAAAAAATAATGTAAACACATCTAGAAAGTTAGGAGTGAAGATTCCAAGAACAAAAAACACATAAATTCGGATTTTGTTTTGAAAATTCATTTTTGTCATGAAAAATCAATATTACTCATCCAAACAAATAAACCAATTTTTCATAGATCCTGAAAGTTGAAATTTTTTTTTGAAATTAAATTTACCATAAACCTACCCCCTTAATGGATATCTAAAAAAGTCACTGTAGGGGGATGCAGGATACAAAATATCTTGATATGTTGACTTTTATTTCTTGGGATCCAGAAGAACTATTAAAATTCACATTTATAGGAAATTAGTAATTTAATAGTTCTTCTGGATCCCAAGAAATTAATTCATAATTCCAAAATTTTCTGAACCATACATCTCCCATATTGTTTTTTTCCTTTTTAAAAAAGCATTAGATTAATTAATGTATAGGTTATAAATTTGTAATTATGAAAAAAAACTTTTAATTATAAAAATTTCTTGATTAATTCATAATTTACTGTAATCTGTAAAATAAACAGAAACACACCAATTTTTATTTACAAAATTAAATACAAAATTTAAATTTTTTTTTTGATTAATAAAAATTACCATATTTTAAATTAAAAATTAAATTAAAAAAATTTATCTTTGTTTTATTGAGAAAAATTAATAAAATTTAATCAACCAAAAAATGAAATTTAACTTGCACGCAAAAGATTTAAATGAACTAAAAAAAGAATTTTATAAGTATATTAGCGATTAAAATACCACACATGATTTAAATCCCGAACAAGATTTTTAATTGTGAATATTAATAAAATTGTTGGGTAATTTCTAATATTTAAACCAAATCCTTTTTATGACTAACCAAATTTTTTCATGAACCTAACAATAAACCTCCCTAAATTTCATTAAAGTGGGGGATCTATAGAATACTCAAGTAATTGTTTGATAGCATATTTAGAGCTACTTTTTTTGAAAAAACAATCTGGAGTTTTATAGAGAGGTTTGCTAAGATTTTGGAAAATGATAATTATCATTCTTGTTTTTTGATTGATTGAATGGTATTTTAAACAAGTGTAATTTCATTAATTGCCATTCTAATAAGTGGTGAAGTTATAATTTTAAACAATTTGATTAGTCATAAAAAGTACCTGATTTTAAATATTAGAAATTACATAACAATTTTCCTAATATTCACAATTAAAAATCTTATCTGGTATTTTTTTTCATGCACGTTATTTTAATCACTACTCTGCAAATAAAATGAATGATTGATCTTTAATAGTTATGAATGTCTTCGATTTTTCATTTCCTTTTACTTTTTTAAAAGTTAAAAGAATAGAGTAAAAATCTTTGATTTTTTTTTTATTATTGAAGAAATGTAAATTACACTCTAGTTGCCCTTAGACTTAAATTCCCTAAAAGAAATTTAAGTACAAAATCATAGATTTCAAGATTATTAATTAATAAAAATAATTTCAAACTTTCTTGATTTGAAATTCATTCATTAGGATTTATTTTTCTTTTCATTTACGTTATGAAATATTAATCAATCTTGATCATAGAAAGTGCGTATCCGATAAAAAAGGATCAATATTTTCTATAATTTCCGTATGTATATATTTTAAACATAAAGGACAAAATTTATTTGAATTTTTATTGATTACATATTAACAACTATTTAAGCAGTTAGTAAACGATATGACTTTTAGAATTGTTGAATTTGTTAGATAACTTAAATATTTTTGTATTTTAAATAAATAATTTTGATTTTTAATTATTGTAAAATATTTTTGTGGAGTGTCATAGAGTACCGTAGAGTGCTGTAGAGTGAATAGGGTTTGATTTAATTTGAGAAATAAAAAGAAAATTTTTAAAAATTAACAAAACCTAATGGAGTTTTTTTTGAGGTTTTCTATTTTATTTGTGAAGTGTTCTCGGTTTTTTTTAATTTTTGAAATAAACAGAAAATTTTAATAAATTTTCGGTTTATTTTGCAAAGTAAAAAAAAAACTAACGAAAATCAATCGATTTTCCAAATAAATAGAAAAATCAAAAAAACCTAACGAAAATCGATTGATTTTTCTTTGTTAACAGAAAACTCAAAAAAATCTAACTTTTGTTTTCCAGAATTCAAAATAATAGATTAAAATCAAAGATTTAACTCAATTTTTTTAAATTCTGGAAAACCTACAAAAGAGTCTGACAAGTGCCATAAAGTGCTGTAGAGTGCCGTAAAGTGCCTAGGTTTTTTTAATTTCAGAAATAAAAAGAAAATTTATGAAATTATCTTTTTATTTCTAAAATTAAAAAAACCTAAAGATACTTCCAACTTTTGGAATTCAGCAACTCATTATATGTGCCTTTATATATTACATTTTTAAGAAGTTTTAATATCTTTTAAATGCCAGTTGATTTTATTATTATTACTTTGATCAAATTTTATTAATTTTTCTAAATAAGGATAAGATAAGTTATTTAATGATAATTTCAGTAAATAAAAATAAATTAAAATTGAAAAATAAATATTTTCAATTTTAAATTCTGTTTTATAAATAATAATTGTTGTATTTCTGTTTATTTTACATATTTCAGTAATATATGAATTAATCCAAGAAAAAAATCTTTAATTTTATCCCATTTTTTACAATTCAGGAAAATTTTTGTTATGTTTTTTTATATAATTTTTGTATATTCCAAAATCAAAAGATTTTCGTTAGGTTTTTTTGATTTTTCTATTTATTTGGAAAATCGATTGATATTCGTTAGGTTTTTTTTACTTTACGAAATAAACCGAAAATTTATTAAAATTTAGGGTTCATTTCAAAAAGTAAAAAAAACCTAGAACACTTCACAAATAAATAGAAAACTCAAAAAAAAACCTATAAAACTTACCAAATAGAACAGAAAACCCCCCAGAAAAGTGACATTAACTTATCCATAATATAAAAGAATATAGTAAACTAAATATTTTACTCTATTCTTTTGAATGATATGAAAGTGCCGTTAGGTTTTCTTGAGTTTTCAGTTTATTTGGTAAATCGATAGATTTTTTTTACTTTTTGAAATAAACTGAAAATTTATTAAAATTTTCTGTTTATTTCAAAAAGTAAAAAAAACCTAGAACACTTAAAAATTAAAACAGAAAACCTCAAGAAAACCGTCGTTGGGTTTTTTTTAATTTTAGAAATAAAAAGAAAATTTCAAAAATTTACTTTTAATTTCTAAAATTAAAAAAACCTATGCACTTTACTCAATTAAAAAAAACCTAGGCACTTTAAGGCACTCTAAGGCACTTCATAAATTCCTAAATATTTATTTAGGAATTTTATTAAAGACTCAAAAATAAGTTTATTATCCACTAAGGCTAATAAACTTGATGAATCTTTTAAAAAGAATATTTTTTTTTATTGAGATCAATTTTTTTTTAATCCATTTTTTCGGAAATTGAAAACATTTAAATTCATTTTATTTCTCACATTATAAAAATTTTTTACCTTATTTATTGCCATTTTCATCATTAATGTTCAATAACCTGTCTTTATTACCAGCAATATTAATATAAAGATTTTTTTTCAATTTTGAGATAATTCTTTTGGTTAACCAAAAAAAATGATTTATTCAACACATTGAAAAATAATTTTATTGATTTAAGAAGGATAGTTAGAATCATAACTTTTTAAAGTCATTTAAAAATGTTTACCTCTGAAATTTTGTTTTTGTTAAAAGATAAAATCCGCTTTTTGAAAATAAAATTTTTACTTGAAGATATTTGGGAATAGAGTAATTTTATCCTCAAAATTCAAAATCAATTTTTTTCTGACAAAAATGATTTAAATTGCTATAAGGATTCTTGTGAATAAGATTAAACAATTGGTTAAAAAAATTTTTTCGAAATTGAAAATTTTTTCGCAATTTTTTTTATTTTTTTAAAAACCAGAAAATAACTTTTTTAAAACCTTAAAGAAAAAATTTTTTTTACTGAAAAGATCTCAATTTAATTGAGAAATGTTTGTTAAACTTTTATCAAATATTCATTTATTAAATCACCTATACTTCAATAAGTTTTATTGGATGATATTTGTATTGAAATATAATTATTAAAAAAAAGAAACAAAATACAAAATTTTCTCTTTCCAAATCAACACTTTCCAACATAAAACCAAAAATATTTTTTACCATTTTCAAGAATTAACTCAATTTTTGGTTAATAAAAAATAATATTAGTTACTTTTTTTTCGTTTTATATTGGAAACATGAGAATTTTGGATTTTAAAAAAGAGACTAAAATTAATAAATTGTTTAGATGGAGCTAACTCATCCATTTCAGAAGTCGAAACACAAATTACAAAAAAAAATTTTTAAAGATCTTGAAAAGATTTCATTTTATTTTTTAAAAAAATACTACTCCCTGAATTAATAATCTAGAAATCTTTGATTTTCTGCTTAAACCCCCAATAAGGAAATTTAAATATAAGAGTAATCTAGAGCGTAATTTAGACTTGTCCAATAATAATAATATTATTGCCAATTTATTCAACTTGTGAATTTTTTCTTTCCTTTCGTAATATAACGTGAAACAAAAAAATTGTTAAAAACATTTTTTTTCTTTCATCCTGTAGTGACAAAAATTGTTTCGTTTCAACTTGTAAGATTTCGTTCTGAAACATTACAAAAATTCTTGCTTTTAAACGCACCTAAACCTCCATTATAGCCAATCTATTCAACTTGAGAATTTTTCTTTCATTATGAAGTTTAACTTGAAAGAAAAAAATTGCTTTAAACAATTTTTGTCACTACAGGATGAAAGAAAAAAAATGTTTTTAACAATTTTTTTGTTTCACGTTATATTACGAAAGGAAAGAAAAAATTCACAATTTGAATAAATTGGCAGTAAATAATCTCAATAAAAAACTTTAATTTCTCAAAAGATTCAAGTTTAATCTTTAAAAAGACATATCTTTTTTTTTTAAAATTTTATTGATTAATTTTTTTTTTAAAAAAAAAAATTGATTTGTAAAGCCATGGGATGGGTTGCAAAGCATGGGCTCGACAAAGAAACAGACTATCCATATACTGCCAAAAATGGAAAATGTGAAAAACTACATGATTCATATGCAGCAAAATGTAACAACCACACACAAGTACCAAATGACGTGAAACAGCTCATGACTGCTTGTGTCAAGTACGGCCCAATTTCTATTGCCATCGACGCCTCGCATGAAAGCTTTCACCAGTACGAAAGTGGGGTTTATTATGAACCAAATTGTGGCAATACCGATGATCAATTAGATCATGCTGTTCTTGTTGTTGGGTATGGCTCATTGGACAACGATGATTATTGGATCGTGAAGAATTCATGGTCAACCTCTTGGGGGCTAGATGGATATATTTACATGAAACGTAGTAATGAAAACAATTGCGGTGTACTAACAGATGCCTGGTATGTAACAGGTTGTGAAGTAAATACTAAATAAGACATTTTTAGAAAACAAAAAGTGCTATTTTTGAATAAAATTCATTCCAAATAATAGTTATATAAAAAAAAAAATTATATGTCTTAGTATACGGGGACAATTTTTTTTTTAAAGAATTTTTAATGAATATAGACAGCTAAATTCGATTAGAATATTGTTAAAACCAACCCCAATTCACTATTTGAGTTCGACAAACCCCCATAATCTTTTACTTAAAATCAAAAAAAAATAAAAAAATTTTCAACCTTTTCTTATTTTGTAGTTACTAAAATCAAAATCATTTCAAGATATGTCAATAAGGGTTTGAGTTTGCTAGTTTTTCTTCCAAAATTTGAATAAATAACGAAAACAATTTTATTCTTTTTAAAAATTGAAATTTTATTTAAAATTTTTTTCTTGAAAAAATACAACTCCTGTTTTTTTGTACCGAGTGGAAAACACTCCACCAAAACAAAACAATTTTTAAACCAAAATTGAAATTAAACTATTCTTTCCATGTGTTGAGAAAATAAATTGCTCTTTTTTGATCTTTTCTTCAACTAAAAAAAGACAAAATATAATTACTACCAAACATTCAAGCTACAAACAGTTTTATTCCTGATGTGTATTTGTAATTTTTGAAATCCATTTTGTAATAAATAATCTCAAAAAGTAAATCTCATGAATGAAAATGAGTACCAAATCCCCGATGTCTATTATGGATTTAATTTTTGAATAAAAAATTTCACTTCAAAAAAAGCAATTAAACACAACTTTCCAGTCTTACTCTTCCCTGAATTCCATTTTATACTTTAGAATTCGAAATTGAGAAGGTTGTTTTCCAAAAAATTATTCCAAAAAAATAAAATACCTTCAAATTTTTCGAACAATTGTAGTATTTCAAGACATCTAGTTTTTTATTACAAATATATTTTGTATCAATCTCTTATGATCAAAAAACCGAGTATCTAAACTTTTTTAACCATTTTAAATTCACCTTTCAATAAGTAACTCTTCATTCAATTCCAAATTAATAGATTTTTAATTATGTTTCCAAAATAACAAAAAATGTTTCAGTTTTTTCTCTTTGAATTTTTTTCTTTATTAGTTTATTGATCAACAATTCCCATTCAATTTTTAATAATAATATAAGAGAGAATATTATTTTTGGGACCAATTACGGGAAATTAGAAAAAATAAAAAATACCGAAATTGTAGCGAAAGACATATTATAAGAATTAAATTATTTTTATGATTCTTTTAAAATTTCTAAACAAAAATTTAGAAATTAGGGAAAGTGCCTAGGTTTTCCAGAATTCAAAAGAATTAAGGAAAATCTATGATTTTACTCCATTCTTTTAAATCCTGGAAAACCTAACGGCTGTAAGAGGAAATTAATTTTCTCCCTTCAAAATAAAAAAAAAAAAAAAAGAATGAAATTATTTTACAAGTTTTATCTGTTTATGTAATACTCCAGTTATCTCTAAAAAGAGTAAAAAATAAATAAAAAAATAGATAAATACAAAAAAAATTGGATTTGATCAAATTTTCAAATTTTACTGTTTTTTTAAAAAATAATCTCAAATTTTTGTTTTCTTTTTGTTATAAAATTAACTTAAACCCTTAAGTTACAAAATTTGATGAAATTAAATCAAATATTAGATTCTTACGGACCTTTGAAATTTAAATAGCTTTAAAAACACAATTCTTTCTCTTTTTTTCTTTTCTAAAAATATCTTCTTTTCATTTAGAGTTGTTATTTTATGAAGAAGATATACAACTAAAAAAGTACAAACGAAATAAATAAAGATCTTGAATAGAAATATAAACTCTTTTTCAGTCAAAGTGGACCAGTTTTATTGAAGAAATTGAACATATTCTATGAGTTTTATTAATTTATTGTTTGAAAATAAAATTTAAATTTTTAGATTGTAATGATTTTTTCTCATTTTAGAAATTTTCTGATTTTTTAATTTGAATATTACTTTCTGTTTTTTGCTTTTTTTTTTTTTTTGTTTATAAAAAGACCCATTTGAAAAAAAAAAATGTTTATAACACCAAATTAACATTATGAAAATTAAGTAATTGTAATTTCTTTTAAAATGAATATATTTATTGTTAGAAAATCTTATAATCAACAATTTTAATTTTCTAAAGAAATTGAGTAATTTTTTCACCAAACATTCTTGATGAAAGTTACGTAAAATTCTTTTTAATTTTTTGTTTTGAAATTATCAGTTTGTTTGAGGTATTTCATTTCTTAATCTTCACTCGAATTGAGTGGTTATTATTTTTCTAATTTCTAAACATTTACAAGTTGGTTAATTCATCATTAGAAAGTGAAAGTTTTAATTGTGGTAGAGTAAATTTGCATGAAATGGGGAATAGGTAGACACTATATTAGACATTTTCCCATAACCCAGAATAGTTTCAAAAAGGAGTTCTAATATTTTCAACAAACAATAAAAATATTGGTGTTTTATGATTAATAATAACTGTTTGATGACTCCAAAATTATCATTAATATAATAATTTTATTAATTACAAGAAACTACAACATTAGATTTTAATCAAATAAAATAAACATGTTTCGGTGATTTCTCATTCAATTGGAAAATTAAAAATTTTGATTAGAGATTTAATTTAAATTTAATAAATGAAAATAAGAAGAATGTAATTTAAATTATTCAAAAGTTGGTCGCTACAAGTATTTTATTGGTAATAAAATATTAGTAGATTAATATTCTTAGATTGAAATTTTCAAAATAAATTGAATAATTAGTAATTGATTATAACTAAAAAAAAAAAAAATTATTTTATTTTATGTTTTTTTTGTTAAATAATATTAAAAATATTTTTTTATTATGTTAATTAGAAATTGTGGTGAAATAATTATTATTATTTTTTTTATAAACACAAATTGTCTTGTTCTTATCTTGACAATTAATTTATAAAAAAGTATTCAGCACCAAGTGTTCTCGAGAGGTTCCCCTTCACACTATCTAGCTTAGCCCTCAATTCGTTGATCTTCTGGGTTCAGAATGTGTCCAGGATTATTAAATTGGGTATGGCCGAATACATTATTTATTAAATCATTGAAGAATGATTTATATAATGTTCTTAATTAATTTTGATATAAAAAAACTTTTTTTTAAAAAGAAATATTGATTTTATGAGTCTCTTTTCAGATATTTCTTACGATTTCAATTTGAATTTACTCTAATCTATAATAAATTATTTCTTCTCATTAATAAACAAAAATTATATATGCACAAACTTGAAAAATATTTTCAAACTAAAATTGGATTATTTCCATCAAAAACAAAATATTTAATTATTTTTTCAAATATTTCAACAAAAAATCCATCTTTATTTTGTTTTTAATCAACAAAATTTTTGAGAAAAAAAAATCTTGTGAAGCGTTATAATCCCAATTTTGTCAGTATTCAGTCCCTTTGATATTTAATATTTTATAACTTATATACTATAATTCGTTTTGATGATGATACATTCAAAAACTGATCCAAGCTGGTAATTGGTTTCCAGCTTAAAAATATATCTAAAAAGTTTATTTGGTGGTGAAAAGATATTTTCTTTGAATTCAACTTTAGGAAATTTTTTTGAATGAATAATTACTAATTGTTACGAAAACACTCTCGTCATCTAAAAATGATTTTTTATGAAAACTAATAAAAAAAACTGATGATAATATTCTCTGTGTAATGTGTTTTCCAGGGTTCACAAGTGGAAAGTACAAATATAGAATTTACTCTATTCTTTTTAATTCTGGGAAATCCAATCGAAGTGCACTAGTTTTTTGCTATTCAAAAGAAAAGAGAAAATACTATATTTATATAAAGTATTTCCAAAAAAGTGGGTTTTTTTTATTACTTTTCATAAAAAATCATTTTTTTTAGTGGAGGTATTCGTTAATTGGTAATACCAAAATAAGTTTAATATTAATACCATTAGAATCAATGACTATGGTATTTATTTCTAAATAAGTCCCTTATAATATTTCCCCAAAAATGAAAAAAAAATAGCAAACACCTTTTTTGTTGAAAACAATGTCCGACCAATTTCAATAAAAAACTGGAAATATGGAAAGGGTATAAATGATTTTTTAAAAAATCAAATGTAGTTATATATATTTTTAATTCTATTTGAAAATTTTTTGAGATTGAATAAGTTATGAAAACGATTTTTTTGATCAAAAGAAAATAATAGACACACAATTTTTACCCTTAAAAAATATCAGATATTGTGAAGATCAGAAAATTTAATATCTTCTATTTATTAAATACAACACTAAGAAACAAATTGGATAATTATCAAGAATCGATAAATAGTTGGTAATGATTTTGTATATTTAAAGACTTTTTTGAAGATTGAGTTTAATAAATATATCATAAAATAAATTTGCCGTACCATCTTGAAAATAAACTATATTTCAAAAATTTAGACTCTATTTATAATGTTTATGGAAGATGTTTTCAGGGTTTATTCAAGTATTCTTAACAAAAAAAAATATTTTCAAATTTTTGGATCAGAATCATTTTTTCTAATTTTGCAAATTTTTGTTTTGCTTTTTCTTATGTTTTTCGCTTTATTTTTTTTTTTTAAATTTTTCTTTTTCTTTGTTTTTCTTTTTTTTTTTTTTTAAAAGATCATGTGGAAAAAAAAAGAGATCTTCGAAAAGACTAATAATCACTAAGAAAATTGAGACTATGTGATGTTTTTTAAAATGAATTTAATTAATCATAAAAAATCTTGTTGTTCAACTTGTTTTCAGTGAAAGTTCAGTAATAAAAAATCCGTAATGCTCATTTTAAAATTGTGACTCAATTTTTATATGTTTTTGGTTTTATTTTTTTTTAATTATTAAAATATCAGGTTTTTATTTATTTAGAATGATTTAAAAGTGAATTACAAATCATTTTTAATTATTAATTTTTCTTGAATACTAAATGATAATTTTTTTTTTTTATTTTTTTATTTCAGGTGGCTCATAATTTTTGAAATTGTGTTTAGCTTATATATTATTCTTTTTTTTTTTTTGAATTCGGAAAAAATTAATTAAAGTGTTCACCAAGTTCTCTAGAGTGTATTCAAGTGCTGAGGTTTTTTTCATTTTTGAAATACTAAAAAATTAATAAAAAAAATAAAAAAAAAATAAATAAAATATATATTTTTTTAAATTTTAAATTAACAACAATTCTTTAATAGTAAAAATAAATTGACTCGCTATTTCAAAGATATTCATAAGATTTAAAATAATTTTTAAAATTTAATAAAATGATCTCTTATTTGTTAGGAATAAACTTTTCTAATTTTTTACCTTTAAATCTAAAAAAAATATTAATAGAACCTTTAAATTTAGATTTTTCCAACTTAAATTGTTAAATATCTTTAAAAATATTTTTTTAATCAAAGATCTTTTATTTATTAATAGTGTTTATTATAATTTAAGTTCATAAAAAGTAAAAAATGAGCATTATTGAAAAGAGACATAATTTTCTAATCTAAGTTATTGGGAAAAAAATTTCCCATTCTCTATTATATTTAGGTAAAAAAATTTAATCGAGAAAATCCCCTTAAGTAAAAAAAAAATAATTAAAAAAAGAAAATATGAGAAATAATACAAACAGTTGATTGACTACCAATCCAAAAATACTTATTCACTTTCAAAACCTGAAATTGTTATTATGAAAAAAAAAAATAAAAGTGTCAAGTTGAAGAAATTACAAGGTTTTTTTATTATTATTATTGAAGAAGTGTAAATTAAACTCTAGTAGCCCTTAGAATTAAATCCCCTTTCAGGAATTTAAGTACAAAATCATAGATTTCACAATTATTAATTAACGGAAATAATTTCAAACTATCTTGATTTAAAATTAATTCATTAAGATTTATTTCTTTTAATTTATTATGAAATATTAATCTATCTTTTTCACAGAAAGGACATATCCATAAAAAATGATCAATATTTTCTATAATTTCCTTCTGTTCTTATCTTAAACATAAAGGACAAAATTTATTTGAATTTTTATTTATTACATAGTAATATCTATTTAAGCAATTAGTGAATGTTCTGAATTTTAGAATTGTTGAACTTGAGGGATAATTTAAATATTTTTGAGTTTTTTATAAATACAGTGATCAAAACTATGCGTGCCCAAAGACTATAATCCCTGTTTCAAAATATTATCCGTACTTTTTTTTCTTCTTGTTCCAAGGCGACATACAATCTACTACCACATAGTATACCTGAGTTCAAATCAATTTTGAAAGTAAAGGACGAGTTATTTATCGTAAAATTTAAATTATTCATGCAAATAGTTAAAAATTTTTCCTAATTGTCTCATTTTTTTACAATTTTTTGAATTTTTGATGATTAAAATTTTCTCAAAAATTTACTCTATTTTTAAGATAAATTTTGCAATAAGATCCTTCATTTTTAGAATTTCTTTTTAAATAATAGAACTTTAAGAAACCATACTATATTTTTTTAGGGTTTATTATAAGACTCTTTGATTGGTTCACGTATAGGTCTTCTATAACAAAAAAACAAACTTTTTATTTTGAAACACGCATTAAATTTTTTTGCACACTTTATTTTGACTACAGTAATTTTGATTTTTTATTATTGTGAAATATTTTTGTGGAGTACTATGTAGTGGCATGGAGTGTCGCCAAGTGCCTATGTTTTCCGAAGTTCAACAACTCGTTCTATGTGTATTTGTATATTTCAATTTTTAGTTCGATAATATCTTTTGACTTCCAATTGATTTTATTATTTATTCTTTAAGGGACTAGTCTAGATTAAATTTTTTTTAGGTAAATTTAATAGAGATTTAGAACTTTTTTTGCCAATTACTTAGATTTGAAATCAAAGTGAAAAACTTCTTAGTATATTAATGAAATCTTGCTAAATGACATTCATTAAATTTATTTATTGTTTTTATAGAAATAAAAAATTTTTGCATTTTTTCACTTTTTTGGAAGTTGCTTTTTTTCAACTTTTCGCAAAAATACAAAAAATAAAAAAAAAATATGAGCAAGAAAGCAAAACCTTGTTATGTTTGTGGAAGACGTATGAAAAATAGTTTGAAAAATCAACCTGAAAGGGTTTTTTTGGATTTGCATAAAAACATAGTTTGATTTGAAAAAAATATACAATATATGCTTTACTCTTAATTAAAGATTTTCTTTTTTTATATTGTACCATTCTTTTTTTTCATGAATCTACTTTTTCAGTTTACACTCTTTTGTTTTTGTTAAATTTGAAGTTTTTTTAAGTATTCCCAAATTACCATCCCAAAAGTTTTTGTCAGAGTCAAAAAAAATCAAAGAAAAAAATAAGAACTATTTTTTAAAAAAGTAATTATTGATAAAACAAATTGAGTTCTTTATAGAGTCAAGTTGGATGAACAGAAGTGAAGGAGAAAATATTAACCAGTTTTAAATTATTTTTTCGTTTTTAAAAATGAGAATAAATATTATTTTTGAGAAAATAATTAAATCCAAAATTAATCAAAAAATTCTCATCCCTTAAAGATCTTTTTTCAAAAAAAAATTTTTAAAAGTCACTTTTTTTGGCTAGAATTGTAAAATTTTAAAAAAATAAGAACTAAAAGTTCTAACATTGAAAAAACCTGTCTATTTTTAATTTTAAACATATTTCAAGATAAGGATTCCTTATTTAGTTATTGGTCAAAAAAAAAAATTAATATAGACTAGTCCCTTAATTAAATTTTAATAATTTTTCGAAATTAAACAGACATAAATTTCCTAATTTATTTTTTTAAGTGACTAGTAACTCTTATTTATTTTTTTTCCCAAAGGTAATAGAGTAATTATTTACATAAGGATACAATTAAACCCAATAAGAAACTTCGTTTGTCAACTTTAGAGAAATGAATCATCATTTTTAAAAGATTTCATTTTTCCAATCGAATTTTCAGTCAAAAGATCTAGATCCTTTTTGGTAGGTTTTTGGAGATCAAATTAGAAAAATAAAAATTTGCAAAAAAATTTAATTTTTGAAGAAATATCACTTTTAGTAATTTCTGAGAGTCTTTATGAGTAATTAACGTTGTGCCTTTAATATTATTTTAAAAATACAAGAAAAATAAATCAAATATTGTATCCTTAAAGATCTAAAAAATTTGAACATTTATTTTATTCAGAAATATTTATGAAATTTCTTGAACTTGAAAAGACTTGTCAATATACTTTTTCATATATCAAGAGTATAAACAAGGTACTGTTTGTAGTAAAATCAGGTATTTGATAATATCTATTATTTTTTTTATTATTCAAAATATGCATTTGAATTGTTATATTTGTTGCAAAATATTTACAAAATTAAGAAATAAACGTAAACTCTATTTGATACATTTCATCATTGGGTTGTTAATGACTTACTGAAATAATTAAGATTTGGTTTTTAATTATTAATTTACAATAATCAAATTAAAAAGTATTTCTTGAGATAATAAGTTGAATTTTCCAGGTTTTAAAAAAGTATTTCGGGAGAACTTTTAATTTGATTCTTTAGTTCTTTTTCTCAGATTTTTTCATTTAATCCCAAGAAAAAATAGATTTGGCCTTTTCTTTGAATCAAAAAATTATATTCTTTACAAGTTTAAAATAAATATTGTATTTTTTTTGAGATTAAGTAGATTTTTTAAATTTGGTTATTTTAGAACTTAGTGGTTTCATTTTTAAAGTGTATTTTTGTGCACTTCCTTTACAGGCAATAAGATTTCAATCTTCTTTCAAAGAAAATAATTTTTTTTAAATAATTTGGAAATATGTTGGATTTTGAGCAATTCAAAAATGAGAAAAATGGATCAGTCTTTTAAAAACAATAATTCATTTCTGAAAATTGTATTAAAAGTAAAGTGTGTCTTGTAGTTATCAGATTTTTACTTTATTTTTCAATTTCTAGATACGGTAAAATTTTTTTTTAATTTGTTAGTAAATTTACAAGAAGATTTTTTTTAGTTTACTAGTCCCTTAATTTAAATTTCTTTTTTTTGACTTTGAATTTTATTTTTTAAATTTTAAATTCTGTTTTGTAAATTAGAATTAGTGTACTTCTGTTTATTTTACGAAATTACAAGTTTTTAAATGTTTGTAAAACTAAAACTTTTAAATTGAAAGTTGTTGGGATTATGATCTTGTAATTCACATCAAATTTTGGAACAATTTCAAACAAACCAAAAGTACTGTTAAGTAAAAAAAGTGACTACAATATTTGTACCGTTTTTGTTCTAAATCAAATCTATTTTTTATTTTTTTTTTATCCAAAATTTCAATTTAATTACCCGTATTGGAGGCTCATAATTATCTTAAGATGAAATCAGACTTATGGTATTTTGGAAAAGATCTTCCAACTCTAAATACTTCAAAAATGATGTTAAAAAAACCAACACTCATTAACAATAAGATTATTAATGGCAGCATTAAACAAATGAATGGTTCTGCTTACAATTTGATCTATTTTACAGAAGACAACAAATTCCATTCGATCGGTAGAGAAAATTATCATGGCTTTTTAACCGAAGGCAATGAAGAAATTAACAACGATCCTATTGTTCAAGTAAGTTCTGGTTACCATACGAACGCTATTTTAACAAAATCAGGCAAAGTGTTTTTGTTTTCCGATTACAATAGCCCATCCAATGGGTCTTTGGAAAATTTTCAAAAACCAAAAGAATACACTTATTTCAAAGACAATAACATTACGTCACCCGTAACGAAGTTGTCAGGTGGTGAATTTCAAAACTTTTTTTTATTAGAAAACGGTGATTTTTATGGATTTGGATCTAATTCATACGTATGTTCTTTTCGAATCTTTGGAAAAATTATTGACATTTTTCTTTGTCTCTTTAAAATTATGTTTCGGTCTATCTTCTTTCCTTTCTTTCTAACTTTCTTTTTTTCTTTTTCTTTCTTTTTTTCTCCTTTTGGGTTTTGATTTATTTTTTTTATTTTTTGATGTGTCCTTTGATAAAAAAAGAAACAATTCCAACCCAATCCACAAACAATTAAAAAACACAAAATGCCAATTTCACAAGATAAATATTCAAAACCTACTCTAATCTCTGAAAACGTCATTTTAATCTCAGATTCTGTTTGTACTCGGAATTGTTTATACCTTACAAGTAGTTGGACCTTATGGGCACAGGGGGACAATAACTGTTCTGGGTGTGGGGTTGGTCAAAAACGTAATATAGCCTCGCCAAGAAAAGTAATCGTTAAGGGGGAAGACAACAGAAACCTTCGAAAAATAGCTATTGGGCTATGTTTTTCAGTACTTCTCTTCGACTCTGGTCTGTACAGTTGTGGTATGGTGGATAGGTCTGGTCATACTAATGATACCTCTGAATTTACCAAATTAGAGTTTTTTAATGAGATCCAAATCGAAAATGTTGTGTGTGGTTGTTCATATACGATTGTTCTTTCAAAAGACAGTCAAGTTTATGGGTTTGGTCAAATCCAAGAAAGTAACTGTAAGAATTTGAACTTTTTTTCTTATATTTCATATGCTTTTTTTTTTTTCTTCAATAGGAGTTTTTGAAAATTATAACAAAAAAACAATTTTAAGAACATTTTCAGCATTGGTGGAAATGATTATTTTAATATATTCAAGAATGTGAATTTAAACAACAATTCAAGTTATCAAAGTTACAGAAGCCCTTCTATTAAAAAAATTATTTTGACAAATAAACCATTTTCAAATTTATTAAACATTTTTCCTTAGTCAAAGGTGTAGGCTCAAAATGAATTCTTTAGACACACTCCAAAAATGAAAACTTTAATATTTAGTTAAGGTTCAGACGAACTTTTATCCCAAGATTAAAATTAATAATTTTTAAGAAAAAAAAGATTAATTCGGGTACTTCTTTTGTTTTTTTATTTCTCCTTTAAAACACACGAATAAAATGCCTTAAAAATACATCCAAGAAAATATTTATCCAATTAGTTTTAAAAGTAAGTTAGTTATGAGCACAAAAGCACTAATAAACCCAGCAAAATTCAATAATTTCCCCATAAATTAATACTTGTCATTAATTCTTACTCTGCTGGCAATTGGATCTTTACAAGAGATTAAAAAATGCAAAACAAAAAACCCATTTTTTGCAAAAAAAATTGTTTTAATCTTTGGATAAAGGATTTGCCGAAACTTAACTAAATATTAAAGGTATCATTTTGGGAGTGTATCTGAATAATTCATTTGGAATGCACCTCCTCAAGGATTACAATCCCTGAAATTTGCAAAAAGATTCTCTTGTCAGGGGTGTAGTGGCTTGTTAATTTGGTTCTTAGCTGATTGATCTTGCGCTTGGTACGAATTTTCATACCCTAATAAAAAAATTTTTCGTTGTTTATTGGTTCGATTTGGAAACAATCACCTTGTTTTGTTACGAGTTTGGCCTGGAAAAACGAGAAATATGATATTGTTTAAAGTGATATAAGATGATATTGAGGAGTTCGAAGAACGGCGATTAATATCCTCTTAGCACCAGAATAATCTCATTATTTTTATTTTGGAAGGAGAACCAAAACTAAGGAATTATAACTGATTGATTGTTGAAAAATGAAACAATATGAGGTGATATTTATTTTTGGAACTCGAGATCTAACTCCACACAACTTAATAAAATAAACGAACAAAAACAAATAAATTTTTAACCTATTAAAGCAAATTTGTTATTTTTCAATGGTACTTTGAATAACTTATTCTTCAAAGGATCTTAATCTACCAATGGAGTCATTGAAAGGATTGAAGTTAAATTTTACATTTTCATCCATGTGACAAAGCTTGTTTTTAAAATCCCACAGAGACAAACTAGATCGCTCAACTTTTCAATGAGTCTATTTACTTTTATTTCACGCTTGTCTTGAAACATCTGAAGCTGATCAAACTTATAAAACCCAGCATCTATTATGTGTTCTTAACAGTAAATGATTTTGAAACATTCTTCTCCAAAATTTCTTGACTTTACGTATTGTTAAAAACAAAATGTTTGTTTTTTTTTTTTTTTTTCTAATTTCTTCAATTTGTAATTTTGTATTTTAAGGGTAGAGTCATTACGGTGAAATTTTTTATTCTGAAGTGGAAAAAAACTTTTTAGTAATTTTATTGAGGACCTAACACCAATCAAAAACCAACCAACCTATGATGTACGATCGATCTCCAAAAATCAACAACCAAAAAAGAGGACATTTTTAGAAAAAAGCGCCAAAGAGCGACACTCAATTTCCAATTAGAATGGTTGTGAATTACAATTCTGAAAACAGATATGTCAGTTTTGAAGTGTCGCTCTTTGGCGCTTTTTGAGATCTTGGTGACTTTTTTTTTCTTTTTTTTCATTTTTCAAATGAGTTATTTTTATTGAAAGACTATTACCTAATCCTTACTTGGTCAAATTGAGAGGGTTTTAAAATAACCACAAATCAGACTAAATCGAATAAAATTGATTGCGAAATACAAGAAAGCAATTTGTTTTAAATTAAAGAAATTTAACCTCTTTTGAAAAAGAAAATGAGAAAAGATGAATTTTTTTTTTTAAATTTTGATTTTTTGAAATTGAGAACTCTTTTTCTTCGTTTAATTTTTTGTCAAAGAGATCCTATGGAATTTTTTATTTTGTTATTTGAATTTTGTCAACTAAAAGAAGGGCTATTTCACAATACCCTTTTAGGTCTCAGGTCACCACTTGAGTATGGTGCCTTTTCATGGTAAATGACTAGACCCTTAATCTCATTTTCAAAATGTTCTATAAATGGTCTCTTTTCTCCTTTTTTCAAAGAAAAAAAAAGAAAAAATAACGTTTATTATTTTTTTAGAAATGATATTGATTTCAATCGAACCAAAACCAAAAACACTGTTGGGTTTTAGACATTGTTTTTAAAACAAAGAAAGAGAATTCATTCAATTTCCAACCTTTAAGGAAAAATTGAAGGAATTTTTTCTCTGTTGTTTATTGAACAAATAATTGGGATCCTTCAACCAAATTAATTTTCCAATGCCATAAATCCTTGAGCGTGGCGATCTTTTGGGATTTGTGAGAATGAAACAAAGTTGAAAAAATTTGGTAAAAATCTTCTTAAATAACTTTAAATAACATTTTTAAAAGTCGAATTTTATAGTAAAATACTTCCTATTTTGTTCGTATTGGAAATAAGTTGATCAGAAAAATTTCAAACTTTGCCTAATTACTAAAGGATTTCCCAAAATCTTTCCACAGTGACTACAATGCCATCCTAAACTTTTTTGAGAAACAATCACTTTCTTATCAGTATTTGCCTAGAATTATATACTTTTAATTTTTACAAATAAAAAGTTTGAGTTAAAATATATATATCCCTTAGCACCCCGGATTTGCCTAAATTTCATCAAGTTTTTTAAATTAGATTTAAAATGATCTTGATCTACTAATATATTAATTTTCTTATTGGTCTTTAATCCAGATTTGAATTATAATAAAAAGTCAAAATAGTTCAAAGATAAAGTAGTTAAGTTATTGATTTTTTTTTTCAAATTGAAAAAAAAAATAATAATTATTCATTTTTACATTTTTTTTAAAGATTTTTATTTTTATTTTATTTTTTTAAATCAGAAATTTTATTACATTAATAGTAATTCAAAACTCAACACATTAATTTATTAATAATAACCACCAAAAAATTTTGCTAATTTTATGATAAAAAAAATAAATAAAAAAATAAATTACTTTGAAATTTAATTTTTTAATTTAGAAAAAATTTCAATAAATATCCAATTAAGAGAAAAATGAAAATTATTTCTTTAGGCCAAAACTAAATTTTTAATATGATTAATTTTCTAAAACTTTTATTTAAGCAATAGATAATAATTGAAAATCAAAAAAAAAAAAAAAAAATTGTAAAATAATTTCAATTTATTAAATTGGAATAAAACAAATAATAATTACTTTTTAATCGATAAAATATTTATACCTAAATTTAAAATAAAATAAAAAATAACTCTTGAATATTATTCCAATATAATAAAATAATCTCCGAAACCAAATTTTTTTATTGCATTTTGTTATTGGTAAAAATTTGAATAATATATTTGTGATATTTGAATTTTTCCTTAATAAATTAATCCAGATCTTGTTAAATAAGTTCTGATATATGGTCTCTAATTCAACAATATTGTTTATTTTATGTCTAGATTTTAAAAAGTCAAAAATTAAAAAATAGTTAAAAATAAAAAAAAAATCAATTATTAATCTGACTCGAACTATTGGCCAAATCATTTAAAATTGAAAAAAAATCTTGTTGAAAAAATTGTAAAATTTTGCAATGAAAAAAAATTTGATTTTTTTTCTAATTTAATTTATATTTTTTTTTATTTTTAAATTATTTAGAATCTAATATAGATATTGATATTGAATATTAATCAGTAGATAAAACAAATTTTCTATGTGATGTTATAATAACTTTTATAATGAATAAATTATTTAATCAAGCATTTTAGGCAATTTTGGGGTGCAAAGGGCACCAAAAAAAATTTCCAGTAAAGTATGATGTGTTTTAAATGTTAAAACTAAGAGGTTTTTGATGTCTAGACAAACTTTTCAAAAAAAAAAAAAAATTTATTTTGACAAAATTTTGAAAAAAAATAAAATCACAATAACCAAAAAAAAATTCCCAATGTTGAAAATTTTTTTTCAAGTTATTTTGTTATTTTAAGTAACTATACAATTTTTAATTATAAAATTTTCTTTCGAGGATAATTTTTTTATTAATTCTATACCTTATTATCCTTTGATAACATTTCAAATTAAAATTTTTGTTTGAAATGTTTTTTAGGTTATTTGGGGTGCTAAGGGATATATATATATATATATATATATATATAGCTAAAACGTGTTATTTACATGTTTTAGAGTAGTAAAAACACAACAAATGTGTTTTAAATATCAAAAAAATTATAAAAAACATATGATATATTTAAAACAAAAGATAAAACATATTTTAATCAAATAAAACAAAAAAATTGATTAAAATATGTTAAAAAATCTCTGAAAAATCGATTTATTTCATTCTTATATCCAAGTTTTATCGAATATTACATTGTAATATCATACAAAATATTATTTAATAAAATTTCATGTTTATCACATATTTTAAAATTAAAGAATAATTATCTCATATGATAGATTAAGGCATATTTCTCTTTAAAAACAATATTTTTAAAAATAAACAAACCAAAAAAAAAAATAATTAATATTTTCATTATATTTATTTTTATTTTTTAAAAGCAAATCCAAAAATTGGAAGGAATCTGTTTTTTCTAAGATTTGCTTGTTTCCTATTAAAACGAAATTTCAAATTATTTAATAAAAAAAAAAGAAAAGAAAAGAAAAAAGCATTTCAAACAACTTTTCAAAGTATTTTATAAACTTAATCAAGATATTCCATATTTTAATATTACAATTTTATGTACTGGTATGAAGCTAATGCTTATCTATAGTTTTAATTAATTAGATATAAATTGTTAATTGTAAGAAAAATGGAAACAAAGATATTGAAAATTACCTTTCAAAATCAGATTGTTCAAATTTATCAATTCAATTAAAATAATTTACTTCATCTTTTTTTTAATCACAATTATTTTGAATTTTTAAACAAATCCAAAATTGGAAAGGATCTTTTTTAACAGACAATTTTTGTCCTTATTCAAAAAAAATTAACTAAAAAAAAATTTTTTGAAAAATTAAAAAAGGAAGGAAAAAATGCACCTTCTTCATCCACACCCATCATCGTCATGTTTTCTTATTAGTATTTTTTTAATTTTTTTTGAAAAAAATTAAAAAAAATAATGATCTTACTTTTGATCCACCTCCAAAAATCCTTTCCTTGTTTCAATTCCAATGTTTCCTAATTTCAATACAAATAAATAGTACAAGTATAAAAATAAACCAATTTAGATCAGAAGGGGATTGGAATTTACAAACAGAAATAATAGCGCATTTTTGTTGTTTGGTGTCAGTTTGAAAAAAAAATTGAAAAAGATAAAAAAAAAAATAAGAACAAATATTGAAAATGATGATAATTACAAAGAGTTATTACCCAAAAAAAATATATTAAGGGAGTAAGTACAAGTTTACCAATTTCGAGTGCCACAGTTTCTGCGAACCTGAATCATTAAAATCATTTCTTTAACCTAATTAAATAAACATTTTAATAAATAGGAGAATTGCAGATATCCTAGTATAATATATTTACATACCTTTTAAAAAATGGATATCAAAAAAATGAAAAAATTGATAAAGAAAAAATTAAATAAAAACATTTATTTATAGATCCTTATCTTTAACATTTGTTACAATTACTAATTCTTCTTTACCCAATTTGATTTTTAATTTTGAATGTGAAAAACTTTTCAATTGAACAATTGTTCGATAAAATATTTTACATTTTATTTCAAAAGGATTTTCAATAACACAAAAGTTGATCAAAATCCTATTGTCATTTAATTCATCTAATTCAGATTTAGTTAAAGAAAATAGTATGTTTTTGAAATACTTGTTCAAAAATAAAGATCTATTTGATATATTTGGTTGATTTGATAATTATATATTTTTGTTTAAATTGGATACTCAAAATACTTCTAATTCTCACTTTAAATTTTTTTCACCATATTTTCATTTTCTTTGGGTGTTGAATCTTTTTGTAGTTGTTTTTTAATTTCAAGAATTCAATCTTTTCTCCTTTAATCTTTGAAACACTATTCTTTATTTTGGCTTACTTTGATCATAATATTCTGAAAAATGAATTTTAAAAAACAAATTTGTGAAAAAAAAAATGTTTTGGTTAAATAATAATAAAGACTAATAGTTCGAGTAATCCAAAGTTATAATACATTTTTGCTCTCATATAAATTAAGAAGATTAAGAAGAAAAATCTTCGGTAACATACTTTGAAAAATTTTTTTTTCCATTCTTGATTTCAACAAGTTTTTAAGTGAGGTTGATCTTTCTTGTATGGTATTTTCAAAAAAAAAAAAGATTTATTTATAATAAACACCTACTCAGGTCTATTTAATTTCATTTGCCATAAATTAATTTCGTTTATTCGCTCTGTAGCATATTTCTCGATTCAAAACAGAATTTAATAAAAACCAAAAATTGAATAAAAACAAAAGTTCAAAAATTGAAAAAATTAAAGATCCAAGTCTGATTTACTTTGATTTCCTTCATTAATAAAGAAGTGAATTGTATTTGGTATTTTAATTTCAATAACCCAATCCCACTCAAAAAATCTAATTTCAGGAAGGTTGTCGCAATAAAAAGTTTCAAAAATATTAAAATGTACCTACTTGGTTTTGGAAATTTGTCAATATAATTTTCACTTGAAAAAATGAGATAAACCCGAGTTCGGTCCTATTATCACTAATTTGAATTTTTTTCACTAATTTACAGAGTTTTAATAAATTTAATAATTACTAACCAAAATATTTCATCCAATTCAATAAAATGATGAAAGTTTTTTTCAAAATTAAAAATAAATAAAAATTTGCAATTTTAATTCTCATTAAAACTTCAAATATAATTAAACATCAAACAAGCATCTCTTATAATGTTTGGTGTTGAATAAAAATCAGATTTTATTGTTATAAAGACAAATTTGAAACAAAACAATATTATTTTCAAATTTCATATATAAATAAAATTTCGTATTTCGAGGAATATTTAACACTTATCCTTTCAATCTTTCTTTTCTCTTCCTTTATATAACATCTATTTAATAGCAAATCTAATTTCCCGAACACCTATTAAAATAAAAATACCCGATTATAATCGTATAAATCCATTAGGAATTGGAAATGGTGTTTATTCTATTCCAATTTTCACGGTGAGTGGAACTTCTCTAGCTAAAGATTTTTTAAATCTATATGAATCTCAAGAATTTACAGATTTTGAAATTAATGGATTTAAAATTCACAAATATTTTGTCGAATTTAGACTTGATTCTTCAATTGAAAAAATTCAACAGATTCTAAAAAAGTATTCAAAAGAAGAAACCAACATCTTTTTAATTTGGCTGTATTCCGGTCTGAGAAGAAATAGTCAACTCGTTAATACAATTTGTAGTCAATTTGGAATACAAAAACCAGAATTGAAAAAATTAAAAGATGATCTAAAAAAATTATATAAAGAAGAAGAGACGAAAGATTTTAAAATATTAGTCCAGGATGTTGATGATCTTGATGATGAAAATGAATATGAGGATGAAGATGATGCGTACTTTGAAGAAATCCCTGTTCATAAATTTATATTATTAGCAAGATCTGGCTTATTTAGAGAACTATTTAAAAATATTTCCAAAAAGGAAAATGAAATATCCAATTCTGTGAAGGATTATTCCAAAAAATCAATTGAAAGCTTGGAAATTTTAATCAGATATTTTTATAATGATGATATTGAACTTACTGCAGATGATGACCCTCAATTAGTTTTTGATGAATTAAGTGACGCAGCAGAGTATTATCAATTATCAGAAAACAATAATTTTAATTCCTTATTAGAATTAATTAAAATTCAATTTAAAATAAATGAAGAAAAATAAAAAAAAACTTAATAATGGCAATAATTACACACATAATTAAAATTCAAAAATATTTATTGGAATTAAATTATTTTTTTAAAATGACTTTTGATATTGTATCCA
Source organism: Anaeramoeba flamelloides (assembly GCA_027625915.1). Lineage (NCBI taxonomy): Eukaryota > Anaeramoebidae > Anaeramoeba > Anaeramoeba flamelloides. Next base: position 3,518,914 of record JANTQA010000060.1, on the reverse strand, counting down.
AGATACCCTCGATTCGATAGGTTTCAATAATTATAACATATTTTTTAAATAATTGAAAAATAAAAAATTGGATTAATTATCTTTTGTGTTTATCTGCTTGAAAATGAAATTAATTTATGCTTCATAAAATTATTATTTTTAGTCTATTCTCTTTGAACATGACTTTTATAGAAATAATTTTTTTGAATATCTCTGGAAATCACTTCAAGCAAACAACCAAAGTTGTTTTATCCATTTAAAAAATTCAATTCTTTTGAAAAAATTCAATTCCTGACAATACAATAAAAGCATTATTTATTGTTTTTTTTTTTTTAAATTATTCTTGATCTCAATATTTTTGAAAACGCTATATATTTTATTTATTTATATTTTTTAACCAAAACTTTATCGAATCACTAATTGGCAAATAAAATAGTTATTTATTATTGGTTAACCAAATGAAATTATTGAACGTCAATTAAATATGACTATCTAAATTTTTATTATTAGTTTTAATTTATGTAAATCGATTATGAACTTTTAATAAAAATAATATAATATAACTAACAGTTTGTAAGTAAATTAATCATTTATTAGAAAATGAATTAATCAGAAGCCTACTTTAGTATTCAATTTTTACAAATATTTGGAGATGTTATAATTTTAATAATTTAGAGCTCAATACTGAAGATAGGTTTATTTAATGTTTTTTGATTTTTTTAATAAAAATTTTTAAATTTGATAAGGTCAAATGATTAAATAGTAATATTTAAAACTATTATCTTACTTATAATTAATAATGAGTTACAGAAAATTTTTATGAAACAATTAAGTAACAAGAAAAACCCAAATTTTTATTCCTTCAAGAAATTGAAATTATAAAAACTATAAAACTAAAAAAAAATCTCGAAATTTCACAAACTTTTGCATAAACAAATAGTTTTATTTTAATAATTGTACCAAATATTTGATAAACAATTTTAATTAAAAAAAAAATATGTGAACAATCTTATTTTAAAAGTTGGTATTAATTATTATTGTTATTATTGAGAGAAATGAGTAATCAAAGAATATTTTATAAAAATTATAAAAAAGAGAAGAAAAACAAATAAAGTATTAATATAATAAATAATAATATCATTTGTATGACCAAATGTAAAACAAATCCACACTCTTTATTTTTTCCAGAATTTAAAAGAATTAAGTAAAATCTGCTATTTTGCAATATTCTTTTGAATTCTGGTTAAGAATCGTAAAGTTTTTTTTAATTTTAGAAATCGAAAGAAAATTTTTTAAATTAAAAAAATACCTTTTTTTTTTTTTTTTTTTATTGAGGAGAAGTGTAAATTACGCTCTAACTGCTCTTTTACTTACATTCCCAAAAAGAAATTTAAGTGTAAAATTATAGATTTTACAATTATTAATTAATGATAATAAATTTAAGCTTACATAATTTAAAATTATTTCATTAAAATTTAATTCTTTTAACTTATTCAGAAAAATCAATCTATCTTTTTCATAGAAAGTACATACCCATAAAAAGTGATCAATATTTTCTATTATTCTCTTCTGTTCATATTTTTAACATAAATGACAAATTCTGTTTGAATTTTTATTTATTACCTAGTAATATTTATTTAAGTATTTAGTATATGCTCTGAATTTTAGAATTGTTGGGCTTGATGGGATAACTTTAATATTTTTGATTAATAAATAATTGTTTTTGGTTTTTAATTATTGCGAAATATTTTTGTAGAGTGTCGTAGAGTGCTGTAGTTTGCTGTAGATTGTTGTCAAGTGTAAAGGCTTTGCTGAGGTTTTTTATTTTATTTGGAAAGTGTTCTAGGTTTTTTTTTTTTCTATTTCGTTTGGAAAATCTATTGATTTTTTTAGGTTTTTTTTGCGTTTTTCTATTTTATTTGTGAAATGTTCTAGGTTTTTTTTACTTTTTGAAATAAACAGAAAATTTTATTAAATTTTTGGTTTATTTCGAAAAGTTAAAAAAACCTAATGAAAATCTATTGTTTTTCAATATAAATAGAAAACCCAAGAAAACCTAACGAAAATCTTATGATTGTCCAAATAAAAAGAAAACTCAACAAAACCTAACGGCAGTTTTCTTTTAAATTTGAGAAATAAAAAGAAAATTTTTGAGATTTTATTTTAATTTATTTAATTCAAAAAAATATAACTACAGTTTTCCAGAATTCAAAATAATAGAGTAAAATCAATAATTTAGCGCAATTCTTTTTAATTAAGGAAAACCTAACAACACTCCCAACTTGTAGAATTCAACAACGCATTATGTGTCTAATTATTAATTTATTTTTTAACAAGCTTTAAATTCTCCGAATTCCAATAAATTTTATTGTTATTCTTTGATTATTATTTATTAGTTTTACTAGATAAGGTAGAAATAATTTTTTTTTATTTATTTTTTAATTTTTTTTTTTTATTAATTGAAATTACCAAATTTTCGAATTTAAATTCTGTTTTATAAATAAGAATTGGTGTTTTTCGGTTTATTTTACATATTTCAGTAATACGTGTATTAATCCAAGAGTTTAAATAGTTTAGTGTTGCTAATCTATAATTATATATTTCTAATCCATCTGTTAATTGACTTAAAAAGATAAAAGATTTACATAATCTAATTTTTAAATTATTTGTTAGTAAATTATTATTGAATAATTGTTCAGATTTGTTCTCAGTTTCTTTTACCTTTTTCAGAATTATATACTAAATTTGAGATTTTTTTCAAATGAATTCCCAAATATTTAATCTTTGATAAATCTTGAGTAATGTTTGTTTTCTCGTTATTGGATTTCAATCCAAATTGAATTATAATTACTTGATATATTAAATCTAATTTTATATTTATTAGAATTTTATTCCCTTTTATGATTAAAATTAAATCATCTACAAACATTTGACAATGATCTGTTAATGTTATTATTTTTAATAAAAGAAAATTTGAAATAAGAGCAATTATAATTGGTGATAAGGGACTCGGTAGAATATACCAAGTACTTCCCTTTGATAATATTTTAATAATAAAAATTTTTTGATAATTTTATTTTTTGAAAATTTTTGATTGTTTTTCTACTTATTTCTATAATTTTTTATGTCAAAAAAAATTAGCTATATCAATCATGATAATACGGGTTATATCATTCCCAATTTTCTTTTTTGATTATATTTTTTAAAAGTATTATTTAAAAGGGTTTAATACCACAAAACGAGTATCAATTTTATGTCGAAATTCAAACTGCACTTTATGAATAAATACCCAAAATGGCTCAAAAAATCAACATTTTTATCTTTTCTTAAAGTTTTATTTTTATTCCAAAAATGAATACAGTCAGTTCCACTTTTAGGGTACAAACTTTCAACGAAATTTAAGGCACAAAAAAATCTCGAATTAAGGTACAAAATTCAAATTCTAGTAAAATACATTTAAAAAAATCTCTAATTTTGTGCTTTAATTTGAGATTTTTTTGTGCCTTAAATTTCATTGAAAATTTGTGTCTTAAAATTGGAATTGACGGAATATTTTCCAGAAAAAACTTGTAGTTGTCAGAAAAATCCCTTTAGTTTTTCCAAAATATAAAGAATTGAGAAAGATCTTTGATTTTTCTTCATACTTTTGAATTTTGAAAAAGCAACACACTTAACAACAGTTTCCCAGAATTCAAAAGAATAGAGAGCAATGAAAGACTTTCAACATTGAGATAGTTCCACTTTAAGGTACAAACCGTGAACAAAAATTAAGAAACAAAAAATCGGGAATGAAAGCTCATTTTTCTTGAATTGTTTTTTTACACAAATATTCGAGGTTTTGATGATAACACATATTATCATGATAATAACAATAAAATCGTAATAGTATTAAAAAAATCGGGATTAGTCCAAATTTATCGTTTAAAATCATAAAATCGCGATAAACAACCCACTCGCGAAAAAATAATTATCGCCAAAAAAATGAAAAATTATTTTTTTGAAATCACTATAAAAAAATCTCTTGACCTTTTCAAACTTTCAAACACTTTTAGACTATTTAGAAACCTTTCAAACACTTTCCCATGCTTTTAAAGATGAAATACTTTACCAATGTGATAAGCTTTATAAAAGTCACGAGATTTTTTGTAGTGAAACAATAAAAAGCTTGGGCTTTTTAAGATTCTTTTCAACATGAAAAGTGTTTGTAAACATTTTTAGTTGTAGCAAAGACTCAAGGGTTTGTAATTGGAAGGGAATAGCTTTTACAGATATTCAAATTTGAAGTTGGGATTTTGGATTAATTTTCATCTTCCTTTTTCATTTCTTTTATGGAACTTCCTTTTGGGTCATTAGTCGACCCAATAAAAGTGACTAAAATATAGAATGACCCACAAGTGATCGTATAAATATATAGAAGTCGTAAAATTACAACCTACTTCTTTGAAAATTCTATTTGAAAGAAAAAAACTTTATGGAAAAAGAATCAAAATTTTTTCCTCTTTATTCGACAAAAAGCCACTTGGAAAGATCAGTAGAGGTCTTTTGTCCTATGTCACCCTTCAAAACCAAACAAGTCATTAAATAAGATAACCAATTGAATTCTTTCTGGTTTTTGTTTTTGCTTTACAATCATGTTGAATGATATCCTTAAAAATTAAATACATAACGTGTTGGATTTTATTTTTATGAACAAATGTCTTATTTGATACTCCTGATTTTAAATCGAGACTTTTTTACGACGTTTATTGGTATACTTTTGTGATTTAGAACCTCTATGTTTAAATAAAAATTTTAAATGAATCGATTCGGGAATTCAAAGTTGGGTTTTTCATTTTTTTTATACATAATTTAATTTTTTCTTTGATTTTGATTGGATGTCAGTAACAAAACAAGCCCATTTTTTTAAAATAGGAGATCACGTTATAATTAAAGACCATATCTGTAAAATTACTCAGATGGTATTACGAAACAATTAACAACCCTTTTTTCTGTTTTTATTCTATTTGTATCACCTTTAATTTAAATTATTCTTGTCTTTTCTCTTTTCTCTTTTCTCTTTTCTCTTTTTTGTAAACCAAAATCAAAAGACTCTATACGGGGTATATCAAGTTTGTTTCTTCCTTTTTCTTTTTCTTTTTCTTTTCATTTTTATTTTGTATTAAACCACTTCTTTTGTATCAAAAACAAAATTACTTTCCAAAACTTTTCTTCAAAGAAACAACGCAAAAAAATCCGTTTTCAAGCACATGATATTTTTACACAAGAACAAATCGAAGATTTAATACCTTTTCTGTATAATTTGCAGGAACCAAAACTTACAGAGGTGAGGTATGGTGTTATTGATGTTCAAGATCAGACGGTTACTCTTATGGAGCTTGATGGCGATTATGAAACAATTGATCTGACTCAACAAAACGAGGAATTGTGTCGGGGATTACAAAAGCACCTAAAGGAAAAAAAAGATCTTATTGCTACTGTAACCTCATCTATGGGGCAATCTCATATTACACACTATGAGGAAGAGAACTAATAATAGTCAAAACCCATCTTACGATTTTAGTGGCCATTGTAGCGACAAAACGCCGATTTTGAATTGGAAATATGCTTGTAAAAATTGTAACTTAACATACACTTTACATTAATTTCTGTATTTAAGGAAGTATTTAAACTAAATTTCATAATAAGTGGCCCATCTTACATTTGAATAATGAATTGCTTTTGTATCATTTTGAAGTTTTTCCTCTCGCAATGAAAAGTTTGCAAATAAATCATTTTTTCTCTTTTTTATTTTTTCTACAGGGTTTTGTTAAAATGGAAAATGAAAATGAAAATTTGGAAAGAAGTAACAGATGAATTAATGAAAAATTTGGTTTCAAATATGAAAAAGAGATTAGATTTAGTTATTCAAATTGAAGGAGAATCGATAAATGGGGTTTTTTACTTTTTTAAATTTTCTATTTTTTTTATGTAATGCTTCTTTCAAAATAAATGTCACAATTTTTTTTAACTGTTTTTTTTATTTTTTTTTCCTTTATTTTTAGACAAAAAACAAATATATCTTGAGTATAGTATTGAATATTAAAATCTAAATTTTTATATTATAATAGATAACTTCAATTATTAAAAATATTTTTATTTAAAATTTGATTTTTAATGGGCCAATTATTATGAAAGATAGTTTACATTCTTCCATTTTTGAAAATTTTAATGATATCAACCATTCGACTAAAATTAGATTTTTTGAGTACGACAGAATTATATTGAAACTCTTAAACACAAAATACAATTCACTTCTTTATTAATGAAGAAAATAAAAGTAAAACAAGTAAATTAGAGTTGAATCTTTAATTTTTCAATTTTTTGAGCATTTTTTTTTTTGATTAAATTTTTAGTTTTTATTAAATTAGATTTTGATCAGGAAATATGTTTATTTGAATACTTGAATTTATCATACAATAAACACAAAAAAACATACACAAGACGGTGTGTGTCTTATAAACAAATCTATTCCTTTAGAAATGAAACAGGAAATATCACCTATCCACATGATAATGAAAAAATTTTTTGAAAAAAAAATTAAACTTTTTATAATTTTTTACTTTTTGATAACTCCACTTATAATAAACACTATTGGTGAATAAAGGATCTTTGATCAGAAATTATTTTTAAAGATATTTTACAATTTGAGACAGAAAATCGTATTTTCCAGGTTATATTTAGATTTTTTTTCAAATTTAATAGTGAAAAAATTTTTTAATATTTTTATAATCACTTTTAAGGGTTATTTTATTATATTTTAAAAGTATTTTGAATTTAATAAATATCTTTCAAATGGATGATCAATTATTTTGACAATTGAAGAATTATTTATTTAAATTTAAAACAATATTTTTTTTTTGATTTTCCTTTAGGTTTTTTTTAATTTTTGAAATAAACAGAAAATTTTAATAAATTTTAGGTTTATTTCGAAAAGTAAAAAAAAAAAAACAAGAACACTTCAAAATAAAATAGAAACCCTCAAAAAAACCTAACCAAAATCAGTAGATTTTACCAATAAATAGAAAACTCAAGAAAACCTAACGGCACTTTTTATTTCTCAAAAAAAAAAAAGCTAACGGCGGTTTTCCAGAATATGAAATAATTTAGTAAAATCAAGGATTTTACTCAATTTTTTCAAATCTGGGAAAACCTAACGACAGCGGATAGTTTCTATTTTGTCATGAAAATGATAATTTGATTTTCATCCATATTTTAGTTATTTTTCTTCTCATTTTTTTATTTGATAAATTTTCTTTAATTACTCCTTTCTCTAAATTAATAAAATAATTGAGTTTTTTTAATTATTGATAACAGAATAAATTTTACCCATTTTCAACTCTCTTTTTATTTTTTGTAAATTTTTGTTAGCAATTAGCAATTTATTTGTGAAAATCTTGTGAATAGAGCAAGTAAAAAATAACATAATATGTGACTTCAAACAACCTAGGAAACCAGTACAGGTGATCGACAAATAGTGATTAACAGAAATATACAAATTGAATTATATGATATAAAAAACTTTGAAAAAATGATAATGTTTTTATGGTTACTATTTTTTGAAAAAAAGATCTCAAAGAATATTTCATTTCTCATTCATCCGAAATAAATATTCATTTGAAAGCTATATATTAGATCCAAGAAATAATAAAAAAAATTCTTGTTTACATAAAGTAAATTCCATTTCAAAAATTGTGACTGACCTGAAATAATAAATTGAAATATATATAAATATATATATATATATATATATATATATATAAATATATATATCCTTTAGTATTCAAGAACAATAAATAATTAAATATGATTAGTAATTCTATTTTTAAATCATTCGAAATTATAAAAACCTTATATTTTAAAAATTAAAAAAAATAAAACCAAAAACATAATAAAAAGTGAGTCACAATTTTTGAAATGAGCATTACGGATTTTTTTATAACTGAACTTTCACTGAAAAAAAAAATTTTACAAGAAGATTTATAGCTAATAATTAAATTCGTTTCAAAAGTTATTACAGATTCGGAATTTCTTAGTTATTATTTGTCTTTACAAAGATCTTTTTTTATTTTCATGATCTTTTGCAAAAAAAAAAGTTACAAAAAGAAAAACAAAAATTTGAAAAAGCAAAACAAAAGAAATTTAAAAAGCAAAATAAAATTGTGCAAAATTAGAAAAAATGATTCTGATCTCTAAAAATTGAAAATATATTTTGTTAAGAATACTGGAACAAACCCTCAAAGCATCTTATATTAACACTATAAAGTGGGCTAAAATTTTTGAAAAATAGTTTGGTTATTCTTGAATTTAGAATACTTGATTATGTATTTTCAATCTTTTATTATTAATTTTTCTTTATGAACTTAAGTTTTCTAAGCTTAAGAACGATGATGAAAAAATCATGAAAAGAACACTGAATTTCATAATTTTGATTAATCAGATTAAATAGCTTCCGAGAGTCATTCATCAAAGCTCTTATAGTTAGAAAACTTAAGGCAAGAAAGAAAAACTAAGAATTTATAATTGAAAATAAAAAATACTTTTAAAAAAATAATAGATATATTTAGAAATTTTGGTAACATGTTACACACTCTTAGAGGTAATCTCTAAGTTTTTTTTTCAATTTAAAATAAATGAGTCAAATCTGTGTTTTTATTCCATTAATTTAAATCAAAAAAAAAAAACTAAAGACTGTCGAATGCCAATTATTAATCACAGATTTGGATTTCAGATTTATTTTTGATAATCATTTATCGGGTTTTTACTTCCTCCTCTAAATTCTGGGGAAGGGACTTCAACTCTTTTTATTTATGTATCATCTTGTGTTGTAGAGTGCAAAGGTTTATTTATAATCCAGAAGAATTGAAATAAAAATTATTGAAATTTTCTTTTGATTTCGTTAATAAAAAAAAACCTAAAGGTTGTTTTCTTGAAGGTTTATGTTTTATTTGCCAATTTTTCTCGGTTTTTTTGAGGTTTTCTATTTTATTTTGGAGTGTTCTAGGTTTTTTTTGCTTTTTGAAATAAACAGAAAATTTTAATAAATTTTCGGTTTATTTCGAAAAGCAAAAAAAACCTAGAACACTCCAAAATAAAATAGAAAACCTCAAAAAAACCGAGAACACTTCACAAATAAAATAGAAAACCTCAAATAAACCCAATGAAAATCTATTGATTTCATAAATAAATAGAAAACTCAAAAAAACCTAATAAAATCTATTGATTGTCCAAATAAACAGAAAACTCTAGAAAACCTCAAAACTGTATTTTTTTTTAATTTTTAAAATGAAAAGAATATTTAATAAAATCTATTTTTATTTCAAAAAATAAACAAAAAACATAGGACACTTTCTTTCATTTTTAGAGAATTTAAAAGAATTGATTAAAATGATTGATTTTACTCAATTCTTTTTAATAACAAAAAATGTCTAGGTTTTTTCCACTTTTTCTCAAAGTTTCGAAAATTTATTGATTTTCTAATCAAAACCAAAATTCAAAAAAACCTAAAGGTGAATACTATATAATTTTGTTGAATCACCTCACCCATCTTTAATATTTCAAAATAAAAACAATTGATTTATTATAATATATAATTATAATAAAAGTAAAAAAATAATTATGAGCATATTATAAAAGTATTTGAATTTGTTTATTTTCGTTTATTTGAATTAACCTATCTTAAAGAGAATTTTAATACAAAGGTGTTATAAAAATATTTTATTAATTTATAAACCCAATTCTAAAATTAGGAGCAAACTTTTTTTTTATAATTTTTTTCATTTTTCGTTTGTCTCTCAAAAAATAAAATGATTATACTATATTTTTCTTTATTAATCTATATTGGCTATTATCTCTAAAAACTTTCCTAAAATACATTATTATTCAAAAAAAAAAAAACAATTAAACAATTTTATTCTAATGAAAAATCTGCCACTATTTTTGAAATTTGGCTTACATTCACTATTTTTTTTATTCAATGATATGAATGTAAGCTGATTTATTTTTTCTTACTAAATAAAGTTACTATTTTTAAATGTTTTCTTTTTTTTTTTAAATATTCTTGTTTTTGTTCCCTCCATGGTTCGATATATTTATATTGGAAAAAAAATTGTAATAAATTTTTAATTCTAATTTTTTGAATTGGATTAGCTTGGATATTATACCATCTAAGAAAAAGAATTAAAATATGAGAGTTAAATAATTCTTGAAATAAATTAATATTCTTCAATCTTGAATTATTTAATTTCATCAAGTTTTTGTTGTTTCTATAATTTTGTTTTTCAATCTTTATTTGATGATCCTTCTCACCACCAACACCACCACTACTACCACTTACATCAACATCATCATTCCCACCATTTATTTGAATGTATATTTTTTTGAATAAATAAAATATTTTTTTTGAATTTTTATTATTTAAAGTAATTAGCCAATTGAATAACAAAGATAAGGTATTTATTTTCCGATTGTTTTTTAATAATATTTGAATTAATTTTTTTTGTTTTTGAGAATTAAGATCAAATTTATTATTTCTCCTGTTGACTTTAAATCTATGTTGGATATCTACCAATGTGATTAAGAACAATAAAAACACCCCTATTATTATTATGGATACAATTACAGTTACAAATAGTTTTTTTTGAAAAGAGGCATTATTATAAAGTTCATTTGAATTAAAAATCAATCCTGAAAATAAAATGATAATTGAAATTATTAATTGGATAGATTCTAAAAAATTATGTCTATTAGTTAAATAAGGATGATATTTAAATTGTAATAACAAGGAAACGGTCATCAAGCAAACAAGCAATATCAATTGTATAAATGTAGAATTAATGAAAAAGGTTTTCAAAATTGCTAAAAATAATTTTCTTAACATTATTACTACTTCCCAGTAAAAGAAGGATTTCGAATATCTTGAACACAATAAACCAAATCTCAGGTCAAATTGCTTTTCATTCATTATTTTGGAATTTTTGATTAACAAATAAAGAATCAAAATTGGGATACCGACGATATATAGAATTATAAAAATAATTGAAAAGATTAAAAGATTATTCCACTCTTGATTGTCACCAAAGCAAGTATATTGAGTCTCAATTTGGAAAATATATTTTTTACTTTTCGAGTTGTATTTACAATCAAAGATTTCGAGGCATTTTGAAGAGAGAATCAAATATAACAGGGTCAACAGAGTCAAATAAAAGTTTATAAAGATATTTTTTAATTTAACCAATTCATTTTTGGAAAGACATTGGAAGAAGGGTGATAATAAATTGTATTTGATTAAATGTAAATAATAAAGGAATTTCTGATCAACTCTTTTTGATGGTTTGTAAAACAATTTGGGGCATTTTTCGAAAACTGAATTATTAATAAGATCTAAATTAAACTTGTGGATCGTTTTCGAGTGGAGAAAGAGTGTTAAATAAATCAAAATGAAGAGAATTAAAAAAATAATTGGTGATGATTGAGCAATGTACCATTTTTCTGAATAGCTAAAGTTAAAAGAGCATTCTGTCGCCAAGTTATCCAGATTGAAATCAAAGGGATTGAAGAGTTGTAAAGTATTTGACAGATTTGTTGGCCAATCAACATTTAATTGATAGACAATGGCCAAGAATTGGAAGAAGGAAAAGCTAATAGTAAATGACCCAAAGTATGCAGTGGCCTTTTTCGCAATATATAACAAGAATAAGATCAATAACATGAATACAGCAAAGATGAGGAATAATCTGAAATTGGCATTTATGGGGCACTCTGCACATTTGTAATCCACTTTGTAAAATCCATTCAAGCATTCTGTACATTGGTATCCTGCGTATCCTAATGAATTATTACAGATTTCAATCCCAAGTCCTGGGCAGGCTTCTGATATTTGACATTCGATTAATGTATTTGGATTATCCTTTGAACTCCAAAATCCTGACTTTGGAATGGGGTGATGCTGATTAAATGTATCGCAAATTCCTTCAGCGGGGCATTCTGAGCAGTACTCTCCTGGCTCACCATAGTATCCAATTTTGCAATAACATTGGTTAATACTGGATGTCTTTATTGAAAGTGTTTCACTCCATAGGGGGCAATACTCGCATTCTTCAGAGCCAGTGTTTGCTTGCCAAGTGTTGAATGGACAAGATTTGCAATTGATCGCCCCCTTTGCGTTTTGATAAGTGCCAGCTTGACAGAATTGACACGTTGTTTGCCTTTCATCGGAATTGTAGTAACCACTTACACACTCTGTGCAGTTTGTTGATCCCATTTGGTTGGAGTATTGGCCCATTTGACAGGGGGGGCAGCTTGACTGTGCCTCTTTATCAGTGTATTCGCCCATTGGACATTTGAGGCAATCGTCCACGGTTTCTGATCCCACTTCTTGGTTATAAGTACCAGTGGAACAATTTTTACATTGGCTTTGTCCCTTTTCATTTTGATAACTACCTGGTTGACAATTAAGGCATTCAGTTTCTCCTTGGCGATCTTGGTATTGTCCCTCGCCACATTGAATACAATTGTCAATTGAAATGGATCCAGAGTCTGGGTTGTATGTTCCATAAGTGCACTTTAGACATTCACCTTGTCCCGTTTCGTTTTGATAACTACCTGGTTGACAATTCAAACATTTCGATTGCCCATTTTTGCTTTGGTATTCTCCATAGCTACATAGAGTACAATTGTCAATTGAAATGGAACCATAATCTGGATTGAAAGTTCCAGAGTGACATTTTTGACATTCACCTTGTCCCGTTTCGTTTTGATAACTTCCGGGTTGGCAATTGAAGCATTGTTTTTGACCATTCTGATCTTGATATTCTCCTTCGCTACAGTGGTAACATCCAATTTGACCTGTTTCATTTTGATAACTACCTTCTAAACATATTAAACATTCACTTTGTCCTTGTTGATCTTGGTATTGTCCCTCGCCACATTCAATACAATTGACAATTGAAGTGGAACCAGAATCCGGATTGAATGTACCAGAGGCACACTCAATGCATTCACTTTGTCCCTTTTCATTTTGGTAACTTCCCGAGGGGCACGTTAAGCATTGGGTTTGTCCTGTTTGGTTTTGGTATTGGCCCTTACTGCATGGAAAACAATTATTTGGATTGGTAAAATTACTATAATATCCTTGTTCACAATCACATATCAAGTCACTGGAATAAATCTGAGCAAAGAGATCATTATTGTTTTCATCCTGATCAAAACTTGTCCAAGCAATTATAAACTTTCCCTCCTCATTATTTCCAGAGGCAATTGATGTAATAGCTGGATAATTTTGATCGACCATCCATTCCTTATTTACTTGGAATTCTACTCCAATTTTTGAGCCATTTTCAGAATCAAACAGTTGAGCAAAGATCCCATACACAGATCCATCTTGGTTGTTACTTGCCCATGTAATAACAAACTTTTCCACGTTTTCAGAGTAAATTGAGGTAATGTCTGGGGATTTTTGATCATTCTCAGTATAGTTATTTACTTGGAATTCCTCTCCAATTTTTGAGCCATCTTCAGTTTTAAAAAGTTGAGCAAAGATCCCATACCCGTCAGAATCTTGATCAAAACCTTGCCAAGTTACAACAAATTTTTCCTTGCTTGAGCCTATTGATGTTATAGCTGGAGATTCTTGATCATACTCAGTATAGTTGTTTACTTGGAATTCCTCTCCAATTTTTGAACCATCTTCAGAATCAAACAGTTGAGCATAGATGTTATATCCTGAGCTATCTTGATCAAGGCCTTGCCAAGTTACAACAAATTTTTCCTTATCTTGGGTTATTGATGTAATAGCTGGGAATTCTTGAGTGCTTATAGAATTGCTATTTACTTGGAATTCCTCTCCAATTTTTGAACCATCTTCAGATTTAAAAAGTTGAGCATAGATGTTATATCCTGAGCTATCTTGATCAAAGCCTTGCCATGTTACAACAAACCTTACACCGTTTTGTCCTATTGAAGTAATAGCTGGGAACTCTTGAGTGCTTATAGAATTGCTATTTACTTGGAATTCCTCTCCAATTTTTGAACCATCTTCAGAATTAAAAAGTTGAGCAAAGATCCCATACCCATCAAAATCTTGATCAAAACTTTGCCATGTAATAACAAAACTATCATAATACTCGCCGATGGAAGTAATAGCTGGGTATTTTTGATCATTCTCAGAAAAGTTATTTACTTGCAATTCATCTCCATTTTTGGTACCATCTTCAGAATTATAAATTTGAGCAAAGATCTCATACCCTGATTCGTCTTGCCCCTGCCAAGTTGCAAGAAATTTAGTATTACCTGCTCCAATTGGTGCAATAGAGCCATATTCTTGATTTCCCTCTGTATTATTATCGTTAATACAAAATTCAGATCCGCTTTTAACTGCTTTTTTTGATTGACACTCAAGGATTTCACTTGATTTTGAGACAGGAAAGAAACAACAAAATGCAAATAAGAAATAGATTAGTTTTTTCATTAAAAGCCAAAACCAAAATGAAACGAATAATCAAATTTAGAGTAAAAGATAAAAACCAATAATAATGAGAAAAAAATAATAAAATTTGTTAGAAATCTTTTTTTAATCACTTTTTTTAAGTTTTATTATTTTTATATTTTGATTATTAAAACCTTATTGATATTTTCAACAGCTTTGCTTGAGCTTTTTTTTGATTTTTTGAATAGAGTTTATCTTCAAAAGGGACGGTTTTACGAATTTTATGGATGTAGTATTTGTGTAAAACTTTAAATCTCGATCAAATCATTCAAATTAGAAAAATTCCGAATAACCAAAAATCATGATATCAAGTTAATCTATCCTTTAATGAGATTTTTGTTTTTTGTATTTTGCTGATTGCTTTTTGTAAATCGTTTTTACTTTTAAATATTACAATACCTGAATTGAATCAACATAGTATTTTGCCAAGATTCGCCAATACTTGGTCTTTTGGTCCTTAGTTGATAAATTAGAAACTCGGATTGAATTTTTTAAGTCAATCTGAATTTTCAAACTTGTTTGGATTAATTTTAAAGCAAATAGTATGTTAGGGTGGTTTAAATCAAGTTTGTGTCAAAAGGTTCCGGTGCAAAATAAAAATTTAGAATTATTTTTTGAAAAAAAAGTAAATGTCCAAAATATTTTTCTGTTTTGTTAAATTTAAAAGCGAACTTGAAAAGAAAAAAAAACCCCATTCTAAAAAGAATTCATACTTTTCTTTTCAAAGTTAATTAATACTTTATAACTAAAATAATATTTTTTATAAATCAAGTTTTTTTCAGGATTTTATGTAAACTTTTCTTCAAAATTATTTTTTTCCATTTCTTGATCCAAAAAATAATTATTTCCAGACTTTTTCAGCATAGATTATTAATTTTGAAGCGAAGACAATAGTTTCAGAAAAAGACATAATTTCCTAAAAGTATTGATTGTTTTGAGCTCCATAAGAAAATTTTTAGTATTATTTGGGAAAAAAATCTTTAACTTAAAAATTCTAAATTCTATTTCGAAAAAGATTATGTTGGATAAAATCTAAAACCAAAATTTTGGAAGGTTATTTTTGGGTTTGATACGTTTATTGTAACCAATAAATTCAAATACATGGTCTAAATTTTTTACTTAAATTTCCTTTTTGTTGAATTTTCTTGACTTTTGATTTGAATAGAGAAATCTCTAGGTTGAAAGGCAAAGATCATCTGTAGACTTGGGTAAATATTCGAATATTCTTGACTCAAACTTTTAGAAAGTTGAGTTTTCTGATTTAAAAAAAGGGAAATCGAACATAAAATTGATTGATCTTTTTTTGAATTTATAAGAACAATGTGTTCAATAACCCCATGTTGACTTTGTAAAATATTTTTTTCAAACTTTTGTTGTGGTATTTTCTAAAAAGTATTTTTATAAGTGTTGCTCTCCAACTTTTTTCAGTTGTTTTATTTTTATCTGTTGTAGAAATTAAAAGTTTTCAAGAGTAGGTTGTATTTTTAAAAAGGAAATATTACTTGACGATAATACTGTCATTCTCTAAGTCATAAAAGAAATTTTTCTTCAAAGTTTTCCAAAATATTATTTCTTCTATTTTGATTGAAAAATTGAAAGATCTTCATACTGGTATTTGAATTACAAATGGGAAATTTTTTCACTTGGTTTACAATTTCCTTTTTCAAACAAAACTCCAATTTACAACCTGGCCCTGTAGGGAAACTCTGTTTGTCATAAATAAGGAAAATGAATTGAAAATATTTTCCCATTTAGACTTCAAATACCAGTATAGTCTATGAAAATTGATCTTTTTAGACAATTAATTTGCTCTCATTATGAAAATTGTTGAAATTAAATTGATTTTTCAATGATTTGGGCCATTGGGCATGTTCTTGTAGAATTGTAATCAGAAAAAATTATGTTTCAAAACTTTTCATTCAATACGAAATCTTGCTTTACTGAGCATTCTTATCGCATCGAACATATGTAAAAAAAAGAACCAAATAAAAAAAAATCAAGTCATGGAATTCAAAGTTATGATTTGAATACAATTTGACTCAAGATGAAAAAAGGAAAACTTAAGGGAATAATCTCTTTTTTTTTTTTTTTTGACAATTTCTATCTAAGGATTCCTAATCTATAAATATGTTTAATCTTGAGAATAAACAGGGTTTTTCAAATCTAAGTACTGCAGTCAAAATAAAGTGTGCAAAAAAAATATAGTGCGTGTTTCAAAATAAAAAGTGTGTTTTTTTTGTTATAGTTGACCAATACATTAACCAATCAAAGAAACCAATAATAAACCCTCAAAAAATATGGTATTGGTTTCTTAAAGTTTAATTATTTAAAAAGAAATTCTAAAAATGAAGGATCAAAGTGCAACATTTATCTCAAAAAATAGAGTTAATTTTGAGAAATTTTAAACAACCTAAAAAAAACAAAAAATTTCAAAAAAAATTGAGAATATTATGGAATATTTTCAACTATTTGCAATAATAATTTAAATTTTACTAAAAATAACCAGACCTTTACTTTCAAAATTGTTTTTAACTTAGGTATACTATTTGTTAGTAGATTGGATGTTGTCTTGGTACAAGAATAAAAAAAAGTACGGATAATATTTTGAAACACGGATTATAGTCGTTGTGCACGCTTTATTTCAAATCACTGTAATTAGCCAAAAATTTCTCAATCTCGATTAAATTTAGGTAAAAAAAATTAATAGAAATTAGTCCCTTAAGGGTCTAGTCATTTACCATGAAAAGGTACCATACTCAAGGGGTGACCTGACACCAAAAAGGGTATTGTGAAATAGCCCTTCTTTTGGTTGACAAAATTCAAATAACAAAATAAAAAATTCCATTGGATCTCTTTGACAAAAAATTCAACGAAGAAAAAGAGTTCTCAATTTCAAAAAAATCAAAATTTAAAAAAAAAAAAATTCATCTTTTCTCATTTTCTTTTCCAAATGTTTAAATTTCTTTAATTTAAAACAAATTGCTTTCTTGTATATCGCAATCAATTTTATTCAATTTAGTCTGATTTGTGGTTATTTTAAAACCCTCTAAATTCAACCAAGTAAGGATTAGGTAATAGTCTTTCAATAAAAATAACTCATTTGAAAAAAGAAAAAAAAGAAAAAAAAAGTCACCAAGATCTCAAAAAGCGCCAAAGAGCGACTTCTAAACCGACATAGTTGTTTTCAAAATTGTATATTCTAACCATTCTAATTGGAAATTGAGTGTCTCTCTTATAGCGCTTTTTTCTAAAAATGTCCTCTTTTTTGGATGTTGATTTTTGGAGATCGATAGTACATCATAGGTTGGTTGGTTTTTGATTGGTGTTAGGTCCTCAATAAAATTACTAAAAAGTTTTTTTCCATTTCAGAATAAAAAATTTCACATTATTGACTCGACCCTTAATGAAATATTTTTTTCATTTCCTTTTCAAAAAACTTCGAAATAATTTTTTGATCATATTGGAAACATGAAGAAAGAAATAAGCAAAAAAGTTTGTAAGAAACTCTTTTTATCCTTTGTATTGTTATTTTTTGTTTTTATTCAAATTGTTAGATATGGTTGTTGTGGATTTTGATGTTTTTTTTGTTTAAATTTGGTTGAATTAGATCTCTTTTATAAGGAGATTGGTCTTGTGAGTTGTCGAAAAACACTTTGGTAATTTGATTTCATTGTACACATTGAATCAGAAAGTAGAGTTATATTGAACTATGTTTCATTAAACACAAAATAAAAACCAAAAACCACAGTTATAGAAAAAAAGAAAACTCATAAAAAAAAAAAGAACAACAGTTCTTTCCAAAAACAAAGAATAAAATTTTGAAAAACACAAAAAAAAAAGTGAACACGTGTTATTTAACAAACTGTACATGAAGTGTCAACTTGAAAAAGTTCTATCATTTGAAGTGAGGGTTAATCAAGAGTCGTCTTTCAATCTAAGAGGATTAGATCATAAAAGTCTAGAAAAGATTTATTATATATAATTTTGATTTTTTTTTGAATTTAAAAATCAAATTCATTCTTACAAATCCAAATAAAACAAACACAAGGAATATGGCCCCAAAATGATAGAAAATTCTCAAACTTATATTTGAATAATAAACGGTGGTATATTTTCACTTCATTTTTCCTATTTCTCTCTTTAAAAGCGAGTTTTCAAAGAGCTGTGAAGTAATTTGTGACTGTTTTTGAATATTTGGGTCTTTTTTTATGATACATACAAGGTAAACTAAGTATCCTTAACCGAAGAATTTTAGCCAAAAAAGACAATTGGAAGTGAAACTTTTCCATTTTATTAGTCAAACACCAGTAGTGAATAGGGAAACAATTTTTATATTTATCTCTTTTGTTTTTTGGTTTATTAACAGATAAATTAAAAATAAAATGAAAAAAAATATGTAATTTTTTTATAAGTAGATTTCAAAGTGATAATTATTTACAATTTAATAAAAAAAAGTACTCTTTTGTTCCGATTCATTTTGAATATTTAGCAAACGAATATCCAAAATAATGACACAACGAGGAATATCTGAGTCATAAGCATCGTTGAATTATATCCTACTTCTCTTGAGAAGAACTAATAAAATTTAAATTTTTTGGAATTTTCAAATTGTACTACACATGTGCAAAAAGTGATGTCTTTATATTTTAAGTTTTTTTACTAAATTTGTAATTTTTCCAAAAACTATAAAACTTTTCATATGCGCCCCTACTGGAGAGGTTTCTTGTTAACAAACCTGAGGTTTCTAAGAGCTAAAAATCCGATTCAATGATAGAATAAAAATGTTTGGGGAAGAAACAGAAATTCAAAAATAGAAAATAATTTTCAGAAATCAAAATACAAAAACAACCCCAAACATTTTTATTTGATAATTAATTTGTTTTTTTTGCTATTAGAAACCTCAGGTTTGTTAACAAGAAACCTCTCCAGTAGGGGCGCATATGAAAAGTTTTATAGTTTTTGGAAAAATTACAAATTTAGTAAAAAAACTTAAAATATAAAGACATCACTTTTTGCACATGTGTAGATTCTTAATTATAAGTTAGTGTCTTATTCCAAAACCCCAATATTTTTGATCTGATTTTTTCAAAGAGTTTAATGAAAAACTCGAGAATAAATGGCTGAGAACATAAATATTGTCTTGTGGTTTTCAGAACCCACTTATAATATTTGGGTATCTTTTAAAGTAAAAAATTCTCAAAATATTAAATTTATATCCAGTTCTTCTGGATCTGAACAGAATAAGGATACAATTCAAGAATGTTCTTGATTCATACATTCCTCGCAATGACTTTATTTTAATAGGCACTTAAAATCTTTGAAAAAAAGACACTCTTTGCATATTTTTCAAACTTTATATTATTACCCTAAATAGGTTTTTTTTTTTTATATTTCGAAAATTCAATCTCAAAACTTTTAATCTTAGAAACAGTGCCTTTGTTTGGGTTTGGTTTGATCAAAATATTTGAAAAAATAATCTAAAAAGGTTTTGATTTTTTGTAATTTTTCCAAAATACGTAATTGAGAAGGGTGTTTTTGGAAACATTTAATTTGTAAATACAGAATTTTTAACATATTAAATATATGTCTCTTAACCCAAAGATTATATAGATATACGTCTATTTAGAGAATTTTATTTGGTTTTGATAAGATTTATTGTATTTATAAAAAGATAATATTAACCCACATTTAAGTTATAGACAATTAATTCTTTTATCTTTAATCAATTTTTTCCAAAAAAAAGAAAAAAATATAAAACTCAAAAAAATTCAAATTGTTGTATCCAAAATGATGAAACGAGCTGAAAAAAAAATATGTTGATAAAATTGTTTGAAATTTCACACCAATAATTATTGATCAATCAAATGATAAGATACCATCAATTAATTGTATGTTAATATATTATTTCAATTCAACCAAACTAAAATTTAGCCTTATATCGATCAGTGGAAAAAAATTTCGAGATCTAATGAAACAGATTACGTAGACGAGGAGAAAAAAAATGTAAACAAAACAAAAAAGAAAAAATAAGGAAAAAGTTTGTAAAATCAAAATTATTTCCGAATTGAATTTAAAAGGTAGTGTAGTAGGGAAAAAAATACCGGACATGAAAAAAATCCCTGGACAAGATTTTTAATTGTGAGTATTAGTAAAAATTTTGTCTAATTTTTTTTATTTGTTGATGGAAGAAGTGTAAATTACACTCTAGATGTCCTTTTACTTAAATTTCCTCAAAGGAAATTTAAGCGTAAAATCATAGATTTCACGATTGTTCAAGGGAAAGACATACCCATTTTTTTTATGTTTAAAAAGCAAAAGCAAAAAATTGAAAAGAAAAAAGCAAAAAAAAAAAAAAAAAAAAAAAAAATTTAAAAAGGGTTTATAAGAAGCAATTGGTAAAAAATCAAAAAAAAAAAAACCAATGCTATCTTTAATTAAGAACTCCCAAAATCACAGCTAAGATACTTTTGGTTGATTTAATAATTTGATAATTGATCATGAATGTTCACTTGGGGATCGTTGTTTAATTGTTGTAATTTCTTTTCTTTTTTTTTTTTGATCTTATTTGCTTTCAATCTTTGGTCATTTTTACCCTTTTCTTTTTTGTTTTCATTTTCAAGTTGCTCATACTTTTGTGTTTCAGTATCACAGTATTAGCATGTAAACACTTGACCTTTTTCCTTTGTAACTCTTCTTCCCAATATAAAGAAGATTCAACTAGGGGAAAAAAGGAAAAAAATAAAATTGTGTCTAATTTCAATGAAATCCTTATTATAAATAACCAATTTTTTTATGAGATTAGTAATAAACCTACCTAAAGTCCCATAAAGTAAGGTGTCTCTAGAATACTCGGGTAATTGTTTGATAGCCATATGTAGATCAACTTTTTTTGAAAAACAATCGAGTTTTATTGAGGTTTTATAGAGTTTGGAAAATGATAATTTTTCTTCTTGTTTTTTGATTGATTGAATGGTGTTTTGAACAAGTGTGATTTCATCAATCATCATCTAATAAGGGGGGGGGGGGGGAGTTATAATTGAAAAAGTTCGATTCTTAAAAAAAAAGGATTTGATTGTAAATAAAGGAAATTACACAATAATATTACTAATATTCACAATTAAAAATCTTGTTAGGGATTTTTTTCATGTCCGGTATTTTTTTCACTGCTCTATTGTTATTCTTTCAACTTTATTAAACTCTGCCCAATTTTTTGGAAATAAATTTATATTCTCCAAACTCCTTATCTTATATTATTCTAAAAAGATTGAAAATATATATGGTTTGAAAATGTTTTTGTTGTTTTTTTCACCATTTCAAAAAAATCCAATTCAAACCACTTTGTCAATTTTTAATAATTTTATTTTTTTATTAATTGGGAATTATAAAAAAGAAAATTTGTGAAAAAAAAAATGTATTTTTATTTTTTTTTTCTTGTAAAAAATTATATATTCTATAATTGTAAAGATTTTAAGAAAGAAAAAAAACTTTACAAAAAAAAAAAAAGTTGTTTTGGGGTTAATAGTTGAACAAGTTCTGAAATACAATTTCATTAAAATCACTTTTTCAACATGTAACAAAAACTCAAAATAAAAAAGAAATTTGAAAAAAAAAAAGAAAAAGAAATTATGAAAAAAAAAAAAAAAAAAAAAAAAATGATGAAAAAAATAAGGTTCTCTTGAAAATAGACTCAAAAAAAGTTTCAAATATTTTCAATTATTTCTTTCTTTCTTTCTTGTGTGATTTTTTCTTGGTATTCTTTTTCTTTGTTGTACTTTTTTCATTTTTCTTTTGGACCTTGGATTTATTGACTTTATTTTCCTTTTTTCTCTTGGATTGATTTGCTTCATTATTCTTTAATTTTCTTTTGGATCTGTTTGCAGTATTCTTCTTCTCACTTCTCCTTGTTTTCTTGTTATCACTTTTTGTGGATTCCTTTGATTCACTTTTCGTCTTTCTCCGTTTTTTATTGCTTTCACTTTTCAAGTATCTGCTTGTTTGACGTTTTTGCCTTTTGGAATAATCGTCGGCAATTTTGATCAAATTTTTCGAATTCTCCTTCCCCGTTTTCATTACCAGGGAATATAGTAACCCCTTTTTGTTTTTCAACAGATAACTGGGCTTATCAAATTCGACCAAGTTCCCGTCATCCAATGACATGATCTTGTCGGAGTCCATAATTGTATTTAATCTATGGGCGATTGTGATCATTGTGCAATTTTTAAACTCCTTTCTAATGGTATTTTGGATTAGCATGTCTGTCTCTGTATCGACGCTGGCTGTGGCTTCATCTAAAACCAAGATTTTGGCCTTTCGAACTAATGCTCTTGCAAGACAAAACAATTGCTTTTCGCCAACGGAAAAGTTTGAGTCTTCTTTGTTGAGATCCTGATCCAATTTATTTGGGAGCGATTGGATTTTCTCCTTTAAGTAGACTTGGTCCAAGATTTTCCACATTTCTTCGTCTGTTGTTCCCCTTTCCGAAAAGGGATCCAAATTGTCTCTGATGGTCCCGGTAAACAGGACGGGGTCCTGGGGGATGATTGACAATTTTTTCCTCAAATCATGAAGCCCAATTTTGGAGATATCGCGGCCGTCGATTTTGATTTTCCCCTCAAACAATTCGACAATTCGAAAGAGGCACAGCACGAGGCTTGATTTGCCCGAGCCGGTTCGCCCAATGATCCCAATTTTTTCATTTGAACGTATTTTGGCAGAGATCCCCTTCAAAACGGGTTTCAGGCCTTCGCGGTATCTCATTTTGATATTTTTGAACTCGATCTGTCCCTTATTGGGCCAGTTCTGATGGGGCCTTGTTTCTTGAATTTCCAATTTAGCTTCTTTGTCGATTTTTGAATACTCGATGATCCTTTCGATTGAATTCATACTTTTTTCGAGTTCGGCAAAGTTCCTGACGATCATGCTAAACAGTGACGCAATTCCGACACTGAGACTGACTGCCATCGACGCGTAAGATGCGCCCACGGAATCAATAGAGTACCAAACGAAAAATGCCGCAAAGGCGCTCAAAACAGCTGCGAGGCATGTGACTCTAACATTGAGCCAGCGGTTGCCACACCACTGGCAATAGATCGACGAAGTATTTCGATCTAGCAATCGGATGTTTGTTTTATTGAAGTGCTTTTGATAGCCAAAGGCGCGGATGACGGGGAGCCCACTTAGCGTGGCAGAAAAGTTGTTAATAATTGGGGATCTGGAGATGGACTCCAATCTTTTGATGTCGCGAGAGGCAGGTCGATAGATGTTCAAAATCTTATAATAGACATAGCTTCCAATGATGCACGGTATCAGGAAAATTGGGATCATAACGCTGATCATAAGTAAAGAGATGATCAGAGAGAGCACTGTCGTGATAAAGCCGACCAAGTTTCCCGACAGTGTCAAATCCACATCCATCTGATCCTTGTTAAATCGATTCAAGATCCTGCCCGCTGGGGTGGTATCGAAATAGCTCATGGGCGCTCGTATAACCCTTTTCAATAAGTTGACATGTAAGATTCTTGACGCGCGAAGCGATTTGAAAGTCAAATATAGGCCCCGAATCAATTGAAATGCGATGCCCGAAAAGCCAATCCCACAATAAATGCCCAAAAACCAATCCTCGGTTTTCCCGCTAAATATAGAGCCATCAATCCAGAGCGCGAGCCAGTATTGAGCGCCAAGCGTTGACACTGTGTATAAAATTAGGAGAATGGAAATCACAAAGACAACGGTCCATCCGCCCAAGGATTTGATATACTTTATATAGTATCCGAAATCGACTTTCCCGAATTGCCTAATTTCCTCTTTGGTTAATTGTACACCGGCAACATTTGATTTTAGATCCGCGTCCCTGCTCCTCAGTTCTCTTTGCTTTTGCTCCCTCAATTCTTCCTTTTCTACTAGTTCCAATTCCTTACTAATAAACCCATTCTCTTTGCCCAAACCGATCCACATCTGTTGACTAAGCTCATCGAGACTCTTCTCATTCTGGCTATCTTCTGAGTGGATTTGAGATAATTCGATACCAAAATCGTCGCTCTCAGAGGACAGGCTTGTTGATAACGAAGAGAGTGCCTTGTTTTTCTGGTTGCGACTTTTTTTAGTGCTTTGGCTTTTGCGGTTCGAATTCTTTTTTGTTTTCCTACTGGAATACTTTGTTCCTTTATTTTTTTGCCTTCTTTTATTTTGATTTCCTTGATTTCTGTGCTTTTTTTGAGTTATCTGTTGATCTTTTTTCTTTTGATCTTGATCGTCCTCCTCCTCCTCCTCCTCATCTGGCTTGACGATTTTGGAAAAGTCAAAGCCTCTTAATATCAATTCGCGGTAGGTGCCTCGTTCAATAATTTTCCCTTTGTTCATCACGATCACATGATCGGCCTGTGGTAGGAATTGTAATTGGTGCGTCACTAGGACGATGGTTTTGCCCAATAGCAAATCACCCTTAATACATTTGTCAAAAATGTGTCTCCCAACGTGCGCATCAACGGCGCTCAGCGGATCGTCGAGAAGCACAATTTCCTTATCGGCGTAGACAGATCGCGCCAAGGAGACCCGTGCCTTTTGGCCACCACTCAAGTTCACTCCCTTTTCCCCAATTTCTGTCTGATCGCCACCAGGCAAGATCTTGAAATCTGGGTCCAATGCGCAGCAGCTAATTACCTTCTTGTATCTGTTGTCATCAAATTCTTTGAAGAAGACAATGTTCTCTTTTAAGGTTGCGTTTTGGATCCATGCTTCTTGGGGGCAATAGGCTATTGTGCCCTTCACGGATATTGAGCCCTCCTTCCTTGGCAATTCGCCTAAAATTGCGTACAATAACGACGACTTGCCACTGCCCACGGGGCCGACAATCATTGTCAATTTATTTGGTTGGATCTCAAGATTGATGTCTTTTAATGCAAAGTCCTCACCATTCGAATCCTCATTGTCAGTCAAAATCTCGAGGTTGTCACTAGTGTCGCTGGTGTCACTCGTACTACTAGTGTAGCTGGTTCCACTTGGGTTCGAACGACCTGTTGTATCGCCAATTTCCAGTTTTTCACCTCCATTTTTTATGTTTTTTTTTTTTTTTTCTCCATCATCATCCTTATTTTTTTTGTTTACCCAATTAAATGAGGCGTTTTTTAATTTAATTCTGAGATCGTCTTTTTTACGATTGGAAACTCTATTTTTCATCAATTGTAAGGATTCTTCATTCATTTCGGGCGTCTCCAAAAATATTCTCACTCTTTTCCAAGAAATGAATGCTTGAACAACAGAGGCAATGGCCATGGGTATCAACAGTAGAGGGATTCTCATCACATTGATAAACATGATCGCTGTAAAGACCTTACTGGGGGTCAGTTCGTTGCCCAATTTGACATAGATAAGGAAGATCAGTGTTGCGACAATCACGGGCAAACAGGTCCAAATCGCGATTAATACTACTCTCACGATGCTTTGGTCTTTGACGGACTTCAGTTCCATGGTCCTTGATTTGGAAATCTTTTTTTGAAACAAGTGCTCCCAAGCATACAGTTTAATTAACTTCATGGCGTTGACCATCTCGTTAATCAATTTGATTCGAATATCAATTCGGGACATGATCTTGCCATAATAACTCGCAAGCTTTTTGATCAGAACAGCATTAAGGGGGAAAGATCCGATCATCAACATCGAACCAATGAACCCAGACCAGCCCAAGATGTTGCAGAGCATAATAATGGATACGACGATAATTATTAAGCTTGACCAAAATTCATGAAGAAAAATCGTCCCATGCATAATGGTCATCGTATCGGCTCCCATCAAATTAATAATTCTTGCCAGGGTTTCTCCTCCTTTTTTCTCATCTCCTTTCTCTTTTTTTCCCTCTGTTTCTTTTCCTTCTTCTTCCTCTTCTTCTTCTTCTTTTTTTCCCTTTCCTTTTCGCTTTCCTTTTCCTTTTCCTCCCTTCATCATGCCACCCATTTTGTTATTACTACCCAGATCGGGCAGGTTGGTTTTCAAATTCACATGAAAAGATTTTCGAAACACAAGATCAACAAGCATTGTTCGCACCTTGTAACCAATTTTCACACACTGATCTATATGTGTGTTCTGAGCAAAGCTAAATCCAAAAGAGATAATCATGTATGCTAGCACCCACCACAGAGAGGAATTCTTCCTTGTATTCGTGGTCTCGTATTCTTCCAAGTCATTCAAAAACTCTTGT
This sequence comes from Anaeramoeba flamelloides, assembly GCA_027625915.1. Classification (NCBI taxonomy): domain Eukaryota; family Anaeramoebidae; genus Anaeramoeba; species Anaeramoeba flamelloides. The sequence continues at coordinate 3,492,221 of JANTQA010000060.1, read as the reverse complement.
AAGACTAAAGGCTGGCCAATTTGACACCCTGTTGAAATGATCTTTGAAATTCCGCTGAAGAGCCATTCACCAAAAATGATTTTTTTCAAAACCGTCCACACCTTCATGTCACCAGCGTCCTCGCCTTTTTTGTTTTTTTGGATTTCTTGTTCTGTTTTTCGGTATTTCTTTGAGAGCAGTTTGGCTCGATCTTGGTCTCTCACAGGATAAAGATCTTCCATTTCTAAACTCCTCTTCGTGGCTAACCAAATTACAGGTGTTAACCATCCCCAGATCAGTTGAGAAAACACGTTACTTCTCACTTCAGGATTTGGTAAATCTAGATTCCGAACTTTTGATTTTTCTTGTTCAGATTCCTTTTTTTTATGTTTGTTTCCCATTTTTTTTTTGCAAAATAATAATCTTCAAATTGTTTTTCAATTTTGATCCCTTAATAAAAAAAAAAAAATGATTTCAAAAAGCAAATATTTTTTTAAAAAAACTTTACGAACAAAATGTTTAAAATAAGAGAATTTCTCCCCTTTCAACCGTTTTTTGCTTCTTGAAAATAATTATCATGTATTATTGAAAAAAAAGTTTCTTGTTTGGATTCTTTCTGTTTTTATCAAATTCTCAACCAAAGATTTAAAGACTTTTGGGAAAAAAAAACAAAGCAAGTTCGGTTTGGAACGAGAAAGTGAGACTAAATGATCTAGATTTTGCCAAATAGCGATTCTGATGACGAGTTTAATAAATTTATCTTTGGTTTTTATAACTGATATAAAACAAACCAAAAATTTGCCTCAATAAATGTCTTTGGCGTCTAAACTAGTTCCTTTTTCAAACTTATTTGCCTTTGTTTTTTAAAAGCTTTTTCCAATCAGGCAAAAAGACTTTTTGTCGAAAATTCAACATCATTTTGAAAAGTTTCCAACAAAAATTATTGTCAAGTGATATCAGAGAAATCTTCTTTTTTAAATTTCATTGTAACAAGACACAGAGATTCATTGTGTATTTGGAAAATTTACCTGAAAAGGTTTTTCATTTTTTTTCGGATCTAAAAGTGTTTAATAACCTTTTAGCAAGAATTTTTAAGTTTCTAAGGGTGTTCATGAGAATTGAAATTTGAAATTATTGGAATTTTTCATAGGCTAACAAAAACCAAAATCCTCTTTTGATGAGATTACTGAAATATTGTAATTTGAGTCTATTTATTTGTTTTCAATCAAGACCCAGTGATTTCTTTATTATTTCTTTTAAAAATAGGATATATTTTTTTTTGCTTATTGCTTGTTCTTCGGAAAAATAGTTTTGTGGTCAATTTTTTAACGAGAAATTATTATTTCATCAAAGAAAATCCACGATCAGTTGTCTTAAAAAAAAAATTGTTGATTTTTGATATCAATATTTTCTTAATCATTCCTAAAAATCTTTCAAGACGTACAAAAACAGATAGAATCAATGTAATTCTATTAGTGATCAACAATAATTCTGGTTAAAATTAAAATGAATTGGAAAAGACGATTCATATGTTTCGATGTAAGCATTTCAACTTTGGAATTGTAAGGTGAATTTGGTATTTTGTTTTTAAATTGTGAAAGAAGAAGGAAATTAGCATCAAGGTTGGTCTGAATCACATTTATTATTGGTTGAGGGGTAATAATATCGATATTCAATGATTTCATATATCACTTGCCTAAGGTGTACTCTTTTGGAAAGTGTGCTCTTTCATTCTCAAACTTGTATGAATTATGCAAAAAATTGAACATTTCATCGATAATTATTTTATATCATTTTTTTGTTTGACTTTTAATGGCAATTTTGGATTATTTTTTCCAAATTTTCAGCAAACAAACTCGAATTTCATTTATTTTCAAATAAATTGAAGAGATCTTTAAAAAAAATAAGATCATTTTTTTTTTGGCAAAAACAGAGGTAGTTTAAGGAAAATTACGAAATGAAAACAAAATTTCTTGAAATTAAAATGAGAAATAATTTGATCATTCAAAAAATTTCAATTTAACAGAAGAGTTATTATGGTGGAAAATAATTATTTGAATTGAGAAAAAAAAAACCAAGGAATTTTTTATGTTTGTTTAACACCAATTAAAACCCAATCAACATGTAATATACAATCTATTTCCAAAACACAATATTTGGAAAAGTTTCATTTTGAAAAAAAAAAAAAAGAGTAGAGATACTCGATTTCCAAGTTTAACCATTGAGAATATCTAATTTTGAAAACAACCATATTAGTTTTGAACCGTCTCTCTCTTTGGTTCTTTTGGAGATCTAAGATTTTTTATTATTATTTTTTTTCTTTTTCAAAAGAGTTAAATGTATTCGTAAAATATTATAGAATCCTTACTTTATCAAATTTAGAGGGCTACAAAATAAATAAAAATTATATTCAATGAGATTCAATTTATTATGTACTAAAAGATAATATTTTGTTTTAAATTAAAGAAATTTAACCATTTAGGAGATATAAAACCCTCAAAAATTAATTATTTTTTTATTTCATTTTTTCAAAAAAAATTAAAATCCTTTTAACTTTGTATTTTTGTTATTTTAGATTTTTTACCAGAGAGATCCAATGAGAATTTTTTTTTATATTTGAATTTATTTTTTAAGATAATTTACATTTTTTTTTTGTTATTTATATTTTTCGAATCAGAAACTTTAAATTGTTTTTTTTTATTTGCTTATTTAATCCATGTAATTAAGGGATCAGTATTAACACAAGGAGTTGTCTAAAATTAAAGTAAGTTACAATTTTGTGTTGACAAAATTAGTGCTACATCTTTCAAACGTGTTTAAAAAATCGAATTGTAAACTCTTATTATTTGTAGATCTAATCAATTACAAAGGATCCTTGTATTAGTTAAAAAAAAGCCATGGATTATAGTAAAAAAATTACATACTTTCACAAAAAAAAGGTTGAATAATCAATAGTAAGACTCCAAGGTTGCAAAATATATTTCAAAAATCTCCACAAAATGAAGATTAATAACGAAAAATTCATTTATTTCTCAATAATTTTTTAAATAACTCAAAAGATTTTTTTGAAGCAATTATTTCTGAAATATTAAAAATATATTGATTTTAGGATGATTTTTATCATAAATTAAAGAAAAATTGTTAGTCTTTTGTTTTTTTATTCTGATGATTATGGAGTTAATCTTCTTAATAAAAAAATTCAAACAATATTCACTTTTGGAAAATTTAAATAATAATTATTTTGTACTGGAATAATATTATTTTGATTTTCAATTTTCAAATTTGGAAAACGTCTTAAAGTTAATTTGAAAAATTAAAATTTTTAATAGGGACCATTTACTAAAAAAAGTAATAATTTATTCTAATTATTATTTAGTATAATTTTTTTTAGAAATTATTTGTGCCAGAGTACACTAATATCATTAATGTCCAATTACAACATACTTTTATTATAGAGAAATATACAGTAAGTTCCAATTTTTAGGCACGAACTTTCAACGAAATTTAAGGCACAATAAAAATCTCAAATTAAGGTACAAAATTCAGATTCTAGTAAAATAAATTGTAAAATCAAATTCCAAATTTTGTGCCTTAATTTGAGATTTTTTTGTTCCTTATATTTCTTTGAAAGTTTGTGTCTTAAAAGTGAAACTGACTATAACGAAAATCAATAGATTTTCCAAATAAAACAGAAAAATCAAAAAAGGATAACGGTTGACTTCCAGAATTTAAAATAAAAGCGTAAAATATATGATTTAACATAATTCCTTTGAAATCCAGAAAACAGAACTGTTATTTTTGATTTTTTGAAATAAACTGAATATATATATATATACCTTTTAAGTTATATTTCTAAAATTAAAAAAAAAACTAATGACAAGTACCTAGGTTTTCCAGAATTTAGTAGGGTAGAGTTAAAATAAAGATTTTTCACCATTATTTTAAATTCTGACAAACCTAATAGCTATAATATGAAATAAATTTATTCCCTTCAATAAAAAATAAAGAAATTAGAGATTAAATTTGTTTTATTTATGAAAATCTCAAAGAATTAGTAGGAAATTATTTTTTAAGGATAAAATATTATTTTTGAGTAAAATTTCTATCACTACCATTGGAAAAATCTATAATGTGCATCGATAATTTTTTAATTTACATTTTGACTTGTGCTTTTTTATAAAAAGGTTTGCATGCAAAAAATGTGTCTATATGTTTATTTTTGTGTGTTCTTGTTTATATTCGTATATATTTAAATGTCTGTCTATATAAAAAATTACAAATCATCAGAACTCATAATAAAAAAAAAAAAAATGAAATTAACATAATTTATTTGATTAATAAATTTCGTGTATTCAATTTTTGGCAAAATGTACTATTATGAATTTGATGATTCTCTAAGGATATTACGAAAAGAACTTTTTCTCCAGTTGGGGTACAAATAGGATATCTTTTTGAATGAGAAAATTGAAAAATATTATTATTCTTATTCTCTATTGACCTTACTACTATCTTTTTAAATTTCTTATTAATTTGTTTTGTTTCTCATAGATAATTTTTGTGCCTTATTTGATTCGTTGGGAATGTGTGTTAAAAATTCCTAGGACTGGGTTTATCTCTTAAAATCTTATGGCTGGTAATGTTTTCATAGTGATTTCTAGACGAACATCTAAATATGGTGGTTTTTAAAAGATGTTAATTGTATGTTGTTTTCATTATCATAATTTTAGGAAGTATCTAATCATCACTGATCAAAAAATCCGTTTCAAGTGCTAAAAAAACAGCTTTGACTAAAACTTGTGCTTTTTTCTTCTTCTTTTTCTTCCAATGCAAAATCTAATTTTCTACCAAATAGGATACATAATTTCAAATGAATTTTGAATATAAAACTCATTGGATATTTTCAGTGAAATTTAAAATTATTCAGATAAATTGTTCAAAAATTTTTCGTAATTTTGATTTCTTTTTCATTTTTTTTAAGATCTAAAAATCGTCTCAAAAATAACTCTATTTTTTGAGAAAAAATTTTCCATTTTGATCTTTCGCTTTTAAGAGTAGAACTTTGAGAAGCGAACAACATATTTCGTTCTTGTATATTGTTGGTTTCTTTGATCATCCAATTTGAAAGCCTTTGAGAAAAAAAGAAAAATGGATCTTGTAAAAGTAAGCACAAGCTTTAACAAGTTTGTATGGATTATTTTAACAGTTTTATGTGGAAAAAATTGAAACAAAAAGAAGAAAAACAATAAATTTCAGAAAATGTTATTTGTTATCAACTTTTCATTTTTTACAAATTTAATTGTTGTCAAAATCTACCCCTCCTCATGTGTGAAAATAACAAAAAAGTGGTTGTCATTGATAATGGGGCTTTCTCAACCAAAGCAGGATTTGCAGGTGACGACGCACCAAGAGCTGTCTTTCCATCAATTGTAGGAAGGCCAAGACATGTTGGCGTCATGGTTGGAATGGGACTAAATGATTTTTATGTTGGGGAAATACCTCAATCCAAAAGAGGAATCCTGAAACTTAAAAGCCCAATTGAGGATGGTATTGTTACCGATTGGGAAGCTTTGGAAAAGATCTGGCACTACACTTTCTATCAAGGGTTAGAGGTTCACCCTGAGGAACAAACAGTTTTACTATCCGAGCACCCATTCAACAAACAAAGTAGTCGAGAAAAAATGACCGAAATTATGTTTGAAACTTTTAATGTCAAAGGCTTTTCTCTTGTGAATAGTGCGTTGATGTCCTTTTTTTGTGTGAAGGATCCTTGCAAGTCAGGTCTTGTAGTTGAGAACGGCTTTGATTGTTCCTATGTTGTCCCCATTTATAACCGATCTGTTCTCAAAAAGTTCATTGTTAGTTTAGATCTTGCAGGCCGAGATATGACTCTCTACTTGAACAAAATCCTTGCTGAACGAGGGTACTCATTCATAACCACCGCTGAAAGAGAAATTGTCAGTGACTTGAAAGAAAAACTTGGTTATGTTGCACTCGACTTTGAGGAAGAAATCGAATATACACAAGGTTCCTTGGAAAAAAATTTTGAACTTCCTGATGGTCAAGTTATCACAATTGGAAACGAAAGATTCAGGTGTGCAGAGGTTCTCTTCCAGCCTTCGTTCATAGGGATGGAAGAAGATGGTATCCATCAATTAGTTATTAATTCCATCACGAAATGTGATCAAAAGATTAGAAAAGAACTTTATTCAAACATTGTCCTCACAGGAGGCTCTTCCATGTTCACAGGTTATGCAAAAAGAATGCAAAAGGAAATCAACGTACTTGCTCCACAAAACATGGTTGTTCAAATTGTTGCACCTGAAGGAAGAAAATACTCTGCTTGGCTTGGAGGATCATACCTTGCATCGCTTTCCGATTTTTTTGACATATGTGTTACAAATGATTTATATGAGGAAAATGATGCTTCAATTGTAAACATAATCTGTAAAAATTAAATTTTGAACAACCAAACTCTTTGCAAACCTCTGGTGATTTCTTTAAAATAAAAATGCTTTTTAATTTTGATATGTGATATTTTTTTTCTAATGTGATCGGTAAATGTAAATTAAGTTGTCTTGAAAAAAAGATCTTTTTTGAGGTAAATCTATTTTGATTTGCCTTTCACAACAACCTCTTATTGTTGTTATTTTACTCTTAGTAAATGAAAATTTTTCAATCTAATCACCAAATATTTTGTGACTTATATTTGAAAGTAAAGGGAATAGCCTCTATTATTTTTTTTTTTTGACCAATTTCTAAATAGGATTACTGGTCTAGAAACATGCTTTAATATTGAAAATAAAATGATGTTTTCAAATCTAAGTAATTGGCCAAAAATTTTCTCAATCTCTATTAAATTTAGATAAAAAAATTTAATTTAGAGTAGAAACTTAAGGTTTACAATCCCTGAAATTTGAAAAAAGACTATCTTGTTTCTGGTGGAGTCATGAATTGTTAATTTGGTTCTTAGCTGATCGATCTTGTTCTTGAAATGAGTTTTAATAGTGGTTCAAGATGGTAATTTTTGACAATTTATTTTTTTTATTTCTGAAATCCGATGTGAAGATTTCTTTATAGATAAGAATATATCGGCTGGTATTTAAGAATGAGTTTTATATTTTCGTTTGTTGATTGAAATATTTATTTCCCTTTTAATCAATTAACTCAATAAAAAAATAATTTTCCTAAAAGTACTAAATTCAACCACTACTAATTGAAAAATTAAATTGAAACCCCAAAAATCACATTTTTATAATAACTTAAGTTCCAAAACAATAGCCTTAGACCAATAACTTTGGATTTAGGAATTGAAAATATGAAATTATCAAAAAATTATCTTTTTTGACAACTCTAAAAACCCATGCCAAATCACAAATCCAATTAGTCTAAAACCAGAATAATAATTCATGACTCCACCAGAAACAAGATAGTCTTTTTTCAAAATTCAGGAATTGTAAACCTTAAAAAAGATAAAATTTCAACTAATTATCTTTTTTTACTTCTTCAAAATTCTTCACATTTTGTGATTCCTTAGTCTACTCGATATATTGCCGTATTTAGCAAAAAAAAAAAAAGAGAGAGAGAGAGAGAGAGAGAGAGAGAGAGAGAGAGAGAGAGAGAGAGAGAGAGAGAGAGGGAGAGAGAGAGAGAGAGAGAGAGAGAGAGAGAGAGAGAGAGAGAATGACCCAACATATAAATAGAGATGACAAATTACATTCTTACTTCTTTTAAAAATGTATTTTCTTGAAAATTCAATCAGTTCAAGAAAAAAATAAATGGAAAATGAAATAAAATTTTTAGTACTATTTATTATTCAAATACCACTTGTTGTTAATAATTTAAAAAACAACAAAGATCATAACAAAATCAAATAACAAAATGATATTTCTCCAAGATTTAATTAATTTTCTTTATTGAACTAGAGAAAATATTTTAATTTAGCCAATTTGATTTTAACAAAATACTGGATTACTGGATTTTGATTCTAAAATTGAAAATTTTTCCAAATTAATTTTCGAATTGAGACAAAAGATGAAAGGTAAATCATCCTATTTTATTCAACAAAACTACAAATAATAATAATAGGCAATATTAAATATCTTTTTGGCATATAATGTTTCTTTAATTATCTATCAATTTAATATTTAAATAGAATCAAGTATAAATCTAGGTATATTCAGGTTTTGTAGAAGGCTATTTTATTTTTTATTTTATGATAAAAGGTATACAATTATGTTAAATTAAAAAACGAGTTTAATTAATGTTTGTTCAATTGAAGGAGATAATAAAAGAAATTAATTCAGGATAATTTTTAATTTTTTTTTTGTAATGTGTCGATTGTAATATTATTTTGATCCTTTCTGTGAACCTTTTAATCTAATGAATCAATTTTTATAATTTTTAAAATTAAATAATTTACAGCAAATTTCAATAAAATTAATTATAATCGGTTCTCTGACAAATCCTTCCTCTACATTAATAGTTTAACACATACAAATAAATATTTTATTTTTAAGAATTTTTTTAATTGATTCTTGAAATAAACTATCATAAATTGTATCAATGGATTTTTTGATAAAATTGTTTTCAATTTTTAATTCACTATTTTTTTTTATAATTTTACAAAATTTTGTTTTTCTTTTTCAATTTTTTTTTTTTTTTTTGTTTTTCTTTATCTTCCCATAGCTTTTTCTTTTCTTTTTCAGAATCTTTTTTTTTTTTGAACCATTTCTCTAGATTGGTAAATTAAGTCTAAAAAAAAATAATAGAAAATACAAAAAAACAATTTAAAAAAAAAATTAGAACGATGTTATGTCTATTGAAATCCATTTATTTATTAACAAAAAATCTTCTTTATAAATTTTTTCATTGAAAGTTTCGTAATAAAAAATCTGTAATTCTCATTTCTAAAATTGTGATTTATTTTTTTTTCAAATTTTTTGATTTTTTTTTTAAAACTTTTTTAATTATCAGGATTTTACATGCTTGTAAAAGTTAACAGGAAAATTATTAATAAATTAGAATAACCAATTTTTATTCCAGTAAGTTCCAATTTTAAGAAACAAACTCTGAACCAAATCTAAAACAAATAAAAAATCTTAAATTAATACACAAAATTCCAAATTCAAATAAAATAATTTGTCGAAAAAAAAATATCCAAAAATTTGTCTCTTTAATTTGAACATTTTTTTGTCCCTTAAATTTCATTGAAATTTTGTATCTTGAAAGTATAACTGATGACATTGAACACAAAAGATTGATTTTTTTTTTCAATTTATTATTTCAAAAGAGTCAAAATTTTTGAAATATCTTTTTCGACACAATTACCATTTTTCCAAAATGTTAGACACAACTAATTAATTAATTTTAATTAATAATTATTGATGGATTAAATGCTAGATAACCCAATTTATTTTTTTCAAGTATTTTTATTTAAAAGAACCCAACATTTACCAAATATCAAATTTTCAAAAAAAAAATTAATCAAACCAAACTATTTGTAATTGAATATATAAAATGAAATTAAAATCAATAACAAAAAAATTATTTTCATAATTTTCAAAAATCAAAATTATCTTGAGTAAAATTTCTCAAATTGATCTATAGTGTTTCTTTGAAATGTTTTAACTCATTATAATATCGAATTCGAGTTTAATAATGCAAATTTAAAAACTTATCATCATTTTTATTTCACATACATCCAATTGTACATCATAATTAAAGATAAAATGAAGAGGTACTCAAACAAATTTACAAGGAAATTAGGAAATAGTTTAAAATATGTAACTTTTTATATAATACATAAAGTAGTTTTTATTACTTCCCCATTAGATAAGTCAATTATTCTAGGAAATAAAAGAGAAATATACTTTACGAATTATTATTTTTAAGCCAAGATTATTAAAAAAAAAAAAAAAAAAAAGATCATTTATTTATTGAAAGAAAAGAGCAATCAAAGAAAAATTTATCACAAGAAAAAAAAAAAAGAAAAATAAATAAAATATTAAATTTTATAAAAATAATAATATCATTTGTATTAAGAAATTAAAAATTATTTACTTTGGTTATACTTTTCAGAATTCAAAAGAATTGATAGAAAATTATAGATTTTACTTTCTTCTTTTAATTAAAAAAAAAAAAAATGTTAGCCTTTTTTTTATTTCATAAATAAAAAAAATATGCGTTTAGCTTTTCTGAAGTTTCATCTTTATTTTGAAAATAGAAAAATTTTCAGAATTTAATTAAAAACTCCAAGAAAAACGAACTCCACTCTACCAACACGTTATTTATTACCAGACGTAATAGAATCATGGTTAAAATAAAAAAAGAAAATCAATAAATAAAAAAAATTACTGAAAGTTCATTTTTCAATTGAAATTAAAAATTCAATAATGACTAAAGTCAAAAATTAAAATTAAAATTTTAATATGTGATAATTTTTGAACTGGTGTTAAATCTGGATAACCAATAAATATCAATTGACTTTAATTGAATAGAATTGAATGGAATTTGGTGCATTCTGTTTGAAATTTTATAATAATTTTTGAAACCATTTTTTTTCTTCACAAAAGACTTCAATCTGGGAAATATCAAAAAACTGAGTGGATCCAGCCAAGAATTTGCTTGCTTCATCTGATTGGTAAGTGTACCCAAAAGGAGCTTTATAGGTATATCCAAGATTTGAAATAGTATATTGATTATTATTCATATCATGACTACCATATCCTAGAGATAGATCATATGCGCCACCACCAAATGTGGGTCCGTACTTTCGCTCACATCGAAGTTCGTATTTGTTATTCTGAAACACATTCATTTTTAGAGGCACTGTGAAATTTTGATCAAGACTAATTAGTGAAAAAAGAAAGGATTTATTTCCTGTTGATTGTTTATAAACCCCTCTTGAGTCCCAACACACTGCAGCAAACCCCCCAAACAAGGAGCCATTGTTACATTTGATTAAGAGAATTGATTTATCCCTGTTATCGCATTTTTTGTGAAATGCTTGATGTCCAAAGCCATCTATTCTGGTATTAAAGCAACTTTTGAAATAAGAATTGCACCCAGCTTCTTTGACCCATTTTTGAATTGTTTGGTTGAATTTGGGATTGTTTTCTTTTTGTAGGATTTCCGAATCCTTTAAAAATTTTTCATCAATTACACTTAAATTAAAAGGTGACTCGGGGTGCCTTTGACCATTAATAGTTAAATGAATATTATACACCCCCTCCGCTTCCCTTGTCCATGAAAATTCTCCCATCAATTCGTTATTGCTTCCCTCTACAAAGTTGCTCATTTCAGTGATCATTTCATCCGAATTTTCTGTGGAAATGGAAATTTTGGGATGCAGGTCAGATTCTTTTGCATTTATAACTTGGCCAAGTTGGTTTTTGAGAATAATTGTAAATTGAACTTTATTTTCTACTAAAATTTCCGATGGGAAAATGATTTGGGTTTTGGATATATCAAATTTTGGATAATTTAACTTCCAATTTCTTATCGCCTTTTTGAAATATTTTGAAATTGAACTAATTTTTTTAAATTTTGAATCACAAATTAATTGATTTTTTTTATTTAAAATTGGTTTTAACTTTAATAATTTAAAATAGTTTAATAATACTTCTAAGTAATTATTATATTTCTTTGAAACTTCAATTTCCTTGATGAACATTTTGGATTTCTCCAGATTATTTTCTTCCTCCATGACGAGGTGATTTAATTGATCATTTAAGTTGAGATATTTGCGATTTTGATGAATTGATATTTCTTCAAGCATATTTTTGAATTGTTTATGTATTAACGCATTCACTTTTTGATAATTTTTTCTGACTAAATTTAAATTATTTTGCTTTTCTTGTAAGCACTTGATTTTTTCATTTTTAATCACTTCCACAAATTCTTTTTTTTCGTTGTGAATGATTTGTATATCGTTTATCAAGCCTTCTAATTCATCATTAATATATTCGCACCCTTCTTTTAAATTATTTGTTTTTTTGCAATTTGTATGGTTAAGAATTGCACAATGGCTACATAGGATTTTTTTACAATCAAGACAAAAAAATTCATATGCGTTTTTGTGTTTTTGACAAAATCTTGGGAATTGGAAAATTGTTTTTTCTTGTTCTATTTTTATTTTAATTAACATATTAAATTTTTTTTTTTTTGTTTTATTTATTTTTTTGTATTGATTAAATGGAGAAATAAATAATTAGTTAGTATTAACAACTTTTAAATTACTTTTTTTTTTTTCAAAATTAAAAAAAAAAAAAAAAAAGCTAAAATATAAATAAACTCTTTTTCAAACAAAAGGGTACACCTCTCAAATCATCAATACCATTGAAATTGATTGTTAATAAGATAATTACTTATTGGTGATTTTCATTTTAATTATTCATTTTTTCATTTTTTTTTATTTTTTTTTAATTTCTGAATAATGAACAGTTGGAAAATGAAAAAGCAAGATAAGAAGAAACCAATTTGGAAATAATCTAAAAGTATAAAACTGGAAACAGTTTAAGTTTGATTTCGAATGAGCTAGATATAGTGAAATTTTGAAAGACCATAATTGGATTGATGTCTGTACCAACGAAAAAAAGGAAATCAAGAAAAAAAAACAATTCCAACAAAATACCCAGATGAATTACGGCTTTATCTTGAAAATGAGACTTTAAAGAACAAAAGTTTGATGCTGTAGAGAATTATAAATAAAATGTAGAGAACTTTTTCTCAATTCACCTTGTTCAAAGTTTCTTATTGATTTTATATTTTTTTTCTTTACAATTTCCAAAACGAGATTTCTCATTTCAAATAAAAGGGAACATCAATTTTTTAAAATATTTTAATTTAATTTTTATGTTTTTGTTTTAATGAGTTTTAAAGATTCATTTGAGTGTTTTTTTTTCGATTTTAAAGCGTTTCTTAGATTTTAGAATGAAACCAAAATTTAACTTGATTCAATTATGAATATTTCTTGAAATTTTTTGTCCCACTTATTTGAAAAAGAGTTTACATTTTAAGTAACAATAATAAATATTATCCAAGGATTTAGTATTCTTTAGAAATATAATGAAATCTTGTAGAGTTCCTGAATTTTGTTTTTTTTTATTATTTGTGTTCTGGCTTATGGAATGAACTAGTTAACCTCATATAAGCAATTGATTGATTTGTGTCTATTTTTTTGAATTCAAAATTTCACATGTTTCCAATCTATAAAACTAAAAACAGTTACGTATTATTTTTATTAGCAATAAAGTTAATTCTTGGAAATTGTGTAAGTATATTTTTAGACTTTTTTTGGAAACTCTTGATTTAGAAAGAAAAAAAAAAATTATATTTTTTTTTATTATTGAAGTAGTATAAATTACCCTATAGATTCCAAAAGAATTAAATTTCCTTTCAGAAATTTAAGTACAAAATCATAGATTTCACGATTATTAATTAATAAAAATAATTTCAAACTATCACAGTTTAAAATTATTTCATTAAGATTTATTTCTTTTAATTTATTGAGAAAAATTGATCTATCTTTTTCAAAGGAAAGGACATACCCATAAAAATGATCAATATTTTCTATAATTTCCTTTTGTTTATACTTTAAACATAAAGCACAAAATTTATTTGAATTTTTATTAATTACATAGTAATATCTATTTAAGCGGTTGGTAAATGTTCTGAATTTTAGAATTGTTGAGCTTGAGTGTCCATTTAAATATTTTTGAGTTTTAAATAAATAATTTTGCTATTTATTTTTTTAAAAACATAAACTATATCTTTGTGAAATTTTAAGTAAATAATTTTTGAGAGCAACAGATAAGAAAGATATTAACCGCACCAAAAAGGGCATTAATTATGATAAAATTTCATTTGATCAAACAAACTTTACAACAATTTCAATATTGATTTAGATTTCGTCTTTCTTTCCCATTTTAGAAAGATATTAATGAAAAAAATACTCGACATGATTAAAATCCCTTACAAGATTTTTAATTGTGAATATTAAGAAAATTTGTGTGTAGATTCTTTGGTTTTAAACCAAATCCTTTTTAGTGAATAACCAAAATTTTCATGAGCCTGGTAATAAACCTACCTAAAGTTCATTAAAGTAGGGTGTCTCTAGAATACTCGAGTAATTGTTTGATAAAATAAGTAGATCAACTTTTTTTGAAAACCAATAGAGTTTTATAGAGAAGTTTGCTCGAGTTTGGAAAATGATAATTTTTATTCTTGTTTTTTGATTGATTGAATGGTGTTTTGAACAAGTGTAATTTCATTAATTGTCATTCTAACAAGTGGTTAAGTTATAATTTTAAAAATTTGATCTATAAAAAAAAAAGAATTTAATTTTAAATAAAAGAATCTACACTACAATTTTTCTAATCTTCACAATTAAAAAATCTTTTTTTGTATTTTAATCATGTCTGGTATTTTTTTCACAACTTTATTTGTATTTTAGAGGTTTATTTCATTTTAAAAAAGTTTGACAAAAAAATTTTTCAAATAATCCCCAATAATAGGTCTACTAGGTTCATAATCGATTTTATAAATGTTTTTAAAGATACTTTTGAAAACTTTGTTAAAAATGACACTACCAATTTTAAGTTTAATTAATTCAAACAAAATCAAAAAAAAATAACAAACCTTTTTTAAATTCCAATTTTGAAAATTGATGATAAAATTTGAAATTTTCGGATTGTTCTAGACTTGTTTCTAATTCTTGATATTGGTTAACTCGTTTTTGGGATGTAGCAAATGTATTGAGTTTTATTTGTTTTTCTTTTTCGATAACCCCATACACTTCGTCAAAAAAGTTGTTGATCTTTTTCAATTCATTTTCTTCAAGTAAACCCAAAAGCTTTTTTTGGTTCGTATAATATTCTGAGATCTCATTTAAAATCATTTCTTGATCCTTTTTAAGGCTCTTCTTTGTGTGGTTTAATTGCTTAAATATTTGACCAATATTGAGAAGTTGACCTTGAGTGCATTTTTTTTGATTGCTGATTAATTCTTTATAAAAATCCATTGGTTGATCAAAGGAAATTGTTTCGTGGTTTGAGTGTTCAAAGCTACACTCAGAACAAATTAGCTTTTGACAAATTTTGCAATATCGTGTTAGTTTTTTATTTTGATGAATTGGGCAATTGATTGTTTGTTGAAAATCATTTTCTTCATTTTCTTGATCTAATTGGGTTGTTTTGAATGGAAAAAAAAAAAAATTTTTTTTTTAATTACAAAAAAGAAAGAAATAGTTTGATTAACATAAAAAGGGTTTGTAGAGTGAACAGTTTAAGGGATTAGTAAACTAAAAAAAATCTTCTTGTAAATTTACTAACAAATTAAAAAAAAATTTACCGTATCTTGAAATTGAAAAATAAAGTAAAAATCTGATAACTACAAGGCATGGCTTACTTTTAATACTATTTTCAGAAATGAATTATTGTTTTTAAAAGTCTGATCCATTTTTCTCATTTAGAAAAGTTTAAAATCCTACATATTTCCAAATTATTTAAAAAAAATTATTTTCTTTTAAAGGAAGATTGAAATCTTATTGCCTGTAAAGGAAGTTTACCAAAATACACTTTAAAAATGAAACCACTAAGTTTTTAAATACCTCAGTTTAAAAAATCTACTTAATTTCAAAAAAAATTACAATAATTATTTTAAACTATTTGAAAAATATAATTTTTTGATTCAATGAACAGTTCAAATCAATATTTTCTTTTTATCAAAAAAAAATACGAGAAAAAGAACCAAAAAAAGGAATTAAAAATTCTCCCAAAATACTTTTTTCAAACCTTGAAAATTTCAACTTATAATCTTCAGAAATACTTTTTAATTTGATTATTTAAAATCAATAATTAATAATCACAGTGTTGATTTTTTCAGTGAGTTATTAACAACCCAAAAATTAAATATATCAAATAGGCTTTACTAATTTTTATTTCTCAATTTTTTAAAGATTTTCAAACAAACAAAACGAATTCAAATAAATAATTCTAATAAAAAATAAATAATAGATATATTCAAATAATTGATTTTAATACTAACAGTTCCTTGTTTATACTCTTGGTATTTGAAAAAGAATATTTTCTAATCTTTTGAAATTTCAAGAAATCTAATAAATATTTGTGAATAAAATAGATTATCAATTTTTTTCGATCTTCAATGATACAATATTTGAATTATTTTTATTGTATTTTTAGAATAAGATAAAAAGTTCAAGGTTACTTGTTCATAAAAACTCTCAGAAATTACTAAAAGTGAAATTTGATCGAAATAAAAATGTTTTGACAAATTTTTTTTTTTCTTTTTTGATCTCCAAAAATATAAAAAAAAAGCACAAGTTCTTTTGATTGAAAATTAATTGGGGAAAATGAACTCTTTTAAAAATGTAAACTCATTTCTTTAAATTTGATAAACGAAGTTTCGTACATCGGATTTAATTGTATCCTTATGTGTAAATAATTACTCTATTTGATTTGGGATGAAAAAAAAATAATTAAGAGTTACTAGTCACTTAATCGAGAAAATTGAAAAATGAAATTTTTTTGGGAACAAAGAAATGTTTTTAAATGATTACGATCGGTTTTAAATTTTCCAAAAAAAAAGAGGAATTATTTTTAATTCAACGAAAAGAAAAACATCAAAAAAATGAAAGAAAAATAAAAGAAAAGAAAAGAAAAACTTACTTTTAATTAGATCTCTTTTATGCTTTTTAAATTTTCCTCTTTTGTGAATTGAATCACAATTTCGGCAAATATTTTCTTTACAATCCCGACAATAAAAATAAGCTGGTACCTTTTTGTTTTCTTCGTTAAGACAAACTTCACACCAAATTGTTTCTTCATTTTTAGTGTTTGTTGTCTCTCCAATTGAGATAGTCGGAAGGCTGGTCATCAATATTCTAACAATTAATAATCGGTCCAAATTAAAAAAAGATAAAAAAATGGTTCACCAAGATGTAATTTGTGGCTTTGTTTGAAATAGGAAATTGAAAACGAAGTGAGAATTTTTCCCATTTTTATATCAAATACCAGTAATGGTATTTAAATTCTAAATGGGAAAAAATTTTCACTTCCTTTTCTAGGATTTATAAATAGAGTTTCCAAAGAAGTAGGTTCTAAGTTTGTGGTTCTTTTTGAAATAAGGAAATTGAAAATATTAAAAGTGAAAATTCTTCCCATTGTTAATTCAAATACCAGATTGATTATACAAATTTTTATTTTTTTTTTTCTTTGATTTTGGGCACTTACGAATAACAGTGTCTACTAAAATACTATAAAATATATAAGAACTATTTTAAAGTTTATAATCTGTTTCATTTGACTTTTTTCATGAAAAATTTATCATTTTGGTTAAAATCAATTTACTTTTTTCGAAATTTAAATTTGACTTGAAATTGTTTGAAAATCAAAAGTTCCATCTTGTTTACTTATTTTTCTCTTCACTTTTTGGTTTTCTTTTGTTGAGGGAATAAATATATTTTAAAATTATATTCAGTTGGGTTGTGGAAATAGTCGGGTTTTTTACTTTATTCCATTCCTAAAATTTAACTCATACAAAAAATATTGGCTGAATGTAGAAATAAAAGAAATAACAAATTAATGGTACAAAAACATTACATAAACAAGAAATAGAGTTCTTTAATTACATATTAAAAAATAATTAAGAGATATTGAAAGATTAAAATGTGATTTTTTTGATAAAAAAATGAGTAAAATTTCATTTTTTGAATTTTTTAAAAAAACACATTTAATCTCAATTTTAAAAATAGGATTAAGATTTTGAAACAAAATCATTTCATATTATTGAATCATTTTGGTTAATCAAAGATCTAACCACTAAAGCCAATTTAAATCTTAATCAAGAATATATGTCTTCTTATCTTCCAATACCCAAGTCTGAAAAAAAAAAATAAAAGTTAAATTTTTGAAATGGGTTAAAGGTTTTTAACATGGTTATTTACACCACTGTGAGTACAACATAAAGGTAAAAAAGTTGATTTTAAATTAGACTTGTTTTATTCACAAAAGTTACTAATTTTTTTTTAATATAAATGAATTTCTTAAAGTTTTCAAAAAAACTCAAAATAGTAAAATTTCAATCAGAACATTTTACCAATTTATTATGCGTTTTTCTCTGATAATATTGTATTTGAACAATCTACCAACAAAAAATGGATATTTATCCACACATGATGATAATTTAACATACAAAAGTAAAAATCCATAGATTGTACAAGAGCAAGTGGAAGTTTTTTAAAAATTATAAACAATATAGAAAGTTTTTAATTTTATTTCAAAATCAAGCATACCTATCAATAATTAATCTTCACTTTTTTCCTATATTTATGAATATTCCGCATATCATGTCGAATATCTCAAAATCAGCAATTTTTAGAAAAGAAATGATTGTGATGAAAGAACTCTTATCCCAGAAAAAGGAACCATCCAAAATTTTTTAATTATTATTCTTGAATTACTTAGATTTCCATTATTTTCATCTTCAAAACAACATAATTTTCAAAATATGAACTCTAAATCAAAAAGATATTATTTCTCGAGTTGGTTATTTAATTATTTTGGACAAGTTATTATATGAAGTTTATTTTGATAGGAATTGATAAATATCTGAAAATGTATCAAAAAAAAAATATTTTAATTTAATTTCCATTTTTCAAAATATTTTAATTTATTAATCAAAAATGTTTTTTTTGATTTTTATTATTCTATAATTAGTTCTTTTTGTTATTTTTTCTTCACATTTTTCAATTTTCATTTTTATGTATTATGAAAAGCAATTCGAAAATTACAAACTATTGGAAAAAAATTTAATAAAAATGATAAAAATTAATATCTGATTATTTCTTTTAAAATGATTGATTTAGTATTTAATAAAAATTGTGATCAATTTAATTTTTCTAAATAAATCAAGAATTTTTCCATTCAAAGTTCTCTTGATTTGTCTCTAGGTATTTATTCACTTTTTATTTTTATTTTTTTTTTTTGGAAAATTTTGAGTTTGGATAGGTATTTTTTAAATAATAGTAACTCTAATTTGAAGTTTATTCTTGTTATTGGTTAATTTAATCATTATTTTAACAGTTTCATTAAATCGAAAAGATACTTTACATTTTTAGCTGCGCCTTTTTGAGTGAAATGGGGTTTATATTTGAAAAGTTCTATAATACATGGGTATTCTTATATAAAAATATTTCATACATTCCACAGCCATGATATAATGAATATCAGAAAATCTTTATTAGCAGATTCACAAATATTTGATCCTCTTTAATAATTCATTTGTAAAATGAAAAAAAAAAAAACTCAAATCATTTCCAAATTACTTGATAATAAAGAATTGGATAATTAAGTTTTTTGTTCTTCTTTATTTTTCAATGAGATAAATAGTAAATAAAATTAATTAATATTGTAGAGTACTGATAAAACCTTAGAAAACCGATTAACTCTTAACCAGGTGAAAAAATAATAATTTCAAATGAAGAATTATTTTTCATTAAAGATACTAAAATATGGTAATTTTTGTTTGATTATTGATTAATATGGAAAATTTTAATTTTATTGAGATAATATTCCATAAAATAAAAACTGAGAATTAGTTTCCAAGAGCGAAACATTCATCTCAAATAAAATTAGTATAAAAAAAAAATGATAAAAGTATAAAAAAATCTAATTGTAATACTTTACCAATCAAATAGATAAATAAAAGAAGAAATTTCAATTAGCCATGAAAAATGGCAAATTAAAATAATTTCATAAACTAGAAAATTTAGGAATAGATCTTCCTTTTCAGAAATTTCTATTTGATTGGCGCAAAATATAATTAGTGGAAAAAGGAAAATAAATGAGAATTTGGGTGATAACCTTGCCGCCATTATAGCCAGGAGAGAAAACTCTAAAAATAAATTCAGAGTTTCTGTAAGTTCCATAGAGTTCCATATAGTGTCTAGGTTGCCTAGCTTTTCCAGAATTCAAAAGAATAGAGAAAAATCTGATATTTTACTCAATTCTTGGAAAGTCTGGAAAAGCTAACAGTAGTTTTTTTTTAATTTCAGAAATTAAAAGAAAATTTATTTAATTTTCGGTTTCTTTCAAAAATTAAAAAAAAACCCTAACGGCAAACAGGATGTAACTTTGGTGGATCACCACCCTTCAATAATCATAAGCAATGAGAAAAAATCAATGAAATTTTTCTTGAATTAATAATCCTCACTAATTTCAAAGACTGAGATTGTACCTGAATTAGTATATTTCTTTTTTTTTAATTTGTGCTCAAGGTTGATCAAAGGATATTCGTTATCATTATTAGTATTCTCCAATTTTGCGACCAAGTCATTCAAAGTTAATTCGCATGAACCGATAAAATCATGAATGCCATTTTTGTTCCAATCCCAACACTCAATTCTTAGGTTTTGGTTCAAGTTTTTTCCATTGAGATGAGCATATGGTAATTGAAGGTTAAATTTGCTATTTAACACCTTTTTTTGCACATCAGAAATGGCAACCATCAGCCATTTGAAATCTCTAGGGTACCATTGTCTTCCGGGTTTTCTATTTTTATAGAATTCTTTTAACTTTTTTGGTTTCTTCAAGAAGCTTTGATAGCCTTCATTATATTTTTTATCGTCACCAAAAACAAAGTTCATTTCAGTTTCGTCCATTGGGGTGGTATCAAATTCTCGGTATACAACCAAATATGGATCTGCTTTTCCAAATGTCTTCATTTTTGGTAAATTTTGGATTTTGAAATTCAGATTTAAGCACTTTGGATTTTTGGTTAGACTGTTCTTGTCCATTTCCTTGATCTTTTCCTCTTCCTTTTTTTTTTCTATTTCCTTTTCGTTTTCTTCTTCCTCTTCCTCTTCCTGTTCCTTTTCCTTTTCATTTTCATTTTCATTTGAAATCAATTGTTTGTTCATTTTGGAATTAGGATTGTTTAGTTCCTCAATAAAAAGATAAATATACCCATAAAATGAATTGTTATTGTTTCTGCTGAGTTTTTCTTTCGTGCACTTATTAACATACTCGAGCATATCTTTACAAGTCAAAATCGTTTTGCCAATTAATTCCATTTTGGACTCATTCTCCTTTTGATAGAAATACTTTCTGGACAACTCAAAGCGCCAATAAACTCTTTCTTTTTGAGTTTTTTTTTTATACTCTTTATGGTCAGATGGGATCTCTATTTGAAACGCCTTGGGGAATTCAGGACGGATCCAAAAATAATTGTTCAGACCATCGTCTTCATAAGTAAATGAGTCCAGCAATTCTTCTTGTTTGTTTTCTGTTTGCACATAGGAAATTTCGTATAAGGAAATTACAAGACTGCCTTGTGTAGATTTAAAATTCCTATTGAGATCGCGTCTATGTTTTTTTTTGTTTGTTTTTTTTTTGTTGATCAAAAACAAGAAAAATAAAAAAGAAAGTTCAATATCGAGTTATTTCAATAATTTAAAGAGTTACATACGTCAAGATGCCGTCCGATAATACTTGAATAGATAATTGTTTTGACATTAATAAAAAAATGAAATTAGAAAAAATTATCTAGTCATTCTTTTTAAAAGAACAGTTTGTGCATTTGTTTATTTCAGAAACCCAAATTAATCATGGTTTAAGGCTTATTTGGCTTTTTTGAGTTTTTTTTCTTTATCTAAATCAATTAGAGTGACAAAAAAAGCAAAAATTCTATTTTATTTGATCTTAATTTTATATTCTTAGATCTTACTTGGATTTGTTATCAAAAAAGAATCTCAAAATGAAAGGTGAATTCAAATTAAACAATTGAATCTTTTTTTTTTTTTTCTTTTTTTTGACAAACCTTGTCAAGTAAATATTTCTTTATTTCAAGATCAATAGTCACTTGGTAAAAACGTGTTATTCTAATGTCATTGAAACCATGTAAAGATTGTTGAGAAATCTATTGATTTCTATTGCAATTCTATTGGATCTTTGATCTTGATATTTGTTTAATAAATGTGAAAAATTTTCACTTCATTTTCATTTCCTTTTTCAAATAGAGACCACAAATACCAACAAACTTTGTTTGGGGGTTTGATTTCTAAAAGAAAAGTATGGAAAATGAAGTGAAAATTGTTTCATATTTATTATTCAAATACCAGTAGAAGTTCAAAACGAACATCCTTGTTTTTCTCAATAGGTACACTAAGAATTTGAGTTTTTCAATTTTTAAGAAAAGCTATTGATTAATTAGTTTTCTTTCAGACACGTATCAACATTTCTTTGAGGTGTATTATTCTCTTTATTTCTTATTTATTCTTCAAAGGTCAATTATATAAAAAAATTGATATTTGAAAAAAACTTTTGGTCCACTTTGACTGAAACAGAGTTTATTTTCAATTTTACCACACAAAAGTTTTTCTCAAAATTTTAAAAAAGTCAAGATTTAGATTATTAAAAGATAAAGAATTGAAGAACTCAGACAATCCTATCATCCAACACCTCCTTTCAGTTTCTTTCTATAGTATTTTCAATTATAAAATATTCTTTAAAAATCTTCAACAAAAGATTATTTTTAAGACAAAATCACAATTTACTTTTCTGTCAAACAATACAGAACTTTTTTAAATATTCAAAAAATGGTGATATGTATATATAGTTGATTCTTTGATGAGTTACGTTCTAATTCCATGATCAAATAGGATAATTAAAAATAGTTTTACAAAATCTCATCAATCCTTTTATTTTTTAAAACCTAAAAAGAAATAGGTTCAATGGTTGAGACCCAAAATCTTAAAATTCAATGAAAACTCAAAATTTAAGTGATCTTTAACCAAAAAAAATCATCAACTGTAAAGTTATCAAAACAATATAAACAGAAAAGTTTAATCTGTGTTGCAATCTCATAAAAGTGTTTCATTTTTTATACCAGACCTATACATCAATCAACAAAAGGTTCTATAATAAACACAAAACAGATTATGGCACCAGTTCTAAAAGAGATAATACAATAAAAAAGAAAACATAAAATTGAAGGAACAAATTTCGAATTTTATCTCAAAAAATAGAGTTAATTTTGAGTAATTTTTATCTCATCAAAAAAGAAAAAAATTCAAAAAATTGAGAAAATTATCAAACATTTTCAACTAATTGAATTCCTAATTTAAATTTTACTAAAAATAACCAGGAGTTTACAATCAAAATTGATTTGAACTTAGGTATACTATTGGCTATTGATTTGGATGTTGTATTGAAACAAGAAGAAAAAAAAAGTACGGAATTTATTTGGAAACTTAGATTGTGGTTGTTTGAAAAACATTATTTTGATCACTCTAATTGGTAAATAATAGACTGAAATTTTTAGAATGTATTAATAAGGAATTGTAAAAAGGATAATAAAAATTACATTAAACCTGAAAAAGTAATAAATTTAGATTATTTCCTTTTGGCTTTTATTCGAAAAAAATTTTTAAAAGAATCTCTAATCTTTTTTCAAACATCAGAATATGTTCTAAAACTAAAATGTTTTGAACAGATCACTTGATTTTTCATTTTTCCAAAATTGTAATTGAAAGTTGTTGAAAGAGCCAAAAGGGTAAAAAAAAAGGATGTATCAAAAGAGAAACTTTAAGAATATTTGAAATTTCATCCAGAGTTATTCAAATAAAGAACTGTATTGTGAAAAAAAAAACCTCTGAATTATTAAACTGCAGTGTGTTAAAATTGTTGGAAAGTTATATAAAATATTTCTTCAAGTAGATCATGTCTGAAAAAAAATCCTCCTAGTATTTGAATTATAAATCTGACAAAATTTTCATTTCCATTTCAATTTCTTTTTGAAAACAGAGCCACAAATTGCATCTTATGTCTTTGAGAAGTCTATTTAAAAAAGAAAAATATAAAAAAGGAAGTGAAAATTTATTCTCGTTTATAATTCAGATACCAGTAATCTTTCCTTTTTGAAAATTTGCATTATTTAAGGATTATTTATTTTTTTTTACTCTTGTGAGGATTGAAATACAATGCCTTTTACAAAAAAAAAATGATTTTCTAGATTCTTGATTAAAGGAAAATCAAAATATTGATTTTTGAGGATTTTTATAGGTTAAAGGGGAATAACTTTGAATTGTTCAGGATTAGAATGAATTTTTTACCAACTAGAGTCAAAATCTAGTGATTTTTTTGATATTGAAAAGAAGATTGAACAAATAAATAGAGTGTAATTTTACTCTATGGTATGGTTAATGTGAATTTAAGAGACAGCTTCACAATTTATATTATGGATACTGATATGTTCCAATTAATAAAAGAAACTTTTTAATATCCTTACAAATTGGAAATTAATTTTTACTGTTACAATTAAATTAGATGAGTAGAAATTTTGTCTTAGAGTTCAAGAAGGAAGTTTATTTATTGTCTATAAATATTATTTTTAAAAGATATTATTATCTTTGGATTTGTTCAACTTTATAAACTATTCACTCGAATAATATTTGGGAACTTGAAAAAAAATTTTTCATTTTTTAATTTGAAAATAAGAGTTTTGGAAATTTAAAGAAGATAAAATTTTGACTGATTATCCATTTTCGTACATAAAGATGAAAATATGTTTTTTATGAGCCCTTCCAATAACAAATGAAACCAACATATCGGGAAGTGTGAAGTGGATGTTGGGTCTAAATCCAATTCATGAATCCATATATTTTCAAATTGTAACTTTATACCCATCCGTTTTTCCTTTTTTGTAATCTCTTGAAATCTTTAAATATTATTATTTATATTTGAAAAATCATTGATCATTTCTTTTTGTTTTTCAGAAGTTTCATTTTTGAGTCATTTCACCCCCATTATATTTGGATCAATAAAATCACTAGTACCTAATTTTAATTTACAGATTGGACACGAAAATAAACCACCCAGTTGAAGTCTCCCCCGTGCAGGCAAAGATTCACGAGTATTACCAACAAAACATGAAACCTGTGCCTGTATTTTTTACCACCGAGAAAAACCCCATTTTTGAGTTTTTTTAAATCTTCAAGGAGGGGAAGTTGTCGTAAAATATTATTTATTTTTGTTTTTCCTGGAAGCAGTGTAATCAAAAAAATTGTTTGATCCTTCAATCTCCAAGTATAATCCAAATTGTCAATGAACATATATAATCCACCCAGAGAAAAGGTGGGTGTTGATTAAAAATCATCATAATAAAACCCCAACATAATTTGATAATCTACCCCTACATCTATAAATTTTGAAATTTTTTCTTGATAGGCCTCTGTATTAGAAATTTTTGTTGGTCTGTATCTGTTTTTATGAACCAAAATACCACTATTTAAAACATTTTTAAAAACCAAAGCATTCAATAAATTGGTGTTCACAAATAAATTTAACACTTTTCTATAATATCAGCTTTTAGATAATAATACAAAGAATACCTTGATGTCAAATAATTCCTCTGAGAAGGAACTGTCGCGCCCAACTTTTCAAGGAAATTACTTGAATATCGATCTTGAATATTTGAATGGTGAACTTTTCTTTTTTCTTTTTCTTATTTTGCTTTTTATCTGATTCATTTTTTTTTTTTTAATTTCAAAACATCATAACAAACTACAGTCAGTTTCACTTTTAAGGCACAAACTTTCAACGAAAATTAAGGCACAAAAAATCTCAAATTAAGGCACAAAATTTCGAATTTGAATTTTTACAATTTATTTTTACTAGAATTTGAATTTTGTGCCTTAATTTGAGATTTTTATTGAATCTTAAATTTCGTTGAAAGTTTGTGCCTTAAAAGTGAAACCGGTACTAAGAGAATTTTTGTATATTGATGATCGTACCTCTTTTGATTTTTTCATAAAAAGAATTATTTATGATTAAAAATCTTATTGATTTGGTCTAAAAATTATCTTCAGTTTGGTATTTGTTCTCAAAAATTCAAAAATGGTACATATATTAAGCTCCAAATAAAGATTTCTAAATGTGGAAACTTTATTTTTATTTGAATGTGTTTTATTATCTTTTTTATTTTTTTAAATAGTGAAACAATCACAAAAAGGGTAAAAAGGGGTAATTTAAATAAATAATTTGATGTTCTAATGATCAAATATTTAGAAATATTCCACCATAGTGCTTTGAAAATTATTTTCAAATTTAACACAAATTAAGAAAAAACCAAATTATGGTTTAAAATATTTCAATCGAAAAAAATTAAATTTTTTTTTTTTTTTTTCATTTTCTATTTATTTTGTAAAAGGGAGTGATGTTGATTGTTCGATGTCGACTACACCCAACCAATCTAACTTAATAGAATCTCAAAATAATTTAAATAATAGAAAAATTCCACCGATAAATAAATATGGAGTACTGAACCATCCACCACAATCAAAATCAATGCAAATAAACCAACAGTTTGAAAAAAGGGAAAAGTAAAAAAATGTGAAAGGGAAAGAAGAAGAAAATCTAAGAAGGGGGTTGAAATCGACAAGGGGATATATAACCGAAGAAGAACAATATGAAACAAATAATTATAATTTTGGATCACATTTCTTCCAAAAAGATCCACCTTTTCAATCAAAAGACATTGAAATAGTTAAAAATAAAAGTAAAAAACACGATATTGTAAATATAATTTTACAAAATCAAAAACACATTAATCACATCACTCATACACAATAAGAATTAAAACTAAATATACAAGATCTTTTTCTTTTTATCAAAGAGAATTTTGATAGTATTCACCAAACCCAAAATCAATTATTTGAACTTATTGGTAAAAAACAAAATGATCATAAAAAACTTAATCAACAAAATACAGCAATACTAGATCAAACTTTTATTGAAAATCTTACAAATACAGCACTTCAAACAACTCATATAATGAGGAAATTGGTTTTATTAAAAATTAAGAAAATTGATGGATTTGGTCAATTAAGGTTACCACAGCCAAATGAAGCAAGAAAGGTTTCTAGGTGTTTACAAGTCAGACTTTGTAAACAAAAATCGCATTTACTACAGTACTTTGTAAAGCAAATTTTTACCAAGCCTTTTCTCATTGAAAATTCAAACAAAAGAAAACATTTTTTTACCAAAATACCCAAAAGATTTTTTGATCCAGTATACAATGAAATGTCATATTCCGTTAAACAGAAATGTTTAAATTTCTGGTTAACTGATTTCCTAACAACTGGTGTCTTTCACGAAAAAGAAAAAGAAGCAGAAAATTTCAATTAATAATCAATTCATAAATAGATTTAAATCAGTTTAATTCTTTTTTTTCTTCCAGTCCTTCTAACCTAATATTTTTCATTACAACGACTAGTTTTGATTTCAAACTATTACCCAAAATAAAAATTTCAGATCACCGATTTATTTTCTAATTTTCAGATATGAATTTTTATTTCTCTTCTATTTATATTTTGTTTCTTTTCAATTAATTCAACTTTGATTTATTGTTGATTTTTTATTAACAATAAACAAAATATACTGTTTCTGGAATGATAAATGAAACATTATTTCAATTTAAAATCAATTAAAAATCAACAATTTAACAACAAAATAGAAACAGAAATGAAACACATATTTGTAGCCATGTGGTGTTGACAACCTTTAACCCATTACTAAAATTTAACTCGTTTTTTTTTTTTCAGACTTGGGTTTTTGAAGAACAGGAAGAATCAACATATAGATTCTTGGTTCAGATCCGAATTGACTTTAGAGGTTAGATCTTTGATTAATCCAAATAGCTCAAACATATTAAAAGCTTTTGTTTCAAAAATTTCATCATATTTACAAAATTTCTGAGATTAAATGATTTTTTTTATAAAAATTCAAAAAATGAAATATTACTCATTTTTTTTGTATAAAAATTACATTTTAATCTTTCCATATCTTCATAATTCTTTTTTAAAATTTATTTAAAAGATACTAATTTCTTATTTATATACTGTTTTCATCCCATTGATTTGTTTCTTTTATTTCTAGAGTCGGCCTATATGTTTTCCATCAGTTAAATTTTAGTAATGGGTTAAAATTAAAAAACATGGGTGAGTTACACCACTGTACTTTTAAAATATCTCACTTTTTCTTCATTTGTTTTTAGTAAAAAGAAAATGGAAAATAAAGTGAGAATTTTTCCCCTTTTATTCTCAAATACATGAATTTAAAAAAAGTTCTTTTAACAATTTTATTATTTAACAGTTTCCAGAAAAACCTTTTGACTTGTTTTTTTTTGATTCTACGGAGTTATTGTTCTTATTATTCATTTGCATTCAAAAAATTTAAACAGTTAAATAGAGATTTTTCTCAAATTATTTTCGTTTACTTTTTGTTTATTATACAAAATTTTTTCCCTTTCGTTCTTTATATTTATTCACAAACCGACAAAGAACCTGTGTGGTGAATTCAAATTGCCTGTATACGAATAATAAAAGGCAAAATATAATCTCTATTAATCTGAAAAAATGTGTATAAACGTTATTAGGTGAATTATTCGAGATGATTTAACACTTCGTGATTGATCTTTTTGAATAAAAGTTGTTGGAAAAGATTGCACATTGATAATAGGCAATTGTTTGTGATCCATATAAATAATTGTAAGATTTTCAAAATCTCAGACTTTTTTTCGATGATAAATTATCTAAAGATATTTGCTGTGTAAACAGAAACTCAATCCAAAGTCTTGAAAATATGGTTCAAAAGATTCTTTCTAAGAGTCTGTTAAAAATATACAATTTTTATGATTTATGTGAAATTCCAATGAAAAATAACATTTGTTGATCCCAAAAATTTTTCCAAATTCAAAAACAAAACAAATTTAATTTTCTTAAATGTGTTGGACTTATTGACTCATTACCTGGAAATTCGAAAAAATTATTTGGAATTTTACCATTTATGATCGGGTAATTTCGAAATAAAAACTTTTAATGACAAAGAGTATTTAAAGAATAATTAATTCTTCACTGTTTTTTAATAAGCTAATCAATAACCCACTCAATTCCAAACTATAGAAAAAAATTTACAAAAAGTAAAAAGAATCTATAATTTTTCAATATTTATTTTATTACTATTCAAGCCTATTTTTATTATTTTCCAAACTCTCTCAGATTTTGTAATGAACCCATCAAAAGATTTTGATTTTCCACCTTTTTTCTTGTTAACTCTAAATTTGGGTTGTAAATAGTTGTTTAACCCAACTCAAAATTTTGAAAGAAAAAAAACCCAATAAAAATAGTATCCAGATCTCTAGAAACAAATGTCTTGACAGTCTTAAGAACTACGTTTGCAATTCAGATTTTTTATAGAGTGTTATTCAAAGAAGGTTTGGTGGTTGTCAAGTCTCACTAATATTTTATTCAGTGAGATCTAAGAAGTAAAAAATGAATTTTTTTGTAAAAAAATGTCTAAATTTTGTGATATTAGTATCTCGAAATGACAAAGAAGGTTGGTAAAAAAAGGCTTTTTGAGAAAATTTCACTTGAAAACAATTTTTAAAACCCTTACACGATATTTTGGATTGGAAATGTTTTTTTTGGGGGTTGTGGGGTGAGTTGATTGGGTTCTAAAAATTGTTTTGAAAGATCTATAAAGGAGAAAAGTGAAAAATTTTCGATTAAAACACCATTTTTAATTTAGAATAATGGTATTTTGAATAATAGAACTATAAATGTTTTGGTATAGAATTAAATCCATTTTAATTTCCATTTTCAAAAAGTGAATAATCATTTTTTCTTCAACTGATACAACTTTTTTTTTTTTAAATAAAAAAACTAAATAATTTTTACAAATTTAATTTCCAAAAGATCCTTTCATGCAAAATTCCACAAAACCTTTCCCACACAACGTCAACCCAATTTTTCTTGATAAAAGAAATTGGGTTTTGACAGATACGATCCAAATCAAAAAAAAAATATCACACAAAAACAAAAAAAATGTTTTGTGTGTTTGGCATGGCAAACATTGTGCAATCACCAAATCGAGAAAATACAATCCTCAAAAGCATGGAGGAAGATATGATCTCAATAAGAAACGAATTGGTAAACAGTCTTACATCTGTAAGAACTGTTATAATTTGTGGAATTCATGGAACAGGTTTGGTAGTCCCAAGATACAAACGCTTCAAGAGTGGATCGATAATTCCAAAGATCCCATTGAAAATGAAGATGCTGAGAATAGTTCAGTTTCTGATGGGAGTGATTACATAGAGGAAGTGGAAGAAGAAGTACATTGTGGTAATCTGACTCACCAACCCTCATACAATGAGGAAGAATACCGGATATACCTCATGGCGCAAGAGACCAATGGGAAAGAACTTAGAACAACCATTTTTGGAAGCGTAAAAGAAAGGGAGAAAGAACACGAACAGGAAAAAAGGAAGGAAATATATTGGAAACGGGGAATTTACAAGAAGAGACTCTTTACGATGAAAATGAATTAGAAGAAATAGAGGAGATTTTAACCAGTCACCGAAAAAAAAATCCTGATCGAAATGATGATCTTGTTTTCGGAATATCATTTGATAAAAGATTACCAACTTCTTTTACTGACAATACTCTCTTATTTGAAATAGAGAGAAATAATCAAAATAAATAAAATTAACTTTTTTCTTCTTTAAATATATATAGATATATATTCTAATGGCAATAGGTATAACTTTTTTCCTTCTTTTTATTTTTTTATAAAGGTTTTATTTTACTTTTTTTAAGAAACTTTCCTTGAATATTTCTAGATAAGTATTCAGTTATTTCTTAAAAAAATAGAGTATTTTCGTCAAAAAAAAAAATGTTAATCCATATTATTAATAACTTTTTTCGAAAAGGCAAAAACTATTTATTCAAAATAAATTAAACTAACTTTAGAATATTAAATTTTTGTTTGTTTTTGTTTGCTTTTGTTAATATTTGTTTGTGTTTATTTGAGAGTCAAAGAGGTGCCTAAATGTACATTATTATGTGGAGAAATTTATAAAATTTATAATAAGGATCCTTTTAAAGTTTTTGTTTTTTTTTACTAAAGTTTTGTCTTTAATTTGTAAAAATGATCAGCTTTTCTTGCCGCAAGAAACCCGTGGTAATTTTTCTTTTTCATTTTTACGTTCCTTAACAAGGTGTTCGAGTTTACGCATCTCAAAATTTCTTTTTCATTTTTCCTTTTTAAAAATGACGAAAAAATTTTTTTTGATCGAAATTGGAGAATATTTTTAAAAACATACATTCATGATCTCAATGTGATACAGTAAAGAGGTGTTGAGGCAAATTGTTAAATTGCAAACGTAGTCCTTAAAAAATGTAATTTTCCAAAAAAAGATATCTTCACTTGACTAAAAATTTAGATATTCTTTGTAGACATTAATGTGATCAAGTCCTAATTGTTTTACAAGAACAAGTTTTTTTTTTTTTCAAGAGAAAAAGTCTTTGAAATTTACTGTTTTTGTGAATTGTTTAATTCCTTTTTCTCTATGAATTACTTTTCTACTTTTTTCAAAAACAAAGCAAATTTGAAAAAGTGTTCTAAATTTTAACCCAACGAAAGTTGATCTTGTTCTTGTTTTTGTATTTTGACCAATTTCGAAAAATTAAGGCATAAATCCCAAAATATTCTTTCGCTTTTTGGTTTATTGAAAAAAGATCAAGAAAAAGAGATACAAACAAGAAATAACAATCTATTTTTCAATTTAGTAAACAAAAAATGAACAAATTGAAAGATTTAATTAACATTATTTATGATAAATAATACAGAAAATTTTACTTTTTTTTTAAAAACCCGAAAAAACAACTTTAGTCAAATAAATGAAAAATTTGAAAAGCAATTAATTAAGATCATTTAAACATTACCAAACGAAAAATCATTCAAGAAATAAATTCTCAAAAACTTAATTGAGTTGTTTATTTGGAGCTTCCAAGTCCAAATCAAACAAAAAACTTAAAACAACAAGTTGAATTTTCAGAAAAGGGTTTGAAGTTGTAAACAGAATTTATTTAACCTCCTTTACATGATCTTATTATAAATTTAAAAAACAAATATTTCTTTTCCAATTTTCTTCTAAAATAAAATCATTTTTTCCTCAAAAAAAACCCTTATTTTTCCTTTTTTCTTTTTTGCAAAATGAAAAAATGTCCAAAAATTGTGTTTCTTCAATCAAATAGAAACTATTTTACGAACAGGAAATTTGTTTTAATCTTTGTTTTGATTGTTTTAGCTCTTGTAAACAAAATAAACTCAAAAGAATGTTTTGTCCAGCCATCCCCAATTGGTACAGAACAAATGGTTAATACGTAGTCAAAGATCAAGAGAACCCAAAAATTGCACCAATTGGTGAATTTAATGAAAAATATGTTATTGCTTGGTAAAGCCAATTAACTGATAATGAGGGTAAATACGCGATCCGAATGCAAATCTTTTCAAGTTCAAATGGTGCCAAAATTGGAACAGAAAAACAAGCACACACAACAATTTCTGACCTAAAAAACCCATCAATATGTGCCATTGGGGAGTACAACGAAAAATATGTTCTTTGTTGGTACGAAGATACAGATGACCATGATGATCGTTCTGTTAATTGCCAAATTTATCGCTCTAATGATTATTCCAAAGTTGTAGACACATTTCAAGCCAACACTTTTTCTGCTAATAATCACATGTATCCACAAATATCTTCAGTTGGAGATAGAAAAGAAAAATTTCTTATTACGTGGATAAGACATGATCCAAATGGTGATGATTCGAACGGATATCAAATTTATTCACAATTATTTTCAAGTGAAAACCGAAGTAAAATTGGAGAAGAATTTAAGGTCAACAATTATTGTTCAAATTGTACACACGAATTCCCATCGATAGCATCAATTGGAGAAGGAAAAGAAAATTTTGTTCTTACTTGGCAAAGAAATAATCAGAGTGATGTAGATCATACATATGAAATTTATGCACAATTATTTTCGAGTGAAAGTAGAAGTAAAATTGGAGAAGAATTTAAGGTTTACACTTTTCTTGATTCACAACAATTAAATCCAAAAGTTTGTTCTTTAAATAATGGAAATTATTTTATTATTGCTTGGCAAAGTTTTGATCAAGAAGGTGACGAAACTGATGGAATTTATGCACAAATATTTAATTCAAGTAATGGACTGAAGGTTGGGGGAGATATTGAATTTCACATAAATACAGAAACTATTGGCGATCAAGAAACCCCATCAATCACAGCTTTAGCACAAAACGGAGACGATCAACAATTTGTTATAACTTGGAAAAGTAATGTATATGAAGCTTCAGGATATGGGATTTATGCCCAAAAATTCAATTTCAATACAGCAAGTCTCGAAACAAGAAAAATTGGAGAAGAATATCAAGTCAATAATTATACAAATAAAGATCAAATAAACCCAGAAATAACATCAATTGGTAAAGGTGATGAAAAGTTTTGTTATCACTTGGCAAAGTAATGGACAAGATGGTGATTTCAATGGGATTTTCATGCAAATGTACAATGGATCATCGTTAACTGAATGTACGTGTGAGAAAGGATCTTATAAAGGATTTGAAAACGAATGTAAATTGTGTCCAGAAGGTACCTATCAAGACGAAATTCATCAGGACTATTGTAAGGAATGCCCAGCTGGAACGTTTAATGTCAACAATGGCTCGGAATCAATAAGTGATTGTACCAAATGCAATATTGGCAGTCATCAACCTTTAAAAGGCCAAACTTCATGTGAGCTGTGCCAAGAGGGAACATATCAAAACCAAACTGGCCAAACCAATTGCCCAAATTGTACGATTGGGAGCTATTCACAATTTTCAAATGCGACATCTTGTGTAGAATGCACCAAAGGTAGCTATGGAGATACAGAAGGAGAAACTAGTTTTGATACTGCATGTAAAAAATGCCCCCTAGGTACCTGGAGCGATCAAACAGGGCTAACGGACGAATCTGAGTGTACTAATTGCACCAAGGGATTTTATAATGCAAAATTTGGATCAACAACAATCGAATCATGTGACCCATGCCCCACAGGAACATATAGCCAAACTGAAGGTTTAAAAGGTATTTATGGATGTAAGACCTGTGAAAGTAATAAAATTTCAAACCAAATAAATTCAACGAGCTGTTCATTGTGCAGTATTGGATACCAACCTTCCGATGCGCAAGACCAATGTGAGCCATGTGGGAAGGGATATTATAAAAACAACACATTGGATTCAAGTTGCTCTCCTTGCCAAAACGATTATTTTAATAACATCGAAGGAGCAACTTATTGCTTAAAATGTGGGCTCCCAGATATATGCCTGGAGGGAGGTAAATGTGCTGATGGGCGTGACCCAGACACCTTTTGTTCGGATTGCATGGATAACTATTATTTAAGAAATAACAAATGTAAAAAATGTGGACCAAGTTGGATTTGGATCATTTATTTCCTTATCATCGTGCTGTTGATTATCTTGATATATATATTCAGAAACAAAATTGGAAATTTGTTATTATTAAAAAAAAATCCCATTTTTGAAATATATTTGACATTTCTTCAATTATTAGCCACAATTTTAACAATGAGCATCAATTGGCCAGAATATATCAATTCAAATATTATTTCTTCGACTTCAATATTTAATTTTGAAATCTCGACAATAGTTACTCCAAAATGCTATAAAAATTTTGATTGTTATTCCAAATATTTAATCATGGTTTTATTTCCAATCTGTTTTATTTTATTAGCTTTGTTAATTTTATTAATTATCAAAATCATTAATCTTGTGTTCTCCTGTCTTGGAAAAATGCGAAGAAGAAAAATCAAAAAACAAAAGTCAAAGACAAAAAATATCAAAAAGAAATTACAATCACAATCACAATCATCATCCTCATCATCATCATCAAATGAAAAAGGGAGCAACGACAACGATAACAACAACGACAACAACAACAACAACAGCAAAAAAAAAGATACAGAAACCAAAAATACAATGACAGTAACAAAAAAAACAACAATAAAAAATACAAAAGATACAATAACCAATAAGCAACTTATTGATTCAAATAAATTTTATATTTCAATTTGCAATCTAATTTCAATCATGTTAAGATATTTATTTATTCCAGAAATAATAATTTGTGCAAAACCTTTTCAAACCACTTATCAAAATGGAATAGATAAAAACACTTTAAATTATGCACCAAATATTTCCACTGATGATCAGAAATATCAAAAATATTATCCACTGTTTTTGTTTTTCCTCTATTTCTATTCAATCTCAATTCCAATATTTTTCATCATCATTTTAATAATTAGTAAAAAACATAATTTTTCAAAATATTGGAAAAAACGATTTGGTTGGCTTTGGGAATTTTATAAACCAAACAGATACTGGTGGGAAATTCCAAAAATATTTTTTAAATTATTATTAATTATATTACCAATTTTGATTAGTCTGCAATATAAAAATATTTTATTAATTTCAATATTCTCATTGATAACATTAATGACAATTATCATTATCATATATAAACCCTATCCATTTTTAACACCAATCGATGGAGAAAACCGAAATGTTAAATCAATATGGGAAAAGATAGCACCTGAAGATTTTATTACAATTGGATTGAATTTAATTTTAATTGCAATGGTTACATCTTGAATTGATGAATTATATAACGTCTTATACACAATTTTCTATCCAATTGGTATCATATTCACTTTTATTGGAACACGGAAAAATTTAAAAGAAATGTGGTATAAAAAAAAACAAATACACAAATTTAAAAATTCCAAACAAGAAAAAACACAAAACAACATTTATTTAAATAAAAATCAAATTAATTTATCAACAACTTCTTCTTCAAATAACAGTGATGACATTGACCTAGAATTGGATATAATCCCAAACAATAATAAGAATAACCTTGATGATGAAAACAATAATTAGTTACAGAAGGAGCTCCAAAAATATCAAAAATGAAAATGGAAAATTTTAAAATAACAATGGAATTGAACAATAATTTAATTGAAAAAGACAAGATTCTTTCCAAATTGAAAAAGACACAAAATTGAAAATTCTCATTCTAATCCTAATTCAAATTCAGATTCGGATTCTAATTAACAATAACTAAGGATTTGGATTCAAAGTTAAATTAAAAATGAATGTCATCTTTATCAGAATAAAATTTCACATTTTAAGTGAAAATGTTTCTATATTTGTTTTTTATTATTAAAGACACGATTCAATAAAATTACTTCCTGTTTATCTTTAACTATAAATTTAAAATTTTAATTTTATAGTTATAATGTAAGCAGTATTACAACCTTTGAAATTGTTTCTCCTTTCAAAAATAAAAATAAAATTTATTTCTTTTTTAAAAAAATTTTTAAAAAAAAAGAGAAAGAAAAGATACTTTGAAAATAATAGTAAAAAGAAAAATAATAAAAAAAAAATTGCAAAATCTTGACTTAAAAAGTTTTAATTTCAATCCAAAGTGTTAAATGGGTTTTTGATTGTTTCCAATTATGCCAAAAATTTTTTGATCATCACCATAATTTATTTTTAATTAATAGTTCTAAATATTTGACCAGCTATAAACCAAATGAAAAAGTTTAATTAAGTTTTAAATTAGGACTCTAAAGATAAGTTAATTCTATAAAGCTTATGGTTTTTAAAAATAAGAATTTGTTTTCAAAATTTTCAATTTGTTTGTTTTTTACTTTTTATATTCTGTTTATTATTTTTTTTTTTTGCAAGTTTTCCAAATCAGATTTTTACACACTTTATTAAAAGACACTGACTCTTCAGTATTAGTCAACCGTTGTGCTGAATTCAACACAATCAAAAGAACTTTAGTTACAATTGAAATTTAAATCACTTTGATCCGTCTTCGGTTAATCCCAATTTGCTTAACTCCTAATCAGAATAAGTTCTCTTGATTATTTTTTAATAACTTCTATCCCCCCCCAAAAAAAAAATTAAAAAAAAAACATTTAAAAACCCAAAAAAAGGGGAAGAAAAACCTCAAATAAGTTCAAAAAGTAATTTGAAAGAAAAAAAGAAATTGAAAATTTAATTATTATTATTTAAGGGGTAGGGTTATTAACCCTCTTGTTTATATCCAAGTTTTATTTGATTTTTCTTTTGATTAAAAAATCAAGGGATTTTCAAAAAAAAAACAAGAATTAAAAAAAAAAAATACTCGCCATTTTTTTAATTTTAGAAGTGGGAAAAAATTTCAAAAATTGTCTTTTAAGAGTCAATTAAATACAGCTATAAATATTTTTCTGAAATGGATTAAAAAAAATTTGTAATTACTATGAGTGCCTAATAAAAATCAAAAACCAACCAGCAGGCTATGTGAGATTGTTCTCGAAAAAAAAACGATCAAAAAGAGAAAATTTTTAGAAAAAACACTAAAAAATGACACATAATTTCGAATTAGCATGGTTATGAATGATCATTTTGAAAACAACTTTCTAGATTTTGACATTGTACTCTTTAGAGCATATTCTAAATCTCGAAGATCTTTTTTTACATTTTTTTCATTTCTCAAATGGGTTCTTTTTCTCTCGAAAGTATGGTACACAATCACAACTATGTCAAATATAGAGGGTTACAAAATAACCACAAATAAGATTAAATCGAATTAAATCGATTTTGTACTTAAAGAAAACAATATAAACTCCATTTCACTCAAAGGGACCCAGTAAAAAATGAAAAAGTCACTTTATTTTTAAGAATAAGATAAACTTAGATTGTTTAGAAATACGATACTTTTTAATCTTCTTATAAGAGTCGATAATTAAAAAAGAAAACCCTGAACAAACCATAAATTTCAAAAAAAAAAAAAATGTTCAAAAAATTTTTGGGCCCTATTCATTGGAAATTCTCGTGCAAAATTCTAAATTTCATTAGGAAATTAAAATTATTGATAATATAATTTTTTACTTGTAAATGTATGAATTTTAAAAAACATACAAAGCCTAACTTTTCTTAATGTTTATTTTGTTTTTCAAAGATTTTTTTTTTAAAAGTAAATTTTTAAAAAAAAAATAAAAAAAAAAAGCAAAAAAAAAAAAAAAAAATTAGAAAAAATGATTTTGATCTAAAAATTGAAAATTTAGTTTGATAAGAGTAATGAATTAAACTCATAGAATGTCTTCTATTTCTTCAATAAAACTGGGCCCCTTTGACTGAAAAAGAGTTTATTTTTAAATTGAAGAAATTTTACCTTTTGGAAATTCAAAAAAAGCAACAAATACTTTTTTTATTGAATTTTGATTTTTTGGAATTGAGAATGCTCTTAAACTTTTTTATTGAATGTAATTTTTTGCCCAATGAAATCCTCTCCATTTTTTTTTTTTTTGTTATTTGGATTTTGCCAATCAGAAGAAAGCCAATGACACGTTACCCTTTTTAGTTTCAAGTCACTCCACTGAGTAGGGAGCAATTTTCACAGTAAATGAATACACCCAATTTCGAAAATTAAAAAAAATCATTGTTATAATTTCCAGCATTTAAACGAATTAAGAAAAATCTTTTATTTTACTATATTATTTCGAATATTGGAAAACATATACACCCGTTGTTAGCTTTTTTTTAATTTGAGAAATACAAAGAAAATATTTGAAATTTTCTTTTAATTTCTTAAATTAAAAAAAAGCTAGGCACTCGAAAGCATTTATGGCACTTTTCAGTACTTTCCAAATTTCTAAATTTAAATTCATTCAATTTTTTTATCAAAAAATATATAAATAATATTTAGTATTCATCAAGGCAGAATAAAAAAGATAATTTTTTTGTAGAAATATTCTGAAAATTAAAATTTTTTATTATATTTTAAATTCATATTTTAATATATTCTGATCTCCAGATTATGTGATTATTTCAAAGCTAGGATAATTCCATAGAAAATGATGAAAAGCTTCAATTATTTCTAATATTATTTAAGCTATTTCCAAGAAAGTGTGGCAAATTTATTTTAAACTATATTTATTTAACCCATTCTTCAAAAAAGGATTTAAATATATAAAATCATTAACCACCATTTATATATTCTTTATAATAATTCAATTTGTTTCTTAGTATTGTATTACAGAAATAAAATATATTAAAATTTATGATCTCGATTTTATCTGATATTTTTTTATGGTGAAAATTGGTATTTATTATTTTCTTTTGGATCAAAAAAAATATTTTCATAACATGTATAATCTCAACAATATTAAAAATATAATTTAAAAAAATATAACTGCGTTTTTGTGTTTAAAAAATCATTTATTCCCTTTCCATAGTTCCGTTTTTTATTGAAATTGGTCGAGCATTACTTTCTCCAGAATAAGTGCGATTTTTTTTTTTTTTTTGGGAATATTTCAACTAATATGCTTTGAATTATATACACAAGTGGTTGATTCAATTGGTATAAATATTAAACTTAATTTGGTATACTCGATTAATGATTACAATCCCTAAAAAAGATTTTTTTTTTTTTTCCATTAAAGAGTGGTTACTAAAAGTCCACCTGTTTGCCC
This sequence comes from Anaeramoeba flamelloides, assembly GCA_027625915.1. Lineage (NCBI taxonomy): Eukaryota > Anaeramoebidae > Anaeramoeba > Anaeramoeba flamelloides. The sequence continues at coordinate 3,452,773 of JANTQA010000060.1, read as the reverse complement.
GAATCCCTAATTTGAATTAGAGATATTGTTGAACCAAGTGAGAGTTGGTCATTTCCCCCAAAAATCGGATCCGCTACATAAATTGAAAGGGATTTTGTTCCAATTCCGTTCAGTTTTATAATAGTCAAAAAGATTCAATTCGGTCAAATGATTTCCTCAAAGAATTTGTGGTTCTAAGAAGCACAAGCCCAATTTTTAATTAAAATTACAACTGGTGGCTATTTGAGAAAATGGTAAACAATAAGAAATAATGGTTAAGGGAATAGAACACCGGCCTTCAGATTGTTCACTGGGTTGTGTTACCACTGGCCCTTACCGGTTCTCAAAAAAAGATTATTTTTTATGAAATGTAAAAAAAAATTCCCCACTTTTTTGGAAATATCTTATTTTTTAAAAATTTCACAATATTTTGATTTATTTTTATTTATAATATAAGAGGTAATTTTTTTAATAATTTGAAAAATTTCTGAGTTTTAAAATTGAAATTGGATCCTCCCATTTTAAATATATTTTGTCTTTAGATTTTCCAGAATTTAAAAGAATCGAGTAAAACCAAAAATTTTTCTCTATTCTTTTAATTCTGGAAAATAAAGGCACTCTATGGTACTCTATAACACTTTACGGACACTTTAATTAGTTTTTATCAGATTTAAAAGCATCTATTAGAAATCATAGATTTTCCTCAATTCTTTTGAAATCTGGAAAATTTAATAAAAGTGCCTGTCAAGTGCATAGGCTTTCTTGAGTTTTTGGTTTGTTACTTAAACCAACATATTTTCCTTAGGTTTTTTTTACTTTTGAAATAAAATAGAAAACCTCAAAAAAACCTAGAACACTTCACAAATAAAACAGAAAAAATCCAGAAACGCTAGAACACTCAACATATAAAACATAAAATCTCAATAAAAGTACCGTTAGGTTTTTTTTCCTATTTGAAATAACAAGAAAATTTAATAAATTTTTTTTTCTTATCAAAAATTAAAAAAAACTTTCGTTAGGTTTTCCAGAATTTAAAAGAATTGAGTTAAATCAAAGATTTTACACAATTATTTTGAATTCTGGAAAACCTCGGCACTTGGCGACACTCTATGGCACTTGACAGACACTTCTGTTAGTTTTATTTTTAATTTTTGAAATAAAACAAAAATTTATTTAATTTTATTTTTTTTTTTCATATAAAAAAAAAACTGAGGCACTCTATGGTACTTGATGGACGCTTCGAATATTGATCATCAGTAATTTTTTTTTTTGCGTATTTGAGTTTTTTTAGATTGAATAGAGTGTTTTTAGAACTATTAGTTAGTATACATACAAACAAATATCTCCAAGTTTAATTAAACAAAAATTCATACTCACATCCATTTAAAAATTCATTACCCCAAAAATAAACCTTTTTTTTCTTTGACTGGAGAATTTTTTAAAATGGTATTACCACTAACAACAAAAAAGACAATAACCATGAGATTTTTAAGCACTGGAATGTTGACTATATTGTGAATAAACTTTGTTAACAGAGGTGAAATATAATTTTAAGTCTTTATGTCATTTTCCATGAAGAATATTAAAAATTTTTTATTTCAAATTTTTAAATATTTATCAAATGAAAGTATTCATCTTTGAAAAAAACCAAGATCTTCACATGATCATTTGATCATTATAATCTTAAGTTATATTTATTTGAGATCTCATTATTTTTGAAACTTTGAGATCCCATTTATGTTTTTTAATTCAAAAATAACACAAGTTTGATCTAAATAACTTATCTAATTCTAGTTTTTCATCTAAGTAAAAAGAAAAAACAGGACATATAGATTCCTTGTAATAGAAATTTTTTTTAGAATGTAGTAGTGATGAAAATAATCATAAACTTGGTAAAAGAGTTATAAACTATTTGTAATTAAATGAATTTAATAGTCTTCCTTTTCATGAAAAACAAGATTAAAATTAACAAATTGATCCCCCTGCAAAAAATTTCACTTCTACCTTTCTATGGTTCATCTAAATTTTTTCAAACTTCTAAATTCAGATATTTTAAAATTATCGTTCATTTTTTTTTTTTTTTTATTTGTCCACATTGCATCAAAATACTGATCTCTTGTATTTACAATAAAGTATTGATTTTTTTCATTTGTAAAATCATTTTTTGATTTTTTTCTTGTTTTTTTACAAAAACAATTCCCTTTTGGAAATTCGAACAATTTTAAAAAAGTAAATATTTTTTTATGCGATGGACACAACCCAAAGTTATAAAAACAATAATAAAAAAGAAACGGAAAGTACAAAAGACAAGAAAATAACTTACGAATTAAATTCTGTTATTCAAAACCAAACAGAAGATGATCAAGACACCTACATTTGTAGGATCTGCAAATCAAAAAAAGCCAACTTTTTTTGTCGACTTTGTAATTTTCATTATTGTGCTGGATGTGAAGGCAAACTACACACACCTTTAATGAAAAAATTACATGAAGAGTGGATTCAAGAAATTCCAAGTAAATATTGACTTTTATCTTTTCTTTTTTTTAATCGTTTTTTAGTATTTTTTCAAATTTTTCTTTTATTCTCACACAACCACCGATCTCAAAAATAAACAAAAATTTGACACCAAATTTTCAGGTTGTGGTTTTGCTGTGTACCAAATAAATTGAAACCAATTCTCACTTCGTTTTCCTGTTTTTGACTTTTACAAAAAGAGATTTCAAGTAAGAGTTTCAAAGAAATTGATTGTAATTTAGAATCTCTCTTTTATTTGATTTGTTCTTTTTTTTCTTTTACATTGTGTGAACGAAGAATCCCAAACGAAACTCAGATTCCAGAATTAAAAAAAGATAACAAGGGATGAGATTATTTCTCATTTATTTTTCAAATACCCGTAATGGACATTCTAATAAATCCTGTTCATTAGTTAAGGAATTTTATTTCAACCCCTGATCGGTTAATTAAAATAAACCAATCAAATACGCCTGTGTAAAAATTGGTGTCTTAAGGGATTAGCGTCTACCAAGGAGAAGCCTAGGAACAAAGTATGTTGTTATTTGATTTATACTAAATTAGTGCTACATGGTTCAAATGTCTCTAAAAAATCGATTAGTCAAGTAGTAATATTTGTTGATCTCATAAATTAAAAATGATCTATATGTATTAGTAGAAAACTCAACAATTTCAGAATAAAATCTGCACCTTGCCATAAATTTAAAGGTTGAATTATCAATATTTAGACTACAAAGTCACAAAATATCTTTCTTAAATTTGTGGAGAAATGTAGATTAGTTACTAAAAAATTGATTTTTTTTAAAAATTAAATAATTAACCAATATAATTTTTTTGACAAATTATTTCTCAAATCATGGAAATATATTGATTCTACAAGAACCTTCAACAAAAGCAAACAAAACTAATCAGTTCTTTGGATTTTTATGTTGATAATTATTGAGATAATCTTTTAAATTAAAAAATGCAAAAAATAGTTACTTTTGGAAGTTTTAAAGATGAATTATTAAATACCAGAATACTGTATTTTGAGTTTCTATTTTTAGATTTGGAAAAGGAATTTTAAAAAAAATTTTTTCAAATGAAACTTTTTTCATTGTCATCACTAGTAAAAAATGAAATAATTTATTGTGCATTAAGATTTATAATAGATTTTTTAGAGTCACAGAAACTATTTGAGCCATGGTGCACTAATATCATTTGCACCCAATTACAACATACTTTGATTATAGAGAAATCTAGGGTGACGCTAATCCCTTAAGGGATTCGCCTCATGATAGATTTGCACATAATCAAAGTATCTTGTAATCAGGTTTTAATGGTATGAGTGCGCAATGGCTCACACATTTCTTAACAAAACTTATTTAAATATTAGTACACAATAAATTATTGAATTTTTTACTAGTGATGACAATGAAAAAAGTTTCATTTGAAAAAATTTTTTTTAAAATTCCTTTTCCAAATCTAAAAATAGAAACTCAAAAAAATAATAGTATTTAATAATTCATCTTTAAAACTTCCAAAAGTAACTATTTTTTGCATTTTTTAATTTAAAAGATTATCTCAATAATTATCAACATAAAAATCCAAAGAACTGATTAGTTTTGTTTACTTTTTTATAAAACTAATATAACATTATACATTTACAATAGTTGCAAAATAAGGTGTCAAAAAAATCTCTTGGTTAATTCTTTAATTCTTTTATGACAATCGAAATTGCTTAGCAACTAATCTACGTTTTGTGACAAATTTAAGAAAGTTAAATTTTCGATTTTTAGAATTGGAGACAAAACTTTTAATGAATTTTACAGAGACAAACAAGATCGTCCAACTTTTCAATGGGTCTATTTCCTCCCTTTTATTTCATGTTGTTAAGAAGCCCCCATGAAACATACAAATATAAAAACCTGCGTGCACCTGGCATTCTGAATAATGAATGATTTTGAACATTCCTCTTGAATTTCTTGACTTGACTTATTAAAAAAAAATAATGTTTTATTTATTTCAAAAATTTGTTCAATTTTCATCTCGTTTCCAAAACCTCTTATAAATGGTCTCTTCTCTCGTTTTTTCAAAAGAAAAGATAGAAACCAAACAATTTTTATTATTTAAAAAATGATATTGATTTCTTTGGAATAAAAAGGAAAAAAGTTGTTTGATTTTTGACATTGTTTTTAAACAAAGAAAGGGAATTCATTCAATTTCCAACCTTTAAGGGGAAATTGATGAACTTTTTTTTTTGTCTTCTATTGGACAAATAATTGAGTGACTTGAACCAAATTAATTTTCCAATGTCGTAAATCCTTGAGCGTGGCGATCTTTATATATTTGTGTTATTAAAGACGCCGCAATTTTTTTTTAGTAAACACTTCTAAAATAACTTTAAATAACATTTTTAAAGTTGAATTTATTAGTAAAATGCTTCCTATTTCATTTAAATTCAATTCGAAATTCGAAGATCAGAAAATTTTCAAACTTTTCCTCATAACTAAAAGATTTCCCGAAATCTTTCCACAGGGTCTACAAAACTATCCTAAACTTTCGAGCGTCGAATCTCTTTCTTATCAGTAGTTATGAGGAATTATATATTTAAAATTTTTACAAATAAAAAGTTTGAGTTTAAAATAAAAAATCAATATAGCATCTATATAACATTTTTAATAACAAAATTTCCTTTTATATGATGATTTTTTCAATATTTTTTGAAAAAATATTCTTATAACAGGCTTATAACATGTTACAAATATTATAACACATTTTATAACAAATATTCATATTATAAAAAATTTTTATGAGAAAATTTTATAACCTTTTAAACTTTTATAACACCGATACAACACGTTTATAACATGTTATAAAAAATTTTTTTTTATTAGGGATCTCTAAAGAATTTCCAAAAATGAATTTTAAAATCCTCTTTTCATTTAATTCTAGTTTTAGATTAGTTTTCTGAAAATAGGATATTTTTTAAATTTCTTCTTGATAAATAAAGATTTATTGCATCTATTCGTTTGATTTTATATTTATTTATTTATTATTAAATTGAAAACACAAAATAATTCTAAATCATGTTTGAAATTTTTAATCAATATTTCAATTTCTTAGGGTTGGGCCATGATTAGTTGTTTTTTGATTTTGAGAATTTATTCCTTTACTTTAATCTTTGAATCAATATTCTTGGTTTCGGATTAGGTTGATAAAAATATTTAAAATTAGAAATTTGAAAACAAATTTAGAAAAAAATGTTTTGTAAAATAATAATAAATAGCAATGGGGCGAGAAATCCAAGGTAATAACTTTTTTGGATTCATCTAAATTTAAGAAGATAAAAAAAAAAAAATCATGGAATAATATAGGCTTTGATCAAATATATATATATATATATATATATATATATTTCTTTTCATTCTTGATTTTAACAAGTTTTTATGAAAAGGTATACTTTCTTGTTTGGTATTCTATAAGAAAATGTTTGTTTAAAATTCACACTTTTTTAGGTATATTTGTTTGGTTTTACTCTATGATTAATTCTGGGTGTTAATATAAATATAGTTCTAAACAACATTTCAAAAATTGTGAGTCACCTGAAATAATAAATTGAAAAAAAAAAATTATCCTTTAGTATTCAACAACAACTAATAATGAAATATGATTCATAATTCACTTTTAAATCATTCTAAATATATAAAAACTTGATATTTAAAAAATTAAAAAAAAAAATTAAGGGATCAGTCTTCTACGACAACAAGGCAAAATTTTAAAATATGTTATCGGTGGTATTCTCTACTTACAAATTTGGGATATGCCAAGTGTCAAAAAATTCTGATCGACTAAGAAAGCTATAAATGAAAATTAATTTAGTGAGATCAATTTTTTTTTTCCATTTTTTCTGAAAAAGAAAACTTTTAAATTCATTTTATTTCTCACATTATAACAAATTTTTACCCCGTTTATTGCCTTTTTGATCATTATTATACAACAACAAGTCTTTGCTGCCAGTAATATTAATATAAAGATTTTTTTTCTTTTTTTGAGATAAAACCTATAGTTCACAAAAAAAATGATATATTGAACAGATTAAAAAATCATTGTATTTTTTTAAGAAGGATAGTTATAATAATCAAAGTTTTAAAGTCATTTTAAAATTTTACTCAAAAATTTTGTTTTTGTTCAAAGATGAAATTTGGTTTTTCAAAATAAAATTTTATTGAAGATATTTGGAAATTAAACTATTTTTCAAACAAAAGGGCACACCTCTCAAATCGTCAATACCATCGACTTTGATTGTTAATAAGATAATTACTTATTGGTGATTTTCATTTTAATTATTCATTTTTTCATTTTTTACTTTTTTTATTTTTGGAATTGAACAGTTGGAAAATGAAAAAGCAAGATCAGAAGAAACCAATTTGGAAATAATCTACCAGTGTATAAATGGAAACAGTTTAAGTTTGATTTCGAATCAAGATAGAAATAGGAATTAAGAAAGACCATTATTGGATTGATGTATGGAACAAAGAAAAGAGAAATAAAGAAAAAACATTCCAACAAAATTCTCAGATGAATTGCAACTTTATATTGAAAATGAGACTTTAAAGAACAAAAGTTTGACGTGTAAAGAATTATCAATAAAATGTGGAGAACTTTTTCCCAATTCGCCTTGTTCAAAGGTTTTTATTGGGTTTTATAATTTTTTGTCATTACAATTTACAAAACGAGATTTCTCATTTCAAATAAAAGGGCACACCAATTTTTAAAATATTGAATTTTAATTTTTTATTGTTTTGTTTTAATGAGTTTTAAAGATCCAGTTGAGTGTTTTTTTATGTTTTAAAGCGTTTCTTATCTTTTAGAATGATACTATAATTAATTTGATTCATTTATGAATAATTCTTGAAATTTTTTGTTTTATTTTATTTGAAAAAGAGTTTAGTTAATTTTATCCTCAAAATTCAAAATTAATTTTTTGTTACCAAAAATGATTTAAATTGTTATAAGGATTCTTGTGAATAAGACCCAACAATTTGTTAATAAATTTTTTTAAAATTGAAAATTTTTTTTGCAATTTTTTTTCATTTTTTGAAAACCAGAAAACAACTTTTTTCAAACCTTAAAGAAAAAAATTTTTTTGCAGAATAGATCTCAATTTAATTGATAAATTGTAGTTAAGATTATATCAAATCTTCATTTATCCAATCACCTATACCACAATTAGCTTTATTAGCTAAGATTTGAATTGATTATTAGAAAAAGTAACAAAATAAAAAATTTGCTTTCGAAATCAATACTTACCAACATAAAACGAAAAATATGTTTTCCCATTTTCAAGAATTAACTTAATTCTTAAACAAAATAATAGGTTACTTTTTTGAGTTTTATATTAGAAACATTCAAATTTTGAATTTCAAAACAGAGACTCAAATCAATAAATTGTTTAAATGAGGTTAACTCGTCCATTTCATAAGTCGAAACACAAATTACAAAAAAAAAATTTTTGATGATCTTGACAAGATTTTATTTTATTTTGAAAAATGACTACTCCCTTGAACCAAAAACTAAAAAAAAAGTGAGTCACAATTTTTGAAATGAGCATTACAGATTTTTTATTACTGAACTTTCACTGAAAAAAAGTTGAACAGGAAGTTTTTTATGAATAATTAAATGAATTTTTAAAGACATTACATAGTCTCAATTTTCTTAGTGATTATTTGTCTTTACGAAGATCTCTTTTTTTTTTCCACATTGATCTTTTTTAAAAAAAAAAAAAAAAAAAAAAAAAAAAAAAAGAAAAATTTGAAAAATTAGAAAAAATGATTCTGATCCAAAAATTTTGAAAAATTTTAGATAAGAATACAGGACAAACCCTCAAAACAACTTCCATTACCATTATAAAGTGAGTAAAAATTTTTGAAATCTAGTTTAGATCCAAAACCAAATTGAATAAAAACTCAAAAATTCAATCTTAAAAAAATGTTATAAAAAATTGAAAAATGAAAGATTCAATTCTGGTTTATTTGGGTTCTCTTCAAAAATAGAGTAGCAAATGATTTTTTGATTTCAAACTTTCAATATCCATTGATACTCAAAAAATCTAATTTCAGTAAAGCTGTTGCAATTAAAATTTTTCCAAATTCTAAAATATACGTAATTCCTTAAGTTTTTTTTAACTAAAATTCCAAAAATTATTTGTTCAAAAAAGAAAATCCTCCAAATTCAAAAATTTTATATATTGAAGAATTTATTTTTACAAATAATTAATGAGAAGGTTTCGATTGGACAATGAATTAGGATCTAAATGTTCCCAAACATCAAATTCTAAGAGTCATTAAAAATTCAAGAAACTATCTTTAAATTTCTTATCAATTTATTTGGATTAAGATATTTCTCAAATCAATACTCAAAAATTAATATTTTTTAAAAAGAAATATTATTTACTTTATTTTTTTAAAAAAAATAAAAATAACTAACTACCTTACTTCTTTTTACAATTGTCTCTTAAATTAATAAAATAAAAAACAAATAAATAATTAATAAAAAAAAAAAACAAAATCAAATACATAAAAATGATCGTAATAAAAAAAGAAACAGAAACAGAAACAGAAACAGAAACAGAAAAAGAAAAAGAAAAAGAAAAAGAAAAAGAAAAAGAAAAAAAAGAAAAAGAAAAAGAAAAAGAAAAAGAAAAAGAAAAAGAAAAAGAAAAAGAAACAGAAACAGAAACAGAAACAGATAACGAAAATCCAAATGGAGACCAAGTCTTTTCTAATAAAATAACAATGGATGGTCGTTATTCAATAGAATCGATATTTCGCAGCTCTGAATCTGAAGAGATTAAAAGTAAAAAAGAAGATGTAATTAAACAATTAAAAATAAAATTTGAAAAATTTGAAATACAAAGGACCAAAGTTACAATAGAAGAAATAATTGCAAAAGGGTCCTTTGCAACAGTTCATAAAGGTAAATGGCAATTAAATGATATTGTTATTAAGATATATGACAACTATACTGAAGATCATCAATTATATCAATTAAAAAGCTTTCAAGAAGAAATAATAATTTTATTTAAATTAAACCATCCAAATGTAATTAAATTACTTGGGTTTTGTTTTGACCCCTTTGCCATTATAACTGAATATTGCAATGGTAGGTCATTAGATTACTTTCTAAAAAAATTAGAAAAAGGACGGTTAAATAACCCTTTTGTTTTTAATTGGAAGAATAAAATTAAAATTGCATTGGATATTTGTTATGGCTTACAGTATTTACATCAAAATAAAATTTTACATTTGGATTTAAAAAGTCAAAATATATTATTAAAAATTGAGAATAATGATATTTTTGAAAAACAAAAAAATCAAAAAATTCAAATTCATGCAAAGATTTGTGACTTTAATTTATCAAAAATTATCGAATCAAATGAAGAATTGAAATATCATAAATTGCTTGGAACTATAGGGTATATGGCGCCAGAACTTCTTAAATCCCAGAAGATGGGTAATATCATCACAACTTATAATGGAAAATGTGATATTTATAGTCTTAGTATTATCTTTTATGAATTGTGTACCAATGGGAAAATACCTTTTGGGAATTCACAAGACTTGGAAGTATTTAAGAGGAAAATCATAAAAGGGAAAAGAGATGAAATTCCTGAGGGGCCACCAAAAGAATTTAAAGAATTAATCAAAAAATGTTGGGATGGTGATCCATCCAAAAGACCTGGAATGCCTGAAATAATAGAAACTCTTTTGAAACTTTTTAAAAAATTAAATAAAAATGCTAGAATTGGTAAAATTCACAGCAAAGGTGATGAAGATGATGATGATTCTGAGCATAAAAAGAAAAAAATTAACAATCAGAAATTGAAAAATAAAAATCACAATCATAATAATAATAATAACACTAATAATAATAATAATGGGGATACGAATAAGAATAATAAGTATAAGAATGTAAACAAGAAGAAGAATAATATACTACTTAATAAAGAATATTATTATACAAAACTCAAAATAAAACAAGAATCAATCAATAAAAGCAAAAGTAAATTAATAAAAAATAATAACCAAATCAAAAATCAGTTAAAAAATAAAATTGATTTTGGTTTCTTATTAAACAATAACCTTGAGGAATATGTCAATGATTATAACGAAAATATTAATAATAATATTTTACTTGTTAAAGACTTTTATTATCAAAAATTCGATTTTAGTAGATTTGTTGATGAATCTTCGAATTCAACAAATAAAACAGAGTTAGTTAAAACTGATTCAGCGTTAAAAAAGGACTCATCACATGATATTTTAAACCAAGAAAAAAACAGGCATAACGCGGAAATTGAAATTGAAAGAGAACAAGAAAAAAGAAAAGAACCAGAAAACGAGAAAGAATCAATATTTCAAACAAAGATAAAACAATACTGTAACAAAGATGAATCTATTTCAATTCCTAATTTGGAAGAAAGTATCAAAAAAATAGAAACAAAACAAAATGAAGGAGAATTAGAAGAAAAAAAAAATAAAGAAGTAGAAGAAGAAGAAGAAGAACAAGAACAAGAACAAGGAAAAGATGTAGATGAAAAAAAACAAAAAGCAAAAATCAAAAATCAAAGCGATAGAAAAAGAACTCAAAATCAAGAAGCCAAAAAACCCAACAAAGAACAAGAAATAGAAATACCAAAAGTAGATCGAAAAAAAACACAAGATATTATCAACCATAAATACAGATACTTGTCTGAAAAAAACAAAAAAAAATATGAACCACTACAGGGGAGTGCTGAAATTGATTATATAGCAGGGTGTGGAGATGAAAGGGGGGAATTAGCCAGTTGGGGTATTTTAAAAAATGAGATAAATGAATCAGATTTTGATTTATGTTGGTGTGGGGATATAAAAGGTGATTATGCGAACTCATATCACTTAAGTAATCATATTAATCCTTTTACAAAAAATTCTCAAAGATACGACTCAAGAAAGGTCCTATCTTCAACAGATACAATTATGGTAAATGAGGATGATGATATATCTGGGAAAAATATTTTTAATTCATACGAATTACCAAAAAATGATGATTATTTAGGTGGTGGTGCATTTGGAAAGGTTTTTAAAACACGTGTACAGAACAACCCTGCTGTTATTAAAATATTGAACATTGAACCAAAAAATAAATCCATAAATTCACAATTTAAGAATGAAGTCTCAATTTTATTTAAATTAAGAAACCCAAATTTAGTTAGTATAATAGGTATGTGTTATGATCTTTATTCAATAATAATGGAATATTGCAATTATGGATCACTAAGAGATTATTTTTTGAAAATGGAAACAGAAGAGTCAAAGAAGGAATCAAATTCAAAAGAGAAAAAGTCAAAATTGAAATCATTTTTGGAAAAGAAACAGCCAAAAAAGGAATTGAATTGGAAACAGAAAATAGAACTCGCCCTTGATATCACTTATGGTTTAAAAGCTTTACACATGTTAAATATTTTACATCTTGACTTAAAAAGAGGTAATATTTTATTACATATCAATCCCACTAAACAAATCCAATCTCAATGTACGACTGATCCCAAACAAGATAATTCCAGATTTATAGAAAAGATAATTAAGGAAGAAAATTATAGAATAACAGCCAAAATATGCGATTTTAGAGAATCGAAACTTATTACATCTGATACAAAAAGAAATACAAAAAAACAAAAAATCGGAACTCATCGGTATATGTCACCGGAAATGTTAAATCCAAAGATCACAGAATATAATGAAAAATGTGATATTTACAGTCTTGGTATTATCTTTTATGAATTGAGTACAAATGGGAAAGTTCCTTTTCAGGAGATAAAAGACAAAGAAGTATTTGAGAGGAAAATCCGAAAGGGGGAAAGAGATAAAATTCCAGAGGACACGCCAAAAAAATTTGAAGATTTAATCAAATCATGTTGGAATCCTAATCCCAAAGAAAGGCCAAAATTTGATGAAATTATTTATTTATTACAAAGATGTTTAGAAACGTCAGATATTGAGAAAAGTATCAACCAAAATGATTCTGAAGAGGATAAATATAAAAATCAAATTAATAAGAACAAGAAAAAGGAAAAAGAAATTCCTATTCAAATTAAATGGCGAATTCCAAATAGAAATAAAAATCCTGTTGAAAGAATTGAATTATTAGAGAAAATTAAACAAAATTTTAACAGAAACGAGAGAGAAACTAAAATGGTTTTATTAATATCAGGGTTAGCAGGAATTGGGAAAACACATTTGTGTATCGAATATATTTATAGACATTATGAAGATTATGATCAAATCTTTTGGTTTAACAGTGAAAGTGAAGAAAAACTAATACAGGATTTTCAAAATTTGTCTAATGATCTAAAGCCATACAATCAAAGTGACAACAAAAAAAATTTAGCAAAAAAAACTGAAGGAGGAATTGAAATATTAAAAAGATTATCTGATTTTTTGAATTTCAATAACCTGAACAAAAAGCTCAAAAGATTGATAGTTTTTGATAATGTTGATACCCTACCAAAAGAAATGTATTTTAATCAAATTAATGGAGACATATTACTCACTTCAAAATCTGAGCTTGATATGGAAATGATCCAAATTATTCCAATTAAGGTTAATAATTTTTCACTGGATGAAACATTCCAATACTTAGAGAAGCAATTAAAACCAAGAGCTAGAAATATCAATTTTCATGATTCTAAACAAAATTCATTGATATTTAATGAAAAGGAGAAAGGTTATGCAACAGAAATCCATAATTTATTAGATGGGTTCCCTTTAGCTTTATTTCAATCAACTGGGTATATGAATCATGGGAATGTTTCCATGAAGGATTTTATTCATAATTTTAATAAATGTCGAGAAATTATTTTTCAAATTGATTTTAGTAATTCATTAAACTATCAGAATAACAATAATAACCAAAATGCAATATTCACAACATTAAATTTAAATTTAGATCTCATTAAAAAGGATCCCAAAATTAAAATTGATGATAAAAAGAAATTAATAAAATTATTAAATTATATTTCATTTTTATATCCAAAAAATATTCATTTTGAATTCTTAATGCAACTTCTTAAAATTAATGATGAGGATTTACTTCTCAGATTATGTAACCTTTTAAAAAAAATTAATATACTTGATTATCAGATGGGATGTTATTCAATTCATAAACTGTTACAATTAGTAATAAGAGATGCACTTAGTTACAATGAACAAAAAAAGATAATTAATAATTTAATTACAATTTTTATTTCTAAATTCAATTTTGATGCAAACAATATGATAGATTGTAAAAGATATCAAATATATATATACCATATTCTTGAATTGTTAACCAATCCCAATAATAGTGAAATAATAAATTTGAATTTAAATAATGTTAAATATTTAAATTTAATAATAGGTATTTATTTCTCAACATATAATATCAATAAAGAGTTATCTTTAAAATATTATGATAAATCAATGACTCTCTTTAAAAAATCACTGACAAATACTTTAGATAAGAAATTTTTTATGGCAAGCATTTTAAATTCCCAGGGAGCGATTTATTTACGTAGATTAAATTTTGATTTATCCTTGGAGTATTTCTCCAAGGCACTAAGTATGCTCGATGAAATTGGTGATTATGAAAAATCAAAACAGTTTAAAAAATTAATAACATATTATGTGATTGGAGGTATTTGTTTAAATACAATAAAAACATATACAAATAAAGATAAAGATAAAAATCAAAATCCAATTCAACATTACCACAAATTAGCCATGGTTTGTTTTCAAAAATCATTAAAAATTTACAAAAAATATAAAAAAATGAAAAATCCTCTCAAAATAAAAATTTATAGTAATATAGGTGAAATATATAATCAAAAGTTCAACTTTAAGTTATCTTTGGATTACTTGTCAAAGTCTTTAAAAATATGCAATAATATTTTAAAATTTAAAAACAAAAAATTGAAAGAGGCAATAATTATTTTTTTTATTTGCATCATATCTTTAAATTTTATCAACAAAATAAGAGACAAAGAAGGCAATGTTGATGAAAAAAAACAAGTCAATGGTAAAAAAAATGTGAATAAGAATAAGAAAATGAATAATATCAACGAAGATAAAAACAATGATATTAACAATAATAAAAAGTATTACTCTTGCGTGAATATTGAAAATAATAAACCGAATCGAAATATAAATAATAGTCTGATTAACCACAAGAATAATAAAATTGATTCTAAATTTGCTTATAGTTGTTTAATAAAATCACTCAAATTATTTAACAAATATCAAATTTCAAATTCTGAATATAAAGAAAAATCCATTCTTCTTAATAATATAGGGAGGATGTATATTGGATTTGAAAAACATGATCAAGCTTTAAAATTTTTGCATGAATCAAAAATATTTTTTAAAAAAAGTTATGGGAAGGATAAATTTAACAATAAACATCCATTTGTTGCAATAAACTTTTTACATATGGGAATTATTTCTAACAAACTAGAAAAATATAATCTAGCTTTAAAATATTTGAAGCAATCGCTTAAATTAATGAAAAAGAATTATAAATCAAAAATTCACAATAAAGAAAAGAATAGACACAACTATTTATACCAAGTTTATCAAACTATTGGTTCAGTTTATATTAATCTATATAATTTTGAGAAATCTACAAAATATTTAAATAAGGCTAGAAAAATTAATAAAAAAAATCAATCCAAACTATAAAGAAATTAATAATGATTTAATAATCAATCTTCATAATTCTGGAACAGTTTATCTACAACAATCAAAATATAAATTAGCCTTAGAATATTTTGAACAATCATTACAATTGGCAAGGGAAAAATATAAAGACAGACAAAATAACCATCCAATAATTGCTGCTAATCTCAACAAAATCGGTTTAATTCATCTCAACAAAGGCAAAAACCTTAAATTAGCCTTGAGATATTTTAAAGAATCCTATAGAATATTTGAAAATATGGGTCAAACAGAGAAACATAAAGAAATCATTACGATTTTGAATAATATTGGTGAAATTTATATGAAAAAATCTGAATACGATCTATCTTTGAGATATTTAAAAAAGTCATATCATCTTGGGAAAAAACTTTTTAAAAAGAAAGACCACTCGGTAATTTTAACAGCTTTGAAAAATATTGGTTTGGTTTATACACGAAAAAATAATTTTACAAAGGCTTTAAAATATACTAACAAATCATTAAAACTTTTGAACAAAAAAGAATCGGTGCAACTGAATAAAAAGGATCACAGATCTAAACGATCAAATGATGAGAGGAATGATGATCAAAATAAAAAACAATTATATAACCTTTTAGAAAGAGCAGAATCTTTGAAGAATCTTGGTTTTATTTATCATGAAAAAGCAAACTATAAATTAGCTTTGGAAAATTTTGAGCAATCTTTACAACTGTTCCAACAAGTTTACCCAAATGGAAATAACATCCAAATTGCTCACGTATTACACTCGATTGGTTTAATACATTTGGATCTTGCCGATTATAAATTGGCCAAATATTATTTACAATTATCATTGGGGAACTTTAAAAAAATGTTTCCAGATGGAAAAAACAATGAAAATCCTGAAAACCCTGAAATTGCTTTAATTTATTTCAGTCTTGGGAAGATTTCTTATCGACAAGAAAAGTATGATGAAGCCTTAAAAATATATCTACAAAGTTTCAAGACTTATCAGTCCATATACCCAGAGGAAAAGGAATATAATCATGATATTGCAATTATAATGAATGATATTGGTAATATTTATTTATTTCAGCGAAAATATTTCCAATCCCGAGATTATTACCAAAAAGCATTAGCAATTGCAAACCGGATTTATAAAGATGATCAAAATAATGGTCTAACTTCAACAATTCATAACAATATTTTAATATTAAATTCATTGATGGGAAATCATGATTATAATAACCAAAACCAAGAAAACTGCAATGGTTTGAACAAGAACATTGACAAGAATAAGAATAAGAATAAAAACAGTGACATGGACAAGAATAAGAATAGAGGTTTTATTGTATCAAATAAAATTAATAGTCATTTACAAGAGTTATTCAAAATATTAAAAGGTGATCAACTCAGATATAATACACAAGATAATCATCCAAACATAGCAATAGATCAGAATAATATTGGAATGAAATATCTAGATATGAGGCAATATGATTTAGCTTTAGAACGTTTTAAGATAGCTTTAAAAATACTAAAAAAATTTAAACCAAAAGATCGAGATCCAGATATTTTCAAGATTCGATATAACATTAGCTATATTTATTTTCAAAAAAAAGAGAATGATTTGTCAATAAAAAACTTTAAAAAAGCTCAAAGGGTGTTACACAATCTCAAAAATTTGATGGATAAAACATATTTTGAAGCTGAAATTCATAATTATTTAGGACTTAACTATAAATTCAAAGGAAACAATAATGAAAACCAAAATTTGGCTTTGGAATCTTTTCAAAACTCTTTAATGATATTAAAAAATATTAATAATAATAAAAAAAACTATTTCAAATTAAAAGCATCTAATTTTGAACAAATGGGAAGAATTCTTTTCAATGATAAAAATTATTATTCTGCATTAGATTGTTTCCAAAAATCTCAAAGTTTTTACAAAAAAATTTTTGATTCCGAGTATAATGCCACTATTGCAAATATATTAGCAAAGATTGGATATACATATTATTTATTACAAAAATATGAACTTTCCATAGAAATTTACCAAAAATATTTTGATATATTATCTAAATTGAAGAAGAATGGAGATCAATCATTTGATTTAGACAATTATCTTAATGAGATAGCTGATCTATTTTTGAAAAGTAGCAAATATAATTTATTTTTAAAATATTTTGAAAAATATTTCTAAAATTTAATTTTTATGTTATTTTTTTCTTTTTATTTTTTTTTTAACTTTACTTTTTTTTTATTTTTAAATTCCTTTTTATTTTATTTTTATTTTGATCAGACAATAAATTCTGAGGTGATAAAAATATTTTTTAAATTGAAAATGTAAGAAGATAGAAAGTGGTTCAAATAGTAGTGATGTTGTATTTAAATATGCTTCGTAATCTACTAGAAAGGGTTATCTTGTTACAGGAGATATCTAACTAGTATTTGGGGGGTAGAGTATGATTTCAATAGATAGGGATTTAATTTTTGGAATTATGACGAAGTGATTTTTCGTGATTAAATAAAATATATATCATTTATATTCTTAACTGAAAAAATAATTGTAAAAACTAAAAAAAATAATTATTTTCCAATGGGGTTATAGAGGATCTATATAACATTTCAATTCATTTAGCAATTAAATATTTGGAATTTTTCTTCTTTTCTTATCATTTTTTCTAATTTTGTTTTCCAAATTATTTATTAATTATTTTTCATTTACTTGTTTCAGAGATATAGGAAGTAATTCTTTCCTTATCAATAAATAAATAAATTTCATTTTTAGGTTTATTTTTAAGATTCTTGGTAAATTGACTATTTTTAAATAACCTTTGTGAAACTTTTCAGACAAATCGGTAAAAATATTTAAATTTTTCTAATGAAAATCTTGGTAAATATTGTCAATTGCAAGAAGTTGATTTTTTTTATTTTATACTATTTATTGAAATAAATTTTTTAAGTTTTACTTTTCAAATTGTTATTCATCTATTGAATCATTTTTCAAGATGTTTTGTGGTTGTTAGAGAATCTAATTGTTCTTCTACTTGCATAGGATATTTTATTTGGATAATTTTATATTTTCAGAATAAAGAGCAAAATAAAGAAAAGTATTAGGAGTTTTCGAAAGATTCAAAATAATTGATTAGAGGTTTTGATGATAACATATATTATTATGATATTAATAATAAAATAGCGATAGTATTAAAAAATCGCGATTATTCCAACCTTCTCAGGAAAAAACTATAAAATCGCAATATTCATATTATCACGAAAAAATGAAAAATTATTTTTTTCAAATCATCTTAAAAAAATCTCTTGACTTTTACCAAGACTTGAGACTTTTACAACACTTTTCCCCTTTAATAAATATTTGAAATTGTTTGTAAGGGTTGTGAACTGTCTTCAAGTTTTGAAAGTTCTGAAAGACAGAAAACTTTTATAAAGGGAATGAGTTTGTTTATCATGGAAACACAAATTATTTATTCATTTCATTTTTTTTTTTAAAAAAAAAATAAAATCTCAAACAAATTTTATGATCTAACTTATAATTCTCCATTTCAACAATTCAATTGAATATAAGATTGATGTGTTTTCTTCAAATGGAGTTGTTACATTCAACAATTTTAAATAGCCTAAAAGAATAAAGAATAATTTGACTTCTTTTTGGTGATCGATCAAACAAAAACCTTAAAACTCTAATTGTGTTTTCTGTACAATACAAAGATTCTCAAAGAAGAAAAAGAAGAAGACGACAATTGTATAAAAAATCTTAATAATTGGTGATCATCTGACAAGGATGTTGTGAAAGCTAATGAAAAGTTTATCCAACCCCTTTTAGCTTTCCGAGAAATATTGAAAATCTTTTAAACAAAGAACACACTCTTTAAAGACCAGTTAAAGGGTTGGTTGTTTTAGAAGCTAATTATTGAAGGCAATTTCCAACACCACGATTAACTGAAAAAACATATTTATTTCTCTTTATTTCTTATTGTTGTTGATCTAAAAGGATCACTAGGTTTGTCAACAAAATAAAATGAAAACACAATAAAACTCTGTTGATCTGATCCTTGATTGAACCAAGTATCTTTTTTGTTGTTTTTTCAAAGAATGACTTTTTTTCACCTAATCTATTTTTTGATCCAAAACAATTTTTTTTGTTAAAATATTTCTCAATTAACCCTAAAACCCATCAAATATTATATTGAGATTACTTTTTAATGATGATATTTTTTTTTTTAAAAATCAATAACTGTTGATATTTTGGCATTTATCATGATTTTATAGAATTTCGCGATTTTTTATTTTATCACGATTTTAGAAATATTATCGAGATAATATTGAATATCGTGATTTTCTGATATATCGCGGTTTGATGGAAATTATCGCGATTTTTGTAACTTTATTGTGAATTAAGCATGTTATCATCAAAACCTCTATTAAGGGAGTAGTCATTTTTGAAAATAAAATAAAATCTTGTCAAGATTTTGTAAAAAATTATTTTTGTAATTTATGTTTCGACTTATGAAATGGATGAGTTATCCTTGTTTAAACAATTTATTGATTTGAGTCTCTTTTTTGAAATTCAAAATTTGCATGTTTCTAATATAAAACTCAAAAAAGTAACCTATTATTTTGTTTAAGAATTAAGTTAATTCTTGAAAATGGGAAAACATATTTTTCGTTTTATGTTGGTAAGTATTGATTTCGAAAGCAAATTTTTTATTTTGGGTTTCTTTTTCTTTGATTAATATTTCAATTCAAATCTTAGACGATAAAACTAATTGTGGTATAGGTGATTCAATAAGTGAATATTCAGTAGAAGCTTAACTACAGTTTATCAATTAAATTGAGATCTATTCTGCAAAAAAAATTTTTCTCTTTAAGGTTTGGAAAAAGTTGTTTTCTGGTTTTCAAAAAATGAAAAAAAATTGCAAAATAAATTTTCAATTCTGAAAAATTTTTTTAATAAATTGTTTGGTCTTATTCACAAGAATCCTTATTACAGTTCAATTCATTTTTTGCAGAAAAAAAATGATTTTGAATATTGAGGATAAAATTAACTAATTCCCAAATATCTTCAAGAAAATTTTATTTTGAAAAATTGAATTTCATCTTAAAACAAAAACAAAATTTCTGAGTAAAATTTTTAAATGACCACAAAAATTTGATTATTATAACTACTATTCTTTAAAAAATACAATTATTTTTTAATACTTTCAATATATCAATTTTTTTGGTCAACAAAAAGTTTTATCTCAAAAAAGAACAAAAATCTTTATATTAATATTACTGGTAACAAAGAAATGTTATAGTATAATAATGATCAAAATGACAATAAACAGGGTAAAAACTTGTTAAATTGTGAGAAATAAAATGAATTTAATAGTTTTCTTTTTCGGAAAAAATGGAAAAAAAAAAATTGATCTCACTAAAATAATTTTCTTTTATGGCTTTTTTAGTGGATCAGAATTTTTTGAAACATGGGATCTACAAAATACAAAAGTAGAGAATACCACCAATAACATATTTTAAAATTTTGCCTGGTTGTCGTAGAAGACTATTCCCTTAATAACTTATTTTTAAAAATAACAAAATATTCGTAATTATAATTATTTTTAAATTTTTTCAAAATAAGTAAAATTCATTACAGTCAGTTCCACTTTTAAGGTACAAACTTTCAAGGAAATTTAAGGCACATAAAAAAATCTCAATTTATGGTATATTTTTTGAATTTTTTTGTTACACAATTAATTTTACTAAAATTTGAATTTTGTGCCTTAATTTGAGTTTTTTTTTGTGCCTTAAATTTCGTCGAAAGTTTGTGCCTTAAATTTGGTACTTACTGATTTTTATTCTCTAAATTTATGATTGAATCCAAAAGTTTTAGATTTTTTTGATATTATGGCCAGTCTCTTAAAAAATGATTGATATATTCAATAATTTCTAGGTTAAAATGAGTTTAGATAATTTAGAAAAAAAAATTTTTTTTATTTTATTCTTATCATAGACATAAGAATATCTATTTAAATAATTTGTGAAGTTTCTTAGTTTAAATAAATATTTAGAACAATTCCATTTTAAATATTTTTTGTCCTTTGGTTCTTTTTAATTTGAGAAATAAATTGAAAAATTTAAAAAAATTTCTTTTAATTCCTTAAATTAAAAAAAAAAAATATCCACTTTTTCTTATGTTTTCTTATTATTTTCAAAAATAAAATGTACATTTATCAAATTTTCTCTTAATTTCAAAAATTAAAAAAAAAAAAAAAAAAGTTAGGAACTCAAGAATACTTATACACTTGACGATATTTGACTACATGAGTGTTTGTTGATATCATGATATCTAATGATTTTTCAATTTTCTTACCCCTTCTGGCCCTTCAATCTTGAATTATTAATTATTAAATTTTATTGAAAATTATTTAGAATTTTATTTAATAATTAAAAATTTTGCAATTTTATTTTTTATCTTTTTATTATATTTTTTTTTGAATTTTTTTCGAATCTCAGAATTTATAATTTCTTTTTGAGTTGATAACTTGATTTATAAATTATGATTATGTTCGATCAAGTTTTGTTTCAGTTTTTTTAATTATTCTAGGAGGATTTGGATTAATTTTTAATATTTTATTACCTTTTTATTTATCCAAACTTCAATTAAGTCGAAATATTTTTGAGTTTGATTATATATAACTAATTCATAAAATAATTGGCTAATACATTCTGAGCTAAACATTTGTATTTTTACTCCATTGGATAGTTTTTTTTGGCTAAAAATTAAATTTATTTTTAAAAACTTTTCTTTTACGCTTTTCAAAGTTTTTTTTCAAATGTTTTTCTTTTTCGAGCCAGATTCATAAATATTTAATTTTGGTTAATTTTTTTGAATTTAGATGATTTCTCAATTTTTTGGTTCCTTGGCAAAATCTTAATAATTTTATCAATTATTATTATTATTTAAATCAATTTCTGATATTTTCCCTTTAATTATCAGCATCAAATCAGTGACAAAAACTGGAAAATGATTTACTTTATGTTTATGTTTTTCTATTAAAAAATTATAAATAAATACAAATAATTAAGATGATAAAGTGTTTCCTTAATAAACCTCAAGCCCAACTTTTCTTTTGTAGTAAATTATTATTATATTATATTTTTTTGATTTTTAATATATTTATCAAGAGTATAGTGTACTACTATTTGGCAAATCGTATTGAAAAATTCATTAATATCAATTTTAACAACGAAGAATTGTTTGTTTTTTGAATCTTTTTTAAGTTTTTAAAATTAAATAAATAAATTTAAAACGGCCATTGTTATCTTTAATTTTCTAAAAAAAATACAAATTGTGTGTTTAATACTAAAGATACAATGGTCTTTCATTCCTTAATATTATCAATATGTGAAAAAAAAAAATGGAAAAATGTGTTTTTAATTAAGATTGACCTATAATTTAAAGGAATTCCTTCATCTTCGACTTTGTGAATAAATAAAATATTTCAATCTGTAATAGAATTTATTATTTCTTTATCCGGGGTTATAATTCCAATAATAAATATACTTTGAATATTTTTTTAAAAATCTTAAATGTTCATTTATCATTTTTCTTTTTTGAATCAATTTATAAAATTTTTATTTTCAAAATCAATATCTGATTTTTTTTTTGTTATTTTATTAAGTTATTATTTTGAATAAAAAAAGTAAAAAAATCTTTGTTCAATACAATTTATCGTATCAAAATTTTAATAATCAAATAAATTCTTTAATTAGATTGATATTCAGGTTTTCTGCTAATTTATTGACATTAATTGAACCAAGTTTTTTCTAAATATTTATAATTTAAAAAATTTTTTGTTAATGAGTTTCTTAATTTTATTAATTAAATTTCAATATTTTTGATTCTATTTAAATTCAAAATTTATTTTTTTTATTAATTTATCATTTTTTCTTATTAATTTTGAATATTTTCCAAATAATTTTTTTGTCAAAGTAGAAATTTTTGATAAGATTTAATCGTTCTTCATTCTCTTTAGTACTAGTATAAACATTTTTTTCTTTTTTTAAAAATTTTTTTTACAATTTTTTATCAAAATATTGATTTTGGTATTTTAAATTGTTAAAAATCATCTTTTCTTTTTTTTTTTTATTTTTTTTTAATTTTCAAATTTTTTTTTCTATTTTGATCTTATCAGATAAATTTTTTTTAATTTGACTCACTATGAATTAAGAATTCTAAACAAACTTCAAAAGGGGTTGAAATTTTTCCACCTTATAATTTGGATTTTATAATTTTTTTTCAAGGTAATGGCTTGTTTGGACTCATTCAAATTACCAAGATAAAGAAATAATCTTGGAAAATATAATGTAAGTTCTACTTTTAAGGCACAAAATGCTACCGAATTTAAGGCAAAAAAAAATCTCAAATTAAGGAACAAATTTCAGATTCTAGTAATATAAATTGTAAAAGAAAAAAAATTCCAAATTTTGTGCCTTAATTTGAGAATTTTTTGTTCCTTAAATTTCGTTGAAATTTTGAGATTAAAAGTGGAACTGACTGTACTTGAATTTTTTTTTTTTTTCTTGATTTCAACAAGTTTCTTTGGAAAGATGATCTTTCTTGTTTGGTCTTCAAAAAATAAAGAAAAGTTTAAAATATGTACTCTATTGAGTTTATTTTTTTTTTGGTTTATTCTAGAATTAATTTCATTCATTCATATAAAACAATTTCAAGATCTAAAACTAAATTTAATAAAACCAAAAATTCAATCACCAAAAAAATATTCATATAATTTAAAAATTAAAGATTTAACTTTGGTGTTCTTGGATTCTTTTGACAAATACAGCTGTGTTTGATATTTTGGTTACAAATTTTTATATCTTACTGTACTTGATTAATCTTTTTGTAACAATATTTACCTTTCAAAAATTTTTCAAAATGATAAAATGTTCTTTCTTACAAACATATATTTTTTTAATCCTTAAGGGACTATTAAACCAAATAAATCTTTGAGTAAATTTAAAATAAAATCTAAAAAAAAAAACAATCACCGCATCATTAAATTGAAAAATAAAGTAAAAATCTGATTACTTAATTCCAAACTTACTTTTAATTCAATTTTGCGAAATGAATTATTGTTTTTGAAAGTTTGATACATTTTTCACATTTTAGAAAAGTTCAAAATAAAACAGATTTCTAATTATTTGAAAAAAAAGGTTAACCGTCAAGAAGTAAGTAAACTTATTACCTATGGAAGAAGTTTAGAAAAATAAAATTTAAATTAAAAACTAATAAGTTTTATAATAATACAGTATAAAAAATCTATTAATTTTCAGAAAAAAAATACAATAATTATTTCTAACTTGAAAAAATATTATTTCAATATTCAGTATAGATTTCAAATCTATTTTTTCTTTTCTTTTCCTAAAAAAAGATAAGAAAAACAACCAAACAATTAAAAAAAAAATTCTACCAAAATATGATTTTAAAACCAGGAAAATTCAAATTAGGTGATCATGAAATATTTTTTAATATGATTATTTTTAATACATATTTAAGAGTCCAATGCTAATTATTTCAGAGGGTTATTAACAACACAAAGATTAAAAATATTAATATCTTTAATTTAAAATTAATTCTCAATTTTTTTGAAATCTTTTCAACAAATAAAAAAAAAATTCAAATTAATAATTAATATAATTAACAATGAATAAATATTCCCAAGGAACTTATTTTAATAATACCAGTTATTGGTCTATAGTCCAAATATTTAAAATTGAAATTATATAATTATTTAAATATCAAGAAATTTAAAAAATATTTAAATATAAAATCAATTTTCAATTTTTTCTGATCTTTATTTTTCTTAGGTTAATTATTTATTAATTTTTCAAATAAGATTGAATTGGGAATGTTATTTTTAATATAATCTATCAGAAATTACTAAAAGTGAGATTATTTTCAATACAAATTTTTTGCAAATTTTTTCTTTTTCAATTTTGAAGTTGATTTAAAAATCTAAACAAAAAGGATCTGAATATTTTAACTGGAAATTTAATTGTTGAAATGAATACAGTGAATTTCAAAACAAAAAGATCAAAAATTTAATTCGGCTTTCTAAAAAAATCACACTTCTCAGAAATAAAAAAAATGATCAAAGGACCCAATTCTATAAGTGACAATTAAAAATTTTAATCTGATTTGTGGAATTAAAAAATTTGAAATTTTACTTCATTTATAAAAAATTTTTTTGGAAAGGTGAATGAAAAATTTGTTCCTTTTATTTTGAAAAGATAGGTATGTTTTAAAAAAGATAACTCATTTCTCTAAATTTGATTAAGGGGGTTATTTATTGGGTTAAAATGAATCATTGTGTAAATAATTACTCTATTAACCTTGGGAATCAAAATCTCATAATACATAAAATTTACTTATAGCTTTAAGTTTGTAACCCTCAAATTTAACAATTGTTTATTCCCCGTTTTTTTGATTATTTAATTTGTGAACTTTATTAAAATTTGAAACATCATTTGTAATTTGAAATAATTTATCAAGTCTTTAACTAACAATTTGAACAACAGTTGACTACAAACAAATTTCTAAGGAAGAATTGTGAGTTTGTAAAACATTTGATATTTTTCAAAGCTTTGAAATAAAAGTACTTTGAAAAACACTTAAAAAAAGAAAATTATCCCTTTTATTAATTCATTTTTTTTAAAAATACAAATTTTTTATTAATAATTAACTAAAATAACAAATGAGATCAATTAAGAGTGTCGTTGTTGGAGATGGAGCAGTTGGTAAAACATGTTTACTAATTAGTTATACAACAAATGCGTTTCCAGGCGAATACATTCCAACTGTCTTTGATAACTATTCAGCCAATGTGATGGTTGATGGGGAACCAATCAATTTGGGGCTTTGGGATACAGCAGGACAAGAAGATTATGATCGACTAAGGCCATTGTCATATCCACAAACAGATGTCTTTTTAATTTGCTTCTCTTTAATTTCACCATCATCATTTGAAAATGTCAAAGCTAAATGGGTGCAAGAAATTTCTCATCATTGCCCAGGTGTCACAAAAATTCTTGTTGGAACCAAACTGGATCTTAGAGACGACCAAGATACCATCCTGAAACTTAAAGAAAAGAATCTTGATCCCGTCTCTTACCAAGATGGAATGAAATTGAGCAAAGAAATTGGTGCAGTCAAATACATCGAATGTTCTGCTTTAACTCAAAAGAATTTGAAAGTTGTCTTTGACGAAGCAATTCGAGCTGTTCTATCACCACCAAAACCAGATAAAAAGACAGGTGGCAAATGTTCGATCCTCTAATTAATTTTATATTATTTTTTTTTTTAAAGATTTTTAAGTGAGATTATCTCTTAGAAAATCCTAATTGATCAAAATAAAAATATAAATCAAATTTAATTTTTTTTTTTTTGGGTTGGATGGGTTTGCACTTGTATTATCCAATTAGTACCCCTAATTGGGAAATAACTTGAAAAAAATTTTTATTATTCATTTCAAAACAATATTTAAAAATTTCAATTCGAACTGTAATTGTTTATTGCTACTCAGTCTGTTTGTCTTTTCTTTCAATCACAAGAAGAATATCACAATCCATACAAATATTTTCAAGACTTTTTGGAACTTTGATACTAGCAATCTGCTAGATTTCAGTTTCTGATATTCTTTCTTGCTTATTTTTTCAAATTTCAGTCACTTGATACAAAGTTTTAAATGAATTCTAAAAAAGGGGATAAAAAAAAATAATTAACAAAAGATATCATTCTGAATTTAATTGAAATTTTTGAAAGTTATCTTAAGGGTCTAGTCATTTACCGTGAAAAGGCACCATACTTAAGGTGTGACCTGAGACCAAAAAGGGTATTGTGAAATAGCCCTTCTTTTGGTTGACAAAATTCAAATAACAAAAAAAAAATTCCATAGGATCTCTTTGACAAAAAATTCAATTACAAGAAAAATAAGTTTATAAGGGTTCTCAATTTCAAAAAATCAAAATTTAAAAAAAAAAATTCATCTTTTCTCATTTTCTTTTTCAAAAGAGGTTAAATTTCCTTAATTTAAAACAAATTGCTTTCTTGTATTTCGTAATCAATTTTATTCGATTTAGTCTGGTTTGTGGTTATTTTAAAACCCTCTAAATTTGACCAAGTAAGGATTAGGTACAGTTGTTTCAACTCAGGTGTGAATCGCACTTATTCGTTGAATGGTTGGGAAACCTTCCAAGTCAATTTAAAATGTTTCCCGACCATTCAACGAATGAGTGCGATTCAGACCTGAGTTGAAACGGCTGTAATAGTCTTTCAATAAAAATAACTCATTTGAAAAAAGAAAAAAAAGTCAAAAAAAATCACCAAGATCTCAAAAAGCGCCAAAGAGTGACACTTCAAAACTGACATTGTTGTTTTCAAAATTGTATATTCTAACCATTCTAATTGGAAATTGAGTGTCTCTCTTTGGCGCTTTTTTCTAAAAATGTACTCTTTTTTAGTTGTTGATTTTTGGAGATCGATAGTACATCATAGGTTGGTTGGTTTTTGATTGGTGTTAGGTCCTCAATAAAATTACTAAAAAGTTTTTTTTCCATTTCAGAATAAAAAATTTCATCGTAATGACTCTACCCTTAAAGAAAAATATTTGTTAGGTTTCAAAAACCTGAAACCCCATTTATGAAAACCAAAAATTGTAAAGTTGTTTAAATTTCTTCGTTTTTCAAAGTTTGAATTTAAAAAAACTAATAAATTAAAAGTTATTGAATTTTGAGTTAGTTATTTCCTTTCAACATTTAGAATAATAAAAAAAGAAAAAAAAAAAAAAAAAAAAGTGTTTTCAATTAATAAAAGTGATTGTTATTTTTGGCATGTTGTATTTTACAAGTTTTTATTTTTTAGGTTACTTTTGTTACTGTAAACAACTTTCAGATTCCAAAAGACTATTAAATCTATATGTGTATTTTCAATTTTACTGAATTAGGTCTATTAAAAAAATTGTGGAAATTAGGATATTTTAGTGATTTTAAATAATCAAGAAAAGGGTGATAAAATTATATTTTTAATCTTTTATTTTCAACTTCATTTTAATTTAGGTCAATTCCGGTTGTTAAGTGATATAAACATAAGTTCATACTTTTGTCCCAATTTTTTTTTTTATTTTGTTTAATATTGATTTTAGATGAAAAACAAATATTTATAATATATAAAACTGAATATTAAAATAGTAATTTTTTTATTATAATCGATAAAAGTGATTTATAAAAATATTTTTTTTCAAATTTTGATTTTTAATGGGCCAATTATTTTGATAAATAATACTTATTTATATACCCCTTGTTGTCCTCTATTTGTCTAAAAATATTTCAAGTTTATAATAAAAGTTTTAAAAGTATATTGATGTGATAATATATATAATTTCTATTTAACCCATAATCCAGTTGTTGATTATATTAAAAACTCAAAATAGTCCAAAAATATGGTTGTTAATATCTGTATTGTTTTTTTGTTTTTGAAAAAAAAATAATAATTATTCATTTTTACATTTTCTTTAAGGGTTGATAGAAGGAGTTTTATTTTTTTTTTATAAATTTTTTAAATAAGAAATTTTATTACAATAATAGCAATTTAAAACTTAATATGTTGATTTATTAATAAAAAAAAATGAAATAATGATGTTAATTTTATGATTAAAAAAAAATAAAAAATTATATTACCAAACAATTGTAAATTTTTTATTAAGAGAAATTGTTAATAAATATTAAATCAAGAGAAAAATGGAATTTATGTATATTGTCTAAAAATAAAAGGTTAATAATACATCCAGTTCCACTTTTAAGGCACAAACTTTCATCAAAATTTAAGGCAAAAAAAATCTCAAATTTAGGTACAAATTTTGTATTTTTTTTTTTTTTACAATTTATTTTTCTAGAATTTGATATATGTGTCTTAATTTGAGATTTTATTTTTTGCCTTAAATTTCGATGAAAGTTTGTGCCTTAAAAGTGGAACTGACTGTAATAATTTTATATAATATTTATTTAAAAAATAGATCATTGCTTGAATAAACAAAAAAAAAAAAATTGTAAAATAATTTCATTCATTACATTAGAATTAAAATTAAAATGGAAAATTTTTTTTTTAATATATAAAGTAATTAGCCCTAAGTTTAAAAATAAAAATGAAGAATGACTTTTAAATATTATTTAATGAGAATAAAATAATCTTTGAAACCAAAAATTTTGGAAAAATATTTGTAAAAATTGGATTTTTCAAAGTAAACTAAATATTAACATTAGAAAATAATTTTTTGATTTATGGTCTCTTATTCAAAAATATTGTTTATTTTATGTTGAGATTTTTAAAAATAAAAAATTAAAAAATAGTAATATTTAAACAAAAATATAACATTAATTTGACTCGAACTATTTGCTAAATTATTTAAATTTGAAAAAAATTATGTTGAAAAAATTTTAAAATCTTAATTTGGAAAAAAATATTCTTTTTTTTTAAATTTTAATTTATATTTTTTTTTTTTTTTTTAAGTGTTTCGAATCAGATATATGTATATGTATATATATATATATATATATATATTGGAAAGGTAATTCTTCCTAAATATACACTTTATCTAATATTCATATTTTATTAGACCTTTAATGATTCAAATGCAATATTCTGAGCAATAACAATTATTTTAAAAAATCCCAATTGAATAAAAGTCAAAATATTACAATTTTTGAATTCTTGAGGATCTTTAAGTAAATAGTAAGATACTAAAACTTAGTAAATTATAGAGCAAATCAAGGAAAATTCAAAATCTAATTTTTTGAACGTTACCTGGGTATTTATAAAATTATATTATAAAGTATCGATACAATTAAATTAAACTGTATAGGGGTTGAAAATAATTTACAATTCATAAGCGAGAAGATTAGAAATGTCGAAAATGTGAAGAGGACATATTATAAAAAGAAAAATTTAAAGGTTCCAGTTGGAATGATCTAAATATTTAGGATGTTTTTTCACAAAATATATGATTGTGATAGTTTAAATTGTATAAAAAAAATTTAATATTTTTCGAATGGTTCTTCATATTTTAAAGAATTCTTTCTATTTTGATTTTTGGAAAAAAATCTTTGTTTTTTACAGTTCACTTAACAAGAAATGATTTTTCAAACAAACTCCTTCTTAAAAAGGTATGGAAAATTTTCATTTTCTTATTTTGTCTGTTTGGAAAAAGGAAATCAATAACACCAAATACATGATTACAATTTGAAAGATCCATGAGTACCAAAGATTGAAATTTTTAGTATGAAAATCTTAAAAACACAACCAATTTACCATTTACGTTGGAAAATAATAAAGAAATTTTTATGTTAAGAGACAAGTAAATTAGAAAAAATCTTCAAGTAAAATTTACTAACCAATTCAAAAAAAAATTACCGTATCTTGAAATTGAAAAACAAAGTAAAAATCTGATTACGGCAATACAAAACTTACTTTTTATACGATTTTCAGAAATGAATTATTGTTTTTAAAAGTCTGATCAATTTTTCGCATTATTGAAAAGTTTGAAATCCAACATATTGTAATCAAAATAATGCGTGCACAAAGACTATAATCCGTGTTTCAAAATATAATTACTGCTTTTTTTTATTCTTGTACCAAGGTAACATCCAATAGACTACCAAATAGTATACCTAGACAAATCAATTTTAGAAGTAAAGGTCTGATTAGTTTCAGTAACATTTAAATTATTCGTGTAAATAGTTGAAAATTTTCGATAATATTCTCTGTTTTTTTGTATTTTTTCTGTTTTTTTTTTCAATAGATGATAAAAATTTTATGAAAATTGTCTCTTATTTTTTGAGATAAATTTTGCAATTTGATCCTTCATTTTTAGAATTTCCCTTTAAATAATAGAACTTTAAGAAACCAATACCATATTTTTTTTTGGATTTGTTATTGTTTTTTTATTTTGATTGGTTAATGTATTGGTCAACTATAACAAAAAAACACCCTTTTTATTTTGGGGCATGCATTAAATTTTTTTGCACGCTTTACTTTATCTACAGTAGATCTGAATTATTTTAAAAAAAATATTTTCTTTGAAAGATGATTGAAATCTTATTGCCTGTAAAGGAAGTTTACAAAAATACACATTAAAAATGAAACCACAAATTCTATAATAACTCAGTTTAAAAAATCTACTTAATTTCAAAAACAATACAATAATTATTTAGAACTTGTAAAAACAATAATTTTTTGATTCAAAGAAAAGGTCAAATCTATTTTTTCTCTAAGTTGAATATAAAAACCCGAGAAATGGAATCAAACTAATCAAAATAAAAATTCTCCCGAAATACTTTTTTAAAACCTGTAAAATTCAACTTATAATCTAAAGAAATACAGTCCTGTTCCTTTTTAAAGCACAGGAAAAATCAAGAAATAAGGCACAAAAAATCCCATTAAGGCACAAAATCAAAGTGATCAAAATAAGGCACAATTATTTGTATAAATTTCCAAGATTACTCAGAATATAATATTATATATATATATATATATATATATATATATTGAAGAAAAAACCCAAACTAACTCAGTAATTATTTGGTGAAATTATATCTTAAAATGGGGAAAGTGCCTTAAATCAAAATTTTGTGCCCTAAAGTGAACAAAAATTTGTGCCTTATATGTTGATTTTTCCTGTGCCTTAAAATAGCACAGGACTGTAATTTTTAATTTGATTGTTTATAATCAATAATTAATAACCCAATCTTAATTATTTCAGTAAGTCATCAACAAGCCAAAAATTGAATGTATCAAATAGACTTTACACAATTATTTCTCAATTTTTTTAAAGATTTACAAACAAATAAAATAATTCAAATGCAGATTTCTAATTAAAAAAAAAAAAATAGATATTATCAAATAACTGATTTTAATACTAACTGTTCATTGTTTATACTCTTGATATTTGAAAAAGAATATTAACTAATCTTTTAAATTTCAAGAAATTTAATAAATATTGTTGAATAAAATAAATATATCAATTTTTTTCTGATCTTCAAGTATCTAAGATTGATTATTTTTATTATATTTTTAAAATAAGATTAAAGTTTTAAAGGTAACTTTTATAAAAACTCTCAGAAATTACTAAAAGTGAGATTTCTTCATTAGTAAATTTTTTTCGAATTTTATTTCTTCCAATTTGAACCAAAAACAAAAACAAAAAAGGATCAGATCTTTTGACTTGAAATTTCATTTGGGGAAAATGAAATCTTTTAAAAATGATTATTCATTCCTCTAAAGTTGACAAATAAAGTTTTGTATCGGGTTTAATTGTATCCTTATGTACAGCCTTTTCAACTCAAGCCACCACCTCATTGTAAACTACCAGATTTCAACATTTCTGATTATTGGTACAGATGTTGGAAAAATATTCAACATCAACTCAAACAAACAAAATCCTAAAAACAAAGGAAAAAGGCTGGGTTTATTGATCCAAAAGAAAGAAGAAGAAAACCAAATAAAAAAAGATCAAATAATTTTTCATTGTTTTGTAAGAATTTTTTTTAAGGACTATCTAAAAAAAGGCCATTTCTGGTGTATGGGGTGTTAAAAACCACTGTTTGGGACACTTTATCTTTTTCAATTCACCAGAAACCCAAAATTTATAATTTTTGCGAATTTTTTGCAAATTTTTTGAACCCAAAAACATTTTTTGGATTTTTAATAGCGTTTGTCATTTTTTTCAGTAAGAGGTTTGCTAATGCGAATCTGATCTTTCAAAATAAATATTCCTAAAAATCTGAAATTTGATAGTTCTTCTGGATACTAAGAAATAAAGACAACATTTCACTTGTATTTTAATCCATGTAAAGGCAATAGTGGAATTATTTTAGATAATCCTTAATGTTATTTTTCTTCAAAAAAAAAAGTAAATAAAATTTCAAAAGTACCATTTCCAGCAAGATTTAGCTCAGGTGGGGGTGTAAAAGGGAAACTTTTCTCAAAAAAATTGCAAATACACAAACCAATTCGATAATCTTTTACTTTCAAAGATCCCCGATCAACAAAAGTTCACAAAAAAAGGTAATTCAAGAACAAAGAATTAAGGTTCGAAACATTAGAAAATAAAGTGAACAGTTCACTATATTGTTTCAATGTACCATGGGTGAGCTGTTGAAGAATATGACAAAGGTGTTCTGGGTGTTATCAAAATGAATTTGCCCAACTCAAAATTTTGAATTAAAAAAAACCCAATAAAAACAGTAAATTTCAAAGACTTTTTCTCTTGCAACAAAAAACATATTCTTGCAAAACACTTACAACCAATTTATTCAACCTATGAATTTTTTGTCTTCTTTTGTAATTTAACCTGAAACAAAAAAATTGTTTAAAGAATTTTTTGTTTTTCATCGTCTTGTGGCAATAATAGTTTCATTTCAACTTTTTATGTTTGATTCTGAAACTTTACAAAATTCAATCCTTTAATACCCTTTAAACTCCTATTAGATACAGTTACTGAAACTTGAAAAGTTTTTCAATCATTACGAAGTCTAACTCGATTAAAAAAAAATATCAAGAAACAATTTTTGTTTCAAAGTGACGAAACAAAAAATTCTTTAAACACTTTTTTTGTTTCAGTGAATATTACAAAAGAAGACAAAAAATTCATAGGTTGAATAAATTGGTTGTAAGTGTTTTGCAAGAATATGTTTTTTGTTGCAAGAGAAAAAGTCTTTGAAATTTACTGTTTTTATGAATTGTTTAATTCTTTTTTCTCAAAATTACTTTTCTACTTTTTTTAAAAAAAAAAACAAAGATAGCAAAAGTGTACATAAATTTTAACCCATGGAAATCTGATCTAATTTTTTGATTTTTTACTTTGACCAATTTCGAAAAATTAAGGCATAAAATCCATAATATTCTTTCGCTTTTTGGTTTATTGAAAAAAGATCAAGAAAAAGAGGCACAACCACGAAACAACAATCTATTTTTCAATTTAGTAATCAAAATATGAACAAATTGAAAGATTTAATTAACATTATTTATCATAAATAATACAGAAAATTTTACTTTTTTTTTAAAAACCCATAAAAAAAACTTTTATCAAAAAAATGAAAAATTGGAAAGCAATTAATTAAGATCATTTAAACACTACCAAACGAAAAATCATTCAAGAACTAAATTCTCAAAAACTTAATTGAGTTGATTGTTTGGAGCTTCCAAGTCCAAATCAAACAAAAAACTTAAAACAACAAGTTGAATAATTAGAAAAGGGTTTGATGTTGTAAACAGTATTTACTGTTAATTGTAAAATAAAAAGAACAAAATTTTCATTCAGCTTTCCAAAAAAACCATGATTCAAAAATTAAAACAAATTATCAAGTTCCCCAATTCTCAGGGGAAAAATGATAATTTAAGCTTCTTATGAATTTAAAAGATTTGAAATGTTATAATGATTTTACAAATCTTTTTATGAAAAGCTGAATGAAAATTTAGTTCCTTTCATTTGATAACAAAAACAAACAATAAACACATTTCTCAAACAAAAACAAACAACACCACAGATCTTGACAAAAGAAATTTTCCAAGTTTCCAAATCAATTGTGTTTTTTTTTTTTGACAACAATTTGTTTTCTTTAATTTTTTGCGAATCTTTTGAAAGAGCTATTGTAAAAAGTCAAAAAAAAGTGTTCTTTTTGTTTTACAACAAATAGTATTTAACCTCCTTTACATGATCTTATTATAAATTTAAAAAAAAAATATTTCTTTACCAATTTTCTTCTAAAATAAAATCATTTTTTTGAAAAAAAAACCCTTATTTTTCCTTTTTTCTTTTGTGCAAAATGAAAAAATGTCCAAAAATTGTGTTTCTTCAATCAAATAGCAACTATTTTACGAACAGGAAATTTGTTTTAATCTTTGTTTTGATTGTTTTAACTCTTGTAAACAAAATAAACTCAAAAGAATGTTTTGTCCAGCCACCCCCAATTGGTACAGAACAAATGGTTAACACAAATACAACCAACGAACAAATGAACCCAACAATTGCATCAATTGGTGAATTTAATGAAAAATTTGTTGTTGCTTGGGAAAGCCAATTAACTGATAATGAGGGTAAATATACGATCCAAATGCAAATCTTTTCAAGTTTGAAT
The DNA here is from genome assembly GCA_027625915.1 of Anaeramoeba flamelloides. Lineage (NCBI taxonomy): Eukaryota > Anaeramoebidae > Anaeramoeba > Anaeramoeba flamelloides. The sequence goes on along the minus strand of JANTQA010000060.1, from coordinate 3,417,380 downwards.
GGTGCCAAAATTGGAACAGAAATACAAGTATACACAAATAGTTCTGACCTAGAAAACCCATCAATATGTGCCATTGGGGAATACAACGAAAAATATGTTATTTGTTGGTTCGAATATTTGGCTAATAGAGGTGGTTCTGTTAATTGCCAAATTTATAGCTCTAATGATTATTCCAAAATTGGAGACACATTTCAAGCCAATACTTTTTATTCTGACGAACCAACAGCTCCTAAAATATCTTCAATTGGAGAAGGAAAAGAAAAATTTATTATTACTTGGCAAAGTTATGGTCCAGATGGTGAAAAATATGGAATATTTGCACAAATTTTCGATTCAAATACAGGAAGTAAAATTGGAGACGAATTCCAGGTTAACACTTATTCAGAGGACGATCAAATGCTTCCATCGATTGCCTCAATTGGAGAAGGAAAAGAAAATTTTGTTATTACTTGGCAAAGCGATGGTCAATCTGGTGGTGAAGAGGAATATGAAATTTATGCACAATTATTTTCGAGTGTAAGTGGAAACAAAATTGGAGAAGAATTTAGGGCCAATACTTTTTTTGATTCACATCAAACAAATCCAAAAGTTTGTTCTTTAAATAATGGAAATTATTTTATTATTACTTGGCAAAGTTATGATCAAGATGGTAGTGGTTCTGGAATTTATGCAAATATATTTAATTCAAGTAATGGACTGAAGGTTTGGGGAGATATTGAATTTCACATAAATACAGAAACTAGTGACGAACAAGAAACCCCATCAATCACAGCTTTAGCACAAAACGGAGACGATCAACAATTTGTTATAACTTGGATAAGTAATGAACAAGATGGTTCAGAATATGGGATTTATGCCCAAAAATTCAATTTCAATACAGCAAGTCTCGAAACAAGAAAAATTGGAGAAGAATATCCAGTCAATAATTATACAAATCTAGATCAAAAGAACCCAGAAATAACATCAATTGGTGAAGGTGATGAAAATTTTGTTATCACTTGGCAAAGTAATGAACAAGATGGCTCATTAAATGGGATTTTCATGCAAATGTACAATGGATCATCATTAACTGAATGTATATGTGAGAAAGGATCTTATAAAGGATTTGAAAACGAATGTATATTGTGTCCAGAAGGCAAATATCAAGACGAAACTCATCAGGACTATTGTAAAGAATGCCCAATTGGAACTCATAATCCAATTAATGGCTCGGAAACAATAAATGATTGCTTAGTGTGCGAGATTGGAACATATAATGATGAAGTGGCACAAAAAGAATGTAAAAGATGCCCAATGGGAACGTATAATGTAAATACAGGCTCGAAATCAGAAAATAATTGTTCAGTATGCGTCAAGGGAACGTATAATGATCAAGTGGGTCAAAGTGTATGCAAAAATTGCACAAAAGGCACTTATAGCAATGAAAGTAACAGTGCAAGTTGTTGGGGGTGCCAGAAGGGAACATATCAAGACGAAATTCATCAAACCTCTTGTAAAGAATGCCCAGCTGGAACTTTTAATGCAAACACAAATTCGGAATCAGAAAATGATTGTAGTGATTGCAATATTGGCAGTCATCAACCTTTAAAAGGCCAAAGTTCATGTGAGTTATGCCAAGAGGGAACATATCAAAACCAAACTGGCCAAACCAATTGCCCAAATTGTAGGGCTGGGAGCTATTCACCAAATACAAATATGACATCTTGTGTAGAATGTAGCAAAGGTAGCTATGGAGATACAGAAGGAGAAACTAGTTTTGATACTGCATGTAAAAAATGCCCCCTAGGTACCTGGAGCGATCAAACAGGGCTAACGGACGAATCTGAGTGTACTAATTGCACCAAGGGATTTTATAATGCAAAATTTGGATCAACAACAATCGAATCATGTGACCCATGCCCCACAGGAACATATAGCCAAACTGAAGGTTTAAAAGGTATTTATGGATGTAAGACCTGTGAAAGTAATAAAATTTCAAACCAAATAAATTCAACGAGCTGTTCATTGTGCAGTATTGGATACCAACCTTCCGATGCGCAAGACCAATGTGAGCCATGTGGGAAGGGATATTATAAAAACAACACATTGGATTCAAGTTGCTCTCCTTGCCAAAACGATTATTTTAATAACATCGAAGGAGCAACTTATTGCTTAAAATGTGGGCTCCCAGATATATGCCTGGAGGGAGGTAAATGTGCTGATGGGCGTGACCCAGACACCTTTTGTTCGGATTGCATGGATAACTATTATTTAAGAAATAACCAATGTAAAAAATGTGGACCAAGTTGGATTTGGATCATTTATTTGATTATCATCGTGCTGTTGATTATCTTGATATATATATTCAGAAACAAAATTGGAAATTTGTTATTATTAAAAAAAAATCCCATTTTTGAAATATATTTGACATTTCTTCAATTATTAGCCACAATTTTAACAATGAGCATCAATTGGCCAGAATATATCAATTCAAATATTATTTCTTCGACTTCAATATTTAATTTTGAAATCTCGACAATAGTTACACCAGAATGCTATAAAAATTTTGATTTTTATTCCAAATATTTAATCATGGTTTTATTTCCAATCTGTTTTATTTTATTAGCTTTGTTAATTTTATTAATTATCAAAATCATTAATCTTGTGTACTCCTTTCTTGTCAAAAAGGGAAAAATAAAAATCAAAAATCAAAATACAAACATAAATAATATCAAAAAGAAATCACAATCATCATCATCATCATCATCAAATGAAAATGAAATTAAAAAAGAATCGCCCTCCTCATCCTCCTCTTCCTCATCATCATCATCATCTATTGAAACAGAAACCAAAAATAAAATGCCAGTAACAAAAAAAACAACAACAAAAAATACAAAAGATCCAATAACCAATAATCAACTTATTGATACAAATAAATACATAATTCCAATTTGCAATCTAATTTCAATCATGTTAAGATATTTATTTATTCCAGAAATAATAATTTGTGCAAAACCTTTGCAAACTACTTATCAAAATGGAATAGATAAAAACACTTTAAATTATGCACCAAATATTTCCACTGATGATCAGAAATATCAAAAATATTATCCACTGTTTTTGTTTTTCCTCTATTTCTATTCAATCTCAATTCCAATATTTTTCATCATCATTTTAATTATTAGTAAAAAACATAATTTTTCAAAATATTGGAAAAAACGATTTGGTTGGCTTTGGGAATTTTATAAACCAAACAGATACTGGTGGGAAATTCCAAAAATATTTTTTAAATTATTCATAATTATATTACCAATTTTGATTAGTCTGCAACATAAAAATATTTTATTAATTTCAATATTATCATTGATAACATTAATGACAATCATCATTATCATATATAAACCCTATCCATTTTTAACACCAATCGATGGAGAAAACCGAAATGTTAAATCAATATGGGAAAAGATAGCACCTGAAGATTTTATTACAATTGGATTGAATTTAATTTTAATTGCAATGGTTACCTCTGGAATTGATGAATTAGATAACACGTTATATTTAATTTTCTATCCAATTGGGATCATAACCACTTTTATTGGAACACGGAAGAATATAAAAGAAATGTGGTATAAAAAAAAACAAATACAGAAATTTAAGAATTCCAAACAAGAAAAAACACAAAACAATATTCATTTAAATAAAAATCAAATTAATTTATCAACAACTTCTTCTTCAAATAACAGTGATAACACTGATCTTGAATTGAATATCATGCCAAACAATAATAAGAATAACCTTGATGATGAAAAAAATAATTTTTTACAGAAGGAGCTCCAAAAATTAAAAAATGAAAATGAAAAATTAAAAAATAACACTATAAAATTAAAAAATAATTTAATTGAAAAAGACAAGATAATTTCCAAATTGAAAAATTCAAAAAATTGAAAATTCTGATTTTGATTCTGATTCTGATTCAGATTCGGATTAACAATAACTAAGGATTTGGATTCAAATTTAAATTAAAAATGAATATCATCTTTATCAGAATAAAATTTCACCTTTTAAGTGAAAATGTTTCTATATTTGTTCTTTATTATTAAAGAGACGATTCAATAAAATAACCCCCATATTTATCTTTAACTTTAAATTTATATAGATTTTTTTATATTAGTTATAATGTAGGCAGGAGTAAAACCCATATAATAGTTTCTCCTTTCAAAAATAAAAATAAAATTTATTTCATTTTTAAAAAAATTTTAAAAAAAAAGAGAAAGAAAAGATATTTTGAAAATAATAGTAAAAAGAAAAATAATAAAAAAAAAATTGCAAAATCTTGACTTAAAAAGTTTTAATTTCAATCCAAAGTGTTAAATGGGTTTCTGATTGTTTCCAATTATGCCAAAAACTTTTTTTGATCATCACCATAATTTATTTTTAATTAATAGTTCTAAATATTTGACCAGCTATAAACCAAATGAAAAAGTTTAATTAAGTTTTAAATTAGGACTCTAAAGATAAGTTAATTCCATAAGTTAAGAGTTTTTAAAAATAAGAATTTGTTTTCAAAATTTTCAATTTGTTTGTTATTTGCTTTTTATATTCTGTTTATTATTTTTTTTTTTACAAGTTTTCCAAATCAGATTTTTACACACTAGATTAAAAGACACTGACTATACAATATTAGTCAACCGTTGTGCTGAATTCAACACAATCAAAAGAACTTTAGATAAAGTTGACTTCAAAACACTTTGATCCGTCTTCTGTTAATCCCAATTTGCTTAACTTCTAATTAGAACAAGTTCTCTTGATTATTTTTTAATAACTTCTATCCCCCCCCCCAAACCAAAAAAAAAACATTTAAAAACTCCAAAAGGGGAAGAAAAATCTCAAACAAGTTCAAAAAAGTAATTTGAAAAAATAAAAGAAATTGGCATTTTTATTTTTATTATTTAAGGGATAGGGTTATAAACCCTCTTGTTTATCCTTTGTTTAATTTAAAATTTTGCTATGATTAGAAAATCAATAGATTTTTAAAAACAAAAACAAAAAGTAAAAAAAAACTGTCTTGTGGATTTTAAGAATTTAAAATAATTGTTTTAAATCTTTTATTTTACTCTATTCTTTTGGATTCTGGAAACCCGCCGTTAGAATTTTCTTAATTTGAGAAATAAAATGAAAATTTTTGAAATTTTCTTTTAATTTTTTTTTTTTTTTTTTATTGTTGAAGAAGTGTAAATTACACTCTAGATACCCTTTTACTAAAATTCCCAAAAAGAAATTTAAGCGTAAAATCATAGATTTCACGATTATTATTTAATGAAAATAGTTTCAAACTGTTTGTTTTAAATTAATTCATTAAGATTTTTTTTTTTTTAATTTGTTATGAAATATTAATCAATCTTGATCATAGAAAGGATAGACCCATAAAAATTATCAATATTTTCAATAATTTCTTGTTTTAATAAAGAGATCTAAATATTTGAACAACTATAGATCAAATGAAATAGGTTACTTTATTAAGTTATTTAGAACTTTATAGATGGTTTGATTCTATAAAGTGCTAAGGTTTTAAGGATAAGATTTGGTTTTACAGAATTGAGTTGCTTTTTTTTTTCTTTTTTTTTTTTTTTTGAGTTGCTTTTTTTTTTATTTTTTTTTTTGCAAGTTTCCCAAATCTTGTTTTCGCAAAATCCCAGTACAAGATACCGACTCGACAGCAAAAACCCAGTCCAGTTAACAACTCGACAGATTGTACGGAAAGTCCAATTCGGTTCACTTTGGTTGGCTTCAGATCGCATTCGTTGGATTCAGTTCTCTACGGTTGCATAAGTCCAGCTCAATTCATTTTAGATCTGATCATTAAAAAGTTTGGTTAGGTTAGTCATGACCAAGTCCACCAATTCTTATAATGATTTTTTATTCCTTGAACCTCTCCAAGAACCTAAAAAAACAAAAAGAGGAGGAACCCAAACAACTTAAGAACTACGTTGGCAATTGATCAATTTGTCTCAACACCTTTTGACCCAATCTCATTTAAAACATAGAGTAATGATCTTGGAAATATTCTCCAATTTCGATCGAAAAAAATCATTTTATGTCATTTTTTTTATGAAAAATGAAAAAGAAATTTTGAGATACGTAAACTCGAACACCCTTGTTAAGGATGGTAAAAATGAAAAAGAAAAATAATCACGATTTTTTATCATTATAAAAAACGAAGATCAGTCCAAACAAACAAAAAAAAACAACTCTAACTTTCGAAGATCACAATTCTCTAAGATTTTTGAGTGTTGGGTTCCTTGTTTTGTTCTAGTAATTCGTAAACTAGATTAATCCATAAAAAAGGGGTTGAGTGTTTCTCTTGTTTTTTGTTTGGTTCTTGTTGTTTTTCCTTGAATAAATCTCCCACCATGAATAAGAGGAGATTGTCTCCTCGAATTGTTTTTGGAACAACATGATCCATGTTAAATGCAAAATATTGTTTTTTTTTATATTTCTTTGTCAAAGTTTTCTTCGTTTGGATCGTTTTTATCAAATCCCAATTGGTGTATCGAGGAAAATTGGCGTGGTGTGTTGTGGGAAAGATTTGGTGGTATTTTGCATTCAAGGATCTTTTGAAAATTAAATTTGCAAAAATTAATCAGTTTTTTTTATTAAAAAAAAAAAAAATATTGTGTCAGTTGAGAAAAAATGATCTTTTCGATTTTTGTAAATGAGGATTTTAGTGGATTTGATACAATACCAAACGCATTATCGTACCTATTAACCAATTTGTTCTTTGTTTGGAAATAAAAAAGAACCTTTCAACAATAATTCATCAAAATTTTCCAATTTTCACCATTTTGACCTTTTAGGTTTAAGTGGCAAACCTTCTCATCTTCTCTCACAGATCACAAATAAATCAAAGAAGCAGCTAATCATCGTCTCCAGGTTTGCCACTTAAACCTAAAAAGTTATTTTCTCCAAAAGCTGTTTTTTCGCAACCTTCTTTGTTATTTTGAGATACGCTGAGAGAAAACTCGAGTTAAAAAATGTCTTTTTTTTCTACTTACATCTCATTGAATAAATAATTGCCAGAGTTACTAACTGACAGAATCATCTTTTATCACACGTGGCATCAAATTTCAATACCAAACGTAGTCCTTAAAAAGAGAAATTTGGAAAGGATAAAAAGTATAAAAAAAATCCAAATTTTCTTTTAATTTCTTAAATTAAAAAAAAGCTAGCCACTTGAAGGCACTTCACGACACGCTGCTGCATTTGACCAAACTTCACAATTTTTTTTTTATATTTAGTAGTTTTATAAAAAACATTATAAATTAAATTTTGTATTCGCCAAGTTCAAATTAACATGATGAATCTATTTTGTAAAAATATTAAGAATGTTATAATTATTTTATAAATAATATTTTCACTAATTCTGTTAACAAGTTTTAGTAATTATTTTCATAATCTGGGTTATTCCATAGAAAAAAATCCAAATCTTCAATGATATCTAAATCATTTATTTTTTGAATATTTCGCAATATTTGAATTTATTTTTATTCATAACTTAAGAGGATATTTTTTTAATAATTTGTAAATTTTTGATTTATAAAATTGAATTTGAATACTTCCATTTTAAATATCTTTTGTCTTTAGGTTTTCCAACTGGAAATACTTTCTAATTTTTTAAATTTCTAAATGTTGGAATCAATTTCTAGTTTTTTCCAATTTTTAAAATTTTAAATAAATATTTTCAAATTCAATTTTGCTAAAAGGAAAATAATTGATTAATATTTATAAAACTTGTTTTTATCTTTGAATTAATTGAAAATTTTCTTTAATGAATTCTCATTCTAACAGGTTCAATAATAACATCTGTTTTATAAATAACCTTAGGAGAGCGAGATGGATCGATTCAAAAAAATTTATTATTTTGGTTAATTCATGTATCAAAATCTTTAAAATCAATTTTTAAGTTAAATTAAATATTTACAAACAATATAATAATTGCTATATAATATAGATTTAAAAAAGTGAAATTTTAAAAACTTTTTTAAATTATTTTTGTTGTAAGATATTGATTACTTTTTTGAAATTACACCTGAACTTTAATTAAGATTATTTATTTACCCAAAGATATATTTATATATATATATATATATCTAAGATAAACCCCATTCCAAAAATTTCGACACACCCAAAATCAAAACAGGGCAAAAAAACCCAATTTATTGTATTTTTCCAAACCTAATATAAAGCAACATATAAGTAACCGATTATTAATGTTTTAATAAGTAATCATTTTAATCCAAATAAAAGAAAAAAATATAAAACTCAAAAATAAAAATAAGTGATTCCAAAACTATGAAACAAGCGGAACAAAAAAAGTATTGGTAAATTTGTTGAAATTTCACCAACAATTGTTGATCGATCAAATGATAAGATACATCTACCAATTGTATGTTATTATCCAATTTAACAAACCCAACACTAACCTTCTATCAACCATTGAAAAAAAAATTCAGATCTAACGAAACAGATTACGTAACTACAAAAAATGAAATGAAAACAAAACAAAAAAGACAAAAAATGAAATATTTTGTAAAATCAAAATTCTTTCCAAATTGAATTTAAAGTGAAGTAATGAAGTTCTTTCAACTGTTTAAACTGTGTACAAATTTTTTGAATCTAGTTTATTTCCTAGAAAGTGGGGTAAATTTTTAAATAAAATATCATCATTAACCACAATTTTTCGATAAAGTATTTAAATTTATAAAATCATTAACTACCATTTATTGATTCTTGATAATAATTCAATTTTTTCTTAGTATCATATTACATTAATAAAAGATATTAAATTTTATTTTCTCAATTTTATCTGATATTTTTTATAAGTGAAAATTTGTGTTTATTTTTTTTTTTTTAATACAAAGAATCGATTTTAATCCTTTTTTAATCTCTAGAAAATTTCAAATAAAATTGAATACATTCAACTATTTATTTTTTAAAAAATAATCTGTACCCTTTCTATATTTCCGGTTTTTTATTGAAATTGGTTGTACATTATTTTCTCCAGAAAAACTGCTGTTTTTCGTTTTATTTTACATTTTTTGAAATATTTCAATTGATATGTTTTGAAATAAATACCCTGTTATTGATTCAATCGCGTTTAATATTAAACTAAATTTGTTATTTTCAATTAATGAATAGTTCTACTAAAAAATTGATTTTTATAAAATGTCAAAAAAAATCACCATTTTTTTGGAAATACCTTTTATAAACCTTGTTTCAGTCAAATAGGAACAACTTTTTTTCAAAAATCAATTATTTTATATAATTGAACTTTGAAGAATAGATAATAAATTAGCAGAATAATACACACGGAAGAAGAATTGTTGATGTCTGTATGAGAAAACTAATTAATCCATAAATTTTCTTAAAAATTGAAAAACTCAAATTTTTAGAACCCTTGAGAAAAATAAGAATGTTTGTTTTGCTCTCCTACTGGTATTAAAATGATAAATAGAAAAGAATTTTCTCTTCATTTTCCATACAGTTATTTTAGAAATCAATCACCCAAACAAAGTAGGTTGGGATTTGTTTACTCTGTTTGAAAAAGTAAAAGAAAATGAAGTGAAAATTTTTCACATTTATTATTCAAATAATCAGGATCAATGATTGAATAAAATTCCAATAGAAATGGAATATGATTTCTCAACAATCATTTACATGTTTTCAATGACATTAGAATAACACATTTTTACCAAGTGACAATTGATCTTGGAATAAAAAAATTTTTTTACAACTGAATCAAGTGTCAAAAAAAATGGAAAAAAAAAAAACAAGAATGTATAAAAATATGAAAAAATGATTTCAATTTTGAAAATTTACAATATAATTTTTTTAATCTAATATACAGGCAAACACTTTAAAGACATGTATTTCACACATTCCAACGGGGTTCCTCTGACTGGAAAATAGTTTTTATATATCTATATATATATAAATAAATAAACTCTTTTTCAGTTAATGGGGGGGCAGTTTTATTCTAGAAATAGAACACCTTCTATGAGTTTAATTCATTATTCTTTTCAAACTAAAATTTCAAATTTTAGAACAAAATTATTTTTTCTCATTTTAAAAAATTTTTTTTTTTTTTTTTTTTTTTTTTTATTTTTTTTTTAAAAATTAAATTTGAAAAAAACTAAATGTTTGAAACTCCAAATCAATATTAAAAAAAGTTAGGTTTTGTATCTTCTATAAAAATATATACCTTTCCAAGTCAAATATATTATTGTCAACAATTTTAATTTCCTTAAGAAATTGAGAATTTTGAACGAGATGTTCCAATGAAAGTCTCGCAAAAAAATTTTTAACTTTTTTTTGTTTTTGAAATTTTTGGTTTTTTCAGGGTTTTCTTTTATGATTTTAGACTCGAATAGGAAGATTATTATTTTTCGTATTTTTAAACAATCTAAGTTTGGTTGGTTCTTAGAAATAAAGTGAATTTTTCATTTTTGGCTGGGCTACTTTTAGTGAAATGGAGTTTATATTTAGATATAAACTAGATTCCAAACATTTGGACACAGTTTAAACAGTGGAAACAAAATCATTACTGTACTTTAAATTCAATTTGGAAAGAATTTTGATTCTAAAAAATATTTCATTTTTTGTCTTTTTTGTTTTGTTTTCATTTCATTTTTTGTAGTTACGTAATCTGTTTCGTTAGATCTCCAAATTTTTTTTCAATGGTTAGTCGAAGGTTAGTGTTGGGTTTATTAAATTGGAAAATAACATACAATTGGTAGATGATATCTTATCATTTGATCGATCAACAATTGTTGGTGAAATTTCAACAAATTTACCAATACATTTTTTGTCCAGCTTGTTTCATTATTTTGGACACACCTGTTTTTATTTTTGAGTATTATATTTTTTTCTTTTATTTGGATTAAAATGATTACTTATTAAAACATTAATAATGGGTTACTTAAATGTTTTTTGTTATTAGGTTTGGAAAAATAAAATAAATTGAGTTTTTTTACCTATTTTTGATTTTGGGAGTGTCCAAATTTTTGGAATGGGATTTATAAACAATTTGGAATTTTTGAAAATTTTGAAAATTTGTAATTTGATTTGGAAATAAATTATAATGTTAGCATATTGGTTCTTTAAAATAAACAATGTTTTACAATATTATATTAGAATAGAGTACCTATCTTTGAAATTTTCATTTTAGCATTATTGAAAATGGTTTGAAAAATTTGAAAACATGTATTATCTATATTTATATAATAACATTTTTGAAAATTTTGAAATTATTGAAAATTCTAGATTTGGGATAGGAAAAAAATTATTATGTTAATGTATTGATTCTTTGAAATAAACAGTGTTTTATAATATTGTATTAGAATAGGTATTTTTTTTTTTTTTTTTTTAAATACATTTTTTAAAAAATGAAAAAGTTACCTTATAATAATTTTTTCGGATAAATAGAATTATTCATCTTTTAATTATTAGAATATTTTAATCTCATCTCTATGTTACAACCAGTTCCACTTTTAAGACATAAACTTACAACGTATTTTTCATTAAAATAAAAATCTAAATTTAATACACTTAATTCAAAAACTAATAAAATAATTTGGGTTTAAGAATATTCCAAAAATTGTGCTAAATTTTATAATTTTATAGTAATTTAAATAACTTTGAAAGTATATATTTATTTATATATATATACAGTCAGTTGCACTTTTAAGACATAAAATTCAACGAAATTTAAGGCACAAAAAAAAATCTAAAATTAAGGCACAATAATCAGATTCTAGTAAAATAAATTGTAAAAAAAAATTATATATTTTGAGCCTGAATTTGAGATTTTTTTAGTGCCTTAAATTTCGTTGAAATTTTTGGCTTAAAAGAGGAACTGAATGTACTAATAACTCTAAAATAAAATATTTACCAATTTTTTTTTTTTGGTTTTATTTTTCATTTTTTGATATTTTTTCTTTAAATTCCAGATTTCAATTCTGTTTTTTAATTGTTTTGTTAAAAATAAATTGTAATTTTGTAAACATAACAAAATAATATTCAATCCTTTTATATAAAAATTTGAAGAAAAATACGCAATTGTTTTATTAATTGATTTTGATTAATAATCGAAGTACTTTTTTCATCCCCAGATTCATCAATTAATAAAAAAATCTCTTCTCTAAAAATATGTAATATTTTTCTGAAAAAAATAATAATTTGAAATTTTCATTATTTTTTCAATTGCAATTAATTTTTTTTTCATAAATTATATAAAATTCACAACATTGATTTTATATTTTTTTAAAATAATTCTTTGAAACATTTTCTTTCGGTTTTCTTTTTGATATTTTGTATTTTTTTTTTTGAATTTTAGCAATAGAAAATATTTTTTCTACTTAGTATTTTATATATTATTTTTATCAAGAGTTTTTAAATTTTTAATAAAATTAAGAATAAAACCAGAATTACTTTTTTGACAGATACCTTTAACAAAATTTAAGTTACAAACTAACCCAAAATTAAGATTAATTATTTGAGTATTTTTTTTTCCCAGGTTTATTTTCGATGAAATTTGAATTTTTTTATTTGAATTGTAATTTTTTTACTACTTGATTTTTTTTGACTATTGCTTCCTTAAAAGAGATATAAAATCCGTCTCAAAAACATTGTCCCATTAAAAATGAAATTTTAAAGAAAAATATTTGTATAAATTGAAGTTATTTATTATAATAAATAAATTATTTTTTTAAATTTTAATTCTATTCACTAGAAATATTTTATTTTCATCTTCAAATAAAAGAATAAACAGAAAAAATAGGGCCATTTATTATGAAAACGAAATACATATATATGTTTCTCTCTCTTCTGTAATTTAATAAACCTGAAATAAGATGTTTTCATATTAAGATTATTTAGAATCATTTGGCTTGGACTATCTCTTGATATTTTGGCCTTTTCGAAAAAAAGTGAGATTTTTTTCCAAATCAATAATCATTTGGTTTATTAATTTAGGATATTGTTTATTATTATAAAGTTTATTTTTTTAAATTTATTCATTATTTTCAAATAATTTATGAATCGGGCTATATACATTTAAAAATTTGTTGATATATTTAAAATATTTTTTTCTTTTACTTTCAATTATAGTTATAAAAAGTTTAAAAATTCTTTTCTTTAGTTGATAATTATCAGCTTTCTAAAAAAATGTAAAATAAATATTGCCATTTGGAATATCTTTAATTTTTTTGCATTTTTGATTTCCTAGTATTTATTAATTTTGGATTTATTTATAATTATATTATAATCCTGAATATTATCAATATTTGTTTTTGTTAATATAGATTTACAATTATCGAAGTTTATTCAAAATAATCAAAGTTATTATTTTTTTCTGAATTCTTATTATTCGAAAAATAATCTATATGTGAATTTTGAAGTACAAGTTATTTTTTTTCAATTAAAATTAAAATCACATTAAATAATTGTTTATTATTTTTGAGATTTTTGTAATAAATTAAGATTTTTTTCATTTATTTCAATATTTTCTTTTTATTTAAGTTGGAATTTTTTGAAGTTATTTTTTTGATTTGAATTTAATCCTTTGCTCATTTAATCTTTTCAAGTGTGTTCTTTTTTTTTGGCTTAGTTCTTTAAAATTTTGATATCAGAATTTGAAAAAATAATTCCTTAAACAGAAGATTTTTTTTCAAAAAAAATAATAAATAGGAAAGGTGCGGGAAGGTCAGAGGAAATTGATTCTTTCTACTCTTTCAATTCCAGAAGACAAATAAGAAAACAAATTAGCTAAATTAAAATCTACTTTGAAAATTTTCTTTTAAACATTCTTGGTTTAAAACAGTTTATTCGGGGAAAGGGCGATCTTTCTAGTTTGAAATTCAGAAAAGAAAACGATGTTTAAAATTCACACCATCTCATGTTTATTTTTTTGTTTTATTATCTTTAATTAATTTTACTCATTCAAATAAAAACATTTCTAGATCTAAACATAAATTAATAAAACCTTAAATTTAAGGACTACTTTCCCACCCTTGAGGGGTTTGAGTAATTGTGTTATTTCACTTTCGCTTCTTACAAAAAATTTTTACACAGAAGAGGTTGAACAAAAAAAAAACATTTTTTGTCATCTTGACCTTTTCACGAAGATTATTTTTATTTCTTTTTCAATGAAAAGGAAAATTAACAATAACAAAAAAATAAATACTAAAAAATGTCTTTTGGGGATTTTCAAGTGCATTTCAAATTTGAGAACATTTTAAACTATTAAAAGCAAATTTAAAAAAATATGTAAAGTCGCTCTAGAAAATAGTGTGAGTTCTGAAAGTTGAAATGGAAATTCTAAAATATTTAAATCAAAATTTTACATGATCTTTCAAGACAAAAATTGAGAAACTGTGAAAATTTCACATTTTTTCTAAAAGAAATTCTCCTTGTACAAATATTATTTGGATTACATAACTTATTCAAGGGTGATTTTATACATTATTCCACTGTTTTCACATAAAAACGTAGTCCTTAATTCTTGATCATTCAATTTTTGAATTTTTAGTTTTTTTAATAAAAGAACTTTAATAAACCACTCATATATTTTCTCATGATTTCTTTTTGGTTTCTTTGATCTTTTCAAGTAAAAGGTCTTCTTAATTTCATCAGAAATTAGGAACACTGGTTTTATTTTCCAATACGAAAGAACCAAGTTCGAACAGGTTATTTTAACGACACCACAACTTTAATTTTGATAAATCAGTCATTTCAAAAGTTAATTTTTTGAAAGGTAATTTTTGTTTTGTTGGAATTGAGTGTCAAAGAAATGGTTTAAAAAAAAGTGAATTGAAATTGAAAGGGAAAGCTGACAAAATTGAATTTCAATCGAGTTTTTGAAATATTTCTGTTGAAGGTTTCCAGCTGTTTGGAGGGTTACTTTGCAAAACGCTTTTTTTAAACGATGATCCAAACTTTTCTTCGTGTATTTGGACTTAACTGAGAGTTGTGAGAAACATCTTGAAATTGACAACACAGTTGTTTTCCAAAACCCTGGAAAAATGACCCTAGATTTGTATCAAAGGATCCTTCTGTAATTGATAAGATTTGGAAACAAAAGATAAAAATGGAAGAGAATTTAGATGTATCAAATTTTTTTGGACAAATTAAGAAAAATCATTCAAAAGAGAAGACTGCAATTTGAAAAATAATAATTGAACAAAATTATCATTCAACTTTCCAAAAACAAAACATACCTCACAAAGAATTTTTGTAAACCCTCAATGTTGCCAATTCGAAATTTTCAATTGAAAATTTTGACTTGTTTTCAGAATTAAAAATTTAAAAAGTTACCTGATTTTACAAATCTTTTTGTGAAAAGCTGAATGAAAATTTAGTTCCTTTCATTTGATAACAAAAACAAACAATAAACACACTTCTCAAACAAAAACAAACAACACCACAGATCTTGACAAAAGAAATTTTCCAAGTTTCCAAATCAATTGTGTTTTTTTTTTTGACAACAATTTGTTTTCTTTAATTTTTTGCGAATCTTTTGCAAGAGCTATTGTAAAAAGTCAAAAAAAAGTTTATGTTTTTTTATAATAAATAGTATTATTCTTTAAAACAGAAAAAGCAAAAAGTTTTGAAGGATAAAAAAAATATATTTGTTTTCAAAAATTGATTGGACAAAATAAAATCATTTTCCTCAAAAAAAACCCTTATTTTTCCTTTTTTCTTTTTTGCAAAATGAAAAAATGTCCAAAAATTGTGTTTCTTCAATTAAATAGCAACTATTTTACGAACAGGAAATTTGTTTTAATCTTTGTTTTGATTGTTTTAATTCTTGTAAACAAAATAAACTCAAAAGAATGTTTTGTCCAGCCACCCCCAATTGGTACAGAACAAATGGTTAACACAAATACAACCAACGAACAAGAGAACCCAACAATTGCATCAATTGGTGAATTTAATGAAAAATTTGTTGTTGCTTGGGAAAGCCAATTAACTGATAATGAGGGTAAATATACGATCCAAATGCAAATCTTTTCAAGTTTGAATGGTGCCAAAATTGGAACAGAAATACAAGTATACACAAATAGTTCTCTCCTAGAAAACCCATCAATATGTGCCATTGGGGAATACAACGAAAAATATGTTATTTGTTGGTACGAATATTTGGCTAATAGAGGTGGTTCTGTTAATTGCCAAATTTATAGCTCTAATGATTATTCCAAAATTGGAGACACATTTCAAGCCAATACTTTTTATTCTGACGAACCAACATTTCCTAAAATATCTTCAATTGGAGAAGGAAAAGAAAAATTTATTATTACTTGGCAAAGTTATGGTCCAGATGGTGAAAAATATGGAATATTTGCACAAATTTTCGATTCAAATACAGGAAGTAAAATTGGAGACGAATTCCAGGTTAACACTTATTCAGAGGGCAAGCAAAAGTTTCCATCGATCGCCTCAATTGGAGAAGGAAAAGAAAATTTTGTTATTACTTGGCAAAGCGATGGTCAATCTGGTGGTGAAGAGGAATATGAAATTTATGCACAATTATTTTCGAGTGTAAGTGGAAACAAAACTGGAGAAGAATTTCAAGTCAATCATTTTTTTGATTCACATCAAACAAATCCAAAAGTTTGTTCTTTAAATAATGGAAATTATTTTATTATTGCTTGGCAAAGTTATCATCAAGAAGATGAAGTACCTGAGATTTATGCACAAATATTTAATTCAAGTAATGGACTGAAGGTTGGGGGAGATATTGAATTTCGCATAAATACAGAAACTATTGGCGAAAAGCAAACCCCATCAATCACAGCTTTAGCACAAAACGGAGACGATCAACAATTTGTTATAACTTGGACAAGTAATGAACAAGATGGTTCAGAATATGGGATTTATGCCCAAAAATTCAATTTCAATACAGCAAGTCTCGAAACAAGAAAAATTGGAGAAGAATATCCAGTCAATAATTATACAAATCTAGATCAAATAAACCCAGAAATAACATCAATTGGTGAAGGTGATGAAAATTTTGTTATCACTTGGCAAAGTAATGAACAAGATGGCTCATTAAATGGGATTTTCATGCAAATGTACAATGGATCATCATTAACTGAATGTATATGTGAGGAAGGATATTACCAAGGATTTGAAAGTATTTGTACATTGTGTCCAGAAGGAACCTATCAAGACGAAACTAATCAAACCTCTTGTAAAGAATGCCCAATTGGAACTTCTAATCCTCTTAATGGCTCGAAAACAATAGATGTTTGCTTAGTGTGCGATATTGGAACATATAATGATGAAGTGGCACAAAAAGAATGTAAAAGATGCCCAATGGGAACGTATAATGTAAATACAGGCTCGAAATCAGAAAATGATTGTTCAGTATGCATCAAGGGAACGTATAATGATCAAGTGGGTCAAAGTGTATGCAAAAATTGCACAAAAGGCACTTATAGCAATGAAAGTAACAGTGCAAGTTGTTGGGGGTGCCAGAAGGGAACATATCAAGACGAAATTCATCAAACCTCTTGTAAAGAATGCCCAGCTGGAACTTTTAATGCAAACACAAATTCGGAATCAGAAAATGATTGTAGTGATTGCAATATTGGCAGTCATCAACCTTTAAAAGGCCAAAGTTCATGTGAGTTATGCCAAGAGGGAACATATCAAAACCAAACTGGCCAAGCCAATTGCCCAAATTGTACGATTGGGAGCTATTCACCAAATACAAATATGACATCTTGTGTAGAATGTAACAAAGGTAGCTATGGAGATACAGAAGGAGAAACTAGTTTTGATACTGCATGTAAAAAATGCCCCCTAGGTACCTGGAGCGATCAAACAGGGCTAACGGACGAATCTGAGTGTACTAATTGCACCAAGGGATTTTATAATGCAAAATTTGGATCAACAACAATCGAATCATGTGACCCATGCCCCACAGGAACATATAGCCAAACTGAAGGTTTAAAAGGTATTTATGGATGTAAGACCTGTGAAAGTAATAAAATTTCAAACCAAATTAATTCAACGAGCTGTTCATTGTGCAGTATTGGATACCAACCTTCCGATGCGCAAGACCAATGTGAGCCATGTGGGAAGGGATATTATAAAAAACAACACATTGGATTCAAGTTGCTCTCCTTGCCAAAACGATTATTTTAATAACATCGAAGGAGCAACTTATTGCTTAAAATGTGGGCTCCCAGATATATGCCTGGAGGGAGGTAAATGTGCTGATGGGCGTGACCCAGACACCTTTTGTTCGGATTGCATGGATAACTATTATTTAAGAAATAACCAATGTAAAAAAATGTGGACCAAGTTGGATTTGGATCATTTATTTGATTATCATCGTGCTGTTGATTATCTTGATATATATATTCAGAAACAAAATTGGAAATTTGTTATTATTAAAAAAAAATCCCATTTTTGAAATATATTTGACATTTCTTCAATTATTAGCCACAATTTTAACAATGAGCATCAATTGGCCAGAATATATCAATTCAAATATTATTTCTTCGACTTCAATATTTAATTTTGAAATCTCGACAATAGTTACACCAGAATGCTATAAAAATTTTGATTTTTATTCCAAATATTTAATCATGGTTTTATTTCCAATCTGTTTTATTTTATTAGCTTTGTTAATTTTATTAATTATCAAAATCATTAATCTTGTGTTCTCCTTTCTTGTCAAAAAGGGAAAAATAAAAATCAAAAAACAAAATACAAACATAAATAATATCAAAAAGAAATCACAATCATCATCATCATCATCATCAAATGAAAATGAAATTAAAAAAGAATCGCCCTCCTCATCCTCCTCTTCCTCATCATCATCATCATCTATTGAAACAGAAACCAAAAATAAAATGCCAGTAACAAAAAAAACAACAAAAAAAACAACAACAAAAAATACAAAAGATCCAATAACCAATAATCAACTTATTGATACAAATAAATACATAATTTCAATTTGCAATTTAATTTCAATCATGTTAAGATATTTATTTATTCCAGAAATAATAATTTGTGCAAAACCTTTGCAAACTACTTATCAAAATGGAATAGATAAAAACACTTTAAATTATGCACCAAATATTTCCACTGATGATCAGAAATATCAAAAATATTATCCACTGTTTTTGTTTTTCCTCTATTTCTATTCAATCTCAATTCCAATATTTTTCATCATCATTTTAATTATTAGTAAAAAACACAATTTTTCAAAATATTGGAAAAAACGATTTGGTTGGCTTTGGGAATTTTATAAACCAAACAGATACTGGTGGGAAATCCCAAAAATATTTTTTAAATTATTCATAATTATATTACCAATTTTGATTAGTCTGCAACATAAAAATATTTTATTAATTTCAATATTATCATTGATAACATTAATGACAATCATCATTATCATATTTAAACCCTATCCATTTTTAACACCAATCGATGGAGAAAACCGAAATGTTAAATCAATATGGGAAAAGATAGCACCTGAAGATTTTATTACAATTGGATTGAATTTAATTTTAATTGCAATGGTTACCTCTGGAATTAATGAATTAGATAACATTTTATATTCAATTTTCTATCCAATTGGGATCATAACCACTTTTATTGGGACACGGAAGAATATAAAAGAAATGTGGAATAAAAAAAAACAAATACAGAAATTTAAAAATTCCAAACAAGAAAAAACACAAAACAATATTCATTTAAATAAAAATCAAATTAATTTATCAACAACTTCTTCTTCAAATAACAGTGATAACACTGATCTTGAATTGAATATAATGCCAAGCAATAATAAGAATAATCTTGATGATGAAAACAACAATTTGTTAAAGAAAGAAATAGAAAAATTTGAAAAAGAGAATGAAAAATTAAAAAATAATTTAATTGAAAAAGACAAAATTATTTCCAAATTAAAAAATACAAAAAATTTAAACGATCAAAAAATTGAAAATTCTGATTCTAATTCTGATTCTGATTCTGATTCTGATTCTGATTCTAGTTCAGATTAACATAATTATTCGGATTCAGATTTAAAACAAAAATAAATTTCATCTTTTTGAAAAAAAAAAAACAATATCAACTTCATTTAGAAAGTGTTTCTATTTTCATCAAAATCCCAAAAGTTGACTTTTTTAGAAAAAAAAATCGAAATAAAAACCCTTTACAATACAATATTACCTTGATTTTAATTTTAAAAGATTTTATCAAAAAAAAAATAAGCAAAATCATTTTTTCCAATTTTACACTTATTTAAAGATAAATTTAATATCAAATATTTTAAGTGATGTAGATCAGAAAAAAGAACCTTATTCAAAATAATTTATGCAAAAAAATTTAATCCTTGTTTCAAAATAAAAAGCGTGTGTTTTTTGTTCTAGAAGGCCTAAAGATTAACCGAGCAAATATTATAACTTTAATAAACCAATATCATAGTTAATAAGGGTTTATTAAAGTTATAATATTTAAAATGAAATACTAAAAATGAAGGATCAAATTGGAAAATTTATCTCAAAAAATACAGAGTTATTTTTTGTTAAAATTTTTACTTTCAAAAAAACAAAAAATATAAAAAAATTGAGAATATTACCAAAAATATTTAACTAATTACATTAATAATTTAAATTTTACTAGAAATATCAAAGGGTTTACTTTCAAAATTGATTTAAACTTGGGTCTACTATTGGGTTTTAAATTGGATGATGTATTGGAATAAGAAGAAAAAAAAGCACGGATTATATTTTGAAACAACCATAATAATCGTTATACATGCATTATTTTGATCGCTGTAATTTGTTATTTTTTAATGGTACTTTGAAGAACTTACTCTTCAAAGGATCTCATTCTCTCCAATGGAGTTAATGAAAACATTAAAGTCAAATTTTACCTTTTCATATTTGAGACAAAACTTGGTATAAATTAGACAGAGACAAACCAGATTGTCCATCCTTTCAATGATTATATTTTCTCTTTCATTCCCATTTGCAAGTCAATTCCCAAAAGTATTCAAACATAAAAATCTGAGTGCGCTTGTTGGAGTTCTTAACAATGAATGATTTTTGAAAATTCCTCTTAAAATTTCCTGGCTTGACTGATTGTAAAAAAAAATGTTTTTATTTTTTAATTTCTTCAATTTGTAAATGTATTTTTTCACAATTCCAAAAACCTGTTATTCATAGCCTCTTCTCTCCTTTTTTCAAAGAAAAAAAATAGGAAACGTTTTTAATTTTTTTAAAATGATATTTGATTTCTTAATCAAAAATATTTAAAAAAATATAAAAAATGATGCCATATTTTTCTGATCTACATCATTTAATATTAAAGCTATTTATTTTTTTTTAAACAGAAACATTTTTCTTTGAGAAAATTTAAGTAAATACTTTTTGATAACCACATATAAGAAAGAGATTAGCTCTCTTAAAAGTTTAAGATAGTATTTTAGTTGCTGTGAAAAGATTTTGAGAATTCATTGTATTATTAGGCAAAGTTTGGTAATTTTCTGATCTTCTTATTTCCAATTCTAACAAAGTGAATTAAGATGTATTTTATCAATAATTTTGTCATTAAATCTGTTATTTAAAGTTATTTTACAGTACTTTGAAAATTTTATTTACGACCTTGTTTAATCGATAACACTGAGATTTGCGAATGTCTCAATTTAAAACTCAATTGAACACAAATTTTGGCTCAAGGGACCAAAATATTTGTTCAATAAAAACTAAAAAAAAAGTGCTTGATCATTTGGCGAAAGTTTGGAAAAGGAATAAATTCCATTTCTTTTTTGAAAACAATGTCTATTAACAAACTTTGTTTTTTTCTCTTTTCCAAAAAAAAGCAATATCATTTTTGAAAAAAAAATTTTATTTTCATCTCTTTTTTGATCGAAAAAAGGAGAGAAGAGACCACTTATAAGAGGTTTTTGGAAAGGGGAAAAAAATAAATGATCATTTTTGGAAAAAAAATGAAAAAAAAACATTTTTTTTTACTATGTCAAGTCAAGAAATTTTAGAGGAATGCAAAATACTTCACAGTTAAGATTCAATAGATGCATGAAGATTTTTAAGTTTGATAGTTTTCGAGAATTGGCTGACAAACGGAAAATAAAAGAGGAAATAGATCTCATTGAATGGATGAACGATCTAGTTTATCTCAATAAAATTTAAACCAAGTTTTGTCACCGATGATCAAAATGTAAAATTTAACTTCAATGTTTTCACAAAATACATTGGAGAGAATGAGATCCTTTGAAGAGTAAGTTCTTCAAAGTACCATAAAAAAATAACAAATTAGTTGTTTTCGTTAAATTTATTTGTTTGTTTTTTGTTTTGACGAGTGAGATCCCGAGCTAAAAAATACATAGCATCTCATATTGTTTCATTTGTTCAACAATCGCCTTTTATAATTCTTCGTTTTGATTCACTTCCAGACTCAAAATAATGATATTTTTTTAGTGTAAAGATGATATTAATCGTCGTTCTTCGAACACCTCAATATCATCTTATGTCACTTCGAACAATCTCATTTTTTTCGTTCTTCCAGGACAAACTCAGATTATAACAAAGAGATTGTTTCCAAATCAAAACAATCAACACAGATATTTTTAGTTATTTAAGATTCCTTTGAAAATTTTATTTACAACCTTGTTTAATTGATAACACTGAGATTCGACAATGTCGCAATTTCAAAACAATTGAACAAACAATTTGTTCCAATGAACCAAAATATTAGTTCAATAAAAACTAAAAAAAAAAATATTGATAATTTGGGGAAATGTTGGAAAAAGAATAAATTCCATTTCTTTATTGAAAATAATGTCTACTTAACAAACATTGTTTTTTATCTTTTTAAAAAAAAAGCAATATCATTTTTGAAAAAAAAAATTATATTTGTTCTCTTTTTTCTTTGAAAAAAAGAGAGAAAAGACCATTTATAAGAGGTTTTTGGAAAGGGGAAATTAAAATAAATGATCATTTTTGGAAAAAAAAAAAATACAAACATTTTTTTCTAATATTTCAAGTTAAGAAATTTTAAGAGGAATGTTCAAAATACTTCATAGTTAAGAACACCAATAGAAACAGGCAGATTTTTAAGTTTGATCGATTTGAGAATTGACTCACAAATGGAAAATAAAAGAGGAAATAGATCTCATTGAAAGGGCGGACGATCTAGTTTATCTCTCGAAAATTTAAACCAAGTTTTGTCACCAATGATCAAAATGAAAAATTTAACTTCAATGTTTTTGTTTACTATATTGAAGAAAATGAGATCCTTTGAAGAACAAGTTCTTCAAAGTACCATTAAAAAATACCTCATTAGTTGTTTTGTTTTTATTTGTTAAATTTTTTGTTTTGACGAATTTGATTTGACGAGTTAGTTTCTTCGTTTGAAAAAAATAATATCTGATAATATTGTTTGATTAGTTCAACAATCACCTTTTATAATTCTTGGTTTTGGTTCTCCATCCAAACTCAAAATAATGTGATTTTTTAGTATTAAGGGACTAGTCTCTATTAATTTTTTTTTTGACCAATGACTAAATAAGGAATCCTTATCTTGAAATATGTTTAAAATTGAAAATAGACATGTTTTTTCAATGTTAGAACTTTAAGTTCTTGTTTTTTTAAAATTTTACAATTCTGCCAAAAAAAGTGACTTTTAAAAAATATATTTTGAAAAAAATATCTAAAAAGGATGAGAAATTTTTTGATTAATTTTGGATTTAATTATTTTCTCAAAAATAATATTTATTCTCATTTTTAAAAACGAAAAAATAATAAAAAACTGGTGAATATTTTCTCTTTCACTTCTGTTCATCCAACCTGACTCTATAAAGAACTCAATTTGTTTTATCAATAATTACTTTTTAAAAAAATAGTTCTTATTCTTTTCTTTTAATTTTTGACTCTGACAAAAAATTTTCGGATGGTAATTTGGGAATACTTAAAAAAACTTCAAATTCAACAAAAACAAAAGAGTGTAAACTGAAAAAGTAGATTAATGAAAAAAAAGAATGGTACAAGAAAAGAAAGAAAATCTTTTATTAAGAGTAAAGCATATATTGTATATTTTTTTCGAATCAAACTGTTTTTTCATGCAAATCCAAAAAAAACATTTTCAGGTTTATTTTTCAAACTATTTTTTGTAGGTCTTCCACAAAAATAACAAAGTTTTGCTTTCTTGCTCATATTTTTTTTTATTTTTTGTATTTTTGCAAAAAGTTAAAAAAAAGCAACTATCAAAAAAGTGAAAAAACGGAAAAATTTTTTATTTCTATAAAAACAATAAATAAATTTAATGAATGTCATTTAGCAAGATTTCATTACTATACTAAGAAGTTTTTCACGTTGATTTCAAATCTAAACAATTGAAAAAAAAAATTCTAAATCTTGATTAAATTTACCTAAAAAAATTTAATATAGACTAATCTCTTAAGATGATATTAATCGTTGTTCTTCGAACTCCTCAATATCATCTTATGCCACTTCGAACAATCTCATTTTATTCGTTCTTCCAGGACAAACTCAGATTATAACAATGAGATTGTTTCCAAATCAAAACAATAAACACAGATATTGGTTTCTTTCAAACCAAAACCAAAAACGCTGTTTGATTTTAAACATTTTTTTAAAACAAAGAAGGGGAATTCATTCAATTTCCAACCTTTACAGAAAAATTGATGGACTCTTTTTTTTATATTCTATTGATGAAATAATTCGGATCCTTGAACCAAATTAATTTTCCAATGTCGTAAATCCTTGAGCGCGGTGATTTTTTGGGATTTATAAGATTAACAAGGTTGTAAAAAAATTTGGTTAAAATCTTCTAAAATAACTTTAAATAACATTTTTAAAGTGAAATTTATTTGTAAAATACTTTCAATTTAATTTACTTTTTTGAATTCAAAATAAGATCAGAAAATTTTCCAAATTTTGCCTAATTACTAATGGATTTCCCAAAATCTTATCACAACAACTACAATACTATCTTAAACCTTTTTGTGTAACTACCACTTTCTATTTAGTAGTTGTCTAGAATTATATACTTGAGATTTTCACAATAAAATGTTTGAGTTTTAAAAAAAATATAGCAAAATTATTCTAGCTTTAGAATTATGAGGGTTTTGTATTTTACTTGTTATATATATTTCTGTTTTAAAAAATTTTAATATATTTGAAAAAAAAGTTTTTTAAACAACAAATAAATTTACAGTATATTATTTCTAGACTATTGATGAATTTAGAATTTTTACAGAAAATAACCTATTTAAAAATGTTGAAATACACCTTAAATTGTATAAAAATGATTGAAATATTTTTGGCACACAAAGTTTGGATAAATTAATCTGTTTTTTTTTTAAGTACAGGTTGTATATTAAAAAGCATAAATTAAAAACAACTCCTTTTTTATTGGGGGGGGAAAAATGATTAAATAGTCAACAAAAAAACAAATAAATTAAAGTAAGACTTTTTCTTTTATTTTTTAAATATCTTTTTTTTTATTAAAAAAAATTAACAAATTCTAGAATATGTAATACCATTAAAGTTTCTACACCTCAAAACCAGAAATTAAAATCAATGATTTTAATCAATTAATTTAAAACTTTTGAAAACAACCCAATACTTTTCTTTTATTTTTCTCTTTATTCTGAAAATATAAGATTATCCAAATAAAACTTACTATTCAAGTAGAACTATAATTAGCTTTTCTAAAGACCACATATACGTCTTGAAAAATGGTTCAATAGATGAATAAAAAGTTGAAAAGTAAAATTTCCATGATTTATTTCAATAAAATTCAAAAAAAAAAAAAAAAAAACAACTCATTCTTATAATTGTTAATATTTACCAAGATTATATTTTCGATAATCAAAATATTTCCCGAACACAATTGTAAATAGTAAATGTTGTAAAAAATAGAGTTTATATAATTTTAGAGATAAATAAGGAATTCCATGAATTTATCCAAATTTTTGTATTAGTAAAACCAAACGCCAGTTTTGATTTTTGAACTCAAAGGGATTTCTAATATAAAATAGTTTGGTGAACAACATCACTTTTGTTTGAAATTTTATTTTTTCAAATATTGAAAGTTTGTTTTCTATTTTTTTTTTTTTATTGATGAGGAAGAAGTGTAAATTACACTCTGAGTATCCTTTTACTTCAATTCTCTTTTAGGAATTTAAGTGTAAAATCATAGATTCTACCCTTATTAATTAATGAAAAAAATTTTAAGCTCTCTTGACTTAAAATTATTTCATTAAAATTTAATTCTTAAATTGAAAGTTTGTTGTTTACCAATAGATTTTTTGATTAAAATTATTATTAGACTATTAAGATAATCAGTTATTCTATTTATTATTACCCAAATTTCGATAAATGAATGGAACTCTTTATTTATCCCTAAAATTGTATAAACTCTATTTTTTACAACATTCATATTGACTCTTGCCGACATGTCTGAAAATTTTCACAAAGATTATTTAAAAATAGTCAAGTTACCAAGAATCTTAAAAATAAACCTAAAAAATGAAATTTATTGATTTATTTATAGGGGAAGAATTACTTCCTATTTCTCTGAAACAAGTAAATGAAAAATAATTAATAAATAATTTGGAAAACAAAATTAGAAAAAATGATAAGAAAAGAAGAAAAATTCCAAATATTTAATTGCTAAATGAATTGAAATGTTATATAGATCCTCTATAACCCCATTGGAAAATAATTATTTTTTTTAGTTTTTACAATTATTTTTTCAGTTAAGAATATAAATGATATATATTTTATTTAATCACGAAAAATCACTTCGTCATAATTCCAAAAATTAAATCCTTATCTATTGAAATCATACTCTACCCCCCAAATACTAGTTAGATATCTCCTGTAACAAGATAACCCTTTCTATTAGATTATGAAGCATATTTAAATACAACATCACTACTATTTGAACCACTTTCTATCTTCTTACATTTCTAATTTAAAAAATATTTTTATCACCGCAGAATTTATTGTCTGATCAAAATAAAAATAAAATAAAAAGGAATTTAAAAATAAAAAAAAAGTAAAGTTAAAAAAAAAATAAAAAGAAAAAAATAACATAAAAATTAAATTTTAGAAATATTTTTCAAAATATTTTAAAAATAAATTATATTTGCTACTTTTCAAAAATAGATCAGCTATCTCATTAAGATAATTGTCTAAATCAAATGATTGATCTCCATTCTTCTTCAATTTAGATAATATATCAAAATATTTTTGGTAAATTTCTATGGAAAGTTCATATTTTTGTAATAAATAATATGTATATCCAATCTTTGCTAATATATTTGCAATAGTGGCATTATACTCGGAATCAAAAATTTTTTTGTAAAAACTTAAAGAGTTTTGGAAACAATCTAATGCAGAATAATAATTTTTATCATTAAAAACAATTCTTCCCATTTGTTCAAAATTAGACGCTTTTAATTTGAAATAATTTTTTTTATGATTATTGATATTTTCTAATATCATTAAAGAGTTTTGAAAAGATTCCAAAGCCAAATTTTGGTTTTCAATATTGTTTCCTTTGAATTTATAGTTAAGTCCTAAATAATTATGAATTTCAGCTTCAAAATATATTTTATCCATCAAATTGTTGAGATTGTTTAACACCCTTTGAGCTTTTTTAAAGTTTTTTATTGACAAATCATTCTCTTTTTTTTGAAAATAAATATAGCTAATGTTATATCGAATCTTGAAAATATCTGGATCTCGATCTTTTGGTTTAAATTTTTTTAGTATTTTTAAAGCTATCTTAAAACGTTCTAAAGCTAAATCATATTGCCTCATATCTAGATATTCCATTCCAATATTATTCTGATCTATTGCTATGTTTGGATGATTATCTTGTGTATTATATCTGAGTTGATCACCTTTTAATATTTTGAATAACTCTTGTAAATGACTATTAATTTTATTTGATACAATAAAACCTCTATTCTTATTCTTGTCCATGTCACTGTTTTTATTCTTATTCTTATTCTTGTCAATGTTCTTGTTCAAACCATTGCAGTTTTCTTGGTTTTGGTTATTATAATCATGATTTCCCATCAATGAATTTAATATTAAAATATTGTTATGAATTGTTGAAGTTAGACCATTATTTTGATCATCTTTATAAATCCGGTTTGCAATTGCTAATGCTTTTTGGTAATAATGTCGGGATTGGAAATATTTTCGCTGAAATAAATAAATATTACCAATATCATTCATTAGAATTGCAATATCATGATTATATTCCTTTTCCTCTGGGTATATGGACTGATAAGTCTTGAAACTTTGTAGATATATTTTTAAGGCTTCATCATACTTTTCTTGTCGATAAGAAATCTTCCCAAGACTGAAATAAATTAAAGCAATTTCAGGGTTTTCAGGATTTTCATTGTTTTTTCCATCTGGAAACATTTTTTTAAAGTTCCCCAATGATAATTGTAAATAATATTTGGCCAATTTATAATCGGCAAGATCCAAATGTATTAAACCAATCGAGTGTAATACGTGAGCAATTTGGATGTTATTTCCATTTGGGTAAACTTGTTGGAACAGTTGTAAAGATTGCTCAAAATTTTCCAAAGCTAATTTATAGTTTGCTTTTTCATGATAAATAAAACCAAGATTCTTCAAAGATTCTGCTCTTTCTAAAAGGTTATATAATTGTTTTTTATTTTGATCATCATTCCTCTCATCATTTGATCGTTTAGATCTGTGATCCTTTTTATTCAGTTGCACCGATTCTTTTTTGTTCAAAAGTTTTAATGATTTGTTAGTATATTTTAAAGCCTTTGTAAAATTATTTTTTCGTGTATAAACCAAACCAATATTTTTCAAAGCTGTTAAAATTACCGAGTGGTCTTTCTTTTTAAAAAGTTTTTTCCCAAGATGATATGACTTTTTTAAATATCTCAAAGATAGATCGTATTCAGATTTTTTTCATATAAATTTCACCAATATTATTCAAAATCGTAATGATTTCTTTATGTTTCTCTGTTTGACCCATATTTTCAAATATTCTATAGGATTCTTTAAAATATCCCAAGGCTAATTTAAGGTTTTTGCCTTTGTTGAGATGAATTAAACCGATTTTGTTGAGATTAGCAGCAATTATTGGATGGTTATTTTGTCTGTCTTTATATTTTTCCCTTGCCAATTGTAATGATTGTTCAAAATATTCTAAGGCTAATTTATCTTTTGATTGTTGTAGATAAACTGTTCCAGAATTATGAAGATTGATTATTAAATCATTATTAATTTCTTTATAGTTTGGATTGATTTTTTTATTAATTTTTCTAGCCTTATTTAAATATTTTGTAGATTTCTCAAAATTATATAGATTAATATAAACTGAACCAATAGTTTGATAAACTTGGTATAAATAGTTGTGTCTATTCTTTTCTTTATTGTGAATTTTTGATTTATAATTCTTTTTCATTAATTTAAGCGATTTCTTCAAATATTTTAAAGCTAGATTATATTTTTCTAGTTTGTTAGAAATAATTCCCATATGTAAAAAGTTTATTGCAACAAATGGATGTTTCTTGTTAAATTTATCCTTCCCATAACTTTTTTTAAAAAATATTTTTGATTCATCCAAAAATTTTAAAGCTTGATCATGTTTTTCAAGTCCTAAATACGTCATCCCTATATTATTTAGAAGAATGGATTTTTCTTTATATTCAGAATTTGAAATTTGATATTTGTTAAATAATTTGAGTGATTTTATTAAACAACCATAAGCAAATTTAGTATTAATTTTATTGTTCTTGTGGTTAATCAGACTATTATTTATATTTCGATTCGGTTTATTGTTTTCAATATTCACACCAGAGTAATCCTTTTTATTATTGTTAATATCATTGTTTTTATCTTTGTTGATATTATTCATTTTCTTATTCTTATTCACATTTTTTTTACCATTGACTTGTTTTTTTTCATCAACATTGCCTTCTTTGTCTCTTATTTTGTTGATAAAATTTAAAGATATGATGCAAATAAAAAAAATAATTATTGCCTCTTTCAATTTTTTGTTTTTAAATTTTAAAATATTATTGCATATTTTTAAAGACTTTGACAAGTAATCCAAAGATAACTTAAAGTTGAACTTTTGATGATATATTTCACCAATATTACTATAAATTTTTATTTTGAGAGGATTTTTCATTTTTTTTATATTTTTTTGTAAATTTTTAATGATTTTTTGAAAACAAACCATGGCTAATTTGTGGTAATGTTGAATTGGATTTTGATTTTTATCTTTATCTTTATTTGTATATGTTTTTATTGTATTTAAACAAATACCTCCAATCACATAATATGTTATTAATTTTTTAAACTGTTTTGATTTTTCATAATCACCAATTTCATCGAGCATACTTAGTGCCTTGGAGAAATACTCCAAGGATAAATCAAAATTTAATCTACGTAAATAAATCGCTCCCTTGGCATTTAAAATGTTTACCATATGTAATTTCTTATCTAAAGCATTTATCAGTGAATTTTTAAAGATAGTCATTGATTTATCATAATATTTTAAAGATAACTCGTTATTGATATTATATGTTGAGAAATAAATACCTATTATTAAATTTAAATATTTAACATTATTTAAATTCAAATTTATTATTTCACTATTATTGGGATTGGTTAACAATTCAAGAATATGGTATATATATATTTGATATCTTTTACAATCTATCATATTGTTTGCATCAAAATTGAATTTAGAAATAAAAATTGTAATTAAATTATTAATTATCTTTTTTTGTTCATTGTAACTAAGTGCATCTCTTATTACTAATTGTAACAGTTTATGAATTGAATAACATCCCATCTGATAATCAAGTATATTAATTTTTTTTAAAAGGTTACATAATCTGAGAAGTAAATCCTCATCATTAATTTTAAGAAGTTGCATTAAGAATTCAAAATGAATATTTTTTGGATATAAAAATGAAATATAATTTAATAATTTTATTAATTTCTTTTTATCATCAATTTCAATTTTGGGATCCTTTTTAATGAGATCTAAATTTAAATTTAATGTTGTGAATATTGCATTTTGGTTATTATTATTATTATTGTTATTGTTATTGTTATTGTTATTGTTATTGTTGTTATTATTATTAAAATCAATTTGAAAAATAATTTCTCGACATTTATTAAAATTATCAATATAATCCTTCATGGAAACATTCCCATGATTCATATACCCAGTTGATTGAAATAAAGCTAAAGGAAACCCATCTAATAAATTATGGATTTCTTTTGCATAACCTTTCTCCTTTTCATTAAATATCAATGAATTTTGTTTAGAATCATGAAAATTGATATTTCTAGCTCTTGGTTTTAATTGCTTCTCTAAGTATTGGAATGTTTCATCCAGTGAAAAATTATTAACCTTAATTGGAATAATTTGGATCATTTCCATATCAAGCTCAGATTTTGAAGTGAGTAATATGTCTCCATTAATTTGATTAAAATACATTTCTTTTGGTAGGGTATCAACATTATCAAAAACTATCAATCTTTTGAGCTTTTTGTTCAGGTTATTGAAATTCAAAAAATTAGATAATCTTTTTAATATTTCAATTCCTCCTTCAGTTTTTTTTGCTAAATTTTTTTTGTTGTCACTTTGATTGTATGGCTTTAGATCATTAGACAAATCTTGAAAATCCTGTATTAGTATTGTTTCACTTTCACTGTTAAACCAAAAGATTTGATCATAATCTTCATAATGTCTATAAATATATTCGATACACAAATGTGTTTTCCCAATTCCTGATAACCCTGAAATTAATAAAATTATGGTTTTTCCTCTCATGTCTGTGTTAAAATTTTGTTCAATTTTCTCTAATAATTCAATTCTTTCAACAGGATTTTTATTTCTATTTGGAATTCGCCATTTAATTTGAATAGAAATTCCTTTTTCCTTTTTTTTATTCTTCTTGGTTTTTTTTTTATCTTTATCAAAACTATCAAGATCAAAATTATTTAAATTTTTTTGAACTTTGTTTATACCCTTTAACTCATCAACAATATCATCAATTTTTGGCCTTTCTTCGGGATTCGGAGCTAAACATGATTTGATTAAATCTTTAAATTTTTTTGGTGTGTCCTCTTGAATTCCCTTATCTTTCAGAAACTTTTGAAAAAATTCATTTTTCGAATTAAGAAAAGGAACTTTTCCATTTGTACTCAATTCATAAAAGATAATACCAAGACTGTAAATATCACATTTTTCATTATATTCTGTGATCTTTGGATTTAACCTTTTGGGTGAAATATATGGAGAGGTTCCCATTTTTTGTTTTTTTGTATTTCTTTTTGTATCAGATGTAATAATTTTTGATTTAGCAAAATTAAATATTTTGGCTGTTATTTTGGAATTTTCTTTGTTAATTAGGATTGTTGTTGATCTTGAATTATCTTGGTTACGATCAGTCATAGATTGAGAATGTGTCGTCTTCGTAGTCAAAATATTCAACAAAATATTTTCTGATTTTAAGTCAAGATGTAAAATATTTAACCTGTGCAAAGCTTTTAAACCATAAGCGATATCAAGGGAAAGTTTTATTTTCTGTTTCCATTCAAATGCCTTCTTTTGGCTTTTTATTCCAATCAGATAATCTTTCAAGGATCCGGAATTGCAATACTCCATTACAATATAATAAGGATTTGTGCATATCCCAATGATATTAACGAAAATCAGCCCCCTTAGTCTTGTTAAAATCCTTATTTCATTGATAAAATCTTCAAATTGATTTTCATTTTGAGGGTTAAATTCCTTAATGAGTATTGAATGGTGATCCAATTTTGCACTTGAAAGATTATTGTGTACCAAGATTTTTTCTGTAATGTCTGTTTTCTCAATATTTCGCAAATTTTGCTTGTCTTCAATTAATTTATCTATTTTCTTTTGTTTATATTCTGAAAAAGTTTTGATTTGAATGGTTTTTTCACCTGTTTTCTTTCCATTCTCTTTTTTGTCTTTAACCTTCTTTATTACTTGTACAAGAAAGTCTTCATTTTTGTTTATATGTGTCATATGTATTACTAAAATAATCTTTTGAAAAAAATGTTTTTTCTAGATTCTTTATTGTTAATTATCGAAAAGTGCTTGTTTATATTCTAAACTTCTCTTGTTTACCATTGTGAAAAAAATTTGGGTCATTAAAAAAAATTGGGTCAGTCAAAAATTTGTTTTCGTTTTTTAAATAATAAATATTAGCAAAATGGTTTTTGATCAAAGTAAAATTTTATGAACAAATCTTACATTTAATAAAAACCAAAGTCATTATCAATAATAATTTTCAAATGCAAAATTAAATTGTTGCATTTTAACCTTTTGGAATTACTGTGGAACTCCAAAAATACAAAAATTTATTTTTAATTGCCAACTTTACTAAAAATAAGAGAACTATTTAATAGGAAATATCAAAATCTATTAATTCAATAAGATATTTATCATTGTTAATAAACGTAAATTTATCACAGTTAATCTTAAATATCCTTTTAAACCCAATTGAATCATAAATTCTTCCAAAAAAAGATGTTTTTTCGAAAGAGGTTGTTTTCCACTTATGTTTACAATCAAAACTTCAAAATACCGAAATTTCAAGATTTCAAAAACCATTTAAATTTTAAAAATCCTCATAGATAAACCTTAATTTAAAACTTTTATTAATTTTTGGTCTTCCCAAACAATAATTAACTTGATCTTGTAATGTTTTCTAATAAAAAAAAATTAACATTTTTAGTAAAGTTTACAATTAAAAATAAATTTTTGTTTTTTAGAGTTCCACAGTAATTCCAAAAGGTTAAAATGTAACAATTTAATATTGCATTTGAAAATTATTATTGATAGTGACTTTGGTTTTTCTTAAATGTAAGATTTGTTCATAAAATTTTACTTTGATCAAAAACCATTTTGCTAAAATTTATTATTTAAAAAACGAAAACAAATTTTTGACTGACCCAATTTTTTTTAATGACCCAAATTTTTTTCACAATGGTGAAATGATCAATTCAAAAAATCCAACAGGTTTTTTCAATGGCTATATTTTTGAAAAACAAAAACCTAACAAAGCAATCATTTGACCAATTGAAATTATACATTCAAAAACTAAGAGTTTTATTTTTGATCAAAAAATTTTCGTTTCGTTTTGCAATTTCGGAACAATACTTCATAAATAGTCAAGAATTATCATGGTGATCACTTTATATTATTTTTTTTTTTTTTTTGACGACAATTGAAATTTTTTTGAAAAAAGACCAATTAAAAAAAAATAAAGAGGATAAGTTTAGAATATAAACAATTGTTTTTCAGAGAAGATTAAGGTTAAATATTGAATCAAGAAAAACATTTTTTTCCTAGGAATATTTCAGTAATACATATGACACAAAAAAAAATAAATAAAGGCTTGCAAGAAAAAGTCGGGGGAGAGATAAAAAGAAAAGAACCAGAAAACGAGAAAGAATCAATATTTCAAACACAGATAATACAAATCTTCAACAAAGATGAATCTATTTCAATTTCTACTTTGGAAGAAAATTATCCTAATTATTATTCTTTCGGCAATAAAAAAAAGAAGACAACACTAACACAAAAAGAGAGAAATGAAAAAAAAAAAAAACAGGAAAACAAGAGAGAAAATGGAGATAATATTAGCCCAAAATCAACTTTTTCAAATGGAAAAACAATTATTTTAACAAGACAAAACTTCAACAAAGATGAATCTATTTCAATTTCTACTTTGGAAGAAAATTATCCTAATGATTATTCTTTCTACAATAAAAAAAAGAAGAAAAAAAAACACGAAAGGAGAGAAATGAAAAAAGAAAAAAAACAAGAAAACAAGAGAGAAAATGGAGATAATATAAGCCCAAAATCAACTTTTTTAAAGGATAAAACAATTATTTTAATGAGCCAAAACTTCAACAAAGATGAATCAATTTCAATTTCTAATTTGGAAGAAAGTATTAAAAAAAAAGAAACAAAACATCATGAAGTAGAATTAGAAAAAAAAAAAAATAAAGGAGAAGAAAAAGAACAAGAACAAGGAAAAGATGTAGATGAAAAAAAGCAAAAAGAAAAAATCAAAAATCAAAGCGATAGAAAAAGAACTCAAAATCAAGAAGCCAAAAAACCCAACAAAGAACAAGAAATAGAAATACCAAAAGTAGATCAAAAAAAAACACAAGAAATGGAAACTCAAAAAGAAAAGGAAAATTATACGAATCAAACAGAAAAAAAAAAGGAACAAAAAGTAAAAGAAGAAGATCATAGTAAAGACGAAAACGAACAAAATGAAAAAGAAGATGAATATGAAAATGAAAATGAAAATGAAGAAGCTGATGGTGGTGATCTTGATGTTTCATTTTACTTTAGTACTTTTAAGAATACATTTTCAAACACCTCAAGCTACAACTCAAGAAAGTTCCTATCTTCAACAGAGACAATTACAGTAGATGAGGATGATGATCTATTTGAGAAATATGTTTTTAATTCATACGAATTACCAAAAAAAGGTGATTATTTAGGTGAAGGTACATTTGGAAATGTTTTTAAAACACGTGTACAGAACAACCCTGCTGTTATTAAAATATTGAACATTGAACCAAAAAATAAATCCATAAATTCACAATTTAAGAATGAAGTCTCAATTTTATTTAAATTAAGACACCCAAATTTGGTTAGTATAATAGGTATGTGTTATGATCCTTATTCAATAATAATGGAATATTGCAATTATGGATCACTAAGAGATTATTTTTTGAAAATGGAAACAGAAGAGTCAAAGAAGGAATCAAATTCAAAACAGAAAAAGTCAAAATTGAAATCATTTTTGGAAAAGAAACAGCCAAAAAAGGAATTGAATTGGAAACAGAAAATAAAACTTGCCCTTGATATCACTTATGGTTTAAGAGAATTGCATAGGTTAAATATTTTACATCTTGACTTAAAACCAGGTAATATTTTATTACATATCGAGTCCACTAAAGAAATCCAATCTCAATGTACGACTGATCCCAACCAAGATAATTCAAGATTTACAGAAAAGATAATTAAGGAAGAAAATTCCACAATAACAGCCAAAATATGTGATTTTGGGGTATCAAAATTTATTACATCTAATCCAAATGGAAATACAAAAAAACAAAAAATCGGAACTCATCGGTATATGTCACCGGAAATGTTAAATCCAAAGATCACAGAATATAATAAAAAATGTGATATTTACAGTCTTGGTATTATCTTTTATGAATTGAGTACAAATGGGAAAGTTCCTTTTCAGGAGATAAAAGACAAAGAAGTATTTGAGAGGAAAATCCGAAAGGGGGAAAGAGATAAAATTCCAGAGGACACGCCAAAAAAATTTGAGGAATTAATCAAATTATGTTGGAATCCGAATCCCGAAAAAAGACCGAAAATTAATAAAATAACTTATTTCTTAAAACAATGTTTAGAAAAGTTAGATATTGAGAAAGATACCAACCAAAATGATTCTGAAGAGGAGAAATATAAAAATCTAACCAAGAAAAAGAGAAAAAAAGAAGTGGGAAAATCTTATGAATTTAAATGGGGAATTCCAAATAGAAATAAAAATCCTGTTGAAAGAATTGAATTATTAGAGAAAATTGAACAATATTTTAACACAGAAATGAGAGGAAAAACCATAATTTTATTAATTTCAGGGTTATCAGGAATTGGGAAAACACATTTGTGTATTGAATATATTGATAGACATTCTAAATATTATGATCAAATCTTTTGGTTTAACAGTGAAAGTGAAGAAAAACTAATACAGGATTTTCAAAATTTATCTAATGATCTAAATCCATACAATCAAAGTGACAACAAAAAAAATTTAGCAAAAAAAACTGAAGGAGGAATTGAAATATTAAAAAGATTATCTAATTTTTTGAATTATCAAACAAATAATGTTTCAAAGCTCAAAAGATTGATAGTTTTTGATAATGTTGATACCCTACTAAAAAAAATGTATTTTAATCAAATTAATGGAGACATATTACTCACTTCACAATCTGAGCTTGATATGGAAATGATCCAAATTATTCCAATTAAGGTTAATAATTTTTCAATCAAAGAAACCGCGCAATATTTTGAAAAAAACGCATTTGAAGAGACTCATAAAAAAATGAATGGGAGGGAACGAAAAAAATTTGAAAAATATAATAAATTATTTCATCAATTATTAGGTGGATTTCTTCCTGCATTAAAAAAAGTAATTATACCAGTCCATAATGAAAAATTTTCTTTAAAAACTCAATTTTATCACTTTGATCAAATAATAAAGAATAATGAAAAGTTTTTTAAAGAATATAAAAAAAATCATAATACAAACAACACTAAACAGTTGGTCGAAGATAATAGTAATGTCACAGAACTATTAAAAAAATGGATTGAAATAAGAAAAGAAATAAAATTAAAAAAATCTAAAGAAATTGAATTTTAATATCTATGTATATGTGTGTGTGTGTGTGTGTGTTTACCTTTTCTCTATTCTTTTCAATATTTTTTTTAATAAAATAAATAAATAAGAAATTTGAACAATAAGATCGTTTTAATATTCATAAATATATTTTTTTTTGTTTTTCCGAGATATAAAAAATTATAAATATGTAAAAAAAATCCAGTCCTATTTGAAAAAAAAAAATTAACTGAAAATTCTGTTCAAAAGTATCTTAAAGTATGAATGGTTTAACAGCAAAATAGCCAATCTAATAAATATCCCAAGTTAAAATTTGAGATATTGAGTCTACATTCTTGTTAGAATTACTTTTTAAACCATTTAAAATTTTAAAATGTGAAAAATGTTCTCATTTTTGTTCATATCCCTGAGAACATGACTGAAAATGAAAATCCACTTTTGATTTTAAATTTTGAAATAAAAAATTTTTTCATACTTTGAAATATTTGGAAGAATTTGAATTTGAGAGAGGTGTTTGATTATAATAAATTTTCATGAAATTATGAAAACCATTTTGTAAAAAAATAAATCCTCTAAGGTTCCCAATAGAAATTTAAAATTTTTAAAAAAATTATTAAAAGAAAGAGATAAAGTAAATAAAACTCTTATTTCAAAATTTCAAATCAAAATAATTCATATAAAGATGATTCCTTATAAATTTAAAATTTATCTAAAGGGAAAATGGCAATAAATTTGATTTTCAATTTTCAGTAATGTTATCAATTAATTTTACAAATTTTGGATTTTTTTGGTTTCTGAATTCACCAAAGAGTTAAAATTAATGGATCCAGAATATTTAAAAAATACCCCAATTGGAACGGTTATAAGTCTCTGGGTAATTAGGTTATTTGTCTGTAAAATGGGAGTATATTTTTGATATTTTACTAATATTTACAATTGATCAGAAAAATGAAATTACCGGGTTTCAGAAATTTCCAGGTTTTAGATTTGACAATAACATTTAAAATTTATCAAAAATCATCTGAGAAAAAAAATTATAAAATTTAGAAGGATCTATATCTACGCCGTTATTTGTACCAAGTTGAGAAAATATGCAATCTATTTTTCTTGGGGGGGTGATATTGATATTGCCCAGAAAGAAAGATTTTTTTGTTTGTTGTCGAAACAATGGGTCAAATTGTGTGAGTTATTATTTGTTGAAATAGTGTGGATCTTCTAGGAAAAAAAAATAAAAAAAAATCGTTTCTAGTTTTAGATTCTTTTTAGATCTTTAAAGCTAGACTAATATTTGTATTACAGTCAGTTTCACTTTTAAGGAACAAACTTTCAATGAAATTTAAGACACAAAAAAATTCCAAATTAAGGTACAAAATTTGGAATTTTTTTTTGTTACAAATTATTTTACTAGAATTTGAGATTTTTGTGCCTTAATTTGAGATTTTTTTTGTGCCTTAAATTTCGTTGAAAGTTTGTGCCGTAAAAGTGAAACTGACTGTATTTAAAACTGTTTTAAAATACTTAACTCTCAACTCAAAAAGTAATTTTTTCAAAATTTCAACATTTTTAAAAAGTTATTTTCTTCGCCCTCTTTAAACTCTCAAATTAGCTAACACTCATTAATAACAACACATTTTAAAATTTATTGTTTTAAAGAAAAATATATTTGGTAAATTAAGATCTCGAGAAAAGTCACATTTCTTCTATTCCCCTACCTATTCTGTTTTAAATATTAAGATACCATTTCCACGAACTGAGCTATTTGTTTCTCAAAAAAAAAAAAGAAAACAAAAAAAAAGAAAAGAGAAAAATCCAATAATACTCATAATCAGTAGAGTATTATTAAATAAAGATCTTTTTTTCGAGAAATAACCAATATAAATATGACTCGAAAAAATATTATTTTTTATTATTTTTTTTTAGCTTAGGTTTCAAAAAAATAATAACGACATTATTTAGATAACTTGAAAATTTTTTTTCAATCTTGAAAAATTCTTCTTGATACTTTGAATTTTATTATTTTTCAATCGAAATTATATATACAGTCAGTTCCACTTTTAAGGAACAAACTAGCAACGAAATTTAAGGCACAAAAAAAATCTCTAATTAAGGCACAAAATTCATATTCTAGTAAAAAAAATTGTAAAAAAAAAATCTCAAATTTTGTGCCTTAATTTGAGATTTTTGTGCCTTAAATTTCGTTGCTAGTTTGTTCCTTAAAAGTGAAACAGACTGTATATATAAGTTTTTCTACATATCAAGAACTTAATAATATTAACATTTAAACACATCATACTTGACTGAAATTTTTTGGGGCCCTTTGCGTCACAACATTACCTAAAATACTTTATACAAATAATTTATTCCATAAAAAAATATACTGGCATTACATAGAGAATTTGAATTAGAATTTGATAACCAATCAATAGAAAGACATATATTTTATTTTAAATAATTAATATATAAACTATTTTTCAGTCAAAGGGGCCCAGTTGTAAAGGGTACAATACATGTGTTTAAAGTGCTTGTATAGATATTAGAATTAAAAAATTCTTTCGGAAATGTTCAAAATTGAAATCATTTTTTCACATTTTTCCACATTTTTGTTTTTTTTTTCGATTTTTTTTTTAAAACCTCATTCATTTTCAAAAAATTTTTTATTGCAAGATCAATAGTCACTTGGTATAAATGTGTTATTCTAATGTTATTGAAACCATGTAAAGATTGTTGAGAAATGATATGATTTCTATTGCAATTCTATTCGATCTTTGATCTTGATATTTGTTTAATAAATGTGAAAAATTTTCACTTCTTTTTCATTTCCTTTTTCAAATAGAGACCCCAGATACCAACAAAATTCGTTTGGGGGGGCTTAATTTCTAAAAGAAAAGTATGGAAAATGAAGTGAAAAATGTTTCATATTTATTATTCAAATACCAGTAGATATTCAAATCGGACGTTATTATTTTTCTCAATAGGGCAATAAGAATTTAGGTGTTGAAATTTTTAAGAAAATTTATTGATTAATTAGTTTTCTTTCAGGTATATATCAACAATTCGTTGATGTGTATTATTCTGTTTATTTCTTATTTGTTATTCAAAGGTCAATTATATAAAATAATTGATATTTGAAAAAAACATTGGGCCCTTTGAC
This sequence comes from Anaeramoeba flamelloides, assembly GCA_027625915.1. Lineage (NCBI taxonomy): Eukaryota > Anaeramoebidae > Anaeramoeba > Anaeramoeba flamelloides. Next base: position 3,376,707 of record JANTQA010000060.1, on the reverse strand, counting down.
TGAAACAGAGTTTGTAGATACAATATAAATTAGATTTTTTAAAAAAATAATATTTTTTTTCAAATTTAAATCATTTTTCAATAGTTCCGGTAAATTTAATAATTTGATTTTTTTTTTAATTTATAACTATTTTTTAGATTTTTGGCTTATTATAGTCTTAGCATAAAATAAACAATAATTTTGAATAATAGTGCATAGATAAAAAAATTATTATACAAGATTTAAATTAATTTAGATTGAAAATTCAAATTTTTACTAATAATAGAATTCAAAAAAAAAAAAAAATTCTTGGTTTCCAAGATTATTATATTACCTTTGTATACTATTTATAAGTTATTATTTATTTTTTTAAAATTTTTTTTGTTTAATTTTTTCAATTATTTTGTTTTGTTTAAATTTAGGTTTTTTGAAAAAGAAGCATATTGAATTTTTAATTTTGGGCTGAGGAAATAAATTTTAAATTTTTATCTTAATTTATATTTATTAAAATTTTATATTAAAAATAAAATGAAATTTTCTAATTATTGTTATTTATTTTTTCTAATTTTTTTTATGATTAAAATTAGCAATATTATTTGAAAATTTTTATTAATAAATCAATGAATTAAGATTTGAATTACTATTATTGTAATAAAATTTCTGAGTTAAAAAATTAAAAAACAAATACAGTCATTTTCACTTTTAAGGCACAAACTTTCAACATAATTTAAGACACAAAAAAAATCTCAAATTAAGGCACAAAATTTGGAATTTTTTTTTACAATTTATTTTTACTAGAATTTGAATTTTGTGCTTTAATTTGAGATTTTTTTTGTGCCTTAAATTATGTTGAAAGTTTGTGCCTTTAAAAGTGAAACTGACTGTAACAAAAATTTAAGAAATTGGAAAAATGAATATTATTTTTTTTATTCCAACCAAAAAAAAAAAAAAAATTAATAACATAAAAACTTTATCTTTTAACTATTATGACTTTTTGTTCTAATTAAAATATGAATTGAACTGAAATAAGAAAATAAATATATTAGTACATCAATATCATTTTAAACTTTTATTTTGGACTTAATGGATTTAGGTCAAATTCGATTCATAAGGGATATATCTTGATATAAATATGAATCTGTAACACAAATTCAGTGATGATTTATAAAAGAGTTTCTATTATAATCTTCATATTTTTTTTTATATTTGGTAATCCTAAAAAGGGTCTTGCGAAGGGAATTATAAAAAACAAATAATGTTTTCTATTTGACTATTTGTTTGATTATTTAATTATTAGAATTGTATCTGTTTTTAAGGTATTTTCTAATCATTTTTTCAAAAATTTGACGATTATTTTTAGGAAAAACAAAATGAAATTTTTTTTAATAAAAAAAATTACAAAATATGATTTATTTAATTTGATATTTTCATTTTTTAACCACTATTAACATTAATCAAGATTTTTTAAAAAAAAAAATTATTTTTTTCGCTTTTACTCTTTAAATCTTGTCTTTTCAAAAAAAATAACTTTTTCAGAAAAATAATTAATATTTTTTAACAAAAAGTATATATATTAGAGTCAACTTCAAATTTAAGGCACAAACTTCAACCAAAGTTAAGGGGTAAAAGATCATTTCAAATAAAGACACAAAATTTGGAATTTTTTATACAAATTATTTTTCTCGAATCTGAATTTTGTGCCTTAATTTGGAATTTTTATTGTGCCTTAAAGTTGGTACTGGCTGTGTAAGGTTTTTACAAAAACTTGCGAATTTTATTTATATTTCTTATACAATCGTTTTTCATTTGTGTATCTATTCGTTAATTGACAATTTCAAATTAAAGTGAAATATTAATTGTAATTGAATCAAACGCAGTTGTATTTATATCAAAATATATTCACCAAAACAGTACCCAAAAAAAAAAAAAAAAAAAAACATTTACATTTTCTTGTGTTTATGTTTATAAAATTTTTTTTTTGCAATTATAATTAAAAGGATAGTTATAAAAACACAAATTGTTTATATCAAAAATAGTTGAATACAAATAGACTCAATATTGTGAGATTTACTTTCACAATTATTAATTTTTTTATTATTTGGATTTGAAATAGTAAAACTTTTATAAGTAGAGCATCGTTCCGCTTTTTTAAAAGGATAACCAAGATCCAATTCAATTATTATTATTATTAGTTGTTTCTAAATATTAAACAATCGTGAAGAGTGTATATAAAAAAATAATAAACTTTGTATCTTTTCTTTTCAGATAACTAACTTAAAACTCAAAAAATCTATTCAGATAAATATAATCATGAAAATTTTTTTAAAAATTAGTTCAAACGCTTAAAAAAAACCTTTTTTTTTTTGTATTTTATGAGATTTTAATATCTTCCATTAGTCCATATTTTTAAAAAAAGTAAAAAAAATCTTGATGTAGATTCATATTGAAAAAAAGATACAATACATCAAAATATTGGAAGACAAGATTCCTAATTGTGAAAAACAGGAAAATTAATATGTAATTACAAATATTTTAATTCTAATCCTTTTAATAAATTACTAAATTGTTTATGAACCTATTAATAAACCTATTAATAAACCTACCTAAATTTCATTAAAACGGTATATCTATCTAAATACTCTTTTAATTGTATGATAACAAAAGTATATCTACTTATTTAGAAAAAAAAAAAATAGATTTTTAGAGAGGTTTTCTATGAATTTAGAAAAGAGTATTTTTATTATTGTTTTTCGATTGATTAAATGTTGGTTTGGGCAGATATAATTTCAATTACTAGTTCTTCTATCCAGTGATTATTTTGTAATTTTAAAAGTTTGATTATTAAATGAATGCAATTATATAGCAATAACATAACTATTTCCTGAATAGTAACAATTAAAGAGCGAGTCGATGATTATTTTCATTTGGGTTATTATTCTCCAATATGATACATTTAACTTTTAAGATCAATTTCTCTAAATCATTGGAAGGGAATCTTTTAACTCGGCAAACTAGATTTTTTTATTCAACTCCTTTTCATAAGTTTTTGATTTCAATTTGAAGAAGAAAAAAAAAAATACGTGAATAAAAAATGCTCTCTAATCAAGAAATCATTTTTTCCTTATGAAAAAAAACTGGTATTAACTTAAAGTGTGTATTATTGATTACCCATCATGTCAAAATTTCACTAATTTTTTCAACAACAATCATCTTTTTAAAAATGGTCATTTGAATTTCGATACAAAAATCCAATATTATAAAACAGTTAAAATATGAGAAGAATAACATAAGGTATTTATCAACTTTGGAGTCTGAATATTATTACGGTCGGTTTCAAATTTAAGGAACAAACTTACAACGAAATTTAAGGCACAAAAAAATCATAAATTAAAGTACAAAATTTAGAATTATTTTTTTTACAAGTTATTTTACTAGAATTTGAATGTTGTACCTTAATTTGAGATTTTTTTTGTTCCATAAATTTCGTTGAAGTTTGTACCTTAAAAGTGGAACAGACTGTAATTCAAATTTTACATTTGTGGTGAAATTAATATAAGTTACTAAAAAATTTGATTTTAGAAAAAAATTAAAAAAATTAACCAATAGATTCTTTTAGCAAACAATTTCTCTATAATTAGAAATATATTAATGTAAAAAAAAGCTTGTGAAAAAGTAAACAAAAATTACTAGTCTTTGTGTTTTTAGGTTGAATGATTTTTTATTTACTATTTGATATTAAAAAAAAATATAAAAATAGTTACTTTTTCAAAGATCTAAATCTTTATTATTAATTACCAGGGACAATATTATTTCGGTTTCTATTTTTTGATTTTGAAAAGGAATTAAAAAACATTTCTCAAAATTAAAATTTTTTAAAAGTGTTTTAGTAAAAAAATTCAATAATTTATTGTTCAATAATATGTATTATAGATTTCCTAGAGACATCTGAGCTGTGTAACACTGATATAAAATTGACCCAATTAGTCAGCACACTCTGATTTTCGACCAATATATGATCAGGCTAATATATTAAAACTTTTAAAAACAGGTCGTATGTTTAAAAAGAAAATTTTATTTGAGTACCGTTTAATCTTTTAAAAAAAAAAAGAAGATAGATTTCCCGAAAATATTTTTTATGAAAAAATCTCACAAATCACTCTATTGGGGGAAAATGAAACTTTCACTATAAAAAAAACAAAAAATATACTCTTTATCAAATATTATAAGTGTATTTTTCTAATATCAAAATTTTATCTCATTTTTCCAATAAGAAAAAGAAAACAATCACTCAAAACACTATTTCAAATTTATTTTGAAAAGTTCTTTATTTTTTCCTTACCTAATTCAAAGGAGTTTATTTGGAAACTGAAATAAAAACTTTCATTGATTAATCTAACAATAACATTTAAACAAAAACCCATATATTAATTACGGATAAAAACTAAAAATGTTTTGCTACTTTTTTGTTCAATTTTCTATTTTTGAAAATATTTTAATAAGCTTTGAAGAAAGAATTGTATTGATCTAAAGACAAAAAAAAACTTTTAAATTAGTCGACATCTAAGACTTCTATTGGAAAAAATATATTTGATAATTTGGATTGCAAGAGATCAAAAAATTAAAATTAAAATAAAAAGTCTAACGGTTTTGGAAAAAAAGTGAAACAGTTAAAAAAGTGCAACACTGTTTTTAATTGGGAACATTTCTGAAAACAAAAAGTTGAATCAATAAAAAGAAGAAACCAATTAACTTCAAATAATAACCCATTATATTATTTTCAATCAATCCAACAAATACAATTTCAATCTTCTTTCTTATCGAAATTGTTCATGTAATTTTGGAGATCGCAAAAATAGTCAATTTTTTGAACAAATTTTTAATAATTAATTAATCAAAGAAAAGCCCATGATAAAAGATAGTATCAAAAAAACTGTTATTATGGCGAATACTTCATTTTGTCTTTATTTAATAATTTATTCTTTTTTTCATTGATCTTACTTTGAATTTTCAGTAATTTTCTCAATTAAAAACTGTGTTGATCTTTTTTTCCTGTTTCACTTTTTTTCCACAATGGTTATACTTTGTATTTGAATTATAAGGTACTTTAAAGATCATATCTTTGTTGAGTGAATAAGTTACAATTACTTCTAAAGCCAACTCATTTCGATTGGTGAAACTTTTTAAGAGTTGGTATTTAAAACCCCAATTTAAGTAAAAAAATCTCAAATACCCAAAAAACAAAAAAGTTTTTAATTTACCTTTGAAAAATTTTTTTTCAAATTTAAAATTGTCAAAGTGTACTCCATATTTTTTTCCCAAATAACTTCTGAAATTCTCCGAATATGTTCAAAGTGAACACTTTTGTGTGATTTTGATCACTCTTTCTGAACAATCATGTTCATCTGAAAATGGTCAACCCATTTCTTTGAAATCTCTATTTGAAAAAGAAAATGAAAACTGAAATGAAATTTATTTTGTTTATATGATTCAAATACCAGTAAATTGGTTTTTCTATAATGTACCTATTTGATTCGAATTATTAACTTTTACAATTACTTTCTGCAAAATCCCTTACAATTAAATCTGCAACAAGATCGATGATAGACAAAATAATGGATTTAGTAAAGATAACCATATCTATAGATAAAAAAAAAAAAAAAAATAGAAGAGTGTGGATAAGGTTGAGAATGAGAACTCATCAGAAATATAAATTTATTTTTTACAACCTCTCAAAACAAAGTTGGGGTTGTGGTTTTTTAATTTTTATACATTTCGGAATCTTTTATTTTTGAAAAATGATGAAAATTTTTCTTCTTTTGTTTAAAAAAAGAAAAATTTTTTGAAAAAAAGATGTAGTATCACTTTTTGATCTCACTGTGCGTTGTTTCTGGATTTATAACAAAAACAAAAGTTAAAAACACAAAAAAAAAAAAAAGTGTTACCCAAATAAAAAATGATTTAAAGTAAAGATGTTGTTTCGGGAGATTTCAAAGCAAGACTAATGTCCACTAATTGATCTGTTTTATATAGCCTGTATTTGATAAAGATCTTTTTGAACATTTGGAACGAGCCCATAACAATTAATGATGAAATAATGAGACTGACGATGTCGTCTGTTATGCCAGGCTCAACTTTGAAGTACATGATCAAAATTGATTCAACCAAGGTTGAAAAGGAGCGTAACAGATCGGAAAGTACATGGAAAAGTGACGAATTCATATTGAGCTTTGTGATTTGATCATTTTTATTTTTCCTTTTGTTACGGTAGAAATTGAAGATACAGGTGAGATCGATGGCGAGCCCTATTATCGAGAAAATCAGTACAATTTTCCCGTCAACTTCCCTGTCGTGGTTTTGATCAACAATATTTTTAACACTTTCAATGAGTACCCAAATGGTGATCGCAAAGAGAATCAGGATGCTGAGGAAGGCTGCGATTATTTTTACCAGCAGCTTCTTTTTTTTGCTTGTTCTTTTGCCTTTTTCTGACAGAATTGTAATGAGGTACGACATCGTGTCAACAGCCATTAGTGAAGAGTCCTCTAAGAGTGCGTTTGAATTGGAAACAAAGGACGCAATGAATTGGGCTACGGTGATCAATAAAAACAAGGTGAACATCAGCAATAAGGTACATATATTTGAACTCATTTTTTTAACAGGTGGGGTAGTTTTCTCTTCCAGATCCTGGGAATTATTCTTATACATTCGATAAAGTTTTTGGTTTTGTTAATCAAAAAGAATATTTAATACTAAAGCTTGACAGAAATAAGTGTGTGGAAAAAATTAGAGTTTTGTTTTTCAGGTTTTTGATTCACTTTTTGTGAAAGCAAATTGAATTTTCAAAAGTTGGATTGAATATCAGAAAAAAAAATGTCTAAAGCCATAAAACAAAAACTTAAATACACAAGTGTTTCTTATTCTCAGTTATCCCAAGGGCTAGTGTAGGTATGGTTAATTAATGTAAAATCAAGTACTCTGAAAATAATCTTGATTAGAAGGAAATTTTTTTTGTTAATTTTGGTAATTTTTCGAATTTTCATATTTCATTAAATGATTAGAAATGGAGAACAATTTTAATGACCTTTACCAAAATTGGTCTTTAAGAAATTACTTTATTTGGTGGAAAAGTAAAAGAAAAAATAACCTATTGCATTCAAAATACTTAATTATGATTTGGAAACAAGTCATTTTCGGATTGGATGACAGTCAAAATTTACATTGCAGGTATATTGTAGTTGGGAAACCTCTTTGAATCAAGTATTGGAGCATTCTACAAAAAAAATATCGATGTCATACTTTGAGAAAAACTAAAGGATAAAAGTTGTATAAATCGCACATTAACTCAAGAAGTTTGGGAATTGTTTTTCAAAAGTTTAGTTTGGGGCCTTAAACAACATAGCATTGCCTTTTGCCATTTCTAAAAGACAAAATTTTGTCATATTACGTTTTTTATAGTCATTTGAAATTCCTTTTATGGAGGGTTGTGTTCCATCAAATTTACATCATAAAAAAAGTACATACAACTCAATAGACAAACTCAAATCAGATCCTACGATTACAAAAACCTTTTAGGTAATGAAACATCATGTAAATAAAGTGTAAAATTTTTCTCCTGCTTTAATAAATAAAGACTTGTTAACTTTTAGGATACAATATTTCTAAAGAGTAAGAGCCAGAAAAAATTCTATGTGTAACTGTGATTTTTTGATTACATTACTGGTATTTGAATTCTAAATGGGAAAGAATTTTCACTTCCTTTTCCATATTTTTTTTTTATAAATATAGTTCTCAAAGAAATTAGGTTACAATTTGAGGTTCTCGATCTATATTCTCTTAAAAAAGAGAAATTAAAAATGAAGTGAAAAAAAATCCCATTTATTATTCAAATACCAGTATAACTTTTAGTCAAAAATTCAACCGTTGACTAAAACCTCTTTATTAATTAATTCATAACTTAAAAATAATGCATAAATTAGCTTTTTCGAAAAAGATTGATCGAATTTCACCGACAACCCAACTACTAATTCTAAAATTTGTTGCTATTTTCATACTGAAGTTTCTTTTTTGTTTTTGTTTGAGGAATGTTGAGAAGCCAAAATTTTGATAAAAGTTTTTATGAAAACATGGGTTTTAAAGGAGAGAAGGCTAAATTAAAATATTGTGTTATGTAAATATCAACTAACTCTGAGAATTCATATCTTGTTGTAGACAATAATTTTGATAAAAAAAATAAGGGTAGAAAGTGTTTTGAGTACCAATTGAAAAAGTAATGGAAAAAAACTTTTTAAAAAAAATTGCCAAATTTTCAATAAAGACTTTATGAATGTTCGTGTTTGATTTGAGACATTTTAGAAAAAAAAAAATTGAAATTTGAACTATTTTGGAAAAATTGTAAAAAAATTTGGGGTGGATCTTTAATTATAATTTCATCTAAAGAGTAGGATTTTTAAACAATAAGTCATTTCATTTTTAATTTTCACATTTTGTTTTAAAAAAAGGGCATTTTCAATTATTGAATTTTATTATTAACAAATAAAAAAAATTCAATTTTGAAATTAAAATAAAAGCTGTGCCAAATATAATTTATTATAAAAATAAGAGAGGGTAAAGTCTCAAAGACCAAAAAAATTTACACTTTTTTATTTTTTCGTTCAAAGTAAATATTTAAAAGTTAATTATATTTCGACAACTTTTGTGAATAAAGTATCTTCCTACTTAGTTTGATATTATATCAAAGATAGATCATGAGATTATATTTCAGAATTGTAAAACTCAAAAGTGGTTGTTAATATTTTTAATTCAGTAATCTGTCGATAATTCACATTTTGAGAACAAATGAGAAAAAAAAAAAAATAACTACAAACAGATAATTGAAAAGGTGATGTTCTTAGAAACTCCAAATCACAGAAATCATCCAACCTATACAATTAAAAAATACCCGAATCATTTTTAATATTTCAAATTTTCAAATGGGAGTAGAAGTTTGAAGTCAAAAAGTCAAAAAACACTTTTCATAATCGAGAAACTAACATTAACAATTTTTTTTGATCTATAAAAAAATATATTTCCAATAATTTTAAGAGAAAAGTTTAAATAAAAAAAAAAGTTCAAAAAAAAAGTAAATTGATGTGTTATCACATCTTTTCAATTTTTTTTTAAACTGGTAAATAATCTCAATTTCCACCACAAATTTATATTTGAAAATAATTTTTTTTTAATAAATAAATTTTGAATTATAAAAAGTAATAATCCCTTTTTCTTTTTGGTTTGCCTGATTCTTGCATATTTATTTTTTAAATTAGGTTTTCCCACTTAAAGTTTAATTGATCCCAAAATTAAAGTCACCATTCTATACGCATTTACAGTACCTCCAATACTACTTGTTTTTAAAACTGTTTGTGTTTTTGAAAAAAATAAATATTGTTTTTTCAAATTTGAAAAAGAAATGTATTTTTCTAATTTTCTAAGACAGTCAAGTTCAATAAATTATTGTTTTTGAAATAAAGATTTGATAATAAATTGTGTAACAAAATATTAGTTTTTTTGTTAAAGTATAAGAATTGTAAAGTTTAAATTGATATTTGAATTTTAGCAGGTGATAAAATTTTCATTTTTTTGGTTTATTTTCTTGTTAAAATTAGTCCACCCATTCAGACAAAAAAGTTAAACAAGATTTTAATAAGGAAACATTAATAAAGTCTGAAAATGAAAAGTAAGACCAATTAGTAAAAGCAAAAACCAATGATTAACAACAATATGGAGTCTTAAAAACCGAACAGTTGAGAGATACTATCTTTTCCTAAGTTTTCCATTTTCCAAAAGATTAGTTTTATTGTAAAGTTCTCAAATAGTTTACTACTTATCAGTTGAAAAAACCCCAAGAACTTTACAAATCCAATTAGTAATGATTATAATCTGATTTTAATTCAGGCATTATCACGAACTGTGAGTTAAAAATTCAAATATACTCAGTTCCGCTTTTAAAACACAAATTTTCAAAGTAGTATGAGGTAGAAAAAATCTAACATTAAAGTACTACATTTTTTGAAATTATTTTACTAGAAGTTGAATTTTGTGCCTTAATTTGAGATTGTTTTTTGTGCCTTAAATTTCATTGAAGATTGAGTCTTACAAGTAGAACTAACTGTATTACTATTTGATTTGAACAGTATTCTGAATTCCCTGACACCCCATTCAAAATATGTTAAAGAAACCCTTTTATTTATGAAATCATCAAAGCAACACATTGTAAACTCGATTTCAAAATCATTGACCCATTAAAAATCAAATTTTGAAAATAAATATTTTTATAAATTGGATTTTTTATATTAATATACAAAAATTACTATTTTAATATTCGGTTCTATACACTAGAAATATTTTTTTTCTTCTAAAAATAAAATGTAAAAAATTAAACGAAAAATAAAAGTATTGAAACATTAATTATGAAATAAAGTTTATCCGATTATAAAAATATAGATAAATAATTTTTTTTGTTACCTTGATAATAATATAATCGATTTATTATTTAAAAGTTAATTTTATTCTTCTTTTAATTGGTTTTACTCTTCATTTAATGTAATTTTAACTCTTTAAAAACCGGGTTTTAAGTATTTTCTACTACTTGGTCGTTTTTTTCCCAAAGAGAAAACAAAATTTGAAAATATTTTTGAAATAAAAACCAAATTTCAATACTTTTGATATAATTTTCAATTACAATTTTTAAACTAGATTAAGATTATATAATTCTTATCTTAGTATAAATTTTGTCAAATAGTCAATTAAAGAATAGTAAACCTCAAAAAAATATCACTTTATTCAATTTATTCGAAAAGAAACTCAAATTTTAAAACTCTTATATGATTAAAACAGTTACAATAATATAGTGACTCAACTTTCCTGAAATTGGGAAATAATTTACATTTTTCAAGTATTTTTTTGAAAACTTTAAAGTTTATTTTTTTCTTAATTTCTTTTCATTTTCCTTTCAGTACTCAATAGTTTATTGCTGATGACTAATTATTTTTTTAAAATGATTAAAACTCAGTCTTTTGTTTTTTCTATTACAGTCAGTTCCACTTTTAAGGCACAAACTTTCAACGAAATTCAAGTCACAAAAAAAATCTCAAATTAAGGTACAAAATTCAGATTCTAATAAAATAAATTGTAAAAAAAAAATTACAAATTTTGTGCCTTAATTTGAGATTTTTTTTTGTCCCTTAAATTTCATGAAAGGTTTTTTTATTAAAAGTGGAACTGACTGTAAATAGAAAAAAGAAAAAAAAAAAGAAAAGAAATCCAACCCATAGTTATTAAATAACTCTTTTAGGAATTTCAATATTTCACAAATATATATTGTTCTCTTATTTTCACTCTAAAATTCTTATGACTGTTATTATTTTTTTTATTTAAGGTTCAGTTCCACTTTTAAGAAAAAAACCTTTCATGAAATTTAAGGCACAAAAAAAATCTCAAATTAAGGTACAAAATTCAAATTCTAGTAAAATAATTTGTAAAATTAAAAATTCAAAAAAATGTCTTACTTTGAGATTTTTTTTTCCTTTTATTTTGTTGAAAGTTTATGTCTTGATAGTGGAACTGACTGTATGATTATTTATTTTATTTTATTTTGTTGGTGTATAATGAATAATTTGCACTTTTTTAATTATTTTATAGTTCGAATTTGGTATTTTTTAAAGAATTTCTATGTGAGGATATTTTTCAAAAAATATTAAATTTGAAGTATAAATACAGTCAGTTTCACTTTTAAGGCACAAACTTTTAACGAAATTTAAGGCACAAAAAAATCTCAAATTAAGGCACAAAATTTGTAATATTTTTTTTTTACAATTTATTTTTACTAGAATTTGAATTTTGTGCTTTAATTTGAGATTTTTTTGTGCCTTAAATTTCGTTGAAAGTTTGTGCCTTAAAAGTGAAACTGACTGTAATTTTTGAATTGTAGTTTAAGTAGAATCACAAATATTGAAAGTAAATCCCATGTCCTAAAATTCGGACATTACAAGAATCAAAAATAATAATACAGTCAGTTTCACTTTTAAGGCACAAACTTTCTACGAAATTTAAGGCACAAAAAAATCTCAAATTAAGGCACAAAATTTTGGAATTTTAATTTTCACAAAGTATTTTACTAGAATTTGAATTTTGTGCTTTAATTTGAGATTTTTTTTGTGCCTTAAATTTCGTAGAAAGTTTGTGTCTTAAAAGTGAAACTGACTGTAATAAATTCTGAATCTATTGCGTTTTTGGATTAATTGCGAAGAACTAATTGTTGGAAACTTTGTCTGGTTAAAAGAGAATTTTGTAGTGACTAAAATTTTGCCTCCCCATTTAAATAGTATCTAAAATATCTTTTAGATACAGTACTTGGAAAAGTTTTATACATCATTTAGTTTTCGAAAAATTAAAGAAAATTTTATATATTTTCGAAAGATAAGATTAAAATACATTTGATTTACATAATATTAATATTTTGAGAAGTAATTATTTTTATCCAAATTAAATAAAAAAATATAAAATGAAAAAATAAAAATCAAAGAGTTCAAAATGATGAAAAGAACAGAATAAAAAATTATTTGGTAAATTTGTTGAAATTTCACCAAGAATTATTGATTGATCAAATAAATACATCAACTAATTGTATGTGATTTTTATATTTGACAAAATTAACACTAACCTTCTATAAACCATCATTCGAAAAAAAATCCCAGATCCATGGAAAAAGATAATTTAACTGGAAAAAAGGATATGAAAACTAAAAAAAAAAAGATAAAAAATGAAAAAATCGTTTGAAAAATCAAAAATTATTTCCAAATTGAATGTAAGTACATTATTGTTATTCTTTCAAGTGTTTAAACTGTTTCTACATTTTTGGAATTTTTTTTTTTGTTCAAAATTTATCAAATTCAATTTATTAAACAAAAACAAAAAATAAAAAATAGACCTTTTTAAAATGAAAAAAAAAATATATACATATATTTTTTTAATCAATGAAAAAAATAAAAAAAAAGATTTATTTAAAAAAATAAGAAGAATAATAAAAAAAAAAAAATAGATTTTTCCACATTAATAAAAAATAAATTATTTAATAAATAGTAATCAAATTAATTTGAATAATCAAAAATAAAGGTTCTTATTTCCATTGGTTTGATTGTAATTTCACTGACAGTTTTAGGGTTTGGTTTAATGTTTTTATTTGAACTGTGGCAGGTATCGATTGTATTTGATAAGGACAGACTCATTTCTTGGAAAATGGAAGGATTAAAAGTTCTAGAACAAGAAAATAATTTGTTTAAATTAACGGTATATGGCGATCCTTCATCAAATTCAGATAAATGTTGGATTCTAAGAATTCCTTTTGATTGTTGATCAAAGGTTTTTGAAATTGTAAGGATATGGATATAACCAGGAAGTGTGATACATAATTCTGATTTTTCTGTCAAGAATTTGGTGCTCCATTCAGATGATTTAGAAATCACAGGGTAGGAAGATCTCATATGTAAATTATCAGAAAAAAGAGGTAATATCGTTGCTGCCTTTTGTCTTTTATTTTTGTTACTATAATGTGTATCAATTGACAGCCAAAGTTTGGTTTTGAATTCCATTGTATCAACAAGAGGCATTCCAAGTCCAAATCCGCCATCTTGCAGAGTTCTTCTTGCTACCATTATTTCGATCTGTCCTTCGTTAATAGATCCTGCGCCGTGTACGCGTTCTGTAATTAATAATATTTCTTCTTCATTCTTCGTATTTGTATTTGTTCCATTTATCCAGGCTGCTGATGGGAAAGGATGGTAATTTGCTGGGATAGCTTGAGTATCCAGATCCAGATATTCTCTTTTACCAGTTTCTAAACCATTGTTTTTGGTGTATAATATTTTTTTTGTTTTCAATACAGTCAGTTTCACTTTTAAGGCACAAACTTTCAACGAAATTTAAGGCACACTAAAAATCTCAAATAATGGCACAAAATTTGTAATTTTTTTTTTTTACAATTTATTTTACTAGAATTTGAATTTTGTGCTTTAATTTGAGATTTTTAGTGTGCCTTAAATTTCGTTTAAAGTTTGTGCCTGAAAAGTGAAACTGACTGTAATGCCAAAAGCGTCTCTTAAAACATTTAAATCAGTGTTGTATGTTTGTGATTTTCCATGGAAGAGCATATTGGCCATTTCAAATGCTCTTAAATTTCTTTGTGCCTTTGCAATGGATCCTTTTAATAATGGCCATGATGTGTAATAACCCGACCAGTATCCATTTTTGGTAAGCTCATCATCAAAGAAATATGTAAAGAAATCCTGAGGGCCTCTTTGAGGGAATTCAATTTTTGGGTTGTTTTTTTCGCCAGTTTTTGACAATTGTAAAATGATCATACGGAGTTTCATATTGAACATTGACATTATATTTGTCTGGGTTTAAATTGATATAATTGATTAATTTACAGTCAGTTTCACTTTTAAGGTACAAACATTCAACGAAATTTAAGGAACAAAAAAAATCTCAAATTAAGGCACAAAATTCAGATTCTAGTAAAATAAATTGTAAAAAAAAAAATTACAAATTTTGTGCCTTAATTTGAGAATTTTTTGTGCCTTAAATTTCGTTTAAAGTTTGTTTCTTAAAAGTGGAACTGATGTAATTACTCTATTACCTTTGGGAAAAGAAAACAACAATTAAAAAGAGTTACTAATCCTTAAAAGAAAAAAAAATACCAAAACTAAAAACTAAAGAAAACAACAACTAGAGGATTAAAAAAAATACCTGACATCAAAATAATCCAGGACATGATTTTTTATTTTTAATACTGATAAATTCATACAAATGTTTTTAACTTTTTTGTTCACTTTCCTATTTTTGAAAATGAATTTCTGAGTTTAAAATTAGAATTTTTTAGGTTTCATAGGACAAATAAAACTTGTAAATTAGTTGGTAACAATGCTTCGTTTGAAAAAATGTTTTAAAAGTTGGTACACCATAAATAAAAAAATTGAATTTGAACCAAAAAAGTTAACAAAATTTTTGGGAATTTATGATTTTTAAAAACCAAATATTAGGAGGCCTTTTCTCAAAAAGAAATATATAGTATTGAAAAAAATACCTGACATGGAAAAAATTCCTGACAAGAATTTTTTTTTTTGAATTTATTAGTTTTAGGAAACCCATTGTGGAATTGCTTAATAATTAATTTTATTTAAAAAATCAAACTTTTAAAATAAAAACTCGCCACTTATTATTATGATGATTAATTAAATTACACTTATTCAAAACACTATTTAAGGTATTAGAGTCTACCAAGGAGAATTCTAAGATGAAAGTATTTCTTATTGGGTGTAATTTGCATTTATGTACCATGGTTCAAATGTATCTAAAAATCCATTAGTCAAAGTAGTGATATTCTCTTGATCCCATCAATTAAAAATGATCCTTTTATTAATTAAAAAACCCACAATTTCAGAAAAAAATCTGCATTTTGCCACAAATTTAAAGGTTGAATTATTAATATTCAGACTCCAAAGTAGCAAACTATCTTTCAAAAATATGTGGCGAAATGTATATTAGTGGCTAAAAAATTCAATTTTGTTTAAAACAAATTAATAATTGACCTATAGATTTTTTTGACCAATTATTTTTGAAATCTTAGAAATATCTTTACCGTTCTGGAAAAAAGTGAAACAGGAAAAAAAGTGAAACACGGTTTTTCATTGGGAACATTAACTGAAAATGAAAAGTAAACTCAATTAAAAGAAGAAAAAAATTAATTCCAAATAATAATTCATTATATTATTTTCAATCAAACTAATAAAAACAATTTAAATCTTCTTTCTTATCCAATTGTTCAAATGGTTTTGGAGATCTCAAAAATAGTCAATTTTTTGAACAAATTTTTAATAATTGATCAATCAACGAAAAGCCCTTACGAAAAGATAGTATTAAAAAAACTGTTATTGTGGTGAATACTTAATTTTCTCTTTATTTATTTATTTATTTATTCTAATTTTCATTGGTCTTACTTTGAGTTTCCAGGTTTCTGTGATTCTATTAATGTTCCCAATTAAAAACCGTGTTTCACTTTTTTCCAGAAGGGTAAACGTTATTCTAATAAGTAGATTATTGTTATTTTCAATAGTTATTTCACAAACGATTGAAATTAAAAATCATTTTCTATTAATGTTCAATATCAAAATTGCTGTCCAACATTTTTTTCTCAACCGTAATAGTATTCAATGTTTTATAATTTATATTGTGAACTTATAAAAGTAACTATTTTTGAAATTTTAAAATTCTAATAATTAACTCAATAATTATCAACATAAAAATCCAAAGAACTGGTAAGTTTTATTTCTTTTTGATAAATTTAATTGTAACATCAATATATTTCCAATATTCAAAAATAATTGGTCAAAAAAATCTATTGTTTCATTATTAAAGTTTTGATCAAAATTGAATTTTTTAGCCACTAATCTACATTTCGCCACGTATTTAAGAAGTTATTTTGCTACGACGGAGTCCGAATATTGATAATTTAACCTTTAAATTTGCGACAAAATGAAGATTTTTTTCTAAAATTGTTGGGTTTTTTAATTAATAAAAGGATCATTTTTAATTGATGGGATCAACCAATATTACTACTTTGACTAATTGATATTTTTCAAAACATTTACACTTTGTCTCACTATTGTAATTCCCTAAAATAACAAATACGTCATCTTAGAGTTCTACTTGGTCGAAACTTACCCCTTAAAAAAGGGCAACATATGGCCATTTGTATTTCTGGCCATTTAGAATACAAATACCAGTATAACTGGGAAAAAAATTTTCAACTTCATTTTCAATTAGAGTCATGAATTACAACCCACTTCTTTCACGAGCGCACTTTGTAAAAGAAAAAATCTGGAAAATGAAGTGAAAATTTTCCATAATTGAAATCAAATATAAGTATTAAAAAAATAACAACAATTATCAACAAAGACCAAAAAAAAACTTTTCAGAAACAAAAATTAAAACTTAGCACATGCTATTGAAACCATTGTAAAATTATAACCTATCCACTTTTTAGAATGATGAATAATGAAATCACACTTTTCAAAACAGCATTCAACCAATCAAAAAACAAGAATAAAAATTATCATTTTCCAACTCTACTAAATCTCTATAAAACTCTCTTGTTTTTGAAAATAAGTAGATCTGGTTTGTTATTCAACAGGCAAACAAGTAATCTCTAAACACACCAACTTTAAGTGAATATTAAGTAGGTTTATTATTGGGTTTATTAAAAATTTGTTTAGATATAAAAAAGATTTGATTTTCAATAATTGTAATTATACGACAGTCTTACAAATATGAGCAATTAAATTTCTTGAATTGGGGTTACTATGGTGTCTTATATTTTTTCAAGACCCTAGCTGTTTTTTTCCTATCGTTTTCTAGTTTTTTGAATTTTTTTTTCTTTTTAAGGATTAGTATGCTACATTGAAAACATTTTTCACTTAATTTATTCTTATTTTTCTTGTACAAATAGAGTTCTCAAAGAAGTCAGTTGTAATTCATGACTCTAATTAAAAAGGAAATTGTTACAGAAGTGAAAATTATTTCCCATTTATAATTCAGATGTAAGTTGGGGAAGAGGAATTTTTTAATTGACTTTTTCAATTCCCAAAGGTAATAGAGTAATTAATTACACAAGGATTTAATGAAAAACCTGATATGCAAACTCATTTATCAACTTTAGTGAAATGAGTAATCAATTTTAAAAGAGTTGATTTTTCTTCCAATGAAATTTTCAGTCAAAAGATCATATCCTTTCTGTTTGGATACACAGATCCAAAATAGAAATTGAAAAATTTTTGAAAACCTTTTTCATTGTAAAGAAATCTCACTTTTAGTAATTTGTGAGAGTTTGTATGAACAAGTAAGATTGAAACTTTAATATTATTTTAAAAATGCAAGAGAAATAAATCAAACATTGAATAATTAAAGATCACAAAAAATTGATCCTTTATTATATTCACAAACACTTATTAAATATCTTGAAATTAAAAAAATTATCAATATTATTTTTAAAATATCAAGAGTATAAGCAACCAAACTGTTATTATTAAAATCAGTTATTTGAGAATCCCTATTATTTTTTTATTAGAATTATTAAATTGAATTAGTTATATTTGTTTGAAAATATTTTAAAAAAATTGAGCAATACAAAAAAATTTTATTGATAAATTTAATCTTTGGGTTATTTACTAACCCACTGAAATAACCAAGATGGGGTTATTAACTATTATTTAAAATTAACCAAATATCAAAAATTTCAATTGTTGATAAGTTGAATTTTTTGTTTTTTTATGTCAAAATTTGATAAATTATGATTATTTATGCTACGGCAATGGTTGACAATCTTTGATTTTTAATTTTGATTTTTTTTGATAATTTTTGTCGGATTTTTCTGTCAATTTTTGACATTTTTTGATTTGATATCTTTTGAATTTTTTTGTTGACAATTTTTGATTATTTTTGTTTGGTTTTTTATGACAAATATTTTTGATTACATAATATGACAAAAAAAAATCAAAAAATATCAAAAATGTGTCAAAAAGGTGACATAACATAAAAAATCATGAAAGTTTGACAAAAATTGACAAAAAAAATCAAAATTTTTTAAAAAATGTCGGACCTGTGTATTCTTATTTTTTTAAATAAACTTTTTTTTTTTTATTTTTTTAATTGATTAAAAAAATAATTTTCATTTTTTTTTCATTTTCATTTAAATTTAAAATAATTCTCAGTCGTGATTTTTGATATTTTTTTCTAAATAATGGGATAAAATCATTGTAAATCTCTTTTTTATCACATGTTAAAAAATACGAAGGTAGAGAATTATTTTATAAAAAGAAAGTTTTGCTTTATCATTTGGGAAAAAAAGTAAACAGTGAAAAAAAATTTCAACAAGATTTTTGATTTTGAAACTTAATAGAACCTCAAAATCGAAAGTAAAATCAATTAAAAGATAAAAAAAATTAACTTTATGGAATAAATCATGTTATTATTTTTAATCAAACCAACAATTAGATTTTATATCAACTTGAATCCCAAAATCTAATAAAGAATGGCTTTGAAGATTTCAAAAATATTAAATTTTTTTCAACAATTTTTGAAATGTTGTTTCAATAAAAGAAAAACCCCAACCTAAAAGATTTTCTAATAAAAAACCTAATATTGTGTTTAAACCCTCATTTTGACTTTAATTTTTGAATTTTTAATTTATTTATTGATCTCACTTTTCATTTTCACACTATATTAAGGTCACTAATAAAAAATCTTGTTAAATTTTTTTATCAAGAATACAGTAATTTTTTTTTTTAAATTTTTATTTAAATGGGGTTTATTTTTTGTTTTTTTGGCATAAAAAATATAAAATTTTGTAAAATTTACCACCTATGATGGCCAGAGAATAACTATCATTGTCTGTATGGGAAAATAACAGTCAATGAGAATTTTTTTTTTTTTAAAAAAAAATGAATAAAAATTACAAAAAATTTACAAACTTTTATAAAAAGAGATTTTTAAATTTTACATAAAAAATTTTCTTTCATAATTTTAATATTGATGAATAACGCAGTTGATAATAAATATAAATTTTTAAAAATCAAGTTTTTAATATTCTATATTTTATTTTTTAACATCAATAACTAAAATTCGAATTGTTTAACAAACTTCTTTAAAAATGTTTGTATTTGTAAAATCAGCCCCATTCTAGTTTAAAGTAGCCTGTGCAAAAATAGAAAAATTTACTTATTTTTTAAGAACCTAACAAACGACGTATGATTGTTAAGAAATAATGGGGGGAATCAGATTAGAGTTGATATTGATAAAAGTAATATCAGAACAAACTATATAATTTTAAAAAAAAACAATATTAAAAAAAATTTTGACTCTTTCAATGCCCCACCTGTGTAAAATTTCTCAATTTCTTAGAGAAAATGAAATATTTTGATTATAAAAGATTTTAATAGTATATATATTCATTTTATAAGAAATTCTGGAGCATCACTTTTCTGTATTTTAATTCGATTTAATAACATTTATTTTTCAAATTTACTTTTCAAAAAAAAAAAAAAAATAGAACAATAATTAAAAGAACAATTGACAAATTAGAAAAAATGTATCTGAACTAAAAAATGAAAATTTATTTTGAGAAACAGACTAGACTAAACCCATAGAGTATCAAATATTTCTTCAATAAAACTGGGGGATTCTGACTGAAAAATAGTATCATTTTAAACTTTGATTTTATTAAAGAAAATATCCGACATTTATTATTAACACCAAAAATATCCGATAGATTAAACTATTCAAATATTTCCCAAAAAGGCTAAAGTATATATAATTTTGTTTGAATCATCAACACCCAAAAAATTCTCAGAAATATTTTATGGTTAAAACTCATTTTTTTTTTTTTTTAATAATAAATTATTTTCAAAAAAAATTGGCTCACTTTACAATGTTAATCAAAGTTGTTTGGGGGGGTTATTCTATATTCTTCTCTAAAAAATTTTTTCATAAATTTTGAATCAAAAACATTTTTTCTAATTTTGCAAATTTTTGTTTTATTTTTTAAAATTTTTGTTTTTCCATTTTTTCTAAATTTTGTTTTTCTTTTTTTAATTCTTTTTCTTTTTCTTTTGTTTTTGATACCTTTTTTTTTAAGTAAAAGATCATGTGGAAAAAATAAAAATGATCTTTGAAAAGAGAAATAACCACTAAGAAAACTGAGAGTATTTAATATCATTTTGATTAAAGTTAATTTTTAGCAAAAGACCTTCTTTATAAATTTTTTTCAGTGTAAGTTCAGCAAAAAAAGCATCGGTAATGCTATTTTCAAAAATTTTAACTCTCCTTTTTTTCATTTTTTGGTTTTATTTTTTTTTAATTTAAAAATATTGTGATTTTATATATTTTGAATGATTTAAAAGTGAATTACAAATCAGATTTAATAATTAGTTGTTTATGGATACTAAAGATAGGATGGATATTTTTTAGATTTTATTCTATTAATTGTTACAATTTTTCAATTTGTGATAACTTTTTAATTAAATTTAATTTTCATAATGTTATCTTTTGTTAATTATTATTTTTTACCCTTTTTTAGGCTTATAAAAGTTTGAATCAAGTATTTGAAATCTAAAAAAATATGAAAGAATATCATAAACTGAAATCTTATTGACTTTGGGTCTGGAAGTTCAAAAAAATCTTTAAAAAGTTTATTTGGATTGAGAGAAAAATAGTTTGGCAGCAATTTTAATATTGAACATTACTGAAAATGATTTTTTATTTAATCGTTTGTGAAATAACTAAAGAAAATAATAATAATCCACTCCTTAGAATAACGATTAATGTAATTCTACTTTTTCAAAACCCAATCTCTTATAATCTAAAGCAAGTTTAAAAATTACCAATTTTCAGAATTAATAGTAAACTTTACTACAACTTGGATTTTTGTTAAAATAGCATGATCTACTTTAGTTATCAACCATTCAAATGAGTATTCTACACACACCACAGATTAATGAACTTTTAACACATTTAAACCTGGATTTATATAAAATTCAACTAGTTATCAATAGGATTTGATTTTCAATTTTACTAATATTCACAAATAAAAATGGTCTCCAATTATTTTTCTGTGTCCAACATTTTTCTCTCAACAGTTACCTCAAAAAAAAGTGAAACTGGGAAAAAAAGTGAAACAAGTTTTTTAATTGGGAACATTATATAAAATTCAGAGTAAGATCAATTAATAAAAGATTATTTAAATAAATAAAAACAAAAAGAAGGGTTAAACACAATAAAAGATCTTGATGCTACGTTTTGGTATTTAGGCTTTATTTGGTTGGTTAATTATTAAAAATTTGTTCAAAAATTGACTATTTTTGAGATCTTCAAAACCTCTTTTTCAATTTCGATAAAAAAGTAGATTAAAATTGTTTCAATTGGATCGATTGAATATAATACAATGGATTATTATTTGGAGTTAATTTGTTTCTTCTTTTAATTGATTTTAACTTTCGTTGTCAGGTTCTATGAATGTCACCAATGAAAAACCATATTTCGCTGTTTTTTACTGTTTTGCTTTTTTTTCCCTGTTTCACTTTTTTTGACGAACATTTATATCAATTATGTTATTCTTGTTGTGATAAAGATGTCAATTGATTTCCAAACCAATTTTTTTCTATTTTCTAACAATTTCACAATTCAAGATTTAACCTCCAAATTCAATTTTATATTGAACCAAGTATATTAGTGTTTATCCCTTTTTCAAATGACAAAGTCTGATAAAAAAATATATTAAATATTCCTAATTGGGTGAGGTAGTCAACATTCCTTATTTAGACCACTCTACCTTTTCTTTGGGCTTCAAGATATTCGCTGCTTTTTGAAGAGTTATCTTCTTTTTTTATTTAAAGTCTGTATAAAAAAGGAAGAAAATTTTGTTCTATTTCTTTACTTTATTAAATAATAAGGAACAAAAAGAAACCGTACCTATTTTAGAATTCCGAATTCGAGGAGTGAATTAAAAGTGATTCAAACAATTTAGAGAATACAATTATTCGAGAGATTAAAAACTTGTTCTAATTTAAAAAGAAAATCCCCACTTTCTAACATTTTTGATAAAAAGGAAATCAACACTCCCAAAAATCTGATTAATTTTATCAACCTTTTAACTTTTCAAACTTTCAAATACTTTTTGACAATTGATTGCTATTTGAATTCTAAATGGGAAAAATTTTCTCTTCTAAATTTTCATTTCCTTTTCTAAATTTAGTTTTCCAACAAGTAGGTTGTAATTTGTTGCTCAAGTTTGAAAAAGGAAAAGAAAATGCGTGAAAATTTTTTCACATGTTCGAATTTAAATCCAATAAAAACCTTTCAAATATTTGTCAACAGTTTTGAAGGAGAAGTGAGTTGTAAACTGTGTGGCTTTGTACAATTAAGGTTTTTTTTTTTAAGTAGGAAATTGAGAAAAATTATCATTTTTTTTCTTTTCGCATTTATAAAATTAAAAAAACTCAAACACATGCAACAACAACAACAACAAGAAGTTAATATACTTTTAACAGTAAATGGATATGATTTTTATGAGTAATACCTTTTCCTTTTTTCCTATTTCAAGCAAGAATTAACCACTTTAAATTAATCTTTTTTTTTTTAAATTAATAATGACATATTTTCCCAATAAAGAAACAACGAGTATTATGCTGTTCTTTATCATCAGCCAGGTTCAACAAAAAAATGGAACAAAATTGATCAAACAGAAGCCATCACAAACAACCCAGATCCCGTCTGGAAAAAGACCTTCAAAGTGAAATTTTTCTTTTCTATTTTACAAAAATATAAATTT
Organism: Anaeramoeba flamelloides; assembly: GCA_027625915.1. Lineage (NCBI taxonomy): Eukaryota > Anaeramoebidae > Anaeramoeba > Anaeramoeba flamelloides. The sequence continues at coordinate 3,353,315 of JANTQA010000060.1, read as the reverse complement.
GTGATTTATGGAGGCTTGAAAAAAGGGAAAATGATTGGTGAAATTGAATTTTTGTTGGGAGAACTCGTAGGCTCTAATCATTCAAAATTGAGAACACCACTTTATCAAAACGACAAACAAATTCAAGAAGGTGAAATTGAAATCTTTGGAGAAGAATTTTCAGCTCTTGACACGACGAGCCTTTTAAACGAAAGATTCAAAAATCTCAAAATTCTTGATTCGAATGTTGGCGAACAATTTGAAGAAATGCTTTTACAACAAGAAAACGAAGAAGAATTGTCCTTCACGAGTATGCCGATCTTTGTTCCGAATAATAGCGACAAGAAGAATAACATTGACAATCGATCAATGGATACCAAATTACCAAAAAGGCCCGTTGATCATGCCTTGCAAGTAAAGCCGATCACGATCAAGGGGAAGAAATTTGAAGATGTCACATTCAAAACCTATCAAAAAGGAGAAATTGAAAAAGAGCTCAAGACCTTTGACATCAAATATGAAACCGTCAAGGAAATGGCAGACGTCGAAGAGCCACAAACTGTTGATTTACCATATTCAATTACGATCGAAATGGAGGCATTTCAATTGGTGAAAGAAGGAATCTTTGGCAAGTTGAAACCGTTTGTCAAAGTTTTAAGGCCACGTGGGACGGATCCTGATCTCAACGATTCCTCAAGTTGGATCGAAATTGGGGAAACAGAATATATCCAAAAGAGCAAAAAATTCCGATGGAAACCCATCACGATCAAGTATGAGGATATCGCTGGCAAGGAGGAAACGAAGAAATTGATGTTTGCGTGCTACAATTGGAAAAAAAATAATAAAAGTGTCTTCGTTGGGCGGTGTGTCTGCACCGTTGGCGAATTAATAAGCTCGTCGCAAAGCAAGAGAATTCAAGAGGAAAAAACGATTGAAAAAGAATTTGATTTCGGTAATGACAACGAGCTTGTGAAGGAACTTGTTAACAGAGACAAAAAATTGAAATCCAAAAAATATATCAATTCTGGCATGATCAATTTTTCATGTATTGAAAATTTAAAGGCTACACAAGTGGTTGTCACAGTTCAAAGAATGGTTGAAGTCCAAAAGGAGATATCGAGAACCCCGAAAACCATTACAAAGAAAGTTCAAGTCTGGAACGAGGTAATCAAGTTTATCCGAAGGCCTGCAGCGCCATTGATCTATTATGTTGAAAACGCAAGCTATCTGAATTACATCGAACGAGGTCTTGAGATCAATTTAATGATCAGTATTGACTTTACAGGATCTAATGGCAGCAAGCAATCTGGCTTGCACCAATTGTATAAAAATAACAGGATGAACGGTTACCAACAATCCATCGATTCCATTGGAAGGATCTTGGGCCAATATGATTCTGATCAGCTTTTCCCCGTTTTTGGCTTTGGGGCAAATCAAAGCCTTGGTCCGAAGCATTGCTTCCCTTTAAATGGTAACGATGACGACCCGGAAGTGAAAGGATTAGATGGGGTGATGGATGCATACAAAAAGGTTCTTCAAGGCAACACAATCACTTTTGGCGGGCCAACAAACTTTGCACCTTCTATTCAAAAATGCCGTGAAATGGTTACCGAAGATCTAGAGGAAAATCCAAATATGTATTATATTTTACTTATTCTAACAGATGGCGAGATTACAGATTTTAATAAAACAGCAAAGGAAATTGTGCTTGCTGCACGTGACTTGCCAATTGCAATAGTTATTGTAGGCATTGGTGATGCCAACTTTAGTAAAATGGATCGATTGGATGGTGATGATGTAAGAATCAAATACCAAGATGAAGAAGCAAAAAGAGACATTGTACAGTTCGTACCACTGAGAGACTTCACAAAAAATGGCAATTTGGATATGGAAGGATTAACAATGGCAACCTTAGAAGAGCTTCCAGATCAAATTGTTGAATATTTCAAATTCTCAAATAAAACATTCGAACTTTAATCATTCATTAACTTTTTTTTGATCGAATCAGTGTATTTCACGATTTGGACATCTTTTATTTTATTTTATAAAATTTTTAATTAGATAAAATATTGTTAATTAAATGAATCTTATAAAAGTTTTTTATTGTTTAAAAAATCCTTTTTACCCTTATCATATCCCATTTTTTTATTGAAATTTCTTTCCTTGCTTTGTAAAAGAAAAGGGCTATTTTTTTTTTTCATTTTTGGGAATTTTTTTTTTTGAAATACTTGGAAAGATAAAAAAGATGTAATGATTCAATCAGTATTGATATTCCTCTTAATTTTATATTACCAATTTTCCTTCGATCATAGAAATATTTCCAGAGTTCACTTTTTGATTCTTTTTCGAAAAAACCTCAAATAATTCTAATTTTGATTTCAATGGAATCAAATGATTCCTTTTGATCTCAATGATTAGTCTCAACTTATTTCTTGGTAATATTTGGTTTTTAATAGATTCGAATGATTCTCAAAATTTAATAATTAATAATATTTTTTTTTTAAAAATTATTTTAATAAAGAATTTCAAGATTTCTCATAAAAATTAATATTTGAGGTTTTTCTTGTTACAAATTTTGTTGACATCACGTTTTCATTAATTCTGATATTTTTCTGTTTATTCCTGATGTTAAAATTATTTTACTTTAAATTGGAATAAAAAGATTCTTTTTTTTTTTTTAATAGAGTTTTGGTAACAAATAAAAAATCTTTTTTTTGATTCCAAAGAACTCCGAATAAAATAATTTTTGATTTTATTAACAAAAATATTCTTAAAAGGGGTTTTAACAAGTAGAAAATATTTGAAAAAAACTAACATGATTGGAATTGTTTTAATATTAAAATTCCAAAATTTATATTTTTGAGATTCTTCAGAGTTTCATAAATATTGAATCATTTTGGGAACTCTGAATATTTCTAAAGAGAATATTATGTGAAAGAGGAAAGAAATTCTTCATTTTTTTTAGATAAAATTTTTTATAGCTTTTTTATTTTCTTAGAAAATTTTCTAATATTCGATAGATGAAAAAACAATTTATTAGGATCAAAAAAATTAGAAAGAAATATCTGACAATTTTTTACACACATAAAAAAAATATCCTTATGAATTGTGGTAAGAAACGTTCATATCTTTTATTAAAGTAAATATCCTCCTAATAAAATATTAAAATATTTTGATACAGCCAGTTCCACTTTTAAGGCACAAACTTTCAACAAAATTTAATGCACAAAAAAATCTTAAATTAGAGCACATTATTTATAATTTTTATTTTTTACAATTTATTTTACTAGAATCTGAATTTTGTGTCTTAATTTCAGATTCTTATTGTTCCTTAAATCCCGTTGAAATTTTGTGCCTTATAAGTGGAACTGACTGTAAATCATTTTTTTTTAAAAAAAAAGAAAATTGTATTTTTAAATTATATATTGTAATCTTATCACTATTTTAATTTGTTTCTTTTAATTTATTTTTCAAAATATTTTTTTTTTTTTTGAAGATCTTTATATTGATCAAATTATTATATAATCTTTTTCAAACAAAAGGGTACAAAAAATTTCGACAATTATTCCTAATTGAATTGAATTAATTGTAATATCATTCTAAAATAAAAAACCCTTTAAAATATAAAAAAAAAACCCAATGCAAATATAAAACACATTAAATAAAACAATAAAAATTAAAAGAAAATATTTTAAAAATTGATGTACCCTTTTCTTTGAAATGAGAAATCTAGTTTTGCGAATTGTAAAGAAAAAAAAATATAAAATTGTTAAAAACATTTGAACAAGGCTAATTGGGTTCAAGTTCTTTACATTTTATTGATAAATCTTTTAACGTGAAACCTTTGATCATTAAAGTCTCATTTTCAAGATAAAGCAGTAACTCATCTGAGAATTTTTTTGGAAATCTTTTTTCCAATATTTTCAATTTTATATTTGTTCCATACACCAATCCAATAATTCATTTGTAAAATTATTATATCTAGCTCATTCAAATTCAAATTTAATCTGTTTCCATTTTTACACAGACAAATTATTTTCAAATTGGTTTCTTCTTAACTTGTGTTTTTTTTTTCTTTTTCCAACTGTTAAATATCCATAAATATTAAAATCAAAAATGAAAAAATGAATAATTAAAAAGAAAATCACCAATAAATAATTATCTTATTAACAGTCAAATTCAATATGATTGATGATTTGAGAAGTGTGCCAATTTGTTTGAAAAATGTTTTATTTCTAATTCGTAAAATATGACAAAATTACTTATTTATTTTAGAGGTATGAAATCCAAATTAATTTTTATTACTAACAAGAAAAAAAATATCATGATTTGTAATTTAATATTTTCTAATCCATTCTCATGATTCTTTAATAATTACACATTTTATTAAAATTGATTAGGGAATGAAATAAAAATGAAAAATTATTCAAATACTTTAAAAATTTTAATATTTTGAATTCAAAGTATTTTTAAAAATTCACAAAACAATGAATTTTAAAGAGTGAAAAGTAATAGAAAATATCATTTTTTGCTTTTATTTTTCTGAAATATTTTGTAAAATTATTAGTTGAATTTGGGTAAATATTTTTAAAAAAGTTTTAAATAATTCCCCAAATCGATTAAAAGTTATAAATACTGATATATATATATATATATATATATAAATTCAAAAGTTTTATCTTGAAAATATTATGAAACTTTTGTAAGATAACAAAAGGTGGGTTTATTATTTTATAAAAAATTAAAAATCTAATACTTTTAAGATGAGTAAAAAAAAAAAAAAAATGAATTTAATTAACTTCAAATTGTTTAATAATATTAAAAGAGTATTATCAAATAAATTGAATTTCTTTTTAAAAGATATAACATATTAATTATAAATTTATCTAATGAATACCAATGAAACCTGAAATTCTCATTTTTAAAATAGAATAATGAAAAATCATAATAATTATTATACTCTTTTTTTAGATCTCTTGAATATTTGTTTTTGGGGAATATTTCATGATCCGTAATATTCAAATAATTATTAAGTATTATATAAATATCACCTGGAAATACAAAGTGATTCAATTTAGTATTAGATTTCAAAAAATTAATCTCCTTAAAAAAAGTAAATAAATTTCTCCAAATTATATTTTTATTTTTCATAATATTTACTCTAAAATTTTAATTGATAATATTGGAAAAGTTAAGTTTTATATATATATATATATATATATATATATATATATTTAGGGAATCTAGAACTTCAAAAGACCAATATATTTTTTAATTTACGATTATATATTTCAATTCCAGTTTTTGTTATGGGATTATTACTCCCATAAATACATTTTTTATAAAATTTATTTTTCAATTGAATAACAATTGTTAAGTGTAAAAATATCTTTTTCGTTCAATTCCTAAAATGGTTAGAAAGAAACTTCCAACTCAACCACAATATAAATTTTTGTCTTCAATAGACTTGATTAAAACTTGTTATTTTACATTGAAAATATAATTACAAAAAAAAATAATATTTTGATGAATGAATTTTGTCCTTAGCAACTATTGTGTAGTTCTATTGTGGAAATGTATTATTGGTTAACTTTTCTCTGATATAATGACTAATTTGTAAAGAGACTTCTGATAGTGAACATTACCTTATTATTTCTATTTTTTTTCTTTTGACTTTGGGTTGCCAAATGAAAAATTCAATCAGAGGTTATCTTGTATTACTATTTTGTTTTTCAATTTACCAATTTTAAAATCCAACAATCACACTATTCACCGAGCTGTATTTGAACTATAAATGTGAAAAAATATTCACTTCATTTTGCTTTTCTAATTTTTCTTTTTCTGATCTAGATTTTTTTATTTATGATTTGTTGCAAAATAAAAGGAACAAAATTTTCATTCAGCTCTCCATAAAAAAGATTTTCAAATCGTGTAACAATTCAAATTTTTACTTCCAATAAACAAGATGAAATAATTAATTTCACTTTCTGGATAGGGATTTTTGATGTACTGGTTTTAATTCTTGGGTTGAGTTTTTTTTGGGAAGCTGAATGAAAATTTTGATCCATTTATTTTGAAATTAACTGTATTATACGTATATGTTCTGGTCCTTTTTGTGGTATATCAGGTAAACTAGGAACCCAATGAAAGAAAATCTGAAGAATAACAAAAATCAATCAATCGAAATTTTATCCCATTTGACTTTCAAATACCAATATAATAAAAACATTGATAATGGAGATTTGAAAAACCTAAATCTCTTTTCTAGAGCTTCAAAGTTGCGTTCTATCTTGAGATCAATATAATAACAAATTAGAAGTCCAAACAATCATTTTAATGTAAAAAATCGAAAATCTAAATATAAATTATTTTAAAAGATCAAAATAATAATTAAACTTTAAAGTCTTCAATAATTGAACCATTTAGAACAATTGGTTTGTAAATTAGAGAGTTTGGATATCTAAATTCTCGAAATGTCACAAAGTTTGAGTTGTTGTACCAAAGTCACTCGTCATTTAAAACTAATAAAAATATTGCCTTTTTTCTAAAATGGTACAAACATTCTTAATTTCCTAATAATAGGGACAAGTTGCTTTTATCTTCTTTTGATTTGAGTAGTTTCTAAATTGTTAACAAATAAAGAAGAGAACATCTTGATATTGACAGAAAGATTCATTTTTTTTTTAATTGGCTTTTCGAAATGATACGAGTTGCAAAATTTGGCTATTTGTCTTTTGATAAAAGATTTCTCACGTTCTTTTCAGGAAACAAGATTTTAATTAAAGACTCTCCCAACAAGCACCCTGATTGGCTTTATGGAACCAACCAAGAAACAGGCGAAAATGGGCTCTTTCCAAGTAAATATTTTATACCTTCAAATTTTTAAATAATCTTTTAATTTTCTTTGTTTTCCCATCAAAACCTCATTTTTTTAAAAAATAAATTTACCCACCAAGCTGACTTTTTTTTTTTCACAAACAAACACAAATTATGTTACTCAGTCGAGGTAGTTCACAAAAGTACTTCCTGTTTCTTCCAGCACTTTAAAAAAAAAATTTTAATTTTCGATGATCCCTTTATCGCTGTTTCTTAATTCACTTACAAATATAAAAAAAAAGAAAAAACTTTGAATGGAATTCAAAGATAAAGAATGTTTATTAAAAATAATCTCATAAAAGATTTAAAATCAAGAACATACCAAAAACTAAAAAAACAATTGAACCAAAAAGATTACATAAAAAATTTCTCAATAATTGCTATTTTTCTTCTCTGTACATTTACAAAGATTTGGTGGGGTCACAAAAACAAAAATTCCTCACCAACATAACCTTTTCTTTTTATTTTACTTTTTTTTGTGAATAATAAAAAAATGCCAAAAAAACCTCCAAAATTTGAGAGTTTTCTCTTTGAAAGCACCCCAACAAAACCAATATTTTTCCTTCTACAAACCACTAGTCCTTTTACTACATTTCCAAATGATCAAAATAACATAAAGGCGGATCCACTTCTCAGCTATTTGCCTACATTGAACATGCCAAAATCTTTCTTAGAATTATATCGAGAAATGCATTTTAAAAATGTTTTCAAAAGAATCTATCCAATGACAACCAAGCTTTAAGAGTCCTATTCTCAGTTCTTTATAAATAATTTTTTTGATCAAACCTTTTCAACACTACTTTACCTAAAAAAATTATCACCAAATCGAATAAATTTTCACTTTTGAGTTTGACAATTTTTTTAAAGATGCTTAAAATTAACAAAAAACTAAAGACTAATACAATTTAAAAATGTTGTGTCTTGGTTTAAGATCTAGAAAGTGTTTGAACACTGTTAAAACAGAACTTCTCTTTGATTACTTTTAAGGGACTAGTAACTATTATTTCTTTTTTCACAAAGTCAATAGAGTAATTATTTACATCAGGATACAATTAAACCCGATGCGCAACTTCATTTGTCAACTTGAGAGAAAGTAATAATCATTTTGAAAAAGAAGTTCTTTTTTCCCTATGAAATTTTCAGAAAAAAGATCCTAATTCTTTTTTGTTTGAATTTTAGAATTTAGAAAAGAAAAATTAGTAAAACACTTTATATTTTGAAGAAATCTCACTTTCAGTAATTTCTCAGAGTTTTTATAAACAAACAACATTAAAGATTTAATCTTATTTTAAAAATACAAGAAAAATCAATCAAATATTGAATCCATTGAAGATCAAGAAAAAATTGATCATTGATTTTATTTTCAATAATTTATTACATTTCTTGAAAATTAAATTGATTATTTTTTTTTTTTTTTCCAATTATCAAGAGTATTAATTACAACTATTATTATCATAATAAGTTATTTGAGAATATTTCAAAATTTTTTATTATTAGAATTATCAATTTGAATACACTTTTATTTGCTTGAAAATATATAAAAAATTGAGAAATAAAATTAAAGTTTATTGATAATTTTAATCAATGCGTTATTACTAACACAAATAATTAAGATTTGGATTATTAATTATTGATTATAAATAATCGAATTAAAAGGTATTTCTTTATATGTTATAAGTTTAATTTTCCAGGTTTTAAAAAAGTACTAAGATAGAAATTTTAATTTTGATCGTTTGATTGTTTTTCATCTCAGATTTTTTTGTTCAACAAAAGAAAAAATTGATTCAAAATCTTCGTCTAAATAAAGAAATTATATTTTTAGAAAGTTTAAAATAATTATTGTATTTTTTTTGGAATTTAGTAGATTTTTTCTAATTAGAGTTCTATCCAAAACTAATAGTGGTTTTGTTTTTAAAAATATATTTTTGTACACTTCTAGTTACAGCAATACGATTTCTTTCCTCTTCAAAGAAAATATTTTTTTTTGGAATCATTCGAAAATATGTTGAATTTTGATCTTTTTCAATTATGTGGAAAAATGGATCAAACTTTTAAAAACAATAATTCATTTCAAAAAATAGCTTTAAACATAATCCGTATATGATAAAAATCATTCTTTTTACTTTATTTTTCAATTTTAAGATCTGGTAAATTTTTTTGTGAATTTATTTTTAAATTCACCAAAAGGGTTTTTTTATATGGTTATAAGACAATCAAGAAACTTGAGTCTCGGAAATTCTATATTGAAAATTTAAGATTAAATATTAATCGAATTTATTTGATAATTATTTACAAAAATATTATAAGGAAATCATACAAAAAAAGTATTCTTAACTCATTTTGATATTGATTAATATTATTAAAGTTCAGCTGGAACGTGCAGAAATATTTCACAATAATAAAATATCTAAACTCTTTATTTAAAACTCAAAAATATTTAAGTTATCCCTCAAGCTCAAAAATCCTAAAATTTAGGTCATTTACTAATTGCCTAAACAGATATTATTCTGTAATAGATAAAAACTCAAATAAATTTTGTCCTTAATGTTTAAAATATGAACATAAAGAAATAATAGAAAATATTGATCATTTTTTATGTGTATGTCCTATTCTGATGAAAAAAATAGATAAATTTTTCTAAATAAATTAAAAGAAATAAATCTTAATGAATTGATTGTAAACTATGATAGTATGAAATTATTTTCATTAATTAATAATCGTGAAATATATGATTTTACGCTTCAATTTTTGAAAGGGAATTTAAGTCTAAGGGCAACTAGAGTGTAATTTACACTTCTCCTCAATAATAAAAAATATTATTAAATTTCTTAATTTTGATTTTTTAGGATGAAATAGTTCTATCTTTTTTCTAAAAAAATTATATAAATGTAAAACCAATAAAAAAACAAATCAACTTTTCTAAATCTAAAGAAAGAAACCAAAAATAATATTCTTCCAGTATTTAAAAAATAACATTTAGAACCTACAAAAGTAACTATTTTTTCAAATTTTTAATTTCAAAGATTTACTTAATTATCGACCAGCACAAAAAGCCCAAAGAATGGTTACTTTTATTTCCTTTTCAGAAAAGCTAGTTTTATTTTTCCAATATATTTACAAAATGTAAAAATAATTTTTAAAAATAATCTCAGTGTTAATTATTTAATTTTTTAAAACAATGATTATTTTAGAAACCAATCTATATTTCGAAACAAATATAAAAAAGATATTTTGCAACTTTAAAGTCTGAAATATTGATAATTCAACCTTTAAATTTGTCTAAAAATGCAGATTTTTTTCTAAAATTGTTCGGGTTTTTTTACTAATAAAATGAATCATTTTATTAATTGGTCAGATCAACAAATATCTCAATTTTAAAAACCGAATTTTTAGAGACATTTGAACCACCAAGCACTGATATGATTTTCCTTCCAATAACAATATACTTTAATTTTAAACTTCTTCCCCGTTTTTTACTATAACCCCTTAAATACTATAAAAATCTAATGAACAAAATTTCCTTTTATCAATTATTTCAATCAAACATTTTCTTGTTCATCATAAATAATCCAATAACTATAATATTTCAAAAATTTATTCCTTAATACAAATCAATATTTTTTTAAATAACATTAATTGATTATTTACAATATGTAATTATTCAAAAAAAAAAAAAAAAAAAAAAAAACAATAATTCAATTTCATTTTTTTTTTTTTAAAATAAATTAAATTTGAATTATTATTATTATTATTAAATCCATAGAAAATTATACCACAACTCAAGAACTTTATAACAGCTATTATATTTTATCAAATCAAAGCTATCAAAAAAATCGGAAATCTTTTCGTTTTAATTCAATGAGATTAACTGGAGACAAACAACAATTTGAACATTCTAATTTCTTGAATAACAGCAATAATAAAAAAAAAAAAATTGAATTAAGCAATATAAAAACATATAAACTAAGAGCAATTAACAGTTTACCAATTATACCAATCTATGAAACAACATTATTAAAGGTATGTGAAAAAACTGGGAAATGGGAAAAACGATATTGTACATTAAAAGACAAGACTATTTATTTATATAAAAAAGATCAAACAATTAACAACAGTAATCCAATCAATGAAATAGATTTATCAAATCTTATTTGCATCAAAAAAAAAGTTTTTCAAAATAAAAATTTGAATAAGTTTTGTTTTCAATTAATATTTTCAAAAAAAATAATTTTTTTTGAACTCAAAAATAAACAATTCATGAAAAATTGGATAAATTCAATCAAACTAATTCAATTATTTTTACATTTTTCCTCAAGAAAATGTAAAATTGAAGATCGGTTATTAATCGAGGAATTATTAAATTACATCCCAAAAAAAAAAAATGAAATAAAGCAAAAACAAGTATTAATTGAAATAAATTTATTAAAAAGTAAAATTAAAACGACAGAATTAAACTTTCTTCAAAATAACGCAAAATTCTATGAGCAATGTTTAAAAGATTTAAAACAGTGGAAATGCTTTTTAATAATCAAATTAGACAAGATCTTGAAAAAAGAAAATTTTTATAATTGTAAAGCATTAGTAATAAAAGATTATCAACCAACTGAAAACAAAAGCAATCAAGAAAATGAAAATAACAACAAAAAAAAAAATGAAAACAAAAGCAAACAAGAAAATGAAAATGAAAATAAAGTAAACAATGGAAAAGTTCAAATAAAAAAGAAATCAAATAAATTAATTCTTAAAAAAAATAATATAATCAACCTAATAGAAATACATCAAAATACAATGTGCTTAGGCGAAATAAATGGTAAAATAGGATGGTTTCCATTTGACAATATGAAATTAATACTATACCCATTTGATAATATTGATGATAAAAGTAATAAAAAGAAATTAAATTTGCAAAGTGGAAAACTGAATCTTCAAAATGAAGGAAAAAGAAAAAGCAAAAAAAAATATGTATTAAATGATTCATTTGAAATTTCTTATGAAATTAGAAATATTTTGAATGAAGTCGGCTTTCATTACCAAGGTTATTTAATGAAACAATTAACCAATAAAAAAAAATGGAAAAAAAGATTTTTTTTATTAATTAATAATTATCTCCATTATTACAAACACGAAGAATCGACGATTCCTAATTTGATTGTAAATTTGGGCAATATTGATCGAATATGTAATGCAACGATAAAAACAAACCAAGAAAACTGCTTTGAAATAATTAATAAAAAACGCCCTTTATTGTTATTTTCAGATGATCGGGTGAAATTTAATCAATGGGTCGAGAATCTACAATTAGCAATCAACGCAAAAAATTATAAAAAATTAATTACGGAGAATGACATTGAAGAAAATCAGAATCAAATTAATCTATTATTAAATTATATTAATGAGCTAATTGAAAAAAATGTAAAAAAACAAAAAGATCTTTACAATAAAAAATTAACATTTGAAAAAAAAAGCAATTATTTTGAATTAAAACCTCTTATTACAGGCACAAAGAAAAATATGGATAAGAAAAAAAATAAAATAATCAATGATTCCTATAATCCATATTTTTATTTCTTACAAAAATATCTAACGATCACAAAAAAATTAGTAATATACAAACGATATAAAAATAAACTTTTGGGAATATTGGCGAGATTAAATTTTCCTAATATGGTAGACAAGGAAATCGCTTATTCTGTTGAGTCAAACACTAATTGTGATTTACAAAAAAATGAACTAAAATTCGAGAAAAATCAATGGTTTATATTATTAAAGGAAATTGATGAAAAATATTTACAAGTTGAAACAATGAACGAAATTGGGATTGTCCCAAGAGAAAAATTAGAAATAATTGATTTGCCAAAAATCAACAAAATATTTTTAGATTCAAAAAAGGTTTTATTAAAATATAAAAAATATAAAAATATTAAAAATAGCAAATTTTCGATCTATAATAAAATCAATATTAACATTTATTTAAAAAGTAATAATTTGCTGAGTTATCAAAACATCAAAATTGGTTATAATAATAATGATAATGATAAAAAAAAAGATAATGATAGCAATAACAACAGTAATAATAACAATATCATCATAATCAATAATAAAAACAAAAACAAAAGCAACAACAACAACAACAACAATGATGATGATGATGATGATTTAAATGATGAAGAACGGATCATCAAATTATATCAACAAGTGTTATATGAAGAAAAAATGAAACAATCCTTCCCGATTTATAAAGAAGGCCTTTTAAAAATATTGAAAGGTAAAAAATACATTTCAAAGCATTTCAGATTAAAATCATGGTTTTTTGGATTTTACGATGATAAAGACAAAATTCAACCCTATGAGGTTATTGATTTTAGATGTGTAACATTTTATGATTTTGATTCCCAATCAAAAAATTCTAATGAATTTACAATAAAAACAAAAGGCGGTCTGAGTAAGTTATTTATTGCCAATAATGAGGATGAGGTCTATAGTTGGCTATATACATTTAATATTTGTAAATTATTTCAGGAGTTATCACAGCACACAACCAATAATGAGAATTCCAATGAAATTATGACCAAAAAGTATTTTCAATTAGTGCAATGGGTTAATAAACAAATTCAAATTAATGTCAACCAACAACAGGAATTAAATGCGATTATAAATTTTAATAAAAATTCCTTTTTATTGGAAAATAAATTAAAAACGGTTAAGAATAATTCAACAAAAGAAGAATTAAAGCAACTTAATTCAAATTTAGATTTATTAAAAATATGGAAAAAACGATTATTGGGTAAAGCTGCAAGATTAACTATCAATGACCCTGACGACTTTCGAATTAGAGTATTTTGCTTACGGGATTACAATGGTGATACTAAATTAAATGAATTAAGTTTTAAAAAGGGTGAATTTTTAATCTTAATAAGAAAGGCATTTAACGGGGTGATACAAGCTAAAAAAAATGAGATTGTAGGTAATATTAAAACGGAGTTTGTTGAATTGGTTAAGCCTTCTAAAATTGAAGCAATTAATAGTATTGGTAACCAGAATGGAATGAGTAATAATAATGATAAATTTTTCGGGATCAATATTCATAATAGAAACAATTGTGAAATTTTAGATGACAAAGATCAAGATAGTCATTTGCAGACAAGCAAAGATAAAAAGTATAAAATAACAAAAAGATTAATTAAATTAAAACCAGAAGGCTTATTAGCAGGGGTACATGGTAAATATTTACCAACCTTTTTACAGACGCCTGTTTTAATTGAAAAAAAAATCGGATCAAATAAATGGAATAAAAGAATTTTATTAATTGATCAATGGAATTTATCTATTTTTCATCGGAATAGTTTAGAATTTGAAATTGATGTCAGAACAATTATTTCCTTTGAAAAATGTTTAAATTTAATTGATCATAATTATGGGTTTATAGTTTCTAATAATGAAAATGAAATTAGGTTCATAGTCGAAACGAATGGAATGTTAGAAGAGTGGTTATATAATTTACAAATAATCAAAAATTTACAATTAATTTTAAAGCCACTTGAGGAACAAAAATATGAAAATGTCAAAAATAAATATTATATTTTGATTAACCATTTATCCAAAGTAAAAAAAAAAAATGAAAATAATCTAAGAATTTTATCGCGTACCAAGACTAAATTAGATAAAGAAATAACAGACGAATTAAATTTTTTAAATTTATATATATTAATATTAAACGATTGGCTCCTTTATATCTTATCTAGGATTTGTAGATTAAGAATAATTGAACAAAGGGATTTTTATTGTCAAGATTATACCCTTAAAGATTTAATTGAAGATGACCGGGAAAGAGCATATTGCTTACAGAGTTACCAGCCAAATAATGAAGAGGAATTAAAGGGCGTTCAGCATGGGTGCTATTTAATAACAAATAAATTTTCTGATATTGATTATCAGGCACGTGACGAAATGAATAATATGAAACAAGTGAATTCTAAATATTTCCAAATTATTGTACCTGAAATAATAAATATTGAACATGAATTTCCAAAAAAATCTGTAAATCTGAAAAGTGAAGAGAGTTCTCTTTCAAACAATTCAGACTCTGAAAATAATTTATTATCAAATAAATTACAAAAAAAGAAACATTCTGAAAGGGAATCTTATCAACAGGAAAAATCCGAAAAGAAAATGAACATCAGGAGGGCGATATTAAAAGAAGACGAAGGTGGTGGTGATGAGAATGTGGGTGAGGAGGAAGATGAAGAAGAGGAAATAAGTTTCATTAAACAGAAAGGATTGGGGGATTTAATTTTCAATAAACAAAAAGAAGATATATCATTTTATCAATTGTTTAATTTAAATAAGATGAACGATAAAGAAGCAATTGATTTGGCTAAAAAATGTTTATTGCTATGGGACAAAATTCCTGAAAGTGTATTCAATTTCCCAATATTTTATCAGAATTATTTGTCTTTAAAGCCTAAAATACACAACCAATGGGCTGTTTTGAGTGGGTGGCTATTATTTTTTTATCTTGACAAATCGAGTGATCAATCGAATAAGGTATATGATTTAAGAACTCTTAATTTAATTATAATGGATGTAAAAATCTTAATACTACGATTTTCTGATGACAATGAACTTAAATTATATACACAGGACGAAAAAATCATGAAAAAATGGCTTAAATATTTTAATATGATTAAAAAATGTAAAGATTTTCTATCTGAATCAAATAGAAATGAAGAGCCCAGATTGAAATTAATTAAACTAAATACAGTATACGATTGGATAAATAAAAAGGTTTCAAAATTAAAATTAAATCAAAAAAGACATAAAAAGTTATTACAATTCCATACCAGTAATGGCCAAATAAAAACAAATTCCAAATTATATCAAACACTGGAACGCATTAAAAAACAATTAATTAGCCTCTATTATTGGAGGAAAAGATTATTAGTTAACATATCAAAATTGGATTTAACCAATCAGTTAAATAATGAAACCTACAATCAATTTGGAATTATAAATAAAGAAAATAATATAATTCAAGATTATTATCAATATACAACGTTAAAATATCATCCTAAGGAATGGATAATAATTTTGAATAACAATTTTAAAATCAATAATAATGACAAAGCTGATAGTTTGATTTTAGGAATGAAAAGTAGCAATCATGACGAAATTGGTTTAATCTTTAAAAATGATATTTGGATTTTAACGAAAAAGGAAATAAACACAAATTTTCTTTTTAATTTTAATACAATAGGACAATCAACAAATTATAGTATTACCATTAATCATAATCAGAATACTTATAATAATGGCTCTGAAAAAAATATTCAAAATAATGATGGCATTGATAATTTAGATAGAACAAATCGTAGCATTACTACCACTGTTACTGTCACCACCACCAATAATAATAATATGAATAATATGAATAATAATAATAATAATAATACAAATAATACTAATATGAATAAGATATTCAATTATGAATTCCAATCTACTAGTAAAATGAATTCAAAATTATTGAAAGAAATAGGGTCAATACCAATTTTTTATGAAGGTGAGATCTGGACTTATTATTCGGGGCTACGATCTACTTGGAAAAAAAGGTATATAAAATTATATGAATTTAATTTTTTAATCTATTTACAAACTAATAATATAAAAATGGAATTATTGAAAAATTTAAATTTAGAAAATTCATTTGAAATAAAGAGAATTACCGATTTAAATGCAATACCATTGATAAATTTATTACCAAATTCGTCCTTAAAATCAAATGTATTTGAAATTGTAATTTATAAAAACAATAAAAAAAAATCTTATATATTTGCAACCGAAGATGCTGGCACTAGATTTGAATGGATTTATCATTTCAAGAATTTAATGATCTTTAAAGAAATTTTCCAACCGTTAGATATCAATTATAAGAACGAGCGAAAGGGACATTATTCACAGTTGGTTGATTATTTATCAGATAGTATCACTGCAATAGAAACCCAAACAAATAATGAAACAAATTTATTTAAATTTTATAATGAAAATCCTAATCAATATATTAATGAATTGATCAGTTTGGAAAAAAAAATTAAATTGAATCAAAAGATATTAAAAAGGATTCATCCCTGGAGAGAAAAAATATTGCAATTATTATTAAGATTAAAATTAAATGATAATAATGACTATCAGCCACGAGCATATCTTTTAAAAAAAATTAAGTACATTGTATCGAAAAACAAAAACAATGAAATATTAGAAGAAATCATAATCCTCCCAAAGGAATTTGTAAAAATTGTTCCGAAATTTAATAATGATGATAATGATGATGATGATGATGATGATAATAATTATGATAAGGATAATGATAATAAGAATAAGGATAAAGATAATATTAATAATTATAATTCTAATCAAAGCCAAATAATTAAAAACGAACAATTAATTGTAATAAATAATGAGGATTTTTTGAAAATAATACCCGCAAAACCTGAAGTAATGGTTGCCAGTTACCCAACAAATGGTATAAATGGCAATAGTACAAACCAGCTTAATAACAAAGAGAAAAAGAAAAATGAAGAAGAAAATATATTATCAAATGAAGGGAAAACAATCTTTTATGAATTATTAACTCATGAAGATTTTTTAATTTCCCAAAGCTTTTTAAAAATGGTCAATTTTAGTGATTTGGAAGTATTGGCAAGGAATTTCCCAATACTATTAGAAACCAAAAAGCTGAATTTACAATTGTTAAAGCTTGTAATAACTAATGAAGTTGATAAGACCTCTTATGAAAATACCCTATTTCGGAGAAACAGCATAGCTTCAAAATTGATCACAGCTTACACGAATAGAGTTGGTATTACTTATTTAAAAAAAGTTATTCGACCCATTGTTGTTGAAATGTCAAGAATTGTTGGATCCTTTGAAATTGATGAAAATAAGTTAATTAAGGGTGAAAATCTCTCAGACAATCGAGAAAGATTAAAAAAATATTCAATAAAAATTATGAATTCCATTTTAAATTCAATTCGGTATTGTCCTCTCGTGCTAAGAGATTTGGCTTCAATTTTATGTATTTCTTCCGAAATGAAGTTTCCACAAGCCAAATATCTGATAATTTCGGGGTTTTTCTTTTTAAGATTTATTTCCCCAACTATTGTAATTCCAGAGTCCTTTGGTATCATCCAAGAAAAGCCCACACCTCGGGTAAGAAGAGGATTGCTTTTGATTTCAAAGATAATACAAGGAATCGCTAACTTGGCACCCTTTAAAGATGAGAGCTTGAAATATTTGGACGATTTGGTTGTGCATTTTGAACAAAAAATTAAAAAATTTATGGATAAGTTAGTTGAACCTGTTTTGGTTGTTAAACTGAAAAATAAAAAACTGGTAACAATCATTTCAACCTTAGAAAACGGACAGCTGTTAATTTGTAAAGGAAATAAATTGACTTTAGATTATGAACAAATATCAATGGAAGAATTGTATACTAACACTCAGGTTTTTGATTATGTCCCAGAAAGCTTTGAATTAGAGCAACAATTGATTAATACGGCTTTAATTAAATTATATAAAATTTTTAAAATCGAGAACTACCAAAATAAATTCAAAGAATTATTCAAAGATGTTCCTGAAATTTTACAATTAATATTAGATTTAACAAAAAATAATTAGTGAAAAATTGTTTTTTAAAAAAAAAAAATGAAAATAATAAATTTTTGTTGTTGAATATGTAGAAAAATAAATTTACAAAGTGTTTTCGGTTTTTTTTTTTTTTTAATAAATTCTAATGGATTAAATTTTTATAATCAAAACGAAAGATTCATTAATATAGAAATAATTTGTCCTTTGATGAATTCAAGTTTTATTTTTTTTTATCATATACATTAGCAATATGGAATATTTACACATTTTTCTATTTTATTATATTCTCGTATCAAGTTATTAATTCTAGTTAATCAGATGATAGTTCAAGATTCTAAATTTTAATAAAGTTGATTATTTGGAGTAATATCTTTTAATAATAGCAGTCTCAAAGACCCAATTTTGTATTTTCTTAGGGAAACAATTTTTACTCTATTTCTCTGTATAATATGACTTACAAAAATGTGTATGGGGTTGGTGTAATTAAGAATTTAATCTGATAATTTAGTTTATTTCCAAAAAAAAAGGAGTGTATATAATTTTATGAGATTTCTTCAGAATGATTTCGTTTTTTTTATTTTCAACTCTGGATAAGAATTCTGATTTAAACCCTATTTTGGTTCCATTATTTGAGTTGGTATTATTATATAAACTAAACTGGATTTCAAAAATTATGACTCAAATAAAAAAATAAATGGAAAAAAAATGTATATATATTCTTTAGTATTCAAGAACAACCAATAACTAAATCTGATTAGTAATTTACTTTTAAATGATTTTAAACATTTAAAAACCCGATATTTTAAAAATTAAAAAAAATAAAACCAAAAACTAAAAAAAAGTGAGTGACAATTTTTGAAAAATAACATTACCGATTTTTTATTACAGGAATTGTACTGAAAAAAAGTTAACAAGAAGATTGTTAGCTAATAATTAATTTTTTTTAAAAACAGATTAGATAATCAAAATTTTCTGTGGTGATTATTAGTCTTTTCAAAGATCTTTTTTTTTCCACATTATCTTTACAAAAAAGAAGGAAATCAAAAAAAGAAAAAGAAAAAGAAAAAAAAAAAGAAAAAAGAAAAAAAAAGGAAAAAGAAAAAGAAAGAAAAGTAAAACTTGATTAAATTAGAAAAAATAGAAAGAAAAAGCAAAAGTCTAAAAAGCAAAACAAAATTTTAAAATTAGAAATAATTTTCTTGATCTAATAATTGAAAAATTTTTTTAAATAAGAATATCAATATAAAACCACCTCGAACAACTTCCAATCACATTATAAAGTTAGTCAAAAATTGTGAAAAATAGATTCTTTTGGCTTGTCATCTTCAAGAATTAAACTCAATTCAAAGGTTTTTTTTCCAATATAGTATTATATTTTAATGATTATCTTTTGAAATGTATATAAAAATGAAAGTTTAACAATTTAATTTTAATTGAGGGGTTAGCACCTACCAAAAGAGAAGTGTAGGGTTAAAGTATTTTATTATTGGATGTAGATTATTTTGGTGCCACATGGTTCAAAAGTCTCTAAGAAATCGATTAGTAAAATAGTAATATTGGTTGATCTCATCATTAAAAAGAATCCTTGTATTAGTATAAAAACCAACAATTTCAGAAATATATACAGTCAGTTTCACTTTTAAGGCACAAACATTCAACGAAATTTAAGGTACAAAAAAAATCTCAAATTAAGGCACAAAATTTGGAATTTTTTTTTTTACAATTTATTTTTACTAGAATTTGAATTTTGTGCCTTAATTTGAGATTTTTTTTGTACCTTAAATTTCGTTGAAAGTTTGTGTCTTAAAAGTGAAACTGACTGTATATATATTTCGCCAGAAATTTAAAGGTTGAATTATCCATATTTAGACTCTTGCAAAGTTGTAAAATAACTTTATTAAATTTATGAAAATATAGATCATTGCTTAAAAATACAATTTTTTTTAAAAAATTTATCTTTAACCCATAGATTTTTTTGATAAATTATTTCTGAAATATTACAAATATTCATATTATAATTATTTTTAAAAAGAAACTAAACTAACTATATCTTGGGTTTTTATTTAATGAAAATTAATGAGTTTGGTTTGAGTAAATCCCAAAAAAATGAAAAAAATTTTACTTTTAAGAAGTTCGAATTATGAATTATTAAAATACAGGCATATTATTATTTTGATTTTCAATTTTTAGATTCTGAAAAGGGATTAAATTTAAATTTTTTTTTTCCAATTTATTAAAAACACTAATTTATTCATCAAACCAAATTAATAATAATATTGATTACAATAATGATAAAAATAAAATAATTTATTTTTCAAACTTTACATATTGTAAAAGTTTAAAAAAGTTACAAAATGTACCAAACAAAAACAAATTGATTTTTATTCAAAAAAATATTTCAACATTAGAAATATTTAATTTCTTAAATAATTATGGTGTTATTAGATTTTTAAGGAAAGGAAATAATAAACTTGTAATTTGGGAAAATCTCGAAAAAATAAAAACTTTTAAAAGAATATTATTAAATAAACAAAAAAATATTCCAAATGATTTATATATAAAATATTTTTTGAAGAACAAAGAAAGATTATTAATAAAAGGTGCTAAAAAAATGAAAAATAAAAATCAAAAAATAAATATTAATATAGCCTCTTTAAATATTTGTGGCTTGAATAATTCAAATAAAATTTTTCAATTAGAATCTTTTTTATTAAAATGTATTATCGATATTTGTTTAATACAAGAATCCAAAATAACAAAAAAACCAACTTTCACAAACTATTTCTCTGTGAATAAAAAATCTTATGGAAATAATGGAAATAAGGGTGGTTTATTAATAATAATAAAAAAGATATTTCTAGAATTTTTTCGTGAAATATTAATTGCTGATTTAGATGTAATGGGAATAAAATTTACTGATTTAATCATTATTAATATATATCGGAGAAATGACCAAAATATTGAAATTAATAAAAAAATAATAAATATCTTAAGAAAATACCAAAACAATAAAACAATTATTGGTGGTGATTTTAATTTAAATGAAAATAAAATAAAATTATTTGAAAAATTTAATTTTAAAATATTTCTTAATAATAAATCAAGTAGAAAACCAAACAATTTGGATTTTTTTTAACAAATTTTAATAATTTAAAACTCAATAAATCAAAGACTATCAAAAATTTTATTAGTGATCATAATACAATTTTGAATAAATTTGAAATAAACCCAAATTAGGAAATCAATGATATCTATAAAATTAAAGATATTCCAACCTTTCAAGAAGACTTTCTCCAATTCTTTTCTCGGTATAATTTTAATTTAAATGAAGATAATTTTATTTTTTTTTAAAAAAAAAATATAAACAGAAAGAAAGAATAGTATTTGATATCAAACAAGATAAATTAAAAATTAATAATTTACTTTATAAATTGTTTGATAAAAATGAAACTTTACATAAAATCAAAAAAAATTAATGAATTAAATTACTTAAAATTACTTAATCAAATAAATGAAGAATATAATAAAAATAAAAACTTTTGGAAAACATTAAATAAAATAAGAGAAACTTCTACAAAAATGTTTTTAAATAATGAAACCATATTCTCAGTGTATTTCGATTTTGTAAAATCAATTAGTCAAAAACCTAATACAAATATAATTAATTATATTAAAAAATTTAAAATTAATAAAAATTCATTAAATCCAATTGACATAAAGGAAATTTTTGATCAAGATAAAATTAAAGAAATAATCAAATTTCAAAAAAATAAATCAGTTAAAGAATTTGACAAAATAAATCATAATAAGTTTATAAAAAAACCAACCAATTCAATATTTATTAAATTATAATTATTTTATTAAAACAGTTCAAAATATTTTTTTAAATTGGATAACAGACGAAACTGAAAAAAGTATAAATTTTATTAAAAAAAGAAATTTATTATTTATTCATAAATCGGGGGGATGAAGGCGAACCATTAAATTATCGACCTATCTCTATAAATCAATCTCTTCCTAGATTTTTTTAAAATTAATATACATTGGAATTCAAGACTCAGGGGACTTGATTTCAAAAAAACAATTTGGATTTAAAAAATATTTTGGAACAAGAATTGCTGTTTTAAATTTATTAAGAAAATTTAAAAAAATAAAAAATAAAAATAAAAATACAGAATACTTTGTAGTTACTATAGACATACAAAAATGTTTTGACTCTATACAACACTCGTTAATAAATCAATCTATTAAAAAATTTATCAAAAATGAAACAATTAAAAATTGGCTCTTGAGATATTACAAAAAAAGAAGGAATTGGAGTTTATCAAGGAGATCCCTTATCATCAATTCTCTTCGCATTTATATCTCATTTCCTACTGGAAAAGTTAAAAACTTTAGCTGTTCATGTTCAAATGTATGCAGATGATCTTATTCTTATTATGAAAGGGCCATTAATCTCTCTAAAAATTAATTTAGAAAGGATTTTTGAAATAATAAAAAGATTCGGGATGAACCCACATAATAAAAAAAACCAAATATAAAAAAGAATTAAAAGATATTTTTTATCTTGGGATTTGGTTAGAAAAAAACACACATCTTGAATATAATTTCAAAAAAGTGGAAAAGTCCTTGGAAACACTTAATCGATTGTTTCAACAAAATAAACTCAACAATGGAGTCAAAATAACTTCTTTCAAAGCTCTCATTTTAAGTCAACTTTATTATGGTCTTGAAATATTTGACTTGAAACAAAATGATTTTGAAAGAATTGATAGATTTATCAATAAATCAGTCACAAATTTCTTACAAATTAATATCCATTCACCTCGATTAATTTATAAAACTGGAGCAAAAATTGATCTCGCTAGATTAAAAGTATACCGAAGAAAATATAAATTGATAGAAAAATTAGATTTCTTAAATTTAAAAAAATTAAAAACAATACTAAATTTTCGAAAAATGGAAAATGAAAATATTAATTGACACACTCATGGATTAAAATTATTAGATTTAGAATTAAAAGTTTTTCGATTAACCGAATTGGAAAATTCACCTAGTTGGAAAGTTCAACAATATCTAAAAATTATAAAACAACAAAATTGCAATTTCTAACAACAAAAACATTTAAACTGGAAAGCTTCAAAAACAATTCTAAATTTTCGAAATTTTACTAATTGTTTAAATAGGTACTCTTATGTAACAAGTAAAAATAAAAATAAAAATTGTGATTTATGTAAAGAAAAGTTAAATATTGATATCATTGAAGATTTCGATCATTTTTTATGGGACTGTCCGGCCTATAAAATAAATCGAAAAATCTGGATATCTGAATTTTTTGAAAAAAAATAAAAAAATTAATAATATCAGAGATATTATTAATAAAAAGAATTCATCATATATATTATCATTAGTAAGTGATAATAAAATTTGTGATTCTTTAACAAAATTTCTAAAAAAAAGTTTAGAAATTAGGGCACACAGGAGAAAAGCAATTTTCTCTCTTCAAAAATAAAAAAAAAAAAAAATAAAATAAAATTTTTTCAAAATGAAAATTTTAATAATGAATCTATAAATAAAAAATCTTTCCATTTATTGTGCAATAATCCATTATGGATTTTTTAAATCCATTTGAACCATGTAGAACTAATATCTTTTACACCCAATTACAGCATATTTTAATTATAGAAGAATCAATAATGAAACTGATTCCTTAAATAATTAAAAAAAATATAACTTATCATTTTTTTCTGATCCTCAATTATATATTTGGTTTCTTTTTCTCGTATTTTTAAAATAATATGAAATTTTCAATGTCATTTCTTCATACAAACTATCAGAAATTACAAAAAGCGAGATTACAAAAATAAAAATGCTTTGCAACTTTTTCTTTTTTTAATTTGATACAAAAATCAAAAAAACAAAAAAGAACAGATCTTTTTAATGAAAATTTTAATTTAGAAAAATGATTCTGTTTCAAAAAATGATAATTCATTTTTCTAAAATTGATAAAGGCGATTTATTTATCGGGTTTAATTAAATTTTTAAAATTGAAAAAAAAAAAAGAATCCAAATTGAATAGCAAAACAAAAGTATACTAAAAATTTAATTTTTAAATATTAATAATATAATTGAAATAGATTTTTTCATCTATATTTAGGCTACTTGATAAAAAATCAAATTTAAAAAAAAAAAAAAAAAAAACAATAAAATTAAAAAAAGAAAATTTAAGAGAAAAGAATATTAATGTTCGAAATCCCTCAAATTTTTGTTTTATTAATTTATTTGTGCTGTTTAAATTGATAAATATTCGGATCCATATTTTTATTTTTATAAATTCATTGAAAGTTATGAAATCAATTATTTTTTTTTGGAAGCACCAGATCTTCTACCAGTTCTTCTAGCAGAAATTAAACCAACTTTTTGACCAATGGAAGCGTATCTACTGATTGTTGATGGGTGACCGATATGTTGATGATTACCACCACCGTGTGGATGTTCAACGGGCTAATATTATTAAATAAAATAAAAGTAAATAAGAACATATCGTAAAATAAAATTTCAATTAAATTAACAATTTAAATTCATAATTCTTAATTTAAATTTCACAATTTGAGAAAACATCAAAGTGAAATGTTTAAAAAGAATAAAATATGAAAAAGGAAAGAAAGAATTTAATGAAAATCAATCATTGCACTTATACATCATTTAAAAATATAATATGAATATAGGATATTGAGATTGTTAAAAAATTTAAAATTAAATAATACTTGATTTCTATCTCAACTAGAATTCAGTATTTAATTCCAAAAAATAAAATAAAAAATAAAAAATAATTCAATTTTAATTTGATGATTCTATTAAGGATTATTCGAATTTTATTGCCAGTGGCTATTACTTTTATACCCACAGCACGAGTTATGAACTCAAAAGAATGTTGAGTTAATAGATCTTGTTAAAATGTAAAATTTAGGTTTTTTTGAGGAAGGCAAAAAAAATTTACTTTCCGAATCCAAAATTTTTCACTCAAAATTTTCGACTTCCAAAATGATATTGGGAAAATGTCAGTCCACTTTATATTGAAGTATGTTAGAGTTGGTGGTGAGTGTAGCCACTCATTTGAAAAGAAAGTGGAGTGACATTTTCCCAATATCAAAAAAAATAGCTTTTTATTTTTGCCTTGCTTTGTTGGGATTTTTCGAAAAGTTTTTGGATCAATAAATGATTTTAGTCAAAATCTTAAATTGCTAAAAATTGGCAATATTTTGACTTTCCCTCAATTCACTATATTTTAAAGGTCTTAATCTATTTACTGCTTTGTATTTCAATGCTCACAGGGCATAAAATTCAGATAGTCCTTAATTGTACTTGGAGTTATATTATAAATTAAAATTTAAAAAGTATTAAAAGGTTTTTTTTTGGTCTAATTATTCCTTTTTTTTTGGAATATTATTGATTGGAAAATAAAAGGAACAAAATTTTCATTCAGCTTTCCATAAATAAAACAACAAAAAAAACACAAAATTCTAAGAATTCAAATAAATCAGTAAAGCTCACAAGTCTAAAGAGTAAAATCGTAATTTAAACTCATTTACCTGATTTAAAAATTTAAATTTTTAGAGACTTTGAAAAACTTTTTTTTATTGGAATAACTGTTTCTAAAATAGAACAGTAATAGATTTTAAATTGATCCGAGCAAAATTTAAATAATTAAAGGTAGCTTAATTATATCTACCTTAGGGTTATTTTCTGAATTCTTTTTGGTTATATTGTGTTCTTTTCATTTAATATCAATCTCTAAATAGGATAAAATATTTCATTTTCAAAAATTATTTAAAAATTCAAATAAATTTATTTTTTACTTCTTTTGAAAATTTCTTGTTCTTTAAATCAATAGAAATTTCAAGGTTTTAATTAATTACATGATTTTAATCATATTTAATTTTTAAAAAGAAAGTGATTCAATGAAGTATATATTTATAATAATCAAATAGCGTATTGTATCGTAAACTTATTTTCAAGAATATGGGGAATGGAATTTTTCAATTCTAAGACATCTCTCGAGTTTTTAATCTTTAGCATTATGAGACATTAGATTAAAAACAATATATTTAATGTCTCATTGGTTTTTATTTAATTTTATCACTTTTGTTAATTGAAAAACCTTAATAATCAAAAATGTTGGATAAAAAAAAAAGGATTTGTATCACTAATTTTTGAATTAGATCTTTCATTTTCATTTTCGTTTTTGTCTGTGTTAAAAACAAAAATAAAAAAATTTATTGTTTTTTTTTGAATTCATGTCTTTAGTTAAACCTTTCAAAAATACCTTTGTGATTTTTTCTCAATATTTTTGAATAAATTTTGATAAATTCTCTGTTTATTTTTGTTTATGTTTCCTTACAATTGTATTTTTTTTTTATTTATTTTTTAATTTATTTTTCTTTTTTTTTCTTCTTTTAGAAAAGTTGTGTTGCTTTTTTTAAAAATATTTTGTCCTTTAAAAAAGAATAAAATGTTGTCTATCTTTTGAATCTAAACATTGTTGTATTGTTTTTTCTCATTTGCTCAATGTTTTATAAAATTAAATATCAAGTCCTCACATAAATTTTGTTTTTGAATTAAAATGAGGAGTTTAATTGATTTCAAATTTTTTAGTGTAATGAAAAAAATTAATTCAAAAGACAAAAAAAAAAAACATAATAATTTCAGACAAATTATATTGTAATTACTCTGTTGAAAAATTCAAGCTTATTGGTGATTTTTCCCAAAATCTAAAAAACAATTTCTTTATAAGTTTAAGAATTTGAATTATTTAATATTTTCCAATGAAACGATGCCTCGCTAGCAAAAGGAAAGAAAATTATTCAAAAGGAAATTTATTAAATATAATTTTTCCAATATTTTTATAGTTTAAACTTTTGAGTATGACTAATTGATTCCTTATGTCAAATTGAGATGTGTTTTAATTTATGATAAATATTCAGATTATATTTCTATTGCTAAATGAAGTGGTTTTTTTTTTTTTATTTTTTTTTGGTAAGACTTTTAAACCATGTTTGGATCACTTTGATAAATAAAGAAAACATTGTTTGAATCAATTCTTGAACATAAACTCAGAATTAAATTGATTCGCATGTTTGATAAATGGTTGATTACATTTCTTTTGCAAAATGAAGTGGGTTTTTTTTTTTTTTTTTTTTTTGTAAGAATTTTAAACCATTTTTGAAGATCAGTTTGATAAATTAATAAAAGTTGTTTGCATCAAATCTTGAACATAAATTCAGAATTAAATTCATTTACATTTATGATAAATATGTTGATTACATTTCTTTTGCGAAATGAAGTAGGTTTTTTTTTTATTTGGTGAGAATTTTTTCCCATTTTTGAAGATCAGTTTGATTACAATTAATAAATATACGGATAATTCGAAATTTTGAGTATAATTAATTACACAAGAAATAAGGACAACACTTTTGTAATAGAAAAGAAAAGAAAAAGAAAATAAAAGGAAAAAAAAAAATAAAGACAAAATGATTACATTTTTAGCAACACCTCTAACTACTGGCCATCTGTTTTTCTTAGCTTTATTCTTGAAATAGGCTCTTCCTGCTTTAAGTAAAGGTTTGTCAACTCTTCCTCCACCAGCAACAATCCCAATTGTAGCTCTAGCTTTTGAAGAAACGAATTTTTTGGTTCCAGATGGTAGTCTGATTCTTGTTTTTCCTTCTTCGGGTTTGTGACCGATGACAGTTGCATAGTTTCCTGAACATCTCGCAATTTTCCCTCTGTCTCCCATTCTTCCTTCAACATTACAGATAATTGTACCTTCTGGTAAAACACCGATTGGGAGAGTGTTACCTGGTTCAAGTCGGGCTAATTTGTTTTTGAAAATAAATAATATTTTGATTGGTTTTGAGTGTGATTTTTTGTTTTTGTTTTTGTTTTTTTTTATTGAAAGTGAGGGTTTTAATTTTCAGATTAAAGGAATTAAGTGATTTAAAAATTGATGAGAGTTATTTATAAATCGCGAATAAGGCATGAAAAGATGTTAATTTAAAAAAAAAAAAAAAAATGAAGAAAGATTTTGATGTTGTTAGCGTTTAAAACAAATGAAGTTTTCAATTCGTTTTGATTTTACAAGAATTCGAAAAATTGTGATCACTATCAAAATGAAAAAAAAGAAAAGCAAAAAAAAAAAAAATTAAAAAAAAATTTGAAAGCAAACAGAAAAAAAATAAAATTCCCAAAGAAAAAAGAAAAAGAATAATTTTATGCTTAATCTTGAAACTTACCAGTTTTACCACAGAAAATAAATTGTCCTGAATACATTCCTTCAGTGGCAATAAAAAGTTCTTTTTGTTTTTTGTTTCCAAGAACACTTTTGAAATGAACGACAGCAAGTGGTGCAGATCTACCTGGATCGTGGATAATGTTGTGTACTACACCTCGAATATAACCTCTTTTTTCAACTCGATCTAAAGATCTGAGTTTGGCTGCTCCTTTTCTATGATGTGTGTGTGCTCTAAAAACAGTTCCACTTCCTTTACGTTGAGTTCTTACTCTTTTACCCATTTTTTGAAGATTTCAAAAATAAAAAAAATAAAATTCAAATCAGTCAAACACGACAAGAATAGCACAAAAATTGTAGTCACTTTTTTCCTTAGCAACACTTTGTTTTTTTGAAATTGTTACAAATTTTGAAAGGAATTACAAGATCAAAATGAAACAACTTTCAATTTAAAAGTTTTTTGAATTCAAACTTTTGGAAAAACTTGAACATGTAAAATAAACTTTTAGCTTTATGGCTGTTCATAAAAAGAGTTTCAGATTATTGAAAGTTAACAAATATTTTTCTTTTAGAAAACTTTCAAAAATTTCCATTAAATTCAAAATGCTATCTTTTGTTAATTATTATTTTTATCCCTTTTTTTGGCTTACAAAAGTTTGTATCAAGTATTTGAAATTTGAAACAATATGAAAGAATATCAGAGACTGAAATCTTGCAGACTGTCAGTCTGAAAGTTTGAAAAAGTCTTGAAAGTATTTGTATGGATTGTGCTATTCTTGTCGTGAAAATGAGAATTCGAAAAAAAAGTGAATTTTAAGGGGGTGTATTCCCAAAGAATTCTTTTAGAGAGAAAACAAATTTTGTTCTGTTGTTTTGATAAAGTGAAATTGATCATTTTTCAAAAGAGTAAAAGAAATTTTTATTCGAAAAAAATTACGTTTTTTTCAGTTTTATTTTTTGTTAAAAAATTATTAAAATAATGTGTGTACAACTAGTTATAGTCTGTGTTTCAAAATTGAGACGTGTTTTTTGTTTCTTCTTGTTTCAATTAACATCCAATATACTACCCAATAGTATACCGAAGTTTGTATCAATTTTAAAACTAAACCCAGTTGATATTTTTCAGTAAATTGTAAATTATTCATACACTTTCGTCGATTTACCTCATTTTTTTGAGATTTTTTTTTTTTTCTTATAATATTTTCTTCGAAATTTACTATATTGTTTGAGATAAATTTTCTAATTTGATCCTTTATTTTTAAGATTTGTTTTGAAATAATAGAACCATAAGAAATCAATACAATATTTAAGTAGGGTTAATTGTTGATTTCTTTAATTGGTTGATGTTTAGGTCTTCTATATTAAAAAAAAAAAAAAAAAAAAAAACACTATTTATTTTTGAACACAGATCAAACTTTTCTGTACACTTTATTTTAACCACAGTGTTCTTATTACCTTAAAATAATAATTCAAGAGTAGTATTATATTTGAGAAAATTATTGAATATGATTCAATTATTAGGACTAACACTGTTTTGAAAGAACATTTTTAGTATTAAAAATTTATCTCAAATTTTAAAAAGTAAGCTTAATCTAGAGCATTTATAAAATCATTTCAAATTGTATTTGTAAAGATCTTTTTGTTTTTCAAAAAATTATCAGAAATTTGTTCAAGCTAAAATAAATTTTTTTTTCTATTAAAATGAAAATAACACTAATAAATTACTCATTTCTTATTAAAAAAACTAAGTAAGGTTTTTTAAGCCTATTGTTCAAAATCAAATTTCCCAATTCTTTTTCCTAATAGATATGTAGAAGTTCAAAGGATAATGGAAACTGATAATAAACACAATAATTAAAGACAATAATGACTTCTTAAAGTTTCACTATTATGAAAGAAAAACAAAGTTGAAAGATCAAATGTGAAAATTTTCGAAAACAATATCTACATTTTCTGAGTAAATTACAAACCATTAAAAATATTACAATAAATTTTTAAAAATTCGAAACAATAATAAACCATTTTAAACAAATTTAAGACATCGTTTACAATTTACACAATTATATCAAATGAATTTACCTTCAAAATTTATTTGTACTTATATCTGCTATTGGAAAGTAAAATGGGTGAGGAATTAGTACAACAAGACAATAAAGTGTTGGTTCTAATTTTTTAATATTGATTTTTTTGATCAATGTATAGCATTGGGTATTTTCAGAACAATTTAAATTAGGTTAAGTTTTTGTTGAAAATATTTCAAAAAATACTTTATTTTTATTTTTTGTTCTTTTTTTGATATTAATTATTTTCTGAAAAATTAAATCTATTTCTTGAAATTAATTAACAAATTGATCTTTCATTTTTAGAATTTCTTTTGAAATTTAAGAGCTACAAGAAACTATTACCAGATTTGTTTACAGTCAGTTCCACATTTAAGACACAAACTTTCAACGAAATTTAAAGACCAAAGTTAATCTCAAATTAAGGGGCAAAATTCAAATATTAGTAAAATCGTTTATTTAAAAGAATCCCAAATTTTGTGCTTTTATTTGAGATTTTTTTGTGCCTTAAATTTCCTTTCAGAGTTTGTGTCTTAAAAGCGGAACGGGTTGTAGGACTTATCGTTGTTTTCTTTGATCGTTTAATGAATAGGTCTTCTATAACAAAAAAATATGTATTTTATTTTGAAACACAGGTTATACTTTTCATCATGTTTTATTATGACAAGAGTATGCAAAAAAACTTACAGAGAGATGAACTTTTGTTTACAAAAAGAAAAGTTAAAATTGCCCAAAATTTACAATGATCAAAATAAAACGTGTACAACAACTATAATCCGTGTTTCAAAATATATTCTGTTTTTTTTTTTTTGTTCTTGTTCCAATGCCACATACAATATAGAAACCAATAGTATACCTAAGTTCAAATCAATTTTGAAAGTAAAAGCCTTGAGATTTTCAGTAAAATTTAAATTATAAATTTAATTAGTTGTAAATTTTTCATATTATTCTCACTTTTTTTGAATGTTTTGTTTTTTTGGTGTTCTTAATTTTATCTTAAAAATTAATTCTATTTTTTGAGATAAATTTTGCTATTCGATCCTTCATTTTTAGAATTTCTTTTGAAATAATAGAACTTTAAGAAACCAATACTATCTTTAATTAGAGTTTATTTTTGGTTTCTTTGATCGGTTGATGTATAGGTCTTCTATAACAAAAAAAAAAAACATTCTTTTCATATTTAAGGGATTAGCGTCTACCAAGGAGAAGCCTAGGATCAAAGTAAGTAGTTTATTGGTCCAAACCGCATTAGTGTTACATTGTTCAAATATAACTAAAAAATCGATTAGTCAAGTAGTAATATTTGTGATATCATCAATTAAAAATGATCTATGTATTAGTAAAAAACCCAGCAATTTCAGAATAAAATCTGCATTTCGCCACAAATTTAAAGGTTGAATTATCAATATTCAGACTACAAAGTCACAAAATATCTTTCTTAAATTTGTGGCGAAATGTAGATTAATTACTAAAAAATTCGTTTTTTTTTAAAAATTAAAGAATTAACCCATGATTTTTTATTGACAAATTATTTCTCAAATCATGCAAATATATTGCTGTGACAAGAATCTTCATCAAAAGCAAACAAAACTAATTCATCTTTAGGTTTTTATGTTAATGAATATTGAGTTAATCTTTGAAATTCAAAAATTCTAAAAATAGTTACTTTTGGAAGTTCTAAATCTAAATTATTCAATACCAGAATACTATTATTTTGAGTTTCTATTTTTAGATTGGGAAAAGGAATAAAAAAAATAATTTCAAAATAAAACTTTTTTCATTGTGATCATTCGTAAAAAATGAAATAATTTATTGTGTTTTAAGATTTATAATAGATTTTTTAGAGCTATTTGAGCCATGGTGAACTTATATCATTTACACCCAATTACAACAGATCTTGATTATGGGGAAATCTATGTTAACGCTAATCCCTTAAACACATATTAAATTTTTCTTCACGAGTTATTTTAAAAACAGTATTAATTTAATCTGTACTTTTCTGAAATAATAAGATGATCTATTTTCTACAAGCGAAGTGATTTGAATTTGATACTTCATCAAAGTGTTTGAAAAATATAATGAAGATATAATAATATCACTATCGAAAGTGAGATTCAAAATAAAAGAAACAATCCTCAGAATATTTTTAAAACTATACGTTATGTTATTTTACGATTTTGAGGAAAAAAACCACAAACAACAAAATATAAATTGTCTTTAACCAATCCACATTGACAATATTATTGAGTAAACCCAAGTTCAATTAAATTTATTTCATTGTTTTTCCTCTAAATTTCCACCAACAGACATTTTTTTAAAAAAAATAAAATGTTAATTTCTGATAGCGAAAAATCAAGTTCTAGTAGCTCAACAAATAGCGAATCCTCAAATAGTGGTAGTGAAAGTTCAAGTGGCACCACCAGTAACAATAGCAGTGGATCTGGGAGTAGTAGTGATTCATCAAGCAGTAGTAGCAGTAGTGAAAATAACAAAGAAAATAATGTTTCTGTAAAAGATCAACAACAAAAAAAGAAAAAAAAAGAAAAAAAAACAAAAACAAAAAAGAAAAGAGTAATAGAGAGCAGTTCAAGTAATAGCGACAATGAAGACAAATCAAAAGAAGCAAAATCTGATGAAGAAATGTTTTCGGATTTTGAATTAAAAATTGAATCAAGTGAAGAAGATTCATATGGAGGGAACAGAGTTAAGAAAGGATCTAAAAAAGGATCAAAGAAAAACAAAAAAAAGCCATCCAAAAAACAAGATCAAAAAAAAACAAAAAATAAGAAGCAACAAGTATCAAAAAAGAAAGAAAAAGAAAAAGAAGAAGAAGAATTTGTTATTCCAAGTACGTTACTCCCTAAGGAACAAAAATTGCAACAGAGAACTCAACGTATAATTCGAAATGCAAAAATCCAATGGGACAAGCCAGCATTTCTTCTTCAAACTAAG
Source organism: Anaeramoeba flamelloides (assembly GCA_027625915.1). Classification (NCBI taxonomy): domain Eukaryota; family Anaeramoebidae; genus Anaeramoeba; species Anaeramoeba flamelloides. Next base: position 3,319,520 of record JANTQA010000060.1, on the reverse strand, counting down.
CAACAGCAAACAGAGTTTCTTATTGAGGACTTGCTTCTTGTTGTTCAAGAGTTGGAAACTAGAAGAGAAGAAAATTTCTGCCAATATAATAAAATCATTGAGAGCTTGGATGTAAAACCTAAAATCAGGATTAATAAAGAAAATCTAAGGGAAAAAGAGGAAGAAATTGGTTTATTAATTGAAGAGGACAAACAAGATGAAGATGAAGAGAAAAAAGAAGAAGGAAAGGAAGACAAAGAAGACAAAGAAGGTGAGTCTGCGAATAAGGAAGAAACAAAAAACAAGGAAACTGAAAATGAAGTTAAAGACAAGATGAGCAACAAAAAAAAAAAAAAAAAGAAAGGCAACAAAGCTAAAAACGACAGTGAAGATGATTTAGATCAATGGTTTGCTGAACAAGAAGAAAAGGAAATGAAAAGAATTGTAAATATAGTTACTGGTAAATGGAGAAATAAATTCCAAAACATTACCAAAGAGGAAAACGACGAACAAAGTTTAATTATGGGCAACTACCAAGGAAATATAACAAATTCAATCACCTCAACCGGGTTTTATGGAAATGATCGCAATGGCCAAAAGAAGAATAAAAAGGGATCAAATTATTGGCAAGATGAAAACGATCAAGATAATGGCGATGATTTTATTGAAAGTTCGGATGAAGATTCAAATTTAATTAAAAACGTATCAAAATTATCAAAATATGGATCAAAACCGGATAACTCTTGGAAAAATTCCTTATTTGCAAATAGCTCAGATTCTGATCAAAAAGAAAACAACAAAAAAAAGAAAAAAAAAAAAAAAGGCAAGCGAAAAACAAAATCAAAAGCAAAAGCAAAAGCAAATTCCAATTTTAATTCTGATCATGAATCGGAATCACAGTCAGAATTAGGATCGGGATCAGAATCAGAGAACGAATTACAACCAGAGCCCGAAAAGGAAACCAATTATAATTTACAAATAATGGGCTCAGAGTCACTTAAAGAATTGAATAAAAACTTACAAATTGAAGAGTCAATCCTTTCCATCTCAAACCAACCGAAAATTTTGGAAAAAATATACCAAAAGAATAATCAAAGTGGGCTGACGGAAAACGATTTAAAGCAAATCAAAAGCAAAACTCAAAATTACTTATTTAATACGAGAAAAAATAAACCCTTTAGAAGAAGGTTTGGTCCAAGAAACATAACCTCTGAGAAGAATATATCCAAATTTGAAAAAAGTAATATAAATTTGAACAACCCTGTAATCTTTGGCTCAAAAAAGAAAAACAACATTAACCAAGATTTATTATCTACACAGACAAAAGAAAATAATTTCCAGAAATATAATCATAAAAAAAAAACAGATCTTTTTAATGTTCTCCAAGGTTATAAATAAGAAAATGATGAGCAAAGCGTAGATCGCGCTTTTTCTTTTTTTTATTATCAAAGTCTTTTTATTTGAATTAAAAATAAATTTTTTATTTTTATTTCTTAAAACCTCATCTATTTTTATTTTTTAAATAGCACCTGAGAAATTTAAATTATATTTAAAGTTCTAACAATTTTAATATTTTTGAAAGAAAATAAATTTTAATATTTATTTTCGAATTTATCAATCCCCTTTTTAAAAAATTCATCAAAAAAAAAAAAAAAAAACACAGAGATAACACATAAATAAATTTTTTAAATTTTCTTTTTTTATTAATTCTAAACTGAGAATTGTTTTTTTTTTTATTGACCTTTTTTGTATTTTTTCATATCTGTTGATTGTGATCAATTAATTTGAAATTTTTTTTTTTTTTTTTTTTTTTGTTAATCAAGGCACTTATTTATTGTTATGTTCTTAAAATATTGATTATTTTAAGCGATAAGGTAACCAATTGCAAAATAGTCACATTCTTGTAAAAAAAAAAAAAAGATAATATAAAACACAGAACACAATGCAATAGGATTATATATAACAAGGAAAAAATAATCTCATTTTTATAAAGTATTTTATTTAGTCAATTTTTTTTTAATAAAAAAACAATTAAAAAAATTCATGCAAGATCTTTATTTACTTTATTGTTATTGATAGATCAAGGAAATTATTTTAGCAATAGTTTTCAAGAGATATGCCTTCAACTCTGTGATGAATCAGTCAATTCGAAAAAAATATTGAACCAAATACAATTTAGTAAACACATGAAAGACAAACTTTGTTACAGTCAAAGAATGGTATTTTTTTTCAAATATCAATTATTTTTTATAAATGACCTTTAAAGAATAAATAAGAAATAAGTAGAATAATTGATATTGCTGAATAGTTGATCACATATCTGAATAAATCTAGTAAATCATTATTTTTTCTTAACCATTAAAAAAACTAAAATTCTTACAGCTCTGTTGAGAAAAATAATAATGTTCATTTTGATTTCCTATTGAAGATCCAAAAAAAATTACAATAGAAACCAATTTGATTTCTCTACAATAATTTCCATATTTCAATAGCCTTAAAATAACACTCTTTTTATCCTGTAACTATCTTTTTTTGATAATAAAAAAACTTTGAAAAGAGTAACAAAAGATCTTGAATATAAAAAAAGAAGAAGAAGAAATGTTGGAAAGATACCAAATTACCCAGCTGAAAAACTATGATATTTAAAAATATAAATAATATTTAAAAAAACTTTTTTATTGATAATTATTGTCAAATCTAGGATCAAAAATAAATACATTCTACAAATTTTGATACTCCATTAAAAAAATTATTTGAAATTTTATTTTAAAAATACTATTTTAAGGTTCATCTGGATATTTTTAAAAATAAATTAGAATTTATATATTCTGTTTTTTTATCATATTTGTAACTTCATTTATTATTTATCCTCCACCCTAACATAGTATTTATCAAATTTTAAAAATTTAAAATCAATTCATATTTTAAATAATTTAAATTGATAAACTACGCTTTCAATTTTTTTTTTTTTATTTCATTTTCTCAGGATTGTACAATTTATACAAATAATAGTCAATATTTCGATTTCTTAGTAATATTGAGAGAAAATATATTTCTTCTATCATACAAATGATATTATTATTAAAATTAGTATATAAAAATAGATCAAATAATTTAATTTACCTAACAGACAATAAAAATATATTTGAACGATTTAAATAAATTTCAAAATCTAAATTTAATAATTATGATAAAATAAGAGGAATATAAAAACTCCGCCTTAAATAATAATATTATAATTTGAGATAAAAAAATATATTTTTAGATAAAGTGATATTCTATATTATAATCCAAAAATTTTTACTAAAAATTTCAAATTTATAATAACAACAAAAGTACTATGACAATTCTTCATTAATACTGATTTAAGTCGATATAATAAATACACTTGAATTAAAATGAAATGGCAATATAATAATCTGACATAAAACTTCAATATTTCAGATGATCTATTTTTTTTTTTTATTTCAGTATCTAAAAAAAAATTTGTAAAAAAAATTATTTAAATTCAAGTCTCTAAATTTTCCTAAAAATCCAAGCTTTTGAATCATTTTCAACATATAGTCAATTATTTAAATCATTTTTTAATGGTTAATTGATTGAATTACAATAGTATCTGTAATCAAAAAAAAATGGATAGGTCTTAATAGCCTGAGTTAAAATGGAGTTTTCTTAATTCTCTATCCAAAATTATGGTTCCTACTTAATTGTGTGGTATTCCTTTTAAAAACATTTAACCTTGCTAAATACTTGTTATTACCTACAAGGATTAATTACTTTGAAAATTTGATTTTTTAAATACATTAAAAGTTCGTAAATCCACTTGTTTTTGCTTATATTTTTTCTTTTTAACTAGAAAAATTATTTTATTGTTTTAACCCTCAAATAAAAGTAATATGATGTTGATTTCTCTTCAAAAAAAATCAAAAATCATTTAAAAAAACAAAAAAACTCAAAATTTTAAAAAAATTTCAAAATGATATAAAAAATGAAAAAAAAAAAAAAATAAAACAAATGATCAATCTTTAATTTTATTTTAAAATTTTGATCTTATTAATTTTGATCTAATTGAATCAAATACTTGAATTTTTAGTGATTTTAATTGATTTTATTTTTTATTTTTCCGTTTTAGTTTTAATTTAATAATAATTTAGGAATAAACAAAATAAGATTATTTTTCCTCTGAATCTGATGTCATTAAAGACGATAAATCATCATCTAAATCAGAGGATTCCAAAACATTCACGCTTTCAATTTGTTCATACTCTTCTTTGTAATTAAAGCAAGGGAATTTGAGAATTTTATTGTACATAAAAGTACCAACAACTAAGGCAATAAATCCACCTAACTGTAGATAACTCCAATTTGTCCATTCTTCGCCAAATCCAGATGTTGGGGAAGCATAGTAGATAATAATTAAAGTTACCCAAATAAACAAGGTTCTTAAGCCATCAAGAATGTTTCTAAGTAAAGCAGAACTAAAATCGGTGATGACCATACCAGTATAATTATATAATAGAATGACAACAATATAAACACAGCATATTCCAATTAAGAAACCGGAATTCCCGAGCATAACAAAGGTATCAATGGAATCTTCTTTAAATCCTGATTTTTTTGGGACGTAATAAGCAATTCTATATTAATAAATTTTGTAGATAATTAGAATAAATCAATAAGAGAGAAAAAACAATAATAATAATTTTGAGTTTTTAAGAAAAAAATATTTTTACAAGAAATTGGTTCGATGTTTTTTTATTAATTTCATTCCTTATTCAGTTTTTTTTTTTTTTTTTTTTTCTTTCAGGTAAATTTTTTCTTGTCTCAATTATAAAAATTTTTAATTTCATAACAAATCTAATTTTGAAATTTAAGGATTTTTTTTAATTTTAAAAATTAATGCTTTTTTTTTTGTTTTTTGCCAAATTTTCAATTTTTATTCTTTATGAAGGCGCGTGACATTATTTTTATTTGATTTTATTCTTTGCTTTGGTAAATTTCTAAAATCATGATTCAAATTTTTATCTTTTTTTTTTTTTTGTTTTGATTAAAATTAATTGTTAGATCTCTTTTTTAAATAAATCCTTTCAGAAATTAAAGCACCAATATTTCATTTAAATCCCAACTCTAATTCTTCATCATAATTTTTCATGTTTTTGACTATAATGCAATTAAAATAATAAATGTTGTGAATTTTCTGTTAAAAGATAAATAGTGAAGAGCAAATGAAAAATTTTGAATATTTTGTTGCTTTCATTTTCTCAATACTCTTGGGATTGTTTTAAAATATAATAATAAAGAACTAGAATCGCTAAGTTGAGTTAATCAAAATTGTTTGGGGATTGATAGAAGATAAATAAAATATTTTAGCGATGAATGATGGAAAACAAAAACAAAAACAACTAAATTATTATCTTTTAGAAATACATTAATAATATCTAATTTAATCAATTTTAATTTCAGAAAGAAGTCCTAAAACAATATTGAAGTTTTTTAATATGCTTTTGTAATGATTATATTAATCTTAACAATTAAAATATTTTTTTTTAAAGAATAAATTATAAAAATCTCTTAAAGATCTAGTAAGGTTTTTAAAAACAAAAAAAAAATATAAAGCTGTTTTAAAAATGTTGGAGCTCAAAATTTTTAGCAAGTAGTGTCACCATAAACTGGTCTATAATTAAAGTATGTTACTATTGAAAGTAAATCATAGTAGTGATACTTGGCTTTGAATGTCTCTAAAAATTCTATTAGTAAAATCTTACTATCAAGTTGATCTCATCAATTCTAAATTATCCCTATTAAGGGATTAGTGTCACCATAGATTTCTCTATGATCAAATTACGTTGTAATTGAAAGTAAATTATATTTGCTTTAGAATTCAAATAGCTCTAAAAAATATATTATAAATCTTATTGCATAAAAAATTATTAGGTTTTTTACTAATGTTCACTATTAAAAATTATCATTTTGGTAATTTATTTTTTTAATAACTTGTTCAAATCTAAAGATCAGAAACCCAAATAATAGTATTTCTGTTTTTAAGAGTTTAATATTTTAGAATATTCAAAAGTAACTATTTTTTTTATTCTTTTAATTTCAAAGATTAATTCAATAATTATTAACATAAAAACCCAAAGACTGATTACTTTAGTTTCCTTTCTATGAAAAACTAATTTGATTTTCAATATGCTTCCAATTTGTCAGAAATAATTGGTAAAAAAAAATAACATAGAGCTAATTATTTAATTTTTTAAGAAAAAAAATCAATTATTTTAGCAACTAATCTAGATTTTGCCATAAATTTAAGAAAGATATTTTTCAACTTTGAAGTCTGAATATTGCTGATTTAACCTTTAAATTTGTCTCGAAATAAATTATTTTTTTTTTTTTCTTGAATTTTTTACGAATAATAATCATGATATTTAATTGATAAGATCAACTTGATAGTAATATTTTACTAATAGAATTTTTAGAGGCATTCAAAGCATGGAGAACTAATATGATTTACATTCAATAGTAACATACTTTAATTTTAGGCTTTTCTGTGGTATACGCTGATCCAGTAAGAAGGTTTTGGAAAAGTGTATAACAAGTTTTTTAAAAAGTGTTACTCAAATTTTTTGGTTCACTTTTTTAAGCAGTTTATTTACCATTGAGTAAGATGTTAGTTTTAGTCGTTTTAAAAACGTGTCACAAAAAGGTTTTCAAAAAATATCTATAAAACAGTTAATAGACTTGTTTAGACCTATTTTCACATGGTGGGAAAAATTGTAGATTTGCCATTTTTTGAAAAGTATAATTATTAATATAGTTTTACTTGGAGACATACCGCTTTTGTATAATGCCTATTTTGAAAATTCACATTATACAGCTAAATCGAATTCTCCTTAGAGGTGGGGATTTGAAGTTATTGGGTGTCTAGAATTATTTTCCCCACCCATATAGTATCTCGATCAAACACTTTTTTAAAATGACTTTATAAAAATCAATTTTTGAATTTCAACCAAACATTTGTTTGGTGGGGTTTGTATTTAATCGATTTTCAAAGGGTTCAAAAAAAATGAGGAAAGATCATAAATTCTTCTTTTATATTGGTAAGAGTTTAGAAAAATGTTGAATACAATTGAATACAAAGAACCTAAATAAAATATTAACCTTTGTCTTTAAAATATAATATTTTCTTTTGTATTTTACAAACAAAATGTTTTCTTTTGTATTTGCAAACGACAATTTTTTCATTAAATTTGATTTTCAAAAATTTTATGCAAAAGATTTTTAATTAAGAGACAAGTCTGTCAATTGATTAGAATTTGATTCTTTTTTAGTGGAACAAATTATAAATTACAAATTGAAAATTTATACTGTTATTTGCCAATTAATAAATGAAAATTTTTATTTCAATTTCCAAAGTTAATATTAATTAGAACTGTTACAATCAAATTACCAAAAGTAAAAATTTTGTCTTATAGTTCTCTCAGGAAGTTTAATTTGTTGTCTAAAAATATCATTTCTAAAAGATGCTATGAGGATTTTTGGGTTTTCTTTTCCACTTATAAATTAGAAAAATATTTTGGAATGTGAACTAAAAATTTTCATTTTTTAATTGGAAAATAACAGTATTTTCAAAAATATTAGTTTCTTTTGAAAGAAGAATAATGTTTTTTTCAAGCTGTAATTTATTTTGATTTACAATCACAGCAAAATGAAAAAAAAAAAAAAAAGAGATTAAAATCAAAGAAAATTTGTTTGTTTGTTCTTTTTAAAGAATTTTCTTTAAGGAGAGAAAAAAATAAAGTAAATTAAATCACAGCAAAAACAAAAAAAAAAAATATTACGGTGCAGAGATAACAACACAGAGTAGAAGTCCCCATAAACCTTCAAAACCAACGATGTGTGCTGGGTTAGTATCTTCGTAGTCATGTAATAAAGTTTCTTCAATACTAAAAAGTTATTTTAAAATAGAAAATTAGAAAAAGTGATAAATTAAAGAAGAAAACAAAAGAAAAAAATAAAATTTTAGAATTGCAAAAATCAAAGGAAGAAAAATCGAATCGAATTAGCCAACAAAAATTACAATAAAAAAAAAGTAAGAAAACGGAAAAAATTTTTTAGAAAAGCAAAATGAAGACAGAAATAAAAGAAGAGAGAAGGAAAGAAGAATGAAAGAAAAAAAAAAAAAAAAAAAAAAAAGAAAAGAAAAGAGAGAATTCATTAAATTACATAGTTTGTAAAGCTTGGATAAACTGAGCCAAAATAACCAAGATGATTCCAACACCCTTTTCTATTGAAGAAAATTGTTGACCATTTGTATCGTGTGTTCCGACAATGGCTGCGAATCCAACAAGTGTTAGCCCAATTGTAACGATTGACACACCAACCCATTGGAAAAAAGGGACTTTTCTTTTCCTATAAATGACTGTTAGAATTGCAGAAAAGATCACAATTGATCCTCTTAGGAGTTGCCACATTGAAGCTGGCAAAAAGATCAAGCCAATGTTCATAAAGTATGTTGCCAAAAAGTCGCAAGTAGCAGGCGCAGTTGTAAGCTTTGCAAGTCTTTTCATTGATGATGGCTTTTTTGTTTCATCTTTTTTTTTTTCTTGTGTCTTTAGGAAAAATGGAAAGGTAAAACAAAGCAACATCCCTAAAAACATTGTTGCGTTTTGCCATAAGGGCTTATTGAAATAATGCTTTTTCCCATCCCTTCCGACGGCCTTGGTTTGAAATTGAAGTTTACCAAAGACAATACTCCCAGTACCACATATTAACATAATGATAACATTTGTAAGCCTTTTTGTTTTGGAAACTGTTTTATGATTTAAGTCACTCATTGTGAAAGAAAAAGGGTTGTAAAAATAGAAAAAAATAAGAAAATAAATATTTATTTTGAGTCAAGAGAATTAGAGTTGGTCTGTTTCCGATTTCAAATTACTAGGTTTGTTTAATACTCTCTTCACTGAAAGGAAAATAATTTGCTTTATTTTTTGTGAATATTTTTTTGAGTTGAAGCAAGAAAATGGGTTGTTTTAATCTTTGCTTAACAAAAAATTGTTTATTAGGTGAATTGGTTGTCTTGAAGATTTTTTTCTTTGGTTGAAAGTTGTTTAAGTGCCAAACAAGACAAATTCTCCAAATTTTATTGCCATTTAGGGTAATTTTGTTCATTTAGTATTTGGACCTTTCTAAAAAAATAGTTGAAAGTGGAAATTCAAACTGAATTATCAAGTCTGTTAAGGATTCGTTTATGTGGAATGAAAAAAACACCAAAGAGTAAGTTTCAATTTATCCTGCTTGATTTTTATTAAACATGAGTTTTAACATCTAAAAAAATCCTGAGACAAAAATAATCAATTCCCCTTTTACCTCAATTGTAAAAAGAAAAGTCCATAAATTTCAGACTTAAACAAATCTTTCAAGGAAATTTCAGAAGATAGAGTTTGGTGATATGGATAATTTTCATAAATTTCTTTTGAGAGAATAAATAACTTGAAATTTTTTTTTATTGGAATCAACAAATTGTTTAAGATTTTTTCTTTAGGTGTGTTTTCTTTGAACAAAGTAGGTGGTTTTTAAGATTTAATTTGAAGTAGACATTTTTTGAATAATTCTACAGGCATAAATAAGACAAAATAGTAAAGGTTATTTTACATTTAAGGGAAATGTGTTTACTATGAAAAACCCTAAAATTAAAGTATGTTGCTATTGAATGTACATTGTCAGAATGATCTATTGTTCCAGTGTTTCTAAAAATCGATAAATCAAATTGTAATATTTGTTGATCTTATCAACACTAAATTATCCCTCTAATAGTAAAAATCATCCAACAATTAAAAAAAAAAATTGTCTTTTGAAACAAATTTAAAAGGAACAAACAATAAAAAAACTTTCAAATTTAAAAAAATTCCTACCAGAAATTTGTCTTAAAATGTTCATTAGTTGTTAAATAATTTATTTTTTGATAAAAAAAATAAATATTTAATGAATAATCTTTTTTATTAAATTTGTAACAAATTGAAGATACAATAATTTTCGAAGAATAGAAACTAAAATAATCATTCTTTAGTTATTTGTACTGATACTTATTATGTTAATCTCTGAAATTAAATAAATGGGAAAATGGTAACTTTATGTTTGTTGGAAATCTTTGTTTTTATTACTTGAATACAAATAATTTTGATTTCTGATCTTTATACATTTAAAAAATATTTATTAAAAAAATTGCTTAAGAATGTTAATTTTGAATTGTGCTAATTAGTAAATAAATCCCAATGTTTAATTTTGTATAATAGGATTCATAACATTTTTTTTGGGCCATTGGAAACAATGTACTCCCCCTCTTTTACCTTCAATTGCAAAACACTTTCTGTGAATGCTATGATTTAATTGATTAACACAACATTCTTGCACTTTCAATTTTTTTACAGAAACAATACCAAAAAAGTTTAAAAGCATAATTTTGAAAAAAATAAAAGGCCTTATTAGTCTAAAAACCTAAAATTTCAAAATATCAACTATTTACTATAATAACTTATCACATGAATTATGATTAAATACACTTTGTAATTTGAATATATTATTTATCTTAACTTTATCAAAAAAATAAAAATGAAAAATTAGTAATCATTTATTAGGTTTAATTTCTGGTGAAAAAAATTGTAATTTTAAATATAGATTGGATTTAAAATAAACAATTTTAAAATAAAATTTATTTGGCGTTTATTAAAAAGCACTATAAAATTTTGAATTATATAAATGGAGTCATAATAACCCCAAAAATCCATGTTTGTAACTCATAATAATAAAATTAGATGATATTATTAAAAAAAGGATTGATTCATTTCAGTACATTTAAAAATTAATATTTTAATACAAAAGTGAAAGTCAAGCTTCTCATGATTTTTCTTTAAAATACAATTGCAAATTTTTAAGTTAATGTTTTGAAGAAATACAAGACTTTCTTTTATATATTTATTTTTATGTTTTTAGATACAATTTTATCGAAAGTCATTAAATAAAAAATATTTTTTTTCAATCAAAAAACCAAAAACATTTGATTGAGAAAGAGATACAAAATAACAACAAAAACCAACTTCTAGAAAAATTAATTTTAAATTATTATCCGACTAAATAGACAACCCTACATAAAATTAGGCAAAATTATGTTCTGGGGAATTTTCAACTTCAAATTAATAATAGATAAAAATGACATACAACTTTTATAACTTCAAATAGTGACTATTAGATAAAAAAAATACAAATATTCCAAAAAAAAACTATTATATTCAAAAATAATATTTTATCGGTCTTTGGATAATAATAAGGAAAAATTTTTTGCTGTTTTTTATTTTTCCTAATTTTAATTTTTTTAATCCTGTTTCAAAGAAATATTTTGCAATTTGAGTGATCTCTAAGAATTTATTGTTTTTTTTTTTTGACTCTTTATATTCAAAACATTGGGCGGATAAAGAACCCTAAATCAAAGTCAGATTTTCTGAATTGAAAAACAGATAAGAGTATTATTTCGAAATTTACCCATTTCTTATTCAAATATCTGAAAAAAATTCAACTAAAAAGAAAACATTAAGTATATATTAAGCAATAGTAATTTTCTGAAAACTTATCCTTATATGGAGAATCACAAGGTAAACTTAATTATTTGTTTATTTTGGATTTTTGTTTTTTTTTCTGCATGATGAAAAAAACATTCTCTATTTAAAATATTTCAAGACCTTTTAGAACTTTCAGATCTACAGTCTGAAAGATTTCAGTCTCTTTAATATTCTTTCAGAGTTTTTCACATTTTAATTACTTGATTCAAACTTTTATAAGCTAAAAAAGGGTAAAAAATAATAATTAACAAAAGATAACATTTTGAATTTAATTGAAAAATTTAAAAGTTAAATTGAAAAATTGTATTCACTCGCAAAAACCCGAAAATCTTAAGAATGAAAACCAAAAAACAGAAAATTGTTTAAATTGCAAGTTTTTAAAATTTTAACTTGTAAAAACTTTTAAATTAAAAGTTATTGAATTTTGATCTTATAATACTTTTTAAAATTTGGTACGATTTCAAAAAAAAACAAAAGTGTTATTAAGTAACTAATCTTTATTAAATTTTTTTTTTCCAAAATTAAATTAAGATTGAGAAAATAATTTGCCTTTTTACATAGAATTGAAAAACCTATTTATTTTCATATTAAAATTATTACTAGATAAGGATTTCTTATTTAGAAATTGGCCTAATAAAAAATAATATGTACCTACGACCCTAAAAAACACTAAAAAATGAAAAATGATCAAATTCCTCCCTTTAAAAAAATTAGAAAAACTAAATGAAAAAAATAAAATAAATAAAGTTTCAATTTAACTTTTTCAGGAAAACTTTTTTTACCAAAATGATTGAATTCAAACTTGAAATTCTGTATATTTTTCGATACACTATCTTGTTTTAACTCATTTACTAAAAAAAAATTCTAAATTATGGGAATTTTCTTTTTACAAAAGGCACTAATTTGGTCTTCAAATGTTTTTTTTATTTTTAAATGGTAAAATTAAAAATAGGTCATTTAAATAAGATAAAATCTCTGGAAAAATCTTCTAATTTAATATTTTAACCTCTTCTTTGATTTCAAATTTTTCTCAGCACAATTTTTCAGTAAAAAAAATAAAAAAGTGCACATTAATTTCAAAAAATATTTTTGATATTCAAAAGTTGAGAGTGTTTTGATTCTAAAAAAATTTATTCCGTGGTTTATAGAATTTTGTTATAATGCTAGATTTCGAAAAATATTAATCAGAAAAAAATAGTACTTTTTAATATAAAGGACATATCAACTAGCCCCTTTAGAAAAAAAAAGTGACTCTAATTTTAGTAATATTTTTATGGTCTGCACAATAAGAGTATCACAATCCATCTAAGTAATTTCAAGAATTTTACGAACTTTTATTCCAACAGTCTACAAGATTTCAGTTTCTGATATTCTTTTATATTTTTTCAAATTTTAAATATTTGATACAAACTTTTTAAAGCTAAAAAAGGGCATAAAAATAATAATTAATAAAAGATACACCTTTTGAATTTAATTGAATTTTTCAAAGTTATCTAAAAGAAAAATATTTGTCGCTTTTAATAACCTGAAACTCTTTTTATGAAAACCAAAAAGCAGAAAGTTGTTTAAATTACATGTTTTTAAAAGTTTGACTTGTAAAAACCTTTAAATTGAAAGTTGTTGAATTTTCATCTTGTAATTCTTTTTAAAATTTGGAACAATTTCAAAAAAACAAAAGTGTTGACAAGTAAAAAAAGTGACTACAATTTTTGTGCTATTCTTTCTTGTGAAAATCGAGTATTGATCATTTTTTTAATTGTTTTTTCATTTGTGAATCTTTTTATGTCAATATATTCACAACAACTTAAAAAGGATTATCACTTTTCAGAAAACAATGACTCTTATTCGGTTCAACCTCGGCTACCAATTACGAACAACAAAAATCAATTTTCAATTGACAATTTAACAACCCCAACCTTTAGTATCCAAAAACAAACAAGTATAGGGTATGGCCAAACGGTTTATCAACATTTTGAATTCCAAACAAAAAGTTTTCTCTCTGATCACTCTGGAACAACATTTCACAAACGCAGGCAAGATCAACAAAATGATCTTTTTTTACTTTCCGAAATCCCAAAAAAATTTTTTTATAATTCTTGGAAAAGGATTTCTAAAATATTAACCTTAATACACCAAAAGAAACCATTACAAGACTCACTTGAAGAAATATCGCAATTGGTTAATTCTCTTTGCCTTCATGGTTATTCTTCTCAATTGTACAAAAAAATTCAAAGCCAATGCTATAGACAGATAGAGAACAAATTAAATACATTGCTTGATTTTAAAAAAAAATCCAAAAAAGAAAGATCGAAAAAAGAAAAACAAAGAGAAAGGAAAAAAGAGAAAGAGAAAGAAATAAAAACAGAAAGAAAAACAAAGAAAGAGAAAGAGAAAGAGAAAGAGAAAGAGAAAGAGAAAGAGAAAGAGAAAGAGAAAGAGAAAGAGAAAGAGAAAGAGAAAGAGAAAGAGAAAGAGAAAGAGAAAGAGAAAGAGAAAGAGAAAGAGAAAGAGAAAGAAATCAAAATTGAAACAAAAACAAATCGAATTTCAAAAACAACAAAAGAAAAACAAAAAGAAACAAAAAAAGACACAGAAAAACAAAAAACAAAAAAAGAACAGGAAAAAAAAAAAGTGAAAGTGAAAGTAAAAGAGAGAGAGAAAGAGAAAGAGAAAGAGAAAGAAATCAAAATTGAAACAAAAACAAATAGAATTTCAAAAAAAACAAAAGAAAAACAAAAGGAAACAAAAAAAGACACAAAAAAAGAAAAAACAAGTGAAAACGAAAACCAAAAACAAAAACAAAAAGAAACAAAGAAAATCAAAATAGAAATTCTAAATAAGGAAAAGGAAAAGGAAATTAATTTAAAGCATAAAAATATACTTGAAGAAATCCTAAACATTTGGAATGATCACACTTCACAAATGGTCTTAATAAGAAATTTATTTTTGTCTCTCGATCGAACTTATGTTCAAGAAGAATTAGACATTCCGTCGTTGTGGGACTTAGGACTGGAAATTTTCAGGAAATGTCTTCAAAGCAATAATCGAGTTTTACAAAAATTGATTAAGGCACAAATTAATTTTGCACAATGCTATCGACTTGGTGATCACAAGATTGATTTAAGAATATTTAAAAAAGTAAACCAATTATTTCAAACGATTGAAATTTACCATTCATGTTTTTTTCCATTATTTCTTGAATCAACAGAGAAATGGTATTCTTCAAGTGATTACAAAATTGAAGTTAATAAAGAAAATATATCCCAATATTTGTCTAATTTAAAGCAATGCTTCAAAACCGAAAATATCATTTCAAAGCAAATGCATAAATCTACAAAATTAATTCTTATAAATTCAATAGAAAATATATTATTAGATTCAAAGTTGAAATTTTTTCTCGACAAAGGGATCAAATATCTTTTTAAAAATCAAGACTGGGAGGGTTTACGTTTAATTATTTTATTTCTCATAAAAAAAAAAAAAGCAATAAAAACTTTTGAAATTAATTTTTCTGAAATAATATCAAAAGAAACTTTAAAAATTCTTTCTAATAATAATAATAATAATAATAATAATAATATTAACAAAGATACTAATGATAAAGATAATAAAAATAAAGATAAAGGGTTTAAAAAAAAAACTAAAGAAAATACCCACAAAAGAAAAAAATCAAAAGACAAAGAAGAAGAGAAAGAAAAATCAAAAGAAAATCAAAAAGAAAAAGAAAAACATAAAGAAAAAGAGAAAGAAGAAGAAGAAGAAGAGGGAGAGAGAGGGAAAGAAGAAGAAAAATCAAAAGAAAAAGAAAAATATAAAGAAAAGGAGGAAGAAGAAGAAAAATCAAAACAAAATGAGAAAGAAAATGAAAAAGAGGGTGAAAAAGAAGAAGAAAAAGAAACAGAAGAAAAAGAGGAAGAAAAAAAGGAAGAAAAAGAGAAAGAAAAAGAAGAAACAAAAGGAAAATCAAAAGAAAAATCAAAAGAAAAATCAAAAGAAAGATCAAAAGAAAGATCAAAAGAAAAATCAAAATCAAAAGAAAAAGAAAAAGAAAAACATCCAGAAAAACAGGAAAAAAAAAAAGTAAAAGAAGAGAAAGAAACGAAAAAACAAAAGAAAAAAGAAAAAACAAAAAAAGAAAAACAAATAAAAAAGGAAAACCCACCGAAAAAGGAAAGAGCTGAAGAAAAAGAAAAAATAAATGATAAACCAAATCTGAACAATAAATATTATAACACTCCCTTTTCCGTTGTTGAAAAATTATTAGATTTGCAAGACAAAATAAATGACATGATGAATAATGTATTTAAAGAACAAATTACGCTAAAAGAAGCCATCATATTAATTGTAAAAAAATCTATGAAACAAATTTTTAAAATTAAACAAAAAGCATGCTTATCAGAAGAAATTGCATCTTATTTTCATTTTTTATTCGAAAAAAAATTAATTAAAAGTCACATTAGCCAAAGAAGGAAATCGATTTTAAAAAAAAAAATTGAAAAACTTTTAATATTGTTATCGATGTCAGGTGATCATGACATTTTTATTTCGATATACACATATGATTTATCGAACAGGTTGCTAAATAGAAACAGAAAAATTGATTTTGAAAAAAAATTGGCTTTGCATATTTCGAAAATTGTTCTCAGCGCTAAATTCAAAAGAAAGATAGATATTATGTTTAATGATATTAACAATAGCATTGAATTATCAAAGGAAATTTCAAGAGAAAAAATTGACTTGTTTGCAAACTTTTCAAATCACAACAACAACAACAACAACAACAACAACAACAACAACAACAACAACAACAACAACAACAACAACAACAACAACAACAACAATAATAATAGTAATAGTAATAATAGTAGTAGTAGCAGTGATGATAATGGTCTAAACAATAAAAATGACAACGATAACGAAAATATCAACAGCGCCAATCAAAAATACCAATTTAGTGAAAAAATTAATAAGCATGCAAAGGCTAAGAATAAAACCCCAATCACTAGAGTGAGGAATGATTTATTTAAACATCCAAAATTCAGAGTTAATTGGTTTGTTTTAACAGGGTGTTATTGGCCAATTACGAAACATCAAAATATTAATCCAATCTTACCAAGAAAATTTGAAATAGCAATTTTAAACTTTGAAAAATATTATAAAGAAAAGCACATCGGGAGAATTATTAACTGGAACCACTCAAGAAGCAAATGCGTGATTCGCGCACATCTGAAAGCAAAAAAAATGCGTTTTGGGATACACTGCTCGCTGATACAGGCTTTAATACTGTATATATTCAATTTCAAGGATGTGGTACGCGTTAAAGAAATTGTAAACGAAACGGGATTAAATAAAAAAATTATATTAAATGAATTAAATCTAATCCACAGCTCAGAGCATTCAATAATTATACCTTCAACTGCGCCATCTTCGTCAACAGTCCCCACACCACATGTGCCCACATCAGATTCAACAGACAAACTTACACTTGGGAATACACCGACCCCCAATTCCACTGATATATCTTCTTCAGAACCCCGCTCAAAGGATTCGTTACCAAATTCTGAAATTGAATTTAATATTTGGAAAATTAATCCAAATTTAAAAGTTAAAAGGGCTTTAAAAATCGAACTTAAACAATCCTATATCAATTTAAACAAAGAAAAAATCAATGACAAAAAAAAAAAAAAAAAAATCCAAATCTTTCGAAAAAAATAATAACAGAAAAAGTATATCTTGAAAGAAAACATTTAATTGAAGTGAAAATCGTCCAATTATTGAAATTTAAAAAAAGTCTTTCACATAAAAATTTAGTTTCTGAAATTATTAAAAAACTGTTTATTTCTATAGAACATACAGAAATTAAAGAAAGAATTGAAAGTTTAATCAACCGTGGGTATATAAAGCGCGATGAAAAATCAAAAAAAATCTATCATTATGTAGCATAATACATCTTTATCGTTTTTATTAAATTGTTTGTAAATAACTATAAATAGTTTGCATTTAATAATAGCATTGAAAGTTATTGTTTGATTATAAATACTGTTTATAAAAAAAAAAATAATAAATAAAATATTAAATATATATATATATATAATCTTAGTTCTTACTAACTTTTATTTTATGATTTAAGCAAGTAAGTACATTTTCACATTTTGAAAAATTTTAATTGTGTTAACATTACTGGAAAAAAATTTTTCCAGTGTCACCATATATTGAAACTTTAGAACCAAAACACCATTCGCTAGTCTATTCGTGAAAAGAATCAAAGTAATTCAGAGCCGAATCTTTTATTTTTCAATTTTTTGAACATTTTTTTTTTGATTCAAATTTTTGGTTTTATTAAATTTGGTTTTGGATCTAGAGATGTGTTTATACGAACGATTGAAATTAATCAAAAAGTAAACCAAAAAAATATACCTGAAAGGGTTTGCATTTGAAACAAATATTTTCTTTTAGAAGACTAAACGCGAAAGGTCACTCCATTCCAAATAAATTTGTTGAAATCAAGAATGAAAAAAAAAAAAATCGATAAAAGCCTATTTTCGAAGATTGGTTTTCTTTGCCTTCTTAGTTTGTATGAATACAAACTATTTTTTTCGTTGAATTTCTTGCCCCATTACTTTTTATTATTATTTTAAAAAACCTTTTCTAACAAATTTGCTTTCAAAAATTTCTTTTTTCAAATATTTTTATCAAACAAAGCCCAAACCAAAGAATACTATTTCAAAAATTAAAATAAATGGGTTGAATTCTTGGAATCAAAAAACAGTTACATATGATTCAAATCCAAATAATTGAAAAATTCAATAACAAATTTCAATCAGATTGAGTCTTTTTTTGAGTTCTCATTTTAATGGAAAATAAATAATTATAAAATCAAACGGATTTGTCCAATAAACCCTTATTTTCAAGAAGAATTAAAAAAATCTATGATTTTCTGAACAAAATTGGAAGAATTAGATGACATATATGATTTTTAAATTCAATATGGAAATTCTTTTGAAATAAACAGTAATTTGTTTATCAAAAATTTTCCAAACAGAATTGTTTTCATAAAGAATTAAAAATAAAATCAAATCAAGAATAAGTAATTGTGTAAAATGTTATAGATAAGATCAAGTAATAAATGATTTTTATTTATTTTTTTTTGATCAATTTTATCATTTTTTTGATTTGCTTTTTTTTTATTGGTATGAAAATATCTTATACTAGAATATATTCCACTCTAGTATTTATGAAAATATCAATGTATTTGACTAAAGAAATGATTTGAAGAATTCAGTTTCACATAAAGTGTGGCACTCAAAAAATGAAAAATGCACTTACCCCCTTAAAAATAAATTATCAATTTAGAATGAGAGTGTTTTTTTTGATATTTACGAACTTCATTAGGAGTTTTTTGGCTAAAATAAAAAAAAAGATCAACTATTTTGTCAAAAATTTTGACTCACTTTATAATGTTAATACAAGTTTTTTTGAGGGTTTATTCCAATATTCTTATCAAAAAAAATTTTCAAATTTATAGATCAAATCATTTTTTCTAATTTTACAAATTTTTGTTTTGAATTTTGCTTTTTCTTTTATTTTGCTTTTTCAAATTTTTGTTTTTCTTTTTCTTTTTTTTTTTACTATTTTTTTTTTTTTTTTTTTTGATACTTTTTTTTTTGCAAAAAATCATGTTGAGTAAAATCAAGATCTTCAAAAAGACAAATAACCACTAAGAAAATTGAGACTATGTAATTACTTTTAAAATGAATTTAATTTTTATCAAAAAATCTACTTGTTAACTTTTTTTCAGTTAAATTTCAGTAATAAAAATCTGTAATGCTCATTTCAAAAAAGGTGACTCACTTTTTTCTAGTTTTTGGTTTTATTTTTTTTAATTATTAATATATCAGTTTGTTAGATATTTAGAATAACTTACTATTAATTGCAAAATATAAAAATCAAAATTTTCCTTTCACTTTCCCAAAAAATCACCTACCAAAAATTAAAACAAAATCATATAAGTCCCCAATTCTAAAGGGGGTTTTAAGAATTTAAGCTGATTTTTTGAAATTAAAAATTTAAAATTTTGCTTGATTTAAAAATCTTTTTTTAAAAAGGTGAATGAAAATTTTGTTCAATTTATTTTACATCGAATAGTATAAGTGGATTACTAATCAGATTTTATTTTGAGTTGTTCTTGGAGACTAAAGGATATTTTTTTTTTTTTTTTTCAATTTATTATTTCAGTTAGGTCCCAATTGTAAAGATGAATTGAAAAAAATTTTTATTTTTATTTGGTTATTAATTAATTCAAATTACAATCATTTTAAGACAGTAAAGACTTTTTCCAAAATATTTTGTCAACTTTTCTATTTTTAAAAAAGTGAAAAATTTATCAGAATTAAAACTTTTTGGATTTTTTAATTATAATAAAGTGAAAATTTTTATTTAATTCAAACTTTTTTCATGTTTTCTGTATTAAAAAAATGTGGGTCCAATCTTTAAGTGTGGTGTAGAGGCTGGTGTTGGTAGGAAAGTGTTTTTTTTTCAAATTGTTACCAAATAACAATCAAATAATTACTTAATACTTTGTAAAAAATAGAAAAATCAAAAAAGGATAAAAAATGCTAGAAAATTTCATGGAATTTATTAGCCTAATTAAAAGATAGGTTGTTCTATCAACGAGTTTATTTTTCGTTTGCAGCCTTGAAATTATTTGATTTAAAAAGACAAAAATTTGGAAAAAATAGTTCTAAACAAGTTTTTTAATTGCCAAACCTTACTAAAAAAAAAAATCGTTAAATCAACAAAAAGAAGATGCAAAAAAAACTTCAAAGAATAATCCATGAATTGTTTTATCAACATAACCAAGAAAAACAATCTTTTAGATCGAAGATATTTCCAAAATAAATGGGATATTTTTTTTTTACAGGTCATTAAAAATCATATTTGTGAGCCTAGGTATTCGTTAATTGAGAATAAAAAATTAAGTTTAAGATTAATATAATTGAATCAATGACTAACATCTTTAATTCAAAATATGCTCATTGAATTATTTCCTAAAAAAAATTAAAAAAAAATCGCACTTTTTTTGGTAAAGCCATGTATGATCAATTTCAATAAAAAAGTGGAAATATGGAAAGGTTACAAATGATTTTAAACAATAAAATACAGTTATATGTATTTCAATTTTATTGTGAAATTTGTTGAAATGAAACAAGTTAATAAAACAATTTTTTGGATCAACAAAAAAATTATAAAAACCAATTTTCACCTAATAAATATCATATAAATTCGACTTTAGAAAAATTAATACCTTTTATTTATGTGATACATGACTCAGAAACAAATTGAATTATTATCAAGAACCAATAAATTGTGTTTAATGATTTTGTATATTCAAATACTGATTAGAAGATTGAATTTAATAAATATATTTTGTAAAAAATTTACTCCACTTTTTTGGAAATTGCTTACCTGTCAAATATGAAATATTTATTCGAGTTGTTCTAGAGATCTCAAAAATAGCTAAATATTCCAACAATTCTTAAAGAAGAGATAAAACAGAATGAAAACAACATACCTAAAAGGGTGTATTCGAAAAACTGTTCTTGTGTTTAGTTCTTCATTTTGTTTTTAAATATTTTATTTTTCTTTTAGGAATTGATCCCCGTATTAATTGTCAGAAAGTTTTCCAATTAAAAATTGGTTTGTTCTTTTTTTTTATAATAGTAAACGAGGAATGGATTGATTCAAATTATAATTTTTTTTTTACACAAAAAATTATGTTTGAAGTAAAATGATTCCTTTTTGGAGGGAATTGAGTATTAGTGAAACAATCTGGATGTTCCAAAGATTTTTTCGAAATAAAAAAACAAAAAAACCAAGTGGACTTTTAAGATTCATTTAAAACCAATCCTGTAACGATAAAATATTTATTATTGTGATTAATTTGGTTTTTTTAACGTTTTTTTCAACATTAAATACCTTTAATTTATTTTTTTATGTAAAAAAAAACAGGATAAAGTTATTATTTTTTTTAAAAATTAACCAATTTTTTAATTTGATCAACTTATTAAAATGAGTGTATCAAAATCAACCTCAGAGTTGATGGTTGAAAATTTAATTGAACAAATGGGAGCTTTGCTGTATTATCGTGATTGTGTTCTGCGGGGATCTAATCTTCATGACACACAAAAAGCACATATCCCAGATGAAGAAAAAAAATATGTTGATCGGTCACAACAAGTAACATTACCTTTAAAACACAAAGAAATCTTTAAACACTTTTCTAGAATGAAGGAAAGGAAAACGAAAACTGAGAACTTTTTCCAATATTTTAATATTTGCCACTGTTCTTGACAATAAAAAATTTTTTTTCCTATTTGATCGCAAAAAAATAAAAAAAAAACACTATCAAAACAATAGATAAAAGAAGCTGATTTATCAAATGAAAAAGTAAATGAGCAATTAAACACAGTTCAAAAGAAAATCATTTTCTTAAGTGCTACACACCTCACTGAAATTCTGGAATCTTTAAACAAGGTTATTTCGATTGATATTACAAAATATGATCTTACAACCAAAAAAAAGAAAAAAAAAAAAGATTTTATCAAGCCCATCAAAACGGACACACAGATTTTTGGCTCTTTTGAGAAATTTGAAGAACAGTCAATTCAATTTTTTGTATTAAAAACCTTTTTTTATTGCTTTGAAAATGTTAACCAAAGAAAGCTAATTTCCAAATTTAAATCTGTCCCAAAGAGACTTGTTGAAGTGATTTTCAATTTTTTAAACTTTGATCATAGCCCTGGTAAGAATCTTTCAACTTCTTTCTGTTTTAAATTTTATGTCTTCTTTTAATTGCGTCAAATATAATCTTTTTAAAGTATCACAAGAGACAAAATTACATTCTTGTTTGTTATATTAATTAAAAAAAAATTGAAAACGAAAAAAGTCCATCCTTCAAACAAATGTCAAAATTTATAAAAAGAGGAAACGAGGGTTTTTCCAAATGAGTGTTGTTATAAATCAACGTTTTAAAAGGGATCAAAAAGAAATTACAATTCTACAAACAGAAAGAGTATTATTTTTTCAAAAATCAAAAGTTTTTTGTTTATTGATTTTTTTTTTGATATAAATGATTGAAATGAGATAAAGCCAAATTAAGATATAGAATTTTTCAAAACGATGCCCATTCTTTGGGTATTAATATTGAGTTGAATTAACGCTTTATGACAAAATAATGTCAAAAATAAAAAAGTTGTTTTTTTGATCTTTCAAGAAAATGAAAGGCAAATAAATAAAAAAAGAAATAGTTTGCTAACCTTTGATTAAATGATTCAGTTTTCTGGGACTGGTTTGTCTAAACTTGATTTAAAAAAGTTTACCTTTTTGTTGAAAGTTTCTTTTATTTGAAACTTTCCAATAGTTTCGTCTTTATGAAGAGTTTCCCAAAAATAAAATAAATTTCTTTCTCAATTTTTTTTTAATTAATAAAAAAAAATTTTTTCAATTATTGAATTTTATTTTTTGGCAAATCAAAAAAAACTTATTTTTGAACTAAAAAAACACAAGTGTTACGAATATTAACGAATAAAAAATAACAGAGGGTAAACTCTCAAATACCAAAAATATCTTAATTTTTTCTTTTATGTTTCTCAGTAACTATTTAAAAGTTCAGTTAATTTCTTCAACTTTTCAAAAAAACTCTCTCAACTATATACTTTTCTATATAATATTCAAAAAAATAGACTATAGTTTTCAGAATTGTTAAATGATAGAGGTGCGTTTTAGTATGTTTAATTCTGTGATTTAATCTTATATTCCACATTCTGATTTAAAATGAGAAAAAAAAAGCTTACTGATAAATTCAAATAAATTTCTTAAAATTTTTTGTTCATTTTTCCATTTTTGTAATTTATAACCTTAACTTTTAAAACAGCACAAAAAAAAAGAGCCTTTCTCTTGTCAAATCAATTTTATAAAGTTTCTAAAAATTAAACGAATAAAATACTTTATTCAAAGCTAGAGTAAAAAAAAATTTGTAAAAATGGAAAATGAAATAAAATTTTTTAGATATTTATTTGAATTTATCAGTAAAGCATGCCAATAATAGTTAAATCTATATAAATACTTTCAAGACTTTTTCGTAACTTTCAGCCCGACAGTCTGCAAGATTTCAGTCTCTAATATTCTTTCATATTTTTTAAAATTTCAAATACTTTGACAAACTTTTATAATCCAAAAAAAAGGTTAAAAAAAAAATAATTAACAAAAGATATCATTCTGGGAATTTAATTGAAATTTTAAAAAGTTATCCCAAAAAGAAAAATATTTGTATGTTTCCAATATTTGAAACTCTTTTTATGAAAACCAAAAAGCAGAAAAGTTGTTTGAATTACATGTTTTTTAAAGTATGAATTATAAAAACTTTTAAATTGAAAGTTATTGAATTTTGATCTTTCTATTTCTTTCAAAATTTGGAACAATTTCGAAAAAACAAAAAGTATTGTAAATTAATACAGTTTCCATAATTTTTGGGGCACACTTTGTCTTGAACACCACTATAAAACAATATTAAGACTTTTATCAAGCTTTCGACCTTTTCAAACTTTCGAACACTTTTAGACAATTTCAAACTTTTTCAGAGAATTTAGAAACCTTTTAAATACTTCCCAACGCTTTTCAAGTGGAAGTGCCTTGTAAAAGTGCAAAGCTTTGTAAAAGTCACAACTTTTTTTGTAATGAATAACCACAAATTTAAAACATTTTTTTTCTTTTAGTTTGATACTAATTATTCTACAAAAATTATTAACTTGTTATTCGATTCAAAAAGAAAAGGAGCACTTTAGTTAAAATTCATAATTTCACAAAGTAGATTAAAAATTGAACCAAACAGATCAGCTTTAAAACTTATATTTTTTCCTTTTCAAACTTGATAACCAATTTTTAAACAAAAAAACATCTAAACAAAACAAAAAAATAAACAGCCATAAGATTTACGTCTTCTCAGTGCTTAGTACATTTGTCAAAATACGATCGCCATTTCGAAACGATCACACATTTGTTTAGTGAATTTTTAGGAAAAAAATTCAAAAAATCTCAAAATGCCCAATTGGCGCTCCACGAAGAAACAGTACAAAAACTAAATTGGACACTACTAAGACCTACCCCAGCAAAGATCACAATTAAATTTTTGGGCAATTATACTTATTTATTGAAAAAAATCTCTTCTGATCTTCGAAGGGAAGAAACTTGTAAAACCTTAGTGACGATCGTCAAAAAGATTTTCCCAAAGTCAAACAAGCTCAAGGAAGAAGAACGCGAAATTGAAAAAAGCCAAGCATTAGCAAGGTTGAAAAAAAAGGAAAAAAAAGTGTACAACGCATTACAGGCATCATTTAAAGCAAGTTATGAGACAGTCGCGAAATGGTCGAGTAAATCAAAAGCACAAACATATTGTTGGAAATTGCTAATCAAGTTTTTGCAATATTGCGATTATGAATTTTTTTCTTATGGAGAACATACCAAGATCACGAAAATGGTTTTGCTTCTTCAAGGGGGACTAAAAAGCAAAGAGACAAGAATTAACTCACTACGGTTGACAAACAAATTGATCAAGAATTTCCATCCAAAATCTCTCAAGTTACATGAGTCGTCCTTTTTAAACCACATCAAAGAAATATTACCGTCAGTATTATTAGATCAAACAAAGAAGGTGCAGGAGATAGCCTTTCAAGAAATAGATCTGATCACTGAACTTTTTGTAGCCATTTCCATCAAGAATTTAGGGTTTGGAATTGATCGCATTTCTGAAAATCTAAAGACAGAAAAATTGAGATCTGATTACAAAATCGCGTTATGTAAATCCTTAGAAAAGATTTGTGTAGTTATTGACGAAGATGAAGTCATTGAATACAATCAAATAATGCATCCCATTATTGAAAAAATTTTGATGTATGAGGGAACGTTCCCATCTGAAATAGCGAAGGAGGCATGGGTTCACCAAGCGATCGCTCTTATTAGGACCTTTCCGATTATCATTGGCGAAGATATTGAAAGGGAGGAACTCTTTATAAAGAAACTAGTCTCGTTTGCATTATCCAAAAATGAAAAAATATCCCAAGCATCATTTCTGGCAATAGAAAGATATCTGTTATTGGATTCATCTGAAGAAAATGATGGAACCTTTTTCATTTATTGCGTTTTCCCGTTACTTTCAAGAATAGAGAATATTTCTCATTTTTATACAAGCAAAGAAACTGTTGAAGAAGGGAAAACATTCATCATAAAAATGTTCAAATTATTAAAATTGATAATTAATACCTTTTTAAGCTTTTTGAAAAATGAGAAGAAAAATTTCCAATGTGAAATTGATTATAAAACTTGGGGAGATTTCAAAATTAGATTTGAAAGCTGTTGTCTAATTTGGTTGAGTTATGAAAACAATGATTTACATATGATAATTCAAGATATTTTAAGGATAATGCCAAATGATCATTTTAAGAAACTCTCAAATGACTTGTATGAGAAAAAAAAAAAATTAGATTTAAAACGAAAAGAAAAAAAAAAAAAAAAACAAAGACAGAAAGAAAAGGAAAAAAAAAAAAAACGTAGGAGAAAAAAAGTCAAATCTTCGTCTAGTGAGGAAGAATCTGAAATGTCATCAGACGAAGAAATAAATGACAAAATTAATTCTATGGGTTTAATTAACCGATTAAATAAATTTATACAGACAAATAACTTGAATTTTTCATCAAATTTCTCATCATCAGAAAAGGC
Source organism: Anaeramoeba flamelloides (assembly GCA_027625915.1). Lineage (NCBI taxonomy): Eukaryota > Anaeramoebidae > Anaeramoeba > Anaeramoeba flamelloides. The sequence continues at coordinate 3,293,157 of JANTQA010000060.1, read as the reverse complement.
AAAAAATAATAAAGATAAAGAAACCAAAAAACAACATGATTGGCTATTGTTATATAGTCAATGGATTTGGAATAATTATCAAAGTTCAACACATAACTTTATATGGATTTCTAATCTATTGTCACAAGCATTAATTAATGATCAAATACAAAATATAATAATTAAGATGAACACTCAGGAAAAAGGGAAAGGAAAAGGAAAAGGGAAAGGAAAAGGAAAAGGAAAAATTAAAAGAAAAGGGAAGGGGAAAGGAAAGGGAAAAGGAAAAGGAAAAGGAAAAGGAAAAGGAAAAAGAAATGAAAATGAAAACGAAAATGAAAATGAAAATGAAAATGAAAATGAAAAAGAAAAAGAACAAATTAACAATAATGAAAAAGGAAAAGGAAATGAAAGGGGAAATGAAACAGAAAAGAAGGTGGTGGAAAAGAAAGAAGAGAAGGACAATACTTTTATGAAGCTTTATTTTAACTTTTTTTCCTTATTGTCAGCAATTAATCGGATACCAAATACAATGGAATTAATACCAGAAACCTTAGATATCCGGTTACTAGAAGATGGAGAAGACAACACGAGTGGAGAAGAAGAAAATAAAACCAAGGGAAGATTTAAACCAAAAACCTTATCCAAAGTATTTGCGAATAAAAAGAAGAAGAAGAAAGATAGAGACAAGGAAGAAATGGAAATTGTATTTACGCCATTTGATCAAAAATACCATCATGTTTTACTTTCAAATTTTTATAAAGCGATTTTTTTCTTTTTAAAAAACAATGATACGATAAAGGTTTTAATTTTAAATTCATTAACAAAAATGAATTTAATAAATTTACCAAAATTTATCAAATTATTATTTCAAATTGATATGGAGAATGAAAAAGAAGAATCCAGTGATCCGAATAACAGGAAAAAGAAAAAGAATATTGTTATTCCTAGATATTATACAAATCCTATTTATATTAATTTCATTTATAAAATAATTACTGAATTTCCAATGAAATTTATTATGGAAAATGAATTATTAAGTTCCATAATTACAAATATTTTTTCAGTATGGACAAATCCTAAATTTCAACTCTTAGAAAAGCAAAGAGGTAGTTTCCAAATAATTGCAATCAAAACAATACGAAAATATTTAGAAATTTTCCATTATTTGGATTATTCGAAAAAAAATGATTTACAAAATGAATTTGGTGAAAATATAGAATCAGAAGAACCAAACGAATCCGGAGAAGAAGAAGAAGAAGAAGAAGAAGAAGAAGAAGAAGAAGAAGAAGATCATGAAGAAAATAAGAAAACGAAGAAAAAAAAAAAGACAAAGAAAAAAGAAAAAGAAAAACAAAAAAGCAAGCCAAAGCAAAAAAAACTAAAATATATAAAATATAATAATTTCAATTTTTTAAAACCTGGATGTAGATTTGATATAATGGATTCATTAATCTTATTACTATCAAAAATAATGAAAGAGGAGAATCATGAGTTTGAAATAAGGGCCAAAAGAATGAGGAAGGGTAAAAAAAATGGAGACGAAGATCCAAAAAGAAGTGTGATTTTAATGGCAGAAAGATCATTAAAAAACAAAACACTATCAAGATCCATTATTTATTATAAAAGTACAATCGTATTAAATCAAATCTTAAAAATTAGAAAAATTAATAATCAGGAATACGAATCAAAATATTTTTCATTTTTCAATGATTTATTATCACGCGGATTATTTTTACAACCCAATATAGTCAAATGTTTAAAAACCTTATTAATTAATAATCCAAATAATTTCGATAATTTCTTGAATCAAACATTTCTAACCGCGAGAGCTAAAAGTTCAGTAAGGGTTCAAAGGTACCGTAATAAAAGGAAAATTCAACCAAAAATAAAAACTACAAAAAGAAATGAAAATGAAAAGGGGCAAGAAAAGAAGGTGAAAAAAGAAACGGGACAAAAAGAGTCTGAATTTGTATTAATACCACGTGAATTAGATGAACCAGATCTGGAAACACGAGCAACAGTCTATTTAAATGTATTAGTGAGAGTGATTTCGAAAGATTGTGAAAAATGGATAATCCAAAACAAATTGCCACTTTATAAACTATTTTTCTTAATTATTCTTCATTTGAGTTCAGATAAACATGAAGATCGTAATTTAGTTTATGAATTATTATTTAAACTAGCCCAAAGGAAAAACGAACCATTACACCCTGGAAATGATTTTGTAAAAACGATTAACATTACCTCAAATATGCAATCCAGAGTTTATACAATAAATTCCTTAAAATATATCGAAGGTATTTCAAATAACTTTTCTGAATTTACGATACCAATCTTGGATTTGACCAAAATCTTTATAGAGAGATTTGAAATCAAAATGAAATCAGTATTTTTGAAAATTTGTAAATTTTTTAATAAGCACTTTGATACCTTAAGCAAATCAATTGGCGAAGAAGGAATAAACAATTACTTTGAATTAATGTTTTTAATTTCAAAAGAATGCTTTAAGGTGAAGTTTTTATATAATGATTTAATTAATTTTTGGAATGGCATCTTGAATGTGAAAGGTAATAATAATAAAGATGATATAAGAGAGAAGAAGGTGTTGATCTTAAGCCACATTTATAAATTTTTACTTGAGAAATTGTCTAAAGAAATTCAGCCACCTGAACAGGTAAAAAAGGAAATAAATCAAATTTTAAAAAGTGAAACAATTGAAAATATTAGATCACACACCAATACTGATCTTACATCAACGACAATTAATAAATCAGAATCTTCAGATTATGATGGGTTTGAAAAAATCGATATAATAGAAAAATCAAAAAGTTCAAGTGAAAATTCAGAAAAATCTTCTGGATCAGGATCAGAATCAGATTCTGAAGAAAAATCAGAATCAAAATCAGAATCAAAATCAGAATCAGACAAAGGATCCACTTCGGATTCATTCAGTTCTGAATCTGGTTCAGAATCTAAATCAAGTGTAAAAATTCCTTTAGATGTCGATCTTCCTTCTGGAGTTGGTTCATCAGAAGAGGAGAAAGAAAAAGAGAAAGAAAAATCTTCATCAGAATCAAATTCTGAAAAAGAAGAAGAAGAAAAAAAAAAGGAAAAGGAAAAGAAAAAGGAAAAGAAGAAGAAAAAAAAAAAGAAAAAGAAAACAGCAAAAAAGGAGGAATTAACACCAATTGAAGAAGTCAAAAAAAATGAAGAAGATAAAAAAGATGAGGTTGAAAATGTGGGTGATGAAGATAAAAAAAAGAAAAAGAAAAAGAAAACAAAAAAAAAAAAGAAAAGGGAGAAAGAAAAAGAAATAGAAAAAGAAATAGAAATAGAAATAGAAATAGATAAAGAAACAGAAACAGAAACAGAAACAGAAAAAGAAAAAGAAAAAGAAAAAGAAAAAGAAAAAGAAAAAGAAAAAGAAAAGAGAAAAGTAAAGGGAAAAGGAAAAAGAAAAAAAAAAAAAGCTGAAAATGAGGATTCGAAAGAGAAAAAGAAGGAAAAAAATAAAAAACAAAAAAAAAATCCTAAAAAAAAGCTACATGAAAAAAAAATTGATTATGATTTAATTGATCATATTAAAATGATCTTTTTAATACTTTCAAGAAATAATCCAAAATTTACTCTTGATTTCCTAATTAATAATTTAGCACAATTCGAAAACCCACCCAAGGATATGGCGGAATATCTTCAATGGATAAATACAAAAAAACATGAAATCAAACCTTATCAAAATGCTTCATTAATTGTATTAGATGAAATTATATATGAAAATGATCAAGAAATAATACCACATTTACCAATATTGATTCAACATTTGGTGGTATATAATTTGAATGTTGAGATATTAAAGGAAACAAAAGAAAAATTATTATCGTTTTTAATAAATTCATTAGGTATCAGATATTCAACAAACGAAGAGACCCTAAACAAATCAACAAATGTTTTATATGAAAACTATATGGATCCCTGTACCCAATTAGTCCTAAAGGAGAATCCTAAATTAAAATTTCTTGGAACAGATTCGATAGAAAAAGTCAAAAAAATTAAAACTATTACCAATTTACCATTAAAAAATACACAAGCTAATCTATCAATCCCAGATCTTAATAATTTACCAGATCTTGATACACAAACCTTACCATTGCCAGATCTCACAATGCCAGAAATTGGTCAAAGCTTACCGTTAACAGAAACTGATCTGAACATCCCTCTACCGGAAATAGAAATTGAAAAGGAAAGTGAAATTGATATTGAAATTGACGAATTTAATAAAATAAAATATCCATTTGAACATCGGATTAATAAAATATCCGAGATCTTAATAAACTTTAACAAAGATTTCTTTGATCAGTGGGGCCAAATTGCTTTTAACTGTGCCATTAAAACCCCATACCAAAATATTGCTATCAATTCCTTTAAGGCATTTTATACGATACAACAGGAATATAACCCAACTTTAATCAAATTTTTATCGGCAATTACTATTAGTAGCCTAGATCAGAATGTTCATATTTATAAAGCATTAATTGACATTATTGAAAAAATTATAAAATTAAAATCAAATACTTTTAAGGGTCTTGACGAATGGATCATTTTGGCTAATTTAAGTTCCTCGTTATTGTTTATTAATCAGAGCGAAATTTTTGAAAAGGGATTACAATTTTTGAATTTAATTTTTCAAAGGAACAAGTTAAAAAAAATACAAATAGCAAATGGAATGATCGAAATTTGGCAATACAAAATTATAGATCAAGACAATTTGATACTTGAAGATCCAAGAAATGATAAGGAAATTAATTTAACCCCAGAAAAAATTATTAATATTAATCAAAAGGTAAATGAAGATGTAGATCAAGAAGAAGAAGAAGAAGAAAAAGAAAGTGATGATGACAATGAAGGTAATGAAGACGAAAAATCAGAAGACGAAGATGAAGATGAAAAATCAAAAGATAAAGAAAAAGGGAAAGGGAAATCTGAAGAGGGTAGTAGTAGTGTCGGTGATGAACGTGATGATGAGGATAGTGAAGATAGTGATTCTGAAAAAAAAACGAAAAAAAAAAAGAAAAAAACGAAAAAAAAGAAAAAAAAGAAAAAAAAGAAAAAAGGAAAAAGAAACAAAAAAAAAGAAGAACCCCTCCCAATAATTACAAAAACCAAACCTTCAGAGCCAAAGGTTCTACCTTTAATCCAAGTAGATGAATTGCCAAAAATCAAGCTTGTAGAAGGCATTAGACCAATCGATCTTCAAATGATAAGAACAATTTTTAAAGGCTATAGTTCAGAGAACCTGATCAAGCCTACATTCGAATTAGTAATCAATTTAATCGAATCCTTCGGTGATCAATTCAAAACTGGAAACAATTTTTTGCTCTCTTCTATGCTATTAATGTTAGCTTCAAAGTATTTAACAATGGAACCTAAAGAACAAAATGAAGCTAATGAGCTCTTAAATAAATTGCATAATCTTCAATTAAAGGTCATAAATAAAATAATAACTATTTTTAAAAGGGTTTTTGAATTTAAAGATGAAACACAATTCTTAAGACAATTCTTTAACGCCTACAGTAAAATATTTTCTGGTAAACTTCAATTCTCCTTCGGAATCAATTCCTTGCTCCATTTATTGAAATTCTCAGATACCAAAAAACTTTTATTAAAAACAATCTGGTTCAAAATGTTAATCTGGCATTTTGCTAATTATGGACTCATATGGTCAATTCCTGAATTCTTGCATATTTTGAATACTTGCAAATATTATGGTTACTCGAAAGACACACATCTTAGTCAAGTCGCTCATAAATGCTATTCCTTGTTAGTCGTTTTTGCTAATGATATCAAATCAAAAGATTTCTCAAGTTTTATTACACATATCCCAAATATCAAACGCCTAAGAAAATCTACTAAAAAATTCGATAATTCTCAAATAAGTGTCTTCCTATTAGATAATATTGATGAAATGAAATATAAAGATCAAAACCATTTTACGGACTCTCTTAAAAATTTGATTAGTTTTTTGATGAAATAATTTAATTTGTTTTTTTTTTGTTTTATTATATACATTTTTTTTATTTTATTTTGATTTTACTTTTTCTATTTTCTATAACTTATATTCATTTTCATTTTCTTTTTCTTTTTCTTTTCTGAAAAAAATTTTTTATTGCCTTTTTGAATTTAATTTAAAATTGAAATTAATGGTTCACTCAAATCATTAACTTTTCTTGAAAATTCTTTATTTTCGATAAACAATGTTTCACATTATTACTTTTTTATTTTGTTTTATTTTAAAATGTTAAAAGTTTTACAAAAAAATAATTTTAGAAATTCTAAAAAAGAAAATAAATTGAGTACTTTTTTTTTATTTCAATTAATAATACCAGAAGTGTAATAAAGATTCAATGCCAAAGTAAACCGACAGGTTTTTCATTTTATTATATTCTCCTATTCTTCTTAAAGCTAATTTATTTATTAATAAAGAAAAATTTTCAATTAATTTTATCATTAATTTCATACTACCATCAAAATAAACTAAGAAGGGTTGCTAAATCCACATTTCAAATTAAAAAGTCTGTTATCGTTTTTTACCAAGTTTATATATTAATTGATCAAAGAAACCAATAATAAACAATACGTAAGTATTATATTGGTTTCGAAAAGTTCAATTATTTAGATCGAAATTTGATAAATAAAGAATCAAATTAGAAAAATTTTCTCTATTTTTAGTTAAAATAAGTCGAAAAGATAAAAAAATTGAACAAATATAAAAAAATCTGAAAATTACATTCCTAATTTAAAAATTAGTAAAAAACAATCAATGAGCTTACCCACAAAATATATTTGAAAATATGTATAATATCGGATACTGTACCAGATGCTGTATTGAAGCAAGAAGATAAAAAAAAAGAAGGTATTTAATATTAAAACTGTGGCTTTCTACTATTGAAAAAGGGTATTTTTTCCCAAGGTTAATAACAAGTAATTTACTATTTTTTTTTGATTGTTTTGTTCAACTCCTAATTGGTTAACAAATTCATATAGATCACATGTGCAAAAAGTGATGTTAACTTTTAGAGTTCTTGATCAAAATCTGTGTATTAAATTATTTTATATGCTGTTGCCAAAATAATGGGAGAATACCAGGTAAAACGGTGTTTTTTAAATTAAAACCTATGCTTCTTTTTTCGTTAAAGGCTACACATCAAATGATCAACGAAAATAGTGGTAAACAATCAATTAATACCATATTGGTTTCTTCAATTTCTACCATAAAAAAGAAATTCTCAAAAGTAAAGATAAAATATAAAATATATCTCAAAAAATAGAGATCTTTTTTATTCGTAAAAAAACAAAAAAAATTCGGTATAATTACAAAAAAATTCCAACAAATTATGAACAGATTCAATTCATAATTTAAAGCTTTTTCAAAATATCAAGGATTTTTTGATTCTAAATATATTTTACTGTAGATATATTATTAGGTATTTAACTAGATGTTGTATTTTACCAAGAAGAAAAAAAAAATCACCTCTTTTATTTGAGACACAGTTTTAATCTCTTGGATAAGTGTGGTTTGACCCCTTTAATTCGTGAATAAATAATCTTCGAATCACACGATTTTGTTCAATCTCCCTTATTCACAAATAGATACAAAAAAAGGACTTTTAATTTTCAAATAACAAGGTTGAAGGTTCATATCTTTTCAAAAGGTTGATCTTTTCATCAAACAATTTCTTCATTTTTTTAACCTTTTATCTCTTTAAAAATAATCAAACCAAGTAGAATGACGAATTGTAGCGATGAACCAATATTTAGTGGGCCAGGGATGGCTTGTATGTGTGGGTTAATTGCGAGTATCTGTTTCACCATTCAATACGCACCACAAGCTCTCTTAAATTACCAACGAAAATCTGTTAAAGGTTTTTCTACAACAGGAATCATTATTAAACTTGTTGGTGCATGTTTTCTTATGGTTAACTCATACCTTGACTCTCAACCATATCCTGTTGTATTGTACGGGCTTTTTAATGTTATTCAACATTCAATTTTTATGGTTTGTTTTCAATTCCCTTTTTACCAAGAAACAACACTTTTTTTGTTTTTTATTTTTTCTAATTTTTTTTTTTTTATGTATTGGTTGATTGGTCTTGAAGAAAATACCAATAGACAGGAATTAAAATTACTTTAATTTTGGACAAAGAATTAATGAAAAACAAGAATATTTTGAATTTTAACAAAGAAATTTAATACCCTGTTTCTTGGGGTTTTTGCTTTTTTTTTTTTAAAGATGAGAAATGAAAAAATAATCTAATTTCATTGTTAAAATGTAACAAAGATCCAAACATATTCTCTCTCTAATAAAAGTTGGCTTTTCTGGAAAGTTTTTTTCTGTGAAGAAATGAGTCAAGATGTTCAGGCAACCCAAAAAACAAGAAAAGTGTATTAGTTGAAAGAATTTAAAAAATAATCATTCACTTCGATCCAGAGTTCGGTAAAACAGAGACTTTTTTAATAAAAAGAATGCAAGATTAAATTCACTTATTTTGCCAATATTCCACAATAAACTCAATTTGTTTGTAAGATTACCTCAAAATTTACATTACCTGTATTTGAATAATAAATGGGAAAGAATTTTCACTTCCTTTTCCCTATTTTTCTTTTTCAAATAGAAATTCCCAAGAAAAAGGTTGTAGTTTGTGCTTCTTTATTTATTTGTTTGGTACTTTTTTATGCTATTCATCCCATAGAACTGAGAATTCGAATAAAAAGAATATTTCAGAATTGGAAACAAAGATATATCAGATGATATTTTATCCAATCCAAAATTTCAAATACCAGTAGTTATTTTCTTTTCAGACAGCATTGTTTGGTTTAAAGACTGTGTTGGCAATTTACCAAGTTGTCTTAAAATCTTTTGATCCAATCTTATTTAAAGTGTAAAGGGACGTTAATGAAAATATTTTCGAATTAGGATCAAAAAAAATCATTTTATGTGTATTTTTTAATGAAAAAATCAACAGAAATATTTTGAAATAAAGCATTGAAAAAAATACCATACGAGAAAAAAATCCCTGGACAGGATTTTTAATTGTGAATATTGGGAAAATTGAGGTGTGCTTTCTTTTTTGTAAAATCAAATCCCTTTTTTTCGAAGAATCAAACTTTTAAAATTATAACTTCACCCACTTCTTAGAATGATGATTAATTCAATTACACTTGTTCAAGTCACCATTCAATCAATCAAAAAACAAGAATAAAAATTATCATTTTCCAAACTCTCGTAAACCTCTATAAAACTCCGATTGTTTTTCAAAAAAAGTTGATCTACTTAGGCTATCAAGCAATTACTCGAGTATTCTAGAGACACCCTACTTTAATAAACTTTGGGTAGGTTTATTACTTAGTTTCATAAAAAATTTGGTTATTTATAAAAAGGATTTGATTTTTAATAAAAATAATTACATAACAATTTTCCTAATATTCACAATTAAAAATCTTGTCAGGTATTATTTTCATTTCCGGTATTTTTTTCCCTACTATACCTTAACTTTCACACCCTTATTTTGAAACGTGAAAATGAAAAAAAAAAATAATCACGATTTTCATACCTAAAAAATGAAGATCATTTCAAACTTTCAATAAACAACTAGAACTTTAAAAACACGCGTTGTCTCTGATTTTTGGACATTTAATTACTTGCTGTTTCATTGTCTTCAGAAATCAAAACAATTCTTACAAAGGAATTGCGGTTTTCTTAATTTTTTTTTTTGTTTTTGTGGGTTCCTTGGTTCTTTTTGTTGGATTGAAGTTCCAAACAACTCTTTCAAGAATCGTATTTACTCTCTTTGATTTTTTAAACAGAATCCCGATTACCGAATACTCAAAATATTTGATTTATTTTTGTGTAAATTTTTTTTTTATTTGTATAAATCGTTTCTCTCAAAACCCAATTGTTAGTTTCAAGACAAATTGGGATGGGGGTTTTGTGGGGAAAGTTTTGAGGAATTTTGCATTCAATGAGATCTGAAAATTAAAATTTGTAGAAATTAGTCTGTTAGTTTTTTTATTAAGACAAAAACTTTTATATTGTATCAGCTGAGAAAAAATAATCTCTATTTTTTGAGGAAAATCGGAATTTTGGTGAATTTGATACAATACCAAGCACATTGTAGTGCTTTTATCAAATTTTAACCAAACCAGGAAATAACAAAGTGTTATTCCCCAGAAATTTTCATTTTTCTCAATTTTGAACTTTTGTTTCAAAAATTTAAACCCCTCTTAACTAAAGGGCTACAACTTAAAAAAAAATCTTAGAAAATTCTCTGCAATGTATCAGTGTTTTCAATTTTTGCCTAAGAAGAAAATTTTCTCAAAAACTTGATTTTTCCCAACTTTCTTTTTCATTTTTTGATATAAAGAGGAAATTCAAATTCAGAAAATATTTCATTTTCCTATTCTTAAATCTTGCTGAATAAAAATTTATGAGATTTACCATCATCGGAATCATAGTAAAACCACTCAATACCTCAAATTCAATTGTAAATGTAGTCATTAGCAAAGCATATCAAAAATTTATTTTATAAGTGTGATAAGATATTTTTCTCTCTAAAACTTTCCAAAAAATAATAAAAAAGAAAATCAAATTACATAAAAGAAAATAAAATTATTTACACTTAAAAAAAAAAATAAGATTTCTTGAAAGTTATTGAGAGAATAGTTTAAAAATCTGTCTCAATTTTAAGTTTGAAAAAAATATCATTCAGAAAAACTCTTAAACTAAATATTTCTTTTTTTTAAGGTTTATTAAAACAATTTTTAATCATGAAACACAAAACTGTTCTAATTTGTTACCAATGATCGTTTTTCAAAGAAAAAAAAAACATTTAATTATTATTATTGAAGAAGTGTAAATTAAATTCTTGGTGTACTTTTACTTAAATTTTTAAAAGGAAATTTAAGCGTAAAATAATAGTTTTCAGGATTATTCAAGGGAAGGGCATAATCAAATTATCTTTATTGTTTCAAAAGCAAAAGCAAAAAATTGAAAAAAAAAAAAATGAAAAAAGAAAAAGAAAAAAGGTTTGTAATTAACAATTAGTAAAAAATCAAAAAAAAAAAATACACAATGCTTATATTTTAATTAAGAAATACCCAAAATCACAGCCACAATGCTTTTGGTTAATTTTATTTAATTTCATAATTGATCATGAATGTTCATTTGGGGATCTTTGTTTAATTGTTGTTATTTCTAATTTCTTTTTGATCCAGTTTTTTTTAACTCTTGATATTTTTGCCTTTACTTTTTAGTTTTTATTTTCAAGTTACTCATACTTTCGTGTTCCAGTGTCACAGTATTAGCAGGTAACCACTTGATCTTTTTCCTTTGTAACTCTTCTTCCCAATATAAAGAAGATTCAGCAGGGAAAAAATGGAAAAAAAATAAATTTTATACTATTTAAAAATATTCTACAAGAGTTACTTTAAGGTTTATAATCCCTGAAATTTGAAAAACGATTATCTTGTGTCGGGTATGACAACTTGTTAATTTGGTTCTTATCTTATCGATCTTGGACTTGGTATAGATTTTAATAGTGGTTCAAAAAGGCGATTTTTGACAATTCCAGGGATTGTAAACCTTAAGTGACTAATCTCTATTAAATTTTTTTACCTAAATTTAATAGAGATTGAGATAATTTTTTGTCAATTACTTAGATTTGAAAAAACTTGTTTGTTTTCAATATTAAACATATTTATAAACAAGTTATCTTTATTTAGAAATTTATCAAAAAAAAAAAATAATAGAGACTAGCCCCTTAAGTTTAATCCATTCTTAACACTATTTAATTTTAATTTTTTTTTTTTTTTTTTTAGGGATCTAACCTCTTAAATATTTTTTAATTTCATTTTTTTTTATAATTATATCTTTTCCAAAATGTGAAATATCTTTATCCTTGAATATCTTAAAATATAGGTACAATTTTCAATTTATGAAAACAAACTTGATTTTTTGTATTGGTTATTATTCCCATTTTTCCCATATGTACTTGGAAGTGGGATTCCTTCTTCGCAGCTTTTAACAAATTATATAAAGCCGATTGCTCAAGTTTTCAGTCATTTCCCACAACTCTATTTATGTTATAAAAGCCAAACAACGATGGGTGTTTCTCTTGTATTTTTTATTCCATTATATTTTTTTTTTTTCAATTCTGTGATGATCGTGTTTTTACTCGTTTAGAATTAACCATTTTATTTTTGATTACTTTTTTTTATAATTTTATTCCTTCATAATTATTTGATAATTTAATTTAAATTTTTTCTTCCATTAATGATATTATTGTATTTATTTATGTATCTATTTGCCCAAAACTACTTAAATTAAATTTTATTATTAACACTATTGTATAATAGATATCACAGCATTTAAATGTCATCGGTGGTGGGTTGGGTTTAATAATGTGCTTTGTCTTAAAGCCATCAAGATATTCAACATATATGGTGTATTTTAATTCTATATTCCAGGCGTTAACGTTATACTATTTATCAATTAAATATAATGAATTCCGTTTGTTGGATAAAAAAAAACAAAAATTGCCAATAAATATCAATAAAATAACAAAGATTTAATTTATCATATCTATTTATCGAAAAATTAGTGATTTTGTTTTTTTTTTCATTATTTTATGAAATTTGTATTTTATTTATGAAAATTAAATATCCCCCTCTTATAAATATTTACATTTTAATTATAAATTTTAATTTAATTTTTATTTTGTTAAATTCGAATTGAATTAATATAATAAATGGTATATATTAATAGAATAATGAATTTGGGGGGGGGGGTTCATATATAATTATTTTAAATATCAGTAACAAATCAATTATAAATTTATCTAAATAAATATAGATTTTATTTTTTTCTTTTTATTTTTCAACATTTTTCTTAAATTATTTTTATTGGAAAATTCATTTCCTAATGGATTCATTAATGATTTCAATTTTTTGGATAATTTACACCTTTGTATTATAAATAATACATTTGGGATCTTTTAGTTTTTAATTTATTTGATAATTATTCAAGTTTATTTTTCTTGAATTCTAATACTTTCCATAGATGTTTTGAAAAGATTGAAAATTATTTTTCAACGATTTTTTTTCAAAAAAAATAAATTTATATTAATTCTTACTCAGTTCAAGAGTTGATTTAAATGAGTGAATAATTTTATTTTTCAATAATTGTAAATGGTTTTTTGATTTGATTGGGGGGGCTAGCTTCAAAATAGATTGTCTATAATTAAAGTGCGTTGTAATTGTGGGGAAAGACTATTAGTGCAACATTGTTCATATTGCTCTCCAAAATATTATGATAAATATTATTGGACAATTAATTCTGATATTTTTTACGAATGATCAATATTAAGAACTGTCCCATTTTGGAAATTATTTTCTTTATTATTTTTCCAAATTTTAATATAGAAACTCCAAATAAAAGTATTATTATATTTAATTAATTTATTTAGAACCTTGCGAAGTTGTTATTTTTTTATTTTTTTTAATGTAAAGATTATGCCAATAATCATCAAGATAAAAATCCAACAAGGGGTGATTTTAGTTTCTTTTTATAAAATTATTTTTACTATCAATATATTTTCAATATTTCAGTACATTATTTATAAAAATAATTTATTGATTAATTTTTTAAATTTTTAAAAATATGAATTGTTAAAGAAATAATATTGATTTTGAAACAAATTTAAGAAAGATATTTAGTAACTTTGGAGTATAAAAATTGATTATTACATGAAAAAAACTAACTTTTGAAGTCTTTTTCCATAAATAATTATAGTTTTAATAGTTTGGTCTAGTTTTCTAATTAATAAAAACTTCAAAATCTACAATATTTTCAAATTATTTCAAAAAAAATTATTATTTTGGAAGAAAAATGAAATCTTATTTTCATTAAAAAAAATAGTACCAAAATACTCTTTAAAAATAAAATATCATTTAGTTTTGAAATAAATTTGTATAAAAAAACTACTTAATTTTAAAAATATTAAAATAGTTATTTTAAAGTTGAAAAAATATACTTTATTTATTAAAGGCAGAACAAGGTCACTCTTTCCTTTTGTTAAACAAAAAAATAAGAAAAAAAACAAATTTACCTCTAAATTCAATAATTTCCCAAAATATTTTTTAAAAAAACTTGTAAAAATCAACTTTTAAAATTCAGAAATACTTTTTTAATTTGGTTATTTTTAATCGATAATTAAGGAAAAAATCTTAATTTTTCAAGTGGTTAGTAAAAATACAAGATTAAAAATATAAATGGGTTATATTCCAGTCAGTTCCACTTTTAAGATACAATCTTTGAACAAAATTTAAGACACAGAACAATTGCAAATTAAGGCACAGAAGTTGAATTTGAGTAAAATACTTTGTGCAGAAAGAAATTACAAAAAATATGCTTTAATTTGAAATTTTTTTGTGTCTTAAATTTCATTCAAATATTGTGTCTTAAAAGTGGAACTGGCTTTATTATTTCTCAATATTTTCAATATTTTCAAATAAAATTAATTCAAATAAATAATTCTAATAAAAATAAAAATTATTTTCAAAATACTGAATTTAATAATGAAAGTTATCTGTTTACTTTTAATTATAAAATATAAAGATCAAAAATTTCATTCAACTTTCTACAAAAATCACATTTAAAGATTTAAAAAAAAATCATCAAATTTCCCAATTCTGAACGGAGAATTAATAAGTTCAGCTTCTCTTTAGAAATTGAAAATTTTAATATGTTTCATTTTTTTAGAAATCTGTTTTTGGAAAACTGGATGAAAAAATTGTTATATTTATTTTACAACTAAGAGTATACTCTGATATTTGAAAATGAACATTACCTAATATTTTAAATTTCAAGGTATTTTAATAAATATTTATGAATGAAATAAATGTTCAGATTTTTTTAGATATTCAATGATTCAATATTTTGTTTATTTTTCCTGTATTTTTAAATAGGATTAAACCTTCAAGGTTATTTGTTAGTACAAATTATCAAAAATTACTAAGAGAGAGATTAAATGAAAATAAAAATTTTTACCAAATTATTCTTTTTATTTTTAGTTCCAAAAACACAACAAAAAAGTATCAGGATCTTTTTTCTGAAAATTTAATTGAATTTAAAGGATACTTTCTAAAAACTAGACGTTCATTTCTCCAAAGTTGATAAATGGGTTGTTTTATAGGCTTAATCACATCTGTGTGTGTGTAATTACCCAATTGCCTTTGGGATATAAAATAAATAAGAGTTGTAAGCTCCTTAGTATTTTGTTAAAAATAGGAAATAAGCTATTTCCAAAAAAAGTGGGACTTTTTTATCTTTATATATCTCTATTAAACACAATGTTTGAAAAAGTATTTTAAATATACAAAATTGTTTATTGTCATTTATCGATTCTTGATAATTATTCAATTTGTTTATTAGTATTGTAAGCCAAATTTCAAAAATAGGTGCAGATTTTTCATCAGAAAAAAAATTGTTTAATTGTTTTTTTTTTTTTTTTTGAATAATAAGGTATTTTACAAACATCATTAGAGACATTAATCAATACAGATTAATAAATAAAAATATTGTTTTATCATTGTTTTTTTAAAAGGTAAATGAAAAAAGAAAAAAATAATAATAATAAAGTTTGCCCCTAATTTTGAAATTTGGCTTATAACATAAATAAAAGATCTTAAATTTTCTAATTTCGGTTTTATCTGATATTTTTAAGGGGTTAAAATTAGTGTTTATTATTTTCTTTTTCATTGAAAAAATCATTTTCATAACTTGTTTCAATATCAAAAAAATTCAAATAGTATTGAATGTATATAACTGCATTTTAATGTTTAAAAAATCATTTGTACCCTTTTATATTTTATCAGTTTTTTATTGAAATTTTTACATTGTTTCATCAAAAAAAAGTGGATTTTTTTTTTTTTCATTTTTTGGGAATAATTCAATGAATATATTTTGAAATAAATACCTTAGTCATTATTTCGATCAGTATTAATATTAAAATTAATTTGGTATTGTCAATTAGCAAAGACCTTGACTAAAAAAAGTCGTTTTTTTCTGAAATGTTTAAAAAAATGCCCTACTTTTTTGGAAATTCCTTACAGCAAAAATGAAACAAACAACCCCAAACAATGTTTAAACATGTGGTCTTTTTATCCATTTTTTACTTTTTAATTATAAAGATAAAAAGTAATAAATAATTAATTAAAAGTGAAAACAGAGAATATGTAAGAAAAATTAATTGCTCTTTATATAATTATATATAACCAAATTTTTTTCTTGGAATTAAGTTCAGTGTTCATTTCAAGTTGTACAATGAAAGTGCTATGATAGTCTTTTTTATGGTCCCCACTCAGAGACACACAATAAGTAATTTGGGTTTTTTTCTTTTTATAATTGAAAAATTCATTCAGATATCCCAAACAAAAAAAAAAGTGTTCTAATAAGTCAAATGATCAGTACTTAAATTTTCAATTTCTCAAAATTTTTCGGTTCAGGACTAATTTTATTCTTTTTAAAACGGTACAGAACCATAAGTTTTGTTTTATGATTTGGTTACTCTAGATTTCTTTCTGCTTTTGTATTTTTCAAAAATACAAATATTTACTCTAAGAAACTTTTTTTTTTCATCAGAACTTTCTTAAATAAAAGTAAGCAATAAAAATAATAACAAACCAAAAATGTAACTAAACTTTTTTTTATTTTGAAGAACTTTTTGAAAGAAAGCGATTCAAAAAAAAAAAATATTCAAAAATATTCTTCTTTTTTGATCTTTTTTTGTTTTCAAAAAAAAGCAAATCTCAAAACTAAAATTTGAACAAAAAAAATAAAATACTACTAATAAATTCGATTTTTCAACATAACTTAATCAGTAAATTGTTTGTTGTGATTTTTTTTTTTTTTTTTTTTTTTTTTTTTTTGTGAGACCAGATTTAAAGATCTTCACGAATTTTTTGACCCCAAGGTTCTGTCTTTAAAGTGGTTTTGCCACCCATTGGTTCTGGTCCGTTTCTCTTTGATTGTGTGCCAGTTTTTGGAACAACATCGCGAGCAATGTCTCTAAGGATACCGTTCATTGATCCTACTTCAACGTCTTCATAGTAGTTGCCATCGATGACCACGACTGGGGCTGTAGCACATGCACCTTGGCACTCAACTTCCAATAAAGTAAATTTGTTGTCTTTTGTAGTTTCGCCGATTTTGATTCCTAATTTGTCTTGGATTGCATTTAAAATTTTATCAGCGCCTCGAAGCGTACAGGAGAGATTGGTACAGACCTCAATGACATGATCGCCAACGGGCTTGGAACGGAACATTGAATAAAAGGTAAAGGTTTCAAAGACCTTTGAGACGGGGCAAGCTACAATGGATGCAATTTTCACCATTGCAGATTCTTGTACAAAGCCTTCTTGGTCTTGTGCTAAATGGAGTAATGGGATGATCGCACTTCTTTTTTGTTCTGTTGGGTATTTGGAGAGAATGGTTTCTACTTTTTCATAATTGTCTTGTGTAAAATCAAATGGTGTGCTTTTTTCCAACTAAAATTCGTAAGGGAAACATTAAAAATAAAATTAAAAAAAAAAAAAATCATCAATTATTGGTTATGAAGAAAAAAGATTTTTTTTTTTATTGTTTTTGAAAAAAAAAAGTAAAATTACAATATTCGAAAATAATCTAATTGAAAGATTTGTTGAGTATTTTTGTTTAATTTTGTTTTGACAAAGAGAAAGCATTTGAATTTTTGAAAAATTGATAAAAAATGATGAGGATAATTTTTATCTTTTTACTTTTTTTCAAAAATAATAAAAGGAAAAAATTGTTTTTTTAATGAAGTAAAGTTGTTTCTATCATATTTGAGTATTACATTTTGATTATTCAACTTTATTTTAAAAAATCATTTGCATTTTGGAATGTTTTAATAAGAATTTTATCTTTAAGTTGTGAAATAGTGAATAAGAGAATAAGTTTTGGAATGCTTAAAAACTTGTTAATATAAAAGTATTAAAAAATATTGAGTGATCTTCAAATAATGAGAAATTTAATTCTAAGATGGAAGGTTTAATAAATTGTAAAGTAAACTTGTATTTTCTTACCTAATTTAACAAGAATTTTCCAATCAGAAGTAACACTTTTTGGGAGCTGATAAATTTCAAAACATGCTTGAAAATGATTGTTTCCTTTTAAGCGTATTGACATTTTTATACTTTTGCTCTGAATAAAGATTTTGATGACTTAAAAGTGAAAAAACTTTGTTAAATTAGAAGATCTTCTAAATATTCTTTTCACTTACAGCTTTGAAAAATAGAGATTTTATTAATGGTCTAATAAAGGAAAATTAACAAAAAAGTTTTTGCAATCATTGTATTTTTCGGTCTTTGTGCCAATAAAGATAAAAAAAAAAAAAATTGAAATTAGTTAAAATAAAACTCATAAATGATTTATTTTTAAATGCTGATAGATTGGAGTGAAAATTGATTTAGTTTTTGATATAATTGTTGTTTAAAAGAACCCTTTATGAGAGTCAGATTTACTTTATGTTTCAAAAATAAAGACAAGTTTCTATTTTCAAGAAATTTATACATAAAATCGATCGGGGAGAAACCAACAATAAATAATAAATAAATTTGACACTGTTTTCTTAAAGTTCAATTATTTGAAAGAGAAATTTGAAAAATCAAAGATCAAATTGGAAAATTAATCTCAAAAAATAGAATAAATTTTTAATAAAATTATATAATCAAAAAAACTAAAAAATTAAAAATTTCCATATAAATTTCATAAAAGTTTAAAGAGTCAATTTAATATTAAATACTTTGGTAATATAAAAAAAATTCCAAAGTACCATTTTTTTATTCAATGATTAATTTTTAAAATATTTTTAATTTTTTTTGTTCAATATCTCTGGAATATATATCTATATATATATATATATATAATGAAAAGTTTTATTATAAATTTAATTTTCTTTTCCATTAAATCATTTATTTTTTTTTTCCAATTTATAAATATCTTGATCTATTCATTTAAGGAAGTTTGTACATTTTACCATTTTGAAAATTTTTAATTGCAAAAACACCACTGGAAAATGATTTTTCAAGTGTAATGGGGTATTGAAAGTTGGGGACCAAAATACATTTCACAGCCCTATTTGTGAAAGGAAACTGATTATAACTCAGAGGTGAATCTTTAATTTTTCAATTTTTTTTGAAGATTTTTTTTTTTTAATTAAAATTTCTGGTTTTGTTAAATTATATATTGAATCACGAAATGTGTTTATGTGGATTCTCTAAATTAACAAATAAAAAAAAAAACTAATAAAATAGACCCCAAAAGGCGTGCATTTGAGAAAAAATTTTTCTATTTGAAGGGCAAGCATAAAAGAGGACGTTTTCAAGATAAATTTGTTGAAATCAAGAATGTATAATAAATTGAATCAAAGTATAATGTCCAAGATTCTTTTCTATATCTTCTTTATTTGGATATTTACAAACAAGTTATTGTCTTGATTTTATGGCCCCATTTACATTTATTATTATTTCAAAGAATCATTTTTTACAAATTTCCTTTCAAATTTCAGTTTTCAAATATTTTTATACCAACAAAATCAAAATCAAGAATATTATTTTAAAAATTCAAAAAAGGTGTTTAAATTCTCTGAATCAAAAAAACAGTTACAAACTATTCAACCTTAAATTTACGAAAAATAAAGAAAAAATTTCAATTAGATTCAGAATTAATTTTAATTTTTCTTTTAATTTGAAAATAAATAATTAAAAAACCAAACAAATCCTTAGATTAAATCTTTATTTCTGGAGAAAAATGTAAAAATAAACATATTTTTTCAAATAAAAACTAGAATTATATGAATTAAATTAAAATAGGATTTTTAAATTCATTATGGGAATTGTTAGAAAGAAAATAGTAATTTCTTTCTCAAAAAATTAACCAAATAAAAATATTCCCCGTGGATAATTAAAAATAAAACTAAATTAAAAATAAGAAATTTTTTCAAATTAATCAGATAAAATTAAGAAATAAATGATTTTTATTCATTTTTTCTTGATCTATCCTTACATTTTTTTGAATTCCATTTTTTAGTTTGTTTGAAAATATATTATACTAGTATATATTCCACTCTAGTATTTCTTCAAATATCAACGTATTTGGTTAAAGAAATGATATATAGAATTCAATGTTACATAAATGGTGAAACTCAAAATTTGAAAATTGTACTTACTTCCTAAATAGTTATTTAATGTTTGATATAAATGGATTTTTATGATGATGGATTAATAAGTTGACAAAAGTAATTGAATGTTACATTATTTTTTCCCTTCTTCCTCTTTCAGTTTAATAATATTTTTTATTTGTTTTCCTCAAAGAAAAAATATTATATTTACTCCATTTTTAATAAAATCAATAATCTTGAATTATTATTAAAACATGTTTATAAATAATCGAGTTTTTTTTTTTTTTTAAACCTTTTCCAAGGATATCATTGGGTTTTTATTTGAACCAAATTTTGTTATTGATATATAGTTTTATCAAATTGAATTAAAAATAATTAAGCTGGTGATCTCTTAAGAAAGTTAAAAAAAATCCTTATTCTTAACACATTATGATTGGAATTTGCTACTTAAAACAAAGGGGGTTAATAAAGGGGATCCATCACATCTTTAAGGACCTTTTACTAAACAAATCGATAGGTAGATATTTTTCTATACCTATTAAGCGAATTTCTTTCAGATTATCTCATTAAACAATGAAAAATTTTTTCTTTTTGCAACTTTACGATTTAATTTTCGAACAACTAAATTTGATTGATATAAACTTTTAATGTAACCTTGGAATGGATATATGTAATATAAATCGTAAATAATGATCATTGGAAATAACAACACAACATAATACCAGAAATGACAAAGACACCAAAATCTCATTTAGCCCCTAACCTTAAAAAAAAAAAAAAACATAAAATATATTTAATTTATTTATTCTTTTAAAAAATAGCAATTATTCTTTTAAAAAATAACAGTCTTAATAAAAGTTGAAAATATTGAAATTTAGTTCAATTAATAAGTGTTCTTTTTTTATTATTAAAAAAAAACTAATTGTTCTTCTTGTTAAAATCTTTTGTCGATCAAAAATAAAGAAATTAAATGTTTTTTTAAATTTATTCACCTTAATGGAAAGGAATAATACACTTCAAAACGCTGTTCAATAGCATTACTGTAGCTACAAGGAAAATCGTCGATTTCCAACCAATTTTCGCAATTAACCCTCTCATGAATGATCCAATGCCGTTGCCTAAATCTTCCATTGCATTCTCGAATGAATCGCCGAGCTCCTCAAGGATGACTTCAAAGGGCCTTGTAATACTTGGTAATTTTCGGTTGATATCGTCTTGTAATTGCCAGCATTTGAGGTTGAATTTTTCTTTGTCTGCATGAACTGAGTCAGAGTTAAAAAAATATTTTACACGTTTCATCATTCCAACAGAATTTTCAAACCCATCTTGACAGTCCTCTTCAAACTGCTTTTTTAAGAATTCTTGTCTTTGGGTGAGTGAGCTGTACTCATGAAGATACAATGAAAAATAGACAACAAAAAATAATCCAATTGCAACCATTGAGCCATAGGAGAATCGGCTTCTTTTTGTCGCCTTTGCACTTTTGGTATATTCGGATTCGCTGTCCTCAGAAATTTCTTCGTCTTCTGATTCTTCTGATTCTTCTTGCTTGTTTTTTTTTCCTTTTTTGTCTTTTCTTTTTTTTCCTTTTTTTTTTCTTCTTCTTGTGGCTCCCAACTTATCATCCACTTCTTCAACTGTTGCAGTCTCGGCTAATTTCTTCTTCCCATCATTGTTTGCCAATTCTGGGTTTTGTTGTCTATTTTTTTTCGTAAATTGTGCAATAATATATGATACGATAAAAACGAGTAACGCTAACGTGATTATCGAAGTTGTGAAAATGATCTGTCCGTTTTTACGTCGTTGCTCTTCATGATGAATTTTCCCTAAAAATTCACTACTTTTGTCAGTTTCACAATTAACAAACAGAACTAGAGTCAGTAGAAAACAAATGATGAGAAGCGAAATGTTCATTGAATGATTGTATTTTGTTGAAAGTTTATTTTAAATTTTCAAAAAAAAAGAATTTGAAAAAAATGAAGAATACTTTCATTTTTACAAGAAATATGTTTAAAGTAAGGTTACTCTTAGTTTTTTAGAATTACTTGTTTTTTTTTTCATCAAAAATCGTTAAAATTGTCAATTTTCGAAATCAAGGGAAACTGTTTTTTAATTAAAAAATTCCAAACTTTATTGAGTGCACTTTGACGAGGGACTCAATTGATTAACGAGTTCAATCAGTTTTTTCTGATTTTTGTACTTTGTCGAATAAAACCCTTTTGTTCAAAAGAAGATATTTTAGAATAATTTTCTTTTTAAGGGTTAATTTGACAATTTATTTCGTTTTCTTGAAATATTTGTTGTATTTTGGAAAATTTTCTCAATAATTTTTTATATTAAAAACCATTTAGACAATTTTTTTCAGGAATGATTAGTTAAATTTCATAAATATTTTTAAAAAAAAAAGTTGATTATAGGTTCAGTGTATATTTATTTATTGTTTTGGAAAAAAAGTTCAAGAAGATTTTTAATTGAGAACATAATGAAACTTGGTAAGGAAAAGTAAGATCAATTAAAAGAAAAAAAAAAATGATTAATGAGAAAATGGGGTTTTAAATAGAAATGTAATTTTTAATACCACCTTTGGGAAGTGGGTTTTTCTTTGATTTATCTATTTATTAAAAATTTGTTGAAAAATCCAAATTATTATTTCAATGTGTAAAAATAACTTTATTGATTTTTGTATCAAAAAGTAGATTTAAATTTGTTTTTGGTGGTTTGATTGAAAATAATATCATGGATTATTATTTATAGTTAATTTGTTTCATCAATTAATTTTTTGTTTTTTGGTTTTCAATTAAAGTTTTTGTATAAAAATTGTGTGTAACTTTATTTTGGTTTTACTTGTTTTCTAAATTATATAGAAAAATGTTAACAAAACTCTTCAATTGGGCAAAGGATAAATTGTTAATTTAGAACACCTGTTAATTCACTATAGTGGTTGGAAATATGCCAAAATCATTTCGTACCCTCTATTGGGCATTTTTATTGTTTTTTTGGGCAAAGTTTGAACAAGAAAACCACCCATCTGGGGTATCTAAAAAAGAGCTCTTCTTCTCACATATTATGTAAAAAATGTAAATGTTTTTCAAAGATTCCTTTGTAATTAGTGGACAAACATTTTCATGTTAAAATATCCAGTTAGAATATTCTATTTCTAACTTGAAGGGATCTGGGTCAAACTTAATTTGGTGCATTTATAGATTGGGTCTTCAATTTATCGACTTCAAGGCTAAAAAGATCTTTCGTGAAATTGTTTCAGGATATAGATTATTTTTTGTTGTGAAGGTTATGGCCAAGAATTAATATAATCTATTAAAGATGGAATTCTGAATTAATTAAATTCAAAACTTCTGAATTAAAGAAATTCTGCCATGGAATCAGTCTTGAGAAGTTTTTTTCAAATTAATTTATTTTTCTAAATAATGAAGATCATTTGCTACACATCCCATTTTTTTTTAAGAATATTAAAAATACAAGAAAAGATTATTGTGAAAAAATATTTCTGAAAGTTTGGAAAAATATGAATATCACCACTAACCAATGAAAAAATATTTATGAAAAATTAGTATTCTTGTTTTTATATTGATGATTATTGAGTTAATTTCTGAAATTAAAAAAAAAAGAAAACTTATTACTTATAAAAGATAAAAAGGTACATTTCAAAATTGGTTAACACAGTAATTATTTAATTAGAATATCAATAATTTATAAAAAATGTTTCTCAAAAACCATAGTAATTCATTTCTATTTTATAAAAAAAAATTCAAACATACTTCATATAATCTTCTATTACTAGAAATTTTTATTTAATTTTGAAAATTGAATTTTTTTGAAGTAAAATTTTTTCATAACTTGATTGAATTTTGAAGTAAATTTGTTGATATTTTCCTTATTGGATTGAAAATAAATGTTAAAAATATTAAGAATATTTTATAGAAAGAAAAATCGGTCAAAAATTGGAAATCATTCTTTTATTCCCCTTTTACAATTTTTAAGAAGTTTAAGTATTGAAAGGGGTTATATTATTTGGTTATAATTTGATAAATTACAGCCAGTTCCACTTTTAAGGCACAAACTTTCAACTAAATTTAAGGCACAATAAAAATCTCAAATTAAGGCACAAAATTTGGAATTTTTTTTTTTACAATTTTTTTTACTAGAATTTGAATTTTGTGTTTTAATTTGAGATTTTTATTGTGCCTTAAATCTCGTTGGAAGTTTGTGCCTTAAAAGTGAAACTGACTGTATAGCATATTGTGGATTTTATTATTAAGTATTAATCGTATGGCGACTGTATTATAATAAAAATGATTTGAAATATCAGTATTTATTAATTATTTTAGAAGTGGATTTCTATTAAAATAAAATTAAAAAATAATAATTTGTTATTTTTAAACACAAAATTGAAAAAAATAATTAATATTTTAATTTTACTAGCATCGAGTATTTCAGGATTTAATTGATAAAAATTGCTGGGATTTTTGAGAAATAGTTGATGTGAAAAATTAATCCGAAGTGATACAATAAGATTGATAAAGAGTTGAATTATATTATTGTGATTTCTATTTTTGATTTGCAAAGCAATTAAAACAATAGAACAAGAATAATCACTTTTTTTGTGATCCTGGTAAAAAATCAAATAATTTCTCGTACAAAAATATTTCAAATCGATTTTTTAAAGTCGGGTGAAGGTCTAGAACTAATACCATTTACCCCCTTTTACGAGATAAATTACAGTCAGTTTCACTTTTAAGACACAAACTTTCAAAGAAATTTAAGGCACAAAAAAAAATCTCAAATTAAGGCACAAAATTCAAATTCTAGTAAAATAATTTGTGAAAATTAAAATTCCAAAAAATTGTGCTTTAATTTGAGATTTTTTTTTGTGCCTTAAATTTCGTTGAAAGTTTGTGTCTTAAAAGTGAAACTAACTGTAATTAAATTATGATATATGGTGCTACTAATTCTTAGAGCAAACTTTTTGCTCATAAACTATATTCCAAAAATTTGGACACTGTTTAAATGGTTGAAAGAATAATAATACTACACTTTAAATTCAATATGTTAAGAATTTTGATTTTACAAACTATTTCATTTTTTGTCTTTTTTGTTTTTTTTTCATTTCCTAATTTTACAATCTTTTTTTTCAGATCTGGAATTTTTTTTGATGGTTGATAGAAGGTTAATGTTTATTTTTGTTAAATTGAAAAATCACACATAAATGGTAGATGATATCTTATCATTTGATCGATCAAGAATTGTTGTTGAAATTTCAACAAATTTACCAATATATTTTTTGTCTGCTCGTTTCATTATTTTCTACACATTGTTTTTTTTTTTTCTTGTTTTATATTTTTTTCTTTTATTTAGATTGAAATGGTTACTTATTAAAAAATTAATAGTAGATAACTTGTTTGATTTTTTAAATTACATTTGGAAAAATATAAAAAATTGTTTTTTTTTTTTTTTTGCCAATTTTGGATTTTGGGGATTTAACTAAATTTTTGGAATTGGGTTTAGATACTAACCGTATTTCCCAATTAAAAAAATGACTATTTTTAGTTCTCACTTGAGAATATTCTTATAATTTATTCGAAGAAAACCCAAAAAGCTTGACTAATCATTTAGAAATGATATTTTTGTAAAATAAATCAAACTTCCTTAGATAACTTAAGGACAAAATTTTTACTCTGATAATTTGATTGTAATAGTTAAAATAATATTCATTTGGTAAGTGAAATAAAAATTTTCATTTGTTAATTGGAAAATAACAGTCTATAACTTGGAAAAAATTTTCGAAAAAAAAAAAAAAAACTTAAAATTTTTTATTTATGAAAGGCACTGCCATAATAAACTTTATTAAACATGTTAATTTTGAAAAAAGTTTAGAACTTAATAAGAAATTAATGGTATTTACAAAAAAATATGAAAAATTACGGTAATATTATTTTCATTTTTCATTGTATACTTTTTGAAATTTTTATTTGACTTTTATGGGGGATTATTTGTATATATTTTTTAATAGCCAAAAAAGAATCATGTTTTTTTACCTAACGAATAGAATTAAATATTTCTTTCAAAATATATGGCTAAATAAAATTGAAAAAATTATTTGTTTTCTTATTTTCGGAATATTTCTTATCCATTTTTTTTTTTTTCATGTACAAGTTATAAGATAAATTCTCTGTTTTTTTTTTCTACAAATTGTTTTGACATTTATTCTTTTTTCTTCCTTAATGTTCATTCTAAAGTTCATTCGTTGTAAATAATTACAAAAAAAAAATACCCCAAAAAACTGTCGTTTATTTCAAAAGTCGGGAATTTTGAAATGGTAGGTATTCAAATATTAATGAGTTTCGTGGTTATCTTTTCCTTATTTCACCCAATCATCATAAATTTAATAAAATATTTTATAAAAGATTTTCATTGATAAATTCTAAAGAAAAATGATAAAATTTTCAATTCGTTTTTCATGTTACAAATTTTTTTACACAGACTTTGATTAAGACAGCCAATGCCTTTAAATTAGAAGAAACTTTGTAAACTTGGTTTTGTCTTCAAAAAATTCGTTCTCTTGAGTTGTTTTATTTGTTGAGTTTATTGATTACAAAAATAGAAAGTGAACTAAAAAAAACTATAAAATAAATTTGAATTTATCAGCAATTGAAATTCAATATTAAGTTTTGGCGAACTTTAATTCATAGAATATATTTCGTCCTTAGAGTGTAATAACCCAAAAGTATTTAATACTTTTCCATAAACCAATACAACTCTTAGTTACTAATTTGTACAAATCAGTATTTAGTTTGGAAAGTGGAAGTTTTGAGGAAAACAAAAAATACATACTCAAAAAAACTTTTTGTAACAGAAATAATTGTCTAATCTTTGGAAAGAGGATTGTATTGTCCAGGACCAATCCGAAAGAGAGAGTTTATAGTTTGTCTGAAGAATTCATTTTGAACACTCCCTTAACTAAACATAAAAAATAAAATTTTTTAACTTGTAATTTTTGGGATGAAAGATGATATTGAGATCGAGAAAATAGTATTTCTGGAATTGAGCTTGTAGTCAAACCAAGAAATCCTAAAGAAAAAAATAAAAACACACAATATTTCAAATATTCAAATAAGGATCACAAAAATACGTCTGTGAAAACTTTAAAAAAATTTTTCAGATAAAAACTTTCAAATTTGATAAATTGAATGGAACAATTGTTTGTTTGGTTTTGAGAAATTCTAACAATTTTGTAAGAAAAAATAATTTGAAATACAAGATTTTTGATCGAATGTTAAAAATTTAAAACACTCTCAACCAAATTAACAGTTGTTCTTGAAAAAAAGATGTTTATTTTTAAAAACTCTGAATGACGATCGAATTTTTTAAAAAAATATCCACATTTTTAAATTTTTAGGAAAAGTTTGTCTGTTAAATTTGCTTGAATAAAAAAACAAGACGGTTTTGAATTGTATTCTCGGGTTTTAAGAGAAAAACAAATAGTAACCCAAGTCAAAGAAAATGAAAAAACAAACAGCACATTTTTTCGAAACAAGAAAAAGAGTGAAATAAAAAACTGATTTTGAATTTAAATTCCAAGATTTGGAAAGTTTGATGATTCCAAATGACCAAAATAAAATAATTATTTCTCAGGTATTTTATTTTTTTTCAAATCAATTTTTTCACAAAATTAACCCAACAACACTTTTCAAACAAACCCTAAACCAACAGTTTTCACTGTATTTTTAACCAAATCCATTATTACTCAAACCAAACTTAACCTTATGAATCAAACTATATCCACAATACCAATGAAGAAGCCCGTTTTAACAAAAGTTATCACAACAACAACACAATCGCCCAACCGCGTTCTGATACGAGTTACACGCAAGACTCGTAAGCGCAAGCCGACCAGGATGGGCGAGTTTAGCGGGGACTCTAAATTACAAACGCAAAAGAAGCGTGAGTTAAACCGTATATCGGCCAAAAAGTCACGTGACAAGAAGAAGATGTATATTTCTCAAATGGAGCGAGAAGTTGGTGAACTGCGTCAAGAGCGAGTAAGATTAATCAAATTGGTGAACACACTCAGCGATGAGGTGCAACGATACAAGAAGGAAAGTAATGTTGGATTGTTTTTAAATGTCCTAAACGACAAATTTGGGATCCAACCGAGTGAATTTGCCAATCAATTAAGATCCTCCTTTGACGAGAAGGTGAAACAAGAGTACATTTGACTGTTACGCAGCAACTAACTAACAATCAAAATTACTTTTTGTTTTAAACCTGGGAACAGTGCTTGTGATTTGGTTTTTAATTTCGATTCCGATTCTAATTCCAATTCAAATCCATTGTCCCCAATAAGCTTTCTTGTCAAAGAACGGATCTGTTTTTGTAGCTTGCAAAACTTAGTTTTGTTTGCTGTTGAGGCAATTCCTTCATTTGAAGAACGATCGCTTACTTTTATGAGAAATTTATTATCTTTTTTGCATTCTGACCCTCTTTTATTTTTCATTTTTTACCTTGATTTTTTTACAAGCCACATAACCCAAACACGTCTTACCCATCAAAAACAAAACAAAAAACAAAACAAAAATAAAAGCTCGATTGATCTTTTCAATGTTATCTGGTTTTAATTTTTCTTCTCTTTCTTTAATTTTATTTTTTTACTTGCTCTGATCCAATAAAATTTCTTTTAAAAAACTATATAAATCACAAAAACAACACTTTTCTCACTGGTTAGATTGATACATTGAATTTAATAGAACTTTGAATTCATTTTTAATTTGTTTTTGAAAAGTCGAATCATTTTTAAAAAAAAAATTCTAAGAAAGATCATATTTTAATTTTGTAAATTTATTTTGTCCTTTGTCACATTATTTAAGGTTTACAATCCATGAAATTTGAAAAAAGGTTTGATATTCTATCTGGCATTAGAACTTAGTATTTTTGGTTCTTATACTGATCTATCTTTAGCTTTATATTATATATAATATTAGTTCAAAAAGGTAATTTTTGACATTTTTTTTTTTTCTGCAACCTAAATTGAAGGGTAAAAGACTAATAAATTGGTAGGCAAGTTATAAAAAAATGTTATCCGGGTGCTGTTAATTAAAAATTTTTATAATGTTTTGTTTTGTTGGGAGTTTTTTAATTTTTTTTTTTTTTTAGGTAATTTAGTAAAAAGGAAATAAATATTTCAATTGAGAACTAAAAATCAAAATTCATTCTTAAATATCTTCCAATCTATTAGCCTTACATTCTTAACAATTTCGATTTTGGAAAAAAAAAAATTAATTGATAAAAAATTGCAATTTTAAACTAATATTAAAAAACATACCAATTTGATGATCGATCAGTACATAACCAAAAGTACCAAGTTCGAAAGTTAGATAGAATATAATACCTTGATTCAATTTTAGGAATTATAAACCTTAAGATCTATCGTTACTGCAATAATTCAATTAATTAACTCACATGAGTGGTAAATACTCGATATTTTGGATTTGTGTTATTTGATCTCTACCTCTTTTTATATTTACAAGGCTATTCGAAAAAGATTTTTTTTATAATTAGCTCCCCACCCCCTGTTTTGGTAATAAAAGCAATTTAGATTGTGAGATTCTGAATAACATACAAAATAAGATAATTTTTGTAGGAAGGTCCAAAAATATTTTAATATAATAAAAAACCAAATCTATTTATTTGTAACCCAAAAATATTTAAGTTATCCATCAAGTTCAATATTGTTTAAATTTAGAACATTCACAAACTGCTTAAATAGATATTACTATGTAATGAAAAAAAAATTCAAATAAATTTTGTCCTCTATGTTTAAAATATAAGCAAAAGGAAATTATAGAAAATATTGATCATTTTTTATGGATCCGTCCTTCTTATGAAAAAGATAGATTAATATTTTATAACAAATTAAGAGAATTAAATCTTAATGAAATAATTTTAAACTTTGACAGTTTGCGACTATTTTCATTTATCAATAATTGTAAAATCTCTGATTTTACGCTTAAATTTCTAAAAGGAAATTTAAGTATAATGGCATCTAGAGTGTAAATTACACTTCTTCCACAATAAAAAAAAAAAAAAAAAAGATAATTTTTTTATGTTGAGATTTTTTATTTACACTTTGATGTTTGATTTCAATTTTTAAAAAAATTTCTCTTTTTTGCCATTTGTCTAAACCCCATTTTAAATAACACCCATAACAAAAGGTTGAATGAAATGTAAAATAAATTACTATTTAAACCTATCCAAATACTTGGCTCAAAACTATAACTTTTAGAGATTCCAAAAAAGGTAATTTAAAAAAAATGACAAAAAAATTGCTATTTTTTTGCTTTTATACTGATATTAGGGCTTTAAAATTTGGAAATAAAACCGAATTCACTCAAAGAGACCCAGCCAAAAATGAAAAATTCACCTTTTTAAGGATCAAACACACTATAATTGTTTTGAAATAAGAGAAATAATAAAATTCATATAAGAGTTGAGATCCATAATAGAAATACTTGAACAAACCATAAATTCCAAAAAAAAAAAAAATGTTATAAAAAATTTTTGGGTCAATTTTATTCGAATTTCTCATACAAAATTTATCAATTTACTATGAAAATTAAAAATGTTGATAATAAGTTTTTTTTATGAAAAAATGTATTCATTTGAAACAAAAATACAAATCCTCTCTTTCCTGTGTGCCAATTTGGAGCTTTTAAAACATTTTTCTTTTCAACTTAGATTTTTCAAAAAACAAAAAAAAAAAAAAAAAATCAAAATACAAAAAAAAAATATAATACAAAAGAGAAAAAATGTTTTTGATCTAAAAAATGAAAATTTAGTTTGAGAAGAGAAATGAATTAAAATATATAAAAAATTTTCAATTTCTTCAATAAAACTGCCCCCCCCCCACTTTTTTACTTTCTTTTTTTTAACTCCTCGCTTTTTTATTTATATATATATATATATAAAGAGCTTTCCCCACAAGCCATTTTCGGAATTAAAGAGGTATCCTTGACCATTTAAAATTTTTGTTATTAGTATACAACAATTAATCATTAGTCCACTGTATTAATAAATTTAATATTTTAATTTTTAATTTGATGGAAAATTTCTTTTCTCTTTTTTTTTTTATAAGTTTAAAAATATTTTTTTTTTATTTTTATCAAAAAGAAATTATAATAAGTTTTCTATTCTGTCTATAAAACTAAAAATTCAAATGATCTGAAATTCTTTTTTTACTGATCAATTGAAAATATTAGTTAAAAGTTGAAAAATATTATTCTATTTTACAAAATAATATAAAACAAACCATTAAGTAATCAATGAACATTACAAAATTTGAATATTGCTTTAATATTCTAAATTTCTGAATTTTAAAACTTTAGTCAAGATAAAAAAAAAAAAATTCACAAATATGGAAAAGTTACACAATAAAAATCACTTTAAATATCAAAATTTGAAAGAAATTTAAGGAACACAAGAATTTCAAATTCCAATAACGTCAAATTTTTTTATAAATATATTTTTATCTTTTTATTTTCCAAGAATACAAAAATTATAAGGCAGACTGGGGTTTTTTTTGGACTTCAAATTTTGTTCAAAGTTTGTGAATTAAGAGTGATGTTTATTTTATTTGAATATTATTGAACAAATATTTTATTTCTACAAAACATAATCTGTCTTTAAGTCATTGGAAATGAACCAATAAGAGAATATAGACATTTTCTAATACAAAACTTACCAAATAAAAGAATCAAACAACTTGAAAAATCACTTTAATTATTCTTTTTGAAGTTAAATTTGTTTAGGAATACTTCTTATTTTCCCCAGCATGGGTTATTAATAAAGAAGTTCAAAAAATGCACAAAATTTAGAATATTTACCTCATGATTTATCAAAATTTTTTCATGTCAACTCCATTTCTATTTTAAATAATTTTTCAAGCTCTAATCTCTTTTTTATCAAATATTTTCCAAAATTATTAACCAAGATATCATGATTAAATATTTTATATTTCAAAATAAATAAATTTTAAAATTTGTTTTCGTTTTTAGTCAATCTTCTCAATTATTTTTTGGATTAAAGTTTTTTTTTTTCATTACTTCATTTAATACAAAGATCTGAAACCGAGAGAATTGGAATATTTAACCAATACACAAATTTAAGAACAATTAATCTTTACTTGTCAATTATCTCTTGATCTTGAAAATGTGAATAATATTTTCCACTTTTTACTAATATTTTGAATTGATCAGAAAAATAGAATTTACTATATTTTTGAAATTATCAGGTTTTTCGTGTTTGAAAGTTACTTATATTTGAAACATGATTTCTCATTTGCTATTATTTCTTGATTGGATTAAATGTTGAAATTAAAAAATTATTTATTAACTGTTTTCGACACAGAAAGTTTTAAAGTGTGAAATCTACAAAACATAAATGTTAACACAATAGTATTAAACATTATAATTTTAGTTTTTTAGAATTCAATTCATTCAAATCAAAAAATTTTTTTTCAAGATTCTTAAAATAAAAAGAATTATTTTCTGATCGACCGCTATGGATATTTAAAAAAAATCATTCAAAATTAGATGACAATGCACTCCATTTTTTTTAAATAATTCCAAACTACTTGATATCAGATACTCCTTTTCAATAAGAAATAGTTTTTTTTCATTTACAATAAGCAAAAAAACATAAAATTATTGATTTTTATTTTTTAGTTTCATGATCTTTTTAATGAACATCTTGAGTGCTTATTTGACTTATACATGTAAATAGATAAACTCAAAAAAGGATATAGCTCAAAAAATATAGAATTAGAATTATCTGATGAAAAATTCACTAAAAAAGAAAATCTCTAGATTATCAAATTTATCAAGATTTTTAAACTCTAATAAATACGGAATTTTAACAAATGTCTCTTTATTGACACCCTTTCTCAGTTTTCTAATGTGAAATGTAATTTATCCCTAAAAGGAAAAAAAAAAAAATCTTATTTGAGATCTTGAGGTTTTTTTTTTTCAAATTTTTTATCGCAATTTATCAAGCTTTTTTTGACACTTTTAGATTCATTTTTATTGCACAAAAAAGAAAGATTTTCTCAATTGATAATAATCATTTTTGTGATAAATATAATTTCAAAATATAAAATGGAGAGAAATTGCATTAATGTTCCTCCACAAGGAGTAATTATTCATGGAATTTTATGTCGATCACTAAAAACAAAAAATCGATTTGTGTTCCAAGAAAGTTATGAAAACCAAAAATCAAAATATCAATTCAATAATCCCTTTTAAATTACTCATTTTTTTCAAAAAAGGTGAAAAGAAAGGGAAAAAAAGTTTTCTTGATTAACTAAGAATTTATTTTTAGAAAAGTGAAAACAAATATTTCATTTTGCATCTTTTGATTTCATAAAGATCAAAAGATCAACATTGGTTCCCAACTATAAATACTCTTATATCTTTAGTTGTAAAAATGATCAAATTTATTTTTAACTTCTGATTTTCTAAATGTTTAAAAATTTATTACCTAAAAAAATTTATTTATCCAAATTAAATAAAATTTCAAAATTACCAAAGGAAAGATCATCCAGTCTCCCAATAAATATCATTTATATTCGATTTTATGAAGATCTTAGTTTTTTTCAAACTATAATTTATAAAAAATATTTGTGAAAATTTAAAATAAAAAATTTTTTTTTAGAAAATGGAAAATTACATTTTCAACTTTTGGATTCAATCTTGACCTTTTTTTAAACGTTATCTGTTTTGAGTAATTGTCAGCATTTAATAAAAAAAGCCAAATTATTTTTCCCTTCACATCCAGAAATATTTTCAAAATTGTCAGTTTTTTGGAAGAGTTCTATTCCAAAAATGGTTGATCTTCAACCGAAAAAATCAAACGAGTGAAAAGATACTTAGGGACAATTAAATTATAATTTCTTGATTTTCTCAGTACACCAACCCAAAAATTAAACAATTCAAAACCGGTTGACCAAAAAACCACAATGTACAAAGTCTCATGAGTGAAAAGTTTTTTTTCTTGTTTTAAAGCGAGAAGTTAGTGACAGAAAGCTATAAAACAAAAATTTGTTTCAAAATAATCATTTTATTTTAACATTCATAATTCTTCAAAATGATCTCCATTTTACCACTTGAAATCTGCGAGGCACTACTTTTATTAAAAAAAACCCAACCAAACAGCCTTTTCACAAAATACAAAAAGGTCAACATGGAGGGGAATCACTGTTCCCTCGGACAATCAAAACAAAACCTAACCATTTTTTTAAGGAGCAAACCAAAACCCTCTTGGAAAAGAAGGATTGAAAGGTTTTATCAATACAACCCAGAGTGGATCCAAGGATGGAGAAAGGGGCTGTCTCATGAATTAGATGGGGAAAATTGTATCAAGCCACCAAAAATTATTGTAAACAAAGAAGTTTCAAAGATGTATTCGCAAATAATCACTTCAAATATCGAATCCAAAGCAAAAAAAAGTTACAAATCTTCCTTAAGAGGGATTGAAGACTATTTAAAAAAGCATGGATACACAAGAACACAAAAATATCAAAGAGAGTTTCTTGAATTTTCTCTAAAAAAGAAAAACTAATTTTTTTTTAATTACTTTTTGAATATAATTTGTTTTGTCAAAATTAAAATTTGTGGGATTAAACACTTGTTTTTTGTGCTTTATTTGTTTTTTTTTTTTGATTTTCTTGTGTTTGTAACTTGTATCGAATTTTGGAAACAGTTGATATATATTTATATCTAAACATGAGTGAAAATATAATTTAAAAATTACCTTTCCACAATCACACAAAACGTATTAGGATCATTCAATAAACATAGTTAGAGAGTTTTAAGTTTTGGTCATGGAAATTAAGTGATTGAATTTCTCCACATATCAGAGAGGATTTTCACAAAATCAAAAAATAATTTTTTTTTTCAATTTAATAAAAGTTATTTGTTTAAAAAAGAGAAATAATTTTAACAAAACAGTATTTAGACTTGATTCATAAAGAAGATCAAAATTAAATTTAGAACAAAATAATTTTTCTCAAAAGTCAAAAATGAAAAAAAAAAAAACTCAATAAATGATCTCAACTTTTCTCTTTTAAATAATATGAGAATTTATTTTTATTGAATTTGTCAAATATCGACTGGTGAACAATACAAAACTGCCACTCGCTTATTTTTTTGTCGATTTTCCAAGTTCCTTTACAAATTAAGATCATCAAAAATAATTTTTCCTTTGTAGAAAAAAAAATTTTTTGTGAAATTGAATAACAAAAAATAAAATTTAACCTAAAAGAAAATTAAGAAGATCTCAATTCATCTTAGGATAATTGTTTCAAGATAGTTTGACAAAATCTTGTTTTTTTGTGATTCAATTTGTGAAAACAATAAGTGAGTATCAAAATAATAATTTTGTGTTATGATTTCTAAAAATCAAAATCTTGATAGTTGTATGAAACAGTTGTTTTTTGTTGATCAATTGAAAATATTTGTAAAAAATGGAAAATATTAGAAACATTTCATATTAAATAAAATAGATTATAGGGTAACCATTAACCACCATTTTTGGATATTGTTTAAATATTTTTAAATTTACCAATTTTCATCCTTTTTTCAAATGCAAAAATCAAAAAAATTCTGACTTCATCAAAATTGATTGAGAAGATTACCTAAAATAAAAATGTGTTTTTGAATTTTTTAAAATCAGAATCATTAAAATGACAATTAAAATTAATCAAATATTCTAATTTGAGAAATTTCTTTGATTATTTTGAATTTATCATAAATTCGGTAAAACTTTTTCTTTTAAATAGTTTAATTTCTAAATATAAATATTGAAAGATTTATTCAAAGGAGATATCAAGAGAAAATAAAATTCATATTGTCTAAATGTAAAAATAAATATTTTACAACAAATTTATCTCTTCTCAAAGGAATGATTACATAAATTAAATTTTATTTATTCATTTTTTTTCTCAATCAATTTTTTATTATTTTTATGTTTTTTTTAATTTTGAAATTTACTAAAAGATGAAAATTGATAAATTGAGAAGTTTTAATCAATCTTTAATTGAAATAATTAATGGTTATAAGATGATTTCTATATTTATTTTGAAAATGTGAATTTTTTGGGTATTTTTTGGAATATTTGCAATTATATATTAAAAACAAAATATTTTTTTGTCAAATATCTTGATTTTGATTTGAAGAGTATCTGAAAAAGGAAAGTTTTAATAAATAGATAACTATTATTATAATTCCTACCACTTTTAATCATAAAAATTAAAACGAATTTAAGGAACAAAAAATTCAAAAATATATACAATTTTTGGGGGATTTTCTTCAATATTGTTTGTTTCTAGAATTCGAAACATGTACCTTAGTTTGGGTTTTTTTGTAACTTCAATATTTTGAAATTTTACACATTAAAAATATAACTGAACGTGGTCAAGTATTAAAACCTTTGTATCATCATAATTATCAAAAAAGGGTTATCAAAGGGGATAAAAAGACAGAACACACTAGATTTCTACTTTTTATCTCACAAAATTCAGAAAAACTATAAAATGTAAAATTTTTGTAACAGATTTGAAATTTTTAAATGATTGAATTTGGAACTGTACATTTGTACCGAAAACAATAACCCAACCTTTTTTAATAAAAAAAATATTTTTTTTTGTAGAGATTTTTTCATCTAACTCTTAGTATTTGATCAATTATGGTAATAAAGAAAAATTAATAATAAAAAACGTACAATAAAAAACACTTAAAATAGGAAAAAAATATATAAATTTTGTACCCAGTAACACACTCTGCGTGTTTCTATCTCCTTTTTTAATTTAAAAGAATTGATTAAAATCAAATATTATACTCCATCCTTATATATTAAAAAAGGAACCCCACAAAAGTTGAATACCATTTATTAATCACTGATTATGGGATTATAATTTATTATTGATATCTGTCTATCTTATGCCACTCATGCACAAACTAGGGGAAATTTGGAAATTACAACAAATTACTTTAGAGTGTCGTAAATTACAGTCATTTCCACTTTTAAGGCACAAACTTTCAATGAAATTTAAGGTAAAAAAAAAACCCCACAAATTAAAGTACATTTTTTGGAATTATTTTTTTACACAAATTATTTGACTAGAATATGAATTTTGTGCTTTAATTTGAGATTCTTATTGTCCCTTAAATTTCTTTGCAAGTTTTTGTCTTAAGAGGGGAACTGATTTTATGTCAAAATTCCAAAAATCATCAGAATGAAGAAAAATCAAAGATTTTACTATGTTATAATAAATTATCGAAAATATGTATACATTTTTCTTGCTGTTTTTTTGATTTATTGCCTCTAAAAACTCATTATTTAATAGAACCAACAGTAAAACCAAGAAAACCTAACGGTTTATATATATATATATCTATATATCTATCTATCAATTTAGATTTTAAACAATAAAAATAATGATAGTTCTACAACATTTGATAAAAATTATCGAAAATATTTAATTTTATTGCGTTTTATCAACTTCTGTAAAATTCAACAACAGTGAATACTGTTTTAATTGAGTTATATCAATGATAATATTATTTTTCATATTAATAATTTAATTATTTTTCTTCTCTTTTTTATTTTGATTAAATTGTCTTCGACCACCTTTCTCTAAATAATAATAATAATAATAAATAATAATATATTTTTTCAAAAATTTTGTTCCAAAAAAGATAATACTTTGATGTGAAACAAAATAGTTATTTTTACGAAAATATAATCGAATTACAATTAAAAGTACTATTAAAGGTATAAATGATCAGGAAATAATTCTAATAAAAAAAAAAAGAAGAAGAAAGAATTATACACTTTTAAGACACAAACTTTCAACAAAATTCAAGTGCAAATAAAACTCAAATTAAAGTTCATTTTTTGGATTTTTTTTTACACAAATTATTTCATCCAGATTTTGAATTTTGTATCCTAATTTTTGATTATTAAAGTGCCTTAAATTTTGTTGAAAGTTTGTTTCTTTGAAGTGAAACTAATTGTAAATGACAATAACTAATTTTCAAATTCATTTAACATTTTAACTTCATCAAATTAAGAGATAAGAAAAATAAAAACCCACATGTAAATAAAAAGATGATTAAAAATACATTAATTAAATTTTAGTTTTAAACAGCTGTCAAAAGAAACATTAAAAAAATTTTTTTCAAAAAGAAAAAAATAAAAAAAAAATATCACCAATTATTCGTTTTTTTAAATACAATGTGTAAAGTTAGATGAAAATTTCATATTTGTCTTTTTCTTGAAATTTTTTAGCATTTGATTCTTCATTATATTTATTTACTTTTTTGTTTTTCTTTTTTCTTGTTTGCTCTTGAATCAATAAAAAACAATTATACAATCTACCTATTATTATTTTTGTGTTGTAAATTATGCTTTTGGGATCTTATTATCAAAATAATAAATTCCCAACAATTTTTGATTTTATAGTTCTTCAGGCTCTTAAAAGATAAAACCTAGAATTCAACAACATTTTGGCTAAAATAATCAACATAGTGGACTTCTTTTTGATAGTCCTTAAAAGATTAAAAATAATTTTTTTGAAAATTTCAGGAACATTGTAATTAAAAAAACAAAGAATTTAAACCTAATTTCTCCAAAGCTTGACTTTATTGAAATTCTAAAGTGGTGTAAATACCCCATGTTGCTTTAATTATTTATAAAAATTAAACTCGTGTTTTTTTTCAAACCCTGATATTTGAAGTTAAGAAAGTTTCATAAGTATTTCCTTATTTCAGATTTAAATTGACTTTAGAGGTTAGATCTTTGATTAATCAAAATGGCTCAATTATATTAAATGCCTACATTTCAAAAATTTTATCATATTTTCATTAAATTCTGAGATTAAATGATTTGTTTATCAAAATCCAAAAAATGAAATTTTGCTAATTTTTTTGTCAGAAAAATTACATTTTAATCTTTCTATATCTTCATAATTCTTTTTTAAAATTTATTTAAAGAACCCTATTTCTTGTTTATATACTGTTTCTACCCCATTGATTTGTTTATTTTCTTTCTACAATCGTCCTATATGTTTTCCATCAGTTAAATTTTGGTAATTGATTAAAGGAAAAAACACACGCCATTTACACCTCTATATTCCGTGACTGTCAAATCTAAAACCCGGAAATTTCTGAAACCCGGTAATTCAATTTTTCTGATCAATTGTAAATATTAGTAAAATGTCAAAAATATACTCCCATTTTACAGACAAATAACCCAATTACCCAGCAACTTATAACCTTTCAAATTGGAGTATTGGTTAAATATTCTGAATCCACCATTTTTAACTCTTTGGTGAATTCAGAAATCAAAAAAATCTAAAATTTGTAAAATTAATTGAGAACATGACTGAAAATGAAAATCCACTTTTGATTTTAAATCATGAAATAAAAAACATTTTCATAATTTTAAAAATATTTGAGAGTATTTGAATTTGAGAGAGGTGTTTGATTATTGTAAATTTTCATGAAATTATGAAAACCATTTTGTCAAAAAATAAATCCTCTAAGGTTCCCAATAGAAATTTAAAAATTAGAAAAAATTATTAAAAGAAAGATATAAAGTAAATAAAACTCTTATTTCATAAATGCAATAACAAAATAATTCTTATAAAGATGATTCCTAATAAATTTAGAATTTATCTAAAGGGAAAATCGCAATAAATTTGATTTTCAATTTTCAGTAATGTTCTCAATTAATTTTACAAATTTTGGATTTTTTTGATTTCTGAATTCACCAAAGAGTTAAAATTAACAGATTCAGAATATTTAACCAAGACCCCAATTTGAAAGGGTTTAAGTTGCTGGGTAATTGTGTTATTTGTCTGTAAAATGGGAGTATATTTTTGACATTTTACTAATATTTACAATTGATCAGAAAAATTGAATTACCGGGTTTCAGAAATTTCCGGGTTTTAGATTTGATGGTGAAATGAATTATTATTTTTTTAAAGTTTTGAAACTGTTATTGTTTTTCTTAATGGAAATGTCGTTACCATAGTTTTAAAGAATTCACTCAATAGTTAAAGTGTTCAAAATATTTGAAAATTCAGAGCTCTTGGTAATATTCTTCGTTCAAAACATAACTAAAAGGAAAAGTGAAAACAATTTCTTCAAAATAACTTGTACTAAAAATTTTTTTCAATTTATCAGTAAAAAATTAAAAACGTGATTGGAAATCACCAATTAACTTACAAACAAATATCAACTTTGTTTTTGGAGATTGTTTTAAGACGATATTTCACAAATTAAAGTTTTATTTTTTTGAAAAATCCCTTTTTACTTTTTATTCAATGTCTGATGAGGAAGAACAATCTTGGGTACGATGGTTTGTTTCACAAAAAGATCATGAGGTGTTTTGTAAGGTAAGCGAATGGTATTATGAAGACAACTTCAACCTTACTGGGTTATCAAATTTTATCCCTTATTATTCATTAGCTTTAATAATGATCAGATCCAAAGAATATAACGAAGAATTTGGTAATTGTTTTTTTTTTTTTTTTTTTTTGTGTTTTAAAAAGTTCAAAAAAGTTTGAATTGAAAACGACTTTCTCTTTTTACCAACCATAAATGAATTTTATAAACAAAATATCTTTTATTCGAAAATGAAAACACAAAACTATTCTTGGTTTTGGTGTTCCTTTTATTCTTTTTGCGATCTCTAAAAAAAAACAAAAAGACAAACTTTCGAAAGAGCAATTGAAAATTGTCGATCGAGCTTCCCGTGTTCTTTTTGGATTAATTCATGCTCGTTTTATTATTACACCAGCTGGTACACAATTAATGGTAAATTTTTTTTTATTTTCTTTTTTTATCAAATTCCTTTGTTATTTTTCAAAAACATTAAAAAACTTTTGTTCATTTTAAGGACACTTTCCTCGTTGCTGATCCCAAGATAAATACAGGGTGGTGTTTTACTCTGGAGTTAATGTTTTTTATTTTTTTCAAAACCTCTCACAACAATCTTTTCGCGAAACCGCCTAAATTTTTAAATCAATAGAAATTCGATTAAAAAAGAATCAATGATGATTTTTTAAAATTTAAAATGATTTACTTTGAAGTGTCTTGTCACCACCATAAATATTATTGATAATTCAAAAAGTGACTTACTTTCTCAAAATGATATGTGAAAGTAAAATTCTATTATTTGAAAAAATTAAAAAGAAATCTTGTTCAAAATTCAAAACACTATCAGACTAAAACCGGAAATTCACAGGATCTCAATTTCCAAAAAATGCAAAGTTTAAATGAAAGAAACGATTCACAGTATCTAAATTTCAAAAATTCAAAAGTTTGTAAAATAAAAAACGAAATATCAACCTTTTTCTTGTTTTTTATTTTCGAAACTCCAATTCAAAATTTTCAAAACACCAAAATTCAATTTTTTAATAAAAAAATCTTATTTAACCAATTCTCGAAGAAATACCCAATCAAAACCATTTACTAATTGAAATGTTAACAATTGTTTATAAATTACAATACTCACAAAACAAAAAACAAATAATTATTATAACTAATAAATTATCGCACTACAAGGAAGATTTAAACACTGAAAATTAAAGTTAACCAAAACTACAAATTGGATTTCAGTTATATTTTTTTTATAAATTATTTTTTCAAAGTTATAATAATTTTATGTAATAAAAAAAAGATAGCTATTAAACCCATGAAAATCCGAATACCCCCCTTTTCAAAAATACCGACTTTTGAAAAAAACACCTATTTTTGGGGTATTTTTTAATTGAAAAAAGTTAAAATTAATTAATTTTTGATTTAACATTAAGATTGAAAAAAGAATAACTGTTGTGGAAAAAAAGTGAAACATGGAAAAAAAGTCAAACAAGGTTTTTAATTGGGAACATTACTGAAAATGAAAAGTAAAATCAATAAAAAGAAGAAACCAATTAACTTCAAATAATAACTCATTATATTATTTTCAATCAATACAACAAATACAATTTAAATCAACTTGATTTATCGAAATTGTTGGTGTGGTTTTGGAGATCTCAAAAATAATCAATTTTTTGAACAAATTTTTAATAATTGATCAATCAAAGAAAAACCCATACCAAAAGATAGTATTAAAAAAACTGTTATTGTGGCGAATACTTCATTTTGTCTTGAATTTATTTATTTATTCTTTTTTTTAATTGATCTTACTTTTCATTTTCAGTAATGTTCCCAATTAAAAACCTTGTTTCACTTTTTTTCCATGTTTCACTTTTTTTCCACAACGGTAAACGTTAAAACAATTTGCAGAAAACAATCGGGAATGTATATAAAAACTCAAACCTGGAAAAAAATAAAATGATAAAAAATATTCCAAAAACAGAAAAAAAACCATTTTCTCAATTTAATTTAGCGATATCTTTTGATTGAAATATTTTGTGCTATTTGAAAATTGAAAAATATGATTATTTTTAGACTATTAAAAAAATACTTGAAAATAATCTCTCTACTAAGTCAAATAAAAAATTCAAAAATTTTACAATTAAAAATGAAAAAAATATTACTGAAAAATTTCATTTTTTTTTCAATTCCCATTAATATCTATTAAAGTTGTAAACCTTTTTGAAAATTGTTAGGTATAATAATGTTTATTATATGAGTGTATTTCAAAAATACAAAATTTAGAGATTTTTTTTTGAAAAAATTTTCCTTGTCTTGTGATGTGTTGAAAATTTTGGAGATAGTAAAACAAAAAAAATGCATTGTTAAATTTGTTTAAAAATTCTATTCGGAATATTGATCGATCAAATGGTTAGATACTAAAGGTTAATTTAATTTGAGTTCTTTCAAAACCCCAATTCAAAATTTAAAACACACCAAAATTCAATTTTTTAAAAAAAAAATCTTATTTAATCACTTCTAGAAAATATATCAAATTAGAACCATTTAATAATTGAAATGTTAATACCTTGTTTATAAATTACAATACCCACACAAAATAAAAAATAAATAATTGCCAATACTAATAAATCTAAGGGTGTGTATTCCAAAATTTTGGAGAGAGCAAAACAAAAAAAATGCATTGTTAAATTTGTAAAAATTCTATTAGGGATAATGATCGATCAATGGTTAGATACCATTGGCTAATTTTATTTGAGTTCTTTTATTTTGAACAACTCAACTTTAACATAAAATCAATTGTCGGAAAAATTTTGATCAACCGAAACAAGTTAGGTAATTCAAAAAATGAAATTAAAACAAAAAAGAACTAAAAGAAGAAAAAATAAATCACCCACGATTAAAAATTTGGATTCAGTTTTTCTCTGTTCGGAAACAATTTATTATTTTTGATAAAGAGACGAATGTTTGGGTGAGTTTCTTTTCTTAAGTGAGTTGATCAGCAAAGTAGGGACTTTTTTTAAAAGTCAAAGTAAGTTATTCTCGGATTTTCAATTTTTAGTGTTTCTTCATTGGGTAACAATTCCTCTTATCTTTGGAATACTTCAAAACTAAAGTAATATTTAAAGAGATGTGTTGTTATAG
The DNA here is from genome assembly GCA_027625915.1 of Anaeramoeba flamelloides. Lineage (NCBI taxonomy): Eukaryota > Anaeramoebidae > Anaeramoeba > Anaeramoeba flamelloides. The sequence goes on along the minus strand of JANTQA010000060.1, from coordinate 3,249,335 downwards.
CTGGTGTTGATTATGAGTTTTGGAGATTATTTTTATTGTTTCACTTTGGAAATTTAGTTTCTTTTTGGATTTTTTTTTATTTGTCAAAAATTATTTTGATTTTGTAAAAAAGTTTTTAATTTGACTAATAAATCTAAAAATAAAATACTAAGTTAAATAAAACACTCAAAATGATTTCTACTTGACGAAATTAACTTTGGTATATAAAAATTCATTATTTCAGATATCTAAGAATAAAAATTATTGGATGTTTTTTCGAGATTGGCGACTTGAGATTATTTTTACAATAAAACACCTTTAATTAATATTTTGAAGAACTGGTAGTCCTGGTATTTTTATTCTTATCATTCGAATAGTATTTGGGGATAATCAAATCAAAGATAAAATTTTATTAAAAATGGATCATTATTAAAGAATTTCCAAAAAAATCCAGGTTGACCCAATGATTTTCATTTTTTACAAAAATCAAAATTATTTGCAATTTTCATGGAAATTGTATTCTTGTGATTCTTTGAACTGTTTTAACTGTGTGGAAAATTTTGAATTTTAGTTTACATCGGTAAATTTCTTCTATTTGGATCAAATCGTTTTCTTTCAGAAAAAATTGATTCAAATCCAATTTGTACTTGTTCTAGAAACCCTTTATATTTAACAAATTAAGGTTTTTGTGATATTATTTCCATAAAGTTGGCCCTTTTGAATAATCCAAAAAAATGAAAAAAAAAAACCCTTTTCATCTCAAAAATTGCCCAATTACAACACTCCGAAATATTCATCCTTGCATTGAAAATTTAAAAGTAACTTTGATTTAAACATGAAATTGAATTTTACTACGATTACTTTTGTTTAAAAAATGACATTCGTTTTTAGAAATATATCATCTAATGGAGACTGGTTTGTTTTTAACTCCAATAAACCACTCATAAATAAATACGAAAAAAGAAATTTTCGATATCAAAAAGATAATTTTCACCTTAATGACTGCATCCTTAAAGAATTAATATATACCATAAACTCGTCTAAAATCGCAGCTTTATTGCTGTTGAAGGTAAATTATATATGTTCTCTGTTGTTTAAATGCCTGTAAAAAATCTATTAGTAAATTTCATTTAATTTTGTCAAATAATTCAGAACTACTTTTCAAAAATGCCAACCCACTTTTAAATATTATTGGAAGAGGTTTTGTAGGGTTTTATCCTCAGATCCTTATCAAAATATAATTTTCAATTTTTAGATCAGAATCATTTTTTCTAATTCAGTCAAATATTTTTTTCGAATTTTTTCAAATTTTTGTTTTTCTTTTTCCTTTACTTTTTTTTTTTTGATCCAATTTTTGCTTTTAATTTAGTCAAATTTTTGTTTTTCTTTTCTTTCTTTATTAACTAAGTTGAAAAAAAAAAAAAAAGATCTTGGAAAATACAAATTAACATTTAAAAAATTTCCACTATATAATGTCTTTTAAAATTCAGATAATTATTAGCAAAAAATCTTCATTGTCAACCTTTTTTCTGCTAAATTTTAGTCATAAAAAATTCGTAATGCTCTTTTCAATAATTAGGTTTCATTTTTTTTTTAGTTTTAGATTTTATTTTTTTTTAATTTACAAAATATCAGACTTTTTTATTTTTATAATAATTAAAAGTTAATTATTAATAAGATTGAATTATTAATTGTTTTTGAATACTCAAGGAGATTTTTTCATCAATTTGTTTATTTTGGTTGAGTCATAATTTTTCAAATAAAGTTTAGTTTTAGCTTAATTGAATAATATTTCATGACGTTTATAAAAGGTTGAGAATTTTCAAATACTAAGAACTTACAATCAAGAAACATGAAATAAATATCTAAAGGTTAAAGCATTTGAATTATTTTGTAGTTATTTCCAAAAAAAAAAATAAAAAAAAAAATCCAAAACAAAAAAAATCAGACTATTAAAAAAAAAAATTCACAAAGATCTTATTTTTTCATATTATTTTTCACATATTGAAAATATCTTGGAAAAGCCATTAATGACAGAAAAAGGTGTTACAAATTATAAACTTTAAACTTCTAATTTTCATTATTGCTATTTACAATAAACCAAATAAAAAAAAACAAAATAAAAACAAATAAAACAAAATAAAAACAAATAAAACAAAATAAAAATAATAAAAACAAAATCGCAATAAAAAAAAAATTATATTAAATCGATTATAAATAGTTAAAAAAATATGAAAAGGGCGTTTTTGGTACCTGTCCACGTGTTTATTGCGAATTTCAGCCATGTTTACCTGTAGGCCTTTCAGATGTTCCAGGACAAGTAATATTTTTTCCAAATTTTGATTTTTTTCTTCGTATATTTTTATATTTTGTATTTAATGATCACTTGTATTTTCCAAATTAGTCTTCTATGAAATTATTTTGTCCAAGATGCGAAAAGGTATATCAACCAATAAACCCACGCCATGCGCAATTTGACGGAGCCTATTTTGGAACAACCTTCGCCCATAATTTACTAAACACTTCAAAGGATTTAAAACCCTTACATCCAACACATCGCTATGTTCCAAGAATCTATGGTTTTCGTATCAGCCAAAAAATATCGAGATATTGCAAAAATCCTGAAGAAAAAAAAAAAAAGAATAAAAAGAAAAAAGAAACTGAAAAGAATATTGAAAAGATTCAGAAAACTTCAACTGTTGAGACGATTGAAAAAAAATGATAGTAAAATAGAAGAAATGAAAAAGAAGAATGATATTTTAAAAGTTTATACATTTTTATAATATTTATACATACATTTATATATAATATCACAATATAAAAAAAAATACAATTAATTTATTGATTTTTTTTTTTAAATGGTCTTTGTTCTTCAGGAAATTTTAATTAATACATAATCAGAGTTCTACATTTAGTTATATTTTTTGAAACAAATATAGAAAAATATGTGATTTCATTTCTTTTGGAACTTTAAATTTTATTTGACTTCTTTGCAAATCATATTTCTCAGAGTTAATTATTTTTTTTTTAATTTTAATAATTCTATTCTGAAAAATTCAATATTTAAATCCGAACTTCCACTTTATTTAATAATTAAACATTTTTTCTAAATTTTAGAACCAGCAAAATTCCTTTAAAAAAATAATAATAAAACCATTAATTAAATGATACAGTAAATACTAAAATAAAACCACCAACTAATTGGAATGTAAACAATGATTTATAATTACCAATACACTCATAAAACAAAAAATAAATAATTATAAATCAAAATAAAAAAATGTTGAGTTAAAAAATTTGGAGAGTGGATTTATTGTTAAGGGGTTAAATGTTAAAAAAAAAAACTTACCGTTTTGGAAACAAATTAACCATTATGGAAAAAAAGTGAAACAGGAAAAAAAGTGAAACACGGTTTTTCATTGGGAACATTACTGAAAATGAAAAGTAAAATAAATAAAAAGAAGAAACCAAATAACTTCAAATAATAACTCATTATATTATTTTCAATCAATACAACAAATACAATTTAAATTTACTTATTTATCGAAATGGTTGGTGTGGTTTTGGAGATCTCAAAAATAATCAATTTTTAGAACAAATTTTTAATAATTGATCAATCAAAGAAAAAACCCATCTCAAAAGATAGTATTAAAAAAACTGTTATTGTGCTGAGTCCTTCATTTTTGTTTTTATTTATTCATTTATTCTTTTTTTAATTGATCTTACTTTGAATTTTCAGGTTCTATTAATGTTCCCAATTAAAAACTGTGTTTCACTTTTTTTCCATATTGGTTACTTTGTTAAAGAGAGAATTTTGTAAATGCCCACCCAAAATTCATTTAAATTCCATTTAAAAACTTTCTAATAAATGTGCCTAGAAACGATATATCTAGACTCTCTTTGGATTAGAAGATATAAATTGAGTCAATTCAAAATTCTCTCTTTAACAGATGAAGTATTTATAAAATTTAACCCTTAACAAAAAATCCTTTCTCCAAAATATTAGTAAACAGTATTTATTTATTTTGTTTTTTATTTATTTATTTTTCTTTTGTGGGTATGATAAATGATAAATAATTACTAAGATATCAATTATTTCATAGTTTTAATTTAATATTTTCTTTTAAATATTATTAACAAGTAATTTTTTTCAAAAATTTTGAATTGGTATTCTATTATTTCTTTGATTTTTTGAAATTTTAAATTTGAATCTAGAGTTATTAGATTATTCGAATTTCTTTTCATTTTTTTTAATTATTTTTATAGTATGTTATTGAATTAAATATTTATTTTTAATGAATTTAAAATGAAAAAATAAATAAATTCACACACACACACACACACACACACACACACACACACATATATATATACATACTTAAAAGATTAATCCAATAATTGAAATATTTTTTTTCATTATTAAGCAGACTTTTTTTAAAAAAATTCTACCAAGATATACAATCGAATTTCTTAATATTATCATTTTTTCTTTCTGATTTAGAATTACGATAAAATAATTGATTATGTTAATTAGGAATGAAAATAAAAAGAAAAAGAAAAAGAAAAAAAGCGCATCATATCAATTCAATAATATGAAATTAATTCATTATAAAAAAAAAATTAATTAAATAAAATTGAAAAGGCATCTCTTTTGAATTGTTGGATAGGCCAGTAGCTTAATTTTCAAGTCTGGAATTATTTTTTAAATTTCGAATTTTTGTTTGTAAATGTGAGATTATATTTTCATGAACATCAATTATTTGGAAAGCTTTTACCTGAAGAATTTCCAGTAGTTTTTCTTTATTATGTAACTCGGAAAGTTTGCTTTTGAATTCTTTTATCTCTTTATTTTCAATTAAATTTGGATTATTTGTATTAAAATTAAATTTTTGAAATTTTTTTTTTATATTATTGTTTTTGTTGTTGTTTTTGTTATTCTTGGGATTTTTTTTTTGATTATTTTGTTTGTTATTCCTATTGTTTGCATTTTTTTTATTTTCGTTTTTCATTTTGTTGTTTTTTTTTTGAAATCTTTTTTGAGAGACAATTGGTTGTTTTTTTTGTTTTAATTTCCAAAGATTAATTTTTTGAATTTTTAACAAATTGTCGATTTCCAATTTACGATGCTTAGTTAATTGGTATAAATTATTTTGTAAGTCTATACAGCCATAAGCAAATTGGGAAAAAAAATCACTAAAATTCAGCCATTGTTTTGATATTTTTTTCAATAGCCATTCTTTTTTACTTTTTTTCATTAAAAAATCATCTATTATCTCATAAGTTGTTGGTCCTACAACATATAAAAATGCCTCCAAATCTTCAATAACTTCTTTTTGGTTTCGGTAGCCTTTTCTATACCTCCATAAATCAAAATTTGGTATTAAAATCTTATCATCCTTATCTTTTTCTTTCTCTTTCTCTTTCTCTTTTTCTTTTTCTTTTTCTTTTTCTTTTTCTGCCTCTTTTTCTTTTTCAGTCTCTTGGAGTTTTTCTTTCTCTCTCTTGTGTTCTTGTTCTTGTTCTTGTTCTTGATTATTATTTTGATTGTCTTTTTTTTGTTTGTTTGAATTTTCTTTTATTTCTTCTGTTTTTTTTTCTTTTGGTTCGGTTTTTTCAACCACTTTTACTATTTTGTTGTCTTCTATTTTTGCATTTTTTCCATGCTCTTGTTTATTTTTATTTACTTGATCTTGTTCATTTTCTTTTTCATTCTTTTTCTTTTCTTGTTCTTTTTTTTTTTGATACTCAATTTTATCAACAATGACGTGTGTCTTTTTAATCGATTCTTGATCTAAAAGAAAATTTGTAACCCTCCAAGGATCCATAAGTGAGATCCAAACTGTATCATTGACACCAGTTTCTACTACAAAGTGATATCGATCTGTTAAATATTTTTTTAAGGAAATGTGTTTTTTAACAACAAGTTCTAATAATTCTTGTGTAAAAAGTGTATTGAGTAAATCTTTTAATTGAGTTATGGTAATAATACCACAAGTGCGAAGAAACCTTATCAAAGTGGAATCTAAAACCTCAAGATCTAATTTTATTGATTTATAATTATTCATTGTTATAAAAAAATAATCAAAATAAATAAAAAATGAATAATGAAACACAATTTGAGCTTGAAGAGAAGTTGGCTTTTAACGAATTTTTTCCAATGTAAATTTGTTAGACAAAAAATTCAGTAATTGGGTTATTTGTGATTAACGCATTGTGAGGAATAAATAGTAAAAAAATTTTTCATTTTCATTTTCCTTTTTTACAAGATAATATGAACTTTCTTTAAGAAAGGGTTGGTTTCTAATTTTTGGTTATCTGTTTATTTGATTGGAACTTTTTTTTAATTTGGGTATTGGTATATATATCAGGTGCCCTAAATATCTTGAATAAAGAATATTTGAATAAATTCAAAAAATAAATCAACTACAATTTTATAGCATACCAATTTCCAATTCTTGTATATTTCTTATCTGATAGTTGTTAAAATAACCTGTGGGTGGTCTTGATAATACTATGGAACAAATTAAAATATGTATTTCTTTTTACTCCAAAACTTCGGCAGTAGATGATTAGTCAAATGAGAAATGATTAAAAGTTAATTGTGTTATGGGTTTCTTATAGAACTTCTATTAAGGATGTTCGTCAAAATTAATTTGTATTCTATAATATTCACACCATTTGTCATCAATGGCAATTAAGGTTTTTAGGTTCTTGTATTCACATATTAAAATAAATTAATTTTTCAGAAATTATGAATATATTGTTATTTGTTTTAGATTTTCCTTTATTTCTTCTACTTTAAAATATAATAGACCAATTCTATAAAAATACATTCAAGAATATATTAATCAATATTTTTTTGTCTGTCCATTGAGTAATTACTATAGAACTAATATGAATCATAAAATTCAATATTTCAAAAATAATCTTAATTACAGTCAAATTATTTGTGGGAATTAATAATAGGGACTAATAATTTAATACAAACATAAAACTCTTTTTTTTTTTTAAAAAAAAAATTAAACCATTAATAAAAGATCAAAGAAACCTTAACTAAAATTGATAATGGGATTTTGAATTATATATTTAGAATAGTTTGGAGCACATTTCCTTAAATTTTTGATATCAAAAAAAGAAATTTTAAAAATAAACAATAAACAAAAAAATTTCACTCAAAAAATAAACAAAATTTTAAGCCAATTTCCAACTAATCTAAAATCAAAAAAATTGATTAAAATAAGGAAATTTCAAATTATTAAACATAATTCCTCAATTATATAATATTTACTTGAAAATCAAGGTTTTTGCCTTTTTTTTTTTTTACAATGATCTTAGATATACTTTTTGGGAATTGAATAAGATGCTGTATTGGAATAAGATAAAAAAAAATTTTTTTTAACTTAATTTTAAGTAGGATTTCATGCTCTGGTCACAAATATTTTCCCCCAATAGTTATTTAAATTTCTTATATCTATTAATTTACATAATCCCTTTTTTACTATATTTTGGTGAACTTTAACTAAACTAACGGTAGAAAATGAAATTATTCTTTCTAAATTGTAAAATGATATAGGAAAAAAATTCCACTTCATCCAAAAATTCAATGTTTATACTACCTCCATAGTTATAAAGTGGGGTTATGGTGATTTTGGGACTTTTTAAAACTTGAATACCGGAAATTTTTAAAATTCATTAAAGAATACTGAATAAATAAATATAAAACTTTAAAAAAAAAAACTTTTGTTAATTCAGTAAATAATAAACATTAAAAATCCTTTCAAGCTTCTACCAAAGATAAATTATAAATATTTCTTCAGACTAACAATTAAACTTTGGAATAGATTTTTTTATATAAGGTATTTCCAAAAATATGGGGAATTTCTTTTTACATTTCATAAAAAATAATATTTTTTAGTGATGGTAATCATTAATCAACTATACCAAATTAAGTATAATATTTATACTGATTGAATCAACCACTTATGTATTTAATTCAAAGCATGTTAGTTGAAATATTCCCAAAAAATGAAAAAAAAAATAGCACTTTTTTTGGTTAAAGCAATATACGACCAATTTCAATAAAAAACCGGAAATATGGAATGGGAACAAATGGCTTTTTAAACACGAAAATGTAGTTATATTTTTTTAATTATATTGTAAATTTTGTTGGGATTATATATGTTATGAAAATAATTTTTTCGATCAAAAAGAAAATAATAAACACCAATTTTCGCCTATAAAAAAATATCCAATAAAATCGAGATCAGAAAAATTAATATATTTTATTTCTGCAATACAATACTAAGAAATAAATTGAATTATTATCAAGAATCTATAAATGGTGTTTAATGATTTTAGTATTTTAAATCCTTTTTTGAAGAATTGGTTACATAAATATATTTTAAAATAAATTTGCCCCACATTCTTGGAAATAGCTTAAGTGTAATATTCTTCAATTATATCTCGTGAAAAAACATATCAATAAAGTGCTAGGACTTTTTATTGAATACTATAATAAAATAAATATTGTATAACCAAATCAGTATAAGATTCAAAAAAAATAAATAATACATAAAAACAAATTACCTTAATAACTCAAAATGATCTTTTTTTCAACCCAAACAATAACATATTTTTTAGATTTTAAATTCAAGAATTGTTCCTTAAAAATTGTTGTACCCCTAATTTTATCAATTAGAGTGTTTGTTAAAATACCAATTGCTCGAAATAAACTTTTATTATTTTTTAATTATTTCTTATGTTATAATTTTAATACAATGGAAAACTTCAGTTCGGTTTTCTTTTTCTAAATTTGAATATAAAAATGAATTTTTCTTGGAAATTAACTATAAATTTATTATTATCAATTTTTTTTAAAATAATTAGAATTAAATATTTATTTCTATTATGGCAAAAAAAGGTGTGCCAAAAAAAAAATTATTGTTTGAATATACAAACTGTACTAATTTTTTATATCAATATAATATATAACTCACTACACCAGAGTATATCTAGGTTCAAATCCAATTTAAATAAAAATTAAATGATATTTTTTAAAGTAAATTGTAAAATAGGAATTTAATTTGTCAAAAATTTTTTAAAACTTGAAAAAAATAATTTGCAAATCTTAAGAATGGTTTGATCGATTTTTCTCATTTTTGAAAAGTTCAAAATCCAACCTTTTTCTGAATTATTTTAAAAAAAAAATAAAAATTTTTGAAAGAAGAAAAAAAACTTTAATATATTCAAAGAAAGTACATAAAAATAAACTTATAAAAATAAACCCAGTAAGTTTTTGAATAACTCAATATAAAAAATCTACTTAATTTCAAAAAAATTATAATAATAATTTTAAACTTAAAAAAATATTTTGATCCTGATTCAAAGAACAGTTCAAAATCAAATTTTTCTTTTTTTTAATTAAAAAAATAGAAGAAAGATAACCAGATTATCAAATTACAAAATCTCCCAAAATACTTTTTTAAAACTTGGATAATTTAACTTTTAATCGAAAGAAATAATTTTTAATTTGATTATTGATAATCAATAATTAATAACTGAATCTTAATTCTTTTGGTGGATTATCAGTAACACAAAGACTAAATGTATCAAATATGCTTTACTAATTTTTATTTCTCAATAATTTAAAGATTTTCAAACAAATAAAACCAATTCAAATAAATAAATCTATTAAAAAAAATATAATAATAGACATCATCAAATAACTGATTTTAATACAAACAGTTCCTTTATTATCCCCATGAGTATTTGAAAAAAAAATATTGTCTAATCTTTTAGATTTCAAGAAAATAAATAAATATTTGTGAATCAAATAAAAGATAAATTTTTTTCTATCTTCAAGGATTCGATATTTGATTTATTTTTATTGATTTTTTTAAAATAAGATTAAAGTTTCAATGTTATCTGTTGATAGGGAATCTGAAATCACGAAAAGTGAAATTTCTTCAAAATAAAAATTTTTGGCCGATTTTTCATTTTCTAATTTGAGTACCAAAAATCCAAACAAAAAAGGATCAGATCTTTTGACTAAAAATTTCATTGGTAAAAAGTAACTTTTTTTCAAAATGATAACTCATGACTCTAAAGTTGATAAATGAAGTTGTATATCAGGGTTTAATTGTATCGTTGTGCAAATAATGACTTTATTATCTTTGGTAAAAAAAATTAATAAGTGTTACTAGTCCCTTAAAGAAAAAAATGTGATCCTTCAGATCCTTTATTGTTTTGATAGCCAAGAATTGCTTTGGTTAACACAAAACTATCTTCAGAAAATAACAATAAACACACACCTCTGAAAAAGGTTTGTTAAAATACTTAAAATGAGAGTAGCTAAGCAAATATTGGTAAGAAAAATTTTTTCCTCTTCAACATAACACCATAGCCACAAAAAAGACAAGTGATCAGACTGTACGAAAGAAAAGGCAAAGTAAGGTACTTCACTATTATCAATTAATTAAGAAGAAAATAGGTAACATTATTATTTTTCACAAATTAATAAAGAAAATGTTTAGTCTTATGTGTCTTTTAAACAAACAAAAACCAACATGCTTTTTCTAATTGATCTGATTTAAAAAAATAGAAGGATTGGAATTTGGTATCAAAAAATTTAATCTTATTTTGATTACGTGATTAATAAAAATTTTGAAGAAAAAAGTCTTTTGTGAAATTCTTAAAACATAAGAGTTATTGGAAAATTCTTTCACTATTTAAATCAAAATGTTATTAACAACTGTTCTAACAGAAATACCACAAGTTTTAATTTACTTTTTCAAAGGTAATTACATAATAAAAAAAATAAAGTTATTTTTTTAAGATTACAAACCTATCGTGTTTTTTTTTTTTTGATTCTTTTGTAATTAAAAATATTTCCTATGAGCAAGTCTAGAATTCCAAAGATCAATTTAGAAACTTACGAACTACCATCTGATTTTTCTGATTCTTCAATTGACGAGTCACTAGCTTTTGGATCAAGCGAAGATGAAGAGATCACAAAGTATAAACCTATTAAACCAAAAAAAAAAAAAAAACAAAAACAGTTATCAAATTCTTCAAATAGCGAAAGTGAAAGTGAAAGTGAAAGTGAAAGTGAAAGTGAAAGTGAAGAAGAAATAAAAAAAAACAAAAACAAAAACAAAAAGAAAAAGAAAGTAACAAGCCAAAAAGTTGTTGGTATTAATAATTTCACAGAAGTTAGCGATTCGGACTCAAGCGAATCTGAAGGCTATGAGAATCCACGAAAACAAAAAAAAAGACATGACAATTTACTCAATATTGTCGGATCTGTTAGCCAAAAAGGAGACAAGTTTCTGAAAGACGGCAAAAAGAAAATCGCAAAAAGGGGGACTGTCAAGACCGAAACGTCCAATGAAGGAGAATATTCCGCACCGATCCGATCAACTGTCTCTTTAAATTCACTCCTCGATTCCATTGAAGGAGAACAATTTGGTGAATTGAAAAGGAATTTAAAGCGCGACGATGAGAAACAAAAAGGGTCAAAAAAAAAAAAAAACAACAACCCGATAAATGTCCCCTTATCTGAACCCGCGCAAATGAGGATAACAAGGAAGGTGGGGTATGAACAAACAAAAGAAGCAATTTCAAAGTGGCAGGATATTGTCCAGGAGAACAGGCAAAAAAAAACAATGGTCTACCCATTAGAGAAGCCCACTTCAGCACTTCCTACAACCACAAAGCTCGTCAAAGAGTTTTCTTCAAGAACCGAAATGGAAATGGAAATTGACGAAATCTTAAAGAATGCCAAAGTTGAAGATGAAAAGCAAACAACCCAGGAAGAAAACCTCAAATTAAAAAAAAACAAGATCTCTGTCGAAGAAGTCTGGGAAAGGAGAAAAGAATTGGCCAAGATCAGGTCTTTAATGTTTGAAGAAGAAAAGAAGGCACGAAGACGTAAAAGGATCAAATCAAAAAAATTCCGAAAGTTGTTAAGGAAAGAAAAGGAAAAATCTGCTTTGACTTTGGATGAAATTGCCATGATCGATCCAGAGGAGGCGAGAAGCAGAATTGAGTTGGCCGAAAGGAAAAGAGCAATCGAAAGGGTAACCTTAAGACATAAAAATACATCAAAATGGACAAAAAGAGCATTGAAAAGGGGAGTGAAAGATAAGCAAACCCGTGACGCCATTTTACAACAACTGAAAATGGGAGAGCAACTATTGAAAAAAATTAAATCTGTCAATAGTGATGACGAATCTTCGGATTACAGCAAATCAGATGAAGATGACGATGACAATGAAGGTGAAAATAAGAAGAAAAACGGCAATGAAAAGGACATTGGGCTTTGGCAAAAGAAATTAAATAGCAAAGATAAAAAAGGGCTCTTTAGTTTAAAATTTATGCAAAATGCAATCAATAAGAATAAAGATAAAAACAAAGACGATTATCAAGAAGAAAGCGAAGACGGAGAGGAAGATAGCGGAGAGGAAGGCAGCAAGAAAAAGGAAAATGAAAAAGAAGAAGAAGAAGAAATAATGGGGAGAAGAACTTTTGGATTTAATAAAAAAAAACCAAAAGCCTTTCAAAAGAAAAACAAAAAAAAAAAAAAACTTTTAAAGAGTAATTTAGATGAAGAAGAAAAGGAGAACAAAAAAAGTGATCCAAAAAAAAAGAAATTAAATAATTCAGATCAACCAATAAATATTGAAATGGAGAATTCCTCGTTATTTGAAGTTGAACCTTTTGACAAAGAAGATGAACAAATTGAAGAATGGAATATCAAAAATAAAAAAAAAGAGCAAAACGATGATAAAGATCAAAAAAATGTAAAAGGTAAGGGAAAAGGAAAAGGAAAAAAAAATGAACAAAAGGATAAAGGGAAAGGAAAAGGGAAAAAAAATGAAAAAGAAGAAAATGCAAATGCAAATGAAATGGGAAAGGGAAAGGGAAAAGGAAAGAAAGGGAAAAAGAAAAATGAAAAGATAGATCAAAAGGAAAAGAAAACAATTAAAAAAAATAAAACAAATAAAAAAAACAACAAGCCAAACAATAAAAGGAAAAAAAGAAAACAAATTGATGATTCAAAAAATCCATGGATGAGAGGATCTAATCAAAAAGAAATCAAGCAAAATCAAAAAAAAAAGAGAAGAAATAGCACCAATACCGAAATTAAAGATATGATCAATCCAAAGCAGCTTTTAAATGTTAAAAATGCCGATGAGTCAAATTTAAATTTAAAAAATATGGATAAAACACAAAAAAAAGTTGTCCAGAAAGCATTCCCAAATACAATATTTGAAGAAGAATTCCGAAAGGAAAAGGACGAGATGATTAATGATAAAGTAGAAAAGATATTGCACGAAGAAATGAAGGGGGTAATTGGATTGCAAGGATGGGGAAATTGGGGAGGAAAGGGTGTCAAAGTCAATTATAAAAAACAACAGAGAATTAATAAAATCAAACTCCAAAAAAAAGCTAAAATTAGAAAAACAATATTCAAGAATAGAAAAGACTCGAATTTGAAAGACGTGATCTTGCACGAAGGCAGACTCAAAGAGAAAACAAAATATAAAATTGGTAGAGTTCCTCATCCTTTCACTTCAAGGGAGCAATATGAATCTAGCATTAGAGTGCCTCTTGGTAGAGAGTGGAATACAGAAACACAGTTTAAAGAATTGATCAAACCAGAAGTTATTGTGCAAATGGGTAGCGCAATCAATCCAATACAATATGCACTCTTACGAAAAGAACAATTAATAAAGAAAAAACGTAAACAGCAAAGACAAAGAAATTTCCTTGGCTCCAGAAATTCCAAATCGAAAAAAAATAATTCTAAAAAAGAAGATCTCGGTGTCAAAGTTGATTAAGATATTTATAGATCCAGTTTTCTATATCTATCTATCAATCCATATTTATCTCTAGATATCTATAATTATTAACATTCGTATTCAAATAATAATTATTTTATTTTTATATATTTATTTTTTTTTTTAAATTAATATAGAATGTGTTTAAATAATGATTATTTTCATTAATTTTATTATTTCTAATAAATTATATTACTTACTTTTACTTGGTTTTTTTTTTTTTTTTTTTTTTGTATTAGCTTTATTTATTATTTGTAAATATTTAAATTAAGAATATTTAATTATATAATTCAAATATTTTCTTATTATTTTACTGTTGCTTTGCGAAGATGTTTTTAGATTCCGAATCCTGCTTTGATCAAAATAATCTTTTTTTTATATTGTTATATGTACCATGTGTAAAAACCGAAAGTAAGACTAAAAAAACATATAATTTGATTAAATAGAGTAATTGAAGACTTTTCTTTCAATTCTCTACTTTATACAAACACAAAATATTTTTTAAAAAAAAAAAATCAAAATTTAGATATTTTTCATTTTACAAGAATTTTGTTGCATTCAAGCATTTTTATTTACTAGGAGATCTTTTGAAAATGATTATTATTCAGTTATCAGTCTTTCAAAAGTAAAAATAAAATTTTAAAATCTTTTATTGGTTATATTCTGTAATTACAAATTGTGTATATGCGAAATGTCAAAAAAATTTCCTCCATGAAGGAACCCCAGAGAAGAATATTTTTTAAGTGAGATCAAATTTTTATTTCTGTTTTTTATGAAAAAGAAAAGAATAAAATTCATTTTATTTTTTACATTATGAAAATTATTTACCCTGTTAATTACTATGATTATCTTTCTTTGACAATAACAAGTCTTTATTGTAGAAATTAATATAAATATTTTTTTACTTTTAAGAGATAATTCTTTTGGCTAACCAAAAAAAAAAATGATTTATTCCACATATTTAAAAAATTTTATATTGTTTTAGGTAAGATAGTTATAACCATTTAAACTTTTATAACCATTTCAAAATTTTCTGATAAACAGTGTATTTGTGTTAAGATGGAAGTTGATTTTTCAAATCAAATTTTTCTTGGAGGATTGGGTAGTTATTTTCTCAATATTCAAAATATTTTTTTTTTTTTATACAAAAATGATTCAAATTTAGATAAATATTCTTGTCGATAAGGGTAAGCAATCAGTTCAATTTTTTTGTTGCGTTTTTTGATATTCTTTTATTTGTTTGGAAATGTGAAAAATTACTTTTTACATTTGATGAAAATGAGTAAATGAATTTTTAGTTGCTAGATTTCAATTTCATTAATAAAATTTTGTTTAAATTATATACAATTTTTTTCGAAAATTATTACTGCACATATATCCCAATTATTTTTTTTTTATTTGAGATTTAAATTGAAAAATTAATAATTAAAAATAATAACCAAATAATTTTCGTAAAAAAAATCAAATCTTTTCAACATATATATATATATATATATATATAGGTTAAAAAATTTTCACAAATAAACTTAATTGTTAATAAAAAGAATTAGTTAAATTATTTTTGTATTTATAAAGGAAACAATGAATTTTAGAATTTAAAAAATAGACTCAAATTAATAAATTGTTTAGATGAAGTCAACTCATCAATTTTATTTACCAAAATACTGATAACTTAAAAAAAAATGTTTTTGAAGATCTTAGTAGGATTTCATTAAATTGTTAGAAAATAATAGTATCATAAGGTTGACAATAACTGATATTTGGAAAAAAATATTATTTTTTATAGACTGAGGTATAATATTATTTCAATTCTTAGCTGATGAGTATTCAACTTGATATAAATAATGAAAGTATTTCAAACACAATTTTTTCAACCCAAATATTGATAAAACATTAAAATAAAATAAAATTTATCTGAAATAAAATATTTATTAATTTGATTAGATTAAGGATAATATTATGAAAATACTATAAAAGGTCCAAGATTTTTTTTAAAGAATAAAACTAGTTTTTAATTAAAAAAAAGAGATAAAATGGATAAAAAACTAATGTTTAAATAAATACACATTTGCAAATTATCACATAAACTAAACTATTTTTCAAAAATTTTGACTCACTATATAATGTTTTGGGAAGCTGTTTGGAGGGTTTATTCCAGAATTCTTAACAAAAAAAATATTTTCAAATTTTTGGATCAGAATCATTTTTTCTAATTTGGCAAATTTTGTTTTTGCAAATTTTAGTTTTGCTTTTTCAAATTTTTGTTTTTCTTTTCTTTTTGTTTTTCTTTTTCTTTCTTTTTTTTTTTTTTAAAAAAAACTAGATTATATGAAAAAAAAAAAAAAGATCTATAAAAAGACCAATAATCACTATTAAAATTGTGACTATGTAATGCCTTTTAAAATGAATTTAATTATTCATAAAAAATCTAGTTGTTCAAATGTTTTTCAGTAAAAGTTCAGTAAATAAAAAATCGGGAATTCTTATTTCAAAAATTGTGACTCACTTTTTTTTTAAAGTTTTTGGTTTGATTTTTTTTTAATTTTTAAAATATCAAGCCTTTATATATTTAAAAGAGCTTAAAAGTGAATTAAAAATCAGATTTAGTTATTTATTGTTCTTCAATACTAAAGGATAATTTTTTTTCAATTTATTATTGGAGGAGAGTCAGAATATTCGAAAAAAAGTTTTGTTATTTTTAATTTGATTCATATTGATTTCAACTTAATTTATGTTTTTATATATATATAAGTAAAATTTTATTAAAAAAAAAATAAATACAGATGCTCTCAAATAATTGAAAAAGCTGAATCCAAAATAAACCAAGTCGGAATCCCAATAGACAAAACAATCTATAAACTTAAAAAAAAATAAAAAATTAAAAATTTTAGGAGTTTGAACATATTTCAATTTAATTAAAAAATTAAAAAAAAAAGATAATGAACACATTAATTTGGAAATAGAAAATAAAAAAATATTATATGTAAATCTAAATAATTTTATACAAAAGTTAATAATGAATAGTTTTGGGTGGATGGATAAAGTATATTTTAAATTATTATATATCAGAATAATAAATAATAAAAATTCATATCTTCAAGTGCTGTAGAGTATCATTGAGTTCCACCAGTACATAAGTTTTCACGAAGTTTACTTTTTTATTTTTAAAATATATCAATTTTCCAAAACAACAGAAAACTAAAGTAAATCTAATGGGTTTTTATTTTAATTAAAGAAATAAACAGAGAATACAAAAAAAAAGATTCATTGCGAAAAATTAAAAAAAACTTAAAAACCAAAAATGATCAAAAATCTAAAATCTGAATTTTATTTTAAAATTACGAAATTTTATAAATAATCTAAACAAATATTCTCCTGTTAATGAGAAGGCTAATTCAAAATTACGTTTTGTCAACTTCTGAAATAATCCTTGAAAAGGAAAAATTATTGAAGATATCTATCATTTTCTTTGCGACTTCCTGCCTTTCAAAATAAACCGAAAATTTTGGATTAAAGGATTAATCCAAACAAAAATAATAAACAAGTTATAAATAATAAAGTCCATTTCACTCAAAAAAAACTGAAACAAAAATGAAAAATTCATTTTTTTAAGAATCAACCAAACTATACAATAGTTAAAAATTAAGAGAAATAAGAAAATTGGGATTCGGGATGATATTCAGAAAAAAAATATCTGAAAAACGAGAAATTTAAATCAAAAAATATTTTAAAAAAATTTTTCGGCCCCTTTCATTGGAATGTCTTGTGTAAAATTTCCCAATTTCTTTTGTAAATTAAAATGATAGACTATTAGATTTTTTAATTGTAAGTAAATTGAATCTTAAAAGAAAATCTAAAACCTTGTTTTCCTGTTAGTTAATTTGGAGTTTCAATCATTTTTTTTTTTTCAAATTGACTTTTTTTAAAAAAAAAAATTGATTAGAAAAAAAATAAAAAAAAATGATAAAAAAATAAAAAAAAAGTGAAAAAAAAAAAAAATTTCCAATATGATAAAAAATGATTTTGATCTATAAATTGAAAATTTATTTTTTCAATAATAATGAATAAATTTCTTCAAATATGTTCTATTTCTTTTTTTATAAAAATTGGTCCCATTTGACTGAAAAATGTTTATATTATTATTATTCAAAATTTGGAAAAATTATTTATCTTATAGTTTGTTAATGATAAAGAAAATTATGAATCATTATTAGAATTTTTAAATAGAAATATGGAAATAAGAAAGGTGCTGTGAAATGTTATAATGTGTTGTGGGGTGCCAGTTTTTTTTTTTTTTTCTTTTTTTTTATAATTATTTCAAAAATTAATCAATTTTTTAATCAAAATAAACAGACTAAAAAAAAAAAAACTTCATTTTTTAAGAATTATCAAGGAACAGCGAAAAATCAAATATCAAAGTCAATTCTTTTAAATTGTAGTCAATATAACTGTTGATTTCTTGAGGTTTTCTGTGTTTTTTTCAAAACTCTATTGATTTTACCAATCAATAAAAATCAAAAAAAATCTAACTTCCTTTTTTTTTTTGAGGTTTTTCTGTTTTATTGTTCAAATATATATAATTTTCCAAATAAATAGCAAACTCAAAAAAACCTAACGAAAATCTATTGATTTTCTGAATAAAAAGAAAACTTACAACACTTTTTTTACACCCAAACGTATCAAGTAAAATTAAATATTTTATACAATTCTTTTAAATTCAAACAAACCCAAGTTCTATATGTAGAAATTAATGCCCATCACCTTGAAAATACAAATAATAAAGAGGTAATTTTTTCCATTTATTTATATTATATTCTGAAATCTGAATTTGTTAGTGTAATATTAATAGATTAGAAATTAAAGAATAAAAAAGGTGATTTGTGTGTTTTCAATTGAAATTTTTATAAATTTATCTTTTATTTGGCTCTTTTAAAAAATTTAAATTATTTTTTTTTTGAGTTATTTGAGCAAAAAGTCAAATATAAACTTCAATCAATTGATAACCCTATAAACCAAAATTCACTCATAAAGTACCCACCATACTATTGATCTTAGACTCTCAAATTTTAGATTTTGGTAAAAAAAAAAATAATAGTATTATTTCCCCTATTAAAAAATGAAAATTTTTAGTTCACTTTCCATAATATTTTTCGAGTTTATAAGTTGAAATAAAACCAAAGATCTTAACAACATGGTTTAAAAATGATATTTTTAGACAAGAAATTAAACTTCCTTTGTTAACATTAAGACAAAATTTTTACTCTGCTAATTTGATTGTAACAGTAATAATTAATACTCATTTTTGGAAATTGAAACAAAAATTTTCATTTATTAAAAGGAAAATAAGAGTATTGACCAAAATTAACTTTTGAACCACTCTTAAAATCCATACCAAGTCTAGAATCGTAAGTTAAGAACCTAATTAGCAATTCAACACACAAAATATTGTTTAGTAATTTTTTACAAATTTGAGAGGATTGAAAACCTTAATTGAAATTAGTTTTTGGTTTTATAGAAATGGCTTCACTGAAAAATCATGTTTTTCTTTTTTTAGAGAATACTTTTTTCAAAATCATTAAATTCTTTGTGTTCTTTAATCGAAAACTTTTTCATTTTTTCTTCAAAAGAGTTGATTTCCAAAAACAAATTTATTTCGATTATGATTAATTTACTGGTCTCTATCCTCTTTTCTTTGCTATTCTTCATTGTTTCATGTGTTTTGTACTTACTTTTAGAATATTATGATGACAATTTCTTTATTTTGAGCATCAGTTTCCAAATTGGATGGTATTTTGGGTTGGTTTTTGGATTTATCTCCAAGACTTTACTTCTTGCACTAACAATTTTGTTAATACTTTTTATTTCCTTTGTTTATTTCAAGCTCGTGATCAAGGGGAAAACTGCATCCTACAAACAAAAAACTTATCAAAAATATTCCTTTGAAGAAAGGCAATCTGGCTTATTTAACACCACTAGAAGATCTGCTCATGACGAAGCTATCAACAAGTATGACCCCATTGCTGGGAGGGTGATGTATTATTCGATCCAGGCTTGGTTTTATCTTGAAAAGTTCGCACTTATCACAAGAAATCTTCGTGCGAAATTTGCTCTTTTTTATCCAATAATGGTTTTGGGTATTTTTGCTTCTTATTTGTTTTCTCTTGCTTTTACAAAAAGAGAATCAGACATACACAACATGATAAAATACAATATTTAATGAACTTTTCTCGATTGTATTTTTTTTTTCTTGATTGTTTGAAAGTCGTTAAGGTTTACAATCCTCTGATATTTGAAAAAAGATTATCTTATGCCGGATGTGGCGACTTGTTAATTTGGTTCTTAGCCGATCGATTGTAGACTTGGTATGGATTTTAATATTGGTTAATTTGTCGATTTTTGTCAATACTCTTATTTTCCTTTTAATAAATGAAAATTTTTATTTCAATTTCCAAAATGAGTATTAATTATAACTGTTACAATCAAATTAGCAGAGTAAAAATTTTGTCTTAATGTTAACAAAGGAAGTTTAATTTCTTGTCTAAAAATATCATTTTTAAACCATGTTGTTAAGATCTTTGGTTTTATTTCAACTTATAAACTCGAAAAATATTATGGAAAGTGAACTAAAAATTTTCATTTTTTATTTGGAAATACTACTATTATTTTTTTTTTTACCAAAACCAGAAATTTGAGAGTGTAAAATCAATAGATTGGTGGGTATTTAATAAATGAAAATTGATTTATGTTTTTGTATTAATTGATTGAAATTTTATATTTCACTTTTACTCAATTAAATACAGTGATCAATATCATGCATGCCAAACGACTATATTCAGTGTTTCGAAATATATTCGATGCTTTTTTTTCTTCTTGTTCCAATGCAACATTCAATTAATTACCCAATAGTGTACTATTTGTTGTAAAATAAATGGAACAAAATTTTCATTCAGTTTTCCAAAAAAAGGTATTTGAAATCCTATAAAATTACATTTTTTTAATTTCATAAATCAATTTAAATTATCAATTTTCTCTTATAGAATTGGGGACTTTGATGGTTTGTTTTAATTTTTGAATGTGATTTTTTTACAAAGCAGAATGAAAATCTCGATCTTTTTATTTTACAATTAACAGTTCCTAAGTTCAAATCAATTTTGAAAGTAAACTCCTTGATATTTTCTGTAAAATTTAAATTATTAATGTAATTAGTCAAAAATTTTCCATAATATTCTCAATCATTTTGAATTTTTTTTTGTTTTTTTTTATAAAAACAAATTCTAAAAAATTTACTCTATTTTTTGAGATATAAAGTCCAATTTGATCCTTCATTTTTCGAATTTTGATTTGAATATTAGAACTTTAAGAAACCAATACTATATTTAATTAGGGTTTATTGTTGGTTTTTTTTGATCGGTTGATGTATAGGTCTTCTATAAGAAAAAAACAAGCTTTTTTTTTGAAACACAGATTAAACTTTTCTGCAAGCTTTATTTTAACAATAGTAAAAAAAAAAAAAACTTTTGTTTAAAAGATCTTGTAAAAACCAAACAAAAATAAAAATTTCGATTGATAACCCACATATCCAAATTTATTCTTAAATACCCCCAATCAATTAGTCTTAAATTCTTCAAATCGGATTTCGGAAAAAAAAAAAATTAAATTGACAAAAATAGCCTTTTTGAACCAATAATAAAAGCCATACCAAACTCAAGATCAGTCAGTTAAGAACCAAATTAGCAACTCACCACCATCTGATATAAGATTATATTTTTTTTGAATTTCAGAGGATTGTAAACCTTAATGGACTAGTAACACTTATTTATTTTTTTACCCAAAGATACTAATGTAATTATTTACATAACGAGAAATTAAACCCTGATATGAAACTGCATTTATCAACTTTAGAGTAACGAGTTATCATTTTTATAGGAAGTTAATTTTTATCAATTTTATTTTCAGTCAAAAGATCTGATCCTTTTTTTTTGGTTTGATTTTTGGATAGAACAAAAAAAGAAAAATTTGCAAAACATTTTTTATTTGAGGGCTAATTCGTTTTAAGTATTTTCTGAGAGTTTGTATTAATTTATAAAATTGAACCTTTAATTTTATTTTTAAAATACAATTAAAATAAACTAAGTTAGTGTATCCTTGAAGATTTTGAAAAAATTGATCATCTATTTTATTTACAAATATTTATCAAATTTCCTGCAATGTAAATGGTTAGATAATATCCCCTTTCAAATATTTAGAGTATAAATAAGGAAATATTTGTATTAAAATCAGTTATTTGAGAATATCTATTATTTTTTTTATTGGAATTATTTATTTGAATTAATTTTATTTGTTTGAAAATATTTCAAAAAATTGAGAAGTAATTGTATAGTATATTGATAAATTTAATCTTTGGGTTAATTCTATCACACAGAAATAATTAAGATTGTGGTATTAATTATTAAATAACAATAATCAAATTAAAAATTAATTTTATTAGGTTAAAATTTGAATTTTAAGGTTTTAAAAAAGTATTTTGTGGGATTTAATAATTTGATGAATTGATTTTTTTTTCAGGTATTTTTTTGTTTAACCAAATGAAAAAAAAAATGATTTGTTCTGTTTTTTTATTTATATTATTTTTAATTATTTTTTCAAGTTTTAACAAGTTATCGTATTTTTTTTTTGATATTAAGTAGATTTTTTATATCCAAGTTATTTCAAAGCACAGTTGGTTTTATTTTAAAAATGTAATTTTTTAAACTTCCTTTACAGGCAATAAGAATTCAATCATCTTTCAAAGAAAATATTTTTTTTTAAATAATTCAAACATTTTTTGTGTTTTTTGGCTTTTTAAAATGAGAAAAAGGGAATAAATTCTTTAAAACTATAATACATTTCGGGAAATAGCTGTAAAATTACTTGACTCGTTTTTTTTTAATTCTTTATGAAAAACTTTTGATTTTTATTCAAAAGAATTTCTAGGATCAATTTAAATTTCGATTTTTATTAGATTCATTTAATTCGGATTTGGTGAAAGAAAATATGATATTCTTTAACTAACTCTTTATAAACATGAATTTATCGAAAATTTTGTTTGATTTATTTATTTATTTAGAGAAGGGAGTAATTAAAGAAAATTTATCAAATAAAAAAAAGAGAAGAAAAAAATAATTAAAATATGTATAAAAATAATATTATCATTTTTAAAGACCAAATAGAAACTATCCGCTGTCGTTAGGTTTTCCAGGATTTGAAAGAATTGAGTAAAATCCTTGATTTTACTAAATTCTTTCTAATTCTGGAAAACCTAGACACTTCCCAGAATACACAGGAGGAACAAAAACCCGATAGAAAGATTATCGATTATAGATAAAAATTTCACAATCCATAATTAATAATTGGTATTCCTCTGTTGTTAGGTTTTTTTTTTATTTAAAAGAATAGAGTTAAATCTTTGATTTTGCTCAACTTCTTTTGAATTAAAAAAAAACCTGTATACTACTCTCAGAGTTGGAACTGGCTACCCGAATAAATATATATATATATATATATATATATATATTACTTTTTTAAGGGTTTTTTTTCAAAATTTTGTTTGATTTGAAAATTATTTTTTTACTCGAAATTATAAAAACTAAAAGAATGATAATTTTAGTTTTATTTTTTTATTAACAGATTTTCTTTTTCTTTGAGTTTGGACCTTTATATTTGTAATTTTTTTCCGAAAATTCAACCCTCAATTTAAAATCTTTCAAATATATTCTTTATTTATACTTATTAAGATCAATAATATTTGAAAAGAGGTATTTTCTAAAAGTATTGGAAAAAAAAACTTTTGTAAAATAATAATAAAAAAAATGAACAAAGAAATTTAAGGTAAAATTATCTACTTCTAATCATATAAAAATTAAGATAAATCATCTAAACTAAAATTTACTTTGGTTTAATGTTTTTTTTTTATTTTTGATTTCAGAAAGTTTATTTTTAAAGATGATATTTACTTGTTATTATAATCATGTAAAATTTATTTGAAATTAATCCCTTCTCGTATCTGATTTATTAGTAAATTCTCAGATTTATTTCAAGATTCGATATAAAAAATTTCCCGAGCTTAATACAATTTAATAAAAACAAAATATTTATAAAAAAACCATATATTTAAGAAAATGAAAATAAAAAAATTCTGCCTCACATTGATGTATTTTTCATTGTTTTACAAATAAAGTAACAGTAGAAGATATTTTAATTTCCAATGTTTTAATTTCTTAAAGCTATTCAAACAATCTTTTTTTTTTTATTAATATTTGCCCACATTAATATTTTCAATAATGGTAAATTGTTTGTATTTCCTCAAACTCGATATGATATTAGATTATTAATATCCATACTTTATGTCTATGTATATTTTTCAAATACAGTCAGTTTCACTTTTAAGGCACAAACTTTCAACGAAATTTAAGGCACAACAAAATCTCAAATTAAAGCACAATTTTTTGGAATTTTACTTTTTACAATTTATTTTACTAGAAGCTGAATTTTGTGCTTTAATTTGAGATTTTTTTTGTGCCTTAAATTTCTTTGAAAGTTTGTGCCTTAAAAGTGAAACTCACTGTAGTTATTTTTTTTTATTAATTATTTAAGTTTGGAATGAATAAATATTAATAGTAAACAACAATACTTTTTCATTTCATATTCTTTGTAATCAGAATTTTTTAAATTCAATTTAAAAGTTAGATAATATATATATATATATATATCGTAAGTTTTCCAATTTTTTATTTTAAAATCACATTAAGCTTATAAAATCTCCTTTTTTCAATTGTTTTACATGTTTTTTTCGTTTCATTTGTTGTTTTTTTTTTTTTTATTTTTTGAAAAAGTCTTCGAATTACTTTCAAAATATATTTTTCCTTTCTGGTATAGGAAATAATACAACTAAACCAAACTCTCAAAATAAACAAAATTTCTTAATAAATGGCCTAATATACATTTAAATTTTGAATTGCTTTTGTATGGTTTTGAAGTTTTTCCCTTCACAATGAAAAAATAAAATAAATCATTTTTTCTCCTATTTATTTTTTCTACAGTGTTTTGTTAAAATGGAAAATGAAAACGAAAAATTGGCAAGCACTAACAGATGAATTAATGAAAAAAATGGAATCAAATATGAAAAAGAGATTAGATTTAGTTATTCAAATGGAAGGAGAATTGATAAATGGGTTTTACTAATTTTTTTAAATTTTCTATTTTTTCTATAATGCTTATTTTAAATTAAATGTCCCAATTTTTTTTAAAAGTTTTTTTTTATTTTTTTACTTTTATTTTTAGACAAAAAATAAATATCTCTTTAGTATAGTATTGAATATTAAAATAGAAATTTTTATATTATAATAGATAACCTCAATTATTAAAAATATTTTTCTTTAAAATTTGATTTTTAATGGGCGAATGATTTTGAAATAGAGTTTATTTTATTCTTTATATTATTGTATTATTTCCACAAGAAGCTCAAGCTGAAAAAATTATTTTTAAATTTATAAGTTTTTTCACTTAATCATTTTTTTTTCATTGGAATGATATTTTTAAATAATCAAAATAAAACTTGGTAAATCATTTGTAATTTAAATATTGGGTTAGGCTCTTCTTTTTTTAGTCTTCTGATACCTTAAAAACTTTTAATTTTCCCAAGTCTTTCAAAGAAAAGGTGAAGGTTTGATTTTGAAAAATTTTATAATTGTATTCTCCAAATTAAACATAAAAATTGAATGTAATATGATTTGAATAGCATAACTACTTAACAAAAATCTTATTATCAACATCATCAACTCAATTAATTCCTAGTTTCTTTTCATTTTTTTTTGTTACTTCTTGTTTCTTTCAAATGTTACTAACAAACGATCAATTCCTTTTGTATCTCAAAAAATTATTTGAAAGTCACCAAAAAATAGGAAGTGTTTTTGTTACATTTAAAAGAACAAACGGACAACCACCCCGAAAAACAAATACAAATACAAAAAAAAAAACAAACACAAACTATAGTTGTCTTTGTCGTGCCACTGATGGAAAAAAGAAAATTTCAACTATCATTGAGCATAGAAATATTGTTCGTTTTCAAATACAATACAATACACTTCTTCAAACTAATCTCAAACTAGAAAAAAAAATAATTAAGAAGAAAAAGAATCCAAAATCAAAATTCCCAAGAAAGAATTTAAACAAACAAAAAAAATAAAATCAAAGCTTTCTTTTTACTTTTTCTTGAATTTTTTTAATTGGTTATCCTTTTTTTCTTTATTAATGGTTTCACCGTTATTGAAATTTACACTAAAAATTTCAAATTCTCTGCTCTGTTTCAAAACCTATTAAATTGATTTTTGTCTTTACCTTAGACTTATTTGTTTTTTTTTTTTTTTTTTATCGATCTTGGATACAACAATTTCAGGTTTGGGGGTTGCTGGCAAAAGCCTCATAAATTTTATTTTCATTCTAAACTCAAAGACTATTTCTTTTATTCTGAACAAAACTCATAAAGCACAACATCTTTATATTCTATGAAAAAGAAATTGGATTTTTCTTT
Source organism: Anaeramoeba flamelloides (assembly GCA_027625915.1). NCBI lineage: Eukaryota > Anaeramoebidae > Anaeramoeba > Anaeramoeba flamelloides. The sequence continues at coordinate 3,222,947 of JANTQA010000060.1, read as the reverse complement.
TCTTCTTCCAGCACTTTATAACTAAACAACTTATTCACAATTGTTAATGGCATTCGTACGAACAACATATTTCAAGATTCACAATCACACACTTGTCACCAAACACATCAAAAAGATTTTTTGGTCTTCGATTTTGATATTCAAATCTTAAGGACTACGATTCCATTTGAAAACAGTGCAAATTGTGAATAAAAATCTCTCTTGGAAGAGTTCTAACATCTCAGTTAAAGTTATTCGATGAGAATTTCTTTTTTAAAAAAATGCAATTCCGACGTTTTTTAACCAATTTTACCCTTCTTAGATCCTTACCAAAAATTTGATTTTACATATTTCATAATTTCCATTTCGAATATATAAACACAAAACAATTCCTCAAACTAGTCTAAATATTTGTTAGAGTTGCTTTTACAGGTTTAAAATGTTTTAAAATATAAACTTGTACTTGAAAATCGATTAACGTCATTTTGTTAAAAATAAAATGAAATCTTGTCAAGATCTTGAAAAATTTTTTTTTAAAATTTGTGTTTTGACTTACTAAATGGATGAATTAATCTCACCCTAAAAATTTATTAATTTGAGTCTATTTTTTGAAATCAAAATTTTACAATTTTCAAATATAAAACAAAAAAATAGTAACATATTATTTTGTTTAAGAATTAAGTTAATTCTTGAAAATGGTAAAAAAATATTTTTAGTTTTATGTTGGAAAGGATTGATTCTGAAAAAAAAATAAATATTTTATTTCTTTTCACATATAATCTTTTTTATTTCAATTAAAATTTCAATCAATAAAATTAAGAGAATTTTAGGTGATTAAATAAATGAATATTTGGTAGAAGCTTAACTACAGTTTATCAATTAAATTGAGATCTATTATGCAAAAAAATTTATTTATTTAAGGTTTTGAAAAAGTTCTTTTCTGGTTTTCAAAAAATGAAAAAAAATTGCAAAAAAATTTTCTATTTTGAAAAAAAAAGTTTTGTTAAAAAAAATTTTAGTATTATTCACAGAAATTCTTATCACAATTTAAATCATTTTGTAGGAAAGAAAAGTGATTTTGAATTTTGTGGATAAAATTACTGAATTCCCACATATCTTGAAGACAATTTTATTTTGAAATTTCAAATTTCATCTTAGTACAAAAACACTATTTCTAAGAAAAATTTGCAAGGACTTTAAAATTTTGATTTTAACACTATCTTTCTTAAAATAATACTATTATTTTTTAATTGGTTAAATAAATCAATTATTTTGATGAACTTAAAGAATTATCTCAAAAAAGAAAAAAAAAAATCTATTTTATTATTCCTGGTAACAAAATCTTGTTATTGTATAATAATAATGATAGAAATGGTAATATAATATGGTAAAAAAATTTTATAATGTGAGAAATAAATGAATTCAATTTTTAGCTTTTTCTTAAAAAAAAATGGAAATAAATAAATTAATCTTACTTAAAATAATTTTCTTTTAGGACTTTCTTTATTTGATCAGATTTTGTCAGTGTTTCGTATATAGGTAATTTGTTAGTAGAGAACATCAACAATAATAATATTTTGTAATTTTATATTGTTTTTGTATAGTACTAATCCCTTAAAGCCATTTATTTTTTAAAATTTTCATTCCATTATCTAATTAGATGATTTATTTGGGGTTTTTGAGAGTTTTTAACTTTAAGATAAACATTTTTTTTTATAATTTCTTCTAAATTTAAATTTTTTTTGAGAAAAGATAGTAAAAAAACATTATAATAAATGTAATATCTCTCCACACAGATATATATATTCCTTAAAGGGGGTAGTGACACCATAAAACATGATAAAAATTTGAGAGGAGTGAGAAAAGAGTATTTTCTTTTAGTGGGGTATGATCGTAGATTCTCAAAAATTTGTTTTTAAAAAAATTATTTGGTTTTTTTTTAATAATGCTAAACAATAAAAGTAGAGAGATAAGAATTGAAAAAATTGGTTCAACTTTTATTTTTTTTATATTAATAAAGTCTATATTTGGGGAGAAAATAATTTTAGATATTTAGAATAAAACTTATAGCTATTTTTTGGTTTAAATTTTGATAGAATATATTCATTTTCACTTCTCCAATTCCACCAAATCCAAGTGTTGAAAAACCCTAACCAGATATATTTTGGGATAATTATTATTTTTTGGAATCCAACTGAATATATTTCCCTACGACCCAAAAAACACTAAAAATGGAAAACTGATCAAATACCTTCCATTAAAAAAATTAAAAAAACTAAATTCAAAAATAAAAATAAATAAAGTTTCCATGTAACTTTTTCTTGAACAAGTTTTTTTTGCCAAAATTATTGAATTCATAGTTGAAATCATGTATATTTTTATACATACTATCTTATTTTAACTTATTTAATAAAACCAATTCTAAATAATATGAATTTTATTTTCACAAAAGGAACTAATTTGGTCTTCAAATGTTTTTTTTTTATTTTTAAATGGTAAAATTTAAAAAAGGGTTAAACTAAAAAGATAAACTCTCTGGAAAAATATTCTAATTAAATATATAAACTTATTATTTGATTTTAAAATTTTCTCAACCACAATTTTTCAAAAAAATAAAAAAAAAGTGTACAGTAATTTTAAAAATATTTTCGATATTCAAAAATTGAGAGTGTTTTTATTCGAAAAAAATTTTATACAGGTGTTTAATTGAATTAAGTTATAAAGCTAGATTTCGAAAAATTTTAATCCGAAAAAAATAGTGCGTAATTTTATTAAGGACATATAAGCCCGATTCTTATTTCCTGTTGTAGTTCTCTCAATTTTAATTTTGTCATTCTTTTTAAACAAAATCCCTTTATCACAAATGCGACTCATATAAAAATCTTTCTTTTTTCTTTTTGTTTTAATGATTAAAAAAAGTCAAAAATGATGAAAAACAAAAAAATGAAAAAATTAAATTTCACAATAGAATGTTGAAATTAGAATACACAATAAGTTGTTCAACATTCGAAACACTATTTTAAGCAATTCAACTCAACACTCTATTTTGGATATTTCTTTGAGACTTTTGAAAAAAAAATTAAAAAATCTAATAAATGAAGTACTTTAAATAATAAAAATCAATGAATAATAACTAAAGTAAAAAATTTCATTTTCTGATCCTCTTCAAAATTTCAAAAAATTGACATATTTTCCTTTAACGTGGCTACTCTCTTTAGGACTACGTTTAAACCCATAAGGGGGTTGAGTAATTGTGTTATTTCACTTTCACTTCTCACAAAAAATTTTCACACAGAAACAATTAGACAAAAAAAAAAAAAATTTTTTTGTCATCTTTACCTTTTTACTCAGGCTGTTTTATACTTCTTTTTCACTGAAAAGGAAAATTGAAAAAAACAAAAAAAAAATGCAAAAAATTACTTTTGGGGATTTTCAAGTGCATTTCAAATTTGAGAACCTTTCAAACTGGTAAAAGCAAATTTAAAAAATGTGTAGAACAGCCCAAGAAAATAGTGTGAGTTCCGAAAGTTGAAATGGAAATTCTAAAATATTAAAATCAAAATTGAACATTATCTAACAAGGTAAAAATTGTGAAAATTGTTGAAATTGTGACAATTTCACATTTTTTTCTAAAAGAAATTCTCCTTGTACAAATATTACTTGGTTAACATAACTCTTTCAAGGGTGATTTTATATATTATTTCACTTTTTTCATCGAAAAACTTCGTCCTAATAGAAAATGTTTTTCGGTTTAAATTATAATTTACAAGATCAAAGACCATTTATGTAAAAGTGTAATAAAGGGTTTTTACCGTTGTACTTGAGAGCTACTTCTGAAAATATTGCTTTTCTTTTTGGTAAATTAAACGAATTTATACCCAAATAAAATCCTTATATTCAAGTCCCTTCATTCAATGTTATTGAAATAACCATATTTCGGTAAAAACTTTGTTTTTCGTATTGCTTTTATTTCATTTATTACTTTTGTGTCAGATTTTTTTTCTTCCAACACGAAAAGAAAAAAAAAGAAAAAGAATAACAAAAATTAATCAAACCGGATGAGTAAAAATAATTCAGATGAAAGCTCATCTTCTAGTTCGTATTCAAATTTAAGTGATTTCAATGCAAACACATTAAACCAAAACAGTTCAGACTCTGGTACAGCTTCCAGTTCCAATTCAAGTTCAAATAACAAGAAAAAAAAAAAAAATCGAAAAAAGAAAAAAGAACTTTCTAGTTCAAACTTTATTTCAGAAAATAGTTCTAATTCTGAAGATAGCTCTGACCCGAATTCGGTTTCTGAGTTAAACAGTGAGACTGAGGATAAAGACAACCAAAACAGTACAGGTTCTGATCAAAGTTCAAGTTCAACTTCAGGTTCTGATCAAGGTTCAAGTTCATCTTCTTCTTTTGGTTCTGATCCAAGTTCAAGCCAAACTTCATATTCCAGTTCAAATTCAAGTAGGGTTTCCAGTTCACGTTGCAGTTCTGACAGCACACAAACAAGAAAAGTGAAAAAAAAATATACTAAAAAGGCTTCAAAAAGAAAAGGAAAAAAGAAAACTCAGAGAAAAACAAATAAAAAGCGAGAATACTTGAGTAAATCAAAAAAAATCACAAAAGAAAAAGAACAAAGGATCAACAAATTAAACAAAGAACTCTTGGCTTTAAAAAATGAAGAAATGCATTTACGGGAAGAAATAATCAAGCTAATGCCATTCTTGAACCAACTGAAATGGGTTGATGCGAAGGCAAAACTAACTGAAGAATTTCCAATATATTCTCCACAATATGTGAAAAGAAGGCAATCACTCATGGGGTATTTTAGTTTAACTAAAGATATTTTAACAGACGAATTAGAGGAACACAAAAAGGTGCATGGTATTCTGAAACAAGACGCAGAAAATATCCAAAAAATTCTTCAGTTTGACGACAAATCAGTCAAAGAAGAAACAGAAGAATTTAAAAAAGGTGAACAGGAGAATTCCAAAAGATATTGGTACAAAAATGTTTATCCTGATTTCAAGAAAACAATTGAGGATGAAAAAAAAAGGTTATTAGGTGTTGTAAACGATGAGGTTAAACAAACGAATGAAAGTGAAAAAAAAGTCGAATTAAATTCCAAACACTTAGTCGAACGAAAAAAAAATAACCAAGAAATAATTAAACAATTGGAAAAAAAGTTAGAAAAGGCAAAAAATGATCGAGAAAACATTAAGAATCAAATTAGAAAAAACAAAAAAAAGAAAAAGGATTTTGTCATGAAAAAAAAACAATTAAAACAAGATTTTACTACACGTATGAATCAAGCAAATAACAAATGGGAAGTGGAATTCAATCAGTTGAAAAAGTGTGTTCAATACCCATATCAAAAAGAGTTAAAAATTAAAGAATTAATAAATTTTCACTTTTTAAATCAAGATTTAGATTTGGATAAATCTGAAAATAATATTATGAAGAATATAGATTTAAATTATGTCATTGTTGACAAATTAGAAAAGCAAGGTAACCATGAAAAAAAAAATCAAAAAAAATTTCAAATTACATTCAATAATAATGTTCCGAAACAAAACCAAAAAATCATTAAAACGGATATCCAAGATATCAAAAAAAAATCAAAACAAATCAAAAATGAAAAAAAGAAAATGGAATCACAATTTCATAAGAATAAAAATTTGGAATTGCAAATTCATAAAGTTAAATTAGATTTAATAAAACAAAAATCAAAGTTGTTTATTCGACAAGATTGTAGGAGTAATGGCCCTACTAACCAGCCCAATAGAAATGGTAATGATCATATCTTCACTATGATCGATAATAAAGAGGAGGAAGATCAGGATACAGATGATGACAACGACATTGGAATTGAAATCCTGGAATTGGCAGATCATGTAAACACAAATAAAGAACTCAAGGAAAAGTTAAACAAATTAAGGAAACGGTATAAAAAAAAAAAGAAAGAAATTAAAAGAACAATTATTAAAAAATCGAAACAAAACTTGGGAGAAGAATACTACAATTAATAAATGTTTTGAAAATAAAATTCCATGGGTGAAGAATAAAAATATTTAATTTGAGAGATTAAGTGGGAATTTTTTTTCTGAAATAAAATGGGAAAAGATGAAAAAATTTTTTTTCAGAATTTATTTTCATTTAATCAGGATTTTTTTTTTTTTTTTTTTTTTTTTGTTAAGGGACTAATATACATTAAATTTAGGTAAAAAAAGTTAATAGAGACTAAGAAATTTTTTTGTCAATTACTTTGATTTGAAAACCCCTGTTTATTTTCAATATTAAACGTATACCTTGATAAGGAACCTTTATTTAGAAATTAGAAAAAAAAAAAACAATACTAATAGAAATTGGTCCCTTAAATATTATTTTAAATTATAAAAGGACAAATCATATATTTAAAAAAATAATAAAAAGAATAAACAAGTATAATTTATGAAAATGATATATCCGTTAGCACCCCAAATAACCTAAAAACATTTCAAACAAAAATTTTAATTTGAAATGTTATCAAAGGATAATAAGGTATAGAATTAATAAACAATTATCTTAGAAAGAAAATTTTATCATTAAAAATTGTATAGTTACTTACAATAGTAAAATAACTTGAAAAAAAATTTTCAACATTGGTAATTTTTTTTTGGTTATTGTGATTTTATTATTTTTCCAAATTTTGTCAGAATAAATTTTTTTTTTGTTTTTGAAAACTTTGTCTCGACATCAAAAAACTCTTAGTTTTAACATTTAAAACACATCATACTTTACTGGAAATTTTTTTGGGGCCCTTTGCACCCCAAAATTGCCTAAAATGGTTGATTAAATAATTTATTCATTATAAAAGTTATTATAACATCATATAGAAAATTAGTTTTATCTACTGATTACTATTCAATATCAATATCTATATTAGATTCTAAATAATTTAAAAATAAAAAAAAATATAAATTAAATTAGAAAAAAAAATCATTTTTTTTTTCATTGCAAAATTTGGAAATTTTTTCAACAAGATTTTTTTTCAATTTTAAATGATTTGGCCAATAGTTCGAGTCAGATTAATAATTGATTTTTTTTTTTTATTTTTTACAATTTTTTAATTTTTGACTTTTTAAAATCTAGACATAAAATAAACAATATTGTTGAATTAGAGAACATATATCAGAACTTATTTAACAAGATATGGATTAATTTATTAAGGAAAAATTCAAATATCGCAAATATATTATTCAAATTTTTACCAATAACAAAATGCAATAAAAAAATTTTGGTTTTGGAGATTATTTTATTATATTGGAATAATATTTAAGAGTTATTTTTTATTTTATTTTAAATTTAGGTATAAATATTTTATTGATTAAAACGGAATTTATATTTTTTTAATTCCAATTTAATAAATTGAAATTATTTTACAATTTTTTTTTTTTTTTGATTTTCAATTATTATCTATTGCTTAAATAAAAGTTTTAGATAATTAATCATATTAAAAATTTAATTTTGGCCTACAGAAATAAATTTCATTTTTCTCTTAATTGGATATTTATTGAAATTTTTTCTAAAAAAATAAATTAAATTTCAAAGTAATTTATTTTTTTATTTATTTTTTTTTATCATAAAATTAGCAAAATTGTTTGGTGGTTATTATTAATAAATTAATGTGTTGAGTTTTGAATTACTATTAATGTAATAAAATTTCTGATTTAAAAAAATAAAATAAAAATAAAAATCTTTAAAAAAAATGTAAAAATAAATAATTATTATTTTTTTTTTCCTATTTCAAAAAAAAAATCAATAACTTAACTGCTTTATCTTTGAACTATTTTGACTTTTTATTATAATTCAAATCTGGATTAAAGACAAATAAGAAAATTAATATATTAGTAGATCAATATCATTTTAAATCTAATTTAAAAAACTTGATGAAATTTAGGCAAATCCGGGGTGCTAAGGGATATATTAAGTAAAATTTATCATAAATTAGTAATTCTCAACTTACCCATATTTTTTTAATTAGTTTAAATTTTTTTTTTTTTCAATGTATCAAATATCAAATTTCTTTATAAATTGACTGTTTTGTAATTTTATAAGTGTCATTCAATTCTAGCAATTATATTATAAATAAAAATCTTTATTCTGTATTTTAAAAAAATATAAGAATTTTTTAAATGGAAAAAAATTATTTAGATTAACCAACGATTCGAATTATATTTTTTTGGGCGTATTTTATAAAAAATTATTATAAGTATTTTCAACTCATTTACACTGGTAAATCTTTATTAAAAGGTCTATATATTTATTAAAAATCAAAAGAAATCTTGTTCTTGAATAGTAAAGGGTGTATTTTTTTCAATTTATTCTTTCAAGTGAGTGGACCAATCTCGATTTTTTTGGAATTTTTTAATAATGGAACAATTTTGATAAATTTTGATTTTTTTTTTTTTTTTTAGAATACTAGAATTATGAGAATAAAAATTTCAGAATATCAGTTCTTCAAAATATTAAATTAAGGGTTTTATAAAAACAAATAATACAAAATATTTTTGGTTACCAAGAATATATATTAATAATCCTAGAACATCAAGACAATATCTTGTTTGAACCCCAAATTATTGTGATAGAAGAAAAATATATATTAATTTAGACTAGAGTTGATTGTTTAAAAAACTTGATCTCAATAAGTGACAAACAGTTACCAATCTCAAAAAAAAAAAACTAATAATTTATTTATTGATGGAAGAAGTGTAAATTCCACTCTATATGTCCTTTTACTTAAATTTCCTTTGAGGAAATTTAAGCGTAAAATCATAGATTTCACGATTATTCATGGAAAAGACATTCCCAAAATTTTTTTCATGTTTAAAAAGCTAAAGCCAAAAATTGAAAAGAAAAAAGCAAAAAGAAAAAAAAAAAAAAAAAAAAAAAAGAAATTTAAAAAGGGTTTATAAGAAGCAATTGGTAAAAAATCAAAATATAAAAAAAATCTATGCTATCTTTAATTAAGAACTCCCAAAATCACAGTCACGATACTTTTGGTTGATTGAATAATTTGATAATTGATCATGAATGTTTACTTGGGGATCGTTGTTTAATTGTTGTAATTTCTTAATTTTTTTTAGATCTTATTTGCTTTCAACCTTTGGTCATTTTAGCCTTTGCTTTTTAGTTTTTATTTTCAAGTTACTCATACTTTTGTGTTTCAGTGTCACAGTATTAGAAAGTAATCACTTGATCTTTTTCATTTATAACTCTTCTTCCCAATATAAAGAAGATTCAGCGAGGGGAAAAATGGAAAAAAAATAAAAAAAATCTAATAATAAGTATTCTTGGATATCAGAAATTATTATTTTACATATACTCATTCAATTTCATCATGGTTAAATTCATTTTGAGTGTTTTATTTAACTAAAATTCAATTTTTAAATTTAATTATCAAACTTAAAAAGTTTTTAAAAATCCAAAGTACTTTTTACAAAAAAAAAAAAAACTGAACGAACCAAAATTTTCAAAGTGAGATAATAAGATGAATCTCTAATAACTGGTGCCCATCAACTGCTATAACAGTACGCCTCTTTAAATATTGCTTTAGTTTTGAAACATTTCCAAGATAAGATAAATTATTACCTAATGAAAAAATACAAAAAATTGAAAATTCCAGAACAAAATTTTGAGGTTAAAATTTCTTTTTAATATACTTTAATGATTAGATCTTATTAATAAAAAACTCACTTAAACTTTCCTCTCTTTATAAAAATAACAAATTAATTCGAAATAGAGGAAAAATAAACCACAAATTTCTAATCAAGGTTGTTTCAGTAATAATAGTGGAAATGGAATTCATTAGAGGTGAAATTATCAATTTCTAAAAGGTTGATACAAATAACAAAAAAAAAATTAATTTATCAACAACTAATTATTAAATATGATTGGTAATTCATCTTAAATTCATTCTAAATATATAAAAACCTGATATTTTTGAAAAATTGAAAATAAAAATCAAAAAAATAAAAAAATGTGAGTCACAATTTTTGATATGAGCATTACGAATTTTTTATTACTAAAGGTTCATTGAAAAAAAAAGTAAACAAGAAGATTTTTTACTAATAATTAAATTTATTTTAAAAGGCCTTACATGGTCTCTATTATCTTAGTGAATAATTGTCTATTTGAAGATCATTTTTTTTTATCATATTATCTTTTACAAAAAAAAAGGATTTAAAGAAAAAAGAAAATAAAAAAAAAAAAAAAGTAAAATTTATCAAAAAAAAAAAAGAAAAATTTTTCAAAAACAAAGAAAAAGAAAAACAAAAGAAAAAAAAAATTTGAAAAAGCAAAACTAACATTTGAAAAATTAGAAAAAATGATTCTGGTCTAAATATTAATAAAATATTTTATAAGAATAACTTTTAATTATTGTTCAAAGTATATAAAATAATCTTTGTAATCTTGGAAACAAACAAATTTTTTTTTGAATTTTGATAGTAATAAAAATTTCTAAAAATATATTTGTATCAATTGAATTTGTCAATTTAAGCCAACCAAGTGCTTTAAAAATATTTTTTGATCTTTGATTTCTCATTCAAATAATATTGTTTATTTCATGTTTATATTTAGAAAAGTCAAGAATTAAAAAATTACAAAAAAAATACTAATAAAATTTTAATGTGAGTCAAAATTTTTGAAAAATATTTGAGTATTGGTAATATAAAAATTTAAGGGGGTTTATATTACAAGAAATAAAATGATTTGGATTGATTTCGTTTTTGATCAAAAAAGGGAAAAAAATGTATGATCTTGCTTAAAAATATTTTCTTTTTTAGGTTTCTTTGTTGATCATAATTTTTTATTACTTTTTATCCAAAAGATCCATAAGTGGATAATATCACCAATAAAATATTTTAATATTATTTAATGTTATCCCGAAAGGTTGATAAATAAATATTAATGTTTGTTCTCTTTAAAATTTTTGTAATCTTGAGATTTCTTGAATGAGATGAGAACCAATACCAACCAATTAAAAAATGAAAAAGAGTCAAAATTTTATACTTTTTTTATGTTTTAAAATTTTTTTATTTTTCATTACTTCATTCCTGATTTTACAAATATAGTAGGGAAAAAAATACCGGACATGAAAAAAATACCGGACATGATTTTTAATTGTGAGTATTAGTTAAATTTTTGTCTAATTTCAATGAAATCCTTATTATAAATAACCAAATTTTTTATGAACCAAGTAATAAACCTACCTAAAGTCCATCAAAGTAAGGTGTCTCTAGAATACTCAAGTAATTGTTTGATAGCCTAATGTTGATCAACTTTTTTTGAAAAACAATCGAGTTTTATCGAGGTTTACTAGAGTTTGGAAAATGATAATTTTTCTTCTTGTTTTTTGATTGATTGAATGGTATTTTGAACAAGTGTGATTTCATCATTCATCATTCTAATCAGTGGGGGAGTTATAATTGAAAAAGTTCGATTCTTAAAAAAAGGAATTTGATTGTAAATAAATGAAATTACACAATAATTTTACTAATATTCACAATTAATAATCTTGTCCGGGATTTTTTTCATGTAAGGTATTTTTTTCACTGCTCTACATATTATTTACAATTTGTAAGACAAACATATGACCTTTTTTATTTTTTTCAAATCTATAATCCTTTAACTAATTTCAAATATTTCACAGCTCGTTCATCTGTATTATGTCTACTAAATTGTGAGATTAATGATAAGCTAACCAAAAAAAAAAACCTTTACATCAGATATATTACTTTATTTTTCGAATCTTAAATTGTATTTTCAAATATAAAAGCCTTTTAAATTTAAAATTATGTATCGAATTCCATTTTTGTGATTAATTAAACTAATTGGTAAAAATTGTGAAAAATCATTTGGTTTTTGATCGATTAATCAATAAATTATTAAATAACCTGTTATCCATTTACATGGTTTTCTTGATCATATATTCTAAATATGTCGGTTTTGACACTTTAATAAATGTGGACAGTAAAAAAATATCGATTTTCTAAACAATTAGTTGAGAAGATGAATGGAAATTGAAAACTAATTGACTTTGATTATTCCTTAGACAAATGATAGATATCTTATACAATATCTTTTATTATTCTTGTAATATAAACCCCCTTAAATTTGTATATTACCAATACTCAAATATTTTTCAATAATTTGTTTTTACATTAATAAAAATAAGTATTCTTTTTTTTGATTTTTTAATGTCAAACATTAACTTAATAATCATCAACATAAAACCCCAAAAACTGATTAGTTTTGTTTCCTTTTTATAAAATTTATTATAACTGTTTTGGAAAAAAAGTGAAACAGGGAAAAAAAGTGAAACACGGTTTTTAATTGGGAACATTACTGAAAATGAAAAGTAAGATCAATTAAAAAAAGAATAAATAAATAAATAAAGACAAAATGAAGTATACAACACAATAACAGTTTTTTTAATACTATCTTTTAGTACGAGTTTTTCTTTGATTAATTAATTATTAAAAAATTTGTTCAAAAAATTGACTATTTTTGACATCTCCAAAACCACATCTACAATTTCGATAAGAAAGTCGACTTAAATTGTATTTGTTGGGTTCGATTGAAAATAATATAATGGGTTATTATTTGAAGTTAATTGGTTTCTTCTTTTTATTGATTTTACTTTTCATTTTCAGTAATTTTCTTAATGAATAAACGTGTTGAACTTTTTTTCCAAAACGGTAACATCAATATATTTTTTATCGATTTGAGAAATAATTTTTCAAAAAAATATATTCCTAAATTATTTATTTTTTTAAGAAAAACGAATTTTTTAGCAACTAATCTTCTTTTTACCACAAATTATAGAAAGGTATTTAACAACTTTGGAGTATGAATCTTGATAATTCAACCTTTAAATTTGTGGTGAAATGCTTATTTTATTCTAAAAATGTTGGGTTTTTTACTTATACAAGGATCATTTTTAATTGATGAGATCAAGCAATATTACTACTTTACTAATCAATTTTTTAGAGCTATTTGAAACATGTACACAAATGCGTTCCCCCCCCAATAACAACATACTTTGATCTTAGGGTTCTCATTGGTCGAAACTAATCCCTTAAAAATCAAAAATAATATTTGTGTAACCAGTGGCAAAAATGAGTAAAAAGTATATTTTTATGGTAATTCCTATTTGGTCAATTACGACTTTCAAACATAATCTTCAATATTAAAACTGAACTATTTTGTTGGTTCTTAAGAAAAACTCAATTCTTATTAAAGATAACTGTTGTGGAAAAAAAGTGAAACATGGAAAAAAAGTGAAACAAGGTTTTTAATTGGGAACTTTACTGAAAATGAAAAGTAAAATCAATAAAAAGAAGAAACCAATTAACTTCAAATAATAACCAATTATATTATTTTCAATCAACCAGCAAATACAATTTGTTTTCTACTTTTTTATCGAAATTGTTGGTGTGGTTTTGGAGATCTCAAAAATAGTCAATTTTTTGAACAAATTTTTAATAATTGATCAATCAAAAAAAAACCCATACTAAAAGATAGTATTTAAAAAACTGTTATTGTGGTGAATCCTTCATTTTATCTTTATTTATTTATTTATTTATTTTTTTTTTCATTGATCTTACTTTTCATTTTCAGTAATGTTCCCAATTAAAAACCTTGTTTCACTTTTTTTCCATGTTTCACTTTTTTTCCACACCAGTAAAGTAATTTTGACTCCGAACAATTTTCATTTTTTGGTGTTATAATTTAAGATCAAAAATAAAACTGGTTATTGTTAAAAATAACATTGAATGTTAGGTTTCAAAACTAAAGGCCCAAATCAAAAGATATCTTGACTTAAAATTTAAATTACGAAAACAAGAAAGGCTTATTTTTAAAAGATTAAATAAAATCATGAAAGATAAAAAATAGTGATAACAGTTCATTTTCAATGAAGATTTACTTTTAATAATAAAGCTTTTGAGTTTTATCGCAATCTTCTTGAACTATCAAGAAGAAATTGAAATTGGGGGATCCTTAGTTCGATACTATATTTCTTATATGGATTTAATCTTTATTTCGATACTTATTATCTTGAAAAAATTCTGGGGATTTTGATCAGATATTAACCTAAACATAAATTTTTGACAAAATAAGTTTAATACAAATTAGTTCACTACAACATGATTTTTAAGCAACAGCAAACGGGTTTCAAACCAAGTTATTTCGAAATTATCATGGAAACGTTTGAATTATTTAAAATTATCAACAATTTGTACTACAAGGAAAATTTAAATACCAAAAATTAAAGTTAGCCTAAACTATATATTGGATTTCAGTTATACTTTTTTTATAAATTATTTTTTCAAAGTTATCATAATTTTATGTAATAAAAATAGGATAGCTATTAAACTCTTGAAAATCTGAATACCCCCCTTTTCAAAAATACCGACTTTTGAAAAAACACCTATTTTCAGGGTATTTTTATATTCGAAAAAGTTGAAATGAATTAATTTTTGATTGAACATTAAGATTTAAAAAAGAATATATGTTAAAGCAATTTGCAGAAAAAAATCGGGAACGTATATAAAAACTCAAACCTGGAAAAAAATAAAAAGATAAAAAATATTCGAAAAACAGATAAAAAATCAGATTTTCAATTTAATTGAGCAATATCTTTTGATTGAAATATTTTGTATTATTTTCAAATTGAAAAAGATGTTTCCTTTTATACTATTAAAAAAATACTTGAAAATTATCTCTCTACTAAGTCAATTAAAAAAATTCAAAAAATTTTACAATTAAAAATGAAAAAAATATTACTGAAAAATTTCATTTTTTTTTCAGTTCCTATTAATATCTATTAAAGTTGTAAACCTCATTGAAAATTGTTATGTATAATAATGTTTATTATATGAGTGTATTGGAAAAATACAAAATTTAGAGATTTTTTTTTGAAAAAATTTTCCTTGTACACTACAAGGAAAATTTAAATACCGAAAATTAAAGTTAGCCTAAACTATATATTGGATTTCAGTTATACTTTTTTTATAAATTATTTTTTCAAAGTTATCATAATTTTATGTAATAAAAATAGGATAGCTATTAAACTCTTGAAAATCTGAATACCCCCCTTTTCAAAAATACCGACTTTTGAAAAAAACATCTATTTTCAGGGTATTTTTATATTCGAAAAAGTTGAAATGAATTAATTTTTGATTGAGCATTAAGATTTAAAAACGAATAAATGTTAAAGTAATTTGCAGAAAAAAACTGGGAACGTATATAAAAACTCAAACCTGGAAAAAAATAAAATGATAAAAAATATTCCAAAAACAGATAAAAAATCAGATTTTCAATTTAATTTAGCGATATCTTTTGATTGAAATATTTTGTATTATTTTCAAATTGAAAAATATGTTTCCTTTTAGACCATTAAAAAAATACTTGAAAATTATCTCTCTACTAAGTCAATTAAAAAATTCAAAAAATTTTACAATTAAAAATGAAAAAAATATTACTGAAAAATTTCATTTTTTTTTCAATTCCTATTAATATCTATTAAAGTTGTAAACCTCATTGAAAATTGTTATGTATAATAATGTTTATTATATGAGTGTATTTGAAAAATACAAAATTTAGAGATTTTTTTTTGAAAAAATTTTCCTTGTACACTACAAGGAAAATTTAAATACCGAAAATTAAAGTTAGCCTAAACTATATATTGGATTTCAGTTATACTTCTTTTATAAATTATTTTTTCAAAGTTATCATAATTTTATGTAATAAAAAATAGGATAGCTATTAAACTCTTGAAAATCTGAATACCCCCCTTTTCAAAAATACCGACTTTTGAAAAAAACACCTATTTTCAGGGTATTTTTATATTCGAAAAAGTTGAAATGAATTAATTTTTGATTGAACATTAAGATTGAAAAAAAGAATATATGTTAAAGCAATTTGCAGAAAAAAACTGGGAACGTATATAAAAACTCAAACATGGAAAAAAAATAAAATGATAAAAAATATTCGAAAAAACAGATAAAAAATCAGATTTTCAATTTAATTGAGCAATATCTTTTGATTGAAATATTTTGTACTATTTTCAAATTGAAAAATATGTTTCCTTTTAGACTATTAAAAAAATACTTGAAAATTATCTCTCTACTAAGTCAATTAAAAAATTCAAAAATTTTACAATTAAAAATGAAAAAAATATTACTGAAAAATTTCATTTTTTTTTCAATTCCTATTAATATCTATTAAAGTTGTAAACCTCATTGAAAATTGTTATGTATAATAATGTTTATTATATGAGTATATCTCAAAAAATACAAAATTTAGAGATTTTTTTTGAAAAAATTTTCCTTGTACACTACAAGGAAAATTTAAATACTGAAAAATTAAAGTTAGCCAAAACTATACATTGGATTTCAGTTATACATCTTTTATAAATTATTTTTTCAAAGTTATCATAATTTTATGTAATAAAAATAGGATAGCTATTAAACTCTTGAAAATCTGAATACCCCCCCTTTTCAAAAAATACCGACTTTTGAAAAAAACACCTATTTTCAGGGTATTTTTTTATTGGAAAAAGTTGAAATGAATTAATTTTTGATTGAAAATTAAGATTGAAAAACGAATAAATGTTAAAGTAATTTACAGAAAAAAACTGGGAACGTATATAAAAAACTCAAACATGGAAAAAAATAAAATGATAAAAAATATTCCAAAAAACAGATAAAAAATCAGTTTTTCAATTTAATTTAGCGATATCTTTTGATTGGAATATTTTGGGCTATTTTCAAATTGAAAAATATGTTTCCTTTTAGACCATTAAAAAAATACTTGAAAATTATCTCTCTACTAAGTCAATTAAAAAAATTCAAAAATTTTACAATTAAAAATGAAAAAAATATTACTGAAAAATTTCATTTTTTTTTCAATTCCTATTAATATCTATTAAAGTTGTAAACCTCATTGAAAATTGTTATGTATAATAATGTTTATTATATGAGTATATTTCAAAAATACAAAATTTAGAGATTTTTTTTTGAAAAAATTTTCCTTGTAGTGTAGTGTAGTGTAATAAAGCAGGTTGAATCTTATTTGTATTAATATTAATAATATTATTATTTTTTAAAATATTAGATTTATTATTTTTTTTTAATTCAGATATCCAGATTTTTTTAATATTTTCTTATGAAGGGAAATCTCAGAAAAAAAAGATATTTTTTTATGAAATTTCAAAAAAAATAAAATACCTTTTTGGAAACACCTTATAAGATTGGGCATTATTAGACCTTTTTTCTTTCAAAAATGTCAATTATTTTCTTCGAAATATTATTTATTTTTTTATTTTACCTTTGAAGAACACAAATAAATGAGTTGAATAATAGATATCAAATAATAGTTGATATCCGTCTGAAGTAAATATAATCAATCAAAATATTTTCTTAAAAATTGGTAAAACTCAAATTCTGGCAGTTATTGTGAAAAAATACAATTTTCATTTTGATCACCGATAATAGCGAAAAAAATTTCAATAGAAATCAATAAGAATTTTCTATAACTATTCCTATACTTTCAAAAACATTAAAATAATAATTTTTTACCATTTGACCCTCAACCTTAAAATAAAAAAATATATAAACATATGAATTAATAGTAAAAAAAAAAATAGAGTAAAGTAAAAATCAAAAATGAGAAAAAATAATTTCAATTTTGAAATTTTCAAACTAATTTGTCCTTCTAATATCAATCTAAATTCGTTAAAAACATGTAATTCAGCATTTCAAAACGGAAAAGTTACTGGGGAAATGGGTTATATGTAATTTTTAAAATTTCTTTGAGATGATAATAATATCTTTTCAAACTTTTCAGTAAAGTTACACAATTAACAATTAGGCTATTAAAGATAATTTTTCTCCAATTTTTTAATATCTAACAGCAAACCTTAGAAATGATATAAATAAAATACCAATTTTGTATTTCTTTTTCATTTTTCCCCTGGTTGAATATTCTTTATATTATGAATAGGAGTTACAGAGTAAAAAGATCAAGAGGTTATTTCCTTATAAAGAGACACTGAAACACCGAAGTATAAACAACTTTAACAAATAACAACGAAAAAGCAAATAAGATCAAAAAAAAAAAAAAAGAGAAAGAAATTACAACAACTTAACAATGATCCCCATGTGAACATTCATGATCAATTATCAAAATTAAATTAAATTAACCAAAAGTATTTTGGATATTATTTTGAGTATTCTTGATCAATGTAAATATAATCCCATTCCAAAAATTTGGACACACCAAAAATCAAAAATAGGCAAAAAATAACCCAATTTATTATATTTTTCAAAATTAATATAAAACAACATTTAACTTACCCAGTATTATTGTTTTTATAAGTAATCATTTTAATCCAAATAAAAGAAAAAAATTATAAAAGGAAAAAATATCAATTGATGTATCCGATATAATGAAACGAGCAAAAAAAAAAAAATTTTAGTAAATTTGTTGAAATTTCACCAACAATTTTTGATCGATCTAATGATTAGATACCATCGACCGATTATATTTGATTTTTCTATTTAACAAACTCGATATTAACCTTCTATCAACCATCGTAAAAAATTTCCAGATCGAAGGAAATATATTACGTAACAGGAAAAAAGGAAATGAAAACAAAAAAAAAAAAAAAAAAATGAAAGGGTTTGAAAAATCAAAATTATTTCCAAATTCAATGTAAAGCGGAGTATTGCTAGTCTTCCAACCTTTTAAACCGTGTCCAAAATTTTGGAATTTAGTTTATATATATATATATATATATATATTTGATTTTTTTTCCAATTGCTTCAAATCAACCCTTTTAAAAATTCTTTTAAATTTCTTTTAATTTTTTGCTTTTCAATTTTTTGTTTTCATTTTTTACTTTTTTAAACATAATAGAAGTTTAGCTATGTATTTCCTTGAAAATTATGATAATTAGGATTTTAGACCCCAATTAACTTTAAGGAACTTGAAATAAAAGAACACTTTGAGTATAATTTATACTTCACTAATGATATAAATAAAGAAAAAACATACCCATATTATTCACAAAATTTTAGTAAAATAATATTAATAAAAATTGATAATTTTTATCTTGTTAGGTTTTACCTTTTTTTTTTTAAAAAAAAAAATATTTTTGGGAATATGGACTACCATGGAGCAATATACACTTAAAAAATGTTGATTTTGAATGTAAATCGCATTTATCCAATATAGTTCAAAAGTTTCTCGAAATTCATTGAGTAAAGCAATGTCCAAAGAAGATCTCATCAATTAACAATTCTTGATTAAGTTTATAAAATACTAGCTTTTCAAACAAAATATAGATTTCAAAACTAATTTAAAAGCTGAAAATCATTCTAAAGATTTGAAATTGTATTCTTATCTTTCTAAAAACTATCTCCAAATGTAGCTTTAGTATTAATAAATACCTTCAACTTTTTTTTTTTTTTACTTTATTTTTATATTGAAGAGATGTGATTCAAAAATTACCTCCATTTTTCTTAAATACTCAATTTATTATGATTGTATATAT
The DNA here is from genome assembly GCA_027625915.1 of Anaeramoeba flamelloides. Classification (NCBI taxonomy): domain Eukaryota; family Anaeramoebidae; genus Anaeramoeba; species Anaeramoeba flamelloides. The sequence goes on along the minus strand of JANTQA010000060.1, from coordinate 3,203,371 downwards.
CATAACTATAAATTTATGTTTGATTTTAAGACCTGGAAAAAGTTTTGTTTTAAAATAAAAAAAAAAAAAGATTTTTTATTTTTCAAAAAATTCGAATCAGAAAAAGAGAAAGAAAAGTAAGAAATAAAAATACGAAAGAATAAAAGAGAGAGAGAAAGAAAAAAGGGGGATATAGAAGAATAAAAAAAAAAACAAAAAGTAACAAATACATTTTTTTTTTTTGGTTCCACTATTTTGAATGATTCAACCCTTTTTTATTATTTTTTTTTAGAAAATTGGATAGTTATCAAAAATTATTTGTAACAGTTAGTATCAAATATTTGAATTATTATTGATGAAATGAAATATTATAACTCTAATAAGTTTTGTATCAGAATTTTATTATTCGGGTAATTTTTTTAGCTAGTGAGTTTTTAAGAATATATATATATATACTTTCTAAATATACTTTTGTTGATTTCCTTTTTTTTTTTTGCAAGTTTCCAATTCCTGTTTTCACAAAATTCAGCACAAGAAACAGATTCAAAATCAAAAATCAAACTAAGTACAAATTTGTAGATCAGACAGATTCTAAAGTCAAAATCCAGTTCACTAAAATATTTCAAATCACCACAGTTATAATCAATTCTCTACAGATCTTAACTTAAATTTGTTTAAAAGCTAATAATGTATATCTTCATTTTGTTTAAGGCCCATCCATTAATATGTTTAACCAATCTTATAATGATTTTTTTTATTCCCAATTACCAATCCACCCCAAAAAAAATAAAAATAAAAAAAATAAAAATAAAAATCTAAATTTGGATAAAAAAACAAACTGTAGAGAAACTTAAAAAAGTAAATTTGGATAAAGTAAAAAGTATAAAAAATAAAAATTGGGTTTTTGAAAAATTTTAAAATAAAAAAAATGAAGGTTTAATAATTTTATTTCCATTCCATTGAACTAACTTTATTTTGAATATTTACCAATATTTCAAAATAATTTCTAAAAATTGTCTTCAGAGATTGTTATTTAATATATTCTAAAAAAAATCAAATTTTTTTATCAACTAAACTAGATTTTGAATCAATTTTAAGAATGATATTTTTTAACTTTAAAGTCTTTTGATTGATAAATCATCCTAAAAATTCGTCTAAAAGCACATATTTTTTTTTAAAATTCTTGAATTTTTTTTACTAATATATAGATCATTTTTAATTGGTGTGATCAACATTTATGAACTTGTACTAATCTTAATTTTTTGAGACTGATAAATCATGGTGAACAAATACTTTTTACATGCAACAGCAGCTTACTTTCATTTTTGGTTTCTCACTAGTATTCAGTATGCCCTTAAAAAAACTTTTAACATATTAATTTTGTAAAAAGAAACTTTTTTCAAACAAAAAAGTCAAAATTTTTTTTTAAGTGATAAAATAAGGAATTATTGAATTTAATACCCACTCAGTCTCCTTTTAATGGACACGAAATATGTCAACAAATGAAATTCACAATAACAAATCTTCTGACTTTTAACAATCTTAGAGTCGTTCAAACTCTTGAAATACTCTACAAACTTTGTTAAGACCAAAAATCATTAAAAACAAAAACGGTTTCTAAACTGAAAAGTGAGGAGAAAGTCAGAGATTTGTTCTCAAGATTGAAAAAGTAAAAATATTTATTTTTTTCAAAAACTTTTTCATTGATTTTTTAACAATTTTTCTTTATAAAAATCCACTCTGAAATTAAAGTTCTTTACAGTTACATTTTAAATCTTTAAGGATCGAAACAAATTACAAACAACCAATTCTTTTTATGAGCAAAACATTAACAAATTCACCAAAACAGAATTCTGATGAGTCAAGGCCAGTCGAGCACTACAAAAACTATGACCGCCACTCAAAGGTGCTTGGAAAGGGTGCTTATAAAACTGTTTATTACGCACACGACACAGAAGAGGGCAAGGTTGTAGCTTGGAACCAGATTAAAGTTGGCAAATTAGTTGGCCAGACAGGCGACAAATTGCTTCGTGAAATTAACTTGCTGATTGAAATCCGAAACCACCGCATCATTGATTTGATGAGCTGCTGGTTTGATGAAGAAAAGAATTTCATTGTTTTCATCACAGAACTAATGACTTCGGGCACTTTGCGAGAGTATGTGAGCAAAGCAGGAGAACTTGGGACCACTGTAATTAAAAAATGGTGTGTGCAAATCTTGGAAGGGCTCGATCATCTCCACAGCCACAAGCCTCCCATTATCCACAGAGACATTAAATGCGATAATATTTTTGTTGACGGGAAAACTGGGAACGTGAAAATAGGGGATTTAGGCCTGTCAACAGTGAAAGAAACAGATTATGTTAGTAGTATGATTGGTATGTTGATTGACAAAAAAAAAAAAAAAAAAAAATCTTTTTCTTCCAAACAAGTGTTGAATTCCAAACTAAAAAACTTTCTTTTTTTATTTTTTTTTTCTTATGTCAAACAAAATCTTTTTGTTTTTGAAACAACACAACTTAAATCCTTAATAATTCCTCAAACTCACACCCAAAACTAACAAAAAATATTGAAAAAAAAAATAAAAAAGGAACTCCACAGTTTATGGCTCCTGAAATGTATGATGAAAAATATGATGAAAAAGTAGACGTTTATGCATTTGGAATGTGTGTTTTAGAAATGGTAACTGGAAAGTATCCTTATAGTGAATGCGAAAATGCTGGTCAAATCTTTAAAAAGGTTACAAAAGTAAAATTTTTTTTTTTTGTTTTTTTTTTTTTCGTTTTTCAGAAAATATAAAAATTGAAAGAACCATTTTGTAAAAAAAAGTGAAACAGGGAAAAAAAGACCAACCACGATTTTTAATCTTGGAAACCTTAACAGAAACCGAAATGGAAAAGTAAGATCAATTAATAAAAGAAAAAAATCAATGAAACAAAACAAAATGGAGATTTCAACAGAATAACAGTTTTTTTTAATACTATCTTTTTGGTCCGGGTTTTTCTTTGATTGATCTCTTCATTAAAAAATTAGTTGAATTAAATTTGACTATTTTTGACATCTCCAAAACCAATCATTGTGTTTTGATAAGAAAGTAGGTAAAAATTGTGTATTTGTTGAATTTGATTGAAAATAATATAATGAATTATTATTAAAAGTTAATTTGTTTCTTCTTTTAATTGATTTTACTTTTCTTTTTCAGGTTCTATTAAGGTTCCCAACTAAAAGCAGTGTTGGAATTTTTTTACTGTTTCACTTTTTTTCGTAAGTGGTAAATTCCTTATTGTTGGAAAAACTAAACTTTTCATCAAACAATTATTTTTCAATTTTTTTTTTAATAGGGTGTCCCACCAAAAGAATTAAAGGAAGTCAAGGATAAAAAAATGAAAAAATTCATTTTTTCTTGTATTGCACCAGTAAAACAACGGCCGAGTGTTAAAGAATTATTAAATTGTAAATTTCTAAAGGACTTTATTCAAAAAACTGAAACTCTTTTCAAACTTGAATCTGAAACACACATAACATATTCTGATTCTGAAACAGCAACAATTACAGGCACGGGCACAGGTACAGGCACAGAAACAAGTACTGATACTGATACTGAAACTAAAAAATATTTTGAATCCAATTCTGAGTCTGAATCTGGAATCTCTGAAAACAAAGAAAATGAAGAAACAATAGAAACTCAGATAACTAAACAGGAAAATAGCAACCAAAACAATAAAACAACACTTAATAATAATACTTTAACAACGAACCCAAATATAACAAAATTACCATTGTCATTACAAAGCACACTTTTAATTATTAAAGTATCAATTCAGTTTCAAGAAAGAAAAAAAGAAACAACTCATCAAATTGAGCTCAAAAAATTCAATTCAGTTACGGAAGCTGAAAAATTAACAAAAAAATTGTCAATCAATTCTGGATTTAAAGTGTCTATATCAAAATTTCTTCAAAGATTGATTGAAAAATTTTTGCAAAAGAATTCTAATCAATCACCTCAATCAATAAATGTAGTACGCAAAGTAAACACGAATAAAGGCATGGTCTACTTACAATTTCAAATTAAAAATATAACAGAAAAATCTTTATTACAAGATCTATATCCAACAAATAAAAATAAGCACACTTTAGATCCAAAGGAAAGTGTTGTAAAAAATTTTAATGTTTTTTCAAAATTCCAATCAGACAACCAATTAAATTTATCAAAAACAAATAACATCAAAAATATTCTCAACGTACCGAAAAATCAAAATTCAAGCTCGATGCAAGATTTCAATTCCCATAATACCCAAAAAAATAAACCTCTCATCAATACGATCGATCTGAATTTTTTGAATTTAAATCAAAATAACACCTCTTCAAAAAATCAAACCAATCCTAATAAAAATGCAAAAAATGAAAATATAATAAATTCAATCAACAACAATAGTTTAAACACAAATAATATTAATTTAGCAAACTTGAACAACACCAAAATGATGAATAATAAGAATAAAAATTTGACAAACCTAAGAAATATCAATCTTAATATAAAAAGCAGTTATGATAATAAGAATAAGAGGAATAATAATAATAATAATAATAATAATAATAATAATAATAATAAGGATAAGGATATAAACAATATTAACAATAGCAATGGCAACAACATGAAAAAAAAACAAACACCAACAATGCCAACAACACCAACAACACCGACAACACCAATTTCAATTTTAATACCCGACTTTGAGAATTTATCATCAATTTCAAATCAACAGCTAAATACAAATCAAAATAATACAGAAACGGAAATTATTAATCCAAAAAATGAAACAATTCTTCATTAAAATGCTTTATATTTACAATTTTAAATCACCAAAATATTTTTATTTTCTGTTTATATCTGCCAAAAAAATACTATATTAATTTATCATATTTTGAAGAAAACTATAAATTCTTTTTTGTATTCTTGTGATTTTTTTTTTATCATTTAATTTAAGATAATTTAATTATTTAATAAAAAAACCATAGCAATGTTAGTATTTTTTTGAAAATGAAATTTTTTATTAAAAAATTCTAACATTAATGGCTAAACATAATAAATATATATACATACATACATTTTAACTGTATACAATGATGATTATTTTAGACATTTTTTTTTCATGTTTTTTTTTTTTTTATCATCAAATTACTTTTTTTGTAATTATTTTCCAGGAAATAATAATAACATTATCATATTAAGAAAAGCAATTGTAAATAATAAGATAAAAAGATAGCTTTTAAGGTATTTCCAAAAAAGGGTGGAATTTTTTTTACATTTCATAAACAATTATCTTTGTTAGTGGTGGTATTCATTAATTGAAAACACCTAATTAGGTTTAATATTAATACCAATTGAATCAATGAATATGGTGTTTATTTCTAATTATGTTAGATGAAATATTTCCAAAAAATGAAAAAAAAAATTGGACTTTTTTGGAGAAAACAATGTAAGGTTAATTTCAATAAGAAACTGGAAATATGGAAAGGGAACAAATGATTTTTTAAATAATAAAATGCAGTTATAGACTTTTAATTGTATTTAAAAATGTGTTGTGATTAAAGAAGTTATGAAAAGGGTTTTTTCAATCAAAAAGAAAATAATAAACACTAATTTTCACTAGAAAAAAATATCAGATAAAATCGAGATCAGAAAAATTAAAATCTTTTATTTATGTAATAAAATACTAACAAACAAATTGAATTATTATCAAGAATTAATAACTGATATTTAATGATTTTAGATGTTTAAATACTTTTTTGGAAGATTGAGTTTTAAACAGATATTTTAAAATAAATTTAATCCACTTTACTGGAAATAACTTATTTTATTTACTTTTCGGTTTTTTATTTATTAATGATTAACATTACTTCAAGACAATTATATACAATTGAACAAAAAAAAATCTAAAAAAAAACTAAATTTGAAAAAAATTAATTTAGAAGAATTACCTTCAATTTTGAGCACCTTCAAAAGATAATTTCTGAATAAAGTGAATAAAAGATTAAATTCACTTATTCATTCAAAATAAACTCAGTCATTTTTTACTTTAAATCCTTAATATTTTTTACCCTTGCTTTTTTTTTCCAAGTAATATCCAGTTCTATATTTTAGTATCATCAATATTAGCAAGTAACCATTTGGCTCTTTTCCTTTAGAATCCATGTTCACAATAACAAAAAGATTCAATCAGGGATAAAATATATAAAAATAGACTCAATTTTAATTTTTTTTTTTTTGAAAGATTTTTCTACAAAATTTTGATTGTTAAGATATTAATTTCTTTGAAACATTTGGCTTTAATTAAAATATATTCTAATTGGGTGCTGATGATATTAGTTCTACATGGTTTCATATGACTCTAAAAAAACTATTATAAATCTTATAGAACAATAAATTATTATTTTTTTTATTAATGATCTCTATTAAAAATTCTAATTTTGAAAATTTTTTTTTTAAACCCTTTTCTAAATATAAAAATAGAAACTAAAATCATACTAAGACATTGATAATTCATATTTAGAAACATCATAAGTAACTATTTTTATTTTTTTTTAATTTCAAAGATTAACTCAATAATCATCAAAAAAAAAAAAAAAAAGACTAATTGTGTTTGTTTTCTTTTTATAAAGTTAATTGTAATATCAATATATTTCCAATATTTGAAAAGCTATTTGTCAAAATTATGTATTCATTAATTATTAAATTTTTTGTACAAAAATCAAATAAAATTTTTTAGATCACCAATCTACATTTCGAGATACATTTCAAAAAGATATTGTAAAATTTTATAGTCTGAATATTGATTTTTTAACTTTTCAATTTATTGCTTAATGGATTTTTTTCGGAAATTGTTTGGTTTATTTCTATTAATATAAAGAGAATTCTTAATTGATAAAATCAACTATATATATATAACTACTTGACTAATAATTTTTTTCCAAGACCATGAAGGATGGTGAACTCATGTGATTTACACCCAATAACAACATACTTTATTTTAAACTTCTCCTTGGGAGAAGATATTCCGTTAAGATAAGTAAAATTTTATTGTTTCCTGTTTTTTTTTTACACAACTTTTTTTTTGAATGTAGAGTTACTAAACAATTTTTGTGCATTAATTTATTTTTCTTGTATAATAGATAATAATTTCATATGTTTAGCCTAAATTAGCGACTTTTAAGAATCATAAGTTAATAGATCTTATTAATATTTAAAAGTTTCGTTTTTTTTTTTTATGAAAATTTGTAATTTGGTCAGAAAGTGATTTTTTATAAACTAATATCGAAATTTTGTTGAAAAGATTAAATAATGCAAAAATTCGATCAGAGCTTACCCACCACTTTCTTTTTAAGTATGATTGAACTAAAGGTACGGGAATAAATCTAATTCAAAATTATCTGGAGGGAAAGTTCAACAAGAGGTAAACAAAATTGATTTCAATTTACCTTAATATTTCTGAAAAATTCTAAAAAGTTTTTTGATAACCAAATCTTTTGTTGTTAAATTTTCTATTATGAAATTCCTCAAAATTGTTGTATTTTGATTTTCTTTCTAGAGTTTATCAATTAAAACTTTTTTCTTTTCAAATATATTGAATTTCAACTTTGAAAAGACACATAATACAGATAGCTTTTAAACAGTTAAATTAATTTTTTACAAACAATCACACCAATTTTACAGAGTAAAGGGAAAAAAGTTTCATTTCTATCGTATTTTCCTTTTTCAAATCGAAATTCACATTTTACAATCTATTTTTAAAAGCACAATGAGCAAAGAAAAAATCGGAAAATGTTGTAAAAATTTTTTCATTCTTATTATCCCAATACTATGAATATTTCTATTTCTGTTATAAGTCTAGTTCTACTACCCTAAACGCGTTCGATAATGTGAAGTCTCTCCCTTATTTCTTCTTTTATTTGATCAAAAATTAATTTCATTTTTGTCTCATTTCTCCAATTGTAACAAGAATGCAAAATTCTTCAAGTTCACAATTTTGTTTAATCATAATTCTTTTTGTTTTTATTGTAACACAAGAAACAACAGAAACTTATTCCATGAACACCAAAGATGTATCAAACACAGCAGATGAAATCTTATTGAAAACAAATAATGATATTGGTTACCTTTTAGGTATTATTAAAAAACGTGATCCTCACCAAGACGAATTTTACCAGGCTGTGGAAGAAATAATTAGATCTCTTGAACCAGTTTTTGCAAAAGGTATTTTTTTTCTTTTTCTATTTACAATTTTTTTTTCTTCGAAAAACTTATTTGGTTGGAAAAAGTTACATTGCCAGCAGGGTAATGTTTATTTCAAAAATTTGAGAACAACAAACAAATAAATGAAACATAATTGTTTGATCTTGAAAACCAAGAAAAAAATAAAAAAAACACAATTTTTTTTATTCTACCTCAGACAATTCTTCAGGTTAAAGACAAAAAAACCATAAATGAATTTGTACAAACACAATTTTAAAATAATACCACTTTCTAATTGCAAATCTTAGTACAATCACCGGAACCTGAAGAAAAAATCCAAAGATCTAACTTTTTAAACACTTGTATGAAAAAACAAAATTGAAAATTTCAAGTTCGACAAAAAAGTAAAACTTATATTATCATTTCAAACTTTGATAATAGAGTTTATTCAGAATATAATCAACATTCTAGTTCTTAAAAATCTGGAAGCTGTTGAATTTATTGTTGTTAGTAGTCCTACCACAAGAGTAAATATAAATGCTGTAAAAAATAGAGTTTTTGCAATTTTGGAGATAAATTAAGAGTTCCATGCAATTACCCAAATTTTGATAATAGTAAACAAAATCACTGTTTTTGATTTTTGAGCTCAAAGGGATTTTCAGTATAAAATCGTTTGGAAAATTCTACTCTTTCTTTAAGGACGACGTTTTTAGGTGAAAACAGTGAAATAATGTCTAAAATCACCCTTGAAAGAGTTATGTAATCCAAGTAATATTTTTCCAATGAGAATTTCTTTTAGAAAAAATGAGAAATTTTCACAATTTCAACAATTTTAACAATTTTGACCTTGTTAGATCATTGCAAAATTTTGATTTTAATATTTTAGTCTTTCCATTTCAACTTTCGGAACTCACACTATTTTCTTGGACTGTTCTACACATTTTTTACATTTAATTGTACAAGTCTGAAATGTTCTCAAATTTGAAATGCACTTGAAAATCCCGAAAAGCCATTTTTTGCATTTATTTTTTTTTGTTATTTTCAATTTTCCTTTTCATTGAAAAACAAAGATAAATAGTCTCCTTGAAAAGGTAAAGATGACAAAAAATGTTTTTTTTTTTTTTTGTCCAATTGTTTTTGTATAAAAATTTTTTGTGAGAAGCGAAAGTGAAATAACACAATTACTCAACCTCCTCAAGGGTGGGAACTTATTCCTTTAAAGAATGATTTTTTTTAAAAAATTAAAAGATTGATATTTACTAAACGATTTTTTGATTAAAATTATTATTAGTTTATTAATATAATCAGGTATTATATGTACTATAACCAAATTGTGGGTAATTACATGAAACTCTTAATTTATCTCTAAAATTGTAAAAACTCTATTTTTTACAACATTTATATTTACTCTTGTGTATGATTTTTAAGGGTCTAGTCATTTACCGTGAAAATGCACCATACTCAAGGAGTGACCTGAGACCCAAAAGGGTATTGTGAAATAGGCCTTCTTTTGGACGACAAAAATCAAATAACAAAAAAAAAAATTCATTGAATCTCTTTGACAAAAAATTCAACGAAGAAAAAGAGTTCTCAATTTCAAAAAATCAAAATTTAAAAAAAAAATTCTCATTTTCTTTTATAAAAGGTTTAAATTTCTTTAATTTAAAACAAATTACTTTCTTGTATTTCGCAATCAATTTTATTCGATTTAGTCTGATTTGTGGTTATTTTGGAACACTCTAAATTTGACCAAGTAAGGATTATGTAATATTCTTTCAATAAAAATAACTCATTTGAAAAAAGAAAAAATTGAAAAAAAAAGTCACCGAGATCTCAAAAAAGCGCCAAAGAGTGACACTTCAAAACTGACATTGTTGTTTTCAAAATTGTAATTCACAACCATTCTAATTGGAAATTGAGTGTCGCTCTTTGGCGCTTTTTTCTAAAAATGTCCTCATTTTTGGTTGTTGATTTTTGGAGATCGATAGTACATCATAGGTTGGTTGGTTTTTGATTGGTTTTAGGTCCTCCATAAAATTACTAAAAAGTTTTTTTCCATTTCAGAATAAAAAATTTCACCGTAATGACTCGACCCTTAACAGTCTTGAGTTGAGAAAAAAAGGTCTATTGTTGGGGTATAAATTTTTAAATGGATTTGACAATGAATTTTCGTTAAATTCAACTTGGAGAGATTTTATTGAAGACATAATAATAAATAGTTTTGAAAACACTCTTCCCATCTTAAAAAAAACTCAAATATAAGAAAAAAAATAACAGATGATAAATATTACATGCCTGCCAAGTACCTAGCTTTTCCAGGATTCAAAAGAATCGAGTAAAATCAAAGATTCAACTCAATTCTTTTGAATTTTGGAAAAGCTAATGGCGTTTTTTTTTTTTTTAATTTTTGAAATAAACAGATAATTAAATAAATTTTTCTGTTTATTTCAAAAATTAAAAAAACCTAGAACACTTCCAAATAAAATAGAAACCTCAAAAAAACCTAGAATACTTCACAAATAAAACAGAAAACCACAAGAAATCCGAGGACACTTTTCGTTATGTTTTTTTTAATTCAAAAGAATAGAGTAAAAATTTTGATTTTGCTCGATTCTTTTGAATCCTGGAAAAGCTAGGCACATGACGGCACTTTCAATAAGTTTTCAAGAATTTAAAAGATTTGAGCTAAATCTTTGATTTTACTCTTTTCCCTTGAATCCTGGAAAACTAGGCACTTGACGGTACTCACCTAATTTCCAAACCCTTTTTAGAAATTGTGTTAAAGAATCATAAATTATATTATTTTCTTTATCGATAACAAATGAAAAGACAGAAAAAATTTTTTTAATGATAATTTTACAATTTAAAACAGTTTTCTATTATGATTTTTAATTATGAAACAATTTTAGCAAGATGTTTTAGGTTTTTTTTTTTTTCATTATTGTATTATTATTTTTCAATATACTGAAGTTATAAAACAATATATAACATGTTTTATCTTATGTAACACCAATATAAGATGTTAAAAAATTTTATAACTCCTTTTCCAACATAAAAAATTGTTTTAAAATTTGATCATTTTTTTATAAAATGTTATAGATGAGGCTATTAATATTTTAATCCCCTTCTTTCAAATTTTATAATACTTTCAACATTTATAGCAAGTCTATATCACACGAATTACATGTTATATACTTCTAAATTCTAATAAATTTCAAAAAATTTTTAGTTCAATTTCCATTTTTATAAATCTTCGAACTGTTTCTTATCAAACAGCACAGGTCAAAGAATATTTTGAAGAACAAATAATTTTACAGAGTTTATGAACACATGAGTTCATAAAATGCTTTATTCAAAGCTTAAGTATAATAATTTCAAAAAGGAAAATCAATGTAAAAATTTTCAAACATAAATTGCAATTTATCAGTAATTATTTTTTATTAGACACTAATCTAAAATTATTTATTACCCATTAATTTAATGCCAATAAATGAATAAATAAAAAACTATCGTTGATGTGTAAAAACAACAATGAACAACATGTTATATAATTTTTTTTTTATTTTATCAGGGTTTAATGTTTTATTGTAAAGGATTAAGTGTTAAAATACTTTGTCTGTTAAAGAGAGAATTGTGAAGTGACTAAATTCATAATTTTTAGTTCAAATAGTGAACAAACAAAGCAATTGTAAGCATTTCAAACTTAATATAGTTTCCAAAAATATTATTAAAATAAAGAATGGACTTTACAAAAAAATGAACAATAAAATATAAAATTTAAAAAATGGAGAATAAATAAAAAATAAATTTTGAATTTTGGTTTATTATCGACTTTCAATTTTTGTAAACTTTTGAATTTAGAATTTCCCTGGAAATATTTTACGATCAAAAATTTGTATGGGAATTGAGAATCGAATTTTTTTTTAGATGGCCATTGAAAAAAAAGTGAGAAAAAAGTTTTAAAAAGTGTTTATAAAATTATAATTTTTTGTCATTTTAACTGTTTAATATCACCATTCACTTATTGAAACATTTTATCTTGACCTTTTTTTACAAATAATTTGTAATGAATTTTTGAATAGCTGTTTAAAAAGTCTTTATTATTTTTCTATGTGAATTTTTAAAATTAATCTTTTAACAGATAAAAAATATATTAAAGTAATGGAACAAATTCTTGAACCTGAAAGAATTATTCAATTCCGAGTGGCCTGGGTCGACGACAAGGGGAATAAACAAATCAATAGAGGATTTCGTGTTCAATTTAATTCTGCCATCGGGCCATACAAAGGAGGGCTTCGATTCCATCCGAGTGTTGATCTCTCAATTATCAAATTCCTTGGATTTGAGCAGATCTTTAAAAACGCTCTTACCACACTTCCAATGGGTGGGGGGAAAGGAGGATCTGATTTTGATCCTAAAGGGAAATCTGATAACGAGGTGATGCGATTTTGCCAATCATTTATGATTGAACTGTCGAGGCATATTGGCATGAATGTGGATATCCCAGCTGGTGATATTGGTGTTGGTGGAAGGGAAATTGGTTATTTATATGGGATGTATAAAAAGCTTTCATCAAAATTTGAAGGTGTGCTCACTGGGAAGGGGAGAAACTGGGGAGGATCATTTATCAGGCCTGAAGCAACCGGATATGGACTAATTTACTTTACAAATAACATGCTACAAGCCAATGGCAAATCAATCAAGGGTAAAAGAGTACTTATTTCCGGAGCAGGTAATGTGGCTATATACTGTGTTGAGAAATTACTCATGGAAGGCGCCATCCCACTGACAATGTCCGACTCCAAAGGCACACTTTATGTTGAAAGTGGTATTGATAAAGAGTTGTTCCAAGAAGTTGTTGAGTTAAAAAACGTTCAAAGGGGGAGGCTTTCCCAATTAGAGGGAAGAGTGGGTGTGAAATATTTTGAGGGGAAAAAACCTTGGAACATCCCTGCAGATATAGCACTCCCATGTGCCTTCCAAAATGAAATTAATGAGGAAGATGCACGTAACTTAATAAATAATGGAGTATGGGCAATTGCCGAAGGTGCTAACATGCCATCTACCCCCAAAGCGCAGCAAATTTTCTTGAATAATAATGTGTTGTATGGACCCGCGAAAGCAGCAAATGCTGGTGGTGTCGCTGTGTCGGGGCTTGAAATATCCCAAAACGCCTTAAGGTTAAATTGGTCAAGAGAGGAAGTAGATCAAAAACTACAAGCAATCATGAAAAAGGTCTTTGAAGCGTGTGAAAAGGCTGCAAAAGAATATGGAAAGGATGGTAATTATATGGCTGGTGCAAATATCGCAGGTTTCTTGAAAGTTGCCAATTCAATGATTGAACAGGGTTGGATTTAAATTACGCAATATTATACATTTCAATGATTATGTTATCTTGCTACATATAACGTGAAAAATATTTTTATAGAATGAATTTTTAAAGTTTCAATTTCAGATTTTTTTTTTTTTATTTTTTATTTTGCTTTTTGGATATATTACACAACAAACAAATCATTAGAAAAAATGAATTTTTTGTTTAATATCTATTTTTCATATTCGTTATACAGTGCTGATTATTTAAGGAATAAAGTTTATTTTTAAAAGTTGTAGAAAGAAATAATAAGAGTTGAATATATATATATTAATCGATTAATGAATTATGAGAGATTTATACATGAAAATTTTCAAATGAACAAATATGTAAGGCTTTATTACATTTATTACAATGAAGAACTTTCTGAAACTTTATTGAAATTAGTATGTGTAAAAATGTTCAAATTTGAATTAGAGAAAATTCTTAAATGTTTTGAGTTTGATTTATTTTCCAAAAAGTAATTTTTTTAGTTATTTGTTTGAAGGGGGGGAAATTAATTTACTATTACCATTGTTTAGTTTTTATTATTTTTTTGGTTTGATTTGAAAATCTATATATTTTGGAAATAAAGATTAGAATTAAATATAAAAACATATTTATCTTTTCATGAGTTTTCTATTGATTCTGAAATAATCTTTCAATTTTCCAAATAAACAGAGAAAACAAAGAAAATCTTATATTATTTTTAACCAAAGAATTAGTAAACCAAAAACTACGGATTAAAAATTAAAATATCAAGAGAGCAAATATTTTTTTTGGGTTAATTTTGACACACCCAACTCTCTTTGACATAAGCAGTACTTATCAAAGAAACTATTATCCCAATAAATATATCAGAATAAAATAATAGAAATAATTAACTTTTATTTCAAATCTCCATCCTTATTTACTTCGATTTACTTTTTCGAATGATCTTGGTTTTATTTATTTGAAAAAGACAACATCACAAAATACATCTACTCAATTACTTTTCTGATTAAATATTCTCTGTTTGTATAAACGGTTATTTATTTATGCAATCCCATTCTATTTCAGGTGTTTTTTAAAGTTTACATTTTATGTTATTTTTTGAAAGAAAAAAATCTAAAAGTCGAGGAAAAAAATCAATTATTTTTCTTGAAATAATCTTTTTTTCCTATTTTATTTTGGATTTATCACTCAAGATTCTTTTCTCCAAACAACACCAACAGTTATCAGAACAAGTTAGCAATTACAATTTTTATGAGAATGGATTTGGCAAATTTGAAAACAGTCATCGTCTCATTAAAATGGTCAACTGATAAACAAAAAGACAACTCTTATAATTTGGTGAAGAAACAAAAGCCAAAGGTTAAAAAAATATTCAGAAAACCTCTCAAAAAAGAACAGAATGACTTGTAACGATGAAAAACACAATAAAAGAACGACAAATTCTTTTTGGGTTCTCTTTTTTAACACACGTGGAATAAAAATTTGAAAGTTTTGTTAAACAGTCAAAAAAGAGATGTGTTCTCAAGTTAGAGAACACCTAAAAGAAGAGAACTTGAACAAAAAAATTATCATTTATTCTCGTCTTGTGTAAAAATTTAACAAAACAACACACTGCGAATGGAACAAAACAAAGAAAAGGATCTTTTTACGTTTGAGTCAGTTATGGAAAAGCCAAAGCGTATGCCTGCAAAGTATGTTGGCGGGCAGGAGTATGAGCTTCGGCATGCAAATGGATTTATCAAGATCTACAACCAAAAAGGCATCACCTACGTTTCTGAGCAAGTCAAAAACGATAACTTGCTACCGGATTGGAAATTGCATATCAGTGTTCATCCCAAGGACGAGCCAAAGGCATTTAACATCATTAAAGAGTTATTTTTCTCACCAAGGTATCCCAAACTGATTTTAATGAAAATCAAATACGGCGCGTGGGCAAAGTTTATGTATGGAAGGGAAATTACCATTTATATGTACACACACCAAAAGGAATATGAAGACAATGGAGTCACAGAAATGTCAAAGTCTTTGGAAAGGAGTGAAAAGTTTTGGTTCCGTTTGGTTGGAGAGATCGAATATCTTTTTGATAAGGCACAAATAAGGTCAAATGTTGGTGGCTTAAATCCAGGTGACTACCCGCTCGGTAAACACGTCAGCTTAAGAAACGAAGCTTTTGTGAACCCACCAAAAGATTGGAAACCGCCAAAAGGTATGTATTGGTTTGGCTGGGATTATGATAATCTCGGAATCAAATGCTTTGTTTACCCTCCAAACGACTTGGGTTGGAATTCAACAAACCACAAGTGCCCTTTAAATTTAAAAAAATGGGATCTGATTAAGTGGAAAAAAGTTGCTCAAAGGAACCATAACTGGAATAAAATTAAAAAACAAATCTCAAACTCTTTTAGTTCCGAAATAAAATTATTCGTCTTGTTTATTATTATCTTGGTAATATTCAGAATGTTGTCTTTCTTAATTTAAATTCAGCAACAGGATTATTACCCTCGAGAAATTTTTAGTTTTGTGATCGATCCTTTTATTGTTTTACTTTACTTTCTTCCCTCCTTTAAATTATTATTTTTTTTTATCCCTCTCCGTTATTCAATAAAATTTATTGTTTTGTAATATTTTAAGGGACTGGACTCCCCAAAAAAAAATGTTTTGGATACAGTTGTAGATCTATTTTTAATTGTAAACTCTGTTTCAGTCAAAGGGGCCCAACATTTTTTTCAAATATCAATTATTTTATATAATTGACCTTTGAAACACAAATAAGAAATAAAAAACAGAATAATAAACATCAGAGAATTGTTGATATATGTCTGAAAGAAAACTAATTAATCAATAAATTTTCTTAAAAATTGAAAAACTCAAATTCTTAGGTACACTATTGAGAAAAACAACAATGTTTGTTTTGAACTTCTACTTGTATTTGAATAATAAATATGAAACATTTTTCACTTCATTTTATATACTTTTCTTTTAGAAATCAAGCCCTAAAACGAAGTTTGTTGGTATTTGTGGTCACTATTTGAAAAAGGAAATGAAAATGAAGTGAAAATTTATCATATTTATTAAACAAATATCAGGATCAAAGATCGAATAAAATTGCAATAAAAATCGATATGATTTCTCAACAATCATTCTCATGGTTTCAATAACCTTAGAATAACATATTTTTACCAAGTGACTGTTGATCTTGCAATAAAAAAAAATTTTTACAACTGAATGAGGTTTTTAAAAAAAAAACGAAAAAAAAAAACAAAAATGTGAAAAAATGATTTCAATTTCTAAAATTTCCTAAATAAAATTTTTCTTCTAATATCTATGTAAACCCTTTAAACACATGTATTATACCCATTACAACTGGGCCCCTTTGACTGAAAAATAGTTTATCAATGATTAAAACTTGGGTCACTACAGCTAAAAATAATTTTTTGAAATTGAATCAGATTTTTAGTTCAATTTTCTTTTTCAAAATCTGACAACTCTAATTTCAAAACATTTTATATCAAAGAAAAGATCGAAAATCAAATAATTTGACCAAGTTACTTTATATTAACCAGAAAAAATCTTTGAATTAAAACTGATCAACAAAAATATAAAAAATGTAACTTGAACTAAAAAGTTTGTAACATTTTTTTTTTCAAATTTAAAGAAATACTTTCCAAATTTTTACTATTTAAGGTACTTTTACCAATTTTGATATAACTAGACGAACATTAATAAAAGCCTAAAAATGAAAATAAAAATCATTTTGTATTTTGTTTTTATTTAAATTAAATATTTAAAAAATAATTGTTTTTATTAAAGAATTCCTATTTCATGATCGATATTTCTGGAAATATATAATCCGGAATATATATTTTGGAACATAAATTACGAAAAATATATTCCATAACCCATCTCACTGAGTCTTGAAATATAAAATCATGGGCATATGTGTATAAAGTAAATTGAATAATAAAAGTCTACTTTTTTTTGAACCAATTAGAAAATTTCTTTTTTTTGTTTGAACAATTTTGCGGGGAATTTTGTTGTTGAGTGTCAAGCAAAAGTAAAGGCTGATTTTGTTGGGAAATAAGGACTGTGGTAGAATTTCCAAACTCTCTATTTTTCCCAAAAAGGATTAATTCAAAAAATTTAAAACCATCTTTATAAGGATCCTTTTTTCTGTTTATTTTTAAAATTTTTTGGCAATAAGGTTTGGATAATATTAAAAAATAACTTTTGGCCAATTTTGAAAAAACGAAATCACTGTTTTGCTTATTTGAATCCTCTTTAAAAAATTTCATATATAACATATTCAATTTAACAAACACCAAATGCTTATTAAAAAAGTCTAAAAATTTTTGGTGTATATCATTAATTCTAACTTTTAATTTATTTAAAGATTCATTTGACTTTAATTGCTTTTGAATTAAATGTGCACATTTTAAATTTTCATTAAATGTAAGCATCCTATTGAGAAAATTCAGACCCGATGTGATTATAGTGATTGTGGCACCACTGCTAATTAATCCAAAATAATATTGCAATTTTTTTTCATCGAAT
This sequence comes from Anaeramoeba flamelloides, assembly GCA_027625915.1. NCBI lineage: Eukaryota > Anaeramoebidae > Anaeramoeba > Anaeramoeba flamelloides. The sequence continues at coordinate 3,185,264 of JANTQA010000060.1, read as the reverse complement.
AATTGCTTTTTTGAATTTGGATTATACAGTATAATGTTATAAATGAAATTCCAAGTTAATGTAGCTAATCTATAATTTTCCGTACATCTAATACAAGTGTAAATATATGAAAAGAATTTATCCTGCGAAATATAATAATCATAGATTGTTGGTTCTATTGAAAAATTAATTAGTGCTTCCATTAAATAAAATTTTAATTTATTTGAAATTGGCTCCTCTATAGAAATGATTTTGAAAATTTTTTCTAAAGTGGACGTTTTTATATAAAACAATTTTGGAATTAATACATTTTGATCAATTAAAGTTTCATCATGATTCACATTCTTATCCTTATTTGGGTTATCAGAGCATATTTTAATTTGGCCAATTTTCAAAATAATTTTACTCATCTTGGAGATAATTTTGCTAATTAATTTCAGAAATAAATTTGATCTTTCTTTTGCCAAAATTAAATCATATAAATGATCAACTAAAATTTCAAAATAACCTGAATTAATAATAAATAAATTTTCTTTTAATTCTTCTTTTTTCAATTTATTTTGGTTAACTTTTGTTTTCTTTTCTTTATCTAATAAATGCTCATCAATTAAATTATTTAGTCTTTCGAACTTGTATTTAAAAATTTTATAAAAAATTAAGGAACTAATATTATTATTATTATTATAATAATTCAAATGAAAATATTTTTTATATTGTATTTTATATTTTGTTGAATAAATATTATCTGTTTTGGCTGTTGGAAATATTTTTTCTAACAATCCATTTTTCATATCAAAAATTGAATTGATCAAATGTATTACATATTCTGAATCTTGGATAATAATATCAATAATTATTTGGGAACAAATTCTTACATGCCTAAATTTGGAAAATGATAAATTAAATATCATTTTTGTTAAATTGAAATTTTCTGATGATATAAATAATTTATGAAATTTATCGTTTTTTTGTTTAATTAATTGCGTTAAAATAAATAAGTAGTAACCAGAAATAGTCGTGGAACGATTATTTATTCCAAGCCAAATATTTTTTTCATAATATTCATGATTGATATTAATATCACGTATTAAAAGGGTCCGAATGTTACTTAACATTTCTTCAACTCTTGGGGAAATCTTTTTATATTTTGATTCATTTTTTTTTATTGTCATGAAAGTTAAAATTTTTGTTAAATAATACATTTTAAAAATGGCACTTTCAATATTCTTATAATCCTTTTTAAAAAGCAAATTAGACCAACTGTATTCTTCTGGTATTAACGGGGAAATTAGTGATTGATCATTGGAAAACCAATGAATTGAATAAGATAATAAATATAGATATTTTGTTTCTTTTTGGATTGATAAATGATTTAATGTCGATATGCCATTCGAAGTCTTCATAAATTCAATTATTAAATATGAAATCTATTTTTTCATGTTTTTTTTTTTATTTATTTTATTTTAATTTATGATATGTAAGGTTCAAAAAAAGAGAGATAGAGGAGTGATATTATTTATTTATTTATTTATTTATTTATTGAGAAAAGGTTTAATTAAATTAGAATCATAAAAGTTGTTTTGAGAAAAAAAATATAATAATAAAAAAAATAATATTAATTAAATTGATTCAACTTTACAAAAAAAAAAAAAAAAAACCCTTGATTTACAATATTTAGAAAGTTTTTGTTGATTAGAAAGTCCGTGGGAAAATATTTAAAGATTATATAATACCAATTATTAATCACAGATTGAGGAATTTTTATTTATTATTAATAATCTTTCTATCATATTCTTGTCTCTCATGTGAATTCTGGGTAACTTCCGTGGAGTGAATAGAGTTTCTTCAGTTGTGTTACCTTTCCAGAATTCAAAAGAGTGGAGGAAAATCAAAGATTTTACTCTATTCTTTTGAATCCCAGTAAATCTAATGTTATTTTTTTTAATTCTTGTTTTTGTTTCAAAAATTTATTTATTTTGTAAACAACACAAAAATTAAAAAAAAAAATCTAATCGCAATTTTCTTGAGGTTTTCTGTTTTATTTGTTAAATGATCTCGGTTTTTTTTGAGGTTTTCTATTTTATTTGTGAAGTGTTCTAGGTTTTTTTTACTTTTTAAAATAAACAGAAAATTTTAATAAAATTTCGGTTTATTTTAAAAAGTAAAAAAAACCTAACGAAAATCTATTGAAAATCCGAATAAATAGAAAACTCAAAAAAAACCCAACGAAAATCTATTGATTTTCAAAATAAATAGAGAACTCTTAAAAACCTAAAAGTGCTTTTCGAATATTTTTTTTAAGCATTAAAAGAATTGAGTAAAATCTTTGATTTGTTTCTTGAATTTTTGAAAAAATAATGAATGTAGAAAAGTTTTTAATTTTTTTATATTAATATTTATTTTATTTTTCTTCTTCTCTTTTTTTCTATTTTGATAAAATTTCTTTAATTGTTCCTTTCTCTCAACAAATAAATAAAAAGGAATATTTTTTCATTTTGGAAAAAAAATGTTTTTTGTTCTTTTTTGTAAATATTTTCCCGAAAAATAAATATATCTCGGTATTAACTAAACTATTTTTCAAAAATTTTGACTCACTTTATAATGTTAATGGAAGTTGTTTTGGGGGTTTATCCCCGTATTATTATTAAAAAAATATTTTCAAATTTTTTGATCAGAATCATTTTTTTTAATTTTGCTAATTTTTCTTTTTCTTTTTTTTTTTCTTTTTTTTTCTTTTTTTTTTTTTTTTTTGTAAAAGATCATTTGGAAAAAAAAAAAAAGATCTTCAAAAAGAAAAATAATCATTTAAGAAAATTGAGACAATGTCAGGTCTTTTAAAATGAATTTAATTATTCATAAAAAATCTTGTTATTTAACTTTTTTTCAGTGAAAGTTCAGAAAATAAAAAATCTGTAATGCTAATTTCAAAAATTGTGACTCACTTTTTTTTAGTTTTTGGTTTTATTTTTTTTAATTTTTAAAATATCGGGTTTTTATATATTTAGAATGATTTAAAAGTGAATTACTAATAGATTTAATTCTTTGTTGTTCTTGAATACTAAAAGATATATATATATATATATATATATATATATATATATATATATATATTCAATTTTTTATTTCATGTGAGTCACAATTTTTGAAATGGTGTTTAGAAAAGGATTAGGTTTTTTACTATTTATTTGATTATTATTCATCAAATATCATGAATAATAAAATTTTAACAGAAAGAATTTAATTTTAATTTACAATTTTAGTTTAGAAAAAAAAGAATTATTCAAAAAAAAAATTTCATTTTATAATAAAAAAAAAAAAAGATTATTTTACCTTTGAATGTATTAATTTTGAGCAAGAGTGATGATATAAATCCAATAACTTTTTTATTGTGTCTTTATTAATTAAGGAGTGTATTATATCCAAATGAATGGTTTCTATGCTTTCATAATATATTGAAATCATTAAGAATTTTTTAAAAGTATCTAAATTCATTTGGATGTTTAAAATTGATATTAACTCTTGTATCTTCAATTTGTGTTTATTTTTAGCAATTAATTTCGAAGCTAAATTAAGTTGATTAGTAATTAACTCACTTGTAACCGTTTTAGGATAATACCAGCTATACAAATAATTATGCTTTTCAATTTGAGTGTTTTTTTGAAATAACTTTCTCGTTTTGTTTAATTCATTAGTATTTAAATTTTGTAATTGATTTAAATCAATAGGGAAATCAACGTCATATTTTGGTATATTAAAAATCACATCTATATTTTCAATTTTCCTTTCACAGTCTTCACTTTTTTGCATCAATCTCGTTAATACATCATTCCTACGTAGATAATAATAACCTAAATTGTCAATACCATTATTAATTTTAATAATTTCATTATCTTCGAGATTTTTTTTTTCCTCATCATTTTTAGAAGTATTATGGTTATCTTTAATGGTAAAAGTCCCATGTAATTTTCCCATTACTCTAAATGGTTTTAATGTTATACTTTCATGTATTGATCCTTTAACATATTCGAAAAAAATTAATAGTCTTTCATATAAAGATAACTCCTGTTGATTATTTACTTCGTTTGTTACGGTTGGAACAATCAATTTAAGGTTTTTTGTTAACCTCATAAATTCCTTCATATTGTTGTTATCGTTATTGTTTTGATACACTAGAGTATGTGTGCCTTCAAATAAATATCTATTTTTTAAAGAGCTGCAAATAAAATATCTATAATTTAAATTTTTATTTGATAGGTTCTTGAACTGATAAATTAAAGATTCAATGGCAATTAATCCAGTTTTTGGCAAGAAATCATTAGAAATTAAATATTGTTTCAAAATCCAAGATTGGAAATCACTATAAACATTTGAATAAAATATGTCATTTTTCTGTTTTCTAATCCCTTGATTATTATTATTGTTGTTGTTGCCGCTGTTGTTGTTTTTATTTTTATTTTTATCATCATCATCATTATTATTATTATTATTATTATTATTATTCTTATTATAATCATAATTATTATTGTTATTGTTATTTTTATTCTCATTTTGGCTTTTTATTTTTTTAATAACCATATTTTCGTTCTTAGATTCAATATCATGTAAACCATGTAAATTTTTAAAATCCGATGCATGTGGCGGGATACGTGATAAAGATTTCATCACAATTTTACTCCATCCATTCAATGCATTTTCATAATCTGTAAATGAATCATAATTATAAGGATCGGGTTCTATAGGAATTAAAGAATTTGACCATATTTCATTTTCTCCAAGAATTGAAATGGTATCTTCAAGGAAATCAGGTAATAATTCATCTTCAATTTTCTAGTGTAATCATATTAATAAAAAAATATAAATTGGTTAAAACAGTATTTTCATTTAAGAATAGGTTAGAAAAATAAGCAGATGTCTATTCAACATTTAAATGAGAAAAAGAAAATGTTACTGATGAAATATCATTATCAATTTCTTTAAAATTGAATTTTGAGATTTCTCCAATTGAATTTCTATCTCTTGGTGAGACTAAATGATCAAAGGCCCCACTTGACGATCGGCTACTTTTTTTTTCATCATATGCAGATAATGATAAATGTTCAAAATCTTGTTCTTCTTCTTGCTATATATATATTAGAAAGTAAAAATTATTTTTAATTTTTAAAACAATTCGAATAATAGTTTAAGATTAAATATTAAGGTATTTCTGGAAAAGCAGGGCATTTTTTTTAATATTTCATAAAATATCATCTTTGTTAGTGAAGGTATTTTGTTAACTGACAATACCAAATAAAGTTAGATATTAATAGTGATGGAATCAATGGTAAATGTATTTATTTCAAAATATGATTAGTTGAAATATTTCCAAAAAATAAAGAAAAAAAAATAGCACTTTTTTTGGAGAAAAAACAATGCATAACCAATTTCAATCAAAAACTGGAAATATGGTAAGGGCATAAAGGATTTTTTAAACTATTAAATATGGTTACATGTTTTCCATTATATTAGATAATTTGTTGAGATTAAACAAGTTCTGAAAACGATTTTTTTGATCAAAAAGAAAAATAATAAATAGTAATTATCACCTTAAAAAATCCCAGATAAAAACAAAATCAGTAAATTTAATATATTTTGTTTATGGAATACCATACCTAACAAACAAATTGAATTATTATCAAGAATCGATAAATGACTGTTAATGATTTTGTATATTTAAATTAGTTTTATGACGATTGAATTTAATAAAGATATTTGAAAATAAATTTGCATAACTTTTTTTTGGAAATAGCTTATGTTAAGGTCAAAATTGAATGTTCAAATTTGCCAGATTATAATTTTTATGATCAAAACCTTTAAAAAAAAATGCTAGTATTTTTTTTTATATAATCTATAAAAAAACACACAAAAGTTGATTTGTTGAGTAAATAAAATAGCCGAATCTAATTTACACCATCATTCAAATTGTCATGAAAGGTATGTATGAATGGGAATGTTTTCTTTTATTATTGGATGATAATTCCTTTTTATTGGATTGATGACCCTTCAACTCAAGAAATTACTACTGTTATGTAAGAAAGAAATATTTTATGTACACAGAAAGCATTATTATTCAAAATGATCAACGATAACAACAAAAAACAAAAAGTAAAAATGAATTGGTTTCTTAAAGTTGTAAGATTATTTAAAAAAGAAATTCTAAAAATAAAGGATCAAATCGTAAAAAATTTCTCAAAAAATAGAGTAAATTTTTGTGAATTTTTAACCCAAAAAAAAATAAAAAATTTTCAAAATTAGTAAATTATGAAAATTTTGAACAAATTGCAACAAATTCCATTCCTAATTAAAAATTTACTCAAAACATCAATGGTTCAACACACAAAAATGATTTTGCCTTGTGTATATTATTGGCTGGTTCCCTAATAAAAAAAAAAAATTTAAAACACCTTTCAAACATTTTTAAAACAAAATTCCCCATAATATTGTCCATTTTTGATTTCAATTTTTTTATAACACTCTAATAACATGTTACAAAATAATTTTAAATATCTAACTAAGATCTTTACTTTTTTTGTTTTCTTCGTTAACAATTTATAAAATTAGCGAAAATTTATGAACAGCTACCAAATCTTTGAAAAAATTCCTAAACTAGTCTTTGAAAGGAACTTGAAAAAATCTGAAATAAAGTTACCATTTCAATTCACCAAAACAAACAATAAACTTGAAAAATTTATTTTCAAAACACCATCACAAAAGGGATCGACTTCAAAATTAAATCTAATATGAAAAAACAGTAAAAAAATTAACGAAATTTTATATTTTTCTTTTTTGTTTTTGAATTTCTGATTTTGGTTAACAAATAATTCTATTCAAAAAAATAGTGAGCAGAATAAATTTAACTGTTAATTTATAATTTCTCTTATTTTTTGTTGTTCAAAAAAAAATTTGTAACTCTTTTCATTTTTTTGTTTTTCAGTTTTATCAACTTCTCATTTAACAAATAAAAATAAAAATTTAACAGCAATGAATCCATACCCATACCTTTGTTCAAAGATCAAACTCAGATAATTATGGTTTTACATTTCTCAACCCTTCAAACCACTTCAGTCACATTACAATCCAAAAAGTACACAGACTCCAAACGATCTGTTTTTTTTTCTTATTTTTAAGCTTTTTTTTCTTTTTTCTTATTCAATTTCTTGTTTTTTTTTCATTTAAAAAGGCTGGCACTGGGTTTTAAGCTAATTTTCAAAAAATACTATATCTTCTAAACAAAAAAATGCTTGAAGATTTTTTATGTGTTTGTGTTCAAAACAAGATTACAAAGTTCAACAAATTCATTATATGAAATACTTTGGTGGAAGATGTAATGCTTTTAAAAAAAAGTTAAATGGATACTTGGCATTATTAAAAAGTAAGTCTATCTCATTCAGATCTCCTGAAATTTAAGTTTCTTTTTTCTTTTTCAAATCTTATTTTTAATATTTTTTATTACTTTTATTATTTAAGTGATGCGATCCAAGAAAATTACCTCTTGTTTGTCGTTAGGTTTTTTTTAATTTGAGAAATAAACAGAAAATTTATTTAATTTTCGTTTTATTTCTCAAATTAAAAAAAACCTAGGCACTTCACGTTAGGTTTTCCAAAATTTAAAAGAATTACGAAAAATCTTTGATTTTTTCTTCATTCTTTTGAATTCTAGAAAACCTGACACTTTACGACACTCAACGGCATTTTAAAATTGCTTTAATGATTTTTATCCTAACTATACGGTAGGTAAGATTATAACTCATACAATATAAACTATATTCCAAAAATTTGTACACAGTTTTAACAGTTGAAAGAATAACAATACTCCACTTTAAATTCAATTTGGAAAGAATTTTGATTTTACAAACTATTTCATTTTTTGTCTATTTTTGTTTTGTTTTCATTTCCTTTTTTGCTGTTACAGTAATCTGTTTCCTTAGATCTGAAATTTTTTTTCAATGGTTGATAGAAGGTTAGTGTTGAGTTTGTTAAATTGGAAAAAGAACATACAATTGGTAGATGGTATCTTATCATTTGATCGATCAACAATTGTTTGTGAAATGTCAACAAATTTACCAATACATTTTTTGTTCAGCTCGTTTCATTATTTTGGACACACCAATTTTTATTTTTGAGTTTTACAGCCAGTTTCACTTTTAAGGCACAAACTTTCAACGAAATTTAAGGCACAAAAAAATCTCAAATTAAGGCAAAATTTTGGAATTTTTTTTTACAATTTATTTTTACTAGAATTTAATCTTTGTGCTTTAATTTGAGATTTTTTTGTGCCTAAAATTTCGTTGAAAGTTTGTGCCTTATAAGTGAAACCGACTGTATATTTTTTTCTTTTATTTGGATTGAAATGATTACTTATTAAAACATTAATACTGGGTAACTTAAATGTGTTTTTATATTCAGTTTGGAAAAATACAATAAATTGGGTTTTTTTGCCTATTTTTGATTTTGGGTGTGTCAAAATTTTTGGAATGGGGTTTATTTTCTTTACAAAATGAAAGAAAACATAAAATCCCCCCAATGACAAGAAAAAGAGAAAGAACAATAAGAAATGAAAAAGAGTAGGTTTTATTGGTAAGGGTTAAGTGCTCAAGAGCTCTTAATCTGTTAAAGAGAGGGTTTTGAAGTGACTAAATTTGTGATTCCTAATGCAAAGAGTAATCAAAAGAATCTTTTAATTACAGCGATTAGAAGTATTTTAAACACAATTTAGTATTCTGAAAAAAAGAAAAAAATGAAAGAGAGTACAAAAAAAGTAAAAACTTAAAAATGTGTGTTTTTGTGCCCCAAGTGTTGAATGGGCTGGTGGCTATTTCCTTTTTATCAATTTTTTTCGATCACCACCATAATTTGTTTTAACAAGGAGTTCTAAATATTTGAACAAATATAGATCAAATGAAATAGGTTACTTTATTAAGTTTTAATTTAAGACATTTATAGATTGGTTGAATCTATAAAGTACCGAGTTTTTAAGAATACGATTTGGTTTTCGAAATTTTCTTTTTTTATTATTTATTTTTTTATTTTTTTATTTTAATTTTAAATATATTTTTATACCACTTTATTTTTCTTAAAATTATTCTTCTCTTTATTTCTTTTTCTTCTTCCACATATAAAGCAAATAGGATTTTAATCATTTGAACAAAAAAATGAAAAGAATCACAGTAATCTCAGAAATCACAGAAATCACAGAAATCACAGAAATCACAGAAAACTAAAAACTCATTACTTTAATTTCCTTAGAATTCAAAAGTGGGTAAATCAATTTAATAACAACATTTCAAAGAACCAAAAAAATATTTATCAATAAATATACATTACCATTCGAATAAATATGATATTTACCTGAAACAATAAACTCATTCTTACTTACTTTCTTTTCTTCTTCTATTTTTTTCCATACAAAAAAATAAATATAAACTAAGAAGACTTTCATTTTTTAATTTTTTAATCTTCTCAAATAATTTAATATCAGAATTTCATTTTATTATTGTATTTAAAAGTTTACAACATACTTATAATAATTATAAAACTTTATAATAACATGATATATAAATTTTATTTTTTTGCCTTTAAAACAATTTTAAAACATGTTCTTCAAATGTTTTTTTTTTTGATTAAGTAAATTTAAAACATATCTTGTAACACGTTTTATGATATATAACATGGATAAGGCATGTTACAAATCTTTAAAACGCGTTTTAAAACAATAAAAAAATGTTTTAAAATGTGAGTATTTTTAAAAACATGTTTTAAAAGGTGTTATAGTTATTATATATGATTTGTATTTCAAATTTTAAAACACATTCATCCTTTAAAACATGTATATATCACACATATAACATGTTATAAAAAAAGTTTTTTATTAGGGTTAATTAGATGTTGTATTGAAACAAGAAGAAAAAAAAAAAGCACAAGTTCAATTTTGAAACACGAGTTTTTTCTCCGCTTTCGACGGGTATTTTTGGATAATCTCACCAAAGGCTTTAACGTTTAGATCACAAAAATTTTTCAAAGCAAAAAGTTGATAGTAAGGATGATCATGGATTCCAAATTTCTTTTTCTTTTCTTTCTTTTTCTTTTCGTTAACTTTTATCTTGGTTTTCAAAAGTAAAATTTTGAAGAGGGAAAAATTAATTCAAGTCTTTGGAATTAACACTTTTTGGAAACAATTTTTTAGTACAATAAAAAACTTAACAATTGAGAGTAATTTGAGTTGAATAAAGAAGAAAAACAATAAAAAGAAAAAGTGTAAAAAAGAGAGTTATTTACAGAGGAGATAAAATGTGGTCGGAAATAATGAGTTCCAATTGGGATCGGTGTTTCAATTCCTTTTTGTAATTCTTTCACACTTTTTGTCCACTGGATTGCAGCTTGTTCAAATTGTGTGAAAGTCTCAAAGTCTTTAATTCTTGGGAATTTTAACTGTTGTGTTTTTTTTAATTTTTCATTGCAAACATGACTGTTGATCAGATGATAATTTTTGTCGAACAATTCTCCGCCTTGGTTCATATAAACGATATCTGTTTTTTGTGGGTTACTAGCCTTGGATTTTATTATTGTCAGGTCATTTATATTGGGAATGGAATAAGTCCGACCATCTTGGGAAAATTGGAATAAAAAGCACAAAAGTTTGTTAAAAAAAAAAAGTAAAAAAAGTAGGGATATTAACAGAGTCGGGAAATGAAACAGAGAAAAGTGTGAAGAAAAACAGAAAAAGTTGTTGGAAAATACCAAAAAGTTGTGATTCCATTCTGGAAATGAATCTTGAATACAGGAAAAGTATAAAAAAAGAAAAAATAAATCCAAAATGTTTTTGTTACTTGTACAAAAATCAGAGTGGTTTCTGAACTGTTTATAGAATTAGTTGAAACACTAACATGATTGTGAAGATACAATTTAACAAAGTTTCTCATTTTTCAGTCAGAAACCCAATTGAATCGATTATTTTAAGAGGGCAAGTATACTCGTTACAAATATGAATAAAGCAGATTATAAACAATTGATTCATAATAGCCATTTCTTTCACAAAAAAGTATGTGTATTTTAATAAAAAGTGAAGTGCTAGAAATGCAAGTATAATAAATTTTACATTCCAATTAAAAAAGTAAATCTTCAGAATTAAAAAATCTTTTTCAATAAAAAAGTATTTTGAAAATAATTAAAAAAACTTTATTACGATTTATTATTGTTAAGAATTGAGTAATTAAGGTGAAAAATAATTTTCTAAAACATTTTAAAAAAATTTATTGAAATATTATCAAGGCGTAACAACTAATCAAAAAACCAATCAGTAAGTGAAGTTTGATCGATCTCCAAAAATCAACAATCAAAAACCAGAATATTTTTAGAAAAAAGCCCCCAAGAACAACACTCAATGTCTAATTTGAAGGGTTTGGATATATAATTTTGAAAACACCTCTGTGTTTGTTATGAAGTGTCAATCTTTGGCTCTTTTTGAGATCTTGAACATTTTAGATATTTTTGTTTCTTTTTTCAAATGAGTTATTTTAATCAAAAGAATTTTACAAAATCCTGACTCTGTGAAATTAGAGGGTTTTGAAATTGACCAAAAATTAGATTAAATCAAATAAAATTGATTGTATACTTAAGAAGACTTTTTTTTCTAATTTGAAGAATTTAAACTTTTTGAAAATTAAAATAAGAAACAAGTAATTCTTTTTATAAAAGTTTGATATTTTGAAATATTAAAAGAATTCTTTTAATATGACTTTTTTATTTGATTTTTTGGAATTGTGATTTATTTTTAACTTTTTTTTTTTGTTATTTAATTTTTTGCCAATGGAATTTATGATTGTATTAAATTCTTTTTTGATAGAATTTTGAAATTGAAATCTACGAAACTTTTATAATGGTTTGAAAATTTTCCCAATGAGGTATCCTTTGAATTTTTTTTTTTTATTTATTTGAATTGTGTGTAATGCTGATCCTGTGAAATTATTTTTTTTTTATTTGAATTTTTTCAATCAAAAATATGTAAATTTCATAATACTCTTTTAGGTTTCAAGTCACTTCCTGATTTGGATCCAGATCCAATGTAAATGACTAGAGCCTTAATCAAATGATTTGATTCAAGAAAATTACTCTCTATTTACCTGAAATACTGAATTTATTTAGAGTTTTTTCTCATATCTATTATTTCATAAAGATTATAACTCTTATGATAGATTTTCTTTATAAAAAAATGAATAACTATATATTGAGTATAAAAAACAAATGAAATAAAATAAAGAAATTAAAGATGGTAATAAAATAATAATAAAACATGGTAAAACTTAAAAGTACTGTTTTGTACACTGAGTGTTGTTGAGTTATGTTTTTATTGAAATGAATGTTGATAATGTAGAAAATTACAAAATTACCGAATATATTTAATTAAGTTTATATACTATCTAACTTAACATAATCATTACCAGTACAATAATTTAGTATTCTCGTAACCAGTAAAATGTAACCTAATATAAGAAGAAGTTCAATTATCATCCACATTTTTCTTTCTTAAGATTTATCTAATTAGTTTTAACCATACCATTAATTATTTTTCTTCTTCTTTGCTGATTAAAAAAAAAAAAAAATTCTTTATCTAGAGAATAAGAAAAGAAAACTAAAAAAAAAATAAATAGAAAAATAATTAAAAAAATATTTATTTTTTAATCTTGTGTAGAAAATTTTATGTAATTACTTCTTTTAGGCCCATTTTTGTTATAAATTCTCGATTTGGAATTTTTATTTGTCAAACTTTGTCAAAAAAATTACTTTTTATTTCGAAAGAATTTTAAAAATCCTAAAATAAATATGAATTTTTATTTTTATTTAATACATTTAATTTAGATCTTGTTATGGAAAATAGGGTATTTTTTCAATTATTTTTCAGAAATAAAGATTTATTTTAATAATTTGTTTGATTTCGAAACTATATTTTGAAGCAAATTGTAAAAAAAAATAAAATGATTGTAAATTTTAAATTCTTTTTTTTTTTTAAACTAGATTTACTTTTTCTTTGAGTAAATATTGATTATATTTTTTTTTATTTCAATTATTAAACATTTTTTTGTTTTTTTGAAATATTATTCGATATTTATAAGTATTATGATATCAATATTTTAAAGAAAAGAATTTTGAAAATATATTAATTATAAAGAATTTAATTTAAATAAAAAAAATAAAATAAAAATTATAAATTTATCTATACCATTAAAGAAAAGGAAAGTTCTTCTTTATTCTAACTTGAAAAATAAATAAAAAATATTTAAAAATTTAATTTTTACTTGAAAATAATATTTATTCTCTAATATCGTAACATTTTAAGTTTTAAAATGGATAAGAAAAGTCATGAATAACAGGTTTTTATCCTGGTTAATTAACTTTACACTCTAAATTTATCAATAGCTTATATCTATATTTATATATTAACTTTATTACAATCAAAGTTTTCCTAGATTTTTTTCAAATAACAAATGTTGTTTATAAATTACTTTTGAAGATTAAACAGTAAAATTAATAGAATAATAAACATTAAAGAATAGTTGATACACATACTCAAATAAAACTAGTAAATCAATAGATTTACTAAAAAATCGAAAAAATCATATTCTTAGAACCTTATTGAGAGAAACAACAATGTTTCTTTTGATCTCCTCTTGAATATTCCTAATAAAATTAGTATAGTAATCCATATCATTTCTGCGAAATTATTTTTACTTTTCCAATAACATTAGAATAACAACTTTTTACGAAGTGACTATCAATCTTGTAATAATATAAAAAAAAATTCAACTGAATTACCATCAGTTCCACTTTAAGGTACAAACTTTATACGAAATTTAAGGCACTTAAAAATCTCAAATTATAGTACATTTTTTGGAATTATTTTTTTACACAATTTATTTTATTAGAATTTGAATTTTGTGCCTTAAATTTCGTTGAAAGTTTGTGTATTAATAAGGAAACTGACTGTAGAGTTTAAAAAAGATCGAAAAAAAATCGAAAAAAATTTGAAAAAATGTGAAAAATTGGTTTCAATTTTGGAATTTCCAAAATTGATTTTTTAATTCTAATATCTATTCAAACATTTTAAACATGTGTAATTCACTCATTACAACTGGGTGCAATTTTCTGGAGAATTATTTATATATATATATATTCAGATCCTTTTTTAAAGACGCTTGCTTTGATCTATTTTAAAGGAACAAAAAAACTCGAAATTAAGGTTTAAAATTTCTTATTAGAGGAAAATAATTTTAGAAAAAAAACTCCAAACTAAGGAACAAGATTCTCATTCGAGCAAAATAAATTGTGTAAAAAAATAATTCAAAAAAATGTGCTTTAATTCTAGAATTTTTGTGCAATAACTTAATCATTGAAAGTTGTGACTTTAAAGTGGAACTTATATATTACATTATAAAAATAAAAGATATTAAAATTTCTGATCATAATTTATTTAATGTTTTTAAATAATGAAAAAGTAATTATTATTTTTTTTATATACAAGTATTTGTTTTCCTATATGAGGATTAATCTGGGTAAATTGTACAATAGAATTTAAATTGTATAAATGTATTTTATATTTTAAAAAATTGTTTGTATTCTTACTATGTTGCCTTTTTTTTCTTGAAATTTTTCGATCATCTTTTTTCACCAAAAAAAGGTACTTTATTTTTTTTTCTTTTTTCTGAAATATATTTATAAAAATATTTCGGAATATCATAAATATTGACTCGATTTTTAATACTATTTCATTTAATTTGGTATTTTTAATATTCAAATAGAACAATTAACAAAGTTTATTTTAAATGTAATGTAAAAAAATTGTTAACTTTTTTGGAAATTACTTGTTATATATATATATATATATATATATATTCAATTTAACTCTAAAGATACAAATTTTGAATGTAAATTAAGACAAACCAATTCCAAATTAACTCAAAAATGTTGATTCTAGTAAAATAATTTATGAATAAAAAAATTCTAAAAAATATCAATAATTTCGGTTTTTTTTTCTGTCTTGACTTATGTTCAAAGTTTGTGTCTTCAAAGTAGAAATGAAATTACTAACAAAAAAATGGTATTAATACCAAAAATTAAACAAAAAAAGGTTCTGAACGATTCTGTTTTTTAAAATAACATAATGACTATTGAATTTAAAAAAAATATTAAAAAATAACCTTTCGATACTTTTTTTGTAATAGTTTAAAGACAAAAGGAAGATGGGGTCTTGATGATATAACAATGTTCTTTTATAAATTCTGTATCTTTCTAGTTTGAGAAATTAAAGGTAAATTAACTTGAAGTATAATAAAATTTATCATTACAGTCAGTTTCACTTTTAAGACACAAACTTTCAACGAAATTTAAGGCACAAAAAAATCTCAAATTAAGGCACAAAATTTGTAATTTTTTTTTTTTACATTTTATTTTACTAGAATCTGAATTTTGTGTCTTAATTTGATATTTTTTTTTTTGTGCCTTAAATTTTGTTGAAAGTTTGTGCCTTAAAAGTGAAACTGATTGTATAGGTTTTGATGATAATATATATTAACATAATAACATCTATAAATTTGAGATAATAATAAAAAATCATAATTAATATCATTTTAACTCAAAATTTGATAAAACCATAAAAACACAAAATCACAATAAAAAGAAAATTATTTTTCTATTCCATAACCTTATTTCAAAATCTCAAGGATTTTTACAAAACTTTGAGACTTTTACAACATGACCCCTTTAATAAATGTTTGATTGACGGATTTTAGGGAGAATTTCGTGTCTTTAATGATTTTATCAGTAATTTAGGGACTTTATTTTTAAGCCTAACAAAGTTATTCTATTATTTTAAATTTTTATTGTTTCTTCATTCTTTAATAATTCTTCGTATCATTGAACTATCCCAAAACTAAATCGATATTTAAAGGTATGTATTACTATAGATGTTGATGATTATGAGTTTTGGATTTTTTTTTTAATTATCTTTCTTTGACAATTTATTTTCTTTTGATTTTTTTATACTCTTATTTTGAAATTATTAAATATAAATTTTTATATCAATTACCAAAATAAATATTAACTATAATTGTTACAATCTATTTCAGTAGGGTTAAATACGGAAGTTTTAGATATTGTCTATAAATATCATTTAAAAATGATTATAAAATTATTTTCACTTTCTTGAACTTATAAACTAGAATAATATTTGGGAAATGAACTAAATATTTTATTCTTTAATGGGAAAATAAGAGTATTTGTGATTATTTTACTCGTTATTATGAAAATATAAAACACTTCATTTGGTATTGTGAAAGGTTTAAATTTATCAGAATCAAACGGAGAAAAAAAATTGTCAAAAATTCTAGATAAGAAATTATACAAAAAAGTTAATCCTAGAAAAAATACACAGAAACTCTTCAACATAACTAATCAAAATTATGAAATTTATTGGGCTTGTTGGGAATTATTTATCAAAGCTCTTATCGTTAGAAAACTTAAGGTAATAAAGAAAAAATAATAAAAATGTAGTGAAAACAAAAAATCTCAAAAATAGTAAAAAATATATAAATTCGGGCACCCATTTCCCCACTATCTGAGAGTTGTGGAATACCAATTATTAATCCCTGAATATGGAATTTTTATCTTAATCGATAATAATTCTTTCCGGTTTTTGATCCTCCTGTGTATTCAGGACACAGATAGTTTCTATTTGGTCATGAAAATGATAAATTTAATTTTTATCGATTTTTTAATTATTTTTCTTCTTCTCTTTTTTTTATTTGATGGTTTTTCTTTAATTACTCTTTACTCTAATTAAATAAAAGAAAATAATAGTATTTCAAAAATTACTATGATTTTAAAGAACTTTTTTAATTGAAAAAATTAATTTAAAAATTAAATTTTGGTTAAATAGAAAATTCAAAATGATTTCTACTTTGGCGAAATTACTGAGATTTATAAAAACGAATTATATCATATATCTAATAATTAAAATTATTGATTTTATTCTGAGGTTGTTATTGGTGATATTTTTAACAATAAAAAGCCTTTAATAAATATTTTGAAGAATTATTATACTGGTATTTTTATTCTTTTTATACTTATTGTATTTGGGAGAATATCATGATCAAATATAAAATTTTATCAAAATTGGTTCATCCTTAAAGAAATTTCATAAAATAATCAAGTTTGGATCAATGTGATTAATATTCACAAGATATTATCAAAACAAGTTTATATTGAATAAAAAGTTCATCAAGTAAAGAATTATTCACTTGTTGTTTCCTTGACTTAATTTTTTTAAATAAAGATTTTGTTTTATTTCCCAAATATATGAAATTATTTACTCAAATTGTTATTATTGTAAAATATCAAATCTGAAATTTTCGGAAAAATTAAAATCTATTTTTCAAAAAAAAAAAAAAAAAAACAATTAAATAAAAATGGATTCAATTTTAGTGAAAAGAAAGGGAAAAAAATGAATTTAACCGTTATTTTAAAATCGAGTTTTTATATTTAATGAAAAAAAAAAAACCTCAGGAATCTTAATATTTCGGAAAATCAAAAATAAATAAAAAAAAGAATCTAACAAAAAAAATAAATAATAATCAAAAGGATAAAACTGAATATTGTAAATATTTATCAAATAATTTCTGTCTTCATGAAATTATGGTTGATCATCATTTTCAGATTCTACTGGCATTTTAAAATTGAATTCCAATGGTGTTTGTTTTTTATTACCACAGACATCAATGGCATAAACAGAGATTGTTGAAGTGCGCCCAATATTATAGGCAACGTATCCTGTGAACCTGCCTGTGTCTTTATCTAAATCTAACCAGTGTTGGCGTATGTTGGTGTGAAATCCATATGTCAATTTGCCACCTTCTGGATCGACGAATGTATCTTCAGGGATAAAGAAGTCGATGGTATTGCCTTTAATTAGTGTTTTTGGTTCCAATTCGTTCTTTACTCTTGGTGCTAAATTATTTACTTTGAGAGCAAATTCCGCTCTGGTTTTACTAAGACATTCATCTTGAGCAACCACCGCAATATTCAATTGCCCGTCACATTGATGAGGTGGTATCTTACCTGTGAAGCTACGCGTCTGTGGGTCGAAGTCGATCCAATCTGGCAATGGTTGCAAGTCATCAGTTGTTTGGATACTAAGTTTGTTTGTAAATGGGAATGGTGTATGTTCAAAGGCTTGATATGTTAATTCTGTGTTCTCAGGGTCCATAAAGCTATTTTCATCAAAAATGTAATTCCATCTTCTTCTGCCTCTAATTCTTTGTGTTTTGAGTGGAACATAGACCACTGGTAGATTGTCTTGGACAATGAGTTGGAATTGATTGAATGCAGTGTTTTCACATTTGTCCATTGCCATGATGACTATTTGATAAACCTCCTCACAAACTGTTTCTTGATAGTTGCCAGAGAAGGAAAGATCTCGCTCAGAAAATTGGATCCATGATGGTAAATCTTCCAGTAAATTTTGATCAATTGTTTCATCGTTGGCGTTGCCATTATAGAGATATGCATCATAATTATATTTGCATGAGACTGGTTTGGTAAATAATTGTTTCTTTTCAAAGTAGAATACGAAATCCTTGTGTTGATGAATGGTTTGCGTTGGGAGTGGGTAGTCTGGGTTTGGTTGAATGTCTGGTCTTGTTATTTGCAGTATGAAATTAACAGATACTCTTTTGTGGCATTTATCCGTTGCGAAAACATAAACATTTAATTCTTGGCTGCACTCTGTTTTTGGGACTTCTCCATAAAATGTAAATGTGTCTTTATCAAAAAGAAGCCAATATGGTTTGGCTTCAAACTTTCCTTCATCATTTTTAACCTTGGAATAAATTTTTATTCGATTCAAGTATTCATCTGAGAAGATGTTCTCTCCAAGAGAAAATTCAAATTCTTGTGCAACAATAGCCTCATAGGTTGTAGATTGGTAATTGGTCGTTGGTCGTTCGTTTACAATTTCTAATTCGAAATTATCAGATGCGCCGTTATCTGGACAATCATCATTGGCGTTTACTCTGATATTTAATGTTTCGGAGCATTGTTTGTATTTGGGAGTACCGGTAAATGTGCCTGTTGAAGCGTCTATTTTTAACCATGTTGGCAAACTCGCTATTTGGTCGCCGTCTAAAATAACATCAGCAGAATATGTAAGGGAATCATCCTGTGAGTCTATAAATGCGTCGGTTTCAAGTTCATATACGAACTGCTGATTAGAGTAGGCTGTTTGTGCTGTAAGTAAATCATTGGAAGTCACTGCTGGATTGGAAACAGAAACCACCAAAATGTCGGATTTCGATCCCTGAGAGTTGCTTGCTGTCAATTCAATTTGCCATTCGGATTCACAACCTGCGGGAGTTGTTCCTGAAAACATTTTTGATTCACTTTCAAATGACCACCAAACTTCACTTTCTTCAGCTATATATGGCGACGCAGAAGACTTTAAATTTGATTCTGAATAAGGTGATGCAGAGTACTCTAAATCGGTTCCAGAAAAGGTTTCATCTGGTACTTCAAATTTCCATTCTGTGGTGGTATCCAACTCTATTGTTCCAATTGCATTTTCAAGGGCTGGTGGGGTTGTAGTATCGATTACATTTATTTTAAAAGGATAACTTAATGACTGATGATCAGCACAAGTATCAGTTACTGTAACAATTATATCTTGAAACTGATTTGCTTCTGTTGGTGCTGTACCATAAAATTGGTTTTGTGATTTATTAAACAATACCCATCCGGTTAAAACTTCCCCATTTGAATCGAATGCTTCGACTGTGATATCCTCCGTTTCGGGATTACTATACAAGCTTGATGGGAAATCAAATTCAAATGATGAACCCGTTTCAACAGATTGTGTATCAAAATCTTTTATTTTTGTTAGTGGGCCATTTATGAATTCAAGTGTCCAAGTTGAGGTTTGGGTTGTATCTTTACATTTGTCTTCAAGAACTAAATCAATTGAATATGTTTCAGAACATCCAGTAGAAGGTGGTGTTATGTCCCATTCAATTACAAGTGGATCATTTGTAAAAGTAAAGCTGACTCCAGTAGGTAATGATGTTTTATCTGTTTCAGTTGAAGTAAAAGAATAAACATCTGAATCATCAACTATATTGGAAAATACATTTGATCCTGAAATTGTTTTTGTTTCTGTATCACCAATAGAAAATGTTTGTTTGGTGATTGGTGTTGTTTCTGTGGGTTCAGGTTTGTTCACAATCACATTGAAAACATAATCTTGATTGTTATCTTCACATGAGTCTTGGACAGTTACTTTAAGATCAAAATTATCAGAGCATCCAGTTGGTGTTCCTGAAAAGGAAGGATCAGTTTCTGAAACATCCATCCAATCAGGATAATTGTCTCTATCAACAATTAATATAGAATAAGTCAGGTCAGTTTCATCATCAGTCCAATATCCATTCAAGGGGTAGTCCCATGCAGTTCCAACAGTTAGGGTTTGTGTTTCAACAGATTTTTCATCCACATAAGTTGGTGCTGGATTATTTCCATATTCAAGTGTCCAAGTTGAGGTTTGGGTTGTATCTTTACATTTGTCTTCAAGAACCAAATCAATTGAATATTTTTCAGAACATTGATCGGAAGTAGAAGGTGGTGTTATATCCCATTCAATTACAAGTGGATCATTTGTAAAAGTAAAGCTGACTCCAGTAGGTAATGATGTTTTATCTGTTTCAGTTGAAGTAAAAGAATAAACATCTGAATCATCAACTATATTGGAAAATACATTTGATCCTGAAATTGTTTTTGTTTCTGTATCACCAATAGAAAATGTTTGTTTGGTGATTGGTGTTGTTTCTGTGGGTTCAGGTTTGTTCACAATCACATTGAAAACATAATCTTGATTATTATCTTCACATGAATCTTGGACAGTTACTTTTAGATCAAAATTATCAGAACATCCAGTTGGTGTTCCTGAAAAGGAAGGATCAGTCTCTGAAACATCCATCCAATCAGGATAATTGGCTCTTTCAACAATTGAGGTTGAATAAGTCAGGTCATTTTCATCATCAGTCCAGTATCCATTCAAGGGATAGTCCCATGCAGTTCCAACAGTTAGGGTTTGTGTTTCAACAGATTTTCCATCCACATAAGTTGGTGCTGGATTGTTCTCGAATACAAGTGTCCAAGTTGAGGTTTGGGTTGTATCTTTACATTTGTCTTCAAGAACCAAATCAATTGAATATGTTTCAGAACATTGATCGGAAGTAGAAGGTGGTGTTATATCCCATTCAATTACAAGTGGATCATTTGTAAAAGTAAAGCTGACTCCAGTAGGTAATGATGTTTTGCCTGCTTCAGTTGAAGTAAAAGAGTAAATATCCGAATCATCAACTATATTGGAAAATACATTTGATCCTGAAATTGTTGTTGTTTCTGTATCACCAATTTGAAGTATTTGTTGGGTGATTGGTGTTGTTTCTGTGGGTTCAGGTTTGTTAACAATAACATTGAAAACATAATCTTGATTATTATCTTCACATGAATCTTGGACAGTTACTTTTAGATCAAAATTATCAGAGCATCCAGTTGGTGTTCCTGAAAAGGAAGGATCAGTTTCTGAAACATCCATCCAATCAGGATAATTGTCTCTATCAACAATTGATGTTGAATAAGTCAGGTCATTTTCATCATCAGTCCAATATCCATTCAAGGGATAGTCCCATGCAGTTCCAACAGTTAGGGTTTGTGTTTCAACAGATTTTCCATCCACATAAGTTGGTGCTGGATTGTTCTCGAATACAAGTGTCCAAGTTGATGTTTGGGTTGTATCTTTACATTTGTCTTCAAGAACCAAATCAATTGAATATGTTACTGAACATTGATCGGAAGTAGAAGGTGGTGTTATATCCCATTCAATTACAAGTGGATCATTTGTAAAAGTAAAGCTGACTCCAGTAGGTAATGATGTTTTATCTGTTTCAGTTGAAGTAAAAGAATAAATTTCCGAATCATCAACTATATTGGAAAATACATTTGATCCTGAAATTGTTGTTGTTTCTGTATCACCAATTTTAACTGTTTGTTTGGTGATTGGTGTTGTTTCTGTGGGTTCAGGTTTGTTCACAATCACATTGAAAACATAATCTTGATTATTATCTTCACATGAGTCTTGGACAGTTACTTTAAGATCAAAATTATCAGAACATCCAGTTGGTGTTCCTGAAAAGGAAGGATCAGTCTCTGAAACATCCATCCAATCAGGATAATTGTCTCTATCAACAATTGAGGTTGAATAAGTCAGATCATTTTCATCATCAGTCCAGTATCCATTCAAGGGATAGTCCCATGCAGTTCCAACAGTTAGGGTTTGTGTTTCAACAGATTTTCCATCCACATAAGTTGGTGCTGGATTGTTCTCGAATACAAGTGTCCAAGTTGAGGTTTGGGTTGTATCTTTACATTTGTCTTCAAGAACCAAATCAATTGAATGTGTTTCAGAACATTGATCGGAAGTAGAAGGTGGTGTTATATCCCATTCAATTACAAGTGGATCATTTGTAAAAGTAAAGCTGATTCCAGCAGGTAATGATGTTTTATCTGTTTCAGTTGAAGTAAAAGAATAAACATCTGAATCATCAACTATATTGGAAAATACATTTGATCCTGAAATTGTTTTTGTTTCTGTATCACCAATAGAAAATGTTTGTTTGGTGATTGGTGTTGTTTCTTTGGGTTCAGGTTTGTTTACAATCACATTGAAAACATAATCTTGATTGTTATCTTGACATGAATCTTGGACAGTTACTTTAAGATCAAAATTATCAGAGCATCCAGTTGGTGTTCCTGAAAAGTAAGGATCAGTCTCTGAAACATCCATCCAATCAGGATAATTGTCTCTATCAACAATTGATGTTGAATAAGTCAGATCATTTTCATCATCAGTCCAATATCCATTCAAGGGATAGTCCCATGCAGTTCCAACAGTTAGGGTTTGTGTTTCAACAGATTTTCCATCGGCATAAGTTGGTGCTGGATTTTCGTATTCAAGTGTCCAAGTTGAGGTTTGGGTTGTATCTTTACATTTGTCTTCAAGAACCAAATCAATTGAATATGTTGCTGAACATCCAGTAGTGGGTGCTGTTATATCCCATTCAATTACAAGTGGATCATTTGTAAAAGTAAAGCTAACTCCATCGGGTAATGATGTTTTGCCTGTTTCAGTTGAAGTAAAAGAATAAACATCTGAATCATCAACTATATTGGAAAATACATCTGATCCTGAAATTACTTTTGTTGTTTTTGTATCACCAATTGGTAATGTTTGTTGGGTGATTGGTGTTGTTTCTGTGGGTTCAGGTTTGTTAACAATAACACTGAAAACATAATCTTGATTATTATCTTCACATGAATCTTGGACAGTTACTTTTAGATCAAAATTATCAGAGCATCCAGTTGGTGTTCCTGAAAAGGAAGGATCAGTTTCTGAAACATCCATCCAATCAGGATAATTGGCTCTATCAACAATTGATGTTGAATAAGTCAGGTCATTTTCATCATCAGTCCAATATCCATTCAAGGGATAGTCCCATGCAGTTCCAACAGTTAACGTTTGTGTTTCAACAGATTTTCCATCGGCATAAGTTGGTGCTGGATTTTCGTATTCAAGTGTCCAAGTTGAGGTTTGGGTTGTATCTTTACATTTGTCTTCAAGAACCAAATCAATTGAATATGTTGCTGAACATCCAGTAGTGGGTGCTGTTATATCCCATTCAATTACAAGTGGATCATTTGTAAAAGTAAAGCTGACTCCAGTAGGTAATGATGTTTTATCTGTTTCAGTTGAAGTAAAAGAATAAACATCTGAATCATCAACTATATTGGAAAATACATTTGATCCTGAAATTGTTTTTGTTTCTGTATCACCAATAGAAAATGTTTGTTTGGTGATTGGTGTTGTTTCTGTGGGTTCAGGTTTGTTCACAATAACACTGAAAACATAATCTTGATTGTTATCTTCACATGAGTCTTGGACAGTTACTTTAAGATCAAAATTATCAGAGCATCCAGTTGGTGTTCCTGAAAAGTAAGGATCAGTCTCTGAAACATCCATCCAATCAGGATAATTGTCTCTTTCAACAATTGATGTTGAATAAGTCAGGTCATTTTCATCATCAGTCCAATATCCATTCAAGGGATAGTCCCATGCAGTTCCAACAGTTAAGGTTTGTGTTCCAACAGATTCTCCATCCACATAAGTTGGTGCTGGATTTTCTGTAAATTCAAGTGTCCAAGTTGAGGTTTGGGTTGTACCTCTACAAACATCTTCAAGAATCAAATCAATTGAATATGTTTGGGGACATCCTAATTTGTCAATGGTATATTCAATTACAAGTGGATCATTTGAAAACGTAAAGCTAATTCCATCAGGTAATGAATTTCCACCATTTAGTGTTGAGCTAAAAGCATGTACAGATGCGTCGTCTACTATAGGTGCAAAGACACTCAATGCACTGATTGTTGTTGTTTCTCCAAAGGTAACAGTTCGTGTTCCTATGGGGTTTGCTTCAATAGCTTCTTCCAAACATGGACTGCTTCTGTATGCTGCACAAATGTGTTTTAGATTTAACAAATTCATTCTATTGTCCCCGTCTACTGCATCTCCAGCGGCTACTTCTCCATCAGTTAAATCAGGACTGGAAAATAATCCGACCTGTGTATGAGTAACCCCATCATCATAGTATGATCCTAACGTATAACTCATAATTGAGCAATGATTCTCTTCGCTAGATGTAGTCCATCTCCACCCAGCAGAATAAGAAAAAAGACCTGGTCCTTCTTGAAAATTTTGTTCTTTATGGTGGCCACATCCCATATTGTGGCCAATCTCATGAATTGTGGTATAGCCAAAAGATGCTTGCTGTATCCTTGTGATCGAAAACGCCAGACTTTCGTCACCATCTGGGTTTTCAAGAAGCCATCCAATACCACCAGTTTGATCAGTGTATTCAAGTAAAACAACAAAATCTGCATAATATTGATCTCTAAGGTCGTGTACCTCTTGAAAAACCTCTTGACTAGGTGTTGTAAGATTTTTTATGTCAGTAACTGGATCTATCTCTTCGTACTCAACTAATGCTGAATGGACAAGATTTATGACGATACCTGTCTCACTCGTTGTGAGGGCTTCGTTAGACTTAGCGATCATTGAAGAAATGACTAGGTCCATAGATTCCTGGTCTCCAGCCCAACTAAAGGCAGCCGTAGTGTAAACTACCAATAGATCCAAGATTGCAGGATCATCGACACCAGCTTGAATTTTCTTCCCAGCGTCTGGGCTTTTTTGAAATATGCCATTTTTGGAATCTTTATTCGGTAGGTAACCAGGGTGGGTGCCTTCTAGTACGTCAGAAAGATTATGCTCAAAAAGAATGTGTTCGTTGATACCCTTATGGTGGCGCACACCAAAGTTTTTCCCTTCAGACGGGATGTCCACATTCATCCTAACTTGGCCATTTGCAACAGAAATGATTGCATGCCCGAATTTGGAAGCAGCCAAACCAGCGACGTACGTGGTGACTCCATTGACATCTGTATTTTTGCTCTTGACCTTCCCTTCATATCTGTAAGACGAACCGAGATCCAAAAATAGCTCTGAGCCAACTTCCAGGTTCCTTGATAACAGCTCTGGTGCAATCCCAACTACCACGCCTTCAGAAGTCGACAACAGAGTCTTGTCATCTTGTAGGCTATGATCTAGAACTGAGATTATTCTCGTACTTGAGACAAGTGCTATAAGGACAAGATAAATTAAAATCAAATTTTTCATTCACTATTTGAGAAATTGCTTAATTTTAAGCAAGAAAGAAAACAATTTTTAAAAATAATTTTGATTTTTGAATAAAATTTTTGAGATTTTTCAAAAAAAAAAAATAAATTTTTTTTATGGGAGAAGTAAGAAAATAGAAAGAACAATAAAAATTTCTAAAATGAATATAGTTTCGAATTTTTTGGTGAAATAATCAAAAAAAACATTTGTTTGGAATAATTTCAGGATTAAAAAAAATCAAAAAAACCACAATACTCACTTTTGGAGTGTGTTCTGTTTTTGTAGACTGTATATTGTCAAAAAATATTATTTTCTAATTGTTACTTTTGGAATAAAAATACAAAAATTTTTTTTTCAATTTTTTTTTGTCTACATTAATCTAAATTTTCAGAGTAAAATTTTATCAAGTTGTCAAATTATTTATCAATTAATTATACCCTACTTATAAAAGTAAAATTGTTTCTCTCAAAAATCAACAATTACAAACTAGAGTCTCTGTTTTTTGGTTCCCTCCCATGAAAATCAAAAAACCCTTCATAAAAAAAAAATCTTTAATATAATTTCTTTTAAGATATAAACAATTTAACCCTTAACAACCAAACAAAACCTAGACTATGGTCACAATGACTACTGATATTGAGCTGATATTATTAATATTACTGAATTTTTAGCCTTACAAAAGTAATATTAGAAATATTCAAATAATAAAAACTATAAATAACATTACCAATTAATGCCTTTTGACAAACATGATCTCAAAAACAGTTCTTTTAAAACAATAGATCCAAGAGAACCAATTTCACAATGTTTCTTGTTTATTTGAACAAATAATTTTCTTTCTACATTTTTTTAATCAATCTAAATTTGAAATCAAAAACAAATAAAAATGTTCTATAAAATTTTTGAACAATTTAATCCAGTTTATTTCAACTAAAAGTATTTAAGATTTGTAAATTTGTTGAATAACATTCGGAAAAAGTTCAGGGTTAAACTTGAAAAAAAAAAGCTTCTTTTAGGTTAATTGACAAATACCTTGAACAAAGAACTTTTTCTCAACAACAAACGTATCAAGAGTTGTGTTCGTAGGAGACCTTTTCTGTTTTGACTAATTTAGAAAATCCTTAATTACAAGGTAAGATCTGAAAGAAAAATTCTCTTGGCAAATGAAAGTAAACATTTGAAAAACAGACGAGAATCTAACATTGTCACAAATTATTTGCTGGGTTTGGAAATGAAAAAAAAATACCATTAAACAGTTTCAGATCAAAGTTTTCAAAAGTAAACACAAAACTGAATTGTTTTGTTTTTTCAAATGCTTTTTTCAAATTTTGGAAAGGTAAATTTTTTTCTCTTCAAGTCCCAAAATATTGTAGACTATTATTACATTTAAATAAATGATGGTAAATTTTTTCTTTGTTTTTCATTTTGCAAATTGATTTAAATGGTTACGATCAAACATTTGAAATGGTTTAAATATTAAGAAACTTAATCAAATTAGTTGGATCTTTTAAATATTATTTGTCAAGACTTTTGTAAATGTAGAGTAAAACAGATTATTAAAAATCAAAATTTTTACCAAAAATTGATTTTCCTTTTGCTGAACTTATCAGTAGAGTTCCGAATGAACACAAATGATTACCACAAACCCAATTAAAAAGGATACTTCTTGAAGATTTTATTCAATTTTAATTATTGTACTTCTGGATTACTTTTTAATATGCGTTTAAACAACTTTACATATGTTTCTACTCTTAAAAAGAGAATTCATGGAGCTCTTCTCCATTTTTGAGCCTTAAAATCTTTAAGCCAGGTTACTCATAATACAAAACAAAAAGATCAAAATTTTCATTTGACTTTCCAAAAAAATCGCCTTCGGTGAAATACAATAAATTATCAAATGTCCCCAATTTTCCAGAGGACTAATTTAAACTTTAAGAATATGGATAATTTGAAAGGTTGCCTGATTTTGCAAATCCTTTTTTTAAGAAAGTAATGCCAAATTTTGGTTTGTTTATTTTCAAGGCAAAAGATTGATAATTTTCTCCAATCAAACGATCATTCAACAACAAAAAAAAATATGATCTATTAAATTATATTTTAAACAGGCAAAACCTTTGAACTCAACCTTTAAAAATTCAACTAAAAGGATTCAGGGAATTGGGTTTTGAAAAATTGGTATTTATTGGTCTATTTTATTATTTGGATCAAAAATGTTTTATTGCTATTTGTTACAAAATAAATGGAACAAAATTTTCCTTGAGCTTTCCACCAAAAAAGATTTTCAAAATCTTGTAATTTTTCTAATGTGCCCTTCAGAAAACAATCTTATACTATTAATTTCCCTTTTAGAATTGGCTTTGATGATTTAATTTAATTCTTGTGATGTGATTTTTTGGCAAGCTGAAGGAAAATTTTGATCTGTTTATTTTAAAATTAACTGAAGAATCAAGCTGTTTGGAAAGATGTAAATGATTTGGTCTTCAAGTTCAAAATTAATTGTGGAGTAAATTGCCAAAATAACGTTTCAACACTTTTGAGGAATGTAATAAAGTAAAAGTTTTTAGTTGCAATTCAATTAAAAAGTGTAATTTAAAAGTCCTAGGTAAAGGAAACTTTGGGTTACACGAACTGTTTTAACACACCAACTATCAATTGAAAAGTTACCTTTGCAAATTTATCTCAAACAATTTTAGTTATCATTTTTCCAAAACACAAAATGTGTAAACGAATTTAGTTTATCCATAATCTTTTTTTTCCATTTCAGAAATATTTTTTTTTTGACAATTCTCAATTGAAAAAAAAAAAGACCCTTATCCAACAATAAAAATATTAACAAAGTAAATAAAAAGAAATCATAAATTACACATTTACAATTTCCAAATTAAAAATTATTGATCAATAAAAAGACCAACAAAAGAAATTTTTTTTGATTTTTGAGAAATAAAATGACATTTTGGTAAAAAAAGCTTTCACTAATTTTTCCGATCAACAAATAAAAACTGCTATAAGCGGTCAGAAATGATTTGTTTAGGAAAACAGTGGAAAACAACAGATTCGATTCGATCTTATTTTGATAAGTGTAAAGCTATAACCTTAAAGAAAGCCAATAATTGACACAGTTGTAAAGTGGACAATCTTCAACGCAAAAATATGGAATATAAAGTGGTGGAAATAACCCGTTCAGACAACCTTTAACCCATTACTAAAATTTAACTCATGTTTTTTTTTTCAGACTTGGGATTGGAAGACCAGAAAGATCACTTCTAGACTCTTGGTTCAGATCCAAATTGACTTTAGAGGTTAGATCTTTGATTAATTGAAATGGCTCAATTATACTAAATGCTTTTGTTTCAAAAATTTCATCAAATTTTACAATATTCATGAGATTAAATGATATTTTTATAAAAAATCAAAAAATGAAATTTTTCTCATTTTTTTGTCAAAAAATTACATTTTAATCTTACAAGATCTTTATAATTCTTTTTTAAAATTTATTTAAAGAACACTATTTCTTGTTTATATACTGTTTCCATCCCATTGATTCGTTTCTTTTATTTCTAGAGTCAGCCAATATTTTTTGCATGAGTTAAATTTTAGTAATGGGTTAAAATAAAAAACACGAGTTAGTTACACCACTGAACTTGTTGACTATTTTGAATTTTCTCTAAAAAGGTACAAAATCCACCACAGAAGTAATTTTAATTTAATAACATGATTTTAGCCTTCATAATCAATACTTTTCTCAAGAAATTTTCAACTGATGAAAGGCCAGTTAATATTTTATGGTTTTTGGTGATTACTTTTAATACTAACAACTTGTTTGTGGGATTTAGTCGAGAAATATTTTTCAAATTCAATAATAGAATTTTAAGGGAACAATAAACAAAAAAAAAATCTTCAAGAAAGTTTTAATAGCCAATTTAAAAAAAATTTGTCACACCTTGAAATTGAAAAAATTGAGCAAAAATACTGATTTCTAAAAAAGCAATCTTATTTTCATAGATATTTTCCAAAAATAATTATTGTTTTTAAAAGTTTGATCCATTTTTCTCCATTTTTTTAAAGTTCAAAATTCAACATAATTCTTAATTATTTTAAAAAATACAATTTTCTCAGAAAGAAGAATGAAATCTTATTTACTCTTCAGCTGTGTACCTAAAATTATACTAATTTGAAAGAGATCCATTAATTTACAATTTATCAAAATAATCTGTTTACAAAAGTCAGAAATATAGTGGTGTAAATAACACTTGTTGACACCTTTAACCCATTACAAAAATTTAACTCAATATTTTTTTTTCAGACTTGGGTATTTGAATACCAGGAAGATCACTTATAGATTCTTGGTTTAGATTCAAATTGACTTAAGGGGTTCGATCTTTGATTAATGTAAATGGTTTCAAAAATATTAAATGCTTTTGTTTGGAAATTTCGTCATATTTCCAAAATTTCAGAGATCAAAAGATTCTTATTTAGAAAAATTAATAAAAGTCAATCTAAGAATCAACAATAAAAATAACTGACATTCAATGAGTTTCTTGAATTAAAAAAAACCTTGACACTTCACAAAAATATTTCACAATAATAAAATATCTAAAATCTTTATTTAAAACTCAAAAATATTTAAGTTAACCACCACTCCCAACAATCCTAAAATTTAGGGCATTTACTAATTGCCCAAACAGATATTATTATGTAATAGAGAAAAAATCAAATAAATAATACCCGTTATGTTGAAAATATGAAAGTAAACAAATAATAGAAAATATTAATCATTTTTTATCGGTATTAACTTCTTATGAAAAAAATAGATTAATTTTTCTTAATAAATTAAAAGAGATAAATCTTAATGAATTGATTTTAAACTGTGATATTTTGAAAAAATATTTCCATTAATGAATAATCGTGAAATCTATGATTTTACACTTAAATTTCTGAAAGGTAATCTAAATCTAAGGGCAAATAGAGCGTAATTTACATTTCATCAATAATAATAAAAAAAAATAATTGTTTTTTGATTCAAAGAAGAGTTCAAATAATTTTTTTAAATTTATTGATTAAAAAGTATGAGAAAAAAAATAAAACAAATTAAAAATTCCCCCAAAATACTTTTTTAAAACCTGGAAAATTCAACTTATTATATAAAGAAACACCTTTTAATTTTATTATTCATAATCAATAATTAATAACCTAATTTTCATTTTTTCATTGTTTTATTAATAACACTATTATTAAATGCATAAATAGACTTTACCATTATTTCTCAATTTTTAGATATTTGGAAAAAAATTTACATTTTCAAATAAACAATTTTAATAATAAAAAATAAATGATAAAATCAAATAATTAATTTTAATACTAATATTTCTTGTTTAGACTCCGAATATTCGAAAAAGATTATTGTCTAATTTTTTAATAAAGAAAAAATGAAAATAAAAAAATTGAAAATAAAAAATTCCTAAAATAGTAAAAAAAAATCCAAATTCGGGTATATAGTACACCACTTTTCGGAGTTGTGGAATACCAATTTATTAATCACGGTTTGTTGAATATTATTATTAATGATCTTTCTATTGGGTTTTTACTCCTCCTGTTTCAGGACATGGATAATTTTTAATTCGTTCATGAAAATGATATAATATTTTTTTAC
The DNA here is from genome assembly GCA_027625915.1 of Anaeramoeba flamelloides. Lineage (NCBI taxonomy): Eukaryota > Anaeramoebidae > Anaeramoeba > Anaeramoeba flamelloides. The sequence continues at coordinate 3,153,768 of JANTQA010000060.1, read as the reverse complement.
TTTAATGTTTGAATTATTTTTCCTTTTCTCTTTTTTTATTGAGCAAATTTTCTTTGATTACTCCTTTCTCACAATAAATTAATAAATAAATAAATATTGTCTAATTTTTTAAATTTCTTTGAAATTTAATAAATATTTATTAATAAAAGGAAAAGGATTGATGGTTTTAGATCTTCAAGAATTAAATTTTGATTTATTTTTATTGTATTTATAAACAAAGATTAAATGTTCAATTTTATTATGTGTTCATATAGAATCTCTGAAACCACTAAAAGTCAGATTTCTTCAATATAATTTTTTTTTGTAAATTTTTCAATTTCTAATTTGATCTAAAAAATATACAAAAAAATGATTGATTCTTTTGACTGAAAATTTTAATTAAGAAAAACGAACTCTGTTTTAAAAATGATAACTCACCTCTCTAATGTTGATATTTAAAGTTGGATATAGGTGTTTAATTGTATCATTATGTAAATAATTACTCTATTATCTTTACGAAAAAAAAAAGAGAGACTCACTGGTAACTTAATTTGAAAAAGAGTCATTAAGAGATAAATATATTAATGGGTTAACTTCTACCATATAATATGTCGAAATTCACATTCTGATACTATTGAATTTAAAACGTGTTAGTTTTACTTTTCTCAAACTTCTCGAAAAATTCTTTAAAGAAATTATAACTATTTGTATATACTTATCAATAAAAAACGTTCTTTGTATTTGTAAAAACTCCAAGAATTTCAGAAACAAAACTATATTTCGTCACAAATTTAAATATTGATAAATCAATATTCAGTCTTTAAAGCTCCATAGAATCTTTCTTAATTTTTTTTTGAAATTCAGATTAGTTACTATACTATTCAATTGATTTTAAAAAATAAATAAACAATAGATTTTTTTCACAATTTTTTTTTTTGAAATTTTAGAAAATATGTTAATGTTACAATAAGCTTTAGAAATGGGAAAAAAAATAAAATGATTTTTTGAATTTTTTAATTTCAAAGATTAAATCAATAATTATCAACATGAAGACCCAAAAACTCATTTAGTTTTGTTTCCTTTTTCTAAAAATAATTTTCATATCAATATATAAAATATTTCAGAAATAATTTGTCAAAAAAATACATTGTTTTATTAATTTAGTGTTCAAAAAAAAACGAATTTTTTAGTGATCAACCTACATTTCATTATAAATTTAAGAAATATATTTGGCAACTTTGGAGTCTTTATATTGATAATTCAAACTTTAAATTTTCTAGTGAAATGGATATTTTTTTCTGAAATTGTTAGGTTTTTAACTAATACACCAATCATTTTTAATTGATAAGATCAATAAATATTATTACTTTACTAATCGATTTTTAGAGACATTTGAACAATTTAGCAATAAGGCGATTACATTGACTAACAACATACTTTAATCTTACGCTTATCCTTTGTAGGCACTAATCCATTATGAAACAAAATTTGGAATTTTTTAACCAGTATTTGAGTAAAAAACATATCAAAAATTGTAACTCACCAGAAAATAAAAAATTGAAAAAAAAAGATCCACTAGTATTCAATAACAACTAATAATTAAATTTGATTTTTTGTTCAGTTTTTAATCATTCTAAATATATAAAAACAGGATATTTTCAAAATTAAAAAAAAAAAAAAAACCAAAAACTAAAAAAAAATGAATCACAATTTTAGAAAAGAACATTACTGATTTTTTATTCTTGAACTTTCACTGAAAAAAAAATTGACAAAAAGATTTTTTATGAACAATTAAATTCATTTTCAAAGACATTACATAGTCTCAATTTTCTCTAAATGATTATTTGTTTTTTCGAAGATTTTTTTATTTTTGATACTTTGATTCTTGTTAGAAGAAAGTCTAGAAAAGAATATTTTTTTAAAAATCATTTTAAACAATAAGATCATTGAGAATTGGTAGCATTTTATAAAAAGAATATATTTATTAGTACAAAATAATCTTTGAAATCTTTTTATTCATCAAATGTTTATTCTTAAAAATTTACATTAATTTTTCAAAAAATTATTATTTATTTTTTCCAATTTTTTTTTATTTTAATTAGATTTTTAAAAAAAATTTGGTCGTTTTATTGTATTAGAATGATTTAAAAGTCAATTATTAATCAAATTTAATTATTAGTTATACTTGGATACCAAATAAAGTTTTTTCCATTTATTATATGCTGATATTTAAATAGGATAAAATTATCATTGATTTTTTTATTTTCAATCCTGAAATATCCCTTTCATTTGAAACTCTTGGTTCTAATTGAAGTACACCAATATAAAAAATCGAATGGGAATTAAATAAAAAATTCGAATTAAATATCCGAAGCATATGAATACATAAGAATTAAAAACCATTTAAAACTTCTATACCCATGAAAATAATCAAGAAACTCTATAAAAATATAACAAAAAATTAATGTGACCAATTTTAAAATTTAATAAAATACACAAAATTTTTTATGTGAAACCAAAAAATCGTTTATAATGAATAAATTATTTAATCAAGTATTTTAGTCATGTTGAGGTACAATACACCCCGAAAATTTCCCTAAATCACAGTGTGTTTTAATCAAACTTCTCAAAACTAAGATTTTTTTGATGTTTAGGCAAAAATATTTTTTTTGGCACATTTTTATAACTTAATTCATAATTTTATCTCAAATAATAATTTTTTTTTTTAAAAAACTATTTTTTTATTTTTATTTTATGATTTAACGGAGGAGTTATTAATTCCTCTTATTTGCCGTTAGGTTTTCCATAATTTAAAAGAATTGAACCAAATCAAAGATTTTTCTCCATTCTTTTAAATTCTGGAAAACCACAATTAGCTTTTTTTTAATTTTAGAAATAAAATGAAAATTTTTTAAAATTTTCTTTTTATTTCTAAAATTAAAAAAATGCTAGGCACTTGAAGACACTTGACGACCCTCCCAGAATTCGTAAATTGTGATTTAGGAATTTTGTTAAAGACTCAAAAATAAAATCATTACCTACTAAGGCTAATAAATATGATGAACCTCTTTTTCTAATAATATCAAAAATAGTAATAATAATATTATTTGTTATTATATGAGTAATGTTCAAAAACTATTTTTTTATAATAGACAACTATACAATTTTTAATTATAAATTTTTTTTTTTTCAAAGATAATTTTTTAGATATTAATTATCTTATAATCTATTTATAACAATTCAAATATAAAATTATTCATTTTAACTCTTCAAGAATAATATGACCAAAAAGTAAAGAAAAAAAATAATTTTAAAACTTTCTCAATAATTTATTTGATACAATTCTTTACTAGATTACTTTTTAACAATAAAAAAAAATTGAATAAAACCTATTTATAAAAAAAACCAAAAAATAAAAATTATATGATTTTTTAATAGGCACAAATCACTTTTCCCGAAAATAATTACCAATTCAGTTTATATCGTTGAATAAGTTGAAGGCTTTACATTTTCAAATATTTTTTCCTTCTTTTCAGAACAAAAACCCAATACAAAAATTAAATTTATTTTTAGAATCAATATTGACTTCAAAACATAACAGTACAACACAATTTGAGCAGACTCATTTTTACAAATTTGAATTTTAATTGTAAACATCAATAAAAATGATTTTTTTGGATTTTTTGATTTTATAATTTTTCCATTTCTTGAAATTGGCTTTAAGACTTTAAAAATGGGTATTAATACAGTTTTTTGAATTTCAGTTTGAGAAATTTCCATGATCAGTATAAGCAAAAAAAAAGAATTAATAATATTACCTTTTGTTACCATTTTATAATTAAAACATATTTGACACTTTTAATCGAGAAAGTTCAATCAAAATTATAAATAATACAAAAATTAATTCAATTTTCTTTGATAAAATATTTGAAAATACACATTGTTTTATTTACCAATTAGTTTTTTTATCCAAGAATAAAAAAAAAAAAAAAATTATTAAATATAATTCACTGAATAAGTTTTACTCTTTGTTAAATGATACTAATTTAATTAAATACATTATTTTTTTATTTTTTTTTTTTTTTTTTTTTTTTTACTTTTTTTTTATTTGCAGCAAAATCATACTTTTAATTTGAAACAATTACAAAATATGAAAACAAATAAAATTAGGAAACTATTTATAAAAAACTTGCCGAGACAATATTCTATTGATAAACTAGTTCAACTTATAAAAAAGAAAACCCATTGTTCACCAAACTTGGAAATTTTACAAAATAAAAAAAACCCGAACAATGGACTCGCTATTCTTACACCATTATCAAAAGCCAATGAAATAAGAATGAAACAACAGCTTTCAAACAAATTTTCTTTTTGTAAAAGAACAATCACAGTAACAGAATATGAACCTCGAGAAAAAAATAAAAACAAAAACAAGAAAAAAAAAGAAAAAAAAAATTCTTATTTAGCAAATAATGAATTAAAAGAAAAAGAAAAAGAAGAGCAAAAAAATAATTCTCAGTGTATGCGTCGACAAAACAACTCCCATCAACACAATCACTCAAGAAACAAAAATAAAACTTTTTTAAAAAAAAGAAAAAAAAATAATAAAAGTGAAAGAAAAAATTACTCATCGAAAGGCAATGACACGAACACACATACCACCAAAAAAAGGTCTTAGAAATCAAAATCGTGATTCCACAACAAATAAAAAAAATGATAAAAAAAGATCACAAAAGAGATCTTTCATCAAAAAAAAAATTTTTTTCACATAACAAGGAAATCGCAAAAAAATACGGTCTTTATGTGTAATCTACCATATCGTGCTAAATTAACTGAAATTAAAAATTTGCTGAAGAAAATCTCTCAATTCAAAGATATAGAATTATATTATGATAGATATAAGCGTTTCAAAGGGAGTGCTAAAATTACCCTTACTAATAAGAATGCATATTTAAACTTACTAAAACATTCGGGTAAATTATCCCTACACAATAGAAGAATTTTTATAAAGAAATTTTTTAATTTGAAAGAAAAAAAAAAAAAACAGTGAAAATCCAACCCAAGACCAACATCAAAATAACACTCATAAAAGCTATAACAATAAAGAAAATGAATGGTTCCAAAAAGAATTTCTTAATAAAAATAATACTAAATCTTCAACCTTTTATAAACCAAATTATCAAAAAAATGATAAAACACAACTAAAAAATTTAAAAATTTCAAATAATCAAATTATAATTTTTAATCTACCAAAAAATATAAATGAAAAAAAATTATTTAATTTATTTAAAGAATTTAAACCAGAAGAAAAAAAATATTAAAATTATTAAGAAGAAAAAAAAGAAATTATTCATTTATTACATTTCAAACAAAAGAATTGAGAGAAAAATCTTTAAAATTAAATGGAATGAGAGTTAATCGAAATAAATTAATTATTAAAAGGGCCTTTGAAAAAAATATTCCAAAAAAAGAATCAAAAGAAAAGTTAAACAATCAAAAATCTACTGAATACTATGAAAAAATAATTTTAGATTTAAAAAAATCAAAATAAAAAATTACAATTAATTATTGAAAATAAACAAAAAACTATTAAAAAACTTCAAAATGATATTGAAAAAAAATATTTCAAATAACAAAAATGAAAATAATGATAAAGAAATCGAAATAGAGATTGAAAAAGATGACAATGAAATTGATAAAAAAGAAATAAATTTAAAACACAATAAAAAAGAAACTAAAAAAAATAAGAAAAAATCTCTAGCCGATTTTTATGGAATCAATAATCATAATACCCCCAATCATAATTTAATCTTGAAAAATAATTTTAATTTTAAAAGATTTGAGTTTAATGGTAATTTTAATAGTTTAATGAGTAACTTAAATAAAAATAATTTGAATATTTTAAAAATTCAAGCAGATAAAGAAATTTTTGACTTTTTAAATACATTTGAAAGAAAAAAACACCCGAAAAACAAATAATTCTTTAATGTTTTATATAAAAAATTTTCAAAATGACAACTCCATAAATCAAGATTCAGTTAATGTGATTAACCTCTACCCTTCGAAGAATAATACCAATTTTAATATTAATAATATAAATTTTAATAATAATAATAATAATAATAATAATAATAATAATAATAATAATAATAATTGTAAAAATATGATAATTTATCAAGAAGGTGATATTCTGACTCAAAAAAATTAGATTATTATTTTCAAAAAAAAATTTAAATAAAATTGAAAACAAAAACTCACAAAATAACGACTTATCTCAAAGAAATAAAAATGAAAAAATGATTAATATTCAAAAAAATATTAAAATGGTTGATTTAACCAAAACTAAAAAACACAACAATTAAATGTAATGGAATTACAAAAACTAAAAAAAAAAATTAAATTTACAACAAATCCAAAAGGATATTGTAATTTACATATTGACCAAATTGATTATTGACTATATAATCAAATAAAAACAATTAAAAAAACTCAAATTTTCCAAATCCTAATTCATTTAATAATTATTAACCAAAAAATCAAAAAATCAAATAAATTAAAAAATTTTAAATGGGGTTTTACTAACCCAAAAAATCCATTTGAACACCCATTAATCATCAATCTAAATTTTTATAAAAAGAAAGAAATTTCATTGAAAAGAAAAATTTCTTTTTTTTATTATAAAATTTTAAATATTATTAGTGTAAATAATGGAAAAAACACATTTGATACTAGTAAAAAATATAATAATTATTTTAAAAATATATTAAATGAAATAATTATTTTATGTTCTTACAATTATGAAAGAACTGAACACTTTATAAATTTAACTTATTTTTTAATGAAAAATATTATTATATATGAATTTCATAAATGGGAATTATGTAATATGAAATTACTACAAATAAAATATTGGATTAAAAAATCCTTTAATTACTCTTTTATCAATTTATATGGAGATTATAATTTTAATGACACATCCTTACAATTCTCAAAAATATTTATTTTAATAATTAAACTAATAAATAATCATAGAGGAATATTCATCAATCTGAAAAAGTTAAACTTTAATTTCAAATTTGATTTTAAAAAAAATGCAAAAAATGATAAAACAATCATACATTTTTCTAATATGGATAAATGTAAAATTATCAAAAAAATTGCAAAATGTTCCAAATAAAAATAAATTAATTTTTTTCTCAAAAGAATATTTCAACTTTAGAGATTTTCGATCTTATAAACAATCGTCCAGTGATACGATATCAAAGAAAAGGAAATAATTTAATTGAAATATGGGATTTAAAATATAAAATTAATTATTATATAAAATATCTTTTAAAAATAAATTATTTAATACCAAGAAACTTATATATTTTTTTACTTTCAAAAAAATAAAAAATCTTTATTACTAAAAGGAAAAAAAAAGAGAATATAACGATAAACTTATTAATATAAAAATCTTATCATTCAATATTTGGGGATTAAATGATAAAAATAAAATTGCAATTTTAGAATCTTTTTTTATTAAAATATAATATAGATATTTGTTTAATTCAAGAAACAAAAATTACAAAAAACGCCATATTTTATAAATTATTTCTCAATAACTAAAAAAATCTTATGGTGATAAAAATAGAAAAGGTGGTTTACTAATAATTGTAAAAAATATTTTTAAAGATTTTACAAGAGAAATATTAGTTCCAGATCCGGATATAATGGGGATACAATTCACAGATTATATTATAATTAATTTATATAAAAGATATGATAGAAATTTAGTTTTTTTATAAAAAAATTAAAAATATTTTACAACAATATCAATTCCACAAAACCATTATCGGGGGGTGATTTTAATTTAAATGTGATTCAAATTAAACAATTTTCACTTTATAATTTTAAAATAATTTCAAATAATAGACCAAGTCGGAATGAAAACAATTTAGATTATTTCATCACAAATAATAAAATTTTAAAAAAAATAAATCAATTTCTATTAAAAATACAATTAGTGACCATAACGCAATATTAAATCAATTTAATATTAATAAAAAATGGGAAATTAAAAAAACATATTGTATAAAAGATGTATTTAATTTTCAAAAAAATTTCAATCTATTTTTTAAAAATAATAATTATAATGTAACAGAATCTATCTTCAAAAAGTTTAAAAAACAATTTATAATGAAAGATAGAGTAGTTTTGAATATACCTAAAAATGAATTAAAATTATTTAGTTTGATTAACAGAGTTTATGATAATAAAGAGTTGATAAAAGAAATTAAAGATAGAAATAATAATAAGTATCGAAAACTAATTGATCAAATTAATATGGAATTCGAAAGTAATTATAATTTTTGGAAAAAACTTAGCCGGATAAGAGAATCTTCAAAAAAAATGATTTTAAATAATAATAATTTGGAAAAATCCTATTTTAATTATGTCAAATCAATAAGTAAAAAACCAAAAAATATATAATAAATTTTATAAAAAATTATTATTTAGATAAAGAAAATTTATTTGATTTAGAAATTAAAGAAATATTCTCAGTTGCCAAAATCGAAGAATTAATTAAATATCAGAAAAATAAATCAGTTCAAGATTTTGACAAAATTAAACATTATAAATCAAGTAAAAATCAAAGTAACGAATTTTATTTAAATTATGAAAATTTTCTAATTACAATTCAAAAAATATTTCTAAATTGGATACAAGATATTTCTCAAAAAAAATATTAATTTTATCAAAAAAAGAAATATATTATTCATTCATAAATCAGGAGATGAGGGGGTCCCACTTAATTATAGACCCATTTCCATAAACAAAACACTCCCAAGATTTTTTTTTAAATTATTATATGCTGGGATACAAGATTCTTGGGACATAGTATCAAAAAAAACAATTTGGATTTAAGAAAAAATTAGATACACGGATTGCTGTTTTGAATTTATTATATAAATATAAAAAAATTATAGAAAAAAACAAAGAAAAATGAAAATGTATATATAGTTACAATTGATATTCAAAAATGTTTTGACTCTATTCATCATTCATTGATTTATCACTCAATTAAAAAAATTTATCAAAAATGAAATTTTAAAAAATGTTTCTACTTGCTTATTACTCAAAGGAAGGAATAGGTGTTTACCAAGGAGATCCATTATCTCCTCTATTATTTGGTTTTATTTCTCATTTTCTTTTAGAAAAAATCAATTCACTAGCAATACACGTACAGATGTTTGCTGATGATTTGATATTAATAATGAAAGGATCAATGATTGAAATAAATTATCAATTACAAAAAATATATAAAATAATAAAAGATTTTGGAATGAATCCAAATGATGATAAAACAAAAAAAACCCTAATACCAAAAGAAATTTTATATCTTGGTATTTGGTTAGATAAAAAAACTCATCTAAAATTTAACTTTGATAAGGTCAATAATAATTTTGAAAAAATCCTACATATTTTTAAAGAAAGGAATTTTTCTAATGGGTTAAAAATTCAATTCTTTAAAGCCGTTTTACATAGTCAACTATTATATGGGTTGGAGATATTTGACTTTACAGAATCCGATTTCAAAAAAATTGATATTTGGATTAATAAGAAAATCACAGAATCGCTTTTAATAAACCCACATTCCCCAAGACTTATCTATAAAACTGAAGCAAAAATTGATTTGGCAAGAATCACAATTTACAAAAAGAAAATTCAAATTAATTCAAAAATTAAAAATTTTGGGATTTGATAAATTAATAAATCTTCTCCCCTTCAGAGAAAAAGAAACAGAAAACATTAATTGGAAAGCTCGAAATTTAAAAGAATTAGAATCTGAACTCGAAGTTTACAGAATTAATCAATTAAAAAATAGTCCAAGTTGGAAAGTACAAAATTATTTGAAAATAATTTTGATACAGGGTAATATTAACAAACAGCAAAAAATATTTAAAATGGAAGGGTTCAACTTCTATTCTAAAGTTAAGAAATTATACAAATTATCTTAATAGATATTCTTATTTTATGAACAAAAATAAATCACAATTTTGTCAATTGTGTAAAATAAATAAAGATTTGGATATCATTGAAGATTTGGATCATTTTCTCTGGAACTGCCCAGCCTATGAAAATAATCGGAAAATCTGGATTTCTGAATTAGAAAAAAATAATTTTTCACTTATTTTAAATAATAATAATATTTATAATATTATTAATAAACAAGATTCAATATCTTTATTAGCTTTAGTAGATAATAAGAGTATGTTTGAATCTATTATACGATTTCTAAATTCAAGTTTAGGAATTCGGGCAAACAAGAGGAATTCTAAACTCCTCCCTTAAATTACAATAAAAAAAAAAAAAAAATACATTATTTTTTTAGACGTGTTAAAATCATTTCTTACCAAACAATTATTCAAATTAGAATATCATTTTTCAATTATAAGTGCTTTTCAGCTATTCTAATACTATACCAAATATCTTGTTAACAAATATAAAACAGATACGTTCTAGCCAATAATCAAAGCCAAGAGAACTATCTTATTTATTATAATTTTATTTTTTAAGATGAGAGAAGACCTAAAAATTATTCTTTGAATGTGTTGAGGAAAAAAACGAAAAAAATATCCTCACTTTTACCAAGCTTTATACCTATATATTGCATTTTACCTTTAAAAGTATTTTAAAGGTGATATATATTGTCTTAAAGTTTTTAAAAGTTTGAAAAGGCTGAAAGCTTGATAAATGTTATGATATTTATTGTAGTGAAGGTTATAATCAAAATTCATTTTTTTTTCAATTTTATCAAAATTAAAATAAAACAAACTTTCCACTTGTTTCTTTCAAACCAAAAACCCAAAAGTTTCTTTTTGTTTCTATTCTCTTTTCAATTCAAAAAATGAGTGAACAAACAAATTCAAATCGAATAATGCGTTGGTGTACGTCCTGTGGCGATGTACATACATTAGATCCAAAGCAATGGCATAAAATTCGCAACGAAGGAGGGCTATATTATTTAGGATCAACCCCTGTATCATTTACACTAATACACGATCCTGACAAAAGCTGTGAAAAGGGTGGCAATGGTCATCAAACTCATGAAAAGGATGAATTTGTTTGCGACCCGCAATTTTTTGAAAACGAAAAAAAATTTCAACAATTAGTTTTTTCCTTACAAAAGAAAACCAATTTCAAAGAAGAGAAACCAGAGCCGGTAACACAACGAGTCACTGATCAAAAAGTATTTCAAACACAAGAACAAAAACAAAGAATCCAATACAATAAAAAACAAAAATCAATAACCAACCTTGAGGATTTCAATGACTTTGGAATTCTCAAATTTGATAACGAAGATGAAAAAGAAATTGAAAAAGAAAAAGAAAAAGAAAAAGAAAAAGAAATTGAAATTAAAAAAGAAAAAGATCAAAAAAAAGAAATAGAAATCGAAATTGAAGAAGAAAACCAAGAACAAGAAAACGAACCAACACTCAGTAAATGTGGGATATGCTTTGACACTTCAATTGATCCCGTACTAACCAACTGTGGGCATTTATTTTGTTGGCCATGCTTGTCAAGATGGTTAGAAATCGGGAAAAGGACATGTCCAATTTGTAAAAACCCACTGCGTAAAAAAAAGCATATCGTTCCAATTTATAATCCCACACAAAACAGCCAACTAAAAAACCATTCTTATGATAAAATGAAAAAACTGCCTCGCAGATCCCGTAGTAGTAGAAACCGAAACACACAAAGAAACGGTATTAGACTACCAAACGGGGATTTTATTCCCCTAAATCAAGCAGGATTCAATTTCTCTTCTGGTTTAGGTTCCATATTTCGTAATAATTTCGAACAGCAATTCATGTACAATAGAAACCAAAACGTAAATGGAAGTGTAAATGGAAATGAAGACGAAAACAATGAACAAACCAATCGACCAGAACAAAATAAGCAAACTGTGTTAATGAAAATATTAATTATTTTGATACTATTCTTTTTGATAGTTCTTTCCGAATTTTCTTACTACTAGAGTAATTATTTTTTATTGATTTATTAATATGTCTAGAGATCTATACAACTATTTAGATCTATCTATGTTTATGAACACATATACACACATACCCACACACACACACATTCACACTCGCACGCATGTATACAAATATCCATTTTCATATATAATGGAACTCTTTTTAACTTTATTTTTTACAATAAATAAAAAAATTCAAAATAAAAAGTATTTTAAATTGATAAATATAAAATTTTCTATTAAAGTTTTGTTCTTATTTGAAAGAATATATATATATATATATATATTATTTTTTGTGTTTATTAAACATTTAAACACCAATTAATTTATGAACAAATGAAGAAGAATATGGAATTATACAATGAAAATTGTTTTGAATTTGGGAATTTGTTTTTAAATGCGATATAAATTGGAATTGTTATTTATTATTGATAATCTTTTTATCCGGTTTTTACTTTTTCTATGAATTCTGAGGAAGTTTTGTAGAGTGTTGTCAAGAGCCGCAGAATGTCTTAGAGTACCTATTTTTTTTTTAATTTCTTGAATTCTGAAAAAGCCAATATTGATTTTCCCGAATTTAAAACATTTTGATCAAATCTTTGATTCTAATTGATTCTTTTAAACCCAAGAATCGATAACGGTGGTTTTTTTTTTACATTCAGAAAAAAAATGAACAGTTATGATGTAAAATTATAAATGTTGTAATTGATATTTATTAGCCAAATATTATATGGGTTAGTTATTTTCAACTTAACCCAAAAATATTTCAATATGATAGATGTTAGGGATATATAAAAAGTCACAAAATTTTTAAAAATTAATCCACACTCTCTAGAATAATTTATAAAACTGAAGAAAAAATAAACCAAGTAAGAATTTCAATGTATAAAGCATGATTTCACCCCAAAAAGAAATTGGAAAACCTTGGTTTTGAATAAATATCAAGAAAGTTAAAATGTTCAAAAAAAGACAACGAAAATATTAATTTTGAAATTAGAAAATTTACAATTACTAAAGGAAATCTTAATCAATTTAGAGAAAACTTAATAATAAATAGTTCTGGATGGAAAGGCCAGGAATATTTAAAAATTATTAGGTATACTAATAATAATAATAAATGTTCGTGCCATCAAGTACCATTGAGTACATTCAAGTTTGTAGAGTGCCTTGTTTTTTTTTTTTAATTTGAGAAATAAACTGAAAATTTCAAAAATTTTCTCTTTATTTCTTAAATTAAAAAAACCTAAAGGTGGTTTTCTTGAGATTCTCTGCATTATCTGTAAAATTTGTTGGTTATTTTTAGGTTTTTGTAGAGTTTTCTGTTTATTAGTGAAGTGTTCTAGGTTTATTTTGAGGTTTTCTATTTTATTAGTGAAGTGTAGTTGGGTTTTTTTTACTTTAGAAATAAACAGAAAATTTATTTAAATTTTCGGTTTATTTCTAAAGTAAAAAAAAAAAAACGAACGGAAATCAATTGATTTTCCCAATGAATAGAAAACTCAAAAAACCTCACGGGAATCAATAGTTTTCTAAATTAAATAGAAAATCTCAAAAAAAAACCTAGAAAACTTAATAATTAAACAGAAAACACAAGAAAACATCATGATACCTTTTCCAGAATTTAAATGAATAGAGTAAAATCCTAAAATTTGCCCTTTTTTTTATAAATTCTGGAAAAGCTAACGAAATTTTTTTTTAATTTGAGAGATGAAAAGAAAATTTATAAAATTGTCTTTCCATTCTCAAATTAAAAAAAAACAAGGACAAAAAATTTTTAAAATGGAAGGTTTACGCTTCCATCTTAAAACTCAGAAAATTCACAAATTATCTGAAAAGATATTCCTACATTTATAACAAAAATAAATTCTAATTTTGAAAATTTTGTTTAAAAGTCAAAAAAAATAGATATCCGTGTATATTTGAATCATTTTCTATAGGAATTTTCAGCTTATAAAATAATATCTTAAAATCTGAATTTTAAATATATATATATATATATATATATAATATTTCTAAAATAATAAATAATAATATCATTATTAATATAATCAGAAAAAAATATTATCATATTCATTTGCTCTCGTAGGTAATAGACTAATTTTTGAGTCTTTAATTAAATTTCTAAAAAAAAATTTAAGAATTCCGAAAGGTCCTCAAGTGTCATAGATTACTGAAGAGTATCTAGCATTTCAAAAATTTATAATAATGGAGAAAAATCAAAGATTTTACTTACTTATTTTAAATTCTGGAGAAGCTAACTGAGTTTTTTTTTTGGGGGGGGATTTTCCAAATAAAACAGTAAACCTAAAGAAAAGCATCATAACTTTTTTTTTTAATTTTAGAAATAAAAAGAAAATTTAAAAAATTTTAAATTTATTTTTCAATAAATTAAAAAAATTCAAAGTGAGCTTATTCAAAAAACAGAATTGAAAAAATTTTCAAAATTAACCACTTCTTTTTGGATTTGAGATATTTGAAAAATTGTTTAGTTTCGGGAAAGTCAAATAAAGAATTTCAATAGTGATTTAATAGTTTCCAAATTATATTATTTTTAAATCAAGATATAATAAAACGAAAGATCGGGAAATAGGAATTTGGTCGAGCTGATTCTTGAGTTGGCGACAAGGATTGACAAATTTGACAAATCAAATCAGAATAAAATTCAGAAATTGTTTTGATCAGATCTTGATGTATTTTAGTTTTCTTTTTTGTTATATGTTAAAAATTAATTCTGTTTTCAACACCGGTTTGAGCTCAAAAAAGTTTTTAAAGATATGAAATTATCTTAAATAAACAAAATGATTAATATAATTACATGGTAAAACTGAAAAAATCATTAAGATTAAAAGAAAAATATTCAATTATAAAAAATGATCTTTGTTTTTTACAAAATTTTTTACTTCAAAATACTTTTTCGTCATACTCTTAATTGTGTTACATAAAGATCAAAATTTTCATACAGCTTTCCATAAAATCACATTCCAAGATTTATAATAAATCCTAAAAGTATCCAATTCTAAAAAAGGAATTAATAATTCAAGTTGGTTTTAAGAATTAAAAAATTGAAATGGTTATATGGTTGAGAAATTACAATTTTGGAAAGAAGAAGGAAAATTTTGTTTGATTTATTTTTAAACAAATAGTAATTAATTCTGAGGTGATTTGATATTTTTTCGCTAAAAAGAAAGGCTTTAAAAATAATTGGTATTTAAACGAAATAATTTTATTATTGGTTATTTTGGATTGTTAGAATAAAAACGTCCAAAAAAAATAAAATTTTCATTTTTTTATAAAATCTCACATCTTTTATCTTTTTTTCAATCTTAATCCCTTAATCAGAAAAAACAAAACTAAAGTTCTCTTTGATAACTTTTCCAGTCTTTTAAAATATTTGAAAGGTGTTATATTCGTCTGAGAATTTTTGGAGTCAACACGAAAAGAATAGCACAATCCATACAAATACTTTCAAGACTTTTTCGAACTTTCAGACTGACAGTCTGCAAGATTTCAGTCTCTGATATTCTTTCATATTGTTTCAATTTTCCAATACTTGATACAAACTTTGGTAAGCCAAAAAAAGGGGATAAAAATAATAATTAACAAAAGATAACATTTTGAATTTAATTGAAATTTTTGTAGTTATCTAAAAGAAAAATATTTGTAAACTTTCAATAACCTGAAACTCTTTTTATGAAAACCAAAAATTGGAAAGTTGTTTAAATTACATGTTTTTAAAAGTTTGACTTGTAAAAACTTTTAAATTGAAAGTTGTTGCATTGTGATCTTGTAATTCCTTTAAATCCAAATTTTGGAACAATTTCATAAAAACAAAGTGTTGCTAAGGAAAAAAAGTGACTACAATTTTTGTGCTATTCTTGTCGTGAAAATGTATTGAATTACTTCATTTTTTTCAATTCATACCAAATCCTCTAATTTAAACTTTTTTTTTATTTTAAAACCCTTCAACCCATGACAGATCTTTTTGGTGGAGATTTAGAATCAACAGAAAGTGATTTAGATTCAGAAAACGAAAAAAATAATCAAGCAAACTCAGTAGAAACTAGTGAAAGCGAAAGCGAAAGTGGCAGCAGCTCTGGAAGTGAAGAAGACTCTTCTTCAGACTCTTCAGAAGAAAAACACATCCAGTTTGTTGATTCAAAACTCTCGATCCTTGGTGCAGATCTTAAATCTATTCCTCAAAACATAATAAAGGAGTATGGAACAAAAGCACTTAAACTTGATTTAAGTCATAATTCTCTGAAAAGTCTTAAGGGTACATTTCTTTCTTTCTTTCTTTCTTTCTTGATTTTAAAAGAATTGTCTTCTTTTTTACTTTTCAGCGAACAACCCAAAACACGAAAAAAAAATAACATTTTTTTCTCGATCTTGACAATTAGAAAATTTTTTTCTTTAAAGAAACAAAAAACTACCCTCTAAAAATGGTCTGAAGTTTTGACAGAAACTTTTGTTTGTACTTCTTTTTAATTGAAAATATTTTGTCTTTTTATAAGGCTGTGAAAAAAAAAGAAAGTTCACGAAAAAAAATTGTTGTTTCTTATTTATTATCTCTTCTTTAAACAAAAAGAAAACAATTTTTTGAACAATTAAAATTTAACAACTATCGAAATATATTGGCAAACACTACCCATAACTTAACTGATAAATTCTTAAATAATCACCTTCATAAAAAAGTTTCCTTACCCAAACCCCACAGTTCAATTGAGCCGAAAACTCTTCTTAAAACATTCAATTAACAAAATTTTTTAAATTATTGAAGAGATGTGATTCAACAATATGGCTTCCTGCTTGCTGTTAGGCTTTCCAGAATTTAAAAGAATTGAGTAGAATCCAAGATTTTACTCTATTCTTTTGAATTCTGGAAAAGTGATGTTAGGTTTTCCCGAGTTTTCTGTAAATTTGGAAAATCGATTGATTTTACATATAAAATAGAAGAAATAAAAAGAAAATTTATGAAATTTTCTTTTTATTTCTAAAATTAAAGAAAACCTAGGTACGCTAAGGCACTCTATAGTACTCAATGGCACTTGGCGGTACTTCCTGAAACCTTGAATTTATTTCGAGTTTTTTTATCATAGCTTTAATGTGGGCAAGATTATAACAAAAAACTCATTTCATTTAAGATTTAAATGAGTATAATTTTGGGGGTATTTTAATCACAAAATACAACAATAAAGGAAAAAGAAAAAAATAAAGTGCATTGACCATTTTGACGAGAAGGTTTACAAATTGTCAATTGGTCATATTCTTGCAAAAATGTTCATCAACAGTACATCCCATAATCTAATAGCATTGTAGCTCATAAGGACACAATTATCTCTTTTTAAAAGAAGTTTTTGAACAGTAATTTTTTTTAATTTTAATCTGACCAATTCGAAATAATAAATTAAAAATCTCAATTTACATTGGTGTTGCTGTTGTTCGAAATTTCAGCCAAAGGGCTTAAGAAATCAAACTAAAGAGATACATCTTCAACTTCATGAATACTTGGTGAATTCTTAAAAAAAAATGCAACAAATGCAATTTAATCCATTCACCAAAGGTTAATGTTGTGCAAAATAAGACATTTTTTGTTTCAATGTTAAATGAATTTTTATCATATTTAAACCAACTTTTTGTGAAAGTTTCGTGATCCTACATCACAAAATTTTATTTTTTTTATTTTTTTTTTAAATTTATCTGGAATATTTTTTAATGGAGCAGAACCATAAAGTTAAAATTTTCTCTTTTTTACAATTTTCAAATAGGATCATAAACCAAATTTTTTGACTATCACTTTGGCTGTTTATCTTTGATTTTTATTATTCAAAGTGCTTACTTTAAAATAATTTATTACAATTTTTTTCACTTGTAAAAAAAAAATAAATACCAGAATAGAATGTTAAGTTGATTTGTTGTAACTACTTTTGGAAGTGTTATGTGACTTACCTTTTATTCCTATCTCAATATTTTTTTGTGAAATTTTATCTTGATGTTTGAAAAAAATTATAATAAATTATTTTTAAGGGATTAGTGTCAACATAGATTTGCCGATAATTAAAGTATGCTGTAATTTAGTGTTAATGATATTAGTGTACCACGGCTCAAATAGCTCCAAAAAATCTATTATAAATATTATTGCACAATAAATTATTACATTTTTTACTTATGTTCACAATTAAAAAAGTTTCATTTTGAAAGGTTTTTTTTAATTCCTTTTCCAAATATAAAAATAGAAATCCAACAATAACAGTATTCCAGAATTTAAGAATTCATATCTGGAACTTCTAAAAGTAACTATTTTTATATTTTTTTAATTTCAAAGATTAACTCAATAATCATCAACCTAAAAACCCAACGACTGATTAGTTTTATTTCCTATTTATAAAGCTAATTGTCACATCAATTATTTTTCCATGATTTGAGAAATAATTTGTCAAAAAAATTTATTCGTTAATTATTTAAATTTTTCAAATTAATTGAATTTTTTATTTAAATAATCTACATTTCGAGACAAATTTAAGAAAATATTTTTTGCAACTTTGGTATCTGAAAATTGATAATTCAACCTTTAAATTTGTGGTGAAATGAAGATTTTTTTCTGAAATTCTTGGAGTTTTTTTACTACTTTTGTCAAAATAATGTGTGCAGAAAACATTAATCCGTGTTTCAAAATAAAAAGCGTGTTTTTTTTTGTAGTAGAATACCTATACATTAATCGATCAAAAACTGACAATAAGCAATAATTAAATATGGTATTGATTTCTTAAAATTCTATTATTTAAAAAGAAATTCTAAAAATAAAATATCAAAAAAGAAAATTTATCTCAAAAAAATAGAGTAAATTTTTTAAAAAATGTTTATCATCGAAAAAATTGAGAAAATTATGGAAAAATTTTCAACAAATTCCATTCCTAATTTAAAATTTACTGAAAATATCGAGGATTTTTACATTCAAAATTGATTTGAACCTAAGTATATTATCGGGTAGTTAATTGGATGTTCCCTTGGAACAGGAAGAAAAAAAAGCACGGGTTTTATTTTGAAACACGGATTAATAGTCATTGTAACACATTATTTTGATCACTGTACATTTCGAGACAAATTTAAGAAAATATATTTTGCAACTTTGGAGTCTAAAAATTGATAATTCAACCTTTAAATTCGTGGCGAAATGCAGATTTTTTTCTGAAATTCTCGGAGTTTTTTACTAATACAAAGATTAATTTTAATTGATGAGGATCAACAAATAGTGCTACTTTAATAATCAATTTTTTAGAGACATTTGTACCATAGCTTACTAAATGCGATTTCACCCAATAACAACTTACTTTAATCTTAGAATTATCCTTGGTAGACGCTAATTCCTACAGGATCCCTTTGTAGATAATATAAATCAACGGTACATAGTTCAAGTAAAAATTACTGTTTTCTGATGCTATTGAAATTTTGGTAAAAAGGTCAAAACATTGAGTTCTTTATTACATCCTTACTCTAATTGAACTTTCTCTAAAATTTGAAAGAAACAGTACACGTTCGAAAAAAAAAATAAAAAAGAGACTAAAAAATATATTTAATAGATCATTTTATGTTTACCTTATTTGTAATATTTTGAATTTAAACTGTTTTTTTAAACAATGATTAGGTCAAGAAAATGATTTAGCAGAAGAGAATTAAAAACCTAGAATGTATTTAATGGTTCGTAGTATCAGATAGAATTTTTATAGTTAGTTCTATCTGATACAAGAAATAGACATTGAGAGACGGATATTATTCTTTAATTTATAATTATCTCTTCGATTATATCCTGATTTTTTTTTGTTTTGAATTTTATCAATTTTATCATGTGTAATTGTTTTTTTAATTCCTCACTATTTTACTCTTGCTTTTGAATCTATTCACATGTTAATTCATCATTAAAAATAGGTTTGGAGTCGTTTCCAAATTTAACATCTCTAGTTATAGATAACAATATACTAGAATCACCACTCAAATTCCCAAAAATGAGAAGTCTCAATACACTTTGGGTAAATAAAAACCAATTAAAAGATTTGGAACAATTTCTTGTAAGCATAAAAAAATCATTCCCAAAATTACAATATCTAAGCATGTTTGGCAACCCATGCTGTCCAAATTTTTTCATCGGAAAAGATCATGAAGATTATAAAAGATATCGATTGTATGTCTTATATCAATTACCAAAGCTTAAATTTTTAGATTCCTCACCGGTTCAAATGAAAGAAAAAAACGAAGCTAAAAGAGTCGGCAAATTCATGACTGTAAAGAAGCCAAAAATTAAATCAAACGTTATTGTTGAAGACAACCAAGAAGTCGATGTAAACAAAATTATTCAAAGAAATTCAAAGAAACAATCAGCTAAATTTGGATTTACAAAATCCCGCTATGTTGGAAAGCGAAGTGAAGGTAATAGGTTTATTAAAGATAATCAACTCTAAAGTTAAATCATAATATAGCTTATGGCTATTAATATTTATATTAATCATTGAAATTATTTATTGAAAGTGGTTATTTTTTTTTTTATTCATGAATAAAATTTTCTTTGCTTATTTTGGCAATTAAATCATATATAAAATTTAAATACACATTTCATTTTTAATTATTATCTATTAATTGGGAAATCCGCCTTTTGATATTTTGATAATTTACAAATTTCTTTTCACTAATTTTAAAAAAAATAAAAAATCAAAGATATCAAATTTTTTTAATCAATACTTTTTGAATTCTTAATGAATAATCCTAATAAAAATAAATTTAATTTTTTTTTTAGGGTAAAACCTTTTATAATTAAATGATTTTTTCATTAATTTTAATTGGTATATTTATTTTGAATAATAGTATTTCTGCAATGGGTTATTTTATAATAAACAAAAGAAACTTTTATTTAAATTTCACAACTAAAAATTTACAAGTACTCTTGACGGCAAAATAAAGTATGATTTGCCAACCAAAAGAAAGAATTTTTATTTTTTACTCTTTTTACTTTTTCATAATTCACTTTTTTCGAATTTTTTTTCTTCGGTTTTTAGGGGAGGTAAAGAGATAAAAAATCATTATCAAAATTGGTAACACTTGAACAATTTTACTTTCTTTCATTTATTGGTTTACTTTTCTTTTTATCCCCTTTCAAATGAAATTTAAGTTCAAAAATTACTTTTAATGAAAGTCTTTGTTTTTATAAAATTTTCAAAGATTTTGTAACTTATTTCTTTGAGGATGTTGGAAAAAGAGAATATAACTATATTTTTGTAACTTATTATTTTTATTTATTTATTCATGTTAAAAATAAATAGAAAAAAGTAATAATTGAAATACAAAATTAGGTAAACTTGATTTAGGTTATTGGATCTGCACAATTTTTGATTGATATTTTAAAAAAAAAAGCATTTACTTTTTTGGCTATTTCTCTATTTCTGGTTTATTTTTCTCAAAAAAAAAAAAATAAAGATACAAATTTTACCTTAAAAATTCTAATTGGTGGTAAACTTTGTTTTCGTCAAAGGGGCCCAGTTTTATTGAAGAAATAGAACATATTCTATGACTTTAATCCATTATTCTTCTCAAAATAAATTTTTTAATTTTTAGATCAAAATCATTATTTCTTATTTTATCAATATTTTTTTTTATGTTTTTAAATTTTTGCTTTTTGTATTTTTTTTTTTACTTTTTTTTTTTTTTTGTAAAATTTAATGTTTGAAACTCCAAATTAACTTTACGAAAAGTGAGGTTTTGTATTTTTTTTTAAAATATACACATTTAAAATTAAAAAAGTTTATTGTCAACAATTTTCATTTTCTAAAGAAATTGAGAAGATTT
This sequence comes from Anaeramoeba flamelloides, assembly GCA_027625915.1. NCBI lineage: Eukaryota > Anaeramoebidae > Anaeramoeba > Anaeramoeba flamelloides. Next base: position 3,131,936 of record JANTQA010000060.1, on the reverse strand, counting down.
TGCACGAGACGTTCCAATGAAAAGGTGACCAAAAAAATTTTTACATTTTTTTTTTTTTGAAATTTAAGGCTTTTTCAGACTTTTTTTTGATGGATATTGACTCACTAACAAAGTATATTAATTATCTAATTTCTAAGCAATACAAGTTTGGTTGATTCTAAAAAATAAAGTGAATTTTTCTTTTTTGGTAGGGCTGTTTTGACGTGAAATGATGTTTATTACTAAAAAATAATATTTTATTTGAAGAAGAAAGTAAATTTTGTTCTCTACAAAGGAAGTATAAAAAAATAAGCTTTAAAAAAAAATAATGAAATATTTATAATATAAATTAAAAAAAAAATTTTACTTAAGAATCTAGTTATTTACTGTGAATTTACTCCATGTCAGTGGATAAACTTGAAACCGAGATGTGGTATTGTGAAATCGACGTTCTTTTTATTGTCAAATGTAAAAATAACAAAATAAAAAAAATTATATGATTTCTATTTGACAAAAAATTCAATTAAATAATTAATTTAAGAGGATCCTATTTCTAAAAAATTCAAATTCTAAAAAAAGTTTCAAGTTTTCTCAATTTCAAAAAAAATCAAATTATGAAATTAAAAATACCTTTTTCTTTTTTAAAAGACCTAATACTGATATAAAAGCAAAAAATTGCCATTTTTGATCATTTTTTTAAATTAAATTTTTTTAAATATTTTTAATTTATAGTTTTGAACTATTTATTGGACATGGTTTGAATAGTAATCATTTTTACATTTCAGGCAACCTTTTGTTCATGGTGTTTTTGAGAGAGGAGAATGAAAAAAATATAGAAATTTTTTGTTTTATTAAGGTAAAGGTACTTTAAATTAACCTCAAGTTAAACTTCTTCAAGTGAATACAAATTGTTTTTTATAAGTACACAATCAATTTAATACAATTTAATCTAATTTATGATTCTTTTGTAACTCTCTATATTTGACTAAGGTGGGGATTTTGTAACATTCTTGAGATAAAAATAATTCATTTTAAAATAGAAAAAAAGAAAAAAAAATCTTCGTGATCTCAAAAAATGCTAAAGAGAGACACTTCCAAAATTAATACAGTTCTTTTCAAAATTATTTATTTTAACATTTCTAAGTGGAAATTGAATGTCGATCTTTGGTCTTTTTTTGAAAAATAACCTCTTTTGTGATTGTTAATTTATTGGAGATCGATCTTACATTCCATATTGATTAGTTTGAGATCGTTTTTGGTCTCTCATAAAAAATACAATTTTTTTTTTCCTTTTCAGAATATTATTTTTCAGAGTGAGAACTGTGTCCTTAAATTTTAATCAAATATATTATTATTTTAAGTGTTATCAAACTTTAAAAAATTATTTGTATTTCAAAATTTTCTTTGTTAAGAATAGTATTATAAGTAGAGGTTATAAGGTGTACAATAATGAAAATTGAACGAAAAACTTTCAAGTGTTTGTCTGAATTTATCAGACAACCAATTGTTGACTTTTGTTGTCATAGATCTTTGTTTTACTTTTAAAAAAAAACCACAATCTGACCAAATATATCTTCACAATTACTCTTCTTAATGTATCTTATCGACTTAAATAGATAATAGGAGTACAACCAAGCTCATTATATTCAATTCAATTTTTAAAGTTCACAATAAAAAGTATTTTAGCGAAAGAATCAATTATTTATAAAAAGCTTAATTGAAAACGAAAGTTTTTTCATTTTTTCCTTTTTATTAATTTTTCTAATTGTAATTTACAATTTTGTCTTAATTTTTTCACAAAACACTTCTATATTTCACCATTTCAATTATAAACACCAATTTTTATGAGAGTGTGTAGTGTTTGTATACCTTCTTCTTCATTTTTCTCTTGAAAATAATTTGAGAATTTAAATGTGTGATTCATAATCAATTTTTGTTATTTACAAATTGTCTCTCAACTATTGCAATTTCAATTTTACGTCTAACATTTAAAAAACTAAATCTCTTTTTTAAAAAGAGAGTAACCAAATATTTTTGAGGAATGATGAATTTTGGAAGAACTCAAAAAGGATTTAAATACTGAGAACAGAACATCATTTGTTTCTCAATAAGTTCAAAATATTTAAATAATTAATCATTTTTTTTTAATTTCAGTCTTAAAATTATTTTGAAAGAAAATGACAACCCAACAACTCCGTCCAATTGTCTCTGTTTTCCCAATCAAAGGAAAAGTAAAAACCATCAAACAAGTTCCACTCCCATCAGTCTTCTCTGCACCAATTAGACCAGATGTTGTCAGATTTGTTCACACAAACATGGCTAAAAATAACAGACAAGCTCACGCTGTTTCAACCACTGCTGGCGAACAAACTTCAGCTACTGTAAATAGTTTTTTTTTTTTTTTTTAAATTTCCTTTTTCTTTTTTTCATTTTTAATTTTGCTTTTTTTTCATTTTCAATTTTTTTTTTTTGTTACTTTTAAATCCTCATTAAATATTCTTCTTTTTGCTAATTCGTAAATAATAGTCTTGGGGTACTGGAAGAGCTGTAGCAAGAATTCCAAGAGTAAAAGGTTCAGGTACTGGAAGATCTGGACAAGCCGCTTTTGGTAACATGTGTAGAGGTGGTAGAATGTACGCACCAAAAAAGGTAATTATTCTTACTTTTTTCTTTTATAATCTTTTGATTTATTTATTTTTTTTTTTTTTTTTTTTTTTTTTGTTTAAAATTGCTTTTTCTTCAAAACTTGCTTCATAACAAATAAATTTTTAATTTTTTTTTTATTTTTTACAAAAATCAAAAGGTTTGGAGAAAATGGCATAGAAAAATTAACACCAACCAAAAAAGATATGCCGTCTGTTCAGCAATTGCCGCTACTGCTGTCACTCCATTAGTTATGTCAAGAGGACACAGAGTAAACAAATTACCAGAACTCCCATTAGTTGTTTCTGATCAACTCCAATCATTAACCAAAACCAGACAAGCCGTCAAATTTTTAAAATTCATCGGTGCCTATAGAGATGTTGAAAAAGTCATCAGAACCAAGAAGACAAGAGTAGGACAAGGTAAATACAGAAACAGAAGACACGTCTTAAGAAAAGGACCAATGGTTGTCTATGCACGAAACTTAGGAATCAAGAAGGCATTCAGAAACATCCCAGGTGTTGAAACTGCCTCTGTCTACACATTAAACCTCTTAAAACTTGCCCCCGGTAGCCAAATGGGAAGATTCATCATTTGGACAGAATCTGCTTTCAAATTATTAGAAGACATCTACGGATCATGGGAAAAACCATCCAAATTCAAGAGCGGATTTTATCTCCCAAGACCAGTCATGGTTAACACTGATGTTGAAAGAATCATCAAATCAGACCAAGTCCAAACCGTCCTCAGAAACAGAAGACCACGTAGCAGAAAATACGGAAAAAAAATCCAAAGAGCCGATCCTTATGAAGATATGTCCGTAATGGTCAAATTGAATCCATACTACAAAACCAAATTGCAAAAACAAAAAGAACTTGAAGAAAAAAATAAAAAAGAAAGAAAAGAAATCGTTGACAAATCTCGTAAAGAATATGAAGATTGGTTATACTTCTCAGAAGAAGAAGAAGAAGAAGAAGAAGAAGGATCTGACGAAGACCGTGAAATCGAAGTTCTCAGTGACGAAAACTAAATTACCTTATGAATTTCTATTCATCGAAAGTTTTAAAACAATTTTGATCTTGGCTTTCAATACATTACTTTTCTTATCTTTATCTATAAAATAATTATGAAAAAAAAAAAAAAAAAAAAAAACCAAATTATTTGGATTATTTTTTCTTGACTCATATCCTTGACGGACAAACCTTTCAAAACAATTCTTTTATTTTGTTGATCTTTTTTTACCAACTTTATCAAAGAAACTAAAGACTATAGATATAATACATTTAAATTTTCTTATTTGTTATTTTAATTTTTTATTTTTATTATTTTTTAATGATTTTTATTTTTATGAGTACTAAAATATTATTTTTTAAAAGCTTGTGCGAAATTTGGATATGGAAGAGTTTTTTTTTCTGAAAAAAATAGAACCCGAATTTATCTTTTGAAGATAACTAACGAACAAGTTTGATTGAAATAAGTAAAGCTAAATTTCTCTCTAAAAAAAATCAAATCAAAAATAATTTGAAATACAGATATTTCAAACCAGGCTTGTGGGATATAACTTGACTTAAATTTTTAATTTTGATTAAGGGACTAATTTCTATTATTTTTTTTTTGACCAATTTCTAAATAAGGATTCCTTTTCTCGACATAAGTTTAATATGAAAATAAACTGTGATTTTCAAATCTAAGTAATTGGAAAAAAATTTTCACAAACTCTATTAAATTTAGGTAAAAAAATTTAATAGAGATTAGTCCCTTAAACATTCTATAAACTGAAATATCTGAGAAAACTAATTGATACTTTCAACCCAAAACACAAGTTTAAAATGGCTCATTTCAAAATTTGTTAACACTTTAATTATTTAATTAGAATATCAATAATTGATAAAAGAAGTTTCTCTAAAACAAAAAATATGAAAATTTTATTTTATTAAAATTATTTTTTCAAACATACTTCATACGTTCTTATATTACTAGAATTTTTTTTTTAATTTCGAAAATTAAATATTTTTGAAGTAGACTTTTTCATAACCTGATTGAATTTTGAAATAAATTTGTAAAAATTTTCATTCTCAGATTGGAAATTAATAATAAAAAAATAAAGATTATTTTCAAGAGAGAAAAATGGGTCAAATTGGAAATCATTCTTTTATTACCCTTTTTCAAGTTTTAAGAAGTGTAATTATTGAAAATAGTTTTATTTTTGATTACAATTTCTAAATTAGAGTGATCGGTTTTGTTATTATCAAATATTAATCCTATTGTAACTGGATTATAATAAAATTAATTTGAAATATCAATATTTATTACATATTTTAGGAAGTCCATTCGAGAAAAAAACAATTAAAAACACAAAGTTTGTTTTTTTAAACAACAAAATTGTAAAAAAATAATTTATCTTTTAGTTTGATCATTATCCAGTATCTTAGGATTGAATTGATACAAATTGATGAAAATTTTGAGAAATAGTTGATCTGACAAATAAATTCAAAAAGTTCCAATATAAACAACCTTATTAAATTACATTTAGATTTTTCTGATATTTTTTGGAAACAAAGCTTTTCCAAGGCTACTGTGAAAAATTTTCAAAATCAAATTTTGATGTTGATATAAATTTTTAAATCCAAGAATATATATAATAAAAAAAAGCTCAGATTGCAAAAAAAACAATCATAAATGAATGATTTATGAAAATTAATCTTATGATCTGATTAAAAAAAATTACCTTTTAAGAATTTTTTATGTAATTTCTCAATGAATTTTCAATGTTTAGAGATATTTTTGGTTCTGAATTTTTTTTGAAAATCAAAAATAAATCTTGAATAATGGCTCATTTAGCAAATTTTTTTTTCAAATATGGACTTTTTTTTATTCTTATATTCTTGGATTTAAAGATCTATATCTACATCAAAATTTGATAGTGAAAAAAATTAAAGGTAGCCTTGAAAAGACTGACTTTTAAAAAAAAATACGATTGATTTATAAGAGATTTTCAATATCAAGGAAAATACAAGGATGTTTATGGATAAAAAAGAAATTGAATATTTCAATTGATAGAATTACAAATAAAGTTTAATTTCAAATTAAACATTTGAGTAAAGTCAAATCGTGTGAACCAGGTTTTGAATAGCTGAAGATTTTTTTTCTAAATTTTTTAAAGACAAATCTGAATAAAATTGGATTTTGAACTTTTCAAAAATGTGGAAAAACAGATCAAACTTTGAAAAAAATTCAATTAATATAATAAAAAAAGATCAAAATTTTCAGACAGCTTTGTCTAAAATCAGATCATTCCCAGAATTATACAAATCATCAAAAGTCCTATTTCTAAAAATGTAAAAAATTAATAATTTAAACAGATTTGGTAATTAAAAAATTGAAATTTTACATGATTTTAAAAAAATTTTTTTGATGAGCTGAATGAAAATTTTATTCAATTTATTATGTGATTAACAATAATTCATTATGGTAAATAGCTTTAAAAATAAGTTTGTTATTATAGTAATTGTATTTTTTATACTGGTTTTTCAATTTCAAAGTGTGGTTTTTTTTTTTTTATCGAATTTGCAAATACATATATTTGTAGATTTTTTTTTTGTGTTTAACAGGCCCTTAAAGGATTTAAATGGATATTAGAAGAAAAAATTTTATTTGGAATATTAAAAATTGAAATCATTTTTTCATTTAGCTTTTTTGCTTTTTTTTTCAATTTCTTTATAATAATTATTATCAGTGATTGTTTATTTTATTCCAAGATCTATAATCATAATAGTTAAAGACATTCCTATTCAAGGTTATTGAAACAGTGTGAATGATTTCAAGAGAAATGATTATAATATGTCTTGGAATTTTCTTTGATTGAAGATAAAAATGAACTTTGTTGTTTTTTTCTCAATATTTCACTCAAAGAATTTGAAACTATATTTTGATTTTTAAGAAAATAAATCAATTGATTAGATTTACTTGAGACACAAATCAGTAAATATTTAATATGTTTATTCTACTTATTTCTTATTTGTTCTTCAAAGGTCAATTATCAAAAATAATTGATATTTTTAATTTTTTTGATCTACTTTTACAGCAACAACATTCAGATCAAAAAATAATTTAATATTTTTATGTGTAATGAAATTATTTCTTTTCTAAAGCAAATGGAAACAACAACAAGCTTTGGGTTATATTTTAGGTGTGTTGGTAAATGATTTGTTGGATGGTAAATTAAAAAAGTTTGATTTTTTCAAAGTAAAAAAAAAACAAAAGATTGTGTATAAATTGTTTTTGATTTAATTTTATGTTTTGATTGAATTAGATTCGAAAATTAATAAATTTAGAGCAAGTTTAAATTCTAATTTAATCCCCACATTAAAAAAAAAATATGATACTGTTGATTTCAAAAAATTTATTTACTTTTTTAGTTCAATTTCCATTTTGGTACATTTTGTAAAACTCAACTTTGAAAAACAACTCCAAAAAAACAGTTCTTCAAAAAATTTCTTTTGAAGATCAACTCCTTTTACAAAGTTTTCTTCATACTTAAAAACTTATAACGAATTAATCAAAACTTGGGCAAAAATATTTTCAAAATGAAAAATGAAACAAAAATTTTGAAACATTTCTTTGAATTTATCAGCATTAGAATAGTTAGTAAAAGGTGAGACAAATTATTTCGCTCTGAAAATCTTATAAGCAGTAAGGCATTGCATTATTAATAGTGCACAGAAAAAGAATCCGATTATTAAAAAGCCAATACTCTTGGATGTTTGTACAAGGTACCCTGGAATATCTTTGCTTATTTGTGGGCTTTTGAATTTACCTGCGGGGCCTGACACACTCCTTGGGAAACACATTCCATTTTCTTCATGTTGTTCACTAAAATATGGTGATAATTGGATATTGAACAATAAGAAATGAAAAGATTTATTAAATAAACAAAAGCGAATAGAAAAAATGTAATTAAAAAAAAATAAAAAAATTATATTTCAATTCTTACGCGATGGAGTTACTTGGTGTTTCAAGTAAAGAACACTCTTCACATTGAAAATTAACACAAACACCAACCCAAATTGCTGATCCATCATCATTACACTTACCGCAAACAACTGCATCGTTATCTTGACTACAATTATGTGAGTTACAGAACTCTCCAAAAAGCTCATCGTCCGAATACTTTTGGCATTTGTTTGAAGAACAATAAGAGTCATAAGTGCAATCTGAGGCCTCCAAACATCGGACACATTTTTCAGTTTCTGTATTGCAGACAGGGGTATCCTCATTACAGTCCTTGTCAGATGTACACGCTGTACATAAACAAACAGAGCACAGGAGTAGTGCAATTATGAAAGTTATTGTTTTTATTAACAAAGAGTTCATTCAAAAAGTTTGAAATAAAAATGAAAATTCTCAGATAACAAAAATAATGTACTTATTATATTAAAGCTGGTTTTAAAAGTATTTTTTGACTGTAGCATAAATGTAGTTTATATTATTGGTGATTCATGATCAGGTAGTAAATGATATTATGGTTTAAGAATACAATTTTACTAAAATTATCATTTTCTCAGCTTGAAAATTAAAAAACTTTTCAGCTAAAATGCCAGAAACTTTTGATTTATTAAGATCGTAACACTCAACGATATTGAAATATTTTCTAGAAACTGTATTACATTACATTACATTACTCGACTCACTTTCCAAATTGTTTCAAAAGTATCTTCTTTATGAAACATTAACCCAATAAAGGGAAAAAAATTTTTACCTATTTTCATTTTGAATTTTACCCTTTCCAATCAGAGTTTTCAAATACAAGTCAGTTATTGTTTGTAAAAAACATTTTGTCAATAATATTTACTCTTTTTATAATATCTTGAGGATTAATTTTGATGTTTTCATGTATTCTTAATAAAAAAAATCGTTAATTTTTCTTTCAATATCCCCTTTTTCAAATTCTACAAATTTTTGTTTTTTTTTCTTCTTTTTTTCATTTTTTTTGATTTTTTTTTCTATTTGTTGAAATAAGTAAAATTTTTATTTTGTTTTAGTTTTTCTAAAATCTTTTTTGAAATTTTTCTTTGTCAAATCTATTTTTTTTTTTTTTCCTTTTTTTAAATTTATTTAATTTACTCTTTTTTTCTTTAAAGGATCAGGTTAAAAATATCAAAATAATATATGAGAAAAAATAATAAATTTTTTAAAAATTGATACTTTGAAATATCTTTTATATGACTTTAATTATTTGCTAAACAAAAATTATGTTAAACTATTTTATTTCATGATTAATAACCATAAATAAATATACTTATTACAAAAAGTGTAACTAACTTTTAATTTTTTTTGATTTGACTTTTTTATATTTTTTTAATAATTCGACTTTGTATTGTTAATAATAATTTAAAAATGAATTATCAATAACATTTAATCATACATTCTTATTGAATACAAAAGTATTTTATTATTTTTTTCAATTGATTATTTTAAGTGCATCAAATTTTTGAAAATTTTTCTTATTAATTCAATTTTTTTTTTTTTATACATATTATCAATTCTGAACCCCAATTCAAGTTTTTAAAACCAATGATTATTGATAAAAAAAAATAAGTATAAATAAATTATATCAGAAATAATAGATTTAAATCACTTACTGATCGATTGAAATGTTTATAATTATTTATATTTTATAAGTCCCATTCAGAGAAAAAATAAGTAATTATAAACCAAAACTAAAAATAGATTTCTTACTACAAAATTTCCAGGTAAATAAATATTTTTAAAGTTTAAATGTTAAAAAAACAATCAATAATTTAATTAGAGAAAGCTAAAACACTAAAATTATGTATTCTAATTCCTATATTACCTAAAAATATCCAATAATGATCTTTTTAAACCCAATTTAGTTTTCTAAAAAAATATGAAGAATATTTTTTTTTGAAATAACCCATTTCACTGAAAAATCCCAGCCAAAAATAAATAATTTACTTTTTTTAAGAATCAACCAACATACCATTTTTGTAAAATAAGAGAAAGTATAAAATTTAATTTAGAGTCGGCATCGTAAAAAAATTCTCTTAAAAGTTCGAAAAAATTTACCAAAAATTCTGATTTTGCAAATTTAGGAACAACAATTCTCATTGTGAAAAAACAACAAAATATGATTAAAAATCCTTGAAGTATTCTTTTTTTTCAATTCTGATAATCCGATGAGGTTTGATTGAGAGAGCTTTATTGTTTGTTAATTCTATTTCGAAATTGAATTTTTATTTTGAGAAAATTCTGTTGAAAATGTTAAATCTAATTAATAACAAGAAGATTACTTAATTTTGATTAATAGTTCCTCTAGCTTAATTAGAGTGTTTCTGTTTGTGTTTTTCTGGTTTCTACTTAGGTAATTTATCTACAGAAAATTTCGATAAATCTTCCTAGAAAAACTGCGAAGGATTTTTTGGGATAGATTTTCTCTCAAATAGAAGAGATATTATTTCAAGTCCAAGCCGGAACAATTTTTTTTTTTTTTCAATTTCAATCTTCTATAAAAAAAAGTTAAGGTAGCATTCTTTTTATAAAAATTGGTGAAGAAACCAAACATAACATATTTTATAAATACTAAATTAATTAAAATTATTTTTTTTTTCTCAACAACACAATTATAAACTCCATTTCACTAAAAGGGGCCCAACCAAAAATGAAAAAGACACTTTATTTTTAATGACAAACCAAAATAAGAATGTTTTGAAATACGAGAAATAATAAACTTCTTATAAAAGTCCATAATTATAAAATAAATGCCTTTACAAACAACAATTTTTTGAAAAATTAATTTGATAAAAAATTTTTTGGGAAAATTTCATTGAGGTGTTGATCCAAAATTTCTCTATTTCTTAGGAAAATTAAAAGTTTTGATAATAAGATTTTTGTAATATGAAATGATTTTATAAGAAATTACAAATCCTCAATTTTCTTCAAATTAATATGAGTTTTAATTTTTTTTATCAAATTAACTTTTTTATATAAATAAAAAAAAAGAAAAGAAGAAAAGAAGAAAAGAAAAATTAAGAAAAAAAAAATAAGAAATCGTTAAAAAAACTAATTTTTATTTCGTTATTTGCCTCTAATTGTTCATGATTTTTTTTTTTTTTTTTTGAACATAACTTTTTTTTTTTGTAATTTCTAATTTGGGAATCTGTAATAGGATCATTTCATTTTTACTATTAAAAATTGACAATTTCAAGATATTGTTTTTGATCAAACAAAGTTCTCATTATGAAATTCTCAGAATATAAGAATGTTGAATCCAGAACGAAAGGTTTATCTAAGTATATTTTAAAAATAGTAGTTTCTTAGATAATTTATGATTATTAATCTATTTCGGTACTCACGTGGATTGAAGAAAAAAGAGGAAAAAAAAATCACTTCAATTTCCTTTTGTAATTTTCACATAAATTTCAAAGAGATAGATTTAAATTTGTAATATCTTTTATTTGTTTGGTATTTTTATAATACAATATGTTGGGTGAACTCATAAATCATAAATGAAAGTTGTTTTCAAGAAAAGAAAAAAATAAATCGACAGAAATTGATTCATGTAGTGAAAAAATACCAGGTATGAAGAAAATCCCTGATAAGATTTTTGAATATGAATATGAAGAAATTGTATGTAATTTCCTTTATTTTCAATCAAATCCTTTTTATAAATAACCTATTTTTTTATGAAATTTTTAATAAACATAACAAAAGTTCATTAAACTTGGGTGTCTATAGAATACTCAATTAGTTGTTTGATAGCAAGAAGTAGATCAACTTTTTTTGAAAAACAATACAGTCAGTTCCACTTTTAAGATACAAACTTTCAACCAAATTTAAGGCACAAAAAAATATCAAACTAAGGCATATTTTTTGTATTTTTTTTTTTACTACAAATTATTTTACTAGAATTTGAATTTTGTTTCTTAATTTGAGATTTTTAATGTTTTTTAAATTGCGTCCAAAGTTTGTGTCTTAAAAGTGAAGCTGGCAGAAGACTTTTATAGAGATTGTTAGATATTTTGGAAAACGATAATTTTTATTCTTGCTTTTTTATTGTTTAAATGGTGTTTGAAACAAGAATAATTTAATTAATCATCATTCTAATAAGAGGGTAAGTTATAATTTTCAAAGTTTGATTATTTATAAAAAGGATTTGATTTTAAATAACTGAAATTTAACAACATTTTTCCTAATATTGACAATTAAAAATCGTTTCAGGGAATTTTTTCATTACTATCCCTATTAAATTGCAAATACTCTTATAAACAACAAAACTTTTGAATATTTTGAGAAAGCTATTTCAGATTATAAACTATCTTTTCTAAAGTGTACTCTGAAAAAAAAAAACTCCATAAGGTTTGTCTGCATCATACTTTGATTCACTAATTCATTGGAGTCAAAGAATTGAAACTCTTTTAGGAAATTTCATTTTTTTATTTCTTTATTGTTTATGAACAAAAAAGCAACTAACTATCAGCCGAAAAGTATTTTGATTACTGGAGGAGCAGGCTTTGTAGGCAGTAATGTTCTCAAGTATTTTGTTGAAAAATATGAGAACTACAATATTGTTTGTTTAGATAAACTAGATTATTGTTCAAACCTCAAGTTTATTCAGCCACTCTTTGAAAAAGAAAATTTGAAGTTTGTAAAAGGTAATATCAACTCTCAAGATCTCGTTTTGCATCTTCTCCAATCCGAGGCAATTGATACGATTATCCACTTTGCTGCACAGTCACATGTTGATAATTCATTTGGCAACTCTCTTAACTTTACCAAAAATAATATTATGGGAACGCATGTCTTGTTGGAGTGTGCCAAAATTTGTAAATTGAAACGGTTCATCTATGTCAGTACCGACGAAGTGTATGGACAAATATTACCAAACGAGGTATGTGTGTTTCTTTCTCAAATTTCTTGTTTAAAAAAACAAAACAAACATTAAAAAAGAAGAAAAGAAAACAAGACACAAACAAAAATATTCCAATATTCTTTTCAAATTGTTTTTTTCAATGTCTCAAATAAACCCCCATTAGTTATAACACGTCAACAAACTTTTATCGTTCACAAAAATTGTTTTTCTTTTCTAAAGATCGTTATGTAGAGAAAAATCAATAACCGTTCTGGAAAAAAAGTGAAACAGTTAAAAAAAAGTGCAACACAGTTTTTGATTTGGTACATTAGTCCAACCTGAAAATGAAAAGTAAAATCAATTAGAAGAAGAAACCAATTAACTTCAAATAATAATCCATTATATTATTTTCAATCAATCCAACAAACACAATTTAAATCAACTTTCATATCGAAATTTTTGATGTGGTTTTGGAGATCTCTCAAAAATAACCAAATTTTTGAACAAATTTTTAAGAATTAATCAATCCAAGAAAAACCCATACCAAAAGATAGTATTAAAAAAACTGTTATTGCATTGAATCCTTCATTTTGTCTTTATTTATTTATTTATTCTTTTATTAATTGATCTTACTTTAAATTTTCAGGTTCTATTAAGGTTTCCAATTAAAATCACTGTTTAACTTTTTTTCCTTGTTTCACTTTTTTCCCAGAACGGTAAATTCGCTCTGGAAAAAATTACCAAAATGCAATTGTTCACAGAAAGGATCAAAATTTCTATTTTAAGCAATTTTTTTGATCTTATTTGTTGATTGACTCCAGTAAGTACCAATTTTAAGTCACAAACTTTGAACGGAATTTAAGGCATAAAAAAAATTCAAATTAAGGCACATTTTTTGGATTTTTTTACACTCAATTTATTTTGCTCGAATTAGAATCTTGTGCCTTAATTTGGAATTTTTTTTCAAATTATTTTTCGAGGAATCGAAATTTTGTGCCTTAATTTATAATACAAATGTTTATGCACTAAATTTCGTTCATAGTTTGTGCTTTAAAAGTGACATTGACTGTAATAAAATCAAAATAATTTTATTATTGTGGATCCTTGGCTTCCTAAATTGAAAGACTGTTTAATTTACTAACAAAATATTGAACAACACTTTCACATTTATGTGATTTCTTATTCTTTTGAAATTCGATTTTTGAATTTTTTTTATTAACATCAATTAGGGATTATTCATATTTTATTTTCTGTAGAAATTAAAATACAATACCGTCAGCCAATAAACATGATTTAAAATAATGTGTATTAAAGGAAAATTCAAAATATAACAAATTTTAAGTTTTTTAGAGGGTTTCAAATGAAAACATTTCTTGATTCTAATATTTAAGGAATTTTCAAAACAAAGAAAATTTAAAATAGATTTTTTTTTTGAGATTTTGGCTATGGTTCTATCCAAATTATTTTCAAGTATATTGATATACCCGAAGTAAAATAAACTAAACTGAATTGCAAAATTTGGAAAAAGTTATAATAATTTCAGAATAACAATGATACACCTTCCTACAATTTGGAAATAATATTGAATTTAACAAACTAGTTATTTCAAGTTTTTATCTTTTCTGTTTTATTTTTGTTTTTTTTTTCCAATGATTGATTAAAGTAAACATTGGAGTTGAGTTAAATTGAAAAACTCACATAAGATTAGTTGATGGAATCTAATCATGTGGATTAGATCGATCAATAATTCTTGATGATAGAAATTTCAAAAAATTTAGCAATAAAATTTTTTGTTTTGCTTGTTTTATTATTTTGGAAAATGGATTTTTATTTTTTCGTTTTATTATTTTTTTTTATTTTTATAAAAAATAATTATATAATAAAACATTAATTCTGCTTACAGTTGTTTTGAAAACGTTTTCAAAATTAAAACTTTTAGAAAGTTTTCTATTCTAAAAAAGTAAAAAATAATTTAGAATTAAAACTTTATGAAAGTTTTCTTTTATTAATTAAGTGAGGATCAACCTTTAAATGTGGGTTAGAGTTTGGAGTGTGAAGAAAAGTACCTTTTTTAAAAAAAAGTTCACAAAAGAAAAACATAAAACTTTAAAAAAGTTTTAATTCTGAAAATCCCATAAAAATAAAAATAAAAAGTTCTCACTTTTTTAAAATTGCTATCACTTAAAAGTGATTTAATATTAATTTTTGAAAAATATAAAAAATTAGGATTTTTTAAAAAAATATTTAAATACTTGTATTAATTATGTATTACTGAAATATGCAGAATAAGCAGAAATATGTAAATTCTTATTTATAAAGCAGAATTCAAAATTGAAAATATTGTAATTCCAGCAAATAAAAAAAACCCAATTAAAAAAAAATCAAAAAAATTTATCTCTGCCTTATTTCAAAAAATGATAATAAAATTTAATCAACGAATAAATAATAAAATCAATTGGAATTCAAAAGATTTAATAGAACTAAAAAAAATAAATTTATATAAATATACATATAATGAATTATTGAATTCCAAAAGCTGGAAATGTCTTTAGGTTTTTTTGAATAAATTTGAGAAATAAAAAGAAAATTTCAAAAATTTTCTTTGAATTTCTTAAATTAAAAAAAAAAACAGTTAGCTTTTCCGGAATTCAAAAAAATTAAGTAAAATCAAAGATTTTTCTCTTTTTTTTTGAATTCTGAAAGAGCGCTGTTAGGTTTTCCTGAGTTTTCTGTTTATTTGTGAAGTGTTCTAGGTTTTTTTTACTTTAGAAATAAACAGAAAATTTATTAAAACTTTCAGTTTATTTCTAAAGTAAAAAAAACCTAACGAAAATCGATTGATTTTACAAATTAAATAGAAAACTCAAGAAAACCTAGGCACTTTACAGCGCCCCATGACACCCGTCGGTACTTTTATGCATTCTTTCAGAATTCACGGAAGGGGTAAAAACCTGATAAAAATATCCTCTATAATAAATAAAAATCACAGAATCTGTGATTAATAATTGGTATTCCACTGTAGTTAGGTTTTTCCAAAATTCAAAATAATGGAGTTATATCTTTGATTTTACCCAATTCTTTTAAATAAAATAAAAAAATCTCAGCACAACCTCTCAGAGTCGGGCACTGGATACCTGGAATTATAAACTCAATTCCAAAAATTGGGGCACACCTTCAAAATCAGTTTAATTCTAAGAAAAGTGATATTTGACTCTTAAATAGAAACATTAGATATTAACAATCAATAGAAATAATTTTAAAGTTAATTATTTATCATTTTTTTTTCATTATTTTTTGATTTTTGATTTTCAATAATTTTTTTGATTTTTTTTGGATTCTTTTTTTTTTCAAAACTTTTCGAAAATCTCATAATCACTTTAAAATGAAATTTAAAAGTTTTGATTCTGATCACAAAAAAAAAATTTTTTGTTCTCTATAAAATGAAAAAAGATTCTTTTTTTACCAAGAAAAAATTTTTTTGAAAAAAAATCATGATATGGGGTGCTAGAGCACATGGCCTACAAACAGACCTTATTATCATTAATGGAAATGTGAATACTGAATGTATTATTAATGATATTTTCAAAAAATCAAATGTAATTCAACTCGCCAATTCAGAATATGGTGAGTTGAAATGGATTTTCCAAAAGGATGGAGCTTGTCCACACACTTCAAAAAAAAATCAAACTTACTTAAACTGGGGATGTAATGTTCTGGACCCTTGACCCCCAATTCCCCAGATTCAAACCCAATTGAGAATTTATGGTCAATTATGGATACTAAACTGAAAAAATGTAATCCAAAAAACGGAGAAGAATTTATTAAATTTTTCACTAATGTATGGAATACTTTGAGTTGGGAAACCTTAGTAAATTAGTAAACTCCAGATATAAGGATAGATTTAGTTATCAAAAAAAGCTGAATCTATTAATAGTTTTTATTACTTTTTCTTTCAATAAAAATGGATTTTTTGGTAACCGTGTTCCAAAAATAGGGGCACACTTTTTTTTATTTTTTCTTATTTATTTTTTGAATTGAATTTTAAATTTACTATAAAATATATAAATAGTATCAATTAAATATTTTCAGATCTTTTATTATTTTAATGTTTAAGTATCATGTATTTTGGAGTATATTTTTATTAATGTAATTTTTTTTTGTGTCTCATTTTTTGGAATTGAGTTTACATATTTTTTTACTATTTTTTATTTTTTAATTTTTTATTATTAGTTTTCATTTATTATCAAAACTTTTTCTTATTATTTTATCTTATTATGGATTTATTGTTTTTTTTCATTTGAAATTATGTTAACCACAATTTACAAACTTTAAAATATTAAACCCACACCACCACCACCCTCTCTTTTCTTAGTTATATTGGTAATTCTATTAATAATTTTACAGATTTAAAACCACTTTTAAAGTATAATTACGATATTTACACAGATCACTTTTTTTGTTAGAAAGAATGTGAATTATTCTTTATTCCAATAAACAGTAAACAAAAAAAAACTAAAAAAAACTAAAAATTATTTGAAAATTTCATGATAATTTATTGGTTACTGAAAATATTATGATATCTTTCTTTTTATAATGTATACAATTATTATTTAAAAACCCAATATTGGAATAGCCTCAATTAACAGAAAAAAGTAGACTTGAACCAACTAACCCCTACTCTGCAACCAAAACAGCAGCAGAATTTCTGGTGAAAGCGTATAACTATTCATTTAATTTACCAATAATAATTACTCGCGGATGCAACGTGTATGGTCCAAATCAATATCCAGAAAAGGTCATACCAAAATTCTTTTGCTTATTAGAAAGTAACAAACCATGTACAATACATGGGAACGGAAAAAATACACGAAATTATATTTATGTAGAAGACGTTGCCAGAGCATTTGATATCATCACACATAAAGGAAAAATTGGTGAAATATATAACATTGGCTCGGATTTTGAATTGTCGACTATTGAATTGGCAAAATCGTTAATAAAAAAACTCGGTAAAGAAGATAATGAAAAGGAGTTAATTTCCTTTGTGGAAGATAGATTATTTAATGATTTAAGTTACAGAATGAAATCAACAAAATTGAAATTACTCGGATGGGATACAACAATTGATTGGGATGAAGGACTTGATTTAACAAGTAAATATTTAATTTTTTTTTTTTGATTTTCTTAATTTTTTTCAATCATATATATTATTCATTTTAATTCAACCCTATTTTTTATTTTTATTTTTTTCCTTTTGTATATTTTCTTTATCCTGTTTTTTTTTTTCTTTATTTTAAAAAATAGTTCAATGGTATAAAAAAAATAAAAATAATTGGGGAGATCTTAAAAATGCTTTAATCGCACACCCAAGAAATAAATTAAAAGAAAACAAATTTTCTATTGTAAATAACAGTTCAAATAATTAGAGTATTATTTTTATTGTTTTAATTATAATTAGATTTAGATTTTATAAATAATATAAATTTATAAATTAATTTTGTTTTTTCAAAAGATTTTTTAAATTTATAAAAAAAAATAAATTGAATCCGTAATAAGACGAATCAGAGGAAGAAATAATATATTTAAAGATATATATTATAAGAAAATTCATGCGTGGGGAAAAGTAATTTAATAATAAACACCTGGGGATTTCCCTTTTTTGTCATTTTTTTTACTTTGTTTGCATTTGTATTCAAATTCATTATCTTTTTTTTTTTTTTTTCTAAAAAATTAAAATATTCAAGTTTTAACTAGGAGAGTCTATGATCACATAATTTTTTTTTTAAAAAAAAATAAAAGAATGATATAAAATTACGATAATAAAGATGAATTAGGAGTATATCAAGAAGACTCCATTATCACATTTATTGTTTTGGATTCATCGGTCATTTTTTAATAAGTTATTTCCAAAAAAGTGGGGCAAATTTATTTTAAAATATCTTTCTTAAACCCAATAGCCATAATATTATTTAAATATACAAAATCATAAACAACCTATTTATTGATCCTTGATAATAATTCAATTTGTTTGTTAGTATTGTATTACAACAATCAAATAAACTAAAATTCAAAATTTTCCACACAGCTAAAACGTTCCAAACAATCACAATAATACAATTTCATTGAAATTTGAGATAATTTTGATTTTTGTAAAATATGAAAATCATTTTTTCATCTTTTAGTTTTTGTTTTCATTTCATTGTTTGAATTACGTAATTTGCTTCGTTGGATCAAAAATTTTTCTACAAGGTTTATATTATGTTAAAGTCAAGTTGTTCCAAATAGAAGAACTCAAATAAAATTAGTTGGTAATATCTAACCTTTGATCGATCAATATTCCTAATAGAATTTAAACAAATTTACTAATGTATTTTTTTGTTTTGCTCTCTCCAAAATTTTTAACACACCCATGATTTATTTGTATTGATAATTATTTATTTATTGTTTTGTGAGTATTTTATTTTATAAAAAGGTGTTAACATTTCAATTAGTGAATGGTTCTCATTTGGTAAATCTTCGAGAAGTGGTTAAATAAGTTTTTTTTTTTCACAAATCGAATTTTGGTGTGTTAAAAATTTTGAATTGGTGTTTATATTAAATTTTCTAATCTCAATTTTATATGATATTTTTTATGGGTGAAAATTTGTATTTATTATTTTATTTTTGATTCAAAAAAATGTTTTGATAACTTTTTTAATCTCGAAAAATAATCCAATGGAATGAAAAAGATATAAATGTATTTTATTATTTCAAAAATCATTTGTGTCCTTTACATATTTTCAGTTTTTGATTGAAATTGGTCGTTCATTGTTTTGTCCAAAAAAAGTATTATTTTTTTTTGAATCTATCAAGTATTCCCGAAAATACCCGAATTTGAAAATACCCGAAAATTTTTTAACCACGAAAAAACACGTTTTTTGAACAACATCTAAGAAACAGTAGTGCCTTTTTATTCAGTTTAAAAGTAAATTTGGAATTTTATTTTAGAACAAATTTTTTTCTCTGAAAAAATTAAAATTCAAAAAAAAATAAATTTGAGGGAATGATATTCAACCCATTTTGTGTGAAAGAGATTAATATATTGGATGATAAATATTCATGATCATTTCGAAATGATATTAACTAAATGAGAGAAAATGTACTTGTAAAGAAAATTTCTTATTCTGTATGATTGCCTATAATTTTATAATCTTAAATACAATCCCAAAATAACAGAGTAATGTCTAATCGTACAATACATACACATACCCTATACAAGGTGACCCAAGCCAAACTTTATTTAACTTACCATTCCATAAAAGGAATTGGCTTAACCAAAACATGCCAAATTAGACCATACAAAACATAACACAGCCCATACCAATACCCTGACATACACATGCATATACGTACCCTAATACGCACTAAAAATTACTCAAATATACTCAAAAGGTATCAAAACCTCTTTAGAGTAATTTAAAGTAGAAAATTCAAAAAAAAATATTTTTTCTGAAAGTCAAATTGTTATTTTATCATTAAATTGAGTAGATTGGAATTGGGTTTCTTGGAAGTTGTCCATAACGTGTTTTTATGTTGTTAAAAATTTTTCGGATATTTTCGATTTTTTGGTATTTTCGGGAATATTTCAAACACCCTTTTTTTTATTTTTTTGGAAATTGTTCAATAAACATATTTTGAAATAAATATCATAGTCATTGTTTCAATAAGTATTAATATTTAACTTAATTTGTTATTTTCATTTACGAATAGATGTACTAACAAAGATTATTTTTATGAAATATATAAAAAATAATAATTCCCGTCATTTTTGGAATTACCTTAGAAATAATTAAACAATAATAAAATCATTGTTAAATGTTTGTCATGGATTTGATTGTGATCTTAGAAGTCCAAATATTAAAAAATGGCAAAAAGCTAATAACAATCATGAAAATAATCCAAGAAATTCAATGAATCCGCAAAGTGATCAAATATTAAAATCAAACAAGTTAACAGAAAAAAAATATTTAGGAATTTGATTTTTTAAAAGAAAAATATTCCAAAAAAAAAAAACTTCAAAAAAGTATAAGATTATTTCAACAAAAAAAAACCTATTTTTTACCAATAACAAAATTAGACAGTGAAATCATTATACCAATAGTCAAGCAATACTCATTAGTCTATTATCAAATGGATTAGTTATTTTTACTCTTACTCAAAAAGATTTTAACTTATCTATTGTTTATATAAATGAAAATAGTGATAATTTTTTGAAAATTAATCCTATTTTCCCTAAAGATTAATTAACAAAACTGAATAGAAAATTGATCAAATACCTCTTTAAATATATAAAAGAAAATATCAAACACATACATACACACACACACACACACACACTTAGATTTTTTTAGGTTTGAACATATTTCAGACAAATTAAAGTTTTCAAAATAAAATACAAAAGTATTAATTGGGAAATTGAAAACTTAAAATAATAAAAATAATTTTAATATACTTTTTGAGGTCAAACTTTAATAATAAATAGTCATGGTTGAAAAACTTAATAATATTTAAAAGATCATCTAAGAAAATACGAATACAAAACATTTTCAGTTAATTCAACCTTTGAGTGAATTACCTGTAAGTGTGGTAAAGCGTATTCAAGTGATTTGGTTTTCTTGTATTTTTTGAATTTGAGAAATATAAAGAAATTATCTTTCAATTTCTAAAATAAAAAAAAAACTAATAATACTTTTCCAGAATTATTTAGAATTTAGACAAATCAAAAATTTTACTCATTTTTTTCAAATCCTGGAAAATCTATAGTTTTTTTTATATAATTAAGAAGTATTAAGAAAATATGTAAAAATTCTACTTAATTCTTGATTGGAAAGTAACATAATGACAAAAAAGATTTAAAAAAGATAAACTCAACACTTATTTTTAAATCAAAAAATGTTATAAATTATTTAAAAAATATCCTTATGTTTCTGAGAAAAATAAAATAAAAATCTGTAATTTATGCAAAATTCACTCTAATTTTAAAATACGCCAAGATATCAAAAAAATTTCTTTGTGAATTTTCACCACCTGAAAACAATAGAAAATATTTGATTAACGAAATACTTTAAAATAATAGAAAATCAATAAAGAAAATAAATAATAATAGTTTATATATTATGGGAAGCAATATTAATTAACCATCTTATCATTAAAAAATGATTAAGAAAAACATGAATAACAATCAGTAAATAAAAAAATAGAAAAAAAAATGGAAAACAATGAAGTATCAAAGAAAAAAAAAAGACATTGAGAGAAAAAAAAGAGGTAAGAATGAAAAAAAAAAATTTATACTGATCTCCTTCAAATCCTTTAACATATTATATCCATTAATTATAACAAGGCTCCTTTGTCTGGTAAATAAAATTACATTCCAAAAAAATTGGACACACACAAAATGAAAAATATGTAAAAAAAAAACTCAATTTATTGTATTTTTCCAAAACTTAATATTAAAACACATTTAAGTAAACAAGTATTAATGTTATGATAAGTAATCATTTTCATACAAATAAAAGAAAAAAATATAAAATAAATAAAAAAAAAAAGGTCTTTCAAAAATGATGAAACGATTCGAACAAAAAGTGTTTTGTAAATTTTATTGAAATGCAAAACACAATTGTTGATCAATCAAATGATAAGATACCATCAACTAATTGTATGTGGTTTTTCAAATTCAACAAATTCAACATCAACCTTCTATCAACCTTATGTAAAAAAAATACAGATCTAACGAAACAGATTACATAACTGGAAAAAAGTTAAATGAATACAAAACCCATAGACAACAAATTAAATACTTTGTTAAATCAAAATTATTTCCAAATTGAATGTAGAGTATTGTTATTCTTTCAACTGTTTAAACAGTGTCGAATTTTTTGGGATTTAGTTTATTTTATAATATTGTATAGATAAATTGATTTATTATTTCAATTTTTTTTTTTCACCAGCTTATGATTATGTACATAATCGCCATATCCATCTGGGATGAGATCTAACTTTTATATTTAAAATTCGAAAATATTTCAAAAAAAAAAATAAAAATAAATCCAATCTAAAAAAAAAATAATAGAAAATAGGAATTTATATTCAATATTTATTCGAAAAAAAAATAAATAAAAAAAAAAAAAAAAAGTTTTTTATGTTGAATTTTCTGTTTCTTGTAATGAATCAATAGCCTCTGTATCTGACTTTTTAATCAAAATATCTTTCATCTTCATTTTTTCCCTTTCAAGATATTTTGTAGAGCTCTGCTCATTATTCTGAATCAATCCTTTGGAGTTTAATAAATCTAATTCATTCTTTTTGCTTTCATTTTTGGAAGAATCATTCAAGTCAAGTGAATTTCTTTCTTTGATCGCTTCTTCATTATTATTGATTAGAATTTCAAAAGAAGAATGCAATCTGTTATAAAGTAAAATTGAAGTTGAAACGACTAAACAGGCAACGATGAAACCGAAAGTAATTTTAGTTTTCAAGACAAAAATGGACATGAAAGTGATTACTATAATTTCAATTATTAAAGAAAATTCATTTAAATCTTTAGTTATTAGTTTTCTTAAAAAGGGAGAAAACATCCCCGATAGGCAAGTCACTAATAACAAAATCACTCTGGTTGAATCAATTTTATTGAAAAACCCAATGATGTCTGGAAACTTGCCACGCAAAATTAAAGTGATTAGGAAGTGTATTATTAAATTTTGAATATAAAACCACATTTTTGTTGCAAACAATTGTGGCTCTGTCCCAAAAAGAACCGTTCCATGATCATCACTATTGTCTTGATTATTACCATCCTCATTATTGGGATAGTTGTTGATGATGCTGCTGCTGTTGCTGCTGCTGCTGTTGTTGTTTTCGTTGTTCTTAATTTTATTATCACCATCATTCGTGTCAATAACATTCTTTGTTTCCTTAATAATTTGGGGATTTTGGAGACTTGAATCAGCATCACCATTATTGATGATTTTATTTAAAAATGTTTTGTACAAATTAATTGAAACACAGGTGATGAAGCCCTGAAAGAATAACAGAATTGCCGGGCTAAAAAAAGCAAAGCCAGCAGAATGCTTTCTAATTTTGACATGTGTAAAGGTGCTGCTTTGGGAGTATTGTGCCAAAACACAACCTGCAATCATAAGGAAAAAACATAACAATTTTTGTTGCTGGTTTCTCCTTGCTGGCTTGTTGTCCAAATATTTTTTCCAATCTTTGAGAATTTCAAAAACCCATTTAAACCCAAGGGACGAGAAGCTAATGAGCTTGACAAGCGAAGGATCATAATTTTCCAAATTGTAAAAGAGCAAATCACCCTCGAGACAACACAAGGCTGCGGGGATAAATAACAAAACTTGGTTTTGATGGATCGTGAAAAGAATTTTTATCTTTTGTTTCATGCCGTAGCCAGCAAGTGAAGTGTGTGTGTAAAACAAGAAAAACGCACAAGTTGCACGCAACAACTCGATCAAACTTATCGCAGCTGTTATGGAATACTCATAGAGCCCATTCACTTGTGAAAATTTTATAACGAGTTCTGGTAGCACTTGAAGGCACGTGTAACCAATCATGACAATTGGTGACACACGCTGTAGTGCTTGTGTTTTTGTAGTGACTTTGTTTTGTGGTTGTTTTTTTGTTATCATCAAACAACTTGTTTTGTTTTTTAACACAAAAAATCTGCCAGTCGAGAAAATAGCAAAAAATAAAATACAGCCTTTTTCAGTTTTTCGAAGGTATTGTTACAATTGAACTTATTTCCCAAAAGGCTTGTAAGGTGTTTTTGTTTTGATTTCTTTTTGGGGGTGATTTAGATTATAGTTGCGAAGAAATATTGTTTGTATTAATTAACAAATGTAGTAAGTGTTAATAAAAACTGATTTGGGTGGAATCGTTATTTTGTGATTGGGATCTTTTACCAATAAATTAATTAAATTTAAATAAGAGTTTTTTTAGATTTTAAGGTCGACGAGAAAGGTAATGGGAATAAAATATTTTCTTATGTGTGTGGGTATTTTTGGTTATTTTGTTTCTCAGTTTTTTTAAATGAATCTTGCTTTATGTTTTAATACCTACTTGTAATTTTTTTTTTAAAATCTATTTCTTGACTTCCAGATTTTCATTTTAGGAAAGCATCACAATTTGCTGTGTTAATTAAAAATAAAGAATTAAGGGTTTTTTATTATGATATTCTTTTATTTGAGATTAAGTTTTATTTTGAAAATTTATAACAATTACAGAAAATTTATTTCCAGAATTAAGTGATTCATTAAGACAAGGAATATAATCTTATTCTTTTTAGGTGGCCATTTCAAAATTAAAAGTTTCTATTTAACACTCCTGAAATCATCAAGTTATTTTAAATTTTTTAAATGGTCCTTTATAATTTGATAATTTTATAGAATTTTTGAAAAACTACCTATTGATTTTCGATTTCAAGACAAATACCGTTAGCATTTATCAAATTACTTTGCAAAAAATTTATCTGAGAAAAAATCCATTTGAATACAATCTTTTTTTTTCATTATTCTAGGGTTTCTCTTTACATTTCATAGAATACTCGACTAGAGTTTAAACCTTGTTTAACTAATTTTAAAAAAAAAAGAATGAAAATTCTTTTCTCTATTTTTGATAATACAACTTTTAAAGGCAGTACCTTCACAAGTCTAAATTTGGAATGTTGTTAAAAATAGAGTTTTTACAATTTTAGAGATAAATAAAGAGTTCCAAACATTTATCCAAATTTTGGCAATAGTAAAGGAATTCTCCGTTTTAATTATGAGTTAAAAGGGTATTTCAATCTAAATTCATTTGGTGAACATCAATACTTTGTTTGAAAAAGAATTTTTTATTTAAAATCAAATATTGTTATTTACCATATGATTCTTTGATTATTTTTATTATTATTCTATTCATATAATCAGAAATTATATTTACTATTATCAAAATCTGGATAAATACATGGAACTCTTTATTTCTCTTGAAAAATGTAAAAAGTCTATTTTTTCTAACCTTCATATTTACACTAGTAATGTTTTAAACACCAATCTATAATATATTCTGATGTATTTTCTAAATGGGTTATTTTTTTTTGTTAGCAAGTAATATTTATTTTATTTTTATTTTTTTTTTTGTAAAAATAAACAAAAGAAAAAGAAGGGATTTTCTTTCTTAAAAAAATTAATTAACTTTTTGTTATAGATTTTGTAAATTATCATAATATTATTTATTTTTTTTTTTATATAACTTTTCGTTATAAAATTAGATTAATCACAAATATAAAAACTTTATTTCAAATTTATTGATTTTATAATAATTTTAAATATTATTTTTTTTGTTTTTATTTTATATATTTTTTTCTTCTCTATAGGACCTTAATACTTTTTATTTCTTTATTCTAAAAAGAAAAAATAGGAAGGTTAACAAATTGAAATAAATTTTTTTTCACATTCAAAAAACAAAAATTTCAAGTTATTAACCAATTTTAATCATGGATTTTTTTTATCTGTTGAATTAATTATAAATGTAAAAATTACATTACTTAAAATCTTTGAAATACTTTTCAATAATGTTGTATAAACTCGATTTCACTCGAATAACCCGTGGTTAAACATTAAAAATTAATTTTTTTTCAAGAACCAACAAAGATACAATATTGTTTTAAAATTTAAGAACTAATAAACTTCGAATTCGGGTTGGTGTACTTCCATGAATCCCTGAAAAAAACATAAATATCAAAAAAAAAAATATTAAAATAAATAATTGGTCCCATTAATTGGAATTTTTTTGTTGAAAATTTCTCAATTTCTTCCGGAAATTATAATTAATGACATAAGATTTTTTTGATAGTAGTGTATTACTTTTTAAATATATTACAAAACCTCAATTTTCGTACAGTTAATTTGGGGTTTCAAACATTTTTTTTTTCAAATCAACTTTTTTCTTAAAAAAAAATAATAAAAAGAAGAAAAAGAGAAAAAAAAAATTTTACTAAATTAGAAAAAATGATCTGATCTATCAATTGAAATTTTATTTTATTAAGAATATTGGATTAAAACTATAGAATATGTTCTATTTCTTCAATAAAACTGGTATTTTTGGTGGAAATTGAGTTTATAGGTATATTTAGAGATGTAAGAAATAAAAGCGAAGTGATAAAAAGATATAATATGTATATGGGAATTTTATGTATTATCCTAAAATCCTCTTATTAAATGTGGATTTGAAAAAAATAATGACAAAAATAAGAAAGAATAATTTTTCTTTGTGAAAGTTATAGCTACACAATTCTATTTGTTTCATCATTGGAAAGTATCCCAAAATGTAAGAAAAATAGTTGTTTATGATTTAACTAGTAAATGATACATAAATCAAATAAATCAAAGATTAAAATTTAATTACTTAATTAAGATGAAAAGTGGATGAACTATTGTTTAATTATGATATTTGTGAAAAAATGAAATTTATTTAGAGAAATGGGGGTGATATGTCTAAATAAAAAATACTTAACAACAAAAAAAAAAATAACATGTAAAAATTTAATTGTATTATTGCAATTATATTTTATAACATTAAAGGAAGATGATTTTAATGATTCTTTTATGTTCTAGTATATTTTGGTTATTAACTAAAGGGGGTACCAATCTTTATCGAAAAAAATATTTTGAATTAAAAAAAACAAAATTTCAGATATCTCTAGTTTTAAATGAGTTATTCGATGCTAAAAGAGCTGGTTTAGAGTGCAAAATTTTATCCAATCATCAGTTTTTTTAACACATTTCTTCCTTTCCATTTTTTGAGTAAATAAACTATTTTTCAAAAATATTGACTCACTTCATGATATTAAGGTTTGTTGTTACCTGTGTTTTTATCCTATATTCTTATCAATTATTTTAAAAATTTTTATCAGTATCATTTTTTCTCATTTCCAAATTTTTATTTCCTTTTTAAACTTTTTATTATATTTTTATTTTCTTTTTCAACTTTTTATTATATTTTTTTTTCATTTTTCTTCTTTTTTTTTCTGCAAAAGATCAGGTGGAAAAAAAAAAGATCTTTCAAAAGGAAAATAAACACAAAGATAATTGAAACTATGTAAATTATTTTAAAATGAATTTAATTATTACTATTAAATCCTGGTGTTCAACTTTTTTTCAATGAAAATTCTGTCATAAAAAATCTGTAATGCTAATTTCAAAATTTGTGAATAACTTTATTTTTTTTTTTTTTTGATTATTTTTTAATTTTTAAAATATCAGATTTTTTTATTTTAAAAATAATTTAAAAGTGTATTATAAATAAAATTATATAAATAGTTATTCAAAATAGAAAAGAATATATATTTTTTATTATTTTTTTATTTTAGGCAAGTCACAATTATTTAAATGGGGTTTAATGCCCGGGGAAAATAATGTAACTGGGAAAAAGTGAAATACTGTTTTTAATTGCAAACATCAAGTGAAACTGGAAAAGAAAAATAATATCAAGTAAAAGAAGAAACAAATTAACTCCTAATGTTAATCCATTATATTATTTTTAAGCAATACAACAAACACAATTTAAATCTCCTTAATTCTTCGAAATTATGATAAGTGGTTTTAGAGATCTCAAAATGGTTAATTCTTTCAACAAATGTTTAATAATTGATTAATCAAATAAAAAATCCCTGTTCATGAGATAGTATTAAAAAAAACTCTTATTGTGTTTAATCCCCCATTTTGTCTTTAAAGATTTATTTTTTCTTTTCTTAATAGTTCTAACTTTTCGTTTTCAGAAAGGTTTCCCAATTAAAAACAATGGTTGAAGTTGTTTTCCCAAATGGTTAGATCATTATATTTATTTTATTTTAATCAAAAAATTATTTATAAATCTAGGATAAATTCATAATATTGATAAATAACCTTGAATAATTTCAAACTAAAATACATCTTTTGTTTCTGTTTTAAATTTTTTTAAAAAAAAAAAAAAAATTAACTTTTTTTGAAGGATCAAAATTATAAAAAAAATAATAAATAATCTTTATTTTACTAAAAGTAAAATATTTTTTTTTTGATTTTAAGAAAGATTTGAAAAATTCAAATCTCTTTTGAAATATAATTTCTAAAGTAAGCTTAATTTCAAAAATAGGGGCAAATTTTTGATTGAAAAAAAAATGTAATTTCTCATTTAGTAAATACCAAAAACTCAACCCAGAAAAATCAGAACTTAAAACTAAAAAATAACTGTCTAAAACACCCTTTTCTGTTTTAATTATTATTTCTAATAAAAGAATAGAGAAAAGAAACCCATAAAGAAAAAAAATAAATCTGACCCTATTTTTTGAAATGATTTTTCATCTTAAATTTATCCATTTAAGATTCACCATTGCTTCCAAGAACCTTTTGAAACAACTTTCCATCAGAGTTATCAGATTTTTACTATTCACCCATTTGGTATCAACCCAAACTTTCCTTGATACCTTTTTCAAGATAAAAAGAATCTCAACAAAAGAAAGAAAAAGAAAAAGAAAAAGAAAAGAAAACGAAAACAAAACCAATTTTTTGAATGTACAACAAAGAACTCAAAGATAAAATGAATACTATCACATTCATCACATTGTCTCCAAATGAAAGAGAAACGAAGATCTTATTTGATTTAGCTATTTCTTCACTTTTCAAGGAACCATTGTAACTCATTAAAGCAAATTTGGTTGATACTTGTTTTCAAAGCAAACACTTCTTGGGTGTTTTACTTTCTTTGAATTTTACAATCCCTTTCTCCAATGCTAATTAATCTCATCTCATGAATATTAACGATTTTCAAAAATGTTCTTGTTCATTCAACATAAAAATAAAAATATGGAATCATTTTGAAAGAAAAATTGCAAAAAAATGAATTCAACTCTGAGAAATTTTCATTAAAAGAAGATTGTTTCTTGATATTAAATATTCAATAATAACTTTTAAAAGATATTGGGTTCCGAATATTTGGTTAACACAACACACATACCAATAATTTAGAAAATACTAATGATGACCCTATTTTTGAAATTTAGCTTAGATTTATTTTTATTTTATTTTCACTGATATTTATTAATTAAAAATAAAGAGAGGGGGGTGGGAAGAGAAAGAAGAAAAAAAAAAACTTTTAATTTTAATAAAAAAAAAAATAAAATAAAACAAAAAATAAAAAAAAGCAACATTAGCAAAAATAATCAACGTATTTACTAATTTCTTAAACTGGATAACCAATTAGACCATTCATTTAAATTGAAATTGAATTCAAATTTTGAAAGTTTAGGCATTTGAATATTTTGAATTTTGTTCAATAATTCTTTAGCTCTCGAATTGTTTGAATTGGGGGTATATTTTTGTAATAAAAATAAATAAAAAAGTTCCATATTGAAATCGTTTGAATTTTGAGCATATTTAATTGCAAAATTCAAAAAAAAATTCAATTTCCTTTTTGATATATTGTTTCGGATTATTAAATCAATTGCGTTTTTGATAATATAATTTCTCCATTCTGTATCTGGGTTTTTAATATTTTGCATTGTTTCGATTGCGTCTTTGATTGAATTGATTGTTAATTTGAATTTTTCAGCTTTTATATAAATCGGGATCAATTCTTTTAAAATTTCAATTTTTGTTGATCCTCTGTGAGAAATTTTCGAATCATCATCGTCGCAACTACATATATGGTCGACGGTTGTTCTTTGAGAAATAATTAACGCCTGTTGCCCGTACCAGCTAGATAATTTATAATTCCCTGAACGATCTTCCACTCTCATTAAAGACAGATAAGCATTGAAGTTAATTGTTTCTGTTCGAACATTCCGAGGGAAATTATCAAAACTGGGGTTAGAGGGGGAAAATGGAGAAAAATCGGAATTGGTTTCCTCGTCGTCATTATAGTAATTTAAATCAATTTGGTTTGGTTGTAGATCTAAAATGGGTATTTGGGTTTCGTTTTCGCCACTCATTTGAAGGACTTCATGTAATAGCTTTCTCGCCTTTTCAACTTCTCCGATTTCAAGATAAGATCTGCCCAAATTTAAAGAGACCAAATCTTGGTTAAATTTGGAATTATTTTTTTTTGAGCTCGAAACAAGGTTATCAAGAAACTTGATACATAAGGTAAAGTTTCCGTTTTTGTAATAGGTGTTTCCTATCAATTCCGTTGCCTTTGTTTTCAATTGATCGTCTTCAATCAATTTTGCTAGTTCCGTTGCTCTTTCCAAATATTCGATCCCCTTGTCAACAGTCTCGTTGCTGCCAGTTAAGATCTCGCCCAATTTGACAAGGATTTCCGTTTCGATTTCAACCTTGCCGATCTCAACAGACAATTTCAGGGCTTCGTTATATATTTCCTGGCTCTGATCATACCAATTCATTAAATTTAACATGTAACCGTGCTCCCGTAAGAGCGATAAAAGTGTCTCCTTGGATCCTCCATCCCGGAGTAAGGCTAATCTTTTTTCGTTTGTTTCAACGGCTTGTTCGATCCTTTGTGTGTCCATCTGTAGTTGGTGTAATTCTTGTAACAAGTCTAAGGCAATCTGCTTTGTCTGTGTATTCTTATCTTGGTTCTTGTCATTATTTTGACCAAGCTGGAAATTCTTTTCATCTAAAACAAGTGCTAATGCAGATTTGAAGCACTCAATCGCCTTCGGCTTCTGGCCAATTGCCTTCCATAATAAGCCCAGCCTCCCTAGTCTTGCGCCTTTGGTATTTTGATCGTTTTCCAAATTTATAGCAACGCTTTCAAATTCCTGTAAGGAATTAAGAGCAATTTCTTTTTCTTTTCGGGCGCACGCAGCCAAGAATTGGAGAACCATCGCATCTGCAAAGCCATCAAGATCTTTCAGTTTCATTGCTTCTTGGGACCATAACTTGGCATACTTCAAGGTCAACTCGGGGTTTTTTAGCTGCAGCTGGCTACAGACAGCCAATTTCCCCAACACTTTCGCACGATTTGGAAGATCATCATTTCGCCGAGCAACCTCAAGCCCTTTCAATAAAGTGTTAAAGGCCTTCTGATATTCGCCCTTTGATGAGTCCTGATCAGCTTGCTTGATAAGTTCTTCACAGGAGTCGCTCTTGTTAGTGTTCGTAGTGAAATGTGAGTTTTGTTTTGGTTTGTTTAGAAACGAGCTATAATAATATTTTGTATGAAAATTATTCTTCTTGGCTATGTTTGAATGTGTTGTCAAAATAGGTGTTTCAAAGTTAAATTGAATTTTCTTTGACAATGGTTTGATGGTGTGTGTTTGGAAAATTCTTGTAAATTGGTTTTGCACAGTGAAAAACTCAGTAAGCATTTGACGATCGACAATAAAAAATTCAGAAAATGAAAAAGCAACTTAAAAAATATGAAAAATTTATTTATTTTTTTCATCTTTGAAAATGCTGTTTATGGGGCAATTAACAAAGCTTTTTTTTTCATTCTTTCAGCTTAACAAAAGATTCTGTTTGTTTGTCTTGGCTTTTTTGGATGCTTAATTTAGTTCACTTTTGTTTTTTTCTTATCTTGATTGAAGTTGGATAAATAATTTGTTGAAATGGTTTAACAGACCACATTTCTATCTTTTGTTTTTTCTATTACTTGTGTCTTCTTTATCCCTATTTTTTTGTTTCAAATTTTGTATCTTTGATTATTTATGTTCATTTTTTTTTTTGTTAGGTTTGTTGTAATTCCCTAGAGTTGATACACTAGAAACCCTTGAGCCCTATTGGAGTTTTTTCTTGATTGTTAATCTCGTAACATTTTGAGATAATTATTTTAGAGATCTATTTAGGACTCACCTTCTTAATTTTTAATCACAAGATTTGCTAATCTCTCAAACAATTAACTAATTAATGAAACTAAAGATATTTAATGACTGAAAAGGTTACAAGATGAAATCTTCTTGAATATTTATCACTTTTCGATCTCAATACATTTTTGAAAATTGTTCCAAGACTTTACTTTGGTTTGGATGAAAAAGGATGTGTTGAGAATCTTGAAAACGGAAAGAATCTAACGACTTTTGGTTTTCCCAATAAGACCTAAATAAGGATAACGACTAATTTTGTATTTTTCTTTTGTGTGTACACTGTATACTCTTCAGTAGGTTTACTCTTTCTTTTCAAATCTGAACAAATATTGAAAAAAAAGATCCTTTGGTTGCTTGTATACTGATAAATTCTAATAAATTTCAACAAATTTTTCGTTCGTTTTCCATTTTGATAAATCTTCGAACTATTTCTTATCAAACAGTCCAGAACAAAGAATATTTTGAAGAACAACTAATTTTACAGAGTTTCTTAACACTTGACTTCATAAAATGCTTTATTCAAAGCTTGGATATAAAAATTTCAAAAATGAAAATCAAGTAAAAATTTCCAAACATTTTTTTGAATTTATCAGTATTAAAAAAATCTAAAAGCAAATTTAATTACAAATAGAAAAAATATTTTTACCCTCTCTTGAAATTTGAAAAAAGAAGTAAAAATCATATTGCCAGTTCAAAACCATAATTGCCTTTAATGATATTTTCTGAAATAAATTCTGGTTTTTAAAAATTTTGATCCAATTATTCACAAGTTTGAAAAGTTCAAAATTCAACATATTTCTGAATTAACCAAAATAAAATTATTTTCTTTAAATTAAGAACGAAATCTTAGTGATAGTATAGCAAGCGTACATATATAAACACTTTAAAAATAAAAACCACTACAATTTGAAACAACTCTCAAAAAAATCTACTTATTTCAAATAAATTGTGATAATCAATTAAAAACCAAGTTAAAATATAATTTATCGAAGGAACAATTCTCGATTATTTTTTTTTGGCCAATTTCTAAATAAGGATTCCTTTTCTAGAAATATGTTTAATATTGAAAATCAACAGGGGTTTTCGAATCTAAGTAATTGGTAAAAAATTTTCTTAATCTCTATTATATTTATATTTAAAAATTTAATAGAGATTAGTCCCTTAATCAAAAACCTGTGCAGATTTCGAATCAATTTTTTTCTATTTGTTAACAAAAAAATAGAAGAACAATAACCAAACTATTATGAAAAACAATTGCCAATATACTTTTTTAAGACAAGAAATATTTAACTCGACTTTCCAAGAAATACTTTTTAAATGATTATTTCAAACCTTTAAAAACAACTCAATCTTATTTCTTTTAGTAAATCTGCAATAGTTCAAAATTTAGAATATCAATCGAACTTGATATTCTTTTTAAATTTTTTTAAATATTTTCAAATAAATGAAATTATTTCCAATTATTAATTACAATAAAAAAAATAATAAATATAATCTAATCACTTTTTTAAATAATTACTGTTCATTTGCTTAACCCTTAACAGTTGAAAAAAAAATATGAATCCAGATCTTTTAAATTAAAGAAATTTAATAAATATTGTAAATGATTTAAAAGATCAATTATTTAGACTTTCCTCAATTTCCCCTTAATGAATATCAATTTTATTTTGAAGTAGAATTATAAATGAAAAGTATAAAGTTATTATTAGCTAACTACCAAATGCTGAAATCTGGTAGTACTAAGCGACTTGGAAATGAAAAAGAAAAACTAAAAACACAAAAAATCAGGAGTTGAAAAAAAAAAAAAAAAAATGAGATTAAAAAGAAAAAATAAATTAAAGCAATTAAACAACTATCCTGAATGGTATTGATTATAAACAATCAAAGAAGGTAAATTAACTAAAAATATAATGGCTTTGATTTTGAGTGTTTTTATTCAAAGATAATATTGATTTTTTATCTGATGATGTTTTTTTTTTAACAAATTGATAATAAATCCTCAAAACATAAATTTTTATATTTTTTTTCAACTAAAATAATAATTTACAGTTAGTTCCAAATTTAAGGCACAAACTTTCAAAGAAATTTAAGGCAGAAAAAAAATCTAAAATTAAAGTACAAAATTTTTAGAATTTATTTTTTTACACATTATTTTACGAGAATCTGAATTTACTGGCTTAAATTGATTTTTTTTATTATGCCTTAAATTTGGTTCAAAGTTTGGGCCTTAAAAGTTGTACTTACTTTAATTAAGCATTTTCAAGGAATAATCATGAAATTCATGATTTTATACAAAAATATCCTTACAAAAAGTTAAGTAAACGGGCATCTCGAGTAAGAATATACTGTTCTTGAATAATAATAAATAGTGATTTTAATTCTTAACCAGTCATTATCAATTGTTTTTTTTTTTTTTTTTAATAATTTCATTATTTTTCAAATGAAATTAAATCCTTCTTGTGATTTATTTTAATAAACTAACAAAAATCACTTAAAGTAAGATTTCATAAAAATAAAACTAATTTATAAATTTTTAAATTTCTTTTCTCTAAATTCAAGAATTCAAATCTTAAAAGGTTCAAATTTTAACACTAAAAATTAAAAAAGAAAATTTTAACCCTTTTAATACTACCCGGTCCACTTTTAAAATACAAACTTTGAACCAAAATTAAAACAAAAAAAACAATGCTGAATTAAGGAAAATATTTCTGAATTTCTTTCCTATATATATATAATTTGCCAGAATTTGAATTTTGTACTTTAATTTCAAATTAGTTTGTGAAAAATTTTGGTTTAATGTTTTTATTTAAAATACGAAACTTGATATACAGTCAGTTCCTCTTTTAAGTAACAAACTTTCAACTAAATCTAAGGCAGAAAAAAATCCCAAATTAAAGTACAAAATTCAAATTCTGGCAAATTATATATATATAGGAAAGAAATTCAGAAATATTTTCCTTAATTCGGCATTTTTTTTTTTTGTTTTAATTTTGGTTCAAAGTTTGTGCCTTAAAAGCGGAACTGACTGTAAAAAAAATTCATATCCATAAAATTGATAAAATGGGTTGATTATCAAGTTTAATTGAAATTTTAGGAATCAAAAACACTTCATTTCCTTAAAAGAATAAAATAGATGAGGTTTACTATTTACTTAAATCAAAATTCAAACCTCAGAAAAATTCACCATAAAAATCTAAAAGAAATTTAACTTTTATTTTCAAAAGAAATTAATTTTTTAATTCACCAAGATTTATTTATTGAAATTAAATGTATCCTGCTAGAATAAAATTTTACAAATAAATGTTCAAATAATTAAAAAAATAAAATACTTGTTTTTGGATAAATAAAAAATATTTCTTCTTTTTAACATACTGTATTCAAGAACAACAAATAATTGGATCTGATTTTTAATTAACTTTAAAATAATTCTACATTATATAATATATTCATATTATAAAAATTAAAAAATAAAAAAAAAAAACTCAAAAAAAGAGCCAAAATTTTTGAAACAAATATTATTGATTTTATATTAGTGAACTTTCACTGAAAGAAAGTTAACAAGAAGATATTTTACTAATAATTCAATTCTTTTAAAAATATATTATATAGTATCCATTTTTTTGGTGATTATTGGTCTTTTTCAAAGATCTTTTTTTCTACTTCATCTAGTATGCAAAAAAAAAAAGTATCAAAAAAAAAAAAAGAAAAAAAAAAAAAAAAGAATTAAAATTAGAAAAAAGAAATAAAAATGATAAAGAAAAACACAAAAAAAAAAAGAAAAACAAAAACAAAAGAAAAAAAGAAATTTGAAAAGCAAAACTAAAATTTACAAAATTAGAAAAAATGATTCCGATCCAAAAATTTTAAAATATTTGTCCGGTAAGAATATAGGAGTAAACCCTCAACTCAACTTATATTATCATTATAAAGAGAATTAAAATTTTTGAAATATAATTTATATTTCATTGAAGAT
This sequence comes from Anaeramoeba flamelloides, assembly GCA_027625915.1. Lineage (NCBI taxonomy): Eukaryota > Anaeramoebidae > Anaeramoeba > Anaeramoeba flamelloides. The sequence continues at coordinate 3,095,648 of JANTQA010000060.1, read as the reverse complement.
TTCTTACAATATATATCAAGATGGTCATTCTATAAAAATAATCATAAAAAACGAATCTCTAAAAAAAAAAAAATAATTAAAGATATCGAATAAGTTAAATAATAATAATAATATGATTATTTTTGAAAAAAGGGGCCATTATATATATTATCCAGATTGTGGAATAAATTTATTTTTAATTTTTTAGTAAAACCCCGAAATTTTCATTTGGAAATTCCAATAAACAAGGGGGGTTAACAGACCTAAAAATAATAATTTCGAATTGGATAATAATAGAACTGATAATTTTTGAGTGTTAAAGTGGCGATTTCAATTGCAAATTCTTACCTTTGAATTCTCTTTACTATTTACTTTTTGATTCTTAATCATTTTCGTAAAAAGTTACAGAAATCAAAAGGTATAACTTGATTAAAATTTAATTTTTTACAACTTAGAACTACTAATTCTTTGAAGAATTATCAACAGATTTTAATCTTTTTTGAATATTAAAAAAATAGAAAAAATCGTAATTTTGGATTCGCTAAATCTTATTTCTCAAAATTGGAACCCTATTATTGTTCGTTTCAATCTTTAGATTTGGAACATTAAATAAAAAGCAATTCAAAAATTTATTCCAAAAAAGAAAAAAAAAAAAAAAATTTTCAACTATTTCTTTGTATTTAAATTGTTCAAGTTAGAAAAAAAAAAACCTAATTCCAAAATTCCAAAATTTTTATCAAAATGGCTGATAAAAATAGTTTTAAGAACAAAAAAAAAAAAAAAAAAAAAAAAAACTTTAGAAGTTAGATTTTATTGAGTAAATTGATTTTCATATTCTTGAATTATTGCTTTTTTTAAAAAACCATAAAAAAAACAAATAAATTCAAGAAATTAACGTAATTGGAAAAAGATTATTATTTTGTATATGGAACATTTAAAATTTTTTAAAATTTCTGAAGAATTAAAATTATATGGATAATTGATCTGTGTTAGAGATTTACTTATTTATCGAAAGTGTGCCATTTATTTTGCATAGGTTTAGAAAAGAGATTTTGTTGAACTGGTTGGTACTGGTTTCTCAGACTTTGGTTCGTTTGTGGTTGAAATTTATTTTGATTTTGAACTGTATTTGAAAATGGCGAGTTACTTGGGGTTGAATAGGAATTCATACCCATCATTTTTTGTTGTGTGATAGGCGTGGTTTTTGTTATTGTTGAGGGGGTAACATTTGGCTGTGTTACAGAATTAATATTCATTTTTATTTGTTGTAATTGGGGATGTGAGTTATTGTACAATTGTTGTTGATTTGTGTTTTTGGTTCTTTGCTGCTGTGAATATTGATTAAATTGCTGCTGTGATGAAGGTTTCTTTTGCTGGTTTAATTGTTTGTTTAATTGGTTTAATTGTTGTAATGTATTTCCATTATTAGTTGTTTGGTGTACGAATTTTTGACCTTGTTGATTTAATCGTGGTTGCTGTTGTATTCTTGGCTGCTTCAATGGTTGCTGTGTTTGTTGTTGGTTCAAAGTGGTGCTATTTTGCTTTTGATTTGTATTTTGGAATGCTGGCTTTTGAGATTGCTGAATAAATTGATTATTTTGTGTGTTAATTGGTATTTGTTGTTGATTCATGACCATTGGTTGTTGTCGTGGTTGCTGCTGTGGTTGCTGTTGAACGAATGGTTGCTGCTGTGGAATAAATGGTTGTTGCTGTGGCAGTGGTTGCTGTCGTGGCTGCTGTTGAACAAATGGTTGTTGTGTTTGGAATTGTTGCTGGGGTATATTAGGGTAAGGTTGATTGCTTGGCATTTGATAATTATTCATCATTTGATTCTGATCAATATTTTGAGGAAAAGCAATTTGTTGATTTGGAACATTTTGGAAATTTTGTTGTTGGAACGAAAAAGGTGGTGGGCTTTGGAATGTATTAAATTGTTGGTTTGGAATCATATTATTATTATTAAAATTATTTTGCCGTTGTTGGTAGCTGTTTTTTGATTCTTGATCATGCTTTTTAATGTGATCAATAACACTATCTACTGTGAAACCATCTTTTGTTGTAACGAATCCATTTGGGTGAACAACTTTTAAGGTTAATGGTCGATCATTTTGGAATCTCTTCCACATAATTATAATATATCTATACCCCATTACTTTTCCTTCATCAACTAATTCATAAACATTCGTATTTGCTATTTAAATTATTAGAACATTAAATGTGTGTATTAATATATGTATGTATATATATATAAGCTATTTCCAAAAAAGAGGGGCAAATTTATTTTCAAATATCTTGATTAAACTCAACCCTCATAAAATTATTTAAAAATTCAAAATTATTAGCAATCATTTATTGATTCTTGATAATAATTCAATTTGTTTATTAGTATTTTAATACATAAATAAAATTTATTAAATTTTCTGATCTCGATTTTAGAGGATATTTTTTTGTTGTGAAAAATTGGTGATAAAATTTTTCTTTTTGATCATATAAATAGTTTTCCTAAGAGGGTTAATCCCAACAAAATTTCAAATAGAATTGTAAAATATATAACTGTCTTTTATTATTGAAAAAAAGCAATTACATCCTTACCATATTTCCAGTTTTTATTGAAATTGGCTGTGTATTGTTTTCTCCAAAAAAAAAGTTCAATTTTTTTTTTTTGATTTTTTAGAAATATTTAAATGAACATATTTTGAAATAAAAACAATATGTTTTGATTCTACCAATATGAATATTTCACTTAATTTGATATTACCAATTTATGAATCGTCCATTTAGCAAAGAATATTTTTTATGCAAGTTAAAAAAAAAAAAACCTCTTTTTTGGAAATATACTATAAAATTTATTATGAATTTTTTGCAAATTCATTGAAAAATCAGTAGGCTAAAACCAGGGTTTTTACAGCTGTAAAAAAACATTATCACTACAAAAAATTAAAAATAAGAATTTCTAAAATTTTTAATCTATCAATAACAAATCAAAAGAATTATTTAAAATAATTTTTGTAATTTAGAAGGATAAATTCAAAAAAAAATCACAATTCCAAACTTTAAATAAAATAAATTAATTTTTCACAGACAAACCAAAGTTTAAAAAACACGATTACAAAAATTAAAAAGTTACGACTGTTATATTATTTAAATTTAATACCCATCGCATTTAAACTCGAAAATTTCCAAAAATAAATAAAATTTATTATTATTATTAAGGAAGTGTAAATTATATTCAAGATGGCCTTAGACTTAAATTTTCTAAAAGGGGATTTAAGCGTTAAATCATATATTTCACAATTATTAAATATAATTTCAAAATATCAAAAATTAACTTTTTTCAAAGTATTAGTTGGGGAAAAAAAAAAGGGAATATTCTCACTTAAGTTAATAATGATCATTTAAATTATGAATAACTCACATTAAAATTTCTAAAAATGAATTTAAAAATTAGAAAAAACAAGAGAAATTAATTTATTCATACACTGTGCAATTTAAAGATGTATTAACACGAGTGCAGTAACTAACCAGCTTGTGAACCCCCACTGAATCCTTATTTAATATAATGAGCAAAGCCTTTATTAGTTTCTAATAGTTTGAAAAATTAATTTTTAATAGTTTCAAATTTTTATTTAAAATACTTTCCAAACGAATAAACAGCTTGTTGAAGTATGGACTTTCAAAAAATTGGGCAATCCCTGAAACACTTATTTGCTCAATTAATTGTATAGGTACTTGAGTGTATGTAAAATATTAGTCTGGATTTTCCATTTCAAATTAAACTTTTTAGTGAAGGTGGAGTAAAAATGCATCTTTGGGTTTAAAATTTCATTTTCAAAATATTTTAAAAAGCAGAAATACAAAAAAATAAAATGTTGCTTGATAAAAATTTCAATTTTCCTAAAAATTGTTTGTTTCGTTTTCAAAACTGCAGTCCTATTTAAAAATGGGCTAATTCGATATATATTTGAAGCTGGTTGAGTGAATAACAAAAAGGTTCATCAAGATTTCTTGAGTTTTGATATATTCAAATTTGAGTTAAAATTATGTATTTTCGTTATATAAGTGTTTTAAATTAAAAGTTGAAACTATTGAAAATTAATTTTTGAATCTATTCAAAACTAATCAAGGTTTAGTCCATAATGTTATAAAAGTTTTAATAATGTTCCAGCTGTTTGAAAGTATCAGAACCAGTTTTAAAATGGTTGCGAACAAAAAAAAAAATAAATACAAGTTTTTACTCTTCATTCAACAAGTTAGAAACTTAATTAATGAAGAGATCCCAAAATTTATATAAAAATAAAAGATAACTCTAAGCAGGTTAAAGACAAATAAATGGCTTTAAAAAATTATAAGAAATAATGGATTAAATTAATATAATTTTTCAAAATTTTACTTTTTGAAAACAAAATGTAAAGTGGTACCCTAAAAAAAATAATTTTTTTTGTCCGATCATAAATAGGATATGGTTAAAATTTAAAAAAACTAATATTTTTTGGTAATATACGAATTTATTCATGAGTGGTTACGTTTTTTTCATTTGTCATATAAAATTCTCTTTTAAAGTGTAATTTTTATAAAAAAAAAGAAATGTTTATTATTGATAATTGTTAGAATCAAATTAGCAGAGTAAAAATTTAGTCTTAGAGTTAACTAAAGAAGTTTAATTTGTTGTCTAAAAATATCATTTCTAAACCACGTTGTCAAGATATTTAGTTTTTCTTCAACTTATAAACTAGAAAAATATTATGGAGAAAATGAACTGAAAATTATCATTTTTTAATTGGAAAATAATAGTATAAAATTCTCTTATCGAATAATTTTTTATAAAAAGAAAAATTTTTATGTTTAAGTAATTCTTTATAAACTGGGATAAAGGGTAAAAAACAAAAGTTAATAAAGTTGTTTTCAAAAAAGTGTACAAAAAAATTGAAAGATTGATCTTTCTGGAAATGTTGGCCTATTGAAGTTTATTGAAGGTACTAAGTGTTGTTCTAAAAACTTTTGTGTTTACTTTTGTAAAATGACAAAATTGAATACTTTTCTAAATTTTTTTTTTTTCTAACTCAAAATATTTTTATCAACTACTTTTCTCATATGTTTTATTCTTTAATATAATGGCAGTAGATTTTATTATTATTATTATTTTATTATTATTAGGGTAATTTCTGGTTTTTAAAATCACTGACGAATTATTGTAATTTGTCAGCTTGTTCCCACTTTATTTATGAGATGCCAGTGAAAAATGAAACAAAAAAAGTCATCTCATTGAAAAATTCAACAAAAAAGTAATTTCATTGAAAACCTAATCGATTGTGGGAAGCATGATTCTCATTATTGAATTGATTCGAGTAGGTAGTTTAGGGTACTTGCATTTTCATAAATCAGTAGCAAAACTCTTTCCATAAAATATTAAAAAAAAAAAAAATTAAAAAATAAATTAGAGAAAAAAAAAAAATTATTTACGAGGAACAATTTCATATTGAACAAGAATATTAATATTTCGAAGCAAACTATTTTTTAAAGAACCAGCTGAAGCTCGAAGATCATTTGACTCTATAACAATTCGTATACCTCTTTTTGTAGCAGGTGGTTGTGGTCTGTCTTTTCGACCTTTTCTTTCAAATTTTATATTCTGATCACTTTTTTTTTTAAAACCAAAGCCATCATTGGAATAGTTATTCCCGAATGGCCTTTTTCGATTGAACCCACCACGACTGCTACCACCTCCGTAATTCCTATTACCATAATCTCTCACTCTATTATCAGAATTAAATCTGTTATCATTATAATTATAATTTCGATTATAATCATTATCAAAGACTCGATTATTCCGGTTTGTGTTATAGTCTGAGGAATTATTATCACGATAGTTTTGGTTATAATTATTAACCCGAGAGCGGCTACTATAACCACCACCCCGATTATTAGAATGGTCTCTCTTTTTCTCTCGATTAAAACGGTTATCCCGAATATTCACATGATAATTGTCTCGGGAAGAGCCACCACCTCTCCCCCCTCGGCCACCTCTTCTTCTCCTATCAGAACCGTTCTCATAACTGGATTGCCGACTATCGTTAGAATTATTACTGTTTCTTCTTTTTTGACGCTCATCGTCACGACAGAATTCAACTTTAATTTTTTTGTTACCAATCATAAATTGTTGTGATCCTTTAACAGCTCTTTGTGCACTTTCGCGTTTTGTAAATTGGAGAAAACCATAGGTTTGTTTTAACAAGAGTTCTGCGATTTCACCATATTTTTTAAACTCTTTTGTAATCGTTTCCTTATCGGTTTCCAAACCTGGTAGTCCTCCAATGAAAAGCTTAGCTCCCTTCCCAGAAATTTTTTGTGGTTCTCTTTTTTTTCCTACTTTGCGATCGCTTTTACGATCACGAGATATGGGGTTTTTTTTGGTTTTATCCAAAACGTCTCCTTCATAGACACCAAAATCTGTACTCAAAGTTTGCTTACTCAATTTCTCGGTAAAACTTTGTTTGTTGTTTTTGGGAGAGACTTTAGACTTTTTGGTTTTGCTCGTTTTAGACATCTTTTTACTTACACTATTTTTAATCGAAGGAAATTAAAAAAAAAAAAAATAAAAAAAAATTTAAAAAATAAAAGGATAAAAAAATGAAAAGCCTTCGAAATTGGTTGTTGAAGACGAAGATAGAGTTTTCATCAATGAAAAAAATAACACATTTTTTAGTAATTTTTTTTATTTTTAAACAACAAAAAATCTTTTTTGTTGAGAGGTTCTTGCCTAAAAGTGAATAACTGCGCTAATTGAAAAAACCCGTTATTCCAATCAAAAAGAAAAAAGTCAAATGACAAAGAAAAAATTTAATTCCTTCTGTGTTTGAATGACTAATGTTTAAACAATTTCTTGAATAAGGAGAACAGAATTGAGAGAATTTCTCTTGGTTATTATAAAAATTTGGTTACTTTTTATCCAATAATTTAGAAAACTGTGTAAAAGTAGACAAACTTTTTTTTGCTTTAAGGACCTATTTACATTCAATTATTTACAAGCAATCTTTACAAACAACCATTTTCCCTGAGATTGTCATGGATCTAGGATAAAAAATTACCTATCTAAATTCTCAAAACTACATTTACTGTCTAAATAAAGCGTGCAAAAAAGTTTAATTCATGTTTCAAAATAAAAAGTGTGTTTTTTTTTTATAGAAGGCCTATACATCAATAGATCAAAGAAACTGATAATAAACCCTAAATAAATATGCAGTGGTTTCTTGAAGTTCTATTAAAATAAAAAGAAACTATAACAATGAAGGATCAAATTCGAATATCAATTTAAAAAAATAGAGTAAATTCTTTTTCAGAAAATTTTTCGAACATAAAAACCAAATTAAAATCTCGAAAAAATTGGAAAAATATGGAAAATTTTAAACCAACTGTATTCATGACTAATTTAAAATTTACTACAAATATCCAGATGTTTACTTTCAAAATTGATTTGAACTTGTGGTATACTATTTATTAGTCGGTTGGGTGTTGCCTTGGAACAAGAAGAAAAAAAAGCACAGATTATATTTTGAAACACGGATTATTGTCATTTTGTAAGCATTATTTTGATCACTGTATAATATTTTTGAATGTTGTTTTAACTTGTTTTTTCATTTTTTTCTTTTTTTGTTGAAAATTTATTGACTTTAATCCCATTCCTATAATTTTTGGTTGATTTGTAAATAAATATAAAGTCTAAAAAGGAATATTTTCTTCAATTAGAAAAGAAAAAGTGTCAAGTAAAGGAATAATTAGGGAGAATAATTCAATCTTATTAAAAGAACTCTTAAAATTTGTTTAATACTTGATTCAACATAAAAAATATACTTTTATTTTCAAGATTAGTTTACCTTTCAAAGATCCAAGAAATAGGAAAGAAAATAATAATCAAATATGATATGAATTTCTAAAATTTCTCTAATTAAAAAAAATATCTTTCAAAAAAGTACCCCAAATTTTAAAAAATTCACAAAAAATAGAGTTAATTTTAACTGAAAATTTCTATTGAAAAAAATAAAAAGTTATTAAAATTGATATAAATTTAAAAAAAATTGAATAATAAATTTTATTCAAAGTGTTTAATAATATCAATGAAATTATCTAAAAAAATAATTTTTGTTTAGATATACTATTGGGAAATTCTATTAAAAGTTTTATTTAAACAAGAGGAATAAAAAAACAATTGATTAATTTCATACCAGGATTTTATTTTTCAAAAATCATTATTTTTGACACCCACCAAAATCCTTTCCAAATATTTGGAGTACCAAATTAAAAATCTATTTAAAATCAACGAAGAACTAAAAACATAAATACAAATATAAATATGAACTGTTATATAAAATAAGGTTTTTACAATTTTAGATATAAATAATGAGTTCCATGCATTTATCCAAATTTTAGTTATATTAAAGGTAACACCCATTTTGTTTTTTTGATTAAAATCATTATCAGTCTTTTATAATAATCAGATATCATATTTACTAACAATAAAATTTTGGATAAATGTATGTGTCTAATTATTCATCTATAAAATTGTAAAAATTCAATTTTTTACAAAATTTATATTTACACCAGTGAACTCAATGGATTTTTAAAATAATTTCCATTTTTACATTTATCAAGAATAGATAATTTTAAACTAAATGAAAATATTGTAAATCCAAACCATTCCATTATTAAACAATATCTAGTTTTGATATTTTTTTTCACTCAATTTATCTTATGGAATATATTTTCTAAGAATTATAAATAATATTATTCCAATTAGTATTTATTCTTATTTCAAACTATAAAGTAACTACAATTTGATTTTTGAATTTCAAAGGTTTTACAAGAAGCTGAATTGCAAAAATAGGTGCAGATTTTTCTTCAGAAAAAAATTTGTTTAATTTTTTTTTTTTTTTGAATAATAATCTATTTACTAAAGTGTCTAGAGATAATAACCAATATAGATTAATAAATAAAAATATAGTGTAATCATTTAATTTTTTGAAAAAAATCGAAAAAGAAACAAATAATAAAAAAAAAAGTTTGCCCCTAATTTCGAAATTTGGCTTAATCCCAAAAAATAAAAAACCGAAGATTAATTAGTTTATATTTAGTTTAAATGTAATGAAGGTCATAACATCAATATATTTCCAATATGTCTGTGAATAATTCGTCTAAAGAATTATTGGAGTAATTTTTTTTTTTTTTTAGTAAAAATAATCTAATTTTTTAGCAACTAATCTTCACTTCAAGACAAATTGAAAAAAGAAAATTTTCAAGTTTGAATTCTGAAGATTAATATCCCAACCCAAAAATTCCAGTGGAAATTTCATATTTTTTTCATAAAACTCTTGAACTTTATAATAAAATAGATCATTTTTAATTTATAAGATCAACTTTAATAAGATTTTACGAATCGAAAATTTTTAGAGCTATTATAAACCAAGTAGGTTTATTGGAATTCATATATAATAGTAACATACTTTAATTTAATATTTTTCCATGATAGACACTACTTCATTCAGCTAGAAAAAAGAATACATATATCAAAATTCCTTCAATCCTTTTATTTCTGTTTTAAATTAGTGAAATTTCTTTTGATTTTTTTTTGCTATTTGACGGCAATCTCGTAATAATATTACTTTTTTGTTTTGTTGATACACATAAATTTGAAATATTTGGTTAAACTCACCTTTGGTTCACAATTTGAACACTAACACTTAAGATCAACTTTTACAAAAAAGATCATTCTTTCATTTTTTTGTACACTCTTTTCGAAAACTACTTTATTAACTTTTGTTTTTGATCCTTTATCCCTGTTTATAAAGAATTAACAAACTCAAATTTTATCATCAAATATTGAAAAATATGATTCAAATAAAACAACCTATCTCCCATAAGTAAAACAAAATTGTTATTTTATTTATTTATTGTCTTTCATTTTTCTTGTAGTGATTCGCAACATATTTTTTACTTCTTACATTATATTTCCATTATGAGTTTCTTAAACCCAATATTAAGGTAAATAGAGGCAACAACATATTCGAAAATTACTATTTATAAACTCAGTTTTATCTCATTTCAAACATTGTTTTTCAAAAATCAAAAATCTAAAAACCAGTCAATTGCTTAATTTTAAAAAAAAAATCAAAAAATCCCCCAACGAATATTTTTTAAACCTATCCGAATTCTTTGAGAAAACAATTTCACTTCGAGATTGAAAAATAGTATCACACAATATACATGGTTCAGTTCTGATCAAAGGGTTAACAACGAAATATTCAGAAAGTTTACAAAATTCGACTTTTTTTAAAATCATTTTTTATTAAATTGTTAAAGTCAAAATTGTTTGAATGCTTTCATTTTCAAGCAAACCAGTTCTAATAATAAACATTGGGTTGGTATTCTTAACTTTTTTATTATGTTTATTCTCACTAGCCAAATTTATCGTTGTAGTCTACAAAACAAAAGTTTTTAGCTTCCAATGTGTAATAATCACGATCAAATCATAACAAAACAAAACACCACAAGAAACATGACAACAGAATTAAACCCCTACTTTTTCTATCATGTCCTTTCATTATATTTTCTCTTATCGTAATTCTTATAAAACAGCTCTTCCATGTCACAATAATTGTGTCGTCGATATTTAGAATTGTTTATATAGTCATTTATGACAACCAAATCTACAAATTGTCACCTTTGAAATTGATGCTATGGTTAACCCCCTTTGTATTGTTTTCACTTACTTTTGTTAAATTGTCGCATTCTCTGTAATAAATTTTTCTTTTCTTTTTCTTTTCTTTTCTTTTCTTCTCTTCTCTTTTCTTTTTTTGATCTCTAATGGAAATGTTTTTTGTTTTTTGTTGAAAAGAAATACTTTTTGAAAAATTGTTTTTTGATCCCTAAAAAGATCGTCTTTGTAAAAATTTTAGTCTTTTGAATAATAGTTGGGTTAAAAAATCGTCAAATGGGTTTTAAATGTAAAAATGGTGGTGAAAAGGAAAATTTTTCAAATAATATTCTTGCCAGATTTTTCACTGATCAATAAAGATATCTGAAATTGAAATTACATAAAATTGATTAATACCTCTTGTACAAGCTTTTAAAGACCAATTTCACATTAATAGAAAAAATAATAGCAACAAAAAATCTAAAAAAATTTACTTTTTTACTTATGTTCTTAACAACAAAACTCAAATTAGGAAAATTGAAGATGCTTAAATTATCGTTTGATTTTGATTTTTTGGATTTTGTTTTAATTCTAAGAAACAGTCTAGCTTTTAGAATTTGGTTTTTGTTTTAAAATGAACGAAAAAAAAAAATTAGAAAAATAATTTGAAAATGAGAAACTTTTACTACTAATTTACATTAAAATCTATTTGAAACTTTTTTTCTACGTGATAATTTTTTTCTGGAAGGGTAAGAAAGAAAAATGGCTCTTAAGGGTCTAACCATTACGATAAAAACTCATTGTTTGTAATTGAAAAAAAATTTTTGAAATTATTCTAATTAATAGTAATAATTAAAAACTAACCAACCTATGATGTACAATGGATCTCAAAAAATCGTCAATAAAAAACGAGGAAATTTTTAGAATAAAGCATCAAAAGATCGTCACTCAATATTCAATTTAAATTGCTCTGAATTACAATTTTGAAAGTGTCTGTGTTTGTTTTGAAGTTTTAGATCTTTTGCAACTTTTGAGATCTCAGTGACTTTTTTTTTCATTTTTTTTCATCTCTCAAATAAGTTGTTATTTTCTCAAGAATGTTGCAAACCCCTTACTTTATAAAATTTTAGAGGGTTACAAAATAACCATAAATTAGATTAAAATGAATTAAATTGATTATAAACTTAATGATTAAACAATTTGTTTTAAATTGAAGAAATTTTAGGTATTTGGAATTATAAAATCAGAAATTATTATTATTTTTTTTAAATTTGATTTTTTATAATGAGAATATTGGACTTTTTTTGTTATTCTTTGAATCGAATTTTTTAACCAATGAGATCAATATTTATTTTTTAAAATTTGTATTTTTTGAAATTGAGATTCTTTTTAAATTTTTTTTTATTTCATTGAATTTTTGAGAATCATTTGAAATTCTGTGAATTTTTTTTATGTTATAAATATTAGAAAAGTGAAAATCCTTTGTAAATTTTTATTTTGTTTTTTGTATTTTATCCTTGAGAATCATTTTAATTCTTTTTTTTTTTTTAATTTAAATTTTTTGTATTGAAACTCTTTGATTTTGAATTTTTTTTATTTAATTTTTATCATTATAAAGTACTTGTTAATTTCTTTTTTTCTTTTTTTTTTGATTTATTTGAATTTTTATAATTTGAATTTATTTTTATAATTGTGAATAAATGTTAATTTTTTTTTCTGAATTTGAATTGTTGTCATAGAGAACCTGATCAGAATTTTTTTTTTTGTTATTTGAATTTTTTCAACCAAAAGAAGTTCAATTCCACAATATCAATTTTTGTGGCCACTCATTGGGTATGTAACAATTCATAGTATATGGCTAGTACCTTAACTTTTGACCCATGAAAAAAGTGCCTTGATGAATCAAATTGCCATTTAAAGTCTATTATGGTACACACAAAAAATATTGATTTATGTCAAGTCTCTCAAATCTGAGTCTATTTATATTTTTTATTTTTATTTTTATTTTGGGAATTTAATTTTAAGGAATTCTGGCACCCAAAAAAAAATATTGTTCGTATCTAAGATTTCTTCACCACTTCATTTTCTTTAGCAAATAAATGATCAAAAATTAATGGAAACCAAATAAGAACCTTGGAAATTATTAACTATTAAACAGTCAAGCAGAAAAATGTTAAAAATTAAACAAAACCTATCAATGATATTCATTAATTTCATGTTTATGGTATACACGTTGAAAAGTGCACCCTTTCTTCTCAAACATGAGCAAATCACACACACACACACACACAAAGACTCTTAAGGGAGGCCTGACTTAGTCCTCATTTTCTCCAAACTCAAAGTAATGAATTGACAAAAAAAAAGCGAACTGTGAAATTGAACTTCTTTTGGTTGAAAAAATTCAAATAACAAAAAAAATATAAATTCTGATCAAGTTCTCTATGACAATAATTCAAATTTAGAAAAAAAAATTTACATTTATTCACAATTATAAAAATAAATTCAAATTACAAAAATTCAAATAAATCAAAAAAAAAAAAATGAAATTAAAAGTTTCTTAATGATAAAAATTAAATAAAAAAAAAAAAAAAATCAAAGAATCTCAATACAAAAAATCCAATTAAAAAAAAAGAATTAAAATGATTCTCAATTACAAAAATACAAATTAAAAAAAAAATGTTTAAATCTTTTTCTGTTTCAATATTTTCAAATACTTAAATTTCTTCAATTTAAAACAAATTGTTTAATCATAAAGTTTACAAATCAATTTAATTCAATTTAATCTAATTTGTGGTTGTTTTTTAAACCACCTATATTTGACAGAGTGAGGTATTTGTAACATTCTTGAGAATAAAAGAACTCATTGGAAAAATGAAAAAAAATAAAAAAATCTTTGCGATCTCAAAAAGTCTTAAAGAACAACACTTCGAAACTTACGTAGCTTTATTCAAAATTAGAATTCTCAACGATTTAAATTGGATATTTTGTGTTGCTCTTTGGGAGCATTTTTCTAAAAATGTACTAGTTTTTTGATTGTACATTGTTAGAGAACAGTTCTACACAACACGTGGGTTTGTTTTTAATTATAATTTGACCCTCATAAAAATTTCTGAAAAGTTTTTTTCTGTTTCAAAAAAAAAAAAAAAATCACAATAAAGAATCAACCTTTAAGAAAACTATTTGCAAAAAGTGTGTTTGATGCTAGTTAAATTAAATCTATTTTTTTTTTAAAAAGGAATTAAAACAAAGAATAAAAAACTCTATGCCAGATCAAAAAGAACGACATTCAATTTCTGTATAGGTTTTAAAATTGTTTTATTTCTGATGTATATTTCTTTCGTTACAAAAAAAAAGGAGTTACTGTTGTGGAAAAAAAGTGAAACTGGAAAAAAAGATCAACACGGTTTTTAATTGGGAACAGTACTGAAAAAGAAAAGTAATATCAATGAAAAAAAGAAGAAACCAATTAACTTCAAATGATAACCCATTATATTATTTTCAATCAACCCAACAAATACAATTTAAATCTACTTGATTTATCCAAATTCAAGGTGTGGTTTTGGAGATCTAAAAAATAGTCAATTTTTTGAACAAATTTTTAATAATTGATCAATCAAAGAAAAACCCATACTAAAAGATAGTATTTAAAAAACTGTTATTGTGATGAATACTTCATTTTGTCTTTATTTCTTTATTTATTCTTTTTTTCATTGATATTACTTTCCTTTTTCAGTAATGTTCCCAATTAAAAACCATGTTTCACTTTTTTTCCAGTTTCACTTTTTTTCCACAACGGTTATATTTTTTTCAATAAAAAGTTTCAATTAAATTTATTTTTTTTTAAAAAAAAATAATTTTCCTGATTTGTTCCAATTCCCAAGAAAAATAAGCTAAAACCAGTCCCTTTTACTGGTCTTAAAAATATTTTGATTTTTCAAACTCGAAAAAAATAATGAAAAAATATTGAAAATTATTTTTATTTTATTTATTTTTAGATAATAATATAGATGCCAGTTTAAATCAAATAATTAACTAGAAATTGATTTTAAATATATTTTAATAGAATTTATGTATTTTTTTTCATTATAATGAACCTTTTAAAAAACGGGTTTCCAAATGTATTTTACGAATATTTACATTTTAAATAGAAAAAACTTTTCACTTAGTTTCCTTTTTTTAATTTCTTCTCTTTTTATTAATTTAGAAACTTTATCTCTATCCAAGGTTTACATTCACTCAGAATAAGAAAAATTAATAAATAAAAAAAAGGTATTACCCAAAGTATATTATTTGAAACAGTTTCTATTTATTTTTTAGAAAATTTATTTAAAAATTAGATATACTTATTTTTTAGTTAAACCAGAAAGTTTTCTGTTTTTTGTTTGTATTTTTTTATTTTATTTTTTAATGTTTATTTTTTTTTTTCTTGAATTAAATATATAAATCTCATTTCGAATTTTTTTTAAAAAAATTAATAAAAAATAAAAAACATAAAGATATCACTTTTATGGAATAATATCCCGAATGTCTAACCAAAAATTAAGAAAGAATAAAAGAATTTTAAGTATATGTATTACTATTTTCGTGATATTATGGATATTTGGCTTGGTAATTATTTGTGTAACGGATAACAAAACAAAAGCAACGAAATGGGTAAAAAGAGGATTGGCAATATTCTTTCTTGTTATAATTTACATATCAATTCTATTAATGGATTTTGTTAGCTGGAAAATTAATAAAAAATTTCAGACGAACAAAAATTTTCGAAGGTTATTTTATATACTTTTAATTACATCAGTTCTATTTTTAGTTCGTGTTCCTTGGATGATTATGCTATTCCGCTATGAAAAAATGTATAAATATGATACAAATCAGAAATTAGAATGGACGATAATTTATTTCTGTTGCTCGATTTTATCAGAACTATTACCAAATTTTTTGATCATGTTATTTGTTTTTGGAAATCCAAAGCCAAACTTTGAAAGGACAGTTTTTAAAAAAAAAAATATCGAATATGATGTAATTAGTGATAATTCAAGTGATGAAATATAATTTGATATTTGATTTATTATGTATAATTTTTCTTTTTTTAATTATTAATGTACTCATTATTTTTTAAATATTTTGATATTAATTAACCAAACATTTTTTTTTTTTTTTAATAAAAATACGAAATTATAAATCCACAGCCATTTTCTTTCTTTCTTTTTTCGGAATATATATATATTTATATGGAAAAGAATTAGTTATACAATTTTATACATATTGTTTTTATTATTTATTTTGAAAGTAGAAAATGAATTTCTTCTTGTGGTCTTTAGGTTTTCTTGAGTTTTCTGTTTATTCTGATTATCTATCGATTTTTGTTAGTATTTTTTGAGTTTTGTATTTATTTGTGAAGTGTTCTAGGTTTACTTGAGGTTTTCTATTTTATCTGTGAAGTGTTCTAGGTTTTTTTTACTTTTTAAAATAAACAGAAAATTTTAATAAATTTTTGGTTTATTTCTAAAGTAAAAAAAAACCTAACGAAAATCTATTGATTTTCCATAATAAATAGAAAAATCAAAAAAGAATAACGAAAATCAATAGATTTTCTAAATAAAATTGAAAACCTCAAAAAAACCTAGAAAAATTAACAAATAAAACAGAAAACCTCAAGTAAACATATGTACTTAATGTTACAATATGATACTCTACAACATTTTTAAATTTGGTTTTAACAATTTAAAAGATTCGAGAGAAACCTTTTGATTTTTCTCTATTCTTTTGAAATCCTAAAAAACCACTGTTAGATTATCTTTGAACACTCTATTTATTATCAAAAACAATAAAATTTTAAGATAAAACAAAAAATTCAAGAAATATAACATTAGGTTTTCCAGAATTTAAAAGAATTGAGTAAAATCTTTTGATTTTACTTTATTCTTTGGTATTCTATTAAAGTTAGGCACTTGATGGTACTACACAAAAAACTCCTTGATTTTTGAAATTTCTCTTTTAAATTTTTAATGAAGAATTTTAATTTTCGTTACCATTCAACAAAACAAGATAAATAATGAATCTTTCTTTTGAATAAAACCAAGGATATTAGTTGTTTAATATTTTTGTTTATCTGAATTAATCTTTTAATCTAATTTTTTTTCAATTTTCTTTTCAGAAGAGCTCAGACCCTTAAAAATTTCAAACATGTCTTAGAATTTTTTTAGAATTTGATTTTTTTCTTTTTTCTTGAAAAGATATAGTCATTTAAAATTTTTTATTTAAATTGTTTATATACCTGTTTAATATCTTTGCAGTAATATTTTTAATTTGAATAAATCAATAAATACTTCTCTAGAAAGGTTTTTATCAATAAATATTGGTGATTAATACTTATTAAATTATTTTGAAAAATATATTTTATTCTAGTTTATTTTTCTTTGAAAATTCGAATTGCCAAAAAAAATATTTTTTTTTCAAATATCAATTATTTTTCTTATAATTGCTTATATAAAAACGTATGAGAAATCAGCATAATTATAAACTATCAGAGAATAGATGAAGTTCTTATTGAGTAAAACAGAAAAACAATAGATTTTTATAAAAAATTAAAAAACCTTAAATTCTTAGTTTGCTATTTGTGAAAAAAAAAAAATAATGTTCATATTGATCTCCAATTGAAGATCAAAAAAATAATTCCGATAGAAATTACTATGTATTCTTAATAATCATTTTCACTGTTTGGATAACACAAAAATAAAGGTTTTTTTACTTTATGACTAGAAATAATTTAATAAAAATTTTTTTTTGCAAATAAATTATTATCACTAATTCATAATTTTTAAAATATCTAAATTCAATTTTTGAAAAAAACTATGGATTAATCAATTCTTGAAGAAATACCAAAATAGAACCCATTCACTAATCAAAATGCTAAAACTTGTTCAAAATTACAATACTCACAAAAGAAAAAATAAATAATTAGTACCACTAATAAATTATTTGTATGTTAAAAATTTTGGAAATGGGCATTACAAAACAATAAATGGTGAAATTAATTTAATTTCTATTAAAAATAAATTATTGATGGACCAAATGGTTAGATACCATCAAGTAATTTTATTTTGATTCTTCTATTTTGAACAACTCAACTTTGAAATAATATTAGTTGTTTGGAAAATATTTCTGATTGAAAGAAACAAATAAAATAATCCAAAAAATGAAACTAAAACAAAAAACTCAATTATGAAAAAATGATTTTCATATTTTACAAAAATCAAAATTATTTCCAATTTGAATGAAATCGTATTATTGTGATTTTTTTGTACTGTTTGTGCTGTGTTGAAAATATTGATTTTAAGTTTATATCAAGAAAAAATGTAAAAAGAAGAATAAAGAAGTAAAAGTGTAAAAATAATTATTTGAATTTTAAATTTCCTAAAAAAATATTTTCTTCTAATCTCAATTCAAACCCTTCAACAAATGTAATACACTTACTACAACTATACTCAATTACTTAAAATATGTTATTGCTGTATTTGATATAACTAACAAAAAAAATCCCACAATACTCCAAATCATTTCTTTAATAAAATCAAAAAAAAAAAAAAACTATTCTATTACCTTTCTAATCTTTAAAATTAATTATTTTATACATTTTAAAAAATATCTTGAAATCATAATAATTATTCATTATGAAGTATAAGATTAATTGAAATTTATTGATTTTATCCCTTGCCCACCTCGGTACAATATGTAATTATTGGGAATTGTGAGATTCTATTTTTTTTAAAGTAAATTACAAATCATTATATTGAGTTTTCATATCAGTGTTAAAAATTCATTCGAATTTATTGGTAATTTTGCAAGTAATTTTAACATATTTTAGAACAAGAAAAATAATATCTTGATCATACAAAGACCTTCAAAAAAACAAACAATGTTGAATAATAAACCAAAATGAACAAATTAAACTAGTGATTAGATTAAAAGATATTTTTCTTTATTTATTTATTGTAAAAAAGGAGTATTCAAAGAAAATTAACTAAAAAAAAAAGAGAAGAAAAATAATTAAAATATTATAGTAAAAAAATATTATATCATTTACATGACCAAATTAAAAATTATCAACTATCGTTAGGTTTTCCAGGATTTGAAAGAATTGAGAAAAATCCTTGATTTTACTAAATTATTTCGAATTTTGGAAAACCGCCTTTACGTTTTTTTTAATTTGCGAAATAAAAAGAAAATTTTTAAAATTTTCTTTTTATTTCTGAAATTGAAAAAAGCTAAGCACTTGAGGACACGTCCCCTGAAACAGGGGGGGGGGGGTAAAAACTCGAAAAGATATTTTCATTGTGTTTTTATACCTTTTTGATGAACATTTACATAGACAATACTATATATTTTTAGAATAAACCTTGAATCCTTACTTAATATTATATTAGATTTACTAACAAATAATTATAAAATTCTAGAACTCATTAAGGATAATTAGAATTTTATGCTCTGCGGGGGTTGATATACTCTACAGTAAATGGGAAAACTGGTTAAATGGTTATAGGTTTTACTTAAAGTCAAAATATTTCAATTTTTGGGATTTTAAATGTTTTCTTGAAAATTAAAAAAAGTTTTTAAGATCCAAAATTTAACTGAATTCCCTCAAAAAACATTGCAAATTTTAATTACAGTCAGTTCCACTTTTAAGGCACAAACTTTCAACGAAATTTAAGATACAAAAAAATCTCAAATTAAGATACAAAATTTGTAATTTTTTTTTTTTACAATTTATTTTACTAGAATCTGAATTTTGTGCCTTAATTTGAGATTTTTTGTGTACCTTAAATTTCGTTTCAAGTTTGTGCCTTAAAAGTGGAACTAACTTTACTAATTTTTTATCTATTGTTCCTGTGACTTTCCACTTCGTATTTATGTATTTCAAGAGTTTAGTGGAGTGGTATCAATATACTTTAATATAAAGTAGAAAGTCAGAGAAGTTTGAGGTTAAAAATTAGTAATTAAAATTTGCAATGTTTTTTGAGGGAATTCAGTTAAATTTTGGATCTCAAAACCTTTTTTTAATTTTCAAGAAAACATTTAAAATCCCAAAAATTGAAATATTTTGACTTTAAGTAAAACCTATAACCATTTAACCAGTTTTCCCATTTACTGTAGAGTATTCCAACCCCTGCAGAGCATAAAATTCTAATAGTCCTTAAGTGTATTCAATGTTTTGAATTCTCTTCTGTTAAATACTGGCCTTGACTCAATTATTTTATTAAAATGAGCTGTTTTAATTCAAAATATTTCATAATAAAGGTCTAAAATAAAAAGAAAGATCTTCAGGTTATTTACCATTTCTTTTTTTTTTATTGATCAAAGTACACATTCTTTCCTTATAAATTTCAGAATAAGTTCAATTAAAGTAATAGAGTCTTATACCAGAAGCCGATATTGTAACCTTTTTATTAATTTCCAATTAGATAAAAAACTGTATTATTTCTTTAGTTAGGGTTTTTGTTTGATTTTAACTATTCAAAGTGATATCCTTAAAAATAATTTTATAATTTTTTTTTTTGGAGATAGAAAATTCAAATACTAGAATAGAATTTTGAGATAGGAATAAAAAGGAAACCGTTTATCATTTCTCAAAGTAAATAAGACAATTCAACTTGACATTCTATTTTGATATTTTTTTTATACTGAAAAAAAAAATTAGTAAATTAATTTTCAATCGTGTACTTTGAATACCAAAAATCATATACTTAAAATAAACAATGCTGTTTTCTGTCCTGTTCTTTCAAAATTAGCTAAAAAAGTGAAAAATAGGCTTTATGATAGCTACTCCCTTCATCAAAGAAAGTACTTTGATTGTACAAAATGATCGATAACCAAATATTTCCAATTTGTATGACTGGTCCTTAATAAATTAATCTATCTCTAAAATTCTGCTTCGTGAAAAAAACAGGCTTTTTCCAGAAACTTTAATTTACTCTTGTGGAATCAACAAAAGAGTTTATATCACAGTATTTTAAGAATCGTTTTGAAAAATTTAATCGTGCATTTTTTAAAATGGCCTGAATTGTAAAATTAATACGTTTTTTTTTTTGTTTAAAAAATTTAAAACTAACTGAATTAATGTTCAATATTTCCTAATGTTTTAGAATAATTACTAGAAAAATGAGTTAAATTTTAAAATGTGGGTTGTGCTGAACTGTTTTATTAAGTGAAGTGCTTATTGGATAATAGCAAGATCAAAAGATTCTTGACAAATGTCTTTGCTTGTCGCATATTTTTTCATTTCGACTTGACTAAAAGTCCAACCACCAAAAGGAGTGAAATCCTCAAAACTTTGCTGGTAGTTCCCGTGATAGTAAAGATCAAATCCAATTCCGATTGTGGAGCCACCAGTAATTCGGTTCCAATCGGATTCGTTTGTTTCAAAACCGATTCTATTCACTTCAAGATAATTTGCAATTGTATCCAACACATTTGAAATGAATTCAACATTTGAAGATCGATCAGAATCGTTGCTAATTGGCCACTCTCCATTTGCTTGTCTTCCCAATTCAACAATAATCCATAATTTGTTAAATTTATAGTTTTGTACATTGAGTCCTTTTAAGCAATCAAAGGCATCGTCGATCTGCTTGACAGGATCTTTGTCAAGATCAAGATCAAAGCTAAGATCGCATCGAGATTGATGTTGGTTGCAGAAATTCAATTTGTATTCTGCGTCCAACGCACAATTGCCATTTGATTTTAGTCCTTCAATCACACCAGTATAGTATCCTTTTTCAGCTAAGCAGGCGTAATCTTCATTAAGTGGCTTCGCATTATAAGGAATATCAAAAGCTAAATCAAAACATCGAGAAAAGGTTATGCTGATTAAAAGGATAGCAAGAAAACAAATAAATAACTTTCTCATTTCTAATGATACGAGAATTCAAAAAAATTAAAAAAATGATTCAACTCAACTTGAAATTTTTAAGTTTGCATTATCAGGCAAATAATTCTGTTTGGTTGTATTAATTTGTGAGTTTGTTTGGTGGTTTTTTAATTGTTTCGTCTTCAAGAATACTTGTAATAAATAGGGATTTGACCAACACTCTTTTTGACGATATTATTTTTTTTTTACTGTCGGGGAATTAATGATCTTTGTAACCCATTTTAAAAGTAGTGTGTGTTTCTTACAATTGCTTCGGTTGTGGGTTATTCTTCAAAATTATTTATTCAGCTAGATCAATGATAGATCTAATAAAATATTTGAAAGATTTTTCTGTATTGGTATCAAAAAATTAAAAGGTGAATGGAAAAAAACAAATTTTTAGAGAATTTCTTTTTATTTGAAAATTTTTGAACTCAAATATTGGATAGAAGGTACTTTATATAATATATTTATATATTGAATTAGTATAATAGAAGAGAGAATCTTTCATTTTCATAAAAGTATCAAAATGGAAAAGATTCAAATAATGAATAGATCTAGATCAAAAATTTGTGGTTTATTTTTCCTCTATTTGGAATTAATTTGGTATTTTTATAAAGAAAAGAATGGTTGGGTGAGTTTCTTCTATTTAAAGTTCTGATCATTAAAGTATGGAAAGTTTTTTTTTACCTCAAAATGTTGTTCTACAATTTTCAATTTTTAGTGTTTCTTCATTAGGTAATATATCCTCTTATCTTGGAACTATTTCAAAACTAAAGCAATATTTAAAGAGATGTGTTGTTATAGCTGTTGTTGGGTGTGAGTTTTGGAGATCATTTGTATTGTCTCTCTTTGAAAATTTCGTTTCTTTTGTTTTTTTTATTTGTCAAACATTACTTTGATTTTTAACAAGTTTTTAATTTGACAAATAAATTTAAAAATTGAATTTTAGTCATATAAAATACTCAAAATGAATTCTACCATGATGAAATTGAATTAATATATAAAAAAGAATTATTTCAGAGATCTAATAATACGGATTATTTTATATTTTTGTAGATTGTAGAATGGGATTATTTTTACAATAAAACCCCTTTTAATTAATTTTTTGAAGAACTGATAGATCAAGCATTTTTCTTCTTATAGTTCAAGTAGTATTTGGGATAACAAAATCAATTATAGAATTATATCAAAATTGGTTCGTTATTAAAGAATTGACAAAAAAAAAATCGAGGTCGATTCAATGTGATATTTATTATTTTCAAAAACAATGAAACATTTAATAAAAGCCCACAAAGTAGTTGGTATTGTATGGAATCCACCAGATACCATATTTTCAAAAAGGAAGATTATTTTTATTATTAAATGACAGATTATATTTTTTATTAAGGGACTACACTACAAGGAAAATTTAAATACCTAAAATTAAAGTTAGCCAAAACCATATATTGGATTTCAGTTATACTTCTTTGATAAATTATTTTTTTAAAGTTATCATAATTTTATGTAATAAAAAAAGGATAGCTTTTAAACTCTTGAAAATCTGAATACCCCCCTTTTCAAAAATACCGACTTTTGAAAAAAACACCTATTTTGGGGGTATTTTTTTATTAGAAAAAGTTGAAATGAATTAATTTTTGATTGAACATTAAGATTGAAAAAAGAATATATGTTAAAGCAATTTGAAGAAAACAATTGGAAACGTATATAAAAACTCAAACATGGAAAAAAATAAAATGATAAAAAATATTCCAAAAACAGATAAAAAATCAGATTTTCAATTTAATTTAGCAATATCTTTTGATTGAAATATTTTGTGCTATTTTCAAATTGAAAAATATGTTTCCTTTTTGACTATTAAAAAAATACTTGAAAATTATCTCGATACAAAGTCAATTAAAAAATTCAACAATTTTACAATTAAAAATGAAAAAAATATTACTGAAAAATTTCATTATTTTTTCAATTCCTATTAAAATCTATTAATATTGTAAACCTCATTGAAAATTGTTATGCATTATAATGTTTATTATATGAGTGTATTTCAAAAATACAAAATTTGTGGATTTTTTTTTGAAAAAATTTTCCTTGTATTGTATTTTCGATTATTTTTTTTAACCAATTTCTAAATAAGGATTCCTTATCTAGAAATATGTTTAATATTGAAAATAAACAGGTGATTTTGAAAGCTAAGTAATTGGCAAAAAATTTTCTCAGTCTCTATTAAATATAGGTAAAAAAATATAATAGAGATTAGTTCCTTAATAAAAACCAGAAAGATTATTCATTTTTGTATATTTAATTTCCATTTTGATAGTTATTTACAAAATTCCCTTACAATTTCCCACAACATTTCAACGTAATCAAGATAGAAATTAAATAATTGAATTTTTTGAGAAATAATAAAACGAAAAAACAATAGTCATAATACCAAAAACAAAAATTTTTGAGTATTTGAATTAATATTTAAATTGATAATAAAATAGAGTAAAATAGTACCACTCAAACGATTTTTAGGAACTTAAAACACTATTCAACAAAAAATAAAATGAATTAAACCCTCAAAAAAACTAGAAGAAAATTAGATTTTTATTTGGATATTTATGATCTGTGGTGAAAAGAATATCAATAATTTCAAGTAATTCAATTATTAAAAATCAGATAAAATTCTATAAATATAATAGTCAGAGTTGTTTATTGAGAATTTATGAAAGAATAGTAATTTTTTAGATCTGAAAAAAGTACTTTTTTTACCTTTTAGTTATCAAACATCTTAATAATGGTGTTGGAGTTTCGATATCTTAAATTTTGGAAATTCAATTTTCATTAAAAGATATCAGATGATGATTTTTTATGGAAATGGGAGAAATTTCCAAGGAAGAATATAATATCATCAAAAGAGTTTCGATTAAAAGTTTTTTTGGTAACTTTCTGAATTACCAAAATAGTCCTGAAAGAAATAAAAATATAAAAAATCACCTACAAAAAACAATGGTAATAATTAATTTTGTGAACAAAACAAAGAAAGAGTATTTAATTTTCAAATAGCCGAGGCTTTTGAATACTCAAAATAAAATATAAACCCATGATGCAATATAAAAAGAATATATCAATAAAAATTATGTGAGAATTATATAAACTTTGAATTTTTGTTTTAAAAGGTTGATTAAATTTGAAACTGCTCCTAGAGTCTAGTATTTTTTTATTATTTTCTCTAAGAAGAAAAAAATAAATGGCTCTTTTCATATCCCTCTTCAAAAAACATAGCAAAGTACAATTATAGATTATTTGAATACTTTTTTGAACACTAATGTCTGAAATAATTATTATATTATGTATTGATAATTTGATGTATTTCACAAAACTAATATTAATATATATATATATATAAATGAGTTATTCAAGAATAATTATATCACAATAAAAAAAAAAAGAGAAGAAAAAAAATAATTAAAATAATTATTAAAAAAAGGATAATGTTATCATTTACATTACCAAATTAAAAATATCATATGTGGACAGGTTGTGCATAGTTTATAACAATTTTGT
The DNA here is from genome assembly GCA_027625915.1 of Anaeramoeba flamelloides. Taxonomy (NCBI): domain Eukaryota; family Anaeramoebidae; genus Anaeramoeba; species Anaeramoeba flamelloides. Next base: position 3,070,530 of record JANTQA010000060.1, on the reverse strand, counting down.
AAAATCTCTAAATTTTCTTGATCCATATGAATTTTGGAAAAGAATTATAATTTTTATTAATTTCTTTAACTAAAATAATTCCACTTTTGTTTTTTTAAGTTTTTAGTATATTTAAAAATTCAATAGATTTTACAAATATATCATAAAACCAAATCACTTGATAGAAATTTATACAATTCCTGATATTTTACAGCAGTCACACACTTCCCCAACCCAAATTTATTTGAGAATCACAAATACAATAAAAATATTAACAATAAATAATAATACTACGATATGTGTTAAAAAATTGGTATTCAGTTTTGGGTTATTTTTTCCTAATTTGAAAGAATTGAGTATAATTAAAGATTTTAAGAAATTCTTTTAACTTAAAAAAAAAAAAAAAAAATAGACTATACCTCTAAGAATGGATGTACTGGGTACCCGACTTTATATATATACTAGAATTATTAATCATATTCAAAATTCATCTTTTCATTATGATTTTTTTCCTTCTAAATTGATACAATAATTTTTAGTTCTTTTCTGTTCAAAGAAAAAGAGGATTTAAAAATACTTTTTGGAAAAGATAATCACCCAATTTAATCCGTATTTTCCGTATTTTCATTTTTATATATTTAAAGTGTTACAGGCTAACACAAATTTGAAAATACTTTGATAAATTAATTTTTTTGAAATATCTAAAAAACCACTTCTATTCATAGGTTAACATTTCTCTTTTTGGAGATAGAAAAGTCTACATATCAATTCCCTTTAGTTGGGAATATCAATGTTTTTCATTTACCAAGAGTAGATTTTGAATATACTAAAATTTTGAAAATTTCGTGATCGTTGGTTTGGTAACATAATGATATTCGAAATAATCAAAATAATTTCTAAAATTAAATAAAATTCATATATTATTATTATTTACTTAACGGTTTTAACTGTCACAAAAATTTTGAATTAAAGTGTAGAACATTTTTTGAAATGAAATATGTTTTTAAAAAAGAAATGTAATAATGAAAACCTTCATAAAAAATTTATTGTTAATTTTTTTTTCAAAATAAAATTTGAAAAAAATTAATTCATTAGAAGAATTATCAGTTTTTGGTTTTTTGGTTTTTTGTTTTTTTGTTCTCTTCAAAAAAAGAAATAAGAGAAAAAAAATATTAAATAAAAAATGATTTTGAGATTAAAAAAGTTCTTATTATCCTAATCCTTAAATTTAAATTTAATGTTATTCAGATAATTAATAATAATAATAAAATTATATTATTTTCATATCTAGAAAAAAAAAAATTATTTAATTTCTGATCGTTGAGCACCTCTTGGTTCATATTTTAAGGAAATTGAAAAGCAATCATCCTTATTTAAAACTTCTTGAAGCTGTAGTAACAAAACTTTACATTGATGAACTTCAATCAAATTATAGCTCGATTGTTGGTATTGCATCAGTTCTCTAATATTTTCGTAGACGAGACGTCTTTTCGTAAAATTGATCAAATTTCCAATAAAATCTTTATTTCCATCTTCTTTGAATGTTAAATCAGTCAGGTACACGCCTAGATATGGAATGCAGGGGGGGTTAATTGAATGCAAATATTGTCGGTAATTTGAATAGGAACCCGAGGATTTCATAATTTCTTTTAATGCGACAAATTTATCTTTCAATTGCTTGCTTACTTCGTCCCAAGTGTGCTTCAATCTAAAAATTGCTGAATTGTCTAATCCTGCTATAATAGCCATTAGCCCGTTGAAGTTATTGAGATTTTTCATGTGTTCAGCGACCTTAATAAATTTGTTGATAAGTTTTGATCTTTTTCTTATTTTGTTAAATAGCAGAATGGTTGAAGTCACCCAACCGGAGAGTGAATTAAACCTTTGAATTAAGGCCAATACATTAGGAGATCTGTGCTTTGTTTTTTCTTTACTCCAGGCCTGATTTAATAATTCGGGTGGCTATTATTTTGAAATAAGATAATAATGAGAGTATAATTATTTATTTAAATAATTTTTATTAAAATGATTAGAAAATTAAAATGTTCATTTTAAATTTAAAATGAAATTTTTAATAAATTATAAAAGTTCCTTTTTGTGTTATATTTATATTTGTTGTTTAACGTGAATTACTTTTTCAAAATGAGTTTTTTATTTCATTATTTTTCGATTTACTTTTTTTGAGTTTCATTTTTTTTTTTCGAAAAAAAGAATATTTTTTTTTTTGAAATTAAAAATAATGTTTTTTTTTTTTTAATTAAAAACCCGAGAAGAAGAAAATAATCAAAAGTGTGGCTCTAATTTGGTTGGCAAAGTATTGAAGAAGAGAAATAGTGGTGGAAATGTAACTTCTTCTTAATAAATATTTATCTTGTACTGGTATTAGCTTCTGGGGAGTACAGTGGTAATAATGCCTTGTACTGGGATAACTGTACCAAACATGGTAAAATTCAAACAGGTGGTACGATCAACTGGTGTTAGGTATAACATTACCCAAACAGTGAGAATTATGGTGGTGATTTAGAAATTTTCGGCATAATTAGGAAAAAAGGAAACAATGAAAAACTCATTCACACTTAGAGTAAACAAAAAACTTTAAAGTTTTTGACTTTTTTTTTTTTTTTTTTTTAGTCCCTTTTATTTCTTGTTTTTCTTTCTCTTTTTTTGTCTATGTCTTTGTTTAAAAAGAATTTTTTCAATTCATTTTTTTAAAAAACACTATCCTTCGAGTTATAATCTTGCCCACATTATATCTAGAATAAAAAAACACAAAATAATTTTAGTATTTAAGATAAACCGTTGGTAAATTTTTTGATTTGTCACTTTTCAATAAAAAAATTACAAAAAAAAAAAACAGATTTGTTTTCAAAATCTATTTTTTCATCTCCAAACATTTTTCAAAGAAACAATAAAATATTTTTTTTTTGAATTTCATTTTCTTGAGGGACTTTTTAAAAATCTAAACTATTTTTCAAAAATTTTGACTCACTTTATAATGTTAACGGAAGTTGTTTGTTAAGAGGCTTTGTCCCTGTATTCTTATCAAAATAATATTTTTAAATTTTTGTTTCAGAATCATTTTTTCTAATTTTTCAAATTTTTATTTTGCTTTTTCAAATTTTTGTTTTTCTTTTTCTTTTTCTTTTTTTTTGAAAAAATTTTCTTTTTTCTTCTTTTTTATATCCTTTTTTTTTTTGCAAAAGATAATGTGGAAAAAAAAAAGATCTTCGAAAAGACAAATAATCACTAAGAAAATTTAGACTATGTAATGTATTTTAAAATAAATTTTATTATTAGCAAAAAATCTTGTTGTTCAACTTTTTTTCAGTAAAAGTTCAGTAATAAAAAATTCGTAATGCTCATTTCAAAAATTGTGACTCTCATTTTTTTTATGTTTTTGGTTTTATTTTTTTTAATTTTTAAAATATCAGGTTTTTATATATTTAGAATGATTTAAAAGTGAATTACAAATCAGATTTAATTATTTGTTGTTTTTGAATACTAAAGGATATATATATATATATATATATATTTCAATTTATTATTTCAGGTGAGTAATAATTTTTTAAATAATGTTTAGTTTCGAAATTTTCAAATATTGTTAATTCCCTTTATCGTTATTCTTTTTGAAATTTCGTTTATAGACTCTGATAATAACAATATTTATCTTAAATAAAAAAATGTGAAATAATTTGTAAATGAAAAAAAGAAAGAAAGAATAAAAAGTAAATATGAAATAAAAAGTTAAATGATATATGTAATGAAAAAGAAAAAAAAAAGAAAGAAAGAAACGAAAATTATTACTCTGATTTTGGTATAAATATCATGTTCAATAAGAGTTTCTTGCCGAGCAAATTCAACTGGATCTAAATCAAGTAAGGAAAAATCAGAACTAAAAATATTTTTTGGGTATATGGGATCAGGTGGTAAGTCTAAAAAAGTTTTTTTATGCACTTTATTTTCACTCAATTGTTTATTTATAGTTGATCTAATAGATTTTGCAAGCACGTTGTGGCCATCTCTAAACATGAAAGTATCTACAAATGCAGTAACCTGTGTGAGTAATCTTTCATTAAAATCAGAAAAATGATTTTCAATCCATTTTTTTAAAACTGTTCCGATTCTTACTTGAATTAAATGTCTTTTTTTTTTAAAATCAGTAAATTTTTTTGCATAGTTTCTTGGTACGTGATATCTTTCAATTAATTTATTTAATAATTCTTTTGGTGTGGTAAAGGATTGGTAAGTCATTAAAAAGGTATTTCGATATGAAATATAATCCATCTCAACATCTGTTTCAGGTGTTAGAAATTGTACTAATTTATTTAATGTTCCACATTTAATTCCCTTCGTTTGATCATTATCAGTAAATTTAATATTTTCTTCGCTATCGGGTGGCTCGTCATAAATATTAAGACTGTTTTGCTGCATGTTATTATCATCTTCATTGCCCAAACTGACATAATCATGTGTTAATACAACTTCTTCGTCAATCGTATCAGTGTTATTAATTTCATTTGTCGGTGGGGTAAAATTCCATATATTATCTAATGATGTGATTCCTAATTCTAAAATCTTTTTGAGTCTACTTTTTTTTTCGTTGATCCGATTATCTTGAAAGTTGAAAAAATTATTTTTTTTGTTTTTATTTTGAATTTTTTTTGTTTTTATTTTGAATTTTTTATTTTTTATTTTTATGTTTTTTATTTTATTATTATGTGTTTTGTTTTATTAAAGAAAGAATGATTTTATTAAGATTAATTTTGAAAAAATAAAAGTTATTAAACTAAATTCCAAAAATTGGATATAGATAAATTATTGAGGAAAATGAACATAAAAGAAATCTATGATGTTAGCATAGAATACTTCTTAACCAATATGACTCAGCATGCTGTTAGGTAAAAGGGGATCAAAACTAAATTACCCCTAATCGCCGACACACGCAAATTCATTTGGATCAAAATACTTTAGGTTTCTCACATCAATTATTTTTAACTTGTTCATTTGTTTTTCTTTCTTCTTCTTCTTTTTTTCTTTTTTTTTTTTTCTTTTCTCTTTATTTTCCCCTCTTTTTTTGAAACTAAATTAAGTTTCAAATACTTCTAGTGTATGTGTCTCTTTCTAGACACTCTTTGAATCGGAAGTTACATATTTTGTCACTTCGAAATTCTCTCATTACCAGATTAAAGGGGCTTAAAATGTACCCTTAAAATAAACAATAAATTCCAAAAATTTGCAAAAAAAAATTAAAAAATTTATCTCATTTAAATTTTGAAAAAAATAATAAAATTCAATTAAAGAATAAATAATAAAATCAATTGGAATTCAAAAGATTAAATCGGACTTTAAAAAGAAATATATCAATACATATATATAATGAATTGTTGAATTTTTACAAGTTGCTGAAGTTTCATTAGTTTTTTTTTTAATTCAAGAAATAAAAAGAAAATTTATTTAATTTTCGGTTTATTTCTCAAATTAAAAAAAACCGCCGTTAGCTTTTGAATTTTGGAAAAGCTAGGCACTTGGCGGCACTCTACGACACTTTCAGAAACTCTAAAATTGTATTTAAAGTTTTTTATCCTAGCTATCTTTTAGGAAAGATTATAACTCATAGGATATCTTTTCTTTAAAAAATGAAAAGAAAAATTTTTTTAAACAAAGACATAGACGAAAAAAAAAAAAAAAAGATTAAAAAATAATAAAAAAAAGTAAAAACTTCATTGAAAAGTTTTTTTTGTAACCCAAGTAAAATTTTTTTTTTGAATTTTTTTTTTGAATTTGGAATTATGCTTTTTTCTCCTTTTGAAATCCTCTATAAATAGCCTCTTCTCTCTTTTTTCAAATTAAAAAAGAGAAGAAACAATTTTTGTTTTAAAAAAATGATATTGATTTGTTTAGAAATGCGATTAAAAAAGCTTGTATTTAGACATTGTTTTCAAACAAAGAAATTGAATTTATTAATTTTCCAAACATTACCCAAATTATGAAGCACTTTTTTTTAGTTTTATTGAACAATTATTTTGATTCCTAGGGACAAAATTTTGTTCAACTGGTTTGAAATTGAGAAATTCGATAATCTCGCTATTATCAATTAAACAACTTCGCAAAAAAAGTTTGTTAAAATAACTTTAAACATGTTATTTAAAGTAAAATTTTCGTAAAATAATTTATATTTTACTTAATTATAATAGGAAATAAAAAGATCAGAAAATTTTCAAACTTGGCCTAATAATACAATGAATTCTCACAATCTTTTCACAGCAAATACAATACTATCTTAAACTTTTAAGAGTTCTAATCTCTTTCTTATCTGTGGTTATCAAAAATTATTTACTAAAATTTTCACAAAGTAAAAAGTTTGAGTTGAAAAAATAATAAATAACACCAATATAACATGTTAAAAAATTTTATAGGTTCTTTTAAAACAAAAAAAATGTTATTAAATTTGTTTATTTTTTTATAACATGTTATAAATGAGGTTATTAATATTTTAATCAGTTTCTTTCAAATTTTATAACACTTTCAACATTTGTAGCACGTATATATCACACCAATAACATGTTAGATAATTTTTTTTTTTTATTAGGGTAAATACTAATTCAATTAGTAGTAATATTCTTTTTGATTTTGTATTATCAATTTACTAATGTGGCTACTTTAGTGGGTAATATTATAGGAAAGAGAAAAAAAATCCACTACTTTTTTGAAAATACCTTATTATTATTATTTTTAACTGCTTTAGATGTGACAAAAAAATTTGAACATTAATTTAAATTTTTTTGTTGTTTCTGTATTAAAAAAATTCACTTTTTTCAAATCTTTTTATTATTTTAACAACTTGAAAAGAAAGTTGATAAAGGTATAATTTTTATTTCTTATTTATCTTTTGGAATTAATCAAAAGAATTTAATCAAAAGATTAATTAACGATAAAAAAAACAGTACTGATAAATTCTTAAAAATATCAATAAATTTTTAGTTAAATTTTCATTTTTGTAAATTTGTTAGCGCTACTTTTAAAACAGTTCTTGACAAATAATATTTTGAAAACCAACTAATTTTACAAAAGTTTCTTAAAATTTAAACCAATAACATCGTTTATCCAAAGCTAAGATAAAAAAATCAATTTACAAAATGGAAAATCAAGAAAAACATTTTCAAACATTTATGTGAATTTATCAGTATTTAGGATCAATTAAAACATTATTTTCAATTCTCATTCAATAAACAATAAAGATAAAATAGAGAAAATATAGAAAAAAAAAAAAGTAAAAAACATACATCTTATTGATGAAATATTTTCAATTGCATTAAGCGATTCATTATGTCCAAGTGATTCAAAGTGTTGCATAATCAATTGTAGCATATATTCTTGTGAAAGGTTATTTCTTACTTCAGTTTTCGAAATTGATAAAAGATTCGAATAACTATTTTTTTTTTAATTTGTTTTTGTTTTTTTTTTGAATAAGAATAATTTTTAGAAAATTAATATAAAATTTAATCTTTATTGTTATTTTTTATTCTATTTATTTTTAAAAGCGTTATTGTTTCGTAAAAAAAAAATAGGTTTGGATGGTAAACAATGATATATCTACTCTTTGAAATGGCTCTCTGTATTAAAAATAAATAAATAAAAAAATGATTCTTAAAAATAAATTTTGTTCCAATCAAGTATCATTTGATTTTTTTAATGAACATTTTAATCTGAAAATGATTAGATTTTATAAACAAATAATAATAATAATGTTAAAAAACGAAAGTACTGTATAAAAAAAAAAGATAATTCTTATTTTTATTGGGTAATTTTTAGAAATATATTTCTTTGTTATAACAACATTTAGTATAACCTCCTAAATTGTGTTCGGGTTTTTTTAGTTTATCCATTGATATTAGAAATATTTTGTAAAAAATAATTGAAGAAAGTTAATATATAAATATATATATAGTATTGAAAAAAATACCTGACATGAAAATAGGTCTGGACATCAATATTAATTATTAATATTAGGAAAATTGTTGTGTAATTTCAAATATTTTCAATCAAATCCTTTTTATAAATAAAACAAATTTTTTATGAACTCAGTAATAAACCAACCTAAAGTTTTTTAAAGTGGGGATGTTTAGAGAATACTCATTTAATTTTTTTGATGACTAAAGTAGATCAACCTATTTCGAAAAAAATAAGAGTTTTTATGAAGTTTGCAATTAATTTGGACAATCATAATTTTTATACTTGTTTTTTGATTTATTGAATATTATTTTGAACAAGTGTAATTTAATTAATATCATTCTCAAAAATGGGTGAGTTATAATTTTAAAAGTTTGATTCTTCAAAAAAAGGATTTGATTTTAAATATAATCAATGGTAAAACATCTTTCCTTATATTCACAATTAATATTGATGTCCTGACTTATTTTTTGGGCCAGGGTTTTTTTCAATACTATAAACTAATTATTCATTTTTTGAAAAAATTGTATTTCGTCTGATAAATAAACTTTGTTTCTGAAAAAGGAGTGCCAAAAAAAAATTTTTTTTTTTCAAATATCAATTATTTTGATTTTTTATACTTTTTACCTTTTCCAAATTTCCCTTCTTAAGTTGATTGGGCTCTATGTTCCTTCTCTTTTTGTTTTTTTAGGTGTTTGGGAAAGGTAAAAAGTATAAAAAATCATTATAAGAATTGGTTGACCTGATCATGACTAACCCAACCAAACTTGTTCATGATCAGATCTTCGACGAGGGCTTATGCAACTGAACTGAATCCAACGAATGCGATCTGAAACCAACCAAAGTGAACCGAATTGAACTTTCCGTACTATCTGTCGAGTCGTTACTTTGACTGGGTTTTTGCTGTCGAGTCGGTATCTTGTACTGGGATTTTGCGAAAACAAGATTTGGGAAACTTACAAAAAAAAAATAAAAAAAAAAAATAAAAAAAAAAAAAAAAAAAAAAAAAAAAAACAAAGCAACCGAAAAGAAAATTTCGAAAACCAAATCTTATTCTTAAAAACCAGAGCTTTTTAGATTCAACCCATCAATAAAGTTCTAAATCAAAATTTAATAAACAGCCTTTTTCATTTGATCTATAGTTGTTCAAATATTTAGAACTCTTTATTAAAACAACCTATGGTGGCGATCCAAAAAAAAACGACATAAAAGGAAACAACCACCAGCCCATTCAACACTTAGGGGCACAAAAAAAACTTTTCACTGAAAGTTTTTTCTTTTTTTCTATTATTTTTTGACTCTCTTTCATTTCTTGCTTTTCTTTCTCTTTTTCTTGTCTTTTTTCCGAAATAATTTATTCTTTTCATTTTTTAAAGAAAAGATATCCTTTGAGCTGTAATCCTGCTTACATTATAGTTAGGATAAAAAAACCCTAAATACAATTTTAGAGTTTCAGGCAAATAGGAGGTAATTTTGTTGAATCACCTCTGCTCAACAATAAAAAAAAAAAAAAAAAAATATCAATTATTTTTTGAGAAATGACCTTTGAAGATTAAATAAGGAATAAGTAGAATAATACACACAAAAGAATAGTTGATATTCGTATGAAGCAAAACTAATAAATCTATTTATTTTCTTAAACATTAAAATCCTTTTGTGATCACATTGAAAAAAACAAATAGGGTTCATTTTGATCTCCAATCGAAGTGCAAATTAAAATTCCAATAGAAATTAATATTCATTTTTCTAGAATCAGTTTCACTTTATCAATAACATTGAATAACACATTTTTACCTTGTGACTATCGATCTTTTAATAATTTTTTTTTTTTCTAAAACAATTGTCAATGAAAAAGCTATGAGAAAAAGAAAAAAAGCAACACAAAAGAGCAAAAAGTAAAAACTAAAATGTGAAAAAATGATTTCAATTTTGAAATATTCCTAAAGTTAATTTCTTCTTCTTTTGTTCTGCATTCAAATCTTAAAATTATACGTAATCCATTCATTGCAACTGTGCCTCATTGACTGGAAAATAGTTGATAAGAAAGAAAAAAAAGAAAGAAAGAATATTATTAATAAATACAAACCTTTTTTCTTGGGTAAGGGGAACGATTCTTTCTCTAAGTTCTAAAATTGATGGGTTTTTTTTAAAAACATAAGCAATCCAATCCTCTTGTTTAATTTCGCTTTCTTTTTCAAGTTTCCTCTTCCTTTCCTTTTCTTTTTCTTCTTCTTCGATTTCTCTTTGTTTTTCTTCTTCGATTTTCTTCTGTTCAATTTCTTTGAGTATCCTTTCTTCTTCTGCCTTTTGTTTTTTTCTCGCCAGTAGGATTTTTTGTGTTTTATCGTTGATTGATATGCCAAGCATTTCTTGTAATTTTTTATTTTTGATAGGGATTTGCTGCGTGCCTTTTGAAGGGCTTGTTTTTTCGTTTTGAATACCGTTGTTTATTAAATTATTTGGCGAAGAGAAAGATTTTTGTAAAGGAAGAACATGTATCGACTTATCTGTTGGTATCAACTGCTGGGAATGGTCCCTTTGGGGTTTATTTGGGTAATTGTGGTCATTGCTATCGTCTTGTTTAATGCTTTCGATGCGTATCCGATTTGTATTTAAATTGTTAATGACTTTTTTTCGGTTGTCCAGTGGTTTTCTGATATTCCTAAATCGTTTCTCGAAAGAATAACTCTTTGGATATTCTCCTTTGTTTTCATTTTCATATAAATCTTTTGTAAATTGAATGTTCTGCTTTAGGGACGATATTTTACTAATGATGCTCCCTTTAAAAGAGGGCGAAACAAATTCTTTGCCAGTGAATGGCAGAAATGGGCAAGAGTTGGGTCCGCTTTGTATTTTAAAACCCTTAATGATTATTATTTGTTTTTCTTTCTTAATTTTTTGTGGAATTTCTGTTTTTTGTTTCCTTATGTAATTTTGTTTTTTTACATTTTCTGTTAGGTTGCTTTTTGGTTTGACTCTTGAATTATTATTTCTCATTTGATTAATTTGGTTGCTTTTTTTGTCGGCCGTTTTCCTTGTGTCCATGCTTTTTTGTTGTTTGTCTAGTATTTTTGGTTTTGTTTGGGCTGTAGTTTCTATTTCTTTTTTCTCTATTTTTTCTGTTTTGTCTGCTTGTTCGTTTTTTTCTGTTTTGTCTGTTGTTTTTGTTGGTTCTATTTTGGTTGTGTTGTTGTCGTTTTTTGGTTCCATTTTTGGAGTGTTAATGATTTTTTCATTTTTGTTTGTCATTTGATTAATTTTTTTTTTATTTTCCAAATTATTGTTTGTAATTGTTTTGTTTGTTGTATCAGAATTTGAGTCAACGGAAGTCGTATTTGGTAAATTCTTTTGGTTACTTGTGGTGTTTAATTCTTTTGGTTTTGTGTTAGTTGTTGTTGTGTTTGTGTTTATGTTTAAATTTTTTGTTGTTGTTGTTGTTGTTGTGTCTGTGTTTGTGTTTGTGTTTATATTTTTTGAATCTTGGTTCTTTCGACTTAACTCAATAAATTTTAGAATATTGTCTATCTTTTTGTCTTTTGTATTTTTGCGTTTAGGTTTCTGACCAAGATCATTCGTTTCTTTTTTGTTTGTATCTGTTGTTGTGTTTGTATTCGTATTTGTAGTGTTTTGACTCGTCTCTTTTTCTTGTTCGTTTGAAGGTAGATCTTCCCCAATACGACTTGCAAATCTTCGAAGATCAGATTGAAGGTTTTTGTTTCCGCCCCGTGTTGAAGAAAGTTTGTCCAAAGTTCTTTTAAGAAGTATGTTCGTTTTGTCTTCTCTACTTCGTGTTTTGGAATGTTCGCCTAGAGTGCTTTTTACAGACTCTTCTTTTTCATTTTCATTCTTCGTTTCTTTTGTTGCCCTTCGATTTTGTCTTAAACGTGAGACCCTTGAAACTCTTGGTTTTCGTGTTGGTAAATTAAGAGACTTGAGAAATTCTTCTGCTCCTTTCGACATTTTGTAAAAAAAAAAGATTTCTTTGTTTTAACAATGAATTTTAGTAAAAAAAGAAAAAAAAATGAAAAGAATGTGATGTTGAAAAGGTTGTTTGTAAGATTTGTAAAATTATGAGACTGTATTTTAATTTTGAGAGAAAATATATTTTTACTCTTTTTTATTCTCTATTTTTTTCTCTCAAAGATATTTGAAAGAATTCTAAAAGAAACAATATGAAGAAAAATCACCAGTTTTGTTTGGGAAAAAAGAAAACTGGGATATTAGAGGTTAAGATCCCAGTTTTTAACGATATTTTCAAAAATTATATTTTTTCTTTTTGTTTGAATTAATACAATTATGCTTAAGTGAGAAACACTCTCACATTTCTTTTTGTTTAATCAAGTTTTAAGAGTGAGAGTATCTTTTTTTACATTAAAGGTTTTTCTGTTTTGATAACTTTTTGAGAGCTCTTTTCAATCAGTACTACTGTTATTGTGTAAAAGACATTTTCGAGTTTTTGGCTTCTTTTTAGTAAAAAAAAACATTTTCTGGAAGAGGAAAAATCAAAAAGATTGGAATGAATGATTTGTTTTAATCAAATATTGGATTTTAAACCAATAGAAAGTTCACTTATTCTATATCAAAAATAAATTGGATTCCAGTTTAAAAGAAAGAAAGGACAAATTTAAAATCTTATACTTTACAAATAACTTTTCAAAATATTTTTTATTTTTTTTTTTCATCCTTTTAAACTTCTTATGCTTTCAAATTTTTCGATTCTCTTAAGTTCGCAAATTGACTTTTTTGTTTCAACACTATCAACAAAAAATTTTGACAAGCACCTTTTGGAAATTAAACAAGTATTCCTTTTTGATTATAATTATTTTTTCTTTTTTTTTGTTTTTTTTCCGACAAACAAAAAAAAAAAGATCAAAACGATCTTTTTTAGTTTTTATTTTCCTTATGATTATAATTTTTTTTTTTTTTTTTTCTATGCTATTTGAACACAACCTCAAATAAATGTAAAGCTGATTGGAAAATATGGAAATGACATTTATGTTTATTTAATCAAATGCCTTTTCACAAATATTAATTTTATGTCAATTTCAAATCTTTCTGATAATGAAACTTCTTGTCGGGAACTATTAAAAGAAGAGCTCGTATTTCTTGTAGAAAAACCAAACTTTGTTAATATCTTAGTTACCACTATCGGACCAATTCAAGCCTTACCAAAGAATTTTCTCCATTTAATGTCAAAGGCTTTAAATTTATCAAAAACACAGGAAATAATAATTGCAACAAGCTTGATAAAATCAAACAACAAGAAAATTCAACAACAAGGTACCGATCTCTTTTTTGGAATTATTTTTTTTAAAGATCCTTTTTGTTTTTGGAATTTTGAAAAAAAACAATCTTTTTGAAGAGTTATAATCTTGCCATACGATTATAGTTTGGATAAAAAACTCGAAGTAAATTTAGAGGGTTTCAGGAAGTACCATCGAGTGACCGTAGAGTGCCATAGAGTGCCTGGCTTTTCTTGAGGTTTTCTGTTTTATTTGTTAAGTGTTCTAGGTTTTTTTGAGGTTTTCTATTTATTTGTGAAAAATCTATTGAATTCCGGTTTATTTCCAAATAAATAGAAAACCTCAAAAAAACCTAGAACACTTCACAAATAAAATAGAAAACTCAAAAAAACCTAACGAAAATCGATTGATTTTCCAAATAAATAGAAAACTCAAGAAAAGCTAAAGGCGATTTTTTTTACTTTTTGTTTCGAAAATCTATTGATTTTCTAATCAAAACAAAAATTAAAAAAAACTCTTACGGTCAATAGGATGTAATTTTGTTCAATCAAATTTCCTAATTAATAAAAAAAAAAAAAAAAATCTTTTTTGGTGATCATTTCTTACAAGTAAATGGAAAGAAAAAAAAATAAGAAACATAATTTAATTTATCATTTAGTTTTACTAAATTTGAGGTTCTGTTTTGTTTAGGTTTGCTAAGGATTACGGTTGTGTAAAAAAATATAAACAGGAAAAAAAAGTTTAACACGATTTTTAATTGCAAACCTTTAATAGAATCACTGAAACGAAAATGAAAAGTAAGAGCAATTAATAAAAGAAAAAATTTAAATGATTAAAGAGAAAATGGAGCACAAAGACCAGAGCAGCAGTTTTTTTAATACCCTCTTCTTAAGAATGGTATGGAGTTTTTCTTTAATTAATCTATTAGGAAAAAATTTGATTAAAAAATTGACTATTTTTGAGATCTCCAAAACAACTTGTCATATTTCAATAAATAAAGTAGATCTAAATTTTTTTTATTGATTCTGTGTATAACAATATAATGAATTATTCTTTGGAGTTAATTTGTTTCTTTTTTTAATTGAAGTAAATAACTTTTTCATTTTCAGGTTTCTGTGATTCTATTAATGTTTACAATTAAAGAGTGTTGAGATTTTTTTCCTGTTTCGCTTTTTTTTTGTTTCACTTTTTTTTCTCCAAAGTTGAACACAAAAATTTAAACAAATAGCAAATTAAAACATATTCAAACTTGAACATAATGAAAAATTAATACTCCACCCACCTTCGGAAAGAAGAAAAAATGAACAAAGTGAATTTATTTATTTAATTCTAATCGATTTAAAAATCACCAAAAAAGAAAGAACTAAACTCCATTCAAAAAATTTGGACACATCCAAAATCAAAAATAGGTAAAAAAAAAAACTTAATTTATTGTATTTTTCCAAAGCATAATATTAAACATGCTTTAAGTAATCCATTATTAATGTTTTTATAAGTAACCATTTTCATCAAATAAAAGAAAACAATATAAAACGAAAAATTAAAAATTGGTGTGTCCAAAATGATGAAACGAGCAGAACAAAACTTTATTAGGTAAATTTGTTAAAAATTCCACCAACAATTGTTGATCGATCAAATGATAAGATACCATCAACCAATTGTATGTGATTTTTCAATTCAACAAACTCAACACTAAACTTCTATCAACCATCAAAAAAAATTCCAGATCTAAGTAAACAGATTAGGTAACTGGAAAAAAAGGAAATGAAAACAAAACCAAATAGACAAAAAATGAAATAGTTTGTAAAATCAAAATTATTTATAAATTGAATAAAAAGTGAAGTATTGTTATTCTTTCAACTGTTTAAACTGTGTCCTAATTTTTGGAATTTAGTTGAGATCAAAAATTAATGAATACACAGAAAAATATATGAAGAAATTTAAAAGAAATTGGTAAATAAAGAAATTTAAATAGATTCTAATATATTATCGACAATAAACTATTTTTTTCTATTTGTACTTAAAGTATACAATACCTTTCGTTCATTTTAGGATAAATTAAAAAACCCAATCATATATCTTCCAATTTAACCAAAAATCTCTCTGAATATCAAATACAATCTTCCTAGATTTTGGAAAAAAAAAGTCAATCAAAAATAAAACACAAACATTTTTTTTTATTTATCAACGCTAAAAAATATTTTTTTTTTTTACATTTTTTTTTGTATTGTAATTCCCAAAAATTTCTTATATTATCATTTAGCTTTAAACTATTTGAATAGAGAAAAAATTGAAACGATTGATGATGGGTTTTATTTCTTACCAGAAGGCGCAATACAAACTTTATATAACATCTTTAAAGAATTTAATCTAATAAAATATCAAAAAATGATAGTCGAAGTATTAAATAGCAGATTTCCTGAACAAATAGATCTCCCTTTGACCTTTTCTCCCATTTTGGCAGAATCAGTTTGGTTTTCAAATTCAAATCGGTAAGTTTATTTATTATTATTATTTTTAAAAATAGATATACATATACATACATTTACAGTGTATTAAACCACAACAACAACACAATCAAGAAACAAATTGTTTTTTTAATTCAAATTAGATGATCTACTAAATATCTTCGATTTGTCCTTTCAAATATTTTGATGTAAACTCCATTTCACTCAAAGATCCCCGGTCAAACATCAAAAATTCAATTTTTTTTTTTCAAAGAATCAACCAAAATAAGACTGTATAGAAATAAGAAAAATAATAAAATTTCGATTATATTTGGTATTTATAAAAGAAATTCTTGAACAAACTATAAATTTCCGAAAATAATAAACTGTTAAAAAAATTTTTTTATCCCTTTTTTTTGGTATGTTTAGTGCAAATTTCTCGATTTCTTTTGAAAATTAAAATTGTTGACAATAATATTTTTTAATTGTAAATGTATTCATTTGAAAGAAAATACAAATCCTCACTTTTCTGAATGCTAATTTGGAGTTTCATACATTTTTTTTTCAAATTTTAAAAAAAAATTTTATAAAAAAGAAAAAAAAGTCAAAAAGAAAAAAAAATGTTTAAAACTTATTTAAAAAAAGTTAAAAATTAGAAAAAATGAAATTGAAAATTTATTTTGAAAAGAACATTAAATAAAACTCATAGGATTTGTTTTATTTCTTCAATTAAACTGGTCCTCCTTTGAATGAAAAAAATTCTATTTCAAATATTGATACAAATAAATAAAAGGTATGAAGAATGGGAGAAAATTGGCTTTATTGGTCAGGGTTAAGTGCTCAAGAGCTCTTAATCTACTAAAGAGAGACTTTTGAAGTGACTAAATTTGTGACTCCTAATTCAAATAGTCAAAAGAATCTTTTAATTACAGACATTAGAAGTATTATAAACTCAATTTAGTTGAAAAATGTGAGAAAAATGATATTTGATAATTAAAAAAAAATTACATCAAATAATTTATGTGGTTTATGCGTTTCTTATGTTTACATGAAGAGTATATTTTGAATATTATCAAATCCAGTATTACCTTTGTAATCATCGATAAATCATAATTAAACTTTTTTATATCAATTATACTCATCACCAGAAAAAGATAAATTTATTATTTTTATTTTAGATTCCTTACTGCAATTATCAAGAGAAATTTTTAAATTCACTGAAGATTCAGGAACGATTAATTGATATTGAAAAAAAAAAAAACAGAAATTCCCCAAATCAAAATTTTTGTGTTGTAATTGGGTTTATTGATAAATCATGAGTCTGTGAATTTTTATTTTGATTCAAAAAAAATTAGAAAAACAAAAAAAAAAAAAACAAAAAAAAATCAAATCATCCCTCTCTCCTCTTTTTCTCCAATTTTTTATTTTTACATGAATTGATAAAAAATCAGGAATCATCTGAAAAAATCACACAAGCCCAATAAGTCTCCAAGGAAAGATGGTCATAAGGAAACAACAATCTTTTACCAATTTGAGTTCCATTCAAACATTGTCAAATTTTTGGTATCGTATAATTAAAACCATTTTTTTTTAATAATATGGAAAATAGTAATTGGTGAAGAACTTTCATCTTGATAATTGTTTTTAACAAATGAACCCAATTCCAAACAAGTCGATTTTCTATTTTCACAATGTTTTTTCTTCAACAATTTGAATTAAATCTTCAGTTATTTTTTTTTATTTTTGAACCACCTTTTTTTTTGTTTGTAATTTGGCATTAATTTTCCCAATTTTTAATCCAGACTCTGACCTCTCCCCTATCAAGATTCAAGTTCTCTACAATTTGTCTTCATGGATATCCTTGTGAATAGAAAAAAATTATTTGAAATCCAACTTCACTTTCTTCAATTTCCATTATGAAAATTTTGAAATTAAGAAAAAAAAACGTAAAAAAAAATTATTTCAATTTTGAAAAATTACCAAATTATATTTTTTTTTTTCATCTAATATCAATTAAAACTCGTTAAATACATGTTTTTCATCTATTAGAACTGAATCTCTTTTACTGGAAAATAGTTTATATCCATACATATCTTTTAATATTATAAATTGTAAAATTTTAATTCAAAATATATAACTTAAATATTATATTTCTCGTCACTATAAAAAACTAAATCAAAAACAAACATTAAAAACAAAAACAAAAAAAAAAAAAAAAAAAAAAAAGTGAATATGAATTTGAAATGAAAATGATCGATGGAGGAAATTCATGGATTAATACAGAATTCAATAAATCATGCACATTATCTGTTGTTATTTCTGATCTGGGCTATGAAATTTTTTCAACTAAAGAAAGATTTAAAAAAATTCTTCAACAGATAGCGCCAATAACAAACGAAGAAATTGGTTTATCAATTTTAGCAATGTCCAACAAAAGTGGAGAAGATAATCATAATTTTATTAGATCTGAAAATGATAAAAATATTTCTTATCTGATCCAAAGGAGAAAATGGGATTTTAAAATAGAAAACATTAAATGGAATTTAGATATTTTTATCCAAGTAATTCAAGAAACGTACTCGCTTTTAAATTGGAGGAAAGTAATTTTATCATTAGATCATTCCGAGTTTAAATTATTGAATTCAATTTCATTTTTTGTATTATGCAAAATCATTCAAAAGGCAACAAATAAACAAATACCAATAAATTTTGTTTTATCAAAATGGAAAAATGCGAAGGCACATATTTCCTTTTTATCTCAAGCCATTAAATCAACTTCAGATATATTTGACTTTTCTTTCAGTCAAAGAAAACAACAATTAATCGAAAAGGAATTAAATAACAATAAAAACAGCAACTTAAACAGCGTTAACATTATTAACACTAACATCACCAGTAATACGTATAATCAAATAAATATGAATAAAAATATAAATAATCTCCAGGATCTAAATAAAAAAGAAAATTTAAAATATGCCTGGATTTCTTTAGATTTAATTGAATTATTATTAGAATTATCTGAAAAACATATGGACTTAATTAGAGAGATATTCAGGGAAGCAATCAGATACTCACCAGAATATATTTTGTTTGGCCTAGTACAAATTGAATCGAATTGGAATTTTTTAAAGCAAGAATTATTACAACAAATTGTACAGATCTACTTTGGGAATAATCCCAAATCGAATTTAGTTTTAAAGAAATTATGGATCATTTCACCAAATATTTTATTAAATATCATTAGTTCACAATACCATAATGATAAAGCATCATTGCCACAAATACTAGATTTCCTTCAATCACAACAGTTTTTATTGGAATTTTTAAATGTTTCACCAGATTATGATTTAATTTTCCAATTAGCTTGCCTTGCGTCTAAAAATGAAAGTTTAAATTTTGAAAAATGGCTAAACGAAAAGTTAGTTATCCAAATGAAAATTAAAAATATTGAAAAGCCAAGAATTAATAAAATTTTTGTATTACATTGCTTTAATTTCTTAGAAAATAATTTAATTGAAACAAATAAATATCTTCAAATTACAGATCATCAAACAATAACAATATTTTTTAGAGTTTTAAATAAAATTCTAAATAATAAAAATCTTTGTTTGACATTGGAATCATCATTTAAATCGTTTGAATCATCAATTCCAACAGAATCACAGGAATTATCAGAATTGGCATCAAAGTTATCAAAGGAATTTTTTATTGAAAAGAATAATCAAAATTTTCAAAAATATTTAAATTATTTCCCACAATTAAAAAATGTTTCTTTTAAATATGAAAATCAAATTTTTTCTCAGGATATTGAATTAAAAGCTAATGATTATTTTCAAAAAATTTATAATAAAAAAATACCAGTTACAGAATTGCCACAATTATTTCTTTCTTTGAAAAATTCTGAAAATATTAAAGAAAACCAAGTCTTTGATTGTATGGTTAATAATCTATTAGAAGAATTCCATTCCTTTCCTCGATACCCACCAGAAGAATTACAAATCACGGCGAGAATATTTGGTATTTTAATTAAATACAATTTTATTCAACAAATTCCTTTAGGAATCTCTTTAAGAATAATTTTGGAATCTTTACAAAAAGCACAAAATACCAATATGTTTAAATTTGGAATTTTGTCCTTATACCAAATTTTAGATAGACTAACTGAATGGCCACAGTATTGTTCTCATATTTATCAAATTCCTAATTTACATCAATCATACCCTTCCATTATTGAATATATTGAACAAATTTTAAATAATGACAAAGAAAATAATAATAATAATAATAATAAAAATGATTTTAATAGTAATTATTTAGATAATAATAATAATAATGTTAATAATAATATCAACACATTAAATAAACATAAGAAGGATTATACCAATAATCAAAACATTATTAATAATAATAATTTTAATCAAAATTTAAATGACGAGAATAATTATTTTAATAAAGAAACAAAACAAGTAGATAATCAATTTAACACTTTAAAAATCCAAAACAATGAAACCAATAATATTACACTTAATAATAATATTGGGAAAAATATTGATAATAAAACAAAAAATGCAACTAAAAATGAAAATGAAAAGGAAAACAAAAAAGAGAATTTTTTTAAAAAAAAATTAAAAAAAACAGATCAAAATGAAGAAACATTTATTTATCCAAACAAAATTAATTCTAAAATTGAAGATCAAAATGATAACGAACAGACTCTAATAAAGCAATTTGATGATTTAAATCAACCAAGTCTTGAAAGAGATGATATAAATTTAGGGGGTATAAATTTATCATCTTTAGATATCGAAACTTTAATTAGTGGAACTTTAAATGATGAAACAATTGAAAATCCAGATGAAGAAACTGAAACAAAATTATTCTTTTTGTTGAATAATTTAACAATCGAAAATATTGACAATAAAGTAGAAGAATATAGAAAACTACTTGTGGGAAAATATTTTAAATGGTTTGCAAGATATTTTGTTATCAAAAGAATTTCTATTGAAAATAATTATCATGAGTTATATCTCCAATTTTTAACAAAATTAGGATCAAAAAAATTAGATGAATTAATATTGGATTTTACTTATAAAAATGTAAGAATGGTTTTAAATTCTGAAAAGTTATTAGCTAGTATGAATGAGAGAACAATTTTAAAAAATTTGGGCTTTTGGCTGGGCAAAATTACTCATTCCAAAAATAAGTTAATAACTGAAAAAGAATTAAATTTAAAATCAATTATCATAGACTCTTATCAAAACGGCAAAATGAGAGCAGTAATTCCATTTATTGCAAATATATTGTTTTCAATAAAGGGTACAAGAAAAATTAATTTGTCAAATAATGAAGATTCGTTAATAGAAATGTTAAATTTATTAAACGAAATTAAAAATCTACCAAATTTGAAAATGAATATTAAATTTTCAATAAATGGTTTATTTGAGCATTTGGACATTAGTCCGGATGAATTACAAAATAATAAGAACTTTCTTCAAACAATAAAACCTCCAAATTTTGAAAAGAATAACGATTTTTCAAAAAAAAATAAAAAAAATAATCTTGACAAACAAACGGATATTATTCAAGGAAATAATAATAATTATCAACAAAATGATAATGTTGATTATAATAATGAAAATAATAATAGAAATCAAAATGAAAATAATACAAATACAATAATTAATATCAATAGTGATGAAAATTCAATTTTAGAAAATCTTAATACTGATACTGGGAATAATGAAAAAAGGGTTAACCAAAATTTAAATGAACAAAATGTTAATCAAGAAGATGATAATGAAAATTCAAATAATTTTATTGTGGGATTTACTGATAAAATCAAACTTCGCAAAAATGATTTGATTTATCAAAAATTTCCAGAATTAACTGTTAAAATACCTCTTTTATTTACCTTTGCTATTCAAAATATTCTTTTACCAGTGATTAAAAGATCTGTTATGATCGCATGCCAAACAACCAAAGAATTGATTACAAAAGACTTTGCCTTAGAATCAAACCCCGAAAAAATCATCAATTCAGCACATTTAATGGTAAGTAAGCTATCAACAAGTTTAGCCCATGTCACTTCCAAAGAACCATTAAAAGTTAGTATTTCTGAATCATTTACACAATTTTTTTCAACAATTATTACAAACGAAGATTTAATCCAACAAATTATTTTAAATATTTACCAAGATAATATTAATCTTACTTATCAATTTATTGAAAGTATCACTAAAAAGGAAGCAATAAATCAAATAGATACATTATTGATTGAAGATTACAAATTAAGAATCGATGGCATGAATTATAATCAACCATATATCAATACTGACTTTTTACAGGAATCAGACATCATTTTAAAACTGTCACCAGAATTAATACCTAGAAATGGGAATTTACATTCCTATCATTATTCGATTTATAATGCTTATGAAAATATTGCTAATTTTACAAAAGATAATGATAATGATGATGATGATGAAAATGATCAAGATAATTACAAGCAAAATGAAAACATGGAAAAACGTGGCAGTAATAATAATAATAATAATATTAATATTAATACTAATTTAAACAATAATACTAATAGTAATAATAATAATGAGAATGAATATGAATTAACAAATTTAAGCTTTGAAAAATACATTGAGATACTTAATGGTTGGGGATATCGACTTGATGAATTAATAATGAAATTAAAAGAAGAATTTTTGAAAACTGGAATTATTTCCCAAAAAGAAAAATTAATCGAAATTATTAAATTTATTCCAAATATGATCATTAAATACAATTTACAAAAAAAATCAATCAAATTAACAATAAAATTCTTACTAAATTCAATATTACAACTCGAACAAATAATCACCGAATTACAAGAGCAAGAATTATTAAAATTACAAGAAAACAAAAAAAATAATAATAAAAATTCAAATTATCAACAAAATAATTTTGATCAAGATTCATTAAATAATCAATTAATATATTTTTCTCAATTTTTCCTGAATTTATATTTGCAAATTTTTTTAATATTAAAAAATCATTATCAAGAATTAATTGTTAATCTAATAACTAAAATAATTATTCTGAAAAATCAAATTTTGGATCCAAATTTAATATTTTTATTAATAAATGAAAATTTGATGTCTTTAAAATTAATTGATATCTATTTAATCCAAAATTTAAATAATAATGAAAATAATAATAATTTAATAATTATTGAATTTATTCTTAATTTTGTACAAAAATGTTTCTTTCAAAATAATTTTGATACGATCATAAATTTACCAAATGTATGTAATAAAATTGAAGAAATTACTTTTCAAATTCACAAAAATTTTTTAGATAATAATAATAACAACACAAATAAGAATTTTAATAATTACATCAAACAATTAATACAGTTGTTTTATAAATATAAATTACCAGAATTAGTGAATAATATTAAAATATTGCAACTTCATCACCTTCGACAAAAACAACAAGAAAAGGATCAACTACAAGGAAAAGAAACAGAACAAGGAGATATAGTTCATCAAAAAGAATTGGAAATTTTACAACAGCAACAGCAGCAGCAACAGCAACAAATAAAACAATTGGAAATTTTACGACAACAATCCGAACAGCAGCAACAAGATCAATACCAGTATATGCAACAACAACAACAACAACAACAACAACAACAAATGAAAGAAAACATTTTTCAAGATCAAAATAAAAATCAAAACAACATTAATGAAAATTCATTTGAATCACAACAAGAATTATTTAAAGAATTTATTTTGATTTTTAATAAATACCTTAATTTAATATTCAATCCAAATCTAATAAATAATAATAAAGAAAATTTATTAATATTATTAAATAATTTAAAAACAATTATCATGAATTATGGTTATTCTTTTTTCTTGGTTATTACAGAAATATGTATTAATGATTATTTCCAACACAATTCAACACCAAAGCAATTAAATAATGAAAATCAATTTTTATTAAATATCAATAAAGATAATGAAAATATTAATACTAGTACTAATAATAATGAAGAAGATGACGATGATGATAAAGATAAAGAAGAATCAGAATTCCAAGTAATTGATTATTATTGTCAAATGGTTTTAATGTTACTAACAACTTTCCCAAGTTCCGAAGAAGGGTTGAATGAAAGTGAAGTGATTAAATATGTTTTAACCTCTGTATTTAGATTTGTTGATCTTCAAATCAAAGAAAATGAAAAGGAAATGAATTTTTTGCCTTATCAAAGAATTTTATCAAAATTATTATTATTAATCTGTAATAATGACTTTCCAGAAGAAATATTGAAGGAAATTATGATGATTTATGTCAAATGCTATTCTTCATTAAAGCCAACAAGTTACCCTTCATTTGTTTTTGCTTGGTTTGAATTAATTTTAGAACAAAATTTTTTTGTTAATTTATTAACAAATAAATCTATTAATGGATTTGAAATTTTTAAAAATTTATTAATTCATTTATTTGAATTTTTAAATATATTTTTAAATAACAATAATCAAAAAAATACAAAAATCAATAACACAAACCAGAATCAGAATGTGAATGTGAATCAGAATGTGAATGTGAATAAGAAAGGAAATGAGAATGATCAAAATCTTAATATTAATACGAACATATTAGCCAAGCCAATTAAAAAATTATATAAAGCGACATTGAGATTTTTATTAGTATTATTGCATGATTTTCCAGAATTTTTGGATCAGTATTATTTTAGCTTTTGTAATATAATCCCAATAAAATGTGTTCAATTAAAAAACTTTATTCTATCTGCTTCCCCACAAAACATTAAGTTAATAAATCCTTTAACTTCCAATTTTAAAATTGATTTATTAGAAGAAATTAATTTGAACCCGATAATAAATTCCGATTTTATATCAATATTGGAAGACAGCAGTTTAATACTAGATACTGATGATTTTTATTTCAATACGGAATTGGATGTTAAATTTTGCGATAATTTGCTAAAAAACAAGATATTTTTAAATAAAGCTAATACAAATTATAAACACAAAGATGTTAAAAATGAAAATGAAAATGAAAATAGAAGAATAATTAGCCATTTGAATTTTGATAGATACAATACCCCTTTATTAAATTCCTTTGTTTTATATTTGTGCACCAAAACAATCAATTTAACAAACAATCCCAATATCAAAAACAAATCGCTTCTTTATCCAAAGACTTTATACATTTTTTCATATTTATTTAATAATTGGACAATTAAAGGAAAATATCTATTAATCAATTCATTAATCAATAATTTAAGATATCCAAATTCTCATACTTATTTGTGCTATTGTATAATATTATATTTATTCGAACAATTCAATTCAGTTGAATTAAGAGAACTTATAATTAGAGTATTAATAGAACGGTTAATTGGCAGTAAACCTCATCCCTGGGGGTGCTTAGTCCTTTTTGTTGAATTGTTTCAAAATCCTAAATATAATAAACACTTATATACTTTAACTGAAAAATCAAAAGAAATCGAACAATTATTTTATCTCGTGAAAATTTCCACTTTTGGTATAGAATCAAATCAAGGAAATGAAAAAATAGATAACAACGAAAAAGTAAAATATTAAATATTCTTTACTTTTCTTATTATTTTAAATTTTTTTTTTTTTATTTTTAAAAAAATACTATTATTAAAGGTTATCATATTGTTTTGAAATTAATAAATAAGATAAACGTAATTTTTGTTTGTTTGTTTTACATATATTAAATCTATTGTTTTCATTTTTTTTATTTATTTTAACATTGAAATGTATGATTTATTGAATAACAATCATTACTAACAGTTTAATTACATTATAAAGCCAGGAGAATTTTTTTTAAGAAAACCCCATTTCAAAAATTTTCAGTTACCTGAAATAATAAATTGAAAAAAAAATATATTCTTCCATATTCAAGAACAACTAATAATTAAAATCTGATTCATTATTCGCTTTTAAATCATTCTAAAATATATAAAAACCTGATATTTTAAAAATTAAGACAAAATATTAAAATCAAGAACGAAAACAAAAGCGAGTATCAATTTTTGAAAAGAGTATTACAGATTTTTTATTTTTTGAAACATTTACTTCAAAAAAGTTTAACAAGAATATTTTTTACTAATAATTAAATTCATTTTAATAGACCCGACACTGTTGAAATTTTTTAAATGATTATTTGTCTTTTAAAATATCTTTTTTTTTTTTTCAAACTTGATTTTATTGACTTTAAAAAGTATGAAAAAAAAAAAGAATATCAAAAAAAAAAAAAAAAAAAAAAAAAAAAAAAATTAAAAGGAAAGGAAAAAAAGAAAAAAAAAAAAAATTTGAAAATTTGACCGATTCTGGAAAGCATTACAAAATTTGTGAAATTCAGAAAAAATGATTCTCATTCCAAAATTTAAGAAATTTTTTGATAAGTATATATGATAACCAATCAAAGTTACTTCCAATAACATTATGAAGCAAGTAAAAATTTTGGAAAAATATCTAGTTTTTATATCCAAGGTTGTTATTATTGAAATATATGTTTTAGAAAAACTGAAACTTTTTTTAAGGTAAAAATTGATTTATTTTTAAACATTGGAGAATATGACCCTACGACCCAAAAACACTAAAAATGGAAAAAAGATCAAATACTCTTCATTAAAAAAATTTAGAAAAACTTTACGAAAAAATTAAAATAAACAAAGTTTCCATTTAGCTTTTTCTTGAAAACATTTTTTGCCAAAATTATTGAATTCAAACTTAACATTATGTATATTTTTATATTCAATATCTTATTTTAACTCATTTACTAAAACAAATTCTAAATTAAAAGTTATTTTTTTTATTTATTTTTTTTATTGTTTAAGGGAGGGTTTTTTAGTTCCTCCATATTGCCCTAGAAAAAAAATTTATTTAAAAAAGATAAACTCTCTGGAAAAATCTTGTAATTTAATATATTAACTTATTCTCTGATTTCAAATTTTCCTCAACCCCAATTGTTCAAAAAAAAAAAAATAAAAATGTACACACGAATTTTAAAAAATATTTTCGTTATTCGGAAGTTGAGATTGTTTGATTCTAAAAAATTTTATCACATTGATTAATTGAATTTTTTTATAAAGCTAGATTTCGAAAAATATTAATCAGAAAATAATAGTGCTTTTTTATATTAAGGACATATAAGGCACTTTTTAGAATGGTACGATGATTTTTAAGAATAGATAGATCACTTTATGTAAGTGCCCTATCTTAACCCCAATGGATATTGGTACCTTAATAATATATTTCAAACCAGACTATAATCAATAATTGTGATTAAAATCTTTAAATCTAGGATTTCTAAAGATAATTTTTCATAAAGACTATGACTCTACTATCTCTTAGAAGAGAAAATATTTCTTGTTTCCCATCTATTTAATCAATAGAATTCTTCAATTTATTTGATTAATTCAATCATCGAATAACAGCAAAAAAGAAAAAATTCTATTTTCAAAAATAGATTACTTTTTGAAAGCTTGAAGTATTTAAAGGTCTCAAACTTTTTCAGTAAATTTCAAAAAATGTTCCAACACTTTTAAAAGAAAAAAATGCTCTAAAAGAGTAAACAACTTAAGATCTTTTGTATTTGAACACAACATGAATAAACCAATCCATACAAATACTTTCAAGACTTTGTAGAACTTTCAACCTGACAGTCTTCAAGATTTCAGTCTCTGATATTCTTTCAGTTTTTTTCAAATCTCAAATACTTTATACAAAC
The DNA here is from genome assembly GCA_027625915.1 of Anaeramoeba flamelloides. Taxonomy (NCBI): domain Eukaryota; family Anaeramoebidae; genus Anaeramoeba; species Anaeramoeba flamelloides. The sequence goes on along the minus strand of JANTQA010000060.1, from coordinate 3,043,133 downwards.
TTTAAAAAACCCAAAAAGGATAAAAATAAATACTAAATTAACAAGAGACACACATTTGAATTGAATTAAAACGAATTGAAAGTTATAAGATAAATATTTGAACAACTTTGAATAACCTGAAACTCTTTTTATGAAAACCGGAAAGCTGAAAGTTGTTTAGGGGACTATTCTCTATTATTTTTGTTTTTAACCAATAACTAAATAAGGAATCCTTATCTTTAAATATGTTTAGAATTGAAAATAGACAGGTTTTTTTAACGTTAGAAGTTTTAGTTCTCGTTTTTTTAAAATTTTACAATTCTGTCAAAAAAAGTGACTTTTAAAAATTTTTTTAAAAAAAAAGATCTTGAAAGGATGAGAATTTTTTGATTAATTTTGGATTTAATTATTTTCTCAAAAATAATATTTATTCTCTTTTTTAAAAACGAAAAAATAATTTAAAACTGGTAAATATTTTCTCCTTCACTTCTATTTATCCAACTTGACTCTATAAAGAACTCGATTTGTTTTATCAATAATTACTTTTTAAAAAAATAGTTCTTATTATTTTCTTTGATTTTTTTTGCCTCGGACAAAAACTTTTGGGATGGTAATTTGGGAACACTTAAAAAAACTTCAAATTCAACAAAAAAAAAAGAGTGTAAACTGAAAAAGTAGATTCATGAAAAAAAAAGAATGGTACAATATAAAAAAAGAAAATCTTTTATTAAGAGTAAAGCATATATTGTATATTTTTTTGGAATCAAACTATGTTTTCATGCAAATCCAAAAAAAACCTTTCAGGTTTATTTTTCAAACTATTTTTTGTAGGTCTTCCACAAACATAACAAGGTTTTGCTTTCTTGTTCATATTTTTTTTTTTTTTTTTTTATTTTTGCTAAAAGTTGAAAAAAAGCAACTTTCAAAAAAAGTGTAAAAATGCAAAAATTTTTTATTTCTATAAAAACAATAACTAAATTTAATGAATGTCATTTATCGAGATTTCATTACTATACGAAGAAGTTTTTCACTTTGATTTCAAATCTAAGTAATTGGCAAAAAAAATTCTAAATCTCTATTAAATTTACCTAAAAAAATTTAATATAGACTAGTCCCTTAAATTATAAATTGTTTTTAAAAGTTTGACTTTAAAAACTTTTAAATTGAAAGTTGTTGAATTTTGATAGTGTAATTCCTTTTAAATTTTGCAACAGTATTAAAAAAACAAAACTGTTTTCAGTTTAAAAAGGTGACCACAATTTTTGTGGTATTTTAGTTGTGAAATGATTCAAAAATAATCATTTTTTATCCTTTTACTCTTTCGTTTCTCGATGAATTTTGTGCTATTTATAAATCATATTTGGGAAGAAATAAAGCTTTATAATCAAAAAAGAGCGGAAATAGATGAAATTGATTCAGCCTATACAAACGAATCATATTTAAGTAATGAAAGTTTAGTTAATAATGATCTAACCTCAGATTTGCTTTTGCCGTCATACAATTTTGTACTTAGCGCTGTTCTTTCGCTATTAACAGAGTACCCATTTGGTGTCTCAAGGGGTGTGCTCGAATCAGAAGTCCAACAGAAGTGGAGTGAAAAAAAAACTCCATTAACATCCTCAATACAAAACAAGGCATCGCTCGTGAATCTCGAGTATCTGTTAAACAACGAAGCAATTAGCGAAACAATTTTAATTGTCTTAGTGAAAGAAGTGGTTACACCACCTAATACAGAAAAAACCTTTTTATTAAATTTGGTAGATTTTGGAAAAACAGGTATTGGATCGGTGAAAATGTATCTTCATTCAAGTTTCCATCATTTGCTAAACACGAATTTTGAATTTATTGGTCGAACATTAAGGATTGGTGATTGTAAATTGTTTAGTTCAATTTCTCATTCAAGGATTCTTCCGACCAAAATACTTGTTCTTGAGCTTACTTCTTCGGAGGAAAAGTTGATACAAAAAGAAATTCGCATTTTACAAGAAGAAAACGAGAAACAACAACAACAGCAGCAGCAGCAGCAGCAGCAGCAACAATTTAAGCTCAGTATAGGATCAAGAGCATCTGTCAAGGTCTTTCTCATAGAACCAATTCACCCACAAACCGATAAAAACGGCACATATCAAAGCCGAATTATCAGAGTCCAAGATTTGGTTACAGGCGGGCAAGCTACGATCGTTTTCTATGAGAACGATTGTAAACTGGCAAGGCTATTTAAAGTTGGCGATCACCTTGTCATTGAAAATATCAAAAATTTACCGTTATACGAACCTAATGGCATTGTACGTGTCACCGACGATATTATCTTTTATTTGGCAGCCAAAGAACTTCAAACAGAAAAGGTGATTTCAACATCTCTCAAAGCAACAAGCAAAAAGAAAATCAAAAAAGTTGAGTTTAATGTTCCCATAAACGAGCAATCAGAAAAGGACATGTCATATTTCCCAGAAATTATCCCCGTACGGGATCTAACCAAAAAAATGTTTAACATTAGCTTTGTTGGCAAGGTTGTAGACTCCCAAAAAACCGATTTAAATAAAAATAACTATAAAATCACTCTTATGGATTTTGTTTCACAAAAAATCTTTTTTTTAACACAAAAACCCATTTTGGTTGGTAACTACGTTTTTATTGAAAATATTAAAACAAATAAATTTAATGAAAAAGATAGGAATGGTATTACTCAAGTCTACCTCGAAGAAAAATCACAAATAATTCAATGTAATCATTTTATTCTTTACATTTTTGATTTTTCTATTCTTTATTTTGTTTCTATTTTCCTTTAGGATTAAAAATCAATGAACAATCAAAACAAAATCTTCACAATCTGTCACACATATACATAAAGTCCAATTCAAAATTTTTAGCACGCCAAAATTCAATTTTTGAAAAAAAAAATCTTATTTAATCAAATTTGAGAAGAAATAAAAAATTAGAACCTATCCACTAATTGAAATGTTAACACTTGTTTAGAAATTACAATACTCACAAAACAAAAAAATAAATAAATATCCATAATAATAAATCAAGTGTGTATGAAAAATTTTGAAAGAGAGCAACAAAAAAATTGATTTGCTAAATTTGTTTAAATTCTATGAGGAATATTGAACAATCAGGGGTTAAGATACTATCAACTAATTTTATTTGGGTTCTTCTTTTTTGAAGAACCCAACTTTAACCTAATATCGACTGTTCGAAAAAGATTTTGATCGAATGAAACAGGTTACATAATTCAAAAAAATTAAATGAAAATAAAAAACTAAAGATGAAAAAATGATTTTCATATTTGAAAAATAATCAGAATTGTTTCCAATTTGAATGAAATTCTGTTTTTGTGGTAATTTGGACTGTTTTAACTGTGTGGAAAATTTTGAATTTTAGTTTACACACACACACACACACACACACACACACACCAACATATATGAATTGAATTGTCCTTCTTAAGTTAACCTTTAAAATCCAATTTTAACACTTTTACTAATGTTGTCAATCAAATTGAAAAAAAAAAAATCACTATTTTTTGTAATATCTCAATTTTTTTTTACAACAGCAAATTAAAATAAATTAAATATAAAATATAACTCTTAGTTGTCTCATTTTCAATGATTATATCAATAAAGAACTAATATTTTGCAAATTTATATTCTGATAAATTTGAATTACATATTTTGAATTTTTTCAATTGTCTTTTTTTAATCACTAAAAAAAAAAAAAATTTGAAAATTAAACACAAAAAAAATATTTCCAAAAGAACTATGGACTTTCTAAAAGTTCACCCTTATAAAATGATAGAATATATAAGTCTTTAATTTTGAGAAGAATTTGCTTTAGATTGATTTTTTCTTTTTTTGAATCCAATTGAGTAAAATTTAAATATTATTTAATATAAACAAATAAAATAAAATAAATAAACAAAATAAAAAAAAAATAGTAACATTACTTCCTGGATTATTAATGACTTATAATTTATTTAGAGATTTTTCCGTTTCAGAAAAAAATGATCTTAATTATATAATTGGCACACCTATGGAATTAAAACCCTCTGCAGTTCAATTACGTAAGTTTTCATTCTTTTATTATTTTCTTCCAAGATCTTGATTTTCTTCAAATATTAATTCATTAATTTTTTTTTCTTTATATATAAATATATACATATATATATATCTATATATTTATAAAAGATAAATGTTGTGGAAGAATTGTAAAATCCCTAAACAATGGTAAGTGGCAATGTAAAGGGTGTTATCCTTATTCAAATGTCAAGTTGGATCAATCAAAAACAGAAAAAATGTATATTATTAAAATTCTAGAAAAAAAAACAGAAACAGTAATTCATGCTCTTTTATGGGAACACTTCAAAACCTCAATTTTAGAAAATGCAATTGAAAATAAAATTTTAGTTGGATTTTCTTATAGTATTCTTCAGACACAATTGCATATCAAAAAGCGAATTGATTTTATTTCTCTAGTATAAATAAATGTATTTTATTCTTGCTTTTACAATGTTTAATGCTTAATTTGTTATTTAATAAACTCTTTTCTATGTTTTTTTACCAACAGCTTTAATTTTTTTTTTTTTTTTTTTTTATCGAATAATAAATATTATGTCTTTAAGAACAGATTATGTATTATTTGAAAAAAAGAAGAAAAAAAGAAAAGATTTGTTAAAAAATTTCAAAAAACAAATTTTTAAATTTTTGATCAGACATTAGAGGATTTGACGATACATTTTTTTATTTTAGATAAAAATTAAAAATACAGCTGTTCCAAGGCTACCGTGAAATTTTTTCAATATCAAATTTTGATGTTGATATAGATTTTTTCACAATCTAGGAATATGAGAATAATAAATCTCATATTGAAAATATTTTTCCATTAATAAGTTGAGATGAAAAATATTCTTCGAATGTGATCGAAAAATAAATTCATTTTTTTAGAGAGGAAATTTTCTATAGTTTCTTAATGAATTTTCGATGTTTAGAGTCAGGTTGGGAACTGAAAATTTATTTTTTGAAAATCAGATAATTTCTGAATATTATCCCATTGAAGAATTTTTTTTTTCAATATGAGATTTATTATTCTCATATTCTTAGATTGTGAAAAAATCTATATCAACATCAAAATTTGATATTGAAAAAATTTCACGGTAGCTTTGGATTGACTGTAAATGATTAATTTTACCAAATCACTGTATTAATAAAATATGAGATATTCGATATAACTGCCATAATCTGACAAATCGAAATATTCTTTAAAATAGTGATAATCAATAATATTGTGATAATATCACAAATAGGGATATTCTACAAATCTCGATAATTAACTAAAAATTGTGATAAATTCCAAAATATCGTAATAAAAAGTTATTGATATATAAGTGTTGTAAGCATTTATGTCAAATTCAACAAAATTTTTAAAAAAGAATAGATTTTGTTTTATCAAAAAAGATCCTTGAAAAAACTATATTTTTTCAAAAACAACAAAAAAACCAGAGTATTTTTATTTTGTTAGGATAAATTAAGGGTGGAGTTATTAACTCCCATTGTTGGTATAAATTCCTATATTTTTATTTAGTAATTTTATAAAGAAATCAAAATAAATTTTTTATTAGATACAGGGAATAATCGAAATGATGATACTTTTTATTTATAATATCAATAATAATTTTTTTTTTTTAATTAAAAAGATATATTAATTATTTTTAATTCTGATATCCAAAAATTAAGGTACTATAAAAATCATAAATGAGGGCACAAAATTCAAATTCAAGTAAAATAAATTGTGTAAAAAAAAAATTCCAAATTTTGTGTAATTAATTTGAGATTTTTTTGTGCCTTAAATTTTGATGAAAGTTTGTGTCTTAAATTTCAAACTGACTGTATTCAAATTTTTGTTTTTAACAATAAAAAGAAAAAAATTGTCAAACATTTATATTTTTAGGAAGTCTCATTTTTCTAAAATTCTGATAGTTTTTATTGATAAATAACATTTTAAAGTCAATCATAATTTACAATGAAAAAAAAAATAAAATAAATTTTTAATCTTTATAGATCATCAAAAACTAATCTTTTTTTTATTCAAAATAATTAATTAATTTTTTTGAAATATAAAAGATTATCTAATTTTTTTTTATAAAATTATTTGAAGTTTAAATAACAAACTGTTTTTTGCAAAATTGTGATTTGGACAAATATTTCTCACTTTTATCATTATAATTATAAATTTAAATATTTTTCAATTGAATCAAAATATTTCTAAAATTGTTCGAAATAATATTTAAACCTATTGGGACTTTTAACCCGTGGACTATTACAAATGCATTAAACGATTAAGATTGGGGGATTTTTTATTATTTATTATTTCAAATTTTAAAGGTATTTCCAGTGTTTTTTATTAGTGTTATTTTACAGATTATAAAATATTAGTTTCTCAAGAATTTTATTTATTTAATAGTTTGGTGGTTTTTCTCATATTTTTTTTGTTCAATAAAATGTAAAAATTTATTCAAAAATTTTCTTGTAGTCAAAATAGAAATTCTATTTTTAAAGTTTAAAATAATTATTGTTTTTTTTTTTGAATTAAAGTAGATTCTTTTAAACTTACTTTTCAAAACTTTGTGGTTTTATTTTCAGATTTTTTTTTTATACACATTCTTTCAAAACAATAAGATTTCTTCTTTTTTCTTCAATGAAAATAATTTTTTTTGAAATAATTCAAGAAATGCTGAATTAGTTCGTTTTCAAGAATGAGAAAAAATGGATAAAAACTTTTCAACTCAATAATTCTTTTCCGAAAATAACATTAAAATAAAGATAAGTTGTATAGTAATCATATTTTTGTTTCCTTTTTCAATTTCAAAATGTGAATATTTTTTTGAATTTGCTATGAAATTTACTTGAAGATTTTTTTTTTTGGTACTCTTTCCAAAAACCAAATAGAAAACAATAAAGACGAACTTTTTGGGAGCAATAAAAGAATTTTTTTTGAGACAAAACCAGCTTTTAACACCACTTTATGTGTTTCTCTTTTCCTCAAAGAAAATAGGAAATATACAAAAACAAATATCACAAACATTTTTTTTTATATTTTCATTTTTCAAAAATTAAACAAATCCAAAAATGACTACTCCTATAAAAATTAAAAGAGAGTCAATTGTTCGAAAATTTCTCAACAAATTTGAAAAAAAATTAGAGGAACTGCAAAAAAAACAACCAGAAAAAATTGATACGTTTGAATTTAAAAAAAAATTAAAACAATTCAACAATAATATTAGGCTGCTCCAAAATCAAAAAGTAATTTTTCACTCACTCTTTAATTAAAACAACTGAAAGAAAAAAAAAACACCCAGTTCTTTACTTTTACAATTTTGCTTCTTGTTTTTAAATTGAACTTTTTTTTTTTAATGTTGAATACAAAATTATTTGAAAAAAAAAAAAAAAAAAGGAAGTATTGAATAAAAAGAAATTAGAATATCTTCAAGAAAAACAACAGCTAGATGAAAAACAAATTGGCACTCGATCAAAATTAGAAGAACTTGAAAAAAAGATCACATTAAATGAACAAAAACATAAACAAAAACAAGATCTTGTAAAAAAAAAAAAAGTAACAATCAATGAAAAAATTAAACGAATACATGAAAGGAAAAACCAATTAAATTTCAAAAACGAAGAGCAAATTAATGACAAAATCTTAAGATTAGATGAAATTTTAGAAACACATTCTTTATCGATGCGTGAAGAAAAAGATCTTGTTTCAAAAATTGATAGTCTAAAATCAACAAAAAATAAGTTTCGGTAAGTCTTGAAATTTTTCTTTTTTCTTTTTTTTGAAAATAAATTCAAAATTTCCAAATAGCTTTTTTAAAACAAATTATTAACCATCTTCGAATTCATTTATCACCAACAGCCAACTGTTTTAATAATGAAAAAGTTGTTTTTCTCGAAAAGTTTCTTTGTATCCCCCAAAAAATTTCAATACACAGAAAACTCAACAATACAAGCCATCATAAAAATTACCAAAACAAAATCTGTTAATGTACCTCTTAAGGAGGTAAAATAAACCTAGAAATTAATGAAATAACTGTTTTCTTTTCATATTTAAGGACTATCTGAATTTTATGCTCTGTGAGCATTGAAATGCAAAGTAGTAAATAGATTAAGACCTTGAAAATATAGTGAATTGAGGGAAAGTCAAAATATTGCCAATTTTTAGCAATATAAGATTTTGACTAAAATCATTTATTGATCCAAAAACTTTTCGAAAAATCCCAACAAATCAAGGCAAAAATAAAAAGCTATTTTTTTTGATATTGGGAAAATGTCACTCCACTTTCTTTTCAAATGGGTGGCTACACTCACCACCAACTCTAGCATACTTGAATATAAAGTGGAGTGACATTTTCCCAATATCATTTTGGAAGTCGAAAATTTTGAGTGAAAAATTTGGATTTGGAAAGTAAATTTTTTTTGCCTTCCTCAAAAACAACCTAAATTTTATATTTTAAAAAGATCTATTAACTCAACATTCCTTTGAGTTCGTAATTCGTGTTGTGGGTATAAAAGTAATAGCCACTGGGAATAAAATTCGAATAATCCTTAAGATTTGATGAATTAATATCAAAATTGGAATTCATAAAAAAAACTTTTTAAATATCAACTTTAAGGTTATGAATGTATTGTGAGCAAAAACAGAAGAAAAGAAACAAAATTACATGAAAATACTTGAACAAAATATTGTATATTTGAAATAATTAAAGAGATCAATTTATTCAAAGAATAAAAGTAAAAATATTTTCTTAAATGATACTGGTATTTGAATTATAAACGATAAAGAATTTTCACTTCATTTTCTAGATTCCTTTTTTTAAAATAGAGTACTCAAACAAGTAGGTAGTAATTTGTAGCTTTGTTTGAAAAAGGAAATTGAAAATGAAGTGAAAATCTGTCTCATTTAAAATTCAAATTGCAGTAATGAAAAAATTTTTTCAGAAAAACATTTGCTTAATTTTTCCCTTTTTAATAGTATGGCTAATAATAAATAATATTGGTTTATAACAGATCTTTGATCAAAAATTATTTTGAAAGATATTTTACAATTTAACCATTCTGGAAAAAAATTGTCTAATTGATTTTTACTATTTGTTGCAAAATAAATGGAACAAAATTTTCATTCAGCTTTCCAAAAAAGATTTTTAAATAGATGTTAAAATTTCAAATTTTTATTCTGAAAACAAGTTTAAATAATTAGTGTTCCTTTTGGAATTGGGAACTTTGATGATTTATTTTTATTCTTGAGGTGTATTTTTTTTGGTAAGCTTCCTGTAAATTTTGATCTCTTTATTTTTCAATTAACAGTAATTGTAAAATAGTAGTAATATGTTCTCATTTTGAAATATTTTTTAAATTTCTTTTTTTGTTCATTTTAAAACAAAAACCAAATTCAAAAATTAGACTGATTATTGGAATCAAAATATTATCCAAAACATCGAATGAAACCAAAATTGAGGCATGTTCATTTTTCCCAAATTTGAATTTTAATTGCAAACATTAGTAAAAGTAAATTAAAATTGAATTTTTTGTTGCTATGTTTTTTTTATTCATATGAAACTGTATATAAGAGATACTAACAATAGACACTAATCCCTTTTAAGTAATTTCAGTTTCATATATCTTCATTGATCAGTGAAAAATAAGTTGAAAAATATTTCAAAATTTTTCCTTTTCATGACCATTTTACAATCAAAACCAATTTGAAAAATTTTTTCCTAAATGGTAAGTTGAAAAATCTAATTTTTCTGTAGCTGTTACGAAAAAAAGTTTTACATTTTTTTTTTAGAATATTAAAAATTTATTGAGTAACCTTAGTAAAAAATGATCAAAATCACCAGAATTTTTAAAAGTTAATCAGAAAGTAATTCAAATGAGGATTAAAACCTTTGTAGAAGAATAAAGTCTAACTTAGATTTTCTTCATTTCAATTTATTCATTATCTTTCAAAGTAGAATGTCCTCAGAAGCAAATACTTTTGTTTTTTGATTTTCAAGTGGAAAAAATGAGTAAAAAGTTAATTTTTAGGGCAATTCATATCCTGGTAAATTAGACTTTCAGAAATATCCTTAATATTTAATCAGGGTTATTTTGAGAGTACTTGAGAAAAGATCTATTCTTATTAGAATAAAGCAATTGTGAAATGATCAATTTTGGAATTTTCCATTTTTAATTGTAAAGCTTTGTGAAAAATTTATTTTTTTTAAAAAATGACATTAAATTTCAAGATTAAGGATTAAAGGCCTAAATTTAAAGTTATAAAATTCAAATTACAAAACCCAAGAAATCCTTATTTATAAAATAACTTTTAAAATGATAAAGATAAAAAATAGTGATAAATTCTTCATTTTCAGGTTCTATTAAGATTTACAATTCAAAATAAAGTATTTGAGTTTTACAATAATCTAAATGAACGTAAAACTTAATTTTTTTCACCTTTTTAAAATGATTGTATATTATTTTAATCTGGAAGGGTGCCAAGATGGATAGTTGACATTAATCCAAGAGTAAAACCAATAAAAGATGTAAAATTTAAACAAATCTTTGCTTTATTATACTGGTATTTGGATATTAAATGGAATAAATTTGTCCATCTAATCTTCTTTTTTTTTATTTTTTTATTCAGCTATATGTTATATACATATATCTAAATGCAACTATCACCCCCAACTTAAAAGATAAAGAGAAAATGAATCTATATCAAACATTATATAACAATTTCTGAAATTTATATGATGCTAACTAAAGTTAAATTGATTTCTTTGAAGTGCTACTCAGAATTATTATTTAAGTGTTGCATAACTTACCGTGAATTTACTCCTCATATCCATGTAGAGGACTCGACACAAAAAAAGGCCACTGTTAAATTGAACTTCTTTTGGTTGAAAAAATACCAATAAAACAAAATAACAATTCAAAGAATCTAAATGAAAAAAAAACAAATCAAAAAAAAAAGAAAAAATACAAAAGTAATCTCAATTCGAAAAAATCCACTTTAGAAAAAAAAAAAATTACTCATTTCTCATCCCTAATATTTCCTAATACCTAAATTTCTTTAATTTAAAACAATTTTTTTCCCCTAAAGTATAAAACCAATTTAATTCAATCCAATTCAATTTGTGGTTATTTTATAACTTTCTATATTTGATAAAGTTAGTATTTTGTTGTATTCTTTCTCTAAAAATAACTCATTTGAAAAATGAAAAAAAAGTAAAAATCCTCTTCAATATCTCAAAAAGTGCCAAAGAGCGACACTTCAAAACTAACACAATTTTATTCAGAATTATAAATCACAACCATTTGAATTGAAAATTTGAGTGTTTCTCTTTTTAGTGCATTTTTTTTCGAAAAATGTCCTCGTTTTTCATTGTTAATTTTTGGAGATCGATCGATCATATAAAACAGTTTATTTAGTTTTTAATTGGGTGTCAAGTTCTCATAAAAATTGCTAAAAAAGTTTTTTTTCAATTTCAAACAATTTATTTTTCCACCGTAATGACTTGACTCTCAAGTTTATTTTTACTCTGATAATTATTCTTTAAAATCCATCCATTAAAAAAACTTTATAAACAATTATAAAAATATTTTGTTTTTAAATTGATTTGAACCAATTTTATATAAATCTGTTCTTATAAGTAAGAATGCTACTGGACTAATATAAATTTTATCAAAATAAAAATAAATTTGATTTTTCTAATTTCATTTTTTCTTCTTGTTCTTTTTTGATCTTGAAAATACTCATTAGCATATCAAATAATTTCCAAATTTTCAATTTATAAAACATTTTTTTTTAATGTACTTTTTGATAACATTATCTCTAAATTAGATTTTTATGATTTAATTTAGTTTTTCTTAATAAATTATATTAAAACACACAAATAAACAAAAGATAAAAATCCAACTCTCAAAATGTGTCTATTGATCTATATCTAAAATTTTATATCTATCTCTATCTCTATATTTATACCTACATACGCACTTATTATTTATTTTTATTAATATTAATAGTCAATTCAAAGAAACAGAATTCAAACTCAAAAATGAAAAAAAAAAATTATTTAAAAAGTTAAAAAATTCAAATACAGATGAAAAAATAAAAAAAACACTTCTTCCTCAAAGAAGCAGATTAAGAAGATCATTAAGCCAAAGTGGATTTGAGGGAGAATCCATCACAATAAATCTGGTTGACATCAATGACAAAATTGAAAAAATTATCGAAAAAATTAATCAAATTAAAGAAAACAGAAGAATATTTCGTAAAGAAATTCAAGAAAGGAAAAGGGAATATACAAAATTTGAAAATAAAAAAACTGAATTATCAAAAAAAATCTATGAAAATGAAAGAATATTACGGGATATTAAATTTCAAAATCAACTGAAAGAAAAGTAAGATTTATTTATTTTTATAGTTATGATTTCTAATATTGATTTTTTATTTCTAAATTAACACTTGACAATTTTTTTTTTTTTTTTCATTTTAATTATAAAAATGGTTTTAAATTGGAATTACTTTATTAAGGTTTCAGATTAATAACTATATTTGTTCCATTTTTTTTCAGTTTTTGAATATTAAAAAAAAAAATAATATCAGTGTTTAATTTAATAATTATGATTTTTCTTTCCTTTTTTCTTTTTCTTATCTTTTTCCTTTATCCTTTCATTTATACATTTTATTGTTTGTCTTTCCTTCTTTCTTCTTTTCATCCTTATTCCCTTATTTTATGATACTCATTGGTTCTTTAATTTATTTTTTTTTTTTTGAATATTTTATATATTTAATAATTAATAATTGTTATAGAGAAAAACAAGATAAAAATAATCAAATGATCCCAAGCGAAATTTTAATTAGTGATAATTTAATTAAATTTTTAAAATTTCTTTTACCAAAAAAAAAAAAAGTTCAAAAGCAACTTGAAAAAAACGAAAACGAAAGCACAGTCAATCAAAACATTCCAAAAGAATTAAAAAATTTTAATGTGTTTATAAAGAATACAGAAATAACAAAGGAATTTCAAATTAAAAATATAAACCCAAAAAGAAAAAAAAAAAAAAAAAAACCTTCAATTAAAAAACAACAATATTTAACAATACCATTTTCATATTTAACTGATTTTACAACCATTGGTATTGAGCCACCAAAAGCACGATCCGAAATTGGAATGGTAATTAAAAAAATCGAAGAAGAAAAAAAAAAATATCAAAACAAAAATAATTTTATTAATAATCAGAATGATATTAAAACCAATAGGAGTAACAGCAGTAGTAGTAATGATAATAATGATATGGATACAACTAATACTGCTACAAATAATGAACAAAATAAATTAATTAAACTAAATTATGAAATAATAGAAAACAAAATAAAATTTTCATTCAATTATTTCGAAACTTTACCAAATTTAAAAAATTCCCAAAAAAACAATAATAATAAAGAGAGAAATAGAAAAAAAAATAAAAAACGACAGGGGAAAAAAAATTATTGGATCAATCTAACAAATAAATCAAAAGTAGAGGAATCAAGCAAAACCACCACAATAATAAACCAAGATAATGAAGAAGAATGGCCTTCGCTTTCCTCAAAAAAAACAATACAAAAACAATCACAAATTCAATATAAAACAATTATAAATACTGAATCTAAAAAAAAAAAATAAGATTTTTTTTTGATTTTTTAATTTTATTTTTTTAATATTTTGCTTCATTTATTACCATTTGGTTTTTTAAAATAAATATAAAAATATTCTAATTATCATATTTTTTTTTTAAAGTATGCTATTTATGACAAATCCTGTATTTTTAAATCTTAATTTTTTTTCAAAAAATAATTACTTTTATTTTCTGATCCTAGCACAAAAAGATTTTGTAATGATTTGATGACTTTTTTGAAATATAATTTTTTGTTTAAAATATATATTATAAACTAAAATTCAAAATTTTACACACCCATAGCTAAAATAACCCAAACAATCACAATAATACAATTTCATTCAAATTGGAACTAATTTTGATTTTTGTAAAATATGAAAATCATTTTTTCATTTTTTAGTTTTTGTTTTCATTTCATTTTTTGAATTACATAACTTGTTAAGTTAGATCAAAAATTTTTTCGAATGATTGATATTAGGTTAAAGTTGAGTTGTAAAAAAAAAAAATAAATAATTATCAATACTAATAAATTATCATAGTGTTAAAAATTATGGAGAGATCAAAACAATAAATTACATTTGTAAATTTGTTTAAAAATTCTATTAACAATTATTGATTGATCAAATGGTTTGATAACATAAACTAATTTTACTTGAGTTCTTCTATTTTGAACAAGTATTGTAATTTATGAACAATTTTTAACATTTCAATTATTGAATGGTTCTAATTGGGTATTTCTACAAGAATGTATTAAATTAGATTTTTTATCTCTGGAATTACACAACCTATGAAAATAATCACAAAAACTGGATATCTGAAATAAAAAAAAATTAATATATCTAATAATTTAAAAAATAATAATATTTTTAATAATTTAACAATAAAAGTTACATCATGTGTATTACCCTTAGTGGGTAATAAATTTATTTTTGAGTATTTAATAAAATTAATAAATAATAATTTAGGAATCCGTGTATAAAAGAGGTGTTAATTACACCCCATTAAATAATATATATATTTATATATATATAAGTTTTTTTTTCAAAAATTTGTTTTTTGGAGTTTTAAAATTTTTGAATTGGTGTTTATATAAATATAAATTCGGTTACCTAGTTCCTCACCCATACTATGTATACCTAGATATTTTTTATATAAAGAATTGTATAAAATCAAGGATTTTACCCAATTCTTTCAAATTAAAAAAAAAAAAAAACGATAGAGAAACACCAATTATTAATTAAAGATTCTGGAATTTTTCTGTAATATTGAAAGTCTTTCTATCGTGTTTTTCGACTCATTTAATTTATTTTGATGTGTTGAAAAGTATCGTAGAGTATCTTCTATGACCTCTTTTATCCAAATTTTAAGAAATAAAAAGATCATTTCTTAAATTTTCTTTTCATTTCTCTTATTAAAAAATACCTAACAACATTTTTCCAGAATTTAAAAGAATAAAGTCAACTATTTGTTTCTTTTTTTTGTGAATTTTGTAAAACCCAACTACAGTGAATATGTATTTATTTTGATAAAGGTAAATGATATTATTATTCATTTTATTTATTTTAATTATTTTTCATATTCTCTTTTTTTATTTTGAAAAAATTTTCTTTATTTATTCCTCGCACCCAATAATAATAATAAACAATTCATGTAAAAATTTTCCCAATGTAATTTCAATTTATTAAAATAGAGGGTATAAAATCATGAATCAGAAAAAAGTGAGTTAACGAAGTATAAGAACTATTATTTTATTATAGCATAATTCTATAAAATACTATTGTAATTTTAGTAATTTTAGTTTTAAACAATCAAATTAATTCAAAAAAATATCAGATATTATCAAAAAAGTTCGACAATTTTTTTACATTTCATAAAAAATCATATTCTTAGTGGGTGTATTTGTTTAAAGATAACATCAAATTAAGTTAAATATTAATACCGATTTAATCAATCACTTGGGTATTTATTTCAGAATCTCTTCCTTGCAATATTTTCAAAAAAATGAAAAAAAAAAAAAAAATAGCACTTTTTTATTTGAAAACAATGTACAAACCAATAAAAAAAGAAAATGGAAACATAGATAGGGTACAAATTATTTTTTATACAATAAAATATTTTTATATATTTGTATTATATTTAAGAATTTGTTGAGATTAAAACAGTTATGAAAACGATTGTTTGGATCAAAAAAAATTATAATAAAGTGCAATTTTGGCCCAATCAAATATCAGATAAAACCGATATATGAAAATATAAGATATTTTTTATATTGAACAAAATACTAAGAAAAAAATTGAATTATCACCAAGAATCAATAAATTATCATTAATGATTTTATATATTTATATACTTTTTTGAAGATTTTTTTTAATAAATTGATTTTAAAATAAATTTGTCCCATTTTGTTGGAAATAATTTATTTTGAATTAGTTATTTTCAAATTTAAAAAATCAAATTAGTTATAAACATTTTATATTAATAAAAAAAACTGAAATAATTACAAAATATAACTATTTTAAACAATTGTAACCCTTAAAAAATTAAATTACAAGTTTATTTGATTCAATAAAAAATTTTTCTTTTTATTTTATTTTTTTTTTTTTTTTTTTTTTAAATATTAAAAAATGAAAAATATTTTACTTTTTAGATTTTTAATTTTATTTTCAAACAAAATAAACACCTCAAAGTAAAATCAAAATTAATAAATCATGAGAAAATACTGAAAAATGAGAAAAATGAAGAAAAAATTTTACTTTAAGAAATGAATCTCTATTAAATTTTTATACCTAAATTTAATAGAGATTGAGAAAATTTTTTGCCAATTACTTAGATTTGAAAACCTGTTTATTTTCATATTAAACGTATTTCTAGATAAGGATTCCTTATTTAGATATTGGTCAAAAAAAAAGAATAATATTTGAGATTAGTCCATTAATGTTTCTAAATTCGTAAAAAGAAAAAGAGATCCTCCACGAAAAACAAATCACGGTACATGTATAGGGTACTCTCCTTAGGTCTAAAAACATAATTTATTCTTTCAAAAATCAAAAAAATTACTGCTTTTAAAGATGAAAATCAACTCATCTGCATATTTTTTTTAAAAATCAAATTATAAGGCAGAATTCAAGTTAACAATATCCAAAATTTGTAAAAAGATTATCTTGTATTGGGTGTGAGTACTTATTAATTTGGTACTTATTTGATCAATCAATAACTTGATATTTATTTTAATTGTGGTTCAGAAAGATAATTTTTGATAATCTATTTTTTTGCGAAATTTCAAATTGAAGAATGTAAGATTAATTGGCTGGAACTTAAGTTAAGAGAAAATTGTCGATTTTTGGGCTGTCACTGAAATTGTAAATTCGGTTTTATTTTGTGCTTTTAAAAACTTTTTTCATTTTTTTGGGTATTAATGAAAAAGTAAATAAAAATTTCAATTGTCTATCATAAAAATTAAAATTCATTCTTATTATAATGTAACCACAATCTATTAGTCATATACTCTTCAATTCCAATTTTGGAAAAAAAATAATAAATTGCCAAAAATTACCATTTTGAAACTACTTTTAAAATTAATACCAAGTCCAAGATCGATCAGATAAGTACTAAAATAATATGTACCCACACCAGACACAAGATAGTCTTTTTTCAAATTTCAGAAATTGTAAACCTTAAGTGACTTATCAAATAACAAAAGTAATCACAATATTGGACTGATTAAAAATTTTTTTTAAGAAAAATGGAAAGTTCCATTTCACAAGGTAAATATTAACATCTTGAATGAATGACAGTTTTGATTCAATTTTAACTCTTGTATTTCGGTCGGATCTAAACTCCTATTAATTCTGAAACCTTAAGCAAAACAATTTACTACCAATTAGATTGGCTCACAATCAAAAAATATTAAAATTCGGAGAAAAAGAAAAAAAAATCTCTTTTGAAAATTTGAATTTTATTAAATAAAGTACTGAAAAGAAAAAAAAGAGGGAAAAAACAAAGATAAAGGAAAGAAATAAATTTCAGAGCAAGTTCGATCAAGAAGAAAATAAAAATATTTTTTAAAAAAGGGTTTGCTGGGCTATTTGTTGGTGTAATTCCCTTAAAAGCATTGTAAATTTTGTTGTAATTGTTGTAATTGTTGTTGTAATTGTTGTTGTTGTTGTTGTTGTTGCTGCTGTTGTTGCTGCTGTTGCTGCTGCTGTTGCTGCTGCTGAACGCAGTACTGGTTTTCAGGCTTGTTGTTGGTGAGACTATTCTTGTTAACAAGATTGTTGTTGTTGGATAATTTGTTAATGTTGTTTGTGCTTGTGCTGATGTTGGTGCTATAGAGATTCGGAAAGGAGTTGTTATTTTGCAACGGATTGTTGGTAATCCCCAAAAGGTTGTTGTTAGATTGTCCCTTGAAAAGAGGGTTGTTGACAACACCTGAAAAACAAAGAACCTGTTGCATCAGTTTCATAAGAACTTCGAAAGATTGTTGTTTTTCGTTTTGGCTTGCTAAATATTGAACTTTTTCTTGGAGGATCTCGCGCTCTTTTCTTAGTTCAACAACCTCTTTCTCAAGGTTCTCATAATAGATCTTTTTCTTTTCTCTTGATCGCCTGGAGGAGATCCTGTTCATTTCTCTCCTCATTTGTTTTTTTTTGAGTAACTCTTCTTGATCTTTGGTTTCCATGTTGACTTGGTTCTTTTTTGGCATTCTTTTTCTTGAGACTCGTTTAATTTTTTTCATTTCGTTGTTGGTTGTCCCTATTTCCAAGAGGGATGATTCATTAATTAATAGTTTTTGGTTCATTTGGTGTGTTTGGGTTTTGTTTGAGATTGTCATTAATACTGTTGAGGTAGTCATTTTTATGAATTATTTTAAAAAGGATGGTTTTTGTTTTGAAAAAGGTTGAATTTGAGAAATTTCGCGAAAAAAAAATAAAATTTTGAGGGTTCAATTAAGTTTATTTGGAACAAACAAGACTAATCTTTTGATCATTTGAAATCTGGTTTCCTAAATAGTCTCATTCAGTGTGACAGTAAATCTCATGTTTTTCTTTATATTCCAAATTTTTTTTTTTCAAATTCTTTCAGCTATCTTGTGAATAAACCTTACAATCCATTTGATCAGTCTTATTTCAAGTACCAACGTACTAAAATCTTTACTATTAATCAAGAAAGCCAGCAAACGCCAAAAATAAAAAATCATCATCTTCACTCTGAATGTGACGTCATTGATACGCTTTTTGCATTTTCTTTAAAAAAATTAAATATTTTTATTTTTTTCTTCAAGAAAGAGCTGAGTAACCTATTTTTTGTTAAATTTTGAATTTAGCTCGAATAAATTCTTTTTCTTATTTAAGGTAAATAGGGAAATTTTGTTGTAATATTCTTATTTTAATTTTTAAGGGTTGAAGAGAAAAAATCAAAAAAGAGTTGAGTATTTCTTAGAATGTAAAAGAAGAGTTCTCATCTGTTATTGATTCAAACCATTACAGAATTTTCTTAATTTGATATTTATTCCTTTTTTTTTTTTACAAATAATAAATGTTTATTGTGTAAATACAGTGATCAAAATAATGCGTGCACAACGACTATAATCCGTGTTTCAAAATATTATCCGTGCTTTTTTTTATTCTTCTACCAAGGTAACATCCAATCTACTATCAAATAGTATACCTAAGTTCAAATAAATTTTGAAAGTAAACCCCTTGATGTTTAAAGTAAAATTTAAATTATTCATGCAAATAGTTGAAAATTTTCCATAATATTCTCAATTTTTTTGAAATTTTTTGTTATTTTGATGAGTAAAACTTTTCTCAAAAAATTAACTCTATTTTTGAGATAACTTTTGCAATTTGATCCTTTATTTTTAGAATTTCTTTTTAAATAATAGAACTTTAAGAAACCAATACCATATTTTTTTTAGGCTTTATTATTGGTTTCTTTGATTGGTTAATGTATAGGTTTTCTATAACAAAAAAACATGCTTTTTATTTTGAAACTTGCATTACCATTGTGAAAAAAATTTGGGTCATTAAAAAAAATTGGGTCAGTCAAAAATTTGTTTTTGTTTTTTAAATAGTAAATATTAGCAAAATGATTTTTGATCAAAGTAAAATTTTATGAACAAATCTTACATTTAAGAAAAACCAATGTCACTATCAATAATAATTTTCAAAGGCAAAATTATCTTGTTGCATTTTAACCTTTTAAAATTACTGTGGAACTCTAAAAAAAAAAAAATGATTTTTTAATTGTCAACTTTACTAAAAATAAGAGAACTATTTAATAGGAAATATTAAAATCTATTTATTCAATAAGATATTTATCATTGTTAATGAACGCAAATTTATCACGGTTAATCTTAAATAACCTTTTAAATCAAATTGAATTATAAAATCTTCCAAAAAAAGATGTTTTTTCGAAAGAGATTGTTTTCCACTAATTTTTACAATCAAAACTTCAAAATACCGAAATATCAAGATTTCAGAAACCATTTTAATTCTTAAAATCCCCTTAGACAAACCTTAATTTAAAACAGTTATTAATTTTTGGTCTTCCCAAACAATGATTAACTAGATCTTGGAATGTAATCTAATAAAAAAAATCAACATTTTTAGTAAAGTTTACAATTAAAGATAAATTTTTGTTTTTTAGAGTTCCACAGTAATTCTATAAGCACAAAATACAACGAAATAATTTTGACTTTGAAAATTATTATTGATAGTGACATTGGTTTTTCTTAAATGTAAGATTTGTTCATAAAATTTTACTTTGATCAAAAATCATTTTGCTAATATTTACTATTTAAAAAACGAAAACAAATTTTTGACTGACCCAATTATTTTTAATGACCCAAATTTTTTTCACAATGGTTAAATTTTTTTGCACGCTTTATTTTGACTACAGTAACCTGTATATTTTTAACTTTAACTAATTACAAAAAATTTAACTCAGGCAAAAAATTATGACAAAATGTAGAAATAAAAGAAACAAATAAATCAGATGAAAACAACAGATCAACAAAAAATAATGTTATTGAATAAATTGTAAAAAAGAATTATGAAGATACTGAAAGATTAAAATATTATTTTTTGACCAAAAAACAGGGAAAAAGATCATTTTTTTGAATTTTTTATCAGAAAATCATTCTTTATCTTGTGAAGATTTTGTACTTATGACGAAATTTAATATAAAAAAAGCATTTAATATTATTTTTCATTTTACATTAATCAATGATCTAATCTCAAAAGCCAATTTGAATCCGAATCAAAGAATATATGTGTGATTTCTGGTCTTCCAATACTCAAGTTTAAAAAAAAACACGAGTTAAATTTTAGTAATGGAAAAAAGGTTTTTAACATGGATTATTAAGACCATTACTTTACAAATCAAAGCTCAGTACTTTTAAAAATTAAAAAGTTCTTTGGTTCGAAATTTTTTGAAATAAAACCTTAAAAGTAATTAAGGATGCCCAATAAACACGATCTTTCTTTTTTGTGTTTTTAGTATAATCTTTTGACAAAATAAACTCTTTTTTTCACAAAATTTAACAAATCTAATAAAAAAAGACCTTTTAAATCAAAATTTATTTTAGAACAAATTTTTTTAATTAAAAACTAAAAATAATTGTAGCTTTATTAGAGTAATTTTCATCGAATAAACATGAATTTATCTGATTCTGCAGTGTATTACGTAAACCCCATTCCAAAAATTTGAACACACCCAAAATCAAAAATAGGTAATATAAAACCCAATATATTGTATTTTTCCAAACCTGAAATAAAAACACATTTTAGTAACACAGTATTAATGTTTTAATAAGTAATCATGTTCATACAAATAAAAGAAAAAAATATAAAAACTCAAAAAAAATCACTGTGTCCAAAATAATGAAACGAGTAGAACAAAAATTCGTATTGGTAAATATGTAGAAATTTCACCAACAATTGTTGATCGATCAAATGATAAGATAACATCAATTAATTGTCTGTGATTGTCCTATTTAACAAACTCAACACTAAATTTCTATCAACCATCAAAAAAAATATCTAGATCTAACGAAACAGATTAGGTAACTGAAAAAAAGGAAATGAAAAAAAAATCAAAAAAGACAAAAAATGAAATAGTTTGTAAAATCAAAAAACATCCCCAAATTGAATGTAAAGTGTAGTATTGCTATTCTCTCAAATGTTTTAACTGTGTCCAAATTTTTGGAATTTAGTTTATAATGAATCTTTTTCATATATTTGAATATTATCAAATTTCAAATTCAATTGATGAAAATTTTCAAATGAATACTAAATTGGATATAATTTTGCTGAAATAAAGTGATACAAAAATATCTTTTGATTTAATGGATCTTTTTATGAAATATTTGTTAATTTTTGTGAAAAAAAGAGTTCGTTTTGTAAAAATAGTATACTTAATAAACCCCAAATATGAAAATTTGTCAGTAAATCATTATAAATTTGTTAATAATTTGAAAATTTTTTTGCCATTGATTCATAAGTTGTTTTATTTATGAATCAAACAAAACTTCTTTTCAAAAATTGTGAACCACCTGAAATAATAAATCGAAAAAAAAATATGTTTCAGTGTTCAAAAACAACTAATAATTAACCCTAATAATAGTTAACTTTTATACCTTTCTAAATATATAAAAACCAAATATTTTAAAAATTAAACTAATAAATATGAAAAACTAAAAAAAAAAATCATAAACAAAATTATTTAAATAATCATTAATAATTTTTAATTACTGAAATTTTACTGAAAACAAGTAAACAAGTTTTTTTTTTTATAGGGGATTTAATCCATTTTAAAAGACCTTGTATCAGCTCAATTTATAATTCTTTTTTTGTATTTTCAAAGATCTTTTTTTTTCCATCCTGTTCTCTTTCAAACCAAAAAGAAAAGATAATCGAAAATGAATAATCCCAAAATGGGAGATTAAATCAATTTACAAAAGTATATAAATGCCCCTTTCACCAATTTTTAATATTACTGTGAACTTTTGGGATTAAAATTCCATATTAGTTATCAAAGAAAAACTCATATTTATAATTGTAAAACACTTTTGATACAATTCAAATCAAATTTTACCAATAAAAATTTGTCTAAGAAGTTCAATAAGGAGAATCTTCTCTAAATCACGAAAAACATTCATTTCTAATAGACTTTGACAAGATATTTTTATTTTTTATAATCTTTCTTTTGGGTTTTTACTCCTCCTGTTTCTGGAGAAATATCGCCGAGTGCCTTCAAGTGCTGTCGAGTGCCTAAGTTTTCTTGAGGTTTTCTATTTTATTTATAAAATCTATTGATATTCCTTAGGTTTTTTTGAGTTTTCTATTTATTTGGAAAATCAATAGATTTTCGTTAGGTTTATTTTACTTTAGAAATAAACCAAAAATTTTAATAAATTTTCGGCTTATTTCTAAAGTAAAAAAAGCCTAGAACACTTCACAAATAAAAAATAAAACTTCAAGAAAACCTAACGGTGCTTTTTGTTAATTTAAGAAATTAATAGAAAATTTATGAAATTTTCTTTCTATTTCTCATATTAAAAAAAAGCTAACGGCGCTTTTCCAGAATTCAAAATAATTTAGTAAAATCAAGGATTTTACTCAATTCTTTCAAATCCTGAAAAACCTAACGATAGTGGATAATTTTTAATTTGGTCATGTAAATCATATAATATTTTTTTTACTTTAATATTTTAATTATTTTTCTTCTTCTCTTTTTTAATTTAGTAAATTTTCTTTGATAACTCCTTTCTCATAATAATTAAATAGATATTTTTATTTTTTCCGCTCTATTTGAAAAAAAAAAATTAAGGAAAACTTCAAAATAAAAATTATCATTAATTTATTGGAAAATAATAGTATCTTCAATCACAAGAACAAAATTTTAAATGTCACTAGTTTTTAATTGTTTTATCAATTAAAAATATTTCAAAAAACAATAGATCAACAGAAATAACGAAAATTCATCCAGTATCAAGATAATTTTTTCTATTCAATCCAATTATCGGAATCGTTTTTACTAGTTGTTAGTAACTCAAATAGCTTAAAAGTGGAACTTCATGATGCTGTTGTTGTATGGTTTTGTTCATTGTGATTTTGTACAAAAAAATGAATAGAAATTAAGAAAATGGAAACAAAAAAATAAGAAAAATATAAAAAATCAATTTTCCTTTATTTTAATTTATATTTGTGATAAATTGAGCTTCAATTCCTGTTAAATTTTAATTCATTCTTATAAACACTTGAATCATTATAATAAGTATCATCAAAGTTTTATTTTTAATTATTGTGCCTTTCCCTTTTCTTATATTGGCTTTACGTTATATAAATGAATTGAAAAACATTATTTTTTTAATTCTTTAATTGTTCTTCTGAATTTTGAAACATTTCCACCTGTGATCATTGCAAGATTTTGTTTCAAGCCACCTTCTTCGTTGATTTTGTTAAAAAAAATTGTTGGTGTGGATAAGATTTCATATTCTTCAACAATTTCATTACTATTGTTGACATCAACTTTAATAAAAAGAAATTGTTTCTCGGAAAGCGAGTATTCTTCAAAAACAGTAGATATTCGTTGAGAAGGTTTTGACCTATTTAAAAAGTATATCAATCAAAATAAAAATAAAATTAAATATAAAAAATAAATTTTGGTTATATTTATTAAATATTTCATATTTAATAGTTATGATTAGAAAAAGGTAATTGTTTTGAATATATATATATATAAATAAAGGGTGGAATTAACAGAATATAAATCATATCTTGGGAAAATGTGAATTTCTTTTTTTTGTTTTTTCATTTTTCAAAAATGTACAAGGAGTGATTTAGATTGGTATATCTATTCTATATAGGCATATTTTTTTACATTTATTAAAGCCCTAGTCCGAGTATAAAAGCAAAAAATGTCCATTTTATTTTGTCATTTTTTTTAAATTAACTTTTTTGGAATATCCTTAAGTTATAGTTTTGAACCAAGTATTTGACTAGGTTTGAATAGTAATCTTTTTTACATTTCAGGCAACCTTTTGTTCATGGGGTTTTTGAAAAAGGAGATTGAAAAAAAATGACAAAAAAAATGTCCTTTTTTTGCTTTTATACTCGGACTAGGGCTTTAAATCACCATCATTATTATTTGAATAAATGATATCACTTTTTCATATACAGTATTGGGCAAAAGTTTGAATGTTCAATGGATCAAAATTTCAAATAAATGTTTTTCCGATCTGAATATATGATGTGTAATTTGGAAATCTTTTTTTCTTTTTTTAAAATTTCCCAAATATTAGTGGGAGTGGAGTTTGAAGTATTTTTGTTAAAATTCTAATTGTGCTTTTTTTGTAAAATTTCAATTTGAAAAGCACCCATCATTTTTTTTTTTTAAATTTGAAAAGCACTCATCATTTGTTTTTTAAATTTTATAACAAATTACACGAAAAGAAAAAGGAAAAGGAGATCAACAACAAAGTCAAAAAATTGGATTGTTTCAGGTTAATTTTGTAGGGCTGAAAGAAAAAGCATATAAATCCTTTTTACTTACTGATCTAATATTTTGGAAAATTGAAAAATGTAAAATCAAAGATTGAAATTCGAAACAAACAAAATATAACTGTATTAAAAAAGTACAGACTAAAATTTCTATAAAGTATTACTCAAACTAATGAAAACGGGCAAATTAGACAGTTTGGAATTCCATTTATAAAATTTTTGTTCGAAACTTTTTTTAAAAAATTTGTGCTATTTGGAAATTTTTTTTCAAATTTTGTAAAATTAAACACCATCAAAATCTTGTTAGAACCTAGAAAATTGGATTTTTTAACTTAATTATGAAATGTCTTTCAAAATAATTTTTGATCAAAGATCTAGTATTTAACAAGTGTGTTTATTATAAGTGAAGCTATTAAAAAGTGAAAAATTAGCAAATTTTTAATTATTTTTTTTGAAAAGATTTTTTCATGATCTGGAATGTGTATTCATAATTTATTGAAAGAAATTGTTTTGCGTTAAGGGTCAAGTCATTGGGGTGAAAAATATTTTAAAACTGAAAAATCAAATTTTGTAAAAGAAAAAAATAAAAAAAAATCTTTTTCTTGTTTTATATTTTCAAATGATTCAAGCACATACCAAAGTATAAAAGGGAAGATAGGTCTAACCGAAACATTTTTTGAACTTTTTACTGGTAAAAATTTTTCTTTTATTTTTGATTTTTATGATCTAAATAAAAAGAAGTAAAAAACTAAACATTTTGATTGGCAGGATTTTGTTTTAATAAGGAATTGTGTTGTGTTTGGCAGTTAAATGTATTTTTTTTTTTAGCAAAATGACGGCTTTCAGGTTTTTTTTAAAAGTTAATTTTTTTTTTATTTTTTTTTTTCAATTATTTGCTTTATATTTTTTCTGTTACAAAAGAAAATTTTGGAAATACTCAAATAGTTAAAAACAACACTTGAAAATACCAAAATAAAAACCAGACAATCTAAACCAAATTAATACCGATCTTCAAACAGTTAACAAGGTAATCCAAGTAGATCAGGAATAATATTTATTTCAAATATGTCTGAGTACTCCTCCAAAAACTAATTCCTAAAACACCAACTGATTTGAATTAAAAACTATTACCAAAGTATTACAGTATTATTCACTCCTACTTTTTTGAAAAGTAATTGCAAACAACAAAAAGTTTCGAATATTTCAATTAAATAAAAAAAAAAAAAAAGAATAACTTTTCTTTCTTTTTATTTTGATTTTTTTGAAACATTTTATTAATTTTTTTGATTCTTTCTTTTTTTTACTTTTCATTTTTATTTTTTAAATCCTTTCCTATATTCCAAAATAAAGGTCTTGAATCAAATAAAAAGTAATTGATGGTAATTTGTTTATAATTCAATCTCAACAAAAATTTTGTTTTGGGAGAATTAGATTGATAAATTGTTTTAGTGAATTGGTTTGGGTATTAGATCAGCTAAAAAAAATATTTTTTTTTAATTATTGTTATTATTTCCCCTATAAAAACTAAAAGAGGAGATTTTTTTATATAACATTTCTTACTTTTGGTTGTTATTTGTGTTTTGTATTAGTTTTATCGTTTTATTTTTTTTGTTTTTTTAATCAAAGAGCAAAGAATCTCAAATAAACGAGAAAAGTTTTTTTGAAGAGATGAAAAAAAGGAGTGTGACAGGCTTTTTGATCAAAACTAAACCCCAATTCAAAATTTTTAACACACCAAAATTCAATTTTTGAAGAAAAAAAATCTTATTTAATCAATTCTCGAAGAAATACCAAATTAGAACCATTCGCTAATTGAAATGTTAACACTTGTTTATAAATTACAATACTCGCAAAACAAAAAATAAATAATTATCAATATAAATAAATCAAGGGTTAAAAATTTTGGAGATGAGCAATCCAAAAAAATGCATTGCTGAATTTGTTTAAATTCTATTAGGATTATTGATCGATCAAAGGATTAGATACTACCAACTAATTTTATTTGAGTTCTTCTATTTGGAACAACTCAACTTTAACCTAATGTTAATTGTTGAAAAAAATTTTGATCGAACACAACAAGTTACGTAATTCAAAAAATAAAATGAAAACAAAACCTAAAAGATGGAAAAAAATGATTTTCATATTTTACAAAAATCAAAATTATTTCCAATTTCAATGAAATTGTATTATTGTGATTGTTTGGACTATTTTAACTGCGTCGAAAATTTTGAATTTTAGTTTAGATTTTAAAAAAATTTGACTCATTTTATAACGTTCTTGGAAGCGATTATGTGGGTTTTATTCCTGTATTCCTATCAAAAAAATTTTTTCAAATTTTTGGAAAAGAACCATTTTTTCCTAACTTTGTGAGTTTTTAGTTTTGCTTTTTCAAATTTTTGTTTTTATTTCTTTTTTTTTTTCCTAAAATTTGAGTTTTTTCTTTTTTCTTTTTTATCAAATTTTGGTTTTGTTTTCAAATTCTTTTTTTCTTTTTTATACATAATCCAAGTTGAGAAAAAAAAAAAAAAAAGATCTTAGAAAATATCAATAATCACTAAGAAATTGGAAGCAATACAATGTCTTTTAAAATAAATTTTATTATTAGCAAAAAATCTTTTAACCTTTTTTCACGTGATGGTTCAGTAATAAAAAATCCGTAATGCTCATTTCAAAAAGAGTGATTCATTTTTTTTTTAGGTTTTGATTTTATTTATGATAATTTTTAATCTATCAGTGTTTTGTGTGTATCTAACTATTAAAAAGTGAATTATTAATCAGATTTAATCATTAATTGTTATTGAATACTAAAGAAATAGTTTTTTTTTTTCAATTTATTCTTACAAGTAGAGAACATTTTTGAAATATCGTTTGCTAAGAGATGTGATTTAAATTTCTTTATTTAGAACAAATCATTTTCTTTCAGTACAAACTGTATTCAATTCAATTTGATATTTAATCTTTGGCTATCCTAGAATCTTTTATGTTTGCCAAAATAATGGTTGTGCTGAATTCCTTTGAGTAAGTAAATTCATTTGAAAAATCCAAAAATTTGAAAAAAAAAAATATTCGATAACTTTTAAATTACTCAATAGCGAGAATTCGAAACTAATAAACCATTTTTTTACAAAAGTATCATTGAGTTAAACTTGAAATTGGTTATCGCTCTTTGGTGCTTTTTTCAAAAAAATATCATCATTTTTGATTGTTGATTTTTAGAAATATATCATATAAAAGACATTACTATTTGGGAAAAAAAGTTAAACAGAATAAAAAAGTGAAACAAGATTTTTAATCACAGAAACCTTAATATAACCTAATACTGAAAAGTAAGATCTGTTAATCAAAGAAAAAATAAATGATTAAAGACCAAATGGAGGATTAAACATAATAACAGTTTTTATAATACTATCTTTTGGTTTGAGTTTTTCTTTGATTTATCTATTTATTAAAAATTTGTTGAAAAATTTGGCTTATTTTTGAGTTCTTGAAAACTACTCAAACAATCTTGATAAAAAAGGAGATCCAAATTGTTTTTTGTTGATTTGATTGAAAATAATATTATGGATTATTCTTAGAAGTTAATTTATTTCCTCTTTTCATTGATTTTACTTTTTGTTTTCAGTTTCTGTTAAGGTTACCAATTAAAACTCGTGTTGAACTTTTTTTCACGAACGGTTAGTTTATTTTTAATTCGAATCGGTAACTCGTAAATTAAAATGAAAAATAATTTTTTGATTTCAAAAAGTCTATTTTTATGTTAAGGGATTAGCCTCACCATAGATTTGTCTATAATTAAAGTATGTTGTAATTGGGTGTAAATAATATTAGTGCTACATGGTTCGAATGATTCTAAATAATCTATTATAATTATTATTACACAATAAATTATTACATTTTTTACTTAGGATCACAATTATAAATTGCCATTTTTGATTTTTTTAATTACTTTTTCCAAAACTAAAAATAGAAACCCAAAATAACAGTATTCTGGTATTTAATAAACGAATATTTAGAACTTCCAAAAGTAACTATTTTTTGATTTTTTAATTTCAAAGATTAACTCAATAATCATTAACATAAAAAAAACCCAAAGACTGATTAGTTTAATTTTTTCTTTTTTATAAAGCTAATTGTAACATCATTATATTTCCAACAAGATTTGCGAAATAAATATGCCAAAATAATCTATTGGTTAATTATTTGATTTTTTAAAAAATCAAATTTTTAAGCAAATAATCTACATTTCGAGACAAATTTAATAAAGATATTTTGCAACTTTGGAGTCTGAATATTGATAATTCAAACTTTAAATTTGTGGCGAAATGCAGATTTTTTTCTGAATTTCTTGAATTTTTTACTAATACAACAAATTATTTTTAATTGATGAGATCAAATAGTATTACTATTTGATTAATCAATTTTTTAGAGACATTTCGATCATGGCGCACTAATGTGATTTACATTCAATAACAACAAAATTTAATCTTACACTTCTCCTTGGTGGACACTAACCCCTTAATGGCTCTTCCCTTATCGCAATTTTAAAAAAAGTGGGTAACTAATAGTTTTAAAAAGTGACACTCAAACTACTTAAAAGAGTGAATCAAACTTCTTGGTTCAATATTTTAAGTGCTGCAAGTCATACTTTTTAAAAACAACTGTAACATAAGTTGATTTATTTTAGTGATAAATCCCCATTATCCAAATTGAATTTGGAAGAAGTCTTTTTCGAAAAGTGAAAAACTAAATTTTATAATAATTCATAACCAAGATGTTTATTTAAGTTGAACAACCTCTTTTTATGAATACTTTTTTAAAGCTGTCAAGTTTACTAGCTTTTGTGAAAATGTCAAAAATTTTTTTTTTAATTTCTTTTCAGAATTGGGAAATTAGTCGAGTGAATAAAAAGTTAGCTTAAAAAATCAAAAAAAAAAAAAAAAAAAGAAAAAAGAAAAAAAGTAAAAACAAACCATTCTGCAGAAAAAAAAATAACAGCAATTTTTGTAGAGTTTGTTTTTAATAATTCTTGAAGTTCGCCCAATTGGGTAACCAAATTAACTGTTTCACTTTTGTTTTCATTTTGGATCTTTTTTTTTGGCTTTTCAGATTTTTCATCAACATTAATTGTTTTAGGAAGAGCGTATTCCATCAACTCAATAATTTTTTGTTCCAATTTTTCAGGGTTTGCTCCACTAAAGGTATGTATCTTATTTCCTCCTTTGAAAAAAGTGAAGGTTGGCATTTTTGTAATACCGAAAACTGTTGCAAGTTGCTTCAATCTGTTTTTAATACATTACAAAAAAAAGGTTTTATAAATAAACATCAAAAGAATTTTAAACAAAAAAAGGAAGGGAGTTAAATCGATCAAAATCAAAAAAAAAATTATTTATTTTTGTTTTTTTTTTTTTATTTATTATTAATTTTTGATGAGAAAAAAAGAAAAAAAGAGGGAAGGGTTTTACTTGTCGATGTCAACCTTTAAAAATACAACATTTGTATATTTTAATGAGAGTTGAATTAAAATTGGAGCAATCATCTATTTTTTTAATTGAAAAATTATTAGTAACAAAAATTCAACAAGAATGTAAGTAAGAAGATTTTTGAAATTAAATAAAAAGAGAAAATTGAAGAAAAAAAAAGAAAACAAAAAGGATTCTTGAAAAGAACAAACTTTACAAGGCCCACACCAGTTGGCATACCAATCAACAACAACTAGTTTAGTTCCAGAATTTTTAATATGGTTGGTAAATTCATTATCGGTGTTTATGTGTATAACGTTTCCTGAGCTCATTGTAATTAGTATAAAAGTAGTTTGGTAAACTGAAAAAAATGTTAATTTCAGTTTTTATTTATGAAAACAATAATACAAAAATTGTGGTCACTATTTAAAAGTGGCAACACTATTTGTTTTTTTGAAATTGTTCCATATTTTGAAAGGATTATCAAAGATCATATTTGAACAACTTTCAATTTAAAAGTTTTTACAAGTGAAACATTTTAAAACTTGTAATTAGAACAAATTTACACTTTTTAGTTTTCAGGAAAATGAGTTTCAGGTTTTTGAAAGCTTGCCAAATATTTTTCCTTGAGATAACTTTTCAAAATTTCAATTAAATTCAATATTTTATCTTTTGTTAATAATTATTTTTTGCCCTTTTTTTTTGTCATAAAACCTTTATATCAAGTATTTGAAAGTTGAAAAAATATGAAAGAAGACTCGAAAGACTGAAATCTTACAGACTGTCAGTCTAAAAGTACGAAAAAGTTTTGAAAGTATTTGTATGGATGTAGCTATTTTTTCATGTTATCTAAGAATTCTGGAGTAACAAAAGGTGTCTTTTCTCGTTACTCTATTTAAAGAGTTCATAGATTTGTATTTAATATTAAAAAGATCTCAAAATATGGAGTTTTGTGGGAAATAAAAAGTTTTGAATAATTAATTAATCTTTTTTATATGGAATTTTGACAATAGAATTTTTCAAAGTTTATATTATCTTCTTCTAAAAATTATTGTAAAACATACCTCCAACTGAATAAGGTTTACTGAGTTTATAAAAATATCTATTTTGAATTTTTACATTAAGGGCGAGTCATTATAGTTAAAAAATTATTTTCTGAAAAGGATTAAAAAAAATTTTTACAAAATTTTAATGAGTGCCTAATACCAATCAAAAATTAACCGACATGTGAAGCGTGATCGATTTCCAAAAATCAACAATCAAAAAAGAGGACATTTTTAGAGAAAAAAGTACCAAAGAACAATACTCAATTTCCAATTAGAATTTTGTGATTTATCATTTTGAAAACAACTATGTTAGTGTTGAAGTGTTACTCTTTGGCACTTTTTGAGAACTCGATGATTTTTTTTTAATTTTTTGTATTTCTCGAATTGGGTATTATTTTCGGATAAATGTTACAAAATCCTTACTTAGTCAGATATAGATAGCTACAAGATAAACACAAATTAGATCAAATCAAATTAAATTGATTGTATACGTAAAGAAAACAATTTATATAAATTGAAGAAATTTGACCCTTTGATAATTAAAAAAAAAAGAAACATTTTTTTTTAAATATATTTTTTGGAATTGAGAATGCTTTTTATTTATTTTTTTTTATTAACTTTTTTTATCAAAGAGATCCAATAATATTTTTAATTTGTTATTTAAATTTTGTCAATTAAAAAGAAGGGCTATTTAAAAATAAATTATTTGAATCAAGCCACTCCTTGGGTATGGATCAGATACACAGTAAATTACTAGATTCGTAAAATTCGCCCCTTTCCTCAAACAAAGAAAATTATTTTCATTTAAGAAATTTAAAATACCTTGTTTTAATCTAATACTTCAAAGTATTTGACTTTAATTTATAAATTACGATACACCAAAAAAGTGTATAATTAATTCCAATACTAAAAAATTATTGGTCAACTTCTGACTTTCTAATATTATTTTCTTTATTTTTTCCAGCTATTTGAACAAAAGCTATATAATTAAAATTGATTTTATTATGTGAATTAAGAAAAAAAATCAAAACATCAAATAAAACCAGGATATATAGATATATCTTCGATTCTCATAAATTTGATTTTTAAAATTAAAATATTACTAAAATTAACTTTTTTTAGATTTTTTGGTGCTCTGTTTTTTCGAAGAAGGTGAGATTGTCTTTAAAAGTTTAATCTTAGGTATTTATTTATATTTATACAATTTAAGAAATTTCAGATATCTTTAATGACCAGTAAAAAAAAAAGATAATAATTTAGGAAAATTTTCACTTTTACAACCTTTTTTCACTTTAAAATTGATAATTAAATTTTTTAAAATTTGTCAATTTTTTAATTGAACAGTTGGTTTAATTTAAACGTTTAGTTTATTACTCTAAATGTACTCCCACTTAAATCGTTATGTGCTCGCTAAAAATGGTATTTTAGAATTGTGCTTCTTTTTTTTGTTAAAATCCAGATAATGAATTAAACAATTAACATAAGATCCTAAATTGCAAAAAAAAAACAACATTCCAAATAATAAGAAAAAGTTTTAGAATTCTTAATTATAAAAATTCAAATTTAGAAGAAAAATTCAAAAAAAAAAATCTCTTTATATTCCCAAAGGGTTAAACTTCTTCAATTTAAAAAGTATATTTATTGATTTACAAAATTTGTTTTTTCTATTAAATAATTTGTGGTTGTTTAGTAATCCTCAAAATTGGACAAAATTCTGATTTTGTTGCATTTATGAAATTAAATATAACTCATTTGAGAATCGAAAAAAATGGAAAAAAAAACATGCAATAAGTGCAGATAGTGGTACTCTAAAACTGACATAGTTGTATTAAAAATATATATATCACAGCTGCTAAATTGAAAATTGAGTATCTTACTTTGTCATTTTTTTGAAAAAATACACTCATTTACTATTGTTGCTTTTTCAAGATCGATTGTTAATCACAATTTGGTCTGTTTTCAATAAACTATTGTGTGCTCTTAAAGTACCTATTTAAATATAAAAACAAAAGCCAAAGAGTTTTTTTATTATTATTATTTTCACTTTTTTGTATAAGTTTTTATCCAATTTTTTTCGAAAAAATTAGGAAACAATTAAACAAAAAAAAGGGGGTAATTCTATTGAAAAAACTTAATAGTACAACAAAAGTTACTTGGAATTGAATAAAAAAATACTTGAAATTCCTAGGAAATTAGATCTTAAGCTATACAATGAAAAAAATTATTTTTCTACCCTTTTGTTCTTTTAATTTTTTTCAATTTATTTTTGATACATAATTGTTTAGGAATTTTGTTTTTTATTACAAGACCTAGAGTTGCTAAATACAGATATTTCATTTAATTCAGTTATCAAAAAAAAAATTGTTCTTTAATTTTTCATTTACAAAATAAATTTACTTTTTTTTTCTTGATCTTTTCTTTTCCGAACTAAACTTTCTATTTACTTTTCTTTTCTTTTTGAAAAAAATTCAACTTACATTTTGTGAGTTTGAAAAACTCTTCCATCAGTAAATTCTGCAATTTTGGATTGTTTCCCATTTTTAATCCCCATTTTTAATTCTCTGAATTTTTAAACCATTTATTTCTTAAAATAGATTACTGTTTTTTCATATTTGAAAAAAGATTAAAAAATAAACGATTTTCAAAATCCCTTTTGTCCCTTTTATACTCAAAATGTTCCACTGGTAATTTATTAATTTTTTTTTTCTATTTCTAAAAAAAATAGCCCCCACTTTTTTTGACTGAATCCTTAAGGAATTGGCTTTTAATAAATGTTTTTTCTATTTGTTCCAAAATTTGTTTGTAATATTTTATTTTTAAAGTTATACAAAGTCTCAGAATAATATAAAACCACGCCCGTATTAATCAGAAAACAATAAATAGAAACTCACAAAATGTCTAATTGATTATATTGAATCATAAATACTTTTCAATTCAAATAATCTTCTTATTTTTGAAATTAACTCTGAAAATTATTTATTTATTATTTTATTTATCTTAATTTAAAGTAAGAGTGGTAATATCAAAATGTGAAACCTTATTTTTGTAATAAAACTTTTACTTTATTTATATTTTTTTACTATTATTACTTAAACAGAATTATTAATCAAAGTATATCTCTTTGAATAATAGGGCAAAACAAATAGAGAAGGGTAATAAGAAAACCAAAATTTCTAGTTTAGTCTGGAAAAAAAGGAGACAAAAAAGAGAATTTGTTATGATAATTAATTTTATGTAGACTTCAAACAAATAACTTTATTTTAATTGTCACAGTCTTTGCAATTTTTAATACAAAAGTTAATTAATTCAATAATACACAAAAAAAAAACTTTTTTTAAAAAATTCTTGAATATAAGATCATTTGATTTTTTTTTATATTAATTTTGAGTTGATAAAAAGGAATTTTACTAAGCTTTTTTTTGGCACTTTATTTCGATTATTTTGTGTATTATTTTCAATATTTTGTGTACTCAAAAAAGTCTCAATACTGTGTATGAAAAATTGATAATTGAACTAAAACTCTACAGAGTATATTAAAATACAATTTCGTATACTGATAAATTCAAAAAAAAGTTTCTAACTTTTATATTCAATTACAATTATTTTATATCTTGTAAACTAACTTTAAAAACATTTTTTTTTTTTACAAACACAGTCTTGTTACCAATTAATTTACAAGTTTCCTTTGGATTTAGAACAATAAAATTTCTTTCTTCAAAGCTTATAAAAACATTTTCAAAAATAGGCAAGTAAACAAAAAAGTTAAAAGCATTTTTATGTATTTATAAGTAATTGAGAAAAATACATGATATTTTCAAGTCAATAGATCTAAAATAAGAGAAATATGAACAAGTAAAGTATTTGTTGATCATATTTACCATATAACCTATTCAATTTGGTAATAATATTTTGAAAAAATTTGGAACCAAAAATCTTTGGAAAAGACCAACAATAATAAATGAATTGAAAAAAAATTTTCAGCTTTTTGTTCATAAGTTGGATAAACACACAAACAGAAATCAAAAAAAATACCTTAAAAGTTTCACAAAAAATCAAGATAAAATTTATTTAAAATTTTCTTATTTGTCTGACTTCAAGAGGAGCAGCATCATAAGCAATTATATTTTGGTTTTGTTCGTCATCTATTTCTAGGATTGCGGCTTGGTTTTCTGCACGATAGGTATAATTAGGCGCAGACCAAAGTGTTAAAATTTTTTTATTAAAAAGATATGTGTATCCCTGGATACACAACTGGTGAGCACGACAAACAAGTGACAAGTTGTTTGTTCTTAAAAACTCATCAAGGGTTTTTTGGCCAAACAAATAACCAGCCCCACGGGGGGAAGGCGTAAAGTCGGAGACCTCTGCAGGATCGCTCCATAATAAATCGCAGAAGAGCCCATCGTTTGGCACCTCCTGCACACGGGAAATTTCTTTAATGTCTTTCATTGTTGAAGTGGAGGGCGAGATGCCCCCATGGACACAAAAAATGCCACCTGAAATAAGAACTGTCAAGGGTAAATAGTCAAACAAATTTGTGCACCACAGCCAAACTTGGGGGCTTTTATATTTCATCAGAACCTCATCATAAAAGCCATAAATCTTTGTTACAGAGCGCGCTTCATGATTCCCCCGAAGCATAGTGACACGGGTTGGGTATTTGACTTTGAGAGAAACTAAAAGAAGAAGTGTTTCTAAGGAAAAAAATCCACGATCTACAAAGTTGGAAGAGTGTTTTATGAATTGTAGTTTTGTTTGGTAAGTTAAGTTTTGGTTTTGTTTGGTTCGGAAATTACGGTTTTGTTTGGTTTTGTTCGTTTTGGTGATTGTTAGATTTGGTTCGGTTTGGTGAAGAAAAAAAAAAAGAAAAGAGAATTATTTGGGTGTCGTAATGATAATTTAAAATCGTAACTTCTCTTTCTGCTTATGACATGAAAAAAAAAATGGTTCTTTGTGATGACCACAAAACAAAGAAAAATTTCTTTCAAAAAAAAAAAAACAAAGAAATTGAAGAAAAAGAATAGAAAAGTTTGTATAATTTCTTACCAACCCAATCACCTAGAAAAAGATAGTTTGTGTCAGGAATTTTCCCACCAAGTAAAAAAAGCTCAACAAGATCATAAAATTGGCCATGTATGTCACCACAAACAGTGACTGGTGGCATTATTTCAATTTGATTTTTTTCTCTTGAAAATACCTCAATAGCTTTTTCACAAAGCACCCCAATTTCGTTTTCTGTTGGGTACTCACATTTTTGTAATTTTTCGATCATTTTGTCTAAATTAAAAGTCATAGTTTGGATCTTTTTTTTTTTTTTTTTTTTTTTTTTTTTTTTTTGAAAAAGCTTTAAAAACTCTTTGAAAGTCAGTAAAAAAATGAAAAAATGAATAAATCTAATTTTAATTTGATTCCAAAACACTTTTATTTTTTTTAGTATTTCATAATATCTTAGAAAAGAACAAAATTCCTGAATTTTTTGATTTTACATTTTTTAAATGTTCAGAGTTTGTCTATCAAATTAAAATTCTTAATATTCAAATTTATAAAGTTTTTTCATTCAAGTTTTCATAGAAAAACACCAAATTATGAATATAATCTCATTTTTTAAATTAGTTTCTGCTCTGAAACAAAATTAATCAAAGGAAAAAATAAAAAAAAGCGACAAAGAACAGAAAATGACAAAGAAAAATTCATAGAAACTTATAATATTTTATTTTATATTTTTAATGATCAAACATTTTTGATTGAAATGTTATTCTTAATGAAGTCATTTGAACTTTGGTGAAATAATTATTTTATGAATATTTTAAAATCAAAATCAAAAATAAAAGAAAAAAAAAATTTATGAATTTATTTTTTGTTGAACTTCTCTCTTATTTTTGATCTAATATTATATTGAATTCAAAAAATTTTTAAAAATAAAACAAAATAATTTGGATCTTTAAAATAATAAAATATATACTAATATTTGATTAATAAATGAGGAAAAATCTTTTCATTATTTTCCAAAATTTTCTTTTAAAAATCAAGTTTACAAGAAATAAATTGTTTTTGTTCAATCTATTTGAAAAATTAAAAATGAAAATTAAAAAAAAAATAATTAAAACCAAATTTCAGAAATAAATCGATAAAAAATAAACCGTAGATGGATTAGTATTGTTAGAAATATTATGAAGTCTTGTTGAGATCCTAAACATTTTTTGTTTTCAAAAATTTTATTTTGAATTGATACATTTGGCGAGTTAACCCCATTTAACATATTTTTTAATTTGAGTCTATTTTTTAAATCATAAATTCACATATTTCAAGAATGAAACCAAAAAATAACATATTATTTTATTAACAATTAAATTCATTCTTGAAGATGAGAAATCATTATTTTTATATTTATGTCCGAAAATCGTGTTTTTAAAAGAAATTTTTTTATTATGTTATTATTTTCACTGATTAATATTTCAATTTAAATCTTAACAAATAAAATTAAAAAGGTATAGGTGGTTAATTAACTGAAATTTTGATAAATTTTTAACAGAATTTTATCAATAAAATTCAGATCATTAAGTAATTTATTTTTTAAAATTGTTTAAAGTCTGAAAAAAGATTGTTCTCTTTGTTTCCAAAATCAAAAAATGTAAAATTTTCAATTTGAAAAGATTATGTAAGAATTGTTTTTCCTTATATAAAAGGGTAATTGTAACAATTTAAATCATTTTTGACATAAAAAACTTGATATTGAATTTTGAGGGTAAAAATACCTATAATTCACAAATATCCCCATTAAAATTATATTTGGAAAATCAAATTACATCCTAAAACAAAACACAATTTCTCATCATAAATTTCTAAATACCTATTAAACTTTGATGGTTTAAGTTATTATTCTTAAAAAAATAAAACTGAGAGGATATTTTTCAATTTGTTGAATAAATCGGTTTTTTTTTTGTTTAACAAAATCAATTATCTCAAAAAAGAAAATAGAACTATTTTCTTAGTGTCTCTGATTAAAAAGAGTTGTTATTAGAGTATAATAATGATGAAAACAACAATAAATAAGGTAAAAAATTTCACGAATGCAGAGAAGTAAAATGAATTTAATAATTTTCTTTTTTAGAAAAAGCAGGAAAATAGAAAAATGATCTCACTAAAAAAAATTTTCATTTATGGCTTTCTTAGTAGAACAGAGTTTTTTTTGATTTTTGACATCTACAAAATTCAAAAGTTGAGAATATAGCAAATAAAATATTTTAAATTTTCAAACAATAAAATTACATCTCAAAAAAAAAAATAGAAAAAAGCATCAGCATAAAAGTTAGGAAATAACTCCAATTTTGAAATTTGCAAATTAAAATTTTTTCTTCTAATATCGATCCAAACCTTTCCGCAAACACATGTAATTACGAACTACAACTATACTCCTTTGACTGAAAAATAGTTTAATTTATATAATTTCAACAATTACTAGAAAATGAAAACCGTTTAAGAATCAATAACAAAGTAAATGTAAATATATAAAAAAAAATCATTGATCTGAATGAAAATCTTCAAATCAACAAAATTCAAAATTAAAAATCTTTATTAAAGCAGATTATTTGAATAATAATATTTTTCAAATTTAAAATGTGAAAATTTAATTTTAGATAAATATCTAATCTTTAAAATGTAATTGTAAATAAATAAAATCAAAAATAATGAAAAAAAAAAAAAAATAAATAAATTTAGAATCACATATAATACGAATTTATATATCTAAATGATAATTGAAGGATATTATTTTAATAATTTACTTTTTACACGATATTTTTCAGCTAAATTCAAAACTTGATTTCTAATTGATTGATTTAAATTGTGGGGCAAAGAGTCCAAATAAATCAATTGTCTGAAATACTTCCAACTTGTTCTATTGCAATTTGAAAAGTCTCTCACTAAATCTGACTCGTCGACAACCTTCTGCAACATTTCTCTTAGCAACGCGCTTCTCGCGATTAAAACGACTTTATGGAATCTGAATTCCTTGCCCTGCACAACTATTGAGAAATCTGATGAACTGCCATCCTCTAGTAACTCTCCCATCATGCGATCCAAGTTTTTGTTTGACCACTTGGTCATACCTAATCTGTGGCAGACTTCAGGCACGGAAGTTGAATTGAACACAATTCCTGAATAGCACCAATAAAGCCAAAGCTTGAGATCGTTCTTTGCCACTGATTTCAGTCTTTTGGAAATTTCCTCTATCGAGAGGCCCACTCGCCATTCGACAAAGGAGGAATGGATTGGGATCGACTTGAGTGTGCAATCTGCGCAAACGGGGTATTTGTTAATTATGTTCAGCATATCAAAGATCAGGGGCTGCTTCAGGGATTTATTTCGACTAAGCTTTCGTGTGATTTCATTCCTGCGGTCTTCTGGGAATTCATACAGGTCATATTCGATTTTGATCAGGGTTTTATTATTCTGCAGCATTTGTGACATTACCTTGCCACCTTCGTTGCCGATGTCATTGCCCATAATGTTGATTGACTCGAGGCCAACGTTTGTCTTTAGGCCCTTACAAATCGTCGACAATCCCTGAAGCTTTAATTTGTTGCTTGAAATTTCTAATTTGCGCAGGGTCTGGTTGCTTTTCAATAGTTCGTTGACATAAATGGCTCCTTCTTCGAAAATTTCATTGAACCGAATGTTCAGAGACTGTAAAGTGGTGTTCTCTCTTAGCCCCCTGCCGATGTATTGGATTCCCCTTGCTTCCAAATTATTACTTGAAATATCTAAATGGAGCAGGGTTTTATTGGCGACGATCATGTTTTCGATCCAAATTGCGCCCTCAGATCCGATCGAGTTGAAGTATAAATTGAGATCGGTCAATGTTTCGTTGGACTGTAGCCCCGCGCAGATGTGCCGGGTGCCCTCCGATTCAAAGCTGTTTGAAGACAAATTCAAGGCCTTGATGGTCTTGTTTTTGCTTAGGAAATCGCCTATTGGCAACGCGCCCATGCTCCCAATTCTATTTAGGGACAAATCCAGGTCGGTCAGGGTCTGATTTCTCAAGAGTGATTCGCATATGTAGGTGATCCCCTTGTTATTGGTTTGGTATCTTCTTTTGCCGCTATTTGGGAAATTGTTGCCACTTACCTTGAGGGTCGTCAGGGTCTTATTGATCTCGAGCATTTGTGCTATGGCCTTGCACCCGATCGCGTTAATGTCATTTTCGGAAATGTTAATTTCAATCAGCGTGCCGTTCTCGCTCAGCCCCTTGCAAACGTCAATGGTGCCATTGGACCCCAATTGGTTATTTGACAAATTCATCTTCTTAATGCCCTTGTTTTTTAAGAGCAGATTTTTCAAATGGACAGAGCCTGCAGACTTGATATAATTCTCAGACAAATCCAATATTTGGAGTGTTGTGTTTTCAAATAAGCCCTCGGTGATCGGCTGAATATCGCCCCCTTTAATCTTTGCGTAGGACAAATACAATTCCTCTAAGGTGCTGTTCTCAGAGAGCATTTTCCCGAGGTGCTGGTTGCACAATTCATTTGAAGAAAATTTGCAAAGATGCAATGTCTTTAAAGACTTGTTTACAGAGAGCCCCTGACAGAGCGACTTGATACCTTCAGCTTGTAAATTATTGATCGACAAATCAATCATTTCAAGACTTGTGTTTGCAAGCAGCATCTTGCCTAATATTTCGCCGCTTTCTGGTTGTAATTTTGCCTTTTGAATAACCAATTCTTTTAAAGTCGTATTGCTTTTGAGACCATCGCAGATTAAAGACAGTGCTTCATTTTCAAGTGCGTTCTCAGACAGATCAATTCGCGTGATTTCACATTTCTCATGCTTTAACAATTTCCCAATCATTTGGAATTCACCAAGCCCAATACCCCTACTATTATAATCAATTTCAGAGACACCTTGTGGCGCTTCATATATTTTTTTGATTTTTTCATACAGGTATCTGTTTTTTGGCTTGTGAATAACTTCTACTTCCTCCTCTTCTTCTTCTTCTATTTTTTCTTCTTTTTCTTTTTCTTGGTCTTTTTCTTGTTCTTGTTCTTTTTTCTTTTCTTCTTGTGCTTTTTCTTCTTTTTCTATTTCTATTTCTTTATTGTTTACTTCTTTTTTATTTTCATTTGACTCACTCATGGTGTGTTTTTTTTTTTTTCTGCTTTAATTGAGAAAAATTTTTTCAAAAAATAAAAAGAAAAATTTTAAAATAAAAAAAACTAATTTTAAAAAAATGATATTCTTTTTGAACAGACAAATGGGTACCCATGACTTCAATTAACACCAAACACTATTATGGATCAAATCAAACCAAAAGGTTGGGTGGCTCTTTATTTTATACAAGAATATTTCAGGAGGAATGTTCTTCGACTAATTCTTCTCTCAGTTTTTAATTTTTGTATTATTTTTTTTGTTTAAAGTGAATTGGAACTTTTATTAAAGATTAAAAAAGTGATTTTTTGACAAAAAATATTTTGTTTTTTAGTTTTGTTGTTGTAACTAACTAATTACAAAGTATTAAGAATTATGGGTAGTATTG
Source organism: Anaeramoeba flamelloides (assembly GCA_027625915.1). NCBI lineage: Eukaryota > Anaeramoebidae > Anaeramoeba > Anaeramoeba flamelloides. The sequence goes on along the minus strand of JANTQA010000060.1, from coordinate 3,000,914 downwards.
ATTGATGGTGAAATTATGGAATTTTAGTAAGGTATTAGTAAAAAGCCCCAATAACTGGGATTATAATAATTTGAAAAAGATAAAATAATTTCCCATAATACAGGTAAACAGAAACACTTTCCTTTGATTTTATAACACTAGATTTGATTAATAAAATATTATATCTTATATATTGCAATTCCAAAATTGTGGAATAAAAAGTTCAATTTCAATTGTTAAAAGGACAATTTCTATAATTAAGAACCCGAAAAATCATCAATTTTTTATCTTACTGTAATTTAATAATCAATATATAAAACAAATTATAAATTGGTTATTAAAATATCTTTTGAAATGAAACAAATAAACTTTATTTATATAAAAGGTCCAAAAAAAATTCTCAATTTCAAGTATTTTATATAAATTTGCTTCTGAATAATTAATCAGAAATAAACAGAATAATATTCTTTAGAGATTAGTTGATATCCAGGTGCTGAATTTCCAATAAATTAATAGATTTTTTTAAAAATTAATAAATTAAAATTCTTCTTTGGGGAATTGTAAAAAAAAACAATTATTAATAATGATCTTTCTTGAAAATCAAAATAAATTCCCAGAGAAATCAATATAATTTTTCTATCGTCATTCACATTGTTCTAAGAGTGTAAATATAATACCTTTTAAAATCATGGCTATAGATCTTCCAATAAAAAATAATTGATACAATTACGGACTTATATTATTTTATATTCCATAAATAATGAAATACAGTATCTTGGTCTCTAAAAATGATTTAATAAAATACCAATTAAAGGAAAAACAAAATTTTATAAATTTTGGAATTTTAGACGATTATAAAGAAATATATTTATTGATCATAAAATGTTATTGGATTTCCAAAATAAAAAAAATTTAAAATGAATTATCCGATTTTTGGTTTGTGTATGGTCGATATCTAACTATTTTTAATTGTATTAGTATATTTGAATTGGATTTTTATTCTGATTGGAAATAATTTGGATGTTGCAAGGTAAACTTTGTTAAAGTCAAAGTAGCACAACATTTTTTTTAAATATCAATTATTTTTTATACACATGCCCAAAAAGTGATTTCTTAATATTATAAATTGTTTTATTGAATTTTTCATTTTCTCAAAAACTAAAAAACTTTTCCTTTGAACCCTCGGGGGGGGGGGGGGTTGTCAACTAAAATAAGGTTTCTAATACCAAAAAAAAAAAAAAAACAATTTAATGATCGAATAAAAATGTTTGTGGTTGTTTTTGTTTTTTGATTTCTTGTAATTATTTGCTTTAATTGAATTTCTGTTTCGTCCTCAAAAATTTTTATTCAATTATTAAAGTGATTGTTTACTATTAGAAATCCTCAGGATATTTATCAATAAACCTTCACCATCCCCAGTTGGGGTGCACAAGAAAAGTTTTTGGAAAAATGACAAATTTTGTAAAAAAATTTAAAATATTAAGAAACCGCTTTTTATAGATGTATATGTTAACATAGAAGAAAAAATGAAAAATAAGAAAAAGAATACACATCAAAGAATAACTGAAATTCATCTGGAATAAAACTAATAAATCAATAGATTTTCTTAAAAATTGGAAATACTCAAATTCTTATGCCTCTTTTGAGAAAAACAACAAAGTTCATTTTGAGCTTTAATTGAAGATTCAAAGAAAACTACACTAGAAATCAAGATAATTTTCCTACAATCATTTCCACTGTTTAAATACTATTAATTTTATAATAAAAAGATCAAAATTTTAATTAAGCTCTCCAAAAAAATTTCACTTTCCAAGAATTAATCACATAATCATCAAGTTTCCAATTATAAAGGCGTAGGGGTGTTAATAATTTAAGCTTCTTTACAGAAGTTAACAGTTGATAAATTAAAAGACTAATAAAATATTTTTTTAGAAAGTTGAATCAAAATTTTGATCCATTTATTGATATACAAACAGTAACATTAGAACAACAGGTTTTAACCAATCATATATTGATCTTGTAATAAAACAAAAAAATTTGCAAATGTATGAATTATCAAAAAAAATCACAAAGTTAAATAAAAAAATGTGAAAATATACTTAAGGGACTAGTCTATATTAATTTTTTTTAGGTAACTTTAATAGAGATTTAGAATTTTTTTTGCCAATTACTTAGATTTGAAATCAAAGTGAAAAACTTCTTGGTATATTAATGAAATCTCGATAAATGACATTCATTAAATTTAGTTATTGTTTTTATAGAAATAAAAAATTTTTGTATTTTTTCACTTTTTTGAAAGTTGCTTTTTTTCAACTTTTAGCAAAAATACAAAAAATAAAAAAAAATATGAACAAGAAAGCAAAACCTTGTTATGTTTGTTGAAGAAGTACAAAAAATAGTTTGAAAAATAAACCTGAAAGAGTTTTTTTGGATTTGCATGAAAACATAGTTTGATTCGAAAAAAATATACAATATATGCTTTACTCTTAATAAAAGATTTTCTTTCTTTTCTTGTACCATTCTTTTTTTTCATGAATCTACTTTTTGAGTTTACACTCTTTTGTTTTTGTTGAATTTGAAGTTTTTTTAAGTCTTCAAAAATTACCATCCCAAAAGTTTTTGTCAGAGTCAAAAAAAAATAAAGAAAAGAATAAGAACTATTTTTTAAAAAAATAATTATTGATCAAACAAATTGAGTTCTTTATACATTCAAGTTGGATAAATAGAAGTGAAGAAGAAAATATTCACCAGTTTTAAATTATTTTTTCGTTTTTAAAAATGAGAATAAATATTATTTTTGAGAAAATAATTAAATCCAAAATTAATCAAAAAATTCTCATCCGTTTAAGATCTTTTTTCACAAAAAAATTTTTAAAAGTCACTTTTTTTGACAGAATTGTATAATTTTAAAAAAAAAAGAACTAAAAGTTCTAACATTGAAAAAACCTGTCTATTTTCAATTCTAAACATATTTCAAGATAAGGATTCCTTATTTAGTTATTGGACAAAAAAAAAATTAATATAGACTAGTCCTTTAAGGTTTTCAATTTTTAAATTTTCCAAAATAAAATTTTTACACCTAATACACATTCAAATCCTCTAAGTTTGTGTAATTTGAGAAACTAAAAATGGCCTCCTTTGGCTGGAAATGGTTTATAAGGAAATTTGAAATTGTTTTTCGATTCTTTTGAGAGCTTATTTTGTATTTTGATCATATAAAAAGATTTACACATAATTACAATTTGTTTCAAAAAAAATATAAATTTTCAATTAGAAAACCTTTTATTGATTTTAAAATCCTTGAAATTGATAAACGTGTTGTTAGCCAAAAACGTGTTCCTGTTTGACTCCAAAAGATGAATAGTTCTTAATTATGAATTCAAAAATTGTAAAAAAATAAAGTTCAAAAAGTCAAAATATAATTTCCATTATGAAATTTTCCAAAATAAAATTTATACAACTAATTAACAAGCAAATCCTTTAAGGTTGAGTAATTTGGGGTCAATTTCTGTTATCCCTTTGATCGGTAAATATTTAGTTTTTTCTCGGAAATTGGATATTGGGTTGAGAAAAAAATACTTGTTTTTAAAAATCAAAGTAATAATTGGAAATCCATTGTCTTGGTGATTTCCATCATTTAATTTTCGTTGAAATAAAATTTTGTTCAAAAACCGAAAAAAATGAAATAGTTTGTGAAAAAATACAGTTTGAATTTGGTTTTATTTTTAACTTTTGTTCTATTACCAAAATTAAAATGGTATGTTAAATAGATGGAAAATTTTTCTATTTTTTTTCCAAATATTTTTTGGGATTCAAATACTATTAACATTAAAAAATACTAAATCCATTTGATTTCGAATATCAATAAGGGTGTGAAAGGAATTCAGGAAAAAGTTCTCTTTCTAATTGGTTTTGTAGTGATATATATGTATTAGAATATTTTTACCTATTAAGCGAAAAATATTGAAAAATTTGCAAATAAAAATTATCCTTTAATCTATTACAAATAACCATAATTTGAACCAAAATCATTTTTACTCAATAACAAACTATTTCAATATTGGTAACACTTTTGATTGAGAAACACCTGAATAAGAACAATTTGTAAAAAATAGTTGGAAAATAGAAAAATTTCCAAAATTTTTCAAAATAGAGTTGTTATCAATCAATTTGATCCGTGAGTGGTTGCAAGACATATGCTTAATGAAATTAAATTCATTACACTCTCTCAAAATAAATCAAAATAGAATTCAGATTTAGGTTTTGGAAAATTCAAATATTTTTCGAATTTTGTAATATAATTCAGAAAGAACCCTTTGGTAAGACAATTTAAACAAAAAGTAAATTGAATCGGTTAATTAGTATCTTTCCAAGATCCTTTTTAAGATTATTTGTATTAAAATTGGAAAAAAATTTTCTTTTAATTGGGGAAGAAAAAGTAGCTTTCCACTTCAATCGTTAACATAACAAATCTTAAAATTTACTCGTTTTTCTTATATTTAAAACAATGTTGAAGTTTCTAATGATTAATTCAAAAATAAGAGATGAGAAAATGGTTGGAAACTAACCAAATTTTTCAGTTAGAAACTGATTAATTTTGAGTGACCAAAAATAAAAACATTGTTTGCCATTCGCCAAAATGAAGAAATATTTCAAAGTCAGAAATTTTTTTTTTAATATTGGTAAATTAAACTTGTTCAAACAACATAGATCTCCATAACCATTGCTAAAAAAATTGAGATCATTGGAAAATTCTTTGGGAGAGATCAAAATAGTTCACCTTTTCAAGAATAGGTGTAATTATTTTCTAAAGTTACAAAAATCACAAATTAAATAAAGATGTGTATGTCGTTGATTTTGCCAGAGTGTTCATATTAGCAAATATCAAAAATCACATAAAAATTTGACGATTCTATTTTCCCTTTATGAATTGTTTTACTCACATTTGTAAAAGCTGAAGAGTTTTATTTGTTATCTTCAAATCAGAAATAAATTAAATGGATTAGGAAACCTTCATTTGAATAAGTGATCTGAGAGTAGTGACGAAGAATCTGAAAAAACGGAAAACAAAGTTCAAATCTAACACTATTTTTTGGAAATTTTGTTTTCTCTCAAATTAAAAATCTCAAATACAAATTGTCCTAAGTGCTTCAGTAAAAGGATGGGTTCTGAATTTGAACAAAATACTCTTTTGTTGAATTAAAATTAACAAAAAAATAACACTTGAAGAAAATTCCTTTGTTTCAATCGTAATTCTATGAGACTCTTCTGAAAGTTTCTCAGGATCTTCAAGAATCTAAACTACTCGAAACGCTTTATTTACAACAAGAGGTGTATGGAAATCGAGAAGATGGAACAAAATAGAAACAAAGACGTTTTATTTTGTTCACTTTTTGACTGGGTTTTTGAAAAAATTTCACTTTTATCATCAAAAAAAATAAATACAGTATCTTCAGAAAAGCCAATACCCAAGAAAAAAAAAAATAAAATTCCCTGTAAGTGGTTTTTAAAGTCAATATTCATTTTGTTATGTTGGAAATTTTTTCGGAAAAAAATCCATTTTTTTGTTCGGATTTTATAGTTGCCCAAATACTTTTTTAACAGTTTTTCCAATAAAATTCAAATTTGAAAATAGCTTTTTGTGAATTGAAGGGGAGACTAAAGGCCAGGTGGTCTATTTTTTGTCAAATTCATAATTCTATCAAAAATTTATTCCAAAACGAATTATCCAAATTGTCGGTTATTTATTATTAGATCAAATTTTCTCAAAAGAAATCGACATTCTGGGAAGGTGTTTGTTTTGAATTTAAATTTATGAAATAATTAATTCTTCTTTCAAACTAAATATCGATCGAGATTTTGACCAAAATGTAATTTTTTCCAAAACAGAAAGTATTTCTAATTTCGGAAAGTGAATTTCCAAAAACACTTCTCTTACCAAACTTCATTTTCAACCACTCATCTTATTCAAGCAGTCTTCACCAAAGTTCTAAATTTTTGAATCACATTTTCTACAAAAACATAAAGCAAATCGGAAAAAAGAGTAAAAAGCTATTTTTTAATCGACAACTTTACTGAAAATGAATAGTAAAATAGAAGAAATCAAATAACAAATCAAGTTGAATTAATAATTCCCTTGATTATTAACAACCAAGGAATCAAGTTCATTTTAGATCTACTTTATTATCTCTAAATCTGAAGTAATTATTTCGGATTTCGTTCAAAGTGTAGCTATTGTCAATAAATTTTTCGAATTAGTTTACCCAATTGAAAATTTTGTCTGAAAGTTCAATTCAAAAGATGATTTCCAACCGCGCCCAAAATACCACTTCTACTTGATTTTATCCAAGATCTGGGGTTTTTATAGTACCAATATTTCAAAATTTTGAGATCTGGAAATTAAAATTCTCCATTATTATTTTTACAAAAGACGATCACAATAACTATTGATGGACACTTTTCCAGAAATCCTCTTTCAAAAATTTAATCAAACTATCCATGAAGAGAGGATTATTAGGAACTAAAAATAATTTCAAACTGAATCTGTGTTAAATTAATTCCTTGCTTTGAAATTCGCTTAATTTGATATAAAATTTTAATTGATCAAATCTAAAAGAAGAATATGCCAACAACCTAGGAAAATTTTCTTGTATAAAATAGTTAACTATAAGAAATACCTTAATTAAAGACACGGTATGATTAAAACTGATATCATGGATAATCCCCCATACTCGCTTTTACAATTATTTTTTCTTTGAATAAGTGATCAAACTTTAACTTTTTTTGAAATATTTCCAATTAAAAATCTTTTACAACTTTTTTTCCTCTGTTTTATTCTTTTTTTAAAGGCAAATCTCCGAGATCTACCCTCACTAAAACATTAATTTGTCCAATTTTTCATCAAATTACTGAATCAAAAGCATTTTAAGATTTAGTTTTGTCTGAAGAATCAATACAAAAATTTTCCTTTGTAAACATGAAAATTTTTAATTTGTATCATAAAAAAAAAGTAACTCTTAATCATAAAAAGTTTCAGAATAGAATAAGATATCCTCACACCGATTCAAAATACAAAAAATAAAACATATTTGGTCGTTTGATTTCTTATCTGTTGAGTGAAAATTAACTTTTTACTTTACAAAAATTTGTAAAAAAAAATTATTGATTTTCGTAATTTGTTCAAACTTGATCCGACTATTAGATTTTAGTTCCAAATTCATCCAGTGTTTTACGAAATTTACAGAAAAAAGTGTTTGAAGGAGACAATATTGTTTTTTTTTCTGGATACCTATTTTATTGAAATACTCAATGACACCTTTGCTCGTCCCCTCTCCCAAAAACAATTATCCCGTTTACCATAATTATTTTGAAAAAAAAAATGAAGACAAGAAATAAAACCCACAACAACCAATTTTTTTTTTCTTACTATCCCCAAAACAAGAATATGTTAATTGACTAAATTCTAAAATAAGCAAACTTTTTATTTTTCCAAAATGAAAAAAAAAAAAAACAAAATTTGAACTTTTTTGAGTCATTCCCTGTATTTTATAAGTGACCAATTGAAATTTAGTAAAATATTACAAAACTAAGGCTAAAATCTTTTTACAATAATGCAATCTTGATAATTAGTTTTTAAAAAATATTTATTTATTTTTAATACAACTTTTTTTAAAATTCATTATCCAAAATGGGAAATAAAAGATCTAAAAAAGATCGAAAAAAAAGAAAAATCGAAACAAAAAAAAACTTATCAATTGAAAAACAGCTAAAATTCGAACAAAACCAAGAAGACATCGAACTCAAGATGCTACTATTAGGTAATAGATCTTTTTTCTTGTTTTTTTTATTTTTTTTTTTTCTCACATCAAAAGGTAACTTTGATTTGATGTATATTTAACGATTTGCTTTTTATTAAAACCACTTCTTTTTACGATCATGTTAAGGTACTGGAGATTCGGGAAAATCAACTTTTGTGAAGCAAATGAAGATATGCTATTCTGGTGGGTTTTCCACAAGCGAAAAGAATTTGTACACATGTGTTATCCAAATCAATTGCCTCAACTATACGAAAGAATTGCTTCGCTCGATGAATGTCTTGGATTTGAATCTCAGTAAAGAAAAGGCTGAAGACAAGAAGATTTTTTTCAAACTCATTCAGGCATCACCTCGTAAAATCTCCCCAAAAATTGCAGATTCTATTAAAAGCCTGTGGGAAGATCCTTCGATGAAAGAGTGTTTTAAACACAGAAACAAATTTCAATTGCCAGCATCAACAGGATAGTAATATTTCAACTTTTACTTTTTTTTTATTTTATTTTTTTTAATTGTTTTTACTATTTGATGGAAATTTATTATTTTGATGGGAAAGTTGTATTTGATCAATGTGGGGTTTCGTGGTTAATACTAATAACAAGAATTGAAAATTTATACAAATGTAATTTGAAATGAATTTTTCTTACTTTTGAAATAATATTCATTTTTTTTTTTTTTGGAGTTATTTTTTTTTTTACAAAATTCAAAATTATTTTCAATTTGTAAAAATTTGCAAACGCTTTATGATCCCAAAATTCAGGGTAAGTGGAAATTTTGGATATCTCATTCCTCGGGGAAATGTTTTAAATCAAATGAACGATTTTGTTTTTCGATTATTTTGGAAATTCTAATAAAAATATTCGATATTTTATATAAAGCTAAAAGATTCATTTTTGGCCACATACACCCCCATCCAATAAACCGAACTTTCTGTCAATAACACCCCAAACCACTAAAAAGAAGAAAAAACTTTTTTTTTTTCTTTTTTTTTTTTAGGATTTATGAAATTTGTCAAAAATCATTCCTTATCAATTTTAAATGAATTATTTTTTTTTTTCCTTTTATGTGAATAGCTTTTTGGATAAAATTCATCAAATTGCAGATAAAAATTACAAACCCAACAAAACAGATATTTTAAACTGTAGAATACCAACAACTGGCGTTAAAGAACTTAGTATTGAAATTCAAGGCTATACTTGGAAGTAAATTTAGTTCCCAAATTTTTTTTTTTTTTGTTCCATTTTTATTAATTTATTAAAATTAAACGAACTTTTTTTCGCTTGATTTATAAATTAACCCCCGAATTTGATAACTGGTGAATAGTCTTTTAACGTTTCTTTAGTCTTTATTGAATTTGAAAAATTTCAACAAAATAAGGGTGCTAAAAAATTAAAAAATAACAGAGTTTTTGATAAAATTATAAATTTATTCAAAAAAATTCAAAAATTAATACACCCATTTTGTGCATTTGTGGACTGTGTTCGATGACCCAAATCCAAAATTAATTTAAAAATGATCCAAAACTAAAATAATCAAAGAGGTAAAAAACCCAAATGAATTCTATAGATACATTACAAAATCCATCCTTTCATTTTAGTGAGTTCCCTTACATTTCTTTTATTCATAAATTTTAATAAATTATTTTTTGGAAAAAATGGGTTTTATTTGAAATCTTGTGCATTCGATTTTTTCTCAACAGACTTTTCCAAAATAAAAGGACGGTTTTTGTAAGGTGTTTTCAGAATTCATTTGTAATGATACATCTTAAATCTCCAACACTTTCCAGTTCATTTTCAACAAATCGTGTCACTTGGGATCAGAATTATCAATCACCTGAATATAATCTGGAGTAGCAAGTGGACTAAGAGGCAAAAAAAAAACAAAAACAATGAGTTTAAATGTATTGTGATTTGTTCAAAAATTCGGTCAAAATTTTTCATTTAAAAAATATGAAATTAGTAAAAATGTTGAATTTCCTTCAACAAGTATCCCTTTAAATCATTTTTATTGGTTAATAATATGAACTCCAATCTACTATAAAACTCAAATTCAGATAGAGCTAAAAAAAACTTTTTGGAAAAACAATTTGTTATTCTCTATTAGTCAATAAAAAATAAAAAAAACAAAAAAAAATCTCATTATTTATTTGGATTTATTATTAATTCTCTACTCTAATACATATAATATATAAATATCTAATTTAAAGATTGGTAGATGTTGGTGGCCAACGGTCAGAGAGAAGAAAGTGGGTTCATCATTTTGATGATGTTGATTTATTAATCTTTGTTATAGCACTTGACGGATACTCACAAAAATTATTTGAAAACAATAACATAAACAGAATGCATGAAAGTTTGGAAGTCTTTGATCAGATCACTAACAATGACTATTTCAAAAAAAAGGATCTCGTGATACTTTTTAATAAAATTGACATCTTCGAACAAAAAATCGCAAAGGTGCCTATCAAAAACACATTCCCCGAATACAAAGGCCAGGATAACTATGAGGAAGGAAAGGTGTTTTTCAAACAAAAATTTCTTAATAGCATTAAAAAAAGTAACAAAAGATCTATTTCAACGTATTTCACTTGTGGAACTGAAACAAATACCGTAACTATTTCTTTCTTTTTTTCTTTTTTTCTTTTACCCATCTTCATTTTCTTGTTAAAAACGCCAAATTATTAATATCCAACTCTATTTTATTCTATTCTATATCTACATCTACATCTATATCTATCCCTACCTAATAACCATTCTTTATTTATTACCGGCAATAGATGAAAAGTGTATTTGAGAATATGAGAAAAACTCTAATCCAAAAATATATTAACAGCATATTTTAATTTTTACAAGTGTTTTGATATTAAAACCCATATTTTGAAAAAAATGTGTCAATAAAGTTATAGAAAGTTTTAATAATTTAGTTCCTTTGTTTTAGATTTTAAATTAAGTTTTAAAACACTCTTTGATCATTTTTTTAATATTTATTATTTATATTATTTATTTTTTTGTTTTATCATTTTTTTGTTTTATTTTAATTTTACTATTTTTTTAAATTATTTTTTTTTTTTAAATTTAAACATTTTTTTTCTAATAAAATAATTGTTAAAATGGTCTTTTTTATATAAGATATTTTAATTATTATTTTTATTTTGCTTTTTTTTTATTTGTTGTTTTTATTTTGATTACAAAATAAATGAAAGTAACTTTTTTATTTTTATTTTTTAATTTTTTTTTTTCTTTTTTTTTTATAAAAGTACAATTCTAAAAAATAAAATGTTTGAAAATCCAAAGAAACTTTAAGAAAATTGAAGTTTTGTAATTTCTATTTAAAGGGATATATTTACTATTTAAAAATCTTCTTAGCAATTATTTTATTTTTCAAAAGATATTGAAAATGTATTTCACGAGACGTTCCAATGATAGGTTTCCAAAATTTTTTTTATCATTTTATTTTTTTTGGATAATTTATAGTTTGATCAGGTATTTCTTTTATGAATACCAACTAGAATCCAAAGTTTATGACTTCTCATAAGTTATTTCCAATAAAGTGGGGCAAATATATTTAAAAATATATCTTTTAAACTAAATCTTCAAAAAAGTACAGCCGTTCCAAGGCTACCATAAACTTTTGAATAAAACACAATTGATTTGTCTATCCTTATTTTCCATTTTCAAAAAATTCGGAAATAAGAGTTATTATTCCAAAAAAAATTTCAATAAATGAGCTATGATTCAAATTTTTGAAAAATTAGAAAAAAAAAATTCAAGATCACTTAAAACTTAAAAATTATTGGTCTAAAACGTTCAAAAAAAATATCAATATTTACTGATCTTAAAAAATTTACTTTTTTGAACAATATTTTAAAGTGCTTCAAGAATCTTCAAAATATTTTTTTTGATGTTTCAAACATTTGGATAATAATTCATTTATTGAAAATTTCTTTAGAATAATAACTCTTATTTCCGAATTTTTTGAAAATGGAAAATAAGAATAGACAAATCAATTATGTTTTATTCAAAATTTTATGGTAGACTTCGAAATAATATATTTAAATATCCAAAATCATTAACTGCCATTTATTGATTCTTTATAATAATTCAATTTGTTTCTTAATATTGTTTTAAATAAATAAAAGATATTATATTTTCTGATCTGGTTTTTATCTGATATTTTTTAGGTGTTATAATTGGTGTTAATTATTTTCTTTTTGATTGAAAAAATCTTTTTCATAACTTGTTTAATCACAATAAATTTTCAAATAGAATTGAAAATATATAACTGCATTTGATTGTTTAAAAAATCATTTGTACGCTTTCCATATTTCCCAGTTTTATATTGAAATTGGTCATACATTTTTTTCACCAAAATAAGTGCTATTTTTTTAATCATTTTTTCGAAATATTTCAACAAAAATATTATGAAATAAACACCTTTGCCATTTTATTTAATTGGTATTAAATTTAAACTTAATTTTCTAGTGAAAATTAATGGAAAATACCATTAATAAAGATGATTTTTTATGAGATGTAAAAAAAATGTATCATTTTTTTTGGAAATATCTTATTTCTTATCGAGGGTGTGTTTGGTTGATTCGTAAAAAAAAAAAATCAAAAATTTCATTTTTAACTGAGCATTTGAGTGAAATTAAGTCTAATACAGTTTTTAAAAAAAATCTAAATTATTTTTAAAAAGATAACTGATAAAAAAAAACCTATTAGAAAGTCAATAGAAAATAAAATAATAATAATAAAACAAATAAAATCAAATATATTTTATATTTATTATTTATTTTTTTTTCAAATTCATCCTGGGATATGAAATTAAAATAGAGTTAATAATATCATCACCGAACATTCTATTTTATCAAGTTTACCCTTCAACTTTGTATAAATTTCTAAGGATCAAATTTTTTTTATACAAAGTGTACTTATCTCTCTCTCTCTCTTTCTTTTTTTTTGAGTTTAATTGTTTTTTGTATAATTTTTTTCCCAGAATGTTCGGTTTTTCAACAAGAAGTACAAGAAAAAAAAAAAAAAAAATATTATTAAATTAATTTATACACTTTTTAAAGAGAAAGTTATCAAACTCAGAACCTAGATTATATAATTTAATTAAAGTATTTTTTTTTTCATTTTCTAATTTAAAAAAAAAAAAATCTTTTAAGCGTCAAGTCATTTAACATGGATTTGCACCTCACCTAAGGATCGGGTTGAAATATAATAAAGGAAATTGAATAATTGTATTAATTTTGATTGGTAAAATTTAAATAACAAAAAAAAAATTTGAATATTGCCATTGAAAAAAAATTGAAATAACAAAAAAAGTTTCAAAGGATTCTCAATTTCAAAAAATAAAAAATACAAGATTTTGTGAGGATCTCATTGAAAAAAAAGTCAATTCAAAAAAAAACGTTTAAAGAGCATTCTCAATTTCAAAAAATCAAAATTTGTAAAAAAAGTTACTTTCTGCTTCGTTTTTTCAATTTCCAAAGGGTTAAATTGTTTCAATTTAAAACAAATTGTTTTTTTTACTTATACAATCAATTTAATTGAATTTAATCTAATATATCGTGTTTTTTTGCAAATATCTATATTTGAAAAAGTAAGGATTTTGTAACATTCATTAGAAAACAGTAAATCATTCGATAAAGGAAAAAAAAAAGAAAGAAAAAAAAAAAAAAGATCTTGGAGATCTCAATAAGTTCCAAAGAGAGACACTACAAAATGAAGATAGTTGTTTTCCAAACGATAAATCAAAACCAATTCTAATTGGAAATTGAGTATCACTCTCTTCACTTTTTTAGTCTTAAAAGTTTACTCTTTTTTGTTTGTTGATTTTTTGAGAATGGCCATGCTTCACCTTTTGAATAGTTATTGATTGTTAATAGTCGATAATAAAAATTTCAAAATTTTTATTCCCCATTTCAGAAAATTATTTTTAACCGTAATCGCTTGGCAATTAAAAAAATATTTATTTATGTGAAAACAACCCAAAAATAATATTTTATAATTGTGTGGTTTTATTTTTCAATTATATCACCATTTAAAAAAAAGTACAATTTGATATTTTGATTTTATCAGGTTAAAACTAAATTTTGAACCGATCTCAAAGAATCAATCAAATTTGAGATTTTTCTCTTGAAAATCACAAAATAAGCCCCCCATCCCAATTAAAAAAAAAAAAATAAAAAAATAATTAGTTTAATGAAACCTAAATACAATCATTAAGATTCATTTTTTTTTCATCCAAAATTTTTAATATAATTTTTATAAAAAGCTTTATGATTATTTACCCTAAATTACTTTATGACAAGACAAATATTATTATTAAAGAAAAACAAATTCAGTTTTGAAAAAAAAATAAACACAATTAACTACTTTTTTTAGACATCATTTATTGAAAAAAATTTTTTTTAATTATGATACAGTATTGCAAAATAATAATAAATTGGCCACCGACTGTAAAATAAAAATTGTAAATAATAAATTAAGATATAAACCTTGTCAAAAACATTTTAATAATTAAACTAAACTCTTTTTCAGTCAAAGGGGCCCAGTTTTATTGAAGAAATGGAAGACATTCTATTAGTTTAATTCATTACTCTTATCAAACTAAAATTTTTAATTTTTAGATCAAAATCATTTTTTCTCATTTTGTAAAATTTTGTTTTTTTTGTTTTTTGCTTTTTGCTTTTTTTTTTTTTTTTTTTCTTTTCTTTTTTATTTTTTTTTTAAAAATTAACTTCGAAAAAAAAAAAATTTGAAAAACGAAATAAACATTAAGAAAAGTTAGCTTTGTATGTTCTTTTAAAATCCATACATTTACAAGTAAAAAATCTTATTATCAACGAATTTTATTTTCCTAAAGAAATTGAGAATTTTGCACGAGACGTTCCAATGAATGGGGCCCAAAAAATTTTTTAACATTTTTTTTTTGAAATTTATGGTTTGTTCAGGGGTTTCTTTTATAATTATGGACTCTTATAAGAAGTTTATTATTTCTCGTATTTCTAAACAATCTAATTTTGGTTGATTCTTAAAAATAAAGTGACTTTTTTATTTTTGGATGGGCCCCTTTGAGTGAAATGGAGTTTAGTTTATTTTTTAGTAATATTCAAAAAAAGTCTTTTATTACTCGAAAATTCATTTTTTATGATGATAATATGTTTTTTCTATGTATTTATAACTATTTTATTTTACTCTATATCTAGAAAATTGGATCTTTTTCACTTTCAGGATAAATTATATAAAAAGATCTATTACCAATTTGGAAATTGAAAAAGTGAACAATCCCATTCGAATTTTTTAAAAAAATGTGAAGAATTATTAATAATCAGGTATTTACTATAAATTTTTTATCAACAATTTAGACTGAATTTTTTAAATATTTTTTTATTATTTTTTTAATCTGTTTTTAATATTTGTAACATATCAAGTCTCAATATAAATATTTTTTGATTTTGAACAAATACTTAAATAATTGATGTTTTAATAGAGGTTTTTGGATCTTTATTTTTGAAATATTAATAATAATTACTTAAAAAAAAAAAGGATCATTTTGATTAAAAAATATATTTAAATAAAAAAAATCTTGTAATTTATATTTATGTGTTAGATAACATACCACCAATTGCCTAATAATAATAAATTGTAATCACAGTTTGTATATTTTTTCATTTATCACTAGTAAACTTTTTGTTGGGGGGTTTTTGCAACCCTTATGAATTATGGAGAAGTTATACAGAGTATCTTCAAGTTTCATGGAGTGCAGTAAACTATCCCTTTTATGGTGATTTTCTTTTTTATCTTTAAAATTGATTGATTTTCCAAATAAACAAAAAATCTCAGATACATCTAACATAATTCTTTTTACAAGTCTGGCTTTGTTTCGAAAATAATAAAGACAAATCAATGATTATACCATATCCCTATAGATTTAGGATAATTTAACTACTTTCTTATTTGAGAAATTCAAAAGAAAATTTTAAATAAAGAAGAAAGCACAAATGCACTTTTTAAAAATTTATTTGAATAGAATTAAAATCAAAGATTTTACCAATTCTTTTGAATTTTGTACAAAATATCTGCCTTTTTTTTTAATTTTTGAAAGAAACAGAAAAATTTAATTTAATTATCTATTTATTTCAAAAAAAAAAAAAAAACCTAACAGCGGTTTTCTTGAGGTTTTCTGTTTTATTTGTAAAAACCAAAGATAGTATGCAATTCTTTTAAATTCTGGAAAACCTAACGGCACTTTTCTAGAATTCATTAGAAGATAGAATAAAAATCAAAGATTTTACTCAATTCTTTTGAATTCTGTAGAAAAAAACGGACTTTTTTTTTTTTTTTTGAAATAAATAGATAATTAAATTAAATTTTTCTGTTTCTTTCAAAAATTAAAAAAAAAACCTAACTGCAAATATGAAGGGGTTATAGCCCCGCCTTCAATAAACATAATAAAAAAATCAAAATTCATCATTTTTTCAAAATATAAAATAAATAAAAATTCTAAAATTAATAGAAAAAAAAATGATTTATTTTTAAGATAAAAAAAGTAAATCTATATTTTGTATAAAACATATTTTGACTCAAAAGATATTAATATTCAGAATTTTTTTACACAAAGATAAAAGATAAGAATCTTAAAAAAATAAAATTGTTATAAAGACAAAAATATGGTATTAATCTTTAGGATCACAGATTCCTTCGTTTGAAATTGCAAACATTGCCTCTGATTCTGGTAGACAAGGCGAATCATATATTTTACAAATCCTAGTCTCTCCTCTTCCTTTTCTTAAAAATAATCGAGTAGTTGAAGCGTGTGCCATCTTTTATTTAAAAGTTATATATAAAAAAAAAAAAAAAAACGAAAAATATGAGTAAAATCAAAATAAAATCAACAAAATATGTGAAAAAGAAATGTTTTTTAAGATATGATCAAAAATCCATAATCTTGTTGGAGTAAAGTTTTGAAAAAATTTTTGAAAAATACTTACAATATTTCCACCAATTGGCTTTTTAGGATCTGAAA
Source organism: Anaeramoeba flamelloides (assembly GCA_027625915.1). Lineage (NCBI taxonomy): Eukaryota > Anaeramoebidae > Anaeramoeba > Anaeramoeba flamelloides. The sequence continues at coordinate 2,984,090 of JANTQA010000060.1, read as the reverse complement.
TAAAAAGACAAGCACCGTCTACTTGGGCTACTACTTGGTTAGTGTAGACGACAGCTACACCATATTCGTCGGCCAACCTTTGGACACTTTTTAAGAATTGGCCGAGGGCAATTTGTCGAACACTAAGCTCACCTCTTCCAGAATAATCTGTTCTGTAAAGTGCTGTGCAGGAGTCAATGATTAAAAGTGCATATCTGGATTCAGACATTAAAGCAGAAGAGTGGATTAACAATTCACTTTGGTGTTCTGTATTATAGGCACGAGCTGTTGAGACATTTTCAAGAACGTCATTGGGATCTAGTCCATAGCGCTCTGCAATTGGGATCAATCTTTCAGGTCTAAATGTGCCCTCTGTATCAATGTATAACACTTTGCCTGCACCTCCTCCTTGTTCAATTGGTAATTGGCAAGTTACACACAAGGTATGACAAAGTTGTGTTTTTCCTGTCCTAAATTCCCCAAAGATTTCCGTTGTCGATCCTGTCTCGATTCCTCCGCCTAACAATTTGTCTAACTCCTTTGATCCTGTTGTAAGCCTTAAGATGTCTTGTCTTTGTTTTTTAATTTCAGTAGCAGTTGTAAATCCTAATTAGAGTAATTAAATGGTAAAGTAGATTGAAATTATTCCGTTATTGTTTGTTTGTTTGTTGGAAAGAATGAATAAATCTCTTTTTGTTTTTCGAAAAAAAAAAAAAAAAAAATAAAAAAAGTTTCAAACCCATTGGTATTATTGTTCTTGCTGCTTGAAGAATTTTTTCAGCTTTCCCTTCAGAAATACCTCTTACGGAAACAAGTTGCTTCTTGGAAGCAAACGCAACACCTTCAACTGAATGGTAACCGGAAGTTTGTAGTTTTTTAATATCAGTCATCGAGATCCCTTTTGTTGTTAATTCAGTGACAGCAACAGGTCCGCTTTTGACTATTTCAACAAGTTTTGTGGATTCCTTTTCTTTCTTTTTAGATGTTTTTTTTGATTTAGATTTTGATTTGCTCATTTAAGAATAGTTTTGTTTATATTTATTAAAGTTTTTTATAGAGAAAGAAAAAGGATAAAAAATTTTTTAAAAAGATAAATAATGAAATTACTAGTAAATAAATTTGTTAAAATACAATTTTTTAATTTGGACATTGAATTATTTTTAGTTCAAATAAAAGATTCAAATGAATAAAATTGTAAAATGTTTTTGGAGTCTGAAAGAAAATTAGATTTTTTCTACAAGGAGTTCTTTGTTTGAATTCAGTTAAAGAATAATACAAGATTCCTTTTTTAAGTCTTTTCTAACATTTTCATTTTGAAAATAATTTACACTATAAAAGATTAAAACTAAAAATAAATATTTTTTTTAAAAAAGTTCTAATTTAGTGGTGTTTTTTATGGGTTTGAATTTTTTAAGTGTAAAGAGATCTTAACTTTCAAAACAAAAGACCTTTCGTGATAGTTTATGAAGTTTTCTCCAAATAATTTGAAGATCTTTTTTTTTACAGACCTACTTTTTAAAAATACACAAAAGGAAAAAAACTTGTTCTTTTATCAATCAAAATTCTCTCAAAAGTTTCAAAAAATTTTAAAACACTTTTTAATGGAAAATACTCAGAAAGGAAATCGGTTTTTGAATCACTTGCCAAGTACAGTTTTTTTTCAAAAAAAATTTTAAACCTTTAAATTTTCATTGTAAAAATTTTCTCTTGTTTTCCATTTTTTCAAGAGTTTGGAAGAAAGTGATGCAATTTATAAGACTCTATTTTTTATTTTAGTTCTTGACTTTGCTTGCTTTGAGATTTTGATGGAAAAACCTAGAGTACAAAAAGAAAGTCGAATATATGATCTCAAGGTACACTACTACTATTTGTAATTATAAACTGGGAAAAGTTATCACTTCGAAACCCATTTTCCTTTTTTTGAACTAACCTCAATTACAACCTACCTTTTTGATAATTCAGGGTTGTAAAAAAAAATATGGAAAAGTGAAAATTATTTTCATTTAGAATTCAAATACAAGTAAACCAAAAAAGAAAACTTTCGAAAATTTTATCCTATTTAAGGTGTTATCATCTGCCAAGGATAAGTCTAAGATTTAAGCACGTTATTCTTAAATCTAAAACACATTAATTCACCATGGTCTAAATGTCTTTATCATTCGATTAACAAAGTAGTACGATTGAATATCTCATCAATTAAAAATGATCAGATATTAGCAAAAACCCCAACAATTTCAGAAAAAAAATCAGGGCATTGAGACAAATCTAAAGGTTAAATTATAAATAAACAGACTTAAACTTTCAAAATTTCTTTCTTAAATTTGTGGCAAAATGTCAAAGAATAAATAATAAAATCAATGGGAATTCAAATGATTTAATTGATACAAAAAAGAAATATAAACCCCATTTCAAAATCATTGGGGAATTAAAATTCAAATTTTAAAAATAAATAGTTTATAAATAAAAGTTATCGATCATAATAAAAAAATTAATATTTTAATATTCAGTTCTATACACTAGAAATATTTGTTTTTCTTCTAAAAATAAAATACAAAAAAGTAATAATAAAAAATAAAATAATAATTGAGCTATTTATTATTGAATTTATTTTATAAATATACATCTACTAAGTTCTTTTGAATTCTTGAAAAACACCAATAGTTTTTTTTTAATTCCGGAAATAAAAAGAAAATTCAAGAAAATTGTTGTTATCTTATCCAAAATTTAAAAGAATTCAAAAAAATATTTGATTTTATACTATAATTTTGAATTCCCAAAAAATGACCTCAGGTTTTTTTTTAATTAGAGAAAATTACTAAAAATTGAAGAAAATTTTTTTATAATTTTATAAATAAAAAAAAAAATGAAGTAATCTACAACACTTGACGGTACTTTACAGAACTATAAAGTACTATAAAGAATTCTACAGTACTCTTGTGGCACCCACAACAATATTTCACAATAATTAAAAAACAAAATTATTCATTTTTCACAAAAACAAAATTTTTTAAGTTCTCCTCCAGTTATTCTACAAGTTCAACAATTCAAGACATTTACTGATTACTTGATTAGATACTACCCAATCGATAAACAAATAAATAACTTTTGTTCTTTATGTTTAAAATCTGAACAGAAACAAAGAATAGAAAATATTGATCATTTTTTACTAATATACCACTCCTTTTTAAAAAATAGATAAAATATCCCAAAAACAAATTAAAATAAAGCAATTTTAATGAATTAATATTTAAACAAAAAAGTTTGGAATTATTTTCAATAATTTATAATCATAAAATCTGGGATTTTATTCTTGGATTTCAAAAAGGTAAATTATGTATAAAGGCAACCAAGAATGTAATTTACACTTCTTAAATAATAATGATAAATTTGATTATTTTTTTTTATATAAAAATCTTAATGGATAAGTCTTCTACTACAACAAGGTAAAATTTTAAAATATTTTATTCGTGCTATTCTCTACTTACAAATTTTGTATATGCTAAGTGTCAAAAAATTCTGATCCACAAAGAAACCCAAAAAAAGAATATTTTTTTGGTAAGATCAATTTTTTTTTCCATTTTTTTTGAAAAAGAAATCATTTAAATTCTTCTTATTTCTTACATTATAATTTTTTTTTCCCTGTTTATTACCATTTCCACCATTATTACGGAACAAAAAGTGTTTATTACCAGAAATATTATACTAAGTTCCACTTTTAAGGCACAAACTTTCAACAGAATTTAATATACAAAAAAATCTCAAATTAAGGTACAAAATTTGAAATTATTTTTTTTTTACAATTTATTTTACTAGAATCTGAATTTTGTACCTTAAGGGACTAGTCTCTATTAATTTTTTTTTTGACCAATAACTAAATAAGTTATTTTATCTTGAAATATGTTTAGAATTGAAAATAGACAGGTTTTTTCAATGTTAGAACTTTTAGTTATTGCTTTTTTAAAATTATACAATTCTGTCAAAAATAGTGACTGTTAAAAATTTTTTTCAAAAAATTTTTAAACGGATAAGTATTGTTTTATTAATTTTGGATTTAATTATTGTTTCAAAATTAATATTTATTCTCATTTGCAAAAATAAATAATAATTTAAAACTAGTGAATATTTTCTCTTTCACTTCTGTTCATCCAACTTTACTCTATAAAGAACTCATTTTTTTTTTTATCAATAATTACTTTTAAAAAAAATAGTTTTTATTCTTTTCTTTGATTTTTTTGACTCTGACAAACACTTTTTGGGATGATAATTTGGGAAAACTTAAAAAAAATTTAAATTCAACAAAAAAAAAAGAGTGTAAACTCAAAAAGTAGATTCATGAAAAAAAAGAATGGTACAAGAAAAGAAAGAAAATCTTTTATTTTGAGTAAAGCATATATTGCATATTTTTTTGGAATCAAACTATTTTTTCATGCAAATCCAAAAAAAAATTTTCAGGTTTATTTTTCAAACTATTTTTTGTAGGTCTTCCACAAACACTCAAGGCTTTGCTTTCTTGATCATATTTTTTTTTATTTTTTGTATTTTTGCGAATTGTTGAAAAAAAGCAACTTTCAAAAAAGTGAAAAAAAGGAAAATTTTTTTATTTCTATAAAAACAATAACTAAATTTAATGAATGTAATTTAGCGAGATTTCATTAATGTACAAAGAAGTTTTTCACTTTGATTTCAAATCTAAGTAATTTACGAAAAAAATTCTAAATCTCTATTAAATTTACCTAAAAAAATGTAATAGAGACTAGTCCCTTAATTTGACATTATTATTGTGCATTAAATTTTGTTGAAAGTTTGTGCCTTAAAATTGGAACTGACTATAATATAAAGATTTTTTTTATCTTTCTTGAGATAATTCTTTTGGTTAACCAAAAAAATGATATATTGAACCGATTGGAAGATATTTGTATTTTTTTAAATAGAATGGAAATATTAATAAAAGTTTTAAAGTTATTCAAAAATCTTACAAAGAAATTTTGTTTTTGTTTTATGATGAAATTATATTTTTCAATATTAAATTTTCTTGAATATATTTGGGAATAGAGTAATTTTATCCTCAAAATTGAAAATCATTTTTTTTGAAAGTAAAAATGATTTGAATTGTTATAAGGATTCTTTGAATAAGACAAAACAATTTATTAAAAATATTTCTCAAAATTTAAAATTTTGGATTTTTTTTTGAAAACCAGAAAACAACTTTTTTAAATCATTAAAGAAAATTTTTTTAAAATAAATCTCAATTTAATTGATAAACTTTTTACTAATATTCAATCAAATATTCATTTATTTTAACGACCTATACTTCAATTCCACTTATTGGCTAAGATTTGAATTGAAATATTAATCATTAAAAAGAATAACCAAAGAAAAAAATTTCTAATAAAAATAAATACTTTCCAACATAAAACGAATAATATGTTTTCACCATTTTCAAGAATTAACTTAATTGTTAATAAAAATAATCAGTTTCTTTTTTTCATTTTATATTGGAAACATGCAAATTTTGGATTTCAAAAAAGGGACTCAAATCAATATGTTGTTCAAATGAGGTTAACCAACCCATTTCATAAATCCAAACACAAATTACAAAAATAATTTTTTATTTCAATATCTTTACCAGATTTTAATTTATTTTGAAAAATACCCCATCCCTCAATAAATTACTTTTGTGACACAATAGTTGAAAATATTTTCATTAATTTATCCTCACAAGATCAATGAATTCAAATTTAAATTTCCTTTCCGAATATTTTAATATAAGAAGTTCTAGAGTTTAATTTGCCACATTTTCAATAATAAAAAAATAAATAATAATAGAAAAAATAGTTAACATAATACAATTTTAAAGAGAGCACAAAAAAAAAGTAACAAGTGGTAAAATAATCAAGTAAATAATAAAAAAAATAAAAAAAAGATAACGATAATATTTGTTTTTTTAATATATAAACCCCAATTCAAAATTTTTAACAGACCAAAATTAAATTTTTTATTAAAAAAATCTTATTTAATACATTCTTAAAGAAAGAAATACCAAAAAGGAACCTATTCACCAATTGAAATGTTAACAATTGTTTATAAATTACAATACTCACAAAACAAAAAATAAATAATTATAACTACTAATAAATTATCGTTGTGTTAAAAATTTTGTTAGGGGCAAAACCAAAAAATTCTTGAGTAAATTTGTTTAAAAATTCTATTAACAATTATTGAATGATCAAATAGTTAGTGACAATCAACTAATTTTATTTAGAATTCTTCTATTTTGGACAACACAACTTTAACTTGTAATCTCAATCATTGAAAAAAATCTATTGATCGAAAGAAACAAACTAGGTAATTCAAAAAAAAAAATGAAAGGAAAACAAAAAAACTATTAGATGAAAAATTTATTTTCATATTTATAAAATGAAAATTATTTCCAATTTGAATGAAAGTGTATTATTGAGATTGTTTGAAGGTTTTAGTTGTGTGAAAATTTTTGAATTTTGGTTTATAATTTATAAATTGATTTTAAATATCTACCATAATCTGTATTACTTAAAAATTCTTGATGTCTCTTATAGGTTTGTTGAATACCAAATTCCCCGAGATCATCTTCAAACTGTTGTTCAAGCGAATGAACTTGGAATTTATAAATTGTTTGCTGTATAATTTTTTTAATAACAATAATCATGGCACCTTTCGTTATTTTATAAGTGAACAAAATGAAGGCCGACCAAATGGGAGAAACTTGAGAAATATTTTTTTTTTTCAATCCATTATAATTTTCATAAAATTTCTCAACTAATAAATAATTCTCATCCCCAAGATCAAATACCATTTCGATATTACATTGGATAATTAAAGGTTTGGCAGTATTAAAATTCTTTTTTGTGAGTAAATATTTCTTATTAATGTTCTCATTTATATTGTTTAATTTGAAATTCTTTTTTTCTTTCTCAAACATGTTTTTTGTTGTTAAATTAAATTCATTTACAAATGATCTTAACAATGAATTTAACAAACCCCGTTTGAAATAGTATTGCCTTTTATTTATTTGCAAATCACTTAATTTTTTACCAATAAATGGGGAGTTGTAAATTTTGTCAATAATATAGAAATATTCTTTTTCCATGTTATCCTTTACAACGAAGGGCATTTTTTTTATAATTGATTTTTGAAAAATAAAATTTTCTGGGACTGTGGGTTTGTTTTGGAGTTCTTTAATCTCAAATTCTTTATGAATAATTATATTAACTTTTATGTTTTTTGACCAGTTAACATGATCAGTTATACTGAGGTTGTTGTCGTTGTTGTTGTTGTTGTTATTGTTGTTGATATTTTTGTTGTCATTATTATCTGCAATGTTAAGCTCCTTATTTAGAGTGGAAAGAATCTGTTGAGGCGGAGGAAACTGTTGAAATTTCTGAAATTGGTTTTGATCATTTCCACAATTAACAATATAATTGAAAAGATTTGGAATAAATGATCTAGTATTATTTTGAAAATAAAGGCTTGTGAATAATTCTTTTTTTTTCTTTTTTTTTTTCACATTTTTTTGGAAGGATTGGGAATTGTATTTCTCTAAAAAGTTTACTCCGATCTGAAAAGCTTTTTGAAAAAATCTGGTTTTCCTTTGAGAAAATAGAAAATTAATAATGGAATACATGCTGTCATAATCTTGAAAGGTGTTAAACAACAAAATTCTATTGGGGTACTTCCAATTATATTTTGTATCTTGAACTTTTTTCCAAAAAAAATAGATCGACTGATTTCGATAAAAAGGATCCCTTTGAAAATTTTTTTTGAATTGGTAAACATAACTTTTCTTCTTCACAAGATCTAAAGAAATAAACCCGAGTCTATATTTGATCAAGTTTGGAACTTTGTTAATTTCATCAAGGCATTCCTTAAAATGTTGATAAAAAGATCTATGAATTTGCTCTTTCTTTTTGTAATTTAAATCAAAAACCAAACATATATCGATTTTGTGTGTATTATGGTTCTTTAAGATCGGGTATTCATTGCCATACTCTTGTTGAGGTTCCTTATTTTCGATTTGTTGTAGAGAAGGTAGAGAGCATTGTATCGTTGTGGCAAAACGCTTTGAGTCAAAATAATGTTTTAATTTTGTGATGCTTGCCCTTGCATTTTCTAGACTTTCGTTTATTTGCTTTGATCGAAGGTTAATTATAGACATTTCATGTTTGCTTTTGAGAGTTCTCAGAAAAAGATTGATTTCCTTTGTTATCTTGTCATTTCTAACAAGAAATTCATTCAAGACTTGGCGCTTTTGTTTTAGTTTTTCTTTTTTTTCGCGTTTCTTGTTGCCTCTAATGGTATCGTTATAATTTTCAAACAAAAATTCATATTGTTTGAACAACTCTTGATGGATCAACAACAATTTAACAAATTCTTCATTTTTGCCTTCTAATTTTTCCTGTACTTCATCTGTTGGTTTAGTTAGATCACATTCATTCATTTCAATTTTGAAAAACAATAATTAACTGTTATTTGAAATTACAGAAAAAAATGATTTCAAAAGTTAAAGATTTGAAGAAAACGTCAAGTTTTTGTCAAATTTAGAGAAAGTTTTAAAATTAGATTTATTTTTTTTCGTAGCTTATTTTTTAGAAAATTTTTCTCTTTTTTTGTTTAAGGTTTATATCCCTGCTATCTGAAAAAAGATTATCTCTTGCTGTAGGGGTGTAGTGACTTGTTGATTTGGTTCCTAGCTGATAGATCTTGTACTTTGTATGGGTTTTAATAGTGGTTCAAAATGGCAATTGTTGACAATTTATTTTTTTTTTTTCCAAAAGTCGATTTGAAGAATGTAAGATTAATAGATTAGAATTTAAGTTGAACAAAAATGTGGTTAGTGGGTTCTTGATTGAAATTTTTAATTATATTTGGTTTAGTTTGGAGATTTAAAAAGTTGTTTTTTTAAAAGCATTTAGTTAATTGACAAAAAAGTAAATCAAAATTTCTATCAACAACCCAAAAATCAAAATTTAATCTTCCATACCTACCAGCAAATTAGTCTTACATTCTTCAATTAGGATTACGGAAAAAAAAATAAAACTATCAAAAATTGTCATTTTGAATCACTATTAAAACCCATACCAAGCACAAGATCCATCAGCTAAGTATCAATTCAGCAAGTTACTACACCCCTACAGCAAGATATATTTTTTTTCAGATTTCAGGTATTGTAAACCTTAAGGAGTTTTGAACCCAGAATTATTATTTTTTTTTTTGAAAACAATAAAAATAAGTGATATCTAGTTTTTTTCTTTTTTTCTTAATTTTTGTTTCTCGGTGAACCTAAAATAATTGTCTCGAAATAAAACAGAGAAAGATTGGGAATTAAGTTGATGAACTTTAATTAGATATATAAAATTTTCTTGTTCTTGAGTACACTTCTGGATTCAAATCATAAAAAAAATTTTTATAAAATATAAAGGAATTTATCATTCTAAAAAGGTTTTAGTAGAATAGTAGGATATTTAAAATTAAGTATTTTTCTGTTGTTATTAGTCATATACCATATTATTGATCCTAAGTTTAAAGGTAACTCTAAAAAATCACTAAATAAAATAGAACATAAAAGTTATCATTCAATTAAACATAATTATTATCTTTGTATTTAAAAAAAGTCACAAGAATATCAGAAAAAATATTTATTTTCTGAAAAATTTAACAGTTGAATCATCAATACTAAAACTTCAAAGTTGGGAAATGTCTTTCCAAAATTTATCTTGAAATTTAGATTAGTTGCTAAAAAATTCATTTTTTTTTTAAAATTAGATAATTTACTCTATTAGATTATTTAATAAATTATTTTCGAAAAAAAATACCATCTAAATTTAAATTAATACAGTCAGTTTCACTTTTAAGACACAAACTTTCAACGAAATTTAAGGCACAAAAAAATCTCAAATTAAGGCACAAAATTTGGAATTTTTTTTTTTACAATTTATTTTTACTAGAATTTGAATTTTGTGCTTTAATTTGAGATTTTTTTTTTGCATTAAATTTGGTTGAAATTTTTTGCCTTAAAAGTGAAACTGACTGTAATCTTTTACCAGTTTTTAAATTATCAAAAAAAAAAAAAACATTATTTAGATTCGATTAGAGAAAAGAAAAATAAATATCAAAAATTTTCACCTTCATAATTTTATGATTAAATCTTTCTTGTTTTTTTAATGTATTCAACTGTTGACTTTTAATTTATTTAAATTCTTAAGGGTAGTTATAAATATTTCTGTTAACAGTTATAAAGCAAACACCATTTCAATAATTGTGACTCATATAAAATAATAAATTGAATATATATATATATTCTTTAGTATACAAGAACAACAAAAATTAAATTTGATTTAAAATTCATTTTTAAATTCTTCTAACTATATAAAAACCCTAGATTTTAAAAATTAAAAAAATAAAACCAAAAAAGGTAAAAAAGAGAGTAACAATTTGTGAAATGAACACTACTGATTTTTTTATTACTTGATTTTTACTCAAAATAATTTTACAATGAAGATTTTTTGCTAATAATTAAATTCATTTTAAATGATATTATATCTTCTTTATTTTCTAAGTGATTTTTTGTTTTTTAAAAGACTTTTTTTTTCACATTATCTTTTCCAAAAACAAAAGTATCAAAAAAACAAAAAGAAAAAGAAAAACAAAAAAAGAAAAAGGAAACGAAATACAAAAATATTTCAAAAAAAAAAAAAAAAAGAGGGGGTATCAATGGAATTCTCAATTATGACAATTCACTTCTTTTGGTTGAAAAAATTAGAGGGAATCATTTGAAAAAAAAATATAATTAACAAAAAAAGTATCTAAATAATTTTAAAAAAATATTAAACAGGATCTCAAAACAAAAAATCTAAATAACATAAAAAAGAATTCACAGATCACATTCACAGAAAAAAGCAACAATACCAACAATAACAAAAGTAAAATATCAAAAAAAAAAAAAAAAAACAGGATCACACTATTAAAAAAATCCAATTAAAAATAATAAGTTTCATTGTTTCTCTCAATATAAAAAAATAACAAAAACATAAATAAATACAATCTTTTCCTATTTTACATTTACAAATGGCTAAACTTCTTCAATTTAAAACAAAGTACTATTTTAGTGCTAAAATATTTTAATTCATTTTAAATGAATAGGTTGTTATTTTAAAATCCTCAAAATTTTACAGATAAGGATTTGGAAATATTCTTTAGATGAGTATAACTCATTCTGAAAAAAGAAATAAAAAAAAAGAAAAAAAAAAATTTTGATCTCACAAAAATTGCCAAAGATTAACACTTGAAAACAAAAATAGTTGTTTTCAAAATTCTATATAAGATCTATTCAAATTGGAAATTGAGTTTCCCTCTTTGGGACTTTTTTCTAAAAATCTACTTCCTTTTTACATCGTTGATTTTTTATCTTTGAACCAGTCTATCGTAACCCAGAACTTAATTTATCTTTAATTGAAATTAGATACTCTTGTAAAAAATTGCATAATTTTTTTTTTTTTCAATTTCAAACAATGTTTTTACAACCTTAACAACTCTACCTGTAATTGTAGTTCTCAGTTTATCAAAATTAACAAATTTCACAAAAACAATTAAAAAAAAAAAAAGAGGAAAAACTTTTTAGAATTAAAAATATTTATAGTTTTTTGAAATGTGAATTCCAGAAGAAATAAAAAGAAAAGAATTAAAATAAATTGATATCAAAGAATTGAAATAGGTTTATTTTGATTAATTTTTTTTTTTTTTTTTTTTTACCAAGATGGAAAGAAATTTTGCAAGTTAAAATACATTAAACAATTATTATTAATTAACCCATGAATATTCATAAAACCCGTTTTCCATCCAAAACTTGCATTTTTCTGACTTGAGATTCTTTGTTATTGTTGGGTTTTCGTTTAATTTTATCCCATAATACACGGAGGGTATTGAAACATCATCATTCTGGTTATTATTTTTTGCTGTAAATGTTGGCCAATCCATTTGAGTAATTTTTTGATTGGTGGCAAAATCTAGAAACAATTTCCTGATTACTTTACCGAAATTGGCATAATGGCTCCCATATCTGTCGTAGTGTCCAAGCATTGTTAATAGATCTAAGCCATGGAAGGAATATTTGAGATATTTCTTTCCGAAATATAAGGGGGGGTTAGGCTTAAAATCGCAAACATAGGAATACACTGGCGAATTAAAATTAGTTGACATCGCCGATTGGTAAGTTTGGTAAGAGCCACAAATGGCTCGTGAGTCTGTGGCGATTTCTTCCCAGGCCTTTTGGATGTCAGAATAGTTCGAGTAGGGATATAATTGTAAGACTCTGTCACTGATTTGGACGCCAAAGGTATCAAAGACTTTGTGCACATATTGCTGGTATTGTGACTCGGTGTATCCGGAAATGTTATGGGCTGGGCCAAGTTCTGATTCCTGGGCCATATACCCGATTACTACGGGCACGTCGATGACTTTATTTTGCAATGCTGTCGCGATCTTCTCTTTTAAATAGTAGCCATCAACATACATTAAAGGATCGACAAACTCATTTTTAAGAGGCCAATCAAACAGGAGATTGCTAAACCAAGAACTGATGCTTGCGTCCAAAACTTGCGAAGTGCTCAAATTCAATAGGCAATCCAAGACACTGGTTTCCGTGTTGGCATTGTTGCTTCCTCGTTCGCTCTCTTTTTGGCCCATTTGATTATTTTGGTTCTTGAGGCAGCCGCTCTTGGTTAGGTACTGTTGGTTGATCTTCTGAACCATTTCTGCGCTGTCGTCAACGATCACTGAGCTGCTCATCAACCATGCAGAATGGAAGAGCCCCTGGCTCTGCTTAATACCAAGCAATTCCAACACAGAAGTGCCACCAGAGCTTTGGCCATATATTGTAACTCGACCCTTATCGCCACCAAAGTTATGGATGTTGTTCTGGACCCATTGAAGAGACGAGAGCCAATCGCTGACAGCGTAATTGCCAGACGATTGTGTGCCGCTATAGGAATCAAGCTCTTTGAGTCCCAAAAAGCCAAAGGCGCCTAGCCGAAAGTTTATTGTGACAACAACCAAGCCCTCCACGAATTCGCTTGTGGGAACGCCCCATTCGCCGTTGCCGTCCCCAAAAACAGAGCTTCCGCCATGTATATAAAACGCAACAGGTAAAAGCTTCGTTTTGTTTGTCACAGGCATATTGCGTGTCCAGATGTTCAAATACAAGCAATCCTCATCGGTGGGGTTGCCCTTGACAGGACAGACAGGACGGAATTTCGTGCAGTCAGAAATGCCTTCCCAACATTTTCCACTTTCCTTTAAAGTTTTGGAGAACTTCCATCGTTCGCCAACACCATATTTAATTCCCCGAAAGACACTCAACCCATCCCCTTCAACAAGTCCGCTGACTTTTCCACAATCCGTGTTTGCAATCGTCGTCTTTCCGTTAATTGTTCCAAATAAGATCAGAAAGAGAATTGCCCCAATGAAAAAAAGTTTGTTGATTTGCATCCCCATTTGTGTTTTCGAACAAAAAAATTTGTAGAAAATAAAAGGAAAAAAATGATAACAAAATATTTAAAATCCTTGAGAAAAACCAAGGAAAAACATGCTTAAAATGTTTGTATAATAACTATAAAGAGTGAACCAAACCCTTTGATAAATATTTTTTGATGATTTTTCTTAAATAGAAAGTTATTTTTTGTCTTCAATTTTTTCGATTTTTTTATTTCAATTTCAAACCCTTATTTTAAATTGTTCAAAAATGGAGTTGTTCGAAGGAAAACAAGTTTGAGTAACGCTTTTCAAATGTATTTTTTTACATGAGTGTTATTCGAGCACTTTTCAAAGAGAGTCACAATTTACAGACAGCTTCTTTTCAAATTAGATTTGTAAAAGAAAAATGCAGAAAAAATTTTCGCATTTATTCTTCTGTTAAGGGATTAACCTCACTACAGATTTCTCTATAATTAAAGTCTGTTGTAATTGAGTGTAAGTAATATTAGTGAGATATGTTTTACATTGTCCAAATGACCCCAAAAAATCTTTTAGAAATATTATTGAAAAATAAATTCTTCGTTTTTTATTAATGATCACAATAAAAAATTTTACATTTTGGAAAAATTGTTTTTTTTAATTACTTTTCTAAATCGAAAAATTGAAACCTCAAATAAGTGTATCTGATTATTTAATAGTTCATATTTAGAACTTTCAAAATTATTTATGTTTTACAATTTTTTAATTGCAAAGATTAATTCAATAGTAATCAATATAAATTCCCAAAGACTATTAGTTTAATTTTCCCTTCTTAAAGAAAACCTAGATTTGTAACAATTTTTTTCCAATATTTAGTAAATAATTTTTCAAAATCTTATATTTTTTAATTATTTAATTTTATAAAATAAATGAATTTTTTAGCAACTAAACTACCTTTCGTAACATTTTTAAGAAAGATATTTTGAAACTTTGTAGTCTGAATTTTGATAATTTAAATTTTAAATTTATGGATAAATGCAGATTTTTTTCTGAAATTCTTGTTTTTTTTTACAAATACAAAGATCATTTTTAATTGATAAGATCAATAATTATTACTACTTTAATAATCTTTTTTTTTGGGAGACATTTGAACAATGATGCACTAATTTTGTTTAAATCCAATAACAAGACATTTTAATCTTAGGTTTCTCCTTTGTTGACACAGTGTCTTAAACCATTTGTTTCTGAAAAGAGCTTTTCTAATTGAATTATCCAATTTGAAAAAGTTTTAAAGGCTTATAAAGTTATTTTCATCTCAAAAGTTTCAGTAATAGAAATTGGTGCTTTTTATTTTAAACTAAGTCTGTTTATTCATCGTATTAATCCTTTGATATGTTTACTAAAACAAATATCGAAAATTGATTTCTTAATTTTTTAAGTTTTTTGGATAAAATTTTAAGATTATTTCCTTCTCAGTGATAATTGCCAATAAATACCCGGGGAAAGGAAAAAATCTCAAAATTTTATCAAAAATACTTGAAAAATTAAGAAATTAATTTTTATACTTTGGATTACAAACAAAGTGAATTTCCAAAGAAGTTGATGGTCAATAATGAAATTCATTTAATTTGGTACTTTTTGTACATTTTTTGAGATAAATTTTACAGGTGAAGATTTCTAAATATTTGAAATAATAAAAATTTCAGAAAAGTGAAAATAAAATAGAAATTTTCTTGTATATACCCAATACAAGTATACAAACACCAGGTTTATTATTAATAAATAATAAATCAGATACTCAAAAAATCAATTTATCCATAAATATAATGTATGTTTTTTTATGATCTATTTAGGTTCTAACATTTTTATATGTTGCCAAAATCAATAATTGTTATATATATATATTTGAGCTTGTAATTGAATCGAGACATATTAACCTTATCTAAAAAGTAATTATTAAAAAACTTCCCCATTGGTTTAGCAGATCTATTTGCTTTTTTATGGGGGAATGTAAGTATTTCGGTGTTTTCTTTTCTTTTTTTTTTTTTCAAGTATTTTAAAATTTCTATATTTTATGTTTTATCAAAAAATAATACGAACTTTATTTTGAGAACTCATTTATTGCCGAATTTTATTTTGAAAAAAATATTTTTTTTAAATAATCTCAATAACTTTCAAAGTTGAAATAGTAAAAAAAAAAAAATTTTTTTTTAGAAGAAACATATAAGGTATTTCCTAAAAATTCAGGTATTGTTTTTTACATTTCATATGAAATAATCTTTGTTAGTGAAGTTATTTATTAATTAGGATAACCAAATTAAGTTTAATATTAATAAGGGTTGAATCAATGCCTAATGTATTTATTTCAAAATATGTTTATCAAATATTACGGAAAAATGAAAGAAAAAAAAAATAGAACTTTTTTGAAGAAAACAATGTACAACTAATTTCAAAAAAAAATGGAAAAATGAAAGTCCTACAAATAATTTTTTAAACAATCGAAGGCAATTATATATTCAATTATATGATAAAATTTGTTGAGATTAAATAAGTTTTGAAAACGATTTTTTGATCAAAAAGAAAATAATAAAATCTATTTTTTACAACTACAGTCAGTTTCACTTTTAAGGCACAAACTTTCAACGAAATTTAAGGCACAAAAAATCTCAAATTAAGGCACAAAATTTGGAATTTTTTTTTTACAATTTATTTTTACTAGAATTTGAATTTTGTGCTTTAATTTGAGATTATTTTAGTGCCTTAAATTTGGTTGTAAGTTTGTGCCTTAAAAGTGAAACTGACTGTAAAAAATATCAGATACAATTGAGATCAGAAATTTAATATCTTTTATTGGTGCAATACAACACTAAGAAAGAATTTAATTATTATCAAGAATAAATAAAAAGTGGTAGATGCTTTTGGACATTGAAATACTTTTTTGAAGATTGTGTTTCATAAATGTATTTTAAAATAAAATTGTATCATATTTTTTGAAATTGGTAATTTGTATATGATTTCAAATTTTTCATTTTATTTTGATAAAATTGTTTGAATTTTTCATTAATGACAATCCATTTTTGGTTGGAAACTAAGAGAGAAGAAAATTAACCATATATTTGATGCTTTTTGTAAAATTATATTTAAAAAAAAAAAAAAAGAAGAAGAAGAAGTGATTTGGGGTAGAAAACTCGGGAGAAAATTGGAAATACTGATTTAAGATTCAAAAACCAAAACAAAAACACAAGATAGTTTATTAAATGGAATTTGGTGAAATTGATAACATTAAATACACCAACAAGTTTTCTGAACATCGGTGTTTGTACCAGAAAGTGCATAAATTAATGTAAAAAGCATAATTTCAACGAAAAAAAAAAAACAGAAAAAATTCAGAAATCATTTTTATAAATTCAAATTTCAATTTTTTTTAATCCGATAACTGTTTAGTCTAAAATTCTCCTTTCTATCTGATAAAAGACCAAAGAAAATCTAATTATACAATCGTAGAAATTCCAGCAATGAAAAAATTCCAAACACAAAAAAAAAATAAAAATAAAAAAAGCTTTATTTTATATTCATACAAAAGTAAATCTGAAAAAAAAACCCAATTATTTTAGCAGATTTTTTCCAAATTACATTTAAAGATTTGAAAAAAAAAATAAAATTCTAAAATATGGGTTATTTTTCACACTTTCACACGTATAAGACAACACCAAAATAATTATGATAAAAATGAAAATTGATGTTTCTAAATTCTTTTCCTATTAACATATTTGCCAGTAAAAAGTTTTTCACTCATTAATTTAAATACCGGTCTGCAAAAAAAAAAAAAAAATCAAATTTATTATATGATTTTATTCAGTTAAGAGACCAGTAATCCTTATTTATTTTTTTCTCGGTTAGGACAGTGTAATTATCGAAATAAGGACATAATTAAACTGGATTTAAAAAAAAATGATTTAACTACCATAGAGAATAGATTTATCATTTATAAAAAAGTTCATTTTTTCCAATTAAATACTCAGTAAAAGATCTGATCTTTTTTCTGTTTAACATCAGAAATAGAAAAAACTTCAAAAAACCTTTTTATTTTTTTTAAATCTCAATTTTTTTAATTTTCAAGATTTTTTTTCCAACATATAACGATTGTAACATGACTCATATTTCCAAAAATACAATAAAAATAAATCAAATATTAAATCTTTGAAGATCCGAAAAAAAATATCTATTACTTTTTTCTACTAATATTTATGAAATTTCTTAAAAATTAAAAGTTTAGGTAATATTCTTAACCCATGCCCAGAGTGTTTACAATAAACTGTTATTATTTAAATACGTTAGTTGGTAATATTAATTAATGGCCATTTTTAATAATTATTCATTTGAATTGGGTTTGATGTTTGAAAATATTTTAAAAAAATTGAGAAATAATTGTAAAAGTCTATTGATCGTTTTAATCTTTGGGTTATTAACTAATCTATTGAAATAATCAAGTATGGTTAATAATTATTGATTAAAAATAATCAAATTAAAAGGTATTTCTTGATATTTAAAAGTTGAATATCCCAGATTTTCATAAAAGTATTTTGTGGCTATTTTTTAATTTAAAGTGTTTGGTTGTTTTTGATATATAAATTTTTGTTAAACAAAAAATAAAAAATCGAATTAATTTCTGTTCTTTGAATAATAAATATTTTAATTTTTTCGAAAATAAGTTGATTTTTTAGACAGAATTTATCAAAAAATTTGAGGTTTTATTTTTGAAAGTGGACTTTTGAAGGTTTCTTTCAGAAACATTTGATTTCTTTCTTCTTTCAAAGAAAATAATTTTTTTTAAATAATTCAGAAAATATGTTGGATTTTGAACTATTAAAAACCGAGAAAAATGTTTCAAAACTTTTAAAATTATGAATTCATTTCTGAAAAAAGTCTTAAAACTAAGTTTTGGTATTTGTAGTACTCAGGTTTTTCATCTGATTTTGAAATTTTAAGATGTAGAGTAGAATTGTTTGGTATTTGTTAATAAATTAACTAGAAGATTGTTTTTAGTTTACTAGTCCCTTAAACTGAAATCTAGTAATTATTTTTTGCTCTCATAAAACAAAAAGGGGAACAAAATTCGAGTTCTGCCATTATTGTAAGAAATTCGTGAGTATTTAAAATCACAAAATTCAAAGTTATTATCTTGAATTTTGCTCTAGACTTTTAATTTAGATTAAAATTTGTTAATTAGCCACTTAAAATTATTTTGTTTCGAGAAAAATCATTTTTTTAAATTTATTAAAAAAAAATTTATTTACAATGCCACCAAAAACACAAAAAAGAAAAAAGAAAATTAATAAGAACTTTGTATGTGATTGATCCCTATTACTTTTTTTACTCTGATCCTTTTTTTTTTGTTAAGTTTACTTTTTATTATTTTTTTTTTTTTTTGATTCTGCTTTTTTATTTATAACAAACCAAAAGAGAAAAAGAACAAAAAGAATCTTTGTCAGAAATTTGATCCGTGAAGTCGCAGGATTTTCACCATATGAAAAAAGAGCAATTGAAATGCTCAAGCTTGGTTACGAAAAACGTGCACTCAGATTTTGTAAAAGAAGACTTGGTACACAAAAAAGAGCAAGAAAGAAAAGAGACGAACTTGCCAAAATTGTTCAACAAATGAAAACACAATCCCTCGAAAAATAAACAATAAAGTTATCTATTTCAACTTAGGAAATTTTTTTTTGGATTTGGAGACAAAAAAGAAATTTTTTGTTTTTGTTTCCTTTTCAATTTCAAACAAAAAAAAAACAAATAAATTTTTTAAAAAACAAGAATTCATCAAAAAGTACTCGTGGTATATCACTTGAATTTTTTTCTTAATTTTCTGTTTTTTTATTTATTTTTGTTTTGCTTTTTCTTTTTTTTTTTTTTTTCTTTTGATCTTTTTTGAATTTATTTCTTCACAATTATAAAAACACAAAAACAAAAAACATCTTCAGGGTGTTCAAACTGAGAATTTTACACAAAAAATACGACACATTATGAGATCGTTTAATCAAGATTTTGATGTGATAAAATTCTAGCATGAACGCTAAGCTATCGCACTCCTTATACACGTGATAAAATTCATAACACAGGTCAAAATTAATAAAAAAATGTAATATCCGAATGATATCACACTGTGACAGCTCATTTTTCATCAGATTTAGTACATCTTTGCTGTGTGATAGTGCTGTCACACGTGTCTATTCCAGTTTGATGTAGAATTCTTTTTATTAGGCTTGGTGTTGAATTTCTTTTGAAAAAACTCCAGCACTTAACATCTACTTCTACTCTATTAACAGACAAAATTAAGTTCTAAAAGAATGAAAATAATTACTTTTTTTTCAAAAATTTGTTATTTGGTAAACAACTATTTCAACTCTCCAATTTAAAAATTTACCCGAAAAGGTTTGAAAATCAAAATCCTCTTGGTTAACTTACTTTCGACTTCATTATTTTAAAATATAATGGAGCTTAATGAAAGGGTATAAATATATTTTCAGATAAAGTAGAAAGTCTCTGCAATAAGGGTAAATAAAATCGATTTTAATTTTGACTCGTTTTTTTCAAGAATTTAAGAAAAGTTTATGGGATCAACAAATGATGCTTTTTTAATTTGCCCTTGGGGAAAAAAAAGTAAAAACAGGTAAAAAAAGGGTTAAACACAATTTATTATTGTGAACATTGAAAATTAGAAAAATAAGATCTATTAATAAAAGAAAAAATAAAGGATTAAAAACAAAAAGGAGGACTCAACACAATAAGAGTGTTTTCTCATACTATCTTTTGATCGGGCGTTTTTCTTTGAATAAATCCATTATTATAAATTTGTTGAAAACAGTTTTTCTAATCCTACCTTTTGGTTTCGGTGAATCTTTGACTGATCTTACATTATAAACCATTTTACAGTCAAAGGGGCACAGTTATAAGAGAGTGAATTACATGTGTTTAAAGGGTTTGAATGGATATTAGAAGTAAAAAATTGATTTTGAAAATTTGAATATTGAAATCATTGGACCGATTTCAATTTTTTTGGAAATTCTTTAATAATGAACCAATTTTGATTTTGTTATCCCAAATACTCCTAGAATTATAAGAAAAAAAATGCCAAGATCTATCAGTTCTTCAAAATATTAAATACGGGGGTTTTATTGTAAAAATAATCCCATTCTCCAATCTCAAAAAATATCCAATAATAAGTATTCTTAGATATCTGAAATAATTCGTTTTCATATACAAAGTCAATTTCGTCCCAGTAGAATTCATTTTGAGTATTTTATTGAACTCTATTTTAATTTTTGAATTTAGTTGTCAAATGAAAAACTTTTTACAAATCAAAAGTAATTTTTCACAAATAAAAAAACCCAAAAAAAAACAAATTTTCAAAAAGAGACAATAAAAATAATCTCCAAAACTCACATCCAACAACAACTATAATAACACACCTCTTTAAATATTTCTTTAGTTTTGAAGTATTTTTAAGATAAGATAAAATATTACCTAATGAAGAAACACTAAAAATTGAAAATTGCAGAACAATATTTTGAGGTTCAAAAAAACTTTCCATACTTTAATGATCAAAACTTAAAAGAGAAGAAACTCACCCAACCATTCTTATTTTTATAAAAATAACAAATTAATTCCAAATAGAGTCAAAATAAACCACAAATTTTTAATCCAGGTAGTTTTATTTTTTTACATTTTTACTTTTTTTCAATTTTTTTTTGATACCTAATTTATTTTAAATTTTTTTTTTATTAAAAGCAAGATCTAGAGTTACTTGAAAAAACATGGTCTTTTTCTAATGCCATTGAAAAGGTATTAATGATTGCTGAGAAACCATCTTTAGTTTGTATTGAATTTTATTTGGATCTTGAATTGAATGATCAAAATGAAGATTGTCGTATTTCTCAATGTGGGTAGTTATAAGAATTTGAGTTTTTTCAATTTTGAAGAAAATATATTGATTTATTAGTTTTATTTCAGATAATTATCAAATATTATTTGTTGTGTATTATTCTACTTATTTATTATTTGTTCTTTAAAGGTTAATTATAAAAAATAATTGATATTTGAAAAAAAATGTCATATATCTTTGACTGAAATAAAGTTTAAATTTGTTGGGAAAATTGAATATTTTTTTTTTTTTTTTATTGAGGGTGAAGTATAAATTCCACTCTAAGTGCGATTTTACTTAAATTCCCTTTCAGAAATTTAAGAATAAAAACATATATTTTACGATTATTAATAAATGAAAATAATTTCAAACTCTTTGATTTAAAATTATTTCAATAAAATTAAATTCTTTTAATTTATTCAGAAAAATCAATCTATCTTTTTTCATAGAAAGAACAGACCCATAAAAATTAATCAGTATTTTCTATTATTTCCTTCTATTCATATTTTAAACTTCAAAGACACAATTTGTTTGAATTTTTATTTATTACATAACAATATCTATTTAAGCAGTTAATAAATGTTCTAAATTTTAGAATTGTAGAACTTGATGGATAAATCATATATCTTTGATTAATAAATATTCTTTTTTGTTTAATTATGTGAAATATTTTTCTGCCTTCCAACTTGTAAAATTTAACAATTCATTATAATTATCATTATAAATTTCTTTTTTAAGAAGCCCAAAACTCTCCAACTTCCAATGAATTTTATCGTTTATTATTTGATCGAATTTTATTAATTTTTCCAGATAGGGTAGCGTTAGATTTTTTAATTTAAACTTGAATTTATTATTTGTTTTTATTAATTGATATTACCAAATTTTCAAATTTTAATTATGTTCTATAAATAATAATTGATATATTTCTATTTATTTTGCATATTTCAGTAATACGTGTATTAATCCAAGAGTTTAAATAATTTAGTGTTGTTATTTTATAATTATATATTTCATATTTGTATGTTAATTGACTTAATATAAATGATTTAAATAATCTAATTTTAAATCATTTGTTAAGAGATTTGTTATTGAATAATTTTTGAAGATTTGCTATAAGTTTCTTTTGCCTTTTTCAGATTATAGATTAAATGTGATATTTTTTCCAAATAAATTCCCATATACCTATTCTTTGATAAATCTTGAGTAATTTCTGTTTTGTATTTGTTAGGTTTTATCTCAATTGAATAATTACTTGATATATTAAAATTAAAATTGACTATTTTTGAGGATCTCTAAAATTAATCTTACAAATTTGATATTAAAGCAGATTTAAATTGTTTTTTATTGATTCCATTAAAAATAATACAATGGGTTATTTTTTTAATTTTTAATTCTTTTTCCTTTGATTAATTTTACTTTTTTTTTTAAGTTTGATGAAGGTTACCAATTAAAAATTGTCTTAATATTTTTTCGACTAGTTGAACTTTTTTTCTTTTTTTCACTTTTTTTCTTAATTATTACATTAAAAATCCAAAATATTCAATATTAAAGTTTTCCTTCAATTCATAAACTTTTAATTCATTTTTATTGGCTAATATAATATCAATTCTTTTTCAAATAAAAGGGCACCGAAAATTTCTAGAATTATTGATAATTGAATCAAATTAATTGGAGTATCATTCTAAAATCTATGAAACGCTTTAAAACATAAAAAAAAACACTCAACTGAATATTTAAAACCCAATAAAACAAAACAATATAAATTAAAATTAAATATTTTGTAAATTGATGTGGAATTTTATTTGAAATAAGAAATCTCATTTTGGAAATTGTAAAGAAAAAAAAATTACAATATTAATAAAAACCTTTGAACAAGTTGAATTGAGAAAAAGTTCTAGACCTTTTATTGATAATTTTTTACACGTCAAACTTTTGTTCTTTAAAGTCTCATTTTAAAGATAAAGCCCCAATTTGTCTGGGTATTTTGTTAGAATGTTTTTTTCTTTATTTTTCTTTTCTTTGTTCCATGCATCAATTCAATAATGGTCTTCCTTAATTCCTATATCTAGTTCATTCGAAATCAAACTTAAACTGTTTCCATTTTTATACTGGCAGATTTTTTTCAAATTGGTTTCTTCTTATATTGTTTTTTTTTCATTTTCCAACTGTTCAATATCCATAAATAAAAAAACAAAAAATGAAAAAATAAATAATTAAAATGAAAATCATCAATAAGTAATTATCTTATTAACAATCAAATTCAATCTATTGATTATTTGAGAGGTGTGCTCTATTTTTTGAAAAAGGGTATATCTTAAATCATCATAGAAAATAAAATTAGGATCGTTCTTAAAAAATTGTATTTTAAACTTTGGTTGTTTCTTTGTGTTGCATACTGAAAGGAATTTACCAAAATTCATCCGTTCCAAATTTACTCGCCCCTTAAATAATTTGTTGAAATAGTTAAAACCAAGTCAAGAGTTCAAACTAAAAAAAAAATGTGCTTTAGATCCTATCAAAAGTGTTATTTATATATGGTGTTGTGTTGATTTTTGAGAATTAATGAGTTTTAAAATTTCTTTACTAGGCCGTGTTTTGTTATTTCTTGAAAAATTAAATATTGAGACATAAGAAGACAAAGAATAATGTAAAATGAGAGTTAAAAAAATAGTATTGACACATTGAAGTTGTAAACAGATTATCATGATTTTATTCACCAAAATTGAAATAAAAAATAAAATAATGTGAGATAACAGATTGAAAAAAATTCTAATATTATGTTCCCATAGGAAAAAAGGATATAAAAAGTTTTGAAAAAAAAAACAATTGATCAAAATTAATTGTTTAAGGTGCCAAAAAAACAAAAAGATTCATAAAACACTAAAGTGTATTTTTATACATCACTACTAAAAAATTGTTTGATTTTTATTATTGATTGAACATGTTAAAATACCTTACAACTAATCTGTTTTCCTTTTATAAAAATGGAAAAATTGTGTTTATTTTTAAATGGGGAAAATTTACAACCAAAAATAAATTAAAAAAAAACAAGATAAAGATCTTTTTTGAAAAAAAAAAAACAATCAATACCTTTTTAATACAGCCAGTTTCAAATTTAGGACCCAAACTATCAACGAAATTTAAGGCACAAAAAATCTCAAATTAAGGCACTAAATTTTTGGATTTTATTTGTCACAAATTATTTTACTAGCATTTGAATTTTATGCCTTCGTTTAATATTTTTTTGTGCCTTAATTTTCATTCAAGTTTGTGTCTTCAAAGTGGAACTTACTGTAGTAATTATTACATTAACAAATATTATTTAGTTTATTTGAAATGTTGTAAAAATGTGTCCTTATCTTTCTTGTATTTAAAAAACTATGGCAAAATATAAGAGTTAAAAAATGAAAAAAAAAAAAAAATACTAAACACCAATTCAAAATTTTTAACACACCAAAAATCGATTTGTTAGAAAAAAAAAGTTATTTAATCAATTCTCAAAGAAACACCAAATTAGAACCATTCAATAATTGTAATGTTAACACTTGTTTATAAATTACAAAACTCACGTAACAAAAAAAATAAATAATTATCAATATAAATAAATCAAGGGTAAAAAATTTTGGAGATGATCAAAACAAAAAAATACATTTGTAAAATTTGTTTAAATTCTATTGGGAATATTGATCGATCTAAAGGTTAGATACTACCAACTAATTTTACTTGAGTTCTTCTATTTGGAACAACTTAACTTTAATAAAATATTAATTTTTCAAAAAAATTTTGATCGAACGAAATAAGTTATGTGATTCAAAAAATGAAATTAAAATAAAATAAAAAATGATGAAAATGTGATTTTGATATTTTACAAAAATCAAAAGTATTTCCAATTTGAATGGTATTGTAAAATTGTGACTGTTTAGAAAATTTTAACTATGTTGAAAATTTTGAATTTTAGTTTATATTTAATCGAAGTCGATTATTTAAGTTTGACAACCCTGAAATTTGAAAAAAGATAATCTTATATCAGGTGTAGCAACTGGCTAATTTGGTTCTTATCTGATCGATCTTGTACTTAGTATGGATTTTAAGAGTTGTTCAAAATGGCAATTTTTGACAATTTATTTTTTTTCTTCCAAAATCTAAATTGAAGAGTGTTAGACTAATATATCGGGTGGTAAGTTATAAAAAAATGTGGTTGTTAGGTTGTTGGCTGAAAATTTTAATTAGGTTTGGTGTTATTTGGGAGCTTTCAAAAAATATTTATTTAAATTAGGTTAATGGACAAAAAAGGAAATAACAATTTTCTTCTAAAACCCAATTATTCAATTTTATTCTTAAAAAGTTACCAATCTATTGATCTTACACTCTTCAATTTGGATTTCGGAAAAAAAATAATAAATTGTCAAAAATTGCCATTTTGAACAACTCTTAAAATCTATACTAAGTCTAAGATCGATCAGATAAGAACCAAATTAGCCAGTTGCTACACCCGATACAATAGAAGCTTTTTTCAAATTTCAGGGATTGTTAACTTTACATAAAAATTTACAAAAGAATATGTTTTGAATTATTAATTTGTTTAATGTTGTTTTGGAATTTTTTGATTTACGTTGGTTAGTGATATAAAGAATATTTAATTCTTGAATATGATTATAAAATTTTATTGATGTTATTTGAAAGGATCTTTTTGAACATTGGAAAATAATTTGGTGATAAAATATAAAAAACACAATTAACATATGCTAATAAGTTATTTAACCAATTTTAAAAAGCAATTTTAAAATGTAAAAAACACTGTTGGTTCAATGGCAGAATGGGACGTTGCCATCGTCTTGATCGGGGTTCGATTCCCCGACAGTGTATTTTTTTATCTTGTTCTTTACATTAACAAGGTCTTCAATAATTTTTTTTTCAATCAGGAATCTGAAATTTAGCAAAGGGAAAAAAAATTAAAACATTTGAAAAAAATATTTTTTTTTATTTTGAAAATTTATTAGGCGACAAGTCAAAATCTCATATATTTTTATCAGTAATAATTATTAAATTTAAATCACTTGTTAATACAATAAATTATACTTTTTTTTCTATTCTTAATATAAATCAAGGATATTTTATAAAAATTGGAATTTTTGGAGCTTTTTCTTTTTAAAAAAAAAATTGTAAATTTAGGACAAAAACGCTTTAAATAAAATTAAGTAATAATGTTTGTTAATTCTTTTTTTTTTATTTGAAAAAATATTAATATTTTTGGTCTTTTCCAAATAAACAAAAATATGAAAGGATCTTTTATCAAATAAAAAATGCAAAATTATTTTAAAAATGTTGATAATTATTTTTTAGAATTATTAAATGTAAAAGTAAATATAATATAAAGCAATGGCTCATTCAATAAATTTAAGGTTATGGGGTTTATATACTCATATATCATTCAATTTGGCTTTATCTAAAAAAATAAAACTTTTTGAATACTAAAATTGAATTTTTAGTTTATAATTCTCTACAAATTATTTATTAATTTAAATCATCTAGAAAATAAATAATATTTAAAATAGACTTTTATCAATAAAATAACATCGATATAGAACATATAAATTGGATATCATCTTTAGTAAATATATATATATATATATATATATATATAAACACCATTTCAAAAATGGCTACTCTCATGAAATTATAAATTGAAAAAAAAAAAAATATCGTTTAGTATTCAAGAACAAAAAATAAGAAAATCCGATTTATAATTCACTTTTGATACCATTCTAAATATATAAAAACTTGATATTTTAAAAAATAAAAAAAAAAATAAAACCAAAAAACTCAAAAAAAGTGAGTCACAATTTTCGAAATAAGCATTTAGGATTTTTATTTACTGAACTTTCACTAAAAAAAAGTTTAACAAGAAGATTTTTCGTTGAATAATTAAATCCATCTTAAAAGACATTAAATCATCTCAATTTTCTTAATGATTTATTGTCTTTTCGAAAATCTTTTTTTTTTTTTCACCAGATCATCTTTTACAATCAAAAAAGTATCAAAAAAAGAAAAAAAAAAAAAAAGAAAATCAAAAGAAAAAAAAAATGAAATACAAAAAGAAAAAGAAAAAGAAAAAAAAACAAAAACAAAAATTAGCTAAAACAGAAAAAATAATTCTGATCCCAAAATTTTGAAAATATTTTTTTTAGAAAAGAATACTGGAATAAACTCTCAATACAACTTCCATTAACATTATAAAGTGAGTCAAACTTTTTGGAATATAAACCCCAATTCAAATTTTTTAAAACACCAAAATTCGATTTGTGAAAAAAAAAACTTATTGAATCAATTCTCTAAGAAATACCCAATTAGAACCATTCGATATTTGAAATGTAAACTAATGTTTATAAATTACAATACTCACGTAACAAAATAAATAAATATATATCAATATAAATAAATCAAGGGTGTGTCAAAAATTTTGGAGAAGATCAAAACAAAAAAACAGATTGGTAAAATTGTTTAAATTCTATTATGGATTATTGATCGATCAAATGGTTAGATACTACCAACTAATTTTATTTGAGTTCTTCTATTTGGAACAACTCAACTTTAACCTAAAATCAATCATTCAAAAAAAAAAATTTGATCAAACGAAACAAGTTATGTAATTCAAAAAATGAATCAAAAACAAACTAAAAAAAGATGAAAAAATGATTTTCATATTTTACAAAAATAAAAATTATTTCCAAAAATAAAAATTGTATTATTATGATTCTTTGTAACGTTTTAGCTGTGTGGAAAATTTTGAATTTTAGTTAAGTTTACAACATTCTGTTCCTAACGAAAAAAAAATAAAAAATAAAAAAAGCGATATTATTTGTTTTTTTATTTTTTTTTATATCAATATTGAAAAGATATCATATATAATCCATTTCGGAACCTGATAATGTTAGTAAAAGAATTAGAAAAAAGATTAAGAAAAAGAATAAAAAAGAATATTATATATTAACTCTATTATCAAAAATAATAAGAAATAAATTAATTAAAAAAAAAAAAAAATCAATAAATTTAAAAAAAATATTGAGGATCAATTTCAAAAATAGTGAATCCGTCTATTGGGCATTCGAAAACTGCTCGATCTTAAATTTTTAAATATCCTATAATACTTGTTATAAGTGTTTTAAATTCTTGGAAATTGCCGGTTTGTAATCGGAAAGATACATTTTTATTATTATTTGAAAGTTGAGATATTTTTAATTTGAATTTTAAATTTTGTTTTGATGCAAATATTAAAAAAAAATTTGGAATTCTCCATTTGAATTCTAATAATGTTAAGACATTTTGAATTTGCAATATTATATTACAGATGGGATTTTTTGATTTAAGAATAATTTCTTTACGATTTTCTTTGAATCTAATTTTTTTATTTTTCAATAAAGAATGAAAATTTAATGTTGGTGAACATTTTGTTTGTTGGTTGTCTTGGCCAAGGGTGAAATGTTTTTGTATAATCCCATTTTGAATGTTATTAGATTGTTCAGGAATTAATCTTGAAATATTCTTTTTATTTTGGTTGTTGTAGATGAAATTTTCTTTCCCCTGTGTGGGCATTTTCTTTCTATTATCCTTATTTTGTTTCTTTTTGGCTTTTGATTTAAATCTTTTTTGTCGATTTACAATTGGGCTATGATTAAATTTTGGGAACTTATCAAATAAACCAAATTCTCTAACTAATCCACAGCATTTAGGTTTTTTGGTATTCGTTTTTTTTGAAGTTTCTTTCTTTTTATGATTTGTGATGGTAATCAATATTGGTGAGGGCTTTGTAGACTTGGTTAATTTTTTTTTTGGTATTTGTTGTTTGATATCATCACAAAATAGTGTTGGCACTTCTGTAGTTCTTGTTTCAGTAGATGTAGAATGGTTAATTAACCCAAAGTTAACAATTGGGTTAAATTTATCATTTATTGTTGAGTACCCCTTTATCAGAATATTTTTGTTTGGACTATTATGATTTGATTTTAACGTTGTATTAGAACCCTTAATAGTCTTCGGATTTGATTGTATAATTGGTTGTAAAGGTGATATGGAACGAGAAGATGATGACCATGATGTGGAAGGGTTCAAACTTGAATATGGGGAAAAACTGGAATTTGAAATTTTTGAGGATTTTTTTTGGATATTTTCACAGTGCGATTTGTTGGTATTATATTCTTTGATCAATTGCTTTGAATACAATGGTTGAGGAAGAGATTTTCTTTTTTTAAGTTTTGTTTTGTGATTTTTGCTATTTCGCACATTTTTGTTTAACTTTTTAGAATTATTTGAATTATTCTTATTTTTTTTGTTTATTAATCTATGATCAATTTTGGAAATCTTCTTCCAAAGCTTTGTTCTTTTCCTTTTCCCAATTTTATATAAATAATATATATTTTTTTCAATGCTTTTCTGATCCGTTAAAATTAATTTCTTTAATTCCTCAATTGAATATTGTGATCCTAAAAATTTCATTTTTTTTAAAATGTCCAAATCAACTTGTTTAAATATTTTTTTCATTTTAATCTGAGATAATGGCTTGATATGGGGTAAAATTAAACTTTTTGGGAAATTTGATTTAAACCAATGGTGTTGTTTAATTTCCGGTAAAGTTATTCTTCTTTTTGGGTCAATATTTAGCATTCTCTTCAGTAAATCTTTCTCAGATTTTGTTAATTTTTTTGGTAATTTAAAGCTTCCTTTTTTAATTTTTTCAAATAACTTTTTTGACCTATTTGCATTAAACGGTAATTCTCCACATAATAATAAATATAATATCACCCCACAACTCCATACATCAGCACATTTTCCATTATAACGCTTTCTCTGTTTGTATTTGTATTTTTCGTTTTTTTTTAAAAAAAAAATTGATAAAATTATATTTAAATTATTTTTAATTATTTCAAATTAATTTAGTTTATTTTTTTAAAAAAGAAAAGAATATTTTTAAAAAAATTAAAATTAAATTTTAAAATTGCCGAGAATATCTAATATTGTAAAACTTTGTTGTTATCCCTTCTCAAAAAGTTTAATCAGTATTGTGGTTTATGCTCTTTTTGTACTAAAATTTCAATCTAGGATGAAAAATATGGAAACAATTAAATTTAGATTAATTTGTAACAATTTATTTTAGTTTGATCAAATAATTTTTTTTTTTTTTTGATGAAGAAATAGAATAAAGACCAAAAACGTGTTTTCAGTTTTAACAAAAACATATTTTTGTTAGTTAGAAAAAAAGAAAAGAAAAGAAAAAGATAATATTTCAAATATATTTAAAATCGTCCATTATTTCCAACATTAACTGAATAATTCAAAATAAAAATATTGGCAATTTCTAAACTCGAGTAACAATAAAATCAGTATTCTTAAGAGACTAATCTCTATTTTTTTTTTCTTTTGACCAATTTCTAAATAAGGATTCCTAATAGAGAAATATGTTTAATATCGAAAATAAACATGGATTTTTCAAATTTAAGTAATTGGTGGAAAAAATATCCTTAATCTCAATTAAATTTAGGTAAAAAAATTTAATAGAGATTAGTCCCATAAAGAAAAAATGTATTATTTTTTTAAAAATCTTAAAAATTATATAGGGTTCATCTAGACTATTTTTCATAAAAAAAAAATAATAATAACAAAAAATAACGGACTTTTGAATGCCATTGGGAGTGTTTTTGTTGTGTTTTTTTCCCACATTCGACTCTAATAAATTTTCAATTTTTTGATAAAGTTTTTTTTTTAATTTCATCAAAATTTTTCTCTTATCATTTTAGCAATGATTTTATATAATTAATCACAGTTTGTGGAATCTTATTTATTGCTAATAATCTTTCTATCGGGTTTTTACTCCTCCTGTTTCAGGAGAAGTGTCGTCAAGTGCCGTCAAGTGCCTAAGTTTTCCAGAATTCAAAAGAATAGAGTAAAATCAAAGATTTAACTCAATTCTTTTAAATTATGGAAAACCTAACGGCGGTTTTCTTGGGGGTTTCTATTTTATTTGGAAAATCAATAGATTTTCGTTAGTTTTTTTTGAGTTTTCTATTTATTTGTGAAGTGTTCGAGGTTTTTTTGAGTTCTCTATTTATTTGGAAAATAAAAAGATTTTCGTTAGGTTTTTTTTTACTTTTTGTAATAAACCGAAAATTTATTAAAATTTTCTGTTTATTTCAAAAAGTAAAAAAAACCTAGAACACTTCACAAATAAATAGAAAACTCAAAAAAAACTAACGAAAATCTATTGATTTTCCAAATAAAATAGAAACCCCCAAGAAAACCTAACGAAAACCTATTGATTTTCCAAAAATCATTTAATAGAAAACTCAAAAAAAGCTAACTGTCGTTTTCCAGAATTCAAAAGAATATAGAAAAATCTTAGATTTGTGGCAATTCTTTTAAATTCTGGAAAACCTAACGGCAAAATATCGATTTTCCAAATAAATAGAAAACTCAAGAAAGGCTAACAGTGGTTTTCCAGAATTCAAAATAATTTAGTAAAATCAAGGATTTTACTCAATTCTTTCAAATCCTGGAAAACCTAACAACAGTGGATAATTTTTAATTTGGTCATGTAAATGATATAATTTTTTTTTTTACTTTAATATTTTAATTATTTTTCTTCTTCTCTTTTTTATTTCGTGAAATTTTTTTGATTACTCCTTTCTTGCAATAAATAAATGATTTTATATAATTTATAAACTAAAAAAATTAAATTCTTTAATGAAATATTTTTTGGTTAGTTGTTAAATTTTGATAAAAAAAAAAAGTTAAATTGGGAACATTTATATCTATCTATCTTACAGAAAGAATTTCAGGTGCTACATAGTGTGATGTTCCACAAAAAGAAGTCAAATATTCATCCTTATTTAATAAATGACACATCCCAAAATCTGCAATTTTTAATGTAAAATTTTTATCCAATAATAAATTTTCTGGTTTTAAATCTCTTTATATTATATATTAAAATTTAGGAATTATAAATAATTTAGAAGAAGAAAAAAATATAATAGTTTAGAAAATTATAAATTTGTATTAATACATTTTCCAGAAAATAGTTACTATTTTTTTTTTAGATTGTTCGAATTAAAATATTTTGAAATAATTCTATTTTAATAAAGTGGGTAATAAAATAGAAATTTTTAAAAACTCAGTACTTTTTTTTTACTAGAAAATAAAATTTTCAAACAATTCAAAAAAGAAAGTTTTAAAAAGGTTATGACTGTATAAATTTTAAAGAACATTTATTTTATTTTTTTCCCCTTCCAACATCGAGGTCAAATTTTTAAATTTATTACTTCCGTTTTATTCAAAAAAAAAAAAAAGGTCAGAAAAAACATTTTTTTTCTGGGAAAGTTTTAATTAAAAAAATTTTCTTCACCTTTTAGAAATATAAAATTGGAAAAAATATTGAAAATAGTCCTCACTTTTTTAAAATATATATGCAGATAATTTGATTTGGGACATGTTTTGTAGAAATGTTTTCTTATACCACGTTTAAAACAAATTTCTCTAAAAAAATTGGCACCTAATTAGTATTGGTGATGGTGGTATATTCTTAAAGTATCCATTGCCACAAGAGCAAAAGTTTAAAAAGGGGATTTACTTTGATAAAGTAAAATATTTATTTGCAATTTTTTTCTGATTTTGAAAACTTACAATGTTCTAATAAAAAATTATTTTATAATAATCATCTAACATCCTTATATGAAAAATATTTTTTGTATTATGATTTTTTAATAGAAAAATAATTATAATAATGTTTTTGATCAAATGTTATACTTTTCGTTTTTTTGGAATATTTCAATTTTCGAAATAATTTTTATATTTTTATAAAATCTTTGAAAAAAAAAATATTGAAAATATTTAATTACAATTCATTTAAAAAAATCTTTAGAATAAAAGATTTACAATCGTAGAAAGTTTTTCGATATTTTTTTTAATGGTGGAACAATTTTAACAAGATTCTTTATGTAATTTTTTATTGTATTATGTTTTTTAAAGTAGAGTTATAAGATTACAAAATGGAACTTGAACAATTTTTTTTTTTTTTTTTCTCTCTTTTTTAAATTTATCAGTATTTAAGAGATACCTTTTAAGATGAAAAAAAACATGAATTCTTAAGAGATAGTGTGTTTGGTATTGTTTGAAAATCTCACAAAATTTTCTCCAGCATGATCAATTAAGAAAAAAAAAATCAAAATTTTTTGATTTTCTAAATTCATAATGCTTTTAATGTGATAGTCTAAGGTTAACCAAAATTTGGTAAAAGTTTGAAAAAAATATCTTATGCCAATTTTACGAATCAAAATACTTGTAAAACCTTTCTAGTTGATTTTCATGGTTTTTTGGAGAATGAGAATCTTTTTTTAAATTTAGTTTACTATAATGAAAATTATATTGTTTTTGAAGAAAAAATTGTTTTTTCAAATTAAGTTCCGGTGTAAATATCCACTAAATACAAAGCGGGAATTAAAAGTGATATTGAATTCTGGAGAAATAAAAAAAGTTTACTTGGCTATTAATACAATAGCAAAATATTAATTACTATTTCAAAAATAATCAGTAGCTACTTATTTAACCTGTTTCACTCTAAAAAGGATGTTTCTTTTTTCTCGAAGAACTACAGATTAGTCGATCAAAGAAATCGAAAATAAACACTAAGTAAATATAGTTTTGATTGCTTAAAATTTAATTATTCAAAAAAAAATTCCAAAAATGAAAGATCCAAATCTAAAATTTTAATCTTGAAAATTAGTATTAATTTTTTGTGAAATTTTTGAATATTCAAAATGAAAAAAAGAAACAATTTGTATAAAAATTGAGTTAACTGAGAAAATTACAGAAAATTTGAAAGAAATTCCCTTCCTAATTTTTAATTTTCTAACAACTCAAGATTTCACCTTCAAAATTGCTTTGAACTTGATAATACTTTACAGGAGTGAATTAGTTTCAATTGTTGTAACAATAAGATTAAAAATTTGCATGGATTATATTTTGAAATATTGATTTGATGACATGGAGATGTATTTTTTTTGACTTGAGGACTAAAAATTGAGTTAAGTGGGTAGTCATTTTTAAAAATAAAATGAAATCTTGTAAAGATCTTCAAAATTTTGTTTTTGTAATGTGTGTTTCGGCTTATGAAATGGATTGAGTTAAATCTCATTTAAACAATTTATTGATTTGAGTCTCTTTTTTGAAATCCAAAATTTGCATGTTTCCAATATAAAACAAAAAAAAGTAACCTATTATTTTGTTTAACAATTAAGTTAATTCTTGTGAATAAGACCAAAAAATTTGGTAAAACATATTTTTTGTTTTATGTTTGAAAGTCTTGATTTCTAAAGCAAATTTTTTATTTGGTTTCTTTTTCTTTAATCAATATTTCAATTCAAATCTTAGCCAATAAAACTAATTGTGGTTTAGGTGATTCAATAAATGAATATTCAGTAGAAGCATAACTACAATTTATCAATTAAATCGAGATCTATTTAGAAAAAAAAATTTTTTCTTTAAGGTTTTAAAAAAGTTGTTTTCTGGTTTTCAAAAAATGAAAAAAAATTGAAAATTAATAAATTTTTAATTTTGAAAAAATTTTTTTAACAAATTTTTTGGTCTTATTCACAAGAATTAACTTAATTGTTAAACAAAATAATAGGTTACTTTTTTTTGTTTTATATTGGAAACATGCAAATTTTGGATTTCAAAAAAGAGACTCAAATCAATAAATTGTTTAAATGGATTTAACTCAATCCATTTCATAAGCCGAAACACACATTACAAAAACAAAATTTCTCAGTAAAATTTTAAAATAACTTTTAAAACTTTGATTATTTATAACAACCTATTTAAAAAAAATATAATTATTTTTTAATCACTTGAATAGATAATTTTTTTGGTGAACTAAAAGTTTTATCTCAAAAAAGAAAAAAAATCTTATATTAATATTACTGGTAACAAAGACTTGTTGTTGTCTAATAATGATCAAAATGGTAATAAACGGGGCAAAAACTTGTTATAATGTGAGAAATAAAATGAATTTAAAAGTTTTCTTTTTCAGAAAAAATGGAAAAAAAAAATTGATCTCACTAAACTAATTTTCATTAATAGCTTTCTTTGTCGATCAGAATTTTTTGACACTTGGTCATATACAAAATTTGTAAGTAGAGAATACCACCAATAATATATTTTAAAATTTTGCCTTGTTGTCGTAGATGACTGATCCCTTAAATGAAAAATTAAAAAGTATAAATGTGTTCTTACTACTCTTTTTAAGAACTTTGTAAATGAGACTTTAAAGAAGAACAAAAAATAAAAACGGCAAAAATTTCAAAAAACCCATTTTTTCCAAAAATTTTTTATTTTAATCTTTGGGGATAAAAATCGAAAAACCAGAGCTAAAATTAATACGAAAGGTGGCCATTGTGTTGTAGAATAAGAATTCATTTGGAGCTTCCCTCCTTAAGAATTTTTTGTTATTCCTGTCAACCCTTTGATTGTTGGTTTGTATTTTGAATTTTATAAAATCCAAAGCTTCGATAGTGAAGCCTTAGTATGTATAAAATGCACTCACAAGGGATTAATATCCAATAAGAAGAACAAAATTGAATCAAAGAAGACAAAGAATTTTTTTTTTGAATGATTGTTACCTATGACAGATCCCCATTTGGTGTAAATAGTCCAACCCAAAGATGAGTTGTTGAAAGAATGCAAGGGATTGGTGATGGTCAATGTGCTTCCTCTTTTGGATGAAGCTAAACAAATCCCCATTTTCAAAATATTCTGTGATCAGAAATAAATGTCTGTCTGCAACAAAGGAACGAATTAAACGCAAGACATTGGGATGATCCATCAATTCAAGAGTTGCTATTTCCTTTTCCATCCGTGACCTACCTACACTTTCTCTTTGATCTGTTGAAGTCAATACTCGTTTGTTAACAATTTTGATCGCTACCCTTTCTCCGGTTTCTTTATGGAAGGCAAGTTTCACTTTCCCAGTTGCGCCTGTCCCAATGAGTCTTCCAATCCGAAAGGGACCAATGTTATGAGACATATCCGGTTTTCCAAAAAGTTCTTTGGTGAATTGGGGATTTATCCGAAAGCAGGATGGGCTTTTTTTTTTTTTTTGAAATTATGAAAACACAAAAAAAAGCAGTTAAAAAAATGAAAATTTAAAATAAATAGAAGAGATTCAAATTATTTTCTTAAATTCTCTAAATTGATGATTTCTTGTTCAAAAAAAAGTTCCTTTCTTGAAAAAATAAGAAATTTTAGTTTCTTTGTTTATTGATCTATTTTTCCGCATTCCAAAAAAAAAAACTCAATAATTAATTTCTAAAAGTTTTGTTTGCTTTGAGAGAATTAATTAAACGGTAACAAATTAAAATTTTAATTAACAGACACAAAAGATTTTTAAATTAATTGTATTTTTAAGGTGTAGCTGAAACATTTATCAATTTAGATATTATTTTTTTGTTAGAAAGAAGGGCAGTATTTTTGAAATTGAGAAAGTAAGAAATTCAGTTAAAGATCAAATTAATTTACAATTAAAACGTTTTCAGAGATGAAAATTTCATTGATCATATAAAAAAAGTAGAAAGAAAATAAATTCTTTGAAAAAAGAGATTATTTTTTATTTCATTTTTAGAAATTTAAAAAAATTTTTTTTGAGGTTAGATGATGTTGAAACCGTTTGGGGTGTTATATTTTGAGTATTTTTCACAGAGTTATTTTAGAGAAAAACTTTTCTTGAAAAATATCTTTAAAAAAAAAATAAAAAATAACCGTTATTTGCAAACAAATGGAAAGAAGATTTGGTAATTCAATAAATAATTATTATTTGTGTTTTTTACAATCTCCTTGAAAATATCCTAATAAAAATTAAAATATTTATTCCCTATTGTTATAATTAAAATTAGGATATCATAACTAAAAAATAGTATGTATCATTATTGTTAGCAATTTTACTACAGAAATCATTTTCAAATCTTTAAAAATAGAATTATAATTGTATATTACAATTATAATTTTCCCTAACAAATGACCGGATAAAAACGCTTTCCAGATTAATTAAAAGGGGAGATTGTCTCTAGGATTTGTTGTAATATTCAGAATGGATATTAAAGATAAATTTATTTTTTCTTGATGAACATTAAACTTCTATATCTATATTTTAACAGTTAAAGGATTTTTAATTATTATTGAAAAATCCTTAAAACTACAACCCTTTCAAAAATAGATAGTATGCAAATAAGCTTTGAATTCGGAAACATAAGAAGTTAAAAACTAGATTCATCTTCAAATCCCTTATATTGTTTATATATTTTTTTTATTTTTGTTTTTTTTTCAGTATTTTCAATTTTTTTCAAACTTAAAAAGGATTTTTAATTTATAATAAAATAATAGAATAGTTAAGAAATAAAGTACATTCAATTATTCCAACTTTAGTACTTTTAAAGAAAATTTCATGAATTTTAAAATTTTCCTTCAAAGGAAACTTATTTCCTCAAGGTATTAAATAGTTTATCATTAAATAAATCTTTTTTTCCTTACAATTAATTTTTTATTTTTTTGGATTAATTTTAAATTAAATATATGATGTGTACAAGAGATCCTTTATACCGAATTTTTCTTAAGTAGGAGGCTATACAATTTTTTTCATTCGAATATTTTATAAAAATTAATAATTAGCTTTAATAACTATTTCATTTTATTTTCTGAAGTAAAAATAATTTTTTTTTTCTGAATTCTTATTTAATTTATATATAAACTTGTTACAGATTTATCAAGCTCAGATTTAAGTTTTATGCTAATGGGGATTGGTTTTTCTTATAAAATTGCTTCTTATGGAATATCACGTTCTATTACTATATTCTCCTAAGAGAAAATTTTCAATTCCTATTACATCATAATTGATTATTTTTTTTTATTAAACATGACAAGATTTCAATTTCATAGGAAATGAAATCAGGTAAACTTGAAAGTATTTTTTGATGATAGTTTTTAAATCATTTAAACCTGTTATTTTTTTAAATTTTGGAAATTAAAGATCCACAGTTTTTTTAAATTTTTTTATTCATTTTTTATCGAATCAAAAACCTGCAAATGAAAATATATTTTTTTTCTTCTGATATAAAACTTGTGTTTTATTTTCTATGGAACTGCCCAGCCTATGAAAATAATCGTAGAATTTCGATATCTGAATTAAAAAAAAATTAATATATCTAATATATTAAATAATAATAATATTTTGAATATTATTATTAAAAAAGATTCAATATATTTATTATCACTTGTGGGTAATAGACTAATTTTCGAGTCTTTATTAAAATTTCTAAATAAAAATTTAGGAATTCGGGCCAACAAGAGGGATTAACAACTCATCCGTTAAAAAAAAAAAATAAAAAATAAACTTGTGTTTTAATACACATATTAACATTTATTAATTATAATCCAATTATTATCTCTGAAAATTTTTCAAATTTTAGGTTGGAATCGAGTTATTATTATCATTTTCAATAAAAATTGATTATTTGGAAATATTAAAATAATTAACTTTCTTTTTTTATATTTTTATTAATGATATCGGTAAAAAAATAAGCATGTATTCAGATAAAATAACTACTTCCACTTTGACTTTTAAGACCCAAACTTTTAACAAAATTGAAGGCACAAAAAAATCTCAAATTATATCACAATTTTTTGGAATTTTTTTTTCACAAATTATTTTACTAGAATTTGAATTTTGTACTTTAATTTGAGATTTTTATGTACCTTAAATTTCGATCTAAATCTGCGCGTTAAAAGTGGAATGGCTGTATTGAAAATAAATGAAAATCATTTTTATTTTTATTTTAATACAAATTTGAATTAATATCCAAGAGTATAACTTTATCCAAATCAATATTAATGGTAAGATAAGGATCTTTTTAAACAAAATTTAAATTATGAATTATATTTTTTTAATAATTATTCCTATTTTTTAATTTCTATAAAATTTTCAGTTCTTTTATTTTTGTAAAAGTTTTCTTTCAAAATTTTGTGATCAAAAAATGCTTAGTTTCGGGGTATATAACCTATGTTTCAAAAAATATTCAGTGTTTTTTTTTCTTGTTCCAATTTAACTTCTAATTCACTTTTTAATAATTTTTCTAGCCGAAATTTATTTTATAAGTCAATTCACAGATTATTTAAGAAAATTTTAAATTAAATATTGTTTGTGTTTTAATCTTATTCAATTTTTCGTAATTTTTTTGATTAATTTTTTACGTTTTATTAAATCCAGTCTATGGTGTAGAAATTTGTTTATAGGAACACTTGAAATAAATCAAACCAAAGAAAAAATCAAAAAATAGACCTAAAAGGTGTACATTTGTAATAAAACTTATATTTTTGAAGAAAAAACAAGAAATATCATTTTCCAGATAGATTTGTTAAAATCAAGACTAAAAAAAAAAAAAAATCGACTCAAGTATATTTATAAAGATATTTTTTCTTCTTAATCTTCTTAATTTCGATTAATCCACACAATAATTTACCTTAAATGTTGTATATCATTGTTTTTTAATCTTATTTAATTAAAAACCCTTTTTCCGGATTGGTTTCCAAAATAATCCAAAGCCAATAGAATACCTTTTCCAAGATTAAATTCAAGGGGTTGAAATATTGAAATAAATTATAAAAAAAAACTAAATACGTTTCAGTTTATGGGGGGGGGGGGGTAGAAAAATGATAAAAAAAAATCAAATCATGAACCAAAATTATTTTGAGTTTTCTATTTAATGGAAAATACAAAATTATCAAATTAATACATCAAATAAATCTTTATTTCTCAAGAATTTTCAAAAAATGTCCTCTATTATTAAATGAATACTAGAATTAGATTCATTAAATGAAAAGACGAAATTAAAATTCATTTTGGAAATTCTTTAGAATAAAAAGTAAAATGTTTATCAAATATTTTCCAAACAAAATTATTTTCATGAAAAAATTAAAAAAAAAACCAAATTAAGAAGAAGTAATTATATCAAATGTTACAGATAAGATCAAGAAAATAATGATTTGTATTTATTTTTTCTTGATCAACTTTATCATTTTTTTTGATTTCCATTTTTTAATTGATATGTAAATATATTATTGTATGGATAAATTCGACTCTCATATATATTTAAATATTAATGTATTTGATTAAAACAATGATTTGAATTATTTATTTTCAAAGTAAATGAGGTACCCAAAATTGATAAAATATTCATACTCCCTTGAAGAAAAAAATTTATAAGAAATTTAATTGATTTTTTAGAATAATATTTGAAACATGTGTATTTTGGATTTTAAAAATTGATTCAAATCAATAAATTGTTTAAATGAGGTTAAAGTATCCATCTCATCAGATGAAAATACAAATTACACTCAAATAATTTTTTTTCAATCTTTTCAAGATTACATGTTATTTTTAAAAAACACTCTCAACTTAAAGAGATTTACAAGTTACTGTTCCAATTTAAAAAAAATTCAAACTTTTAAAAATAACTCTTAAGGGGGTATCTACACCATAAGACATGATAAAAATTTGAGAGAGAAAAGATAAGAACATTTTATTTTAGTAACGTGTGATTGTAGATTCTCTAAAAATTTTTTTAAAAAAATTATTTGATATTTTTTTTTTATTAATGTTGAACAAAAAAAAAATTGAGATTATATTGATAAAATAGTTTTTTTTTTTTTATTATTTTTTTATTAAAATAAACTTAATTCCATTAATTTGGACACAGTTTAAACAGTTGGGAAATAAACAATAACATGATTTATATCCAATTGGAAATTAATTTTAATTCAACAAACTATTTCATTTTTTGTCTTTTTTGTTTTTGTTTTCATTTTCTTTTTTTCAGTTACTTAATCTGTTTCGTAGGATCTGAAAATTTTTTATAGATGGTTGATCGATGGTTACAGTTGAGTTTCTTAAATTGAAAAATTCACATACAACCGGTGCATGGTATCTTATCATTTGATCGATCAACCATTGTTGGTGTATTTTTAACAAATCTACCAATATATTTTTTGTTCAAACTCTTTCATTTCAGCTCGTTTCCTTATTTTGGACACACTTGTTTTGATTTTTTATTTAATATTGTTTTTTTATATTGGGTGAAAACGATTACTTAAAAAACCATTAATACTATGTTACTTAAATATGGTTTTATATTACGTTTGGAAAAATATAATAAATTGAGTTTTTGTTTTCCTATTTTTGATTTTAGATGAGTCCAACTTTTTGGAATGGGGTTAGTTTTTTTTTCTGGGAGAAGATAATTTCAGATTCTTTGAATAAAACTTGTATCTATTTTATGGTTTAAACTTTGATAGACATATAATCATATTCACTTCTCATATTCCACTAAATCCAACTATTTAAAATCCTAACAAGTAATAATTTGACT
Source organism: Anaeramoeba flamelloides (assembly GCA_027625915.1). Lineage (NCBI taxonomy): Eukaryota > Anaeramoebidae > Anaeramoeba > Anaeramoeba flamelloides. The sequence goes on along the minus strand of JANTQA010000060.1, from coordinate 2,942,252 downwards.
TAATTATTCTTTTTTTGGAATCTTCTAGCTATTTAAGTCCCATTTATGTTTCCTTCTATGATTCTCTCAATTGTAATGTTGTTGTTCTTTTTAAACAAAATCCATTAATCCCTAATGCCACTAATAAAAAAATCTTTCTAATTGCTTTATGTTGCCAGGATTAAAAAAATCTCAAAAATGATGAAAAAATAAAAAAATGAAAAAAATGATAAAATTAAATGCCACAATAGAATGTTGAGAGAAGGATAAAAGATAAGTCATTCGACATTCAAAACACTATTTTAAGCAATTCAACTCAACATTCTATTGTGGCAATTTCTTTGAGACTTTAAAAAAAAAATTTGAAAATCTGATGAATGAAGTACTTTAAATAATAAAAATCAATGAGATACAACCAGAGTAAAAAATGTTATTTTCTGATCCTCTTCAGAATTGCAAAAAAATGAAAAATTTTTCTTTACCGTGGCTACTCCCTTAAATAATATTGAGAACAGCTTGGAAATTCTTTTATTTTTATAGACTTTGAAATGAAATTATGAAATTGTAAAAACAAATTTTGGCAGGATCTAGGAAAAATTGTGTAAATTTTCTTTCAAATGTGAAAATTTCCCCATTTTTTGAGTATCGGAAATTTTTGGTGTCTCAATGTAACTTAGATTATGGAAGTCTTTCAAGACTGTTTTTACAAACAATTTTACTGTTTTTGCCTGAAAAGGTAGTTCTTATCAAATTGTGTAGATTTTTTTATTAGCAATTTATCCAATTAAAGTAAAAGTTTTTTCTACAATGAATAAACACATTCTCTCAGAACTCATTTTTCGTTAACTCCTTATTTTAATTATTTTAGGAGAATTTAGCAATAGTTTGTGAAACTATTTCATCAAATCCTATACTTTCTTCTGTAAAACAAAAACGAATTATATTTAACAAGTTTTTTCAGTCTTTTCTCAAAAAGTAAACTATTAAAAAAATAAAAAAGTTTTGGAAAAAACTCAAAACCATAAATCATACTTTCCAAAACATGAAAAGAATCTACAGACCTTCAATTTTGCTGAAAAAAAAAATTAAAAGTCATTTTTTGTAATTTTTTTACTTCCTCCTAAATTTCTTTTTTCAACAAAAAACTTTTAAATAAAAATGTCTTACGCATCAGATTTATGGGATCAGTACCCACTTGTCAAAAAGAAAGTTGACGAAGACTTTTCCAGGCTTTCGTCTCTTAGTGATTTCCTTCAGAAATGTGCGAAAATCCAAGAGAATTATGGAAAAATGTTATTAAAATATTGCCAGAGTTCGAAATCTGGAAATGGCGAGTACGGAACATTAAACCTTGGTTGGGAATCGATCAGATCTGAAATGGAAAGAATTGGTCAATTAAACATTGATTGCGCAGAAAACACAATCAAGGAATGCGGCCAAAAACTGCTTGATTTCAGAAAGGAAACAAAACAAAAAAGAAAAGAAATTGTTTCGAATTGTTCAAAAAAAACTAAAGTCCTCGATAAACTTCGTTCAAAACTCAAGTCTTCCCAAAACAAATCAGAAAAATGCAAACAGGCTCTTCAGGTGGCACAATCCTTAGAAGGAGATAAAAAAGTAATTTTTTTGAATTTTTTTTTTTTTTTTTTTTGTATTTTTGTGTTAATCTTTTTCATTTATTTTTTTTTTTTTTTTTTTTTTTTTTTTTCTCTTCTTTACTTTTCTTTTAAAAAATTTGAATCTTTTCTTTTGTATTCTTCTTTGTAAAAAAAATTATTTCAAAATTAAAAGAAAGATCAAAAAGTCAATAAGGCACAAAAAAATTCAGATAAAGCTGAAAATGAGTTAGAAACAGCACAATCAAACTTTGATGCTGGCGAAAGGGACTATTACTCGACAACAATTCCAGAAGTTTTGAATGAATTCCAAACATTAGAACTTGATCGTAGTGATGTTGTTCAAACTTCCTATTCCAACCTTGTCACCTTTTATAAAGAGAATTATATCTCAAAATTAACCCAAATCACCTCAAGAATGGAAACAAGTGTACAAGAAATCGACAAACAAAAAGATATTGAAGCCTTTTCTTCAGAACATAAATCAGGTAACCAGCCACCAACAGGCAATAATAAATCATCAACTTCTAGAACAACCACCACATCTAATACTACAACAACTACTTCCATTAGCCAACCTAGTGTAAATTTTCAACATTCCTTATTTTCGTTTTAGTCAAGAGTCTTTATATTCTTTACTCTTTCTTATTTCTTTTTTCTTTTTTATTTAATTTTTTTTTTGATTGTTTATTTTTTTTTGAATTAATAAATTTTTTTTTTTTTCATTTTTTTTTTTTTTCGTTTTTTTTCCTTATTTTTTTTCCCCTTAATTTTTCATTGTAGTTTACAACAAAGACTACAACAACAAACACAAATACGATTAATAAAGAAGAAGAAAATACTCAAGAAAATAACGATGATGATGAAGCAGAAATTTGTGATATTCAAGTTGTTGCAATTTATGACTACGAAGCTAAGGATGAGACTGATCTCGGTTTTTCACAAGGTGACTCGATTCGTGTTGTTGTAAGTTTTGTCTTTTTCTTTTTTGTTTTTTTTTTTTTTTTTTTTTTTTACACAAAAAAAAGTTTTTCTTGTGATTAAGTTATCCAATTAAAATTTAAGGACTGATCCAAAATTAAGCAAAGTTACAAGAATTAATTTTCTATTAAAACAATAAAAAAAAAGATTTAGTCTGCTTTTGGAGAGCTAATTATCACATAAAAATAATTGAAACAAAATTTTTAAAAAAAAATATAGTAAAGGAATTTCCGAATTTCTTGTATGAAAAATTAAAATTGAAACAAATCAATTTTAAGTAAGCAAAAAGCTTCCTATTTTGAGAGAAAAAAAATTCTAGTAAAATCAAATTGAAAACTTGAAATAATTATTAAAAGATAATAAAAAGAAAAGAAAATTATCATTTCACAAAATTGATATTGAAAGAAAAGGAATAATTGAAGAAATAATCATTGAATAAAAATATTCACAGTTTACTGTTGATATTATGATCCAACTTATTATGTTGTACAATTTGCTGAACATCCAGCAAAACATTTCCTTGAGGCGCTCATCGAAAAATGAGCAAAATCAAGGTATTTTTAACTAAAATTAATTTTTAAGAATCATTGAAATGTGGTCAAAAAAAAACATCTAAATTATGGAAAAAAATGTTGAAACAGAACAAAATACGAGTTAGTACATAAAAACTCACCTAATATAATTATGATATATATATATATTGACAAGATAAAACCACAAATTGAAAATAGTTAATTTTTTAATATCATTTTTTAACAAGATTTTTTTACGAAAAGTGGCTATTAGTGTTGAATTGTGGAAATAAAAACAACCAAAATTTCAAAAAAAGTAAATGAAAAAACTCTACAACTACTTTTTTTATAAATGGAAACTTCTTACCTAAAGAAAAATTGATCCAATAAATTTTTATTAAAACCCATTTCAATACAAGTGAGTACCAATATTTGTAAATAGTTATAATCAAGCTGTTTGGTTAACTCTTTTCAACAGTTTTAGTTGCATTTTTAGATAATTATTTTCCTCAATTTTTTAAAATGAATTTACAATGAAAAATAAAAATATTAATTTTTTTTTTATTATTATTATTGAAAAAGTGTAAATTACACTCTAGATGCCCTTTTGACTTAAATTTCTACAAGGTAATTTAAGCGTAATATCATAAACTCTGTTTCAGTCAAAGGGAATCCAAAAAAACGTTTTTTTCAAATATCAATTATTTTATATAATTGGACTTTGAAGAACAAATAAGAAATAAACAGAATAATACACACCAAAGAATTGTTGATATATGTCTGAAAGAAAACCAATTAATCAATAAATTTTCTTAAAAAATGAAAAACTCAAATTCTTAGTTCCCGAGAGAAAAACAACAATGTTCGTTTTGAACTTCTACTGGTATTTGAATAATAAATAGGAAACATTTTTCATTTCATTTTTCATACTTTTCTTTTAGAAATCAAGTCCCCAAACGAAGTGTGTTGGTATTTGTGTTCTCTATTTGAAAAAGGAAATAAAAATGAAGTGAAAAATTTTCACATTTATTAAACAAATATAAAGATCAAAGATCGAATAGAATTGCAATAGAAATCAATATGATTACTCAACAATCATTTCCATGGTTTCAATAACCTTAGAATAACACATTTTTACCAAGTGACTATTGATCTTGCAATAAAAAAATATTTTGCAACTGAATGACGTTTTAAAAAAAAAAATGGAAAAAAAAAAACAATTATGTGTAAAAATGTTTTGAGTTTTGAAAAGTTTCAAAATGAAAATTTTTTCTTCTAATATCTATGCAAACCCTTTAAATACATGCATTTCACCCATTACAACTGGGCCCCTTTGACTGAAAAATAGTATAGATTTTCCGATTATTCAAGGAAAAGACATACCCAAATTTTCTTGATGGTTAAAAAGCAAAAACAAAAAATTGAAAAACAAAAAGGAAAAAAGAAAAAGAAAAAAAAATTGAAATTTAAAAAGGGTTTATAGAAAGAAATAGGTAAAAAACCAAAAAAAAAAAACACAATGCTATCTTTGATTAAGAACTCCCAAAATCACATCCACGATATTTTTGGTTAATTTAATTTAATTTGATAATTGATGGTGAATGTTCATTTGGGAGGTCGTTGTTTAATTGTTGTAATTTCTTTTTTTCTTTTTGATCTGAATTTACATTCACCCTTTGGTATTTTTAGCCTTTACTTTTTCGTTTTTATTTTCAACTTACCCATACTTTCAGTGTCTCAGTAACAGCAAGCAATTCACTTGATCTTTTTCCTTTGTAACTCTTCTTCCTAAATAAAGGAAATTCAGACATTAAAAAAAATGAAACACCAAATTTTTTATTCTCTGTTTTTTTTTTTTCATTTATTTTTATTCTTCTCTGTTTTTATTAAAAAATTAAATTTGAAAAAAAAAAATGTTTCAAACACCATAACAAAAATTAAGAAATTGACACTATATCATTCACTTTTAAAATGAAAACATTTACAATTAAAAAAATCTTATTATCAACTATTTTAATTTTCGAAAGAAATCCAGAAATTTTACACGAGACATTCCAATGAAAGGGGAACCAAAATTTTTTTTTAATAGATTGTATTTTTCGAAATTTTTTATTAAAAGGAAATATTATTTTTTGAATTATTTAATAATGAGAAAAATAAATTTTTTAATTTTTGATCTTCTTGTAATCTCATCATATCATTATATTATTATTTTAAAATATATCTAATTAGAAAAAACATTCAAGTGGATGGTGGGAAGGTGAATGTAATGGTCAAAAAGGCTTGTTTCCAATGAATTTCGTTTCTGAAAATGCTGAAGATGTTGAATCTGGTGAATCTGGTGACATTGGTATTGGTGACAAAGTTCAGGCTCTTTATGATTACCAAGCAGAAGGAAGTGGCGAACTGTCTCTTGCAGAGGGAGATGTTCTTGTTATTACAGGGCTAGATGATGGTATTTTCAATTTTTAATTTTTTTTTTTTTTTCAATCTCCTTTATTTTGGTTCTTTACTTTTTTATTTTTCTTTTTTTGTTTTGAATTTTTTATTTTTAACAAGTTTCATTTTAACAATTTTTTTTATTTTTAATATTTACATTATGACATAATTTTATTATTATTATTTTAGGCTGGTATGTTGGATATATCGAAAACGGAGATGGTACAGAAGGTAGCTTCCCTGGAAATTATATTGAAAAAATATAATTATTTCATTTCTAAATTTAGAGAAAACAAAATTAGCAGATTTATTAATTTTATTTTTTTCTTTAACACGGTTTAACATTTAATTCTATATTAAATTTAAAAATTCCTGTTCATTATTAAATTTAATGAAAAATATTACTCTTGTTCTTATATTCTCTTCTTTCTCTTCTTTCTCTCTTTCTTTATTTCTGATTTTTTTTTTTTTTATTTCCCCAATCACTATTTTTTTTTTTTCATTTTCACTTTTTTTTAATCTTTTTTCTTCACAGTAATTGAAATTCTTTTTTTTTTTTTTTTGATTTAATTTTCCCCAATAACAATTTATTTTTTAATGAAGAATCATCATAAAATAATTTTTTTAGTACAATTATATTTTTTTTTTTATTTTTTTTAATTTTGTTTTGTGAGAAATTGGAAATCTTTCTTATCTCTTTGGGAAAAAAAAAATGAATAAAAAAAGAATTTTTTAAAACCAATCCATTATAAAATTACAAAAGTCATTTGATTGTTTCTGATAAAAATGTGAATATTAAAATTGAATAATTGATCAATAAGAAACTTTTTTGCAATCAAAATTTTTTATATTTTTAATGAATTAATTTTACCAAAAAAAAAAATTTTTTTCTTTTTATCTTGTTTTTAAAATTTGATTTTTTTTTTTCATATTAAGTTGATAAGGCTATGATTTGTTATTGAAATTAAATAGTGGATTTTTATGTTCCTCTTGTTTAGCATGTTTTTTTTTTTAATTTTACTTGTGAGAAGAAAATTTTTTAAATTTTGTTTATATTTATGAATTAAATAAAAAAAATGCCTTTAGCTTTTCCAAAATTCAAAAGAATTGAGTAAAAATTAAAGATTTTTCTTGATTCTATTGATTTCTGGATAGGAACAGTTAGGTTTTCTTGATTTTTCTGTTTATTAGGAAAATTAATAGATTTTCGTTAGGTTTTTTTGAGGTTTCTATTTATTTGGAAAATCAATAGATTTTCGTTAGGTTTTTTTTAATTTTTATTTTATTTGTGAAGTGTCCTAGGTTTTTTGAGGTTTTTTATTTATTTTTGAAGTGTTGTAAGTTTTTTTTACTTTAGAAATAAATAGAAAATTTATTAAAATTTTGTGTTTATTTCTAAAGTAAAAAAAAAACCTAACTAAAATCTATTGATTTTCCAAATAAATAGAAACCTCAAAAAAACCTAACGAAAATCTATTAATTTTCCTAATAAACAGAAAAATCAAGAAAACCTAACTGTTCCTATCCAGAAATCAATAGAATCAAGAAAAATCTTTAATTTTTACTCAATTCTTTTGAATTTTGGAAAAGCTAAAGGCATTTTTTTTATTTAATTCATAAATATAAACAAAATTTTTGAAATTTTCTTCACATTTTTTATAATAAAAAACCTAACAGCCAACATGTGGTAATTTTGTTAACTCATCTCTCTCCTCAATAATAAAAGAAAAAAAAAAAGAATTTTTTTGATTAAAAAATAAAATTGAAAAAAAAAATTAATTGATTAATTTGATTATTTTTAAGTTATTCCATGACTAGGTTGATAAAAAGACAGGGTGTATTGTGAAAGATTAGATATCACGATCAAATTTGAAAATTCAAATACAAGAAAAATATATTGATACGGAAAAAAATAATTTATATTTCAAATGCGAAAAAACAATCTTGACTTTTATTTTAATTTTTTTTAGTTATTGGTACTAATATTAAATTAGTACTTTTTTTTTTTTTTTAATTCCATTTGATTTAATAAGGTTTTAATAGATTAAAAAGGAGAAATTTGATATTTATCAAAACAAAATGAAATAAAAAAAAAAACCAGATTTTCTTAATGCAAAAGAAATTAAATTAATTATCAAAATTAATTTAGTTTGATTTTATATTCTTTTAAATCACAAAGATCGAAGGAACTAATAGAATCCAAAATCCATTTTGCGGATAATGACAAAATCTTGTTACAATTTTTTTTTTTAGCTTCCTCAATAATATTTTTTAACGATTTTTTGGATGGTAATCTATTTTTAGATCCAAGTATTATTATTGTTTTTTGGATTTGTTTACGTAATTGGGGTTTAGAATCATACTGAAAAGTGGCTGATGATCGAGGAACGCCAATTTCGAATCGAATATTCTCCTTCTCGACTTCTTCTTCTTCTTCTTCTTCTTGTCCTTTTTCCTTTTTCGATTGTAGATTGCGTTTGGGTTTTTTCTTCGTTCTCTTCTTGGTTTTCGTTTTTTGGTTAATCTTAGGCTTCGACTTTGTTATAATTTGAAATAGATTCCCACCACCAACTTTAATTAACATTTCAAGTGTGCTTACAGGAGGTATGCTCTTGTCCTTGTCGACCTGTGGATCAACGACAAAATAGATATCGCGAAAGAGAGAATAATCACAATTCCTCCCTTTTGTCGGTGACCCTAATTGAAAGGTGTCGCCTTTGATTTCAAAGGGCTCTTCGTCGATTACTTCGTTTATTAAAAAGCAGCTTTTGACCCAATCAAAATCTAAAACCCACACACCATTCAAAATGCCATAAAAATATTTGACCGTTCGCTCAACTAAAAGCGATTTGTTGGGTGACATAAGCACGTGTGTGACATTTGGTTCGTATTGATCATGTAAAACCCATTTAAATCGTTGGCACATCCGAACAAGAAACTTTTTTTCCGTCGGCGATAATAAGCTTCCAACAATTACAATCCTTTTTCTTCTCCTTCTTTTTTTCTTTTTTGATTTTGTTAAACTTGTTTTGGTTTCTTTTTGACGAATTTCTTTGCTTGGTGTCTTGGTACCGTCGTTACCTTTTCGGTTTTTTTGAATTTGTTTTATTGCCTCAGTGTCATCCTTTCTCTTGGTGTTACTCTTCTTTGTTTCTCTTGGTAGTTTTTTTATTTTTTCAGGTGTTTTTCTTTTTCTTCCCTTTCCCTTTCCTTCATCTTCGTTTAGTTCCTTTTCTTTATCTTTCACTTTTCTTGAGGGTTTGGTTTGCTCTTCGCTGGTTTGAACTAACTCAATGTCAGAATCTGTTTCATTATTAGAGTTAGAATTGCTACTAGAACTTGTTTCTTCTTGGGACGTTTGATTTGAATTATTTTCATTTCCACTTTCACTTTCACTTTCACTTTCGCTTTCGCTTTCGCTTTCGCTTTTTGAGGTTTCACTTTCACTTTTTGAAGTTTCAGATGACTCACGACTTGAGTCTTCAATTTCACTTTCACTTTCACTTTCACTCTCTATTGATTCTTCTGATGAAGATTTCTTTTTCTTTTTTTTTTTCTTTTTTTTCTTGTGATCCTTCTTTTCCTTTCTAGTTTCTTGTTTTTTTTCTGGAATTTTGAGATCCTGGAAATTGTCTTCAAGAAGGATCGACTTCCAATCGTCTTGTTTTGTTTTTTTCATTTCAATCTTTGGTTTGGAGTTTTTTTGTGTTGTTTCCTTTTTGTTCTTTTTTTTCTTCGGACGTGGGATCGGTGAGTGCTTTGGAGAATATGTTTCTTCTGGATCTTCGTCGTCTTCTAAAAGACCATCAAATTCTTGAATTTTGTCAATAGTTTGACTCATTGTAAAAATTTTAATTAAATCGCGATTGTAAAAGGGTAAACGACAGATAGGGCATAATTGTTCAAATTTGGATTTTTCTGAAATGCTTTTGCGTTCATTAAAAGAAAACCAATAGAAAAGTTTCACGTTAAAGGTTCCTGAGCAATAAAGACAACAAAAAAAAAAAAAAAAAAAGAAAGATAGAAAGAAAGAAACACAATTTACCAATCATAACAAAAAACATGTCCACATGGAAGTGAAAAAGGATCTTTTAAAGTATCAAAACAAATCCTACACAACAAAACTTCTCTTAGTTTTCCCAATTCTTCAAGCAACGAGTTAAGATTAGCGTTTTCCATAAAGCCTACGTTGATAAGTAAAAAGCAAAATTGAAAAAAAATAAATTTATGAATTGACTTTTTCTTTTATAGTGAATAGAAATTTTTGAATTTTTTCCTTTTTGATGAAAACATATTCAACACAAAAAACGGACCATTTAATTGAAACACAATTTAATTTTAGTTTTTTAACGACTTGTACATCTCTTCTAAAATTCACTTTTTTTTTATCCTTAAAAAAAAAATCTTTTGTATCCACAATTGGAGGATAATCAAATTTTTGAAAAAGGCTAAAGGTGCTTATTTTGAAGAAATCTGGGAAATAAAAAAAATAATAATTGGTATTTAGTTCTATTGGTAAAAATGGTTCAGCTCTATGAATTAGAAACGGTACAATAATACAAAAATTTATTTTGGGAAACCAAGAGAAAAAACAAATTAACTTGGGAGAATAATTCATTCTGTTCTTATCAATTGAATCAAACCAAAGACACAATTTGAATTAACTCTTATCTTGAAATATGATGAGTTCTACAGTTGTGTAAATAACCCGTGTTGACAACCTTATTCCCAGTACAAATTTCAAACTTGTTTATTTTTTTATCAGACTTGGGTTTTGAAAACATGAAAACACACAGATATATTCTTGGTTCAGATTTAAATTGAGTTTTGAGGTTTGATCTTTGATTAGTGTAAATGATTCAATAATATTAAATGCTTTTATTTCAAAAATTTTGTTATTATTCAAATTTTGAAGATGAAATGATTTTTTTATAAAAATTCAGAAAATGAAATTTTTCTCATTTTTTTGTCAAAAAAATAACATTTTAATCTTTTAATATCTTCATAATTCTTTTTTAAAATTTATTTAAAGAACCCTGTTTCAAATTTTTATGTTGTTTTCAACCCAGTTATTTGTTTCTTTAATTTCTATAGTCAGTCAATATTTTTTGAATAAGTTAAAATTTTAGTAATGGGATAAAAATAAAAAACAGGGGTTATTTACATTACAGTACTTTGGGATATCTCAACAATCATTAATTTTTTCAACGATTAAATGTTTTATCAAAGAGATCAGTTAAAGAAAAACCCATACAGCAATGTATTATTTGAAAAAGTCATTTTTTTTAATCAGTTACTTTTTGTTTTGAAAATTTATTTTTTCTTTTAGGTTTGTAGTCCCTCAAATAGGAAAAAAGATTATTTTGTTTTTGATGTAATGAAATTTAATTTTGGTTTTTAACTGAAAGATATTTGGCTTACTATTATTTTTAATAGTGTTTATAAAAAGGAAAAATTATTATTTTTGGTTTTTTCAGAAATTTGATTTTAAGGGTCGAAGGGCAATAAATAGGTAGGAATTTATTTCAAAAAATGCAATTTTAGGTTTTTTATTTAGAAAATTTACATCCTAAATTTGTTTTTTTGAAACAAAATAGAAGAAATTATGGCTCTAATTGGAAATAACTACTGTACTCAAAATCTAAAGAAAAAAATAATGAAAAGGTAGATATTGAATAAAAAATGTGATTTTTGTGTCGTTGATTAAAATATTCATTCCCCTTTGACTCAATTAACAAAAAAAAAAAAAATTTTTTTTTAAAAAACTCTCAATAAAATCAAAACCCAAAAATTCAATTAAAACCCCAAAAATCTACTCATTAACCTACCAATCAATAAGTTTTTCAATTAGCAATTTAGATTTCAAAAAAAATAAACAAAAGAAATAACAAATTCTTATTTTAAGAAACTTCAGCATTCATATCAAACATCTTTTCAGTTCAACAAGAAGTTTTATTGAAGAAATAGAACATCTTCTCTGAGTTAAACCCAATATTCTTCTCAAAATAATTTTTCAATTTTTAGATCAAGAACATTTTTTCTCATTTCAACAATTTTTTTTTTTTTTTTTGTTTTTATGGGTTTTTAAAATGATATCTTTTACTTTTTTTTTTCTTTTTCTCTTTTTTTCATTTTCTTTTTTTTAAAAGTCAATTTAAAAAAAAATGTTTGAAACTCCAAATTAATATTAAGAAAAGTGATGTTTTGTGTGTTCTTTTAAAAATCATATATTTACAAGTAAAAGATCTTATTGTCATCAATTTTTAATATTCAAAAGAAATTGAGAATTTTACACTCGACGTTCAAATGAAAGCGCCGAAAAAATTTTTTATCATTTTTTTTTATATTCAAAAATTTTATAGTTTGATCAGACTTTTCTTTTATGATTATCAGCCCGAATACGAAGTTTATTATTTCTCGAGTTTCTAAACAAATCTAAGTTTGGTTTATTCTTAAAAAAAATTGAATTTTTCATTTTTAGTTGCCTACCTTTGAGTGAAATTTAGTTTATTTTTTCAAAGTGGATGTTTAAAAGAAAAGAAAAATTTAAAAATTATTCAGAATATTTATATTATTTTTTAACTTCTCTCATTTTGGGGATTTTTTACTTTTTATAATCCCTTTACCTTGTGTTAAAATAAGAATAAAAAATAAATAAGAAGAGATAAAATTAAAAAGATTTGAATATTTTCAATAATTAATTCTTGGTGTTCAATATTTTCTTCATCAAGAGATTGTTTGTTTTGATATTTGAATTTACTATTTCAGAATTTTCTTCTTGAGAACTAAATTCAACATGAGTCTCATCACTTTCACTGGAAAGTAATTCATCCTCAAAACCACTATCGCTTTCACTCGAGGAAAACCGGTCAATGAAAAGAAGTGTTAAATTAATACTTTTTCGAGATCTTAGTCGATTTTTGCAAATATGCGAATCTTTAACATTATTTAATTCAGATTTTTTTTCAAGTCTTTGAATCACCTTCCTGGCTGAGCTATATGATAGTGCTCTGGGTGAGATCCTTTCGTTCCGTAATATTTTTTTCAGTTTTTCACAGGCACATTCAGGTTGGATTTGTTTTATACCGCGTAACTTGCCGGACCAACCAATCCAACAAAAAAATTTTCGTAATTTTATTAATTCTTGATCATATTGCCTAGGTGTTTTCAGAATTGACTCATAGTTTCTTTTTCTTAAGGAATTCTTCTTTTCCTCTTTAACAGTGTTCCTTTTGATAGGAATATTGAATTGAATTTTTTTCAATTCTGTTTTTGTTTTAATAGTTAGAATTTTCCTTTTCCTTTTCCTTTTCTTTTTTCTTTTATTTTGTTTTTTCATATACAACTTCTTGTTTTTGTCCTTGGTTTCTTGGTCTTTTTGAATCTCGTATTTTATTTTTTTTACTTTTTTTACTTTTATATTACTTTGTTTGGAGTTTTCAAGTTTATTCTCAATGACACTTTTATCTTGTTTTTTTGGTTGGCTTTCTTCAACTTTATCATTTTTAAGTCTCTTTTCAAAATTATTTTCCATTTCCTTTTCCTTTTCTTTTTGATTTCCTTCCTTATTTTTATTTTCATTTAACTTTTCATTTTCTTTTTGATAACTTTCAATATGTTTATTTTCATTTTTATTTTTATATAAAGAAGGATTCTTTCCTTCAACTTTCTGTTTCAATACTGTTTTGTCTTTTTGGATATTCTTCTTTTCCTCTTCCCTTAGATTCACCTTTTTCAAATTTTCTTCTATATTCATTTCTTTTGTATTATTACTTGTAGGTTCATTTTCAACTCGACTTCTCGTTTCATTTTGATTTTTTTGATCTGATTCTTCATTTTCTTTATAAATCTGATCATTTTCATTTGAATTAGTTATTCTATTATTTTTCTCTTCCTTATTTATTTTTGTTGAATTATTATTCTTTTCAAATTTATTTCCAATACCCATTTTATTTTCAGTTTCTTTTGTAATTTTAAGTTCTTTTTCATTCAAAAGTGTAATTTCGAAAATATTTTCTTTTTCTTTTTCATTTATGTTACCTTGTTTATTTTGATTTTTTTGATCTTTTTTGTTATCTTCTGGGTTAATTTTTGTGTTTTCTTTTGAATTCATAATGTTATCATTTTTCTCTTCCTTATTTATTTTTGTTGAATTATTATTCTTCTTTTCAGATATATTTTCAATCTCCATTTTATTTTCAGTTTCTTTTTTACTACTAGATGTATTTTCATTTATTGGTGGATCTTCTAAACTTTTTTCTTTTTTGTTCTCATTTTGATTTTCTTCCTTATTTATTTTTTCAGGTTTTTCTGTTTCCTTTGTTGGTTTCTTCTGGTTTTCTAAACCCTTATTATTTATTGTCTTTGAACAATTTTCAAAGTTATTGCTGTCATTACTCAGATTAAATTTATTGTTCGTTTGACTCTTGTTGTCTTCCTTTTCTTGATCTATTAAGTTATTTTTCTTGAGTTTCAAATTTTTAGATTTTTCCTTGATCGATCTTTTTCCGAGTTCTTCTTCGACTTTAATTTTGTTCTTCATATTTGTTTTTTTGGTAATACCATATGTTTCTCCTCCTTGTTCAGTTAGATTAATTTCTGATAGACTTGTTTCTTCTCCACTCATAATTTGGTCATCATTTGGAATTATAATTATTTCTTGATCTGTTTCGTCAAGATTAATTATTCGTTGTTCGGTCTTTATTCTGTTATTTTTAGTCTTCTTTCTTTCTGTGTTCTTTTGTTGTTGGTTCTTTTTTTCTATTTCGATTTCTTTTTCTTTTTCTTTTTCTTTTTCTTTTTCTTTTTCTTTTTCTTTTTCTTTTTCTTTTTGTATTTCTTTTTGTTTTTCTTTTTGTATTTCTTTTTCTTTTTGTTTCTTTTTCTTTTTCTCTTTTTCATGAGAGGTTTTTTTTTTTTTCTGATTTTGTTGAATTTTTGTTTGTGTTAGTTTGAATTGTTTTTCTTTTTTTAGTGTTGTTGGTATCTGTTTTTGACTTTCCTCATTTTGTAAGCAATTGTAGAATTTACTTATATTTTGTTGAGTAAATTTTGAATTTACAGTGCGCTTTGGGATTCCTCTTTCAAGCATTTTTTTTTTGACAAGATATTTGTTCAGTTTCCTGTCCACCCCCATTTCTTCTAGAATTTCTTTCAAAATTTTTATTGTTTTTGGTTTGTTACTCATTGTTTTTATACTTAAAATAAAAACTTTTTAAAAAAGAAAAACAAAATTGTAAAAAACAAAAGTAAAAAATATGTTGTTATTTTCACAGCTATTTATATATTTTGGAAAATTTTTTTACATTTTAATACTGCTGATCAGTCTTGGTTTGGTTCTGTTGAAATTTGACAAGTAGTATTAAACAAAAAAAATTTTTTTGTTTGAAAATTTGAACAAAAACTGTCAAGTTTAAATAAGGATCGGTCAAATTCAGACTGTTGTAAATATAATTTGTCTGTTTTCATCTAATTTTGGTTGATATTAGAATTCTTTTATAGTGTCTAATTATTTAATCATTTGTGTAAATAATTTTTCGGAAAAAGTTCTTTTATTTAAATCTTACCCAACCTTCGTTGATTCTTTTGTGAAAATGTTGGTTTTTTTTCAAAGATTCTAAAATTTGGGTAAAACCAATTTCTAATATTCAAATTTGTAATTTAATGTAGAAAGGTTTGAAAATCAAAAAAATCTTAATAAACTACCATACCACTTCTTCTCACGGGCTTGGTTCTTCATTTTTTTAAATATATTCTGGGGTTGAGGAAATTCAAGAAAGTGAAATTACTATTGAGAGAAAAATGTTGGACACAGAAAAATGGTTGGAAACCTTTTTTAATTGGGAACATTAGTAAAATTGAAAATCAAATCCTATTGATAACAAGGTGAATTTTATATAAATCCAGGTTTAAAGGTGTTAGAAGTTCATTAATCTGTGGTGTGTGTAGAATATTCATTTGAATGGTTGATAACTAAATTAGATCATGCTCTTTTAACGAAAATCCAAGTTTTAGTAAAGTTTACTATTAATTCTGAAAATGGTAATTTTTTAACTTGCTTTAGATTATAAGAGATAAGGTTTTGAAAAATTAGAATTACATTAGTCTATATTCTAAAAAGTAGATTATTATTATTTTCTTTAGTTATTTCACAAACGATTGAAATTAAAAATCAATTTTCAGTAAGGTTCCAAATTAAAATTGCTTTACAACTATTTTTCTCAGTCCAAGATTTAACTTAATTATGAAAACATTAAAACCTAAAATAGGTCCAAAGATTAAATTTAACCTGGACACATCCTAAATTCAAGTATACTGTTAGAATTAAATTATCATAATTAATTTTTTTTCTCCAAATTTCAATAAGGAAGCTTAATTCAATTTCAAGATAGAACATTTTTTATTGGTTTTGTTTAGATTTTTTGTTTTCTACAACTAACAATTCTGAAAATATTAAGGAACTTGACTTAAAAATTTTCATTTGTTAATTGGAGAATAGCAGTGTTGTTGAATATAAATTATGTTATTTCTCTAAAGTTTATATGATCCAAAAACTTTATTAAAATAGTAATTGTAAAATATATAAAAAGATTATTTACTCGTGATCATGATTGTATAATATCATTTTTTTTTTTTATTACATTCCTTTTTCAAAGAAAAAAAGATAATTTAAGATAATAAAAGATTTTTCAATAATGCTAACTTGTTTGATAATTTTATTGAAAGTGGTTTTATAGGATTTAATCTTAAATTCTTGAGGAAATATTTTTTCAATTTTTTATTTTATTTCATTTTTTGGAATCTTGTAATTTTTTTTTACTTATACAAGTATTTGTTTTTCTTTTTCTTTTCCTTTTAATTTTTCTTTCTTTTTCTATTTCTCTTTTTTTAAAAAATTTTCCTTTAAAAATTTTTAATTATATTTAATACTTTTTTTTTTACAAGTTCATGTGTAAAATAAAAAAGAACTTTAAAACAACAAATAATCACTAATAAATTTAAGATTTTGTAATGTCTCTTAAAATTCAATTTAATTATTAGAAAAAATTTTTCAGCGCCTTTTTTCATTGGAAAAATAAGTCATAAAATAACTCTAAATGCTTATTTCATAAAATTTTGATTCGGTTTTTTTTCCAATTTTCATTTTTTTTTTTTTTATTTTTTAAATATCAGACTTTAATTGTATTTATTCAAATAATTAAAAACTGGGGGGTTAAAAAGAATATAATAATTAAATTTTTTTAAATATCAAAGAAAAAAAAAATATTATTTTTGATAAGTGAGATTTAAAAACAGTACTGAATTATTAAGTGAATTTTATGGACTTTTGGTATATTTGAAATTAATACACACTTTAATTTTTGACTTCTTCTTTTAGAAACCAACCCCTTAACTAAATGAAAATTAATTATAGTAAGGAAAAACATACCGGACATGAAAAAAATACAGGGCAAGATTTTTAATTGTGAGTATTAGTAAAATTTTTTTCGAATTTCAATCAAATCCTTTTTATAAATAACCAATTTTTTTATGAGATTAGTAATAAACCTAACTAAAGTTCATCAAAGTAAGGTGTCTCTAGAATACTCGAGTAATTGTTTGATAGCCTATGTTGATCAACTTTTTTTGAAAAAAAATTGAGTTTTATTAGAGGTTTACTAGAGTTTGGAAAATGATAATTTTTCTTCTTGTTTTTTGATTGATTGAGTGATGTTTTGAACAAGTGTGATTTCATTAATCATCATGCTAATAAGTGGGGGGTTAGAATTGAAAAGGTTCGATTCTTAAAAAAAGAAATTTGATTGTAAATAAATGAAATTACACAATAATTTTACTAATATTCACAATTAAAAATCTTTTCAGTATTTTTTTCACTGCTTTACTCAAAAATAACTTTAATATAAAATTATTTATTAATGGAATTGAAAAATGGTACAATAGACAAAAATACTTTCAATACTCTTTTGAGAAATTTTAGCAGGGCAGTTCTATGAGATTTCAGTTTTCAAAACTCTTTCAATTTTTTTCAAATTTAAAAAAATTGATTGTTTAAAAACCCAAAAAGTGTAAAAAAAAAAAAAAATAAATTATTGTATTGAAAAAATTCATAACCCTTAAAAAACTTGTACTCTGATACTAGTTTCTTGTGTAAAATGGGGATTTTAAATATCTACACTTTACAAGTCAATTAAGATATACCTAATAAGTGAGATTTGAAGATATTAGTACCAGCAGATTATTCTATCCCACCCATGCTACTCATGAAAATTTGCAAATAATTTCAAAAAATCAAAGTGTTTTGAATTAAAAAAAAGGAAAATCAATTTTTTTCTAATCTTCGCTTGTGGAGGAAGGTAATCGTTAATTTTTTTTCTTAGAACTTTTCGAATATAATTTGATTTTTGTGAAACTGGAGCAGAAAAAACAAAAATAGTGTCTTGTCGTTCTCAAAAAGTCGCCAATAAAAAAACTCAAAAGAAAAAAGTAAATCTAAAACCGAAATAAAAAATGTTCTTAAAAAAGAAATACTAATTTAATTACTAAGTAGTTAATTTTCGATCAGAAAAAGAAAAAAAGAATAAAAGAAATAAAAAAACATTAGAGTTAGTTAAGTTTCTTATGGAAATTTAATCTAGTGAGAGTTTTTTGTATCATGGAATAGGTATAGTCTCTACCTAAAGAAGCGTTTATGGTCACTAATTTTCCTTTACTTTTGTAATATTCGAGGATTGGTGTACCGGTTTCCTTGTATTTTTTGAGCCTCTCGTTCAGGGTTTCAATGGTGTCATCCTTTCTTTGAACTAAAGGTTCGCCAGTTATGTCGTCTGTCATTGGCACCTTTGGTGGGTGGAAGGTTTTGTGGTAAACTCTTCCACTTGCACGATGGATGAGTCTTCCTGTTACACGATCGACCAATTCAGCATAGGAAATTGAAAGCTCAAGTGCAATTGTCAATTCCTTGCCACGCTTACCAAGAAGTTCGTCAAGAGTTTTTGCTTGTTCGAGTGTTCGTGGATATCCATCAAAGACTACACCCTGGGCGTTAGCAGGCTGATCAAGGTTTTCATTAATTAAATCACGTACAATTTCGTTACTTACAAATTGTCCTTTTGATATGATGCCATCAACTTTTTTACCGAGTGGTGTTTGTTGTCTAATGGCTTCTCTTAGCATATCTCCAGTCGACTATTAAGAAGAAAAAAAAAAAAAAAAAAAAAGTAAAATAACTCATTAAAAGTTGGTCAAAAAAAAAAAAAAAAAGTTTTTGAATTTTCTTTTATTTATTAAAAGTACTTACAAGATGACCAATTCCATAATGTTTTTGAAGTAATTCGGATTGTGTTCCTTTTCCACATGCTGGTGGTCCGATGAAGGTTAAAAAAAGTGATTCACCCATGATATTAATTTAAATAAAAAAGCAAAATAAAGTAAAAAAAATGAAACTATTTAATTTTTAGGAAAGACAAAGAAGTATTGTGAGCAGTCAGAAAGTAAGTTCTATTTTTTTCTACAGATTTTCTCAATATTTTTTACTTTTAATTAGCGAACAATATTTTCTTACGATTCTAAAAAGTATTGAAGTTCCCTGAAAAAGTAAACTCTTTTTTATCAATTAAATTGGATGAATTCCCCCTTTTCAGCAAATTAATAACAATACAACACAAAAACTCTCAATTTTGTTTTTTAATAATTGGAATAATTTTTCCAATTTATTTTTCAATCAAAAGCAAAAGTAATAAATACTATTTTTAAAAATAGAGACACCAGCTTTTACCTGTTAAATAACAAAAATTAAACCGTTGATTTGTTGAAAGGTCACTGTTTGAATTCAATTTCGTTTAAAATTTGTTTTGTAAAAATTGTAAAATAGTTGATCTTGGCTTTTGGAAAAAGGTTGAGCAATATGCCAAGACAAGATATTCAATTTCCTGTCAATTTAAAGCAAAAAATTAATAAAATTCTTATTTTTATTCTTGGTGTCACACTTGAGATTAATGTTTCAAATTTCATTCTTTCTCTTTTCGGTCTGGAAGGGGTTAATTGATATCAGTTTCAATTTTTTCACCATTTCATAATCATCCATGTTCATTCCCAACCTTTAATTTAGAAGATCTAATCTTTTGACGAAAGCAAATGATACAACCATTGTTTGAATGTCTTTTTATATTTTTCTAAAACTGGAAATGTTTTTTAGACGATTTTAGTAATATTTTTGTTGTTTTAAAATTTGAAAATATAGAAAGATTTGATAAATGTGATTTTGAATTCATCTTTGGTACCAAATCTTTTTGCCTAAAATTTCAGTGGCGTAAAAGCCAAACTATTTAAACTTTTAACGATTAAGGAAATCTCTAACTTTTCTATTTTTTTATATGGCATCTGAAAAATGTTTTTATTTTGTAGATAGCATTTGGATAGGTTCTTGCTTTTATTTTTGTATTTTGTATGGATGATTTTTCAAGTTGTTATTATGCTGGGTTGAGAGTTTGAGGATTCACTTTTGGGGTTCTCTTTTGTGATTATCATTTGGTGTCGTATTATTAACGAAAATTTTGAGGAATTTTAAGGGATGATTGAAACTGCTCTCAATTTTGACTACCTTAGTATATTCAAAATTGTTTAATTAAGGATGGGCGTTCGAAATGAATACTTAATACACCACAACAAATGCTACTACTTTTAATTGGTTAAGACGCTTAAGATTCTTTATCCATAGATAAAAATTTATTGTTTGAATTTTGACAAAATAAGGTGTGTCGAAAATTTTGATCTGTGTTTCTAAATATAAAGTGTGTTTCTTTTTTTTTTTTTTATTATTTAAGGGAGGAGTTATTAAGCCTCTTGGGTGCCTGAATTCCTGAATAAAAATTTAGGAATTTTATTATATACTCAAAAAATAATCAGATTTTTAATATTATTAAAAAAAAAGATTCATAAAGTTTATTAGCATGAGTGGATAATAAACTTATATTTAATATTTACTACAGTTGTGTAAATAACCTATGTTGACAACCTTTAACCCATTACTAAAATTTAACTCATGTTTTTTTTTCAGACTTGGGTATTTGAAGATAGGAAGACACATATATATTCTTGGTTCGGATTTGAATTGGTTTTAGTCGTTGGATCTTTAAAAAAAGTGAGTTTTTCATTTTCAGCTGGATTTTTTGAGTGAAAAGGAGTTTAGATCCGAATTTTATTGAAAAGTTTGAATAAAACTCCAATAACAAATTATAATTATTTTAATAATATATTTTACACTTTTATATTTTTCTAGAATTATCACCCCATGCCCCACCCCAAGGAAAGGACAGAACCGTACATATCCAAGGCAGAATTTAGAGTTATTTATTTAAATTGAAGATTTTTTACTATTAATTTTATATCCATAGAAATGTAAAGTCACCTTTCAACAAGAATTTGATTTATTTTTTTTCAGAAAATCGATCTATTTTGAAAATAAAAAAAAACTAGAGTTATGGTAATTATACTTAACAATTCAATTAAAGAGAATTTACCAAAATATAGAATTGTGTTACCAAAACAAGAATGGAAAAAACCCAATGGTAGCGAAATTGAAAAGAATGTGGTAAAATTTAGAATTTTACTCTAGTCTTTAAAATTTAAAAAAAAACCCAACTGCAACAAATAATCTTTCATTTAACTACCACTTTGGGTTTATTTTTTATTCAATTTAATTTTTTGTCTGGACTTTCTTGTTTCCTTTTTCTAGAATTAAAATATTGTTTTTACTTGATTTTCTAAAAAAAACCTAACGATATTATTGAATTGGATGTTTGAAGAACATTACAAAAAAAAAAAAAAATAAAACGGATAAAAAAATGTGTTATAAAGCTGTTTAATTGCGTTCATTATTATGATTTTACTTTTTGTTTATATTTTTTAATTTTAATGCCATACAGAAGAATGATATATATTAAATTACATACTTATGAACCAATAAATATTTTTCAATTACATTTTTTAATTGATAAAAAACGAAAAAGAAAAAGAAAAATAAAAAATAAAAGAGAAAAAGAAGAAAAAGTAAAATTAAAAGTAAAAGTAAAAGAGTTTGTGAAAAACAAAAAAGAAAAAATATCAAGAGAAAAAAAGAATTTGGAAATTAATAAGATAAGAGTTGCTAACAACATTTTTTTGATGATCGGTTTTGCTTTTCATTTTCAGGATCGATATCATGCTTTTGCACTACGATTGATGTACCCTTTACTCTTTCAGTGTTTTCGTCTTCAATTTTATTTTTTGTATTTATTGGTGTATGATGGTAAATATCATGCAAAAGATCGGCATAAGCCTTTTCTACATTTGTTGAATCCAATGCGGATGTTTCTAAGAAAGAGATTCCATGGTTGTCACTAAAATTGGTTGATTTTTCAAGTGCAACTGCTCTTAAATGCTTTAAATCAACTTTATTGCCAACTAACATGATGTTGATTTCTTCTGAAGAATGTTCTCTTAATTCATTTAGCCATCTTTCACAATTTTCGAATGTTGAATATTTTGTTATATCATAGACAAGAATTGCTCCCACTGCACCTCGATAATAACTATGAAAAAAAAAAGAAAAAAAAAAATATACAAATTGGAACAAATAGAAAAATAATTATTCAATTTTATTAAGAATAAACATTGCGACTTTTTTCAATTTTTTCAGTAATTATTTTAAAATTAATTCTAAAACAAAATTATTTTTAAATTAATTGTAAAAAAAAATTATTTTTTAATTTATAAATTGGTAACTGAATTCGATTTCATGTTTAAATTTGTTACCAAAAATAAGCTTTTAATAAAACAAAAAAGAAAACAATAAAAAATAAATAAAACAAAAAATTGTTTGAAATTATTATTAAAAAATTATTTTATTTTATTTTCATGAAAGAGACTGACACTGTTTTGGTCTTGTTTATCTTAACCACTAACTTTTAAAAAGATATTTCCAAAAAAGCTGGGTGAATATATTTTAAAATATTTTTATTAAACTCAGTCCTAATATTAAAATTTTTATTTAGAATTTAAAGATCCAAAATTGTAATTCATCGTTAAATGATTCCACATAATATTATTTTTGTTTATTTGGATGGCATTACTTTAATCAAAGATTTTAAAGTTTCTGATCTTAATTTTATATGATATTTTTCAAGTGTGTGAAAAATGGTGATTATTGTTTTTTCATTTTGATCATAAAAATTTTTATCTAAAGAGGCTTAATCTCAAAAACTCATAATCAAATGGAAAACGTATAAAGTTATTTTCTCGTTTAAAAAAATCATTTGGGTTCTTACTATATTTTGTATTTTTTATTGAAATTAGTCGTATATTGTTTTTTCCACAAAAAAAGTAGTTTATTTTTATTTTTTCATTTTTTGGAAATATTTCGACGAACATATTTAGAAATACAAACAATATATACCAATTCAATACATATAAATATTCCTCTTAAAAAAAATTTACTAATTAACGAATAGAAATACTGATCAAAAGAGTAAATATTATTTATAAAATGTCAAAAAATAAATACCCCACTTTTTTTGGAAATACCTTAGTGTTTTTTCAAATCTAGTGAGAGATGTTAAATTCTCTCAAGAATCTGATCTTCTCTATAAATCGAGTGGTATTTTGTTCCAATTCTCATTCAATGTTTTATAATAAACCATTTTCCAGTCAAAGGGGACCAGTTGCGGATGGTGAATTACACATGTTTAAAGATTTTGAATGGATATTATAGAAGAAAAAATTTATCTTGGAAATTCTAAAATTGAAATCATTTTTTCTCATTTTTTCCCATTTTACTTTTTTTCTTTGATTTTTGTTTTGATAACCTAATTCATTTGCAATTTTTTTTTTTCATTGCAAGATCGATGGTCATTTGGTAAAAATGTGTTAATCTAATGTTATTGATAAAGTAAAAATGATTGTAGAGAAACCATATTTATTTCTATTGGAATTTTATTTTGATCTTCAATAGGATGATCAAAATGAACATTGCTTTTTTTCTCAATATGGCCACTAAGAATTTTAGTTTTTCAATTTTTAAGAAAATCTATTGATTTATTACTTTTGTTACAGAATGATAGATATCAAATATTCTTTGGTGTTTATTATTATAGTTATTTTTTATTGAATCTTCAAAGGTCAATTATATGAAAAAATAATGGATCTTTGAAAAAAATACTGTTTTTTTTGATACCCTTTGACTGAAACAAAGTTTAGTAACAAAGATTTTAAATCAGCCAAATGTTGTTTTATAAAATTAGCGGTTTTATAAAGCATAATCTCAATTTTTAATTAAAAATTCTTTTGTGGTTTTAGTGATTTTATCACGAAAATGATAAACAATCAGAAAATATATAATTAATGAAGAATCGAAATCCCAACCCTTAGATTGGTAGTTGTGACTTTTACCACTATTCCATGATCACCTCTCTTAAAAATTTATTTTTATTCAACCTTTCATTTTTTCTCTTTTCTTGAAACAATATTAAAATAAAATTAAAAAAAAAGAAAAGCATTTAAAAGAGTTTGAGATCATTTTTTTCTGGAAATATAATTTTTATCGAAATTAGAATTGATAGGAACCAATTCTATATCTTTTCCTTTATTTTCAATAAAAAAAACGTATTACGATTTTTTTTTAAAAATTGAAATTTTTATTACATTATGTACAAAACCTTAATTTATCTCAGATTTGATACGAAAATTTCTTCTTCTTATTCAAAAAAAAAAAATAACAAGTTGTTGTAAAATAATTTTCATTTATTTTATTTAGTATGTTATTTAGACCTTAGAAGATTAAAATAAAAACAAAAAAGAAATAAATAAAAACAAAAAAAAAAAAATCGGAAACATTAAATAAAAAACATTAATTCAAAAATAGTGTCACAAAAAATTTTGTCTTTAATATTAAATACTAATCACTCAAAATTTATTTCTTCGATATCTGGGTAGATTCAGTTTTTTGAATAATCAAAATAAATATCATTACCTCCTTATTTAACACAGATCTAAACTCAAAAAAAAACAAAATCAATAAACTCCTATTTTTGAAACGGTGATTATAAGTTTTGTTATGATAATTTATTGAAAATTACATAGAAAGTTTTTTCAAGGATACCATAGTTTTTTTTTTTTTATCAATCAAGTTTCATATTTTGATTCATTTTTTTAAATCCGAATAAAAAAATCATAATGTTTGAAAATGATATTTTTAAATATTCATACCCTTATTGGTATCAAAGGAAACTTATTGAATTCTGAAATAAATGTTCATTTTAAATTTAAATTTGTTTGTTTTATAAGATTTTTTCGAAAAAAAGTTGAGAATAGTGATCATGTAAAAAATGATTTTAAAACTTTGAAAATTTTCTAATAACATAATCTTGTTCGTTAATTTAAATGTAAATAAGATAAACTGTTTTTTTTCACTGTTAGGTATATCCCCTATTTTCGAATGATAGTTTAATTATTTTAATATGACCATATAGAGATATTTGGTTGTTTGGTTGCAACTTTTTTAACGATCAAAAATTAATCAAACTTTTTGAAATAATTCAATTTTAAAATATTAACCAATTAATTATTTTTTGGAAATATTATATCATGTGGCACTTCGCAAGTAAGAAAAAAAAGTACTTTTTGATTGTTATCTCAGTAATTTTCAAAAATTCTAAATTCATTTTATTTTGAGATTTGATAAAGGATGAAATTTTGTGGAAATTATTTTCTTTTTCATTTTCTTTTTCTTTTTCTTTTTCATTTTCATTTCCATTATTTGAAATTTCTATATTGTGTTGCTTTTAAAAATTATTTTACTATTAAAAGATTTGAAAATACTAGATGATTTTTTTGATTAAAATATTCTTATTTTTCTTTCACTAGCTTGAATATAATTTCATGAGTTTAAAAACAAAAAATTACGAAATTAAATGTTCTTCATTGGTTCAATGTTCTGAATTGGTTGGAATTTTTAAATGAAATGGAAAAGATTACTCAGAAAGAACAAAATATTAAACAAAATGATTAAACATGGATATCTTCATAATCTATTTGGATTTAACTTTAAAGTTTTATGATTTAATTTGTTTTAACATTTTAAGAATGTTAACTTAATTATGGTAAATATTTTATCTTAAGACCTCTAGTCATTTACAGTGGATTTGCTCCATATACAAGGAGTGACTTGAAACCAAAAATGATATTGTGAAAGAGCACTTCTTTTGATTGACAAAATTCAAATAACAAAAAAAAAAATTGAGAGGATCTCATTTGACAAAAAATCCAATCAATAAAAGTTGAAAGTTATTCTCAATTTCTAAAAAGCAAATTATTCAATTCAAAAAAAAGTCCTATTGTTTCTTTTTTTAAATTTACAAAGGGTTAAATTTCTTTGATTTAAAACCAATTGTTTTCTAAAAGTACAAAACCAATTTGATTCAATTTAATTCAATTTAATTTGATTTGTGGTTATTTTGTAACCACTCTATATTTGACAAAGTAAGGAGATTTTGTAACATTCTTGAGATAAAAATAACTCTTTCCGAAAATTATAAAAAATGATAAAAAAAAATCTTCGAGATCTCAAAAAGCGCCAAAGAGAGACGCTTCAAAACTAACCCAGTTGTTTTCAAAATAATAGATTCACAACTATTCAAATTCTGCTTGATCTTTGGAGCTTTTTTCTAAAAATGTACTCATCTTTGATTATTGATTTTTGGAGATCTTTCTTACTTCAAGTTGGATAGTTTTTGATTATTATTAGGTCTTCATAAAAAATTACCAAAATTTTTTTTTCCTTTTCAGAAAATTATTTTTTACCATAATTACTCAATCCTTAAAAACAAATAAAAAATTTATTTTTCATTTTTTTTCTTTTTTTTCCTGTCTGAATTTTTTTTATATTGGAAAGAAGAGTTCCAAAGGAAAAAGATCAAGGGGTTACTTGCCAATACTGAGATACTAAAACACCAAAGTATAAGCAACTTGAAAATAAAAACGAAAAAGCAAAGGGAAAAAATACCAAAGGGTGAAAGTAAATTTAGATCAAAAAGAAAAAAAAGAAATTAAAACAATTAAAAAACGATCCCCAAATGAACATTCATCATCAATTATCAAATTTAATTAAATTAACCAAAAGCATCGTGACTATGATTTTGGGTGTTCTTCATTAAAGGTGGCATTGTTTTTGATAATTTTTTACCAATTACTTCTTAGAAACCCTTTTTAAATTTCTTTTTCTTTTTTTCTTTTTTTTTGCTTTTTTCTTTTTTCCTTTTTTCTTGTCATTTTTTTGCTTTTACTTTTTAAATATATCAAAAATTTGGGAATGTCTTTCCCTTGAATAATAATGAAAACAAGGTTTTTACACCTAAACCCCCTTTCAGGAAAATTAAGTAAAAGGATATTTAGAGTGTAATTTACACTACTTCATTAATAATAAGAAAAAAATTCATTTTTTTTCATTCAAAAATAATAGCCTCAAATAGTAGTGGATTAATTACTAAAATAAAAATATTTATACAGCCATTTTAAAAAAGTGAGTAATTTTTTTTTTTTTTTTAGATTGTCAGAATTAAAACTTTTTTAAAGTTTTCTGTTTAAATAAAGTAAGGACTTTTTTTTAAAAAAGTGTTTTTCAACCCCCTCCCATTTAATGGCTGAGTCCTCACTTTTTTAAAACATTAAATTTTAAAAATTTTTGATTTTGAAAAAGTTTTTACTTTTTTTAAAATAGAAAACTTAAAAAAGTAAGAACTTTTTTAAAACATCTGTAGATCAATATTATATGTATTTTGTAAACTTTTTTTTTAAGAAAAAGTTTGAGCAATATAAGGTTTTAAAAGTACCAATAAAAAGGTTTAAAAAGTGTTATGGATATTGTTCTATTTCTTTTTTTAAAACGCTATGTTTTCACTTCTTTAAGGACTACGTTTCAGATTTATCAATTTGTCTCAACACCTTTTGATCCAATATCATTTAAAATGTGAACTCAGGATCTTCAAAATATTACCCAATTAGGATCAAAATTGCATTTTTTGTACTTTTTTGAATGAAAAATGAACAAAAAATTTTGAGATATCTAAACTCTAACACACTTGTTAAGGAATGTAAAAATGAAAAATAAAAATAACCTAGATTTTCTTAACTTAAAAAATGAACGATCATTTCAAACATTTCCAATAAACAAATATAACTTTAAAAGATCACATTGTCTATGATTTTTGATCATGGAGTTACATATATTGTTCTATTGACTTCAGAAATCAAAACTATTCCGATAAAAGGAGTTGTGGTTTTCTCTTAATTTTTTTGGTTTTGTGGGTTGATTCTTTTTGTTTTTTCAAAAATTGAAGTTCACAACAACGCTTTTGCGAGATAGTATTTTTTACTCGATTTCCTTTTTGAATAGAAGCGAGCCTTCCAAACATACAAAACATTTGGTTTTTATTTTCATGTGATATTTTTTTTTTTGCTTGTCTTGTTTCTCTCAAAACCTATTTGTTAGTATCAAGACAAATTGTTCCGAGGTTGTGTGGGAAAGCTTTTTAGGAATTGTGTATTATAACGATCTAATGGAAATTAAATTTGTAAAAATTAATGAGTTTTTGTAAATTTAAAAAAAAAAACATTGTTTCGGCTGAAAGAAAAATAAAATGATCTTTCATTTTTGGGAAATGGGAATTTTGGTGGATTTAATACAATACCTAACCTAATCCCATGTCTTCCTATCAAAATATATCTTTGTAGGAAATAACAAAGAATTAGTTATCAAAAAATGGAAATTTCCCACGTTTTGACCTTTTCGAGCAAATTTTAAAACCCTCTTAATTTACTTCCTTAGCCTATAAAAAAACAGAGAAAATTCTATAAAGGGTGCCAGGGTTTAAAAATTGTTCTAAAGGGAAATTTTCTCAAAAAGTTGATTTTTTCCGTTCGTATTTTTCATTTTTTGATACGAGAGAAATCACAGAAATCACAGAAATGAGGATCTACAATTTTGTGAAAAATATTTCATTTTTCACTTCTTAGATTTAACTCGACAAAATTTTGTGAGATTTATCAGCCCCTAAATACTGATTAGAGCACACAGAACACCAATTTTAAATTTGAAATGTAGTTCTTAAAATGGAGATTTACACCTTACAAAAAACTTTAGTATATTTTAGTTTCGTTTTTCTGAAATAAATATCAAGCAATTGACAAATAACTTGAGTTTTTACTTTTTAAATAGACTACATGCTCAAGTAAATCCAAATTAGAAAAAACAAAAGTTTTCAAAGGTTTAACAAAACAGAAGGGGATACCACTATAATCTGAACAACCAACTCCTAACAGTGCACAACACAGGAACACAATTTTCGTTTCTGTAGTTCAAAAAAATAGGGGTTATTTTTGGAAAAAATTGAATTTGTTAAAAAAACGAAAAATTTTAAGCAATACGTGGAAAGATTTTCGAATTAAGATAAAGTTTCTTTTTTTTTTTCAATACAAATCATTTCCAATATTTAATCATTTTAAAGGCCTTTTTGTCGATGGAATAGGTTTTTTAGGAGAATCGTTTGAAAAAATAAATAAAAAAAAAAAATAAATTAATAAAAAAAAATGAATATTACTTACGCTGAAGTAATTGCTCTATAACGCTCTTGACCAGCGGTGTCCTTTGGAATAAAAATTAAAAAAAAAAAAAAAAATGAGATCAAAGGTGTTTAAATAATAAAGCAAGGGAAAAGAATAATTTTGTGCAAAGAAGAAATACCCATATTTGTGCCTTAATAATTTTTCCATCAATTTGTAAAGTCTTTGTAGCAAATTCAACACCAATGGTTGTTTTACTTTGTAAGTCGAATTCGTTTCTTTTGAAATAAACAACAACAAAAAAAAAATAACAAGAAAAAGAAAAGAAGAGAAGGTTTTTTTTTTAGTTTGTACGTTTCTAAAGAAAGATGGAATTGAAAAAAAGAGAAAAAAAAATTAACAAAAATATTGTAGTTACCTGCAATATCGAGATAGTAAATTTGTTTTTCCAACACCTGAATCACCAATTAATACAATTTTATAAAGAAAGTCATAGTCTTCGTCTTCACTTGAATCAGAATCGATCATTGTAAAATAAAAATAGGTTGAAAAACAATTTTGAAAAAAATGAAAGAAATTATAAGTTGTAAAAGTCGATTTAATACTTTTTTCACTTGGATAAAGAATGTGTTGAATTTCAGATACTTTACAATTTTTTAGGTGTTCAAAATTGGTATTATTATAAAACCTAAAACATAAGTCATCAGAAAAATTATACCTCTTGTGAAGAATTACTGTGTTTATTAAAATCTGTTAATAATTAATTTTTAGGATTCTTCAAATTTGAATTATTGGTGATTACTACTCATATAAAGGGTAACCTATTTTATTCCTTTTAAAGATTGCACAGTCAAGAGATCTTGTTCAAATATAAAATTTCGATTTTTGTAAAATTTTGTCAGTTTGGGTAAAAACATTTTTCATTACTTACACAATCCTAAATTTAACTGGAAAAGTTTCGAAAATAATAAATTTCCTAATGAAAAGACCACTCAAGTTTCTTTTCAGGTATTTGAGATCTATGTAAATTTGCTATACTAGCCTTTCCTTAAGGTTTACAATACTTGAAATTGTAAAAAAGAAAATATCTTGTGTAGGGTGTAGTAACTTGTTAATTTGGGACTTAGCTGCTCGATTTTAAACAAGGTGTAGGTTTTTGAGAGTGGTTCAAAAAGACATTTGAATAAGAAATTGCAAAAAATTTTCACTTCATTTTTCGAATTTTTTTTCACCAAGAAACTTGCAAAGAAGCTGAAAAAATTTGTGTGTCTACTGTTCATTGTAAAATAAAAAGATCAAACTTTTCATTTGACTCTCCTCAAAAATCTCCTTCAAAAATGAAAACAAATAATCAAAGTTCCCAATTCTCAAAAGGGGTACTAATTTAAGCTTCTTTAAAGATTATCGATATAAAAATTACAGGATTTGTTTTCTCTTTTTTTGGAAAGCTGAATGAAAATTTTGTTCAATTTATATTACAACAAATAGTATTTACTTGTTAATTCCCTTTTTATTTGTTGGTATCTTTTTTCATTCTATTCTTTTGGGTAAACTTTTTAGGAAACTAAGAATCCTAAGAGAAAAGAATTACAGACTCAAAAACATAGATAATGAATTGAAATTTTATCACATTTAAAGATCAAATAGCATTTATCAAGAAAAAGTCTTAGATTATAGAATTTTGTTATTGATATCAATCACATTAGTCGCCATGGTTCAAATTTCTTGAAAAAATTCGATTCGTAAAGTAATAAAATTTTTGATCTATTTTTTTCCAGTAGAGCCCCAAATATCTTAATTGTATCCGAAATAACATTTTTATTTTGAATTTTGATCAAAGGATTCTAAGATCTAAAATTTATAAACAATTATCTTAAAAAGAAAATTATATAATTAAAAATTCCATAAATACTTACAATAAAAAAATAACTTGAAAAAAATTTTTTTAACATTTGTAAAATTTTTCTTTGATTTCTTGTAATTTTATTATTTTTCAAAACTTTTTCAAAATAAATTTTTTTTTGAAAAGTTTGTCGAACTATCAAAAAATTCTTATTTTTAATGACTAAAACACATTACACTTTACTGGATATTTTATTGGGGACTTTTGTACACCAACATTGCCTAAAATACTTGATTAAATATTTTTTTCATTACAAAAGATATTTTGGAGTTACATAGAATATTTGTTTTGTATATTGATTAACAACCAAATGTAATTTATATATATGATAATAAATAATTAAAAAATTAAAAAAAAATAGAAATTAAAGATGAAAAAAAAATAATATACTTTTTCGTCGTGAAATTAGTCATTTTTTTCAACAAGATTTTATTTCAAATTTAAATGATTTGTCCAATAGTTTGAGTTAGATTAATAATTGATTTTTGTTTTTAAACTCAATTCCAAAAATTGGGGCACACCTTCAAAATCAATTTAATTCCAAGAAAAGTGATATTTGACTCTTAAATAGAAACATTAGATATTAACTATCAATGTAAATAATTTTAAAGTTAATTATTTATCATTTTTTTTTTCATTATTTTTTGATTTTTGATTTTTTTTGTATTCTTTTTTTTTCAAAACTTTTCGAAAATCTCAAAATCACTTTAAAATGAAATTTAAAAGTTTTCATTCTGATCACAAAAAAAATTTTTTTTTTTTTCTCTCAAAAAGAAAAAAGATTCTTTTTTTATCGAGAAAAAATTTTTTTGAAAAAAAAATCATGATATGGTGTGCTAGGACACATGGCCTACAAACAGACCTTATTATTATTAATGGAAGTGTGAATACTGAATGTATTATTAATGATATTATCAAAAAAATCAAAGGAAATTCAACTCGCTAATTCAGAATATAGTGAGTTGAAATGGATTTTCCAAAAGGATGGAGCTTGTCCACATACTTCAAAAAAAAAACTCTAACTTACTTAAATCGGGGATGTAATGTTCTGGACCCTTGACCCCCCAATTCCACAAATTTAAATCCAATTGGGAATTTATGGATACTAAATTGAAAAATTGTAACCAAAAAACGAAGAAGAATTTTTAAAATTTTTACTAATGTATGAAATACTTTGAGTTGGGAAACCTAAGATAATTAGTAAACTCTATATTTAAAAGGATAGATTTAGTTATCAAAAGACAAGCTGAATCTATTAATAGTTTTTATTAATTTTTCTTTCAATAAAAATGGATTATTTGGTAACCGTGTTCCAAAAAATAGGGGCACACTTTTTTTTATTTTTCTTTTTTATTTTTCGAATTGAATTTTAAATTTACTATAAAATATATAAATAGTATTAATTAAATATTTTCGGTTCTTTTATCATTTTAATGTTTAAATATCATACATTTTGGAGTATATTTTTATTAATGTAATTTTTTTTGTGTCCCATTTTTTGGAATTGAGTTTAATTTTAACAATTTTTTTATTGTTGAATTGTTAAAATCTAGACATAAAATAAACTTTATTATTGATAATCGACAATAGATCAAAAATTATTACAATATCTGGGTTAATTTAGATTGAAAATTTCAAATTTTTACTAATAAAAAAATTAAAAAAAAAATACTTCGGTTTCATAGATTATTTTATTATCTTTGAATTAGCTTTTAAAGTTATTTTTTTAATTTTTTATTTTTAAATTTAGAGTTGATTATTTTATGCATTAAAAAAGTATTTATCGATTTAATTCCAATGTTTTGAATGAAATTATTTGGCAATTTTTTTTTTTTTTTGTTTTTCCAAGTATTTTCTATGGTTTAAATTGGAGTTTTAGTAAATTATTCATATTAAAGTTTTAATTTTGGTCTATAAAAATGAATTTAATTTTTCTCTAGATTTAATATTTATTAAAATTTTAACCCAAAATAAAAATTCAAAATTTCTCAGTAATATATTTTTCTATTAATTTATTCAATAATACAATTAACAATTTTTTTTGATTGTTCATATTATTAATAAATCAATGTGCTGGGTTTTGAATTACTATTATTGTTATCAAATTTCTTTTTTTAAAAAATTAAAAAATAAAAATAAAAATCTTTAAAGAAAATGTAAAAATGAATAATAATTATTTTTTTTTTCAATTACAAAAAAAATAATACATAACATAAATACTTTATCTTTGAAATATTTTGATTTTTTATTATAATTAAAATCTGGATTAAAAAAAACTAAGAATATATATATATATATATGCATCAATATAATGTTAAATCTTTACCTTAAAATTGATGAAATTTAGGCATTTCTAGGGCGCTAAGGGACATAATTATGATCCTTGTCTTGTCAAAAAACCTAAGAATTTCAGAAAGATAATCTGCTTTTGGCCAAAACTTTAAATGTTGTTACATGAATTTTCAGATTCCATAGTTGCTAAATATCTTTCTCAAATTTGAAGCAAAATACAGATTAGCTGTCAAAACAATCATTTTTTTAAAAAAAATTAAATGATGAATAAAAAGAATATTTAAAAATTTGAAAAATTTGAAAAAATTTAAATCGTAAAATTATTGGTTTATATCTGTCCAATTTACTTCAAAAGCATGATTATTAATTTATATTTGATAATTTTACCCAATTTTATTTTTAAAAAACAATTAATAAATTGAGTAAAGGTCTTTAAAACGACACTATATGGTGGATAAGTTAGTTATATCCTCATATTTTTCAATATTTTCGATTTTGCAAAATAAAAAATGTTAAATATTATCCATATTTTTCCTCATCTTCGACTCTGTGAAAATATATTTTATATAGCTTCTCAGCCTTAGTACTTCGAAATACTAGACAAATAGTTAATTTTTTCATTTCCCCCAAGGCAAAATATTGAAAAACAAAAAGAATATAACCCATACATATTATTTCTGGAATATTGAAAATATATTGATATAACAATTAATTTTTAAAAAAATTGTAAACAAGACTAATTAGTATCTGTGCTTTTTTATTGATGATTATTGAGTTAATTTTGTAAATTAAAATAATCAAAAAATAGTTACTTTTGGAAGTTCTCAAGATGAATTATTAAAAATAGGAATTATTCAATACAGAATACTAAATTTTGGTTTTCCACTTTTAGATTTGGAAAAGGAATTCAAGAAAAAAATTTTCAAAAGAAAACATTTTTAAATAGTGATCCGTCGTAAAAAAAGCTTATAATTTCTGACACAATATTTTATGATAGATTTTTTAGAGCCATTTGAAGTTTTTGATCCAAGAAGAACTAAGATCATAAACACCTTATTACAACATAATTTGATTATAGAGTAATCTGTGTTGAGGTTAATCCCTTAAATAAGGATAAATTCAAAATAAAGGAACAAAACAATTTTCCTTCAATTTCCTTTTTTGAAATTCATTAATTCTACTTTCAAAACAGTTCTTTACAAAAAGATTTCAAATGAAAACTCATGGTATCAAAAATTTGTCAACATTTAAACCAAGGAAATACATATCCATTTTTTTCTTCTTAACCATAAAAATTAATCTAACAAAATGGAAATCACAGTAAAAACTGTAAAATATTTCAGAGAATTTACCAGTAATAATCAGAATTTGATTACAATTCCTTAGCACCTAGTTGATGAGAGATATGAGGCATCTTTCAAATAACTCTACATTTCAAATCTTCAATTTTCATAAAAGAAATTTTACGTCACTTTTGTAAAAAAAAACAAATAAAGGAAAAATTTGGAAAATAAAATACATTTTTTTGTTTTTGGAAATAATGTCAAATAATCGTAATAAAAAAAG
The DNA here is from genome assembly GCA_027625915.1 of Anaeramoeba flamelloides. Lineage (NCBI taxonomy): Eukaryota > Anaeramoebidae > Anaeramoeba > Anaeramoeba flamelloides. The sequence goes on along the minus strand of JANTQA010000060.1, from coordinate 2,907,375 downwards.
AGGAAGAGGAAGAGGAAGAGGAAGAAGATACTCTCCTGACGAACAAATTTCACGATCCCTTAGTTACCATCTCCGACACAACAAATCACTTGAATTGGATCCACAAGGGTATTATCCTGTAAGCAAGATCTTACTTTTGGATGGGCTAACAAACTTTGTAGAGGAAGATGTCAAGCGGTGTGTCGCATCAAATAAGAAGCAACGTTTTAAATTAAAAGAGGAAGATAATATTTTGTACATCAAGGCAAACCAAGGCCATTCTCGTGTGATTGAAAAGTTAGAATTAACACCAATCACTAACAAAAATATCCCACCAATTTGTGTTCATGGGACATACCGCAATGCCTTTAACAAAATAAAACAGAAGGGGCTGTCCAAAATGAAACGAACACACATCCATTTTGCACCAAACGTACCAGGAAAAGGCGAAGTCATTTCTGGAATGAGGCAAAATTGTCCGATTCAAATCTTTATCAATGTGGAAATGGCAATGAATGACGGAATCAAATTCTTCCAAAGCGAAAATAAAGTTATCTTAACAACAGGAAACGAAGAAGGGTTTCTTCTTAAAAAATACTTTTTAAAAGTTGTCGAAACAAAGACAAACAAAAAGCTCCAATTTTAAATCCACAGTATTTTTTTATCTTGTATTCTTTTGAATTAAACGTTGAATACCTGCTAAAATTTTTCAACCTCAATAAAGAAGAAATTTTTTCATTTTTCAGATACACCACATATGCTTTTCCTTTCGTTTTTTTTAAGATTCTTTCAATCGTTTATCAAAAGATTAAAATAATTTTTGTTTCGAAAAAAGTGTGCTTTTTGGAGCTATTTTTGGTTTTTATTTTTTGTTCTTTTGTCAAAACCTCATTTGCAAGTCCCTAAAAAATACACCTAGGTAAGTTTTTGTCCAACTAGGATTTCTTTGTTTTCGTTTTGAAATTTTATACTTTTGGTATTTGAATTATAAATCGAAAAAAATTTTTTTTCCATTTTCCTTTTTTCATATACTGTTTGAGTTTACAAAGAAGTTGGTAAAATTTGTCGCTTTGTTTTTTTGTTTGGTATACATTTAGGTGAACCAAGAATTCCTAATAAGACATCCAATTCTCTCTCGATTTTTGAAATAGGAAACTGAAAATGAAGTAAAATTATTTAATAGAAGAAACCAATTAACTTCAAAGAATAACTCATTAAATTATTTTCAATCAAACCCAAAAGAATACTTTATATTACCTTGATTATCGAAATTGTTATACGTGGTTTTGGAGATCTCAAAAATAGTCATTTTTTTCAACAAATTTTCAATAATGGATCATACAAAGTAAAAAACCATTGACCAAAAGGTAGTATTATGAATAACTATTATTTTTTATTTTTTTTTATTGAGCAAGAAGTGTAATTTAGATTCTAAGTGCACTTATATTTGAAGTTCCTTGCATAAATTTAAGTGTTAAATCATGGTTTTCAGGTTTATTAATTAGCGAAAATAATCTTGAACTATCAAAAAAAATTTTAAAGTGTTGAATCCTCCCTTATTTTATTGAATTATTTGATTTTTCTTTGATTAGTTCATCTGACTTTTGTTTATTATTTTCGGGTTCTATTAAGGTTACCAATTAAAAACATCGTGGAAGTTTTTTTTTCCTATTTCACCTTTTTAACCAAATCGATATTTTGCTTTTGGGTTGACAATAGATTTGTATATTTTTAAATTTTATATGATTTCATCAAAAATCATTAATAAAATTGGAAGTTTGAAAGATTATAATTTAAATATCCCATAAATAAATTTAAGCGATATTACAAAATATTTGACTCACCAGACATAAATAAATTGAAAAAAAAAATTAAATATTTATTCTTTAATGACAGCAAATAATTGAATCTTACCATTGATGAATAAATAAAAGTAAAAAAATCCCTATGACTTTCCAACAAAGATTTGAATTTTAATAATTTATAGAAATAGGCTTCATATGATAAATATTTCTAATATATTATAAACCTGAAAATTTTATGTGTCAAGATATGTTAAACAGCCTATTTTTGGGTTTTTGGATTGATAAGTAAATTTATACAAATACCCTTTTAAAAAAGATTTTGAATTTCTTCAATAGTAAAAACAAAAGATTTCAATAATTATTAAAGAAATGATTGACCCCCCCCCCATCATCTTTTTATTATTTCATTCTTTTGAACATCAATTTTTGGATTTTTTGGCAGAACAAAACACTGCTATGAAAAATAATTTATTTGAGGATATGATAGAAATCTAAAATTTCTTTTTTTATTAAATATAATTTGATAATATATAATTAATCTCTATTTAATAACATTTTCAAGATAAAACTGTGAAAAATTTATTATTTTTTTTTTTACTATAATATCACCATTTTAAATATTGGATTTGGGATATAGAAAATTTCCTCGAACCATCCCCATTTCCCAATTTTTGTTTAGAATTTACATAAAGAATCAAAATTTTATTTATAATTAACGAATGGAAGGATACATAAAAGTTTCCTTAATTTGAATAATTTATTTTATATTATGAGTGTTGTTGTATCTTTGAATTAATTTTTTCATTCAATTTTTCTGATTTTTTAAATAAAAGGACAAGTTGTAAAGAAAATGATAGATATATTCAATAATTTCGAAATGAATGTTATTTTAGCATTAATTGTAAAATTATTAGATTTTTTTTTTTTTTTTTTTTTTATCATAACCATAAGAATATCTATTTTGATAATTTGCGAAATTTCTTAATTTTAAAAGTGAAGTTGAGATTTCCCATTTTTAATTATTTTTTTCTTTTGATTTTCCAAATTTAGGAAATTGAAAGAAAATTTAAGAAATTTTGTTTTTATTTCTTAAATTACAAAAAAAAAAAAAAAGTAAATTGTTTGAGATTTTTAAGAATTGAGTAAATCAAATATTTTACTTTATTACTTTGAATTCTGGATAATCTGGACTATAAAGGTAATTTCTAGTAATTATTAACCTGGCTATTTATTGATATTATTATTATTTTACAATTTTATTATAATCTTGACCTTTCCCAGATGAAATATTTAATATCAATTTTTGTTTAAAATTGTTAAATATTTTATATTCAATAATTTTAAGTTTTATAATTCCTATCAATATATATTTTTTTTAAAAAAAAAATAATAATAGGTCTGGATATTTACAAACTAAGAATTTCAAATTTTTCTTTGGTTAGGACACTCTTATATATTAAAACGCAGATATATGAATTTTTACATTGGTTTTGGAAATTATTCTTTGGAAATTTCTGAATTATTATAAAAATTTGGTTACTTGTTTATTTATTCAAATATATACCTGGTTGAAATATTTCTAACACAAATTACAAATAACTAATCCAGAGAACAATTTACTAATGTATACTGATTTGAATATTTGTAAGGTTACCCCTTTATCTTAATTTTCATTTTTGATTATAAATCATTTTAATTAATTTCAAAATATCTTTTATTAATAATTTTTTTCTTTTTGTAACCAGATTCCAAATCTTTATTTTTTGTAAAGTTTTTGAATTTAATTTTTTATCAGAATTCTGAATTATTTGGAAATCTTGGATACTTTTATTTATTTTTATTAATTTTTTCATGAATCTATCAAATATTCCCAAAAATACCCGAAAATTGAAAATACCCAAAAATTTTTTAAGTATGAAAAAACACTTTTTTGAATAACTTCTAAAAAAATTAGTGCCAATATACTCAGTTTAAATGTAAATTTGGAATTTTATTTTCAAAATAAATTTTTTCCTAGTTGGTTTGAAAATATCAAAATTCAAAAAAATTAAAATTTTAGGAATAGTAATCAACCCATTTGGTGTGAGAATAATTGGTATCTTGGATAAATGTAATAAGTCTGATCATTTCGGAATGGTATTAACTAAATGAAAGAAAATGTACTTGTATAGAATTTTTTCTAATTGTTTATCATTACCTATAATTTTGTAATATTAAATACAATCTAAAATACTCAAGTAATATCTAATCATACATACATACCCATACCCTACACAAGGTGAAACAAACCAAACCTTATTTTAACTTCACATTCAAGAAAAGAAACTGGTTTAACAAAAACAACCCTGAAATACACATGCGCCTACCCTAACATACACAAATACACTCAAAAAGTACCGTAAACTCTTTAGCGTGGCTTAAAGTGTAAAATTCAAAATATATATTTTGTCTGAAAGTAAAATTGTTATTTTACCGTTAAACCGGGTATATTGGCACTAGTATTTCTTTAGAAGTTGTCTATAAAGTATTTTTTCATGCTTAAAAAATTTTCGGGAATTTTTGATTTTTGGGTATTTTCGGGAATATTTCAAACACCCATTTTTTATCAGTTTCTGATATTGATCCTTCCATTATGAAAATCAAATAATCAACAAATAATATTATCAAGTTTTCGAAGATTTTTTTAATTTTTTTTTCATTCGAAAACGATGAATAAAACCAAATAATAAAGGTGGTAAAGGGTTTCCTTGAAATACTCCTAATTACAATATACTTTTTTTTTTACAATCACAAAGTTTAATAACATCAAAAAATAAAATCTTGAAGAACATCATTATTTATTTCAAATGTTAAGCGTAATTGCAAATAACTTATTCCATATTATTTTTTCTCAAATATTTTAATGGGCCTAGAATTGTTATATTCATCATGATATTGATTTATTTGATTTTCAATTAATTTAAAATTATACTCTTTTTTTTTTTTTTTTCATATTATTTGATGATTTATTAAAAATTTTTGGGATTGTGTTATCCTTTGTTAAAAGATAAATGAAAAGAACATTCTTTAGCACAAATAGATAATAAGAGATTGTCTACAATAAAGTTCTCAGAAGATGTAAGATTAATAATAAAATTCATTTTTACATTTTTTTGATCATTAATAATCAAAATAAAATCAAAGGAAAAAAATAACAAATTATTGGAGAACATAATAATATCTTTTATTGAAGATTTTTGAAAGTTAAATATATTAAAATATAAAGAAAGATTGTAAAAAAAAAATAAAGAATTAATTATGAGTATTTTTTTTTAATTCTCAATAACTGTATTTTCATTTGATCGTGAATGATTATTTTCATTTTCTTGATTTTTGATTTCTTTATTTTCATCAATTTTTTCAAGATCTTTATTTTCTTCAATTTCTTTATTTTCTTCACTTTCTTTATTTTCTTCAATTTCTTTATTTTCTTCAATTTCTTTATTTTCTTCAATTTCATTTATTTCTTTCTTTTCTTCCATGTTTTCTGTTTCGTTATTTTCATTTTCATTTGTATTGTTTATAATAGTTTCGCTTTCTTCAGTATTATCATTATTTAATTCCATTTGTGCATTCTCATTATCCTTTTTTTTTTTCGACTTGTCTTCTTCAACATTTTCTTCTGTAGAACCTTCTGTATCGTCTTCAGAAGATCCAAGTGAATTTTCGTCTGAAGAAGAATTATTTTCTTTCTCATTTTTTGATTTTCCTGATCCTTCACCAACAACACTTTTCCTGACAACATAATTATCATCAAATGCTAATGGTTCATCATCTAGCCAAGATGGTGATTCATAATCTTCTTCATCAACCTAACCAGTTCATTCCAAATAGAAAAAATAGATTTGGATATCAAAAAAATATTAATTTCCAAATTTTATAAAATTGAATTAGTTTGATGGTAATGATCATAAATAAACCAACAAAAAAAAAAAAATAGTATTAATGAATAAAATATTATACATTTTTTACTACCATTTCATCATCTAAATTATTGAAAATATCGAAATCGTCGTCTTCATCATCATCTTCATCATCATCATCATCATCATCAAAAAAGTCATCATCTTCCTTTAAATATTTTATTTGATAAAATGTATTCAAAGAATTCCATAAAAAAAAAAAAACAAAAAAATAGATATAAAAAATTATAATTACAAAAATACATTATTTATATCAAAAAAAAAAAATATCCTAACTTGATCTAAGCCTTGGCCACCAAAATCATTATCAGAATATAACATTTTGAAATCATCTTTAATTTCGCCAATTTTAGCTGATTCAACTTGATTTATATCAGAAAGGAATCCATCAACAAAGGTTTCCCAGCCTTCAAATTTTGATAATTTTTCTTGTATTTCTGTGCTTTTTTGACCAATTTGAACGATTTTATTTGAAATTTGGAAAATATGTCCAAAATTTCCTCTTTGATATTCTTTTTGAGTTTTTGATAACTCATATTGGCCACAAATTTCAATAATTTTTGGTATTATTTGATAATTAATTAATATTTCATCTATTAATATTGTCGACTCTCCTTCAAGAATTGAATTGATGAGATCTTGAATATAAACATGAAGAAAATTATTCCATTTATATTCAAAAAATAGATCCTTTTATTTTTATTTTTTTTTGTTTTTTAATTAATTTTAAGTTTATATTTTTTGAAAATAAATAATAATAATGTATATAGATATTTATAAATATATATATATATATACCAATATATTAGTTAGGTATGTATGGATTACTATAAAAAGAATATTGAATGGTGAAGAGAGAATGGAATAATTTATTATTATTATTATTATTCTGATATTTTCAAAAGATGATCAAATATCTTACAAGGATTTTTGTTAGAATTTTATATTCACAAAATTTCGTTTCAATACTTTTGTAATCAACAAAATATAAAAGATGGAATAATTGAATTGATTTTAATCTTGATTGGCCTACCGGCTTTTCAAGTTTACCAAATGATAATTCAGTAGATAATGTTGTTGTAGGGGGATCTAATAATTTAACAAATTCATCTAATCTTTCAATGATATTCCTTAACAGTGGGACAACTTCTTCATTTTCTTCTTCTTCTTCTTCTTCTTCTTCGTCTTTTTCTTCTTCGTTCTCATAATCATCTTCTTTTTTATTTTGTTTTGTGCGGATTAAAATTTCAATAATAATTGAAAGAGAATGTTCAGTTAAAGAATAATTTTGTGGTGAATCAAAGATGCATGAAATTAATTTATTTGCGTTTTCTTCGCTTTTTAATTGATCAACTAAAACAGGGTTTTTTACTTGTGCAAAGATAAAATCTAAAATACACCTTGCTACATTGTTATGAACCTGTTTGAAAGTATTTATTTGAGTTTGTTTTTTTTTTTATACAATTTTGAAAATTGTTTGTGGTTTTTTTTTTTTAAACAATTAAAATTGTTGTTGTAATTTTCATTTTCGTTTTCATTTTAGTTTTGATTTGTTATTGTTATTGTTGTTTTTGTTTTTATTTTTTTGTTCGAAAAAAATTTTAAATTAATAAACAAGCATAAGTTTTAAGAATAAGAAATAGTTGGGTTTTTAAATGTCAAACAAAAGAAATCATTTTTTCATTTAAGAAAGGAGAATGAGAAAAAAAAATATTTTTCCTCAAGACAAATATAACCAATAAAAAAAAAAAAGAAAATTTCAAACTTCTGAAGACTCTTCTTTAATTAACAAATCAATTAATTTTGAAATAACCTTATTTGACACAAGAAACTGGTTTATTAAAACAAAAATACAAAGTTATAGTTAGGAGAAAATAAGATCAATTAATTAAGAAAAGAAAAAAAAATCAAAAGAAATAAAGAGAAAAAAAAAAAAAAAAAAAAATACATTTGTGTTCCTTTCAAAAAGCTCAGTATTTTCACACCCAATCAACAAATGTAAAACAACGTCCTTAATTGCAGAAGTTTCCAGATGAGTAAATAATTTATCGATAATTTCGGGATGTTTTTCAAGATATCCAAGAGTCTTAAAATTGATTATTTTGTGTAAAAGAGGAATGGTTTGAAGAGAAAGTTGTTTGTTAAGTGGGGTTTAAATTCACAACGATTGATTAGAATAAGTAGGAGATATAAAAACAAAAACAAAAGTAAATAATTAAAAAAACCAGAGGATTATGGACAAAAAAAATAAAACAAAAAAAAAAGAAAAAAATCTGTCTTGTTTTTTGATTTTTTTAAAACAACTATATAAGAAACAAAACAAAACAAGAGAAAGGAAAGATCAGTATCTGAAAACAAGAAACAAATAAAATAAAAAAAAAAAAACAAAGAAAAAAGAAAAATAGAATATTTACCTCTGACCATCTTTTTCTTAATTGAATGTTAACACAACGCGAAAAATAACCAGCATAAACTGTATTCAAAGGCCTTTTGTTATCTAAGAAATTGAAAATCATATCCAAAATTTTCTCGTCCGAACAAATAACATCTGTTACACCAAACAATTCGAGCCCAATAATTTCGTTTGCCAAGTATGGGTATCTTTTAGTAACAATAAAAACAAAATATCCAGTTTGTGATTGTTTTGTTTTTTTTGGTTTTGTGAGTGTTTTGGGTTTGGTTTTTGTTTTGGTATGAATGATTGGGAATGGTGATCATTTATTTTTTTTTGTTTAAAGAGAAGTTAGTCTTTGTTTTGGATCAGAAAATAAGAAAAAAAAAAAAAAAAAAAAAAAAAAAAAAAAAAAAAAAAGAAACGATCGAGCTGTGAAAAATTGTGATTACTTAAATTTGAGTTTTTCAGAAGCGTTTTTATCTTCGGGTTCAACTAAAAGATATTTTATCGTTTGTTCTACAATTTCTTTCTTTGAAATACTATTGTAAATTTTTGAAAAGGGTTAAATAATATAAAAAAAACAGTTTTATTTAGTATTTTTAATTGATTTTCTGGGACATTAGTGTTTTCAAATTGTTCACAAAGAGCATTAACTCAAGATAAAAGTGGTTTTATGTTATTTTTTCTTACTATTCAATTAACGTTTTGTTTCCATATCTGCATTCTTGAAGAAGCTCGTCCTCGTCTAAAAGATCCTGGAATGTGAATTCTTCTTTTTCAAAGATCTCATCTATTTTTGATTTTAATGAAAAATTAAATCTCCTTTGTTGTTGGTTATTAAAAAAAAGAAATGGTAAAACGGGTGTTAAGTTTTTAAAGAAATGAAATTCAACCCAAAAAAATTTCTTTTGTTTTTGATTTTTTTTTCTTTTTGTTTTTGTTTTTTTCTTAAAAGAAAAATGAGGAATAAAAACATACCAAAACATTTTGTTTTAATTTAAAATCTTTACAATAGACCAAAAAGTTAAACAAAGAAAAAAACGAAATAAAAAAAAATGATATTTTTCAATTGCAAAATTCAACTTTTATTTTTGAATTTAAATTGGTTTAATTGATCCATTTATTAAGGGAATTATAAACAAAAAAAAATCTTCAAGTAAATTTAATAGCAAATTCAAAGAAATATATAGCATGTTGTAACTGAAAAATGGTGTAAAAATCTGATAATTACTACAAAATATGACTTATTTTCAAAGCTTATTTTCAGATTTTTAAAATTGTTTTTAAAAGTTTGATCCTATTTTTCTCATTTTTAAAAATTTCAAAATTCAAAATATTTCTGAATTATTTTAAAAAAATAAATTTAATTGAAAGAAGATTGAAATCTTATTGTACGAAAAGTAAGGGTACCAAAATACACTATATTAATAAAACCACTAAGATCTAAAATAACCCAGTATAAAAAATCTACTTTATTCTAAAAAAATACAAGAATTATTTTAAACTAGAAAAAATTATATATTTTGATTCAAAGAACAGTTCAAATCAATTATTTCTTTTTATTGAATAAAAAAAATACAAATAACAAAAAAACCATCAGATTAAAAATTCTACCAATAGACTTTTTTAAAACCTTGAAAATTCAACTTATAATCCCTAGAAATACTTTTTGATTTGTTTATTAATATTCAATAATTAATAACCCAATCATAATCTTTTTAGTGGGTTATTAACAAGACTAAGATTAAATTTATCAATCGACTTTAAAATTATTTCTCAATTTTTTAAAGATTTTGCAACAAATTAAACATATTAAAATGCATATATCTAATAATAAAAAAAATAATAGATATTATCAAATAACTCATTTTAATACTCAAAGTTTCTTTTTTATACTCAAGATATTTGAGAAAGAAAATTAACCTAATCTTTTAAATTTCAATTATTTTGATAAATATTTTTATAAAATAAATTATCAATTTTTTTTAATCTTCAAGGATTTAATAATTGATTTATTTTTTTATTGTATTTTAAAAATATGAAAGGTTCAAGGTTATTCGTTCAAGGCAGACTCTCAGAAATTACTAAGAGTAAGATTTCTTCAAAATAAAAAAGTTTATAATTTTTTTATTTTAATTTGATCCAAAAACCCAACAAAAACGGATCTGCATTTTTTGACTGGAAATTTCATTGGGAAAAAATAAACTCTTTTAAAAATGATAACTCATCACTCGAAAGTTGATAAATGGGGTTGCATATCGAGTTTAAGTATATCCTTGTGTAAATAATTACTCTATTATATTTAAGAAAAAAATAAATAAGAGTTACTAGTTCCTCAAGTGGAAATATTTCTCTAATAATATCAAGTATATGTAGTTTATGACTTAACCCCCAAGTAACTTTGCTGTTTATTATTAAATAGATAGAACAAAAATTTCAAGGCAACTTTTTAAAACAATTTTTTTAAACGGGTTGTTGTTAAATTTAAAGATTTTAATATTCATAACTCAATCACTTTTGATTTTTCCTTCTTAAATTGGGACCTTGTTGATTTTTATAATTCTTTTTCCAAAATTTAAATTTATTTATCAAAAGTCAGTTGTAAATTTTATTTCATCTATTTCAAGTAGCTATAATAAAACAACAAACTTTGTCTTTTATAATTACTTTACAGTTATCATAAATATATAATTTCCATAATATAAAATCCCCGTTTCAAATAAAATCCACCCTTTTTATTATACGTGTTCAAATATATCATCTACTTTAATATTTAATTCTATACCACAGGAAACCCCACCTTTGAAGGTAAACTCCATGATCTTCTTTTGGTTTTTTTATATGTACTGGTCAAACCTTTTTCTTTTCAATAATGTAAAGATTTCAATTAAAAAGTAATAAGTAAAAAAAATTGATTTCATAAAACTAAAGGAAATAATTTAAAAGTTTTTTGTAATTATTTAGTTTTTATTAATTTTCTCAATTTAAATATATATATATATATATATATATATATATGCATATTATAATAAGATGTATACAGCAACATTTTTGAGAAAAAAAGTTACATTTTATAAAAATAAAAAATATTCAATATGACAAAATAAAAATAAAAATAAAAAAAAACTTTAAAAAGATTTGGATTAAAGATTTGAAATATTTTTTTTTTGATCTGTCGAGACGATCTCTTTAATAGTTTCAAAAACATCGTCAATGTTATCTGTGTCTGTTGCGCACATTTCCCTTACATGAATTTCTTTTGTTTTTGATCGTAGATTAAGGGAAAGAAATTTCTCTCTTATAAATTTAAGAGCATTATCATAATCACAGCCACCTCCATAATCTTCAAAGCAAACATTAAGATCTTTTGTTTTGATTTTCTCTTCAAATAAATCATTTTTATTTAAAAGTAAAATTATTGGTGTATCTATGAACCATCTTGAATTACAAATCTCGTCAAACAATAATAAAGATTCTTCCATTCTACTGACATTGCTGTCTTCAAATAATTTTTCGTCGTATTCGTTTAAAGAGACAACAAACAAAACTGCTGTTACGCCTTGGAAGCAATGGATCCATTTCCTTCTTTCATTTCTTTGCCCACCTACATCAGATAACCGGAATTTTATATCACCATAATTAAAGTCAACATCAAAAATCCCTGTTGTTCGCGATCTTGACTGAATAATATCTTTCACAGTTGGTATATAATCTTGTTCTGTAATTCTTTCGATATTATCTAAAAAACTTTTTATAATTTGGAAAGAGTTGATAATTTTTTTTTTATTTATTGTTATTAATATTGGAATAAATTTTAGAAATAACTTATTAATATTCTATGAAACATTTTTTGATATTAATTTATTTTAAATAATAGAAGAAAATAAATTATTTTTAAAATATGCAGAATTGAATATTTTAACTGATTTTATGAGAAAAATAACAATTTCATGATGTTGTAATTTGGTGGAAGATTGTAAAAAAAAGAAAAATGAAATACAAAAAAGTATTAACCAAAAAAAAATTAATAATCGATAATAATAAACCAAGCCATAATAATGATTTTTTAATAACAAATCACAAAATTCAATTAACAAAAAAAATCAAAAAGTATATATAATGAATTAAGTGACCACAACGCAATAAGAAATAATTTTTTTTTTAAAGTTCCAAATGGTGAATCAAAAAAAAAAAAAATTATCACATTAAAATTCCTTTTTAATTTCAGAGAAACTTTAACGAATTATTTGAAAATTAAAATATTAAATAAAAACAATTTTAAAAAAATTCTAAAAAGTATTTTTACAAAAAGAAAGGAGAAGTGTATAAAATTAATCAAGAAAACAAAGAATTTTTAATTTAATTAAAAATTTATTATTAGGCCAAAAACTAATCTATATTGTTCAAAAAATTAAACTCAAAAAATGGTATAAATAAAGAAATCAAATTAATATTGGATTTGAATTTAATCAAAAATATTGGAAATTAAAAAAAAAATTAAAAAATCTTCAACAAAAATTGAATAAAATACGAAAAATTTAGAAAATAATTCGTTCGATTGTTGTAAAAAAATTAGTAAAAACACCAACATAAAATTAATAAAAGAATATTATGTTAAAAAATTTAAAGATTTAAAACCAATGGGTAATGAAAGATGTTTTTTTCCTTAATAAAGATTTATGAATTAATAAAATATCAAAAAAATGAATCAGTTAAAGATTTTGATAAAATTCAATTTTACAAATTAAAAGCTAAAAAAAAGAATGAAAAAGAATATCTTCTTTTTTTAAAAAATGTTCAACAAAATATATTTACACTGGGTTGATAATCCAAATGAAGAAATAATTAAATTTATTAAAGAAAGAAATATTTTATTTACACATAAAGCTGGAGATGGACGAATTCCTTTAAATTATATACCAGTCTCAATTAATAATACACTTTATCAAGATTTTTTCTAAAACTTATCTATAAAGGGATCGTATAAAAATCTTGGAATCTAGTATCAGATTCACAATTCGGCTTTTTTTTAAAAAAAAAATAGATACAAGAATAGTTATACTAAATTTGTTCTTTGAACTTAAAAAAATGAAAGATAAAAATAAAGAATTTTATATTGTTAACAATCCATATTAAAAAATACCATGACACGATTAGCCATATATTAGTTCGCTATGCTCTCGAGAAATATATATGAAATGAAAAAATCAAAATTTGGTTATAAAAATATTATAAAAAAGAATTAATAAAAGTTTTTCAAGGGAATCCTCTTTCCACTTTGATGTTTGGATTTATCAGTCATTTCTTAATTTAAAAAATAAAAGATTTGGTTCATCATGTTCAAAGTTTTACAGATGACTTGATTTTAATAATGGAAGGTCCTATTCCAGAAATTGAGAAAAAATTGATAATAATTTATAAAATTATCCAAGAATTTGGAATGAACCCAAAGGTTGTTTAAATATTTCTAAAATCAAACCAATTATCGGAAATAAAATATTTTTGGGGATTTTGGTTTGAAAAAGAGGAACATTTACAAAAAAAAAAAATTAAAAAAGTAAAAGAAAAAATTACCAACGCCATTAATAAAAAGGATTGTCTCTTTACATGGTGTCTTTTGCTAATAATTATGAATTTTCAAGCGATTTTTTTATTTGATCTCAATTAAAATCTTTTTTTAAAAATCATAAAATCCCATTATTAGGCTGACTTGCTTTCTTTCACTCTCTTTTCTCTAATTTATTTTTTTCTCTTTATTGTTTTTTTCTTTTATAAACTACATTACAGAATTATGGACACAGTCAAAACAGTTTAAAGAATAACAAAATATTACATTTTCATTCTATTTGCAAATAATTTTTGATTTTTTCAAAATATTTTGATGTTTTTTTTATCTTTTCTGTTTTGTTTTCATTTTTTTTTTTTTCAAATACATTTAATCTGTTTCGTTAGATCTACAAATTTTTTTTTTGAACGTTTGATTTTAGGTTAAAGTTGAGTTTAGTTTTATCGAAAAATAACAAAAGATTAGTTGATGGTATCTTATCGTTTGATCGATCAATAATTGTTGGTGGAATTTTAACAAAGTCACCAATACAATTTTTTTTTTTAGCTCGTTTTATTATTTTGGACATATAGATTTTTATTTTTTTGTGCTATTTTTTTTATTTTATTTGAATAAAAGGTGTTACATATAAAAATATTAATACTAGGTAAATAGATGTTATTTTATATTATATTTTGTAAAAATACAAAAAATTAGAGATTTTTTTTTTTCTATTTTTGATTTTGATTATATTCAAATTTTTGGAATGAAGTTTATATATATATATATATATATATTCAAAAGTAATTTGTAGAATTAGAGGTTTCATTTTTTATTTTAAAAGTGATTTAGAATTGCTAAAAACCCCTTATTCTTTTCATGTGTGAATAACTTGAAATCTTTAGTTTTTAAATAAATGAAAAATATATTATCTCTATTTTTTTTTTCTTACTGGTTTTCCTTTAAAAATACTGTTTATTTATTTCCCCTTTAAAGAAAAATAGGAAGTTTACTTCTCTTAAAATAAAATCAATTGGTATATTAGTGAAAATTTGTTCCAATTTACTATTATTGGGATCAAAGCCAATGAAAAATACTGATATTTGAAATTTAAAGGAGTATTTTGTGTATAAAAAGAAAAAATCCTGATTTTGAAAATTATTTATTTTTATGTCTTTTTTCAAGAAAAAAAAACAGCGATCTTTATTTTAATAAGTAAATTGGTCAAAAAATTCAGAGAATTAAAAGGGGGAATTAAAAAAAAAGGGGGGGGAGGGGGATTCATTATTGCTAGATTTATTAATGGAAGAATTTTTCAAACACAACAAAACACAAGTTGAAATTTTTTCAAAAAGAAAAGAAAAGATAAGAAAGAATTTTAAATTCGGAAAAGAAAAATTAAAGAAACAAAATTTTTTTTTGGAACTGAATTGAATGACACGAATTTATTTAGCAGCTATGGGTCTTGCAATAAAAAAAAATTCCAAAACAATTACGTATCTTAAAAAAATCGAGCAAAATAAAAAAGTAAAACTGTGGAAAAATAATATTTTTTATTGTATGGGTCAAGATCTAATTTAATTGTAATTCCAAGTGTTTATTATTCCGTTCCTAGTAACTTTTGTTTTGTATTTGAGATCTTTAAATGATATTTTTTTCTTTATTTGTTTTTATTTTAATCCTAATTATTTTGGAAAAAAATTGGGAAAAGAACTTTTGAGTAGAATTTATAAAAAAAAAAAAATGCAAAACTCTTGGGTTTTTGTTTTTACACATACACAGGCACTTTAAGTTTTGTTATTACAGTTATAATTTTTTTTTAAAAGTAAAAAAATTTGATTTCATCTTAATTTATGAATGGTTAATATTGGCAAAATAACTCGTGCCTACTTGACAAAACGCGTGTTTCAAAATAGATTTTGTGCTTCTTTTTTTTTTCTCAAAGATCTACACATTAAATCAATTAAAAAAAAAACGACAATAAACAAAAAGTAAATATGATATTGGTTTCTTTGATCGTTTGTTGTGTATACTTTCTATAAAAAAGAAACACAGCTTTTCTCTTGAAACATGGGCCCACCAACTCTAAAAGGGTTATTTTAACAGCATTAGCCAAGAGTCAATTTTAAGTCGAAATCGATTTATTTTAAATTTTGAAAACACGTATGAAAGTTTTGAAGTGTAATTATTCGGCACATTTTAGAGTCCAAATCTGAACTTTTTGGATTTTTCAAAAGAGCCTGCACGAAGAAAGAAATTAAAAAAATCTTTACTTTTACAAACAAAGAAAGGTTTTTAGAACAACGATAGGTTGAATCACAGATTAAAGTGAATCAGTTTTTTAACATGAGAAAAACTTCTTGCGTAAAATCAAAGAAATTGAAAGCATGTTGAAATTTTAAACAAGAAAAATGATCGTTTTTTTTGTTTTTTGTAAGATCTCAAAAATTTGGAATTTTCTAAATTGAAATCATTTGGATCTTTACGTTAATTTCTTTTTATTTTTTTTTAACAAAAAGAATTCTTCTTTCAACACCATCATTTTTCGAGAGTAAGCCACTCCTGAGTTTGAAGAAAATCGACAGTAGTGACTAGAACCAAAAATGAGGGTAAATTTCACTCGTTCATTTATCAATTCTCGGGGTTTCGTTTCCTTTTGAATTGCCAACTCACAATAAAAAAATCTCACAATCCAAAGAATGAAAAGGAAGCACTCTAAAAAAAGAAAGAGATGAACAATTTTAATTTTTACACTTGGAAGGAAAAAAAAAACGAAAAAAGAAGAAAAGGAAAATATTTTCGCTTTTCTCAAAAACATTCAAATTTAAAAATTTTTTTTTCAAAGCAAGAATGAAATAACTTACAATTTTGCAGAATCAAACAAATGGAATTTGTTCCTTTGAAGGTACGTCTCTTGTATGGACTCACTTTCCCAAATTTTTTGAATCAAATTGGCTTGCTCTTTGGTAAAGTATTTTACATCGTTCTCTAAATTGCATATTTCTTCAATCTCACTTTCAGACACATTTGTGATCTCATTATTGAAACGGGTTGAAGCAGTGACCAAAGACTGGATTGAATGGACAACATTGTCAAACACCACAAGCCTATATTTCTTTCTTTCTTCAGGATCATCAAATTTTTTCTTATGGATGACTTGGATTTGTTTTAAAATGGTTGACTTCCCACTTTCTCCAGGTCCTTTTGTTTGTTTGTTTTTGTTTGTTGAAATTTTTATAATAGCAAGAGTCGGTTAGAAAAAATTTAAATTATTGTTTGTTGGGGTTAAAAGAAAAAAAAAATATTGTTGCAAATTATTTTCACAAACCAAGTAAAAGTAGCTTGGATTCCTTGTCCATTATTTCTTGATCTTTGCGTATCATTTCATCAATACCTTGTTCACGCGTTGCGATTCGTTTTTTTGTTTTTTTGTTCATCAAACAGCCCATTTTAAAAAAGTTAATAATTAAAAAATATGAAAAAATAATAAACCCAAGATTGAAGGAATTTTCACCATTTATTTCTTATTTTTCTTTATAATTTTTTCTCCAAATCCACCATCAATTGTGAATTGAAAAAGAAATTGAATACACTTTACTTTTTACCTTTTCCAAAAAAATCCAAATACTATAATTAACTTTCAGCATTAATCTCAAAATCAACGATCAAAATCAAAATCAAAATAGAAACAAGATTTGATTAAAAAATTCCAGTTGTGTAAATATTTTCAGATTTTTTTTTTTAACCTTTTTAGGGAAATTTTAAAGGAAAATTTTGTCTAATTTATGAAGAAATTAATAGAAATGTGAACTTTTTTAATTTACAACCTGTAACATAACATGTATTTTGGGGTTTTAAACTTTCTTAAAAGGTAACTATTGTTTTTCGAAATTTGTTACAATAATCCATCTGATTCAGATTTTAAGTTTGTTTTTTATCGATATATATTTTGGTTTTTATTTAGATTTTGAAGGCATTTAGTGTTTGAACGATAATAACATACCTTTTTCTTTTCTTAATTGGTTTTACCTGAACCAAAAAAAAACAATTCTCATAGCAATTTTGGGTTTTTATAACTTTTTAATCAGAATTAAACAATATTAAATATTTTCAGCTCATAATAGTCTCACGAACCTCTAATACAGTGACCCAATGAAATCCGTTTTCTGATTGCTTATTCACAAATGAGGTTAAATGTTCAATATTAATTGAGAATAAATTAAGAATTTGCAAGTGAAAAATTTTTCCCTTCAAACCCAAAAAACGTAAAAACAAAGTTTTTATATGGATGAATGTTGTGTTTAAAAACGACAAAAGACCAATCTCTTTGTGTAAAGTGGGCTTTTTCAATCCATTCGTAAATAACCCTTATTTTTTATTTCAACAGAATTATATAAAAAAAAGTTGCGAATTATCCTGTTTTTTTTATTAGATGAAATAAAGTTCTCGACCTGATTTGTTAGAGTATTTAAACAATAATCTTATTGTTTTTATTTGTTAAATCTAGAGATTATAACAATTTTGAAAAGAAATATCTAGAAATTTCTCAAAACTGTTTGATACTTTTTACTTGAATCTCACAGTTTTACTTTTTTTTTTAACTTTTGAAAATAAATATTTTTATCCCTTTCAGATATTAAAGTATAACACAGAGAACCCCAAAATGAAAATTTGTTGTTATTGAATGTAAAACACATTAGTGATCCATAGTTCAAATGTCTCTAAAGAATTGATAAGTTTAATAATACTTTTTGGTGATGGAATCAACAATTAAAAATGTAAGTGATCAAAATAATCCTTTCCCAACCACTATCATCCTTATTTCAAAATATAATCAGTTTTTTTTTCTTCTTGTTCCAATGTAACATCCAATTGACTACCAAATAGTATACCTAAGTTCAAATTAATTTTGAAGGTAAAATCCTTGACATTTTTAGTAAATTTTTAATTTCGAAAGCAATTTGATGAAAATTTTTCCAAATATTCTTTGCTTTTTTGAATTTTTTTGTTTTTTTTTGATAAAAAGTCGATCAAAAATTTACTCTTTTTTTGGAGATAAATTTTCAAATTTGATCCTTCATTTTTAGAATTTATTTTGAAATAATGAACTTAAAGAAAGTAGTACCATATTTACTCATGGTTTATTTTCAGTACCTTTTTTCGGTTAATGTATAGTTCTTTCATAACAAAAAAACACGTTTTTTGTTTTGAACACTCACTAAACATTTTGGGACATATCCTTTTTGACAATAGTACATTGTATTAATAAAAAAATTCAAGAATTTCAGAAAAACAATCTGAATTTTGAGATAAATTTAAAGTATGAGTCATCAAAACCCAGTCTCCAAAGTTGTATATACCCAGATTAAATTTGTCTTGGAATCTAGATTAGTTGTTTCAAAATTCTACTATTTTAAAATGATATAATAATTTACTCCAAGATTACAGCTGTTCCAAGGCTACCGTAAAATTTTTTCAATATCAAATTTTGATGTTGATATAGATTTTTAAATCTAAGAATATGAGAATAAGAAAACTTATATTATAAATATTTTTCCATTAATGAGTTGATATGAAAAATATTATCCTAATGTGATAGAAAAATAAATATATTTTTAGAGGAGATTTTATATCGTTTCTTAAGGGAGTAGCCACGGTAAAGAAAAATTTTTCACTTTTTTGCAATTTCTCAAGAGGATCAGAAAATAACTTTTTTTAGTCTGGTTATACCTCCTTGATTTTTATTATTTAAAGTACTTCATTCATTAGATTTTTTAAATTTTTTTTTCAAAGTCTCAAAGAAATTTTCACAATAGAATGTTGAGTTGAATTGCTTAAAATAGTGTTTTGAATGTTGAATGACTTATCTTTTATTCTTCTCTTAACATTCTATTGTGGCATTTAAGATTTTTCATTTTTTATTTTTTCATTATTTTTGAGATTTTTTTAATCCTGGCAACATAAAGCAATTAGAAAGATTTTTTTATCAGTGACATTTAGGATTAATGGATTTTGTTTAAAAAGAACAGCAATATTACAATTGAGAGAATCATAAAAGGAAACATAAATGGGACTTAAATAGCTAGAAGATTCCAAAATTAGAATAATTAAGTCAAATTATAAATTGTTAGGCTTTTAAATCGTTGGGTTTGGTGGAATATGAGAAGTGAATATGATTATATTTTATCAAAGTTTAAATCACAAAATAGTTATAAGTTTTATTCTAAGAATCTGAAATTATCTTCTCCCAAAAAAAAAAAAACTTTAACCCCATTCCAAAAATTTGGACTCATCTAAAATCAAAAATAGGGAAACAAAAACTCAATTTATGATATTTTTCCAAACTTAATATAAAACCATATTTAAGTAACATAGTATTAATGGTTTTTTAAGTAATCATTTTCATCCAAATATAAGAAAACAATATAAACTCAAATCAAAACAAGTGTGTCCAAAAAAAAATGAAACGAGCTGAAATGAAAGAGTTTGAACAAAAAATATATTGGTAGATTTGTTAAAATTACACCAACAATGGTTGATCTATCAAATGATAAGATACCATGCACCGGTTGTATGTGGATTTTTCAATTTAAGATACTCAACTGTAACCATCTATCAACCATCTATCAAAAATTTTCAGGTCTAACTAAACCGATTAAGTAACTGAAAAAAAGAAAAGGAAACAAAAACAAAAAAGACAAAAAATGAAATAGTTTGTTGAATTAAAATTATTTTCCAATTGGATGTAAATCATGTTATTGTTATTTTTCCAACTGTTTAAACTGTGTCCAAATTAATGGAATTAAGTTTATTTTAATAAAAAAATAATAAAAAAAAAAAAATATTTTATCAATAATATCTCTTTTTTTTAATTGTTTAACATTACTAAAAATTAAAATATCAAATAATTTTTTTAAAAAAATTTTTAGAGAATCTATGATCACACGCCACTAAAATAAAATGTTCTTATCTCGTCTCTCTGAAATTTCTATCATGTCTTATGGTGTAGCTACTCCCTTAATGAATTTTTGATGTTTATAGTCATTTTGGGTTCTGAAAATTTATTTTTTGAAAATCAGAAAAACTTCTTGAATATTGGTTCATTTAAGAATTTTTTTTTTCAATATGAGCTTTATTATTCTCATATTGAACTTTTTAAAAATTTATAATAACGTATAAATTTTGATATTGATAAAATTTCATGGTAGCTTTGTATTGGTTGTATTCTTATAATCAATTTATTTACATTTATCTTGCCCCACCATCATTGATTAAAAATCCTTTTATTTACTAGAGTAAGTTGTAAAGCAAATGATACTATTTTTTTTTAATAAATGAATAAAAACATCATACTATTTCAAAAAATTCGCTGAAAAGTGTCTTATTTAACTTTAAAAGTTTCTTTTTTTTTCAAAAACATTGATAATCAATCCAAAAGATTAAAGATATAAACTAAACAAATTTAAATAAAAATGATAAAAATTATCACAAAAATATTTTTTTTTAAAAAAAAAACAAAAAATAATTTATTAACAGAGAATAAATAAACACCTTTTCATTTTTTTTCTTTAATAATTAAAAAAAAGCAAATATTTTTGATTATTCATTGTTTTTTGAATAAATATCTGTTTTTTTTTTTTTTTTTTTGATAATAAAAACTTGGTTTTATTAAAAATATTCAAAAAAAAAAAAAAAATTCTATTTTTTCGAATAGATAAACTTTTGAGTTATTTCTTTCACTTCCAAATCAATAAGATCTTTTAACAATGAAAGCTTTTTTGAGTGCATCGAATTTAATTCTCGATTTATTTCTCTTTTAGTTGCATTAATATACATTTTTTTTCCAAAATAAAGAAGAAATTCTGATTTTACAAATCTTTTGGCTTCCAATTTTTTTTTATTTTTAATTAAGCGTTTTTTGCCCTTTAAGATTCGGAATTTCATTATTTCATCATCAACAAGGGAAAAACGAATATCCCTTAAATCCCATTTATATTTAATGACAGCAGTTTTACCATGATCCAACTGATTTGGTTTTAGTAGTAAAAAATGTGAATTTTCAATAATTAAATATTTTTGACCAACCTTTTGGAACATTTGCGTTTTGTTTACATAACATGGAATTATATTCTTTCCCAGCGATTCAACTTTTTGTGAAACCTTATACGTGATATCATTTTCTGGCTCATTTAAGGGCAAATTTATTTCCTTTTTACCTAAGAGATTATTCCTTAATCTGCGTAACATAAAAAATAATTTCATATTTTTCACAGTTTTTTCAACCTTGTCAGACGCCCCCCTTTTTGATAAATCTTAATTATTATTATAAAACACAGAAGAACAATTTTTAAAGATATAGTCTATATTAGAGTTGTATAATAATATACAATCTATTGAATTCAAAAATAAGATAAGGATCAACAAAGTATCAATTTTATTTTTTTCCATTTTTTCCATTTTTTCCATTTTTTCCATTTTTTCCCCTGGATGAATTTTCTTTATACTTGGAAGAAGAGTTAAAAAGGAAAGAGATCAAGTGAATTACTTGATAATACTGATAAAGTGAAACACAAAAGCATGGGCAACTTGAAAATAAAAACTAAAAAGTAAAGGCTAAAAATGACCAAAGGTTTGAGGCAAATCAGATCAAAAAGAAAAAAGAAATTACAATAATTAAAAAAAGATCCCCAAATTAATATTCATGATCAATCGATTATTAAATTAAATCAACCAAAAATATCGTGGTTGTGATTTTGGGTGTTCATAATTAGAGATAATATTTTTTTTTTTTGATTTTTTCCAATTTCTCCCATAAACCCTTTTTAAATTTCATTTTTCTTATTTTCTTTTCAATTTTTTGTTTTTGTTTATACTTTTTAAACATAAAAACATTTGGGTGTCTTTCCCTTGAATAATCGCGGAATTTATGATTTTATGCTTAAATCACCTTATAGGAAATTCAAGTAAAACAAAATTTAGAGTGTGATTTAAACTTCGTCAATAATTTTAAAGTATCAATTTTTTTCACAGATTACTTAATTTTAGTAAGGGAAGGAACAATATCAGAAATTGACAAAAAATTAATATTAATATATAAAATTATTCAAGAATTTGGAATGAATCCAAATATTGTGAAAACATTAATATCAAATCAATTATCTGATATAAAATATTTAGGAATTTTGCTAGAAAAAGAAAAGCATTTACAAAAAAACTATAAAAAAGGGAAATATTACTTCAAAATAATCAAAATGATTTTTAGTCAACAAAAATTAGCCAATGGAGTAAAACTAAAAACGTTCAAATCAATATATATTATCCAGTTATTTTATGGATTAGTTATATTTAATCTAACTCAAAAAGATTTTGACTAAATTTATTGTTTTATTAATAAAAATAATAACCTCTCCCCAAAAATCAACCCACATTCTCTAAGGATAATCTATAATTCTGAAGCAAAAATTGACCAAGTCAGAATTTTGATATAAGCAATTTCCAAAAAAGTGGGGTAAATTTATTTTAAAATGTATTTATTAAACCCAATCTTCAAAAAAGTATTTAAATATATAAAATCATTAAATACTATTTATCGATTCTTGATAATAATTCAATTTGTTTCTTAGTATTGTATTAAATAAAAAATATATTAAATTTTCTGATCTCGATTTTATCTGATATTTTTTAGGGTTGAAAATTGGTGTTTATTATTTATTATTTTTGATCGAAAAAAATTTTTTCATAACTTTTTTAATACCAACAAATTTTCAATTAGAATTGAAAACATAGAACTGTATTTTATTGTTAAATAAATCATTTGTACCCTTGCCATATTTCCAGTTTTTTATTGAAATTGGTCGTACATTTTTTTGTCCAAAAAAAGTACAATTTTTTTTTATATTTTTTGGAAATATTTTAAAGAACATATTTTGAAATAAATACATGGGTAATTGATTCAATCTGTATTAATATTTAACTGAATTTGATATTGTAAATTAAGAAATAACTTCACTAACAAAGATGATTTTTTATGAAATGTATTAAAAAATTGTCCCACTTTTTTGGAAATACATTATAAAAGATGATATAAACTCAAAAAGAAATAAGAAATTCTTGGTTTTGAACTTATATCCAAAAAATTTAAAGTTTACAAAAAAAGATAATGAAAATATTAATCCGGGAATAGACACCTTAAAATTATTAGAACTAAATCTAAACCAATTTACAGAAAGCTTAATAATAAATAGTTCTTAATGGAAAGGTCAAGAATATTTAAAAATTATCAGGTAGAGCAATAACATAAATAAACAACAAGAATATTTAAAATGGAAAGGTTCAACTTCTGTTCTAAAATTACGAAACTTCACAAATTATCTAAATAGATATTCTTATGTTTATGATAAGAATAAAATAAAAACAAGATCTTGTGATCTATGCAAAAAATACCATAACTCTGAAATAGATGAAGATATCAATCATTTTTTATGGTACTGCCAATTCTATGAAAAAAATCAAAAAATTTGTATTATAGAATTAATCCACATAAAGAAATATAATAAAAAATAATAAATTTGATATCATTCAAAATAAAGACTCATTATTTATTCTATCATTGGTTAATGATAAAGAAAATTATGATTCTTTATTAAAATTTCTAAACAAAAATTTGGAAATTAGGGAAGTAACATTGAGTGCCATCAAGTTCCTAAGTTTTTTTAATTTAAGAAATAAAGAATAATTTATAGATTTTGAACTATTCTTTTGGATTCTGAAAAACGTAACGGTCGTAAGAGGATATTAATTTTCTCCCTTCAAAATCAAATAAAAAAAAAGTAACAATTTTTTTATCAAAAAAACTCTAAAAATATATACACCATGTTTACAACAGTGTTTACTTAAATTTAAAATTAATTTAATTTTATTTTTTTTTTTTTTTTTTTTATTTTTATTTTTGAAGAGAGAAAATTGCTTTTCTCCTGTGTGCCCTAATTTCTAAACTTTTTTTTAGAAATTTTGTTAAAGAATCACAAATTTTATTATCACTTACTAATGATAATATATATGATGAATTCTTTTTTATTAATAATATCTCTGATATTATTAATTTTTTTATTTTTTCAAAAAATTCAGATATCCAGATTTTTCGATTTATTTTATAGGCCGGACAGTCCCATAAAAAATGATCGAAATCTTCAATGATATCAATATTTAACTTTTCTTTACATAAATCACAATTTTTATTTTTATTTTTACTTGTTACATAAGAGTACCTATTTAAACAATTAGTAAAATTTCGAAATTTTAGAATTGTTTTTGAAGCTTTCCAGTTTAAATATTTTTGTTGTTTGAAATTGCAATTTTGTTGTTTTTATAATTTTTAGATATTGTTGAACTTTCCAACTAGGTGAATTTTCCAATTCGGTTAATCGAAAAAACTTTTAATTCTAAATCTAATAATTTTAATCCCTTAGTGTGCCAATTAATATTTTCATTTTCCAATTTTCGAAAATTTAGTATTGTTTTTTAATTTTTTTTAAATTTAAGAAATCTAATTTTTCTATCAATTTATATTTTCTTCGGTATATTTTTTAATCTAGCGAGATCAATTTTTGCTTCAGTTTTATAAATTAATCGAGGTGAATGGATATTAATTTGTAAGAAATTTGTGACTGTTTTATTGATAAATCTATCAATTCTTTCAAAATCATTTTGTTTCAAGTCAAATATTTCAAGACCATAATAAAGTTGACTTAAAATAAGAGCTTTGAAAGAAGTTATTTTGACTCCATTGTTGAGTTTATTTTGTTGAAACAATCGATTAAGTGTTTCCAAGGACTTTTCCACTTTTTTGAAATTATATTCAAGATGCGTGTTTTTTTCTAACCAAATCCCAAGATAAAAAATATCTTTTTATTCTTTTTTTTATATATTGGTTTTTTTATTATGTGGGTTCATCCCGAATCTTTTTTATTATTTCAAAAAATACTTTCTAAATTAATTTTTAGAGAGATTAATGGCCCTTTCATAATAAGAATAAGATCATCTGCATACATTTGAACATGAACAGCTAAAGTTTTTAACTTTTTCTAGTAGGAAATGAGATATAAATGCGAAGAGAATTGGTGATAAGGGATCTCCTTGATAAACTCCAATTCCTTCTTTTTTTGTAATATCTCAAGAGCCAATTTTTTAATTGTTTCATTTTTGATAAATTTTTTTAATAGATTGATATATTAACGAGTGTTGTATAGAGTCAAAACATTTTTTGTATGTCTATAGTAACTACAAAGTATTCTGTATTTTTATTTTTATTTTTTATTTTTTTAAATTTTCTTAATAAATTTAAAACAGCAATTTTGTTCCAAAATATTTTTTAAATCCAAATTGTTTTTTTTGAAATCAAGTCCCATGAGTCTTGAATTCCAATGTATATTAATTTTAAAAAAAATGTTGGAAGAGATTGATTTATAGAGATAGGTCGATAATTTAATGGTTCGCCTTCATCCCCCGATTTATGAATAAATAATAAATTTCTTTTTTTTGATAAAATTTATACTTTTTTTCAGTTTCGTCTGTTATCCAATTTAAAAAAATATTTTGAACTGTTTTAATAAAATAATTATAATTTAATAAATATTGAATTGGTTGGTTTTTTTATAAACTTATAATGATTTATTTTGTCAAATTCTTTAACTGATTTATTTTTTTGAAATTTGATTATTTCTTTAATTTTATCTTGATCAAAAAATTTCCTTTATGTCAATTGGATTTAATGAATTTTTATTAATTTTAAATTTTTTTAATATAATTAATTATATTTGTATTAGGTTTTTTGACTAATTGATTTTACAAAATCGTTATACACTGTGAATATGGTTTCATTATTTAAAAACATTTTTGTAGAAGTTTCTCTTATTTTATTTAATGTTTTCCAAAAGTTTTTATTTTTATTATATTCTTCATTTATTTGATTAAGTAATTTTAAGTAATTTAATTCATTAATTTTTTTTGATTTTATGTAAAGTTTCATTTTTATCAAACAATTTATAAAGTAAATTATTAATTTTTAATTTATCTTGTTTGATATCAAATACTATTCTTTCTTTCTTTTTATATTTTTTTTTTAAATAAAATAAAATTTTCTTCATTTAAATTAAAATTCTGCCGAGAAAAGAATTGGAGAAAGTCTTCTTGAAAGGTTGGAATATCTTTAATTTTATAGATATCATTGATTTCCCAATTTGAGTTTATTTCAAATTTATTCATAATTGTATTATGATCACTAATAAAATTTTTGATAGTCTTTGATTTATTGAGTTTTAAATTATTAAAATTTGTTAAAAAAATAATCCAAATTGTTTGGTTTTCTACTTGGTTTATTATTAAGAAATATTTTAAAATTAAATTTTTTCAAATAATTTTATTTTATTTTCATTTAAATTAAAATCACCACCAATAATTGTTTTATTGTTTTGGTATTTTCTTAAGATATTTATTATTTTTTTATTAATTTCAATATTTCGGTCATTTCTCCGATATATATTAATAATGATTAAATCAGTAAATTGTATTCCCATTACATCTAAATCAGCAATTAATATTTCACGAAAAAATTCTAGAAATATCTTTTTTATTATTATTAGTAAACCACCCTTATTTCCATTATTTCCATAAGATTTTTTTATTCACAGAGAAATAGTTTGTGAAAGTTGGTTTTTTTTGTTATTTTGGATTCTTGTATTAAACAAATATCGATATTAAATTTTAATAAAAAAGATTCTAATTTAAAAAATTTTATTTGAATTATTCAAGCCACAAATATTTAAAGAGGCTATATTAATATTTATTTTTTGATTTTTATTTTTCATTTTTTTTAGAACCTTTTATTAATAATCTTTCTTTGTTCTTCAAAAAATGTTTTATATATAAATCATTTGGAATATTTTTTTGTTTATTTATTAATATTCTTTTTAAAAAGTTTTTATTTTTTTCGAGATTTTCCCCAAATTACAAGTTTATTATTTCCTTTCCTTAAAAATCTAATAACACAATAATTATTTAAGAAATTAAATATTTCTAATGTTGAAATATTTTTTTGAATAAAAATCAATTTGTTTTTGTTTGGTACATTTTGTAACTTTTTTAAACTTTTACAATATGTAAAGTTTGAAAAATAAATTATTTTATTTTTATCATTATTGTAATCAATATTATTATTAATTTGGTTTGATAAATAAATTAGTGTTTTTAATAAATTGGAAATTTCTACTTTTCCGTTATTTGAATTGGAGTAATTATAATTATCAAATATTGAAATATAAGAATAATTAAAAGATAAAATTAATTTAATTTATCAAGAATTAGTCCCTTATTTCGTATGGTTAAAACATTGAAATTTCCAATAATTCAAAATTGGTTTTCACAATTACGAAAGTTTGAAGACAAAAGTAAAATCTTATTTTATAATATTAAAAAAATAAGAAAACTATCATGATTTTTAAATTTTCAAATGGGTTAGAAATTGTTTTCCTTTAACCGAACACCCCTTTAATGTTTCCGATCCATGAAAAACAAAAAAAAAAATAAAAAAATATTATATTGTTTTGGATGTAGTCATATTATTTTGGTTCTTAACAGATCAATATTTCTCTCATTATGAATTTTAATGTTTATTAAAAAATGGAATTTCTCTTTTTTTCCTCGAAATCCTGATTGATGAATATAAAACAAATAAACTTTGTTTTAGTCAAAGGGTTTCAACATTTTTTTCAAATATCAATTATTTTTTAGAATTGACCTTTGAAGAACAAATAAAAATTTATTAGAATAATAAACGTTAAATTATAGTTTGTATCCGTCTGAAATAAAGCTAATAAATCAATAGATTTTCTTAAAAATTGAAAAACCCAAATTCTTTGGCACCTATTGAGAAAAATAACTATATTCATTTTGATCTTTTATTGAAGATCAAAAGAAAATTCCAATATAAATCAATATCATTTCCCAACAATCATTTTTACTGTTTTAGTAACATTAAAATAACACATTTTTACTGAATGACTATAGATCTTACAATAAAAAAAAAAAGAAATTTAGAATTAGGTTATCAAAAAAATTCATAATGTAAAAAAATGATGAAAAATGATTTTAAATTTAGAAATTTTAAAAGACATTTTTCTTCTAATATCAATTCAAATCCCTTTAGAAACATGTAATTCGTCCCTAAACTGTACCACTTTGACTTGAAAATGGTTTAGATTGGTAGATAAGTGATAAAAAAATGTGATTTTTGGGTTGTCAATTAACATTTTTATTTAAGTTTTGTTTTATTTTTAACTTTTAACAAATTTATTATTATTATTATTTAGGTAATAGAGCAAAAGGGAAATGAAAATTTCAATTGACAACCCAAAAACCACATTTTTTATCTAATACTTAAGAACCATTCTATTTGCGTTACACTCTCCTAAATTCAGATTTGGGGAAAGAAAAAAAACTAGAAATTTCATTTTTTACAAACTTTAAAAGTCATACACAGAGAAAGACTGATCAGTTAAGAACCAAAATAAAATGGCCTTATACCACATACAATATAACCCTTTTTCATTCTTCAGGTATTACCACCTTTATTTTTTTTTTAAAAAAAGCTAACAAATAGATTTAATTTTTTAGCAAATTCTTTGTTTTTTAGCACAAAATCTACTTTCCAGACAATTTAACACACCTTTTTGTAATATCTTCTCTATTTCGAGTTTGAAAATCAAATTTGAATATTTTGAAGATTCTTGAACGAGATTTTGTTTTTTACTTTCTTGGTACTTATAGGTTAGGTTAGGATAATTTAAATTTACTTTTTCAAGAATTAAGTCTTTTTCCAAAATAAGAAAAATATTTATATAATGTTTGAAATTTTATAACACTTTTTGATCTCAAAGTAAAAAAGATCTTGTTAATTAATTACATAACACAACAAATTAAAAATTTTGAACATTTTAGATGAAATTATTTTTTTTTTTGAATCCAAATATTTTTACTAAAATCAAAAAATTAAACAGACCTAAAAAAAAAATATGATAGGAAAACAAGCCAAACTGAAAATATAAACAAAAATTGAAAATCTTATGAAAAAAATCAATATTTTGCATTTTAAGTAATGTAGCCAAAATAGTTAAAATTTTTTATCTAATTCTAATTCAAACATGTTTTCACAAATTTCATAATTAGAATAAATGAAATAAAGCACTTTATATCAATTTTTATTTTTTGTTTGAAAATGATCATTTCTAAATATTTCACAATTCAAGAATTATTATTATTATTATTTTTAATACTTATACTGTTTATTATTTCTTTCTTCATTCTTTAAAACGCAATTTTATTCCTTAAACATCCATACTTCAAGATCAAATATTAAAAATAAATATTAACCGTAGCGTCTTTTACACTCTAAAAAAAATTTTTTGAAATTGAAAAAAAACTTTTTAGCTATTTTTTATAAGGACTAACATGAATTCAAAACAAACTAACATTTTGTGTATGATATATTTTGAAAAACCAACAATAAAAAACAATGAAATTTTTAGAAAAAAAAGTCAAAAAACGAGCCTCAATTTCCAATTTGAAGGTTTAGAATTTATAATTCCGAATACAACTGTGTTAATTTCGAAATGTAATGTTTTGGAGCTTTTGATATCTTGAATATTGTTTTTTTTTTTCATTTTTTTCATTTTTCAAATGAATTAGTTTTATCAAGAAGAATGTTACAAATTCCTTATTTTATCAAATACTGAGGTGAAACAATAACCACAAATCAGATTAAATCGAATTAACTTGATTGTGTACTTTTAAAAAAAATGTTTTAAATTGAAGAAATTTAACAATTTGGAAATAGAAAATAAAAGATGAATCTTTTTTTTTTCATTTTGATTTTTTGGATTTGAGAATGCTTTTAAACTGTTTTTTTTTTTTTTTTTAATTTGATTTTTATGCTGTCTCTTTGAAACTTTGTTTTGTATTTGAATTTTTTGTTAATGAGATCCTCTCAATTTTTTTTTTTAGTTAATTGAATTTTTTTTTCATAGAGATTCTATGAATTTTTTTATTGAGTTTTTGTTTTTGAGATCCAGTGGATTTTTTTCCCCTAAAATTTGAATTTTTTTTTAATTAGGAACCCTTTTACACTTTTTTCTGTTAATTGAATTGTTTGTATTGAGAGCATCTAAAACTTTTTTTTTTGTATTTTTTGAATTTTATAAAAATCATAAGAAGGTAAATTTCACAATACCCTTTTAGTTTACAAGTCACATATCGGGTATGGGATAAATTCATGTTAAATGACTAGGCATTTTTAAAAAAAATTCATTTTTACTTATTTTTGGTTATTCTCAACAGATAGAATAATATAAAACAAAACAAATGAAAAATAAAAAAACTTACCAACACCTGAAAATTGGGATTCTGGCATTTTCATTAATAATTCTGGGTCGCTAATGATTTTCTCAAAATTAATAGAATAGCGTAAAGATTTTTCATATTCATCACGAAACAAATCCATAAATAAATTGCCAATTGGGTTTTTTACAATATTTTTTTGTAATTTTTTGATTGATAATAAATAAGCATTATCAAGTAAAGATAAATGTTTAATATTTAAGTAAGGGGGGGATTTGTGACTATCATAAACTAATTCTAATAACAATTTAATACAAACCTGGAAAGTTACAAAACAATAATGTTGTTTTTTAAAAAAGATATTTAAAATTTTTTCAACTATCCAAAAAGAGTAATCCAGATTTTTTTCATTACTTTTTTTTTCGTTATGGTTAATTAAATTCTTTTTTTTTGGAGAATTGAAATTAAATAATGAAAATTGGTGTTTAGGTGGATTTAGAAGTTTTGTTTTAATTTCGAAATCTTCATCGAAAATGCTTAATTCTTCGAGCAATTTTTGAGATCCTCTATATTTCACGGGGAAAACATCAATGCATTCAAGTAATGGTTTACTATTTTCTATTAAGAATATTTTATGTTAAAAAATTAATAGAGTTGAGAAATATATTTACATTAGGAGATTTTTTTAAAAAAATATTTTTTTTCATCAAAATTATTTTTTTTTTTTTTGAATTATCATTATTATTTATAAATTAGTTTCTGAGCACTTTCTTTTTACAAAATAAATTATTTCAATATTTCAAAATATAAAATATTTATATCTAGACTTAACCCTTTTTTTTACTAAAAAACATTCAAGATTCAGAAATGATTTCAAAAAATAATTTCAAATAGTTTAATAAACTTTTAAAATTTAAAGTTAATTGTCTCAACTCCCCCCCTTTTTTTTTTTTTTTTTTTTTTTTAAACTTAAATGAGACTTTTATCATTAATATTTTGAAAATTAGCAATATATTCATTTAAGTAATGTTTCATTAAAGTAAAAAAAAATCAATTTTTCACTCAATTCATTACAAAATAAAATACTATAATCCCATCAAGTCACACAATTGTAATCATTAAAAATGGATTTTCAAAAAGAAAAAAAAAAATGAATTGTGAATTTTTCTTATAAAACTCTAATATTTATTAAAATATTTTAAAAAGAATTTACTTTAAATTTTTTTGTGTTTTTTGCTAATTTTTTTTTTTGATAATTGGAGTTAATATATCCACATTCAATTGGAAAGAGGGAATTCAAATTCAAATTCCCTCTTTCTAACATCTTATACGATATTTTATTTTTTTGACTTTAAAAAGAGAAATATTCACAAAAAACTTTAAAAAAGTAAAAGACAATTTTAAAAAATCAAAATGATTTTTAATCAACAAAAATTATTTAATGGAGTAAAATAACAGATATTTAAATCAAGATATATTAGCCAATTATTTTATGGACAAGTAATCTTTAATCTAACCCTCCAAAAAAATTGACAACATTGATATTTGGATAAATAAAACAGTCAGGAAATTTTTAAAAATTAATCCACATTCCTAGGATAATTTATAAAACTGAAGTTAAAATAGACATAGTCAGAATTTCGGTTTATCAAAAAAGATATAAACCTAAAAAGAAATAAGAAATTCTAGGGTTTTGATCACATTTCGAAAATTTAAAATTTTCAAAAAAAGATAATGAAAATATCAATTGGAAAGTAGAAAACTTAAAATTATTGATATGAATCTAAATCAATTGATAGAAAATTTAATAATAAGTAGGTCTGGATGGAAAGGTTTGATTTATTGAAAAAAATTTTTAGTTCTAATAATAATATTAATAAATATTCATGTCGTCAAGTACTGTCAATTTTCTAGGGGTTTTTAATTTCTAAAAGAAATTAAAAAGCATAAAGATGCTTTCTTAAATTTTCTATTTTATTATGACAAAAAAAAAACCAATGGTGGTTTCTTGAGGTTTGTCTTTTTTATTCTGATAACTTATCGATTTTTTTTCAAAAAATAGAAAATTTCTGGAAAAGCTAATGGCGTTTTTTCCAATTTAAGAAATAATTAGAAAATTTCTTAAATTTTCTTTTTGTTTCTCAAATCAAAAAAAAAAAAACTAAGAATAAAAAATAATTTAAAATGGAAGGTTGTACTTCCATATTAAAATTAAGAAATTTCAAAAATTATCTAAATAGATATTCTTATGTTTATGATAAGAATAAAATAAAAACAAAATCTTACAATTTATTAAAAAAAATATTCCACTCTAGAAATAGATGAATATACCGATCATTGTTTATATGGACTTTCAATTCTATCAAGAAAATAGAATAATTTGGATTAAAAAACTAATTCAAATTAATAAAAATAATAAAAAATAATACCTTTGATATTATTCAAAAAAGAATCACGATTTATTTTGTCATTTGGTTTATGATAAAGAAAATTATGATTCTTTATTAAAATTTATAAACAAAAAATTAGAAATTAGGGAAGTTTCTTCAAGTACCGTAGAGTACCTTAGTAGGCCTAGCATATTTTTTTTTAGAATTTAAAAGAATAAGAATGGAAATTTCTTAACTTTTCTTTTTATTTCTGAAAAAAAAAAAAAAAAAACCTAATGGTGGTTTCTTGAGGTTTTTCTTTTTTATTCTGATAACAAATCGATTTTTTCAAATAAACAGAAAATTCTGGTAAAACTAACAATTGGCGCCTTTTTTTTTTAAAATATAAGAAATAAACCAAAAATTTATTTAATTTTTGGTTTATTTCTACACCCCCTTTCAAACAAAAGATTACACCTCTCAAATAATCAATAGATTGAATTTGATTGTTAATCAGATAATTACTTATTGGTAATTTTCATTTTAATTATTCATTTTTTCATTTTTTGTTTTTTTATTTATGGATATTGAACAGTTCGAAAACGTAAAAAAAAAAAAAAACAAGATAAGAAGAAACCAATTTAGAAATAATCTACCATAATAAAAAACCGAAACAGTTTAAATTTGATTTTAAATGAGCTAGATATATGAATTAAGAAAGACCATTATTGGATTGATGTATAAAACAAAGAAAAAAAAAAACAATTCCAACAAAATACCCAGATGAGTTGTTGTTTTATATTGAAAATGAGACTTTAAAGAACAAAAGTTTGGCGTGTAAAGAGTTATCAATAAAATGTAAATAACTTTTCCCCAATTCAATTTGTTTAACGGTTTTTATTGATTTTATAATTTTTTCCCCTTCAATTTACAAGACGAGATTTCTCATTTCAAATAAAAGGGCACATCAATTTTTAAAATATTATATTTTAATTTTTATTGTTTTGTTTTAATGATTTTTAAATATATATTTGAGTGTTTTTTATATGTTTTAAAGAATTTCTTATTTTTTAGAATGATACTACAATTAATTTGATTCAATTATCAATAATTCTGGAAATTTTCAGTTCCCTTTTATTTGAAAAAGAGTTTATATTAAAAAAAAAAAACCCTAATTGCTGTAAGAGGAAATGAATTTCTCTAAAAAAAAAAAAATCCATTTTTTGGTTAACCCCCCTTATTAAATTTCAACAAAAAAAGCTTTAAATTCATCGATTGTTTTAGATCATTTAAAAATCAACGTTAAATCGATAAAATTGAAAAATTTAAAAAATGATTTGAATATCAAACTAATTGCTAAAAAAAATCGAAAGATCACATAATAGAGGTTTTGATGATAACATTTATTATCATGATATTAACAATAAAATCGCAATAGTATTAAAAAATCGCGATTAGACCAACTTTATCACGAAAAATCATAAAATCGCGAAAAATCATAAAATCACGATATTCACATTATCATGAAAAAATAAAAAATTATTATTTTGATTTCACCTTAAAAAAAATCCCCTGACTTTTACAAAGCCTTGAGACTTTTACAACACCTTTACCCTTTAATAAATGTTTGAAAGTGTTTGTAAGGGTTGTGAACTGTCTTCAATTGTTTGAAAGTTTTGAAAGACATAAAACTTTTATAAAGGGAATGAGTTTGGTTTGTAGTTGAAACACAAATTTTTTATTCTTTTCATTTTTTTTTTAACAAAATATAAAATCTCAAACAAATTTTATGATCAAACTAATAATTACCCATTTCAACAATACACTTGAATATAAAATAGATGTATTTTCTTAAAATGGAGTTGTTACATTCACAATTTTAAATAGCCAAAAAGAATAAAGAATAATTTGACTTCTTATTAGTGATCGATCAAACAAAAACCTCTAAGCTCTAATTGTGTTTTCTGTCCAATACATAA
Organism: Anaeramoeba flamelloides; assembly: GCA_027625915.1. Classification (NCBI taxonomy): domain Eukaryota; family Anaeramoebidae; genus Anaeramoeba; species Anaeramoeba flamelloides. The sequence goes on along the minus strand of JANTQA010000060.1, from coordinate 2,871,953 downwards.
ATGCTCTAAGAAGAAGAAAAAGAAGAAAAGAACAAGAAATCTATAAAAAAATCTTAATAATTGGTGATCATCTGGCAAGGATGTTGTGAAATCTTTTTAGGAGTTCTCCAACTCCTTTTAGCTTTCTGAGAATATTGAAAATGTTTTAACCCAAGAACACATTCTTTAAAGAACAGATAAAGGGTTGGCTGTTTTAGAAGCTAATTATTCAAAGCAATTTACAACATAACAATTAACTGAAAAAATATTTATTTCTCTTTAGTTCTTATTGTTGCTGATCTAAAAGGATCGATAGGTTTGACAACCAAATAAAATGAAAACGGAATAAAACTCTTTGATCTGATCCTTGATTGAATCAAGTATTTTTTTTATTGTTTTTTCAAAGAATGACTTTTTTTCACCGAATCTATTTTTTGATCAAAAAAAATTTTTTTGTTTAAATATTTCTGAATTATCCCAAAAACCCATCAACTATTATATCGCTATTAAAAAGTAATAGAGATATTTTGGCATTTATCACGATTTTATAATAATTATCGTGATTTTATAGAATATCGCGATTTGTTATATTATTGCGATAATATTGTATATCGCCGATTTTCTGATATATCGCGATTTTTGTAACTTTATAATGAATTAAGCATAGTAACATCAAAACCTCTAATATTATTTTTTAATAAACCTTGTAATAAAAATTCTCATAAATATTATTTTTTCAGGTAGAAAAATGAAAATCATTAAGTAGAAAATATCCTTTTATTTGAGTTTTGAATTGGTTATTTTGAATTTTAAAATCAATTATATATTTTCTTAAATTGATTTTTTTTTTTTTGCTTTTCGTCAAAAATCTTGTAAAGTAGAATTAATTTACTTTAAATTAATGAATGAAGGATTAAAAAAATATATTACACTTACTTATTTGTTTACAGATCGAATAAAAAAAGCATAAAGTAAAAAACACAATTCTTTCATTTTCATCATCCAAAAAAGAAATAATTTGTGAACGTATAACATTAACATTTTCTTCACCCTCTCCATTCCCCTTCCCCCTTCCCCCTTTCTTCCCCCCTTTTCCCCCTCTTTTGATTTCTTTTATCAAAGACTCATTATTATTTTTATTTTCAAAATTTTTATTTTTTGAAAATAAGGTTTTGTTTTTATTATTTTCCATTTTCTTCTTCTTCTTCTTCTTCTTCTTCTTCTTTCCCTTATTATTAATAATATTGAATATAATATTAGTTATCAATTTATGTGAAAAATCAACAATCAATAATGAAGTTTTCAAATCTTTATCATTTTTTTGTTCATCAAAAATATCATTACCCGAAAGGGTAATTTCAAATAATGGAACATTTTTGTTTACTACTTTTTTAATTTGTTTATTTTTTTTAAATTCCTCTATTTCCATATCACTTTGTTCTAAAATCTTTTCAAAATTGCTCTGTGGATTTAATAGTATTGTTAATAAAGGAACAATAATTTTACTGCAACTAATTACATGGAATATCTGCGATAGCAAACATAAAGATAATATTTGAGAGCATTTTTTCTATTAAGTATTAATTTTTTTTATAGTAATATATATATATATATATATATATATATAGAGAGAGAGAGACAGATAGATAAATATACAAGTTGGTGCCAATTTTAAAAAAGAATAATAAATATTAAGAAAATTGATGTTTACCGGTCTTTTTCTTGATATCTTATGTTTTTGTGGAATATTCAAATCGCTATCAGTTAAACTAAAAAAATTATTCTGATCTAGATTAACTTTTTCATTTGATATTGATTCTAATTTTTGATGGATTTCATTTTCAATATTTAATTCCTTCTTTTTTTGTTGTTTATTGTCTAATGACGTAATATATAACCCTTTTCCGTTTTCAATTTTTTGTGGGACTTCTATTTTTATATTTGAAGTCTCTTTATTTTCAACCTTTTCATTTAATAGATTTTTTTTGATTTTTTTGTTTTTTGTGTTTACATTTTGATAAATTGTAAACTGGTCTTTATTTGTTTCCAAATTCTCCTTGATTGTACCCCCTACAAAACTTTCAATAAAAATTGGAATAAACAGATTTTTTCTTAGACTAATCGCAAGTGTAGAATTTAGTTCTGTGATCTGTAGATTAAAAATATCTTCTAAATAATAAAAATCGTCTAATTGAGAAAATAATTTATCGTCTAATATTCTATGGATATTGTTTAATTTTATAAAATTGTTATTTATTTATTTTTTTTTTAAAAAAGACAAAAGAAAAGAATCAAAATATATGTTAAAAATATTTCGATAACATTTTTTTTTTTTTTTTTGTTTTTGTAAATCAAAAAACATTCTCATAAATCTTTTAATTAATATATTAAACAAATATTGAGAAATAATATAATTTTATTTTTATTTATTTTTTTTTTTGATCGAATTATGGTTAGTACAATCTGCATAAATTTCAATATTACTCAAATATATTCTTTCACTAGACTTTGAAAAGAAATTTTTTACAATTAAAATTGATTTATAAAGTTTATTAAAAATGGAATAAAAAATAATTATACAGTTTAGATCAAATAAAAAATGGAAAATATTTTTTTCTCTTTAAAAAACGAGAAAAGTAGAAATAATAAAAAGAAAAAAAAAAAATTATTGTTTTTTTTTTTAAATCCTAAAAATTTAGATTTAATATTATTTTAAATACGAATCAATACTAATCAAACCTTGCAAAATATTTCTTCAAAGTGTGTCAACCATGTACTTTTTTAAACAAAATAGGTTGTAAAAATTGTATTAGAAAAACAAAAACAAAAAAAAAACAAATTGTTTTGTAACATTCAATGCATTCGTTACTATTTTCCAGTTAAAGTTGCCCAGTTGGAGATGAGTGAATTAAATATATTTAAAGAGCTTGAATCGATATTCAAAGAAAAAATTTATTTTCAAAATTGAAATCATTTTTTCATATTTTTTCTTTTTGACTTTTTTCAATTTTTTTGACAATTGATTTGCAATTTTTTTTATTGCAAGATCAATGGTCATTTGGTAAAAACCTACAACTCTAATGTTATTGAAACAGTGAAAACAATTGTAGAAAAATCCTATTTATTTCTATTGAAATTATATTTGGATCTTCAATTGAAGATCAAAATTAGCCTTGTTGTTTATCTTTTCTCAAAGAAGGTACAGAAGAATTTGAGTTTTTTCTATTTTTACGAAAATCTATTAATTTTTTAATTAGTTTTATTTCATATAGATATCAACTATCTTTGGATGAAGTGTATTAATCCACTTATATATAATTTACTCTTCGCAGGTCAATTCTAAAAAATACTGATAAATTCCAATAAATTTCAAAAAATTTTTGGTTCAATATCCATTTTGATAAATATTTGAACTGTTTCTTATCAAACAGTCCAGTATAAAGAAAATTTTGAAGAACAACTAATTTTACAGAGTTTCTTAACACTTGACTACATAAAATGCTTTGTTCAAAGTTGATCAGAATAATTTCAAAAAGGAAAATCAAGGAAAAATTTCCATCATAAATTGCAATTTATCAGTAATTGATATTTCAAAAAAAAATGTTGGGTCACTTTTATTGAAACAAAGTTTCTACAGATATAATTAATAAAATTGAATTTCTGATCTTGATATTTCATTTTAATTGTAATTTTTTTTTTTTTTTCCATATACCCTTTAGATTTTTTACCCTATTTTAGAAAATTAAATTTCGTTTAAAATACTTCTAAGGACTGTGTCTGAATTTATTCACTCTTTGGATTAGAAGTTACGAATTTAGTCACTTCAAAATTCTCTCTTTACCATATTAAATATCTCACACATTTAACCCTGAACAAACAATCTGAAACTTTAAAAAGATAGGCATATCGGATGTTCGTTTATCACAAACCCTTAACAATAAACCAAGTATTTAATCATTTTTTTATCATTTAAAATTGATCTTTGATTTTAAAATAATTTATTAGAAGATTTTGAAATTTAATTGATTAAATATTTTTTTTCCAAATATTAAGAGTATAAATAACAAATGTTTATTATTAAAGATTTTTTTTTGATAAAATTTCTTAATTTTATTTTATGATAATTATTAATTTGAATTTAGATTTGATTTGTTTGAAAATCTTTAAAAAAAGTTGAGATATAATAATAAACTCTATTGATATAATTAATACATGGGTTATTCCAAATTTTCACTTATTTAATTAAGATTATTCTATTAATTATTATTTTGAAACAATCAAATTAAAAAATATTTCTTTGGTTTTTTAATCTGAATTTTACAGGCTTTGACAAAGTATTTTGGGAGCATTTTCAATTTGATTGTTTGTATTTTTTTTCTCAGATTTTTTTATTTAGGAAAAAGAAAAAAATGTTTTGAAATCTTAATTGAATAAAGAAATTACATTTTTTTTTAATTATAAAAGGGGATAAACATCATTTAAATCAAAAATTAAATTCAATATATGAAATTATAATTCAATTTGGATTGAAACCAAATAAAGAAAAAACAGTTATTTCAAAAGATTTAAAAAAGATTAAATATTTAGGTATCTATTTGGATAAAATTTCACATATAGTTTATAATTTAAAAAAAGCTAAAGGAACATTTAATAACTGTAAACAATTATTTAATAACAATTCCCTCAATAATAATTTGAAAATCAGATTATTTAAATCTTTTATATTAAGTCAATTAACATATGGATTAGAAATTTTTAATTATGAAATAAAAACTTTAAATTATTTAAATTCTTGGATGAATACAGCCATTACTGAAATATGCAAAATAAACAGAAATACACCAATTCTTATTTATAAAACAGAATTTAAAATTGAAAATATGGTAATTTCAGTAAAGAAAAAAAAATTCAAATTTAAAAAAAAATTAAAAAATTTATCTCTTCCTTTTTTAGAAAAATTAATAAAATTTAATCAACGAACCAACAATAAAATTAACTGGAATTCAAAAGATATAATTGAATTAAAAAAAGAAATCTATAAATACACATATAATGAATTATTGAATTCCAAGAGCTGGAAAGTGAAAAAATACTTCACAATATTAAGAAACCAAAATTAATTATTTACAACTCAAAAATATCTAAGCTATCCATCAAGCTCAACAATCCTAAAATTTAGGACATTTACCAATTGCTTAAACAGATATTACTATGTAATTAATAAAAATTCAAATAAATTTTGTCCTTTATGTTTAAAATACAAACAAAAGGAAGTTATAGAAAATATTGATCATTTTTTGTGGATATGTCCTTCCTATGAAAATAATAGATTAATATTTCTGAATAAATTAAATGAAAAAAACCTCTATGAATTAATTTTAAACTGTAACAGTTTATTATTATTTTCATTGATTAATAATCGTGAAATCTATGATTTTACGCTTAAATTTCTGAAAGGAAATTTAAGTATAAGGGCAACTAGAGTGTAATTTACACTTCTTCAATAATAAAAAAAAAGAAATTACATTTTTTTTTCAAGTTTAGAATAATAACGGTAATTTTTTTTTGAAATTAAGAATATTTTTTAGAAATAAATGATTGTAAAATTCAGTGGTGTTATTTCCAATGAGTATTTTTATATACTTCCTTCACAGATAATAAAATTTCTTTATTCTTCAAATAAAATATATATTTTTGGAAAAATTGAAAAAATATGTTGGATTTTGAACTTTTCAAAAAATTCGAAAAATGGTTCAAAATTGTAAAAACAATCATTCTTTTCGTTAAATCGTATTTAATTCAAGTCGTACATTATAGTATTCAAAATTTTACTTTGTTTTGCATTTTCAAGATGAGGGAAAAAATTGTTTGTAATTGTACTATTAATTTTACCAATAGATTTTTTTTTTATCTAAATGGTCTCTTCAGTGATTAGCTTCTCCGAAGGATAAAATTGGAATACAAGTCTGTTGTTATTGAAGGTAAAGCACACAAGCGCGCCAAAGTTCAAATGTCTCTAAAAATTTGATATGTAAAACAGTAATATTTGTTGATCTCTTAAATTAAATCTGATCCTTGTATAAAAAAAAAATTGAAGAATTTCATAAAAAAAGTTAAATTTCGAGACAAATTTACAGGTTGAAACATCAATCTAAAGACTAAAAAACTGCAAAATATCTTTCTTAAATTTGTCTCAAAATTTAGACTAATTGTTAAAAAATTCATTTTTTTTTAAAAATTAAATAATTAACCAATAAGATTTTTTTGACAAAGTATTTCTAAAATATTGGAAATATATAAATGTTACAATTATCTTCATAAAAAGGGAACCAAACTAATCAGTCTTTGGGTTAATATGTTGATGATTATTGAGTTAATCTTTGAAATTAAAAAAATTAAAAAAATAGTTACTTTTGAAAGTTCAAAAGATGCATAATTAAATAATATCATACTATTATTTTGGGTTTCTATTTCTAGATTGGGAAAAGGAATTAAAAAAAAAAGAATTCCAAAATGAAAAAATCAATTTTTAATTGTGATCATTCGCAAAAAGAATTGTAATAATTTCTTGTTTAATAAGATTTATAATAGATTTTTACGAGCTATTTGGACCATGGATCACGAAAATCATTTATCTTGAATTACCACACACTCTATTTTTTGCTGAATCTATGGTGATGTTTATCTCTGAAATAAATATGTTTTTTCTCACTCATTAATAGCCCCTTTTAAGGAAAAAATGAAAAACAGAAGAGAAAAAAGCAATAGTTAAGGAAAAAAATTGGTTACTTTGTACTTAAATTATTTGATTGGAGTTCTTCTTCGATTGAGAGACAATTCATTCTGATAAACCAAACGAGGTTGTTAAAATATGGGATCTTTTTTGAATTCAAAATTAAATCTCTTGATGGCTTAAAATCCACTTTTGTTGTGTTGGTTGTAAGTTTGTTGTTATTCAGTAAGTAGTTTGTGGTTGGGTTGGATTAATTACGTTATTGTGTTATTTGTTAAACGGTTAATTGTGTTGGGTTTTATAGGTTTGGTATGTGTTTGAGATCACAACAATTGGAGAAAGAGAAAGAGAAAAAGAAAAAGAAAAAGAAAAAGAGAAAGAGAAAGAGATTAATTTTGAGAAAAAAGATCACAAGCATCAAAAGGGTTTTAATTTAACAAAGAGTAAGCAATACCTCTAAAAATATTCAAGGTAATGGTCCTAACTGCGATTCTAACCATTCCATCGGGATGATTAAAGAAATTGATCGACTCAGAATAGAGGGGCATTTCTTTTGTGTTCAAATTATAGAATAATTTGATTGTTTTGTTGTTGACTTTCAGCGATAAAGCCTTTAAAAAGGAAATATAATAGGCAAGAACTTCTTCGTTCGAAAAATCAAAACGGTGAGTGATAATTGAATTAATGTGGTTATTGGAAAGTAGGAAATAAATCGACTTTTCACTTTTAATATTTTCGATCATTATAGACAAAGTTTGCAGCAATTGGATTTTGATCGCCGTTGGCGAATGTTGGGACAAAAATTTTAAAAACCACCCAATTATGTTTTTTTCTAAAAACCAACTATTCAGTTATCAAATTTTAAAGTTAGAGGGGAAGAAGAGTTACAATTTTTTCAAAACAACAAAAGAAAACTCCTTTTTTTTTTTTTTTTAATTTGGATAACAAAGACATACTCAAAAAATCTTTCATTATGCTGATCACCCCATATCATTAATTCGGATATTTCCCGAAGTGTTTCAACAAGTAGCTTACTATTTGTTTCTGTTATAGTCTGGTTCATTTTTATAATGCCATAAAGATATCTAAATAAAAGGAATGCGATTTGGTTTTAAATAAGGGTTGGGATTTTTTTTGTTTTGGTAAAGTCAAGTTTTTGAATGTATATTGGTTTTTACTTACTCAAGTTGTTCAAACGAAAATCTATTTTTTGGTTTTCCTGTAAATAGGTTTTTGAAAAAAGCCATTTTTTTTGATCTCGGGTGATTAAAAATAAATGATATTTGTAAACTCATTTTTAAAGATTTTTCCTTTTTAATATCAGTTGTTCGACTTCTAAGACTCTAAAACGCATCTACAAAAACAAAGCCTTTTATACCCAAATATCTAGAATGGAATATTTACAGTTAAATGTCAATATAAAAAAAATTAGATAAAACCTTTTCAAACTAAATTCACGAAGATTGGAGAAATTCTGGAAAAATTCAATCCAAAAACAAAATCAAGATGACAACTTTACAATCCTCTTTACAATACCTTTCAAATTTCTCACAAACGAATGACTGGAAAGTTTTAACGTTTTTTGATCAATAAATAGCTCCGAAAGAATATTTGGTCTTTTGGTAAAACGATTTTTTTTTCGTTCTTTCATAAATTTCCACTTAAGACTTACAATCCCTGAAATTTGAAAAAAGATAATCTTGTGTTAGGTGTAATGGCTTGTTAATTTAGTTCTTGACTAATCAATCTTTGACTTAGTATGGGCTTTTAATATTAGTTTGATCTGGGAATTTTTGGCAATTTATTTTTTAATTTTTCTTAAGGGATTAGCGTTACCCTAGATTTCCCCATAATCAAAGTATGTTGTAATTATGTGTAAATGATATTAGTGCGCCATGACTCAAATATCAGTAAAAAATCTATTTTAAATCTTATTGCGCAATAAATTATTACATTTTTTACTAATGATCACTATTAAAAAATTTTCATTTTGAAATTATTTTTTTAATTCCTTTTCGAAATCCAAAAATAGAAACGTAAAATACAGTATTCTGGTATTTACTAATATAGATTTAGAACTTCCAAAAGTAACCATTTTTATAATTTTTGAATTTCAAAGATTAATTCAATAATGATCATATAAAAAAAACCCAAAGACTGATTAGTTTTGTTTGCTTTTGATAAAGACTCTTGTATTATCAATATATTTCCATGATTTGAGAAATAATTTGTCAAAAAAATTTATTCGTTGATTATTTACTTTTTAAAAAAAACGAATTTTTTATTAACTAATCTACATTTTCCCACAAATTTAAGAAAGATATTTTGTGACTTTTTAGTCTGAATATTGATAATTCAACCTTTAAATTTATGGCAAATGCAGATTTTATTATGAAATTGCTTGGTTTTTTACTAATAAACTCAATTCCAAAAATTGGGGCACACCTTCAAAATCAATTTAATTCCAAGAAAAGTGATATTTGACTCTTAAATAGAAACATGAGATATTAACAATCAATGTAAATAATTTTCACGACAAGAATAGCACAATCCATACAAATGCTTTCAAGACTTTTTCGAACTTTCAGGCTGACAGTCTGTAAGATTCCAGTCTCTGATATTCTTTCATATTGTTTCAAATTCCAAATACTTGATACCAACTTTAGTAAGCCCAAAAAAGGGATAAAAATAATAATTAACAAAAGATAGCATTTTGTATTTAATTGAAATTTTATCAAGTTATCTAAAAGAAAAATATTTGTAAACTTTCAATAACCTGAAACTCTTTTTATGAAAACCAAAAATTGGAAAGTTGTTTAAATTACATGTTTTTAAAAGTATAACTTGTAAAAACTTTTAAATTGAAAGTTGTTGCATTGTGATCTTCTAATTCCTTTCAAAATTTGGAACAATTTCAAAAAAACAAAGTGTTGCTAAGGAAAAAAAGTGACTACAATTTTTGTACTATTCTTGTCGTGTTAAAGTTAATTATTTATTATTTTTTTTCATTATTTTTTGATTTTTGATTTTCAATAATTTTTTTGATTTTTTTTGTATTCTTTTTTTTTCAAAACTTTTCGAAAATCTCAAAATCACTTTAAAATGAAATTTAAAAGTTTTCATTCTGATCACAAAAAAAATTTTTTTTTTTTTCTCTCAAAAAGAAAAAAGATTCTTTTTTTATCGAGAAAAAATTTTTTTGAAAAAAAAATCATGATATGATGTGCTAGGACACATGGCCTACAAACAGACATTATTATTATTAATGGAAGTGTGAATACTGAATGTATTATTAATGATATTATCAAAAAAATCAAAGGAAATTCAACTCGCTAATTCAGAATATAGTGAGTTGAAATGGATTTTCCAAAAGGATGGAGCTTGTCCACATACTTCAAAAAAAAAACTCAAACTTACTTAAATCGGGGATGTAATGTTCTGGACCCTTGACCCCCCAATTCCACAAGATTTAAATCCAATTGGGAATTTATGGATATTAAATTGAAAAATTGTAACCAAAAAAAGAAGAAGAATTTTTAAAATTTTTACTAATGTATGAAATACTTTGAGTTGGGAAACCTAAGATAATTAGTAAACTCTATATTTAAAAGGATAGATTTAGTTATCAAAAGACAAGCTGAATCTATTAATAGTTTTTATTAATTTTTCTTTCAATAAAAATGGATTATTTGGTAACCGTGTTCCAAAAATAGGGGCACACTTTTTTTTATTTTTTATTTTTTATTTTTCGAATTGAATTTTAAATTTACTATAAAATATATAAATAGTATTAATTAAATATTTTCGGATCTTTTATTATTTTAATGTTCAATATCATATATTTTGGAGTATATTTTTATTAATGTAATTTTTTTTTGTGTCCCATTTTTTGGAATTGAGTTTACATAGATCATTTTTAATTGATGAGATCAACAAATATTACTACCTTACTAATCGATTTTTTAGAGACATTTGAACCATGTGGAAATAATGCAGTTAGGACCAATAACAACATACTTGGATCCTAGGCTTCTCCTTGGTAGACGCTAATCCATTAAATACTATTTGTTTCAAAATAACTGGAACAAAATTTTCATTAATCTTTCCAAAAAAGGATTAAATAAATCATGCAATTTTTTAATTTCTGTGAATAAATCGAAATTATTAATTTACCTTTTTAGAATTGGGGGCCATGATGATTTATTTTGGTTTCTGAAATGTGAGAATTTTGGAAAGCTGACTGAAAATTTTGATCTTTTTCTTTTTCAATTAACAGTATATGAATTTAAAAGTATAAGTCTCATCGATTGGTGGATATTTAACGAAACTGATTATTGGGTTGTCAATTAAAATATTTTTTTCCCTTTTACTCAATATACAGAATAACAAAATCAAATTTTTTAACACTCCTTATAAAACCAAGCCTAAATAACTATTTCTAATTACAACCCGAAAATCACATTTTTTTGAATAACTTACTTTCTAGTGTATTACTATTAATTGTATAATAAAAAGATCAAAATTTAAATTCAACTTTACAAAATAATTCCATATCAAGAATCATCACAAATAATCTGCAGTCCTCTAATTAAAATTAATTAACAATTGTAATGAAAAATAGAATAAGAAGAGATATAAAAGTAAAAAATTGATATCAAAGGAATAAAAAAAAGAAAAGAAAATGAGAGAAATTATTAATAATAAAGAAATAATTTGAAAAATAATACTAAACAAAAATGAAAATATCTGATTTGAGTACAGTCAAATTAATGAAGTTCTAAAAAAGAATTTTTTATTGATCGGAAATAAATTGTGATAAAAAATTAAATAATTCTAGTCAGCAGTATTATTTTTTTTTTACAGATAAACAGTCAAAACTGAAACTATTGAAAAAAATCTAACAAATTGAAATCTGAATAAAAATGATAATCCTATTATTATTATTATTGAAAAACGATAAATTACAGTATAAATACTTTTTTAACCGATTTTTAAATTGAATTCAAGTGAAAAATCAGAGGTTTCAAGATTATTCAAGAGAAATACAAGTCAAAAAATTTTTTATGTTTAAAATACAAAAATCAAAAATTGAAAAAGAAAAAAAGAAAAAAAAAAAAAAAACAGAAATTTAAAAGGGGATTGAAAAACTAAAAAAAATAAAAAATAAAATAAAATAAAAATCAATACCACCATTAATTAAGAACATCCAGAATCACATCCACAGTAATTTTAGATAATTTACGTTAATTTGGTCATAGATCTTGAATGTTCATTTCTTGATAGTTTTTTAATTGATGAATAATTTTTTTTTCTTTATGATCTGATTTGTCTTAACCTTTGGTATTTTTTATCTTTTACTGTTTTGTAATTTATATTCAAGTTACACATACTTTTCTGTTTCAGTGACTTGAGTAATAGTAAGTAACCACCTGATCTTTTTACTTTAGAACTCCGCTTCCCATTTTTACTAAATACCATCAATGAAAAAAGAGAAAAAACAGCAAATATTCTTTGATTATTAATTTGAAAATTGAATCTTTCCTTTCCATAAGCCAAAATCAATTTGAATAACAAATGAAATAATTAATAAATAGATTATTTTGAAATATTGAAAAATCTTTAGAAAATATATTGATTACAATATTATTTAATCATTCAGAAAATAATTCGGTTTTGAACTAAAGCTTTTTCAAATAAAAAAAAATAAAAAAATGAAAAAAATTACAGCCAGTTCCACTTTTAAGAGACAAACCTTGAACTTAATTTAAGTTACAAAAAAAAATATCAAATTAAGGCACAAAATTCAAATTCTTAAAAAATAATTTATGTAAAAAAAAAAATTCCAAATTTTGTGCTTTAATTTGAGATTTTTCTGTGCCTTAAATTTTTTTGAAAGTTTGTGTTTTAAAAGTTGAACTGACTGTAGCTTTTATGAAAAAATGAATTTTTCAAAAATGTATATGAAGATTATATTTGAATATAATCATAGGCCAAAAAATTGTTCAAAATTTACGACAGTTATTTTATTGAAAAAAAATGAAGAATTTTAAAAAGTAATATTTTCAAAAAAACGCTTATTTGTATTATTTATTTATGTGTTTCTTTTATTTATAATGGATATAGTATAGTATAAAATAATTGTTTTGTGATGGATTTTGCTTTTAAAATTATGGATGTGTATATTAAATTGTTTTGTATCCATAAACACAATTTTTATTTTTGATACATTTATAGAATTAATCGCATGATTATTTAAATTCAGGGATGTTTTTTTCCTTATTTTTAAATTTTTTCTTTATTATTTAGTTAATCCACAATTCAACAGAAAAAATTATTATTTCAATTTTAATTTTTGTAATTTTCTTTGCTTTGTTTCAATTTTTCTTCTTCCCTTTTCTGAGTTTTTTTATATGATTCCATTCTTAATCTTTTTTCAATTTCTCTATTTTGGATTTTATTTTCTATGAGGTCATGGAGAGCTATTACAGATCTAACCATTGAAGAAAGATAAATTGTTAAAGTCATGTCGTTATTGGTTATTGAAATTTGTGAATTTAAATTGTTGGTATCCAAATTTAATCCAATGTTAAAAATGTCTTGAATATTGGAAATAATTAAATGGTTAGGCTGTAACTTTCCAGCTAACACATCTTGTAAATATTTTGACATTTCATTTAATCTTTCATTGAACCCTTTCAGTGCAGAGATTTTGGATCCGATGCTAGTTGTTAAGTTGTTGACGGTTGTATCTTTAATATCACGTAAAAGATGCTCAACGCCAACTTCTTCTGCTTCAAATGCTCCAACTTCACTTGGGCAATGCTTAAAGGTTCTTTTTGATTCTTGGCCATCTTTTTTAACTTCCTCAATAGATCGAAATGATTTGACTGGAATCCCAAGGGCTCCATCACCTTGATGAACGTTAATAATTACAAAGGCTGGGTCTTGAGTATATTTCCTAAAGATTTCGTGAATATCAAGATCAGATTTTCGAATTGATGGACCTGTGCTATACCATCCAACAATACGCTCTTTAGCTATTTTTGGTCGTTTTTTTATTTTATTAGTTTGAAAAATTGGTTTTTTAAGATGTTTCAGAAATGTGTGCTTGTTTTGTTTGTTGGTGTTTTGGTAACAATTGTGAGTATTGGGATTCCATAGGGAATCAAATCATAATGAAATCTTTCAGTGTTTTTTCAATTCAAAAGAAAAAGATTCAAATCTTAAAATGAGGAAAAAAAAGGAAAAATAAGAACAATAAGGAAGGTGTTTATAAAAAAAAAAATTCTTTGGTTAATGGGGTGTTTTTTCTTTTCTTTCATAGAAAGTGTTTCAAAAAGTATCTTAATCAATTTTATAAAAAAAAAAAGACTTTTGTTTTTAGTTTTTGTTTACAAAGTACATTTTTTGTTTTTACGACAGATTTTTTTTTTTCTTCTTCTTATTTTTTTGTATTTTTCTTATTCTTTTTGTTATTCTAATTATGACTTTGTTTTTGGAGTTATATTTTCTTGTTCTTTTATTTAAAATTTAGGTGAGTGCCAAGTTTTTTGACATTTTTGTTTGAAACAAAGGAAAAATTGTTGTTGTTTAATCATTTATTTTTTTCATTTTTTCAAAAAGGATAATATTTCAAAAATAAAAATAAGGAGAAATAAGAGCAATAAGGAACAAGAGATCTGTTTCTTACCATTAACTTTTTTGTGCATTTCAAACATTTTTTCAAGGAAATTATGATCAATAAACCATACGTCAGGTTTTTCTAATTTTTCATCAAAAGGAACTTTTTTTTTGATTTGTTTATTTTTGATTCAGATATTGCGATTGGTATTATTTGATGTACAGTAAGATTTAATATTAAAATAAAGTGTTTTAAAAAATAAAGAAAAGAAAAGGATTTGAGTTTGGCTTTTTTGTTATTGTGAAAGAAAATTGTTTGCAAGATTATACCAGCAAAGCTGTTTGTAATATGGAGAGTTTTTTCTGGTGGACCTTCAGTTAATAAACAACCAACTACACGTTTTTGTGGTGCTTGTTTTGATCTTTTGAAGTGATCAACAACTGATAACAAGACTAAAGGGTGGACAACTACTTTGTCAAATGTATTTTCACTCATATTTTGAACAATAAATCGTAAAGTGGAAATTTTATAAAAAATGACAATTTATTTTTTTTGGGATTATCATTGACCTTGATTTTGAGACAATTAAAATATAAGATAATTGTGAATAAACTAAATTTGTGTTTTTTGGTTGACAGGGCTGTTAAAAGATCTTTTAGAAATATTATTTAATAAAAATTATATTTTTTAATAAGGATCTCGAGTAAAAAATCATCATTTTTGCAAAATTTTTTTTAAAATCCTTTTCCAAATTGAAAAAAAAGTTACCAAAATATTTAATAGTATTCCATTATTCTAGTTATTCGTATTTAGAACTTCTTAAAGCAAGTATCTTTGAGATATTTATAATTTTCAAGATCTAACTTCAATAATCATTAACACAAAAAACCAAAGACAAATTAATTTTGTTTCGCTTTTTATAAAGATAGTTGTAACTTAAATATATTACATATATTTGAAATTAATTTGTTAGAAAAATCTATCGTGTTAATTAGTTAATATTTTTAAAAAAATTGATATTTTTATCTACTAAAACATCATTTTGAGAACGATTTAAGAAATATATTTTATAACTTTAAAGTTTGAGATTTGATTACTCAACAGTTAAATTTATGAAGAAATACAGATTTTTTTCAAAAATTCTTTTTTTTTTACTATACAAAGGATCTTATAATTGATGAGAACATCAAATAATACTATTTTTCTAATGTTTTTTTATATACATTTCAAAGATGGGGTACGAATGAGTTTTACATTCAATAACCACATATTTTTGATCTTAGACTTCTCATAAGTATACACTAACTCCTTAATACTCTAGTTACTTCTTTTATATTTGCTCCATACTCAAGAAGCAACTTGAAACCATAAAAAGGTATTGTAAAATTAACCTTCTTTTGATTGAAAAAATTAAAAACAAAATTCAAAAATAGGTTTAATATGTCCCTACGACCCAAAAAACACTAAAAATGAAAAACTGATCAAATACTATCCATTAATACAATTAAAAAAACAAAATGATAAAATAAAAATAAATAAAGTTTCAATTTAGCTTTTTCTTGAAAACATTTTTTGCCAATATCATTGAATTCAAACTTGAAATTATGTATATTTTTAGATGCGCTATCTTGTTTTAACTCATTTACAAAAACAAATTCTAAATTATGGGAATTTTTTTTTCACAAAAGGCACTAATTTGGTCCTCAAATGTTTTTTTAGTTTTAAATGGTAGAATAAAAAAAAAGTTAAACTAAAAGGATAAACTTTCTGGAAAAGCATTCTAATTTAATATAATAACTTATTCTTTGATTTCAAAATTTTCTCAACCCCAATTTTTCAAAAAAAAAATAAAAAAGTGCACACTAATTCCAAAAAATATTTTCGATATTCAAAAGTTGAGAATGTTTTTATTCTAAAAAAAATTATCACAGTGTTTAATTGAATTAAGTTATATTCTTAATTTCGAAAAATATTAATCAGAAAAAAATAGTGCTTAATTTTATTAAGGACATATTATCCAAAATGACTTAAATTCATTTAAAAAAAAAAGTGTTCTCGATTCCAAAAAATCAAATTTTTGAAAAATAATCCAATTGCTTCTTTTTTTTTAATTTCCATAGGGTTAAATTTCTACAATTTAAAAGAAATTCTAATATTTAAGTATACAACCAATTTGAATCAATATAATCTAATTATATATTATTTTGTAAATCTTTATATTTGATACAGTAAGGATTTTGTAATATTCTTGAGATAAAAATAAAACATTTGAAAAATGACAATAAAGAATAAAAAAATCTTTGAGTTATCAAAAAGTACCAAATATAGACACTTCAAAACCTACATAGTTGCTTTCAAAATAATAATTCACAATTATTAAAATTGAAAATTGAGTGTCTCTCTTTGGATATTTTTTCAAAAAATATCTTAGTTTTTCATTATCAATTTTAGAAATCTTTAATATAAAACATGTTAGTAGTTTACTAATTTGTTTTAGATAACTTCTAAAAATTATAAAAATTTACATCCATTTCAAAAAATTATTTTTTACTTTAATAACTCGACATTTTAACTTAATTTTCTGGATTGAATTTTAAAAATCTTTGGAAAAAAAGTATTGAGAACTATCAAAAAATTCCATAGAGACATTTTTGGTATTTCTTAAAAACGATTTTGGAAATAAATTTTTGATACTTGCTGTGTCAATACTGTTATTTTCCAATTCTTAACAAAATTTTATTTCAAGTTTTCAAATATTAGGTGAGAAAACGCCAAGATCATCACACAATCAATTATAAATGATATTTTGAGAGTTTCCATTAAACTTTCTAGTTTAGAAACTCACTAGAATTATAATTGAATTAATCCAATTTTAACATTATAAGAAGGTTTAGGTAAGATAATAATTGTAAATGAACAAAAATTTGTTTTTCCTTTTTTTTTTTTTTTTTTGTAAATTAACCACTCAAAAGTAAATTTTGAAGGTAAATTAAGTTTTCAAATTTTCACAACAATAAAATCACTGAAATTTAAAAAAAATATTGTGATTAGCAAATGTGTAAAGAAAATAAAATTTTTTGATTGAAAATTTTATAACGACTATATTATTGTTAAATTAAAAAAAACAAACTAATAATAATTCTCCAGAATCAAAATCAATATAGTACAATCAAATATTTTACTGAATTCTATCAAATAACAAAAAAAAAAAAAAAAACTATTGGCAAACTGGTGAACTTTATGGACTCACTGTATCATAGTAAACAATTTTCTAATTTTTAATTAAAGTTTATAATTTGAATACTAGTTTAATTATTTTAGTCATGCATAAAAATTCTAACGAATTGAAATACAGAATCATCAAAATTTAATATATTAAGTTTTGATTACCGTTTAATTTTATTTAAAGTTTCTTTATTTATAATTACATTTTCAAAAAATGTTCACAACTCAAATATTATTTTCGAAAGATTCAAAATTACAAAAAAGAAAATACTTTTCAAAGTGTTACAATTTTTTTCTATCCACTGATTTTATTTCCTACTGATAATTGATAAACTCATTTTTTTGCGTTTTCACTATAATTCTACTATCTTATATATATTTTTTTTTCATGAAAGATTAAAATAGTCTCTGTATAGCAAAAAGAAAAAGTATTTCAAAATAAAAACAAAAAAAAAACAATTAAATGATTATGAAAAAAAAGATAAAATATACAGTAAAAATTTTATTAAGAATTAAAGAAAAATCCAGTTTTAGACAAAATATTGGGAATCCAAATGTAAATAAAAAGTTAAAAAAAAAAATAATTGTTAAAAAAACAATATTAATGCACCACTAATCATAATTACAAAAAAAAAAAAAAAAAAAAAAAACAATCAAACTTGTTTTTCTTTTTTTTTTCTCGGATTAACTGGAGAGCATAATATTTATTAACAATCCTTTTATATGAGAAAAAAAAATTTAAGGCTAGTAAAAAAAAATAAATAAAGAAATAATTGATTGTCTTTCATTGCATTTTTTGTTTAATTCCCAACATTTTATCAATACTGTAATATCAATACAAAAAAACAGGATTTTAATTTAATTTATTTTAAAATGGAATTGTTTTTGGGAGAATTTTTAAAGCTTAATAATAAATGTTGATATTTATTTGTAACGCAAAAAGAATTTAATTGATTGTAATTCAAATTGTATGAATAAAAGTTCTTTAAATTTGTTTTTGTAAAAAGATCACATTCCTCATCTTCGGTTATAAAGATCTTTTGTTTAAGATTGAAATCTCGATTTCGTGTAAAAGCGTCGATTGTAATTGGCTGGTTGTTTAAAATAGTTTTGCTCTTATTTTGATTATGATAATGATTTGTCTCGTTGTTTGATAGCTGGTAATTTTTCATAGGGATATTATTTTGCGTTGTAAAACCTTTGTTATCAATTTTATTTGAATTTTTTTCCAATAAAACTTTCTCTTTATTGCTGAACTCATTTGTGGTGGTGTTTGCCTTTTGGTTATCAAGATTTCTCTCATTTTTGGAAAGCTCTTTGTCATTGCTCTCATTTGTGTCCCTTAAGTCTGAGATCGATAATTCGTTTAATAAAACATTTTTTACGTTTTTTAAATCGCAAATAGGCTGATACAATTTTTGCTGTACTTCCTCGGAATGGTAAGTATTATTAAAAATAACTCGTTGAATATTTTTGATGGGCTTTTCGAGGCAGTAAGCTAAAATTTTCGTGTTTTCTTCTCTTTCGAGTATTTTCCGTAATAGTAATTTTTTTTCATTCAATAATTTGCTTATTTTTTTTTGGTGCTGCTTGACAATAAAATAATTTTTAATTTGATTTTTGTTGATCATCTTAATTTTTTTATTCTTGGTCTTGGTGACTTTTTTCCTTGGCTTAACATTCATTTTCACCCAACGGTTTCTTGAGTTTACTGTTTGCGGCCGATGGATGATATGGATCGAGTCCACGACATTGATGCTAAATGGGTTGGCCTTCCTTTTCTTGATCTCAATAATCGTCTTGATTGTTTCGCCGTCGGGCGTACGTATATTTTTCGCGATGTCTATGATGTCAAGAAAGTTGCCATTGTAGGAATACGCAAATAAATTTTCGAGCACCTTTGTGATGCCATCGAATAATTGATCACGGGTTAGTATTAGCATCGCTACAATAAAATAACTTACAAATTCAAGAGGTCGGTGATCAGAGAAGATGTAGTCCCACAAGATCAGAATTTTGTCAACAGCAAACTCACGTGATAACAAAAGCCGAAACCATCGAAAGCAATAGAGCTGTGGCTCTAACGATAATAGCCGGAAGTGCCTGTAAAGCTCTTCGTCGTATTGCTTTAAATACACATTTTGCATTTGCCTGCAATATTCTATGATTTTCGAAATGCTCTTTTGGGGCTTTCTTGGTTTTGATTTTTGTTTTGGTTTTGTTTTGAATTTATTTTTAATTTTTGTTTGGTTGTTTTTGTTTTTGGTTTTATTTTTGTTTTCCTTTCCGTTGCCCTTTCCGTTGCCCTTTCCTTTCTCGGTTTTGTTTTGGTTCTTGTTCTGAACCGTTTCATTTTTGTCTTGTTTTGCTGACAAATAAACAATTCTACATTTTGCCATTACATGCTCAAAAATTAGATAACAGTCTGCCTCAATGAAATTGTTGTCAATAAGAATTGAGTAACAATCATTCTTTTCGCTTTGGGTTTCAATTGTTTAAAATTTTGTTTGGAGAAAAAAGACAAAAAAGTGACGGAAAGAAAAGAAAAGAATTGAAAAAATTGAAAAGAAAAGAAAAGAAAAGAAAAGAAAAGAAAGGAAATAAAAAAAAAGATTTCAAGTTTTAAATAAATGGAAATTCGAAACAATTAATCGACTTACTTTTTTTTATATTCTTTGTAAACAACAAAAAAAATGTTTGCTAAGAGATCGTTCATCCCTTGTTTGTAACCAATATCGGGTTGTTCCTTTGAGAAAATAAACAAAATGTTAAATAGCAATTGCTTTGTTTCGCTATTTTGAAATAATTCGTCGTCTGAATTTGTACGGTGGAGATCTAATAAAATAATTCTTGAAAAATCGTATTCTTCTTCTTGATCTTTGTTTCTCTTTTCATTTTGGTTTTGGTTCCCCTCTTTGTTTATGCTTTTGTTTTGGTTTTGGTTATCGTTTAGATTGTCCTTTTCATGCTCTTTTTTTGTTGGTAAATAGTTTTTTTTAAGAATGGAATAACGCTTTCGATGGATTCGAATAAGATCACAAAACTCTTTTGGGTTGGGCTCTTCTGAAAAGCATCCCAAGCATATTCTCCATATGACTGATCGAATTTTCGTTTGTTGGTATTTACCTTGTTGGATTTTTTTTTTTAATTTTTGAAGGGAAAAAGGAAGAGAAATCGTTTTGGTAAATTCTTTCATCATAGTTTGTTTGTTTTCAAAACGATTTTTGAAAAAAAAAAAAGTCTTTTTCAAGGAGAGTGAAAATAGGAAAAAATAAAAAATCATATTTCTTTACTAATTACTCTTTGGAAACTTATCTTCTTTCTTTAGAGGTATGTTGTGAATCTTGTTAAAAATAGATCCTTTAAGAATAAGCTTTCAGGTTAAAACGGTGAAAATGTGGAAATAAACTTTCTTGAAAGAGTGCTATAATCTCAGAGAAATTTACTTATCGAGAATTTCTTTAAAAAAAATGTTAAATTTTCGATAATTCCCAACAATTAAACCAAGTTTATCCTTCTTATCTCCTACCAAGATTTGATTTTAAATATTTCATAATTTGCAATTTAAATCTATTAACACTAAAAAAATACCCCAAGCTGTTCTAATTATTTTTTGAAGTTACTTTTAAAAGTTTGAAATGTTTTCAAATTTTAACTTGCACTTATATTCTCTTAATTCGATTTTTTTTAATATAATTTTTCAATCAGAAATATCTCTGAAAAATTTATTTTTTTCTTATGGTGTTAATTTTAACTTCTAAACTTGATTTTTTTTTGCCGATTTTCTTCATAGTGAAAATTCTTTTTGAGAAGTGAATGTAAAATAACACAAGAACTAAACAACCACTCAAGGTGTAAAATGTAGTTCATCAAATGAAATTTTTTTTGAAGTGATCAATCTTTCATGACAATAGCAAAATATTAAAATATAATATTGGGAATATTATCTACTTACAAATTACTTTGATAAAAGTATCAAAAAATTCTAATTGAAGATAGAAAAGGAAAAGAATAATTTTTTTATGTTAGATCAATTTTTTTTTTCTTTTTTCTGAAAAAGAAAACTATTATATACTTTTTTATTTCTTATATTATATAATTATTTTCCGCTGTTTCTTACCATTTACATCATAAATTACACAAAATATCTTTATTGCGAGGAATATTAATATTGTAATTTTTTTTTTCTTGTTTGAGATATATTCGTTGTTATCCAAAAAATTGAATGATTCAACATTTTGAAAAATTATAGTATTTTTTTTTCGAAGAATAGTTATTGTTGTGGAAAAAAAGTTCAACACTGTTTTTAATTGGGAACATTACTTAAAATGAGAAGTAAAATCAATAAAAAGAAGAAACTAATTAACTTCAAATAATAACCCATTATATTATTTTCAATCAACCAGCAAATACAATTTAATTCGACTTGATTTATCGAAATTGGTTGTGTAGTTTTGGAGATCTCAAAAATAGTCAATTTTTTGAACAAATTTTTAATAATTGATCAATCAAAGAAAAACCCATACTAAAAGATAGTATTTAAAAAACTGTTATTGTGGTGAATACTTCATTTTGTCTTTATTAATTGATTTATTCTTTTTTTCATTGATCTTACTTTGAATTTTCAGTAATGTTCCCAATTAAAAACTGTGTTTCACTTTTTTTCCACAACGGTTAGAAACAGTAAAGTATATCTGCTATTTGTAAATTTTACCTAGAAAATCGGTTTTTTTATAAGATAGAATTTGATTTTTTACAATAAAATTTACCTAAAGATATTTCGGAATTAAGTAATTTTATCATTTAAATTCAAAATCAAATTTTTTATTCAAAAGTAATTTAAATTGTCTTGCTGATTCTTTTCAAGAGAACCAAACAATTTGTCAAAAAATAATTTTAAGATTTGAAAATTTTTTGCTATTATTTTTCATTTTATGAAAAGAAAAAAAATAACTTTATACTTACTTTAAAGAATGGGAAAATTTTTATTTAATAGATCTCAATTTAATTGATAAAATTTTATAAATTTCATTCATGTTTTTCATTTTTTTAATCATCTATGCCTCAATTAATTTTATTGGCAGAGATTTGAATTTGAAAAATTAATCATTAAAAATTCTCACAAAATAATTGTTTTATATTTCAAAAATAAACACTTTCCAACATAAAACTAAAAATTATGTCTAAAATTCTCTAAAATTAACTTAATTGTTCATAAAAATAATATGTAACTTTTTTTGTTTTTATATTGATATCATTTGAATTTTTGAATTTTAAAATGGAAACTCAAATTAATAATTTTTTTTAGATGAGGGAAACTATTCCATTTCATTAGTCGAAACACAAATAACAAAAAAAAAAATTTCTTTTTATCTCAAAGAGATTTCATTTTATTTTTAAAAAATAAAAACCCATAAATTATTAAATTAATCTTTTTGATAAATATATTGTTTTTTAATCTTTTATTGCTCAGCAATAAACAAAAATACCCTTTAATTTGTTTGTTTTTTTTTTTTAAAAATATTGATTTCTAGAGCAAGTTTAATGATTAGAGTCGTTTCGTAATAGTATAATTGGTTTGTGTAAAAGAAACAGTGGTTGCGTAATTAAGAATTAATATTGTGTAATATATTTTCTATTGCGAAATCAAAATAATTTACACAATTGATTGTTTTATTCGCAATCATTCGATAAACTGAACAATTCAGATAGTTATTGAGCAATTAATAAATCATTTGTTTAATAGAAAGAACTTATTTCATAAAATTGAACTTATTCCCCGTAAATTCAATTTTATTCAAGATTTTGTTTTTAAAGATTAATTTTATTAATAATTTTTAGTTTAAAAAATTGTTTTTTCTTTTATAAGTTCTCAATTTTATTGGATTATTTGCCATTTTTTTCTTTTATTTGAATTTTTAAGCAAATCAGAACTTTTATTAATAAAGGAGCTAAAGGATAAGAGAAACTTTCATTAGCTTTATAATTTATCATAAAAAATTTTAAAATTTATTAAAAATGTATTTTACTAAAATCATTTTTTTACAAAACATTAGTTTATCTTTTGGGTGTTTTTTTTTTTTTTTTTTTTTTTTTTTTTTGTTATTTTGCTATTTCACTTTTTTATTTTAGTATTTTGTAACTATTCCAATAAATTTAATAATTATTTATATGTGAAAAATAAATAAATCTTACATGAGAGATATAAATTTAATATCTATTGGATATTGTTTTATCAATGAAAAATTAAAATTTGAATATTGATCAAAAATTTTTTTATTTGAAATGTTGAACATTTTTGAGTAACATAATAGTAAATTTTTATTTTTTGAATTTTTTAAAATGATTCTTTTATTATCAATTTTTGTATATTTCTTATTTTACAAAACAAGTTCTTTTTATAAATAAATTTTCCAATTGTTTGGAATAGTTTCAATTCTTTTTGCTTACATTAAATAAAATTGTTTAAAATATTACTAATTAGGCAATAGGTATGATTGCCTAAAACTATTTCTTTTTAAGCAATATATATTTTAAATTAAGCAATTGTTTGTATTTTTAAACAATGATCGTTATAAATTACACAACTACTCTAAACTAAATTCCAAAAATAGGGGCCCAAATTTCGAGATCTCGTTCTAGAATCATTGGATTTCAATATGATGTTGGGCAGTTGATTAATGATGTAATTTAAATAAAATTTTCTACTTCATAATTTACTGTCCAAACTTTTGACTGAAAAATTGGAAGAAAATAAAAAAAATTTTCAAACAATCAGATGACAATATGATTTTTTTTTATTTGTTAGTTTCTTCAATCAAATAGTTTCAGATGTCAATTTTTCTTCACTGATTTACATTTAATATTTTTACATGATGAAAAATTTCAATTTAATTCTCAATCAAATTACTCTTACAACCGAAAAAAAATTCGATAATATCCAGATGTTGTAAAATTTTGGATGATTTTTTTAGCCAAATTTTTGTACAAAAAAATGAAATAGATTTTTTTTCAACGTATAAAAATTTTTAAAGAAGACACCTTGTTAGTATTTAATCTTCTGATGATTATCCATCAACTTCTAGTTTATTGATGATTATTTACAGGGTTCCTCATATAATTAGTTTAGTGAGTATAATTTGAAAAACTGGGCCCTTATTTTTCGAAAGTAGTTTATTTATTTATATAAATTATAATTCGAGGATTAAATGTTATAATATATATGTTTTTTTTTTTTTTTGAGATTAATATAAAAAAATGGAATTCATTGGGGTAAATTTATTTATTTATTTATGAATATATTTTTCATTGTTGTGGTAAAGCTAATTTAGAATTTTAATCCTGTTGAAGTTTTAATTTTAATTTCTTATTTTTGTTTTTCAATTCAAGATTTTCATCAATTAATTGAGTCACACGCTGTTTCCATTCATTTAATTGTGAATTAAATTCAGAATTATGAACAGATGAATTGTTTTTAACAACTTTTTGTAATTGTTTGATCTTTTCTTCATTAATAGTAATTTTGTGTTTCATTTCAATTATTATTTCTTTTTCATTAGTAATAGTTTTGTTCATTTCATTCATTAACTTTTCTGATTGTAATATTTTATCGAATAATTTATTGATAATATTAGATTTTTCATTCGATTCTTTTTGCAATTCGGTGATTATGGAATTTTTAAATTTTAATTTTGAAAATTCATTTTCTAAATTTTGAAATTTCATTTGCATTGATATCAATTCATTGTTAGGTAAATTATCATTCATTTGATTAGTTTCAGGATTTATGGGTTTTAATGGTATTTCCTCTTTGATTGTAATAACATTATGAATTTCTTTAGCCAATGATTTCCATTTTTTTTCTGCTTTTTTTTCTTTAAATATATTCAATTGATCAGAAATGATCTTTGATGTTTTATTATTTGCCAAAAGTAATGGGGTTTGGTATTGCTCCTATAAGAATAATATTTTAAATTAAATAGTATATATACATATATATATATATATTTTCGATTTTATCCAAAAAAACAAAAATGACAAAAAAAAATTAACTTTTTTTTTTTTTTTTTTTTTTTTGAAGAAGTGCAAATTAGACTCTAGTATGCCTTTAGACTTAAATCCCCTTTCAGAAGTTTAAGCATGGAATCATAGATTTCACCGTTATTAATTAATGAAAATAATTTCAAAGTATCACAGTTTAAAATTATTTCATTAAGATTTATTTCTTTTAATTTATTTTGAAAAAATAATCCTTTTTTTTTTCATAAGAAGTACATACCCATAAAAAAGTTATCAATATTTTCAATAATTTCCTTCTGTTTATACTTTAAACATAAAGGACAAAATTTACTTGAATATTTATCAATTACATAGTAATATCTATTTAAGCAGTTAGTAAATGTTCTGGCTTTTAGAATTGTTGAACTTGATGGATAACTTAAATATTTTTGAGTTTTAAATAAATATTTTGGTATTTTATCATTGTGAAATATTTTTGAGGGGTGTCTTCAAATGCCATGGAGTGTAGTAAAGTGTCTAGGTTTTCCCTTGTTCAAAATAATAGAGAAAAATCAAAGATTTTACTCAATTATTTTAAATTCTGGAAAATCTAACTATAATTATCGTATAGTGTAGCAGGGTTCCTTGGTTTTCCAGAATTCAAAAGAATTGAGTTAAATATTTGATTTTACTCTATTTTTTTAAATTTCTGAAAACATAACTGCTGTTTTTTTAAATTTTAGAAATAAACAATTTTTTTTTTTATTTCTTGGATTAAAAAAAAACTAACGAAAAGTGCTTTAGGTTTTTTTTTAATTCAAAAGAATAGAGAAAAATCTTTGATTTAACTCAATTCTTTTAAATTTTGGAAAATCCAACGACACTCCCAACTTGTAGAATTCAACAACTCATTATATGTGTATTTATATATGAGAGGTTTTGATGATAACATTTATTATCATGATATTAAAAATAAAATCGCAATAGTATTAAAAAAATCGCGATTAGTCCAACTTTATCACAAAAAAATCATAAAATCGCAATAAACAACATTATCGCGAAAAAATGAAAAATTATTGTTTTGATTTCAATCTTAAAAAAAAATCTTTGACTTTTACAAAACCTTGAGACTTTTACAACACTTTTCCATTTAATAAATGTTTGAAAGTGTTTGTAAGGGTTCTGAACTGTCTTCAAGTGTTTGAAAGTTTTGAAAGACATAAAACTTTTATAAAGGGAATAGTGTTTGGTTTGTTGTGGAAATGCAAAATTTTATTCTTTTCATTTTTTTTTTAACACTATAAAATCTAAAACAAATTTTAGGATCAAACTAATAATTACCCATTTCAACAATACACTTGAATATAAAATATGTGTGTTTTCTTAAAATGGAGTTGTTAAATTCACAATTTTAAATAGCCAAAAAGAATAAAGAATAATTTGACTTCTTCTTGGTGATCGATCAAACAAAAACCTCTATTATTCTCTAATTGTGTTTTCTGTCCAATACAAAGATATGAGTAGAAAAAGAAGAAAAAGAACAACAAATCTATAAAAAATCTTAATAATTGGTGATCATCTAGCAAGGATGTTGTGAAATCTTTTGAAGAGTTCTCCAACTCCTTTTAGCTTTCTGAGAAAAAATGAAAATATTGTAACCTAAGAAAACATTCTTTAGAGAACAGATAAAGGGTTGGTTGTTTTAGAAGCTAATTATTCAAAGCAATGTCCAACATCACAATTAAATGAGATAATATTTATTTCTCTTTAGTTCTTATTGTTGTTGATCTTAAAGGATCGATAGGTTTGTCAACCAAATAAAATGAAAACGGAATAAAACTCTTTGATCTGATCCTTGATTCAATCAAGTATATTTTTTGTTGTTTTTTCAAAGAATAACTTTATGTCACCTAATCTATTTTTTGATCAAAAAAAATTTTTTTGTTTAAATATTTCTCAATTAGCCCAAAAACCCATCAACTATTAGATCGCGATTACTTTTTAATCGCGATATTTTGGCATTTATCACGATTTTTTAATAATTATCGTGATTTTATAGAATATCGCGATTTGTTATATTATCACGATAATATTGAATATCTCGATTTTCTGATATATCGCGATTTGATGGAAATTATCGCGATTTTTGTAACTTTATCGTGAATTATAACATGTTATCATCAAAACCTCTATTGCTTTTTTTTATTTCGATTAAATCTTTAGACTTCCAATTAATTTTATTATTTATTCGTTGGTTAAATTTTATCAATTTTTCTAAATTAGTCAGAGATAAAAAAATAAAGTTATTGAAATCATAAAATTGATTTTAAAAAGAAATTTGACCAATTTAGAACTCAGATAATAGGATTTTAGTACCTTATTATTTTTTTTTCATTTTTCTATCTTTATAAGGATTTTATTTGTAAAAGATATTTTTTTTATTTTAACATGTAATTAAAAAATAATATTTTGTGATCTTTAAAATATTTTTTTTAATTTAGGTTACTATTTATAAAAAATGTTGAACAATTTCAATATTATCGATTTAAAAGTTGAATTTTCAACTGATATAAATCATCAATGAAGTTGAAGATTTTATTGTAATTATTTAAAAATGGAAATTCTACCCAAAAAATGTGAAAATAGTTTGTTTGGAGAAACGTCCTTGCAAACATCTAAAGTTCATTTTTTTGTAAAATGGGTATTAAGTTATTTTTGATGAATCAATTATAGATTGAATTAACATAATTTTTCTTTTAGATAAGAAAAAAAGAAAAGATAAAATATGAAAACAAATAAAATGAAAAATAATTTTTATTAAGGGTTATCTGAAATAAAGCCATCATGAGGGGTGTATAGTTCAAAACATTGCGGGAATATGATCTTTATCTTTTTAGATACAGAAGAGCTGTTAAATTTCAAATTTTTAGGAATTTGGGAATTTGCCTGATCAAATTCTTAATTTTAAGTTGGTACTGAAAACCGAAGCCCAACATTTTTGTTCAAAGGCAAATATTATCCAGTTTCCAATAAAAGCCTTTTAAAAAATTGAGTTAGAATAAAAAGGGTTGGGTTTGGGAAATAGTACCTACTTACTATTTGTAATTTGATCACAGAATAATTTACAATTCCTAAAAATTTGAAATTTAATAGTTATTCTGTATCTAAAAAGATAAATTTCATATTCCCGCAATGTTTTGAGCTATACAACCCTCATGATGACTTTATTTTAGATAATTATTAAGTGAAAATTAATAAATTACAGTTTAAGACTTTGAAAATAGGAAAATTAATTTTGAATCCAAATTTTGTCTCATTAAATATTAATATATTTTAACTTACTATAAATAAAGAAAAAATATTAAAATGTAAATTTAAACAAATTTTTTTGTTAAAATATTTTAATAAAGATTATAATTTTATCAGAAATATTCAAAAGTAATTGTTTTCTTCCAAAAAGCTATTTTTAATGGTTATCATTTTATGAATCAATAGATTTATAAATATTTTATTTTGTAGAATATATAAAGTAGGTTAAAAAAATGATTTTTCTTACTTTAATGAAACATTATTCCCATCAATTTATTACTAATATCCTAAATTATAAATGAGAAAAATCCCATTTAGATTTTAAAAAAAAATGAATGAAAATAGTTAAGACTTTTAATTGTTGGGTTATTTGTCTAGAATTCTTCTTGAATTTTTTTTAAAAATTATTTCTTATTTTGTTAAATTCTTTTAAAAATCATTATTGATAAAGTATAAATATAAATATTTTATATTTTGAAAGAATATCTAAATTATTGATGTTGTATAAAGAAGTGACCAGAAACAAATTTTTTAAATAATAATAATAATAATCGAAAAAAATATTTTACAAAAAATCTACGAATGTAAACTAAAATTCAAATTTTAATGACTGGGTTTATTCTAGACATTCTTTGAATTAGATTTTACAAATTTGGCCACTTCAGAATTCTTTCTTGAATAGATTAATTGTTTTTTAAATACATTTAATCCTTCACAATGAATTTAAAATTTAAAAATCTTTCAATAGTTAAACTAGATTAAAGAATCACAATAACCCAGTTTCATTCAATTTGGAAATAATTTTGATTTTTCAAAAATAGAAAATTCATTTATTTTTTTTTTTTTGGTTTTCATTTCATTTTTTGAATTGTTTCATCTTTTTTCGAAGTTTGGTAAAAAAAATCCGATGGTTGGTGTTAGGTTAAAGTTTGGTTTTTTTAAATAGAAAAAAGCATAAAAAAATAGTTGGTATCACCCTTTTGATCGATCAATAATTGTTAGGTAAAATTTCAACAAATTTACCAATACAATTTTTTGTCCTAACTAGTGTATTTATTTTGTTACATCATTTTTGATAAATTGATTTTTATTATTTTTTTCTTTTATTTTATAAAAATGATTACTTATAAAACCATTAATACTACGTAACTTAAATGTGATTTAATATTAATTTTAAAAAAAAATTCAAAAAATTAGAGATTTTTTTTTGACTATTTTTGATTTTGGGTGTTTCTGTGATGTCTAAAATTGTGGAATCGGTGTTTGTTAGTTTTTTCAAAAAATGAGATGTTGAAAAAATTGTCCTTCAAATGATCTTCCACCCATTAGCTGAAAAATGGAAAACATTGAAACTGAATGTTAATTTTGTTCATTATTAAAAATAAAGCTTGGTTTACATTTTATAGAGATAAACAGATCGTTCATCCATTCAATAGTCCATTATTTCCCATTTTATTCCAAATTTGTTAATAAATTACCGAAAAAGAATCAAAGATAAAATAGGTGCATATTTAGTGTTCTTAACAAGTGAATCATTTTGAAAATTTCTCTAAAATTGAATTTAGCTTGATATTGTAAAAAAAAAGAATTTTGTTTTTTTTTTTTTTCCTTAATGCTATTATTTTCTTTTTTTCTCCTTTTGAAATCCTTTAAAAATGAAGAACTCTCTTTTTTCAATAAAAAAAAAAAAAGACCAAACAATTGTTATTTTTTAAAAATGAAATTGGTTTTTATTTTGACCCAAAACGAAAAAGTACAAAGTTTGTATTTAGACATTCTTTAAACACAGAGAAATGGAATTTATTCTTTTTCCAAACTTTCCCCAAATGATCAAGCTTTTTTTTTTTAGTATTTATTGAACAAGTATTTTGGTCCCTTGAGCCAAAATATGTATTCAATTGGTTTTAAATTGAGACATTGGCAAATCTCAGTGTTATCGATTTAACAACGTCGTAAATAAAAATTTCAAAGTACTTTTAAATAACTTTAAATATCATATTTAAAGACAAAGTATTTTACTCAATCATATTTAGAAAAATAAGAAGATCAGAAAATTTCCAAACTTTGCCTAATAACTCTAAGATTACTTAAAATCCTTCCACAGCAACTAACGTACCTATTATGAACGTTGTTTTTTTTTTTGAGAGTTAATCTCTTTATTATCTGTAGTTCTCTAAAAATATTTTACTAAAATTTCACAAATCAAAAGTTTGGGTTTAAAAAAAAAAAATAGAAGCATATTTATATCAAAAAAAAGAACCTTATAATTTTTTTGTATTTTTTTTTACATTCCATTAAAGATTCTTTGAATATTTTGCCAAGTTTTCCTCAAAATTGATAATAATTGTACGTTTTATAATACCTATATAGCATTTTAATGAAATCGTTTTTTTATGAAAGTAAATTTACTTTTATTTTTATAATTAACTAGCAATATCACAATTATTTATACATTATATTTCTTGGCAAGCACAAGAATTTATATTTCAGTAGGAAACAAAATACTGTATCCTATTAAAGAATTGACCTACTCTGAGATTTGGTGTAAAAAAAGATCAACCCACAATAAAATGAAAACATAAAAAATCAAACTTACATTTTGAATGTAAAAATCTGCCCCTTTTTCAACCAAATATCCAACAAATTTTTCATTTAAATCGTATTTTTTTGTTAATACATGTAAAGGCGTATTCGATTTATTATTACAAAAATTGATATTGGCCCCTTTTTCGATCATCAATTGTATGTTATCAATGTCTATTTCGTTAGTGATATAGTAATGCAAGGGGGTGTTTCCTGCATCGTCTTGAGTATTGATAACAGTATCTTGTTCGATTAAAAACTTGACCAATTTGTGATCCACGCCTTGCGATTTGCACACTGCAGACAAAGCAGATAAGCCATGTGGGCTTATGGCCTCGGACACTGCGCCATTGTCCAAGGCAAACAAGAAAATTTGTGTGTCGATCTTTGATTGTGAAAAGAGAAAGTGGAAAGGGGTGAATTTGTCCTTGTTTGGGAGATTAAAATCTGCGCCATGCAAAACAAGCAATTGTATCGTTTCAATTGTTGGTTGGTTCCTACATGCGTAGTGAAGTGGTGTATTGAGTTTTGTGTCTTGTAGGTTAACCCCGATTCCTTCGTTAATTAGATATTCCAAGATTTGGAACTTGGCCGTGCCTCTTTCTGTAAGCAGATGCAAAAGATTCTGTTCATCTCCAAATTGTGTCGTGATTGGTGCCACATCCGAACCAAACCAAGACAAAACCCCAAGGGTGACGTGCCCCTTTTGGACATAATTCTCAAAAGGCATAATCTCGGTATCACAATTTCGTTTCAACAATTTCTTTCTATTAACCGTCGCACCCAATTGAAGGAAATATTCAATCATTTCCAAATTTGGAACGGGTTTTTCGAAAAGCAAATTCAGTGCGGTTTTGTTTTCGCCATCAGTCTGGTTTAGTTGGATCCTTCCACTTACAGCCACATTCTGAATAAGTTCGGCTGGTGATTCCTCGAGAGAAATTAAGTAGTGTAATATAGGTTGTGATTGGATTGTAATGAAATCGTAGTTCACTTGTTGTTCCTCAAAGAAAAAAACGAGTTTGAAAAGATTATAGCCCTTCTTGATTTGCAAATCCAAATTCTTTTCGAGATGCCTTCTTTCGTTTTCCCTTTCAAAGTCCTTCTCATTCATAAAAGCTCTTTCTTCAATTTCAGCACCAGCTTTTTGAAGGTACTTGATCAGTTTGATCTGAGGATTGGTTTCTCTGAATAAATGTTTCATTAAAGTGGAGTTGTTACTATCTTGGACATTCAGATCACATTTTTCTAGTTTAGTTCCTTCCCTCAGAAGCATTTTGATTATTTGGTAATTGTGCTCCTTGGCATTAAGCAGTTTTGAGAGTACAAGCTCCAAGTCACCTTTCAGTTCACCCCCAATTCTGATTAGATAAGTAATGGTTTCCAGATAGAGATTCTCTTTTTGAAGTATAATAGTTAATGGTGTTAGCCCCTCTCTATTAACGTAATTCACATTTGTTTTATTGATAGAACCCTTTACATATTTTAATCTTCCATCGTTGAGTGCGTTTCTTGCTCTTCTTTTAAGTAAATGTGTTTTATCCATTTCGATAACAAAAAGTTTTTTAGATCTTGAGAATCAAAAAAATGATTATTGGTTTTTTTTTTTCTTCTTCAAAGATGGAAAATTTCTTTTCAATATCTTGACTCTTAAAAAAGATGTATTTCAAAAAAACCAATTTCAGTTTCTGAAATAATTTCCTTTTCTCAAGTTGTTTTTTGAAATAGAACGGAAAATTTTGTTCTACATATTGAGCCTTAAATTGTCCATATTTTGGTTTGGCCAAATTTTATGATCCCTGGGTGCTGGAATATGATATTTTCTCTAGAATTCATAATTGAAAATATTGTCAAGTCAAGAAAGGTTGAAATATTGTGATTGTTTAGTTTTTCGACAGATTATTAAAAACAATTAAATCAATTTTCCAAAAAAGCCGAAGGCAAATTGGAAGCCTTTTCATGATATTATTCACAAGTCATTGTACTTTAGGTTCAAGTATTGTTCTATCTTTTCGCTAAACTCTAACACACTTGAGCAGAAAGTACAGTGATCTAAACATCTTTGTTCTTTTGATTTCACAAAATTTTCAAAAAAAAAATTTGAGATTTGAAATTGCGAAAATTCAAAGACTGTTTTTGTCAAGTGTCTACAATTTCTACAGAGAATTTTTTGATACAATTGAATTTTGTTCGAACAGTAAAAGAAAACAGTTTTATTTTTCTGATTATTTTTGTCTTTTTAAGGGATTAGCGTCATCATAGATTTTTCTATAATCAAAGTATTGTAATTAGGTGTAAATGGTATTAGTGCACCAGATTTCAAATAGCTCTAAAAAAATCTATTAAAAATCTTTTATAAATCATATTACATAATAAATTATTACCTTTTTTACTCAGGATCACTATTAAAAAAGTTTCATTTTCAAAATTTTTTTTTAATTCCTTTTCCAAATAGAAAAAATAGAAACCCAAAATACAGTATTCTGGTATTTAATAATTTAGATTTAGAACTTCCAAAAGTAACTATTTTTATAATTTTTGAATTTCAAAGATTAACTCAATAATCATCAACAAAAAACCACAAAGACTGATTAGTTTTGTTTGAATTTGATAAAGATACTTGTAGAATCAATATATTTGCATGATTTATGAAATAATTTGTCAAAAAAATTATTCGTTAATTATTTAATTTTTCAAAAAAATTGAATTTTTTATTAACTAATCTACATTTCGCCACAAATTTAAGAAAGATATTTTGTGACTTTGGAGTCTGAATATTGATAATTCAACCTTTAAATTTATAGGCTAAATGCAAATTTTATTCTGAAATTGTTGGGTTATTTTACTACTGTAGTCAAAATAAAGCATGCAAAAAAATTTAAAGTGTGTTTCAAAATAAAAAGTGTGTTTTTTTGCTATAGAAAACCTATACATTAACCAATCAAAGAAACCAATAATAAACCCTAAAAAAATATGGTATTGGTTTCTTAAAGTTCTATTATTTAAAAAGAAATTCTAAAAATGAAGGATCAAATTGCAAAATTTATCTCAAAAAATAGAGTTAATTTTTTTCAAAATTTTAATAATAAAAAAAACAAAAAATTTCAAAACAATTGAGATTATTAGGTTAAAATTTTTAACTATTTGCATGAATAATTTAAATTTTACTGAAAATAACCAGACCTTTACTTTCAAAATTTATTTGAGCTCATGTATACTATTTGGTAGTAGATTGGATGTTACATTGGTACAAGAATAAAAAAAAGCATGGATAATATTTTGAAACACGGATTATAGTCGTTATGCACACATTATTTTGATCACTGTAATACATAGATCATTTTTAATTGATAAGATCAACAACTATTACTAAACTCTTTTTCAGTCAAAGTTCCCCAGTTTTATTGAAGAAATAGAACACATTCTATGAGTTTAATTCATTATTCTTCTTAGACTAAATTTTCAATTTTTAGATCAAAATCATTTTTTCTCATTTTGTAAATTTTTTTTTTTTTGTATTTTGCTTTTTTTTTTTTTCTTTTTTTTTTCTTCTTTTTTTTTTTTATTTTTTGTTTAAAAATTAACTTTGAAAAAAAAAATGTTTGAAAAACCTTATTAACATTAAGAAAACTTAGGCTTTGTACGTTATTTTGAAATTCATACATTTACAAGTCAAAAATCTTATTGTCTACAATTTTAATTTCCTAAAGAAATTGAGAATTTTGCACAAGACGTTCCAATGAATGTCCCCAAAAAATTTTTTTCATAGTTTTTTTTTTGAAATTTATGGTTTTTTCAGGGTTTTCTTTTATTATTATTGACTCTTACCCTAATAGAAAAACTTTTTTTATAACTTCCATATAACATTTTTATAACAAAATTCCCTTTTAAATGATGATTTTTTCAATATTTTTTAAAAATATTCGTATAACAGGCTTATAACATGTTACAAATTTTATAACACATTTTATAACAAATAGTTAGGTTATAAAAGTTGTTATGATAAAATTTTATAACATTCCAAACCTTTGTAACACCTTTACAACCCGTTTATAACATGTTATAAAAAAATTTTTTTATTAGGGTTATATTGAGTTTATTATTTCTCGTATTTCTAAACAATCTAAGTTTGGTTGGTTATTAAAATGAAAGTGACTTTTTCATTTTTGACTAGGCCCCTTTGAGTGAAATGGGGGTTACTTTATTAATCGATTTTTTAGAGACATTTGAACTAGGTAGCACTAATGTAGTTATGTTGAATATCAACATACTTTGATCCTAGGCTTCTCCTTGGTAGACGCTAATACCTTAAACTCTTAAAAAAAAATTTTAAATTTAATTTCTCGTTATAACATTTATTTTAGACTTGAAACTCAATTTTTTTTTTTCAACGAACAACAAAAGAGCCAAGACGTCTTTTAGCTTGCGATTTTTCTGGGGTGGAAGGATGATAGAAAAAATCACTAAAATTCCTTTTCCAATTTAAACTGATAACAGAAGTTATTTGGTTTTTTGAGATCAAAATATCTGGTGGTATTTTAGTGACTTCGAAAAAAGATATGGATTATAATTCACGATAGGAGCAATTTTTAATTTTGCCTTTAAAGAAATATAATCAGCTGATTTTCAAGATATGAACAAAATTGTAAGATTTATTATTTGAAACTGGGTAGTTAATACTAGTAATTAAAATATAATTAAAAGTAAACAAACAGTATATATTTACAATGTTTCTTTTATAAAATTGAAATAAATAACAAAAAATTCTATCCATGTTTTTAATAATTTTGAAAAATTTTCTCAAATACAGAATTTCCCAAAATCATCTTTAAATTACCAAACTCGTACAAATTGATCAATTTGATCAAGAAATTTTCAACTAAAATTATATAAAACTTATTTTTTGTTAAAACTATTTATATTGGATGAGTTAGATGATTAAAAGACTCTTTTAATTTTCACTGTTTTTGAAAATTAGTAATAGCTCCTATACTTGATCGACATCAATTTTACTAATTTGATTTATCCCACAACCCATCTAATTTTAATAATTAGAAAAGCTCAATATCATCCTTAAAAGTTATTTTGAATAACAAAAAATAAAAATTCACAATTTGAAATTAGCCAAAATTGAAAGAGTAAGAAAGCGTCACAAAGTTGATCTAGGGTATAAAATAATTTAATTATCTTTGTAGATATGTTATTTTTTGTCATTTTTTTGGCTTATCCGTGAAAAAAAAAGAAAATTTTTTTGTTTTCCTACTAAATTAATATTCGTACAATGGTGTAAATAACTCGTGTTTTATATTTTAACCCATTACTAAAATTCAACTCATCCAAAAAATATTGGCTGGTTGTAGAAATAAAAGAAACCAATGGGATGAAAACAGTATATAAACAAGAAATTGGGTTCTTTAAATGATTTCTTAAAAGAATTATGAAGCTATTGAAAGATTAAAATGTAATTTTTTGACAAAAAAAATGAACATAATTAACTTTTTTGAATTTTGATAAAAAAATCATTTAATCTCAGAAATTTTGTAAATATGACGAAATTTTTGAAACAAAAGAATTTAATATAATTGAGTCATTTCTAATAATCAAAGATCAAACCTCTAAAGTCAATTTAAATCCGAACCAAGAATATATAAGTGCCTTCTGGTCTTCCAATACCCAAGTCTGAAAAAAATACATAAGTTAAATTTTAGTAATGGGGTAAAGGTTGTGAAAACGGGTTATTTACACCACTGTAGCAAAAAAAATTTTAAATAATTAACTAAAAGATTAATTTTAAATCCCTATTATCAGTATAAAAGCAAAAGATTTAAATTCTTTTTGTATTTTTTTTATCAATCCACCTTTTCACAAACCCCATGAACAAAAGGTTGTCTGAAATTTAAAAATGATTACTATTCAAACCTAGCCAAATACTTGGTTCAAAACTACAACTTGGGAATATTCACAAAAAGTTAATTTTTAAAAAAAAATGACAAAATAAAATGGTCATTTTTTGCTTTTATACTGATACTAGGGCTTTAACAAATTATTTACAAATACTCTACATATCATTGTATATATATTTGGGGATAACAACCGGTTTCATGGTAAGGAAACAAAACTAATAAATGTTTCTGTTTTTATGATTAATGATTATTACAAAAAATCTACAAATTAATAAAATCTGAAAAATACTTACTTTTGTGGGTTAGAAATATTTGTTTTTTTGTATTAGAAAACTATTATAAAATTATTTGGGGATTCTATTTTTCTAATTGACAAAATAAATTATTAAATCATAATTCAAAATGAAAATTTTTGATTGAGATTATGCTAAAAAAATTAATAATTTATTGTTGTATTAATTTTTATAAGAGATTTTTGAGAGTCATTTCTACCATTTTTCATTGAAACTATTTACTTCCAAATACGATATACTTTAATTATAGCTTATTCTATGATGATGATAATACTTTATACACACATATAAATAAAATCAAAAAGCATCTGGTAAACAATTCTTATTTTCTTTTGACTGTAAACTCATTAGTGTGTTGATAGAATTCTTAGAATTACTTTCTCTGAAAAAGTTTTTCTAATTTGATTCAAGTTTTTTTACTCCACATAGAATGATACATTTACACTTTAACACGACAAGAATAGCACAATCCATACAAATACTTTCAAGACTTTTTCGAACTTTCAGGCTGACAGTCTGCAAGATTCCAGTCTCTGATATTCTTTCATATTGTTTCAAATTTCAAATACTTGGTACAAACATTTGTAAGCCAAAAAAAGGGATAAAAATAATAATTAACAAAAGATAGCATTTTGAATTTAATTGAAATTTTTGAAAGTCATCCAAATGAAAAATATTTGTAAACTTTCAATAACCTGAAACTCTTTTTATGAAAACCAAAAATTGGAAAGTTGTTGAAATTACATGTTTTTAAAAGTTTAACTTGTAAAAACTTTTAAATTGAAAGTTGTTGCATTGTGATCTTCTAATTCCTTTCAAAATTTGGAACAATTTCAAAAAAACAAAGTGTTGCTAAGGAAAAAAAGTGACTACAATTTTTGTGCTATTCTTTTTGTGAATTAATGAGTTACTAATCATTTTTTTTACTTTTTTTTTTTTTTTTTTTTTCTTTCTTCTTTATTTTTCATAACAACAATGTCAAATAGTGCTCTTAAAGAATTAAAAAATAAAGATCTTAATCCCAATAAAAAAAAAAAAATACTCACCAGAATAAAGAACGAATTAATTGGTAACCAGCCGAAAAAAATATCGTATTTTAAGCAAGGTATATTTGAAATATTATTGGACACTTTAAGAAAAGATGAAACACCAACAAAAATTCTTATTGAAACTATGACGTGTTTAGGAACACTTTTTCAAAATCCTATTGATGAAATGATTGAATACATTTGTTCAAAAAATATCTTGGAGATCCTCTTGCCATATTTTGAAAGTTTAAATGCAAAGAGTTCTAAAAAATTTGTCACTGTTGTTCTTCGTACAATTACTCTTTTAACAAATATTAAGTGTATCTCTTGTTTCCCTTTTTTTGAGAACAATAACAATCATCATAATATGGATGCAAAAGAAAATATTCTCGTTTTAAATCTTGATCATCAAAAAGAACAAAAACAGAAACAAGAAATGGAAACAGAAAAAGAAAAAGAAAAAGAAAAAGATAACGAAAACGAAAAAGAAAACGAAAAAGAAAAAGAAATATTAAACAGCTACCAAGTCTCAAAACGTAAGCGTAAAAATCCAATCGAAGAAGAAGGAAGCCACAAAAACCGCAAAGACATTCAACAAATTCAAAAAAAAAAAGTAAAAGCAATCAAAAACAAAAGTGAAAAGGAAAAAGTAAACAAAAAAGAAGAAAATAAAATATTTACTATTAAAGAAAAACTCATAGAAATTGAAATAGAAAATGAAAAGGAAAAAGAAAAATCAAAAGAAAAATCAAAAAAAAAAGAAAAATCAAATGGAAAAGAAAAAGAAATTCTGGAAAGGGTTCAAAAAAGCAGAATCCAATTCGAAAAAGAAAAGCAATTATTAATCAAAACTAAAAAGAGAATAGCCAAAATAAAAGAACTATTAAATTCAAATTTTAGTCAAGACTATAACATCTGTCGGCTATTGTCATTATTAATTGTCAATATCTCGAAGGCAAATCAACACTCTCGAGAAATTTTTGTGAGTATTGAAATCCCAGAATCAATTGAAAAAATTCTTTTACAAAAAACCAAAAGAGATCAACCAAATGGGTATTTGTTGCTAGCACTAGGATCTATTTTAAAAAAGGGCGACAAAGATAATTCAAGACGATTTTTAATCAAGACATTTAAAAAAAAACAAAATAATCTCTTAAATTTATGTATCGACAGCATTAAAAAAGATGATCGGTTATCCAATTTCAGTGCAACAATAATCATCACTTTAATTTTAAAGGCAACACCAAAAAAAAAAAAATATGGATCAATACCACGTGAGCATCTTGAAGGAAGAATTTTGGATTTCTTGATTTCACAGCATCCGTTTAATAATCAGAAATATGAAAATCAGAAAGACGCATTACTTTTTCGATGCGAAAAGCAAATCTTTATGAAAAACAAAAATAGTAATATAAAATATTGCAATTGCAACAAAACACAAAATTCGATTGAAATTTTATCTTTGTTGTTTGACTCAAGCATCGAATTGCAAAACAGAGTAAGGGAATTGAATGTTTTCCAAAAGTTGATATCTACTCTGAGGAGGTATGTGCAAAATAGTTCGACTTTAAATCAGTGTTGTTGTATTGGGATATTAAATTGCTTTGTTCAACTTTCCGAGAATATTATAAAAAATAGAGAAAAATTAATAGACTTGGGCATCCTTTCGATCATTAGGGATCTCTTAAAAAATTCAATCAACGATATTCAATTAATGATGAATTTAAACAAAGATGAAATGAAAAAAATGATTACTGAAAAATTTCAAAAATTAAGTACAAATAGTAATATTGAAAACAGTGAAGAAATGGGAGATAACAAAAACAAGGATCAAGGAAGGAACAGGGCGGAGAGAGAGAAGAACGACAATGAGAATGAACAAAATAATAATAATCTCAAAATTCTTTGTTGTAAAATTATTGCTTATTTGGCACGCTCTCAGATTTCAATGAAAAATAAATTTTTTGAACAAACACAATTATTGGATCAATTAGTAATTTTGGCAAACAACAAAAATAATGATCTTCAGAAGGCTGCTTGCCTTGCATTGGGCAACTGTGTATTGCATTTGGAAAAATTTAAGAGCTATGCAATAAAAAAAACGGTTTTGCTGTCGTTAATATTAAACTTGATTGAATCCGCAAGACCTAATATACGTGTATTGGCCGTTTGGATATTAAAAAACTTAACTTACAAATGCCCCTTCGAATTAAAGCAGTGTATAATGAATGAAATAAATATGAATTTTCTCTTAAAATTGTTAAACGATGTACAAGATGATTTGCAAATTCACGCTTTAGGTATATTTGCAAATTTTTCAATAGGTAAACATTTTCAAATAGTAAAGTTACTTTCGGTTCAAGAACTTTGTTTTCAAATAAAAGATAGATTACTATTAATCAAAAGTTACAAGAAAAATGAAAATAGATCTGTTGCTTTAAAAGTAGGAAAAGAAAAAAATATCGATGATAATAAGAATAAAAAAGGAAAAGAAATTGAAATGGAAATTGAAACACAATCACAAAATAAAAAGAAAAATGAAAATGAAAATGAAAATGAAAATAAAATGAAAAATGAAAATGAAAATGAAAACGAAAACGAAAAGGGAAAAGAAACAGAAAATGGAAATGAATTAATTGATCATAAGCAAATGAAGATAGAGGAAATATTAGATAATCCAATAAATTATAAATTAATTCAAGAATTGCTAGCTTTGATTGTAAATTTAATATTATTTTCAGAATTGATCAGACAATCATTCATGACAGAAGAAACTTTAAAAAAATTTGAAATACTTTTAGATTACCCAGATCCAATCATAGTTAAAAATACTATTCTTTGTTTAATCAACATGTCAAGGCCTTTTAAAAATGAAACTATTAATTGGGAAAACCGAAAAAAAATATTAAACAAATTTTCTTTCGTTAAAAAATTAAAATTGCTAGTCAAAGACCCTGATTTTAAAATACAAGAGGTTTCAAAAATTGCACTTAGAAAAATTTTATAATAATATTCATTCATTTTTTTTATTAATTTGATATTTACAATTTATTTGGAAAATGATTATCATTTAAACATTTTATACATATAATTTTTTTTTAGAAATAAAATTGAAATTACTTAAAAAAAATATTTTTGTTCTAATTATTAAACAAGATTTTCATATTCAAGATTACTAATTCACAATTATTTATTCGAACGTTTTTTTATGATAAATTTTTGAATGGTTTCTATAAGGAGAGATAACTAATAGTTTATATATATATATATTGTTTTTAATAGACTTGAAGAAAAATTAAAAATAATTTCAATATTATCGATTGGAGAAAAAAAATAATTAATTATCTTTTTTATCAATTCTATTTTTTTTTTTTAATAAGTGAATTGAAAAAAAAAAAGATCTTCATACAGCAGTTTTGTTATTTTCATAAAAGAAAAAAAAAAAAAAAAATGGAACAATAAAGTATTCGTCATTGTTCTAAATAATTTTCCATTTCTCTATTTTTCAGTTTAGGGTTTAAAATATAGAGAATTTATTGTTTGCTACATAGAAATTAGATTAAATATTTTACTTCGTGCAATTTTAGACTAATATTAAATGGGTATAATATCGTCATGTTTTTTTTTTTTTTTTTTTTTTTCAATTTTTTATTTTAGCTTGTTATTTAATATAAGTTTTAAGATTAGTGATAACTTTTCAAATGATTGAAAATAATCCGGTTATAATGTCATAAGTAATACAGATTTTTTGGTATGTTCTTTTTATTTATTTTTTTATTATTCTTATTCTCCTGTCCTCTTTATATTGCAGAAAATAATTCAATTCCAATTTCTTGTTTTTTTTTTGAAATTGGAAGTTTTTCAGAATGACTGTATATATTCTCATTCTTAATGTTTATTTAACTTGTTGGACAAGTAACCCATTTAAAAACATCTATTATAGGTTCAAGTTCATTTTCTGTATAATTTGTTTTGATTCGTTTGATCATAAAATTATTTTGGAATTTTACTTTTATAAAAAATAAAAAAAAATGATAAGAAAGAAAGAATTAAATTTAAATTTCATCAGATACGTTTCGTTTTTTTATATTTGTATTTTTCACGATTTTTTAGTTTAAAATGGTTATTTGATTCTCATTGGTGAAGTATAGTTAAATACAATTTTATAATATTCATTTTGTATTTATGGTATAATATCATTAAAATAAATATTTTTAATGATTATACATTGATTGTCGAAGTTTTATCACTTTTTGTGATTGAATAAGATAAATTCCAATTTTTTAATATTAAAACAATTATTTTGATAATCAATTCTATCATCAAGAACTCAAAATATTTTTTTGTAATTATTATGAAATAAGTGTATATTACACTCTAAATTTCCTTAATTTTTTAGGAGGAAATTGAAGTGTTAAATCGAGTATTTCACATGATTCTTGGGAATAAATTCCCAAATTTTCTGTATTTTTAAAAAGTAAACACACAAAAAAAATGAAAAGAAAGATTGAAATTATAAAAAAAATTAAAAAGAGTGTATAAGAAACAATAGTTAAAAAAACAAAAAAAAATAATTTCATTATTTAAAAAAACTCAAAATTACAATCATGATACCATTTGTAAATTTAGTTATATTCTGATAGTTGAACATAAATGTTTATTTGGGGATTGTTATTTAATTGTTGTAATTTCTTTTTATTTTTTTTTGATCTAATTTGTTTTAAACCCTTGGAAATTTTTGGATTTGCTTTTTCGTTTTTATTTTCAAGTTGCTTATACTTTCGTGTTTTAGTATCCCAGTATTGGCAATTGATCACTTGATCTTTTTCCTTTTTAACTCTATTTTCCATTAAGGGACTAATATCGACTAAAATTTTTTACCTAAATTTAATAGAGATTGAGAACATTTTTTGTTAATTACTAAGATTTGAAAAGCCCTATTTATTTTCATATTAAACTTATTTCTAGAAAAGGAATCATTAAATAAAAATTGGACAAAAATGATAATAGAGACTACTCCCATTAAAAAGAAAATCCAGTCAAGGAAAAAAATAGAAAAAATAGAAAAAAAAAATCCAAAAAAATAATCTAAACTCCATTTCACTCAAAGGGGCCCAGCCAAAAACGAAAAAGTCACTTTATTTTTAAGAATCAACCAAACTTGGATTGTTTAGAAATACAAGAAATAATAAACTTCTTATAAGAGTCCATAATTATAAAAGAAACCCTGAACAAACCATAAATTTCAAAAAAAAAAAAAATGTTAAAAAATTTTTTGGGACCCATTCATTGGAACGTCTCGTGCAAAATTCTCAATTTCTTTAGGAAATTAAAATCGTTGATAATAAGATTTTTTACTTGTAAATGTATGAATTTTAAAAGAACATACAAAGCTTAACTTTTCTTAATTTTTATTTCGTTTTTTCAAAAATTTTTTTTTTCAAAGTTAATTTTTAAAAAAAAAATAAAGAAAAAAAAAAAAAAAAAAAAAGCAAAAAGCAAAAAAAACAAAATTTTACAAAATGAGAAAAAATGATTTTGATCTAAAAATTGAAAATTTTAGTTTGATAAGAGTAATGAATTAAGGATTATCTAAAATAAGGCCACTATTGCCTTTACAGGAATTAAAACACGAGTGAAATGTTGTCTTTATTTCTTAGTATCCAGAAGAACTATCAAATTTCAGATTTTTAGGAATTGGTAATTTTGACAGATCAGATTCTCATTAGCAAACCTATTACTGAAAACCATATCCCAACCATGTTTG
The DNA here is from genome assembly GCA_027625915.1 of Anaeramoeba flamelloides. Taxonomy (NCBI): domain Eukaryota; family Anaeramoebidae; genus Anaeramoeba; species Anaeramoeba flamelloides. Next base: position 2,827,514 of record JANTQA010000060.1, on the reverse strand, counting down.
TTCTAATTTTCTTTTTTCAGGGGTAAAAATTGATTGTAAGACAATACTTCAATTAGGACGAACATGGTTGGGATATGATCATTAAATTTATCGAAATGCAAATTTTTCTTTGTCATTTTAAAAATAATTTAAAATGAAAAGGGGAAAAGTTAGAAGTGATTTGTTTTTTATTTGTCATTCGTTTTCATTGTTTGTTTTTCTGAAAATGTGAAAATAATTTTTTTTATTTTTTTATTTTTTCATCTTTTATTTTTAGAATTTTTTTGATCTTATTTGTAAAAAAAATTTTATATGTTCTGATCTTTTTTTGTAAAAAATTTTTTATGTGAGCTTTTCTACAAAAAAAAACACTTTTTTGTTGGAAACGATGGAATTGAATATCGTCAATTTGGCTTTAAAAGGAAAAAACAATTTCTTTTTCATTTTTTTGAGGTTGCTAAAAATTAGCTGCGATGAAAAAAATGACAAATGATTTTAAAAATCCAAAAAATGTTTTTGGGTTCTAAAAATTGCAAAAAATTTGCAAAAAATTCGCAAAAATTAACAATTTTGGGTTTCTGGTGAATGGAAAAAGATAAAGTGTCTAAAACAGTGGTGTATTACCCCCCCCCCCCCCCCCCCCAGACCCCAGAAATGGCCTTTTTTTAGATAGTCCTTAAACTCATAGAATGTCTTCTATTTCTTCAATAAAACTGGGCTACCTTTGGCTGAAAAAGAGTTTAGATTATTGAATTAATCCGAATATTGAAAATTAAAAATGATTCTATTAAATATCCTACAATTAAATTATTGGTTCATTAGATTTCTTCTTGGTTTATATGGAATATTTTTTACCAAAATATAAAAAATATAAAAATATTTAAAATAAAAATAAAAAAATTAAACAAATTTTATTGTTTTTTCTATGTATTAATTATCTTCATTATTTTTCTCGATATAATAAACACCAGATTCAATTTTAGCACTTGAAACTAGATTATAAATATCTCTTAATTCTGTAGAAAATTGGTGATTGAGGTCAATTTGATGTTTCAAATAATTTGTCATGGTATTTTTTAAATTTTTCAAAGTATTTCTTTTAAATAATTCAGATTCCGCAATCATGGATAACTCAAAGATATTTGAGTCTTTTTGTAATTTATTTAATTTTTGAAATTCAATTTGAATTTTATTGGTATCTTTATTATTTTGAACTTTATAGTAAATATTTTGTTGTGCTATTTCTTGGGATTGGAGATGAGAAAATCTATTTAATGATTCATTTGTTGAAGAAATATCAAAAAGTATTGTATTTAAATTTGAATTTATAATTTTTTTCGAAGATTCCCCATTATTATTGCTGTTGGCACTGTTACTACTACTGCTGCTGCTGCTGTAGTTATCTTTGTTAGTTTTGTTTTTAGTTTTGTTGTTGGTTTTGTTTTTGATGCTGTTGCTGTTGCTGTTGCTGTTGCTGTTATCTTCATTATATGTTGAACTGGTTCTTTTCATAAACCCGGTTAAACTTACTAAAGAAGTGGAAATTTTCAAGGAATCGAGTTCGGTATCATGCATGATGTCGTTTGGATCTCTCCATTCAACACCACCAAAGCCACTAAACCGATCAAAGGATTTTGCTAAATTGGAATATGAATGACCCAGATCGTTCATTTTGTTATGTAAATCATTCCAATCATTTTTAATGGTTTTAATATTTTTTTCTAAAGACTTTAAATATCGTTTAAAGTCCACTAATGATTTTTGATAGTTGCTTTCTAATTTGTTTGTATTTAATTTTGTTTCGAAATTTTCAAAAAAGTCAAATCTCGTAATTTTTTGTGGCAACTTTTTTATTGAATTTTTCCACTCTTTAGGTGTTTTACTTTCTAAAAACTGTTCAAATTCCCTTGTGTTACTAAGAATCGGATGTTTGGATATTCTATTAATGAAGTATCCAATAACTTGGCCGATTTGGGTGTCTTTTTCACCAATGTTAAGGATTGGTATTGAAAGTGGTTCATATTTGGTCAATAACTCTCTTAATTGTTTAAAATCATTAACTTTATGAATACTCTCTATTCTTTCTTTGTTTGGTCCTTTAATACATTTAATTAAAAATTGGTTTTTTTTTTTCTTAGGATCGGGTAAGATTTCATATTTATTTATTTCTTTGGTGACATTTTCTTTCCAAGTGAAATTCGATTTTAAAAAGATTTCACCATAGCCAGCAATTTCTCTTTCCTTTTCTTTTTGACTTTCCTTTTCTTTTTTATTCTCTTTTTGTTTTTCTCTTTCTCTAGGTTTTTGTTTTTGCATTTGTCTTTGATTTTGTTTTTGTTTTTGATTTTTTTTTTGTTTTGCAACATATTCCAAATCCTTTAAATAACTTTTTTCTTGTTGTTTATTTTTGTCAGTTTTTTTGTTACTCCGATAGTAGTTGTTATTTGGTTGTTGAATTGTTCTTTTAAAATCTTTTGGTTTTTTTTTTGGTTTTGGTGGTGGTATTTTTTTTGTTTTTTTTTTTTACTTTTATTTCTTTCTTTTACAATTTCGATTTCTCTTTCTCTTTTACTTTCCTTTTTGTTTCTTTTTACCTTTTGTCTTGTTTTTTCTTTTTGTTTTGTTTTTTCTTTTTGTTTGTGGTTTGAAAAAAGTGAGTTTGTAAAAATCTGTTCTTGTTTATGATTTTTTTTATTCTTTTCTTTTTTGTCAGATTCTAATTCGTTCATTTTTCTTAAATTTTCAACAGAAAGTGGTAACATATTTAAAGGTAAATCTTCAGAGGTCTCGCTTGGGGTGGGTGAAGATATCTCAGACGTTTTTTCGTTTTCATTAAACTCTACACCAATTTGAATTTCATCTTCGTCATCTGAATTAAAGTTAATGATGCTTTCGTTATCCTTGGTGATGCTTTTGCTTTTGGTAACTTGGGTGTTTTTTTTCTTTTCAGGGATTTTTTGAACAACTCTATTTAATTAAATGTAAAAGATCGAATAGGGTTGTTGAGAAACGAAGACAGAATAAAGATCAAAAGTTTTGAAAGACAGATCAAAAAACGGTTCAAGTTAGGTTTTTTAATTGTATCCTAGATCCTTTTTAAAACAACTGTAATCAAAATAAACTTTTTAAATTTGCAGATTAAAAAATTCAATCTTTTTCAAAGAAAAGGGAAACCCAAGCCAAGGTAATTTTTGTTTCAAATTATAAAATTGGATCGCAATTAGTTGAGAACCAATTTTGTTCCTTTTTTTCTTTTTGTATTTTGTTTCAAAAAAGGTAAGATTGAAATTGAAAAAGTATTACATATTGGGAAAGAAACCAGGTTTGGGGTTGTTTGAATTTACAACATAACCATACCACCAGGATTCAGAGTCAAATAATATTGCGATTTTGTCCCCTTTTTCAAATGATATTTCTTCATTGTCTTGTTTGTTCCAGTTTTTTATTGCTTTTACATGATATAATACTTTTTGGTTTGTTATATTTTTTTCATTCATGTGTTTTGTTTTTTTCTAAGAAAAGAGCCAAGATAAAAAAAATGATAAGTTTGATAATTATTTTAGGGTATTAAATTGAAAAACTATCACACGTTTGAGTTAAGTTTAAAAAGTAGTAAGTTTATTAAAATTAATAATGAGAAAATAAAACCCTAATATTTTTTAATTGTCATATTTGATACAAAACTTTTTTTTTAGGGTTTCCAATTAAAAATCTTGTTTCAAATTGTTTCAAAATGGTGAAAAATTCAAAATAAACAAAAAAATAATCTTATTAGAGGTCTAGTCTGTCTTGAGAAAAACATTTTTTTAAAATAGAAATAAAATTTTGAATAATTTCTCCCAGAAGCTAATACCAATTAAAAACAAATCCACATATTAGTGTATGATCGCTCTTTAAAAATCAAAAATTAAAAAAGAGGGTATTTTTAGAAAAAATAACCAAATCATGAACACTCAATTTTATATTTTTATATTTATGAATTATTATTATGAAATCAACTATGTGAGTTTTGAAGTATCGATCTTTTGCACTTTTTGAAATCTCAAAGTTTATTTTATATTTTTTTCATTTCCCAAGTTATTATTTTCTTGATAATCTTACAAAATCCTTACTATGTCAAAAAATAAAGGATAAAAAATAAAGATAAAATAGATTAAATCAAATTTAATTGGTTTTGTACTAAAAAGGATAATAATTTGTTTCAAACAGAAGAATATTTTCAATTTTGGAAAGATAAAATAAGAAATGTTGGATTTTTTTTTTTCAATTTGAATTTTTCTAATCAATATTACTTGAATATTTTTTTTGAAAATTTCAATTTTTTGATAATACAGTCAGTTTCACTTTTTAGGCACAAACTTTCAACGAAATTTAAGGCACAATAAAAATCTCAAATTAAAGCACAAAATTCAAATTCTAGTAAAAAAAATTGTAAAAAAAAAAAATTCCAAATGTTGTGCCTTAATTTGAGATTTTTTTGTGCCTTAAATTTCGTTGAAAGTTTGTGCCTTAAAAGTGAAACTGACTGTAAGAATAATTATAAACTTTTTTTTGTTAATTCATTTTTTAGCATCAATTTTTTTTTTATAATTTTAGTTGAGATTTTGGAAATACAGAGATTCATTTTTTACTTTTTTTTAATAGAATTTTTTTGTTTTCAGATCCTATTAATTTCATTTTTTTAAATTTAATTTTTTCAAAATGAGAAAATCAATTGATATTATTTTTTGACACTTTTTGAACCTAAAGCAGTACTTTTTAACAATATTTTTTTGGTTGATGTGAATTTTACTTGTGGAGTAAATTCAGGTTAATTCCAAATACCCTTAAGATGTAAATTTTCATTTTATTTTCCTTCTTACATTTGATCGAATATTTCTTTAATTTCATATTTTTATTTTACACAATAAATACTTGTTATAAAAATCAAAAAGCAGTATTTAAAAAGGGGGGGGGGGGGGTGTAAAAAGATAATATTTTATCTCTTACTTCTCTTACTGTGAACTTTATCTTCAATAATATTCAAATCTTCTTTTAGCTCTATTATATTTTAACTAAAATTTTTAAATTGTTAGGTACTGAAATTTTTAATTTCTGCCCTCCTCATCATAAATTTTGAATTTGGGTTGTGAAAAAAGTCTTCAGAAATTTCAAAATTTTAAAACAATAAACTTAAATTTAAAATGAAAACAAGATTTCTTAGATCACCATTTTTTTGGGTCAATTGAATGAATTTGTTTTTAGCAATAAAATGAATAGCTATTTTTCAAAAAATTAATTTATTTTTTTTTTATTATTGAAGAAGTGTAAATTACACTCTAGTTGCCCTTAGACTTAAATTCCCTTTCAGAAATTTAATCGTAAAATCATAGATTTTGTGATTATTAATTAAAGAAAATAATTTCAAACTATCACAGTTTAAAATCAATTCATTAAGATTTATTTGTTTCAATTTATTGTGAAAAATTAATCTATCTTTTTCATAGAAAGGGCATATCCATAAAAAGTGATCAATATTTTCAATAATTTCCTTTTGTTTATATTTTAAACATAAAGGACAAAATTTATTTGAATTTTTATTAATTACATAGTAATATCGATTTAAACAGTTAGTGAATGTTCTGAATTTTAGAATTGTTGAGCTTGAGGGATAACTTAAATATTTTTGAGTTTTAAATAAATAATTTTGATTTTTATTATTGTGGAATATTTTTGGACAAAATTAATTTATATTTTATCTTGTCAAAATTACTAATATATTTGAAAAAATATAACTTTATTTTGTTGTTTGAAGAAATCAATTTTATCTTAACTAATAATCCATTTTTCATCAAATATTATATTACATTTTTTTTTGAGAATAAAAGTGTTAAACTAATGATTTTTTTATAAATGTATACTTTTTAGATTTTGAAATTTAAACTATTTTTCAGTCAAAGGGGCCCAGTTGTATGGGTAAAATACACGTGTTTAAAGGGATTGCATAGATATTAGAAGAAAAATTTTATTTTGGAAATTTTCAAAATTACAATCATTTTTTCACATTTCTACTCATTTTTGTTTTTTTTTTTCGTTTTTTTTTTAAAAACCTAATTCATTTGCAAAAAATTTTTTTATTGCAAGATCAATAGTCACTTGGTAAAAACGTGTTATTCTAATGTCATTGAAACCATGTAAAGATTGTTGGGAAATCTATTGATTTCTATTGCAATTCAATTTGATCTTTGATCTTGATATTTGAATAATAAATATGAAATATTTTCACTTCATTTTCATTTCCTTTTTCAAATAGAGACCACAAATACCAACAAACTTCGTTTGGGGGCTTAATTTCTAAAAGAAAACTATGGAAAATGAAGTGAAAAATGTTTCATATTTATTATTCAAATACAAGTAGAAGTTCAAAACGAACATCGTTGTTTTTCTCAATGGGGAACGACAGAATTTGAGTTTTGAAATTTTTTTGAAAAGCTATTGATTTATTGGTTTTCTTTCAGACATGTATCAACATTTCTTTGAGGTGTATTATTCTTTTTATTTCTTCTTTGTTCTTCAAAGGTCAATTATATAAAATAATTGATATTTGAAAAAAACGTTGGTCCCCTTTGACGGAAACAGAGTTTACATACCATATATTGATTCAATTATTGGTAGTTTTTACTTGCTTTTAAATTATCAATTATCAATAAAAATCCTTACGATTTGAATATTTTTTGAATTCAAAAAATAACATAACAATTTGCAACTTTGGTAGAAAAAATTTAAAAAAATGGATTATTGTTGGTGTGCCAAAGTATCATATATTAATATAGTTTATTTATCTGTTTTTTTTTTGTTTTTTTTGTTTGTACGAACTCTAAAGTTAAGATTAAACCCGATAATGTTGGGTTATGCAATTAGTATTTATATATGTACCTCAAATAAGGTAGTCTTTTTTCCCAGAAGATACGGGTTTTGAATCAGACATATTCTTATAACAAAAGCATTTATCCCAAGTTTGAATACTGATTATTTAATAAAAAAATCAAAATTGGACAAAAATAAATTTTCAATTTGAAGATACAATATTTAATTTTATAAAACTGAATTTTTTTTTTTTTTGATTCGTAAGTTTTATGAATATATCAAGTAACCATAAAACAATAAAGTTGTATAATTAAAATAAGAAATTTTTACCTAAAGTTGATTAAATATGATGAAAAATTATTAATAATTAAAACATAAATTGTTTTTTTTATGTTCATATACCTTTAATATGCATAGTAATTCACCTTTGTTGTAGTTTTTTTGAATTGTAGAGTCTTCTTGAAGTTGTAGATTTTTCTTTTTTGTGATATTTCTTAAATTCTTTCTTGAAATTTTGAACAAAAACAATGCAAATAGGATCTTTGTTTTTAGTTTTTATTCAAATTGGTTATTTTAAAAATAATTTCCGATTGAATAAAAAGCTTTAAAAAAAGAGATAATTTTGTCCTTAAAGATACCATGCTATTAGGTTATCGAGTTTGTTGTTTATTACATTTTTTTGTTAAATAGGTTTGGTTTATAATTGACCACTTTTTCAGAAAAATAGACAGTGTTAATAGTTATCTTCTTCAACCATTTTTAAACTTTAAATAACAAAAATTTCTTGTTTTATCAAATATAGAAAAGTTAATACTCAATCTGAAAAGGAAATCAAAATAAAACAAACCTAATAATTGATTTAGATCATTTGAATAAAGTTTTATAGTTTATTAATATAGAATATCTTTGATCTGATGTTTTTTTTTAAAAAATTAAATATAATTCTTGTAATAATCCATATTCTCAGCTTTAAACAAGATAAGATTCAAATTTGTTTGTTAGTGTATTCTTTCTTTTTCAATTTCTTTTTTGAGTAGTATCAAAATTCATTTATGAATTTTATCAATCGAGAAGAAAAAAATCAAAAAATTAGTTTCAAAAATCATTTTTTACTGTTTAACCTTATAAAAATAATATTTATTTGAAATTATTTTAAATGCAAAAAGGAGGTTTTAATTTTGATCTTTATCAAAGAAATGTTGAATTAATAGAAAAGAATAATTATAAAGTACCAAAAACAACAAAAACTGGAACAACAATTGTAGGTGTTGTTTTTTCTGATGGTGTTGTTTTAGGAGCTGACACAAGGGCAACTAGTGGTAAGAAAACTCAAAGAATTCTTTATTTCATTGGAGCTGGGTTCTTTCGTGGCCTAATTAATCTTTTATTTCTCTTTTCTTTTTATTTCAATTCCTCACCAAAAAAAAAAAAATTTTTTCCTTTTTTATTTATTTTAAAATGCAAACCAAACAAAAAACATAACAAATAAACAAACAATGAAAAGGCCCTATTGTTGCTGATCCTAATTGTGAAAAAATTCATAGAATTTCAGATTATATTTGGTGTGCTGGTGCGGGTACAGCAGCAGATACTGAGAATACAACAGGTAAGAAGATATATTTTCTTTCTTTTTTTTTTTTTTAATTCCTCTTCAAAAGAAGAAGAAATTTTTTTCTTTTTCAACCAAAACGTCAAAATTTTTTTTTTGATTTTTGAAAAAAAACACTTTTTTCTTTAAAAAACTTGAATAAAATTGTCTCTCTTAAATCTTTCTTTTCAAAAAATAATCAACAAAACCAAAATCAAAAAACAAAAAAAAATGAATAAACCAAAAAAAAAAAAAAAAAAAAAAAAAAAAACAATTAACAAAAACAAAAACCAAAAAAAAAAAAATACATTATCTTTTATGTTGAAAATAAAACCAAAAATCCATCAATGTATTCACTTCTGAATAATTCTTCGTTTACAGGAATGATCTCTTTACAATTAGAATTACTAAGTTTGTCTACAGGAAGATCTCCAAGAGTGCGTACAGCGTTAACTTTATTAAAGAATTTCCTATTTAGATACCATGGATATATCTCTGCAGCACTTGTCCTTGGCGGTGTCGATTTCACGGGACCACACCTCCATATGATTCACCCACATGGAAGCACATCAACACTGCCATACATTTCAATGGGAAGTGGTTCCTTAGCAGCCATGGCTGTACTTGAAACAGGATATAATTCAAAAATGGGTGAAGAGGACGCCAAATCCTTGGTACACCAAGCAATCCTCTCTGGTATTTTAAATGATCTCGGTTCTGGGGGTAATGTGGATTTGTGTGTAATTAAACATAAGAGTATGGAATTTTTTAGAAACATTGATACAACAAATAGCAAAAGAAAGTTTAGAAAAAAACTCCCCTATATGTTTAAATCTGGTTCAACCAAAATTCTTGAAAAACAAATTAAAGAAAAGATGGAAATGATGGAAATCGTAAATGAAAAAGAAAGTCAAATTGAAGAATTAGAAGAACTTTAAATCATTTTTTATTTTTCTCTTTTTTTTATTTTATTTTTGATTTTTTATTTTCTTCTTCAGCTTTAAATTAAACTCAATCATATTTTTTTTTTTAAAAAAATGTTTTGAATACTTTTTCAACTATAATAAATGATCACCATTTTTTTTTTTTTCATTATTTTTATTGCTTCGCTTCACAAAAAAGGATCTCATTTGGAACATCCAAAATTTTGGATCACCTGATTTATTCTGAAAAAATTTTCAAAGTACTGAAAATTCAATAATAAACTCATTTTTCTGACTCTTATTTAGAAAGTTCTCAAATAAGCTATTTTTAAAAAATGTGATAATAAATTTATTTTTAAAATATCTTTGTTATACTCGATCCTTAGAAAACTAAACTCTTTTTCAAAAATTGTGACTCACCTGAAATAATAAATTGAAAAAAAAAATTTATCCTTTAGTATTCAAGAACAATTAATAACTCAATATGATTTGTAATTCACTTTTAAGTCATTCTAAATCTATAAAAAGCCTGATATATTAAAAATTAAAAAAAATAAAACCAAAAACTAAAAAAAAGTGAGTCACAATTTTTGAAATGAGCATTACCCATTTTTTATTACTGAACTTTCACTGAAAAAAAGTTGAACAACAATATTTTTTATGAATAATTAAATCCATTTTCAAAGACACTACATAGTCGAAATTTACTTAGTGATTATTTGTCTTTTCGAAGATCTCTTTTTTTTTCGCATGATCTTTTTAAAAAAAAAAAAAAAAAAAAAAAAAAAAAAAAAAAAAAAAAAAAACAAAAATTTGAAAAAGTAAAACTAAAATTTGAAAAATTAGAAAAAATGATTCTGATCCAAAAATTTGAAAATAATTTTTGTTAAGAATACTGGAATAAACCTTCAAAACAACTCCCATTAAGATTATAAAGTGAGTCAAAATTTATGAAAAATAGTTTATTTTAAAATAAACTAAATTTCATAATAAATAGCCAATTTTTTTTTCTTTTTTTTACTTTTTTTTTATTTTTTTATGAAAATCAAATATTTCTAGAGTATGAACCGATTATTAAAATAGTAATTTTGTTATTATAATAGAATAACTTGAATTTATAAAAATATTTATTTTCAAAATTTGATTTTTAATGGGTTAATTTTTTTAAAAAAAAGAGTTTATATGGACGTTTTAAAAATGTGTAGAATTTTTAAGAGCTTTTATCAAATTTTCCATTTTAAAAAAGTGAAAAACTTTTCAGAATTAAAACTTTTGAAAGTTTTTTATTTTTATTCAAGTTATGAATCAAACTTCAAGTCTGATGTAGAGGTTAGGGTGTGATGGTAAGCACTTTTTTTAAAATAAATTTTCACTTTATTAAAACAAAAAACTTTAAAAAGGTTTTAATTCAATAAATCTCATAAAAAAATATGTTTTCACTTTTTTAAAATGGTTTTACAAAAGTATTAACAACTCATTTATTAATTTTTAATAATTCAACTTGTTTTTAAGTATGATATTATATTAAATCTAGGTTATTAAAATATTCTGAAATCCTTTTTCTGTAATATTTTTTTAAAATTAAAAGGACCATTTATTTTTTTTTCTTTTTTATCCTAAAAATCATTTAATTAAAGGGGATTAATCTTGGTAAAATGTTCAATAGAAGAAAAAATTAATAGCTGAATTTTCTTGAAAAAAAACTATTTTTCCTTTAAATTTTAACAGAATTTCTTAACTCCGCAATATTTAAAATCAATAAATGAGTTATAAGTTAAAAAAAGCAATATTCCATTCTCAGAATAGGCAGAGAGTTCTTAGAAATTGATTTTTTTGTTTATCATAAGACGAAAGGGTAAATAGGAATCCCAGGTATACTTCTTTTTAATTAGTGTTGAATTAGAAAGATGAAAAGAACATAGTTATTTTATCTATTAACCTTGCAGGACATCAAGTAAAATCACAAAGGGTGGTTAATGGTCTATGCATTAGTGTGAAAAATAATTTTTTGAAATTGGAAAAAAAATCCTTTCCAATTATTTCTGAGTTCCTAATATGACTTAAAAACTAACCAGCATTTGTTGTACAATAGATCTCCGAAAATCAACAATTAAAAATAAGGCTATTTTTAGAAAAAACTGCCAAAGAATAACATTCAATTTCCACTTTTAATATTTTTGAATTATCATTTTTAAAAACAACTGTGTTAGTTTCCTGGCATATCAGATCTTTTGGTCTTTTTCAAATCTCGAAGAAATTTTATTTCTTTTTTATTATCCTCAATGAGTTATTTTTTATCTCAAATATGTTCCAAAATTCTTACCCTGTCAAAAAATAGTGGATTAAAAATAACGATAAAATAGATTAAATTGAATTAAATTGAAGTGTGTACTGAAATAAAATAATTTGTTTAAAACTGAAGACTTATAACCCTTTGGAAATTTAAAATAAGTAACAATTGTATTTTTTCTGAATTTTGATTATTTTAAAGCGGGATTTCTTTTTTTTTTTTTTGACAATTTTGATTTTTTTCTTATTAGAAAAATTGGAATTTTTTTTTTTTGTTAGTCGAGATTTTTAAAATAGAGAGATTCTTTTTTTACTTTTGTTTAAATCTTATTTTTTCGAAATGAGATCCTATGAATTTTTTTTATGGTTTTTGCTATTCTTTCCTCTCAGAAATTTTTTTTTTGTTATTTCAATTTTTTTTTTGAATTACGTCAATCAAAGAAAGTTCAATTTCACAATCTAATTATTGGTTTCAACACACTCTTCGGGTATCGAAAAAGTATTTGGTAAGTGACCCGGGACTTAAAAAGGATTCTTAATTCAAAACCTACGACAAGAGAAAAGTAATCTAAATTTCATAATAAATCGCCCATCTTACATTTGAATTTTGAATTTCTTTTATAGCGTTTTGAATTTTTTCCTCTCACAATGAAAAGTTTACAAATAAATCATTTTTTCTCTTTTTTATTTTTTCAATAGTGTTTTGTTAAAATGGAAAATGAAAATGAAAAAGTAGAAAGAAGTAACAGATGAATTAATGAAAAAAATTGGTTTCAAATATGAAAAAGAGATTAGATTTAGTTATTCAAATGGAAGGAGAATTGATAAATGAGTTTTACTAATTTTTTAAATTTTCTATTTTTTATGTAATGCTTCTGTCAAAATATATGACTCAATTTTTTTTAATTTTTATTTTTATTTTTTTTTTCTTTTATTTTTAGACAAAAAATAAATATCCATTGGGTATAGAATTGAATATTAAAATCGAAATTTTTATATTATATTGAATAAATTCAATCATTAAAAATATTTTTATTTAAAATTTGGTTTTTAATGGGACAACAATGATTTTGAAAGATAGTTTATAATCAATAAACAGAAGAAACAATTTAACTTCAAAGAATGATTCTTAAAGCAATCGTAATTGAATTAACCAAACTAATTTAAGTTCACTTTAAAATCAGGGCATAATTTGAGTTCTAATGAATATCTCAAAAATGGTGATTTTTCCAACTAATTTTTAATTCTGTTATTTTCCAATTAATATATTAAGGTACTAGTCTATATTAAATTTTTTTAGGTTAATTTAATAGAGATTTAGAATTTTTTTTGCCAATTACTTAGATTTAAAATCAAAGTGAAAAAATTCTTAGTATATTGATGAAATCTTGCTAAATGACATTCATTAAATTTAGTTATTGTTTTTATAGAAATAAAAAATTTTTGCATTTTTTCACTTTTTTGAAAGTTGCTTTTTTTCAACTTTTCGTAAAAATACAAAAAATATGAACAAGAAAGGAAAACCTTGTTATGTTTGTTGAAGAAGTACAAAAAATAGTTTGAAAAATAAACCTGAAAGAGTTTTTTTGGATTTGCATGAAAGCATAGTTTGTTTCGAAAAAAATATACAATATATGCTTTACTCTTAATCAAAGATTTTCTTTCTTTTATTGTAATTCTTTTTTTCCTGAATCTACTTTTTCAGTTTACACTCTTTTGTTTTTGTTGAATTTGAAGTTTTTTTAAGTGTTCCCAAATTACCATCCCAAAAGTTTTTGTCAGAGTCAAAAAAAATCAAAGAAAAGAATAAGAACTATTTTTTAAAAAAGTAATTATTGATCAAACAAATTGAGTTCTTTATATAGTCAAGTCGGATGAACAGAAGTGAAGGAGAAAATATTCACCAATTTTAAATTATTTTTTCGTTTTTAAAAATGAGAATAAATATTATTTTTGAGAAAATAATTAAATCCAAAATTAATCAAAAAATTCTCATTCTTTTAAGATCCTTTTTCACAAAAAAATTTTTAAAAGTCACATTTTTTGGACAGAATAGTAAAATTTTAAAAAAACAAGAACTAAAAGTTCTAACATTGAAAAAACCTTTCTATTTTCAATTTTAAACATATTTCAAGATAAGCATTTCTTATTTGGTTATTGGTAAAAAAAAAAAATTAATATAGACTAGTCACTTAAGATTTAAATTTCAATTTTCAAAATGAATATTATTTATTAATACTACAATCAAATTACCAGAGTAAAAATTTTATCTGAGAGTAAATGCAGGAAGTTTTCTTTATTGACTTAAAATATCATTTCCAAACGATGGTGTAAAGATCTTTATCTTTTCTTCAACTAATTATTCATATAAAAATATTTTGGAATGTGAACTTAAAATTTTCATTTTTTATTTGAAAAATAAGTGTAATAATTATCATCAAAGAAAAAACCCACACCAAAAGAGAGTATCAAAAAAATTGTTACCCTCTTTAATCCTCCATTTGGTCTTTATTTATTAATTTTTTCTTTTTTAGTAGATCTTACCTTTCATTTTCAGTCCAATTAAGGTTCCCAATTTAGAACAGTGTTTAACTTTGTTGGCTGTTCCTTCTTTTTTTTTACAATAACTCTTGTTTGATTAAGAACTTTTAACACTTACTGTTCTTTGAAATTTAAATGGGATAAAATTTCGCTTGATATGCTTTATTTACAATTTGTGAAATAGGTTTTTTATTTAGATTATTGGTTTACCCAATATTTCCACAAAAAAACATATAAAGAGTTTAAACAATAAAATATATTACAACACGTGATCTATTTCTTAGGTCTATTTAAAATTGAAACAGAAATTGGAAAAATGAACATAATATTTTTTTCAATTTATTTGATAAAACCCAGATTTTGCTTTAAATAACAAAACCTAGCTTATGTATTCACTTAAATCAATCCTTGGGCGATCTTTTTTTTGGGTTAGTTGTTACTGTATAATAAACAAAAAAAAAAGGAATTAACTTTTCTTTTTTGCTCAAAAAGTAAAAAAAATTTTTTACTTCAAAAATAGGAATCAAAAACTTTTTTATAACTCCAATTTCACACACTCTTTTTTCTCAAATAGGATTTATTTCAAAAGTGTCAAGTAATTTTTTTATCAAATCAAAGTTTGAAGACAAATGTTTTTCATAAATTTCAGAATTTGCTTCTAATTTGTTTGAGTAGAGAGTAATTAAAACACGATGCAATTTTCCGATTCAGAAAACTACGTCTTTAAAATTCGTAATTCGAAAAAATTTATTCCATTTTTGGAACAAGGAAGATAGAAAGAGTGTAATTACCATTTCTGTTTAACACAAAGGAGCAAAAATTTGTTTTCACTTGAACTTTTCATTTTTTTTTTTGTTCTACTTTCTCAACTTTTTTTCTTTGCATAACCTAAATTTTAAAAAAAAGAATTTCGTTCTTGACACACCACTTAATAATTAAATTGAAGACGTTTCAACAATTTACACAAACCATCTTTCTCAAGCCTAAATCAAGATCAAACTTAAAAAACAAAAAAAAACAACCAAATGAATTGTGGATTTCAATCAAATATTCGTAAAAGAAGTTCATGTGATCGATCACTGACCTTAAACCAAGATCTCATTTACAGAAAGCAAAGAAAAAAAAACACAGGACAAGGGATCACTTTTAACTACGATAGTAGTCTCCTAGCATCACAGCAAAACGCCAAGGTTGTGAACCAAGAAAACAAAAAAAAGAATGAAGATCAACAACAAAAAGAACCAAACGAAAGGGGACAAATACATTTACAAACCTTAACTAGCCCATCTTCTCCAATAAGTGATCGGAGTATTGGCTGTGTGTCACCAATAATTAACCGCTTTGACGAAAATAACTTTAATTATAAATTCGAAGAAGAAGGTGAGTATGATTACCATGCTATGCAATCCACAAAAAAAGAAAAAGAAGAAAAACAGATTAATAAAAAAGACGAAGACGAAGATGAAGATGCAGATGAAGATGCAGATGATGTTCTAAGCTTAGATTTTCTTGTTTCTCTTTTAAAAGATGATAATCAAGAAAATGATCCAATTTTGAAATATTATAATAAACCAAAAGAAGATGAAGAAATAACATACTCAAACAACGATTACGACTCTGATTACGACTCTGATTACGACTCCCATTCTGACTCTGATTCCAAATCTGATTCTGGTAGTGAAAAAGAAAACACGAAACAAGAGCAAGATCAAGAAGAAAAATCAAAAATTCAAAAATTAGAATCCGAATTAGATGTGCTAAGTTCAGAAATAAGTGAATTAAATTATCGTACAAATAAATCTAAAAATGAAAATTTAAGGCTCAATAAAGAACTAGAAGAATTACTTCACTTTTTAACAAATCAAGAAGAACACCCATCAACACTCCTGCAGTGTTCACACGATCAACAATTGGTTGATATGAATAGAAGCCAGAATCTTTTTGAACAAAAAATGGAAGACCAACCAAATCCAAATGAAAATACAAACTTATTTGTAGAAATGTCTAGAAATATCTAGAATAAACTAATGACAAAATTCAAACTGAAAATTTTTCAGCAAATAGATTTATTTTACCACAGCTTTAGGAAAAAAAAAAACAAAATTATCACAATTAATTAATTTGTTTTTTTTATTTTATTTTGATTTCATATCTTGAACATTTATCAAAATTATAAAAATTTATTTATGTAACCATTTATATTGCCAACACTTTTTCTTTTATAATAACACCTTTATTTTTAAAAGACAAAATCAATTTAATTAGATTGAAAAAATTTTAGTTATCAAAACATAAAAAAAAAAAAAAAACAAAAATTTGCATATTTGCCAAATTATTTTTCATAAACACTTTTTCAAATCAATTGAAACCATATATATATAATTTGCAAACATCATTTCTTTATTCATTCATTCATTATTATTATTAACGCTGTAATTATTATTCTTATAATTATAAGTGTTATTTTTTTTTTTCCTTTCTTTCCCTATTATTTGCCATATTATTTGATTTTTTATTTTATTTTATATATTCTTTTGCCAAAATATTAACAAAATTTATTTATTAGAATTGTTAGAATTATTATTATCGTTATGATTTTTTTTTTAATCAAATTGCCATATTTATTATATAAATAAAAAATTTCTTTGTCTAAATTTTTAATTTTTTAATTCCTTTTTTGAAATAACTAAAATTTATTTTTTATATATAAATTCGGGTATCTAGTATTTCGCTATTGTGGCTGTGTCTAGCTTTATTTCAATTCAAAAGAATTGAGTAAAACAAAAGATTTTAGTTAATTCTTTTAAATTAAAAAAAAAAAAACCAACATAAGCTGAAGAGCAATTATTAACAACACATTGTATATTTTTTATTTATTATTGTTAACCTTTTAAATCATTGAAAATAACACAATAATATAAAGTAGGTTTACTGTTTCAACGATTGAAAATTTTAAACTCTTTATAATATCATAAAAAGAATTATTTTTTTTTTTAAATTACTAAACTATTTTTCAAAAATTTTGACTCACTTTATAATGTTAATGGAAGTTGTTTTGAGGGTTTATTCCAGATTCTTATCAAAAAAATATTTTCAAATTTTTGGATCAAAATCATTTTTTCTAATTTGGCAAATTTTACTGTTGTGGAAAAAAAGTGAACATGGAAAAAAAGTGAAACAAGGTTTTTAATTGGGAACATTACTGAAAATGAAAAGTAAAATCAATTAAAAGAAGAAACCAATTAACTTCAAATAATAGCCCATTAGTTATTTTCAATCAACCCAACAAATACAATTTAAATCTACTTGATTTATCGAAATTATAGGTGTGGTTTTGGAGATCTCAAAAATAGTTAATTTTTTGAACAAATTTTTAATAATTGATCAATCAAAGAAAAACCCATACTAAAAGATAGTATTTAAAAAACTGTTATTGTGGTGAATGCTTCATTTTATCTTTATTTATTTATTTATTTATTCTTTTTTTCATTGATCTTACTTTTCATTTTCAGGTTCTAGTAATGTTCCCAATTAAAAACCTTGTTTCACTTTTTTTCCAGTTTCACTTTTTTTCCACAACAGTTAGTTCTAATTTTGCAAATTCTAGTTTTGTTTTTTTAGGTTTCTTTTTTTTTTTTCGTTTTTCTTTTTTTTTTTTTTTCTTTTTCTTTTTTTTTCTTTTTCTTCTTTTTTTTTTTTTAAAGATCATGTGTAAAAAAAAAAGAGATATTCGAAAAGACAAATTATCACTATGAAAATTGTGAATATGTAGTGTCTTTGAAAATGAATTTTTTTATTCATAAAAAATCTTGTTGTTCAACTTTTTTTTAGTGAAAGTTCAGTAATAAAAAATCTGTAATGCTCATTTCAAAAATTGTGACACACTTTTTTTTAGTTTTTGGTTTTATTTTTTTTTAATTTTTAATATACCAGGCCTTTATACATTTAGAATGACTTAAAAGTGAATTACCAATCAGATTTAGTTATTAATTGTTCTTGAATACTAAATAATAATTTTTTTTCACTTTATTATTTCAGGTGAGTAACGATTTTTGAAAAAGAGTTTAGTTGGGAAAGAAAAATCGTCAAAATTTAAATTTTTTACCAATTCCAAATTAGATCAACTCACATAAGTTTTTGTTATTTTGATTATATATATATATATATATACCCATTAAATGATTGGATTTTCCTAAATTTTATCAAGTTTTAAAGAAAACATTTAGAATGATTTTGATATACTAAAAAATTTATTTTCTTTTTGTCTTTAATCCATATTTGAATTATAATAAAAAGTCAAAATAATTCAAAGATAAAGTTGTTATTGTATTTTTTTTTTTTTTTTTTTTTGATTTTGAATTACTTTTATTGTAATAAAATTCTTATTTAAAACATTAAAAAATAATAAAAACATTTAAGAAAACATAAAAATGAATACAGTCAGTTCTACTATTAAGGCATAAACTTTTAATGACGTTTAAAGCACAATAAAAATCCCCAATTAAGGCACAACTTCATATTCTAGTAAAATTATTTATGTAAAAAATAATTTCAATAAATGTACTTTAAATTGAGATTTTTATAAGCCTACATTTCCTTGAAAGTTTATGCCTTAATAGTGGAACTGACTGTAATTATTATTTTTTTTCTTCCAAAACCCAATATATTGATTTATTAACAATAAACAATCAAAAAAAGTTATTAATTTTATGATATATATATTACCAAGTAATTTTATTTTTTTTTTAGATAAATTTTTGAATAAATATTAAATCAATAGAACAATGGAATTCATTACTTTCGACCAAAATTAAAAGTTTAATCTTAATAATTGTCTAAAATATTTAATTTAAGCAATTGATAATACTTAATTAAACGAAAAAAGAGAAAAAATTGTAAAATAATTCCGTCCATTAAATTAGAATTAAAACAATAAAAAAATTTTTAATGATAAAAAACAATCAACAATAAATTTAAAAAAAATAACTTTTAAGTATTATTCAAATATAATAAAATTTTCTTTGAAATCTTTATTTTATTTTTTTTTGAATTTTATTTTTAGTAAAAATTTGAATAAAATATTTATAAAGTTTGAATTTTTCAATCAAAATTAACCCAGATCTGGTAAAATAATTTTCCATCAAGGGTCTATTATTCAATAATATTGTTTATTTTATATCTAGATTTTACAAAATAAAAAATTAAAAAATAGTAAAAATTAAAAAAAAAAACCAATTATTAATCTGAATCGAACTATTGACCAAATCGTTTAAATTTGGAAAAAAGTTTTGTTGAAAAAATTTCCAAATTTTACAATGAAAAAAATTATTATTTTTTTTTAAAATTTAATGTATTTTTTTTTTTATTTGTAAATTTTTTAGAATCAAAGATATATAATTACTATTGAATATCCATCAAAGAACAAAAAAAAATTATATACAATATCAAAATATCTTATGAAACGAATAAATTCTTTATTTTTAATATATATGATGTGGAAGCCCCCCCAAAAAAAAAAAAAAAAAAATTTTTTTTTAGTAAAGTATGATGTATTTTAATCATTGAAACTTGATAGTTTTTTGATCTTATACAAACGATTCAAAATTAAAATTAATTTTTTTTTTGTTAAAATTTCCATACCAAAAATAATAAAAACAAAATAAAAAATAAAATTTTGTTCAAAATTATTTTATTTTAGTTATTTTTTCATGGTGTGTTGATATACAATTTTTAATTTTAAAATTTTCTTTCATATATAATTTTATATAAATTAAATATCTTTTAATCTTTTGATAATATTTCAAATTTAAATAGATAACAATTAAAAAATCCTCTGATTTTGTTGAAAAGTAACCCAATTACAAAAAAAAAAGTTGAAAGATCAAAAAATATTTTTAAAATTAGAAGATTTAAAAAAAATATTGAATATGGAAATAATCCTGAATAAGATTTAATTACAAATATTTGTATAATTAAGGTTGTAATTGATAACAATCACAAACATTTAAAATCAAATCCTTGTTATTACCAACCATTTTTTTATGAAATCAGTAATGAGCCTACCTAAAATTAATTAAAGTAGTGTTAATAGAATATTTATTTAATTGTTAATAACTTAATTATATCAACTTATTTGAAAAAAGAATAATAAAATAAAATTTTATAGAGGTTTCCTAGAGTTTGGAAAATAATATTTTTTTTTCTTCTTTTTTGATTGATAGAATAATTTTTTGAATAGTTATAATTTAATTAATCATTTACGAATAAGTGAATGTGTTAGAATTTCTGAAGTTTAATACATAAAAACAATGAATTAATTTTAAAAAAATGAAATTACACAACTTTTTTAATAATATTAATAAGTAAAAATATTATCAGGGATTATTATCATGTTCAGTATTTTTTTCAATACTCTAACTGTTAAAAGCTTAATTAATTTAATATTTTTTTTTTTTTTTTTTTTTTTGAAACTAAAAAAATAAAAAAACTATATGAGAATAGTTCCCAAATTTTGAGTTCTGAACTCGTTCTATTTCTTTTTAAATTTAATTAATCGAATTTAATAGTTTAATTTTTTTTATTGATTGATTTTTTTCTCAAAATTTCAAAAATTAAAGAAACACTTTTTCAAAAAAAAAAATGTTAAATTTATCATTAAATAACCTTATTATATCAAACTAGTTACAAAACAATAATTAAAATATTGAAAATTACCATAAATTGATCATTCTTTTTGGAGTTTATAATGGTTCTTTTTCAAGGGAAATTTCCTGTATATATTCTATTATTATTAATATTTACTTTATTTATCCAATAAATAATAATATAACTTGATTAATCAAAAAATTAAATAAATTAAATCAAAAATTCACAATAATCTTTAAACTAATCATAAAATCTACAAAAAAAAAATAATGAAAGTGTTTTACAAAGTTTTACCCCCTTTTAAAAAAATAAAGTTTAAAAAGAATATATCATTTAATTACAATATATAAAAATAAAAATAAAAATGATTTTTTAAATTAATTAAAATAGAAAATGAGAAGAAATCTTCCCATATCCACCCCAATTGAGAATAGAAATAAACTTCATTTCATAATAATAGTCCAAATTTTTTTTTTTTTTTCTTTTTTATTTTTTTTTATTGTATTTTTAGATGAAAAACAAACATCTTCTAAAGCGTAGAACTTTATATTAAAATAATAATTTTTTTTATTAGAATAGATAACTTAAATTTATAAAATTATTTATTTTCAAAATTTGATTTTTAATGGGCCAATGATTTTGAAACGGAGTTTACTATTATATTCATTTTTCATAATAAAAGGAATCCTAAAAAAAAAAAAAATAAGGCATTTTTATATTTTGTTGCAAAAAGAAAGAGAAACCAAGAAAGAAATCTTTTTATTATTATTTTTTTTTTTTATAAAAAAAAAAAGTATTGTTATTTTGAGAATTGAAGATATGAAATAATAAATAATTTACAATTTTGCATTTTTACAACCAATGCCAAATTGAATAATTAAACTTTTTGTTTATAATATTGTTTACAAAAATATTTATAAAAATATAAAATTGTTTTGCAAATAAATTTCATTTCATTTTTTGATTGTGTAACAAAAATAAAAGAATAAACATCATTTGTTTGAAGATTTTTTGAATGGACTTTTACTAAGTTTTTAATCCGGGCTGATTTGTATAATTTGAAATTGGGGGTGAATGGAGTTGAATAAACAGTTTTTTTACCAATTCCTACAATTAACCCTCTTTTTGTAACTTTGATAAATCCGGATTGAAGTGGAAAAATTTTATTAACAACGATCAGAACACAAAAATTTATTGATCCGTTATTATAAAAGAGATTTATTTCACAATTGATTTTTAAATTGAAATTTTTTTTCCTTTTTTTCTTTCTGTGTTTCTTTTTTTTGAGGACTTTTTTCTCAATATTGGAAATTAGAAAATCAGGATAGCATAAATTTTTGAAAGTCTTTTTGTCTGGCTTTGTCAATGGTGGCAGTATTTTTGTATTTATTTTGTTCAAATCAATTTTGTCCACTGGGAAATTTTTACCAATTATCCGTGATAAATACTCTTGCGATTGGTACATTAATATTAAAAAAATTAACATTCTTTTTTGATAAAGGGACTTGGGTTTAATATAACAGTAACGGGATTTGATTGCATTGCCAATTAAAAAGATATCTGGTTTTTTATAATAAATCGCAACAAACAAACCCTGGTCCCATTCAGAATATAATTCTAGTCCTGTATTATTGATTGTTATCGAAATGCCTTTAGTATCAATTTTTAAGTTTGCTGGGCGGAAAATCGCAGTTTTCAGTCCTGCTTCGATCTGGAAAATATTTTGTCCAATCCTCCCCCATTGTAACGCATCATAATAAGCTTTTTCATATTTGGAATATTCCTTTTCGTATTGCTTTGATTTTTCAATACCAATCTCGCTATTTTGAATGGTTTCCCATCGATCAAATACATTGATCAAAAAAAATGGTTCAATTAATTTCTTTTTTCTTCTTAATAATTCTTTTTTCTTCTTGTTTTTTTTTGTTTTCTTGGTATGGGTTGTATTTGTTGTATTCTTTATTTTCTTTGTATTTATTGTATTCTTTGTATTTATTGATTTCTTTGTATTTATTGTTTTCTTTGTATTAATTGTATTATTTGTGTTGACTGTTTTCTTTGATTTCTTTGTTTTCTTTTTTCTTGTTCTGGCTGGAATTTTTTTTAATAAATTGTTTATTGTTTTAATTCGTTTTTTTTGAAACCAAATAGGTTCTTGCATTGATCCAATTGCAATATACCCTTTTTTTAAAAGTGATTTTAAGGTACCCATCTGTTTTAACTCCGGGTTAATATCATATATTTTTTTCGAGTTTTTTTTTCTCTTTTTCGTTGCTTTGTTTGATTGATCGTCTTTGGTTTTTTCGGTTTCTTTTTTGTTCTTGTCCTTTTTTTCTTGTATAACCTTTTTTTGATCCTGAATTTCAGGTTCTTTTTGTTTTTTTTTTCTTTGAACTTTTTTTTTAGTTTTGTTATCAAGTACTTTTTGAGGAATGGATTTTTCTTTTTTCTGTTTTCTATTTTCTTTCTCAGTGTCGAAATAAAACATTCGGTTTGAACTTGAACTACTTCCTGAAGTTTCTGTTTTTAAAAAATTCTCAAAATAATTTTTTTTATTATTTTTTTCTTTTAACAAATAGTTTTCCAAAGAATAGCCCATTTTCTTTTGGTTGTATGTTTTAAAGGCCTCGTCAGAAGAAAAATCATCGCTGTCAGCAATTGTTTTGTTATAAGGATCGAGATGAATAATTGAAGTCGATTGGAATTTCATTTCAGAACGATTTGACAAATTGTTTGTTTCCAGATCATTGTTTTTCTGATTTGTCTTTTTCAATTCAAAATACCTCCCTTCTGGTTGATCAAAAAACCAATTTTTTAGAATAAAATATTTTTTGTCATCTTCATATCGCCATTCTAACGACTTTGAAGACTCTTCTTCATTCAATATCTTTGAGCTCTCCTCAATTCGGAATTTGATCCTTCCATTGTTTGTTAAAAGGGTATCGATTTCATTTTCCAAAACATAAAAGTTTCTTCTTTCTCTGTTACTAATTTTTTTTGATCCCCCATTCTCAAGAATTTGTTGTTTGATAAATAGTATCGAACAAACTAATCTTTTACAGTGTACCTCAGATCCTGAAAATAATTCTGTAATTGAAAATATTTCTTCTTTTTCAAAACCATCTAATTCTTGCAAAGTATTTTGCAATTCAATATAATTTTTTTCTCTTTGTTCAAGAGAATCTTTTGTTTCAATGATTTTATTTTCTTTTGTAGGAAACAAGACATTGATTAAGTTGCAGAAATAGATCCCATTCGGCGAAAAAAGTTTGTCGATAGTGATCGTGTCATCTTTTAAGACTAAAATTGCAAAATTAAGTGCCTCTTCAATAGACTTTTTGATTTCCTGAGTTTGAAAACTTGCAAAGTAGGTGCTCTTTTTGTTGTTCTGTTTTTTCTTGACTTTGAAAGTAAGAAGGTGCTGTGTTTCCTTGTACATTTTTTGAAAATTCCAAAGAAGAAAAAAAAATGCATTTATTGTTTAAAAGTTGTTTTTTCTAATTTTGCTGTATGGGTTATTAAACTAAAAAAGTCACATATAGTTGTTCAAGATTCTTTACTTGGTATTCTGTAAAATCTATTTTTTAAGGGTCAAGTCATTATGCTGAAATTTTTTTTACTGAAATCGAAAATAACTTTTTAGTAATTTTTAGGAGGACCTAACACCAATCAAAAACAAATCGCTTGTGATGTATGATTGATCTCCAATAATCAACAACTAAAGATGAGGACATTTTTAGTAAAAAACGCCAAAGAGAGATACTCAATTTCCAATTAGAATGGTTAGAATATACAATTTTAGAAACAGCTTGTCAGTTTTGAAGTGTCGGTCTTTGGCCCTTTTTGAGATCTCGGTGATTTTTTTTTTATTTTATTTTCATTTTTTAAATGAGTTATTTTTATCGAAAGAATATTATATAATCCTTACTTGGTCAAATTTAGAGTGTTTTAAAAGAACCACAAATCCGATTAACTCATATTAAATTGATTACAAACTTCAAGAAAGCAATTTTTTTTAAAATAAAAGAAATTAAATCCTTTGGAAATAGAAAAGATGATTTTTTTTTTTTAAATTTCGGTTTTTTGTAATTGAGAACTCTTTCAAACTTATTTATATTTGATGAATTTTTTTTCAAAGAGATCTAATGAAATTTTTTTTTTTATTATTTGAATTTTGACAACCAAAAGAAGTGCTATTTCACAATACCATTTTGGGTCTCAGGTCACCCCTGGGTATGGAGTACATTCACAGTAAATGACTAGATCCTTAAAGAATGTAATTAGAAATCAATAAGATATATTTCTCAAATTATCAGGAATATGGGATGAATAGAAGGAGTAAAAAAATATTAGAAGAAGAACTTAAGGTCCAAGTGCTCTGAGGTGTTCAAATTTTAACTAGAAAATTTCTCCATCAAGGATACTTTGGTTTGTTACACAATGACATCAATTTTCAGATTTTTGTTGATAGATCTTTAAAAAATATAGATTTGTTTCACAATAAAATACTTTTGATAATTGTTTGAAACAAATTTTTAAAGTATTTTTCTCTACCCCCAATACTTTCTAAAGACATTTTTATCAAATAAACTCTTTCTTTTTTTTGATAATCTCTTAATTTTGAGTTAATTTTGTCAAATAATTATTTTTTTTTTTTTTATTTTATTTCTTTTTACTCTTTCTTTATTTTTTTTTAAGAAATTAATTAAGTTGAAAAATAAAAAAAAAAATGGATCTTATAAAATATAAAAAACCAGTACTAATATTGAAACAATATAATGTATTTAAAAGCTAAAAAATTAAGAGTAAAAAATCTTCTTTTTCGAAATTTTTCATTAAAATTTTATTTAGAGTAAAATATAATATTAATTTCGAATATTGTGATTTTCATTATATTTTAAGTTAGGAATTTATTTTTTTTTTTTAATTTTGAAAATATCTAACTTTAGTATTATTACAGAATTAAAAATTGAAATTTTAAAAATATTTAAATATCAGTAACTGTGTGAACACTAAAGAATTGTTTCTACACCTGTATTAATTAAACAAGTCTTTTTTTTTTTGAAATATTGTTTTATTCTTTAAAAAAAAAATTCATTTATAATTTACATTTTCGTTATCAGAAGTTTACATATTAATTATAAAATTTGAAATTAAATGTTTGTTTTAAATAATTTATCAGATTATTTCTGATTAATCATTAAAGAATTATAGTTCAATTAGAAAAAAATCCATAATATTATTGAATTTGAAAATTAATCTTAAAAACCTAATGATTTAAAATTATTAAAAATGAAAAAAAATATTCAATTAAAAACCTAAAATTTGTATTTATCAAAAAATTAATTTCTTTTTGTATTAGAGACTGTGATTTACTATTTTAATTTTTCAAAACGTCTATATAATATTTTTATTACAAAATTTTCTTTTCTATGAGGTATTTTTTTTAATATTTTTTAAAAAATAGTCTTATAACTGGCTTATAACATGTTAAAAAAATTTATTGTACATTTTATAAACAATATTGATATTATAAAAGTTGTTATTATAAAAATTTATAACATTTTTAACATTTATAATACCTTTTTAACACGTTTATAAGATGTTAGAAAAAAATTTTTTTTATTAGGATCTATATATATATATATATATATATATTTATTTATTTATATATAATATAAATTAAAGATTAGATATTTTTTGACATTTTTCAAAAGATCTTTGAAAAAAAAATTGAACATATGAAAAAAATTATGATTATTATGAAATAACAAAGTTTTTTACCTTGATTTTATACCACTTCTAAATGAAATTTAACAATTTAATGTTTATAAATTAATTTATCAATTATTAGATTAATAAATAGTATGCTTTTTCTTTAAAAATTCAAAATGTCATTAAATTTGTACAAAATGAACTTTAAACAATTTTTTTTATGTTCTAGATTTAATTCTTATAATTTTTAAAGATTAACTTTTTATATATCACATATAAAGTATATGTAAGGTGTGTAATTTAAGTTAAATTAAAGTTTTTTTTTTTTTTTTTGAAACATTGTTTTGATATGATTAAAATAATTATAAAAAAATGTTTAATAGTTTGGGTATTTTTTTTTTCTGAATTTTGATTCAAAGTTTGTTTATTAAAATTAAAACTGATTATTTTAAACATGGCACTTTTGCAAGAAGATTGCCATTTTAAAAATTAATTGTATTATTACATAAATGTTAACCAATAATACACCCCAAAAAATAATATCACAAAATCCAAATTACAGAATTATCTTGAAGAAAATAATTTTTTAAAAAAAACTTAATTATATCTTTACTGTCTAATAGGTATTTAAAAAAATGATGTAAAAAAAAATTCAGTATTTTTGCATAATTTGATGGTTTCCTTTCAAAGATTAAAGAAACCAACTAAAAAAATTAACCTATAATTTTATGATGTTTTTTAAAATTCATAAAAAAACAATTAAAAAACTAATAATTTATTTAATAAAACGAAAACTATGAAAACAAAATCATAATTCATTTTTTTATTTTTGAATTTCAATAATTAAAAATCGAATTTAAACCAAAATTTAATGAAAATTTTTAATTCTATTTTACTGAATTATATATATTGTTTAATAATTATATAGGTATATTGAAAAAAAAAAAAAAAAACGAAATAAAGTCAATTTGATATTCTTTTTATAATAAAATAAATTAAAAAAAAAACTCGAGGATTGTATTTTTCACAAAAAATAATAATTTTTTTCTTATTGTTAAGTATAATATACCCACTTTTCTAAACATCCAATCCATTATTTTTTTTCTTTTATGTGGGGTAAATATTTTTTTGAACAAATTCCTTGTAGGTTCTTAACTAGAAAAGGAAAATATATAATTAATTTACCCATTTGAAATTCAATTAAAGAATTAATCTGATTTTAAGTTTTTATTAGAATAGGATTCTAGTTGATGTTGTTCATGTTAAAGCTATTGATATTCTTCTTCTGCATCAATTTCTTCTAATTATTATAACTCTTATTTTCTAATAGTATCATGAATTGCTTTAATAGTTAGTTAATTAAAGAAAAAACAAAATAAAGAAAAATTTTGGATATTTTTAGCAATAGTATCAAAATTAAAATGATTATGTATTTATCAATTAACTTTTTGAAATTATCAAACAAAAAAAGTCAATAATTTTCAAATCTGACTATTGAAGTTTCTACTTGATATAAAAATATTTTGATACAATTCTGTTGAATTCTATTATATTTTAATATGTGGGGGTTATTTCTGTAAGAGGGTTTTGATTATCGAACATTTTACGATTAAATTTCAAATTTAGATAATTAAAAAAAGTGTTTAAGGATTTAAGTACATTTTACCATTTTGAAAAATTTTAATTGTGTTAACATTACTGAAAAATATTTTTTGAGTTCCACCAGATATTGAAACTTTCGAAACCAAAACACAATCCACGAATCTATTCGTGAAAAGAATCAAAGTAATTTAGAGTTGAATCTTAATTTTTTCAATTTTTTGAACATTTTTTTTGATTCAATTTTTGTTTTTATTAAATTTTGTTTTGGATCTAGAGATGTGTTTATACGAAAGATTGAAATTAATCAAACAGTAAACCAAAAAAATATACCCAAAAAGGTATGCAGTTGAAACAAATCTTTTCTTTTAGAAGACCAAACACGAAAGATCACCTTTACAAATAAATTTGTTAAAATATAAAATGAAAAAATAAAAAATTGATAAAAGCCTATTTTCGAAGATTGGTTTTCTTTATCTTCTTAATTTGTATGAATACAAACTATTTTTTTCCTTGAATTTCTCACCCCATTACTATTTATTAGTATTTTAAAAAACCTTTTGTGACAAATTTGCTTTCAAAATTCTTTTTTAAAATATTTTTATCAAAAAGAAACCAAAGCAAAGAATACTATTTCAAAAATTAAAATAAAGGGGTTGAATTCTTGGAATCAAAATACAGTTACAAAAGATTCAAATCAAAATAATTGAACAATTCTATAACAAATTTCAATCAGATTCCGAATTATTTTGATTTCTCATTTTAATGGAAAATAAATAATTATAAAATCTAACGAATTTGTCCAATAAACCACTATTCTCAAGAAGAATTAAAAAAATCTCTGATTTTCTAAACTAAAACTAGAATTAGATGACATAAATGAAAATAGGATTTTTAAATTCATTTTGGAAATTCCTTTCGAAATAAAAAGTAATTTATTTATCAAAAATTTTCCAAACAGAATTTTTTTCATAAAGAATTAAAAATAAAACCAAATAAAGAATAAGTAATTGTGTCAAAAGTTATAGATAAGATCAATAAGTAAATGATTTTTATTTATTTTTTCTTGATCAATTTTTTCATAGTTTTGATTTGCGTTTTTTTATTGATTTGAAAATATCTTCTACTAGGATATATTCCACTCTAGTATTTGAGAAAATATCAATTTATTTGGCTAAAGAAATTCTTTGAAGAATTCAGTTTCACATAAATGGTGGCACTTAAAAAAATGAAAAATGTCCTTACCCCCTTAATACAAAAGTCAAATTTTCAAAAATACCAAAGAAAAATTGAAACTTTTAAGGTTTATGGACTCAGAATTCTATAAATCAGTAAATATGTTGTTTGTCATAAAAGTAATCTTCACTGACCAAAAAAGCGAAAGAGTGTTGAAATCACCAAATCAGAAAAAAATAAAAAAAAAAACAGTTTAATGAACTAATGTAATTTTATTTTTTGAAAAAACGAAATCAACTCAGATATGATTTCTTTTTCCACTATATTTTGGAGTTTTCTCATCTTTTTAATAAAATATAGGAAAGATAAGGCTGTTGTTCAATATTTGGTTCATTTCAAAGCACATTTAAAAAACAAAATTATAAATGTGGGTTTAAAAAACTAGAAAAAATCCAAAAAGATAGGTCCGTTTTGGGATTTGTGAAGTACTCTTGCCTTTAAAACAAGAGGTTGGTTATTCAATAAATTGTCTCATAATTTATTTGAGTAATTCTCTATTTTTGATATTGACCATTGGGGGAAGTTTTTCATTCAAGAAAGTTTGAACAATTTCAACCGTCATTTCGCCAACAGCTTCTGAGGCTTGCTTTGTTGATGCACCAATATGTGGTGTTAAGGTTGTGATTGATTTAGCGAGTTCTGTTTGTGGGAATTCTTCCGAGGTGGTAGAAGGCTCGTCTTCATAGACGTCCAAGGAAATTTTCAAACCTTTTTCTTTGACAATCTTTGGCAAGCATGTGTGATCAACGATGCCTCCTCTTGCCGCGTTAATAAAGATTGCGCCATTTTTAAATCGCTTAAAGATTTCTTCATTAAACATGTGCTTCGTTTTTTCTGTCAAGACAGTGTGGACGGTAACAACATCTGAAATTTCAACAAGTTCTGTCAATGTTTCCATTTTGGTGATCTTCCATGGGTCCATGATTTCTTGTGTTTTTCTTGGATCATAAGCATAAACAACCATTCCAAGTCCTTGGGCTGCCTTGGCAACAAGTTTTCCGATGTACCCCAAGGAAACAATCCCTAAATTTCTTCCTCGAAGACCCATACTTCCTTGGAATTTTGTTTTGCACCATGTTCCTTTTTTGAGTGTTTCTGTAGTTTGATGGATTAGCCGATCAGCACAAATCATATGGCCAATAACTAATTCTGCAACAGCACTTGAATTTGTTCCTATTGAGAGTTGGGATTTTTTTTTTTGATTTTGTCAAAATAAAGCAAACGATTTGTCAACAAAAATTGAGCAAAAAAAAAGTGGAAAACTCAAAAAAAAAAAAAATTTCAATTAATTACCTGGACAATTGCAAACAAACACACCGTGCTCTGTGGCTTTTGGAATATCGATGTTGTCGGTTCCTGCACCTGCTCGAATAATCATTTTCAGATCTGTAGCACTTTTAAATGTATCTTCAGTGACTCGTGTAGATCTGACAACGAGAATGTTGTAATCTTGAATCAGTTCTGGTAATTCTTGTGCTTTTGTGGTAGGTCTATATAATACTTCTCCAAGTTTGTTAAGTGATTTTTGAACAAATTCAGCAACTTTATCAGCAACAAAGATTTTTGTGGTCATTTTAATAAAAGGGGTTTTAGCAAATTACAAAAATTGTAGTCTAAAAAAATAATTCGTAATTCAAAGTATTCTACTCTAAAAAAAGTATAAGAAAAAAATATAAATTAAAAAACAAAATTAAATTTATTAAAGGAGATTTCTAAATCTGTTAAAATAGTCAAAAATACTATATGTTATCATATATTTTGAAAAACGGTATTTTTTAAGAAAAATAGAAAATTATTTATTTTTAAAAATAATTTAAATTATGATTCAATGTAACTCTTGTATTGAAAAAAATCCATGCACTGGTGATTGGGTATGTTTTTTGTTTTGCTTATTACTAGATAGGTTCTGGTTTTTTATTTTTTTTCTGGATTTTTTAATGGGATAAAGATCTTTTTTAACCAATTTTAAAAAATTATTTGTATTTAATACTGTTTACAAAGTCGAAAATGTTGAAACACAACTCTCAAAATACTATTTAGGGTTACTTACCATTGAAATTTTAAAATAATGAAGTTTGTCAACCGTTTAAAACAATATCAGAAAAACTTTTTCTGGAAAAGGTCTTCTGCTGAACTTTTACGTTGTGAATTTACTTTTTGGCAATTAGTTGTTCGAACTTTATTGATTATCCAAAGTCTCAAATCAAGATATCAAATATAATTGTTGAAAAATTTTTTTGACAACAAAGTGAAATTTGCTTTTTTTTTTGAAGTTTAAACTTTTCAAATTACTTTTTTTAGTTCAGAATTTTAGCTTTACAACATATCAAAAAGCAAAACCATCTAAAATTACTATAGTATAATAAGGAAAAACACAGACCATATATATCTCTGATTAAGGAAGTGATACTCCAAGAAATAAATTTCTGTTTTTTTATTTTTTTAAAAAATTTGAAAAGATCTGATAATTGTTAAAGAAAATTATATTTGTACTTTTTTTCACTTGATTGGATCTTATTTAAATTTTTGTAAATACAGACTCAACTCAATTTTACTTTTGTATTACTTTTTAAATGAGTCAAAGTGAATTGTATAAAAGATAATGACCATATTATTTATGTTATTACTAATCTCAAATATAAAGTTTTTCAAGTCAAATGCAATTTAACAGCTTTTGATTGAAAAAATCCAAATTACAAACAAAAAATTTAACTCAAGATTACCATATATATTTTTTTTTTTTTCAAAAACAACATAATCCACGAAACTTTTCAAATTTTTATAACGAAAAAAAAGAATTATTGTCTTGAAAAAAATCATAGACTTGAAAATAATTCCGAACACTATTATTAAATATGAATATTTGGAAATTTTATATTATCATTTATTTCAAATCAAATTTGTTTTATCATAGAATCAAAATCAAAAATTAAAACACTATACTTATTAGAATGATGACTAATTAAACTTGAACTTAAACAAAATAATGTTGAATCAATTAATCAAAAAACAAGAATAAAAAATTATGAATTATCAAATTATTAGTAAAATCTAACAAGCCTATTTTTTTTTTTTTTTTCAAAATAAGTATTGAGTTGAGGTTATCAAAATCCTAAATGGATATTCAATAGACACCCCATTTTAATGAACCATAAATAGGTTTATTAATAAGCTCCTCAAAAAGTATGTAAATTCAAAAAAGGATTTGATTGTAAATTTTACTCAAATTATCAATATGACCTTTATTATTAACTATTAAAAATCTTGAATGTGATTATTTTCATTTCAGGTATTTGTTCAATTCTATACTTTAGAACTGATAAAATATTATTTTTTTTTTATTATATAGCCCAAATGAAAATTTAATTTATAAACGAGAAAATATCAGGTTTTCTTGATCTTTTTTTTTCAAAATATTACATATATTTTTTTGAAATCCAGTTTAAATGATCGAAAAAAAATATATGTTGATCCTTTGAAAAATAAAATACCTACAACTGTTTTTATTTTTTGAGATAAATATCAAAGAAATAAAAAGAAAATTAAAAAAGAAAGATTTCTGAAAAAATAAATGTTCAAAAAAAGAAAAGTTTAAAAAAAATTAACAACTTTTTAATTACTGGGTTTGAATTATAAATGGTATAAAATTTTCACTTTCTTTTCGATATTTTTTTTGAATAAATTGGGTTCTCAAAATTTAGCTTTTTGTAATTTAAAAACTCTATTTGAAAAAGGAAATTGAAAATGAAGTGAAAATTTTGCAAATTTCAAATTCAAATAACAGTAGCACAATCTTTTTTGTTAAAAAAACACCCCTCAATTGCAATTTTATGAAAGAACAAAGTCATAAATTGGAAGAAAAACAACCAGATTAACGGACATTCAAAAATTTAATAATCTTTTTCAAACTATTCTTCAAAGACAGAAGAAAAATTTCGTTTTTAATATGAATTGATCTTTCTGACAATCAAAAAGAGAAAAAACTTTTAATTTCAAGAAAATAAATATAAAAGAAAAATATTTTGTTAATTATTGTCATTTTTTTTTAAATTTACCTTTTTCAAAGTTTTATTTTTGAACAAGAAAAAAAAAACAAAATGTGTGGAAGAGGAGCAAATACATTTTCACCTGAACAACTGCAACGAATTTTTGATAT
The DNA here is from genome assembly GCA_027625915.1 of Anaeramoeba flamelloides. Classification (NCBI taxonomy): domain Eukaryota; family Anaeramoebidae; genus Anaeramoeba; species Anaeramoeba flamelloides. The sequence goes on along the minus strand of JANTQA010000060.1, from coordinate 2,793,997 downwards.
AACTAATATGGGAAATAACACAAGAAATCAGAGTGGAGGGAGTGGAGGAACTACGCACCAAAATGAAAATACAAGCACACAAATTGATCAGTTGAATCTCCAAAGTGTAACGGATAACGATGAAAGATATGTACCCGAATATGTCTGCAGTTATAACCTTGGTGCTACAAATATTTTAGCCAGTATTCATGACTCTGCAACAAACGGGACATCAAAGGAGACAAGCAATATTGTACGAACATTCCAGCCATTGAAATGGGGGATCAGTCCTGTTTGGAATAAGAAAATGACTATTATTAATTCGCGATCTGAAACGTTCCGACAAAAATCAATTTTTAGCAGAATGAAAAGGTGTGTGATCATCTTTTCTGGATATTATGAATGGAAAAAAAAAGGGAAAACCAGAACACCTTATTACCATACCTACCATAACGAATCTGAACCGATCGTTGTCGCAGGTCTCTGGAGCCAAAGAATGAAGGAGGGTAAGCCTGTTGACTTCCCTCGTTGTGTTATTCTGACAACAAAGCCAAACCAGCAAACAAAGTCCATTCATAATCGAATGCCAGCAATTCTAGACAAAAATATGATCGACACTTGGATCTGCTCAGGCTATAAACACTATGAAGTCGCAAAGCTATGTAGGCCCTATTCTGGGAAATTAAAAATAACCAAAGTCTCGCAGTATGTTAATTCCATAGCACACAAAGATAAGAAATGTATCAAAAAAGATGTCTCTGAAGAATCACTAATGGACAAATATTTGAAACCTCAAAAAACAAAATTTGTTTCAGGGATTAAAAGAGAATTTAATCGATCCCAAGAAGATGAAGATCCTTTTTTTTCGCTGAAAAAGACTAAAACTATGAAAATAAAAACCTCTCCAAAAAGAATCAAACCTCTCAAAAAAGAAAAAAGACGGAAAAAATAAAATTGTTATAATAGCCTAACGCCACCAAAATCTGAAATATATTTATTGCTTTTTAATTGGTTTCGTTTTAAACTAAATAAAAACACTACTCCGTTAGGGTGTAAAAATAATTGGAACAAAATTTTCTTTCAACTTTCCAAAAAAAACTGTCTAAAATACCCCAGTAAAATTTAAAAATTTTCGCATATTTAATCTTGTGAATAATTTTATTACACTTTTAGAATTGTGTTCTTTGATGATATATTATAATTCTAATTTGTTTTTTTATGGGAAACCGCTTGAATTTTTTGTGAATTTTATTTTGCAATTGGCAGCATTCATTGTATATCTTGGAAAATAACTATTTTTTTTATATAAAAAATAAAAAATGAAATTACAAAAACCTTTTTTAAAGCGTATTATTTTTATCTTTACAGAGAATCTCCAATGAGAGAATTTAAATAACAAATTGATTACCAAATTGTAAAAAAAAAATTTTTTATTGATTCAAATTATCTTGAATTTTGTATTTTTTACATAACAATTAAAAATTTCAAAAAATATTAGAAAAAGTTTTTGATCATAAAAGTTAAGGAAATTAAAAACAGGGATATAAAAATTTAGTAAAGGTATTTCCAAAAAAGTGGGTTGTATTTTTTTTTAGATTTTATAAAAAATCATCTTTGTTAGTGGAGGTATTCATTAATTGACAATAAAAAAATGAAGTGAAATAATAATACTAATTGAATCAATATCTCCCTTTTTTTTTGGTTACTAAATGTGTTCATTTGGAATATTATCAAAAAAATGAAATATAAACTAGATTCCAAAAATTTGTACACAGTTTAAAAAGTTGAAAGCGCATCATTATTGTAATTTAAATTCAAATTAGAAAGAATTTTGATTTTACAAACAATTTCATTTTTTATCTTTTTTGTTTTGTTTTCATTTCCTTTTTTGCAGTTACATATCTGTTACGTTAGATCTCGAAATTTTTTTTCAATGGTTGATAGAAGGTTAGTGTTGGGTTTGTTAAATTGGAAAATCACACACAATTGGTCGATTGTATCTTAACATTTGATCAATCAACAAGTGTTGGTGAAATTTAAACAAATTTACCTATACATTTTTTGTTCCACTTGTTTCATTATTTTGGACACACCAATTTTTATTTTTTCGTTTTATATTTTTTTCTTTTATTTGGATTAAAATGATTACTTATTAAAACAGTAATACTGTGTTCCTTAAAAATGGTTTTATATTAGGTTTGGAAAAATAAAATATAAATTGAGTTTTTTTGCCTATTTTTGATTGTGGGTGTGTCCAAATTTTTGGAACCGGGTTTATATATATCTCGTTTTAAGAGAAAATAAGATATAATTAATATCAAGAAAAAACTGAAAATATGGTAAGGATACAAAAAAAAAAATTATCTAATAAAAAACAGTTATATGTTTTCATTTCTATTTGTAAATTTTCTTGAGATGAACCCTCTTGGGAACAATTTTTACCAGTAAATGGTAAAAAAAAAACCAACCATTTTCGGAGACTTGAAAAATAACCCTTTAAAATCAAAATCAGAAAATTTAATATATTTTATTGATGCAATGCCCTACAAAAAAATGAATTTAATTATTACTTAGAATTAATTCATGTTTATTAATAAATTTATATACAAAATAGTTTTATGAGGATTGGTTTTTAATAAAGTTATTTTAAAATAAACTTGGTCCAACTATTTTGGAAATAGATTTTAATTTATTCATAAAAAACTAAATTATATATTTAATTAATTTTGTAAACAAAAATTGAGTATAATTTTTTTTTATAAAATTACAAAAATTTTATTTAGAATATTCCAGTTTTGAAAAAAAAAGCAGTACAAATCAATAAAATCAAAATTTTTTTTTTTGTAAAATAATAAAAAATTATTTGTGAACAAACATAAAATGATCAAATTTAAATGTATTTTTTGTTCTTTTATAGGAAGTAAATCAAGAAAGATACTTTTTATAAAGTATAAATTACCTTTCAAAGATCTTAATTTCAATTTCATCAAGATCGGAAAAGTTTATTATCTTATCAATTACAGCATGTTATTTTAATTATATTAGTAAAGTCAGTTCCACTTTTAAGGCACAAACTTTCAACGAAATTTAAGGCACAAAAAAATCTCAAATTAAGGCACAAAATTTGTAATTTTTTTTTTTTACAATTTATTTTTCTAGAAACTGAATTTTGTGGCTTAATTTGAGATTTTAATTTGTGCCTTTAATTTTGTTGAAAGTTTGTATCTTAAAAGTGAAACTGGTTGTATTTTAAAGGAGTAAAAAGTACTTTTTTGTTGAATTAAATCCCTCTAAAATCATAAATTTATGAAAAAATCATTAATATTTAACCAGAAATATCTTATAGGATGCTTAGGGAAAACTATATTAAGATTAAAAAAATTGACGAAATGAAAACTTTTGTTTTTTTCAAATTTTTGAGATTTCATTAAAAATCTAAAGAACCTTTAAAGTTTTTTTATAAAAATTCAATTGGAAATAAATGATGAGGATTAAATCCCAAAAAGAATTAATATTAAATTCAAAGTACTAAACTAAGAAAAAATTATTTGTAAAAATTGCCACAAATATCCAAAAATAAAAAATAATGAAAAATTTATAATACTTGGGTTCTATTAAGATTATATTTTGTAAAAAATATTAATTTTCCGGCAATTTTATTTATCAATCCTGATGCAATTTAAAATGAGAAAATTTCAATTAAAGACAATACTTATTAAAAACCCTCCAATTCTGATTTATGTTCTTAAAAACTTTTTTAATATTTTTGATGATTAACTCATTTTTACTAAGATTATGAATTTAATTTATACAAGCTTAAAAAAAAATATTGATAGGATTTCTGATTTTCTCACTTTTTTTCAAGTAAACATTTTTTCAAAAATTGTGACTCACCTGAAATAATAAATTGAAAAAAAAAAATTATTCTTTAGTATTAAAGAACAATTAATAACTAAATATGGTTTGTAATTCACTTTTAATTATTCTAAAAAATTTTTAAAAACCAGATATATTAAATATTAAAAAAAAAAAAAACAAACACTAAAAAAAAGTGAGTCACAATTTTTGAAAAGAGTATTACCGATTTTTTATTACTAAACTTTCACTAAAAAAAAGTTGAACAACAAGATTTTCGATGCTTAAAAAAATTCATTTTCAAAGACATTACATAGTCGAAATTTACTTATTGATTATTTGTCTTTTAGAAGATCTCTCTTTTTTTCCACATGATCTTTTTAAAAACAAAAAAAAAGAAAAAAAAAGAAAAAAAAAAGAAAAAAAAAAAAGAAAAAGAAAAATTTTTCAAAAAAAAGAAAAAGAAAAAGAAAAACAAAAGAAAAACAAAAATTTGAAAAAGCAAAACTAAAATTTGCAAAATTAGAAAAAAAGATTCTGATCCCAAAATTTTGAAAATATTTTTTTGTTAAGAATACTGAAATAAACCCTCAGAACAACTCCCATTAACATTATAAAGTGAGTCACAATTTTTGAAAAATAGTTTATATTATTAACTGTTAAAATATATCAATTTTCAAAATTGTTAAAAATTGATTTTTTTCAAATTGTAGAGAAGAAACATAAAAATTAAATACACTTAAAGGTTTTATATATTAGATAGAAAATTTTTTTTTTGGAAATTTCAAAATGGAAATCCTTTTTTCATAATTTAAGCTTTTTTTCATTTTTTCTATTTTTCATTGATCAGTTATTGTTCTGAATAATGTTTTTTTGTTTCAAGATCCATTGTTTCTCAATCTTCATGAAAAAATTTTTTGAAAAAAAAATTAAACATTTGCTAATTATCTGCTTTATAATAACTTCACTTATTTTCTACACTATGATTTAATAAGAAATTTTTGATCAAAATATATTTTTATAAAGATATTTTGCAATTTAAATTAGAATAAAAATTCAATGATGTATTAATATTTTTTTCAAATTTAATAGCAATAAATTATTTTAAATTTTTTCTTCGCAGTTAAGATCTTTTAATAATAGTTTTCAAAAGTATTTTTAAATGTTAGAAATATTTACCGAATGGAATTTTAATTATTTTGACTATTCAAGAATTATTTATTTATTTAAATTGACAAAAATATTTTTTTTTTTGAATTTTCAATTAAGTTTTCAGGAATTCAAAAGAATAGAGTAAAATAAAAGATTTTACTCAATTCTTTCGAGTCTCTGAAAACCTAGTAAAACACTTTTTGGTTTTTTATTTTTGTAGAAAAGAGAAAATTTGTTTAAATTTTCTGTTTATTTCGATGAGTAAAAAAAACCTACAGACACGCCAATAATTATAATTAGGAATTTTTTCCTCTATTTCAGTTTTATTAGGTGAATACAACATTTTCAAAACTATTAGTTATTATTTCCTCAAAGTAAATATCTTCAAAGTTGAATTAAACTAAAATTCATCCCTTCTATTTATTTTTATTTTTTTCCCCCAAAATAGACCTTTTTTTCCCAGCTAGAGATTTTTTAAAAAAGGTGATACTCTTGATAACAATAAATAAAATAGATCAATAAATGGAAGGCCTATAATTTTAGTTATATTTTAAATAAGCTTTATTAACAGGACGAAAAGTTAATGAAGCAATAGTTTTATATCACTAAAAATTTTCTATTTTATTTTTTCATATGAATACATTCCAAAAGATTTTTTGAAACCTAATTCATATGTAAAAATTTTTTTTTACTTAAAGATCGATGGTTGCTAAGTAAAAATGTATTATTTTAATCTTATTAAAACAGTTAAAAACGATTGTCGAGAAAATCATGTTGATTTCTATTGGAATTTTCTTTGATCTTCAATTGAAGATCAAAATGAACTATATTGTTTTTTTTTTATAAAGAGTTATTAAGAATTTTATTTTTTTCAATTTTTACGAAACTTAGCTTTAATACATAATACTTTTCCAGAAAATGAATTACTGAACAGAAATTAAAAATTAGATTTTTTTTGGTTTAAATTTTCAAGATCAGTAGTCTTTTGATGTAAAGATTTTGCTGAATATGAATTATGAAACCGAAATTACGGAAAATGCATTAGAGAAGGAAATTTCAAAATATATGATTTTTTTTAAATTTAAAGATCTTAAAATCAATATAGTATTTTAATTAAAAAAATGAAGCAAAATAAAAAAAATAAGAGTTTTGATTTTAATTATTTCTTTTTCTGAGTATCTTAATTTGACTTATAATTTGTTAATACATATCGTTATTTCCAGATTTTCTAATATTTAATAAGACTTACTCTTACATAGGATGTGATATCATACTAATTTATTTTTCAATCTAGCATACTTCTATAAAGCTAATATCCTATCTCTTCAAACAGTTTTTTTATGGACGTTTGTTTCTTCTCATTGAGTTTAATGTTTCTGGGTTTTCTAATTAGTCTGATTACTTTTAAATTATTTTAATTTTCCATTTTTACTAAGCCTTTAATTTTATAAAAAAAAAATTATCAAAAATTATGTATTTTGGAACAGAAATTACATAATATCTTTTACGAAAAATAAATTCGGTAAAATAAAATCCATAAAATAAACAATGTAGCATAAATTACAAAAAGCAATTTTGAAATAAAAAATCTAAAATCAAAAAAAGGAGGGATATCTCATGCTTTTTAATCATTTTTTATTTCGACTTGATGTTTTAAAACAAAATAATAAAGACATTTTTTTCAAATTATTTTTTTTTGTTCCACAATTTCTATTAAGGAAAATCCCTAATATATCGATTTACAAAACTTACTTAATACGGATGTCCACTATTCTCTAATGTGTACTATTCTGCTTATTTCTTATTTACTCTTTAAAGTTCAATTATAAAAAATAATTGATATTTGGAATTTTTTTGTGACTACCCCTTTGACAGAAACAAAGTTTATTTAATTATAAATTTTAAGAATGTTAATCTTTTTATTCATTGGTCTGTAAACTTATTGAAAATGCCCCGATAACAGAAAGGGGGGGAAGAAAAAGAAATAAAAAGAAAAAGAACAATTACCAAAATATGGTTATTTAGTTTTGTAAGGAATTTAATATTTTGTATTAATAAATAGATGTGAATAAACAGATATTAATAAACATATAAACAGATATTAAATCTGATAAAAAAAATAAAAATTGAAAAAAATTTCAATATTACAAATAGATGATCGAAAATTAGCAATCGGTTGTAAACCAACATTCAAAATCAATAACAGTCAGGAAAATTTCGCCATTTGTGAAAAAGTTGTTTTCATTTCAAATATGAAATTGGATTCGGATAAATTTGTATAAAGAGTCTTTTTTTTACTATTTTTTAGGAAAATAAAATTCGTTGAGAAAAGAAAATGGTTGAAAAATATTTCGTCTTTCAAGATCAATACAAAAGCCATAAAAATAATAAAAAAAAAAAACAAACGATAATTAATTGTTGTTTATGCTTTCTGATAAGCTTATTACTGAATCTGCATCTTTTTCTGAAGGATTTGACGTAAATTCTTCTGCGCTTATTAAAAGCGGGTCTTTTTTTTCCTGAGAGACGCTTATCACTTTCATTGAAGAGCTCTTTTTCCATTCTTTACAACAAAACATTTCATATAACTTGTCTCTTGAGTATTTGCTACAAAAGACAAACACAATACAATCAAGAAACCCCTGTAGTGGGTTTGTTAGCGATTGGAGGATATTTAACCAGGGGATTTCTTTGGAGTCAGGAGAGAAGATTTCTCGTCCTCTCCTGATCGACGGGAAGAACCATGTAATAATTAGTGCCAAGGGGATAATTGACATCCGGATTTGGCTTCGGAGAACCTCCCTTCGTTTTTTCGCGTCTTCCAGGTTCATCATTCGTTCAATTGCCCGTGAGACTTGGGTGATCTTTTTGACAATTAAAATATACATTATCGTTGATCCCAGGCAGCTAATCCAAATCATCCCATAATAAAATCCCTTTGCAAGCCTTCCGTGAATAAAACACCTGATTATGGGGTTTGTGGTTGTTATTGTAATTGTTCGAATTAGAATTATTTTTGTCAGTGCGAATGTTTTTGTTATTTTTAATTTTTGTTATTGTTGTTGTTTTTGTTTTTGTTAATTTTTTTGTTATTGCAATTATTTTTGTTGATATTGGAAGGTAAATTTTTGTTTTGTAAAACAAAAAAATAAAAAAGGTAAAGTTAGAAATAAAAAAGAGAAAAGTTGAAAAAGAAAAAAATTAAATGTTTTTTTTTTTTTTTTTGTTTTGTTCCAAAATACTCTTAAAAGCTGAATGGAAAAAGTAGAAAGAATTTTGGGTTAGGTATTTTTTACCAATAAGTTTCTGGATAAGGCCCGACTTCTGCAGTAAAAAGAGAAAAAATCATAATCCCGAGAGAAGCACAAAATGATGCTGCGTGAAGGTAAATTGCGATTTTTTGTAATTTCCAAATAGGATAATTCTTGGAAATATTTAAATAAGTGATGATCGCAATACAAAAAGAGAAATTGGGTGCCATGGATCCAGCAAATACGAGTGAGTATGATTGAAACGTACAAGAATTTTTGTTTGATTCGGGGAAAAAAAAAAGGACTGTGAGCAGGAAATCATAAGAAGATAAGACCCAAATTAATTTCCGAAAGAAATTTGATCGATAGTCTGAAAATCGAATATTTAACAGAATAATTAAAAAAGATCCAATTGAACTTAGGATACATGCGACAATAGCCACATACACTTCTGTTGCTATTCCCATTTGAAAAAATTGGATGAAAAAATAAAAGAAATCTTAAAAAAATGATAAGTTCTATCTTGAAAGTCAATCTGAAAATTTGTGTGTAAAGTATTCTATTCTTATACACACATCTTTCAAAAGATTATTAAAACAAGTAATAGATTTAATAAGAAAATTACAAAAACTAAAAAAAGACACAATTGTTTTGCAAGTTATCGAATTTTTAAAGTATTCGAGAAATTTTTTGTTCTTTAAGGAAATAGTCTCCGTAATTTATTTTTTTGGCCTATTTCAAATAGGGGTTCCTTATCTAGAAATAAGTTTAATATTGAAAATAAACAGGATTTTTTCAAATCTAGGTTATTGGCAATAAATTTTCTCAATCTCTATTAAATTTAGGTAAAATAATTTAATCTAGATTAGTCCCTTAATCAAAGTAACACCTTAACAACCACTGTGTTGAATGGGGCGCTAGTATGTTAAAAATTGTGTTGGTGATCTTGGGTTCTCAATTCTTCAATAAAATACAAAAGAAAAAAAATTGTAAAACTTATATTTTCCAAGTCTAAATTCCAATTTCAGAGAAAATAGAATTCAAAAAATCTTTGTTAGGAAATTTCAAGAAATTTATTTAATTTTTTAAAGAGATTATTTTTTTGAGTTCTAGGATAAAAACCTTCAATTGGCATTCGTAGAAATTATTATATTTTATTTAGCTATTATATGAATATTATTTTATATTCAAAATGTTCTCCAAATTCAAATATTTTAGAGATCTCAAAGAAACAATAAATAATTATAAAATTTTGTTCAAAATTATACTTTAATGAAAGAGCAATCCCAAGTTTCAATATTAACAAGATTTCTATTTTATTTAATACTATGATATCTTGTAAATAATAATTATTTTATTGTGCTATATTATGTAAATAATTATTTCATATTTTTTTTTATCAATTAATTTAATATTTTTGTATTTTTTTTTATCTTTTTTTATTCATTTTAATAAAATTTAAATCTAATAATAAAGTTATTTGAGTCTTTATCTTATAAAAGTATCAAATATTTTCTACAGAATTCTTTTGAGTTTTTTTAGATGAAAATATCTTATTTTTTTCGAACTTTAGAACTATTATTGTTTGTTTTTAAACTTTTTTTCAAAAAGTTTGCCCTATTTTAACTCAAAAAAATAACAAAATATCTCTAAATAATAATTCTTAAAAATTAACTTTTGTTATTTATTTTCAAATAATTAAAATTGGATATATTTTGAATTTGAAATAATCTATTTGTTATTATAAAATGTTTTTTGTAAGTATAAAAATATATAATTTGATATTATTTATTTATATTCATAATTAATTTTAAAGGGTTGTAATTATTTGGAAGTGTGTGGTTATGCTAAGAAGATTTAAATATGAAACTATAACATTAATATTTATATCAATATTCAAAATTGATTCCAATTAATTTATTATTTTATTTAGTTATTTATTCATCATGTGAATGAATTAAAGATGGTTTTCACAATATATAGGTAATTGTTATTAAAAAAAGTTATTTTCATATTAACCTTTTTATAATTTATTCATGCTAGTAGAATGTAAGTATTTTTTCTTTTATGCTTTTATTTATTTTTTCTTTAATTCTCTTTATAAGTTTATTTATTGTGTTATTGAATTGTCTTGTTAAAAGTTTTTGAAATTTAAATAAATTGTTATAAAGCTTTTAACCCCCCCCCCCACCACCACCACCACCATTCAACTTCTTTTTTATAGTTAAGGACTTCTATTATACTAGGAAGTAGATTAATTCCAATATGATACATCTAAATTATGATCAGGTTTATATATAATTTTGAATAAGAGAAATAATGATTTGATCGGGAAAATTATTAAATTTTAAAAATGGTCAAATTTCTCATTTTTTTCAAAATAGTCGATTACATTGAAATATATTGACTTTGTGTCTTTAAATCCCCATTTATGAGTAGTTTAATGTATGTTAGGGTAGGCTTGGGTGGTTTGTATGGTATTTTATGGGTTCTGATTATGATTTTGAAACAAAAATAATTACGATCCCAATAAGACTTTTGCATCTTGTTTGAATGGTAAAAAAATTACACTTAACTTTTTATGTTAAATTTGGGTTTCGAATAAATTTTGAAAAATATTTAGTATTGATGATTGTAAGCTTTTGAATTTTCTGTCATTTAAGTAATAAAATACTACCAATCACGAAATACTCTTTTTGATTATTGCTCCCACAATTATAAAAAAACATTAAAAACTTTCATACCAATAATAATAATCAAGAAACTCTTCAAAAATATGAAAAATTTCAATTTAACCTATTTTGAAATTTGGCCAAATTTGAAATTTAATTATATTCCCATTTCATCAATATAAGAATCTTCAAAAATCAATTAATTTTGAAAATGGATCACAAGAGTCAAATTACATTAATTATCAGATTAAAAAATTAATTTTCTTCTGGTTTCCATTCGGTTGGCAGATTGACTAAAATCTTGTATAAATAATAATTATAAGTTAAAGAAGTATCCTCAGTGCTCAACTCATTCTTTTATAAATCACGCTTAATGAACAAAATTCACAGGTAAATATAATTTAGGATGTACATTACACTACTTGTTCCATTTTTTCAGACATTAAGTTTGAAAGAAAATTTGAGGTATAAAAAAAAATACAATTTTGGAAATAGCAGTGAAAAAAATACCGTACATGAAAATAATCCCTGACAAGATTTTTAATTGTTGATATTGAAAATTTTTGTGTAATAATTTTTATTTAAAAAAAAAACCTTTTAGTTAAGAATCAAACTACTAAAATTATAACTCACCCACTTATTAGATTGATGATTAATGAAATTAGATCTGTTCGAAATACTATTCAATCAATCAAAAAAAAGCAACAAAAATAAAAACTATCATTTTCCTAATTCTAATAAACCAGTATAAAACTCGATTGTTTTTCAAAAAAAAAAAAATTGGTCTACTTATACTATCAAACGATTACTTTACCATTCTATATTCACCCTGATTTAATGAACGTTAGGTTAGGTTTATTATTAGAGCCCATAAAAAATTTGGTTATTTATAAAAAGGGTTTGATTGAAAAGATTTCCAATTTCACAACAATTTTAGATAAATATTTACAATTAAACATCTTGTCAGGGATTTTTTCCATACCAGGTATTTTTTTCACAGCTATACTTATATTTGAGAATAATGTCGAAAAAAAAATTCATTCCAATATCCTTTTCAAGTATAGTTATAATACATAATAGATTGTAATTGGCATACTTATTCATTTGTTTGGTACTTTTTTATGGTGTACAGTTTAAATATCTTTTTTGAGATACTGGGTTTGATTAAAAAAGGAAAATATTTTTTTTTATTGGTTGAAGGGGGTGATCAAAGATCCTCTTACAGCTTTGATTACTAATGGTAAATTAGTAATTTAGATGATAGAGAAAAAAAAATATTTTGGAATCGAGCAAAAAAGTAAAATATTATTAATCCCCTTTTCCATATTTTTTTTTTCTAAAGAAAGTTCTCAAATAAATAGGTTATAGTTTGTAATCAGTATTAAAAAAAAGAAAAATCTGGAAAAGAAAGTGAAAATATTTCCCATTTTTAATTCAAATACAAATAAGAACCCGAAATAAAAAAAAAATTACAAAATTGAAATAAAGATAACAGGTATTCATCTTTTTTCCAGATAAGTTCCTTTGACTGTTTTATTCCGGATAATCCAAAAAAAAAAGTAATGAAATAAAAAAATTTCATTATAGTAATACAAAAACAATGTCTTAATGTTTTAAGTTTGTTAACTAAATTTTTCATATTTCCAAAAACTCAAAAATATTCATTGCATCCCAACTGGCGAGGTTTTTCCTCAACGAACTTGGGGTTTATAATAACATAACAATTAATTTAATAATAGAATAAAAATGTTCGGGGTTTGTTTTTGTTTTTTTGATTTCTTGGAATCATTTTCAATTTCCAAATTTCTGTTTCTTCCTCAAACATTTTTATTCTATTATTAAATTAATTGTTATGTTATTATAAACCCCAAGTTCGTTGAGGAAAAACCTCGCCAGTTGGGATGCAAGGAATATTTTTGAGTTTTTGGAAATATGACAAAGTTAGTAAAAAAACTTAAAATATTAAGACGTTGCCTTCTGATTATGTATATGGGTCAATATAATCGAAAATAAAGTTTTTTATATATCTGAAAATTTGTGAAGATATTAGACTTTTTTTGCCTGGGTATTATTAATCGGGTATTGTAATTCGAAGTAAATTGTTCTAATCCCCAATTTTTCAATTTGTATCACTTCAAAGAAAAAAAAAAAAATCATACAATTCATTTTGTAGTTGATTCCCCAAGTGTTAAAGGGGGGAATGAATAATAACAATTTGGGAAAAAAAGTCCAACATGGTTTTTAATTGCGGACATTAATATATACTGAAAAGAAAAAGTAAGATCAATTAATCAAAAAAAAAAAATAAATGATTAAAGAGAAAATGGAAGATTCAAAAAAATAAAATTTTTTTTAATACTATGTTTTGTATAGATTTATCTTTGATTAATCAATTATTAAAAATTTGTTGAAAAAATTGACCATTTTTGAGATCTCGAAACTATTATAACTATTTCAATAATCTAGTATATTTAATTTTTTTTGCTGGGTTGATTGAAAATAATAAAAGGATTATTCTTTGAAGTTAATTTTTTCCTTTTTTCAATTGATCTTCCTTATCCTTTTCAGAAAATTTCACAATTAAAAACTCTGTTGGGCTTTTTTTCCCTAGTTGAACTTTTTTTCCAAATAGTCATATTATTTTTGAAGAAATTTTAAGGGTAATCTTTGTAATTGAAATTCAAAGTATTATATACTTTTATTTGGGTGTTTTGGTGGTTTTTAAAATTAATAAATTTTTATTCAGTCGGATCTTAGAAGGAATAAATGACAAAATTTTTACAAAATTTTTCTGGCCTTTTATCAACAAATGAAAAAGAAGGTTTGCAAAAATAAGCCGAAAAAAATGTTTGACAACGCAATTTTTTAAAATCTTCACACATTATAGAGGTTTTTCTATAGTTTTTTTTTTTATTTGTGAGTTAAACTAAGAGGGTTTTACAAATGACCCTGAAAGCTAAAGTAGTAAGGATTGAAAATTTTTGAAGAATAATTATTTGGTATTTTAAAACAGAAATCTTTTTGATAAATGTACCCTGATAGATTTGGTATTTTATTGAATTTGTCAAATCCCAATTTTCATAAAAATTAAATCATTTTTTATCTAACTGGCACAATATTATTTTAAATAAAAACAATTGATTCCTTTTTGTACAGTGGTGGAAATAACCCGTCCAGACAACCTTTAACCCATTACTAAAATTTAACTCGTGTTTTTTTTTCAGACTTGGGTATTGGAAGATAGGAAATCACTAATAGATTCTTGGTTCAGAACAAAATTGACTTTAGAGGTTAGATCTTTGATTAATTGAAATGGCTCAATTATATTAAATGCTTTTGTTTCAAAAATTTCATCATATTTACAAAATTTGTGAGATTAAATGATTTTTTTATAAAAATTCAAAAAATGAAATTATTCTCATTTTTTTGTCAAAAAATAACATTTTAATCTTCCAGTATCTTCATAATTCTTTTTTAAAATTTATTTAAAGAACCCTATTTCTTGTTTATATACTGTTGCCACCCCATTGATTTGTTTCTTTTATTTCTAGAGTCAGCCAATATTTTTTGCATGAGTTAAATTTTAGTAATGGATTAAAATAAAAAACACGGGTTGTTGACACCACTGTATATAGAATTTCCAAAAGATACTTTATGTGAAAAATTATTCAAAACCTTTCCCACAATACCCAAACTTAATTTATCCTGATATAAACAATTACGTTTTGAGAGAAATGATTTTTATCAAAAAGACTTTATCAAAAAACCACATTAAATAAGTCAAATGTGTTTAGTTTTTGTTAAGTGATCCTGCTGTTCCAAAAGCAAATAGACAAAATACTCTACTCTTCATTATTTTACTGGTATGTGAATTATAATTGGGTTAAAATTTACACTTCCTTTTCCAGATTTTTCTTTCCTGAATTGAGTTTTCAGAGAAATAGTTTGTAATTTTTGGCTCTCGATCGATTTGCAAAAGGAAATTGAAAAAAAAGGAATAATTTTTCTCTTTCATTTATACAAATTCATTAACAAGACGTTTTAGTTCACGTATCTCAAAATTTCTTTGTTGAATTTATCATTTAAAAAATGACATAAACTGATTTTTTAAATCAAATTGGAGAATATTTTAAAGATCATTCTTTTACATTTTAACTGAGATTAAAATCAATTCTTGAGACAATTTGGCGAATTGCCAACGTTGTTGTTAAATAGTTTTGATAAGGTGTGGTATATGACATACAAAAATTGTAAAATTAGTTACCAATAAATTGCAATTTATGTTTGAGAAATTTTTACTTGATTTTCCATTTTTGAAATTTTTATGCTCAAACTTTGAATAAAGCATTTTAGGAAATCAAGTGTTAAGAAACTCTGTAAAACCAGTAATTCTTCTTCTTATTCCATGTCCTGGACTATTTGATGTAGAAAAAGTTTGAAGATTTATAAAAAGGAAATTGAACTAAATATTTTTTGAAATTTATTAGAATTGATTGGTAAGAATAAGTCTCTTGTGAGAAATTCAATTTTTCAAAGTATTGTTTGAAATTCACGACAAGTAAATAAACAGTGACTTCCAAAATAGCTTTATTCTGGGAACTTTGAAATTAATTGGTTTTTTATATTGGTGATTCATTATTTAAACCGTTTTTCATTTAAAAGTGTGCAAAGTCGAAGAACCAAGCTATATGAAAATTTTTTTTCGCTTTTATAGGTTTGTGATAATAAGAAGATCCAAATAATCTTCCAAAACTCATTAAAAAAATTTCCTTATTCACAATCCATCCCAACCATCACTATTTATATTTTTGAAGATGTAAAATACCCGAAAAATGTCAACAGCAATTTGTAATCATAAACACATATCTCAAAGTTTGATTTTAATTTAGTTTCGTGTATTTTTATTTTGTCAATTGCTGAACAGTTAAAATTAATCATAAAACTTTGAGTTCACTTTATTATTATTTGACAAAAAACTAAAGAGAAACAAAAGAGTTCGTTAGCCTTTTTAAGTGGTCTTTGAAAATGATTGGATTTTGGATTAATTATTAAAAAAACGTTCTTTTTATAAAAAAAAGTAAAAACTCTTTTTGTGATTTTTCAAGAAATTTAGTTGATGAAGAAAATCCAACAATTTATTAAAATTAAGATATATCTAATTTTGGTTTCTTGAATATTGTGAAAGAATTTAAAGATCAAATTTTAAAAATAAAATTATCTTACTTTTTTGAGTTGAAGAAAAAAACTTAATTTTTAAGTTTTTTTTAAATCTTTAAAATAATTGATTAATTTCAAATTATTTTGAACATATTTAATATGCAATTTCAAGGTATGTTATTTTTCCTTCAATAATGTTTAAATTTTTTTGAACTTCTTAAAAAATTAAGTTTTTTTTTCGATCCAAAAGGAGAAATTTTTTAAAGGACTGTTTTTTCGTGTAAGTTTCCAAAATTAGTGTTTTTTATTTATTACAAAATTTGACTTTTTAAGTAAATTTACTTTTTTTCTTATTCATTTTTTTTCTTAAATCTTAATGTAAATATTTTTTTTTTTTATTCTTTTTTTGACTTTTTTTTCCTTTTTTTTTTTTTTTTTTTTTTTTTTTTTTTTTCTTCTTCCCCTCCTCCTTTTTATATACAATTAAATTAAAAAACCTTTCTTTTTTGGTTCATAAACTAACAAAAATAGATTTTAATAATATATTACTATGGGTGAAGTACAAGCATTAGTTATTGATAATGGTTCAGGTATGTGTAAAGCCGGTTTCGCTGGTGATGACGCACCAAGAGCTGTTTTCCCATCTATTGTTGGAAGACCAAGACACGTTGGTGTCATGGTTGGAATGGGACAAAAAGATTCATACGTCGGTGATGAAGCCCAATCCAAAAGAGGTATCTTGACACTTAAATACCCAATTGAACATGGTATTGTTACTAACTGGGACGATATGGAAAAGATCTGGCATCACACTTTCTATAATGAATTAAGAGTTGCCCCAGAAGAACATCCAGTTCTTTTAACTGAAGCACCACTTAATCCAAAGGCTAACAGAGAAAAAATGACCCAAATCATGTTTGAAACATTCAACACACCAGCCATGTATGTTGCTATCCAAGCTGTCCTTTCCCTTTATGCCTCCGGTAGAACCACAGGTATTGTTCTTGATACTGGTGATGGTGTCTCCCATACAGTCCCAATTTATGAAGGATATGCCCTCCCACATGCCATTCTCAGATTAGATCTTGCCGGAAGAGATTTGACTGACTACTTGATGAAAATCCTTACCGAAAGAGGATACTCCTTCACCACCACCGCTGAAAGGGAAATTGTCAGAGATATCAAAGAAAAATTATGTTATGTCGCACTCGACTTTGACGAAGAAATGATCGTTGCCTCCGAATCATCCTCCGTCGAAAAGAACTACGAACTTCCTGATGGACAAGTTATCACCATCGGTAACGAAAGATTCAGATGCCCAGAAGTCCTCTTCCAACCATCTCTCATTGGTATGGAACAAGCCGGTATCCACGAAACCACATACAACTCAATCATGAAATGTGATGTCGATATCAGAAAAGATCTCTATCTTAACATTGTCACATCCGGTGGTACATCCATGTTCCCAGGATACGCAGACAGAGTCCAAAAAGAAGTTGCCGCTCTCGCCCCACAAACAATGAAAGTTAAAATTGTTGCCCCACCTGAAAGAAAATACTCCGTCTGGATTGGAGGATCCATCCTTGCCTCTCTCTCCACTTTCCAAAGCATGTGGATCTCAAACGAAGAATACGAAGAATCTGGACCATCCATCGTCCACAGAAAATGTTTCTAAGTTAATTAATTTTTCGAATTAATATTTTTCAAAGATGTTGGCTAAATATATTAATTTAAAATAATAATATTTAAAAAATAATGAAAAAGAATCTTGTTATTTTTTTTACTTATTCGCGCTCTTTTATATTTATTTGGATCTTTTCAAAATATTACAAAAATAAAGATTTTGTTATCTTAATTCTTTAATTAGTTATCCCAGATAATTCATTTATTAGTTTTATTTTTTTTGTTTATTTTATTTTTTTTTATGTTTGAATGTTTTAAAGTTTATAATATTTGAAGAATCTATCAAAATTATAATTTGTTGGGTTTTGCGAAATGTTTATTTCGTTTTTTAGAGGATCGATCATCAAAATTTTATTTAAGATTATGTTGATTACAAAAAAAGGAAATTATTTTTTTTATTTTTATGTAATGCAAATTGAATAGTATCAGAATAATCAGAGTTCAGATTTTGATTCTTTTTAGGAAATAACCTTAAATAATTCTTTTTTTGATATAATCAAAAAGATTGTTTTTTTTCTCGTTGTTTGGTCTCAACTTATTTCTTGTATATATTTGGTTTTTCATCAAATCTAATCAATCTCAAAATTTATGAATTTAATAATTTTTTTTTTATTTATAAAAAGGCTTAAAGGTTTACAATCCCTGAAATTTGCAAAAATATTATCTTTTGTCGTTTGTTACCACTTGTTAATTTGGTTCTCAGCTGATCGATCATGTACTTAATATGGATTTTGATAGTGATTCAAATTGACAATTTTTGACAATTTATTTTTTTTTTATTTCTCAAAACCGGAATTGAAGAGTTTAAGATTAATTGGATAGAACTTAAGTTAGAAAAAAATGCGATTTGAAGGTTGTTGATTGAAATTTTTAATTAAGTTTGGTTTTATGTGAGAGCTTTTAAAAAATTTTTTTTTTTCATTTGATTAATTGACAAAAAGTAAATCAAGATTCAATTCTACAACCCAAAATTCAAAAGTTATTCTTGAACACCTATCAATCTATTAAACTTAAACTCTTCAATTCCGGTTTTGAGAAATAAAAAAAAAATAAATTGTCAAAAATTGTCAATTTGAATCACTATTAAAATCCATACCAAGTACAAGATCGATCAGCTGAGAACCAAATCGACAACTCACTACACCCTACACAAGATAATCTTTTTTCAAATTTCAGGGATTGTAATCCTTAATATTTCTCAAAACAATACATATTTGAGGTTTTTCTTCTTGGGATTTTAATTAAAATCCTCTTTTCGCCAATAGTGACTTTTTTAAGATTATTCTTGATAAGAAAATTATTTTATTTTGAAATGGAATCAAAATAATCTTTATTTGTTTAATAGAGATTTGGAACTAAATAAAAATTCTTTTTTTGATTCCAAGGAAACTATATAAAATAATTTTTGATGTTTTTGAAAATAATAAATTAAGGGACTTTAACACATCCAAAATTTTTGATAAAATCTGATTCCCTTAGAATCATTTTAACTTTCGGACTCAAAATTTTCAATTTTTGACATTCTAAGAATTCCAAAAATGGAATCTTTTTGTACACTTTCTTAATAATAGGTTAGAAGACCTTTAATAAAAACAATTTGATTTTTTGGGTTATCAATTGAAATTTTTATTGAGTTTTAAAATGGTTTGATGATATAAAAAATAATTGGGTTTTAAAGCGGAATTGAGGAAAAGGGAAATAAATATTACAATTAATGTCGCAAACAACTAATTTTTTATAACTTAATATATATCAACCTATTGGCCTAAAATTCAAAATAATCAAATTTAAAAAACAAATAAAAATTGAAAAAAAAAATCATTTTTTAGCAAACCTAAACCCAAACAAGTCCCAAGAAGATTCAACCAAGAACCAAAATAACAAGTTCCCACACCCTATAAAAGATATTTTTTTCACTATCATCTACCGGATTGTAAACCCTCAGGTTTAATTTACTAGAAAGGTATTATGATTTACAAGTGATGAAAGAATTCTACAATATTTTTACCAAAAGATCTGTACATAGTAACCTTTTTTTAAATATTCTTCAATAGTTTTCAGACTTCTGTGCCCAACAAGTATAACTTTTCAAACTAGTAATAAATATTTTGAATTAAATCTTGTTGAGATTAAAAGATCTTGTGACAAGTTAAAAATAAGGTTTTTTTTTTATAAATTTTATAACTCTTTGAAAACACATTTATAACAACTTTATTTTTTCAATTTATATTCAAAAATTTTCTAAAATCCAAATTTATTAAGGCAAAGGCATCTTCACCCTCTTTTAAAGGATGTTATAGCTTATGATGACCGTATTCCTATAATTGAAAATAGAGAGGGTTACCTTTAAACACTAATAATATATTTAATTTTAACTTTCAAATTCAACAAATATATGCGGTCTTATGTGTTTTAAAAACACCAATATTATTTATAAAATCAATTAGAAAGTACATTTTTTAAGATCCTAATTAAGCTTATTTAGAAAACTTTTGAGATAAAATATTGATTAGTGGAATTTGATTTTATGTAAAACTAAGAAATCACTCGAAAATTGAATAATTAAAAATTAATCACTTTTGAAAAAGAACCATTTTTCAATTGTTTGGAAATACCGCAAAAAAAAAAAAAAAAAATTAAAAAAACAAATTTTTCGTCCTTCAAAAATAAAAACAGATTAAACATAATAAATTTTAAAAAAGTAAAATTATCTATCATTGTAAAGATTTTATTTTAAAAATTTGATTAGATCAAAAAAATTTAAACAGATCACCTATTAATACTTATGACCTAAGAAACACATTAATGAGATGTCACTTATTGAGTGAAATCATTTTTTAATCCCCTCAATATTAATATATTCTATTGCGAAAAAGTTTTAAAAAAGTTAAAAATATTGAAAATAACCCTTTTACAAATAATACTTTGGTTAATTACGTTATGTTTTTTTAACCAAGTTAAATGAAAAAAAGAATTCAATATTTTTACAAAAAAAAAGGCAATAAAAATTTAATTTCTTTTTCTAATCTAAAATAACTTTAATTGGTGTTGCTCGAGTTTCTTCAAAATTCAAAGATTCATCCACATCTTGATTAAGCAAACCAACCATACATCTATTTTACAATTTATTAAAAAATTAATAAGAATGAAACAAAAAAATTAGAAAAATAAATTTAATAATTATTTTTTCAATTATTTTAATACATAATATAAATGTAAAATATTTAAGAAACAAACAAAAAGAGATTTTAAGTAGAAATAAAAATTATTATCATTATCATTGGTTAGATTATTTGAATACATACTATATATATATATATATATATATATATATCCATCTCATGAGTTGTTAGATTTTTGAAGCTTTATATTTCTTTAGAAACTAAAAAAAAAAAAAAAATAGTTGTGGGATAAAATTGAATTCATTTTTTTTAATTTTTTTCATATATTCAAATATAATATTTTTAATCAGAACTTATTTAATTTTTATTTTAGCATTGTAGAAGTCATATTGTTAGATTTATAATCATAGAATAAGATAAATATTAAAAGACCAAAAATGTATATCAATAAGTATTTTTCCCAACAAGAGTTTGACTGGGTCATTAATTTAATTATAAATAAAACAAAATTTAAACTTTGGGTATTTCCAAAAAAGATGTGGATTTTTTTTTTTTACCTTTCAAATAAAATCCTCTTTGTTATCGGTTCTATTTGTATACTGTTAATATAAAATTAAGTGAAAAATTAATACTTATTTAACCAATACATCTATTACAAGTATTTCAAAATAAGTTCATTAAAATATTTCCAATAAATGAAAAAAAAAAAAATTATACTTTTTTTGGAGAAAATGAGGTATTACACAATTAATTAAAATGGCATTACGATAAAGATACAAACAATTTTTTAAACAATAAAAAACAGTTACAGGCTTTAAATGCTATTGGAAAATTTGCTGAGATTAAACTTATTTGGAAAACAATTTTTTGATCCAAAAGAAAACAATAATCACCAATTTCCACATTTAAAAAAAACCATATAAAATCGCTATTTATTTTTTTTAAACCTAAACTTTTTATTTGTAAAAATTGTAAGTATATAATTTGTGATAACTACAGATAAGAAAGAGATTAGCTCTCAAAAAAGTTTAGTATGCTATTGTAGTTGCTGTGGAAATATTTTGGAAAATCTTTTTTATTATTAGGCAAAATTTGAAAATTTTCTGATCTTCTTAATTTCAATTTTAATAAAGTAAAATACTTCTTTATTTTACGAATAAATTTGACTTTAAAAATAATATTAAAGTTATTTTACAACACTTGGTCTATTTTTTTTTTTGTGATGTTGTTTCATTAATAACAGTAATATTTGCGAATGTTTCAATTTCGAATCATTTAAACAATTTTGGTTCAGAGTACCAAGATATTTGTCCAATAAAAGCCAAAAAAAAAAGTTCTTCATAATTTGGGGAATGTTTGGAAAAGGAATAAATTCCATTTCTTTATTGAAGACAATGCCTATTTACAATTTTTTTTTTTCTTGGCTCGAAAAAAAACCAATCTCATTTTTTCAAAAATAAAAATTGTTTGGACTTTTTTTTTCAAAGAAAAAAAAGAAGAGAAGAGATCAATTATAGAGAATTTGAAAGGAGAAAAAAACATAATTCCAAATTTTTGAAAAAAAATAGTATTGCTTTTTTTGCACCGTCAAGTTAAGAAATTTTAGAGAAATGTTCAAAATTAGTCACAGTTAAGAACACATACACATATGCATGCGGATTTTTATGTTTGATTCTTTTTTGGGAATTGCTTGAAAAATGGGGAATAAAAGAGGAAATGATATCATTGAAAGTTAGTGCGATCAAGTTTTTCTCTGTGAAATTTAAAACAAGTTTTGTCTCCAATGGAGAAAATTAAAATTTAATTTCAATGTTTTCAATAATTCTATTGGGAAAAAAAAAGATCCTTTGAAGAGCTAGTTTCTATAAAGTATCATTAAAAAATAACAAATGAGTTTTTTTTTTTTTTGTTCTATTTGATTGTTTGCTGTTTCGACAAGTTAGATCCTGAGTTCCCAAAAATAAATAGCACCTCATATTGTTTCATTTATACAACAATTGCCTTTTATAATTCTTTGTTTTGGATCCTCTTACAGACTCAAAATAATGAGATTGTTCTAGTGCTAAGATTATATCCTCTTTATTCTTTGAACTTCACAATATCGTCTTAAATCATTTTGAACAATATCATTTTTTTAGTTCTTCCAGGCCAAACTCAGATTTATAACAAAGTGAGAGATTGTTTCCAAATCAAAACGATAAACACAGAAATCGAAAATTTCCCTTAATTTTTATTAAAGAATGCCATACTCACATAGAAATTGGATTATTATGCAGAATCAATAAATGATTGCTATCAATTTTGGATATTTCGATAATTCCATTAGAATTGAGTTTAATAAGGATATCTTAAAATAAATTTTCCCAATTCTTTTTTGGAAATAGCTTAAAAAAAAATTGATTCAACTTAATTTGTAACAACTCCTTGGCACAATATCTTATGATACTGCACATATTTTGGGAAACAATATCAAAATAAATTGGAAACAAATCGAAAATATTTAACAAATAAAAGAACAAACACAACCAGTTTCATATTTAAGACACAAGCCTTGAACAAAAATTAATGTAAAAAAAATTCTCAAAATTAAGGCACAAAATTTTGGATTCTAGTAAAATAATTTGTGAAAAAAAAATTTCCAAAAAATGTGCTTTTATTTGAGATTTTTTTTCGTGAATTAAATTTTGTTGAAAGTTTGTGCCTTACAAGTGGAAATGACTGTATTTATTTTTTTACATTTTTAACCTAGATGAATTTCATTTATACTGGGAAGAAGGCTCACAAAGAAAAAAGATCAAGTATTCACTTGAGGATACCGAAACACAAAAGTATGAGTAACTTGAAAATAAAAAGGAAAAAACAAAGACGGGAAAAAATATCAACAGTTAAATAAAAACTCAAGATCAGAAAGAAAAAAGAGAAATGAAAGCACTTAAAAAACTGCCCCCCCTAAATGAACTTTCATGATCACTTTTCAAATTAACTAAACTACTAAATTAACCAAAAGTACCGTAGGTCCGATTTTGGCGTTCTTAATTAAACAAATAGCATTGAATTTTAAAATGGATGAAATTGAAAACATAGACTAGAAAAATCTGGGGAAAAAGAAGACCAAGGAAAAACTACACGAGACTCATATCAAGTCAATAAAAGACTAAATAGAAATCTTGAAAAGAAAAGAAAACTGGAAATTGAAAAGAAATCTCAAAATTAATGAATTTCCAGATACCTTCAGGGTAAAAACAGTCAGACAGAAACTGGAAAACATCAACAACTCTATTCAAGCTAAAGTTCTTTCCAAATGGTATAAATAGATACACACATATGAAGGGAATAGGGGGTAAATTTACAATATATCCATGCTGTAGAAAAAAAGATTGAGGATATCGGCCACGTTGCAAATGAGGAATATAAAAGATATGAAAAAACAAGAAAGCAGTGAAAAAAGGACAAAACCCAAAAAAATCACTAATTTTGATTTTAACATTGTTTCGAAACGAACTACAGATGAATTGACTGTGGAAAATGAAAATAAAAGAAATTTAGGGCATTAATATAGAATATTTCCGGAATAACATGACTCAGTATGCTATAAGCAAAAAAATCTTCTCAATTACAAATGATACTGAATCATATAGCCCCACCAACTCTAAACATTTTTTCTTATCCTTTTTTAAATTATTTATTTTTTCGAACTTTTTTTCTTTTTCAAGATTTTTTCATCGACTACTTTTTAAATCTAATTTTAGAAAAATTAAGTTTAAAAAGCTTCTAATAACCATGTTTATCTTCCCTTTGATTTAGAAGTTACGAATTAAGTCAATTCACAGTTTATCTCATTAACAGATTGAGCGTTTTTCCTTAACACGCAAAACTTAATAATAAATCCAACAAATCTAAAATTAGATACATTAATTACAAAAATCGAAAAAAACAATCATCCACAAAAGATATTGTTTTTTTCTTGCCTAAATATAAATTAAATTCTCAATAAGTCTACAACAATAGCATTATATCAAATTATATATTAGTATTTTTATAATGGGCACCATAAAATAAATATTTTTATATTATATATTTGAATAATTGTTATTAAAATATCATTCATTTTTTATTTGTCCAGTGAAGTAAAGGCAACGATAAAACACTAGTTTTATAATAGAGATAAGGTACCGATAATTCTGATTTTAAGTCCACTCGTAACTCTTATAGATACTGAAACACTATACAATAAAAAATATAAAAAATATGTAAAAAAAAAATGAAAGATATTTACACATTGTTTCCCCGAGTGATATAAACACCCAATTCAATTTCTTTTACAGGTTTAGATTCAGAATAAACCCTTTCAATAGCTTTGGAAAGTGCAATATTTGAAGTTTGATCAAACGCTATAAAATCACCCTTTTTTTTGAAAGAAATTAACCAAAAAAAAAAAAAAATAATAATAATTAAAAGTTATTCTTTAATAAAAATGAAATTAATTGATTTGAATTCTTTTTTTTTTTTGAATATCAATAAAAAACAATTTTTTATTTTTTTTTTAATTTGTCTTTTTTTTTTTTAAGAAAATCAAGTTGAAATTTATATATATACATATATATATATATAATCTTAGAAAATACTAATCAACATTAAAAAAATTGAGACTATGGAATACATTTTAAAGTGTGTATATTATTAGCAAAAAATCTTCTTATAAAGCCTTTTTTTTTTTTTTTTTAAGAAAGTTCAGTAATAAAAAATCAATAAAGCCCATTTTAAAAATTGTGATTCACTTTTTTTTTGGGTTTTATTTTTTTATAATTTTTAAAATATACGGCATTTATTCGTTTAGAAATGCTTAAAAAAGTGAATTATGAATAAGATTTAATAAATAGTTGTTCTTGAGTACAAAAGATAATTTATTTTTTCAATTTATTATTTCAGGTGAGTTATAATTTTTGAAATATAATTTAGTTAAAGTATTTAATATTAATTGAGGTAAATATTATTATTCAGGAGATGATACTGATTTTTTATTATTCAAAAGTTGGAAATAAAATTAGTTTTTAGAGACTTGAATGTTTGAGTTATCTTACAAAACAGCCACAAATGAGAAATAATAACACAGTTTTTTTTTTTTTTTTTTTTGGCAATTCCATGGTAAACGCTACTCCTTTAACATTTATGTTTCTTTTCATTCCTTCATGATTATTTTATGATAAAATCAATAGATCTTCGAAATTGTATTTTAAATTCAAACATATTATTGATTTTCACAAAAAATCTCTTTGAATTGTAAAGAATAATCAAAAATGAAGAAACAAATAAGAAATTTTTTTTTAAAACCAGTATGAATTTGTTGGTTGTTTTTTTTCTTCCGATTTTTTCTGATCGGAATTTGAGAAATCGAAATAGGGTTTTTCATTTTTTTAATACTGGTATTTGCATAATAAATGGAAGAAAAAGATCACTTCATTTTCCTTATTATTCTCTTTGGAATAGAGTTCTCAAGAAGTAGGTTGTAATTTGTTACTCTATTGACCATTTTCATGAGAAGGTGCCTATTTTGAATCAGACACATCCTTGCAAAAATTTTCATTTAATCCACGTTTTAACACGGATTATTGTATTTTAAGAAAAAAAAATTTTGAACGAAATTAACAAATAAATTCGAACCAAAATTCTAATCTGAAAATATTAAAAATGGAATTTTTCATTTTTTTATTTGAAAAGTTTAATGAATATTTTGGATAAATTTAACCGTTTTGGAAAAAAAGTGAAACTGGAAAAAAAGTTCAACACGGTTTTTAATTGGGAACATTACTGAAAATGAAAAGTAAAATCAATAAAAAGAAGAAACCAATTAACTTCAAATAATAACCCATTATATTATTTTCAATCAACCCAACAAATACAATTTAAATCTACTTGATTTATCGAAATTGGTAGTGTGGTTTTGGAGATCTCAAAAATAGTCAATTTTTTGAACAAATTTTTAATAATTGATCAATCAAAGAAAAACCCATACTAAAAGATAGTATTAAAAAAACTGTTATTGTGGTGAATACTTCATTTTGTCTTTATTTATTTATTTATTCTTTTTTTCATTGATCTTATTTTGAATTTTCAGTAAGGTTCCCAATTAAAAACCGTGTTGAGCTTTTTTTCCATGTTTCACTTTTTTTCCACAACAGTAAAACAAAAAAAAAAAAAATAAAATTGAGTGTTTATGAAAATTTAATTCATAAAAAGTTGGTTTAAATATGATAAAAAATCATAAAGCCTTGAAACAAAATTATGTTTTATTTTGTACATATACCTTTGGTGAATTAAGAAAATTGCCAAAGTTTAAAATTTTTTTTTAATTGTAGAGTGTTCCTGAAGTAGAAGATTTATCTCTTTAGTTTGATTTCTTAAACACGTTGGTTGAAATTTCTCAATAACAACAACAATGTAAATTTAGATCTTTGATTTGTTTTTTTCAAATTGGTTCATATTCAAATAAAAAACAATTGACAGTTAAAAAAAAGCTTTTAAAAAGAGATAATTTTGTCCTTATCGGATACAGTGCTATTAGATTATGGGGTGTATTGTTGATGAACATTATTTGGGAGAATATGACCAATTTACAATTGGAAACCTTCTCCGAAAATGGTCATGTGAGTAACAAATTACAACCTAATTCGTTTGGTGACTTGATTTCTAAAAGGAAAATGAAAATGAAGTGAAAATTTTTCCTATTTATTATAAGAATAACAGAAATTGGTAAATATCTGTAGAACAGATGGATTGGATTTCAGAAATAAGACAAGAAATAAGCAGTGAATTTGCCATTAATTTTTCGTAAATAGACAGTAAATGAGAAGATCTTGAATTGTTTTTTAAAAGTAATAGATGATTTTGTTTTCACAAATCAAAAGAAAGCAAAAAATATTATAAAAACAGAAGTGGAACAAACCAATTTAAAAAAAAGAAATTTCTTGAGCTGAAATAGTATTAATTAGACTCTTTTTTTTAAAGTAGTGATTGGTGACACAAGGAGATCATTTTTTTTTTGAATTTAACAAGAAGAAAAGAAAAAAATGAAAAGAAAACTTACTACAATTGTTTTTCCATCATTTGTAAGAACAATAACTTTTTCTATTGGAAAGTAATAAAGAGATATAAATTTAAAATGTTTGTGGCAATAAGTAAGAGAGATTATTTTAGGATCGATCTGTTTTTGTGATATTCTTTTAGGAATGTTTTTTTTTACTATTTATATATTCTTCTAAAAAAGACATTTTGATAAAAAAATGATCTTATTCCAAAATTCATTTGTCCAATAATAGAATGCAATTCTTATTAAATACTTGAGACTCAATTTCAAGAACTTCAGTATTGTAGAGGATTGTTAGTTGTTTTTAAAGATAATTAATTTGGATTAATATTTTCTATTTAATATGAGTTACAATTTTTTCCTAATACTTTCTGTTCAGAGGAAACAAAAAAGATTATTTATTAGAAGAACTTGAAGTTTTTTTCATTTGGAACTGGTCTCTTATTTCCTAAAAACCAAAATTACAAAAATTAATTGTAATTGAAGAAAATTTGGATCATCAGAATGAAGAAGAAAAAACCCAGACAACAAATATAGACAAGTTTAAATAAAAAATTTCTACTCATATGTCTCTTTATTTTTTGTTATTCTTTACAATTCAAAGAGATTTTTTGTGTAATTCAATAATATATTTGGCTTTAATATACAATTTAAAAGAACGATTGATTTTATCAATTAATAATCATAAGGAAAAGAAAAGAATATCTTGAAAAAAAGGAGATTAAAAAGTGGATAAAATGGAGTGGACCAAACAGTTTGAGCAATAGTTTTTAAAACCTTTATTATTCACTCTCATAAGTAGCTGTATTCAAGCTAAATCCCAAACAAATTACAATATTCACATTTTATTTTTTCATTTTTTTATCAAAACTTATGATACAACAGAATCAATTCAGAAACTAAGAAACTTTATAGAATTTTGATTTACAACAAAACGAAAAAAAAAAGGAAAAAAACCAAACCAATTAAACAAATAAGAAAATCTTGTAAAATAGTTTACTGGATTACAGATCTGTAAAATTCAATAAAAAATAATTTATAAAGTACAAAAAATGAATTATGGCCCAAGTTTTTAACAAAAAACCATCAATAATTTGGATAATTTTAATTGGAGACATAAGATATTTTTTCTCTAGAAAATATTCAAGATTTAATAAAATATCCAAAAAATAAATCAGTATAAGATCTCGAAAAAATAAATTTTTATAAATTGGACCCAAAATAGAAAAATTGCAAAGAACATCTTAAATTTCAAAAAAGAATTCAACAACCTTTTTATTATTGGGTTGATAATATAATGAAGAAATAATAAATTTTATTAAAGAAAGAAATTTATTATTTATTTACAAAGAGGGGGATAATGGAATACCCACTAAATTATGGACCAATATCAATTAATAACACTTTCAAGACACTTTCTCAAACTGATATATGAAGGAATTCAAGAATCTTGGAAGCTTAGTATCAGATACTCAATTCGGCCTTTTTTTTTAAAAAAATTGGATAAAAGAATAGCTGTTTTAAATTTACTATTTGAACTCAAAAAAATCGAAAGAAAGATAAAAATAAGGAATTTTTTTATTGTGACAATTGATATTAAAACGTATTGTATACAATTATTGACATTTTGGTACACTATACTCTAGATATATATATCTAGAAAGTAAAAAAATTAAAATATGGCAAAAAATTTATTATAAAAAGTAAGGATTAGGAATTTATCAAGGAAACTCCTCTTTCTCCCTAAATTATTTGGTTTTATTATTCATTTTTTAATTGAAAAAATAAAAGATTTAGTTCATCATGTTCAAATGTTTGCAGATAATTTAATTTTAATAATGAAAGGTACCGTTTCAGAAATTGACAAAAAATTAATTATAATCTTTAAAATTATTCAAGAATTTGGAATGAATCCAAATACTGATAAAAACCTTAAAATCAAACCAATTATCCGAAATAAAATTTATATTTAGTAAAAATAAAGAAAAACACTTACAAAAAAAACTTTCAAAAAAAAAAATACCTTTAATAAAAAAATTAAGATGATTTTTAGCCAAAAAAAAAATAGCCAATTGAGAAAAATTAAAATATTTATATCAATCTACATTTCCCAATTATATCATGACCAAGTTATTTTAAAATTAAATCAAATATATTTTGACTCAATTAATGTTTGGATAAATATAAAGTAAGCAAATTATTAAAAATCCATTCATATTCTCCAAGAATAATTTATAAGTGAAACCATACTTGGCCAAGTCAGAATTTCAATCTATAAAACAAGATACAAACTCAAAAAAAAAAAAAAAAAAAAAATATTTTAGTTAATTATAAATTCAAATGATTGGTATTTCAGATTAAATTTCAAAAATAATATTTATTTCTGACAAAGGTAATACAAAATTTTTTTTCAAATTTCAATTATTTTCGATAATCAAAATTTGAAGAACAAATAAGAATTTTGAAGAATAATACACTTGAAAAAAATTGATCTATATATATGAACTAAATCTTATCAACAGATATAATTTTTTACAAAATTGAAAAACTCAAACTCTTATAATTTCTATTATTTAAAAACACGTCCTTTCGTTTTGATCTTCAATTGAAGCCCAAAGTAAATTCGAATATAAATCAATATTGTTTTTCTCCTATCATTTTAACACTTTCAATAACATTTAACTAACACGATTTTACCAAGTAACTATAGATCTTGTCATAAATAGAAAAAATAATTTGCAAAACTATTACATATCAAAAAAAAATATGTGAAAAAATGATTTCAATTTTGACATTTCCAAAATGAAATTTTTTCTTCAATATACATTCAAACCATTTAAACACATGCTACCGAGCCACTAAAAAGGTACCCCTTTGAATGGAAAATGGTTTATTTGTGAAAAACTAGTCAAAAAAAAAAAATTCAAAATCAATAAACCAAAACAAAAAAAAACAAATAATTATTAAATATTTATTTTTATGAAAATAAAATATTATTTTCTTAATGATTTTTTAATTTTAATTTTTTTCTTTTTAATTTTCTCTTCATCATTGAGAAATTGTAAAGGTTTTATCACATGATTTAAATGTATTAAAGATTTTTTAAAATCGAGGATTTGGTTATTTATCGATTCTGTATACCGGCAACCAAATTTGCCAAAGAAATTACTTAAATCGTCTTCATCATCATTGACATCATCTTCGTCATCGATATCATCATCTGAATCATATTGGCTATCGATTTGACTGCTTTTGATATTAAATTCCCCAATTTTTTGTAACCCAACGAGCAGTGTTAAAGAGAAGTTTTTGATATTAAACTTGTCATTCCAATTGATCCTATTGATTAATTTTCTTACATTTATTGCCTTTATTGGCTCACCAAAGTTGACCTCATTTGTTTCCGAATAGGGCTTGTATAATCTTTTTAAATTTGTCAATCGCACTTTAACAATTCGATCACAGAATTGGTCACGGTCATTGAAATAGTGTTTGATATCTGAATTTAACTTTGACATGTGTACCTTATATTCGTTAAAGGTGGCATTATTAGCGAGTTTTTGAACCACCTGCGAGATGTTAATAAGCCCCCTTCTAATTGAATTTGGCACTTTCGTTGAGACGAGATCAAAATTTTCAGGGGAAGCGATAGCGGGACTAATAAACCGATGCAAGATTAATGGCGCTAACGTCTGAGGCAAATATTTTTGTAATTTTTTAGGTAATTCTGTTTTGTAAAACGCAGAAAGAATTTTTAATTCAATTGGGAATTTGCGATTTGGAGCAAAAATTACGGTAATAAATTGGATAAAATATCTTTGAACGTTTTCGATCGCTTCAATTGCCAACGGATCATCTACATTGGCGCCAGAAGGTATTGTAAAATTTGGGTTTGATTGCACTAATTGATTTAAAATGGGAGCTAATGTTTTTTTTAAATAATTGTCACCATACAGCAGACAATAGTTGACAGAAAACAAGGAACTCATTGAATTGGTTTTAAATAAGTTTGCAACATCACCATTAAATGTTAGAATTTCATACCGGATTGAAACATATATTAAAGGCAAAGACAACCCAAAGGTATCAAAAAAATTAAATAATACAAAGGATAATGTTTTTGCAGAATCTCTAATTATAGTTGAATCAAATAATTTACACAAATATTTGTTTGTGTCCTCATTGATATATTCTTTTAAAATTTCATGGCATTTTTTATAAATCGGTAAATCCTTCTTTACCAATTTTTCATTTTCAAAATAATCTACAACCCTTTGGTAGGTATTTGGTGCACAGTATTTTTTTACCAATAGATTTAAAGTTATCCCAATGGCCTGCTGTCTACAATCCTTAATCATTTTTTCCAAATCAATTGTCTTTCCCAATTCTAATTCATTCAGAAAATTTGTTAATGCTTGATTTAAATATTTATCAGAGACTATACCGGGTATTATTTGCTCTAAAGATTCAAAAATTGTATCAATGATTTCATTTTTTTCTGGTAGCTGCATTTTTGTATTCGAATATAATTGCTCTTTGATAATTATCGTTGAGAGGGATTTTGCCAGTTCATATCTAAATTGTGAAAAAAATATAAATTGATCAAAAAGCGATGTAATTGATTTGTAAACTGGATTAATGTGCCTTGTCCAGATTTTATGCTCTTTTAATAAATCCAATATCCTTTTAAAACTTTTTTCTAATTCCACCACATTCATATTTTTGATATTATTAATTTCTATTTTAATTAATAAATGTAATTTTTCAGTGAAATTTTCTTGTTGATGTGATTTAATTAATTGAACTAAAGAATTCAGTAAAATTAATTTTGTTTCCCAAATTATTACTTCCTTTAATTTATTTAATATATTTGGAAAATATTTGTTTATTTGTTTTTTAGTTTGTTCAATTGTTTATTAGTTTTATAGAACCAAAATTACCTATTTTTTAAAAATTGGTTTTTTTTTTTTTTTGAATTCTGAGTATTAATTTATATGTATTAAATATTGAGAATAATACCTTGACTTCAAAATTGAATTCACATTTCTATTGAATTAATTTTCAATTATAATCAATTTATTATTAATTATTTTAGTTAATTCAATCAAATAATTAATTCTAATTAAAAATAAATAAAAAAAAATTTTTTCTTCCATTTTTTATTTTTTTAATTCTCTATTTGATTTCTTTGTATATAAACTAAATTCCAAAAATTTGGACACAGTTTTAACAGTTGGAAGAATAACAATACCACACTTTAAATTCAATTTGGAAAGAATTTTGATTTTACAAAAAATTTCATTTTTTGTCTTTTCTCGTTTTTTGTTTTCATTTCCTTTTTTGCAGTTACGTAATCTGTTTAGTTAGATCTGGAAATTTTTTTTTCGATGGTTGATACAAAGTTAGTGTTGAGTTTGTTAAATTGGAAAATCACATACAATTGGTCGATTGTATCTTATCATTTGATCTATCAACAATCGTTTGTGAAATTTCAACAAATTTAGTACTACATTTTTTTTTCAGCTGGTTTCAATATTTTGGACACACCAATTTTTATTTTTTCGTTTTATATTTTAATCTTTTATTTGGATTAAAATGGTTACTTATACAAACATTAATAATGGATAACTTAAATGTTGTTTTATATTTCGTTTGGAAAAATATAATAAATTGGGTTTTTTTTTTTCCTCTTTTTGATTTTGGGTTTGTCCAAATTTTTGGAATGTGGTTTATATATGCAAAATATCTAAAGATCTGTAGTGAAAAAATTTTTCTCTTTTTTCTTTTTAGAACTCTACTTTAATTAAATACAGTTCTCAATACTCTTTAACACTAATAAATTCAAAAAAATGTAAAAAAACATTTTAATTCAATTTCCATTTTTTCAATTCGAAAACTATGGTTTCAAAAAATTTCATTTCAAAGAACATTTCAAAAATCAATCTATTTTTATCAATTCTTTGAATTTAATAGAATAAAATTTTCTCTATTCAAATCTAAAGTTAAAAAAATTCACAAAATGTGGCTTGAACTAGAAAATTTTTGCAGATTTTTTTGTATTCTTCATTAATAAACACAGATTATTCCTTTTCTAATTTTTATTACAGTTATTTATGGATCTCTAGTTAATGTGATGTTGAAAATATTCGAATTAAATTCAGAAAGAAAACAAGAAGAAGGAAAAAGAAAAAAAAAAAAATCACAACAAAATAAATTAGAAACGTACTTTTACTTGCTTGTTAGATGCTTTTAAAATTTTTTGGAAATACAATTTGATCTTTTCATCTTCGGAAACAAAATTTTGGGATATAACTTTTAGTGTTCCAAGTAAACTTGATTTGAGTTGTGAGCTAATTTTGATTAAACTTTCTGTTTGATTCGTAAAATCAAAAATATCTCCTGTTTTCAAATACTTTGCTAGATCTTGTTCTTTTTGAAGGCTTTCTGAGAGTAAAGAGCATTCCTTTTTTAAATCCGAAAGTTCTTTTTCTTCTGCTTGGATTTGTTTTTCGATCTGTTGAACATTTTCTTCCATCTTTGTTTTACTTTCCTAATAAGAAAAAAGAAATTATAGTAATTCATTTTGTTAAATTTATTTGGTGAGGAATGGTACTGGTAACTGAGAAATCCGTTTGACAAAAATTTCATGGGTTTTTGATTATAATAAAAAAAAAAAATCTCTTGTTCTTCTTAAATTAAAAGCTTTTGGTTCAAAAATCCAAAAAAAAATTAATCTTTTAATTTCATTCACAAAATTACTTTGAAACCCTTTTAAAGATTTTGTTTATTTATTTAAAACCTAAACTAGATTTTTGCCAGGTGAATTTATCAATTTAAAATAGGTATTTTTGATTCCGTCAAAAAAAAAAAAAAGAAAAAAATTTTCTTTTTTTTGTCTTGTTTTGGTTGTGAAATAGAAAAAAAAAATGATAGAAATGCTTACCAATTCAGAAAAATAGTCAAGGCAAATATTTGAAATTAGTTCCAGGATTTTTTTTGAATTCCCTTCTGTAATGTCCTTAACTGAACATAGAGGAAATGAAAATTGAAAATCTTCCAAAACCTTGATGAACAGTTTGGAACGCTCAATAAGCGATTGCTTTTCAAACACATTAAGGAATTCCGAATTGTTTGTCAAACCATGTAAAAAGTATGCCAAAACTGAACAATCCTGATCATTTAATTGATTCGAGAAAATTAGTAAGGATAAATTTGAAGATCAAAAAAAGGGATTTTTTGTTTAGTAAAAAGAAAGAAAGGTAAAAAAAAAATATTTTTCAAAGTGAAAAAAAACAAAGGTACCTTAAAGTCATTATCAAAATTTGTGACTTTTTTCCCTGTTTCCAGTTTTTCTAATTGGAAATTGATAAAAATTGTTAAGATCTCTTCTCCATTTAATTTTTCTTTTTCTTTCTGTAAGGATCGCAGAAAGTGTTCTGTTTGGGGGTGTTTTTTTATAAGATCTAAAAGTAATTCCAAGTTTGATTCCTCACTCATATTGTTTTTGTCGGGATTGCAAAACAATTTTTTTAAATCAAAAACAAAAAAATGATTTTTGATTTTCTAATTTTTTTGTTGGGTAGAGTAGATTAAATAATTTACACAAGAAAGTTTCAAGCATCAATTTTTAAAACAACAGTTTAATTGCTAAACCCATATAACATTTTTTGTGCTCGATTGTTTTTTGTTTTAGTCTGATTGAAATTGAAAAGTATTTCTTGTGATATATATTTTTTTTTCTTTTAAGGTTGAAGTGTTGAATTATAATTTTTTAGATTTTTATTTTTAAAACTTTGGACAAACTCATTAATTTAAATATTTGAAAGATCCAACAATGATTTTTAGGGTTAAAAAAAATAGAACTTATAAATTTTTGTATTAATTTCCATATTTGAATATCTTTAAATTTTACTTTTTAAATAATTCTTGAACTATAATATTAGGAAAAACAACTATTTTTTCAAATTTTCTTCAAGCAAAAACTCAGAGAGTAGTTTATTTAAGCCAAAGTCTGAAAAATTTAACAAAATAGAAAATAATCTAAAAAGTTTACAAAAATTTATTTGAATGTATTAGTCTAACATAAAACAAATTATTAACTCATTAGTTACCCCAATTTATTCATCCTTATTTTAATATTAATTATACAAAAAAAAAAAAATTGATAAGGAAACACATTAACAAGTTTTGGTAGACCATTTATTATATATATGAGTTTTTAAATTTTATTATTATTTTTTGAAAAAAATATTTGATTTTTTTTGATGTGGATTTTTTGAAAAATAAATGGAACATATTTATGTTAAAAAAGAAAACAAAAATTCATGTAAATGCACTCAAATGTTACCAGATGATCTTATTTTAATGATTAAAGGAAATATGGAAGTTATAAAACTCAAAATATTTGTACTATATTTAATTATTGCAGTCTTCGGAATTACCACTTATACAAAAATAACAATTATTCAAATAGATAATAGTATATCTATTATTTATCTTTTTGGCTTGAAAATAAACATATATAATTAGAAGCCAAAAAAAAAAACTCAAAAAATCTTTATACATTAAAAATATTTGTTAAAAATTCCCAATTATTGATATTGCTTTGATTAAGATTATTGAATTATAGATTTTATTCCGGCTATTTTATTGATTAGAAATTTTTAATTATTCAAAAAAATGAATGAAGAGGTATAAAAACTTGGATTAATCATAGATAAAGATGAATATTAAAGGGGCAAAAGTGACAAATCAATAAATATTATTCGTAATGAAAGTGGGAGTTGATTTTCTTTAGAAAAGTTAAAAAATAAAAACAATTCAAACTTATTAAAAGATTAAATCATTTAAAGTTATCACAACCCCATTTAGCTAATAAATCATGAAATTGATAATATTTAATCTTAAAATAAAAAAATTAATCAAAAAAAAAACTAAAATAGATGTTAAATTAAATTATAGATATTGAGAACCAAATGAATATTTTTCAAGATTTATATAATTAATTCTCTAAATTCAAATAAAGGTTGAAAACCGCTTGAATATTTTAAAATACTTCCAAAAAACTAGAAAAAAAATTAGATATAAATAATCAAGGTATCTTATGAAAAACTATTAAGTATAATTCATAGAAATTTCGATCTTCTACTAATGATATAAATAGATATTCATATTTTGTAAAAATTTCAATTGTTATTAATAATCAAAAAAAATAAAAGATTTCTTATTAGGATTGTCGAAATATGAAATGTATAGATTTTTTTGATATAAATCAAGAAAAAAAAAATTTAAGCAAAAAAAGAAAAAATAACCAAAATAATAAACTCAAAGACGGTAATTATAGAATTAATTTTGTTACTAATGAAGAAATTGTAAATATCCAGGCAGTTTATTTCACTTAGATATTTTAAACTCAGATATTTTTATGGTCAGAATATATCTTAATTATGTCTTTTTTTTATTATTCAACCATCTATATTTTTATTTTTATATTTTCATACCCCCCATTTTTATTTCTTAAATATATATACTTTTTTTCAGTCAAAGTTTCAAAAAATATTTATATATTATTTGTTTTTATAATTTATTCTTTATAGAACATATAAAAAAGAAATAGAATAATACAATACTGGAGAATAGTTGATACCCCACCTGAAAGGAAAAAAATCAATCTATATTTTTTATAAAAAATATATAAACCGCAATTCAAAATTTTTAACAGACCAAAATTCAATTTTTGAAAAAAAAAACTTAGTTGCTCAATTCCCAAAGAAATACCAAATTAGAACCATTCGCTAATTGAAATTTTAATACTTTTTTATAAATTACAATACTCACAAAAAAATAAATAAATAATTATTAATACCAATAAATCATGGGTGTGTTAAAAATTATACAGAGAGTGCAAAAGAAAAAAATACATTGGTAACTTTGTTGAAATTCTATTAGGAACATTGATCGATCAAAAGGGTAGATACTACCAATTAATTTTATTTGAGTTAAGCTATTTGGAAAAACTCAATTTTAACATAATATCAGCCTTTGAAAAAAATCTTACTCTAATGAAACGAGTTATATAATTCAAAAAATGAAAGGAAAAAAAAAAAACTAAAATATGAAAAAATGATTTTCCATATTTTTCAAAAATTTGAATTATTTGTAATTTGAATGATATTGTATTATAGTGATTCTTTGGGCCGTTTTATTCTTGTGTGAAATTTTGAATTTTAGGTTATAGAAGCCAAAATTTTAAGATACTTACTCAGAAAAAAAAACAATGTTAATAATGATATTCAATTGAAAATCAATAGAAATTCCAATAGAAATCAAATATCTCTTTTTCTCAACAATAATTTTTACTTGATTTCAATAACATTAGAGTTACATGTTTTTACAAATTGATTGCCAATATTTTGATAAAAAAAACTGTAAAATTCAAAAATAGTTACAATTGTTAAATTTCAATCTTTTTCTTCTAATATCCATTAAAATCCTTAAAATCTTTTAATTGGTCTATTAAAATTGAAAATTTTTGATTTAAAAATGGTTTGTTATGAAAAAATCATAATAATATAGAAATTATTCGATATATTGATCATTTTTTTTTTGGGGGGATTTCCCATCTATTCTTTCAAAAAAATCAAAATTTTTGATTAAAGAATTAATGCAAACAAAGAAAAAGTAAAAAATAATATATTTGATATTATTATAAATAAAGACTCGTTATTTATCTTATCTTTGGTTAATTATCAAGAAAAATATGAAAATCCACTGAAATTACTAAAAAAAAAATGAAGAAATTAGAGAAGGTGTAGTCAAGTATCATGGAGTACCTAGTTTTCAAACGAATTTTGAAATAAAAAGAAAACTCCACTTTTTTTAATTTTTAAAATTGAAAAAACATAACTATCTACTCTTGAATTTAAGAAATTAACAGAAAATGTCTAAAATTCAAAAATAAAAGTTATTGTGCTTTTCTTGTTTTTTCTGTTTTATTTGCAAAAATCAATTGATTTTCTTTAGGTTTTTTTTACTTTTTGAAATAAAACAGAAAATTTATTAAAATTCTCTGTTTATTTTAAATTTAAAAAAAAACCTAGAACACTTCCGAAATTAATAGAAAACTCAAAAAAACCTAAAGAATATCTATTGTTTTTCCAAATAAATAGAAAACTCAAAAAAAACTAACGAAAATCAATAGATTTTCCGAATAAAATGGAAAACCTCAAAAAAACCTAGAACACTTCACGAATAAAAAAAAATACACAAGAAAACTACATTTAGTTTTTTTTTTAATTGAAAAAATTCGATAAAAATCAAATATTTTACTTGATTCTTTTCAATTTTGAAAAACCTAACAAAAAGTGTTTTTGTTAGTTTTTTTTTTATAATTAAGTTGAAACCAAAAATTAACTAAATTTCAGTTTATTATTTAAATTAAAAATAACCCAATGGTCCGTAAGAGGAAATTAATTTGCTTCCTTCAAAATAAAAAAAAATAGATAATTTTTTAAAGACAAAACTAGCCCAATCTCAATAATTTGACTTATTTTTGATATTTATTTTTTTAGTGAATAAATACTGAATTTTAGTTCTTTTTCCAAAATCAATATTTTTTTCTTCTAATACCCATTCAAATCCTTTAAACACATATAATTCATAAAGTTGCCCACACCTGAAAAATATCTAACAGGTTTATTACGAAAAGATGTTTATTTTTAAAATCATTAATTATATCTATAATAAAAATATAAAATATAAAATTAATATCCTACAAATGTTAAAAAGTCGTTTAATAATTAAAAATTTTACAATTAATAATATTAATTAATCGTCGAATAATTAACTCGAAATTCATTAGAAAACACATCTCAAATAAATATTTATCAAAAAAAAACAAAATAATAATTATAAAAAAAATTCTGGAAGTTAGAGGAATATTGTAAAATTTTACAATTTCGATAATTTATAATTAATAATATTGGTTAAAAATAAAGAATTAATTTCTTTACCAATTTCCAAAGCATTATTTAAAATTTCTTTTGATTTGTTAAATTGCTTCAAATTTTTTAAAGCCTTTGAATAGCCAATTAACGATTCACATTCATAAATACGATGATTTAATTTTTTTGATAAATCGATAGATAATTGGAAATAATGGGAAGCAGTAACCCAATCCTCGATTATGCAAGATGCCGCACCATAATTAATATACGCTATTAAAAGATTAGAATTGTTGTGAATTTTTTTAAAAGCCCTTATTGAAGCATTTAGCATTCTTCTTGCAGTTAAAAATCTGAAATTTAATGAATAAGAGTGAGCAAATAGCACAGCAATATAGTCCCCCCATTTCTTAATTCCAAATTCGTTAACAATATTAAAAGTTTTGTATGATAAGTCCTCAGCGAGTTTTCTTTCTTTCATTAATAATAAAACTTCAATATATTTGCAGGATATTTCGATAATTGTATTTATATCGCCAATTTGATTTGCGATTGTTAAAGCATTGCCAAATACATCGTGGATTAATTTGGCCGCCTCCATTCCATTTTTAAATAGCAAAGAATATCCTGTATACATATATGAAAGAGCAGTTGACTTTGGATAATTCATTTGATCGCTTTCTTCACAGCATTTTGCCGACAGTGAAAATAATTCATTTATATTACCCATCCTTAAATATATTTCACAGATTTTTAATTCAAATTGAATCGAAAGTTCCTTTGGGAGTGGGATTTTTTGTAATAATATCTGCTCATATTTTTTAACAAAATATGAATAATTACCCTCACTAATATACAATTCAGCAAGAACTAAATTTAATTTAATATTTAATGTTTTGAAATTGGATTTTTTTTCGTTTTCGAGCATTCCAAGAGTTTGGTTTACTAATATTTTTGATTTTTCGATCTTATTTTCATCGATTAAAATTTTTGATAATAATAAAGAAATATTAATTTTTTCATTTGTTTTAAATGGTTGTTCATCATCTTCATCATCATTATCATCGTCATCATCATCATCATCATCATCACCTTCTTCTTTTTCTTGTAATTGTTCAATTATTTTTATTGATTTTTGGTTTTTGCCAAGAAAACTATATAATTTTGCTAATTCGATCATTGACATAAACCTTGCCTCGTGATCATTATAAATAAAAGTAATCTGGTTCGCTTGCTTATAAAGATCCTTTGCAGTTTGATACTTGCCAAGTAAAATATTAAGATTTGCAGTATTAATTAATACAAAAACTAAATCTTGAAAAATTTCTTCTTCTGTGTAAACCCCTTCTTCTTCCCCCTCTTCCACTTGATCTTGAATATCTTCTTTTTTCACCATAATTTCTGATTTTTTTTCATTTTCATTTTCATTTTCGTTTTCAATCTGTTTTTCATTTTTATTTTGTTTTTCTTTTTCTTTTTCTTTATCTTTTTCATTTTCATTTTGTTTTTCTTTTTCTTTGGGAATATTTTTCTTTTCTTTTTCAGTTTCATTCTCTTTTCCATTTTGTTTTCCTTTTTCATTTTCATTTTCTTTTTTTTCTTGGAGAATATTTTTATTTTCATTTATTTGAGTGTTTTTTTCTTGATTATTATTAATTGTTTGCCCACTACTTTTTACTCCAACCAAAGGTTTTTCTTGAAAAATGTTTTTAATATCATCACCAAATTGTGATATGATCCCATCAAAAAAATCCACATCATCATTCAGATCTTGATTTAGAATTTTTTGTTCTAATTCATCAATTTTCTTTTTAGGCTTGTCATCGATATTTGTATAATTATTTGTTGTTTCATTTTTTTTTCCATTCTCTCCCTTTTTCAATTCGATACCCTTAATATTCAACTTTTCTTTTAAATCAAGCAAAATTGACAAAGACTTTTCGCAAAAAGCCATGGATCTAATAAAATTACCATCTATTAAATGCAAAGCAGAAAATGACATTAAGACTTGGATAATCATTTGTTCATTGTTTTTTTTATTTTCAATTAAATTCAATAATTCGTTTAACACCTTTAAAGCTAATGGCTTTTCAAATTGATCAATTGCCAAAGATCCTAAATCTAAAAGTAAAGTTTCAAAATTTTCTTGGATTGTCATTAATTCATTAGCATTGTCTTTTTTGGTTTTGAAATGATAAAGATAACTCCGATAACAGTCTGACAATTCACACATAATGGAGAGTTGTTTATCTCGCAAATTCAATTGTTTATAATTTTTTTCGAATTCAATTAAACAAGCAATTAAAGTCTGATGTAAATATTCAATACCAAATAATTGATTATTTTTTTTTTCATTTTCTTGGCCTTCTGCTTCTTCTTCTGGTTGGCTTTCATTTTCATTTTCGTTTTCGTTTTCTTTTTCTTTTTCATTTTCATTTTCTTTTTCTTCTTTTTTCTCTTTTTCACTTTTTTTTTCATTTTCTTTCAGTTCTTTCTTTTTGTTTTGATCATCTGTTTTTTGTTCTTTCTCGTTTTCAATCTTGAGCCCTAAAAGAGATTCTTTAATATGGGTTAAGTATTCTAGTGCCTGGTTTGGTAAGTCCATTTTCCTTAAAGATTTTGCTAAATTTAAGCATATTTTATTTTGTAATTTTATTAATTTTTTGGTTATTATTTGATCTTTTACATATTCACTAAAAAGTTCAAAGGAATTTAATAGTAAGGTAACTGAAGTTTGAGTTTCAAGTTTCCTGGAAAGACGACCAAACCGTAAGAGTTCAATAACACAATCAAGTTTCTTCTTATTATTCTTATTTTCCTCATTTTGCTTGCTTTGTTGATCTTGTTTATTTTGGGTACTTTCATAGATTTTCATGATCTCTAAATGCTGAAGAAAAGATTGTGTAAAACACTCACACTTGATTAAGGAAGTACTTAATTTTATTCTTCCCATTAATTCTTGATCGATAAATTGAAATGCTTTGGCTTGTTCTATCAGCTTTTCATAATATTTACAAGAACTTTCATAATCTTCCTCCATTTCTTGAATTGAGCCTAGAGTATCTAAGCAAGTAAAAGATTCAATTAGCATATTTTGGCTTTGGAAATAACTGTATGAATTTTCAAGTTCCTGTGTTGCTATTTCAAAATTTCCCTGATTTAAATTTGTTATCCCCAGAAGAAAAGATGGATGTTGCAAATTGTTGACAGTTTTCTGTAGAATTGGAAAAAGAAAAAGACAAGTCAAAGATTAAGGTTAGAATGAGAAAAAGGTTAGATGATTCAAAAAACAAAAAAGAATCAGTTTTGTTACCATTTCGAATTCAAAGAAGAGATTTTATCAAAAGAAAGTTTAAACCAAATGTTAAAAAATGATTGATTAAATATATAAGGGAGAAGTTTCTTCAATCAAGATTATCTAAATCAATTGTAAATTGAATTGATAAGTTCCCATATATTTATAATTATATTTGAAAATACTAATATTTATATAATAAGGGGAGATAATTTTTACTTTCCTTTTTATGAAAAATAATGTGCCAGAAAAGAGTAATTCGTGTTTCAAAATAAACAGCGTGTTTTTGTGTCTATAATACCTAAACATCAACCGATCAAAGAACTTGGGAATAGAACTTATGTAAATATGATCTGTTTTCTTAAAGTCGGAATATTGGAGAGAAATTCTAAAAATAAAGGATCAAATTAAAAAATTTATCTAAAAAAAAAGTAAATTATTTTGAAAATTGATATTTATTAAAAAAATAGAATATAAAAAAATTATTGAATTTATGTGAATTTATTAATATTTTATTTTTTTGTGCTAAATTTTAAAAGGATCATTGATATCTGGGTTCTAATTGGATCCAAAAAGTAGAGTTAAAATAGATTTATAAAGTAAGATATTGCTATTTTAAATTTATTTTATCTTTTGGTTTTTTTTTTTTTTAATTCAATATGTAAAATTATATTTGTATTTTTCAATCTGAAAACTCTTGGTTCCCTTTACAAACATAAATACAATTTGAAAACAGATTAATTGACACAATTATTAAAAATTGAATAAAATTATTATACCTATTAATTTAGTTTTTAAATACTCTGAAATTGTTTTATTGTAAAAAAATAATTAGAATCCATTCTTCAAATTTGAAAAGGATTATGAACAATTTCACAACTTAAGAAGAAATTTCACTTCGATAAACAATATAACAAAGGATTACTATGATGAGTAGTATAATTATGAAGTCATTATTAAAATGGGAATGAAATTGATCAAAAAAATTCAAACAAAAACAGTCTTTTATAAAACCAAACTAAAAAAATTATCAAAATATAGGATATAAAATAATTAGTTTATGTAATGAAAATTAAAAAAAAAACAAGAAAAAAATGCGCCTGATCAGCCAAAAGTAAAGTTATGCTTAACAAATTATAATATTTTTTATTAAGGAATCTATCTTTCACAGTAAAATGGTAAAATCTCAAAATATAATATTGTTCATCTTTTGTACATATAGATATATCAAATTATCATTTTTCCTATTTTTTTTTTTTGTTTTATTTTTTGATAAAAATAAAGAACATTATTTGAATGAATTTGAGAAAATATGTAATATATTTTTCTTGATATAGTATTTTTTATAACACCCAGAAAGAAAAATATCTTTTTCATTTTACGAACACTGTGTTAAATAGCTTGTGCTTTTTTTAGTTGAAGTAGTGAGGATCTTTAAGGATAAATAAATATCAAAAAATAAATAATAAATTTGAAAAATTCAAGAATAATCTAAATCAAAAGAGTATTGTTTAAGAAAGATATGTTTTCTAGAGATGGTCAATATAAATATTCAGAGGAAATTGTTTCTATTTTACTTTTTTTTAGCTTAGTTTTCAAAATAAATAAATAAATAAATAAATAAATAAACAATTCAGCCTAATTATTAAACTTGTATTTGTCTATGATGAAATAAAAAGTCAAGTTAAATT
This sequence comes from Anaeramoeba flamelloides, assembly GCA_027625915.1. Classification (NCBI taxonomy): domain Eukaryota; family Anaeramoebidae; genus Anaeramoeba; species Anaeramoeba flamelloides. Next base: position 2,749,114 of record JANTQA010000060.1, on the reverse strand, counting down.
TTTGAAAAAACATACAATCTAATTTTGTAATTTTTTGTTGTAATTGATTTTATTCTTAATTATGTATCAAAATTGTAAAATAGTCTCTTATACGAATTAAATGATATTTGGAAGAGATTAGACAGAAAAAAATATATCAAGATGATTTTTTATTCAGCAAAATAAGTGCTTTTATTTTGGTATACTAATCAGCTTTTTTGATCGTTATTTTGCTGATTTTTTTTTACTCGAAACTTTTTTTTTTAAATACATTTTTAAATGTTTTCTTGTCAACAAAGCCACTGTTACATTATTCGTTGTAAAACAATCCATTTTTTTCTCTATTTGTTTTAAAAAGTTGTTGATAACTTGGATACTGTTCAATTACAAAGTTCATAATTAAAAAAAGTTATGAAAATCTGTGGTTTTTTCAATAAACCAAATATTAAAAATGCATTTTATAATAAAATAATGTCTTGAATAATTTTTTTATTAAAAATATAAAAAGAAAATTATTATTTAATTTCAAAAAAAAAAAACAAAAAATAAATAAAGAGACAGAGAATAAAGAGATAGCAAGAAACAAATAAAAATAAAAATAAAAAGAGAAAAACAATTTTCAGAGTATTAAGAAAAAAAAAAGAATTAGTCTTCAAAAGAAAAAAGTTCTTTTAAAGAGGATCTTCTATTTAATTGATAATATTCAACTGCATCCTCCAATTCTAATAAAACCGTTTCGTTCATTTCAGAATTGATTTTGTCTGTGTACATATACTGTATGAGTGTGTTTAACGCTTGTGGTGATTTACCAGACTTGTCTTTAAAGTACGATAATTGGTCATTTGAATCTAAGATTAATTTTCTAAAAAACCCACTTCTAGCAACCAAAACCATTCTATGAGCTTTGATTATATTGTTTCCACAAGAAATTTCGAAATCTTTAGAATCTTGGTCGTTATATAAATTTTTTAAAGAGTTTAAAAGGGAAAAATCGTTTAGATTCTTGACGCCAAGCTTTTCTGCAATTTGCGGGACGTTGTTTGAGGCTTTCATAAAGTCTCCGTAAACCCAAAATAAAAAATCTGCTACTTGGCTTTTCGAATATTGATTCAAAATTGAAAGAATATTGTTCCAACTTATATTTTCGGGCATTCTGCACTGTAACATCAATTTGTGTAAAGGTATGCCATGTATTTTAAAATCGGAAATATGCCCATTGTTTAAGAGGTTAATAAAGTCTCTTTTAATTGGCAGGGCCAATTGTCTATTCCTTTCTAATTTTTCCTTAATTTTGACCATTGTTGTATGGCGTTGTGTGTCCGTGTCTACTTGGAAGTGTACTTGTATAAGATACAAATTGTGCTCTAAAACAGAAGACATCATTTTGGCTTGCAACTTGCCAAACACATGCCCATTTAATTCCAAATTTTCCAAGGAATGATTCTTTTTGATCGCCTTACAAATGTTTTCAAACCCCTTTTCTGCAATCGGGTTATTGGACAAATTTAACGATACTATGGTTTGGTTTTTAGTTAATACCTTTGCTATTGCCTTGCAGCCAGCGGCCTCTATTTGGTTATTTGATAAATCCAAAATTCGAATTGTGTTGTTTTGGGACAGACCGTCAATGAATGTTTTCAAAACTTTGCAATTAATCTTGCTATTTGATAATTTAAATTCTGATATCGACTTATTGTTTTTCAACATTTCGTTTATTATTTTGGCGCTGCCAATGCCACAATTAAATAATTGCAGTTGCAGTTTCATTACCGACTTGTTGGAATGTAATGCCTCGCAGATATATTCAATTCTTTTCGATCCTATTTCAGTAAATGATAACCCCATTGATTTGATTTTATTTTTTTTGTTTTCGTTATTGATCAATTCACCAATTATTCGGGACATTTCAGGTGTTAAGCCAGAGATTTTTATTTTTTCAATCGTGTTAGAATGGTTTATCGATTCAATGATTTTCGATAAGGAATCACTTTCAATTCTATGGTTCCCATATAATTTGATGGTCGTAAGATACCCATTTTCCTTAATTAATTTGCTTATTTTTAAACAATCAGACTGGTTTAATTGGATGGGCAATTCTCCCCAATCAATTTTTTTAAATTCAGGTCCGTTGTTTTGTGCAATTAGTAACTCCTTTTGAAATTTTTCTCGGTATTCTATTTTTTTTATAAACAAAGCAGAATCTTTCACTAATTTTTTAATTTTTCTAATGGACGGTAAATCCATTTTGATGATTTGTAAAAAATGAATTTTTGATTTTTCGAATTGTCTTAATAAAAATAATGACATGCCCTGTCCATAGACAGATTCATAATAAATAATTCTGTTTTCAATTTGTTTTTGGGTCATTTTGTTGACTTTTTCGTTATCTTTTATTTTGTTTTCCTTTTCTTTTCCTGATTTTGGTTCTTGCTCGCTTTCCTTTTCCTTTTCCTTTTCGCTTTCGTTTTCGTTCTCTTTTTCTTTTTTCTTTTCTTTTTCATTTTTGTTTTCTGATCCTGTTTCTGATCCTGGTTCTGATTCTGATTTTCTTTCTTTCTCTTTTTCGTTTTCCTTTTCATTTTGCTTTTCATTTTCTGATCCTGTTTCTGATTCTGATGGTGATTCTGATCCTGATTTCGTTTCATTCTGTTGTTCTTTTTCTTTCTCCTTTTCGTTTTTGTTTTCTTTTTCTGATCCTGTTTCTGATTTCGTTTCTGATTCTGTTTTTTTCTCCTTTTTTTTTTCTAATTTTGTTTCATTATTTTTTTCAATTTCTTGGGGAATTTTATTATTCTTTAAATAAAGTTCCTTACTTTTTGTAAAATACTTGTATGCCTCGTTTGGTTTCTCATTTTCACATTGAACAAAGCCAAGATTCAAGAACGTTAAGGAATCGCTATCCAATAATTCGGAAGCCCTTTGCAGCGAATTCAAGGATTCGTCTAATTGCTGTAATTTGTATTGTAAGATTCCGCAATCACGAAATGCTAAGCCAAATTCTGGGTTTAATTCACATGCCTTTGTGAAATTTTTTATCGCATCCTCGATCCTATTTAGCTTTTCGTTTCCTTTTCCGAGTTGGTACCAAGCCAAATCATTGTCTGGTTTCAAAACGACAGTGTGCTTGAAGGCTTTGAGGCACTCTTCATATTTTTCCATGTTATAAAGCGCACAACCGTATTCAAAATGCACAGTGGAATCCTTTGGATCCAGTTTTAAGGCAACAGAAAACTGTTTAATGGCTTTCCCAAGTTTCCCAATCTTCACAAAAATATTTCCCAGACCCGAATGTGACTTTGGATCCTCTTTGTTTAATTGGATGGCCTTTTCGAAATATTCTTGTGATTCCTCATATTCGTTCATCGCATATAAAATTTTGGCGAGCCGGTAATTAATTGCATGTGAACTAGACTCATACATCAGTGCCTTCCGTAAATAGGAAGCAGCTGCTTTGGAATTGCCTTGTGCATAGAGCAAGTTCCCCATTCCTTCGTATCCACGATAATCTGTTGGGCGCTTGTCAATTGCTTTGTTAAACATTTTTTCCGCTTTTTCATATTCTTTTTTTTCAACTAACAAATTTGCCTTGTCAAATAGTTGGCTGATCGATTTATTTCCCATTTTGTAGTTTTTTTTTTATTTTTTTTTTTGTTAAAAAAGTGTTTTTTGCAGTGTTGGATTTTTTCCGTCGATGAAATCAACTTTGAGAACAATTACGAAAGAAATAAACTTTTGTTGTCAAATCAAAATTTGAAAGATCTTTTTTTGTAATTTTGTTAAAAGGTGAAAAAATTTTTTTTGATGAAGAAAATTTCAATTGTTTTTGTTGCGATCAACTTTTAGAAATTATTGATAACTGTAGAAAAAGATAAAAAACGAAATTGAAAAAATTCGAACTTACAAAAGTTAGTCAAAAACAAAAGAAAAAAGAAAAAGTTTTTTTTTTTAACTAAATTGCAAAAAATGAAAATTAAACAAATTGCAAAAAGTTAGTTTTATTCTCGCTTTGTGATAGTAAGAGATCCAAGGTACAAAAAAGCTTTTTTTCATAAATAAATTCTTTAGTTGAAGGGACTAAAAACTTTTCAAATATTCAAGTAACTTTAAAAATATGATTGTTTCAATTTGATATGTTGATTTGGTACAAACTCTCAACAAAATATAAGACTTGTTTTTTTTTTTGAGAAGGCGTGTGAAGTTAAAATGATCAAAGAAATGAAAACAAATAAAAAGTAAAAATGATCTTGGCTTTTTAGATTTCTATTAGTAAAAAAACAAATTGTAACAAGAATGAAAAAGTTCTCAAAAGAAAGAGTAAGTTCTTAGAAGAGAGAAGTGTTTTCTTTTGAAAAAATCAAGTTTTGGTTTAATAATTGAAAGAATTAAAAAACTTTATCGGCAAATTTGATTCTTCAAATTATAATTTTTATACAAAATATTAATGCTTAACATCATAATTGATTTGAAATTAGATACACTATTGAATATGGAATTAGATTTTTCATTGGTACAAGAAGTAGGAAATAGTAAGTATTTAATTTAAAACATGGTTTTTGTGTTTTAGGTAATGAAATTTTGGTGTATCTCACATTAAAGAAATTTTTTTACCAGCAAAAAAAATAAAATGTCTATCAAAATAAAATAAAATCTATTGTTTAAAAATTTAAAACAAAAATCACTATCTTCAAAAAAAGTATGGCATTTTTTTTGATTTCAAATAAAAATAATCTTTTCAGGCCTTCTATTTGTAATTGATAATATAAAAGCAAGTTAAATATGAACAATGAGTAAATCAGTAGTAATTTTGGGTCTTTCAAAATAAGCTAATTAGTATATATTTCCAACAAATAAAATAAAAAATAGAAACATTTTTTTCTACTAAATAAGTTAATGTTTAAAGTCAATAATGAAAACTGTAAAATGAAAAAGATTCAAACGTTTTTTAAACCCATAAAATATTGCGATATGTTTCTCCATCCTAAAATAATTATACTATTATTAAACCTCTTTTCGAAAAAAAAAGTTGATGAATCAAAAAAAATGACTATCACTTTTCATTCTTGAAAAATATAATATAAAATTTAGATCTGAAGCATTTATCTCTTTTATTCAAATAATGTCCTACCAAAAAAAAAAACTAATTAAATTATTATTAAGAAGGAATTAATTGTTTTTAACAATTTTGACTATTTAATTAGTTTTAATTGAGTTAAGTGGAATTAAGATCTTTTAAAATAAAATGTCCTTACCTTTTCAGAAAATGTGAACCAATTCAAAAATAAAAAATGAAAAAGTTCTTAGCTTTTGATAAGGAGTAAATTAAGAAATAAACAAACACTGACCCTCAAAAATAATAGTTATTTACAATTTAATGGATATATATCATTCCTGACACTATTGATGTATTATCGAAAAAAAAAATAATTTTCCAACATTGATAAATTCATCACTTCCTATCAACTATATAACCTCTAATGGACACGTTCGTGAATAAGGACATTGATAAAAAGTTCGAATAAAAAATGAAAATACATAATTTATTTTTTTATTGTTCTTTTTTAAAGTTGGTATACATACCATCGATTCTAAAATTAACAACTATGCAATTCTAATAGACCACAAATAATAGATAAATTGTTAGAATGTATTTAATTTGTACCAAAAATTTCCAAAAACAGCTGAAAGATATATATAAAATATATTGCCGATAATAGATAAAATAATCTTTTCCTTGAAAAAATCAGTTATTTTTTAAAAATTATCACCTACTTTATGATGTTATTGGAACCAATTATATGGTTTTATTCCATATTATTGTGAAAAAAATTTGACAATTATCAGGATAAGATCATTTTTTCTAATATAAATAAAAATTTTGTCTTTTTTTTTCTTTTTCTTTTTCTTTTATTTCTTGTTTTTTTTTTTGTTTTTTTTTGATACTTTTTTTATTTTTTTTGTGGAATTCAGTGTAAAATAAAAAGATATTGGGAAAGACTAGTAATATTTTAGAAAGATGAGACTAAATAATTTCTTTTAAAATGAATTTAATAATCAACAAAAAATCTATTTCTAAACCTTTTTTCTGTAAAAGTTCAGAAAAAAAGTCTATACAATGTTCATTTCGAAAATTGTGATTCACTTTTTTTTTTCAAAGTTTTTGGTTTTTTTTTTTTATTTTAATTTTTGACCAATCAGCTTTTTATATATTTGGAATGATTTAAAATTGAATTATGAATAAGATTTTATTATTAATTGTCCTTGAATATTGTTGTGTAATTATTATTTTTTCAATTTATTATATCAGATGACTCACAATTTTTGAAATTGGATTTTAAAAAATATTAATAAATAAAAGTAAGAAAAAAATTGTTTTAAGGGAGTAGTATTTTTAAAAAAGATAATGTAATTTTTTTAGGATCTTCAAAAAAAATCCTTTGAATTTGTGTTTTGACTTATGAAATGTTAACCCATTATAAGCAATTTATTAATTTGATTCTACTTTTTGAACTAATAAATGTTTTTCAAATTATAAAAACTTCCAAAAAAAAAAACAATAAATTGTACTATTGCCTTTCATCTTTGACAAAAATTAAAGAAATATCTTTTCATTTGATAATTTCTAAAAAAATATTTATAAATAAAAATATTTATCTTAGAAACCTTTTGAAATATGAATATATTTTACTTTTTAATTCATATGTGTCAAATAATTATTTTCGTTTATTCCAAAAAAAATAAATTTTCACTTTAGATCTTTGAGATAAAAAAAAAGAAAAATTATAAAACAATTTCTTATACAGAATCTTTTTATCAGATTTTTATCCATACTGTGAATTCTGTGGGTGGTCCGCCATGTGTCGCAGAGTGCTATAGAGTGCTATAGAATGTCTAGGATTTCCAGAATTCAAAATAATATAGTAAAACCAAAAGTTTAACTTATTTATTTTAGATTACAAAAAGCCTATCAGTAGGTTTTTTTAATTTGAGAAATAAAAAGAAAATTTTAATCAATTTTTTATTTCAAAAATTAAAACAAAACTAATTGTCCTTTTCCTGCGTTTAAAAGAATTTAGGAAAATCTTTGATTTTCTCTATTCTTTCCTTATCTAGAAAGACTAACGAAAAGTTTCTTCAAGTGCCGTAGAGTGCCTAGCTTTACCAAGGTTCGAAAGAATTGAGCAAAATCTTTGAGTTTACTCTATTTTTTTAAATTCTGGAACATTAACGGTGGTTTTCTTGAGGTTTTCTATTTTATTTGTGAAGTGTTCTAGGTCTTTTTGACGTTTTCTGTTTTATTTCTAAAGTAAAAAAAAAACTAACGAAAATCTATCGGTTTTTTAAATAAAATAGAAAACCTCAAAAAAAACGTAGAACACTTAACAAATAAAATAGAAAACCTCAAAAAAACCTAGAACAATTCACAAATAAATAGAAAACTCAAAAAAACCTTCGAATATCTATTTTTCAAATAAACAGAAAATTCAAGAAAACCTAATAGCAATTTTTTTTAATTCAAGAAATAAAAAAAAATTGAAGAAATTTTCTTTTTATTTCTCAAATTAAAAAAACCTACCGATAGTGGATAAATTTTTAATTTGGTCATGTAAATGATATTATTATTTTATTCAATTTGATATTTTAATTATTTTTCTTGGTCACTTTTTTTTTTTTTTGATAAAATTTTCTTTAATTACTCCTTTCTCTCAATAAAAAACTAGATAAATAAAAAAATTAAAAAAAAAATGGACTTTGAATATTATTGATTCTTATTTAGTATCATTTTTATTTATTTTTTTTTGATATAAAAGTTCAAATATTTGTTTTTGATAAATTTAATTAAAAGTTATAACTGTAAATATATGAAAAATATATTAAAAGGGAGTGTATAAGTATTCTCCATTTATAAATTTTGAATAATGAAAATAAAAGTTATTAATGATATTAAAATGATCAAAATACTTGTGGAGTTTTGGTTAAAAATAAAAAAATAAAAAAATAAGAAAAAAGAAAAAAGAAAAAAAGAAAAAAAGAAATTTGGATTCTAAAATTTAAACACGTAATTTGTTTTTTCTTTTCTTGGCCTAACCTTTTGCACTGTTCTCTTTGGTTGACTTCTTACAGAGGTTGTAAATCTTGATCCACCCGAACGACTAGAACCACCCGATTGAACCACTGTTCTTGTTTGAGTAACCTTTTCAAGACATTTTTCACAATAGTAATTTCCATTATGATCGAAAAATTGTTTATTTTTTAAGCGTTTTTTACATTTTTCACATTTGAAGCATTTTTCATGATAATCCCATCCGTCAACATTCATAATATCACTGGTGATTGGCTTGTAGCATTTGTGACAATTCGGTACATTTCTTGAACTAACTGATGTTACTTTTTTTGGTTTTTTTTTTTCCAGACATCTTCCACAATAATACTGTTAAAATATTATGTTCATAGTTTTTAAAAATAAATAATATTTTGATTATTTTATTTACATCAATAAATATAATTAATAAATTATTTAATTAAAGATATAAAAAATAAAAATTCCAATCAACTTAAAAAAAAAAAAAAAAAAAAAAAATTAAGAGTTAAAATGTTTACATATATTCCATCTTTGAAAAATTCAATATTTTTCAACATTTTGTTACAATCTTGGCATTTGAAACATCTTTCATGATAATCCCATCCATCAACGGCCATAATATCACCAGTAATCGGTTTGTTACATTTTTTACATTTTGGTAAATTAGATGTTCTTACTGAGGTTACAGTTTTTGGGTTTTGTTTCTTTTCAAGACATCTTGCACAATAATACTTTTGATTGAAAATTTATGTTCATAAGTATGTTTTTTACAAAATAAATAATATGTAACGAGAAAATTAAAATAAATAAAAGAAAAATTTATAAATATATATTTTGATAGATTTTCATTTTTACATAACTTTTTCGTTTGATCAAAAAATTACAAGGATTCTGATGAATTTTGAAGAGGGATTTCGAAAACAAAATCATTATCGATCTACTTTGTATAATAACAGATTTTTTTTCTTCCATTCGTATTTTAGATTACAGATTGTTTGTTTTAAAAATAAAATTTGAAATTAAAATTAAAAAAAAATTAAGGTTTAAAATGTTTACATATATTCCATCTTTGAAAAATTCAATATTTTTCAACATTTTGTTACAAGTTTGGCACTTGAAGCATCTTTCATGATAATCCCATCCATCAACGGCCATAATATCACCAGTAATTGGTTTGAAGCATTTATGGCATTTTGGTAGGTTGGATGTTCTTACAGAGGTTACATTTTTTGGTTTTTGTTTCTTTTCAAGACATCTTCCACAATAATACTGTTAAAATATTATATTAATAGTTTTATTAGAATCGACAAATTATTTTTTCAGAATAAAAAAAAAAAAAAAATCTAAAAAAAAAAAACAAAATTCATTAAAAAAATAAAATATAGAAAAATTTTACATAAATTCCATCTTTGAAAAATTCAATGTTTTTCAACATTTTGTTACAAGTTTGACATTTGAAGCATCTTTCATGATAATCCCATCCATCAACGGCCATAATATCACCAGTAATCGGTTTGCTACATTTTTTACATTTTGGTAGATTGGATGTTCTTACAGAGGTTACAGTTTTTGGGTTTTGTTTCTTTTCAAGACATCTTGCACAATAATACTTTTGTTCATAAGTAAATTTTGGATAATAAATTATTATTTTTATGAAAAAAAAAAAAAAAAAAATTCAAGGTATTTTAACGAATTGAAAAAAATAAATAACTAAAAAATTTAAGAAATTAAAGTAAATGGAAAGGGGGAATTAAAAAATTAAGAATAAAGAAAATTTTTACATATATACCATCTTTGAAAAATTCAACATTTTTCAGCATTTTTTGACAAGTTTGACATTTGAAGCAATATTCATGATAATTTTTACCATCAACGGCCATGATATCACCAGTAATTGGCTTGTAACATTTTGTACATTTTGGTAGATTTGTACTTCTAATTGAAGTTTTTTTTTGAAACTTAACGAGACTAATACATCTATTACAATAATACTATAGGCCATAAAAAAAATAAATTAAAATTAAAAATTATAATTTCCGAAACAAAGTATTTGATTGGATATTTTTTTGAAAATAAATAAAATTGTTATTAATGAAAATTAAAAAAATTAAAGTAAACAGAAAGGGGGAATTAAAAATAAAGAAAAAATAGTACTTTTGTTCCTTCTTTGAAAAAATCAACATTCTTCAACATTTTGTTACATTTTTCGCATTTGAAACATATTTCATGATAATCCCATCCATCAACATTCATAATATCGCCCGTAATTGGCTTATAGCATTTTTTGCACTTTGGTAAATTTGAAGTGTTTATAGAGGTTATAGTCTTTGGTTTTAAACTATCCATACATCTTCCACAATAATACTTTTTGATATTAATATTTTTTTTAAAAGTTTTTATAATTTGATAAAATTATTTTTTTTTTTAGTAATTTTGTTAACAAGTTAGTTAATGAGATCAAGAATGATAAATATTTTTCTGAGTGAAATTGTATTCTTCTTATTACTATTTTTTTCAATCTAGGGCTTGTGATATTATTTTTACTGATAATTTTGCAAATATTTTAATTTTTGTTTTACAAATTGAAAATACTAAAAAAAAAGAAAAGGAATACTTTTAATTTTCAACCAAAATGAATAACATCTTTTATAATTAAAAACAATCCTTTTAAAAAAAATATTTTTATTAGTAAAATATATTTTCTTTTGTAGGAAATTATATTCAAGCCAATATATTGTATTGATCTTTTTTTTTTTGTTTAATTTGTTTGATTATTCGCAATTGTTTTAAGATTATTTGATAAAAAATTATGATCTTGTTTTATTTATTTTACAATAATCACAGTTTTAATTCTGTTACAATCATTAATCAAACCATAAATTTGTAGAATACATAGAAATTGATTTTCAATTATAAAATTTTCTTCAATGAAATAGAAATTTATCTGTATCATACAGATAAATTATAATATTTGTTTGAGAATTTTTGATTCCTTTTTAACTTTTGGAAATTTTTTTAACTTGTTTTTGAATAAAGTATTTTATTGGTTTAAATGTTATAAAACTTTGTAAAAAGAGTTGATCTTCAAAATGTTCTTACCCAAGGACTATTTAATGAGTTGGGCTTTAAAAAGTGGAGTTATAGGATTTACAAAAATGGAAATGGAAGTAAAAATTTTTTAAAATTTTATTGAATTTATCAGTGTAAAAAGATAAAAATTTCAATTTATATTAGTCAAAAATCAAAATTATTTCCAAATTTCAGGAAATTGTTGTATTAATATTATTCTTTTAACCGTTTTAACTGATTGGAAAATTTTGTTTTTTAGTTTATTTTTGAGCGGTAAGAGAAAATTTTGAATCAAAACAAATAAAATTGCATAAGTGAATTTTTTTTTTGTCAACAAACCCAAAAATGGAATTTTATAATCAAAGAAATCACAGAAATCGCAGAAATCACAGAAATCACAGAAACCTAAAAGTCGTGTTTAATAGTTGATTCTAAATTGTTTAATCCCAAGGTTTTTATTAATTAAATAATTGAAGATTAAAAAAAATGAAATTTTTTTATTTGAATTTGCTTTGTAAAGAAGAAAAATAAAAAAAATTATAACTCAGAGAAATATTTTTCCTCTATGATAACAGTATTAAAAAAATTTATTACTAAAAATTTAGAAAAATGTTGCTCAAACTGTTTGGTTCTTTCTTATAAGCAGTTAGATAAACCCTTTTTAAATATTTGAGTATTTCTTTTTTTAAAACAGTTTTATAACAATTTATGGTTTCTTAGATATCTTGCCACATCAAATTTACCTCCTGTCAGAGAAAATAGTTTCTATAATAAAAAATCAATTTATATATATTCTACAAATTTACTGTAGGTTTGATGTTTATATATTTGTAAAAATTTCAACGAAAAATTTTTTTAATACACTTCAAAAAATATTTATGGTGTTTCCTTTATTTAGCAACTGTAAAATATTCATCATTATGTTTATTTGATATTAACATTTTAGTTGAAAATCTCAATTTTAGTCAACATTAATTCAAAAATTCTAATGGTGGTATGAAATGATCGATGATTAAAATTGAAAATTTTATTTATTTATGATTATCAGAATTAAAAGTTTTTAAAGTTTTCTGTTTTAATAAAGTGTGGTCTTTTTTTAAAAAAAAAAACACTTTTCTTTCCATTCCCTAGCCTCTATCTCATATTTAAAGTCTGATTCTTCACTTTTTTAAAATAGAAAACTTTCAATTCTGATAATTGAAAACTTTATAAAAGAAAAAGCCTGAAAAAAGTTTTAGATATAAAACTGGAACTTTTTAAAATAAAAATTTGAAAAAAGTTTTATAAAAGTCCTCACTTTTTTCAAACTGTTGTATAAAATTAAAAAAATTTATTTTTATACCTTGAAGAGTGCAAAAAAGAGCGTAGTTAATTGTGTTACTAATTGTTGAATCAAACAAAAGTTAATAATTTATTTGTAATTGTTTGTTTGAAAAAAAAAAATACACAACCACAAAAAACAATCGGTTATCATTTAAAAAAAAAAAAAAAAAAAACTGTAAAATGTTTACATATAAACCTTCTTTGAAAAACTCTTTGTTTATTAAGGATGTGCTACATTTTTGACATTTGAAGCAATGTTCATGGTAATCATTTCCATCAACGGCCATAATATCACCAGTAATTGGCCTAAAACATTTTTTGCATTTTGGTACAGATTGTGATTTTATAGAAACACTAGTTGTTCGAACTGATCCAATACACCTATCGCAATAGTACTATATTGTAAAAAAAATTACGTTAAACACAATTTTATGATAATTATTATTTTTTATAAATTTCGAACTTTTTTTTTTTCTTTTCATTTCATTTAAAGAAATAATCCTTTACTTAAATAGAATGGTACTCTTCAAAAATTGTTTATAAGAAAATTAACACTCTATTTCATAAAAGAGATCTGAATGAAATGAGATAAAAAAAAAAAAAGATCTTACTGATACTTGAAGAATAAATGGGAAAAAAGATTGATTTTCCTTTATTTCGTATATAAATAGAAAGTTTCCAAGATGGGGGATGGAATTCAGGACTCTATTTGAAAAAGGAAAATAAAAATGAAGTGCAAATTTTTTCTCATTTATTCTACAAATATCCATATTTAAAAAAATAATTCAATAAGGATTTTACAAGAATAAACAAAAGGAAAAATAAATTTGTAAAGAATTGAAAGTTTTTAGGAGTTTTTCTCTGAAAAAGAGTTTTACAAAATAATGGGAGAAAAGAAAGGGAGAAAAAAATTACTTCATTCTTTTCATTAAAAAAAGTCTTGTTATTAAGTTCGCAATTACATTTGTTACACCTAAAACAATAGTCATGGAGTGTTTTACCATCAACTTCGATAACAAGTCCATTAATTAATTGTCTACACTTTGTACAAGTTGGCTTTCTCGTATTGTTCATCTTGACACGTGAATTTGAAAAGCCACTTCTTGTGTTTTGGGTATTACTGGTTTTTCTTGTCCCTCTGCTATCCGAAGGCCTGATATACGATCCTCCACTTCCCCAAGGCTTTTGTTTTCCCCCAGTATTAACTTTTCTCATACTAGTTTTTTCTCTTACTTCATTTTGATCTGTAAAACTTGACAAACCTCCACTTCCATACCCAGACGATTTAAATTGCTTGTTGTAGCATGTTTTACAATAACTTTAGATCGTTGTTGTGTTTTTTATTTTGTTTGGTAAAAAAATATATAAAATAAGTTCGTTGCTTTTCGAAACAGTTTTGGACTTTTGGATTTAAAAAAAACCAAAAGAAGAAGAAAAAAGAGGACTTTCTCTTTTGCAAAAAAATGATAAAAAGAATTTGTTTCGAAAAATTTGAAAAAGAAAAAAAAAGTTACGGTTTATTATTATGTTCGGTAAAGGAACCAGAGACTAGCCTTTTGTCACATGACGTGCATTTAAAACACGTTTTGTGCCAGTCTCTTCCTAATGCTGTTATTCTTTCATTAAAATAAACAGCTTTCATACATCTTGGACATCGTTTCGACATTTTACAGTAAATTTAAAAAAAATAAAATCAGAAGTGCAAATTCCAGTCAACATTCTGAAAATTTTTGCAACTTTGTTTCATTTTTTCTACAACCAAGTACAAACAGTTTCTAAAATGAGTAAATAACAAACTTGTACAAATAATTCCAAAACTTGTCAAAAGCAATAAATTAACAATTTTTTATAAAATTGTTTTTGTTTTTCTGAGAACAATATATTCTGTTGTGTAATCAGAGACAGACAAAAAAAATTATTTGTTGGAATATTTTATTTGTAAATGATTTTTTTTGGATCACACAAAAGTTTTTGCAAAATACATTTTTTAATAAATGGTTCTCACAATCAAAATTGGATTCTCGTTTGTTTCCCTTTTTGAGTTTTAGTTTCAAAGAAGTATTTCTCTCATTGTTTTGTTGTTACTTAATAAAAAGATTAAAACAACAACCATTTCAATTTCATCAACTTATAAGGGTAGTTATGATTTCTTCAATCTCTAATTATTTTTATGAATCGAAAACTTTTTATTGCCAATGGTTTTAAGAAGAATTCATAATTCCCCAAGCTCTAATACAACTCTAAAAAACTTTTGAATAATTTTGTTTGGATATTTTTAAATGAGTAAAAATTTTTACTACCTTTTTGAAACTAAACTAATTTGAAATAATGCAATTTATATTTGGAAATTTTTACTTGATTTTCCTTTTTGAAATTTTTCTGCTCAAGCTTTGAATAAAGCATTTAATGAAGTCAAGTATATAGAAACTCTGTAAAATTAGTTTTTCTTCAAAATATTCTTTGTCAGGTAATGTTTGATAAGAAACAGTTCTAAGATTTAAAAAAATCAAAACTTAACTAAAAATTTTTTAAATTTTATTAGAATTTATCAGTATTGACAACCTTTAACCAATTACAATCATTTAACTTTTGTAAAAAATAGTGGCTGAGAGTAGAAATTAAAGAAAGAAATCAATATGATGTCAACAACATATAAACGAGAAATAGGGTTCTTTAAATAAATTTGAAAAAAAAAATGAGGATAATGAAAGAATAAAAAGTCATTTTTTGAAAAAAAAATTAGAAAAATTTCATTTTTTGTATTTTTTTTATAAAAATAAGTTTAATTTAATAATTTTATAATTATGAGGAAATTTTAGAAACAAAAAGAAGTAAATATTTTTGAACCTTTGACTTAATTCAAAGACCCAACCTCAACAGTCAATTTAACTCCTAATCTGAAATTTTTACCCAAATTTCTTTCTTCAGATACCCAAGAGTGAAAAAAAAAGCATGGGATAATTTTTTTTTAATGGGTTAAAGGTTGTCAAAATAATTTATTTCGAAAACCGGGCATTGTTTTTTCATCCTTTGTTCTATGATATTTCAGTGAAATTATATTTCTTTTTAATTAGATCTTTTTCATTGAGAACTCCGAAATTAAATTAATTAATTTATATTGTTTTTGTTTTTGTTGTTCGATTTTTAAAGAAATAACATAAAATTGAGTCATACTGTTGTCAAAAATAATACTTGCATAAAAGTTATATCAGTCTTTCAAAATAAAAAACTGTTTTTTTTTAGTTATAGAAGACCTATACATCAACCAATCAAAGAAATCAACAATAAACTCTGATTAAATATGATATTGGTTTTCAAAAGTTCAATTACTTAAAAACCAAATTTTAAAAATGAAGGATCAAATTGAAAAATTTATCTCAAAAAATAGAGTAAATTTTGATAGTATTCTAACCGAAAAATAAAAAAAAAATTTTTCATAATAATTAACAAAAAATTATGAAAAAATTCGAACAAATTTCATTCCTAATTTAAATTTTAACTAAAAATTCAAGGATTTTACCTTCAAAATTGATTTGAACTTAGGTATACTATTGGGTAGTAAATTGGATGTTATCTAGTTTCAAGAATAAAAAAAAAGTCTGAATTATCTTTTGAAATACAGATTATAGTCGTTGTTCAGGTATTATTTTGATCACTATAAAAAAGCAGATCAAAAGTTGAAAATTTTATTTTTAATGTTGTAATAGCTCAATTAAAACAATAGGATTTTCTCTTTTGCGAAAGGAATTCTAATTTTTCTTCCAAAATAATTATATTTTTCAGCAAGCAGGCACATTTTCCTTTTTTTTTGAAAAATTTTTTATACCACAATATAGTAAAAATAATATAATTCTTTTTTCCACTTTTAGGAAATTCAGAAGAAAAATTAAATGAAAATGCAATAAAAAGAAAATGATTTGGGAATGAAAATTATTTTTCAAAAACAGTATAAACAAAATTTCAAAAATAGGGGTAGATTTTTCATATGAAAAAAATTTTGTTCAATTGTTTTTTTTTTTAAATAATAATGTATTTTACTACAGTCAGTTTCCCTTTTAAGGCACAAAAATTCAACGTTATTTAAGGCACAAAAAAATCTCAAATTAAAGAATATTTTTTGGAATTTTTTTTTTTACAATTTATTTTTACTAGAATTTGAATTTTGTGACTTAATTTGAGATTTTTATTATGCCTTAAATTTCGTTGAAAGTTTGTTCTTTAAAAGTGAAACTGACTGTAAAATGTTTATAGATAATAACCAATATAGATGAATAAATAAAAATACAGTGTAATCATTTTATTTTTTATATAATAAATAAATAAATAAAATAATAATAATAATATACTTTACCTCTAATTTTGAAATTTTGTTTACACATTGATTTTTTTTGATAGGTAAAAAGAATAATATTAATATCAATTAGAAATGATAATTATATTGAATTATTTTCTTTAATTAACAATTTAAAAATATGGCCATATGATAATAAACATTTCAAAAAAAAAAAAACAACTCAAAATAACAAAAAATTAAAAAATTTCTACCAATTTTTTTTTTTTTATATTGAAAATGGAAAAATCAATAAAATTTACTTCATGTTTCCCACAAAAATTTTTTTAAAGAGAGTTATTTTATACAAACTTTAATTTAGGCTGTATAATATCTCACAATATATCTTTTCCTAAAACACAAAAGAAAAATTGTCCTTTTTAAACAAATAAAATAAAAAGAAAAAGAACCCTAAGCAACATAAGAGTGTAACCATAAATTTCCAAAAATACAAATAAAATTTAAATTTTTTTTTTATGTACCCAAAGTGTTGAATGGGTGGTTAGTTGTTTCCCTTTATACCAATAATTTCAAAATTTTCTAAATCGCAACAAAAATACCACCTATTAAGGTAATACCACACTATACAGGTTTGAAATCCAAATACAATGCATTATCACACAGTAAGTTAACACGAATATAAGGCAATCGTATATAAGAATTAGATAACTTTCTACCACGATTTCCCTTCTTCAAAACTTTGCCTCACCACTTTAGAATGACACCATTGATTTTTTTCTTCTTCTCTACCTTTTATTAAAAAAAAACACCCCCAAAAAAAAAAATCAAAAAAAAATTACAAAAAAATCAAAAATTCTTTTTTAGAGAAAAAAAAAAGGAAACTTCCAAAAAGTAAAGGGAAAAATAATAATAATTTTGAACTATTATTTAAGAAAAAATGAGAATTCTTTTATTCAAATACATGTATTTAAAAATCAATTTTTTTTTTTCATCGTATAACTCAAAGCTCTCATGCAATTTTTGGATTTGACTATAGTTTCAAATTCTTTAATAAAAGTTTTAAATAAAGAAAATAATAAAATAATTTAAAATACTTATTTGGATATGTAAATTCTAGGGTTTAATGATTTATTTTGTGAAAATTTTAAAAGAATTAAGAAAAAATAAAATTAAATTTATAGGAATATCATAATCTAATTTTATATTTTAAAATAAATAAATAAATAATATCTAAATGATAAAAAAATTCTAAATTATTTGATAAATTATTTGAAACAAATTCGATCTTGATGAAAACATACAAAAAAAATACATATGTACGTACACATGCATACATACATACATAACTAGGTATATTATATCTTATAAAAAGATCTTATTTTTTTTTCCTATTTGAATGATTATTATTACCATTATTTTTCTTCTTAAAATTCCTATTTTTAAATTTATCTTGCATTCTTCTTTTTTTCAACAATTGCTGAGAATTTTGCAATTCGTTTTTACCTCTGAATGATGATTTTTTTCTTATTTTATTTCCAAAACGCTTTTTCTTCAAATTTTCAATTTCTTGAGCGTCTCTGGAATCCCAAATTTCTTCTATTTCGCCATCTTCTTGGATTCTTTTATGTGTTTTTTCTTTCCAATCTTCATATTTACTTCTTCTCTTCTTTTTAGTATTTAATTTATTGAGATTTACTTGCGCGCCACTTTCATTTTTCAATAATCTTTTATTTAGCCCCTTAACTGAGCCGCTATGTTCCACAACATATTTTTTCCTTCGACTGTCCCATCGTTTGATTGAAGATCTTTTTTTCAAAGATTCTCTTTCATCTGGCAAGATTTCCAGGATTGAGTTATAAATAGAATCATCTTTATTGTTAAAGCTATTACTTGATGAAAAATTCGAATTGATTTGTAAGCCCCTTTCTTTATTTGCATTTTGGGGAGTATAGCTTAAAAAGAAATCGTTGTCTACATGCTTACCAAATTGGTTTACTTGATCTATATTTTTTTTGTTTTTTATTGATTTTAATTTTTCTGTTTTTTCGATCGAGCTTTTGCCTTTTTTTAATTTCTCTAATAATTTTTTTTCCTTTCTTTCTTTTTTATTTCTATTTTGAAATTGTAATTCAATTTTTGCATATAATTTTTTATCTTCTCTTTCCTTATTAATTTTTTTACTTTTTATTAATGACTCATGTAATTTTCTTTTTCTTTTCATTACTTTCGCGGCATTTCGATTTTGTAGTTGGAAAATTTTTTTTAAATTCTTTTTACCTTTTTGTTGCAAATTCATCTTTGTCTTGTTTGTTAGCGTGTCTGTGCCAGTAATTTCAAAAATAGTTTGGGATGGTCTAAATGCTCTTAAAGATTGAAATAATTTCTCATTTTCAATATATTTGTTGATTGGCTTTTTTTTTTTTTGTTTATTCTTTTGATTTTTGGAATTTTGTTCATTGTTATCATTACCATTACCATTATCATCATCATCGTCTTCGTCGTCGCCCCATAACGGATGTACAGAAATTCCGTTTTTTTCAATTAATAATTTTGATTTTTTAATTGATGGATTTCTGGCGTTAGGCCTTGTTTTTATATACATTTTGAACCCATTTTGCATTGATTTAAATTGCTTTTCAAGATCTGTATCTCTACTTTTCAAATTATATATTCTTTCAAAGCCAGAGTCCAGAATTTCTTGTGGGATGGTATAGCACTTGGGGAAATTTTTATTTAAAAACAAAAATAAATCATAAACATATGGATATTCGTCAATAGAAATCAATGACCATCCTTGCCCATAGGAACCGCTACGCGCAGTTCGACCGACCCTATGAACGAACAGTTTGGCAGTTGCTGGAAAATCAAAGTTAATGACGTGATCTAAATTTGGGACATCTAGCCCACGAGAGGCTAGATCTGTCGTTAACAAGATGCTTTTTTTCTTTAGTCTGAACTCCTCTAATTGCATTCTTCTTGCATTTTGATCCATTTCCCCAAAGATCATTGTACAGTTATACCCTAATTTTTCTAAGTAAGTGTTCACAAATTCGACATGGTATCTTGTTGAAAAAAAGATTAGTGTTTGAGTCATGTCGTCGTTGTTGTTGTTTTTGTTGTTCTTGTTGTACCTTTTATATTTGTTTGCTTTTTCTTTTTTTTTTTTTTCTTCCATTCTGTTTTGAAGATTTTGATTTGTGTTGTTTTTCCCTTTTGATTCCAGTCTGTCCAATAGAGCGACTAGTGCAGACACTTTACTTTCGGTTCGAATTGTTAAAAAGTGTAATTTTAAATTTTCTGGTAAGGTATGCTCGATATCCAGCCGAATGATCTGTGGCTCATTTAAACCAATCTTGATAAATTCAACCAATAGTTTTGGTAAGGTTGCAGAAACGCAGACAGTCTGTCTGGTTGTAGAAACTACTCTTAAAATGTCCATTAGCTGCTGTTGGAATCCCTTTTCTAACAATTGATCTGCTTCATCCAAAACTAAATATTGGCAACTCCTAAAGGTTAACCCAGTTTCGTTGATATGGTGCAATAGCCTACCTGGGGTTGCAATCAAAATGTCTGGGTTTGAAGACAGGGCATGGAACTCTTCTTCCATACTTTGGCCCCCAACCAAGACACAGACCCTTAGATCCGTAAATGAACTGAAGACCCGACAAAACCTTGCTGTTTGCAATGTCAAATCTCTTGTGGGGCTAATGACAATACCTCGAACTCCTACCTTTTGTGAGTGGCTTCCTAATTTGTTAATTAATGGAATCAAAAAGGATCCTGTCTTTCCAGATCCAGTTTTAGCCATCGCAAAAACATCCTTCCCTTCAAGTAAAACTGGTAATACTTTTCTTTGAATAGGTGTTGGTACATTATATCTCATTTTGTAGATGCCTTTAAGTACATTTTTGTTGAGATTTAAGCTTTGAAAGCCACCAGAATGCTTTTTTTTTTTTTTGTTTATTGATCTTGGATCCATCTATTTTTATTTTTTGTTTGTTTGGAGAAGAAAATAGATATTTTTATTTCAAACAAGAGGGTTAAAAAATGATCCAATTCTTTATATTCAGAATGTGTGAAAGTTCGTCCAATAGTTGTTGAAATGAATTATCGTTTTTAATCAGTAATTCAATATTCTTTTTATTTTATTCGAGAAGATTTGGAGAAACAGTTACGTAATTTTTTTTTTTAATATTTTTGATAAATAAGGAAGAATCAGTTTTGTTGGAAATCAGAGTTTTCTTGAACACTTTCAATTTCTATTTCAGTAGTTAACAACAAGTTGAAAATTAGTACAGAAATACAAAGAATATCAACATTCAATAATACTGATATTCACACAATAAATGGTAAAAAAATTTAGCTTTATGGATCTTATTTTTCTTTGACAAAGAGAGTTTTCAATGAAATAGGTTTGAATTTGTGACTCTATCGGATAAATGAATATGACAATGACGGGAAATTTTCTTCAGGTTGAATCTACAAATTCCCGTAAGGAGATAATAAAAAACCAAAGCTAAGAATTATTGTATTTGCAAATTATTAAGGTATTGGATTGAAAATTTTAGTAAAAAATTGCTTTTAACTTTATTTAGACCTCCCTTTCCATTTTAAATTTCAATAAACATTAAAAAGTATTACATACCACTATTTCTGAATCTTTCCTCTTCGAAAATTAAAATTTGATCCTTATATTTGATTACAAGTATTTATAGTTTAGCCACCAAACTTCAATTTGTTCATACTCAAGGAATTACTTGGACCTACAAAAAATAGTCATACGATATTAAACTTAGTTTGATTGAAAGTTTTTCAATATCAAAAAAAAAATATATTCTCAGAATTCTGTTGAAAAAAAAATTCATAATTAGAAAACCAAAAATTCAGAGTATCTCACTTTTCAACAATTGGTATAACAAAAAAAAAAAAGTTTACAAGATATATAAATTCCGAAAAAAACTATCCTAAAAAAAAAAATTAATTTTTTCTGTTTTCGATTAATGAATGATTAAATTTTTCCAAAAATTCAAGTTTTGTAAAAAAAAAATTATCTAATTTTATTTCATAGATTTACAAATGCAATAATTTCTTCAATTCAAAACAAATTCTTTTCTTTGAGTAGAAAAGTGATTTGGTTTAATTCCATCTAACCAAATTTGCTGTTCCTTTATAAACCACTGCAGCCAGTTTCACATATAAGACACAAACTATCAACAAAATTTAAGGTACAAAAAAATCTCAAATTAAAGCACAAAATTTATCATTTTTTTTTTACAATTTATTTTACTAGAATCTGAATTTTGTGCCTTAATTTGAGACTTTTATTGTGCCTTAAATTGTGTTGAGATCTTTATGATTGTTTTTATTCATTTGTTTTGTCATTTCAAATTGTTTATTTTTAATAAAAGAATATAAAAAAGAGTTGCTTTGTCAAATATACAGTCAGTTCCACTTTTAAGGCACAAAATTTCAAAAAGTGAAAAAGAGCGGTATTATGAAAATGAAACACATGAATTCAAAATTTGATTTTCCAAATGATTTAAATTGGAAATTAGGTACTTTCTTGGATACTTTTTTATAAATGAAATATTTTTTCATTATTTATTTTTGGAAATATTTCGAACTAAACTAGTTGATTTGTTTTTAATTGGAACAAAGTAGAGTCAATTATCTGATTTTTCTTTTTCTATTTATGAAAAATCTTTTTGTAGGAATACGCCCACTCTTCAATCAAAAAAAAGTTGTCCCCTAATTACATAAATCATTAAAGTTGTAATTAATCGTTAAGAATTGTATAGTGATCATTTATCCACCTTATGAAACAATTAATAAAAATAGTAATGAAAATTAATGGGAAACTTCATATTTGTGAAAATTTCATCAAATTACCTTTTTCAAATTCTTGAAAAATATTAATTTTTAAATTTTATTGAAAATATGAAATAAAATACAGCCGGTTCCACTTACAAGGCACAAATTTTCAATTGTATTTGAAGCACAATTAAAAAACACAAATTAAGGCAGAGAATTTTGATTCGAGAAAAATAATTTGTGTCAAAAAATATTCCAAATAATTAGCTTTAATTTGAGATTTTTTTGCACATTAAATTTGATTGAAAGTTTATGTCTTAAAAGTGTAATTGACTGGTCTTAAAAAACACTTAAAAAATCTATTCTATTACAATCAAGTAATGATGCATTCATTGACCCAACACAATCTTATATATATATATATATATAAATATAAACTCTTTTTCAAAAATTGTGACCCACCTGAAATAATAAATTGAAAAAAATAATTATCCTTTAGTATTCAAGAACAATTAATAACTAAATCTGAGTTATGATTCACTTTTAAGTCATTCTAAATCTATAAAAGCCTGATATATTAAAAATTAAAAAAAAAAAAAATAAAACCAAAAACTAACAAAAAGTGTGTCACAATTTTTGAAATGAGCATTAGGGATTTTTTATTACTGAACTTTCACTGAAAAAAAGTTGAATGACGAGATTTTTTATGAATAATTAAATCCATTTTCAAAGACATTTCATAGTCGAATTTTTCTTAGTGATTATTTGTCTTTTCGAAGATCTCTTTTTTTTTTTTCGCATGATCTTTTAAAAAAAAAAAAAAAAAAAAAAAAAAAAAAAAGAAAATGAAAAAAAAGAAAAAGAAAAAGAAAACAAAAACAAAAATTTGCAAAAATTAGAAAAAATGATTTTTATCCAAAAATTTAGAAAATTTTTTTTGTAAAGAATACTGGAATAAACCAATAAAACAACTCTCAGTAACATTATAAAGTGAGTCAAAATTTTTGAAAAATAGTTTATATTTATAAATTTAATCAATAATAAACTCTTTTTCAAACAAAAGGGTACACCTCTCAAAACATCAAAAATATT
Source organism: Anaeramoeba flamelloides (assembly GCA_027625915.1). Taxonomy (NCBI): domain Eukaryota; family Anaeramoebidae; genus Anaeramoeba; species Anaeramoeba flamelloides. Next base: position 2,725,469 of record JANTQA010000060.1, on the reverse strand, counting down.
GAATTTCATTGTTAATAAGATAATTACTTATTGGTGATTTTCATTTTAATTATTCATTTTTTTTTTTTTTTTTTTCATTTTTTCGTTTATCAATATTGAATAATTGGAAAATGAAAAAAACAAGATAAGAAGAAATCAACATAGAAATAATCTCCCAGTATAAAAATTAAAATATTTCAAGTTTTATTTCGAATAAAATAGAGATATAATTATGGAAAGACCATTATTGGATTGATGTATGAAACTAAGAAAAAATAAAATAAAGACAAAAACAACAACAGTTCCACCAAAATACCCAGCTAATTGGCTATTTAATATTGAAAACGAGACTTTATAGTTACAAAAATTTAACGCGTAAAGAGTTACCAATAAAATTCAAAGAAAATTCCCCCAATTCTTCTTGTTTCAACGATTTTTACAGTCAGTTTCAATTTTAAGGCATAAACTTTCAACGAAATTTAATTTACAATAAAAAACACAAATTAAGGTACAAAATTCATATTCTAGTAAAATAAATTGTAAAAAAAAATACCAAATTTTGTGCTTTAATTTGAGATTTATTTATGCCTTATATTTGGTTAATAGTTTGTGTCTTATATATGGAACTGACTGTATTTATTTTATAATTTTTTTTCTTTACAGTTTATAAATCAACATTTCTCCTTTCAAATAAAAGGACAGATCAATTTTTAGAATATTTAATTTTAATTTTTTTCATTTTAATATATTTTAAATATCTATTCGAGTATTTTTTTTTATGTTTTAAAGAGTTTCTTATATTTTAGAATGATACTACAATTAATTTTATTCAATTATTATTAATTCTTAAAAATTTAAGTACCCTTTTATTTGAAAATGAGTGTATTTTCACCTTTGTAAATTTATGTTTTAAAATTATCAATCAAAATAAAATTTTGAAATTCGGTTAAAAATAATTACTTTACCTAACTTTAATCAAGAATTATTTATTTTGATATTAAAAAAATTCCTGAAAAGTAAAATAAACTTGAAAATAAAACTTCGTTTTTTTCTTCAATTCCAAAAATACAAGATTAGATTATTTCTTCTTTTATTCATCTACGAGCTAACAATCTATATATATATATATATATATATAAACTAAAATTCAAAATTTTCCACCCAGATAAAACGTTCCAAACAATCGTAATAATACAATTTCATTCAAATTGGAGATAATTTTGATTTTTGTAAGTTATGAAAATCATTTTTTCATCTTTTAGTTTTTGTTTTCATTTCATTGTTTGAATTACGTAATTTGTTTCGTTGGATAAAAATTTTTTTTCAACCATCGATATTATGTTAAAGTCGAATTGTATAAATGGAAGAACTCATATAAAATTAGTTGGTAGGATCTAACCATTTGATCGATCAATATTCCTAATAGAATTTCAACAAATTTACTAATGTATTTTTTTGTTTTGCTCTCTCCAAAATTTTTAACACACCCTAGATTTATTTGTATTGATAATTATTTATTTATTGTTTTGTGATTATTGTAATTTATAAACAAGTGTTAACATTTCAATTAGTGAATGGCTCTAATTTGGTATTTCTTCTTTAATTAATTAAATAAGTTTTTTTTTTTCACAAATTGAATTTTGGTGTATTAAAAATTTTGAATTGGGGTTTATATATCACAGGTATGACGATTTTTTTGATGTCATTAAACGCGTTTGCGCACGCGTGAGCGACGTGTAAAAATCGTTTCTCCGATATATATATATATATATATATATATATATGTGTGTGTGTGTAGGAAATTTTTGTTTACATGATATTTAAAAAAAGAGAGGGAATTTGATTCTTTTCATCCACAATGTTTCAAGAAGTTTTTCAAAAAATTCAAGTTTATTTAATATTTATTTATTTATTTTAATATATCTCAAAAATACTTCATAACTGAAAAAAAAAAAAAAAAAAACCAATAAATAAAATTTAAAAATAATTGAAACAATTGGAATAATAATTTATTGTCTATACGTATTTAGGATTGTTATCAGAAAAACAATTATCAAAAAAATCTGATGTAATTAAATATATTTAATGCAATGAGATATTTTTAAAAAATAAATTTTGTGATCGATCACAAAAAAAAAATTATAAACAAAAAAAAAAAAAAATCAATTAAATACTAATAATTTTAAATCAAATTACAAAGATAATTTAATTTAAACATTTTCTTCACATGGTTTGAGTGTTGTAATTTTATTTTTATTAGTTCATCAATTCACCCTTATTATGTGAAATTAAATAAATATTAGAATAGAATTTGTCAATTAAAAAAGGAAATATTATTATCATTCTTAAAATAAGTTTAAAAAGTGGAAAGAGTTATTACTTATACTACAACATTCTTCGAATTTTTATCATCATTTAACTCAGAAATAGTTTTTTAAAATGGTGAAATAGTACTTTTGGATAAAAAAGTAAGAATTGAAAATGTTTGAAAACAATTTTGTAAAAAGGTAAATTATAAAAAATGAAATTAATTTTAAAATAAAACATAATGAAGGATTCTAAGGAAATAAATTTTTAGAAACAATAAATACGAGAAGGTTTATGTAAAAAATAAGGGTAAAACTGGTTTTATAGTCTCAAAAAAAAAAAAAATTATTTTCTAGCTAATAAGTTAAAGGGGAAGTCATATGATAAAAAAATTACTGATCACATTTTCCATATTTGAAATGGTAGAAAAAAAATTTTTTATGATAATAATTTTTAATATTTTTTGTGATCAATAAAAAAATAATATTGGAATCTGGCAATTGATAAAAGATTCTAATAAACTTTTTGATTAATAAAATAATGAATTTTTGAACTAATTTTCAACTCAAATAGTAATTTTTGTTCAAAAAAATAATGGTTTTTCTCAGTGTTTAAAGAGAGACTACAATTTTGAAGATTTTCATACTGAAATCCACTTTGCATGTTTTTGACTTTTTAAAAATCGAAAATTAAACCATATTCATGGTTTTTAAAACCAAAAACTCCCACTTAAATGGGAAATCACGAATTCACCTTTTTTGAAACACTTTTAAGGCCATTACACACTAAAATGGGTTAAATTGGTTTTTTTTCATTGTTTTTAAGTTTTTTCGTTTGTGTTTTTCCATATCACAGAAACGAAAAGTGCGATTTCAAAAGAATTTAAGCACTTTTTCAAAAAAAAAAAAAAAACGAAAACAGTGAAAGAAACGAAAAAACTTGCAAAAAAAGCAAAAAAACGGGTTTTTATTCATATTTCACGTTTTTGAAAAGAAAAAATGTAATACCTGTGATATATATATTTATATATATATATTATCCTTAGCACCCCGGATTTGCCTAAATTTCATCAAGTTTTTTAAATTAGATTTAAAATGATATTGATATACTAATATATTAATTTTCTTATTTGTCTTTAATCCAGATTTTAATTATAATAAAAAGTCAAAATAGTTCAAAGATAAAGTAGTTAAGTTATTGATTTTTTTTTTGAAATTGAAAAAAAAAATAATTATTATTCATTTTTACCTTTTTTTTAAAGATTTTTATTTTTATTTTATTTTTTTAAATCAGAAATTTTATTACATTAATAGTAATTCAAAACTCAACACATTAATTTATTAATAATAACCACCAAACAATTTTGCTAATTTTATGATAAAAAAAAATAAATAAAAAAATAAATTACTTTGAAAATTAATTTTTTTTTTTTCAGAAAAAATTTCAATAAATATACAATCAAGAGAAAAATGAAATTGATTTCTTTAGCCCAAAATTAAATTTTTAATATGATTAATTTTCTAAAACTTTGATTTAAGCAATAGATAATAATTGAAAATCAAAAAAAAAAAAAAAAAATTGTAAAATAATTTCAATTTATTAAATTGGAATAAAACAAATTTAAATTACTTTTTAATCGATAAAATATTTATACCTAAATTTAAAATAAAATAAAAAATAACTCTTAAATATTATTCCAATATAATAAAATAATCTATTTGAAACCAATTTTTTTTATTGCATTTTGTTATTGGTAAAAATTTGAATAATATATTTGTGATATTTGGATTTTTCCTTAATAAATTAATCCAGATCTTGTTAAATAAGTTCTGATATATGGTCTTTAATTCAACAAAATTGTTTATTTTATGTCTAGATTTTAAAAAGTCAAAAATTAAAAAATATTAAAAAAAAAAAAAAAAAAATCAATTATTCATCTGACTCAAACTATTGGCCAAACCATTTAAAATTGAAAAAAAATCTTGTTGAAAAAAATTGTAAAATTTTACAATGAAAAAAAATTTGATTTTTTTTTCAAATTTAATTTATATTTTTTTTTATTTTTAAATTATTCAGAATCTAATCTAGATATTGATATTGAATAGTAATCAGTAGATAAAACAAATTTTCTATGTGATGCTATAATAACTTTTATAATGAATAAATTATTTAATCAAGTATTTTAGGCAATTTTGGGGTGCAAAGGGCCCCAGAAAAATTTCCAGTAAAGTATGATGTGTTTTAAATGTTAAAACTAAGAGGTTTTTGATGTCTAGACAAACTTTTCAAAAAAAAAAAAAAAAATTTATTTTTACAAAATTTAGAAAAATAACAAAATCACAATAACCAAAAAAAAATTCCCAATGTTGAAAATTTTTTTTCAAATTATTTTTTTATTTTAAGTAACTATCAATTTTTAATAATAAAATTTTCTTTCTAAGATAATTGTTTATTAATTCTATACCTTATTATCCTTTGATAACATTGCAAATTAAAATTTTTGTTTGAAATGTTTTTAGGTTATTTGGGGTGCTAAGGGATATATATATATATATATATATATATTAAGAAAAAATGACAAGGCATTTAAGTTGTATAAAAAAGTAGAATAAAAAAGAATAAAAGGGAATTTTTATTCTTATTTAGTAAAAGTTTTGAAAAAAAATATATCATCTAGTTGAGTCTTTTAACCAACACAAAGATACGAGAACCCAAAAAAATAAGATAAGAAGAATAAAAATCGGAAAAAATTCAAACAATAGTAACAAGTAGTAATAAAATATCTAGAAAATGAAGAAAGTTTTTGATAATTTACAAATATTCCTTTGGTATACTTGAAAATCTTTTCACATAAGAGTACATTCTCTAAAAATAGGTATGAAGAGTTTTTTTTTGAACTTGTATTTCCTCAGAGTACTTTAAAACATTATAATTAGATAATGGTTGCAATATATTACCCCACCCCTTTTTTTATTATATTTTTTATTAATTAACATATAAAATCTTTGATATAGGATGAAATTAAAAATAAAATTTCAGTATAATCTTTCTTTTTTATATATGATAAACTTGTTAGAAATCATTATAAATCTCAAATTTTGATATTTAAAAAAATTCTATTGTAGACCTTCAAAGATTGAAATTTTATTATTTTTTATTTTGCTCTTATTATCTACTTCAAGATTTGGATCCACCCGGATTGATATTTTTAACTACTAGAATTATAAAAAAAATAGTAATAAGTTAATTCTATCTGAGTATTCATCATAATATGGAAATTCCACATTTGAAAGTTAATTAAAATTTTTATTAATTGTATGGAAATAAAAATATTCACAGTGGGTTTATTATTTACCCCTCACCCATGTTTCAATACTTAGTTCCACTTTTAACGAACTAACTTTCAACGAAATTTAAATCACAAGAAAATATATAATTGAGGGGCAAAATAAGGAATTTTTGTTTATTGTTAAAGGTTAGATGAAACCTCATCTAATCTGTTAAAGAGAGAATTTTGAACTGAGTAAATTTGAGACTTCTAATTCCAAGGATATCTAATAGATACAGTCATCAGAAGTATTTGAATCTAAATTTAGTTTTCTAAAAAAATAAGGAATTTTTGTTTTTCACAGATTATTTTAGTAGAATCCAAATTTTGAGCTTTGATTTGAGGTTTTTTTGTACTTATTTTTCCATCAAAGATTGTAAATTAAAATTTAAACAAACTGTATATTATTTTATAATTTTCGTTTTATATTCCTTGTAAATACAGTGAATTGAATTTTTGAATAAATTATATTTAATTACCATTTTTAACAATAAATAAAGAAAAAATTATTCTTTTTGTAGAAAGATACAGATTTAAAAAATCGAAATTTTCACAATCGAATTATTTTTTATGAACATTGTCAATTGGTTAACGTCCCTTTTTAAAATAATTTTCCATAAACATTAAGAATTATTTTATTATGATTATTTGGAATAAAATAAAAAAAAAATAATTTAGTTCCAAAACTCGATTAAAAAAATAAAGATTCTTTTGATTCCATTTCAGGGTAAAATAATTTTGGTGTAGATAAATAAACAGAAAAACATCAAAATTTTCTAAATTATGATTTTAATTACTATTCCAAGAAGAAAAAAGTCAAATATTTACACTAGTGAAAATATGAATGTTGTAAAAAATAGAGTTTTTACACTTGTGTATTTTGAGAAAAAAATAAAATTCTTTTTATTAAATCTTGAAAAAAAAATTTATAAATTAATAAATTTTGAGAATGATGAGATTCTATGAAAAACCAAATTTAAACAAAAAATAAGTTGAGATTAATCATTGAAATAAAAAAGTATCATTTGATTCTATTGGTATTGAAAAAAAGCATTATTTGAGGTTATTTCCTAAAAAGAAACAAACCGTGAACTCTTTTTATAAAATAATTCTGATTAAAAATTAATGGTTATTTTTGAAGGATAATAATTGGTGAGGAATAAATTGCCGAACAAATGAACTTTTTATTCATTTTTACTACTCTTTACAATGAAAAATAAAGTTGATAATTTTGAAAGAAATCAACTTGCACCATCTTGATGAAATTCCAATTAAAAAAATCTGTGTTAGATATCATACTTCTAAAGAGCTTTTAAAACTCATTGAAATTTTTATTATCTTGAAAAAATTCTGGTGATTTTGATCATTGTTACCAATGTTCCAATTAAATTTTTAATATTTCACAAAAAAAATGCCCCACTTTTTTGTTCACAGATGTAATTTTCTGAATTAAATTTTTAATATTTCAAAAAATACTTCACCACTTTTTTGTCAGAACAATAAATGATAAAATTTTTATAAAACCGTTTTCAAAGTTCCGTGACTTTGTTAAAATTTTTGAAATTTAAAAAATTGAGAAGATCTAAAAGTAAAAAACTACCCGACAAAGAACCAAAAACCTTGGATTATTTTATTTTATTTTATTTATTTATACGTTTTGAGGAGAAAAACTTAATACGTATATTTATGTTGTCATTTAATATGCTGTCACCAATCGATGAGTAGTTTTTTGTTTGTTGTTTTCAATTTCTTAAAATTAGGGAAAGAAAGATTAAAATATAAAATAAAAATTAAAAAAGGAAGAGTTAAAAAAATATTTAAATTATTAAATTGTTCCAAACAAACCTGAATAATCGTCCCAAAGGAATTTAAATTAATTAATTATTTAATTATATTTAATTTTTTTCCTTCTTTTATTGTTAACTGGAGAAGATTTGGTGATTTTAGGTGTTGTAATATCGAAACTGACAGAAACATTCTTTAGCTCATACTTGAATGTATCAAAATAGAGAAGAATCAAAATAATTGAAATTACTTCGACAATTGAAGACATGTGTAACTTGGTGATTGTATATTCGCTTCCCTTTTTGATGAACACCTCGTAACCGAATAAATAGATGAGTGCTTGTGACAAAAAGAAATAAATGGAAACAATTGTTAGACGAACATTGAGTGGATAAATTTTCCAAGACATTTTTTTGAAAAAAAGATCGTAAACAACCGCAAAAAACATATGGAAAAAGGCAAAAAAAAAGAGGCTTGTGGAGAAGATATGGTGGACCCCGGTATCAAAATCCCAATGCGTTTCCCAGACCCAATTGATGAAATTCAAATTCCAGTGTGTGCTTACGGGGAATAAGGATTGCCCAGCTAAGCAGATACCACAAAGAAACCCACAGACAAGGAGGCTATTCAAAATGAGACTACTAAAGAGAGATCTTTTCCTGTTTGGTTGGTGGATCTCGTGCCAATGAAACACGATTTGAAAGATAATGAAAAAGACTCCAACGGGAACAAAGCCAAAACGCGCAATGAATTGCTCAGGAAATTGGTTTTCAGTCATCGAAATCGTTGGTAGAATAATTTCGGGCATGTTGTGCTTTAACGTAATCGATAGAGTAGTTGTTGTAAGGATCGTCAGGATACAAAAATAGATTACATAAGTGGTAACTTTGGAAAAAGCTAAAGTAACTTTTGTCCCCATTTGAATAGAATGTAAATAAGAAAACGAAAAAAAATAATAAACCCAAGATTTCTTATTTGATAAATAAAAAAATAGAATTTCTTCAGAGACAAGTTGGAAAATTAACATGTTGTAGGTCCGGTTTTTTTTGTTTGTAATTTGATTGGAATGCTTATTTTTCAACTTTTTTTAATTTTTAAATTTTGTTCTCAAAAGTAGAGTTAGCACAATTACACACAAAATCTTAAATTTACGCTTAATTAGAAACACAATTTTCCTTTAAAATTGAAACAATGTGATTTAAATTTCAATCACATTTCCTCTGGTAATGTGAATCTTTAAACATTAAATTGAACCAAATTGAATCTTACCGTTTTTCCAAGATACTTTACTGGTATTTGAATTTCAAATGGGAAATTTTTTCACTTGGTTTACAATTTCCTTTTTGTTACAAAATTCCAATTTACAACCTGCACCTGTAGGGAAACTCTGTTTGTCATAAACAAGGAAAATGATTTGAAAATATTTTCCCATTTAGACTTCAAATACCAGTACCATTATTCGAAAATTTTTACATTTAAATATCCTTGACCCTTTTGATTAGAATGAAGAATAGTAACTTTGGTTGGCTTGGTAATAGAATTTATTGTTTCACTATTTTTTAATTGTTCACAAACATCATATTTTACTTTGAAAGCAAAAAAAAAGAATATTTTGTGAAAAAAAAACGATATATTCGAATAAGTTTACCATTTCACTTTTTATATGTTTACCGAATCAAAATATTTCGAAAAAGATCTTCACACACTAATTCTAAAATATTTTAAAACTTGTGGTTTCAATAACATTTGTTGATAAGAATTAACCCATTAGTTCATTTTAAACTTGTATTTTTTTTAGAGACTTGGTTATTTGACGATAAGAATTCACACTGATATTCTTGGTTAGGAGTCAAATTGGCTTTATAGGTTAGATCTTTGATTAAGTGAAATGGTTCAATAATATTAAATACTTTTGTTTCAAAAATTTGGTCATATCTACAAAATTTCATGAGATAAAATGATTTTTTTATTAAAAATTCCAAAAAATGAGATTTTTTTCATTTTTTTTTTCAAAAAATTGAACTTTAATCTTTCAATATCTTCTTAATCCTTTTTTGAATTTTTATTTACAGAACCCGATTTCTTGTTTATCTACTGTTGTCGTCCTATTGAGATGTTTATTTTATCTGTACTGATTATCAAGCTTTTTCTAATGAGTCAACTTTTTTGACATGATTAAAATCAAAAGCTCAAGTTAGGTGCAATACCCTATTATTTACGATGGAATCACCACTTATAATTTAAAAAAATTTCTAAAGTAATCGAATTAACGTCTCTCCATTTTGTGAGCGGTGAAGGGGATATATAGATTTAAATATATTGGAAATTTTTTTTACTATTATTATAAAAAAAGATTCAATATCTTTATTAGTTATGGTGAGTAATAAACTTATTTTTGAGTCTTTAATAAAATTCCTAAATAAAATTTTAGGAATTCTGGAAGTGCAATATAATGTCACAAAGTAAAGCCAAGTACTGTTGAGCTCTTATCTTTTCCAAAAACCAAAAGAATAGAGAAAACTCTTTGATTTAAAGCAATTCTTTTTAATTAAAGAAAAGTAAAATGTGGGTTTCTTGAGGTGTGCTATTTTATTTGTTAAGTGTTCTAGGTTTTATCGAGGTTTTCTATTTTATTTCTAAAGTATTAAAAACTTACCAAAATCTATTGATTTTCCAGATAAACCTAAAACCCAAGATAACCTAACGACAAGAAAGTGCAATTTTGTTGAATCCTTTCTCTTCAATTTCAAAAAAAAGACAAAATTTTTTATTTTTGAAAAAAGACAAGAAAAAGAGAAAATGAAGATTAAATTAAAAATAAAAAAGAAAAAAAATATGAAAAATAATTTCAATTAGCTAAAAATAGAATATATTATAGTTTTTAGATACCGAAATTTCGAAATTTGATTTCGAATTCAAATTTTATCTAATCAAATGTTAGTATATCAACTACAACTAAAGTCAGTTCCACTTTTAAGACACAAACTTTGAACGAAATTTAAGTCACAAAAAAAATCTCAAATTAAGGCACAAAATTCAGATTCTAGTAAAATAATTTGTAAAAAAAAAAAATTTGAAATTTTGTACTTTAATTTGAGATTTTTTTTGTCTATTAAATTTCGTTCAAAGTTTGTGCCTTAAATTTGAAACTGACTGTATAAAAAAAACCGCTGTAAAAAAATAAATTTTAATTAAATTTTTTGTTACTATATTTTAATTATTATTAAAAATTTATAATTTAAATTAATAAAGAAGAGTTTATTTATAACTTGTAAAATGTATTTTTATTTAACTATCAGTATATGTACCAATGTATTTATAAAGATTTTTTTTTTACAAATAATCTAGTTAATAAATTCATTTTCTTTTATTTTACTAAAATAATATTAAAAAGAATCATTACAAATTCCCAAATGAAAAATGAGAACAAACTCATTTAGATTGTGTAAAAAACGTATTACCAACAAATAATCAAATAATTAAACTGTTTAGTAACAATTTTAAATTAATTTTTTTTAAAATCATTAATAATTTCTAAAGTTTATAAATAGACATATATGATCAAAATGAAAGAATAAATATTATATATTTTGAGAGAATATCCAAATAATTACTTGTATAAAAGGGAGTGCATCATAAATAATTTTTTAAAAAATGAGAAGAATCACAAAGTATGATAATTATCAAAAACAGTTATATTCGCCAAAAAAACCCCACATGGATTTACAATTAGACCTAAATCCCGAAAATATATCCCCAAAGCAAATACAAATAAAACAAATTGGACATTTTTAACAGAGAACCCCCCCCCTTTTTTTTTTATATATATATATAAAATCCATTTTTATCAATTATATATAAAATACACAATTAGAACTTCTCAATATTTGTAAAATTATCAATTATTTATCATTTTTATAAACAAATTATAAAAAAATAAATAATTATCAATCACAATTTAACAAATACTCTTTAAAAATTATTGAGTTAAAACAACAAAAAAAGTATTGGAATTAATTTGTTATTATATTGGTAATTATGATCCAATCCAAAGATCAGATAAGGTGTATCAATTTTATATGTGTTTTACTATTTAAATGTATTCAATTTTACCCAAACACCAAAAATTCAAAAAATTTTTTATTAAAAGAAATCTATAACTTAATTAGGAAAAAAAAAGTAAACAAAAAAACTAAAAAATGAAATTTCCTCTACTTCAAAAATAAAAATTATTTCCAAGTTTAATGGAATTGTAAAGTTATTTTTTAGAGTGTTTGAACCGTTTTATATATCTGGAAAATTTTGAATTTTTGTTGATCTATCTTGAAATATTTAGAAATTTTACTTATTAATGGTTTTTTTCTTTAATTCTAATAAATATACAATTCTTTCATTCGATTTTTTTAAATCACTTGATCCCTATAAGAACCCTTTTTTGAATATCTGAAATATGGAAAAAATATATTATCTAAACTCTGTTTCAGTCAAAGGGGCAACGTTTTTTTCAAATGTCAATTATTTTATATAATTGACTTTTGAAGAACAAATAAGAGATAAGCAGAATAACACATATCACAGAATTGTTGATATGTGTCTGAAAGAAAACTAATTAAACAATGGATTTTCTTAAAAATTGAAAAACTCAAATTCTTAGGGCTCCATTGAGAAAAACTTTAATTTTCGTTTTAAACTTCTACTGATATTAGAATAATAAATAGGAAACATTTTTCACTTCATTTTTCCATACTTTTCTTTTAGAAATCAAGTCGTCAAACGAAGTGTGTTGGTATTTGTGTTTTCTATTTGAAAAAGGAAAAGAAAATGAAGTGAAAATTTTTCACATATTAGAGGTTTTGCTGATAACCTGCTATACTTGACGATAAAGTTACAAAAATCATGATAATTTCAATCAAATCTCGATATATCAGAAAATCGCGATATTCAATATTATCGCGATAATATAACAAATAGCGATATTCTATAAAATCGCGATAATTATTAAAAAATCGTAATAAATGCCAAAATATCGCGATTAAAAAGTAATCGCGATATAATAGTTGATGAGTTTTTGGGTTAATTGAGAAATATTTTTAAAAAAAAATTTTTTTTGATCAAAAAATAGATGATGTGAAAAAAAGTTATTCTTTGAAAAAACAACAAATAAGATACTTGATCCAATCAAGGATCAGATGAAAGAGTTTTATTGTGTTTTCATTTTATTTGGTTGACAAACCTATCGATCCTTTAAGATCAAAAACAATAAGAACTAAAGAGAAATAAATATTTTTTCAGTTAATCCTGGTGTATAAAATTGCTTTGAATAAAAGACCTTCTAAAACAACCAACCCTTTGTCTGTTCTTAAAAGAATGTGATCTTGGGTTAAAAGATTTTCATTTTTTTTCAGCAAGCTAAAAGGAGTTGGATAACTCTTCAAAAGATTTCATTACATCCTTGCCCGATGATCACCAATTATTTAGATTTTTTATACAATACTTGTCTTCTTCTTCTTATTCTTATTTCTCTTCTTTGAGAATCTTTGTTTTGGACAGAAAACACAATTAGAGCTTAGTGGTTTTTGTTTGATCGATCACCAAAAAGAAGTCAAATTATTCTTTATTCTTTTTGGCTATTTACAAATGGTGAAGGTAACAACTCCATTTTAAGAAAACACACATATTTTATATTCAAGTGTATTGTTGAAATGGGTAATTATTAGTTTGATCATAAAATTTGTTTGAGATTTTATATTTTGATAAAAAAAAAATGAAAAGAATAAAAGTTTTTTCTACAACAAACCAAACTCATTCCCTTTATAAAAGTTTTGGGTATTTCAAAACTTTCAAACACTTGAAGACAGTTCAGAACACTTACAAACACTTTATGGCATTATTAAAGGGAAAGTGTTGTAAAAGTATCAAGGCTTTGTAAAAGTCAAGAGATTTTTTTTAAGATGATTTCCAAAAAATAATTTTTCATTTTTTCGCGATAATATGAATTTCGCGATAATGTTGTTTATCGCGATTTTATGATTTTTCGCGATAAAGTTGGACTAATCGCGATTTTTTTAATACTATTGCGATTTTATTGTTAATATCAGGATAATATATGTTATCATCAAAACCTCTATTATTAAACAAATATCAGGATCAAAGATCGAATAGCATTCCAATAGAAATCAATATGATTTCTCAACAATCATTTTCCACAGTTTCAATAACCTTAGAATAACAAATTTTTACCAAGTGGCTATTAATCTTGTAATAAAAAAAAATTTTTCAACTGAATTAGTTTTTAAAAAAAAAATCGAAAAAAAAAAAAAAAAATGTGCAAAAATGATTTCAATTTTGAAAATTTCCAAAATAAAATTTTTCTTCTAATATCTATGCAAACCCTTTAAAAACACGTAATATACCCATTTCAACTGGGCCCCTTTGACTGAATAGTTAATAATAGAAAGTGTCGTCTCAAAAATGATTATTTATCATAACAATTAATAAGATAAAACCTTATTCTAAAAACTAAATAAATATTATTCTCCTCATTAAGGGACTAATCTCTATTAATTTTTTTTATCTAAATTTTAATAGAGATTGAGAAAATATTTTGCCAATTACATAAATTTAAAAACCCTGTTTATTTTCAATTTTAAGCATCTTTCTGGATAAGGAATCTTTATTTAAAAAATGGTCAAAAAAAAAATAATAGAGACTAACCCCTGAAAAAAAAAAATTAATACCTAAATTATTTCTTTATATGAAAATTTAAAATTAATACACCATTTTGATAATTTCTATAAAAGTTGTAGAGGAATATTCAATTTTAATTCACCCTTAAATAATATAAAAGTTGGATTATATTGTTTAATTATTAAAATTGATCTTTTTGAGATCAAACATAATGTATCAACCTTAAATGAGACACTATTGTGATTGTTTAACTTAGAAAATGTATTATCTAAGACACTCAAATTCTTATCTTTTGATAATTAAATTTTCTTAGTGAAAAAATAAACAGAACTCTATTTTTGTTTCGTTATAAGTTTCTTTCTCCAAATTAAAATCCTTTAACAGTCCTTTTAAATTCTATTAAACAAAATAAAGGAACTTAGGATAAACCCAAACGCGTTAGGAGTCTTTCAAATCAAAAATCAATCTAGTTATTCTTCCTTAAAATAAAATCCCAAATAAAAATCGAAAAGTAAAATTTCATTTTTTTTATTCTTTTCTCTCTCTGTCAATCTAAAAAAAAACAAAAAAACAACTTCTTCTGAAATGAGTAATAAAAAGCTACACGACAAATTTGTCAATTTACATAATATTCCATTTGAAAACCAAGAATTTTTAAACACATTAGATTTTGTCTCACAATTTCAATTAGGACAGGAAAATTCACACACCACCTCTTCGCAGTTAAGGTTGCAATTAATGAAATACGAGTTATTTAATCACAACCAATTATTGAATTCTCTGGGCACGTTAAAGTCTATGGTTGACTCGACAATGAAGAAGCTCAGTGAAATGAAGCTGCACTCGTTGTCACTTGACAAAAGCATTAGCTGCACAAAGGAGGCAACGATCGAAGTGATTGAAAAAACGAAGCAACTGAAGGACTCGAAAGAAAAATTGATTAAACAGCAACAAGTTGTAACAAGATTTCAGTCAAAGTACTATTTAAACGACCAAGAAATTGAAATCCTCACGAGCAACAAAATCAGCACATCCTTTTTCAATATTCTACAAAGGGTCCCAAAAATCTTGTCAGATTGTAAATCCTTATTAAGGGAAAAGCAACAGCCTGCGTTATTAAAAATTATTGACAAACTAAGCTTGTACCAAGAACAGGGCTACGATCGTCTTTATAAATGGACAATCAACAAATGCAGTAATTTAATCGAGGATGTTGATCAAATTGTTGTTGTTCATATTTCAAAAGAATCCAAAAGCAAAAGCAACCACAAAAGGAAAACAAAGCACTTTAAAATTACATTACAAAAAGATTCGAATGAAAACAAAAGCAGCAATTCCCAAGATAGTGTTGATTTCAATAACAATGATAATAAAGATAAAGACAAAAAGAAAATGAAACAAAAATTTACAAAAGACAAAATTGGTGCCAAAATCGAAGAAATAGAATCTGATGGTATTTTATTGAAAAAAGCTTTAGGCACTTTAAAAAACCGAAAAGTACTTTTACAAAATTGTATCGAGGAATTGGCAAAGTCACGCTCAGAAGGCATCCTGAAAGGTTTTATTACCGCGCTAACGATTGGTGGCGAAAACGGCACACCAGCCCCAATAGAAATCCACTCTCATGACGCTGTGCGTTTCATTGGGGATATGTTAGCCTGGACACATCAATCTTTAGCCAGTGAGAAGGAACTAATTTCTTGGCTATTAGAAGATTTGTTGCCTAGAAATGGAAAGACTAATAATGAAAAAGGAAATGAAAGCCAAGAAATTATCAAAATTGCAAATACTCTGGCGTTAATTTTTGAAACAGTTTCACGCCCCATCAAAATAAGAACAGAAAAAAGTATGGAATCGATCATTCCATTAATAAGCCAAAAAAGGATAACAAATATACTTGAATTTTATTACACAATCATTTCAGAAAATATTGGACAAAATGCTGTATTATCCAAATGCTTAAATTTGCTTGTTTTAAAATCTTCCCAAATATTTTTGGAGAGTGTGAAAATTTCTGGTAATAATTTATTAAAGCAAATACCCTCACAAACTAAACAATTGTACGCACCTCAAAAATTAATAAATGAATTAGCACAGATCACAAAAATTGTTAAAATTCATAGCGAAACTTTAACAACAAATTCAAAACATACAAATAATAATAATACGAATAATAAAAGAGAAAAGGAAAATGAAAACCAAATAGAAAAAGAAAATTCCAATGAAAAGGAAAGGGAGAGGGGGAAGGGGAAGGGGAAGGGGAAGGGGAAGGGGAGGGGGAAGGAAAAATATAATGAAAAGGGAAGAGTGCTAGAAGAAATACAAGAATCTCAAGTATCAAAAGATTTCAAAATATCATTAGAGCTGATGGTTCAACCTTTGATCAAAATGTGCACTTTAATGGTTTCCGATCTTAATTTATCTGAAATGTCAGTCTTCATGATCAATTCGTTATGCATGATACGTAAAGAATTAGGTGTCTACGAATTTTCAAAATCAATTATAGAAATGATCGATGGTCAAATAGATGCACATCTTGATACTCTTGTTGAAGAACAAGCTGCTGTTATCTTCCATAAATGCGAAATGGGTATTAAAATAAAAAAAATTAAACAACTTGATTTAGCAAACCAAGTGAAATTTGAAGAAGAATCATTATCATTGCATCAAGAGTCAACTCAAAATAGCGTTCCCATTTCCCAAATAAATGGTTTAGAAAAAATGGATATGATAAAAACTGTAAAGATTTTTAATAGAAAAATCCTTAATAATGACAATTTTGTCATTCCATATGTCGACGATTTAATATTCCCAAAATTTAGAATGTTGGTAAGAAAAAAAATTATCCAAATAATAGTTTCTGGATTTAAAATGATTTACCAAGTGGTAATGGAAAGTAAAAATGAATACGGAAATGGATTTGAAATCTTTACTCACACACCAAACCAAATGGAAGAAATATTAAATGATAAAATTTCCTTTTATAATTTATAATCAGGATATTTTTTATTGTTTGTTTTAATTTTGGAAACGATTCATATATTATTATTATTATTATTATTATTATTATTCCAATAGCATTTATCAATTATTTAAAAAAATAAAAATGGTAATTTTTTTTTGATGTATTTCATAATTACATAAAAAAAAATAATAATTAAACCTTTAATTAATTTTTTAAATTAAAAAAAGATTTTTTTTTTCTTTTTTCTCCACCAAATTTATTGTAACCATTTATATTTTACAAAGGTAATTATTGTGGCAATCCAAAATACTTAGGTATTATTTTAATGAATTAGAACCTGAAATAAAAATGATAAATTAAAATTTGTTCCATTTGTAAGAATAATTAATAAGAACTAGAGAAATTCTCAAAATTCGCCAAATAATGAATTCCCAAGATTGGGGAAATTAATAAAAAAGGGTTTCTTATTATTTCTAATATATATAGATTTTATCAAATTTTTGAAGTATAGTTGAGTTAATTTGTTTAAAATACTTTGAAACAAATCTATAATAGTTTAGGAGTTCTAAATAATTAGATATTTTTCTTTTTGAAAATTTGTAATTAGATATTTCCGAAAAATCTAGCATTTGTTTTTTGTTACGTTTCATACAAAATCATCTTTTTTAGTGGAGTTATTTTTTAATATATAATATTAAATTCCGTTTAATACTAATACTGATTCAATAAATGAACGGTACCTGGTATTTATTTTAAAATATATTCATTAAAATATTGTTCAAAAAATATATTGAAAATCAAAACTCTCTTTTACGAAGAAAACAATGTACGACTAATTTCAATGATAAAAATAGAAATATGGTAAGGAAACAAATTATTTTTTGAACAATAAAATATTGTTGTATGTTTTCGATTTTTAAAAATTTGTTTCCAGATTAAAGAAGTTATGAACACGATTTTTTCGATCAAAAAGAAAAAAATAAATAGCAATTTTTACACCTAAAAAATATCAGAAACAATCGGTATCAGAAAATTTAATATATTTTACTTATGTAGAAACATATCAATAAACAAATTTAATCATAATAAAAAATCGGTAAATGGTTATTCAGGATTTTATATATTTAAATAGTTTTATGAAGATTTAGTTAAATAAAGATATTTTAAAATAAGTTTGTCTTTCTTTTTTGGAAATAGCTCAAATATTGACAAAATATTTTTAACAATGTTGTAATAAAAAAAAGCTTAATATTTAAATATTTGACAATTTACAAGTTGCTAAAACATTACACTTAATCATATGTGAAAGAAAGAAAAATAAAATGTATTTAATCAACAAAATAATTTGTTGGGGAATATTGAAATTATATTACACAATAAAATTGAATCAATTTTTTACATAAATATGAAAAGATTAAATAATAATTTACCTAAGAAATACTAATGAAATCTGTAATTCTCTTTTTTAAAGTATACTTTTTTAAAAAAAAAAAATTATTTATTGTATTTTTTTAGTAAACCTCTCAAAATAGTTGGATTTGAATAATTAATGAACTGAAAATTATTTTCAAATAATTACTAAATAGCATAAAAATGTAATCTGAAAATATAAATCGAAGGATTGATACGTAGATCTCGAAAAAATAATCTCCAAAAAAAAAATTAAATAACTATTATTTTACTTTTTTTTTTCAAATTATTTTCACAAAAATATGAATTTTAGATATTAGATAAAATAAAAGATTTGTATTTTTTTTTTTATTAAAAAATTTTGGAAAATCTAGAACTTAATCGCACCAATAGAATTTTTAATAAACTATCACATATTTCAATTTCAGTGGGTGTTATGGTGTTGCTACATCCATAATATTCTTTTTATTTTAATACATTTTTTTAAATGAAAATAACAATTTACCCCTTATAAATCAAATAAAAATTCAACAATTTATGGATGTGAAAGGGATTTTTTTATTTTTAATTTTTTATTTTTTGTTTTTAAGATCAAAACACAAACTATGAAAGTCATGTAGTATATTCTATGATATTTTTAAATGTAAACTCTATTTGTAAAAAAAAACCAATATTGTTGAATTTAAAAATAGAGGAATATATTTTAAAGAGAAAAAAAAAAAATAAAAAAATATTTAAATCGAAGAAATGTAAAGTATTAAAATAAAATTAGAATAAGAATAATCAAACAAGATTTTCTCCTTGTTTTAAAAAATGAAAAAAAGAAATTTTTAAAAAAATGAGAAATAAAAAAAGTGATTTTTCTGATCCAAAGTTTACTTTTCATCAATTTTTGGGATGGATTTTCTATAAAAAATGATTTCATTTTGCTTGAAATATCTTTTTTCTCTTTCGTCAATCAAAAATAGTGTAAGGTAATACCTTACAGAAAACCTTTTAGCAATTTTACGGTAGGTTGGTGTTATATTTAAATTTTCTAAAAAGAAACGAACAGGTATGGATTCACCTTTAACTGGGGCACCGTCCATAACTTCAAAGGTACACATTGTTTGTTTTTCTGTAAATGTTTCTTCACTGGCCCTGAATATTTCTCGTTTGATAATTGCAATTTGCATATGCTTCAAATTGATTTTGGCCAGATAATAATTAATTCTTCCCAAAATTACATCATTTAAATGGTATGCAGACTTTGGGAAAGTGAAGTCAATATGCAAAAAGTCTTCAATTCCAACCTCCATTTTGATTGGAACAGATTTTGGTATCTTTGTGTCAAGATTCATGACACAAAACTCCTTTTCTTGTTTAATATTTACAGCATAGTTCCGTTTGATTGTTACCTTGACATAATAACGAATGCTTGTGTTGATACCTTCATAACTTTCCTGTGGCATATTAAATTCTGGGAATGAAAATTGCCATTTACGATCAGACAATGTACCTGCAGTCGCTAATTTTTTGACTGAAGAAACGAGATCAATGTTTGCACTACTATCAAGACTTGATTCTAATTTTGGTTTTTTTTTTATTTTGTTTGTTTTTTTTTTTTTTTTTTTTTTTTATTTTGTGTTGGTTGTTTTGTAAAATTCAAGTTATTAAAAAAAAAAAGGAAAAAAAAATCAGGTTAAACATTAATTAACAACATAATCACTTGAATAAAATTTTAAAAATACTCGTTCATGAAAAGTAAATTGGCACACCAAAAATACTGTGTATAAGAAAATCACTTCATTTTATCAAAATTATTTCTTTCAAGGATATAAATTTACGTTGAAGAACCATCAAAAGTAATTACAACGTAGAGATGGAAAAAAGTTTTATAAGTGAGGTGAAAAATAAAGTGCATAATTGATATTTAATTTACCAGCAAATAAAATTAAAAGGATGGGGCTTTTTTGATTTGTTTTTTAGAAACAAAAAAAATTTTCATAGTTTTTTGTTTTTGAATAAAAAAGAAATAAAAAAAAATGAAAAAAAAGAAGAAAAAAAAAAAAACCAAAAATCAATCAACAAAAAAAAGTAAAATGAAAAATTTTTCAATGAAAATCAAAAAAAAGAAGAGTTTTTTTTTTGAGGTTACCTAATACACCACAGAGCTTAAGCTCAATTCCAATATGTTCTAATTTTTTTCTTTTTTTTGTTGCTCGAATTTCAACGACACCATCGATTGTATCCTTTGATGAGAAAACATACAAATTTTTCTTTTTTTTGTTCCTCTTGATAACTTTTATGGGGCGATCTTGAACATTTGTTAACTCTATTCCAATTGTACAAATACCTTTTGAAGAAAAAAAAGAAGACATTTTTAAGGGGTTTGGAGAAAAAATGAAAAATGATTTTGAATGAAAATATTAAATTGGTATGATATTTAACTATTTGTTCCAAAACAAATTGAATATTATATTTATTGAGTTTTTAAAAGAATGGTTGTTTTTTAATCTAACACCCCAGTAAAGATTCAATACTGAGATTGTCAAATGAGTTATATTTTGGTTTGTGAATTTGGGAATTTGGTGATTTATTGTAATTCTTTTGATGGTGTTTTTTTTTGGAAAGGTAACTGAGAATATTGATCCTTTTATTTTTATAATTTAGATAATTTTTATATATGTTATAAATAAGAGACTGGAGTTCTTCTACAACAAATTGTCAGAATATATTTAATTATTTGATTGAATCCAACAAATTATGATTTTTTCTTTGATAAAGTTAATAGTTTATATAACTGTTGTGGAAAAAAAGTGAAACACAGTTTTTTCATTGGGAACCTTAATAGAAACTGAAAACAAAAAGTAAAACAATTAATAAAAGAAAAAACCAATTAAATTCAAATAATAATTCATTGTATTGTTTTCAATCAACCCAACAAACATAATTTATATCTACTTGATTTATCGAAATTGTGTGTTTTTTTGGAGATCACAAAAATAGTCAAATTTTTGAACAAATTCTAAATAATTGATCAACCAAAGAAATAACCCATACTAAATGATATTATTAAAAAAACGGTTATTGTGGAGAATCCATTATTTTTACTTTCTTTCTTTATTTATTTATTCTTTTTTTCATTGATCTTACTTTAAATTTTCAGTAATTTTCCAAAGGAAAAAATGCCTTTCAACTTTTTACCACAAAGGTAAGATTCATTTTTTTCTCTCTTTTTACTTAAGAATGTGGGTTATCAACTTCAATCACGTTTTAAACATTCAAAAGCTTCCCAGAGTTTTCACAATTCTGTAATATTTGTCTTTTTTTTTTTGAGATTTAATCAATAATGAACTTTTTTTCAAACAAAAGGGTACACCTCTAAAATCATCAATACTATCGAATTTGATTGTTAATCAGAGAATTATTTATTAGTGATTTTCCTTTTAATTATTCCTTTTTTATATTTTTTATTTTTATATTTATGAATATTGAATAGTTGGAAAATGAAAAATAAGATAAGAATAAATCAATTTAGAAATAATCTCCCAGTATAAAAAATGGAAATAGTTTAAGTTTGATTTCGAAAAAGCTAGATATATGAATTTAGAAAGACCATTATTGGATTGATATTTGGAAGAAAGAAATAAGAAAATACAGAAAAAAAACAATCACAACAAAATACCTAGATGAATTACTGCTTTATCTTGAAAAGTAGACTTTATAGAACTAAAGTTTTACATGTAAAGAATTATCAATAAAATGTAGAGAAAATTTCAAATTCATCTGGTTCAACAATTTTTCTTCTTTTTATAATTTTTTCCCCTACAATTTACAAGACAAGATTTCTCATTTCAAAAAAATGACTGATCAATTTTTAAAATATTGAATTTTAATTTTGATTGTTTTGTTTTAATTTTTTTCAGACAGTCAGTTGATTTTTTTTTATGTTTTAAAGATTTTCATCTATTTTAGAATGATAACTCAAATAATTTGATTCAATTATGAATAATTCTTGAAATTTTCGATAATCCTTGAATTTGAATAAAAGTTTAGTTATCTACAATTTCTGATAAAAGTTAACAGAAATTAATTCATTTTTGTATATTTTCTAAGAAAAAAAAAAAAAAAATAGTAATTATTTTTTATAAGAGAATATATCCTATATTATTTTTAACAATTTAATATTCTTGATACTTTATTACTGGAATATTTTTTTTCAGTTCAAAAAAGAAATATATGATTTTTTTTCGATTTTTTCCTAAGCCTAATTTTCTTTAGATCAGGAATAAGAGTTACAAAGGAAAAGATCAAGTGGTTACTTGATAACACGGAGATTACGAAATACGAAAGTTTGAGTCACAAGGAAATAAATAACCGAAAAGCAAATAAGAAAAAATATCCAAAGGTTTTGAAAAAAATTAGTTCAAAATAAAAAAAGAAATTACAATTCTTAAAAAATTATATCTAAACTGTTGATTCACAATTTTTCATACAATTAATTAAATTATATTAACCAAAAGTATCTTAGTTGTGATTCTGGAATAATATCATAATTTATATCAAAATTTCGTTTCAAAATATAAAAATTCCAATATATTGAATATTTTAGTGGAAAGATGTTATTTTTTTAATAAAACTTTTAAGCATGTTAAAATATTTATAAAATGTCATAGTGTATGGTTTAAGTATGTGAAAACAGTTTTAATTTTTTTTTGGATTTTTAAATATGAAATTTCAGGGATATATATATTAACAAATATTTGACATAGATTTTTTTCCTAAGAGAAATTATTAAAAAAGTAAAAACTATTTGAATGAATGATCCAATAATTTAGAATGAATAAAAAATAATTATATAACTTTAAAATCACTTTTTATTCGAAAAAAACAATTTTCGAGATTTATTTTAAAAAAAAGATAATAATTGAATAATACACCCAAAGATATTAAACAGAAACATTAGTCTAATTAAATCTTTGAAAGTAAAAAGAAACAAAAACATCTAAAATGGAGAATATCAAATTTCCAGTATCATCTATTTATTACTAAAAGTATAATTTTTAAAACATTTAAAACATTTTTTCTTATAATAAAACAAGACCTATTATTCAATTTAAAAATAATTTTGATATTTCCAAGATCTTATCATTATTTTTTTCTGTTTTGATTCCATCTCATTTTTACCAATTACGGAACCTAGTTAAATCAGAAATTATTTAACAATGATTGATAGGAAAATAAATCCATATTTAATTAAATAGAGATATCATGAATAATATGGTATAATGGTAGATAACCTTTGACCAATCAATATTCTTTGGTCAAATTTCAACAAATTCCTTAAAATATTTTTACTTTAACTTATTTTTATCATTTAGTACACAGATATTTTATTTATTTTGATTTTTATTTGATAAAAGGGGGTATATAGAAAAAACATAGATAGGGGACACTTTAATAATTTTATTTTAAGCTGTGGAAAGATTATTCATATTGGAATATTATTTTTTATTTTTTTTTTTTTTGATTTTTTAGATATTCAAATTATCCCAAAACTTGTCCTAGTCATGACCTCTTTCTTGAAAAGAAGAAACAAAACAATTTTTGAAAAAAAAAAAAAAAAATAGATTTTGTGGTTTTTAAACTAATATCGGACAAATTAAAATTACCCCCAAATAAAAAATATTAAAATAATAATTTGGAAATGGAAGTGAAACCCTCAATTAATTTGAGAAAATATTAGAATAAAAAAAATAATGGATGGAAAGAACAAGAATACACAAAAATCATTAGATGTAATAATAATATCAACAAAAAATCAAAAATATTATAATGATACCAACAAACAGTTGTGTCTTCAAGTGCGGTCGAGTGCTGTTGAGCATCTAACTTTTTCAGAATTCAAAATAAAAGAGTATAATCAAAGATTTTTCTCAATTCTTTTGAATTCTTTCAAAAACTAAAATTAAGTGCCGTCAAGTGCCGTAGAGTGTCGTAGAGTGCCTAGGTTTTTTTAATTTCGGAAATAAAAAGAAAATTTTTGAAATTTTCTTTTAAAATCTAAAATAAAAAAAAACCTAACGAAAAGTGCCGTAGAGTGCCTATGTTTTTTTTTAATTTTTGAAATGAGAAGAAAATAGATAAATTTTCTTTAAATTTCAAAAAGTAAAAAAAACCTTACGGTGGTTTTCTTGAGTTTATTTTTTTTTTGTGTAGGGGTATAGGTTTTCTTGAGGTTTTCTGTTTCATTTGTTAAATTTATCGATTTTCGTTAGGTTTTTTTGAGTTTTCTATTTATTTAGAAAATCAATAGATTTTCGTTAGGTTTTTTTTTACTTCAGAAATAAACTGAAATTTATTAAAATTTTATGTTTCTTTCAAAAAGTAAAAAAAACCTAGAACACTTCAGAAATAAAATAGAAAACCTCAAAAAAAACCAGAACACTTCACAAATAAACAGAAAACCCAAGAAAACCTAACGGCGGTTTTCCAAAATTCAAAAGAATAAAGTAAAACCTTTGGTTTTACTCTATTCTTTTGAATTTTGCAAAGGCTAAAGGCGTTTTATTAAAATACGAGAAATTAACACAAAATTTTGAAATTTTCTTTTAATTTCTTAAATAAAAAAAAACCCTAACCTCTATTTTCTTGAGGGTTTCTGTTTTATTCTGAAAATCAAATGAAATTTTCTTGAATTTTCTTTTTATTTCTGGAAATAAAAAACAGACTAGCATCATCTGTTATTCAACAACCACCAAAGGTTGAAAATATAAGATTTTTTCTTATCATTCAATATTGTATATTTTTAACGATTTATTTTATCAAAAAAAAATGATAATTAAAAGTATAATAGAAAGTTCTTTCTTTTGAAAAACAAACAAATCATATTCCAAAAAAAAAAATAAAAAATATAATATTCATATATTCGTTTCATAATTATCTAAACATTAAATCATATTCAAAACTACATTTTGGATTTAACCCATAATAATCAGCACAATCTTCAAGTTCTTCAATGATTTTCTCACTTAAATTTGTCAAATCTATTTCCCCTAAATATAAATATTTGATTAATAATAAAACCGCCTGATAAGATTTTCCAGAATAATCATGTATTTGATGATTGTTTTCTTTGGGATTATTATTGGTTGATGTAAACATTCCTCGGTATAATTCGCTTCTTGCTTGTAAAACTATTTTATGAACTTTAATTGGCTTGCTTTGAACAATTATCGTGTAATCTTTTGTTGATTCATCATTCAAAAGTTCATTCAAAGATTCTTTTAAAGATTTTTGGTAAAGTTCCTTTGATATTTTTAATTTTGTTGCTATTTCATTTATCATTGTTTGTTCAGCTTTTATATTTTTTTGGTTAAGATCATATCCTGAATAAATCCATTTTAAAAATGATAAATTTTGTTCCTTTGTAAAATCATTATTCAGTAAAACTGTCTTGAAACCATCAGCACTCATTCCAGTTCGCAACTCTATTATTAATTTATGTACATTAATATCATTTGTGATTTGAAAATTTGTAAATTCACTTTGATTAAAATATTTTTTGAAATCTTCATTTAATGAATTAAAGTTGATTTCTGCGATTTCAACAAACAAATCTTTTTTAATAGTAGACTTTTTAATTAAGGAGCTGAGTTTATTCTATATTTATAAGCATTCAATAATAATAAAAAAAAAAAAAAAAAATGGATAAATGATTGATAATGAAAAAGAACTTTTTAAAAATAATATAAATTTAATCTCTAATATATATAAACTATTTTTTTCGAGAATGTTGGCTCACTTTGTAATTTTATTTGAAGGTTTTCTTGAGGGTTTATTCCAAGAAAAGTTTTATCCAAATGACTTCTTATCAAAATAAATTTTTCATTTTTTGGGATCAAAATCATTTTTTTGAATTCGTGTTCTTTAAGGTTTACAATCCCTGAAATCTGAAAAAAGATTATCTTGTGTAGGGTGTAGTGACTTGTTAATTTGGTTCTTATCTGATCGATCTTGTGCTTTGATACGGGTTTTAATAGTGGTTCAAAATGGTAACTTTTGACAATTTTTTTTTTTTTTTTCCTAAATCCAAATTGAAGAGTCTAAGATTAATAAATTGGCAGGTGTTTAAGAATAAATTTTGATTTTTGGGTTGTAGAAAAAAATTTTTTTTTACTTTTTTGTAAATTAACTAAATGAAAAAAAAAATTTTTTAAAAGCACCAAATAAAACCAAACCTAATTAAAAAATTCAAACAACAACCGACAAACCACATTTTTTATATAACTTACCTTCTGATATACTGTTAATTGGCAAATCAAAAGATCAAAATTTTCATTCCGCTTTCCAAAAAAAACACACATTTCAAGAATTAATATAAATCACCAAAGTACCCAATTCTAAAAAGGAAAATGAATAACATAAGCTTGTTTTACAGAATATTAAAAATTTAAAAAAATTATTACATTTAAAAATCTGTTTTTGGTAAGCTGGATGAAAATTCAGTTCAATTTAATATGAAATAAATAATATTACCGGATTGTGGGTAATTACATGGCACTCTTTATTTATCTCTAAAATTGTAAAACCTCTATTTTTTAGAGCACTCCATATTTGCAATTCACAGGTGGAAAAAGTGATGTCTTAATATTTTAAGTTTTTTTACGAAATTTGTTTTGCCATAAGGCTTGGTAAAAAAAAAATAAAAATAAAAAGAAGCTAAAAAAAATTATATACATTGAAGTTTGCACCTGCTTTTCTGAGCTGAAACATCATTTTGGAACAATCTAAATGATCAGAGTTTGTCTCTATTAATAAATCAAGAGCGGTTTTTTTCTTCTTGTTGATGTGATTTAGCTTGGAACCAGAACCAATAAAAATTTGGATTAATTCTGGAGTAATTTTTTTATTTTGGCAAAGAATACATCAAGGCATTATTTGCGTCTCTGTCCTGTAGGTTTATATCGATTCCATTTTTGATCAATATTTGAATCAATTCTGGTGTCAGTGATTCGTTTTCGGAAAGTTTCATCAAGGCATTATCCTTATAAAATCTGTCCGTAGCACGCACATCTGCACCATGATCGATCAAAGTTTGCAATAATTGCTTTGTAATTTTCTTGTTCGAGCAAAGCCTGGTTAAGCAATTGCAGTGGTGACTGTCTTTCTGTGTAATATCTGCACCATTTTT
The DNA here is from genome assembly GCA_027625915.1 of Anaeramoeba flamelloides. NCBI lineage: Eukaryota > Anaeramoebidae > Anaeramoeba > Anaeramoeba flamelloides. The sequence goes on along the minus strand of JANTQA010000060.1, from coordinate 2,697,833 downwards.
AATTAGCAGATTGAGCAATTCAGCTGTGATTGAAGTGTTCGTACACAGATTCAGTAGGGGCCCAATGATACGCGTGAACATTATTAACAGCACAGCCTGCTTCAATTAGGATTTGCATTCCCTCAAGTGTAATTTTTCGATTAAAGCACAGATGAAAGAGTGCGTTTTCTTTCGGCTTATTCAATGCTGCAAATTGACACCATTTGTTGTTAAAAAATAGCCTCAAGATCTTTGAATTTACAGACGCAGACTGACAATGAGAAATGATAAAGTGGTCTCCATTACGATTTCTTTGATTTGGATCTGCGCCACATTCGATTAAGGTTTGGAATAATGACTTTTTTTTCTCAAAATTAAGGTGTATATTTTCACTTAGATTCATCAAAGGAGAGTTTTTGTGGTACGACACTAAATTGGGATCAGCCTTAGAATCAAACAATACCAGAAGCAATTCTTTTGATACGTTTCTGTTTTTACAAAGCAGCGAGAAACTTGTTTCATCACAATTGTATTTGCAATTAGCATCTGCACCATTTTGAATCAGAAACTTTAAAAGCTTCGGTGTTACATTTGCATTTAAACACAAATAAGCAAGAGCAGCATTACCGTGCTCAGATTTTAAATTGGGATCACACCCATTGTCGATTATAATTTGCAGTAATTTGACTGAAACTGATCGATTGGAACAAAGGTTCATTAGGCTGGTATGGTGGTATTTGTTTTGGTGTTGGCAATCAGATCCTGATTTTATTAAATATTGAACAAGCTTTGGTGTTACCTTTGGGTTTTTACAAAGCCTTAAAAAAGGTGTGTTTTTTTTGTTATTCGAAAAATTTACGTTTGCTCCTTCCTTCTCGACGAATTGTTTCAATTTTTTAAGGCTGATCTCTTTCGACGAACACAACGAAATCAATTTGTTTTTTGAATCTTCATCTTCTGCAGAGGATGCAAAAAAATCCATTTCACTATCGCCAGTAATATAATCAGTGTACGAATCTGGCCAATGACTCGAAGTGGATTGTTCCGTATTTAAATCTGACAAACTGTCGCTTTCTTCGCTACTGTTGGACATGTTTTGTAAAAAGTTTAACGAAAAGGATTAAAAATCCTACTTGGGCAAAATGAGAAAAAAATAAAAAATTTCAAAGGATGAGTATTTCATAAATCCTTAAAACACACTCTATAGTTTATTTTAATAAGATTCTTCGATTTTTTGGAAAGATATCATTTACAATAAAATTTTTCAAGAAGAATTTTTTATTTGTTTTCATCAAAAAATTTCCTGTATTAATTTTTTTTTGTTGAATAATAGGGAAACTGTTGTGAAATTTCTTTTAATTGATAATCAAATCCTTTAATTTAAGAACCAAATTTTTAAAATTATAATCATAAACTTAATAGTATGATGACTTATGAATTTAGACTTATTCAAAACACCACTCAACCAAAAGACCAGAATAAAAATGATAATTGTCCAAACTCTAGTAAACCTCTATAAAACTCGTTTTTTTTTTCCAAAATAAGTATATCTACTTAGGTTATCAAACAATGAATTAAGTATTCTATAAACACCTTACTTTAATGGACTTCAGGTAGGTTTATTAATAGGCTTATAAAAATTGGTTCTTTATAATAAGGATTTGAAAACAAATGAAATTGTAAGCAATTTTCCAATTATTTACAATTAAAAATCTTATATAATATTTTTTTTAGGCCAGATATTTATTTCAATACCATAACCTAAAATCGAATTGGGGTTTTACATTTTGTAAAAGTTAAATTTTGTCGATTTTTTTTTTTCATGTGATATAAATTTCTCAAATGAGTTTTTGTTATCAAAAGAATTTTTACACAATACTTAATATGTGAATTTTCAAGGGTTTTAAAATAACCAAAAATTAGATTAAATTAAATTAAATTGATTGTGTACTGAAAGAAAACAATTTTTTTTTTCTTACTAAATTTAACACTTTGTGTTTTTAAAAAAAGAAACATTTAATAATTTGAATTTTTTGCTATTGACTAGCTTTTTGACTTTTTTTTTTTATTTAAATTTTTGTAAAGAGGATCCTATCAAATTTTTATTATTGTTATTTGAATTTTTTATGAGAACTTTTATTTTGTTATCATAATTTTGTCAATCCAACGAAGTACAATTGACATAACAAATTTTTTTACCAAACGACTCATTGGGTAGTATATAAATCCAGTATAAATAACATGAGTCTTTAAGTAAATTAAATTGGAAATTCAAAAAAAAAATTTATAATTGAAAATTGAAAAAAAAAATAAAAAACTGAGTACTACAAGATCAAAAATATTATTAAAGCTATTTTCAGAAATGAGTTATTATTTCTAAATATATTAATTCAAATTTTAGCTGTTTTTGGAAAAAATCAAAAATCAATATATTTCTAACAAACTTAAAAATAAACATATTTTGATTTTTGGAAGTTAAAAAATCTTATTGTCTGCCAATGAAGTGTCGAAAATTACACTTAAAAAAATACAATCACTAAGTTTTTACATGGATTTATTATAAAAAATAAATCAAATTTCAATTAATTTACATTTATTATATTACGTTTGAAAAAATATTTCTTTTTTTTTTCTTTTTTATTCTCGAGGATGAGTTATACAATAGATAAAGAATTCTTTATCCCTGGAAATCTGAATTTATTTAAATTTTTTAATCTAAAATATAATATAGATTTTTTTAAAAACTTATTAGATATTTTTTCATTTAAACAGATCAAAAGAAAAATAATTTTTAATTAGAAAAGTAAGAAGCAAACAGAAAGTAGAAAATAAAAGGGTTTAAAAAAATAATAAAAAAAAAGTAAAAATTTCAATTTTTTTTTATTTGCCACATATATCGAATGGACAGATAGTGACAATTTCCTTTTTTGTGTAATTACTGGATTTCTATAATAATTCTTTATCCATGAACTCATCTAAATATTTAAGATTATATAAATAGAAGGATACTTTTTTTAATGTTACAAATTAGAAACTTCTAACTGGGTGTAATTATAAAGATTTATTTTTTAATAATAAGGATTATTTTTATATTGAATTAATTTATTTTATATTTTATTATTTTTTGTTTTTTTTTGGTTTTACTTGTTTCCAAAATATTTTTGTCTAAAAAAAATATTTTGATATTCTAACTGGGTTACAAAAACACAATAGAGGTATCCAACTCCTCAGATTACTTAATAAACTCCTTTTATATCACTTGATATCGATTTAGTTTTCTAAATTTGATTTCAAATCACTTTTTGGTTATGGTAGGTTAGGTTAGGTTACTTTAGATCTTGTCAGAACAAGTCCGACTTTCAGAATAAATTGAATCATCAGATCAAAAAATTTTCTTAAAAAATGGGCTAAAAATTTTATCGATAATTTTTATGAAAAAAAAATATTAAATTTCGTTAAAATAAGATTTGAGAAAAATATGGGGAAAATGGAAAAATTCAATTCAGTATTAAGATCACTTTTGAATGTTAAGAATGTAAAATTATAACTTGAGTGATCTTATATATATATTACTGAATTAACAATTAGCTGTTATTTTGTGAAATGAAGAAGAAAAAGAAATAATTTATATATATATAAATATTTAAACATAGATTTTATACCTTAAAAAAAAGTATTTTAAACCATTGTATTTTGGAATCATTGTATTTAAAAACATTGATTAAATTTAATATTTATCTTGATAATCTTTCAAGGTAAATATAATGAAAAAAACCAAGGTATTTATGATTAATTCAAGATGTTTTCAAAAATGTTTATAAAAAAAGTAAAAATATAATTTCAAAATAAAAAAAATTTTTTTACCCAGATTTTACTTGATCCATATTACTGATATTATATTATATTGTGTCTTTTTTACATCCAAACATATAAAATCATTAAAAATATTTCAATACACCTTCGTATCTCGGAACATATGTGTAAATAAGGAATTCTGTATAAAATAGGTTTTTGCAATTTTATAGATAAATAAAGAGTTCCATACAATTACCCAAATTTTGGTTATATTAAACGAAAAACCAGTTTTGATTTTTGAGCATGAATGGATTTTAAATATAAAATCGTTGGGGAAATACCAATATTGTTTGCAAAATGTTTTTTTTTTAATTGAAAGATTGGTGTTCACAAAATGATTTTTTGATTAAAAATTATTATTGGTCTATTAAAATAAATACAGATATTATATTTACTATTACCAAATTGTGGGTATATGCATTGAACTCTTGATTTATCTTTAAAATTATAAAAACTCTATTTTTTACAACATTCATATTTACACTAGTGAATTTGTATTTCTTTTATCAGAATATTATCAAACAAATATTCAAAGTATTTATTGAAGTTTTCATTACAATAATCGTGTACTGATGAAAATTTCTCAATCAAAAGTTATGAGAGAAACGGGAAAACGAAAACAAGTAGATTTAATTCCAAAAATTAAGAAATTTCAAATTTTGGGAAATAAAACTTTAAATATTTTGAAAATGATTAACAGCCATTTGAAAACACTATATACTTTTTCAGAATTAAAACTTTTTGTATAAAAGAAAAAAAAAATTGGAGGATCATTGAAAATTTGAATCATTTTCTTAAGAATCCAGTCTAGGTTTTCCAGAATTTATTAGAATAGAGTAAAATACATGATTGTACTCAATTCTTTAGAACCCTGGAAAACCTCAGCATTCTCAGCCCATAAAACTAATCATAAAATTTGGATATCTGAATTAAAATAAATCAATTTTCAATTCAAATAAAAAATAATCAGAGATTTAATAGTATTAATAAACAACAATGAATATCTTTATTGGTAATAAAAAGTAAAAAGAATTTTGAATTTTTAAAAAAATTTCTAAATAACAATTCTAGAATTAGTTAAAATAATTGATCTTTTGAGTTCTTCCATAAATTATTTTAAAAAATAATTAATTTTTTTTAAGGTTTTCTGTGAAAAAAAGTAAGAACCCAACCTTTAAATATGAGGTAGGTGTTGGGGTACGAAGAGAAACACTTTTGAAATTTTTTGTACCTAAATTTTTTATAAAAATATAACTTAAGAAAAGTTTTAATTCTGATTAACTGAAAAAAAAAAAGAAAGAAACTCACTTTTTTACAATAGTTCTGACTGATTTGGTTCGAATTTTCTTCATCTTTTTTCGAATTTCCAAAATATAAGATTAGAATAAATGATTTTGTTTACTCTGTTTTCAGTTTTACCAAAAGGAATATGAAACAATCTATTTTCTTGGCTTTTGTATTTACTCTCCTTTTTCTTTTTCACTGATTTGTAAGAAAATTGGAAAGAAAGAAGACTTTTTGAAATTGAAACCGAAACTTTGAACAGCAAGACCTAAATATGTTAGAAAATTAAATAAAAAAAGAGATGTCCATCTCCTAACATATGAATATCGGAAAAAATCCATTTAAAATTTTGTTTCATCAAATTCAAAAACCTATTTCCATTACTATATTTCATTAACAAAAAGTTCAAATCTAAATACATTAAATTATTTGATTTTATATATTTATTTTTTTTTTAATTAAATTACCAATAAAATTACAAAGTCTGAAAACTTTCAGTAGATTAGAGAACAACTTAAATATTTTTATCCAATATTTTGGTGATTTGAAATTTTTTAAGCAAGAAATTTTCCTCTTTTGATCAATACTTTTGAAAATTTTTTCCATTTTAGTTGTATTTTCTTTTACAAAAATAATTTATCATTAATTAACAATATTGTTTGGTATGAAAGAAAGTTAAAACTGAACTATTATCACACTAATTAGAATTGTATTTATTTTATGAAATACCTTCCTTTAAAAAGTAATTAATTGATTGAAATCTTATTTCAAAACTATAAAGACTTGGAGAAAATCTACCAAGAACGAATATTATGTGATTTTATTTGTTTTTGAATTGGGTTCTACAATATCGTTTTGAAATAAAGAGTAAATCCAGTTAACTTTTTGAACTTTTATTAAGACAAAATACTATAACATTTATGAACAACAACTTTTCCAATTTATTCCTTTAAACTCTACAAAAGAGTAAATCTATTTTTTGTAATAATTAGATCTGTTTTTTATTTTTGATCTTCAAAATTCTAAATAAGAAATTGAAATTTGAATTTTCTCTTTATTCAAGACTACAATGGTTGTTTTAATCTATTTTTAATCTATAGATGACAAAAAGTGGATATTTTATTCTTGATTAACTTTTGATTTTTAAAGTCTAATTTTTTAAGTAACTCAAATTATCGAATTTTTTTGAATAATGAATGTGAATAAAAATTAAACCAAATAAAACAACAAAAGGTATTCAAAATAAATGGAATATCAGCGATTTATTTTCAATACAAGTATCCTTTTTTATTTTTAAGAATTCTGGGGTTTCCACAAAAAAATTGCAAAAACTCAAAGGTGAGGATTGATCACAAACTCAAATTACTGTGAGACAACTTTGAAAAAGATCTCTAAAAATCTAAATTGAAAATTTTTAATACAAATTTTGTTCTGGTTATATACCAGCTAACATTTCTTTGATAACAAATATTCGAAAAAGTTTTGTAGTAAAATAGAAATTTTCCAGAAGCAAAATCATATTTTTTTAAATTAACATTTTTCTTTTTAAGTTTTTCAAAATAAAAACACAATTCTTGATAAACTGGAATGAAAACAATAAATTGCACATTTGTTGGAGATGGGAACGTTGGCAAAACTTGTATGTTGATGTGTTTTACAACTAATTCTTTTCCAGGCGAATATCGACCAACAGTCTTTGATAATTATTCCACAACAGTCTGGTTAAACGAAGAACCTATTAATTTACAATTACGGGACACGGCAGGACAAGAAGATTATGATCGTTTAAGACCTTTAAATTACCCCGGGACAGATGTGGTTTGTGTGTGCTTTTCCTTGGTCTTACCAAATTCTTTTAAAAATGTTACAGAGAAATGGGTGCCAGAAATTACAAACTATTGCCCAGATGTCCCAATTGTACTTGTTGGCACAAAATTAGATCTTCGAGACGATAAAGAAGCCTTTCTTCAAATGAAGAATAATGATCTAAAGCCAATTTCACATCAAAAAGGATCTGAATTGGCAGAGAAACTCGGCGCAAAGTATATTGAATGTTCATCCAAAAGCCAAAAAAATTTAAGTAACGTATTTTATGAATCAATAAATACTTTCAACAAATCAAAAATCAAAAAAAAAAAACAAAATAAAAATAAAAAAGTCAAAAAGGGTAGTAAAATAAAGGGGTGTGTAATCAATTAAAATATCCCACTTATATTAATTCTCTGCCTTATTTGGATGAAATTTTTTCAATGATTTGATATGATAAAGTTGCTAAACTAAAAATATATGTTGATTTAAGAAAACTACGAAATTTGTCTCAATATATCAAAGAGATTCCGAAGGAATTAAATTTGATTTATTTTTTTTTGAGATATTGAGTGAGGCAGATGATGATGGTTTTTGTTTCCTTGAATTATTCATGATAATTTTATTTTATTTTATTTTATTTATTTCGATATATATCCTTTTCTTAAATCTTTGTCTAGATGTAAAGTATAATCAGAAATTTTCTTTTGAATAAATATAAAAACACAAAATATTTTATTTTTTCTTTTATTTTATCTTTTGCTAATTTCTGAAAAATACTCTTTTTTTTTTTTTGTACTTTTTAATTGTAAAATAAAAAGACTAAATTTTTCATTCGGCTTTCCAAAAAAATCACTACCATGAATTAAAAAATAACCAAAGTACTCAATTCTCAAAGACAGAAATTAATAATTTAAACTTCTTTAAAGATTATTAAAAATATAAAAGGTTCACTGATTTATAAATTTGTTATTTTAGAAAGATGAATGAAAATTTTATTCAATTTATTGGAAAACAAATAGTACGAGATTATTATCTAAAAAGGGAAAATATAAGATTATTGTATATTGCTATTTTATTTAAATTACATCAGTGATTTCAGGTTCAAATGATGTAAAAAATCAATAAGTAAAGTAGTAATATTTATTGATCTCATCAATTAAAAATGATTTATGTATTAGTAAAGATTAAACTATTTCAGAAAAAATCCTGGATCGCGAGACAAATTCAAAGGTTCAATTACTAATCTCCAGAATTCAAAGTTTCAAAATATCTTTCTTAAATTTGTGGCAAAATGTAGATTAGTTGCTAAATAATTCAATTTTTTTAATAAATTAAATAATTAACCAAAATACAATTTTGAAAAGGTATTGTAAATATTGAAAATATATTGATGTTACAATTATATTTATAAAAAGCAAACAAAACTAATTAACCTTTTGTTTTTTATGTTGATGATTATTGAGTAAATCTTTGAAATTAAAAAATTCAAAAAATAATTATTTTTGGAATATCCCAAAAATATGAATTATTAAATATTGTAATAAAAATTATTTTTGGGGTTTCTTTTTTTCGATATAAAAAAGGAATTAAAGAAAAAATTTCCAAAATCATAATTTTTAATTATCATCATTAATCAAAAATGTTATAATTTATTGAGTATAATATTTATGATAGATTTTGTTTATTGTTTTGTAAACCATGATATATAAATATCATTCACAACCGATTACAACATACTTGAATTATATAAGAATCTATGATGATTATAATCCCTTCAGGTATGATACAAATTGAAACAAAATGGTTCTGTTTTTAGAGTTTTTTTGATAAATAAAGATCTTAAGAAAAATCTGCCTTTGTGGTCTCGGTTATGAGAAAAGAAATAAAATTTGAATTAAGTTCGGATATTCTATGTAAGACTCATTATATTTAATTAAAAAATTATTAAATTACCTTAAAGTTTTATAAATTTTTATTTTTCTAGTCAGTTCCACTTTTACAAAATAAACTTTCAACAAAATTTAAGGAACAAAAAAAACCTTAAATTAAATAACCCTTTTTAGGAACTTTTTTTAAAAATTTTTTTTCTATAAAATATTTTGCTAGAATTTGACTTTTGTAATTTTAATTTAGATTTTCTTGTGCCTTAAATTTCATTGGAATTTTGTGTCTTCGAAGTGGATATGACTATATAATTTTTTTTTTAAAATTCTATTTATACTTTTTTTAGATCTATTCTAAGATTAAATAGGATTAAGCTCACAGAGAATATCCAATCTTGATTGAATTTTTATTTAATGCCTCGTAACCGAGACCAAAAAGGTAGATTTTTCTTAAGATCTATATTTATTCAAAAAACTTTTTAAATTGAGACTTTGTGTTTACATTTGTGTGGAATCTTTTAAATAGATTTTACAATTAAAATAGGTCCATATTGAATGCCAATCAATTTAGTAATCCATGATTCAACCGGTTGTTAACTATTTTGATTACCAAATATTACTCAAATCTGATCTCAACAATTAAAAAGAAGTATTACATTAGTTAAAATATTAAAGAATTTCAAAAAAAACAGTATTTCTAGACAATTTTGAAGTATGGAGTTTTAATCTAAGGACTTCAAAGTTGAAAAATATCAGTTGTTATTTATTCGAACTTGAGAGAAGAAACAATATATTTTTATTGATATGATGATATTTATAGCACCCAGAAAAAAAAATATTTTACTCATTTTCGAAGCAAGGAGTCAAATATCTCAAGTTTTTATTTACTGAAATTTGAGGATCTTCAATGTATTAAAATTAATTCAAAAAAAAATAGAAAAAACTATAAGAAATTTTTTTAGTAATTTTTTTTTAGATCATTAAAGCTTGAGGAATTTTTGAAATTATAAATAAGTATTAATAAAAATTACTCTCAACTTAAAAATTAACTTTTCCTAAATTACAAGATTTTTGAAAAGATATTTTCTCCACCCTCTTTACACTCTCAAAATAAATAATACTATCAATAATAACACTCTTTGAATTCTATTTTTTGCATAAAAAAGATAACTTTTTAAGTAATATATAGAGTAAATTAGAATTTCTTCTATCAATCCGTCTATTCCATTTTTTTATATTAAGAGACTTTTTCAATTAACCCAACCATTTATTTCTCAAAAAAGAAAAAACAAAGGCAAAAAATGAGAAAACAATTAATAAAGGCTCTAAATCGGTATAGTATTATCTAAACTACATCTTTTTTTTTTTTTTTTTTTAAATAATCAATATAAATAATCCTAGAAAAAAGGTTATTTTTTATCATTTTTTTGAGCTTTTTTTTAAAAAAAATATAATGGGTATTATTTTAGTGAATTCAAAAAAAATATGTTGATTATAATTCGTTATGGGTGATATTTTTAATAAATCTTTTTGATAGTGATAATTTAGTTATTTTGGAGATATGAACAAAATTACCAGAGTTATTATTGAAAAGGGATAGTAAAAACCAATAATAAAAATAAAATGCAAAATAAAGAACAAAAACAAACAAATATATTTACAATTTTTCTATTATAAAATTAATAAAAAAAAAAGTAAAACAACATAATAATTTTTTTTACAATTTTGAAAAATTTTTTCTCATTCAGAATCTCGAAAATCAACTTCTAAGTACCAAACTCAAACAAATTGATAAATTTGATAGAGAAATTTTCAAACTCAATTTTTTTATTATTATTGTTTGATAAAATCTTTCAAATTATCTAAATCAAATGATTAAAATTCTATTTTAAATTTACACCTTTTTTGAAAATTATTTTAAGCTCCTATACTAGATCAACATAATTTTTACAAAATTAATTTATCCCATAAATCTTCTAATTTTAACCAAGTGTAAACTATCATCGACATCATAAAAAGTTATTTTGAATAACAAAAAAAAACAATTCACAATTTAAAAATATCCAAATTTGAAACAGTAAGCAATTTCACGAAGTTGGTCTTAAGTATAAGCTAATTAAATCACCTTTGACAAGATGATATTTTTTTTGTAATTTTTTGACCTAACCTGGAAAAAAATAATAAATTTCTTAAATTCGTCTCAAAATATAGGTTATTAGTAAAAAATTTGACTATTTTTCAAAAATTAAATAATCAACCTAGAGATTATTTTCATAAATAAGTTTCATTAAGGTTGAAAAAATATTTTAAACACAACCCAACTTTGGTACTTTGATACTGCCAATTTTTTTTTATTAAATATAAAATATTTTATATAATTGACCTTTGAAAAAAAAAATAAGAAATAAGCAGAATAATACTCATCAAAGAATTGTTGATATATGTCTGACATAAAACTAAAAAATAAATATATTTTCTTAAAAATTGAAAAACTCAAATTCTTTCGGCCCCATTGAGAAAAACAACAATTTTCATTTTGATCTACAATTGAATGATCAAATCGAAAATTCCATTTGAAATCAATAGTATTTCTCTACAATCATTTTCACCTTTTCCAAGAACATTATAAAAATAAGTTTTAACTCAGTGACCATAGATCTTGCAATAAAAAAAAAATTGTCTATGAATTATGTTTCAAAAAAAACTGAAACAAAAAAAAAATCAAAAGGTGAAAGAATGTGAAAAATATCATTTTTTCTTTAAAAGTTCTAAAATAAATATTTTCTTCGATTATACATTTGAACCCCTTTAAAAGCATATAAATAGCTCACTATAACTAAGCTCCTTTGACTGGAAAATAGTTTAGTTTTAAAAAAAAAAAAAAAAGAAAAAGAAAAAAAAATAATTAAATTTAGTTTTTTATCACAATAATTATTCAGTAAATCTTGAAATTAAAAAAATGAAAAAGATAATTACTTTAAGGGATTCGTAAAATATTAGTTTTAAAATACTTTAATAAAAGTATTTTTGTTTTTTTTTTAGATTTTGAAATTATTAAATTACACCAAAATATATTTTAATTGGAAATTGTATCAAAGGGAAAAAATACCTCCCTGAAAATTATACCGGACACGTTTTTTTATTGTTAATATTAGTTAAATTGATGTATAATTTCATTTTTTTTCAATCAAATCCTTTTTTTTTTATGAACAATGCAATAAACCTACCTAAAGTTGACTAAAGTTGGGTGTCTCTAGAATACTCAAGCAATTGTTTGATATCATAAGTAGATCAACTTTTTTTGATAAAAAATCCGATTAATAGAGGTTTACAAGAGTTTTGGAAAATGATAATTTTTTTTCTTGTGTTTTGATTGTTTGATTGAACTATGTTTTGAAAAAGTGTAATATCAATTAATCATCATTCTAATAAGTGGATGAGTTATAATTTTAAAAATTTTGTTCTTACAAAAAAGGATTTGATTCGAAATGAAAGAAATAAATATCAATTTTCCTATTATTCACAATTAAAAAATGTTTTAGGGATTTTTTTTCCTTTCCACTATTTTTTTCACTACTTTACCTTAATTATTGTTTTTTATGATGACAAATCAAATCAAAAAAAAAAAACAAATAAGTTCTTATTCTCATAATTTTATTTATTTTTTTTTCAGTTTCAGATAAAATAAAGCTTTTGAGATGTAGTCAGATAAAATATGAAATCTGAAAATTAAACTTGTTTTTTTGAAAAACTCTAACCAGTTGCCGTAACACATTGAAACCTTGCTTGTTTTTTTTTTTTTTTTTTCAGTTTTGTAAAAATATCCTACCTGTTGAGTAGAATAAAGACCCAACTTTGCACAAAAAATTAAAAATGAATAGAAACAGTCAAATAACACTAATTCAAAAAAGTAAAAAATATAAATTTTTTAAGAAATTTATTATTAAAATTCAATTAAATATAATAGATATATAAACAAATCTATATATGTATATATGAGTTAAAACTAGAGATAATTTTATCTGTCAAAATTAAAAAACCACCAAATTGGAAATTGTATGTTTTGGTATTTTAAAAGAAAAGGAATATAAGCTAATTGGGTCAGTTAAACGAAGATAATTTCGAGACCAAATAATGATTTGGGTATTAGTTGTGCCAAAATCAGAACTGTTTTCGTCGATTAATATTGGAAGAGTTATTGATTTTTTTTTAAAATCTATTATTAAATATTGATTTAACGAGTATTGCGTAACGTTGTTTAATTGCTGTTCAAGATTTTTAGGGTGGTATACGGATAAAAGGACTGGCTGTGACGTGCAATTTAATAAAGAGAAATGTATTCTGGGGTCATCGTTATTAAAAATATTGTAGATGCCAATTTTTTGTAATAATTCAATATTTGGCTTTTTATGGGATTTAATTCCAAAGACGCCAGCCTTAATATCAAGAAGAGAAATCAAATAGCCGCCAATGATATATTGAGAAGTTTGTAAAAATTGATGAAGGGCACTTTTGATGTGTGGTATTTTATTAACGCAAAGCGAATGTAAAAACATGACGTTATATAGATTGATAAAAAAAGATTTTTGGGCGTTCTTATCTAAAGTATTGATTTTCGAAAATTCTAGATTCGACAGTTCCGAGCAGGATACTTTGAATCGTGTAAAGGCGATAGACTGAGATAATTTTTGGCAATTTATTGTTTCATTGCTAAACGAATAATTTGCTCTTAACATGTCGATTAAGTTTTCGATCAAATCCTCAATTAATTCGCACGGAGATCTAATTTCACCATTGAAACCAATAGATGAATTTAAAGCTGAAACGTTTTTTTCTTTAGAGATGAAAATTCCTAACCGATATGACGTTTTTTTAAGTTCTTCGTTGTCTTTAATATTTAGATCCATTAATTCATTATATAAAAAGGATCCCGTAAATTCTTTAAAATATTTTTCACAGGTCAATGGGTTGATTATTTCTTCTACTTTGTCATACATATCAATAGAATTTTGGTCAGTCTCCCATTTTAAATTCAATTCCTTTTTGATTTTTTCAGGTAATTCTATTTGGAAAGATGCGTCATCCAAAATAAATTTTTGAGTAATATAATCAGAGATGTCTCTCCCATTCTAGTTTTGTTTTTTTTTTTTGTTTTTTTATTTTTATTTTTTTGTTTTTTTATTTTTTTTTTATTTTTTGTATTTTTTTTGTTTTTTTGTTTTTATATTTTTTTGTTTTTCGGTTATTATGTTTTAATAGAACGAAATAAAAATACACACAAGCATATATATAAGGTTTAATAATAAGTTAATAATAATTTTTATTACTAAAATTAAAAAGAAAATAAAAGAAAAAATAATACATCTTCATTATACATTTCTTTAAAAGTTTGTATTGCAAAATATAATAATAAGGGTTCAACGTTCAATCTTTCAGAAAGAAATTCTTGATAATATTCTTTTGCAATTGGCAGTTTAATAAATTCCTCAAACTTGTCAAGATTTTTAGTAGTTTTAATTTTTGTATAATTATCAGAAGAACAATCAGATTCACTTTGCTTATCGTGCGAATTGGTTTTATTTATTTTGGACCCAATGTCGTGTCTTTTGCTATATGTGTTAAATTTTTAATGATAAATTAGTATTATAAATATTAATAATGAATGTAAACAATTCAAAATTTGAATTTTTTTTTCTTTGTTTTTTAAGAATTAAAAAGGGATAAAAATTTAAGCAAATTACCTTGAAATTGTATAACGACGGCGGTGCCTTAATTTTGGATTTTTATGAAAATCTTCAAATTTTTTTAAGAATGGTGCTTTGCCTCGTGGAATCAATTTTGTTCTTAAAGACAGCCTTGTAATTGAGCGTGATCTATTTGTTTTTTCTTTAATGTGACTTGCTGATTGTGGTGATAAAAATCCTATTTTTGATTTTGTGGTAAAGTAACCTATTGTTTCCCTATTGTTTTTTTTTGCATTGTAATTATAATCAAAATCTTCACTCTTTTGAATTTGTTAATAAAAAAAAAATAAATAAAATGATGTTATTAGAAAAAGAATATATATATATATATATATATATATAATTAGATTATTGCTAAAAGATATTTTTTTTGAAAAAGTTATTTTGAAAAATTTTTTTATGAAAAAGAGAAATAAAATTATTTGATTATTCCATTTTAAAAAAGTGATGAATATAAGTTTTCAAAACACCAGTATTCTAAAATAAAATTAAAAAATAAAAGTTAGACAAAACTACTACTTTCGTTAACCTTTCCATCTTTAATAATAAAGTTTTTTTCACAATATAATCAACATTACAGAACTTCAAATTCTCATGACGTTATTGTGTTTATTGTTGTTAGTAGTACAACCCGATTTCAAAAAGTCTCTCAAGTCAAAAAAAATAGGTCTTTTTCGGTTATAAAATTTTAAATATAACTGAAGAATGAATTTTTGTTTAATTCAACTTGGAGATATTTACATGATAGATAATAACGAATAGTTTTTAAAATGGCGTACTCATCTAATAAAACCGAAATAGAGAAAATGATTCCTTATGATAATTATCCCGTGTCATAGGTTTTCCAGGGTTAAAAAGAATAGAGTACAATGCTTGGTTTTCCTCAATTCTTTTAAATTCTGGAAAGCCTAACTACAAGCATATTTAAAAATTATCCAATTCAATCACAGTATTAATAAGATGTCGTGTAATCAAGTATCGTAGAGTACCTAGCTTTACCAGAATTCAAAATAATGGAGTAAAAATCATATATTTTCATCAATTCTTTTAAATTCTGGAAACGTTAAAGGTGGTTTTTTTTTACTTTTTGGAATAAACCGAAAATTTCTTAAATTTTCCGTACATTACAAAAATTAGATAAAACCTAACGTAAAATCAAAAAAAAAAATAATTTTTTTAATTTAAATCAATAAATAATTCTTTAATAATCAAAATAATTGGTTATCCATTTGAAAGATATTTATCAAATTTAAAATACTTTTAAAATATAATATTATAACGTCTAAACTTGAAAAAAAATTTTCCCGGTTTTTTAATATTAAATTTCAAAAAAAATATTCATAGAACCTGGAAAATTGGATTTTCCAACTTTAAATTGCAAAATATCTTTAAAAATAATTTTTTGATCAAAAGATCTTTTATTAACCAATAGTGCTTGTTTTTAGAAGTGAAGTTATCAAAAAGTGAAAAATTAGAAAATGTTTAATTTTTTTTTGAAAAAATTTTTTCATGATCGTGAAGGGTTGATCAAACTTTTTGACTTACTCTTTTCAGCAATATGAGTTACACTTTTGAAAAATTTTGTTACTGACTTTTTTTAAAATGGCTGCAATGGATATTACTGGTTCTTGAATAATGAATGGGAACAATTTTCACTTTATTTTCCTAATTGTTCTTTTACAAATGGAGTTTTCAAAGAAATAGATGGTTAATTTTTGTTCATTTTATTTTTTTGGTTGGGAGGGTTTTTATGTTATATATATATATATATATATAAGCTATTTCCAAGAATGTGGGGCAAATTTATTTTAAAATATATGTATGTAACCCATTCTTCAAAAAAGGATTTTAATATATAAAATCATTGACCACCATTTATAGATTCTTGATAATAATTCAATTTGTTTCTTAGTATTGTATTCCAGAAATAAAATATATTAAAAGTATGATCTCGATTTTATAGGATATTTTTTTATGGTGAAAATTAGTGTTTATTATTTTCTTTTTGATCGAAAAAAATATTTTCATAACTTGTATAATCTCAACAAAATTTACAATATAATTAAAAACATATAACTGCGTTTTCGTGTTTAAAAAATCATTTGTTCCCTTTCCATATTTCCGGTTTTTTATTGAAATTGGTCGTACATTGCTTTAACCAAATAAAATGCTATTTTTTTTTTCATTTTTTGGGAATATTTCAACTAACATGCTTTGAATTAAATACATAAGTGGTTGATTCAATCGGTATAAATATTAAACTTAATTTGGTATAGTTGATTAATGATTACCTCCACTAAAAAAGATTATTTTTTATGAAATGTAAAAAAAAATGCCCCACTTTTTTGGAAATAGCTTATATATATATTGTGTGAACTAAGGAATCTTAAATTGAAACTCAGAGTTCAAAATTGAAAAAAGGATAACACCACAGGTGGGACAAATTCTGAATTTGTCATTTTTACAGGGTGCAATTATTTATTATGGTTATACTTAGAGGCACCCAGGTTCTTTATCATGTGGGTTTTTAAAATACACACTATAAAACCAAATAACATTCGCCCCAATAGTGTGTACTTGAAGATACTGATAAATTACAATAAAGGTTGGGAAATTTTTACTTGATTTTCCTTTTTGAAATTTTTATGATCAAGCTTGGAATAAAGCATTTTATGAAGTCCTGTGTTAAGAAACTCTGTAAAATTAGTTTTTCTTCAAAATATTCTTTGTCCTGGACTATTTGATGTAAGAAACAGTTCGAAGATTTATTAAAATGGAAATTGAACTAAAAATTTATTGATATTTATTTGAAAATATCAGTATTGGGACCTGTTAATTGTTTTGTGTTACACACGCAGCTGAAATTTTCTTACATTTGAATTGCAAAGTTCAGGAAAAAAATAGCAAATTTTCTTTAAAAAGTGAACGAGCGAAACTCCGAGAAGACGGAAGATCGAAGAGGGGATCAAATTACGAAGAATAAAAAAAAAAACAGAAAAAAAAAAATAATAATTTGGATCAAAAATAAAATTTCCTTACAAAACTTTTTTTTAAATTATCCTGAATTTCGAGATACGTGGTGGAACCTTTTCTTTTGTTATATTTTGTTAATTGGATTTTATTTGAATTATTGAACTGGATGATTTTTTTAATTTGGTTCTTTGTGATTGAAATTTGATTTTCGAGTTCTTTATCCAAAATTATGGACGAGATTCTATTTTTGGTGTCCTTTGAGATTTTTTGGGTGTACTCAATCCTTTCGATTAAGTCTTGAATGGTCTTTTTTTGCTTTTGGAACTTTTCGGATTCCATTAATGTGTCGATCCTTTTTTGTTGTATTTCTTTGATCTGAAGATGGTTCTTTTCAATTTTCGTAATTGTTCTTTTGATTTCTGCCCTTAAGTAGATCGACTCTTCTTTGTGCTTTTCAACCCGCGTGTAGTTTGTTGTGATCTTTGTTCGGTATGAATCAGACATCTTGTTTGAACGGAATTTTTTTAATTCAAACCCAAATTTCTTTTCTTGAAACGCCAACTGTTCGATTTTGGGCTTCAATTCCTGAAGGTAGAAATTTGAATAGTTAAACCCACCCTTTGTTGTCCTTTGATCCATCATTTCTTTGATGGAAACAATTTCATTTTTCACCTTGGTAAATTTGTCTCTTTTTTGGTTTGTCTCGCCAACTTTCACCTTAAATTGCTCTTGTAAACGATTTGTTTGTTGTGTGAATGAGCTTGTTTGGATCCTCTTTTTGGATTTTTCGATTTCTTGCTGTGACTTTGCAATCTTTTTCTTGAATTGCAAAATCTTTAAACTCTTGTCTAATAGCTCAACTGGCGGTTCAATTTTGTTAAAGACAACCTCAAAATAAATACTTTCTTCAACACTTAAGACAGAAACAACAGCTTCAGTCCAGATCCCATTTTTGGTGTCTCCCAATAATGAGTATTTTTTATTTGGGTTTTTTTTTTTTTTGTTTTTTTTTTTGTTTTTTTTTTTGTTTTTCTTGGTGGGTTTTGGGTACCCTTTGTTTTCGTTATCACTTTCTTTTGGGTTTTTTTTTTCTTTTTCTTTTTCTTTTTCTTTTTCCTCTGAATTGGTTTCTTCTCCTTCCTTTCCCTTTTCCTCTTCATTATCTTGTTCTTGTTCTTGTTCTTGTTCTTGTTCTTGTTCTTTTTCTCTTTCTTTTTCTTTTTCTCTTTCTTTCTTTAGATCTTTCTTTAGATCTTTCTTTAGATCTTTTTTTTCTCTAACCCTTTTTTTATGCAATTTTCTTTTTGATTTGTTTTTTTTTTTTTTTTTGTTTTGGTTTTGTTCAAAAATTTGATAACTCTTATTTCTTTTGTGTGCTTGTTTGTTTTTAATAAAAAAATACCAAACAATATCAAGTGGTGAATTGCTATTCGTTTGGTTTAACGCTTTGATTGCAAAGTATTCCATTAACGAAGTGCTTGTTTTCCCATAATGTGGTTGGATTTTTGGAGACAATTGTCCAATTGTAAAACCTTGGATGTTCGTTTGATATTTACGGAACAGGCTTTGTGAATTTTCATTCTGGTATACTATTCTTGTAAAGTTGTCAAGAATAAAAACAGAATTAGCTCCTTCAAATCGCTTTTTTAGTCGCTTTTTGAAAGACTTCTCACTCAGTTTAATCCCTGATTTTTGGTTTTCATTTAGATTTCCCATCGTAAAAAAAATAAATTTTTATTTAACGTGAAATTGAAACTATACTTTTTACAGCTGTACAAACCTTCGCTAAGAGTGAATTTTTGATCAGAACTATTTCAACATGAGAAATGTTCAAAATTTTCTAATTTTGCCAAGCTGAAAAATCGTTTGTGATTTTTTTTGCAAATTCTAAAATTCTTTTTTTCTTATTGGTTGTCCCCTAAGGGTTGGTGGTTTATTTTTGTGTCAACTTTTGAGAGTTTTGAAAAAGTTGTGAATTTTTTTTTTTTTTATGAAAACAAAATTCAACTTTAATGGAATATCTAAATTAAATATTCTTGAAACAATTTTTCAGATCAACAAACCTCATTTGTTTCTGTTTCACCATTGAAAAAGAGAAGTTTAAAAATTCGGATTTCTTATCGTTTCCAAATTTGCTTGATCAGATTCTTAAGTAGTGTTCGTAATGTTTTTTCAAAAACGCCATTCGTCTTTCTCAGAAAAGAATTGTCTTGTTTTCAATAAAAAGCTTTGAAACAAACAAGTCATATCAAGAACAAATGATCTTTTTACTAAACATTACCAACGATACTTAAGAATCTGATCAAGTAAATTTTGCAACAACTTTGTTTTAAAAATCTTAAACTGCAACTACTCATTATCGAAATACATTCAAAATTTCCTATATAGGCTAAAAAATCTACAATCAGTATTTAATTATAGGTATTCATTTAAACATGATTGAAATTTAATTTTTCAAGATAAATAATGTTGTCTATTTCAATTTCTGGTTTTTTAAAAACAATTGTGTTTATTCAATTCTGTAAAAAAAAAACTTTTATTAGTTTTCTTTTTATTTAAGATGTGAATAGAAGAACAATCACCTACAAAGAGTAAAGTTTGTTTTAAAGAAAGACCACCAATAATTATTCTAAAAAATGCATTCTTGTTTCTGAAAGATCCTTTATTGGTTTTTTTTTTTTTTTTTATTTTTTATTTTTTAGTTCTAAAAATGGTCTCACCTTCATTTGTCTTGCTTTATTTTTAAACAAACTATTGTTTTCGTTTTGTTTATTTTGATTTATAAAAAAATCATCAATAAGGGGTTAAAATCTACCAAGGAGAAGTTTTAAAATTAAAGTTTGTTCTTATTGAGTTGAAAGACATTAGTTACACAAGTTTCAAATTTTAAATTATCCCAAAAAATTGGATTAGTCAAACAATACATAAAGTCTATTTCATCAGTTAAAAAAGATACCTGTATTTGTATAAAACCCAACAATTTCAGAAAAAAATCTACTTTTTGAAACAAATTTAAAGGCTAAGTCATCCATTTGTTTAAATTATTGAACAAAATAGAAGACATGAAAATAACCCCTTACAACAATTTAACTAATATTAAGATTAAAAATCTTTTAAGGGATTATTTTCATATCACTGTTTTTTTTAAAAAATCAAACTTGAAAGTAGTTAAATATCGTTTTTAAATATGTCTCAAAATGTAGGTAAGTTATTTAAAAAATATTTAATTTTTTCAAAAAGTAAATTATTATCAAAAAGATTATTTTGGCAAATTATAATCTGAAATATTGGAAATATATTGATGTTACAATTATTATTATCTAAAGTAAATAAAACTAATCAATTTTAAGGCTTTTTATATCGAAAATTATTGAGTAAATCTTTGAAATTAAAAAAAAATGAAAAACAATATTTAATTTTGGAATTTTAAAATATGGAATAATCAATATTGAAATAAGATTATTTTGAATTTTTATTTTTAGATTTGGAAAAATGAATTAAAACAATTAATAAAATAAAAATAAAGAGTGAGAAGATACCAATAATAAAATTCAAATTTAATAAATAAATAAATAAATAAATAAATAAATAATAATTTCAAAGTTATTTTCAAGTCAACTGTACACAAAAAAATTTGAAAAAATCATTTATTTTTTATAATCGACCTTTAAAGAATAATAAGAAAGAAGATAAATAACACTTCTGAAAGACTCAATATCCTTATAAAGTGAAACGGAATCAATCAAAATATTTTCTTCAAAATTAGATACCTCAAATTCATGGGTAACCACCTAGAAAAAAAAAAAAAAGTATTAATTTTGATTTCTAATTTAAGCTCCAAAGAAAATCCCAATTTAAATAAATAAAATTTTCTCTACAATCATTCTTCACTGTGTCAAATAAATTAGAATACCATACATTTATTTCGTGAATATTGATCTTGTAACACAAAAAATTTCTTTTAATGAATTTGTGAAAATTAGAAATCAAATAAAAAAAAATGTGTAAAAATGATTAGAATTTTGAAAATTCCAAAAATAATTTATTTATTTATTGAGAGAAAGGAGGAATCAAAGAAAATTTACTAAATAAAAAAGAGAAGAAAAAAATATTAAAATATTAAAGTTTAAAAATATTATATCATTTACATGACAAAATTAATAATTATCTACATCCTGAAACAGAAGGAATAAAAACACTACTGAAAGCTTATCAATAATAAATAAAAATTACACAAAATGTGATTAATAAATTGGCATTCCAAGACTCCGAAGAGGGGAACACTATGTACCTGAATTTATATTTTTTTTTTATTATTTTAGGAATTTTTTATTTTCAATTTTTTCTTTATTGCCTTAAGTAAAATTTCCAAAATATATTTTTCCTTCTAATTTCCATTCCAACCCTTTAAATACTTGCAATTCATTCACTACAATTATCCACCCTAAACTAGAAATGTTTTCTTAAGAGTTTTTGTAGACACACTCATTGTAACTTACCATAAAAGACACACACACATACACACACACACACACACACACACACACACACACACACACACACAACACACACACACACACACACACACACACACACACACACACACACACACACACACACACACACACACACATATATATATATATATAATTCAATAGTGTCTGTTGATATCACATCATTTTAATTTTCGTAAATTAAGTGCAAATCATATTTTTCAACATAACATCTACTCTTTGAAATACAATTTGTGTGTTTTTTATAATCCTTTATATTACCAAAATTATAATTTTGGAAGATTCTTTTCAATAAAAATTATAGATTTCAAAAATCAAAAAAAATAAAAAAAATAAAGAGATCTCAAAACCTATCATAGTTTGACACTTTGAAACATGCATATTTTTATTCAAAACAATAATTCACAACACTTTATATTTGAAATTGAATATAATTTACTTTATTTTGCTTATAAAAATTCTCATTTTTCATTACAAAATTTTATTAATCATAATATTATCACACACATTTTAGTTTTTAATCGGAATTAGACAATGCATAAAAAAAGATGAAAAAAAAAACATATTTGATTTAAAAAATTTTATTTTTCAATGTATTGACTATAACCCGGGTATAAAAAAACTAGACTTTCTTTTAATTTTTTAAATTATTTTGATTTTTACAAACTATTTTAGCTTTATTTTTTTTATTGTTGTATTGTTCATTTTATAAATAAGATTAAATTAACAATCTTCTACCAATCAATGGATCTTTTCAAAACATTAGTATTATAGTACAAGTTGTGGCTTTCTTTAAATAGAAAAACAAAAATAAAATTCATTGAAGATATCTAATCATTAGATCAATCAAAATTTTTTTTTTTTGATTAATTCACATTGGGTTTTAATTTAATTTTTTCCATATAAAAATTAACACAATTATCTAGAATAACCCAAATATTGATTCATCAATATTTAAGAGTAAAATTTCTTAAAACTTTTATTGGGTAATTTCAAAATTAATTAGAAACTTTTGTTTATTTGGATTTTTATTTATTTATTTTTTTTATCGGATATACAAAATAAATAAATTATTAATTAATATTTCATTAATTAAGGAGTTTTAATTTAATATTTCGAAAAAATGATAATATTTTTTTTTTAAGATTAAAAAGTATTTTTTTGTGTAACAACACATGTCCAAAAATCGATGCCTTAATATTTTTATTTTTTTTTTACTTAATTTGTCATTTTCCCAAAAATTATAAAAATTTTCCGATTTGCCTTTACGAGAGAGGTGTCTTTTCAACCAGCATAGGGCTTCTAATCACAAAAAATCCAATTTAATAAACGAATAAAAATGATTTGGGGATGAAACAGAAATTTAAAAATCGGAAATAATTTACAGAAATCAAAAACCAAAACAACCCCAAACATTTTTATTTGTTTATTAAATTAAATTTTTTGCTATTAAATACCTTTTTTTTTTTTTTTTTTTTGAAAAGAAACATCTGACTTGTGGGTGGATAATAAAAGTTTTAGAGTTATTGGAAAAATTACAAATTTAGTAAAAAAACTCAAAATATTAAGACATAGGCTTGCACACATGAAAGCTTTCAAATTGGAGATAATTATTTTTTTAAAAATAATTTTTTTTTATTGCTATGCAATTTCAAAGCAATTGGAAAAGTTAAAGAAGTAGTTACAGCTAAGGATACAGTAAATAAAAAATAAGATTTATGAAAGAAAATCATCCCATATATTGGTGAAACTGCTCTTGAAATGGCTTGTACCACCTGGGCAATTCCTAGAAGCATACCTTCCATGTTTTTTGGCGACACCAAAACTAAAAGAGACGAAGCAAGAGTCAAATGCACTGAAAAGAAGAAGATATAAATAATAAACGCACAACACCACATCCAATAAACATGAAGCCAATACAAAGACAAAAGAGCAAGAGACTGGATTACTGTAGAAATATAAAATGAATAAATAGGACCAATTTTTTTAATGATTGTTGGCACATAGATAAAACTTGACAATGACATTGAGAGTCCTTTGAAAATCATTGTCAATGATGCATAAGTTGTAATTTTTAAATGGAATATGTTTTTGATTAACAAAGGCATGGAACTTAATAGCTGGATAAATGGAATAACGAAAACCAAATTTAACAGCAACAGCAACAATACATCGATATTACAAACGAGTTTCCATCTTGGCGAGATATTATTTTGTTTTTTTAATAATTTAAATTCATTTTCTGAATCACTAATACTGTCATTATCTATTTCAATTTCATTTGAGCCACTAGTAAAATCTTCGTTTTCATCCCCATCACCCTCTTTGGTTCCAGATTTATTTCCATTTGTATTTATTTTGCGGGTATGTTGTAAAGTTTCATTTTTTGTAAGAATTTCATTACCACTAGTTTTTCTTTTAAGTAGTGGGCTTTTTTCTTTGGTGGTTAAAAATTTTTTCCCTGATGGTCTTTGAAATTTTCGGATTTTTGGAATAAAAAAAATCCAAAAAAACAGTAATATCGTTGTTGAAATTCCCAATATATAACAATAATCTTCAAATGTTTTATTAAAGCGCGACAAAATTAAAATTAATAAAGGACCCAATACAAAGCCTAAACCAACAGACATTGAAATTCTTGACATCAAAAAATTATTTTCTTCTCTTGTTGAAGCATTATCACCCACAGCTGCTTGACCAACTGGAAGAACGCCTTTATTTTTTTTTTCGATAAAATAATAAAGCAACAAAAAAATCAATAAAAAATATGTAAATAAAAAAGAAAGACATACGTGCACACATATATGAAAATTATTAGTATAAAAATTGAATTTAAAAATGAAAATGAATAAAAAAATAAATTTCCAAGTCATAACTAAACTATTTTTTCAAAAATTTTGACTCACTTTAGAATGTTAGTGGAAATTTTTTTGAGGGTTTATCCCATATTCTTATGAAAAAATATTTTCAAATTTTTGGATCAGAATTATTTTTTCTAATTTTTGAAAATTTTAGTTTGCTTTTTCAAATTTTTGTTTTTTCAAAATTTTTTTATTTTCTTTTTTTCTAATTTAATTAAAATCATCATTTTCTTTTTTAAATTCTTGTTTTTTTGTTTTTGTTTTTCTTTTTTTTTTTTGATACTTTTTTTTTGCAAAAGATCGGGTGAAAAAAAAAAAAAGATCTTCGAAAAGACCAATAATCATAAAGAAAATGAGACTATGTAATTTCTTTTAGAATGTATATACTTATCAACAAAAAATCTTTTGAAATTTTTTTCAGTGAAAGTTCAGTAATAAAAAATCCGTAATACTCATTTCAAAAATTGTGATTCCAATTGTGTTTTTAGTTTTTGGTTTTATTTTTTTTAAATGTTTAAAATATCTGGATTTTCTATTTTTCGAATAATTAAAAGTTCATTATTAATAAGGTTTAATAAATTAGTTATTCTTGAATACTAAAGGAGATATATTTTTTTTTCCAATTTATTATTTCAGGTGAGTCAAAATTTTTGAAATGGGGTTTAGTACTAAGGATGGTGCCATCCCCATAGACTTCGATTTCTCTAAACTAAACTATTTTACAGTCAAAGGTTTCCAACATTTTTTTCAATTATCAATTATTTTTGCCAATTGGGCCTTTGAAGAACAAATAAAAAATAAGTAGAACAATAAACGTCAAATAATAGTTGATACCAAATGAAATAAAACTCAAAAATGATAGGATTTTTTTAAAAAATAGAAAAACACAAAATTCTTAGGTTCCTATATTGAGTTAAAAACAAAAATGTTCATTTTGATCTTTAATTGAAGCCCCAATCAAAATTCCAATAGAAATACAAATATGATTTCTCTGTAATCAATTCTAATGGTTCAATAACATTAGAATAACGCATTTTTAGCAAGTGACTCTCGATCTTGCATTTAAAAATAAATTTACAAATGAATTACGATAAAAAAAATCAAAAAAAAAAAGCAAAACGAGAAAAAATATGATTTTCAATTATGAAATTTCCACAATTGATTTTTTCTTCGAATATCCATTAAAACTCTTTAAACACATATAATTTAAACTCAATAAAACTGGGCATCTTTGACTGGAAAATTTTTTAGATCTACTTATTTTGAAAAACAATAGAGTTTTATAGATGTTGATATGAATTTGGAAAATGATAATTTTTATTCTTTTTTTTTTTGATTGGTTGAATAGCGTTTTGAACATGTGTTATTTAATTAATCATCATTCTAAGAAGTAAAGGGTTGGAATTTTAAAAGTTTGATTCTTACTACAGTGATCAAAATAATGCGTACACAACGACTATAATCTGTGTTTCAAAATATAATCCGTACTTTTTTTCTTCTTTTTCCAACAGAACATCCAATTTACTACCCAATAGTATACCAAAGTTCAAATCAATTTTGAAGGTAAAATCCTTGAAGTTTTAAGTAAATTTTAAATTTGGAATGCAATTTGTTGAAAATTTTTCGTAATTTTCTCAGTGTTTTTTGAAATTTTTTGTGTTTTTTTGATTTAAAGGACTAGTCTAAATTAAATTTTTTTAGGTAAATTTAATCGAGATTTAGAATTTTTTTTGCCAATTACTTAGATTTGAAATCAAAGTGAAAAACTTCTTTATATAGTAATGAAATCTTGCTAAATGACATTCATTAAATTTAGTTATTGTTTTTATAGAAATAAAAAATTTTTCCTTTTTTTCACTTTTTTGAAAGTTGCTTTTTTTCAACTTTTTGCAAAAATACAAAAAATAAAAAAAAAAATATGAGAAAGAAAGCAAAACCTTGTTATGTTTGTGGAAGACCTACAAAAAATAGTTTGAAAAATAAACCTGAAAAGGTTTTTTTGGATCTGCATGAAAAAACAGTTTGATTCGAAAAAAATATGCAATATATGCTTTACTCTTGATAAAAGATTTTCTTTCTTTTCTTGTAACCTTCTTTTTTTTTTCATGAATCTACTTTTTGAGTTTACACTCTTTAGTTTTTGTTGACTTTGAAGTTTTTTTAAGTGTTCCCAAATTATCATTCCAAAAGTTTTTGTCAGAGTCAAAAAAAAATCAGAGAAAAGAATAAGAACTATTTTTTTAAAAAGTAATTATTGATAAAACAAATTGAGTTCTTTATAGAGTCAAGTTGGATGAACAGAAGTGAAAGAGAAAATATTCCCCAGCAATAAATTATTTTTTTGTTTTTAAAAATGAGTATAAATATTATTTTTGAGAAAATAATTAAATCCAAAATTAATCAAAAAATTCTCATCCTTGAAAGATATTTTTTTTAAAAAAAAATTTTTAAGTCACTTTTTTTGACTGAGGTTGTAAAATTTTAAAAAAATAAGAACTAAAAGTTCTAACATTGAAAAAACCTTTCTATTTCCAATTTTTAACATATTTCAAGATAAGGATTTCTTATTTGGTTATTGGTCAAAAAAAAAAATTAATAGAGACTAGTCCCTTAAAAATTTATTCAAAAAATTTATTCTATTTTTGAAATAAATTTTGCAATTTGATCCTTTATTTTTAGAATTTCTTTTTAAATAATAGAACTTTAAGAAATCAGTACCATCTTTAATTAGGGTTTATTATTGGTTTCTTTGATCGGTTGATGTGTATCTGTTCTATAACAAAGAAATACGCTTTTTATTTTGGAACAGGGATTAAACTTTTCTGCACACTTTATTTTGGAAACAGTATGACTTGAATTAAAAATTGGAAAAATTTTGACTTCTTTTTCAATTTCCTTTGTCACAAACTATTACATCCACAACTTAATTTCTTTGAGAACTCTATTTTGAAAAAGAAAAATATCGAAAAGGAAGAGAAAAATTCACCCATTTCTAATTCAAATACCAGTAAACAAAAGAAATTATTCAGCAATTACATAACAAATTTACTAATAATCACAATTAAAAATCTGTTCTGGGATTTTTTTCATATCAGGTATTGTTTTCAATATTATAATTCTTCAAAAAATCTGAAAGTAAAAACCCAAAAGTGAAAAATTAACCTTTTCAATGAATTGGCGTATCTATTGTGGGATTGAAAAAGAGAAGTTTTGTTGTAAAAAATAATAACTTGACCATTAACCAAATCAATTTATTTTTATTTTTTAAAAATGCAAAATACATCAAAATAATTTCGAAAAATTCAACAATAGTAGATGCGGATTTGGGACAATACAAAGAGAACGAAAGGAATTTTATGTTTTTTCAAGGAGAGTACTATGGATCGTAATTAGTAAATAACAAAGATGGAAAAAATTGTATTCCCAAAAATAGATTTTGAAACAACTCAATTTTTTCAAAAAAAAACCAAATTTTTAATTTTTAATAAGATCTCTCAACTCGAGTTTCTTTAAAGTCAATAAATATGTTACTGGTAATAAAAATAGTCTTAATAGATTAAAAATACGGTCAATTTTTAATAGTTATCAAGAAATGAAAATAGGATTTGATCTTCTCTTATTCTTCTTCTGTTTCAGTACTTTTTTATTGCGATATTTTGATTTTCTCGCTAATTCGAAAGTAAAAGAAGATTGGAGAATCGAAAAAACACTCAAGATGAAAATTTTATCTTATTTGCCTTTCAACTCTCAGGATCATTCTTCTTATTGGTTGAAAAACCATTGTTTTGAAAAAAAAAAAGATTACACTTTACGAGTGTAGTTATTTAGCATCTTAAGTCTTCAATTGTTACTAACTTAATCCAAAAACAATTTCTTAGCTCTTCGTTCTGAAAAATGTTTCGCACAAAAAGCTTCAAAAAAGTTTCTTTGGATTTTCTTGTAAAAAGTTAGTCGGATTTTTTTCTCAAATAGAAAAAAGTTTAAAATATGACAATTTTGCCCATTGAATCAAAAGACTAAACTTATCAAAGTTTAAACAAAGTATCAGGTTGAAATTTGATCGATTTAGTTCTTGATTAATCTCGGATCAAAGCTCATTGTTTTTGATTTTTTGTTTGTTTTTTTAGAAAAAGATGTAAATTACCTCCTCCAAATAATCCAGTAATTAATCTTAATATGAGTAAGTACCATTTGTTCCGAACTATCCCTGTTGCAGCAACAGACACACTCATCAAAATGTTTGCAAAATAAACTATCGGCTCACGACCATACCGATCAGACAACCACCCCAACCCTGAATTTGAAAAAACTTCTGTAATAGAATAAGCACCTGCAATCACACCTTGCAAAGTTGGGCCTGCGCCAATGTCCTCTGCGTATGAAGTCAGTAAAGTCATTACAGAACTTACGTGAAAGGATAAAATAACTTCTGAAAAGTAAATGAATATTAAAGAGCGGCTGTAAGGATACATAATTGTTAAACAAATTCAAAAAAATAAATTATCCAAATAAAGACTTACTTTCCACGATACAGGAAAAATGGTAATATTGTATTGTCTGTAAGGCCATGCTATTTTCCTTCTAAGTTGATAGATCTTCAACTTGATATTATTTTAATGGTGGTCAAACAGGCAATTGTTTCTGTTTTAGATTTTTTTCAAAATCAAAATGGAAAAGTGAAGACTAAAAGAATGGGAAAGGTATTATCAAGGAATTGGTAATTTTTGTGCTCTTAATTGATATTGTTTTTTCGATTGTTCTCGATTCAATAAAAGTTAAAAACATTTTTGGGAATTTGTTTCGGAGGATTGAAATTTTATGCTCTGTGAGGGTTGAAATATAATACTATAAAGAGAAAAAAAGCTTTAAAAGACAATGGTATGAGGAAAAGTCAAAATATTGCAATTTTTGCAATTTTTAGGATTTTTAGGATTTTTTAGATTTTGCTTGAAAATCTTTTTTTGATCCAAAAACTTTTTGAATTTCCAAACAAAACAAGGCAAAAATAAAAAGCTATTTTTTTGATATTAAGAAAATACCACTCCACGTTTTTTTCAAGTATATTTATACTCTCTCGCTACACTCTAAATACACTTGAAAAGAAAGTGGATTGACATTTTCCTAATGAAATTTTTTTCTTCAAAATTTATTGAGAATAATTTCGATTTGAACATTCAAAATAATAAACAAATAAAAAAAAAAAGTCAAGAACAGACTTCTTAATAAATAACACAACTCAGAAGTGATTGGAAAAGAAAAGTTTTGGGGAATAAATAACAAACCCATAACTAAATCAATACACTTAGTTTTGAATACCTAACCAAAGAAAATTAACCAAAAAGAAATTTAGCATCTTATAAGTCAATTTAGATACACCAAAGAAGAAAGCCAGAAATTCTTTATTTTTTCAAGAATACTATCAAGATTTGTGAAGAGAAAATAACAAAGATGATAAATTCAACCCAAAAATGGCTTTGCCAAACTCAAAATTTTTCATAAAAAACCTAACTTTTTCAAGTTAGCAAGATCCCTTAAGATCAAGTTTCTTAAAAGTCTATAAATATGTTACTAGGTGGAAAAATAGTATTCACGAACCATAAAATTCTGAATATCCTTAATAACTATTAAAAAATTGAATAGATTTGTATATTTTTATAGGGAAATCTGAATTTATAGGTCTAAAAATAATAAAAAGAATGATATTTAATAATAATTTTTGACTTTGGCTCCTAAAATGAAATAAATATCCCCGTTTTGCACAATTATAGATGTGAAAAAAAATACCGATATCAAAATAATACTGAACAAGATTTTTAATTGTAAATATTAGGAAAATTGTTGTATAATTTCATTTGTTGTCAATCAAATATTCCTTATTATAAATAACCAATTTTTATATGAGCCAAGTAATAAACCTACCCAAAGTTCATTAAAGTGGGTGATTTATAGAATACCCAAGTAATTGTTTGATATCCTAACTAGATCAACTTTTTTTGATAAACAATCGAGTTTTTTTGAGGTTTACTAGAGTTTGGAAAATGATATTTTTTTTTCTTGTTTTTGGATTGATTGAATAATGTTTTGAGAAAGTGTGATTCCATTAATGATCATTCTAATAAGTGAGCGAGTTATAATTTTAAAAGTTTGATTCTGATAAAAAAAGGGATTTGATTTTAAAATAAAAGAAATTACATAACAATTTTACTAATATTTACAATTCAAATTATTATACAGAATTATTTTACATTTCCCGTAATTTTATTATTACTTTACCAAAAAAAAGAGAAATAAAGGTTTTAAGGGAGTAAATACATTTCTCAAATTTCGAGTGCTATCATTTATGTGAAACTGAATTCTTCAAATCATTTCTTTAACCAAATATATTGATATTTTAATTAACATTGGAGTGTTTTATACAGTAGTATACAGCCGTTCCAACCCTACCGTGAAATCTATGATAAACAGAAAAGTCATTTTCTTTATCATACTTTACTTTTTATGACAAGATTTCATGGGGATGTGATAGCCTATTAAAAACCGTGAAATTTTATAATAGAACAAAAATTTCACAAAGAGAAAATTTGAGAATTTGAATTTTTGAATATAAACCTTTCTGAATGATCAATAATTTGAAAAAATTTTCAGGTTTTTGGTGGATCCTTAATTTCTAAATACCTTAAAATCAAAAGGCAAGACAATTTTAAATAAATCATCTAATTTAATCTTCGATCTTTGGAATCTTTGGTTAGAATTTTTAAATTTGTTTCAAAAACAATAAGATTTTTTTCTCAGTTTTTCATATAAGAAATTTTTTTAAAAACCTATATGAAACCATAAAATTTATATGATGGTGTATTAAAAGAAAATTTTTTTTTTTGTATTTAATTGAGACAAAAAGTCAATAACTATACCTGTCAAATTTCACATTAGGTTTGGAACAGCTGTAATATATTTTGATACTAACTAAAAAATTGAATTCAATAATAATGAAAAGATTGATCAAGAAAAAATATATATAATCATTTATTTCTTGGTATTATCTGTAACATTTGATACAATTATTTATCCTTAATTTGGTTTTAATTTTAATTCTTCATGGAAAAAAAAATTTTGTTGTAAAATTATTGATAAACAAATAATATTTTATTTCTCAAAAATTTCTAAAATGAATTTAAAATTCCAATTTTCATTTAATTCATCTAATTCTAGTTATATTTCAGAAAATAGGATATTTATTAAATTCTTCTTCATAAATAAAGATATATTGGACAAATTCATTTGATTTTATAATTATTTAGAATCCTACTTAATGATAATGAAAAATATTTCTGAATCTAATTGAATATCTTTCTATATTTTTCAATTATTTTGGGTTGAATATTTTGTAGATTTTTTGATTCCGAGAATTCAACCCCTTTATTTTAATTTTTGAAATATTAATCTTTATTTAGGTTTTTTTTGATAAAAATATTTGAAAAAAGAATTTTGGAAAGCAAATTTGTCAAAAAAATGTTTTGTAAAATAATAATAAATACTTAAGGGGTGAGAAAATCTAAGGTTATAAATTGTTTGTATTCATACAAATGAAGAAGAAAAGAAACCAAATTATCTGTATAGAAGTGTATTAATATACCCTTTAAAAATGAAATCACCAATTTTTGGAATGACTCATTATCAAAAATCTACTTGTATATAAAAAAAATGACAATAATTCTTTTAACTTGAAAAAACTATAATTTCTTGATTATTCGAAAAGAAATGAGTTCAATTCTTTTTTTTTCTTCTTTGAATAAAAAAATCCGAGAAAAATAATCAAATTAAAAATTCTCCCAAAATACTTTTTAAAACCTGGAAAATTCAACTTATAATCGAGAGAAATACTTTTTAATTTGATTATTTTTAATAAATAATTAATAACCCAATCTTAATTTTTTCAGAGGGTTAGAAATAACCCAAAAATCAAAAATATCAATATAGTTATAATTCTTTCTAAATTGTTTAAATAATTTAAAAAAAAAATAGTATGAATTCAAATGGATAATTATTATAAATAAAAAAATAAAAAAATATTATCAAATAATAAATTATTTAAAGAATAAAAATTCCTTTTTGATACCCCTAATATTGGAAAAATAATATATTATCTTATTCTTTTAAATTACTTGAAATTGAAAAAAAAAATATTGAAAATAAAATAAATAATCAATTTTTTATCCATTAAATGAATAAAATATTTGATTTAATTATCTTACATTTTAAATAAGATTATTTTTTCAAGGTTATTAGTTCATAAAGACCCTCAGAAATTACTAAAAGTGATATTTTTTCAAAAATTAAATTTTTTTAAATTTTTCGTTTTTCTAATTTGGTCGAAAGATTCAAACAAAAAGGGATCAGATCTTTTTACTGAAAATTTCATTGAGTAACAATACAATTCTTTTAAAAAATGATAACTAATTTCTCTAAAGTTGAACAAAGGAGTTTTTATCTCAAGTTTAATTGACTTTTTGTGCAAATAAGTACTCTATTACCTTTTGAAAAAAAAAAATGAAAAAAAGAATTAAAATTTATTATTTCCTTAATGAATAAGTTTTTTTCACAAAAAAATTTATGTTATTGTGCTCTTTTACTTTCATTTTTCAAGAAGAATATTTATTATGAAGAAATTTAATTAAAAAATTACTAATTTCAAAGTTTAAAATTAACACAAAAAAATACATTCAAAGAGATTTTTTTCATAAAAATTTGCTAAAAGAAAATGTCTTTACTGGGTTTACAAGTACAATCCAAAATTCTAAAGCATTTCAAAGTTGTAAAAGTAACTTTAAAAAATATTTAAAATAGTTTATGATTTTTTTTTCTATTTATAGATTTGAAATGACAATTTTGAAATATTAAATTCATCAAATTTTGATAGAATTTGAAATTTATTGGGATTGTGAAAATTTCTAATTAGTTTGTAAAAAAAAATTCACCATGATTAAATTTAACTGAGATTATAGAACTTTAACACCAGTTTTTTGACATAATTAACTCGTTTTCACCTGAAAACGTAAACTTTAAGCTTGGTCATAAAATGAAAATTATTTTTTGAGTGTCACCAGATATTGAACCTTTAAAATCAAAACAACATTCGCTGTTCTATTTGTGAAAAGAAAAAGAATAAAAGAAGTTCAGAGTTGAATCTTTCATTTTTCGATTTATTGAACATTTTTTGTGATGAAATATTTGGTTTTATTAAATTAGGTTTTGGATCTATAAATTAGTTCTCAAGGAATAATCGAAATTAATCAAATAGTAAACCAAAAAAATATACCAGAAAAGAGGTGTATTTAAAACAAATATTTTCTTAAAAACCAAACAAAAAAAAGATCCCCTTTCCAAATAAATTTGTTGAAATCAAGAATGAAAAAAAAAAAAAATTGATAAAAGCCTATTTTTGAAGATTGATTGACTTTATCTTCTTAGTTTGGATAAATAAAAAGAATTTATTCATTTGGATTTCTCATCCTATGACTATTTTTTATTTTTCTACAAAACATTTTTTTACAAATTTACTTTCAAAATTCTTTTTTAAAATATTTTTATCAAACCAAGCCAAAACAAAAAATAATATTTCAAAAATTAAAATAAAGGGGTTGAATTCTCGGAATCAAAAAAACTTCAAAAGATTCAACCCAAATTAATTGAAAAATTTAGAAAAAAATTTAATTAGAATCAGAATTATTTTGTGTTCTCAATTAAATAGTATTAGAAATAATTATAAAATCAAACAAATATGCTCAATATATCTTTATTTATGAAGAGGAATTAAATAAACAATCCTATTTTCTGAAATAAAACTAGAATTAGATGAATTAAATGAAAATTGGAATTTTTAAATTCATTTTAGAAAATTCTTTAGAAATAAAAAATTATTTGTTTATCAAAAATTTTACAACAAAAGTATTTCCATGATGAATTAAAAACAAAACCAAATTAAGAATAAGTAATTATATCAAAATTTACAGATAAGAACAAGAAATAAATGATTTTATTTTTTTTTTTAATCTCAATTTTTTCATTTTTTTTATTTCAATTTTTTAGTTGGTATGTAAATATATTATACTAGATATATCAACTCTCATATTTATCAAAATATCAATATATTTGGTTAATAGAACGATTTGAAAAATACAGTTTCACATAAATGATGTCATTCTCAAAATTTGAAAAATGTACTTACTTCCTTAAGAAATACATTATAAACTGAATCGATTTTCTTTTAATTTCTTCAATTAAAAAAACCCTAACAGAAGTGTAAGTATATTACTATTTGTTACAAAACATGTGAAACAAAATTTTCATTAATCTTTCAAAAAAAATATTTATAAATCAGTGAACATTCCAAATTTTTAATACTATTATTTTCCAATTAAAAAATGAAAAATTTTAATTCACATTCCAAAATATTTTTATATGAATAATTAGTTGAAAATCCCTAAAATATTTACCTAAAGGTCTAATCATGATTTTATTCGAAATTTAATTAAACTACCTTGGTGAAATCTAAGACAAAATTTTTACTCTATTAATTTGATTGTTACAGTAATAAATAATATTCATTTTGGAACTTGAAATAAAAATTTTGAGTTTATTAATTGGAAAATAACAGTACTGATAACCAGTTAAAATATTAATTTAACTTATAGAATAAGTATTTTGTGAATTTAACTTTTTCTTGAAATGTGATATTTTGGAAAGCTGAAGGAAAATTTTGATCTTTTTATTTTACAATTAACAATAATTTTCTCCCTTCAAAAATAAAAATAAAAAAAAAAAGTTTTTTAATTTGTTTTTGAAATTTTTCAAAGTTGAATATTTGTCTCTTGGCCTATTATTAGTGTTACTCAAAGTTTGTTTTTAGGTTCTAAGCTAAGAATTATTCAAGTTTTCTGTATAAAAAACAAAACACAATTTTCTCAAAAAAAAAAGCAAATAAAAAGTAATTTTGAAAGAGACAACAAAAACAAAATGAACAACAATTTAAAAACAAAAAATTGAGACTAAAATAATAAGATCTGTTGCTTTTATTTTTTTTGTTTTTTATTCATTGCAATTAACAAAATCAAAAAAACAGAAAAAAAAAAAAAAACAAACATTGGTGTGTTTGAAATAATGTGATATTATTCTTTAAGGAATTGGTTATAAATGAGATCCTAAACCCTTAAAATCCACCAACTTGTCGAAGGTGTGCTTCGATTATGTCTTCGTCTTCCATATCTAATTCGTCAGGGGTTTGTTCTTCATCAACTAATATACCATCAAAAGTGAATTTGATCGATCCAAGTTGGTATCCTTTTCTTTCACAATAAACCTTGAAAAGTTTTGTAAACTTTGTTGTTTTTCGAATACGAAACACAGTTTCGCCACCTTGTGGATCAACAACTTTTAAAGTGATTTGATTGTTGTCTGTTGATTCTTTTTTTGTTTCTTCGCTCATGGTTAGGTATTGTGTTAAAAAAGTAAATTTTTTGAAAAAAAATAAGAAAAAATGAATATATTACCGTTCTTTTTGAAGTAACCTGAATTCAACACATCAACCACTCTCAGACCAAAAAACCTTTTTGTGTTTACTAGAATCTTTAGTTTTTGTTGATCCTTTCTCAGTTTGTGTGAACTGACTTTTGTAAAGTACGAAGATCGAAAAGAGAATTTATCAACAATTTAATTTTTTAAAGAAATGCTTTTTGAGAACAATCATTTAATTTATATGTTCGTCTGATGATACACTTTGGTTTTTATAACAATTCAGGTAAATACTATACACAATAGATTTTAAAAGTGAATAATTTATGATAAAAAATATTTTTTGTTCTTTTCCATCTGAGTTTCTTTGAAATTTCAATCCCAAAAAACAACAAGAAAAAACTAACCGATGAAAAAATTAAAAGCAGTAACCATTTTACTTTGATGGGTTTAAGAACGATCCGAAATGTATGGAAAGTTCAGATTACTTTTATTACGAACAGCATACTTGTTGATTTCAAAAACAGTTGAGTAATGGGATCTTGATAGAAAACAAAAGTTGGTTTTTTTTGAAATTTTGTAATTAAGAAAAGACTGTAAAGCACATTACGAACAATTTTTGGTTTCTAAAAACTTAAAACAGACCTGGTTTTCAGTGTCTTTGCAACTCATTGGATTTATTGGTGTTTTTATTTTTCTTATTTACAGTGATCAAAATAATGCGTGCACAAAGACTATAATATGTGTTTCAAAATATAATCCGTGCTTTTTTTTCTTCTTGTACCAAGGCAACTTCCAATCTACTACCAAATAATATACCTAATTTAAAATCAATTTTGAAAGTAAAAGTCTTGTTATTTTCGGTAAAATTTAAATTATTCATTCAAATAGTTGAAAATTTTTCCATATATTCTCAATTTTTTTGAATTTTTTTTGTTTTTTTTTGGATGATTAAATTTTCAAAAAAACAACTCTATTTTTTGAGATAAATTTTCCAATTTGATCCTTCATTTTTAGAATTTCTTTTTAAATAATAGAAGTTTAAAAAATCAATACCATATATTTTTAGGGTTTATTATTGGTTTCTTTGATTGGTTAATGTACAGGTTTTCTATAACAAAAAAACACGCTTTTTATTTTGAAACTTGCATTAAATATTTTTGCACGCTTTATTGTGACCACAGTACTGTTTTTAATCCCTTAAATTGTAAAAAAGATTATCTTGTAAACTGTGTAGTGGCTTGTTAATTTGACTCTTAGTAGATCGTTCTTCGAGTTCTTATTAATGAGAATGGTTGCTATAAAATTACATTTTTTTTTAATTTATATTTGTTTTTTCCAAATTGAAGAGTGTAAGTAGAACATATTGGCAGGATATTCAATTATATATCCCTTAGAACCCTAAATATCCTAATTACCTTAGAAATAAAATTTTTAATTTGAATTATTATGAAAGGAATATAAGATATAGAATTTATAAAAAATTATCTTAAAAATAAAATTTTCTAATTAAAAATTGTAAAGTTACTTAAAACAAAAAAATAACTTAAAAAAAAAATTTCAACATTGAGAATTTCTTAGATTTTTTCTTGGTTATTGTGATTTCATTATTTTTTGAAGTAAAAAAATCCCAAAAAAAAAATTATTTTTTTTTTTTGAAAAGTTTGTCTAGACATAAAAAACTTCTTAGTTACAATAAATAAAACATCATACTTTTCTGATTTTTTTTTGGGAACCTTGTACCCCACCCTTGCCTAAAATACTTTGTTAAATTATTTATTCATTATAAGAGAAATTTTGGCATCACAAAGAAAAATTTGTTTTATCTACTGATTACTATTCAATATCAATATCTATATTAGATTCTAAATAATTGTTAAAAATAAAAAAAAATATAATTTAAATTTGAAAAAAAAAAAATAATTTTTTTCATTGTAAAATTTATCAGTCTTTTCAACAAATAATTTTTTTAAATTTAAATGATTTGACCAATAGTTTGAGTCAGATTGATAAATTTTTTTTTAATTTAACAATTTTTGAATTTTGATTTGTTAAAATCAAGAGATAAAATAAGTAAAATTATTAAATTAGAGACCATATATCAGAACTTCTTTTCCAATATCTGGATTAATTTAGATGAAAAATTCAAATTTTACAAAGATTTTATTCAAATTGTTACTAATAAAAAAATTTAAAAAAAATTTTTCTGGTTTTGAGGATTATTTTATTATCTTTGAATAATATTTACAAGTTATTTTTTATTTTTTTCAAAAAATTAGGGTTAAATATTTTATCTGTATTAACAGATTTTATTTGTTTAATTCCAATTTAATAAATGAAATTATTTTTCAAGTCTTGTTTTTTTGAGTATTTTAAATTATTATCTATTGTTTAAATAGAAGTTTTAGAAAATTAATCATTTCACAAATTTAATTTTGACCTGAAGAAATTAATTTCATTCATATCTTGATTTAATATTTATTAAACTATTTTTTCAGTAATATATTTTTTTATTTCTTTTTTTTTTATCATGTAATTAACAACTTTGTTTGATTAACATTATTCATAATTTAATGTATTGAGTTTTTGGATTACTAATATTTTTAAAAAATTTCTGATTTGTAAAAATAAAAAAAAAAAAAAAATCTTTAAGAAAAATCTAGTAAAAAGCAATTAGTTTTTTTTTTTCAATAAAAAAAAATAAAACTCAATAACTTAACTACTTTATCTTTTATTATTTTGACTATTTATTATAATTAAAATTTGGATTAAAGACAAATAAGAAAATCAATATAGTTTTACATCAGAATCATTTTAATATTCTTTATTTAAATTTGATGAAATTTATGCGAATCTAGTGTACTAAAGGATATCTTGACTTTTTGAAGATAAAACCCAATTCAAAATTTTTAATATAAAAAAATTCAATTTTTTAAAAAAATCTTATTTAATCAATTCTAGAAGAAATACCCAAATTATAGCCAATTATTAATTGAAATGTTAATAATTGTTTATAAATTACAATATCCACAAAACAATAAATAAATATTTATTAATACTCTAAAATCATGGGTGTGTCAGAAATTTTTCGAGATAAGAAAACAAAAAATGTATTCGTAAATTTGTTTGAATTCTAATGGAAATTTTGATAATTAAAAGGTTAGATACTCTCACCAAATTTTAGTTGAGTTATTCTTTTTTGTACAACTCAACTTTTACATAATTTTCAACATTCCAAAAAACATTTTTGATTGACCAAAAAAAGTTATGTAATTCACAAAATAAAACGAAATTACTAACTAAAATATGAAAAAATGATTTTTATATTTTACAAAAATCCAAATTCTTTCCAATTTGAACTGGACTGTATTATTGTGATTCTTTTATATGTTTTAACTCTGCGGAAAAATTTGAATCTGATTTTATTTTTTTTTAACTAATAATTAGTTAAAGACAAATATTGTTAAAATAATACTCGAAGAAGAGTTTAATCAATCATTTCAAAGAAAAAATATGTGTTTCTTTATTAAAGAAATCCGATACATTTAATTAGTCAAATAAATTGACAATTTATAATAAGTAAATATTTTATTGGTTTCTGAAAGGTATATTATTAAAAAACAATTTCTAAAAGATTCAAGGATCAAAATTAAAAATTTTTCTCAAAAAAGAGTATAATTTTTTCAAAATTTTTCATCAAAAAAAAACAAATAACTTTGTAAAAATTGTGAGAATTATGTAAGAAATTTTTTAATAAATTTCGTTCCTAATTTATAATTTACAAAAAATACCAATGGGTTTACTTTCAAATCGATTTGAACTTTGATATAATATTCGGTAGTGAATTAGATGTTGTATTTAATGATAGAACAGAAAAAAACCATGATATTTTTTTAGATATATTTATTTAATATAGGCACAATTAATAATTTGTTACACAAAAAATCATTTCATCTAATTTCATGATTTTTTTTTTTTTTTTGTTATCGGACAATTATATTTTCTCAAATTTCCTTTATATAGCCCCATTACTTTTTTCTCCTAAAAGTAAATTATTTTTCTTTGTCAAAGAATTCAATTATTAAAGAAATTAATTTTCTTTCTTACAGTGGGTAGTAAGGATAATGCAATTCACATTTTCAAACTTCATTATGGCAGTTTTTTTTTTTTTTAATAATAACTGTTATCCTTT
The DNA here is from genome assembly GCA_027625915.1 of Anaeramoeba flamelloides. NCBI lineage: Eukaryota > Anaeramoebidae > Anaeramoeba > Anaeramoeba flamelloides. The sequence goes on along the minus strand of JANTQA010000060.1, from coordinate 2,657,231 downwards.
AACAAAAGTTACAAGAAACTAATTTTCCTTTCTGATTTAGTTATGAAAAATTGTTCAAAGTATTGAAATATGATTATTTTTTACTCTTTTATCTCCAAAAGGTTTCCATTTGGATTTCTTTACATCCACTCCGAAAGAAAAGATACTCATAAATTGCAATAAGTTTTTGGAAATTTTTACTTGATTTTACTTTTTGGAATTTTTATGCTCAAGCTTTGAATAAAGCATTTTATGAAGTCAAGTGTTAAGAAACTCTGTAAAATTGGTGGTTCTTCAGACCTTTCTTTGTTCTGGATTGTTTGATAAGAAAGAGATAAAAAGATTTATAAAAATGGAAATTGAACTAAAAATTTTTTGAGATTTATTTGAATTTATCTGTAGTTACCTTTAAAGAAAATTGTTAAACAAAATATTACAATCTTTTAACGGGATTAAAACTCTTAGTCCACTTTTAAAAAATGAAAGCTCATATCAAGAATTGAAATTTAACAAATCTAGATTAGTTATCTTCAACATCAAAATGACAAAAATATAAAAAATTTGACAATCATTTTTTGTCTTGTTGTTCCTTTCTTTAACAAAACAATGAGTGATTACTGGAATGCTCTTTCTTTGTTAGCAGAGGAAGAAAATGTTGATATGGAATTCCTAGAAGAAACAAAATACCTTGGCTTTTTAGTCAAGTTTCCAAAAGAAAATAGAAAAATTAAATATCCACCAATACCACTTGAAGATCCATTCTTACCAATTGAAAAAGAAGAAAAACCCATCCAATCAAATACTGAAAATGAAACAAACCTAGATAATCAGAAAGATGAACAAGAAAGAAATAATGAGAAAGCAAATAACGAACAAAAAGATAATGAAAAAGAAAAAAAAGAAGAAGAAGAGCAAAAAGAAATGGCATCCACGAAAGAAAATGTTAATGAAAATGCAACAGAAAATGAAGACGAAGATGAAGGAGATCAGAGTAATTCAAATTATTGTTGTGGGTTGAACAAACCAGAAGAAAGTTGGATCGAATGTGATCGCCCAAGATGCAAAAGAAAATGGTTTCATTTTGGATGTGTTGGGATTGAGGATAATGAAGACGACGAAGTAGAAGAAGAATGGTATTGCCCTGATTGTCAAGAAATCATTGACGAGTATAATAGCCTTCGTGAGGATTTGAAAATCATTCAAATAAACTACACTGCACCAATAAATTCTCTTGCTAGCTCGATCCCCTTATGGCTTGCTTCTTCTTTTAGATCACAAACTTCTGCTACTAGTACTTCCAAAGGGCCTCGGGTTTCTTTGATAATTCCTTACCATTATAGTCACAAATTTCGATCGAAAGTTTTAACTTCTAGTGATCATTCGTTGCAAAATTTGAAAATACGTTCCAAATATTATTATTATTCTTTTTTGAGGATGTTTCAACACAAAAAAGATCCGACGTCTTTCCTCCAAATTGTTTCACTTTTTGCAAATAGAATACGTTTAATTGGTCAATTGGAACCAAAACCATCCAACCATTTAAATAATAATGACAAATTCATTCAAAATTCAAATTTTTCCAAATATAATAATTTCTTTTTGAAAAACTCTACCAAAAGAAAAGAAAATAATACTCAAACAAAAACAGTTGACAAGAAAATTGAAAATAATATTAATGCTTCAGGGCAAATTACTATTCAAATTCATAAAGAAGGAAAAAGCGATCAACAAACTTTAAATAATCAATTACCAAATAAGAATTCAACAAAAGAAAATCAAAAAAATGATCTCGATTTGAAGAAAATTGAAATTGAAAAAACAAAACCCCTACCCCAAATAAAAAATCAAAATATTGAAAAAGAAAAGGAAAAAGAACACGAAGAAGGAAAAGGAACAGAAACAGAAACAGAAAATGAAAAAGAAAAAGAAACAGAAATTGTATTAACTCTAAATAAAGATCAAAAGAAAAGAAAATTTGACGAAATTAGACAAAACACAGATAATTTAAATCCAAATATTAATGAAGAAAATCAAGAAATAAAAAAATTTAGATCATTAGAAAAAAAAGAAAACAATATTCCTCAAACAAATAATGATAAAATAAAAATTGAAAATTTGCCAACACAAAATGAAAATAGAAAAATATTTTTAACAGAAAAAGAAAAAGAACAACAACAAAAAAATGAAGAAGATAATACTGAAAGTGTTGAATATAGAAAAAAAGAAATGATGGAAGAAGAAGACGAAGATATTTTTCAAATATTTTTTTCCGAATTAGAATTAATGATTTATCATATCCGAATTTCAAATTTAAATACTTTCAAAAGTTGGTATCATAACAAAAAATTAAAATATTAAATAATAATCGATTAATATCCATTCTTATTTATATTTAAATTATATTATATTCATCTTTTCGTTTTTTATTTTTTTGTTTAATTTTATAATTATCATTTTCTAAATTTTTTTTATTCCACTATACAATTTAATGCTAAACCCCATTTCACTCAAAGTGGCCCAGTAAAAAATGAAAAATTTAATTTTATTTTTTTTTCACGAATCAACCAACATAAGATTGTTTAGAAATAAGAGAAATTATCTTCGTATTAGAGTCGATATTCATAAAAGAAATACCTGGACAAACTATAATTTTTTCAAAAAAAAAAAAAATGTTAACAAATTTTTTGGGCCCCATTCATTGGAAATGTCTCGTAAAAAATTTCTCAATTTCTTAAGGAAATTATAATTTTTTACGAATAAGATTTTTTAATAGAAAATATATTCAATTTTAAAAGAAATTACTAAGCCTCAACTTTTTGAATATTTATTTGTCTTTTCGAACATTTTTTTTCAACATGATCTTTTTTAAAGCAAAAAAAAGAAAGAAAAAAGAAAAAAAAAATTGTAAAAAGCAAAAAAAAAAAAAAAAATATTAGAAAAAAAGAATCAGATTTACTTCTTAAAAATTATTACAAGTTGAATACTGAATCAAATTAAAAGAATATGTTCTATTTCTTTAATAAAACTAGTTACCCTTTAACTGAAAAAGAGTTTATTCTTAGTTCCAAATTATCTTTTTTTAAAAAATAATTTTTTTAAGAGAATATGTTTTTTATGACAAATCCTGTATTATTCGAAAAATTTTTTTCAACAAAATAATAACATAATCATCTGATCTGTCCCAAAAAAAGTTTTGTAATGAGTATTTGATTTGTAAAATGGGCTTTTATGTTGAAAACTCCAACTCTGATAAAAAAATACCTTTCGGGACCGGTTCATGTACAACTTTTTCAAAAGAAAATCTCAATTGTTAAAATAGATGGCACCAAATCTTGAATCAAAATAATTAGTACAAGGAAGTATAAGTACATCTATTTTAATTTGAGAGAATTTGAAACTTTGTAATTGGGTTTTGTTTTAGTTTTATTTTGGTAAAAAATACCTTTTTTTTAAAAAAAATCTTGAAGCAGTAATTCCAGATTAAATTCGAATCCTTTTTTAGTTGACTCAGAAAATTTGATTCTTGACCTATTTTTTTTTAGAACTTCACATTTAATAGTTTTTAATTTTTTTTTTTTCATTTTTTGTTAATATTATCAAGTTTTAAATTTCTATTTCTTTTCTTTTCTTTTCTTTTATCAAATTAAAAAGGATTTTTGATTAAAAAATTCAAAATGATAACAAGGTCAAAGGCTAGGATGTTAACCCAAGGCAAAATGGAGATAGATTTTTGCACCCCAAACATTTTTATAAAAAAGAAGCCATCGATAGAGTCCGAGATTTCAATTCAAAGGAAAAAAACTAAAATGTAATTTTTTTTTCTTTTCTTTCTTTTTTTGTTTTTGTCAATTCGAAAAATAATTCTCTGTTTTAGAGTTTAATAAATTTCAAATTGCAAAGAAAAAAATAAAGAAAAAAGATTATAAAAAGAAAAAAAAAGAAAAGGGGAAAAACGAATAAAAAAAATTATCAATTTAATGAAGTATTTCTTGTTTTTTCGAAACAATTGAATGAATTAATTGGGAATTTAGAAATGATTGGATTAGAAAGTCTATTTCAGAGAGAGGATAAACATAGTTATTAGAATCATTTTAAATTTGATTTTTTGTTTTTATTGTTAAGGGTCAAAAAAAGTTTTCTTTTGAGGGGGGTAAACCCATGAAATTATAACCCATCCACTTATTAGGATGATGTTTAATGAAACCATAGTTAAACAAAACCTCATTCAATCAATCAAAATAACAGGGATAAAAATTATCATTTTCCAAACTCTAGCAAACCTTTATAAACCACAATTGTTTTTCAAAAAAGTTGATATACATAGACTATCTAAAAATTACTTGAGTATTCTAGAGACCACACAATTTAATGAACTTTAAGAAGGATTATCACGTTTATAAAAAATTGGTTATTTATAAAAAGGATTTGATTTTAAATAAAAGAAATTACTTAAAAAATTTACTAATATTCAACAATGAAAAATCTTGACATGAGATTATTTTCATACCCGGTATTTTTCCCTACTATATATCTAATTTGAAGTCATAATTGTTTTTTAGATTATTTGAGATTAAATTTAGTCAGTTAAAATTAGATAGATTTGTAGATTCTATCTAAAAAAAAAGAATTAATTAAAAAAGGAAACCAAATTCGAAAAGTAAATTAAACTATTACATAAAAATTTTAGAATTATTTGGAATGGTTTTAATTTTGGATTTTAAACTTTAGATGCCTTCGTTATATTATTTCATCAATAACCAAAATTTTTGGCTATATATAATAAAACAGTTGTAAGAATCTCAATAATAAACTTTCATTTTCATTGGAAATAATTTAGCTTTTTTAAAAAAAAAATAAAAATCATTTTTTCATTTTTTCATTTTTTATTTTTTTGTTTTTATTTTTTAAATTACGTTACTTTATTTTGTTTGATTCCTATTATTTATTTCTTTTGAAATGATTTGATAAAGTTGGAGTTCTTTAATAATAGAAGAACTCAAATAAAATTAGTCAGTAGTATCTAAATATTTGATCGATCAATATTTAAAATAGAATTTTAAAAAAATTTAACAAGATATTTTTTTACTCATCTCAAAAAAACTTATTAAAGAGAATATTGATAATTTGAATTGATAATTATTTATTTTTTATGAGTTTTGTAATTTATAAACAAGTGTTAACTTTTCAATCAGTTAATGAGTTATAAAATTTGGTATTTCTTCTAGAATTGATTAAATAAGATTTTTTTTCAAAAATTGGAGTTTGGTATTTTAAAAATTTCAAATTGGAGTTTGGATAAAAAAAATGTTATTAATTTTAAAAAAGTAAATATTTTTGTACAGTCAGTTTCACTTTTAAGACACAAACTTTCTACGAAATTTAAGGCACAAAAAAAATCTCAAATTAAGGCACAAAAATCAAATTCTAGTAGAATAATTTGTGAAAATTAAAATTCCAAAAAATTGTGCTTTAATTTGAGATTTTTTTGTTCCTTAAATTTCGTTGAAAGTTTGTGTCTTAAAAGTGAAACTGACTGTAGAAGATATGTAAGTAAATCATCTTCTACATGGTTTAAATGTCTCACATGTGATAGACATTTTCATAAAAAATGTTTTCTTACCTCACATTACTGTGTTTTAAATAAAAAAAAATAATTCTTTTTTATTTTCTATTAAAAAAAAAGAATTCTTTGATATTTTTTTTGTTCTGAAGAAATAAAGTTTTAAAACGGGTTTTTATCTTTTTTAATGTATTTTTTAAGTTTAATTACCTCGAAATGAAAAAAAGAAAAAATGAAAATTTTTGAAATACAAACTTAAGAGTTGACTTTTCAAAAAGAATATTACATCATAAATTTTTGAACAATTAATGAAAATATTTGAATAAAATTGTTTTTAATTGTATATATTTGATAAAATAAGTGAAATAATAATGAAATGGCTATATCATATTATGTCAAAAAATACAGAAATCGGTCCGTAAAGACATATAATTATAATTTTTTTTTGATTTTAATTCATTAAAGTAACTTCGTATTAAAGAAATCTGTGGTGTTATGTTATATTTATATTTTTTTTTATACTTGAAGATTTCTATAAAAAAATCATTGTAAATAAAATTTAAGTTTTAGATTTTTTTAAATTTTGAATGAATTTCTATGAAAAACTGAAAGGAAATGTTTTGTTTTGTAATAATTAAACTATTTTTCATAAATTTTGACTCACTTTATAATGTTTATTTGAAGTTTTTTCTGGTATTTATCCCATTTCTTATGAATAAATAAAATTTCAAATTTTTGGATTACAATCATTTTTTCTAATTTGATCAAATTTTTGTTTTGCTTTTTATTTATCTTTTTATTTTTTTTCAGCTTTTTCAATTTTTTGTTGTTTTGCTTTTTTTTTTTTTTTTTTAATTTTAATTTCTTTCTTTTTTTTTTTTTTTTTTTTTTCCTTTTTTATTTATTTTTTTTTAAAGATCATTGGTAAAGAAAAAAAGATCTTCGAAGCAATAAATGAATATAAAAGAATTGATAAAATATAAAAATTATTAAAATTAAGATAATTATTATCTAAATATGTTATTGTGTACTTTTTTCAGTGAAAGTTCAGTAATAAGAAAATCGGATATACTCTAATTTCAAAATTGTGACTCACTTTTTTTAGGTTTTTAATATTCCTTTTTTCTTCATTTTAAAATAACAAATTTTTATATATTTAGAATGATTTAAAAGTAAATTAAAAATCGGATTTTGTTATTATTTGTTCTTGAATATGTAAGTATATATACACTCAATTTATTATTTCAGATTGTTCAAAATTTTTTTAATGGATTTTGTAAATATAACAAAACTAAATTACCAATATCATGATTCGATCATTGTAAATAATTTTAATAAATAAACCAAAATAATTTAATTTATTATCAATATTATTTTGTATCATAATTCAAAAATAATTCCGTTCCATTGAAAAAAACAATTTTTTTTGGTTCAAGTTTTTATTTTTAAGAAAATTTTTGTTTTACAATCTATTACTCAATAAGCTTAAAATACCAAAAATTTCAAATTTTAATTTAAATTATTCTACTAATTTTTTACAAGTCATATAAACCCCCAATCTTATAGTTTTTTTGTAAAAAATATACAAATAATGGACAATCAAACATTTTTTTTTATCTAAAACTAAATAAACCCCAATTCAAAATTTTTAACACACCAAAATTCAATTTTTGAAGAAAAAAACTTATTTAATCAATTCAAGAAGATTTACAAAATTAGAACCATCCACTAATTGAAATTTTAACTCTTCTTTATAAATTACAATACTCACAAAACAATAAATAAATAATTATCAATACAAATAAATCATGGGTGTGTCAAAAATTTTGGAGAGAGCAAAACAAAAAAATACATTAGTAAATTTGTTTAAATTCTATTAGGATTATTGATCGATCAAATGGTTAGATACTACCAACTAATTTTATTTGTGTTCTTCTATTTGGACCAACTTAACTTTAACCATAATATCAATCGTTCAAAAAATTTTTGATCCAACGAAACAAATTACGTAATTCAAAGAATGAAATGAAAACAAAAACTAAAAGATGAAAAAATGATTTTCATATTTTACAAAAATCAAAATTATCTCCAATTTCAATGAAATTGTATTATTGTGATTGTTTGGAACGTTTTAGCTGTGTGAAAAATTTTGAATTTTAGTTTATTATTGTTAAAAATAATAACTCAACGTATGAAATTATTTATCAAAAAAAAAAAAAAAAAAAGATTCAAAGTAAAAAAATAACAATGATGATAGAATTAGAATATAAATATTTGAAAGACAGATGATGTTTCGGATTAAACTCAACATTCTTTTCATTTTGATATTTAATAATAAAAAAAAAATAATTCCTTTTTTTTTTACAATTTACAAAACAATAATTTGATCCTAGATTAACAGTTATTCCATTTTTTGTGAATCTAATTTCCCAATTCACAAATTATTTGTCAAAATATATGAGAATAAGAGTTTAAAAATAAAATTTTAATTTCCTCCAAAACTCTAAGAAACCAATACAAATATACTCAAAGTAACTAGACACAATTGAACAAAATAATTTCTTTATATGAAAAAATATTAAAAATAATCATTTTTTTATGACTATATTTTTAAAAAAGAGTTCTCAAAATATATTTACAATGGTAATTTAAATAAAAATAAATATTTTTTTTTTAATTATATTTTAAACCACTTTTATAAAAAAAAAAATATTTTTCATTTTCATCATCAATAAGTTCTTGAGTTAATTTTTGTTAATTTATATGAAAGTTTCACAAAAATTTGAAAATACTGTGGTAAGATTTATGGTATTCTCAAATTTTAAAAATTCGTAAAAAAAAGCCAACTTAGGTCGCTGGATGCGTGTAAAAAGAATTGAATTTGTTGATCCATAAAGGTGGAATTAACAGATATAATTGATCACAAAATTGTGTCTTGTAGGCATAAAAGATCATCAGACATGATAATAGCTTTTATATATTATTGAAATTGTTAATAACAATGTATTGGAAGAATAAGAATAGACAATCTTTATTTTAAACTCAAAGAATCTATTATCAAGTTTCAAAATAGCTAATTACGTAGAAAAATATATTTTTTTAAAAATATTTAGGTATATATGGTAATGTTACAATCGAATTTCATCTCAAAAGTGATATCAGGAAAGAAAATCATGGAATTCAATCAAATACCATTGCTTAATGGTATTTAGGAAGATCGAGGGTTTTTTTTAAAAAATTTTTTTCAAAACAATTTGGGATTGGGCATATTTTTTTTCATTTATTGGAGGTTTTGATGATAACATTTATATTCAAGATATTAACAATACATTGTGGCTATAGACCTAGAAAATCGCGATTAGTCCTACTTTATCATGAAAAATCATAAAATCTAGATAAACAACATTATCACGAAAAAACAATTATTGCGAAAAAATGAAAAATTATTTTTTTGAAATCACCTTAAAAAAAATCTTTGACTTTTACAACACTTTTCCCCTTTAATAAACCAGTAAAAATGTTTGAAAGTTTTACAAAGTGTCCTCAAGTCTTTAGTAAAACTGGAAGAAAACAAGTGTGATAAACAGAACGTAACAGTTTCTTTTAAGTTGAACAAACAATTTTTTTCTTTTCATCTTTTTTTACAAAATATAAAATCTCATAACAATTTTTTGATCTCAAAAATAATCCATTTCAACAAATTACTTGAATATAAAACAGATGTGTTTTTTAAAAAATGGGATTATTACCATCACAAGTTAAATAACCAAAAAGAAGAAAGAGTAATTTTACTTCTGATTGGTGATCGATCAAACAAAAATCTTCAAAGCTCTAGTTGTGTTTTCTGTCCAATACAAAGATATTAATAATAATAAGAAAAAGAAAATAATTGTAAAAAATCTTAATAATTGGTGATTATCTCACTAGAGTTTCTGTGAAAGCTTTTGAAAAGTTATCCAAATCCTTTTAGCTTTCAAAGAATATTAAAAATTTATTCACCCAATAATACATTCTTTAAAGAACTTGAAAGGGTTGGATATTTTAAAAGTTATTTTCTTCAAGGCAATTTCCAACACCACAATTAACTGAATAAATATTTATTTCTCTTTTGTTCTTATTGTTGTTGATCTTAAAGGATCGATCGGTTTGTCAACCAAATAAAATGAAAACACAATAAAACTCTTTGATCTGATCCTTGATTGAATCAAGAATCTTTTATGTTTTTTTAAAAGATAACTTTTTTTGAAAAGGATCTGTTTTTTGAATAAATACAATTTTTCTTTTTAAAAATATTGTTGAATTAACCCTAAAAGCCATCAAGTATTAGATCGCGATTTAATTTTTATCACGATATTTTACATAATTAATATGATTTTATAGATTATTACAATTTGTAAGAATATCGCAATTTTATGATATTATCCCGATTTTCTACAATTGCACAATTTGATAAAAAATAATCGCCAGTTTTCAAACTTTATCTTTAATTGGCAAAGATATCGTCAAATCTTCGATTAATCCGAAAATAACATTAATAAAATATAAATAAGAAAAAAAAAAAAAAAAAAAAAAGGGTAAAGAAATAATAATAAGTGTTTTTTATTTTAAAAGGTTATATTTTATTAATATTAAATAAAAAAAAAAAATGGTCAAATGAAACTTTAAACATTTATTCTTATCTTTAATAAATTAAATAATTTCCAAAATTAAAAATTATTGAATTTAAGATTTAAAATATAAAAATAAAAATGAAAGTAATCCTCAAAATAAAATAAAATTACAACCATAATAATAAGAAAAAAAAAAAAATTAAAAATAAAAATAAAATCAGAATAATAAGAAAAATAAAAATCAAAATAAAATCACAAATTATTTTTTACTTTCTGATATTGAACCATATCCACCACAAGTTGTTGAAGGTGTGAAAAACACTGCGCATTTACCTCTTTCAGTTTTAATATCGGACATTCTTTGTAGAATTGTTTTTGTAAAATACATTGTTCTCATTTCACCACCATTATTTTCCCCAGACAAATTCAAATGTAATTTTTCATTTCTTCGTTCTGTCATTTGGGGAACCATTCTTTTACCCTTTTCTGCCGAATTTTCTGCGAGGATATGTGAAAGAGAAATTCTGGTACCTGATCCTGAAATTTGTTGTCTTCTTTCAATTGTTGATAATTTTTTTTCCTTTCCCTTTTTTTCTAAAAATTGCTTTGCAACATAATGAAATGGTTCAATTCCCTTTGGTATTTTGGAAGGCAATAGGCTGGAATTTAATTTGCTTTGGATTTTTCTTTTATTAATAATTGCAAGTTCTGATTTGGTAACTCTGCCTGTTCTTTCTAAGAAATCTAAAGCCAATTTATTTTTTAAAATTTTATTTTCCACTTCACAATAATCTGAGGTTGAGTACAATTTGCCGATTTGAATAAAGTTTTTTATATTTTGATATTTATAAAGTTTTTCTTCGTTTTCTTCATTCAATTCTTCTCCAATAATTTGGTCATCTTTTTCCTTTTCCTCGTCTGGTTCTTGTTTTATTTTTTTTTCTTCTTCCTTCTGATCGAACTTTCCCTCCTCATTACCAGTGTTTCCGTCTCCTTCAGATTCCTTTTTTTCTTCGCTCGACAAAAATTTTATAATTTGTTTCTTGATATCTTTAAACCCATAGTCTAAAGCAATTTCCGATGGTGTTGTGCCTTCGTCATCGGTGATATTTAAATACGCACCATTAAAGCATAATAATAAAACGATCAATAAGTTACCATATTGTGAAGCTATATGCAGTGGCCTTAATCCTTCATTCCCTTCGATTGGCTGGTTGATGTCAATACCGGTTTTAATTAAATTTAATGCCAAATGCAAATCGTTTTTCTTGATCGAATCGATCAATTGCTCGTTTTTCTCTTCTCCATTTAAAGAAACAATTTTAGGATCCATCCATTTCATTTCAATATATTTTTCTTTAACGAATTTCAATATTTCTTCATTCGATGATTTTGGATTTGGCTTTTCAGATTTCAAATTATGCTCCCAGATTTTTTTATTTATATCATTGCCCAACGCCTTCATATAAAATAATTCCGAGGATAGCCATTGGCTGAATAATAATGATTTTATTAAAGATCGTTTCCCAAATGCCTGATGATAAATATGGGTACATTTCAAGCATATCACCGAACCAAATGATAATGAGATGAATGAGGGATTTTGAAGACCACATTCAGCACAATTATGGTTTGGCGGGAACCTTCTCATTTCAGATAATGGGCTGAGGGTTTCATTTGTTGCTGATGTAAATCCTTCTTTAGCTTTATTATCATTTTTTTTCTTTTCCTTTTTGTTTGGGCTATTGCTAACTTGTTTGGCCTTTTTGGATATTTTTGATGAATTCAAGTCATTTGCTATCTGGGAGACACTGTTCTGAATTTCGTCAATCCAATCTAACATTTTTTCTTGGCTCTCCAATTGGAATGTAAAAGTCTTTGTTGAGCTGATCAGATCAATTGTGTTGGTTTGTGTAGTAGATGGCCTTGTGTTGCACATTAATAATTGCAATTTGTCTTTTAAAACTCGATTTGTTCCCTTTTTTTTAAAAAAATATAATGTCCCATCTTGAAGCGAACACCACAATTTAGTCCATCCGACAGATGCTTTTTTTTTAATCCATCCCTCAATTAATGGGTGATCAATGACAATTTCCCCGGTGTCAATTATATCTTTTTGCTTTTCTTTTAATTCTTTATGTTCCTTTGCCAGTCTAATGATTGATAAAATTGTAGCTTTTTGGTTTTGGTTTTTTTTTTTTTTTTTTTTTTTTTTTTTTATTGATTAACAATTATCAAAATAATTATTTACATATTTTTGTTTTTTGTTTTTTAATTTTTTGAAAGAATTTTTGAATTTAAATAAGAACAATTTAGAATTTGAACATTTTTTTTTTTTTTTTATTTATATACTAAATATCAGAAATTTTGAAATATTTTCAGAGGTATAATTCAATTTGTTAATATTATTTCAATACAAATTAATAAAAGAAATGATTTTCAATAAAGAGTTTACATTTATTATATGCTTTTTGATTTTTTTCATTATTTTTTGCAATTATGTAATTATTTTGATTCAAGCAAGAGGCTTGATTTTAATGATTAAAAAGTAATTCAAATTACTTTTATATATGTTATGAAAGATTCAATTTGTATGATAAAATATAATTTTTAATAATTTTTTTTATCTTTTTCCAATTAAATTCTGGGTAAGAGTAATTTTCAAATTTTTGAAACCAATTTTTATTTGAATATTGATTTTAATTTTGTTTAATTTTTAATTTTGATTTGGTTTTTAATGTGTATAATGATTATTTATTTCATATACACAGTTTAAAATTTGTTTTTTTATTTAAAGCATTTACTAAAAAAATAATTGATTTTGGAAAAAAACAGGTTTAGAATATAAACTAAATTTCAAAAATTGTGACTCACTCAAAATAATAAATTGAAAAAAATATATATTTTTTATTATTCAAGAACAACTAATTTATTAAACCTTATTAATAATGAACTTTTAAATTACAAGAAAAATAGAAAATCTTGATATTTTGTACATAAATAAAAAAATAAAAGCAAAAACTAAAAACAATTGGAATCACAATTTTTGAAATGAACTTGTAGGATTTTTTATTACTGAACTTGCACTGAAAAAAGGTTAACCATAAGATTTTTTGCTGATAATTAAATTAATTCTCAAAGACATTACATTGTCTCAATTTTCTTAATGTTTATTGGTATTTTCAAAGCTTTTTTTTCTTATTCAACTTGATCTTTTGCAAAATAAAAAGTATCAAAAAAAAAAAAAGAAAGAAAGAAAGAATAGGAAAAAGAATCAAAGAAATCACAGAAATATGAGAATGAAAGGTTATTTCAATTAAAAAGAAAAAAAAAATTAACTCAAAAGAGTAATTCATAATTTTAATCTTCAAAAAAAAAAATCAATAAAAGCCTGAAGAGATATGTAGTTTTAGACAATTTACGTTCTTGTTTTTTTAATAAATTATTTTTCAGGATTTATCTTCATTATTTAAATTAATTAATAAAGAGTTAGATATTTATTGAGTATGGTTAAAAGTTTGAAATTTCTGATTATTCAATATTGGTTTCTGTGATTTCTAAAATTTTATATCAAAAAGTAAAACTTATCTTTTATCAAATTTTAAAAAAATTGAGAAACTGAAAATATTTTTAAATATAATAATTAGTTCAAAATAAGTTCTTCTTATTAAATAACTTTTTAATGTTTTTTTTTTTTTGAAAATAACTAAGAAATAAATTTGTTTTTAAAATGGAAATGTTTGTTTTTTTTTATCGCAAAATTTACTTGAAGGACAAATGACGAACTATTTCAATATTATTTCTATTTCTAGTTTTGTAAAAAAATTTGATATAGAATTAAAGAATAAATTTAATTTATTTTTTATCGTAATTTTGTTTTTAACTTTCCTGATCTTTTATGAATTAGGAAAATAATGTTTAATTTACTTTTCCAGAATTAACTTTTTCTATAAAATCGAAAAATGTTTAGTACTGTTTAAAAAATTGGACTTTTTTTTTCTGAAAGTCAAAGAGATGTTGCAAAAAAAATGTAACAAATTACATTTATGATAAAATTTGGATGAAATTATTTTTTTTTTTGTGATTTGAACCTTGATTCTCAAATTCAAAAATTAAGTAACACCTAAATAACAAATTATGAATTTAAATGAGAAATAAACTAAACTGATAAAGATAAACATTGATGAGAAATCTTTTAAAAAATAAAAATAAACATTAAATACTTTTAATTATAAAACTTCAAATATGGTGCTTATTGAAAAGTGCAGACCAAGGCAAAACTGCTTATCTTTTTAAGCAAAATCATTTTACTTGCAAGTGGTGTTCTTTTCTTATTCCTTCAAAATATACTAATTCCTAACAGAAAGATAATTCGTGGATTGATGGTTCAAAAAACAATTGATAATGTTGGGTTTTTATGTGAATTGGCGAAAGATTTAAGTTCTGTGAACGGAAGTGATTTTAGAATTAAACAGATATTTACCACAAAAAAAACAAAAAGATATGACTCTTGTTATTATTGATAATGATTTAAAAAGAAATTATTGCACTACATTGATTTTGTAATAAATGTGGATTTCATATTATCAAAAAGATGGTTTTAACTAATGTTCATTGACTGAAAACCCCAATAAATATTGAAAAAAACTTTTTTTTCTTTTCATTATTTATTTGGACTTTTTATCATTGTTATGATACGTCAACGGGTTTTTTAGAGCTTATATAGTTGATGGGTGGTTATATTTTTAAAATTGTGGGGTTTGTATTTTTATAAAACAAACAGGAATTTGAAATTTAGAATCATTTTAAGATGAATTTTTTTTTTTTTTTTTCGAATCAAGTAACTTTCGATAAATTTTCTCTATAATCAAACAGTCACTTGCGATGGAAAATTATATTCTGAGATTAAAATTCTTTTGGTTGACGGTACACTAGTATGAAAAAATAAAATTGAAAATTCCAAGTTATACAAACCTTTTACTCCAATTATCATTTCATCCTGTTAATCGAGTTTATTCACAATATAATTAATATTCCATTTCTTATAAATCTTGAGGCTGTTTTATTTATTGCTGTTAATAGTACTACGATTTTTAAAAGTATCTAGTCTAGAATCAAAGTCTATTTTCAGGTAAAAATTTTAAATGGATGTGACACTGAATTTCCCTTAAATTCAACTTGTGGATATTTTTTTGAAGAAATAATAACTAATAAAATAGAAAACCTCAAAAAAACCTAGAACACTTTACAAATAAATAGAAAACTCAAAAAAACCTAACGAAAATCAATAGATTTTACAAATAAACAATAAACTCAAGAAAAGATAGTGCCTAGCTTTTCCAAAATTCAAAAAAATGGTGAAAAAATCATAGATTTTACTCAATTCTTTTAAATTCTGGAAAAGCTAACCGCAGTTTTTTTTACTTTTTGGAATAAACCGAAATTTTCTTAAAAAATTCTGTAAATTTCAAAAATTAAAAAAAAACCTAACGGAAGTGTCCGTAGAGTGCCTAGCTTTTTTTTAATTTAAGAAATTAAAAGAAAATTTCAAAAATTTTCTTTTTATTTCTCAAATTAAAAAAAAGCTAACGGCGGTTTTCCAGAATTCAAAAGAATTGAGAAAAATCTTTGATTTTACTCTATTCTTTTAAATTCTGGAAAACCTAACGGAAAATCAAAAAAAAAAAAATCAAAAGAATTGAGTAAAATCAAAGATTTTAATCTATTCTTTTAAATACAGGAAAATATAACGGGAAAATCAAAAAAAATATATGATTTTTTCCAGAATTTAAAAGAACAAATAATTCTTTAACAGTCCAAATAATTGATTCCATATTTGGAAGATATTCATCAAATTTAAAATAACATAAAAATATAATAAAATAACGGTTAAACTTGAAAAAAAATTTTTTCAAATTTTTTAATATTAAATTGAAAAAAATCTTAATAGAACATGGAAAATTGGATTTTCCAACTTAAATTGTAAAATATCTTTCAAAATAATATTTGATCAAAAGATCTTTTATTAACCAATTGTGTTTATTGAAATTGAGGTTATTAAAAAGGGTAAAATTAGCAAATATTTAATTTTATTTTGAAAAAATTTTTTCATGATCTTGTGGTGTAACTAACCCATGTTTTTTATAATTAACCGATTCTGAAAATTTAACAGGTAAAAAAAATATTGGCATATTGTAGAAATAAAATAAACAATCCAATACGATGACAACAACATATAAACAAGAAATAGGATTTTTTAATTAAATTTTAAAAAATAATTGTTGAGATATTGAAAGATTAAAATGCATTTTTTTGATAAAAAAAATGAGAAAAAGATCAAATTTTTAATTTTAATCAGAAAGAAAATCATTCTGGTTCTCACATAATTTGTTAATTATGACGAAATTATTTAAACAAAAGCATTTAATATTTTTGATCCTTTGGGCATTATATCAAAGATCAAACTTTATAAGAAAATTTAAATCTGAACAAAGTATGTAGATCTATCTTCAAATACTCTAGGTCTGAAAAAATAACACGAGTTAAATTTTTGTAATGTGTTTAAAAGTTGTCAAAATGAGTTATTTACACCACTGTACAATTTTTCTATAAAGAGAAAATCAATCCAAAATATTTATCTCAGCTGAAATTTTAGTTCACCAATAGTGAAAGATTATTTTTCGTTTCTAATTTTGTCAAAAAAAAACTTTGAACAAATTGGTTGTATGACAAAATCATTTGCAAAAGAATTAATCCTTTTTGAATTTTGTTTTTATTGAATGTTCACAATTTTTATATTGTGTGAACACATTTTTTAGATTTCTAAAGCACTTTTCTGAACTTTTAAATATTCTTTGGTTTTTAAGAATTCAAAATGAAGTAGAAAAAATCAGGGTAAAAAAGAAAGAAAAGAAAAAAAAAAGAAAAGAATTACTTTTGATACCAGTATTTGATTTCGAAGAGATTTCAATAAAAAAGGTTCCTAATTTATTCGCTTTTGTATGTCCTTCAAGAGAAGTTACTTCTTTTTTTAAGGGATCGTCTGAACACAAACCAACCAACAAGATTGGTGTTTTGGAATCTTTTAGGTTTTGTTTAAGAATTGTTTTATAATCTATAATTTCTTCAAATGTCCCATAGTCGTTGACAGAATATGTAAGAATAACACCATCAGATTTTGGTATTGTCTTTTATTGAATTTTACAAATGTTTGTTTTGAAAAAATAGGAAAATGGGTTTTGATAAAAACAATCAAAAAAAATTACTGTTGATTGAAAAATAAAAGGATCAAAATTTTCATTCAGCTTTCCAAAAAAAAACACACCTCTCTCAAAGAATTATAACAAACCACCAAAGTCCCCAATTCTAAAACAGAAATTAACTCATTTTACTCTTCTTTTCAGAATTAAAAAATTGATATTGTTCTACATGATTTAAAAACAGTTTTTTTGGGAAAGTGGATGAAAATTTTGTTCAATTTATTTTGCAACGAATAGTATTTTAAAGGTTAATTGTTTTTGAAAGAAAGAAATAAATAAATGTGAGAAAAAGAAAAAAATCGGAATTTGGTTTTGAGTTTTTTTTTTGTTTTTGGTAAATTTATAATTTGGAATATTTTGGGTTTGTTACTTCTTTTAAGTCTTTTGAGTCTTTAAGCCCACTCCCTATTTCAATGATTTCAAGTTTTGTTGAGACACCTTCAATTCTTTTCTTTTTGGTGTTGTTTTTTGCTGGTTAAAAAGAATAAAAAGAAAGGAAAAAAAAGAAGAAAAAAAATATTTAAATTATTGCAAGGTGTTCAGGTCTTTTTAAATCATTTAAAAATTACTCTTTGTAGGTTTGTAATTTGTATCAAATTTGTTTGAAAGAAAACGGTTTGTTAGTTGTGTTTTTCCACTTTTTGGTCCAATTAATAAAATTGTAAGGCAATTTTTGTTTTTTGATTTGGATTTTTTTTTCTTGTGTTTTTTATTTTTCGACATAACAAAGGAGAACAATAAGGTTTAAAAAACGAAAAAATAAAATTTACAAAGTGGAGAAAAGATTTATTGTTATAAAGTTCTTTGTATTTTGGTCGTTGAGGAAAGACACATCTAATGCTTAAATAATTTTCGAATCTTTTTTTGTTTGGTAAAATAAAGGAGACCAAGTAAAGATCAATAATTACTTAAATTTTAGTACTCTGAGGTCCCCAACGGTTACCATTACTCTTTGGTTAGGGTGCTGAAAATTACTTTGCTTCAGGATTACTGCACTTTGAAATTAAAATGGGTAAAAAATTTCATCTTATCGGTTTTTTCAATTCTCAAAAATGCTTTTCATTTCAGATCAAAAGTTTGTCTAAGAGAAACTAAATATATACAAAAAAAAAAAACAAATAAATAAAAGAGAGATCATCAATATCAATCTCTTTCTTTGAAAACTCTATTTGCAAAAGAAAAATCCTAAAATGAAGTGAAATATAATTTTACCAATTATTATTTGAAGAGCCTTAGAAATATTCTTTATTTTTTTTCACAAAGGTAATAGAGCACTTATTTGGAACAAAATACAATGGAAATTGAGAAAAAAAAAACCTTTATTGCCTTTAGAGAGATAAATTTTCATTTTTAAAAGAATTCCTTTTTGAAAATAAAATATTCAGTAAAAAGATCTGACTGTTGTGGAAAAAAAGTGAAACACTGTTTTTAATTGGGAACGTTACTGAAAATTCAAAGTAATATCAATGAAAAAAAGAATAAATAAATAAATAAAGACAAAAAGAAGTATTCATCACAATAACAGATTTTTAAATATTATCTTTTAGTATGGGTTTTCTTTGATTGATCAATTATTAAAAATTTGTTGAAAAAATTGACTATTTTTTAGATCTCCAAAACCACACCTTGAATTTCGATAAATCAAATAGATTTAAATTGTATTTGTTGGGTTGATTGAAAATAATATAATGGATTATTATTTGAAGTTAATTGGTTTCTTCTTTTTATTGATTTTACTTTTTATTTTCAGTAATGTTCCCAATTAAAAACTGTGTTTCACTTTTTTTCCAGTTTCACTTTTTTTCTACAACAGTGATTCCATTTTTTGGCTTTTTGGATCAAACAAAGAAAAATTTATAAAAATTTTAATTTTGAAAAAATCACACTTTGAGTAATTTCTGAGAGTTTATATGAACAATGGATTGGAGTCCTAGTCATATTTTAAAATATCAATAGAAATAAATCAAATTTAGATTATTTAAAGATCTAAAAAAATTGATCATCTGTTTCATTGGCAAATATTTATCAAAATTTTATGAAATTCAAATGATTATTCAAAATTTTGTTCAATTACTTTGAGAATAAGCAATAAACTTTTAATATTAAAATCAGTTATGTGATTATATTTATTATTGTTTTTTTATTGGAATTATTAATTTGAGAATTTGTTTTATTTGTTTGAAAATATTGATTAATATGAGTAATAATACGTAAAATTATTGTTAATTTTAATCTATGAGATATTAGAAACACAGATAATCAATTAAATTTAGATTTTTTAATTATTGAATAAAAATAATCAAATTAAAAAGTATTTCTTTTGAATATAGGTTGAATTTTCAAGGAATTTTAAAAAAGAATTTTGGATGATTTTTTAATTCGATTGTTTTGTTTTTTTTCTAGTATTTTTTTAATCAATAAAGAGAAAAAATTGATTTGAAAAGTTCTTTGAAATTAAAAAATTATACTGTTTCTAAGTTTAAAATATATATTGTAATTTTTTTGAAATTTAGTAGATTTTTTATATTGAGTCACTGCAAAATTTAGTAAGTTTTTATTTTAACTGGATATTTTTGTCAATTGCTTTACAGGTAATAAGATTTCTTTCTTCAATTAAGAAAATAATTTTTTTTTTAAATGAATCAGAATTAACCATTTTGGAAAAAAAGTGAAACTGGAAAAAAAGTGAAACACAGTTTTTAATTGGGAACATTACTGAAAATGAAAAGTAAAATCAATAAAAAGAAGAAACCAATTAACTTCAAATAATAATCCATTATATTATTTTCAATCAACCCAACAAATACAATTTAAATCTACTTGATTTATCGAAATCATTTGTGTTATTTTAGAGATCTCAAAAATATTCAATTTTTTGAACAATTTTTTTTTATTGATCAATCAAAGAAAAAGCCCATACCAAAAGATAATATTAAAAAAATGTTATTGTGGCGAATACTTCACATTGTCTTTATTTATTTATTTATTCTTTTTTTCATTGATCTTACTTTGAATTTTCAGTAATATGTGCAACGAAAAACCTCTCTGCACTTTTTTTCCCTGTTTCACTTTTTTTCCACAATTGTAAGTTGAATTTTGAACCCAACAAAAATGAGTAAAAAGTGATCAAACTTTAAAAAGCAATAATTCAAATGGGTGAATATCTTTAAAATTAAAGTGCTTTTCTTGTAATCAGGTATTTACTTTATTATTTCATTCCGCTAATCAGTTAAAATTTTTAGGAAATTGTCCATGAAATTGAATAGAAGATTATTTTTTCGGGTTGGTATTCCCTTAAAAATAAAAAAAGATTTGCAACAACTTGAAGAAGATAGTTTTGATCCAAATTCAAAAATAATTAGAGAGTAGTTATTTCAATATTTCAATTTTTGTTAAAATTTGACTGAAGGAGATTAATTAAAAAATCAATTAAAATCTAACTCTCAGAATTTCGAGTTCAGAGAGAATTGTGATGTATATAAGGGATAGATTTTAATGATCACAATCGCAAAATCGATTTTTCTTTAAGTAGATTTAAAAACGTGATTCCAAAAAAACTAGATGAATTTAACCAAGATTCAGGTTTTTCAAACAATTTAAAATCAATTCATAAACTCTCCAAACACCATAAAATTGAAAAGTTATTTTAAAAATCAAGAGCTTAAGTGTTGTTAGAAACTTTTTAACTTTATCATTTTTTCTCACATTCTTTGTCCAGTAATTTTCTTTTTTTTTTCAATTCCTTTTTCTCAACAAATTAAATTTCGAATTTTTTGATCTCTTCAGCTCGTTCCAAATAATTCCACAAAACTAACAATAAAATTTTTTTCTTTTTTTCCAAATAAACACAACAAAAAAACAAACAAAAAAAAACCTTGTTTTTTCAAAATTTCCACAAACAGCAAAATCCAAAACAAAAAAAACAATAAAAATGTCTAAAGACGCAGAACAAATAAAAAAATTACTAGAAATTGTTGAGTATATGCTTCAAAATGGCGCCGATCCCGAAATCCAAGACAACGACGGCCAATCGCCATATTCCCTCGCAAAAAACACGATTCTCAAAAAGCTGTTTGATGGTTATTTATCATATAACCAAGATTTCCAGGCTCTCTTGGACGAAGAAGAGATGACGGATCTCACGATTAAGAACATGAAATGCCATAAACTGATCGTCGAGGTTCGTACGGGCAAAAAGGCTGAAGAGCTACAAGAGTTTTTTACAAAGAAAACCAGTGAAGAATTAAAATTGTTTCTGGATTGGGCATATGGCAAGAGGGTTGACTTCACTGATGTGACCCTTTTTAAAGAGCTTGGAATCGAGGATCCCCACAAAAAGCATCTTCGTTTAGACTTACCCAAACTGTATGAAGACGAGTCCACAAAGGATTTCACTCTCTTGGTTCACAACGAAAAAATTAAAGTCCACAAATTAATACTCTACGCAAGATCGGAATTATTTAAAGGGATGTTCCAAGCCACCATGGAAACAGAACAAGTTCAAGACTACACCAACAAATCCGTCAAAACACTCCAGGCACTGGTTAAATACTTATACACAGACATGCTTGATGAGTCAATCGAAGATCCTCAAATCTTGGAAGAATTAAAAGACGCAAACGACTATTACCAATTAAACCCCAAATCAATGATGACGTATTGGATTGAGAAAAGAGAAACTTACAATTAAGTGCAATTGTGTGCCACTACACAATCTTTCTTTTTAATAGTTAATTATTTCAAATTATAACATTAAATCAAATGTATTTTGGTTTGTCCATTTAGCTTTTTTTTTTTTTTATTGTTTTTTTGATATTATTTATGTTATCCTTTTGTTTTTGATTATAAATAAGGATTTATAATTATCCCTTTTATTTTATTTTATTTTACAGGTGTTGGATTCGTTTGGTGTGAAAAGGACACTTCAATAAAACCAAACAATTTATTGAATTATTTCCTTTTCTTTTTTCTTTTATTTTTTTTGTTTTTTGTTTGAAAAAAAGACTTTTATTATTATTTAAGGACTATTCGAATTTTATACTCTGAGAGGGTTGGAATACCATGCAGTAGATGGTAAAAATGGTTAAAATGTTATAGGTTTTGCTGAAAGTAAAAATATTGCAATTTTTGGAATTATTTAACGATTTGATTGAAAATTAAAAAAACATTTTGAGATCCAAAATTTAACTGAATTGCCTAAAAAACATTGCAAATTTTAATTACTAATTTTGCCATCTACTGTATGGTATTCCAACCCTCGCAGAGCATAAAATTCGAATAGTCATTAACAAAGGAGTTTTTAATTCCTCTTATTTGTCGTTAGCTTTTTTTTAATTATAGAAATTAAAAGAAATTTTTTTTAATTTTCTTTTTATTTCTCCGATAAATAAAACCTAGCGGCAGTGGATAAATTTTTAATTTGGCCATGGAAATGATATTATTATTTTATATTCGGTTTATTTCTCAACTTAAAAAAAACCTAGGCACTTCACGTTAGGTTTTTTTTAATTTGAGAAATTAAAAAAAAACCTAGGCAATCTACGGCGCTTGACGGCACTTGACGAAACTTCACCAAATTCCTAAATTGTTATTTGGAAATTTTGTTAAAGACTCAAAAATAAATCTATTATCCACTAAGGCTAATAAATATGATGAATCTCTTTTTCTAATAATATCAAAAATAGTAATAATATAAAAAAGACTTTTATTGAAGTAAAATTAGACAAATCGATATAAATCTTTGAAAATTTTAAAACAAATATTAAAAGCTGTACTTTTTATTATTGAGGGTTTCTGAAAATATTTCCTTGGTTTAACGTTAATTTTATTAGAAAAATATTATCTCGAGAGAATAAAAAAAATTATTTAAAACATATGCGATCTTGACAAGTTTATACAATATTATCACCCTTGAAATAAATTTCTGAAAAAAAATGCCTAAAAAATTTTTAAAAATGGAAACTAGGTGAATTTTTTACAACACCCCTGGAATTATAAAGATTGTTGTTTAAAAGGGTGGATACATTAATTTTTTTCTATTTAATTTTATCGTGGAATTTTAAAACTCTGAAAACTTTCATAATCTTGAAAAAAAAAAAAAATGGTTTTATCTCTCTAGTTAACAGTATAAATATTTTTTATAAAACAAATTGAGTTTTAAAATAATAAAATTGTTAACAAATTGAAGAAAAAGAATATTTTCAACAATTATCAGTTTCTGATCGAACATATTTTTTCTGAAATGAATAGTTTTGGAAAGAATCTATATTAAATTTTTCAAAAAAAAAATCAAAAAAATAATTCTCTAAATAATATTTTTAGAATTAATATTCCCCAAGAAGTGGATTGTTAGATTAGATAATCATGATTCAAAAAGAATTTTCATTTTTTAATTTAAAAAAAGTGTATTTTATTATTATTTTGAAACTACAAAATTACTTCCCATATACAAATAGATAGAGTTATATAAAGAGAGTGTGTGTTTAAAAATGTGATTTTATTCTATTCTTTCAATTTATTTTTTTAAATAAAAAAAAAATGTTGCTATTTTTTCCAGAATTTAAATGAATAGAGTGAAATCTTTGATTTTATTTATTTATTTATAGAAAGGAGTAATTAAAGAAAAATCATCAAATAAAAAAAGAGAAGAAGAAAAATAATTAAAATATATATGAAAAATAAATTTATCATTTTCATGACCAAATATAAACTATCCACGTCATGAATACACAGGGGGGGAAATCCGATAGAAAGTTTATCGATTAAATCTTTGATTTTATTTCCTACTTTTAAATTCTGAAAAATAACTGTTAAGATTTTTTTTTCAATTTTAGAAATTAAAAGAAATATTAAAGAAATATTATTATTGAAGAAGTGTACACCCTCAAGATACTTTAACTTAAAATTCCTCAAAGATGATTTAAGCATGAAATCATATGATCTCACGATTATTCAATGTAAAGACACACCCAATTTTCACCATGTTTAAAAAAGTAAAAGCAAAAAAAGGAAAAAAGAAAAAGAAAAAAATATTGAAATTTAAAAACGGTTTATAATAAGTAATTGGTAATAAATCAAAAAAAAACTAAATGGCAATCTTTAATTAAGGGCTCCCAAAATCACATACACAATACTTTTGGTTAATTTAATTTAATTTGATAATTAATCATGATAGTTCATTTGGAGGTCCTTGTTTAATTGCCATAATTTCCTTTTATTTTTTTGATCTGATTTGCAATAAACCTTTGGTAATTTTTGTGCTTTTAATTTATCTTTTTTATTTTCAAGTTACTCATAATTTAGTATCTCAGTTACGGGTGTTCTCAAGTAACCACTTGATCTTTTTCCTTTGTAACTCTTCTTCCCAATATCGAAGAAAATTCAGATATGGTTAAAATGGAAAAAAATAAAAATTAAAGAAATATTCTTTTTATTTCTCAAATTCAAAAAAAAACCCTTAGATTTTCACGAGTTATCTGTTAATTTGGAAAATCAATAGATTTTCGTTCGGTGTTTTTGAGTTTTCTATATAATTGAGAAGTGTTCTAGGTTTTTTTGAGATTTTCGATTTTATTTTTTCGAATTCATCAAATAATGAGCTGTATCTCTGTATAATAATTAAACAATGAATAATCAGTTAGAATTGATGAATAAATAATAAAAAAAAAAAAATTAATTTATTATTACAGGTAAGTAGCATTTTTTTGAAATATAGTTAACAAAATCCTTATCATTATAAAGCTAGGTGGATTTTTATTTATTTTTTTTATTTTGAAAATTTCAGTTCAGTAAATTGAAAATAAATGAAAGAGTGGAGTAATATATTGATAATTCATAGAATTTTACAGAATAGGAAGTTTTATAACAAAAAAAAAGCTCGATTCTTTGAAAAGGTGTTGATTCTTCTTGGAAGATGTATAATTTTTCTGAAAGGGTTTAGAAAGCTCAGATCTTAATTTAGGTCATGGATTTTTGTGTGGTATCCATTAAGAGATATTCTAATTTTTATGTTCTTCGAGAGTTAAAATACCGTTTCTGGACAAATAAAAAATTGTAGAAAAGATTAGTCAATCAAAATCAAACCAAAGTATTTCAGTTAAAAAATTTTTTTCGAAAAAATGATAAATAAAATTTATTGATCACAAAACTTTTCAGGATCTTTACCAAAACCAAGTAAAATATAAATCAATTTTATTTACTTCTTCCTTCGCCTCCTTTCTACTTTATTTGGGAATATATTTATACAATTGGATTAGGTTGTATATTTTTCGTCTAATGATAATTTTTTTTTTTTTTTTAATTTATCTTAATAAATTGCAAATGTAATAATCCAAGAGTCAATGATTTTCCTTAAATTGTTACTTAAGCTCATATAAAGGGTTGATAGATGTCTCGTAAAACCTATATGAAATCATCATATTTTTTTTATATACAAGTTATTTACTGAACTTTATTTCTTTTGTGTGTGTTTCTAAATAAATAAAAATTATTTTGTAAAGATCAAATTGTTAACCAATAATGATATTACAGATTAATAATATCTTGGATTGGAATTAAAATTTCTCAACAGCTCAACACCAATCATTTAGAATCACTATTTTGAATTTATCTCATTTTGTGAGAAGATCGTATGTTTTGCAACTCTTGAAATGTGTTGTAAATTGAAATAGAGTTTTTCAAATACTCTTTAATATTTCTATTTTCAAGGGTGATTTTATAATAAGTGGTTAAATTATTATTGATTAATTTAAAAAAATAACTTTAACATCTTATATTAAACTTTATCATTAAAATTGATTTTTTTCTAAATTTATTGATTCCAGAGCGGTTATCAATATGCAATTAATGTAAGAATTTGATAAAAAAATAAGAAAAAAAGTAAAATTTAAAAAAAAAAATAATAAAATAGTTTTATAATTTATTAATTAAAAATATATATTATTTACATAAGACGTAAGATTAAAGTAATTAAATTTATGCTTCAAAAAGAGAAGATATGTACATGTATTACATAATAAAAAATACTAGAATTAAAATTTAAAAATAAATTTCTTTGTTTATAATTCAATATATTTGTTTTTCAAATCAATCGTTTTTACATTAAAAGATACAATCAATTTTACAAAAAAAAAAAAAAAAAAAAATATGAATTAATATCGATAATTTAGGGGATTTTGTTCAATTTCTATTAATTCTTCAATAATATCCCCCGGTGACAATGTAAATTCTGAGAAATTTTTGAATCTGTCTAGATGTGGTGGGTTTTCTGATTTTAAAGTTTTGATGGGGGCTTGATTTTTCATTTGATAGTTTTTTCTTTGATGTTTTTTTTTGTCTTGTTTTTGTAATTTCTGTTTATTTTCGGTTTCATAATTTATATCATGAATGGATGGTAAATATTTTTTTTTGAATATTGTCAATTTTGGTTTTCCATTTGCTCCCATTTGATTACTACCATTGCTATTACCAGCACTGTCACTACTGTCGCTGTCAGTATCATTCCCATAATTATTATTATGCTTCATCATAGAATTATTTATCAGCAGGCATTTTTTATCACAAGAAATTAAATAATTAAATATTTTATTATTTTTCATCATGGGATTTTGGCAAAAGTTATCGGGATTTTTTTTTTGATAGAATTTATTCTTTAAATTTGGGCTATCGTCCCAATTTTGATAAGGGTTAATTTTACTGTTTTGATCGGGATCTTTCTGGATTTGATTTAAAACTTGAATTGGAAAAGGAAGGATTTTTGAATTTGTGCTCGAATATTTCTCATCGAAATTGTTTCCTGTTGTAAATGAAAATGGTCGATCAAGAGGTGAAATGTATACATAGGGATCCCTTAGTAAATTACTATTACTTCTGATTCTAATTGGTTTTGTTTTGGAATGTTTCCGCCGAGGAATTCGATGGTGGATTTGATAGGGGTTTTTATTTTGTGGGTATAAGTACTTGTTGTGGTGATGATTTTGATAAATATTTTTCATCTTTTTTGAGACAATTTTGCTTTTTGTAATCTCTTGTGAACATCTCGTACAAGACTTTGGTTTTCTTTTCATTTTTCGAGAAAAAATATAATTTGGGATCGAATATTTAACTGGGTTCAGATATTTTAAATACCTTTCAATTTGTTTAAGATAATCTACTTGAATCGTTATAAAATAAAAATTACCATTCTTTATCTTTGAGAGATTAATTCTATCAAACAATTTTTTTTTAGAGATCCCCTCTTCTTTTGCCCTACTATTTGTATACAAACTTTCTCCTCTTTGTAGTTTTGGATAAGGACAGAATTTAATATAGTTTTTTTCATCATAGCTAAACAGATTGTCACTAGATCTCTTGTTTTCTTTTTGAATATTGTTATGAACTCGATCAATATCTACACTCATTTCGGTTATTAATTCAAATCTTAAAGTTTTTGATTGCTTTTGCTTTTCAAATAACTTTTGGGCTGGTAGCACTTTTAATAGGCTTAGCATTGAACGAATTAAAATCCTTAATTGAAATTCCAATTTTTGAATGTCAATAGAATTTGTTAATGCAGTCGAAGAGCAATACATTTTCCATTTTTCCAATAGAACTTTCTTCTTCTTTTTCTTTTCCCTTTGAGTCTTTGTATCAAAACAATTGGATCTGGATCTCGTGTTGCTATTATTTTGGATTAGTGAATCTGTTTGGTATTGTGAATAGTTTTTTGAAGACAGGTTTTGTGAATTATTCATACTTGAAAATGCGTTGCAATCACGCCCATCAACATAATTACAGATGTCCCAAATTTTGAATTCACTTTCAATACTGTTACTGTTACTGTTACTGTTAATGTTACTGTGATTGTTATTGTTATAGTCACTATTACTGTTTCGGAGATTATTGCGAAAGGTTGTAATATTGGTTTCAGAACTTGAGTCAAAAGGAATATGTCTTGATGAGGAATTTGAGACATTTGGAAATGGTTCACGAATTATTGAAGGCAAAATTGATGTAGGACTATTAATAAAAAATGGTGAAGGGCTCTTAGTTTTGTTATAAATGCCACTGTTTGTCTTAAAAGTTGGTGAATTCGGCAAATTTTTCTTGTTTTTCAAGCTAAACTCTTTTTTTCTTGATATTTTTTGTAAGTATACCTTGACATTGACCTCAATTGAAGCTTCGTCGTCTTCGTCTATATTTAATTTTAAAACCCGATCTTTCTTAATTGGTGGTAATATCAAATTTTGTTTCTTTTGAATATCTTGTCCTTTTTTTTTTTTCATTTGGCTTTTGTTTTCTTTGTCTTTTTCTTTTTCTTTTTCTTTGTCTTTGTTTTGGTTTGTTTGTTGTACTTTTCTATCTTTCCAATGTTTTTTTCTTTCTCTTGAAATTAAAATTAAAGCTGAAAATGTTTGAAAAAAGGAATCGATCACAGTGATAAAGCTAGTGTACATTTTCAAGATTACTTTTTACACTTCTCACAATCAAAGCTTTTGAAAAACTCTTCTGATGATTTGGTTGTAAATTTTTTAATTTTTTTTGGTTTTGTTGGTGAGGATTTTGTATTGTGTAAGTTGGATTTTAACAAAAATAGAGTTTGTTTCAATTGTATCACCAAAAGTGAATTTTTTGATGAAAATGTTTTTCGTATATAACCCCTCCTTAAATAAAGAGCAATGTGTTATTGATCACTTGAACAAACTTTATTATTTTTAAAGAGAAAAAGTTGAAACGACAAAAAATGAAATGGAAAATTAAATTGAAAATTTTATCAACGAATTAGATCTTTTGTTTAATTGCTTTGTGAACAAGATTTTTTTATTCACCAAATTATAATCTAAAATTTTTTTTATCTGTATTAAATCTCTGTGTAATTTGATTGAATAAAAAACTAACAAAGACTTACCAAAGATATTTTAATTTCTTATTGTGAATCTCATATCAGTGCTGTTTAAAACTTGGATTTTTTGAAACCTTAAATTAATGCTAATTTTTAAGTATTTGTTTTTTATTAATAGAATTCTTGAAAGCATTGTTTTTCTGAAAAAGTAAATTTGGTAAAATTATTCAAATAAAAGAACGTTTGTTCAAACAAGGACAAGATTTGAACTTTAAAATAATAATTTTCATGAACAACAATTTTTAGAATTATTTTTTTTTTTTTAAAATCTCAAGATACATGAACACCTTATTGGAAAGTTTTCCTTATGTATATGGGAAATGTGTGTATAAAAAAATGATCTTGGTCTATTTCGAAAATATTTTAATTATATTTGTTTGGAGATTATTCAATAAAATGTCAAAAAATTATAATTGTAGCCCATAGGTACAATATTGAAGAACCAAAATCAGAATTAAATTTTAATTTTTCATTGATTTTAGCCAAGATTTACCTTTTTTCAACTTATAAAAAGATAATTATTTGTGAATTTAAACAAAAATTGTTATTTTTAAAAGTAGAAAACTACAATATTTTGAGGACAAATCAGAAAATAATGAGAAACAGAAATTTTAAAAATAATTATAAAGATTAGTCATATTTAATTTTATGAAAACTAAGGTGTGTACATTTGTAAAAAAATAAAAAGCAAAATTTCACAATATTTCGAATATTCAACAGACTATTTTGAGTGTGTACATTTTTTTTAATTTTAATTATTAACATTACGGAAAATAAATCAATATTATTAATTGTAAAAAAAAAAGATCAAAGATTTCAGTCAACTTTCAAAAAAAATCACTTGTTAATAATTAAAATAAATCATCAAAGCCCCCAATTCTTAAAGGTAAATTCATAATTTGTACTTATTTATTGAATTAATAAATTGAAATTTTAACTGATTTTGTAAACCTTTTTTTGAAAAGCTGAATGAAAATTTTGTTCCATTAATTTTGCAACAAATAGTAAATGAATAAAAGAAAAGAAACAATGTGTGGTTAGGTTTAAAATACTAGTTGAGTTTTATTTATTGTAAAAAATAAAAATAAATTTATAAATGTAAAATTATTTTCAAAACCAGATAAAATAATTTCTATTTAAAAAAGGAAATTTTTTATTTCAACATCCAAATAATTTTCTTTTTATAAGTTGAAAAAGGGTAAATTTTGACTAAAATCAATTATAAAGATTTTTTTTCTTTTTTAATTACATCCTTTCTTATTGAATGTAAAGACAAAAATTGTCGTATCTTTAAATTGAAGAAAAATAGTTAAGAAAGTATTTATTAACAACAAACACAAAAGAATATTTATCAAAAAAGTTAAAAATTTTTATTTTTAAGAACGAAATTATTATACATCTATTTTTTAAAAAAATAGAGTTTTTTTTTGAGTTTGGTGGTAAAAATAAAACTTTTTTGGAGTTTATATTTTAAAAAAGTAGGGATGTTTCAAAAATGTCTTCTAGTAAAAATATTTCATGAAAATTTTGTGAAATAATCCTCTTTGTTGGTTGTTTGGAAGGAAAATCCCATTAATTCTTTTTTTTTTATGATAAAAAACAAAAAATTTAGAATGAAATCATAATATTGAAGAATTTCTATTCAATTTTTTAAAGTTTTAGTAATTTTAATTTAAAAACCTGGAATGGTATTCAATAGATAAATCGTGAAATTAATCAAAGAGTTCCTCAAGAAATTTGATTTTAGAAAATGATATATTTTTAATAATTTTTCTTTTTTACAAAAAAAAAAAATTTTAAATACACACATTAATAAAAATATAAATATTAATATAGAATTAATCAACATAAAGTATACTTTAAAAATATTTTTTTTTCAAGTATAATTTAACTTTAAAATTAAATATTCATATTTTTAGTCTGAATTATTTTTTTCTTCTTAATTAAATTTCCTTAAAAAATTATTTTCAGAATTCTTTTGAGAAATTATTTTTGGCATTATAAAAAATAAAAATGTGATTGAATTTCAAAATTTTAGAATCAAAAATTATCAACATTATAAATATATCTATTTTAAAAAATAACTAAAAAAAGTTAAAATTTGGGAAGGGGGGGGTAAAAGGAATAAAAAAATCTTTACAAGAATTAGTAAACTTGTTCATAATCAGATCTAAAACGAATCGTAAGGAACTCATGTACTTTAGAGAACTGAATCCAGCACATGTGATCTGAAAACAACCAAAGTGAACTGAATTGAACTTTTAAAACAATCTGTTACGTCGTTTTCTTGTACTGGGTTTTTTTATGAATTCAGGATTTGGGAAACTTGCAAAATAGAAAAATAAAAAAAAAAAAATTTCGAAAACCCAATCTTATTCTTAAAAAGTCAGAACTTTATAGATTCAGCCCATCTATAAAGTTTGAAATAAAAACTTCATAAAGTGGCTTATTTCATTTGATTTATACTTGTTCAAATATTTAAATCTCTTGATTAAAACAAATTATGGTGGTGAAGTAAAAAAAAATTGACATAAAAGTAAACAACCACTTGCCCACTCAACACTTAATGTACAAAAAAACTTTTATATGACTTTTTTTACTTTTTTTTCTATTATTTTTTTACTCTCTTTCATTTCAGAAAATGAAATTGAGTTTAAAATACTTCTGATGATTGTAATTAAATAGTTCCTTTAACTATTCTTTGAATTAGGAGTTCACAAATTTAGTCACTTCAAAACCCTATCTTTAACAGATTAATGGCTCTTGAGCACATAATCCTTACCAATAAAACTTAATTCCCTTTCATTTCTTGATTTTCTTTCTCTTTTTCTGATCTTTGTTTAGAAATACTTTTTTTACTTTTCATTTTAAAAAGAAAAGAGAACATATAAGTTTAATTTTATACATTATAATGGGGGTTAAAAACTTTAAATAGAATTTTAGAGTTTCTGGGGGGTTCCATCTAGTGTCAAGCTTTTCCAAAATTCAAAATAATAGATAAATCGAAATTTTACTCAATTCTTTTGAATTTTGGAAAAGCCAACGGTTTTTTTTTTTTTTACTTTTTGTTTTTATTTCGAATATTGATTGATTTTATAATCAAAAAAAAAAATTAATAAAAGACCTAAAGGTAAACAGGGGGTAATTTTATGGAATCACTTCTCTTCAATAATAAAAAAAAAAAAATCATTGTAATTTTTGTATGATCTATAAATTTTTTTTTATAATTCTGATAAGAATCTTAAAAAAAGTAAAAATTGTAATATTTTTATTTTCTCCAAACATCAACTAAAATTCAATATTTCCCAAATAGTAAAAATAGTTCAAAGAATCGCAATGAATCGCAATAATACAATTTCATTCAAATTCAAAATAATTTTTATATTTATAAAAATATATAAATCATTTTTAAATCGTTTTGTTTTTGTTAACATCACATGTGCAAAAAGTGATGTCTTTATATTTTAAGTTATTTTACTAAATTTTCCATTTTTCCAAAAATTATAAAACTTTAAGACATCACTTTTTGCACCTGTGATTTCATTTTTTTGAATTACGTAACTTGTTTCGTTCAATCAAAATCTTTTTTTTTCAACAATTAAAACTAGGCTAAAGTTGAGTTCTCACATTAGTAGAACTCAAAAAAATTAGTTTATGATGTCTAATAATTTGATCGATCAATAATGGTTAAAAAAAATTCCAAAAATTTACAAAATGCATTTTTTGGTAGCATCTCTTGAAAAAAATGTCTTCCTCTTGATTTATTAGTATTGATAATTATTTATTTTTTTTTTTTGGTCGTATTTATACTTTATAAAAAATTATTAACACTTACAATATTGAATGGTTCTAATTTGATATTTCTTCGAGAATTGATATAAATAAGATTTTTTTTTTATAAATCGAATTTTGGTGTCTTAAAAATTTTGAATTGATGTTCATTCTTCTTTAGATGATTTTTATTCTTTTAGTTTATTAATTCAGCCCTTTGACACATAAAATTTGAATCGTCCTTAAAAATTAAATAGGCTAAAAAACTTCTTCAATCATTATAATTATTTATTAATGAATCATACAACTTTCTTTTCAATAATTGTTCGACTCGTTATATATTCATTACCTGAAATAGGTAAAGATCATTTTACACTTTATAGATTTTCAAGAATTTGTTGATATTCACTTGTTTTTCCTCAAGATTTTTGTTGAGTATTTTTGCAATTATTCTCAAAACAGAATATTTTTTCATTTTTTGCATTTTCACTTTTTTCAAAAAATGTCATCTTATTTTTCACAAAAATCACCAATGATAACATTAGGTGTATTGGGTGGTCTTTTTTTGAGTTTTTATTATTTAAACAAAAAAGAACGATCAAATGATAGCAAATATGAGGAAGAATTGTTTCAAAAAGAAAAAAAACTCCTTGAAGAATACCGTATGCAATCAAAAAAAAAATCTAAAACAAACTCTTTTGGGTTACTAGGGTTTCGAAAATAATAAATTCAAATGTTACAACAATCCTTTTCAACACTCTGTCTTTTCCAATTTTTTGCTTTTAAATACAAAGAATAAAATTAAACAAAACAAAAAAAAACATTTAAAAGTAGATTAGGTTTGGGAATAATTCATTTTATAACTAATAGTGAATACGACTCTCAAAGTTATGTGTTCTTTTTAATAGACTTTTTAATAAAATGAGAGAAACTTATCATCGATGCTTTTTTGTCTCTGTTTTTTTTTTTCTTGATCTTTTTAGAATTTTTTTAAGTAAGGAAGAAGTACCAAAGAAGAAGCAAAACTTCTATTTTCGGAAGGTAATTAACAGAGGTTTGCAGAGCACGCCATCGCATTTATTAGAGTATTTTACAATTTCAATCTCCATTTATAAGATCTTTTAAACAATTGTTTCGATATTAGAAATACGTGCAATTAGTGTTATTTTCAAATTAAGGGCAACGTTTGAAATTGAAATTCAAAGTATTATTTGTTTTTATCATGGTTTGGTAATTCTCACAATTATTTCTTCAGTAAGATCAAAGAACGAAAAAAGGAAATATTTTTGACTAAAATTTGTCTGTTTATTGTTTCAAAAAATGAAAAAGAGGTTGGGAAAAAAAAACTTTTTTGAGAAAATTTCTTCTTAGGTGAAAGCGACAACCATGAGAATTTCTGAGAAGTTAATATTCTTATTTTTGAAATGTGAGTTAAGTTAAGAAGTTTTCTAATTTTCACCTAAGAGGTCAAAATTGAGAAAAATCGCAAAAAATTTTAGAATTATTCTTTGTTATTATTTGGTTTGGATAATATTTGCAATAGGCCTTATATATTCTTTGGTATTGTTTATAATACCTGCAAATTCTTAATTTCTTATGCATTCAGTTTCAGTTTTAAGGCACAAACTTTGAACGAAATTTAAAGCACAAAAAAATTCTCAAATTAAGGCATAAAATTTGTAATTTTTTATTTTACAAAATATTTTACTAGAATCTGGATTAAGTCCCTTAATTTGAGATTTTTATTGTTCCTTAAATTTCATTGAAAGTTTGTGCATTAAAAGTGGAACTGGCTGTAAAAATTGAGTATTTTTTATCAACTTATTCAATATTTTCTTTTTTAATAAAAAACTGACTAATTTTTCAAATTTTCATTTTCATTAGATATTTCAAATCAAAATCACTCAAAAACTTCCCAACAACATCTCTGAACAATTTTAATTTAAACAAACGATTATTTTTTGAGAGAAAAAAGACATAAAAAAAATGTCACACCAAAAATAAAATAAAATGTTTTGAGTATTTGATAAAGAATATTCTGTTCAAAAATCAAATAGAAAAATATACTATCATTGAAAGAGTTGTTGGGACTTTAAAAAAGAAAAAGCATAAAAAACAATAATCTAAAACAAATAAAAAGACCTTTGGAATAATTATTATAAGTTATTGGGGTATTGGAACAATATAAGTAAATTTAATGCCCAAAAATCATATTCAATGTGATCAATAAAAGTTAAAATTGTTTAGTGAGAATGTTTGAATTGATAGACATTTTTTAGGCAAGAAAATTATGATTATTTTTCTTTTTCATTTTCAATTTTCTTTATAAAAGTATTCGGATTTATGTATCTAAAAATTTCTTTTGAATTTTTCGTTAAAAAAATACATAAAAAATGATTTATTTGATCTAAATTGGAGAATATTTTGAAAGGGTATGAATTCATAATTGAAACGGGATTGTAACAAATTTTATTGAGAAAATTTGGTAAATTGCCAACCTAATTCTTAAAAAAGGTAATTTTATCTGAAAGTACAATAAAGAAATTCCAAAGAAAAAATATTCTAAATTATAATGATTAAATGATCCTGTAAAGATCTTTGGTTTTTACATCGAATCTTTTAATAAAGCTGATGTTTGTGTAAATATTTGGTAACATGAAATAATAATTTTTCTTTCTGAATTGGGAAATGGTAGTAATAATATAATTTTAATAAAGAACTGATAATATCTTTAAATAAAAAGAGTTTGAATCTTATCTCAAAGGTTCAAAACTAAAAATAAAATAAAAAAACTTTCCATACATTTTAATTTTTCATTGTTTTGGTGATGAGTTAGGGTTTTTTCAATTTGTAATTAGGGTAATATTTTGGGAACTTGTACTAAAAAATATAATTTTTTTATTCATTCGAAAAAAAAAAAAACCATGATATTTGTAAACAATGTCAGTTAAAATATTATGTGAACAATTTTTATAGATAATTTATTATATTTTTAAACGTATAATTTTTTCTTTCTCATGAGAAAGATCGTCAAAAAGGATAATTATTTTTAAACAATAAAAAAAACCTAATAAATCACTGGTTAGATTATATGATTGTTTTTTTAGTTGTCTTGATTTGGTTTACGTCTGATCAAATCTTTCCATTAAAAATATCAATTGCTTATAGTTAAGAATTTGCTCCCTACTAATTGCCGTATTGTATGTTAACCTAAAAAAAAGTCTATTAATTTGAACATTCCTTCATATATTTTTCTCATGGTTATTTAGTTAAATCAACATCTTCAAGTACTCAAGCTTCAAAAGGAAGGTTTAAATTGAAAAATATTTTCCGATAATTATATCAATATAATCACTCGAGAGGATTACATCACATTTTTTTTTATTATTATTACTAGCTTCCATTCACTTGTAATACTTGGATTGTGGCTTGAGGAAAAACAAAAAGTTGTTTTTTGATTCGAATTATCATGGGTATGGCAATTCTCTTTCTTTTTTTGTCTTATCTAATATTTCAAGAAAATATCCCTTGAAAAACATCGATTTGATTCTATTAAACTTAGAATTAATTAAGATAATTTTGGAACAGGTATAATTTTTTTGAAGTTTGTTAACTTTCATTTCATAACAGTTTATAATTTTGAATATTTCAAAGAGTAGCTATTTTTGTCAAGTTTCTTATAAAGTTCATCAAATAAAATATTTGGTTCATAGTTCCATAAAAAGGGAATATTGATTATAAAATTCAAGGGTATTTCTCTAAATTAATTAAAATTTTTCACTCATCGTTTCTAGATTGTGTTTCTTTAATTATTTTTTTGATATCTTATTTATGATTTAAATAGTTTTCATATATAAAAAATATCAAAAAAGAAAAGAAAAAAATAAAAAGAAAACAAATTTAATGTAAATAAAACTGTTTTAGACAATTTTAATTTGAATATTTTAAAATATTTCAGAACAATTACTTTAAAGCATAATATCTTAGTTTTTAATCTAAAATTAATTTCATTGAAATAAAAAGGGTAAATGTATTATATAAACTCCATTTCACTCAAAGGGGCCCAGACAAAAATGAAAAAGTCACTTTATTTTTAAGAATCAACCAAACTTAGATTGTTTAGAAATACGAGAAATAAACAACAAATAAGAGTCCATAATTATAAAAGAAACCCCTGTACAAACCATAAATTTCAAAAAAAAAAAAATGTTAAAATTTTTTTTGGGCCCCATTCATTAGAACGTCTCGTGCAAAATTCTCAATTTCTTTAGGAAATTAAAATCGTTGATAATAAGATTTTTTACTTGTAAATGTATGAATTTTAAAAAGAACATACAAAGCTTAACTTTTCTTAAGGTTTATTTCGTTTTTCAAACATTTTTTTTTTCAAATTTAATTTTTAAAAAAAAAAAAAAAAAAAAAAAAAAAAAAAAAAAAAAAAAAAAAAAAAAAAGCAAAAAGCAAAAAACAAAAAAAAAAAAATTTTACAAAATGAGAAAAAATGATTTTGATCTAAAAATTGAAAATTTTAGTTTGATAAGAGTAATGAATTAAACTCATAGAATGTCTTCCATTTCTTCAATAAAACTGGGCCTTTGACTGAAAAGGAGTTTATATAGTGTGTGACATGCTTATGTCTATGTATATGAAAAAGAACGGTAATTATATCTTCCTAAATCAAATATAAATTTTATTTGCTTATCACTTTATGTATAAAACTGTGGAATTGAATTAATATATAAAATAAAAAAGAGGGGTGGGGATTAAAAATAATTAAAATATTATAATTAAAATAATAATAAAAGTCTATCCAAAAAAAATTAAAAATCCCATATGTGCTGAATTTGTCTGGTTGTCAAGAATTGATGATAATATTCTTAATAATAAATAAAAAATCCACTATATCTGAACAATATTGGTGATCGCCTATTGCCAGGGGGGATAAGAACCCAAATTCATGGATATCATTAATATCTTTGTTTATTTTCGATTTTTTCTTCAAAGAAAACAAATCTTATTGTAATAAAAATAGTGATATATTTCAAAAATAAAATTAATTTTATTAAAAATTTAGACTGTTCTTTATATTTATGATAAAAAGTTAAAAAATGTTAAATCTCCTTGAAATAATGTCCCTTTCGAAAATCATGATTCACTTCTTTTTTGGGTTCAATCTTATTTAAATAGAATTTTTCATAAATTTAACTTTTTGTAAGTTTAGAATATAGGAGTGAAAAAAAAATAACAGATATGAAAATAATATCATATAAAATTTTTAATTGTTCGTCTTATGGAAATTATTCTATAATTTCTATTATTTAAAATAAAATCCCTTTTGTAAGAATCAAACTTTTAAAATAATATCTCGCTCACTAAATAGAATGTTTTTTTAATCAGATTACACTTGTTCAAGACACCATTCAATCAATCAAAAAACAAGAATAAAAAATTATCATTTTCCAAACTCTAGTAAACCTCTATAAACACCTATTGTTTTTTCTCAAACAAGTAGATCTGCTTAAGTTATTTAACAATTACTTGAGTATTCTAGAGGCATCTTACTTTAATGAACTTTAGGTAGGTTTATTACTGGGTTCAGGGAAAAAAAATTGTATTTATAAAAAGGATTTGATTGATAATAAAAGAAATTAGATATCAATTTTCCTAATATTCATAATTAAAAATCTGTTCCGGGATTATTATTATGTCCAGTATTGTTTTCACTATTATAATTAAAAAATAAATTATTAATCATATTTAATAATTAGTTATCATTCAAAATTCAAGAATGATTTTTTATTCTTCAATTTATTATTTTAGGTGAGTAGTATTTTCGATAGATAGTTAATTTTTAATTGGATTTTATTTAAGTGCAATTCTACAGCTTCTATTTATATGTCTTACAAGCAAATAAATAAAAATATTCTAGCAATATTCACAAATTTTCATTTTGACGAGAAAATTGTATGTTTAAAATTGGGCAGAAAATAATATACAAACCCCCAAAAATGGTTATTTAACAAAATGTCAATTTATTCTAAAAACAAGAATAATAAAAATAAAAAAAAAAAAAAAAAAATTTATTAATAAAACTCGAATTAATTCAAATCAAAAAGAAAAAAATATTTAGTTAATTTTTCATTAATAATTTTTTTGCTTTTTCTTTGAATATATTAAAATCTGAGATTTTGTATGCATTATAACATTTTTCCATGTCCATATTTAAAATTTTTTTTTTCAATTTTTTAAAGTTTTTTGTTTGTTTCCAAGAAATGACCCAATTTTTACCAAATTTATTCATGACCTCTTTCGGGTGTAATTTTCTTTTCTTGGGAGAATTAGAATTAGAATTTTTATTTTTCGAATTTTTGGATTGAATTTGGAAATAGTCCGTAAATCTATGCAAATCTATGACAAGTCTTTGCAAATAACAAGAAAATTGCTTTCTAATCCAATCGTCTGATCCCTCCCATTGTCCTTCTGTGTATTCTCTTCTAAAGGCGACTGCCATGATATTTTTAATAAAATTCTTTTCTGTCTTTGTGAGTTCCGATAGCAGTTTGTTGTCCTTTGACAAATAGGTGATTCGTTGTTTGTGATCATCAAGGTTGATCACAACATCAAAGCCAAGGTCCGCGGCCTTGTGGACAAACAGGGGCGTGGAGGTCCCCACAACAAAGCCTGTCACCGATTCGATGCGGCACAGTTTCTCGAGTTGCTCGTCAATGGAGTATGGGTTCCAAAATGTTTGTTTGTGGCACCAGTCCAAGGGGAAGCCAAAGTCGACATCGAATGGGTAGCCTAAAGGGAGGTTTAATTTCTCGTCATATTTTTTTCTTTTCCTTTCCAAGCTACGATCAATTTCATTTTGAAACATTTGTGGAATGAGAGAATAATAAAACTTTGGTAACAAGCTGAGGAGCGTTACTACTGCATGGGATGCAGCGGAGGGGCTTTGTGAATAAAATAAAAGCTTTTTTTCACACATTATGAATTTTAATAAGGTTAAGCACCCTAGGCCTTTGTCAAGTAGGGGTAAATAGTCACGTATCGGTAAAGACATGTTCAACTGTTCAGTCAAATCTGAGACAATTATTGTTTTTTTTTTCTTTTTTTTTTTTTTTTTTTTGTTCTTTTTGTTTTTATTTTTATTTTTCAATTTTTTCTGGTTTTTTTTCTGGTTTTTCTTTCCTTTTTTTTCTTCTTCAGCTTCTTCTTTCTGTTCTTCTTCTTCCTGTTCTTCTTTTTTCTGTTCTTCTTTTTCCTGTTCTTCTTCTTCTTCTTCTTCGATATTTTCAATTTTCTCTCGCGTGAAAGAAGAATTAAGCAATCTGTGGATTTGAGTAACA
Organism: Anaeramoeba flamelloides; assembly: GCA_027625915.1. Classification (NCBI taxonomy): domain Eukaryota; family Anaeramoebidae; genus Anaeramoeba; species Anaeramoeba flamelloides. The sequence continues at coordinate 2,616,825 of JANTQA010000060.1, read as the reverse complement.
AGACTACGATCTTGATGATTTTCTTGTTCAAAAAAAGCCCGAGTAATAATCGACAGTTTGCTCTCGATGGCTCGGTATAAGGGCAAACGAGAAAGAACTACAACAGCCTTTTGGAGCACCCTCCGTTTTTTTTTATTTTTCTTTTGAATGCTTGTTTCGTTTTTATTAAAAGCCAATCGATCGTTGTCAGTGCTCAACCGAAAACAAGATACACCATATAGCCTTTCACGTGGTTTAATGGGTGGTGGCGAATACACATTGAAAAATAAAAAACCTGATTCGGTCCGATGTGAGCCTGTTGGCAAGCAAAATAAGGAAAATTTTTTTAACCAATTTTGAAAATCTGGATCTTTTTTCGAGGTTGGCATTGGCGAAAAATATTCGATCTCTGATCCTACTTCTTCATCAAAATTACAAATTGCAATGAATGGAATTGCTTCCGTCATAAAAAAGTTTTTGCTGATAAATTCAAAAAAATGTTTGTATTGGAATTGAGATTTTTGCAAATTTTTTCACTTTTAATTTGATGAATTCTTTTTTGGAATTGGTACAGTTGTTAAAAAAAACTTTGTTAATGTGTTGATTTTTGAAATGTGAATTAAAAAAAAAACTTTTGAAGTTTGGTTTTACAGATGAGATAAAAAATAAAATGCAGTAAAAAAAATATTTGTAAGGTTATTTGAAGAAAAAATAGGAATACCAAAAAAGTGGTAGATCTCTTTTTTTTGGAAACAACAAAAATGGAAATCTTCAAATTAATAAAACTGATCAAGATTACACAAATTTTATCAAAGTTGATAAGAATTCAAATCAGGATTGAATACTTTTTAAGAACGGTAGTGTATAACTTTTTTTTGTTTATGAATTTTGGATCTCTACAAGATACTTTCAAGTTTATTGTCTAAAAAAGGCAAATACTTAATTTTTGATTGTAAATAGCGATTAAAATGAAAAAAAGGATATTTTTCTGATAAATCTTAAATGGTAAATTAACACTTCCAAATCTTACTCTTTGTGAATTAAAATGTGTAATTTTAATAGTATTTAACTTGATTCTTTTGAAAACAAAGTCAATTGCCATAATTACCAATTTCTGATTTTCCATTTTTCAATTATTTTATTGTAAACCTTATTGAAAAATTTATTTTATCAAAAATTCCTTGAATTTCAAATTGCCACAAGAATTAAATGTCCAAACATAAAGAGATAAAATACAAATAACTCATCCAAAATTTAAATAAATAATTAACTATTACAATCAGAAAAAATTAATGATAAATCTTTGTTTTTAGCTACCCCGATGATTTAATTTTCTCGTAAAGTATAGAGTTCTACAACATCCTTTCTAAAGTATGATTGATGAAACGCGAATTCAGAAAATCTCAGTGAGGAACATGATCCATTAAAAGGTTTTAATTTTCATTGGCATTCTTATTAACTTTAAAAAAATTTGTGTAATCTTGATCAGTTTTATTAATTTGTAGATTTCCATTTTTGTTGTTTCCAAAAAAAAGAGATCTACACTTTTTTGATATTTCCTTTTTTTATTCACAACAACTCATTTTATTAAACAGTAGGAGAATAAAAAATACTTTTAGGAAAAAAGGATTGTTGTCTTCAAAAAGTGGTACTTTCTTAAAATTCGATTAATAAATCTAAGATTATCCAAAAAAGTAAAGTTTTCAAAAAGTGGAAGCTATTTTTTCTTAAAAACCATTTTTCAAGCTTTTCTATTCTAGCAAAAAGGAAAGAAATTAACTTTTGGATCTGGAACAGAGATTGGAGGGAGAGAAAAATCCTTTTAAATTTTTTTGATAATCTATTTTTCGAAATTGTTTTAATATTGGTATTTGAATTCTAAATGGGACAAAATTTTCGCTTCACAACCCATATTTGTCTTTAATAAAAAGATTGTTCAGAAGTGTTTTTTAGTTTTGTGGTATAGATCTATTTGAAAAGGGAGATTGAAAATTCAGTGAAAATTTTGTCGCATTTAGAATTCAAATAACCGTAAGAAAATTTTTCTATTTATTTTTGTTCTGACAATAGTTTTATCAAAAAAATAAAGGTGGGACCTGAGATTCTTTAATGTCAGGATTGAGAAGATAAGATGTCAAAATTTAAAAAAAAAATTTTTTTAAAAAAGTAACCCAATTTTGATTTTCAATAAAAAAATTATCGTTCAAAAAGAAAAAACAAATCATTTATTTTTAGTTCAAATTTAATAACCATCCCTAATTGGGACGGTTTGTCGACTTGACTTGTTCAATGTTGGCATAAATTAAAATTGGAACGATACAGAGAAGATTAGCATGGTCTCTTGACAAGAACGACCGTTTTGTGCGAGACTTGATAATAACTTTTTTTTTTTATAAAAATTGCTTTGTTTTGTTTCATCTTTTTTTTGATCCAATTGACATCACTTTCGAAACAAATTTGACAACCTTTTTTTTTTTGTCCATTTGCTTTTGGGTCTTGAGTTTAGACATGTAAAGATGGGCTTTTTTTTCTTCATTAGTGCAAGATTGTCTAATTTGTGTTAATTTATGAGTAACTTTTGTTTTACTCATTGCAAAAAGTTAAGTGTGAAAATCTTTTGATCTCCAGTTTCTTTTTTTTATAATTTTGTTAGTGTTGTTATATTGTGGGTTCCAAAAACAAATCGATTAAATTTTTAATAATAGCTCATAAAGAGCCTAAGGAAGGGAAACGGTTAAACTAAAAGATAAATTTGATTTTATGGAATAGTGTTTTCAGTAAATGTCAAAGCAATAAATAAAAGCAAAATGTTTTATATTATCATAAGGTAAAATCCACATTGACAACAAGTTTATATTTCTACGAAACACCCTTGTGCCTTAATTTGGGATAACTCACTTTTTTGAATATATTATTTTGTCTCTCAAAAAAGATTGAAAAAAAGAATCCAAATCTAATAGTCTTGATGGAATTTAGAATATTAACAATTCAAAAAGAATGATTCTGTAGTTGTCTTGGTTTATATCGAAAATGATGTTTGAAAGATCTTGTAAAAAAAAAAGATATCCTTGTGTTTTTCGTTGGTTTTTGGAAAATAAATACAGTAAAAATTCTTTTTTGTTTTTTTTTCATTTCTGGAATCTGGGTTTTTGTTTAGGAACAATAGTTCAATCAACACTAACAATAAAAAGAAACACACAAATAAAATCTATTTACAATCTTCTTTGCAAAATCTACCCTGAAAATGAAAATAGCATCCAAAGATTTTTTCAGATTTACTCACGAAATACTTAATGCAGGAATTATACTCAAAAACTCTTAAAAAGTGTGTTTAGCATTATTGTTTCTTGTTTTTATTTTGAGTTTGTATTGAATTTTTGATATTCCATTTATTTTCATTAGAATAATAAATATTATTTTTAATTAATTAAAAAAAAAAAAATCGTAAAATTATTGGTTTATTTTCTTTTAAAATTTTTATTTCAGGAGAAAAGGAAAAAGTAAAATTTGTATTTTGAAAATAGGATTAAAAAATAAACTTTCTTCTCATTCTATATCATCAACATCAATTTGAAATGGGAACGATGTTGGTTTGTTGTTTGATATTTCGATTAACCGTTTTGGAAAAACAGTGAAAGAGGAAAAAAAGTTCAACATGGTTTTTCATTGTTGACCTTACTGAAAATGAAAAGTAAAATCAATAAAAAGAAGAAACCAATTAAATTCAAATAATAACCCATTATATTATTTTCAATCAACCCAACAAATACAATTTAAATCAAGTTTCATATCAAAATCATTTGTGTGGTTTTAGAGATCTCAAAAATAGTTATTTTTTTAAACAAATTTTTAATAATTGATCAATCAAAGAAAATCCCATACTAAATGATATTATTAAAAAACTGTTATTCTGTTGAATCCTTCATTTTGTCTTTATTTAGTTATTTATTCTTTTTTTAATTGATCTTACTTTGAATTTTCAGTAAGGTTCCCAATAAAAAACTGCATTTCACTTTTTTTCCATAATATTTAGGTTTATTTAAAAACATTTACTTGTATTTCGATATCAATATTTGAATTATAAAGGACAAAATTTTCACTCCTTTTTCAATATTTCTGATATCAATTGGGTTCTCAAAGAAGTACTATTTGTTGCAAAATAAATGGAACAAAATTTTCATTCAGCTTTCCAAAAAATGATTTTAAAAGAATACCTTTCAAATTTTTAAGACCTTAAATAAGCTTAAATTATTATTCTTTTCCCCTTTAGAATTGAGGTCTTTCTAGATATATTTTAATTCTTGAGAGGTGTTTTATTTTTGGAAAGCTGTATGAAAATTTTTTTTTCATTTATTTTACAATTAAAAGTAGGTTGCAATTTGTAATTTCAGTCTCTAAAATCAAAAAGGAAAATATGAAAATGATGAGAAAATTTTTCCCATTTATGATTGAAATAGCAGTAGTCACATTGTTATAGAAGGGCATATATTAAATCATCACAGAAATGACAATATACATAAAGTAAATGTGGTATAGATTTAGAACAGTTTTACACTGAAAAAAGGAAACTCTTGAAAATGAAGGATTAAAATTTGAAATATTGAAACGAAAAAAAATGCCAACCACGAAAATAATCCACTGACAAGATTATTAATTGTTAATATTAGGAAAATTGCTGTGGAATTTCTTTTATTTTCAATCAAATCCCTTTTTATAAATAACCAATTTTTTATGTGTATAGATATTAACCCACTTAAAGTTCATTAAAGTATGATATCTACAGAATACTAAATAATTATTTGATAAACCAAAGTAGATCCACTTTTTTTTGAAAAACAATCAAGTTTTATAGAGGTTTGCTAGAGTTTGGATAATGATATATATTTTTTTTTTTTTACTTGTTTTTTAGTTGATCTAATTGTGTTTTGATCAAGTGTAATTTCATTAATCATCATTATAATAAGAGGCTGATTTAAAATTTTCAAAGTTTGGTTCTTAAAAAAAGGGATTTTATGACCATAAAATTGCTCCATTATTTAAAAATATTTTGTCTAACCCAGATTTAATTAATCGAATCAAAACAATAAACAAAGAAGCTTGGAATAAATTTATTGATGAAATAAACTTAGAATATATGGAAAACAAAAATTTTTATAAAAAAAATTAATTTTATTGGGTCTAAAAAAATGAAAATGATTTTAAATAATCAAAACATGATTGATGAATATTTTGGTTATATTAAAAACAATTCAATTGAACCAAGTAAAAATATTTTAAATTATATTAAAAATTTAAAAATAAATAATTTAAAAGAGTTTAAAATTAATATATTTTTCCAATTGAAAATATTAAAAACACTATCAAAAATTTGTAAAATAAATCAGTAAAAGGATTTCAAAAAATTGAGAATTTCAAATATATTTGTGACGATGAAATCATTTCAAATCTTGAACAAATTGAAAATAAAAATATTTAATTGCAATTCATTATATTTTTAATAATTGGCTATTTAACCCTAATAAGAATAATATTGAATATATTAAAAAAAAGATTAATTTTATTTATACATGAAAAAGGAAATGAGGGGGTAGCTCTGAATTATCGACCAATTTCAATTAATCAAATTTTACCAAGATTATTTCTTAAAATGTTATATAAACTAATTGAACCTTGTTGGGAATTTATTCACTAATCACAGTTTGGATTTCGAAAACAATATGATACTCGAATTGCAGTTTTAAATATCTTAAATACTTATAATAATATAAAATCAAATAATGAAAATGAAAATAATAAAACATATATTATAATGATTGATATAGCAAAATTTTTTGATTCAATCAGTTTTAAATTAATTAGAAAAACAATAAAAAAATTTATTTTAAATAAAATTATTCAAAATTTTTTAATAAAATATTATCAAGGAGAAGGGATAGTTATATTTCAAGGAGAACCATTATCACCTATTTTATTTGCTCTAATTTCACATTTTCTTTTATTAAAAATAATATCTTTAATAGACCATTGTCAAATGTTAGTAGATGATTTAATTTTAATTATAAAAGGAAATATAAATCATTTAAATCAAAAATTAAATTCAATTTATGAAATTATAATTCAATTTGGATTAAAACCAAATAATGGAAAAACAGTTATTTCAAAAGATTTAAAAAAGATTAAATATTTAGGTATCTATTTGGATAAAATTTCACATATAGTTTATAATTTAAAAAAAAACTAAAGAATCATTTAATAACTGCAAACAATTATTTAATAACAATCCCCCCAATGATAATTTGAAAATCAGATTATTTAAATCTTTTATATTAAGTCAATTAACATATGGATTAGAAATTTTTAATTATGAAATAAAAACTTTAAATTATTTAAATTCTTGGATGAATACAGCCATTACTGAAATATGCAAAATAAACATAAATACACCAATTCTTATTTATAAAACAGAATTTAAAATTGAAAATATGGTAATTTCAGTAAATAAAAAAAAATTCAAATTCAAAAAAAAATTAAAAAATTTATCTCTTCCTTATTTAGAAAAATTAATAAAATTTAATCAACGAACCAACAATAAAATTAACTGGAATTCAAAAGATATAATTGAATTAAAAAAGGAAATCTATAAATACAAATATAATGAATTATTGAATTCCAAGAGCTGGAAAGTGCAAAAATACTTCACAATATTAAGAAATCAAAATTCATTATTTACAACTCAAAAATATCTAATCTATCCATCAAGTTCAACAATCCTAGAATTTAGGACATTTACCAACTGTTTAAACAGATATTACTATGTAATTAATAAAAATTCAAATAAATTTTGCCCTTTATGTTTAAAATACAAACAAAAGGAAGTTATAGAAAATATTGATCATTTTTTTGTGGGTATGTCCTTCCTATGAAAATAATAGATTAATATTTCTGAATTAATTAAATGAAAAAAACCTCTATTAATTAATTTTAAACAAAAACCGTTTATTATTATTTGCATTGGTTAATAATCGTGAAATCTATGATTTTACGCTTAAATTTCTGAAAGGAAATTTAAGTATAAGAGTAACTAGAGTGTAATTTACACTTCTTCAATAATAAAATAAAATAAAAAAAAAGGGGGGAGATTTTATTTTAAATAAAAATAATTATACATCTATTTTCCTAATATTCACAATTAAAAATCTTATCCAGGGTTATTTTCTTGATGAGTATTTTTTTCAATAGTTCATTTCTCAAAAAGTAAAAAAAAAAAAAAAAATTCTTAAAAGCCAATCAAACAAATAAAACAAAACCCAAATCAGCTGGACAAAAATCTACCTTTTTTATCAAATCCTTAGTTTTGTCTTTATTCTTATTTTAATTGAATCCACTTTAAATTTTCAATAATTTTTCGAATTAAAAACCTTTGATAACAACCCATCCCAAATAACCAATCAATAGGAAACGATTAATTCTTAAAATACTCTGAATGGACAAGAAATTATATTTATTCAAATTTAAAATTATTATAAGGGAATTTTTTATATATAAATTAAGTAGATTTTTTATACCCAGTTATTTAAAAACTGAGTGTTTTTATTTTTAAAAAAAGATATAGGAAACTTCATTGATATATCCTAATATTTCTTTCTATAGCAAAAGTATTTGTTTTGAATAATTTGAAAATAAGGTATGATTTTAGGATACTCATAAATGATTAAAACCGATCAAACTTGTAAAAGCAACCACCCAATACAGAAAAATAGCTATAAAAGATATTTTGTAATTTTAGGACTCAGATTTTTGTTGGATTCCCTCTCTTCAAAAATAAATAAATAAAAATAAATTAATCAAATTTTTACTTCATTTTTCAATTTCAAAATGTAGAAAAAATTTTATGAATTTTCTTTTCAATTGAAAAAAAGGCTTTTTGAGTTTGGTAGTACCTTAAATAATTTTTATCGGCTAAAATGTTGTATTACAACCACACCCTCCTTTTATTTTTTAAGATAATTATTAATCTTTTAATTATGATCTAATAAAAATAGTTTTAGAGGGTAGGTAACCAAAATTGTAATACCACTGTGATGGAACTATTTTTATTTACCTTGGGTAATTTTTTTAGGTTTAATCATACCATTTTTTTGGATCAATTTTTTTAAAAAAATATTTTATTTAAATTATTCAATTCATTAAAAAAACAAAATTTCTAAAAAAAAACCGTAAAATTACCAAAATAAAAACATTATATTTTGAAAATAAAGAACCTTTCAAAGAATACTTATAATTTCTATTTCTCTAATATATTCTTATTAAAAAAATCTCAAAAATTTAGAGATACAATAAAATTGTTCAAAAAACAAGTGAAAAGTAAATAACCAATAAATGTTAGAGCAAAGCTTACAAATCCCCAAAAAGTACCCATTAAACCTTCCATTTTAAAAGTACAATTGATATTTTTGTAGTAGTCAGCAACACCACCCTGTAAATCATTAATTAATATTCGTTATATATTCGATATATATATATATATATATATATATAATACATATATACAAAGGAAAAAAAAAACAGTTGTAAACTACAAATAAACACATTTGTTCATATAAATATTTTGAATAATTCTTGTTAAAAAAACTAATTACCACCAATAATCTTGGAAATAAATGTGGAATTTTAAATGTATACCCATTTATAAAATGAGGTTATTTTTGTTTGTAACAATTTGAAAAATATTTTTTTTTCAAGAAAAACCCAAGATGTATGATTCTTTCAATAGTAATATATGTTTTGAAGATAGTATATATTATCAAAATATTTGTAATACATTCACAATAATTTTAAAACTTGGTGGTTAGTAAAATTAAAATACAAAATATTACCAACCAATTAAAAATCAAAAAAATTTAATAGGCTAAAAAATCTTAATATATATAAATTTTTTTCTATGTTTAAAAATTTTTATTTTCATTTCATTTTTTTATTTTTTACTTTACTAAAACCTTGATGAATATTGGGTTAAAAAAAAAAATAGATTCACAAAATACAATTTAAAGCCACGATCTAAACTTTTTAATATTTAAGTATTACCTTTCCACTATAAACAATTAAAAATGAGAAATAAAAATTGAAAATCTTATCAATGACTATTTGAAATAAAAAAAAAAACAGCTTTAATTTTAATTAGTTTTCTGTTCAATGAAAATTTAGTAGAATAAAAAGAAAGTAAAAAAATTAAGCTAGATAGCATTCATAAATATTATTTTAAAGGTGGTGTTGTGTTGATTATTAAGAAACCCTTTTAAAAATTTCGTATTTCAACAATTTAAAATAAAAGCTGAAAAATACTTTCAAGTTTCGGAGATTTCTTTACTTTTGAAATTCTCATTTTTGTATTTTTATATTTCCAAAAAAAAAAAATGCCATATAATGAATTGGTATTTTAAAATTTCCATTTCATCAAACACAGTAATATAACAGACAATCAATTACTGTTTCAAATGGATTTAAACGGACGGGTTGGGATAACATAAATTAAATTGATTCTACAGGTTGGATATCTGATAGAAATTGTGTTTTTGATTTTATTCAAGACAATTTTAAAAATATAGAAAAATCTGTGTAACGTATAAAATATTGCCACCTGGTTGGAATGGCCATAAATGAAAAAATAGAGTCATTTTAATAAAAGAGAACGATACCCGTTTTTAAGACGCTCTAGCATTTACCAAATATGGAAAAAATAAGTATTCTAAACCGTTTTTCAAAAAGTGTAACTTACCCCAAATAATAAATTGAAAACAAAAAAAATTTACCCTTTAGTATTCAAGAATACCAAATAATTCAATCTGATTTTTAATTAACTTTTAAATTATTATAAGGATATCATAACCTGATATATTAAAAATTAAAAAAAAATAAAACCAAAAACTAAAAAAAAGTGTTACCACAATTTTTGAAATGTGCATTACCGATTTTTATTTACTGAACTTTCCCTGAAAAAAAGTCAACAACAAGATTTTTGATGAATAATAAAATTCCCTTTCAAAGATATTACAGAGTCTCAATTTTCATAGTGATTATTTGTGTTTCCGAAGATCTTTTTTTCTTCCCTATGATCTTTTGCAAAATAAAAAAAGAAATCAAAAAAAAAAAAAGAAAAAAGAAAAGGAAAAACAAAAATTTGATTAGGGAAAACAAAAATTTGCAGAATCAAAAGAAAAAATGATTCTAATCCTTAAATTTGAAAATATTTTTTTGTTAAGAATACTTGAATAAACCTTCAAAACAGCTTCCATAAATATTATCAAACAGTCAAAATATTTGAAATCTAGTTTATAACAGTTAATTATATAAAGAAAATTCTATTATAATTATAACAAAGAAATTCCGATTTGATAAAATCAAAAAAAAAGTTTATGGTAGCACAAAAAATTGAAAAATTCAAAAAAAAAAATTACGAATAATAAAGATCCAATTTAATAACTATTTTGAACTAATCTTGACATTTGATTTTTCAGTATATATAATTGAAGATCAATAAAAAAATGGAAATTATTTTTTAAATTATTGATCATTCATAAAGTTTGAAGTGAAAAATCTCAATTTTTTTATCTATTCGCTAATAAACAAAGTTTATTATAAAATGTTATAAACGTTAAGTAAAGGTGTTATAAACGTTTAAAATGTTAAAAAATTTTATAATATAAACTTTTATAACAAAATGGTTTGTTATAAAATGTGTTATAAATTTTGTAACATGTTTGATGCCCTATTACCTGAATATTTTTAAAAAAAATATTGAAAAATTCATCATGTAAAAGGAAATTTTATTATAAAACTGTTAAATAGATGTTATAAATAAATTTTTTTTATTAGGGTTTTTTCAAATAGAAATTTTTATTCTATTTGAAAATTTCATGATTTGTAATAAACTTTAAATTGACCCGGACAATCCTTTTTCTCTAAAGCCAACTATGTATCAAAAAACGAAATTTCTATTTCTCACAAAATTCACATACGTCTCGAACAGCTAAATATTATTTATACTTCAAAGACAACTTCTATTAATTTTAGACTTCTCAGAAGTAGACCTTTAATCTCTTAAACCAAAAGAAAATTTCGAATTTATTTTCTACCACCTTCACATATTATTAAAATATCAAAATGAGTATAAGAATAATGTTACATTCAATGAAGGTTGTATAAAATTAAATTCTTTTCTTGAGAATTTTAATTACAAAGCAAAAAAATAATCAATATATACAACAATTATAGAACAATTTAAAATTTTGTTAATAAAGTATTTTTGATTTTCCAAAAATCATTTCTTCAACAGTAAAAAACTGACAAAAAAAAAGGATTAAAAAAAAAAAAATGAACTAATAAATAAAATTTAAAAAACTATAGAATCATAAAATTATTTAAAAAGAATGAAGTTAATATTCAGTCATTTCGAAAAAGTCAAAAAAAACTCTTCAAAAAGCGATCATAAAAAATAATTAAAAGGTTGGGAGAAAAAAAAATCAGAAAAAGGTGAATTATTTTCTTGGCTTTTTCGCTAAAATTTTTGAGCTACAGGCGTAGTCATTTAGATCGTATTCCAACAATTTTTTCCTTTTTTCACTTTCTTCTTGGGTTATTTCTTGGGTTTCATTGCTACAACATGATTTTTTGGTTTCTGTTACTTCTTTGTTACTACAGCAAGATTTTACTGTTTCTTTCTTTTTCCCACAGCAAGAAGAGTTCATGACCCATTTGTGCATATTTAAATCTTTATGGACATCTTCGATCACAACACTTGTGAATCCTGCGTTTTCAAGATTTTCTTGGTATTTTTCTGGCATGATTGCCCCTCCAATGCAACCTACATATTTGATCGAGTCTTCTTTGATTTCTTGAGGGAGTGTTTTCTTTAAAACAATATCTGAAGCAGTCAAGATCCCACCTGGCTTTAAGACCCTGAAGATTTCCGAAAAGGCTTGTGCTTTGTCTGGGACAAGGTTGAGAACGCAATTACTGGTAACATAATCACACACGTTGTCCTTCAAGGGGATTTTTTCGATCCTCCCATGAAGTAATTTGATGTTCGTAATCCCTTTTTTTTCCATGATCTTTCTTGTTCTGTTTAGCATCTCTTCGGACATGTCAAGCCCAATGACGGTGCCTGTTTTGCCGATTTTCTTTGCAGACAAAAAGAGATCAATACCAGAACCACACCCCAAGTCAAGAATTGTTATCCCCTCGCGCCAGTAGATGTCGGCTGTTGGGTTGCCGCACGAGACACACAAGTTGGATTCCTCTTCAAGAAGCTCGGAATCTTTTTCTCCATAGAAATGTTTGGCGATTTCTTTTCGCTTTTCTTCGTTTGGCTTTTCAATTTCAGTGGCTAAACTGCTGTAATACTCTTTCACTTCTTTTACTTGCTTTTCTTCTGTCATTTGAATTTGTTTTGAATAATTGAGTCTAATAATAAAATTATTATGTTAAAAAAATAAAATGATTATTTTATCATAAAATCTTTTTTTTAAATCAGAATTTTGAGTTTTTGCATTCAAATTTTTTAATTTTTGTTTATTCTGAGTTTGAAATGGGTTTGTTTCCACAATTCGCTTCAAAAATTACTAAGATTAATTTTTTTCTTAATGGCATTTGTAGAAGAAATTGAAATAATTTTCACTTGATTTTCAATTTCCTTTTTCAAACAAAGCTACAAATCACAACACTCTTCTGAAAACTCTCAATGTATGGAAAAGAAAAATATGAAAAAGGAAGTGAAAATTTTTTCCCATTTAGAATTCAAATACCAGTATGTTGAATAAGAATTTCCAAATAGAGTAATACGTAAATAGTGTATATTGCCGTATTTTGCCTTGTTGTTTTGATAAACTTGAATAAGATTAATGAATTTTTTTCGAATTTTCAACGAAATTTGAAAGTTTGTAAAGGTACAAATAATTTACAAAAGAAAAGAAAACAAAAAGAGTGTTCTTTGGCTTTCGTTGTTTGTATTGACAATTCAGTTGAAATCAAAAGTAAATTTTTCGTGAACACTCATCACTTTCTATTTTATAAATGAGAAATACATAAAACCGTCCAGATCAAAATATCTTTCAAAACGATCAGAGAAAGATGTTTAAAACAATACAATAGACTTTTGAAGTTTTGGCAAATAATTTGAAAATATTGTTTTTTTAGAACAGATCTTGTTTCCAAATTATTAAAATTTATTTTTCAATGTGATGATGACGTTGATTTTTTAAAATGCATTGAAAATTCAAAAAAAGCACCAATACTAAATGTTAATTCCTTTTTTTATCATTTACTCTATATTTAAAGATAGAATTCTTCCTTTTTTCTAGAAATAATTTTTCCCAATATTTTCATTTTATTAAAAAATAAAGATAAACAAAAAAAAGAATAAATGCTTCAGGAAACTTTAAAAAACACTCTCTGTATGTCACCTCTGAGAAAAAAAAGCCAGTCAAGAAAAAAATGGACTCTTAATTCTTGAGAGGTTGAAAAAATTTAATTGTTCACTTTACTGGTATTTGAATTACAAATGGGAAATTTTTTCACTTGGTTTACAATTTCCTTTTTCAAACAAAACTCCAATTTACAACCTGGCCCTGTAGGGAAACGCTGTTTGTCATAAATAAGGAAAATGAATTGAAAATATTTTCCCATTTAGACTTCAAATACCAGTAATATAACTGATCAAAAACTCCAGAATTTTTAAAAGTTGATAAGAATTCAAATAAGGAATAAAATCATCGAAGAATATAACCTAACTTTGGTTTTCTTAATTTCAATATAAACAGGATCTGTTCTGTTAAATGTAACAAAAATCAAAACTTAATTTTTATCCAATTAAGGCGGTGAGTACATTTTACCAATTTTTAAGGTCACTATCACAGTTTATTAGAACCCAAATGATTCAAATCATTTCATTAACCAAACACATTAATATTCTAATAAATATGAGAATGTAATATATCCAAGTATATTATATTTACATACCAACTATAAGGTAGAAAATCAAAAAATTGTATATTTTAATCAAATAAAAAAAAAAGCAAATCATTCATTTCTTGTTCTTATCTGTAACATTTGATATAATTACCTATTCTTTTTTTGGTTTTATTTTTAATTCTGTTTGGAAAAACTTTATATTGTAAAATTTTTGATTAATAAATTACTTCCCATTTCCAAAGAATATTAAAAATGAATTTAAAAGCCTATTTTCATTTCGTTCATCCAATTCCAGTTTAGGTTGAGAAAATAGGATATTTTCTAATTTTTCTTCATAAATAAAGAATTAAAATGTATTTTTTTTTGTTTTTTAATAATTTATTATCCATTAAATTGATACCAAAAAAAACTATTTATTCAGATTTCAATTTTTTCAGAATTGTTACATTGTATTTATTGGTAAAAAAAAAAAAAAAAACAGGATAACAATCCCAATGGTTCATTTTTTCCACACTTCAAACCCCAATAAAAGAAAACCAGAGCTGAATTAGGCTTTTTTGATATGTATTTCTATTTCTATTTGAATAATTAAATGATTTCCTACACCCCAAATTCATCCAAAATTACAGTATGTTGAATGTGGGTGGAAGTAAAGTATTTTTTCAAACAAAATGACACATCTCACAAACCCTCAATACCATGGAATTTGATTTTTAATAAGTTAATTACTTATTTGCGATTTGTATTTTAATTATTTTATTTTTTTATTTTTTTTATATTTATAGATATTGGACAGTTGGAAAATGAAAAAAAAAAAAACAAGATAAGAAGAAACCAAAATGGAAATGATCCACCAGGATAAAAATGGAAACAGTTGAAAATTGATTTTGAATGATCCAGATATATGAATTAAGAAAGATCATTATTGGATTGAAATATGGAATAAAGAAAAAAGAAAATATTAAAAAAAAACAATTCCAACAAAATATCATTACGAATTACACCTTTATACTGAAAATGATACTTTAAAGAATATAAGTTTTACGTGTAAAGAGTTTATCAATAAAATTCAAAGAAATTTTCCCCAATCCCCCATATTCAAAGGTTTTTATTTATTTTATAATCGTTTTTCTCTGCAATTTATATAACCAGATTTCTCTTTTCAAATAAAAGGGCACATCAATTTTTAAAATATTTATATTTTATGATTGTATTTTTAAATGAGTTTTAAATATCCAGTCGAGCGTTTTTTACGTTTTAAAGAGTTTTTTTTCTATTTTAGAATCATACTACAATTAATTTGATTCAATTATAAATAATTCCTGAAATTTTCAGATGCCCTTTTATTTGAAAAAGAGTATAAATATTCTTACTAAATGGCTCATTTTCGGATTATCCCCCCCCCTATATACTTTAAAAAGATATATTTTTTAATGTGTAAGATTAAATTTTACCGTATTAGCCCCACCATATATCCTTCTACAATTAAACCCCAATTCTAAATTTTTAACAGACCAAAATTCGATTTGTGAAAAAAAAAAACTTATTTAATCAATTCAAGAAGATTTACCAAATTAGAACCATTCACTAATTGAAACGTTAACACTTTTTTATAAATTACAATACTCAAAAAACAAAAAATAAACAATTATCAATACAAATAAATCAGGGTGTGTTAAAAATTTTAGAGAGAGCAATACAAAAAAAATACATTAGTAAATGTGTTTAAATTCTATTAGGACTTTTTGATCGACCAAAGGTTAGATACTACCAACTAATTTTATTTGAGTTCTTCTATTTGGACCAACTCAACTTTAATATAATATCAATGGTTTAAAAAAATTTTGATCAAACGAAACAAATTAGGTAATTCAAAAAATGAAATAAAAACTAAAAACTTAAAGATGAAAAAATGATTTTCATATTATTTTACAAAAAGCCAAATTATCTCCAATTTGAATCAAATTGTATTATTGTGATTGTTTGGAACGTTTTAGCTGTGTGAAAAATTTTGAATTTTAGTTTAGTTTATGTTTTAATTGAGTGTAAATGATATTAGTGTGTATTGGCTCAAATAGTTCTCAAAAATCATTTCTAAATATAATTGACAATAAATTATTGATTTTTTACAATGATCACGATAAAAAAATTTTCATTTTTGAAATTTTTTTTAAAATTCTTTTTTTAAATCTAAAAATGTAAATCCAAAATAAGAGTATTCTGGTATTTAATAATTCGTATGTAGAACTTCTATAATTAACTATTATCACATTTTATTTTAATTCCAAGATTAACTCAATAATCATCAACATAAAAAACCAAAGACTGATTAATTTTGTTTCCTTTTTATAAAGATAGCTGTAACATAAATATATTCCCAAATATTTATAAAAAAATTTTCCAAAATAATCATTTTGGTTAATTATTTAATTTATTAAAAAAATTGAATTATTTAGCAACTAATCTAAATTATGCCACAAATTTATTAAATATATTTTACAACTTTGGATTCTGGGTGTTGATGACCAAAGCTTTAAATTTGACTCAAAATTCAATTTTTTTCTGAAATTCATTGGGCTTTTACGATAGTGGTGTATAAAACCCGTGATTTTTATTTTTAACCCATTACTAAAATTTAACTCCTGAAAAAAATACCGACTGACTGTATAAGTAAAAGAAACAAATAAATAGGATGAAAACGTATATAAACAAGAAATAGGGTTCTTTAAATAAAATTTAAAAAATAATTATGAAGATATTGAAAGATTTAAATGTTATCTTTTGACAAAAAAATGAGAAAAATTTCATTTATTTATTTTTTCATAAAAAAATCTAAAAAAACTCTCAAATTTTGTAAATATGAAGAAATTTTTGAAACAAAATCATTTAATATTTTTTAACATTTTCCATTAATCAAAGATCTAACCTCTATAGCCCATTTAAATCTTAACCAAGAATATATGTGTATCTTCCTATCTTGAAATATCCAAGTCTGAAAAAAAAAAACACAAGTTAAATTTTTGCAATGGGTTAAAGGTTGTCTGAACTGGTTATTTAAACCACTATAATAAAAGAATTATTTTTTATTTATGGGAAAACCTAATATTATTACTTGACAAATCGCTTTTTTTGAGACATTTGAACCATTCAGCACCAATGTGATTTACATTCAATAACAACATACTTCAATCTTAGAATTCTCTTTGGTAGAAGCTTATCCCTTAATAACAGGAAACTATTTCAGGAATTTCTTAATTCTCAAAATTTACAGTAAAAATTAATCATTATCAATCTATCAACCGGCTATCTGGATCCTGTATGTGCTTTCAGAATTTCCAAAACTGGCAAAGTTATCAATGGTATTTTGCATAATTAATAGGTTAACAATTTCACTTCAAGTTCCTTCTTTTCTTTTCTTTGACGCCAAACAAAGAAACTTTCAAAGTCATAGATTGTAATTTGTGATCTAACTTTTATTTTTTGTTCCTTTTTTGTTTGGTATATTGGGTGAATTGTTTGATTGAACTAAGAATCCACAATAAAACCAAGATATCAGTATTAAAAAAATGAAATCAGTTGAAATTTTATCGCATTTGAATTCCAAATATCAGTAGTGTGTCTCTTTTAAAAAGAGAA
Organism: Anaeramoeba flamelloides; assembly: GCA_027625915.1. Classification (NCBI taxonomy): domain Eukaryota; family Anaeramoebidae; genus Anaeramoeba; species Anaeramoeba flamelloides. The sequence goes on along the minus strand of JANTQA010000060.1, from coordinate 2,599,245 downwards.
AAAGAGTTCACTTTGAAAAAGAATACAAAAAAATATAACAAACACCAACCTTAATATTTTTGATATATTTATTTTAATGAAATGTTTTGTGTTTTGGGTTTTTTTTTAAAAATTTCAAAGTTTGATTATTCTATCACTTGTTTAAAAAATGGAAAAGAGAAAAAATAGAATTACAACAAATGGGAGAAAGGTTGAAAAAAAGATAATAAGTGATTGTTTTTTTGTTTTAATTAAAACTGTTCATGGCTTTGACCTTTAAATTTTTTTGGAAACACTTTATTTTGGATTCGTTTAGATGGCTTTTTTCTTTAATCTCACGAAATTCTTTAATGAACTGATCAATCCCAATTTCTTGTTGGGAGACTTTTTGAAACAACTGATCGGCTTGCTCGTCACTTTCAATTTTTGATTGCTCAATTTTGTCGATCAGTGATGTGTAATCAAATTGATTCAATAGTTGGTTTTGTTGATGAAACTTTTGCTGTAGCTGTTGCTGTAAATCCAGAAATCGTTGCTTTGCAAGTTTGTGTGTTTCTTGAACATTCTCCAGGTTTTTCCTTTGTGAGTAATTAATCTTGAGAAGATCTGCCACCATTGTCATCATTTGTTCTTTGATCGAATTAATATTTTTGACGGTGTTTAAGTTGGAAAACATTTCTTCAAATTCATCCTTGTCGTTAAGAAGTTTTGTTATTTCTTCTTCAGTAAGATTTTCTAATTCAGGGAATTCGTTTTGTGTCATCAGAGGTTAAATATAAATGGAAAAACTAATATGTTTTTGTTTCGAAAGGTTAAATTCAAAAAATGATCTTTTCTTTTTCTAACGAAGACAAAACCAATTCAATAAAGTCAAACCTGAAAGTTTTTTATGGGCAGAGATTAAAAAGTCATTATTTAACTCTCAGAAATTCACGTAAGCAAAAAACTTTTTTTGGTTATTGATAATATAAAAATTTCAAGTTTTTTTATTTGTTTTTGGGAAAATACAGAATAGTTTTTTAATAAGCAGATTTCTATTTCTTCTTTAACCCTTTTTGACAAACCTGAAATTGTTTGTTTTTTGTCTTTTGTGTTTTCAAGAATAAGAACTAAACTTTGTAAAAATGGAGAATAAGAAAGTTTGACAGAAGAGTTTTAATACTTTACTTTCTAACAATTTTAAGGACGATTGATATTTTGTATTCTATGGGTGTTGGAATACGAGCTTTTAAACATAATAAATGATTTCAATGATAGCTGATTAAAGGAATTAAAAATATTGCCATTTATGGGTTTTTTATGGATTTTGTTGGGGTGTTAATTACTTTTTTCATTTTTTGAGTACCACCTTTATGTGAACCTGAATTCTTCAAATCATTTCTTTAGCCAAATACATCGACATTTTAATATATAGAACAGGGTTTATCCAAGTATAAGATATTTTCATACAGCGATCAAAATAATTCGTAGACAACGAATCTAATCATTGTTTTCGAATATAATCCGCACTTTTTTTTCGTCTTGTTCCAATGCAACATCCAATTTACTACCCATAGTATACCTAAGTTCAAACCAATTTTGAAAGTAAACTACTTGATATTTCAAGTAAAATTTAAAGTATTAATGTAATTAGTTGAAAATTTTCCATAATATTCTCATTCATTTTTCAGTATTTTTTTAATTTTTTTGTTTTTTTGATTTAAAAATTTATTGAAAAAATTTACTCAATTTTTTGAGTTAAATTTTGCAATTTGACCCTTCATTTTTCAGAATTTCTTTTCAAATATTAGAACTTTTAGAAACTTGGGCCATATTTAATTAGGTATTTTTATTGTCATTTTCTTTGATCGGTTAATGTATAGGTCTCCTATAACTAAAAAAAAAAAACACCCTTTTTATTTTGAAAAACACGGATTAAAATTTTCTACACGCTTTATTTTAACAACAGTACCAATAAAAAAACGAAAGTCAAAAAAATAAAAAAAATATATTAAAAAAAAAAAAAAACAAATAAAAATCACTTATTTCTTGTACTTATTTATAAAATTTTATATAATCACTTCTTCTTTATTTGGTTTTATTTGTAATTCTTTATGGGGATAATTTTGTTTGGAAAATGCTTAATAAACAAATTACTGTTTATTTGTAAATAATTTTCAAAATGAATTTAAAAATCCTATTTTCATTTAATTCATCTAGTTCTAGTTATAGTTCAGAAAATCAGATTTTTTTTAATTTTTCTTGATAAATAAAGAATTAAATTATAAATCCATTTGATTTTATAATTATTTATTATCCATAAAATTGAAGAACTCAAAATAATTCTGAATCTGCTTGAATTTTTTGTAACGGTTTTTTGATTTCAAGAATTCAACTCGTCTATTTTATTTTTTGAAATAGTATTCTGTGTTTTGACTTAGTTTGAAAAAAATATTTGTAAAAAGAATTCTTGTCAAGCAAATTTGTCACAAAATGTTTTTTAAAATAACAATAAATAGTAATGGGGTGAGAAATTCAAGGTATAAATAAACTAGATTCCAAAAATTTGGACACAGTTTATACAGTTGAAAGAATATCATCACTGTACTTTAAATTCAAATTGGAAAGAATTTTGATTTTACAAACAATTTCATTTTTTGTCTTTTTTGTTTTGTTTTCATTTCCTTTTTTGCAGTTACGTAATCTGTTTCGTTAGATCTCGAAATTTTTTTCAATGGTTGATAGAAGGTTAGTGTTGAGTTTGTTAAATTGGAAAATCAAATACAATTGGTAGATGGTATCTTATCATTGGATCGATCAACAATGGTTGGTGAAATTTCAACAAATTTACCAATACATTTTTTTTTCCGCTCGTTTCATTATTTTGGACACACCTGTTTTTATTTTTGAGTTTTAAATTTTTTTCTTTTATTTGGATGAAAATGATTACTTATAAAAACATTAATACCTTGTAACTTAAATGTAGTTTTATATTAGGATGGGAAAATACAATAAATTGGGTTTTTTTTGCCTATTTTTGATTTTGGGTGTGTCCAAATTTTTGGAACGGGGTTTAGTTTGTATTCATACATAGTAAGAAGTAAAAAACATACAAATCAACGAAATGGACTTTTTTGGATTTTTTTTTTCATTTTTGATTTCAATAAATTTATTTGGAAAGGTGATCTTTGGTGTTTGGCCTTCTAAAATAAAAAATTTGTTTCAAATATACATCTTTTTGGGTATATTTTTTAGTTTATGATTTGATTAATTTCATCGATCGTATAAATACTTCTCTCAATCCAAAACGAAATTTAATAAAACCAAAAATTTAAACAAAAAAAATGTTCAAAAAATCGAAAAATTAAAAATTCAACTCTGAATTACTTTGACTCTTTTTCTTTTTAGGAATAGATATACGAATGGTATTTTGATTTCAAAGTTTCAATATCTGGTAGCGCTCAAAAAATATTTTTTTGAGCAATGTTAACAATTATAATTTTTCAAAATGGTAAAAAGTACTTACTTCCTTAAAAAATTAGAAAAAGCATTTATTGATCAAAAAAAAAATTAATCAATATACCAAAAAACAAGGTAAATCAAAAAGATATTTTTTATTATAATACAAAAGCCACCCCGCTTATTTTTCAAACCAGATGGTTGTACCCTCATAATAAACTGTAACATACTTTTTTAAAAAAACGTATGACCTTTATTTAATGAGATATTGATTTTACCAAATTTTAACAAATTTATTTTGAATTAATCTTGAGTACATTAAAATTTATTTTTGATCAAGATATAAAATATTGGAATCTTTATTTTCTCTTTGAAAATTGTATTTTGAGGGGTAAAATACTAAACAAATAGATTTTATTTATTCTTATTTTTTGTTATACTGTTGTCAAAATAATATCGACAGAAAAGTTTAATCTAAGTTTCCCAATAAAAAGTTTTTTTTTTTTTTGTAATAGAAGAACTATATATTAACCGATCAAAGAAAATAACAATAAACCTTAAGGAAATATTGTTTTATTTCTAAAATTTCAAATATTTAATCAGGAATTTATAAAAAGAAAAGATCAAATCGAAGACAATAATCTCACAAAAATATTGTAAATTTTTTGAATAAGTTAATATCAAAAAAAAAAAAATTTCATAAAAAGTGAGAAAATTATGAAAAATTTTCATCAAATTCCTTTCCTAAATTTAAAATTTACAGAAAATATCAAAGGTTCTAAATTCAAAATTGATTTTACCTTTGGTATACGACTCAAGTATAAAATTCGATGTTACCTTGGAAAAAAAAAAAAAACTCTAATTTGTTTTCAAAAAATCGATTATAGTTGTTGGTCACTCTTTATTTTGATTACTGTAACTTTTATTTTTTTCTTTATTTTGATTTTTCAATTTTTAAATTTTTTTCGATGATATACAAAACATTCTAGATTGCCTTTTCTATTTTGATTTTTTTCTGTTGAAAGTGTAACAACAACAACAACATTAAATTTCCAAATTTAAATGATACCAATTATATCTCAAGTCTTACAAAAATTTACTATTTTGCAAATATAAACCATTTTTCTTATAAAGGTGGAATCCAAAAAACAACATTTTATCTCAAATATCAATTATTATTTACAATTAACCTTTGAAGAACAAATAAGAAATAAGTTGAATAATAAACTTCACATAATAGTTGATATCCTTCTGAAATCAAACTTGATCAATCAAAAGATTTTCTTAAAAATTGAAAAACCCAAATTCTAAGTCTATCATTGAGAAAAACAAACAATGTTCATTATGATCTTCAATTGAAGATCCAAAAAAATTCCAAAACAAATAAATATTATTTCTCTACACCCATTTTCGCACTGTTTCAGTAACAATAGAATAAAAATTTTTTACCAGGTGACGAAAAATTTTGTAATAAAAAAAAAAATTCACAAATGATTTATAAATCAAAAATAAAGTAAAAAAACAAGCAACAAAAGAAAGGATTATTTCAATTTGGAAATTTCTAAAATTAAATTTTTTCTTCTTATCTCCATTCAAATGATTTAAAAAGATGTGATTCAAATATTACAACTTGGATAATTTAACTAAAAAATGGTTACTGTTGTCAAAATAATCTGTGTAGAAAAGTTTAATCCAGGTTTCAAAATAAAAAGTATGTTTTTTCTGTTAAAGAAGACCAATACATCAACAGGTCAATGAAACCAACAATAAAATCCAATTAAGTATGGTTTCTTAAAGTTCTATTACAGGTGAGAGAAAAATGTTTGACAGAGAAAAATAGTTGGATAACAATTCTAATTTTGAACATTACTGAAAATGATTTTTCATTTCAAGCGTTTGTGAAATAAACTATTTTTCAGTCAAAGGGGTCCAGTTGTAATGATATAATACACGTGTTTAAAGGATTTGCATAGATATTACAAGAAAAATTTTATTTTGGAAATTTTCAAAATTGAAATCATTTTTTCACATTTCTACACATTTTTGTTTGGATTTTTTTTTTTTTTTTTTTTAAAAACCTCATTCACTTACAAAAAAATTTTTTATTGCAAGATCAATCGTCACTTGGTAAAAACGTGTTATTCTAAGGACACTGAAACCATGTAAAGATTGTTGAGAAATCTATTGATTTCTATTGCAATTCAATTCGATCTTTGATCTTGATATTTGTTTAATAAATTTGAAAAATTTTCACTTCATTTTCATTTCCTTTTTCAAATTGAGACCATAAATACCAACAAACTTCGTTTGGGGGCTTAATTTCTAAAAGAAAAGTATGGAAAATGAAGTGAAAAATGTTTCATATTTATTATTCAAATACCAGTAGAAGTTCAAAACGAACATCGTTGTTTTTCTCAAAGTCCCCCCTAAGAATTTGAGTTTTTCAATTTTTAAGAAAATTTATTGATTAATTAGTTTTCTTTCAGACATGTATCAACACTTCTTTAAGGTGTATTATTCTCTTTATTTCTTATTTGTTCTTCAAAGGTCAATTATATATAATAATTGATATTTGAAAAAAACGTTGGCCCCTTTGACTGAAACAGAGTTTAGATAAAGAAAATAACAATAATCTACTTATTAAAAGAATGATTAATGCAATTCTACCTTTTCAAAACCTTATCTCTTAAAATCTAAAGCAAGTTTTAAAATTACCATTTTCAGAATTAATACAGTCAGTTCCACTTTTAAGACAGAAACTTTCAATGAAATTTAAGGCACAGAAAAATATCAAATTAAGGCACAAAATTTGGAATTTTTTTTTTTTTACAATTTATTTTACTAGAATCTGAAACTCTTATTTTAATTTGAGATTTTTTTACATTAATTTTTGTTCAAAGTTTCTGCCTTAAATTTAGATCTGACTTTAATCTGATTACTATAAATGACTATTTTCATAATTAATAGTAAACTTTACTAAAACTATGATTTTTGTTAAAATATCAAGATCTACTTTAGTTATCAACCATTCAAATGAGTATTCTACACAAACCACAGATTAATGAACTTTTAACACATTTAAACCTGGATTCATATAAAATTCACCTAGTTATCAATATGATTTGGTTTTCAATTTTACTGAGGTTCCCAATTAAAAATTGCTGTCCAACCATTTTTCTCTGTCCAACATTTTTCTCTCAACAGTTATTTTAAAAAGAAATTCAAAAAATAAAGGATCAAATTGGAAAATTTATTATAAAAAAATAGAGTTAATTTTTGAGAAAAAGTTTAAAAAAATGAAATATCCTTTATTTCTTGTTACAATTAATAATAAGAAAATGAGGATGATCTGTAGAAAAGAGATCCCAAAGAACAATCTGGATCAGAAGGAATCGTCTCAATAATTACTAGATTTAATTACTTGTGTTTCAAATTATAAAAACAAATCAAAAAATTGCAAATCAAACCAGGCAAAATTTCAGGTTGGATATCTTTTTTCGTTCAAGCTGTAGATCTTGTTTTGAATTCCAATTGAACTTTACTAAATTAGTTTTCAAATTCTTCTTCATTTTTTAAACCTTTCACAAATTCTTCAAAATTGGCGGCAACAAAAGTCTTTTTATAATTATGTTCTTGATCGATGTGAACAACCTCTGGTTCTCCGTTTTTACCACATTTTGAGTAATCCAAACAGACCATATCATGGCCACCAGAAGGGCAATCACAAAGATAAATGCCAATAGCTGGATACCGCCATTCTTCGATCCAAAATTGACTTCCCATACAACCACAAAGCGAATAGGTTTTTTCGAATCCGATCCCAAAAATACTACTAATCGCAATATGGCTATCAGACCAAGAAGTCCTTGTGCTTGTTGCGTGTGCACCATTTTTCACAGTGCCACCATTTTTTATTTTCATCAATTCAATATAAGACTTTGGTAGTTTATAGCCCAATTCCTTTTCCACTTTTTGAATCATCTCTTCGGTAACTTCTCCTTCTTCATAATGCTTTTGTGAGTATTCGCACTCAGACCAAAAATTTGTAAAATCAATATCGTTAAACATTTTGCAATTAAGAATTATTTATTTGGTAGTGAAATGAAAAAAAAAATGAGATTATTACCAAGAAATCTTCTTAAAATTATTTTTAATTATAAAATAAAAAGAACAATATTTTCATTCGGATATCCTTAAAAAACCCAATAATTAAATATGACACTCAAATCCGCATCTTAAAAATTGAAAATTAAACATTTGAGTTAAATTTAATAAATTTTACTTTCTTTTTTTTAACGTATACATTTTGACTAATGTGATTTTTAGCTATAGTCTTACCATACACAAAAATTGGAAAATAATTCAAGTGTGTTGTAATTGTGTGAAAATGATATTAGTACCGAAAGGTTCACCTGACTCGAAAAAATCTTGATTGTTGTTTTCACAAGAAAGTATGCAGATAAGTTTATTCAATGTTTCAAAATAAAAGCATATTTCTTTGCTTTAGAAGATCTTATCATTAACCGATCAAAGAAACCAACAATAAAACCTAACAAAATATGGTACTGGTTTCTTAAAGTTCTTCAATTTAAAAAGAAATTTGAAAAATGAAGGGTAAAATTGAAAAATTCTTCACTAAAAATAGAGTAAATTTTTAAGAAAATTTTTCATCAAAAAACAAAAAAATTTCATAAAAATTCAGAATATTACGAAAAATTTCAACTATTAGCCTTAATAATTTAAATTTTACTCAAAATATCAAGAAATTTACCTTCAAAATTGATTTGAACTTTGGTATATATTTGGTGTAATAAATTGGATGTTGCCTTGGAACAAGAAGAAAAACAAGCATGGATTATATTTTGAAATACAGATTAGAGTCATTGTGTACACATTATTTTGTTCACTTTGGACATTATTGCACTAGAAATTATTCGATTTTTTCCAAAGTATTGTAATTTGGAATTAATCAATATAATTTAAAAAATATTGGCTAACAAATAATAAAAACTGTGTTTCGAACACTAATACTTGCTTGTTTTTCTTCTTGTTCCAAGTCAACATTCAATTTACTACCATGTAGTATACCAAAGTTGAAGACAATTTTAAAAGTAAGCCCCTTGATATTTTCAGTACAATTTAAATTAGGACTGCAATTTAGTTCAAAATTTTCCCACTTTTTTTGAATTTTTTTGATATTTTTTGTTTTTTTTGAGATAAAAATTTTTCTCTCCGTTTACTCAATTTTTAGTGAAGAATTTTGCAATTTTACCCTTCATTTTTAGAATTTCTTTTTAAATAGAAGAATTTTAAGAAATTTGTACCCTATTTCATTTGGGTTTATTATATGTTTTACGATTCATTAAGGGACTAGTAACTCTTATTTATTTTTTTTTCCAAAGGTAATAGAGTAATTATTTTCACAAGGATACAATTAAACCCGATATGCAACTTCATTTGCCAACTTTCGAGAAATGAATAATCATTTTTAAAAGATATCATTTTTCCAATTAAAATTTCAGTCAAAAGATCCAGATCCTTTTTTGTTTTACATTTTTGGATCAAATTAGAAAAATATTCAATTTGCAAAAAATATTTAATTTAGAAGAAATATCACTTTTAGTAATTTCTGAGAGTCTTGATGAACAAGTAACCTTGTGTCTTTAATCTTATTTTAAAAATACAATAAAAATAATTCAAATATTGTATCCTTGAAGATCTAAAAAATTTGATCATTTATTTTATTCACAAATATTGATTCAATTTCTTGAAATTTAAAGAACTAGTCAATATTCTTTTTCAAACATTATGAGTATAAACAAGGAACTGTTTGAATTGAAATAAATTATTTGATAATATTAATTTTTTTTTATTTTTTTATTTGAAATATGCATTTGTATTGTTTTATTTGTTGTAAAATTGAGAAATAATTGTAAATTCTATTTGATACATTTAATCATTGGGTTGTTAATGACTTACGGAAATAATTAAGATTGAGTTATTAATTATTAATTATAAATAATCAAATTAAAAAGTATTTCTCTTGATTATAAGTTGAATTTTCCAGGTTTTCAAAAAGTATTTTGTAAGAATTTTTAATTCAATTGTTTAGTTCTTTTTCTCAGATTTTTTCATTTAATCTCCAGAAAAAATAGATTTGGTCTGTTCTTTGAATCAAAAAATTATATTTTTTACAAGTTTAAAATATTTATTATATTTTTTTTTTGAGATTAAGTAGATTTTTTAAACTTAGTTATTTTAGAACTTAATGGTTTCATTTTTAAATTGTATTTTTGTACCATTCTTTTACAGGCAATAAGAATTCAATATTCTTTCAAAGAAAACATTTTTTTAAATAATTCAGAAATATGTTGGATTTTGAACTTTTCAAAAATCAGAAAAATGGATCAGAACTTTTAAAAACAATAATTTATTTCTGAAAAATGTATTAAAAGTAAGTTCTGTTTTGTAGTTATCAGATTTTTACTTTATTTTTCAATTTCCAGATACTGTAAATTTTTTTTTAATTTGTTCGTAAATTTACTTATTAGATTTTTTTTAGTTTACTAGTCCCTTAAGGTTTACAATCCCTGAAACTGGAAAAAAGATTGTCTTGTATTGGGTGTGGCAACTTGTTATATTGGTTCTTAGCTGATCGATCCACAACTAAGTTTGGATCTTATAGGTGGTTGAAAAAGGCTATTTTTGTGATTTTATTTTTTTTTTTTCCGAAATCCGAATTGATGACTCTAAGATTAATTAATTGGAAGATATTTAATTAGTAATTGAGTTTTTTGTTTTCTATATTGAAAATTTTTATTTACGCTTTGTATTATTTGATGCTTGTAAAAAAAGTTTTTTTATTTACTCCTAATTTTGTAAAAGGAAAAAGATAATTTCAATTGATAACCCAAAAATTAACACTTTCAATTTAATAGCTTCGAATTAATTAATCTTAGAGTCATCAATTCGGATTTCGGAAAAAAAAAAAATAAAATCACAAAAATAGCCTTTTTCAACCACCTATAAGATCCAAACTTAGTTGTGGATCGATCAGCTAAGAACCAATATAACAAGTTGCCACACCCAATACAAGACAATCTTTTTTCCAGTTTCAGGGATTGTAAACCTTAAATGTTATCCTTCTAAGACAAAGAAATACTCTTTTTTTGAAATATGGACTAACTTTATTACTTGTATTGTTTTGACAAAGGTTGAATTTTTTATCAAATAGAATCAATACTTGACCAAGTATGAACCCCAATTTATAAAACGAGATTAAACTCAAAAAAAAAAAAAAAAAGAAAGAAATTCTGGGGTTTCAACATATTTAATACCAATTAAAGGTACCCAAAAAAAAAGATGAAAATATCAATTTTAAAATTAAAAATTTTAAATTTTTAAATATAAATCTAAATAATTTTAGACAAAACTAATTATCAATATCCAGTATGGAAAACTCAAGAATATTTCAAAATTCTTTTAATTTCGAAAATATAAAATAACCAGATGTGCCCGTCAAGTACTGTAGAGTATATATTTAATCCAGACTTTAAAAGAATGGAGAAAAATAGAAGATTTGATTCTATTCTTTTGAATTCTGGAAAAGATAGGGTTTTTTTTTTCTTGATTTAAAAAAAATCTAATAGCACTTTCAGAGACCTTATTTTTTTATTTATAAAACTAAGACTTTTTCCATCAAAATTAAAACTCTTAATCAGTTAACCACATTAAAAAAAAAAAAAAAAACAAGAAATAAAAAGAAAATCTAAGAAATTTTCTTTTAATGTCTTGATTTTTATTTTTATTTAAAACCTAATATATCTTTTCTACAATTCAAAAGAATTGAGTAAAATTAAGTATTTTAACGTATTCTATTTCAATTATGAAACTTTAACTTTTTTTTTTTTATTTATATTTTTTTTATTTGTTTATAAAACCTAACGATTTTCAATCAAGACAATAATTAAAAAAAAAAAAACAAACTAATTATGTTTTTCTAGAATTTTAGTTTTTGCTTAGAAAATCTATTTACTTTCGAACCAAAACTCAAATTCTGAAACCCCTAACAATATTTACAACCAGAATTTAGTTTATAAATTTTGAATCTTAAAATTTTAATAAAAATTATAGAATAAATAAAAAAAAAAAAAATGATTATTTCTTTTTTTTCATTGTTTCAAGAAGTTTTAAAAATTTTTCAATAGTAAAATCAGAATTGATAAAAGATGATTTTTCTATATCCCAAGAATTTTCAACAAGCCTGTTTAAAAGCGCCTTATAATTTTTAGAGTATTTTTTCCCATTGTTATTGCTCAACAAAAATTTAAAAATTTGCAACATTTCAAAGCAGAAATAATTAATGTGATTTAAATCATATTTTAAATCTTTATATTTTTCCAATTCAGAGATAGTTTTGATTATTATTAATTCAAAGGCATTATAATTCACAATTTTTTCTTGTTCAATATAATTAAAATTTGTTGAATTATTATTTTCCAAGTTTCGTGAATTATTATTTGTCTTTGAAAAATTATTTAATTTTTGATTATTGTCTTGCTGTATAATATTATGTTCAAGATATAATAAAAGATTTTTTTGTGCAATTTGTATATCATTAAATTGTTGTGGTAATATTTGCACCATTTCAGTTAAATTATTTACAAAGGTTTGGAAAGTTGCAGGTGTTCTACCGATTCCAAAATATAAACAATCGCGTACCAAAGAACACAATTTTAATAATATTTCATTCTCCCACACATGTTTAGTTTTCCTTCTTCCTGGCAAATCTGAAAGTTTTTGACGCATTAGAATGGGATTGTTGACCTTTTTAAACGAAGATTGAAATTTATAAGAAAAATTTATATCAACAGAATTATAATTATCATTATTTTGTTTAAATTTATATATATTACCAGTCAATAATTCATATAATATCACACCAAAGGAAAAATAATTATTTGTTCTACTACTTTGCTTTGACAAAAAGGAAGTTGATGTTTGATAATAATTATACTCCCCTGGAATGAGAACATTCGAAATTTTGATATCACAGTCTTTGGTAATACATATCGAATCAGAACTTAAGCATTTGTGCACTTGTTTATCAACTAAATGCAAATCCTTCATATTTTTTGCAATTTCAAGTGCAAAATAGAGAATAATTCGTATATCAAAATCTATTTTGTCTTTGTTTTTCTTATTTATTAATTCTCTAAGGTTGCCATTTGAATAATATTCAAAAACTAAACACAAATAATTTTTCGAAAATTTTCGATCAATAAAATATCCTACAAAATTTTCAAATCCTGATCTTTCATTTAACTTTATTAATTTTCTCATTTCATTTTCGAAAAAGCTATCTAATTTATTCAAAGAATAATTTTCTTTCAACTTGACAATTCTATATAATTTATTCCCCTTCATTCTCCCCGCCAAATAATTATCTGAATAAATACCATTATTAATGGTTTTGATAATTCTAAAATTATCCCCGATATTGAAAAATAATTGGTATGAGATATTTTTATTTAAAGTACTTAATGTTTCCGTAGAGATTTTTTGATTCTGTTTATTAACTAATAAGTCAAGTTTATTGATTTGGTATAGAATGTCAGGAAATTGACTTTCAAGACTTGTTTCAAATAATGGGTTCCTTGTGGTAAATAATGCTAATAATACAAATAATTTTACATTCCCTAACCTACTGCATATTTCAATCGGAGTCTCATTTAAGGAGTTTCGCTCATAACACACTTTTTGATTTGAAACGATGATAGTAGACAGTGTTAAATTTGAATAGTAGGCACAGTAATGTAATAAGGTGTTTTGATATTTATCTTTCATTTTGCTAAAATCAAATCCAGCTTTTATAAGTCTTTCTATTTCATCATAAAATTCCCCACTTAATGCAATTTCAAAGAGAAACTAATTTAATAATTGTTTTTTTTTTAAAAAAAAATTTTGATGGTTAAGTTTTAATTTTCAAAGATTTAGTTCATTTCTAGGATTAGATTAATATTGAATTGGCTTTAAACTACTTGTATCATGATGTAAATACATCATACTTTGATTAAAGTCGTTAAGTTTTTTTTTTTTTTTAATTAAGAAATAAACGGAAAATTTAGCAATTTTATGTTTATTTCCCATTTATTTAAATAAACCTAGGCTCTTTATAAAACCCAACGACACTGGGATAATAATAATAATAATAATATAAATTAATATTTTTTTCCGTTTTTTCCCACGCTGAATTTTCGTTATATTGGGGAGAGGAGTTATATGGAAAGAAAAAGATCAAGTGGTTACTTGATAATACCAGTTCACTGAAATACAAAATTATGAGTAAATTGAAAATAAAAACTAAAAAGCAAAGCCTAAAAATGACCAAAGGTCTAAAGCAAACCAGATCAAAAAGAAAAAAAGAAATTACGGCAATTAAACAACGATCCCCAAATGAACATTCATGATCAATTATCAAATAAAATTAAATCAACTCAAGGTGTTTTGGCTGTGATTTTGGGGGTTCTTAATTAAAGACAAGTATTGTCGTTTGTTTGATTTTTTACCAATTGCTTCTTATAAACCCTTTTTTTAAATTTCTTTTTCTTTTTTCCTTTTTTCTTTTCAATTTTTTACTTTTTGCTTTTTTAACCAGAAAAAAAAATTTGGGTGTGTCTTTTCTTTGAAAAATCGTGAAATATATGATTTGGCGCTTAAATTACCCTTGATGAAATTTAAGTAAAAGGACATTTTTAGTGTAATTTACACTTCCCCAATAATAATAAATAATATAAAATATTTTTTATCATCGACCTTTAAATAATGAATAAGGAATAAGTAGAATAAAAAATCTCACAGAATAGTTGATCTAAGTCTCGAAAAAAAACTAGCCAATCAATATTTTTTCTTAAAACTTTAAAAACTCAAATTCTAAGAGACCATATTGAAAAAAACAACAAGGTTCATTTTGATCTTGAATTGAAGATCAAAGAAAATTCCAATAGAAATCAATATGATTTTTCTACCTTCATTTTCGCACTTCCAATAACATGTAAACAACCCGTTTTTACTTTGTGATTTTAGATCTTGACATAAAAAAAAAAAATTCAGATAACAATTACTTTTCAAGGGAAATATAAAATGTGAAAAATGTGAATAAAGTGTAAAAAAATGATTTTAATTTTGAAATTTCCAAAAATAAAATTTTTCCTTTAATATCCATTTAAACTCTTAAAATAAATGTAATTCATCCATTATAAATGCACCCAATGGTATCGAGTGCTTTGAAAAACTGGATTTTTATAGAATTTGAAGATATTGAATAAAATAGATGATTTTACTTTTTCCTTATAAATTTATTGTTAAGATTTTGTTAATTTAAACAATTAACATAAATAAAAAATTAATATTTCTTTTAATTTTTGAAATTAATCAAAATCTTTTTTTTTTTTTTGAATTTTTCCGTTAGGTTTTCCAGAATTTAAAAGAATTGAGTAAAATCAAAGATTTTTCTCTATTCTTTTGAATTCTGGAAAACCGCCGTTATCTTTTTTTAATTTGAGAAATAAAAAGATAATTTTTGAAATTTTCTTTTAATTTCTTAAATTAAAAAAAATCTAGGCACTCTACGGACACTCTTCGTTAGGTTTTTTTTAATTTTTGTAATAAACAGAAAATTTTAATAAATTTTTGGTTTATTTCAAAAAGTAAAAAAACTGCCATTAGCTTTTCTATATTTAAAATAATTGAGTCAAATCTATGATTTTTTCACCATTTTTTTGAATTCTGGAAAACCTAGGGCACTCTACGGATACTTTTCGTAAGGTTTTTTTTTTAATTTTTGTTTTGATTAGAAAATAAATGAATTTTCGAAAGAAAAAACAAAAAGAAAAAAAAAAACGCCGTTAGATTTTCCAGAATTTTTGAAATAAACCGAATATTTTAATAAATTTTCGATTCTATTTCTTAAATTAAAAAAAACCGGAAATTTATTTAAATTTTCAGTTTATTTCGCAAATTAAAAAAAAAATCAAGAAAAAATCAACAAAAAATATTTTTTTTCAATTTAAAACATTAAATAATTCTTTAATAATCAAAATAATTGATTCTCCCTTTGAAAGATATTTGTCAAATTTAAAATACTATTAAAATATAATAAAATAACCTCTTAGCTAGTAAAGAAAAAAATTTTCAAATACTTCACTCTGAAATTGATAAAAAAATATTAATAGAAACTGGAAAATTGAATTTTTCCAACTTTAATTGTAAAATTTCTTCAAAAATAATTCTTGATCCAAGATCTCTTATTAACCAAGAGTATTTGTTATAATTGAAGTTATTAAAAAATGAAAAATTAGCAAATGTGTAATTTTTATTGAGAATAATTTTTTTTAATGATCATGTTGTTTGACAAAATCTTAGATTCACAATACTGATAAATTCAAATATATTTAATCAAATTTTTAGTTCAATTTCCCATTTTGTAATCTCATATCTTAACTTTTAAAACAACTCAAGAGAAAGAACCTTTTGAAGCACAACCAATTTTACAAAGTTTTTTAACATTTAAAAGAATAAAATGCTTTCTTCAAAGCTTGTGATAAAAAATATGTAAAATGGAAAATGAAGTGAAAATTTTCAGATCTTCATTTGAATTTATCAGTATTATCAGATGGGATTTACATGAAGAACCTATCTTCTTCAGGATTTTCTTTTAGATGAAAATTGGTTTTAGTAAGCATTGTGTGGTGTTGGTTTTTTACTTTAGTTTTGATCTCTTGTAAAGATAATGATGATTTTTTTTTTTTTTTGATTGCAAGTTCACTGAATAAAAATGAGAAAAAATATAAAAAGAAACTAAAAGAAAATATTTACATCAATTTGCTTTTGATCCAACTCTTTTGGATCAATTTGTAAGATTTGATCGATCTTCTTTTTGATCTCTTGTTTTTGGGTTTGTGAATTAACAATTAGCCGATTAAAGGGATCGATCTCATTGCTGATTAAACATTTACTTTTTACAAAAGGGGAGACTAGTTTCATATAAAAGGAAACACCGTTTTCGTCTTTTTCAAAAGGGTTTAATTGATAGAGGATGGCCAATTGGAAAAACTGCTTATTTTCGTTTGAAAGGGCAAGGTTTAACAAATCTTGTTTTTTTTTTGGATCAGCAATCTTAAAATTTTGGTGTTTCACGAGCTCTTCATAGGCGTGCAACGCTCCTTCTTGGATTGCCAATTGAAAGGGCCTTTCATTTTTTTCGTTTGGCATAAATGGATCTGCACCTGTGTCAAGCAAAACCTTCACCACGGAGCCATAGTCACTACGTATGGCATCAGTCAAGCATGTGTCGCCAAATGAGTTGATGCAATTTGGAGAAATTCCTCCTCGGATCATTTCAGAGACGAGAATTGGATCATCGTTTTCAATACTCCTAAAAATACACATTTCATCAATATTTAACCCTTCTTCAAGAAATGCGGAAACTGTTCGTTTCACTTTTTGGTAGTTGCTTACGAAAATTGCATCGATTAAATCATTAACATTTGGTTCAATTTTCATTTCATTTTTGTTTTCTGTTATTGTTTCATTATTTGTTTTATTGTTACTGTTTTTATTATTATTATCGTTGTTGTTTGTGTTATTGGAATTGCTGTTGGTGTTGTTGTTGTCATTGTTTGTATTTGAATTTGATTGATCGGGTAAAAGATAATAATTATTAATTGCACGGTTTATATCCCAATTGCTTTTGTGTAAAAGTCCTTGGGCTTTTCCATTTGAAAGACCCAAAATTTCACAAAGTTGTTTTGTCTTCGATTCCTTATCCATAATTCGCTGAAAAAGTTTATTATTAAAAAAAAACAAGAATGATAAAAAATAAGTTATTCTAGTCATATCTTTGTATTTAGAAAAAACCGTAATTGAAGAAAATTTCGAGGGTTTAGACATGGTTTTTCAAAAAATACATCTTCTAGATGTAAATATTGATTATTTCGTAAAAATACAGGAAAAATTAACATGGTGATATTTTATTATAAAAATTGATTAAGATCCAAAATAATAAATAAGTACAACACAAATTAGTTTTCTATTTCCATTTTGAATTAGTTTGTTTAATTGCTGGGTTTTTTTACTCCTACCTCGAATTGTACAAGGTGGTGAAATAGTAAGGAATTATAAACTTTATCTATTTATTTTGGTTCCTTTTTTATAAATTATAAAAATTAACAATAGTTTTTTTAGGTAAGCACCTTTAGAAAAAAACATTTTAAAACAATCATAAAGCATCTTTATACCAAAAATCGTGTTTGTATTATGATTTAATAATAAAAACAATATAATTAAGTCATAGTGGCATGTAATAATTTTTAATTATTTTAAATAATTCAAATTTTCAAGGAATTTTTTAATTTTTCAAAAATCTTGAAAAAAAAATAAAATTAAAAAGATATAGCTCTAAATTGTTTGAAAAGAATGGTTTTTTAAGACCTTTTTATTATTGAAAGTGATTTTAAACTTGTTTATATATATATATATATATATATATATATATTTAACAATTCGAAAGAGGTCTGACTATTAATTGTTTTACGATATTTTTTTCATAACTTTTTCAAAAATAAATCTTGAAAAATAAAGGTGGTAATATTATAAAAATATTTTGAGTTTACAATTTTGAAAAGTTTTAATAGCTTTAACATTATCAAAAAATGATTTTTTGAGTACCATAATATACTAAAACTTTCTAATCAAAATATCATTTAATTGTCTATTTGCTAAAAAAATATAAGTAATCAAGGAGCAGAATCTTGAATTTTTTATTTTTTGATTATTTTAGTTTTTATATTAAATTTGGTTTTATTAAATTAGGTTTTGAATCAAGAAGATATGTTGAGATGAATTGTTGAAATTAACCAAATAAAAAATATTACTTAGAGGGTGATTATAACTTATATCTTGAAAACTTAAGAACTAAACAAGAAAGCTCACTTTTCCAAATAAGCTTATTGAAAGCAAAAATGAAAAAAAAAAAAAAACAAAAAAACCTTTTTTCAAAGATTATATTTCTATATCTTCTTAATTTGATGAATATAAACAACATATAACCTTGAATTTCTTGATCCCTTACTTTTTATTATTATTTTAAAAAGTGTATTTTACAAATTTTTATTCAAATTTCATTTCCAAATATTGTTTTCAAACAAAACAAAAACAGATAATCTTTTTCAAAAGACGAAATTAGAATAATTGTGTTCTCAAAATCAAAAAAAATAAAAAAAAAAAAAAAAAAAAAAACTTTAAAATATTTGGTACCAAAATAAAAGAAAATTTTAGAAATAAATTTCAATCATATTCTGAATTATTTTGTTTCCCAATCCAATGAAAAGATAAAAAATTATCAAATCCAAACCAATTCGGCCCAATAAATCTTTGTTTCTGAAAAGAGATTTAAAAAATATCATTATTTGTTACCATAACTAGAATTAGACGATTAAAAAAAATGTTGTTATTAAAATTCATTTTCGAAATCTTTTTAGAAAAATGTATTAATTTTTTTCTCAAAGATTTTACAAATAAAAGTATTTTTCAGATTGGAAATAAAGATAAAACCAAGCAAAGAAGAAGTAAAAGAATCAAACTTTACATATAAGATCAAGAAAGAAAAGATTTTTTATTCCTTATTTTTTTTTCTGAATCAGATTTTTGATTTAAGTAATTTTCAATTGTTTTTAATTGATATGTAAATATATTACAACCAGATATATTCCACTCTCGCATTTATTAAAATATTGATTAGTTTATGTAAAATATAGATTTGAATGTTTTTTTTTCGAATATTTTTATATACTAAAAATAGGTATTATGTATCAACCCCCTTATATTATGGTTGATCAATAAGAAAATAGATTATATAATTGTAAAAAAACTTCATTGGTTTTCTCACTCATTTTGTTCATTCTTTTTTTTTTTTTTTGTTTGATTTATGATTCTTTGAATAAATGATTCTAAAAATTCTTCTGAAAAAAAGTGATATGATCAAAAAAAAAAATTATCTTGCTTTATTCATATATAGGTTTGGACTTTATTAATATTGAAAATGAGCCTAATTTTTGATAATATTTACATTTTTTATTCTAAATATTTAGCGATTTTTAAAATGGTAATAACACTATATTTTCTTTCAAAAACTTGTTTTACTAATCGAAAGTAAATATACAATTTTTTAAATTCAAAATGGACCAATCAGTAAAAAATATCTACCTCTTTTGTTATAATTTTTGTGTTTTTTCACAGTTTTTTTTTCCTTTTATTCTTTTCTCTTGAAAATTTATTGTTTTTCAAATCATTAAAATGAAAAAACCTCAAATAGTTGGAAATAGGGTAAATCGAAAATCTTATGAACCAATCAATTTTCAAGTCAAGGTTATATGAGCGGTACATAACAGAAACAACAACAACAAAAAAGAATTTGGCAAAATGAAGGACACAAAGAACATCAAAACAAATATATTAAATATTATCAAAACCTTCCCCTTGTTTAATTGTTGGAAGGATGGATAAGTGATTACTGAAGCTTACATGGTCAATATTTTGTGTTAGTATTTTTTTTTTTTTTTTTTTTACTACATGGAAGATGGAATATAAGAGAAACCCTTTGTAATTATTTTTTACCCATTAACTTTAAAAGTTCAACCCCAAGGAAATTCACTCTTTTGATTTTTTTTTGTGAATTATTAAATAAAAGGGAAATATAACCATTGTCAAAAGAAAAGATAACCACTTTTTAAAAAAATATTTCGCAAAAAAGTTAAAATTTAAAAAAAAATTCAGATCAAAAAAAAAACATTAAGGTTCGAATCTTAACACTTAAAAATAAGTTTCTGAAATTGATTAAAAAAATTTTTTTTGTAATTTTTAAGAGTGTCTAATACAATCAAAAACATACAAAATGTGATATATGATCGATCTCCAAAAATCAATTATCAAAAAAGAGTACATTTTTTGAAAAAAAATGCCAAAGAACTATATTCAATTTCCGAATAAAATGGTTAGAATATATAATTTTGATAACAAAAGTGTTAGTTTTCAAGTGGTGTGCTTTCTTTTTTTTGAGATATATAAGATTTTTTTTTTTCTATTTTTTCGAATTCATTAAAGGGTTATTGTTATCTCAATAATGTAATAAAATGCTTACTTTTTTAAATTTAGAGGGTTACAATAAAACCATAAATTAGATTAAATTAAATTAAATTAAATTGGTTATGTGTTTAAAGAAAAAAAATTGATTAAAATAATAAAAAATTAACCATTTGGAAATTTCAAAAAAAGAACAAGTAATTTTTTGTTAAAAATTTGATTTTTTGGAATTGAGTATTCTTTTGTACTTTTTTTATAAAATAAAATTTTTTGTCTTATACTAACTTATAAATAATTTTAGTTCTTTAAATTTAAAAAGCTAAAATAAAAGCAATTTAACAATACCAATTTTGGTTTCAAGTTATCCCTTGAGTATATAAAAATCCAGAGTAAATGTCGAAACAATTAATTTGAAAATTTATTAATATCAATTTTTGTCGGATGCTTGTGTATAAAAAGTGGAACGTGATATATATTCGTTTAAATTCTAAAAAAAAAAAAAAAAAGCTATTGTTTATTTTTATTTCGAAAATCAATTGATTTTCAAATCAAAAGAATAATTCTTCACAATATAATCATTTTTTTTCCGATTTTTCTCTTTTTTTGTACAAACTTTTGATTTTCTAAATAAATAGAAAACTCAAAAAAACCTAACGAAAATCAATAAATTTTACAAATAAACAGAAAAATCTAGAACAAATAAGGGGTTTTTCCAAAATTCAGTAGAAATGAGCATAATCTATAATTAATTCTATTCTTTTGAATTCTGTAAAACTTCATCACAGTCAGGGGAAGGTTAAGTACATACTCTTTGATAAAGGTAAAAATAATAATATTAATAATTTATTCATCTGAAATACTCAATTTGAGAACCAATTTCCTGTACTTTGTTCAACTATTTTCTGTTTTTTAAAATAAATTATCATAGGATAATAATTTTTCAGAAAAAAATAATTTAGATTTACAAAAAAAAAACAATCCTATTTACTACCATAATTCAGAAATAAAAAGATTTAAAATTGTAAATCTGCATTAAAAAAAAAACATTTTCTGAAAGTTTTTAATATTTGAATAATTTCAAAAAATACTGATTGATTTTTTTATCTTTTCTTGAATTTTAAAATATTAAGTAAAAAAAAAGAAAATCTTATATTTTTTTTGTTTACCATTTTTAAAAAAAAAATAAAGGAAAAAAAAAAAGGAAATTAGGTTCTAAAAAATCTATTGAAAATTAAAAAAAAGATTTAAGAAACAAACTATGGTATAAACAAATTATTGACTCGGGAGTAATTTTGATTAAAAATTTTTTTTCGGCTTAATTTTTTTTTTGATATATGTTTTCGATAAATAGCAAATTCTTTTAAACCAATTTAAAAAAAAATCTCTGTAAAAAAAACTATGTTCTAAAGTTAAGGATGTAAGTACATTTTCCCATTTTAAAAAATTTTAATTGTTTGAACATTACCTAAAATTATTTTTTGAGTGCCAACAGATATTTAAACTTTGGAACCAAAACACCATTCACTAGTCTATTCGTGAAAAGAATCAAAGTAATTCAGAGTTGAATCTTAAATTTTTTGATTTTTTTGATCATTTTTTTTGATGAAATTTTTGGTTTTATTAAATTTCGTTTTGGATCTCGAGATGTGTTAATACGAACGATTGAAATTAATCAAACAGTAAACCAAAAAAATATACCCGAAAGGTGGTGCATTTGAAACAAATATTGTCTTTTAGAAGACTAAACACGAAAAATCACCATTCCAAATAAATTTGTTGAAATCAAGAATGAAAAAAAAAAAAAATCGATAAAAACCTATTTTTGAAGATTGTTTTTCTTTATCTTCTTAATTTGTATGAATACAAACTATTTATTACCTTGAATTTCTAGCCCCATTACTATTTATTATTATTTTATAAAACCTTTTGTAACAAATTTGCTTTCAAAATTCTTTTTTAAAATATTTTTATCAAACAAATCCAAAACAAGGAATACTATTTCAAAAAATAAAATAAATGGGTTGAATTCTTGGAATCAAAAAACAGTTACAAATAGATTCAAATCAAAATAATTGAAAAATTCAATAACAAATTTTTATCAGATTCAGAATTTTTTTGAGTTCTCATTTTAATGGAAAATAAATAATTATAAAATCAAACGTATTTGTCCAATAAACCCTCGCTCTCAAGAAGAATTAAAAAAATCTCTGATTTTCTGAACTAAAACTAGAATTAGATGACATAAATGAAAATAGGATTTTTAAATTCATTTTGGAAATTCTTTCGAAATAAACAGTAATTTATGAATCAAAAATTTTACAAACAAAATTTTTTTCATAAAGAATTAAAAATAAAATCAAACAAAGAATCAGTAATTGTGTAAAATGTTATAGATAAGATCAAGTAATAAATGATTTTTATTTATTTTTTTTTGATCAAATTTTTCATTTTTTTGATTTGCTTTTTTTTGTTGGTATGAAAATATCTTCTACTAGGATATATTCCACTCTAGTATTTATTACAATATCAATGTATTTGGCTAAAGAAATGATTTGAATAATTCAGTTTCACATAAATGGTGACACTCAAAAAAAGAAAAATGTACTTACCCCCTTAACAAGATCTATTGACTCTAAATTGTTTTAATTTGAAACAATTGGGAGTAGACACAAAAATAAGATACGTGATCAGAAAATACAGATAGTCCTTAAGAATTAAATGATCAAATCAAGATCGAATTATTAGGAAAGAAGTCCAAAGTTACGAAGGTGAAATTTAAAAACAGATTAACTCAAACTAACTTTATTAAATTCTTGACAGCAAGTAAGTAATTGTCTATCAAAACCAAAATAAAATAATCTAAAAGTATTTTCAAATCACCTCATTTGTTGTTTTTGTTGTTTTAATGAAACTGCAAAAAAAGAACGAAACTGGATTTGAAAGCAAATAAGAGGGAAGTAAAAATTAAGAATTCCCTTCAAAACAAAAGAGACTGAAACTAATCTCATTTTTTCTAAATTTATTTTAATTTTTTTAGTCAAAATTTTTTATTTTATTCATTACTTCAAACAAACACAAACACAAATTCCCATCATTAATGAATAAAAGTGAATCAAATGATCTTCCAATAGAGCCAATTCGAAAAATGTATGAAGACATGTCTGTCGGTGTTAAAAGGACTGAAAGGAAGAATGTGCCGATTAGTATTAACTTTGAAGAACAGACCTGGTATTCACGTTACAATTACACACACGAGGATCCCACGTTATGCTTGCATGCAGAAATTTTGGATTTCCTTTCTGAAATCCTTCCAACCAAGGAAGACAAGATTATGCGTGACAAGGTTATTGAGCGAGTCTCAACTACAATTTCCAAGCTTTGGCCAAAGGCGACCATTGGTGTGTATGGATCCTATGCAAGTGGATGCCACTTGCCTACATCTGATATTGATTTGACGGTTTTTTATTCTGAAACAATGGAAACCAACACAAAGGAGAACACAAAAGAAAACACAAAAGAAAACACAAAAGAGAACACAAAAAAAAACACAAAAGAGAACACAAAGGAAACGAACACGAAATCGACGGGCACAAATATATCCAAGTCAACAACTCTGCTAACCAAAACACAAAACAAGCAATCTGAACGACTAGCAGAGCAATTAGGGGAATGGCTCAAAAAATCTGAAAACTCTTCATTGTGGAGAGATCTCAATGTTGTTGGATCCGCTTCTGTGCCGATTATTAAATTAGTTGAAGCAGAAAGCAATTTGTGGGTCGACATTTCCTTTAATATTTCAAAGTCCTCAAGGGCTGTGAAACTGACACGATCCAAAATCAAAAAATACCCGCCTCTTTTGCCCTTGCTGATCGTTTTAAAATGGTTTCTGAGGGTCCGCAACTTGCACGAGCCGTTCTATGGCGGAATCGGTTCATACACGCTTATGCTCATGCTGGTTTCGCATTTCCAGATGCACCCCTGCGCAAACGAAACTCCTTGCCTCGTCAATCTGGGGCAACTGCTTATCGACTTTTTTTATCTTTACTCAAGGTTTAATTATATTTCAACAGGAATATCCATTTTAAATAATGGGTTTTACTTTAACAAGCATTTGGTTGATGTGTTTGACCATACCAACCCCACAATACCCTACGTACAAGACCCCCTCGACGTCAGCAACAACACTGCCAAATCTTCTTTTGCAATCTTGGAATGCCGCAAGGCTTTTGACCAGGCGTATAAACAACTGTCCAAAGGTGAACCTTTATGGAAAGTTTTGAATGTTAAAAAATTTGAACAAAAACAATCGATAAAATTGAAAGAAGAGAAAAAGTGATGCAAAGGAAAAAAAAAATATAAAAAAGCAAATTGATTATCATTAATACAAATAAGTGAAAATCTTTGAGATCAACTTAAAGTTGTTATGGAATAGTTTTATTTTCGTATATAAACTTTTTTATACACTTTTTCAAATGATTTATTCATCCTTTTTTTTTTTTTAAGAGTACCTTTCCTTTTCCTTTTCCTTTTCCTTTTCCTTTTTTCTTTTGATTTTCCTTTTCCTTTTTCCTTTTTTCTTTTTCTTTTTCTTTTTCTTTTTCTTTTTCTTTTTTCTTTTTTCTTTTTTCTTTTTTCTTTTTTTCTTTTTTCTTTTTTCTTTTTTTTTTAAACTAAATATAAAAATATAAAAAAAATCGAAAAAAAAATTTTTCAAAAAGAATATTAATTTAAATTTAATACCCAAATTAAAAAAAGATTGAATTTTTTTTTTAATACTTAATAGAATAAACCCACGAATAAATTATTTTTAAATTAGTGCCTTTTTTCTTTTTATTTTGGAAAACTTCTTTTCTCGAAATCTAAAGATCTCTTCAATTTCAAATTTGAAATCCCTCATTATTTTTTTTTGGACGACATACAACCTTTCCTAACATTCAGATTGTTGTCAGACACTTTCCCACTCCAAAATTATTGGTTCTCAAAAAATTTCATTTTTTTAACTTTTTCAACATATACTATTAAATCACTTTTAAATTACCTTAAGGTAGCCGTATTTTTTAAAAAATAAAAAGAAATCTTTTCAAATTCTTGAAATTTTTTTTTTTTGGAATTTGTGTTTCGACTTATGAAATTGATGAGTTAATCATCGTTTGAACAATTTATTAATTTGAGTCTCTTTTTGGAAATCCAATTTGCATGTTTCCAAGATAAAATGAAAAAAAAAGGAACCTATTATTATTATTATTAACAATTAAATTAATTCTTGAAAATGATAAAGAATATTTTGAGTTTTGTCTGATATAAATATATCTAATCAAAACAAAAAAATATATATGTGCTGATCTCATTTGGATTATAAAAAAGTCAAATTTTGACTACTTTTCTTCCCCAGCTAGTAATTTTTTAAAAAACATTAATTTTTCTTTCAGTATTTAAAGGGTTTACAATTTTCAAGAGTTTTAAACGGGGAGCATACCTTGTGTTGTTTTTGTGTTTTAAAACTAGAAAATCAAACTATTTTCAATGTAAAAACATCTCATTTAAATGGAGAATCGTAAATTCATATTGTTTTCCAAGGCTTTAAAGGTAATTAGGTCCTACCTGTATATAATTCTTTTTTTGTTTTTTTCGTTGATATGTTTTTTTGTTTGTAATTTTTCACATCCCAGAAACAAAAAGTATGATTTAAAAAGAATTTGAACATGTTTTCAAAAAATAAAAAAAAATTACCACAAATGAAATGAAAAAAAAAATGTAGAAATTTTGAAAAACGCGATATTATAAGGGTTTTTTGATTTTAAAACGTAAAATTCTAAAATATTATTATCTATATATCATATATAGGAATGTTGAAAGATTGTGTAAAAAAGTAATTTTATCACAAATGTAAAAATATAGCTGTCTGTAATCGAATAACTACAATAAGCATGTTGGTCAATCAAAATAAGAATAAAAACTTTAAATAAAAATTAAAATAAAAAATTGTTTCTTTGGGGTATTTTATAATTAAAAAAATTCACAAAGCTATAATGAGTCTTGATTTTAATTTAAATTGATTACAAATTAATAAATTTTCACTTTTTGATTTTTATAATGATTTATCATAAAAAAATATTGAAAATAAAATACAGCCAGTCCGACTTTTAAGGTACAAACTATAACGAAATTTAAGGCACAATAAAAATCTCAAATTAAAGAACTAAATTCAGATTCTAGTAAAATAAATTGTAAAAAAAAAAAATTACAAATGTTATGCCTTAATTTGTGGTTTTTTTGTGCCTTAAATTTCGTTGAAAGTTTCTGCCTTAAAATTGGAACTGGTTGTAAGTTAATTTATTAGATAACTGAATAACAGAATATAAAAAAATAATAATAAAATAAATTTTTTAAGGTTTTATTAAACATTCAACCAATCTATCAATTGGACATTTTTGTTTCAATAAAAACTGATGTAAAAGACATTTTATATTTAGATGAATAAAAAAAAATAAATAAATAAAAAATTATTAATTAACCTTCACTATTCAAGGTTTATTTATCTAAGTGAAACTAAAAATATTTCTTATAGAATAAAATTTTATACAAAAAGATAATAATTAATTTAAAAATTAAAAATCATAGATTTTTATAAATTAATTAACTAAATTTATATTTTATTGAGTCAAAGAATTCGAAAATATTATTTATAAATCCTAAAAGTAAAAACAGTAAGAATAAGAACTAGAAAATTTCAGAATTAAAAAAAAATAGAGAATTTAAGAATAATATCTTTATCGTTAACTAGATTAAAAACTAATTGAGTAAAATCTTTTTTTTTTTACTCTATTCTTTTCTAATCTGAAAAGGTTAATAACTTAATTGTTTTTGACAAAACCTTCAAAAATATTTTAAAATAGTTCAAATTAATAAGAAACTTAATAAAGTGTTGTATTTTAGAGTATATTTGTTTATTTCAATTTTAGAAATTAAAAAAAAAAAAAAAATAACAAGAAATTTTTTTATTTCTTAAACTAAAAAAAAAAAAAAAATTGACGGTTTTCAAGTTATTTTGAACAAAAGTGTAAAATCTTTGATTTTGGTATATTCTTTTGATTTCAGAAAAACCTGACGACAAAAGATATTTAAAAGGGAATGGTTCAAAAGTTATTGTAAAACTCTCTAATTATATGAATTATTAAAACAGGTAATCTTATCTTATAAATAAAAGTAAATGAAAAATTAACAAGCTTTTTCAAACAATTGATGATATTTTTATATCTTTACAGATTTAAATCTCTTTTACTCTAAAATTATCAATTCTATGAAAATAATCACAAATTTTTAATATTGGGATTAAAAAATCAATATTTCTAATGAATTAAATTATAATAATAGTATTAATGACATTAAAAAAAAAAACATGTTTTTAATCCTTTAAGGGTTATACATTTATTTTTGTGTCTAGACATAAATTTGAGAATTCTGGAAGAAACTGGTTTTTTTTTTACTATTTTTTTTATTTAAAAAATCTCTTTATTTTCTAATCAAAACAAGAAATAGAAAAGATAACAACAAACAAGCGTGTAAATAAGTCAACCGTTAAATAATAAAATAAAAAAAAGTGAATTTTTTAACAACTAGTCTATATTTCAAGATAGAATATAAGAAACTTAATTTTTAAACTTTGAAAGCTGAAGATTGATGATTCAACCTTTAAATTTATCACAAAATGTAGATTTTATTCTGAAATTTTTGAATTTTTACTAATAAAAGGATTATTTTTTACTTAATGAGATCAACAAATATTATTACTTGACTAATAGGATTTTAAGAGAGAATGATCATTGAATCACTAATACAATTAAGACCCAATATATCTTTAACTTTATATTTCTCCCTGGTAGAATCTAATTCTTTAAAATTTTCGTATTATGTTTAGCACTGTTGTAGTCTTGGTCTTTTTGATGAAAAAAAAATAAATAAAAAAATAAAAAATTTTCTAAAAAATAAATAGTATTTTTTCAATTAATTTTCCTTAGAACAACAAAAATAATTTTAATTATTTGATGATTTTTTTAAAAATTTAATTTTAGTTTAATATATTTGAGTTCTAAGTAAAGGGTATCATAGAAATGAAAAAAAAAAAAAAATAAAATAAAACAAAAGTAAAATTATTTTCTGAATGATCTAGTTTCTCTTAATCGATAATTATATCTTTGTTTTTCTTCGATCATTATTTTCATTTCGCCAGCTGATTGCAAATCATTTTCCAATAGTGCATTTCTATCTTTTCTGAAAGTTGAATCAGAAGGTAGAGGATTTTTTTCGGGTATTGGTCTTTCTGGAAGATTTTCGTCAATATCCCAATAAGTCTCGCCATCAAAAGAAATTGATTCGATCCAGCTTCCTTCAATTTTGGAAAATATTTTTTTATTTTTCTTTTTTTTAGGGGATATATTATATATTGTACCAGAAATGGAATGCATTGGCAATTTTTGAGAAAAGAAAATAGATTTAAAAAATCCAAGAGATGCTGGATCAAAAATTATTTGTGCTTCTAAATCATTTGCTTTATCTTTAAAAAGCATTTTTCCTGTAAAATTGGTTACTCTATCTCCCCAAAGTACTCCAGATATATGAACTAATGGATTGTTCCATGAAATAATTGACCCATCCTTGAAATTTAATTGACATTTGCCTTCTTGTGAGCTACAATATGGCCCGATAAAGATTAATAATAGATGGGTATAGATAGATAGGCAGAGATATATTATATGTATATGAATTTAGATTATATTTATTTTGATAGAATAAAAATTATAAATTATTAATTTAAGAATTTGATTTTAGTTAAATTTAAGGGATTCTATTATAAAATATAAGATTTAAAAAATTGTGAAGATTAAATTGTGAATATTATAGAAAAGGGAAAGTAAGAAAAAACAAGATCCAAAAGACCATTTGGTTTTGAGAGGATATCTAAATATGAGTAATTTTGTTAGTGGAAATTAAAAGGATAAATTTTAACATAATAAAAGTTATTTGGAAAATATGATCAATTAATTATTTTTTATTTTTTTGACAAAATTTATAATAATATTTGAAATTAATGAATTGGGGTTAGTTTTCTAATCATTTGAGTTAAATAAGCTATTTTCCAATAAATTTATCCAAGTAATAAATTGAGAAATATTATTCCAAAATTTTGATCATTTTTTTTAATTTTTATTTTTAATTTTTTTAATTTTTCTTTTTAATTTTTTTAATTTCTTTTTGTAATTTTTTTTAATAATTATTTGTTATTTTTTTAAAAATAAAAAATAAATAACTCAAGTCTCAAAAAAAATAAGTCTACTCAAAATAAAATATATCCCAGATTTTTAAAAAACATGATTAAAGAAATATTTTTGAAAATAATATTGTTTTTTTCATTTTTAAATGGTTTGTAATATTAAAAAATAGTTTGTATGTTTATCGTTTCGGCCTGATCCTATCTAATCAATAATGTATATTTTTTTTCAAATAATAAAACTTTGTGAAGTAATTGTGGGTATAATATATGATGAATATCTGTATACCATAATGTTTTTATATATGAGCAATTGTTTTTACCAATTTATATTGATATTGATTCTTGTATTTTTTGGTGAATTATTTAAAATAATCAAAAATTGTTTAAAAAATAGGTTAGTTAATTTAATAAGAATTCTTTCATTGATATTAAATTGATATCAATATAACGGAATTTAATTTTTAAAATTAGTAAAAACATTTTCATTTCATTTTCTTATCATTTATTTCAAATCTTTTTGGGTTAAAAAGAAATGATCCCGAGCAAAATTATGTTTTGGATCTGTTTATTATTCAATATCGTAATCACACAAAATGATGTAAAAGAGTTTCAATTAATTACATTATTCAAATAACAAGAAGAAGTAAAAAAAATAGAATAATTATTATTCTTTAAAAGAAATATTTACCAATTAATTTTATTACCACGAAAAGAAGCAGACCAAATCCCATTTCCAAAAAAATGATATTTTTCCCTTGGCCCAATTAATTCAAAATTTGAAGATGGTGGATGGTGTGCAGTTTGTTCACAAAATATTTTCGTTCCATTAGAAAAACAAGATTGATACTTTATTATTTTATTTAGTGTATTAAATTAAAATATGAATTAAAATTTTATTAGGATGAGCAATTGCTTATAAACCAAAATTTATAATAAAAAAAAAAATAGCTTACTGTTTCACCTAAAACTGGATTAAAAGGTTTTGAGTTTGTAAGTGAAAGATGAAGCCCTGCCAGTGCAAAAACAATAACATTTTTTAATCTTTCAAGTGGATTCATTGATTCGTATGCTCTTTCCAAATATACAGGTGCAAATGCAAAACTATCAGCTAGTCTTTCAAGAAATGATCTTGGTTCAAATAATCCAATGGGCACTATTTTGGAATGAAAATTTTGGTGATAATTAATTAAATTCAAAAAATTTTAGGTTATGAATAAATCAAAAACTTGAAAATTATTTTCATTTGGTTAATTTTGGCTTTGTGATCTAAAAATTTTTTAAAAAGAAAGTAAATCAGTTTATTAGCAAATAGATCCATTGTATCGGAACTTTTTCAAAGTTTTAATTTTCTCTTTTTAAAATGGATTTTTTATTTGATACATCCATTTTAAAAAAGTTAGTTTAGTCATTTGAAAAAAGTGTGACAAATAAGTTTTCAAAAGAATCAATAAAATAGACCATCAACACCCAATTGACCCTTTTTTAGGGTTATATTCAAAAAAATTATGATCACACTTTTGTAAAACTACTTTAAGTCTTTATTCTTTAAATTCTGAAACCCCCAATGCTGAGTTATAATGTGTTGAGTAAAATGTTCGATTTTGGCCATTGTTTTAAATGTGGATCTTTACTAACTCTGAAAAAAATCAGTTTATAATTTTGTATTTACCGTAGAATCTAAATCCCGTAAATTTCAAAAACCACCGAAATTCCATTTTTCTGATCAATTGAAAATATTGGTAAAAATTCAGAAAATATACTCCCATTTGACAGATAAATATATAAATGATTGAGTAACAATTAACCGTTCTAATTGGGATATTGATTAAATATTCTAAATCTATCAATTTTAACCCTTTGGGAAATGTAGAAACTAAAAGAATCACAAAACTTCAAAATAAATAGAGAAGATGACTGGAAACAAAAATAGAATTTTAATATTAAAAATTTAAAATCATAAAAATTTCTATCAAATTTAAAATTTTTATGTTATATTTGAATTTGAGAAAGGTGTTTGGTTATTTTGAATTTACAAAAAGTTATGGAAAACTATTTGGTAAATATAATTTTCCTCTGGATCGCATCAGTTTTAAAGAAGTGAGGACTTTTTTAAAACTTTTTTGAAGTTTTCTATTTTAAAAAAGTAAAAACTTTTTTAGAATTACAACCATTTGAAAGTTTTCTATTTTCAAAAAGTGAAGTCTTTTTTTTTTTTATGAGATTGTAAGAATTATAACTTTTTTTAAGTTTTTTGTTCTTAATAAAGTGAAAACTTTTACCAAATTAATACTTTTTAAAAGTTTTTAATTTGAATAAAATGGGGACTCAGCCTTTAAATGTGGTGCAGAGGTTGGAGTCTGAAGAAAAGTACTTTTTTTTTTTTTGTTATTTTGAAGAAAGGGGATTAATTTCCTCTTACAACCATTAGGTTTATATTAATTTGAGAAATGAAAAGAAAATTTTAAAAATTTTCTATTTTTATTTCTTAAATTCTGGAAAACCGCCGTTATCTTTTCTTGAGTTTTCTGTTTATTTGGAAAATCAATAGATTTTACACATAAAACAGAAAACCTCAAGATAAGCTAGGCACTTGACGGCACTCTTCGACACTTTTCATTGGATTTTTTTTAATTTTTGAAATAAAAAGAAAATTTCATAAATTTTCAGTTTATTTCAAAAATTAAAAAAAATCTCCGTTAAGTTTTCCAGAATTTAAAAGAATTGAGTAAAATCTTTGATTTTTCTCTATTATTTTGAATTCTGGAAAACCGCCGTTAGCTTTTCTTGAGTTTTCTGTTTATTTGGAAAATCAATAGATTTTACACAGAAAACAGAAAACCTCAAGAAAAGCTAGGCACTTGATGATACTCTGCGACACTTGATGACACGACTGTTTATTTATATTGTTATTATACATAATCTTTTTTTAAATATTCTTGAACTTTCCATCCAGAAGCTATTGATTATTAGAGTTTCTCTAAATTGATTTTGATTTTTATTTAATAATTTTTGTTTTTTTCTACTTTCCCATTGATATTTTCATTATCTTTTTTTTGAAAATTTTAAATTTTTTGAAATATGTTTAAAGTCTAAGAAGTTCTAATTTCTTTTTGAATTTATAACTTGTTTTGTAGATTGAGATTTTGACATGGTAGATTTTTGCTTCAGTTTTATAAATTATTATTGGAGAATGTGAATTAATTTTTAAAAGTTTTTGTGGCTTTTTTATTTATTCAAACATCTGTCCCGTTGAATTCTTTTTGAGTTAAATCAAAAAGATGAATAATCCATAAAATGATTGACCAAATGCATATTGATTTAAACCTTTGTAATTTTACTCCATTAGCTAATTTTTGTTGGTTAAAAATCATCTTGATTTTTTTGAAGTTATTTTTAACTTTTTTAAAATTATCTTTTACTTTTTCAAAGTTTTTTTGTATAAATGTTTCTCTTTTAGCCCCACCCTGAGAGTCGTGGAATAACAATTATTAATCACGGAATGTGGAATTTTTATCTATAATCGATAATCTTTCTATCGGGTTTTTGCTCCTCCTGTATTCAGGACGTGGATGGTTTCTAATTGGTCATGAAAATGATAAATTTATTTTTTATATATATTTTAATTATTTTTCTTCTTCTCTTTTTTTTTATTTGATGATTTTTCTTTAATTACTCCTTTCTATAAATAAATAAAAAAAAAATAAATGTTTCTCTTTTTCAAACCAAATTCCTAAATGTTTTATTTCAGATAATTGGTTTGATTTTAAAGTTTTATCAATATTTGGATTCATTCCAAATTCTTGGATAATTTTATAAATTATTATTCACTTTTTGTCAATTTCTGGAATAGGAACTTCCATTATTAAAAAAAAAAAAGTCCTCACTTGATTAAAACATAAAATTTCCAAAAAGTTTTAATTCTGACAATCTCAGAAAAAAAAAAAAGTCTTCAATTTTTGAAAAAGGCTGTAATAGTTGTTTTCTAATAAACTTAACATTTGTCTAAGGGGTAACGACAATAAATTAGATTTTCATTTTCTGTTTGTTTCTTAATTAAATTTTCAGATTTTGGATTTTTTTGATTTCCACATTTACCAAAGTGTTAAAATTGATAGATTCAGAATATTTAATCAATATCCCAATCAGAATGGTTAATGGCTACTCGATCATTTATATATTTATCTGTCAAATGGGAGTATATTTTATGAATTTTTACCAATATTTTCAATAGATCAGAAAAATGGAATTTTGGTGTTTTTGAAATTTACGGGTTTTAGATTTGGATGTTAATACAGAGGTTTTAATAAAGCATGGACTTTGGTCGTTTTGTAAAGTGTTGCTCAAATTGAATAAAAGAGTGAATAAAACAGTTAAGAGCAACACTTTTGAAAACTTTTAGATTTCATTTTTAAAAGCAGCTGTAACAGTCTAAATTCTTTTTCAAGAATCGGATTTCTTTCTCCCGGTTTCTTAAAAAAAAATTGAAAGGTTGTTTTGTTTTCAAGAATTTGTTTTGATTTGTTTTCGAAAATGGGATTACAATTTTAAAAAGAGATTTCTTAAAAGAATAAAGAAAAGTTATTTTGTTGTTTTCTTTTTTTTTTTTTTTTTGGGAACGAACGCTTGCAGGAACAAACAATCAAGAAAAAAAAGAAAAAAGAATTTAAGTGGCAAAGACAAAGAAAAAGGTAAAAGATGATTTGGTGTTTTATTATATTAAAAATAAAAATTTACTTGAAATTGCGGTCAATTCTTTTCCATCCAAAATTTCTTTCCCAATAGACTTTACTAATTCCCAGCAATAGACACGTTGCTTTTTGGCTTCTTCAGAATTAAGTAATTGGATACCACCAGATTTATATAGCCTTTCTTGAAGGAATTTCCTTAGGTATTTAAAGTCTGTGTCTTTTCTTAAATAAGGAAATCTTGTGGAGATTAATTCTTGTGTTTCGTCAAGATCAGTCTCTTGATCAGATTCTGAAGAAAATGCTGAATTTTTTATTCTCATGTTTTCTCTTGAAGTTGTTGTTTTAAATGTGTTTTTGTGTTTGTTCTTTTTTTTGTTTTTATTTTTTGTTTTAATTTTTTTATTTTTTGTTTTTGTCTGTTTTTTTTCATTTTTAATTTTTTGTTTTTTGAGCTTCCTTGTTGTCTTATTGTTTCGTTTGCGAAAATAAACACTACTCATTTTAGAGTAATTGAAAATATTTTAAGAGATTTTGGTTTTGGTGTAAAAACTAAAAGAGAGTTGTTCTGTCTATTTGATTAATTTTATTATTCAAAAGTAAAAATCAGAAAATGATAATTGTTCAAAGATTATTTTGAGAAAAAAGATTTGTTAAAATTAATCATCTGAGATGATGTTTAATTGTGTCGTTAATATATTAGGTATTTTGTCAGACAGAGTTATTAAACTTGAATGATTTTTTTTATCAATTAAAAAAGAGTACAAATTTTAATAATAATATAATTAAACCCTAGAATTAAATTTCTTTGTCAACTTTAGAGAAAATGAGTTCTTATTTTTAAAAGAAGTTCATTATTTCCCAATTAATTTCCCTGAAAGTAATCTGATCCTTTTTTTCTTTGAATTTTTGGATTCAAGAATTAAAAAAAGAAAAATACATAAAACTGTTTTATTGTTTCGAAATCTTAGATTTAGTTATTTATGAGATTTAGTATGAACAAAAAACAGACAAATTTTAATTTTATTCTCAAGATTTGGGTTATTTTTCAGGTATTTTGAATCCTCAAGACGAGAAAAAATAAGTGTTTCTTTTATTTTCTATAATTTATTAAATTTCTTGAAATTTTAAAGAAAGTCTATTTTTTTTTTTTTTCAATTATTTAGAGTATAAAAAATGAACTATTATTATTAAAATGAGGAATTTGACCCTATCTATTATTCAAATTATTTATTATTTTATTTATTTTTTTGAAATTATTTGATCGATTTGAAAATCATTAAAAAATAGAGAAATAATTATTAAATCTATTGAAATTTTTAATCTTTGGATTATTACAAACCACTAAAAATATTTATAATATGGCATTAATTATTGTTTGAAAATAGTATTATTAAAGTAATTTTGTTATTTTTTAGATTGGATTTTTAATCTTTTAAAAAGGGTATTATGGGTTATTATTAAACTTTATAGTTTGATAATTTTTAATAATATTTTTTGCGAAACAAATTGAAAAAAATGATTAATAAATGTACTTCTAATATATATATATTTTTTTTTAAGTTTAAAATGCTTATTGTAATTTTTTCTAATATATGGATTTTTTGTTTGGAACTTATTGTTTAAATTTTTGAAGTGGCTTTTATTACATTTCCTTTGCCAGTAATAAGATTCCAATCTTCTTTTAAAATAATTTTTATTTTGAAATATTATTCAGAAATATAATGAAGAACTTCTCAAAAAAATAAGAAAAATAAAGGAAGTAGACATTTTTGAAAATAAAATGAAATCTTGTCCAGATCTTCAATTTTTTTTTTGTAATTTGTGTTTCGACTTATGAAATCGATGAGTTGGCCTCATTTAAACAATTTATTCTTTTGAGTCTCTTTTTTGAAATTCAAAATTTACATGTTTCCAATATAAAACGAAAAAAAGTAACCTATTATTTTGTTTAAAAATTAAGTTAATTCTTGAAAATGGGAAAACATATATTTCGTTTTATGTTTGAAAGTATTGATTTCAAAAGAAAATATTCTATTTGGTTTCATTTTCTTTGATTGATATTTCAAATCAAATCTCATCCAATAAAACTAAATGAAGTATAGGTGATTAAATTACTGAATATTTAGTAGAATCTTAACTACATTTTATCAATTAAATCAAAATCGATTAAGCAAAAAAAATTTTTTCTTTAAGGTTTTGAAAAAGTTCTTTTTTGATTTTCAAAAAATGAAAAAAAATTACAAAAAAATTTTCAATTTTGAAAATAATTATTTTACAAATTGTTTGGTCTTATTCACATTAATCCTTATAACAATTCAATTCATTTTTGGCAGAAAAAAAATGATTTTGAATTTTGAGGATAAAATTAACTAATTCCAAAATATCTTCAAGAAAATTTTATTTTGATAAATCGAATTTTGTCTTAATACAAAAACAAAATTTCTGAGTAAAATTTTTAAAATGCTTTAAAACTTTGATTATTATAACTACTCTTCTTAAAAAATACAATTATTTTTTAATCCGTTGAATAGATCATTTTTTAGTTAACCAAAAGTTTTATCTCAAAAAAGAACAAAAATCTTTATATTAATATTACTGGTAACAAAGAAATTTTATAATATAATAATGATCAAAATTGCAATAAATGGGGTAGAAACTTGATAAATTGTGAGAAAAAAAAGAATTAAATAGTTTTCTTTTTAAGAAAAAATGGAAAAAAAAAATTTGATCTCACTAAACTAATTTTCTTTTATGGACTTCTTTGTCGATCAGAATTTTTTGACTCTTGGCATATACAAAATTTGTAAGTAGAGAATACCACCAATAACATATTTAAAAATTTTGCCTTGTTGTAGTAGAAGACTAGTCCCTTAATCAAACATTAAACCGAATATTTTATTTTCTGGTGATAATATTTCGGTAATACTAATATTAAAATGTGTTTTTTCTACCTTATTTTAGAGTTTCAATGTTTTCTAATCAGATTTTATATTTTTTTTCCATCTCCAGAATGTGTGATAAAAAAAAATTGAATTTGTAATTAAATTTAGAAGGTGGGTGTTTTATGGGTCACTGGTACTAAACATATAATTATTTTGGAATATCCCGTTAAATGGTATAGGGTTCTAAAACAGAATGATATTTTTTCAAAATTCAAATTGTGAAATAAAGGATAAATAAATTATAAATTCTGGTTTTTACAAGAACAATAATGAAGTTTATATTCAAAGTTCAAGTGATTATCACTACAATGGGTATAATTATTATTAAATTATATTTTAATTGTGTGTAAACGAAATTATTACATCATGCATCAAATGACTCCAAAATATCTATTATAAGTATTATTCCAAAATAAATTTTTACATTTTTTACTGATCATCAGAATTAAAAATTATCATTTTTGGGGTATTCGATTATGGATTATTTCTAAACCTAAAAATAGAAAACCAAAAAATAGTTTTTCAGTGTTTGCTAATTTTTACTTAGAACTTTAAAAACTAAGTATTTTTTTCATTTTTTTTTTTAATTTTGATATTTACACAATTATCACAAAATAAAAACGTATAGGGTTAATTATTTTGGTTTACTTTTTATGAAGAAATTGTCATATAAAAATATTTCTGAGATATTTCATTATAATTTGTCAAAATAATCCCTTTAGTTAATTATTTTATAGTGAAAAAAAATACTTTTTTTAGAAATTAATCTACATTTTTGATACGAATCTGGGAAAGATATTTAGTATCTTTGGATATGCATATTGGTGGCTCTATCTTATAAATATATCCCAAAATACATTGTTTTTTCTAAAATTTTTGGGTTTTTTTTTTTACTAATAAATGGCTTTTATTCGATTTGTGAGAATATAGGTTGCCACTATTTTATTATTTCAATTTTCAGATACGTTTTTAATCTGGGGTTTCTGTGTTATATACATTTAATACCAATATAATATAAGTTTAGACTCGCCACCTCGGTTCCCTGTTAGATTTAATTGTTTTAAACATTAATTATTGTCTCTTTAATCTCATCTATAAATTGATTATTTTTTTTATTTTTTTTTTTTTTTCAATTATTATGTAATATATGTTTTTAGTGATACACAATCTCCCAAATTATAATATCGTACTATCATAGGTTAAATTTTTGTTTTTGGTGTTTAATGGGTGTATTTTTTTGGTTTTTGTTCAATATTCTTATGAAAATAAATTTTAAATGTTGATATCGGATTATTTTTTGATAATTTTGGTAATTTTTCTTTAGTTTTTTTTTTTTTTTTTTCTTTTTTGGGCAACAATAAAAAAAAAATACATAAAAATAATAAGGGTGTGCAAAAGTCAAAAATAAAATAATGAATAGTAAGGCCAGATCTTAAAATAAATTTGATCATTTCAAGAAACAAATTTTTTGGGGAGTAAGGGTGTAATGGGTACTTTTGATAATTCTCCCTTAGAACATTTTTTTATTGTTACGGTTCTATTTCTTTTTTTTTTTTTTTTTTTTTTCTTTTCTTTTTCCTATCTTTTTTTGGGTTGTGATACATTTTCCACGCACCTACAAATCATAAATGAATCTCCTTTGAAATTACAATAAATTTTCTTTGAAAATAGAAATATTTTTCTTTTTTATTTTAACATTTTTTATTTAATTCCTTGAATTTTATTTAAAATTTTTATTAGAATTTCTTGGTAACTCCGATTGATTATTCCAATGGTCATACATTAAGTTTCATTGGATAACTCAGCTGGTTGTTAATCAAATTTCATTTTATTTTCATTAAAAGTTTCTTTCAAATGTGGCATGGAAGTTTATCACATTTTTATTCGTGTATGTAGCTATTGGTAAAACCGTTCAACATGAATGGGAAAACCATAACCTCAAAAAATCTAAAAAAAAAATTACTATTACTAAATTTAAAATTGAATCTCAAAAAAGAGTAAATTGAAGATTCTTAACATTTGGTTTCTAGTATTGAAAACAATAAAGGTCATGAAAAGTACCCCTGTTGGGCTTTTTTTATGTTACTATTGTGTAAATTATTCTGTAACTGCCGGGATGTTTCTTTTTTTTTTATGAATCAAACTTTTTAAAATTATAACTCACCGACTAATTAGTATGATGTTTAATGAAATCGCACTTTTTCAAAAGAAAATTTAATCAATCAAAAAACAATGAATAAAAAATTCTCATTGTACAAAATCAATTAAACCTCTATAAAACCCGATTGTTTTTTTCTAAACAATTAGATCTACCAAGGCTATCAAAAAAAATTACAAGTATTCTATAGACACCCTGTTTTAATGGACTTTGGGTCGGTTTATTGTTGACTTCATAAAAAAATGAATCTGCAATAAATGGGATTTTTATTTATAAAGAAATTACCTCAACTACCCAAAAATTCACAATTAAAAAATCATGTCAGGGATTATTTTCAGACAAGGTAATTTTTTCATTTCTATATATTTGATGTTTTTGATTTTGTTTTGATACTAATAACCAATATTATTTTTGGTTTTTAGTTTTAATCAACAAAAAAATGAAAAAAAAAAATATTAGATATACTGAGATTCAATGAACGTTTAAAAATTATAATCAATTTGATAATTTTTTTCTGGGATGCTTACTAGATGATTAATTTTTTATTTGGATGGTTTTTATTTCTGAAAAACAATTGAGTGGGGCCGAGTAGATGTTAGAAGTTGAAATGTAAAAGAAATTTACTCAATACTTTTAACTCAAAATATTAAATAATAATTTAACAATAAAATTTTTTTTATTTTAAAGATAAAATTTCCTTTTACAATTGGAAAATAAGAAACTAGAATTTTGTGTAAAATGAAAATTACTAAATTGAAGATTTTTCATCAACAACTAAAAATTCTCAAAATCTTTAATCTTTTTTCAAAATATTTGAAATCCAAAATTAGAACATTTAAAATTGGTAATTTTTCTATTGACTATAATCGTACACTCGTGTTCAAAATTACTATTTGTTGCAAGACAATATGACTAAAATTTTCAATCATCTCTCCGAAAAACTATTTTACAATCATGTAATTTAATTTTTTCTTCCTAAATCAAACATTGGTTTGTTAATTTACGATTTAGAATTGGGTTCTTGAGATAATTTGTTTTAATTCTTACTTTATGATTATTTTTCTGCAAAGCGGAATGAAAATTTTGATCTTTTTATTTTACAAATAATAATATTGGTTAATCATTAACCAAATTTCAATACTTTATGATTTACTGGAAAAATTAATTAAAAATCAAATAGTGATTGTAGTGATTCGAAATTTGAGAATTGCAAATAAAAATAAATCAAAAAATAATCCAATGAGAGTTAAATTAAAAATAAAACAAGTTCGTTTTGAACCACTTGTTGATGAATTGGGAGTCTTTAAAGGTTAAAAAATAACGTAAACTTTGAAAAAAATTAAAAAACATAAATCTTTAAAAATTCGTTAAAATTAAGAGGATTAAACCTATGTCTTATTGCTAAACCGACACTACTTTTTAGTTTTGTAATTTATATCTTATAAAATCAAAATGTCAAATTGAAAAGATTTACTTTTTTTTCAATTATTTTTTTATTCCTTTTTTTTTTTAAATTATTTTTTCTTTTCAAAAATTCCAAAACAAATCACCATAACAAATGAACCTTAAAAGAAATTTTTCTCTTTTTGAAAAGAGACTCATTAAAACACAACAACCACCTATACATAAAACATTATCTCTTCCAGCAAATTGTGATTTAGAACAAGTTGAAGATTTTTTAAACAATCCGTTACAAGATCAAATCTACAATTGTTTTGATCAACAATTTTCCGGAAATGGAAAAACACAGGAAAAAACAAACAAAATGATTCGAAATTTCAAAAACCACCATTCTTCAAAATGGTTAAAACATGGCATTTCACCAAATCAAGCAATGGATGAAGAAGAAGGAGAAGAAAGTGAATATGACCAAGAAAATGAAGAATTTATTGGAAGGGTCTCTTTAACCCCTAACAAGATCAATAATATGGATTCCATTTTTTCGCCCTTTCTAAAAAACAATAGCTTCGAAACCGAAGAATTTGTCATTATTGAAGAAGGAGATATGGATGACTTGACAACCACAGAAGAAGAAGAAGAAGGCAATGGCGAAGAAGATACTGAAGCAGAAGATGAAGAAGAAGAAGAAGTTGAAGAAAACAAAGAAAATTACAACATATTTAAACAACAAAATAACTATTTATCAACATTTTTAAAATCACCGGAGGAAAGAAATCAAATCAACAAACACCGGTATTTAAAATCACCATCCGTGGACGAGGTTGACAAACTTTCCCCAACTCAAATATTAATCAAAAGAACGGGGAAATATGGTAAAAAATTGAAACATAGAAAGCATTCAGGATCAAATATTAATCGTGGCATGTCGTTTACAGAGCAACAATTTGGCTTTGCAATTAAAGACATTGAACAATCATTAACTCAATTCTTAAACGAAAATGATTCACCAAAAGACAATAGTCCAAAATTTAAAATACGTTCAAATAAGCAAATGCCATATTTCCAAAGAAGAGTGCAGCGCTGTAATAGTGTCTGCCTGAGCAAATCGATAAATATATTTAATCAAAAGGCTTTCAACGAAACTAAACCAATTTTACCAACTACACATGGAAAGCCTTTCGATTTAAATACAATTTCATCCGAGACTGTAAGAAATTAATCTTATTTTTTTCATTTTTATGTTATTTTTTTGTTTATTTATTTTTTATTTTTTGAATTTTTTTATTAATTTTATTGTTTTTTTTCGAATATAATATCAAAAAAATCCAAAACAAAAAAAAAAAATTTTAATTTAATATAGATGTGCGATTTACTTGAAGGAAAATATAATAATTTTTTTGATCATGTCATTGTTATTGATTGCAGATTTAATTTTGAATTTGAAGGTAAAAATTACATTAACAACAATTACATTTTAATTTTCTTTTTTCTTTCAATAATAAAATTCAAACCATTCCAATATAAAATTCTAAACCAATTCAATTCCCTTTTAATAATACCTTGATTTGATTGTTTACAAAATATATTTCAAACAAATCACAAAAAAACCTTTCTATTTACTAATATAGGTGGGCACATTGATGGGGCATATAATTGGAATGTACCAAAAGTCATTTTCCCAAAACTCTTTTGTGAGGGTATTAAAAAAAACGCATGCTTGGTTTTCCATTGTGAATTTTCACAAAACAGAGGCCCTGCCATGTGCAGGCTGATTCGTAAAACAGATAGACAGATTAACCAATACCCCAATTTACATTATCCGCAATGTTATGTTTTGGAAGGAGGTTATCGAGAGTTTTTTAATACTAGCCAAAGAACAAAAAAAAATTGTTATCCCTGTAGTTATCAAGAAATGAAAGATAAAAAATTTAGAACACAATTGGGATCTTCAACTAAAAATAGGAAAAAGGATCTTAGTGATCATAAAAATAAGAATATTTTATCTTTCGAAGATATTGTCAATTGGTATAGTGGTGATATTAATCACAAAGGACAAAGAAATACGACGAATATATTAAAACCCATTTATCACAATAATACAAAACCACAGCAAATGCAAAAAAATTACTTTTCAAAATTTAAAAATAAATCTCAAATTGCTAACACCAAAGTAAGATCAAAGTCGGGAATGAACTTCAAATTCCGAAACCGGGTTATTAAACAAAATTAAGATAAAAATTTTATTATCTTGTTATTTTTATTTTTTTATTATTTTTTTCGCTTTAAATATATACAAATTACGATAATTTTCTGGATAATTTAACAATATCTAGAAGTGTTTAATCTGTATAGTTATTTATTTTTTGTTTTTTTTGAATACAATCAAAAAGATTATTCAAATGGAATATTTTTTTGAGTTTGTTATATTTTGGAAATAAATCACTTTTAGTAATTTTACAATTTTATTCTCAAATAAATTATATATATTTTAAAACCTAGGTTGGTTGATTTTATTTTAAGAGGACGATTATGAACTTGATCTTTTTTCTTAAAGTACAAATAAATAAATTTGTTTTGAAGCTTGGTAAAAAAATGGGTATACTATAAAGTATTTTGAACTTTGATTAATATTCAAAGTTTTCAAGTCTTTAATCCTTTGAAATAATAACAAGTGGTAGCAAATTCTAAATCATGTTTAATAAAAAATTATCCATTTTGAGTATTCAAATTACTTT
Organism: Anaeramoeba flamelloides; assembly: GCA_027625915.1. Classification (NCBI taxonomy): domain Eukaryota; family Anaeramoebidae; genus Anaeramoeba; species Anaeramoeba flamelloides. The sequence goes on along the minus strand of JANTQA010000060.1, from coordinate 2,555,494 downwards.
TGGAGAAAGATATATATAAACTAAAATTCAAAATTTTCCACACAAAGCTAAAATCTTCCAAAAAATCACAATAATACAATTTCATTGAAATTGGAGATAATTTTAATTTTTGAAAAAAAAATATGGAAAATCTTTTTTTCATCTTTTATATTTTTGTTTTCATTTTATTGTTTGAATTAGGTAACTTTTTTTGGTCGATCATATTTTTTTTGAAAAGATTGATATTAGGTTAAAGTTAAGCTGTTCAAAATAGAACAACTCAAATAAAATTAGTTGATAGTCTCTAACTTTTTGATATATCAATATTTGTTAATTATATTTGATTAAATTGACTAATGTATTTTTTTTTTTGTTTAGCTCTCTCCAAATTTTTGAAACATTCTTGATTTATTAGTTTGATTATTATTTATTTTTTGTTTAGTGAGTATTATAATTTATAAACAATTGTTAATATTTCAATTATCGAATGGCCATATTTGGATATTTATTCTTGAATTGATTAAATAAGATTTTTTTTAAAAATTGAATTTTGACATGTTAATAATTCTTAATTGGGTTATAGATATATATCCAAACTTTTATTTTAGATAAAACCATGCTGCATTTTTTTCAAATTTCCATTATTTTTTATAATTAACCCTTTGGGAACAAATTAAAAATAATTAGAATAATATACAAACCAATAATAGATGATACACAATCTTGTTACAAACTTAAAAATTAATAGATTTTCTTCAAAATTAAAAAAATCCTTATTGATAGGTAAAATTGAAATAAACAACAATGCCCCTTTTGATCTTTATTGAAAGAACAAATAAAATTCCAAAAAAAAAACTTTAATTTCTCTACAACCATTTATACAGTTTCAATAACATTAGAAGGACACATTTTTACTAAGTAAATATCGACCTTGCAATAAAAAAAAAAATTGCAAATGAATTATGTGATCAAAAAAACAAAAAAATAAAAAAAGCAAAATGTGGAAAAATTATTTCGTTATTGAAATTTTTAAAATAATTTTTTTATTCTAATATCTAAAAAAAGTCTTTATACACATGTAATTCACACATTATATCTGTACACCCTTTGGCTGAGAAATAGCTTATATAATATAGAAAAAGAAACAAAGAGTTTTTGTGAACAATTGATGATAGAGAAAAAGACGTATATACGTTAGACCGATTGAATTTTATTAATATATAATCGATCTTTATCCGAAGAACATATTGAAAAAACCCCTTAATATTTATAAAATTCATCATTATTATCAATGGGTAAAAGAGAGATACTTTTTTTTTTTTGTTCAATAAATTGATTATTTTTTCTTCAATTTTTTAATTGAATTTGTTTTTATCAATTCTTTTCAAATTATTTCTAGAACTTTCAGATTTTAATCACCCACGTAAGAAAAAAATCTAAATTTTCAAAAATATTTTTAAGTTTTTTTTTGAATAAAACACCAAGAGTATCATTTACAATATATTATCAAAAAGAAACCATATTTATTCCACATTTTCAACTGAAAAATTCAAAGAAGACAATTTGATAGAAGAAATTTCTGTTAAATCTTTTTTCATATATAATTTGTAACAAAGTTAAAAATCAAGATAATATTCTAAATTATTCTATAATTTAATCACAGATGTCAATTCAAAATTCATAATAATTAAAATGAAATTCCTAAAGAAATTTCCTAAAAAAGATTAATTTTGTTTCTGGAACTGCCCCGCCTATGAAAATAATCGTAAAATCTCGATATCTGAATTAAAAAAAAATAACATTTCTAATATATTAAAAAATAATATTATTACTATTTTTGTTATTATTAGAAAAAGAGATTAATAATTTTTATTTACCTTAGTGGGTAATAAATCATAATTTAGGAATTCGGGTAAATATAAGGAATTACCCCCCCGGTTAGATAATAAAAAAAAAGATTAATGTTTTTTTTTTTTTTGTCTTTTCAACAATTTTTTTTTTGTCGAAATTTTATTTTATTATCTTTAACATAATTTTCTTGAAAATTTTCCAAAAATGTTTAATTATTATTATTTTATTGATTTTAATTTATATTAGTTGAAAAAAGTTTTTTTTTAATGGTCTTAAATATAAATTTTTTACTCGAGATTTCCAACTAATAAAAATAGAAACAAATATTTTAAAATTTTTACTTGATAACCTTTTTTAAGGATTATATTATATGCAAAATGAAAAAAGATTATCTTGCAGTGGGTTTGACTTTATGCTGTTTTGGGTTTTAACTGAATGACTCTTAACTTAGCACATATTTTAATAGCTGTCCAAACTAGCAGTTTTGTTTATTTATGTGTTTTTCTTTTTTATCTCAAATCCAAATTGAAAAGTCTAAGATTAATATATTGGCAAGTTAAAAAAAATGTGATTTCTATGTTGTGAATTGAAATTTTTTATTAGTTGGGATTTATTTGATGTCATTGACAAATTTTATTTCTTCTTTTTAATTCTGAAATTGAGAAATAATTATTCCAATTGACAACCAAAAAATGAAAATTCATTCTTGAAAATCTACCAATCAATTATTCTTACACTCTTCAATTTTGAATTCCGTATCAAATAAAAATAAATAAATTAACAAAATTATGCTCGTGTAAAACTATTAAAACCCATGCCAAGTCAAGGATGATCAGTTAGGAACCAAAATAACTTTTCGTCACACCTGATACAAGATAAACCCCTTTCAAATTCCAGGGATTATAAAATTTAATATCTAAAAGTCCAGTAATAAAAAATCGGCAATGGGAATTTCTGAATTTTGTCTCACTTTTTTTAAGGTTTTTAATTTATTTTTTTTAATTTTAGAAATAGAAGGGTTTTTATTTCTTGTAAATAATATGTCCCCACGACCCAAAAAAACACTAAAAATGGAAAACGGGTCAAATACATTCCACTTCTAAAACTTAAAAAAACAAAATGAAAAAATTAAAATAAATGAAGTTTCCCTTTTAACTTTTTCTTGAAAAGATGTTTTGTCAAATGATTAAATATAAACTTGAAATTATGTATATATTTATATAAAATTTCTTATTTTAACTCGTTTACTAAAACAAATTCTAAATTATCAGAATTTTATTTTCACAAAAGGGATTAATTTGATTTTCAAATGTTTTTATTTTTTTTAAATGATAAAATTAAAAAAATAGTTATTTAAAAAAGATAAACCCTCTGTGAAAAAACTTCTAATTTAATATATTAACTTATTCTTTGATTTCAAATTTTCTCAACCCCAATTTTTCAAAAAAAAATAAAAAAGTGCACCGTGATTGCAAAAAATATTTTCGATATTCAAAAGTTGAGATTGTTTTGATTCTAAAAAAATTTTTCATAGTGGCTAATTGAATTTAGTTCTAAAGATAGATTTTGAAAAATATTAATCAGAAAAAAATAGTGCTTTTTATATGAAGGACATATCAAAAGTGAATTATTAATAAGATTTAATTGTGTGTTGCTCTTGTTTAGTAAACAATAACTTTTTCCCATTTATTGTCTTGATGGTTATCCACAATTTTTTAATTATAGTTTTTCTCCATAGATTGGGTACTTTTAAAAAAGTGTAATTAAAAAGTACTCAAATCCACCTATAAAATCGATTAAAAACTTCAATAGATCTATTTTTAGTAACCCATTCAAAAAAAATTTTTATAACACTTTTTTAAAATAACTAAATAGAGATTAACTATTTTAATTAAAGTTCAAAGTTTCTTTTGAGAATTTTACTGGTTGTATTATTTAACGACAAAAGTAAAAACTTGAGCAATTGTTCTCCCAAAGGATATTCATGTGGTATTTTGTTTTTTGGTTAAAGGATCTTGTTAAAGAAAAATAAGGAGAAATTCAACAAAATTAATTTTATGAACAAAATAAAACAAAAAGCTATGTGGATCAGTTTCAAAAATATTTATTGTGAATTAGTCTTAATTGTATTTTTCATTTCCAGAAAAATTAAATAAAAAAAAAAAAAAGAAAAATAAAAAGAAAAGAAAAGAGAGAAACAATTCTGAAAATTCAAGTAAAACAAACTGTTCAAAGCTCCTTTTAAAATTAATTAATAATTAAAAATTTGAATTTTTTTTTTGATTTAGTCAGTTAGTTATTCAAAATTTGAATCTAAAAAGACTTTACGAGCCGTTGCTTATTTTCTTCGAAGCTTGATTTCACGGGCGTCTTGACAAATAGCACAAGTTACACATGGTCCGGTCACAATACAATCGTAAAGATTAGATTCTTCAAATCCATAAGCAGATCTGATTTGAAGTCTGGTGAAATATTCAGGTGGCATACCTAAAGATTTTGACAGAAAAATTAAGAAGAGGTTTTTGGATTTTCAAGAAAGAAAAAAGAAAAAAGAAAAAAAAATTTAGAATTTAGGTTTTTGAACAAGAGGTGCTGAATTGCTTGTTTTCAAAAATTAATAAAATAAAAATAAAAAAAAAAATTAAGAAGAAAAAAAAAAAAAAAAAAAAAAAAACTTACAAAGACAATCGCAAATAGTACAACTTCTTTCGTCAATGTCAGCTTTGTTTTTTGCCATTTGAATACATGGAAGAATAAGTCCCATGATACAAACATTAAAGTCTCCGAAACAAGAAAAAAGTCCTGATTTCCAAATATTAGCCACTGAAAATTTGGTAGTTGGTTGTTTTAAATGGCAATTTAGTTTTTTAGTTTTTGTTTTTAATTTTTTGATGAAAAAGATTCAAGCAAAACAAAAGAAAATTTTTTTTTATTTTTTATTTTGATGGAAAAGATGTGAGAAAAAAAAGAAAAAAAAAAATTAGTTTTGGAAGCGATTTAAAGAAACAAGTTATTTCATTTTGAAAAGGTAGCATTGAAACACAAAAAAGATAAAGAAGGGAAAATAATTTTACTTTTGATTAAAAAAAATTGATGTGAATAAGAAAAAATAAAAAATGATTCTTTCGTTATCAACTAATCCAAAATTTCATTCAAGAAATTTGAAGTGTTTACATTATTGATGTTTTTCGTTTTGAAATCAATTTGCTCAAGAGTTGACTCAATTCAAAAAAAATGAATAAAATTAAATATTTTATTTGTGAAGATTTTTAAGGGACTATTTTTGAAAGTATTATCGTCTGTGTTTTGATTTTTTAAATCAAACTTTATTCAAAAACACTAAGAAAAGAAGGATTCTTATTTTCTCTCAATAAAGATATAAAAGGAAGGAATTATTTTTGAATACAATTATTAGTTTTTTCCTTTTCAAACAATCCATGAAAGGTAATTCTTCCAATAATTGACAAAAAGAGCTTTTTTTTCAAAGTTAAGCAATTCTAAGTGTTTCTAGATCCCATTTTATGTTAATATTTGATATTTAGAAGAGTCAAGGGTCAAGTAAAACAAAAAAAATCTTTACGAAAATTTAAATGTCCATTTCTAATATTTTTGTCACACCTTGAGATTAAAAGAAAAAAAATAAGATTATATTAAAGCCAAAATTGTTTTAAAGTTATTTTCAGAGAAGAATTATTGTTTTTCAAAGTTTGATCCATTTTCTTCATTATTTCTGAAAAAGTTCATAATTCAATGTTTTTTCAAATTGTTTCAAAAAAAAATATTATAATTTAAGGGAGTAACCTCTTTAAAGGAAAAATTTCACTTTTTTGCAATTTTGATCGGGATCAGAAAATAAAATTTTTTACTTTGTGATGTACATCATTGATTTTTATTATTTAAAGTTCTTTATTCATTAGATTTTTCAAATTTTTTATTCAAAAGTCTCAAAGAAATTGCCACAATAGAATGCTGAGTTGAATTGCTTAAAATAGTTTTTCAAATGTTGAATGACTTATCTTTTGTCCTTATATCAAAATTCTATTTTGGCCTTTTATTTTTTTCATCATTTCTGAATTTTTTTTTAATTATGACAAACAAAAGTAATTAGCAATATTTTTTTTATCAGTGACATTTGGGATTAATGGATTTTGTTTAAAATGAAAAAAAAATTTACAACCATAAGAATCACAAAAGGGAACCCGAATTGTGTTTTAATAGAAAATGTGATTCTAAAAAATAATAATTATCCCAAAAAATTACTGGTCAGGATTTTAAATAGTTGGATTTGGGGGAATTGGAGAAGTGAATATGGTTATATTTTATCAAATTTTAAACCAAAAAATAGCTATAAGTTTTATTCTAAGATTCTAAAATTATCTTCTCAAACAAAATAAATATATGCCATTCCAAAAATTTAGACACATCTAAAATTAAAAATAGGAAAACAAAAAACCCAATTTATAATATTTTTCCAAACCTAATATAAAATCACATATAAGTAACATAATATTAATGTTTTTATAAGCAACCCTTTTGATCTAAATAAAAGAAAACAACACAAATAAAAAAATTATAATCTATGTGTCCAAAATAAGGAAACAAGCTGAAATGAAAAAAGCTGAACAAAAAATATATTGGTAAATTTGTTGAAATTACAACAACAATTGTTTATCGATCAAATGATAAGATACAATGTAACAATTGTATGTGATTTTTTCAATTTAAGAAACTCAACAGCAACATTTTATCAGTCATAGGAAAAAAAATTCCAGATCTAATCAAACAAATTTTGTAACTCGTCAAAAACACAATGAAAACAAAAACAGAAAAAAGACAAAAAATGAAATAGTTTGTCAAATCAAATAATTTCCAAATCAAATTTAAAGTATTGCATTATTATTCTTTTAACTGTTTACACAGCGCCCATTTTTTTTTTTTTTTTGGAATTTAGTTTATTTAAATAATAATAAAAAAAAAATAAAACTTATTTTTATAATAAATTCTTTTTTTTAACATTACTAAAAAAAAAAACAACCAATAATTTTTTAAAAAAATTTTTTACAGAATCTATGATCACACGCCACTAAAATAAAATCGTCTTATCTCATCTCTCTCAAATGTTTATCATGCCTTATTGTTAAGTTACCCCCTTAAAGAAGAAAGAAATCCCCATGTCTGTGTAAGAATTGAACATAAAAAACAATTAAAAAAAAGCAAGAAGAATAGGTTTGTACCATCAACACGGAATCCACATTGCTCTTATCATCATGGCATGACACTTTAAGAGTCGATAACATGGAATGGAAGAATTCAAATGAATTTTTTATAATCATTCCCTCTATTTTAATAACATTAGAATACTACACTTTTACCTAGTGACCCTAGTACTGGCAAGAAAAAATTACAAATGAATGTCTTTAAGTGGTAAAAAAAAAAACCAAAAAAAAAAAAAAAAAAACACTAGAAAAAACCATTTTTTCCAAAACAAATTATTTGAATTCATCTATAATTGTTTAGAATCACTTAAAATATCACATATTTGATATTTGTATTAAATATTTTATATTTATCAGATGTAAATAACCCCCCATTATGAAATAACCCAGTATAAAAATACCCTGATTTCAAAAATAATTACAACAATTATTTTAAACTTTAAGAAAATATAATTCCTTAATTCATTAATTTTTTGAATCGAATTTTTGATTATTGTTTAGAAAAAAATCGGAGAAAAAAATAAAAATAATAAAATAAATAATTTACAGTATATATATAACCACAGCAATTGATCCAATAATATAAATAAAAATCTTATATTTGTATTATTTCCAAATAAATTACAATAGCAAGTTCTTAATTATATTTACAATTTCAAAATAATCCCAAGATTAAAAGTACCAACATATTTGGCTATTAAAATAAAAAAAGAGATTTTCAAACAAATAAAATGAATTCTCAATTTAATGATTTTCATAATAAAAAAAAAATATTAAATTCCTGATTTTCATAATAAAAATTACCTATTTACACTCTCTAAATTTAAAATATAATAAACCCCTCATGATTTAAATTTTAGGAAATACAATAAACTCACATGTAAAAACATGCTAATATAATATTGAATTCAAAATCATAAACACACTCAATGTCATTCAAAACACCTATATTTTATATCCCTGTCAACACGATATACTTTCTCTTAAATATACACCTTTTTGTTTTTCTTCTAAATAATCAAAATTATTAAATAATTGTGAGTTTTTTGAAGGAATGTAATAATTATATTTCAAATTATTGAAATGTTTTTTATTAATTTTCTTTTATTTTATCCATATTTCTACAATCTTAGTATTTGTGTTTTTTTTTCGCCTGGTTGTATACAAGATCAAAATTTTCATTCTATTATATAAAAATATTTTTATTTTGTTATACGAACATTTTTTTCTATTAATTGATATTTAATCAAATTTAAAATGACACATCATTTGCTTTTAAAGGCCTCAAACTGACAAATTTTGATTATTTTTTCAAAAAAAAAAAAAATATCCTGTCCTAGCATTATTAATTCAATAATTTTCTGAATTTGAAAACCAATTCAAAATTTTCAATACACCAGAATAGAATCTTTCAAAAAGACATCTTTTCAAATATATTATCAATAGAATTCTAAATAAAAAACATTCACAAATTGGAATGTTAATAATTATTTATAAATTAATTTACCCAAAAACATAACAAAAAAATAAATAATTATAAATCAAAATAAAAAAATATTACAGTAAAAAGTTTTGTCTATAACATGGCTAAAAAAAATATATTTAAAAAATTGCAAAGTTTTATTAACAACCCTTAACACATCAAAATGTTTAAACACCACCAACCAATTTTATTTGGACTTTTCTATTTTGAAACAAACCCCAGTTTAACACGATATCAACACTTCGAAAAAATTTTCCAAGTGAATGAAAGAGATTGTAAGTATTTCAAAAACAAAATGAAAACAAAAAACTAAAAAGATGAAAAAATGATTTTTAAATTTTTCAAAAATGCAAATTATTTCCAAATTGAATTAAATTGTATCAATGTTATCCCTTTAACTGTTTTAAATGTTCCAAAAATTTGAATTTTAATTAAAATCACCACCTTGAAAAAATCTACAAATGCCAAAAAAAACATATCTTGATCCTTCATTTTTTTTGAAATGAAAATGAAAATTTAAAAAAAAATATTTTTGATTTTCAACAAATAAATAACAAAGAACAAATTTTCAAAATTTTAGAATCATTTTTAATAAAAAACCCTATTAATTAGATCTAAAATGCTTAAAAATATTTAATAATTTATTAATTATAGTTTAAAATAATATAGCAAATTATTATTAAGAGTTATAACACCTTTAACCCACAGTAGTGATTTATTTACATAAAACATACCACTTCCCAGTTAAAACCACCACCATTCTCGGTCTTATTTATGTTCATATGCTTTGCTATCTTTGATTTATTGTAGTTGGCATTTGTATTTTTTATTTAATTTTTATTGATCGTTTTTGATCTTTAGATAAGTTAAATAAGTTTATCATAATATTATTTATATATATTATATCACAGATTTTGCTAATAGTGTAAAATAACCCCCTTCCATCTTCTTTAACAACCTCTTTCAAAACGAACATAATTATTTTGGTTCTTTTTTTTTTAATATTAACATTCATAACATTAATAAATAGGTTGGTCGTTACCAAAAAAATAGAAATGTGAGGAATGTAATCAAGTAAATGAAATACAAGCAATTTTCAAAAAGTTTCTTTAGAGTAATTAAAATTGAGAAATAGATAAAAAAAAAAAAAAAACAAGTTTTTTTCATCTCAAATATTTCATTCGTTTGATTAATTTTAATTAATAATTGGATTGGGAAATCAATTGGATTGAATTGATGATATGGCACAAGTAAATAATAATTAATAAACGAATTGTTAATATGATAAAATTGTTACATCGGATAATGAAATTTTCACAAATCAGAATTTATTATTTTTCCAATTTAATAATCTAAAATAGTTGTCTATTCCAAACAAATATACAATTCTTTCTAAATTAGGAAAATTTTTAATAAATTTGTCTTGATCGTAAAAATAATTATAAACTGATTTTTTAACACTCAAATTAAACGAGATATCGGAAGAAGAACGAGGGACGCTTTGTGTTCCTGCTTTTATTGTTGAAATTCTTTTGAAATTCTTTTGAATCATCTCTGAATTATCAATGTCGGTGTGCTTTTCCCTTTGCTGTAAAATAATCGTGGGTGAATCTGAAAAGGTGAAGAAAGGTGAACGAATTGGCAAAAGTAATTGTTTTGCAATTTGCAAAGAATGTTCAATAATAGAAAAAAATCTCGAAGAGAAAATTTGAAAAAGAAATTTTGCGAAATCTACATTTGGCTGGTTGCAAATTTCAGAGAGCTTCATGAAGTACCAATAATCGTTTTGTTCAACCAAGGGCATTGAAATGGGATACCCATTTTCCTTGGCCAGTGAATTGAAAGGCTTTGATGGTAATAAGAGTTCAATGATCCCTTTTTTTTTCCACACCTCCCCAAGCCAAACTGGAACTTGGCATGTTGTTCCGATTGCGAGATCGTTTGGATCATTATTGGAGAAAGAATTATCTTTTGATCCATATTGGTGTCCAGACACTCCTTCTTCGCCCCCCTCTTCTTGCTCTTGCTGTTGCCGCTGGCTTGAAGCCTGGTTTTCTAAACAGCTTGGGCAATACCAATTTGTGTTTGGAACTTCTTTTAGATTTACACATCGGAAATGGTACCATTGCTTTTTACAAAGCGGATTATCACATTTGATATAATCATCTTCTATTTCTTTTCCACAACACCACATAGGATTATGCTCTTCCTTATAAAGCATTTCATTGTCAGACTCGCTCTCAGATTCGCTTTCTTCAGATGAAAGAGAGCTCTTACTTTTCTCATTCCCATTAGATTTCATTTGATTTGCTTTGATCTTTAGTTTGAAATTGTCTAGAATATGATGGACTGATTTGCTGGTTTGAAGGAATTTGATTTGTTGAAACTCTTCTTCAGCGAGGATCGTTGTTATGCTCCAATAATCCATTGAAAATAATTTTAAAAACAACTTTTTTGAAAGGAAAAAAAAGACTAAAAAATGAAACTAAAGGGGTCAAAAATAACATCTTGAAGATATACAATCTGTGTTTCTAATATAGTCTGTATTTACTTCTTCTTTTTTTCTAATAATACATATAGTCACGTCTTTATTTGTATACCACCAAACCAATTATGAAGGTAAAATTGTTGATATTTATTAGTTAATTTTAAGTTAGGTTGGTGAATTTGAGACAAGTTTAACTTCTGATCTTAAATTTTTTGAATTTCTTTTTAAGGGACTAGTCTCTATTATTTTGTTTTTTGACCAATTTCTAAATAAGGGTTCCTTATCTAGAAATATGTTTACTATTAAAAATGAACAGGGGTTTTCAAATCTAAGTAATTGGCAAAAAATTTTCACAATCTCTATTAAATTTAGGTAAAAAAAATTTCAGTGAGATTAGTCCCTTAAGTGACCTGTAAATCTTCGATGTTTTTCCCATAAGGTAATAGGATAATTAAGTTTTTTGTTGTACAAGGGGATGATTTTGGCCTATAAAAAAACATATTTATTAGTCAACTTAAGAGAAATGAATTATCATCTTTAAAACAGTGTTCGTTTATTCCAAATAAATTTGCAGTCAAAAGATCCTGATATTTTTTTTTTCAGATTTTTATAGATCTAAAAAATAAAAAGAAACAATTTAAAAACATTTTTATTTGAAGGAAATCTCACTTTTAGTAATTTATGAGAGTCTATATCAACAAATTATATTAAGTTTAATCTTTTTTTCAAATTACAAGAAAATTATTCCGAATATTGAAACTCTGAAAAGAAGTAGAAATTGATTATTTTGTTTCAATTCAAAAATATTTATTAAATTTCAAGAAATTAATAGATTAGTATACATTCCTATTCAAACATTAAGATTATAATTGTGAAAAAAATACCTTACATCAAAAAAATCTCTACAAGATTTTTAATTGTTAATAACAGAACAATTGTTATGTAATTGCAAATATTTTCTTATCAAATATTTTTTTTAAATAATCCAAATTTTTTATGAATCTAGTATCAAACCTACCTAAAGTTCATTAAAGTAGGTATTTCTATATAATACTCATTAAATTGTTTGATAACCTAACTAGATCAACTTTTTTTGAAAAAACAATAGAGTTTTTTAGAGTGTTCCAGAGTTTGGAAAATGATATTTTTTATTTTTGTTTTTGGATTGGTTGAATGTTTTTTTGAACAAGTATGATTTCATTAATCAGCATTCTAATAAGTGGGTGGGTTATAATTTTAAAATTTTGACTCCTAAAAAAAAGGATTTCATCTTAAATAAAAATAATTATACTATAATTTTCATTATATTCACGATTAAAAATCTTGTAAGGATTTTTTTCACTACTTATATATAGTGAACTATTCTTCTAGAAATCATTTATTTGATAATACCTCTTTTTTGGTTTTATTTTTATTTGATTTTTTGATTTGAATGCAAATATTTATAATAATAGAGAAATAATAATCAAACCGATTAATAAGTGTATTCTTTGTGTTATTACACACCCACTGAAATAAATAAGGATATGTTATTAATTATTGATTAAAAAATAATCAAGGTAAAACGTCTTTCTTTAAGTTTTTAGTTGAATTACCAATGTTTTTTTTTAAAAAAATTTGAGAGAATTTTTAATTTAATGACCTGGCTACTTTTTTTTTTTTTTTTTTTGTGTCATTGAAAAGAGAAAAAGACCTTTCAAACTCTTCTTTGAATCAAGAATTATTTTTTTTAAATAGTTTATAATAATTATTGCAATTTTTAAGAAATTAAGTAAATTTATCTAGATTTATTTTTAAAACTATGTGATTTTCGTTTTAAAGTGTATTTTTGTACATATCCTACATAAATAATTTTTTAATATTATTTCAAAGTAAATCTTTTTTTTAAGAAATAATTCAGAAATATTTTGTATTTTGAACTTTTTAACAATTGAGAATGAAAGAATCAATCTCATATAAACTCTAATTAATTTCTGATATTCACTATAAAAGTAGTTTTATTTTTTGTAGTACTCAACTTTTTACTTTATTTTCTATTTCAATCCTTATTTTATTTTTTTTTTTTGGATTTGCTAATAAATTTACTAACTAATTTTTTTAGATCACTAGTCCTTTTTTCATTGAACTTGAAGAAATTAATATCATAGGTACTTATTTTTCATTGCAAATTTCTTTTGTTCTTAGAGATTTAGGCGTTTAGAAAAAAAGAAACATTTCTTGGCCTTTAATACACTACGAGATAGAACCAATAACTATGAAAATTTCAATTCAATAAAACAATTACTCCAATTCACATCTCACCTTCCTTAGGAATAAAGTATATTTATAATATAATCAATATTCCAGAACTGCATATTCTTGTGAATAGTGGATTTATTGTTATTAGAAATATTACAATTTTCAAAGTCTTATGTTACAAAAATAGGTGTTTTTTGAAAGAAAATTGTTTAAATGGATATACCAATTATTTTTAGTTAAAGTCAACTTTAGGATATTTATTTTAATCAATAATAAAGAATATTTTTGAGAATATACTGCCAATACAAATAAATCTAAATATGAATAAAAAACAAGGATTATAAATATTACGTACCCTAGCTTTTCAAAAATTCAAAAGAATTGGTAAAATCAAGGATTTTGATCTAATCTTTTCAATTCTGGAAAAGGTAACAAAAGTGTCATAATGTGCCGTCAAGTTCCTATATTTTCCGAATTCTAAATAATAAATAAAAATCAAAGAATTTACTCAATTCCTTTAAAATATGATATAGATATTAGCATTTTTTTTCTCTAATTTTTGAAATAAACCGAAAATTTATTTATTTTTCTGTTTATTTCAGAAATTCAAAAAAACCTAATAGCAAATGTAATATCAAAAAAAAATATTATTTTCAATTTAAATCAATGAAAAATTCCCAAATAAACCATTTTACAACCAAATTGGCTCATATATATGTTTTTTGATTACATATTTTTAAAGGGTTTGTATGAATATCAGAAGAAAAAATTTTTTTTGAAATAATTTTTTTGAAATAATTCTTTCTCATTGATTTTTTTTATTTTTTTCATTTTTTTTTTTGAAAGGCAATTCAATTGTAAAATTTTATTTTATTGACAAACAGATAACCACTTCAATCAAAAGTGTTCTTCTAATGTAATTTAAACAGTAAAAAATACTCAAAGAAAAATCATATGTATCTATATTGTTATTTTATTTGATCTTCAATTGAAGATCAAAATGAAAATTGTTGTTTTTACTCTCAAGAGGATCCTAAGAATTTTAGTTTTTAAATTTTTAAGAAAATTTATTGGTTTTTTAGTTTGGCCCCATACGGATATTAACTATCCATTGGGGTGTAATATACAGCTTATTTCTTATTTGTTCTTTCAAAGTTAATTATATAAAATATAATCGACATTTGAAAAAAATTTTTGTCAAAGACATTTTGACTGAAACAAAGTTTACTTAAATTAATTGATTTTGTATTTGAAATACATTTATATCAAATAAAAAATATTTTTGAAAAAAAAAAAATAAAAGAACTAATTTTGAGTCAAGAAAGTTTATTTACTCTTAAATATTTTTAAAAATCTGTAAAGAACCTTGAAAACTGTATTTTTTAACTTCAATTACAAAATTGATTCAAAATAATTATTGAAGAAAAATCTCTTATTAACCAATAATTAATTCAAAGTGGAATTTTTAAAATCTTGAAAAATTAGTAAAATTGTTAATTGTTTTTTTTTTTTGGAAATATTTTTTTATGATTGTGGATGGTTCTACCAAGCTGAAAGATATTATTTTAGAAAAAAATATGATCAAGCGATGATTATTTATTTATTAATTTTTTAACAAGGTGTATTACTACAAATATTCAGAGCATAAAGTTTGTAACTCAAATATAGCCAGTTTTTTTCCTTCTCTTCTTACTCTTATATGACATCAAGTTAATTACACAATAGTATACATACCATAAAATATATTCTGAAGGTAAAAAACTTGATTTTTAATAAAGATTTAAATTCTCATAGAAATTGCAATGATTTTTTTCATAATAATCTTAGTTTTATTTGAAATTTTTTGTTTTTTTGAATATTGAGTTTAAGAAAATACAAAAAATGAATTTAATACAAGAAATTTCCAAAAAAGGGCAAAATTATTTGAGTATATATTTATTCAATATAATCTTCAAAAAGTTATATAAAATATCGAAAATCTTTAAATACTATTTATTGATTCTTGATAATAAGCCAATTTGAGTTCTTTGTATTGTATTACTTGTAAAAAATATGTTAAATTTTTGATCTCTCGATTGAATCTGATAATTTTTAGGAGTGAAATTTAGATGTTTATTATTTTCTTTTTGGTTGAAAAAACCGTTTTCAAAACTTTTTTAATCTCAACAAAAATTTCAAATAGAATTGCAAGTATATAACTGAATTTGGTTGTTGAAAAATTCATCTGTACACATTCCACATTTTCCTTTTTTCATTGAATTTGTCGTACATTGTTTTCACCAAAAAAGGTGATATATTCTGTCTCATTTTTTGGAAATATATCAAAAAACATATTTTGAAATAAATAAATGTGTCATTCATTTAATTGGAATTTATATTAATCTAAATTTGATAATTTCAATTAAAGATTACCTCCACTAACAAAGATGTTTTTTTATGAAAAGTAAAAATACAATTCCCATTTTTTGGAAATATCTTTTCTAGATCTGATTTTTTAGAAGAAAATTTTCATTTTTAGAATTTCCTTTTTAATAATAGAACCTTAATAAGCCAATAAGATATTAACCTTTTGTTTACTGTCGGTTTCTTTGATTATTTAATGTGTAAACTTTCAAAAAAAAAAAGAAAACTTGACTTTTTTATTGGGAAACACAAATTTTAACATGTCTACATGGGTTGTTTCAGTATCAGTGGTTTACTAAAAGACATATATTTAATCAGAATATGGATTCGATTTACCTTTTTAAAAAGTTTAAAAATAATATTATCAATTGGGAAAAAAGTAAAACCTGGTTTTTAATTTGGAACATTAATAGAATGTTAAAAATTAAAGTAAGATCAATTAATAAACGAAAAAATAAATAATTATAGACAAAATGTAGGACCTAGCACAAGAAAAATTTTTTTAATACAACCGGTTCCACCTTTAAGGGACAAACTTTTAACAAAATATTAAGGCACATAAAAATCTCAAATTAATTCATATTTTTTGAATTCTTTTTTTTAAACAAAAATTATTTACCTAAAAATTGAATTTTGTACTTTAACAGACTACTTTTTTAGGTGAAAACAGTAAAATAATGGATAAAATTACCCTTGAATAAGTTACGTAATACAAGTAATATTTGTCCAATGAGAATTTCTTTTAGAAAATATGTGAAATATTCACAATTTCAACAATTTTCACAATTTTTACCTTGTTAGATCATGCTCAATTTTGATTTTAATAATTTAGAATTTCCATTTCAACTTTATGAACTCACACTATTTTCTAGAGCTGTTCTGTATATTTTTTAAATTTACTTTTACAAGTTTGAAATGTTCTCGATAATGAAATTGCACTTGAATATCCAAAAAAGCCATTTTGTACAATTATTTTTTTTGTTATTTTCAATTTTCTTTTTCATTGAAAAACAAAGAAAAATAGTCTCCTTGAAAAAGGTAAAGATGACAAAAATTGTTTTTTTTTTTTTTGTCCAATTTTTTCTGTGTGAAAAAAATTTTTTTAGAAGCGAAAGTGACATAACACAATTACTCAACCCCCTCAAGGGTGGGAACGTAGTCCTTAATTTGATTTTTTTTTTAGTGCCTTAAATTCCATTGATAGTTTGGGACTTAAAAGTGGAACTGACTGTACTTTCTTTTGGTATGAGTTTATTTCTTTGATTGATCAATTATTGTAAATTTATTGAAAAAATCGAATATTTATGAGATCTCCAATACCACACCAACAATTTAGATAATAAACTTGATTTAAAGTAGTTACAAATTGATTTTGATGGTTTGGTTGAAAAAAAATGTAATGAATTATTGTTTGGAGTTAATTTGTTTCTTCTTTGAATTGGATTTACTTTTTTTAGGTTCTATCAAAGTTCAAAATTAAAAACCTTGATTTACTTTTTTTTCCAATCATTTATTTCCAATTTGGCAATAAATTTTCATTTTTTGCAAATAATTAAAAAATAGATTTTGTATCAAAATGTTGAAGAACAAGCAATTAAAAAGAGAATTGAAAATTCTGGTTTTAGGAGATTACTTTGTTGGAAGAAGAACTTTTGTTTGCCAAATTGTAAATGATTTTTATGATGATGAACTGTAAGATTTTTTTTTCTATTTTGAGAAACCCTTAAATTGGCGATCGTGAGAATTCCAAAATTCATTTTTAAAAATTGTAGTGTCAAAGAATTTAGTCTTAGTGAGACAAACAAATAATAATAACGGATCTTTTGGTTGTATCTTTGATCGAAAAGAAAAGAATCAAAAAAATAAATCAAAAAAGATCCAAAGCTTAACTTGGCCATTACACAGAGCTGAACCTGTAAAAAACAATAATTAGAAACTTAACAAATTGATCTTTAAGGAAATATTTTCTTCTTTAAGCAAATGGTTGTATATTTAAACAAGGAATTGCACTATAATTTGATAAAATGAACTTTTTTACTGAAAAGATTTTTATTTGAAAATATTTTTTTCTCTGGGTAATTACTTTGGTTGGACAAAAACACCTTTTGAAATTTGATAAAAAGGTGAGGAGTGCTTTATTAATTTGAACACTTATTTTTATTGTTCTGAAAATTTAAGGTTTTAAAAAAAAAAAAAAATTAAAAAAACAACCGATCTTGTAAAAAAGTACACACCACTAAAAACGTTTCTTTAGTTTTGGTTTCAAAAAGAAAAGTTTTAATTCTCCGATAGAAAAAAATTGTATAATCGGTTTTAATTGGAAAACAGTAGTTGTTGTTCTCTCTAATTTTCAGTTATTTTCTAATGCCTTTTTTTACTTTATTTTCAAACAAAAATCAAAACCAAAAATTAGATTGATAATTGGGATCAAAACAAAATCCATTACATCACATAAAACCAAAATTTAATCATGTTCAATTTACTCAAAATTAAGATTTTATTGTAAACATTAGTAAAAGTCAATTTTTTGGCTTTTGATGCTATGATTGTTCCTATTCATGTGAAATTGGCTTTAAAATTTTAAAAATAGTCATTAGTACAATTTGATTAATTTCAGTTTCATATTTCTTCGTTTATCAGTGAAAAATAAGTAAAAAAATATTTGAAAAATTGAGTTTTTACACTACCATTTTACAATAAAAATGGTTTTTATAATTTTTAATCTATTTGAAAATTTTTTTACAGAACAACTTAATAAATATTCATTATTGGAATGTTTCTAATTTTCTTTTCCAAAAAGAATTTGGGAAAATGATATTTAAGGGAGTAAGTACATTTTACCATTTTTGAGCACCAAAGTTTGTTCGAAACCGAATTGCTCAAATAGTTTCTTTAATTGTATACACGGAAGTTTTTATAAATATCGAGGTATGTACAATATCCTAGTATAATATGTTCATAGACCAATTAAAAAATGGAAATCAAAAAAATGAAAAAATTGATCAAGAAAAAATAAAACAAAAATCCTTTATTTATTTATCTTATCTGTTAAATTTAATAAGATTACTTTTTCTTTACTCAACTTTATAATTAATTCTAAATAGAAAAAAATTTATTTGGAAAATTTATTATCACACTTCACACGGGATATTATATTAGTGGGTTTTTTTTTTTTTTTTCATAAAAATCAATTATCAAAAGAACTCTAAAAATAGAGTTATCATGTTTACACTTCTGAAATTACTTGCAATTTTGAAATAATTCCCAAAATAGATTTTAATTTCCAATTTTTATTTAATTCAGATTTTGCTCAAGAAAGTATGATCTTTTTTAGTTTTCTTCTTCAGAAAAGATAGATTTATTAGAAATACTTATTTGACTTTCAAAATGATTTATTCTCCTGAGCTAATTTTAAAAGTCAAAAAAAATATGAATGTTGCTTTTCATTTTTTAACTATATTTTCTCTTTCTTTGAGCTAAATGCTTATAGTTTTTTTTTTTTGATCCCAAGGATTCAATCTTTCCTCACATACTTTGAAAATGCCTGGCCTAAAACAAAATTGGGATAGAGTGGTTTAAAGACTTAGTCAAATTTGAATACCTAAAACTTCCAAAAACTCAAAAAAAGAAAATTCAAGAAAAAAATTAAAAATTGAAAAAGAAAATTCTTGAAAAAATACAAGAAATAATTAAAGAGAAAAATACTTTCGTTCTACTAGCTACACAAATCAATTGTATATACAAACCAACAGTCAAGTATTTAAAAAACTACTTTTTATGAGGACAATCTGCTTCGATTCAATTGAGGTAAATAAAATAAATAAATAAATGATTCAATCTTTTTCCTTTAATCTTTGAATTAATATTATTTGTTTTTAATTCGTTTGATAAAATTATTTGAAAAAAGAATTTTGAAAGCAAATTTGTAAAAAAAAAAAGGTTTTCATAAAATAATAATAATAAATAGTAATGGGACGATTAATCCAATGAAATGAATTATTTGTATTTAATCCACATGAAGAAGATAAAGAAAACAAATAAACTAAAATATTCTTTGTTTTTTTTTTTTTTGATTCTTGATTTCAACAAATTTATTTGTAAAGGTGATCTTTTGTGTTTATTCTTCTAAAAAACAAAAGATTTGTTTAAAAATAGACAACTTCCTCTGGTCTATTTTTTGGTTTATTCTCTGATTTATTTCAATCATCTATATAAACACATTTCTCGATCCAAAACACAATTTAATAAAAAAAAAAATTTAATAATAAAAAAATGTTCAAAAAATCGAAAAAATTAAGATTTTCAACTCTGGTTTACTTTTATTCTTTACACACATAGAACAGCCGGTTATATTTTAATTCCAACGATTCAATATCTTGTGGAACTTAAAAAAAAAATATTTTTCAGTAATATACTCATATTAAAATTTTTCAAAATGAGTAAACTTGAATACTTCCTAAAAGCATTGTATACCTTTGAAAAGTTAAAAAGATTTATTTTGTGTCGTTTCTCTAAATTACAAAAAATTAAGACCATTACAAATAATTAAGACAATTTTGAGGGATCACAAGAATAGAAAAAATGCTAAAGCTAAACCAAATGCTTTTTTAAAGTTTAGGTTTGTCTGTTACTACCCCAAAGAAAAACTCTAATCAAGCCGAAAAAATTTAAAAAAAATAAAAAATTTGAAATCAGTTTTTATTCTGAGTATATTTTCAATTTTTTATTTAATTTTGTTGTTCATTGTTTTCTCCAAAAAAAGTTATATTATAATTTTTTTATCTTTTTTCGGAAATATTTCATCTAACATATTTTGAAATAAATACCATAGTCATTGATTTAATCAGTATTGATATTAAACTTAATTTTATATTGCAAATTAATGAATATATTCACTAACAAAGATGATTTTTTATGAAATGTAAAAAAAAATTACCTCATTTTTTCGGAAATACCTTATATTAAAAAAAATTATTTTTTGCGAAAAATATTGTTTATTTTCGATTTTATAATTTGTTCTAATTTAAAATCTAACTTGCAAAGTTCTTAAAAATACACATAAGAAGATATTTATTCAAATAGTTTTTCATTAAAGTCGGTTTTAAGGACTTTTTTTACTTATAACACGATAAAAAACGCCAATTTCTCCCATAAATCTATATTTATCTTAATTATGACTCTGACAGCGATTATTTACAAGAATAACAAAAAGAAAAAATAAAAACGAAAAAAAAAAAACGATATATTTCCCAAGAAAATAATTTATTTTGATTTCTAGATAAAAGATCATAAATACCTTAGCGAAAACGAATGAATGGAGTTTGTAATGTATCTGAAGGCTTCACTTGAGAAGTATTTCCTTCTCCCATTTAAATTTGTTCTTAAAAATCAAAATTAAGGAAATAATAGATAAAGTGTGTCAATTGTACTTCTGGTAAATTTTGTAATAAAAAACACTAACTTTTGAAAAATTAATTTTATTTTTAGTTATTTTCAAAAACATTAAAAGATCATTAGATTTAAAAAACAAATTAAAACCCATTTTGATATTATAAAATATTGTTAAGCTTATCAATTTTTTAAAAAAATTATAAAATAGAATTTTACTTTTTCCAGCTTTCAAAATTTAGTAATTTTGATAGTCACGGAAACCAATTTTATGTGAGCAGAAATTTCAAGTTTTAACCTTACTTTTTAAGAGTTGTGCTTCTTATAAAGGTAATTTAATTTTGAATTTAAAGTTAATAATAAAATAAATTTATATATATTACCTAAAAAGGAGTAAATCGATTCTATAAAAAGATATATACTATAATGTTAATAAAATAAAAAATAAGAAAAAGATGATATTGAGTTTTTTTAAATAGAAAAACTCAAATAAAATTAATTGGTGGTATCTAACCATTTAATCGATCAATAATTGTTGGTGAAATTTCAACAATTTACCAATAGAACATATTTTTATTTTTCTACTTTTAATTTTTGAGATTTTTTTATTGTGTAGTAGGGTATATAAATGATAAATTATTATTAACATTTTTATTAATCAAGGGGTTTTAATTTTGTAAATAATTCCCCAGTCAAATGATCACAATTGCTGTGTGTGAATTATATTCTTTTAAAGGACTTGAATGGATATTAGAAGAAAAAATTTAATTTTGGAAATTTCAAAATTGAAAACATTTTTTCACATTTTTTTTCTTTTTTTCTCGATTTTTTTTTTATTGGTAATTCATTTTATAATTTTTTTTTTAATGTATAGAACAAAATCTATCGTCACTAACAAAAAAAAAACATGCCATTCTAATGACATTTAAACAGCGAAAATGATGGTAGAAAAAATATATTGATTTCTATTGGAATTTTTTTTGGATCTACATCGGAAAATCAAAATGAACGTTGTTGTTTTTCTCAATGGTACTCTAAGAATTTTGGGTTATTCAATTTTTAAGTAAATATATTAATTGATTAGATTTGTATTCAGATAAAAATCAACTATTCTTGATCAGGTGTGTATCATTCTACTTATTTCATATTTACTCTTAAAAGGTTATTTATAAAAAAAAATTGATATTTAAAAAAAAAATTAGGTACAAGACCTTTGACAGAAACAAAGTTTATTTCCGAAATAATTAATTTAATCAGAATTTTTTTTTCTCAAAATTTAAATTTTGGTTGGTTAAAATTTTGGAATTGAGTTTTATAGAGGTTCATATCTATATAAACTCTTTTTCAGTCAAAGGGTACCCAATTTTTTGAAGAAATAGAACATATTCTATGAGTTTAATTAATTATTCTTCTCAAACTAAAATTTCAATTTTTAGATCAAAATCATTTTTTCTCATTGTATAAATTTTTTTATTTTTTTTTTATATTTTGTTTTTTTTCTTCTTTTCTTAAGAAAATTAACTTTGAAAAAAAAAATTTTTTGAAACTCCAAATTAACATTAAGAAAAGTGAGTATTTGTATGTTCTTTTTAAATTCATACACTTACAAGTAAAAAATCTTATTGTCAACAATTTTAATTTTCCTAAAGAAATTGAGAATTTTGCACGTGACGTTCCAATGAAAAGGGGCTAAAAAATTTTTTAACATTTTTTTTTTTTCAAATTTATGGTTTGTTCAGGCTTTTATTTTATGATTATCTACCCTAATAGGAAGTTTATTATTTCCATAATTTCTAAACACTCTTACTTTGGTTGATTCTTGAAAATAAAGTTGAATTATTCATTTTTGTCTGGGACCCTTTGAGTGAAATGGAGTTTATTTATTCAAATGGGTCAATATAAAAATTGGAGGGGGGTATATTTAAATCAATTTAATAATCTTAACTTCTTAATTTTTTACAAATTTGATTTTCTAAATATTCCAAAAAAATCCAGCTTAATATATTAAAAATATTTTTTTACAATTTAAAATTTCCCTAATTCCTAATAGTGGTGAATTTTTTAGTAGAAGAAAAGAACCAATGAAAAAAAATGTAGAGTTTAATGAAGAAAGCTTTATTGTTGAATTTGGATTTGAAAATGAATTAATTTATTCTGAACAATTGAGAGAAGAATTATATAAAAGCTGTGATTGTTTACTTTTATTATATTCGATAACTAGTCTAACATCATTTCGGAATTTACAATCTTATATTAACAAATTATGCAATCTAAAAGAAATTGATAATGATGAATTGCCATTAGTAATTTTAGGGAACAAATCAGATTTAGAAGACGAACGGCAGGTGACTACAGAACAAGGGGAAAATTTTTCAACTTCTTTAGGAGTACCATTTTTTGAATGTTCATCAAAAATCCGAATAAATATAGAAGAGAGTATACACGCATTAATTGGGGAATGGTTGAGAATCGAATATGGGATTACATCTGAAGAAAATACAGAGAATTGGTTTAAAAAAAGAATTAGAACACCAAAAATGAAACTTCCAAAGGAGATACCAAAGCCCCAATATAATATAATTGAAAGTACTTTTATAAACAATTTAGAAAATTTATTCATGAATGAAAAAAATGCAGATTTAAAAATCATATTTAAAAATAATGAAGAAATAAATGTTCATCAATTCATGTTAGCTGCAAGATCAAAAATTTTTGAAAAAATATTCGAATTTATAAATAAGCATAAATTTTTTAATCAAAATAATGATCAATTTTTTCTTAAAAAAGAAGAAGCAAAATTGAAAAAAGAAAATGAAAATGAAATAAAAGAAAAGGAAAGGGAAAAGGAAGAAAAAGAGAAAGAGAATAATATGAATAAATTAGTAAAATTTTGTAATAAATTTAAAATTACAATTCTAAATAATAATACAACAAATAATTTGATTCTAAATAAAGAAAAGTATGAACCCAATTCAAACAATGAAGATAATAATATCAAATTACAACTTTATATTGATTTTCAAAAAGAATTATTTTACCCACTTATTAAATATTGGTATTGTTGCAAAATAGAATTTGAAAAATTTATAGAAAATGACAAATTATATCAACCATTTATTAATTTACTGTATATTTTTAAAGTTCAAAATTTAAAAGAATTACTCGAATTAAAGAAACGAATTTCTCAGCAAGAAAAGAATAAGAATATTATTCTTAATAATAATGCCAAAGAAAAAAATTCAAATTTAATAAATTTTGAAAAAGACATTTTAAATAATAATATACAGAAAATGTTTGAAACAAACAAATTCACTGATTTTATTATAAAAATACCAAACAAAGAAAGAAAATATGTTGAATCCTTTTATGTTCATCAAGCTTTGTTAATTGAAAGATCACCGTATTTTTCTCATTTAATTTCTTCCAAATTACTTGAAAATAATATAAAATCTTTGAATTTTAATTTTTTAAATTATGATTCTTTTTTAATTGCATTAATTTATATTTATTCTGATAAATTAATCGTAACTGATTTAAATATTGCCAAAAAAGAAAATAACAAGAAATTAATATTACAATGTAATCAAATACTTTTAGATTTATTGGTAATATCAGATTATTTGCAAATACCCAGATTAAAATCATTATGTGGCATGAAAATAATTGAACAATTAGATTTGCAATTAATACCCGATTGCCTAATATATGCGGAGAAAATGGATTTCGATGAACTCATTGAATATTGTTGTTGGAAACTTGGCAGAAACTTCTTCAAATTCAAAAAATCTAAAAAATATAAAAAATTAAGCAATGATATGAAAAATAAAATTAAAGATTATCAATGGCCACCAGAAGATTATTTAAAACATAACAAAAGTTTAAAAGTCAAACTAGCAAAAAAAATGAATGTATATGGAGAAAAATAGAATGATAAATTATTTTTCATATTTTTTTTTTTTTATCAATGTTTAGTTAAATTTTTTACTATTTATTATTATTTCTTTAATTAAAACATTGAGTATAAAAACTCTTATAGTTAAAAAACTTAATTTAATACGAATAAATGTTAAATATAAAACGTTAAATTTATTTATTTATTTAGAGAAAGGGACAATTAAAGAAAATTCATCAAAAAGAGAGAGAGAAGAAAAATAATTAAAAATATTAATAAAAAATAATAATATCATTTGATGGCCAAATTAAAAAACTATCCACGTCTTGAATTGACAGGAAAAAAGTTAAATTTATTTGATAAAAAAAATATATTTTTCAAGGTTTTTAACTCCTATCCTTCCTTCTTTTTGTATCAAATTATTTTTCAGTGTTTGTGGAAAATTTATTTTAGTTTTGATGATCTTTTTCTTGATTTTGTCGCCCAAGTTCAGAAGCTTTGAATACTTAATGGTTTGCCCCTTTCTTAAAATATTGGGTTTTTTTGTTATAATTACATTAAAGGTTCAAATAAAAATAAAAAGGTAATATTGTTATTATCACTATTTTGTTTCAAAAATCAATCTATTTTTTAAAATATGTAGATAACAATAATTAAAAAAAAATTCTTTTTTGAGATTTTGAAAAAACAAAAAACAAAAAAAAAAAAAATCTGCTAAATTATGTATTTGATCTGGTTAATAACTGATCAAATAAAAATTATAATTATTCAGTGATGATATAATTATCATATTTTGCAAATAATAATAATAATAATAATAATAATAATAATAATAATAATAATAATAATAATAATATTCAACCAAATTAAACGAAACATAGATGATATCAAAAATATCAACTTTAAAAAATTAAAAGATTTTAAAATAGAGAAAAATTTTACAATCAAGGGAAAATAATCGTAAAATATTTAATAAACAAATCTGTTCAAGAATTCCCCTAATAACTCAAATTCTAATCATTATTATCGTCCTAATAAGGTGGGAAAAACATGTTTTTAGACTTATTTGGAAACAATAATTATATAAAATAGCTTAGGACTTCCAGAATATAATTTATAATATGTAGAAAACAATAAAAAGTGATATATAGAATATCTCAAAAAAGGACTAATTGTATATATTTATGTCATATGTAATGAATAGGTTATTTATAATTTTCTAACTAATTCAAGTAAAAAGGTTGTTCCTTTTAATTTAAGACTGTTAAAATTTGATTTTCTTTTAATTGAAGCAAATATAGAATATTGAAGCTCAATTATAAACAAATCATTTTATTAAGTATTTTGTTATTTTTCTAAATAAACATTATCTCTTCATGAATTTAATCCATTTATGGAAATAAAGGGTTTTTTTAGGATTGTTTAACACGTTTTGTGATTTATGGGGGTGATTCCAAACAATTAGATTCAATTTAATTTAAACCCAATTTTTATTTAGAGTTGTGTAACTTAACTATAATGTAGAGAATAATATAACATTTCTGATAACTTTTCTTTTAAAAAACCAAAAGAAAATCAGATTCTTTTTTAAACAAAGGCAAGAAAAAGAGAAAGAAAAAAAAAGAAAGCAAAGCAAAGATCTAATAAACTCTGTTTTGGTCAAAATGACCCAACTTTTTATTTTTCAAATATCAATTATTCGTAGAATTGACTTTAAAAGTACAAATAAGAAATAAGGTTAATAATAGTATTCAGTAAATAATTGATATCTGTATTAAATAACTCTAATCAATCCATAGATTTTCTTTAAAATTGAAAAGCCTCAAATTCTTTGATCATATTGAGAAAAACAAAAATGTTCATTTTGATCTTCAATCCAAGATCCAAATAAAATTCAATTGGATATAAATATGATTACTCTACAATTATTTTCGAAGTTTCAGTAATCTTAGAGTAACATATTTTTTTACAAGAAATTATTTCGACCTTGTAATAAAAAAAAAGTATTAGAATTCTGTCAATGAAACAAATAAAAAAAAAAGTAAAATGAGAAAAAATGTTTTTTAATTTTGAAAATTCCAAAATAAAATTTTGCTTCTATTATCAATTCAAAACCTTTAAATACACATAATTCACTCACCGCGGCTATTTTCCTTCACTCGAAAAATGTTAAGAAATCAAAAAAATAAGAAAAAAAGTAGAAATTGAATTTAAAAGTATTATTTTGTACCTAGGTGTTGAATGGTAATTGGTTGTTTCAGCTGTGCTAATTATGACGAAAATTTCAGCTTATTCATGATAATATCACCTGATTAAATAATAACATAACCAAAAAAATATTTAACAAAACAAGGAGTTATTAATGTATTCGTTAGAAGTTATCCGATAACAAGGTTAATCGGGTATAAGCCCAGTTTACATTACCACCACTGTTTGACTTCTTGAATACTTTATTCATCAAACTAGAAGCATATAATTGATTGTTTTTCTTCTTCTCTACTTTTTATTAAAAAAAAAAAAAAAAAAAATGCATTTTTTGAGAGAAAAAAAAGGAAACTTCAAAAAAGTATAGCTGTTTTAAAATGATGAGTGTTAAAAAAAATTATATTTGGTACTTGTAAATATCTAATTCACTTTCGAAGGATTTATTGATATTACTGTTAATTCGTAACAATAAGTGTTATTTTTTCTTCATTTGAATTTTGCTAATTAGTTTTCTTCACTCAATTAGATAAAACAGAAATAAAAATCAAAAAAAAAAATCAAAAAATCAATATATTGAAATGTCATTATTTTAAAACAAGTTTCTTTACCAGATCAATTAGATTATCTAAATTTTCATTTAAACGGTCTAATTTTTTATTTTTCATATTTTTATTTAAATGGAATTGAATTTTGATAATTAATTTTTGGATTTTTTCATCTAATTTAACTTCTTTTAAATGAAAAACATTTTGCAAAATTGTAAATTTTTGGTTTATCAACTGTTTTTTTTCAATCATATTCTTTTGCACCCATAATTTTTTACCAATTTGATTAGATTTTTTTATTTTATTTATTTTTAAATTCCCAAAATCTAAATCAATGCCCAATTGTAGCAAACTTTTTTTTCTATTGATTAAATATAAAAGATGAATATGATCAATTTCTAAAAAGATTAAAGAATTAATTGTAATTTTTGCATTTAGATCCATTTTAAAAGTGAGCATTAATTGATCAATTGTTTCGTCAGTGGCGATCTTGCCGTTTCTTATTTTCTCTTCAATTTCCCAATGGCTATTCCGCATTTCTTTATATTTTCTTAAATAAATCTCATCAGTTCTTAAAAAATATTCGGACATTGATTTTTTTTGTTTTTCTGTTAATTCAATTAATTTTTGCTGTTGTAATAAGAAATTTTCAACTTTGGTTTTCAATTTTGAATTTTCTTTGCCATTATAGAATTTCTTTCTTTCTTCATATTCTTCTAGTTTTTCCATTAAGTTTAAATCAGGTTTATTTGTCTCATTTTTGGTGAAACTTAGATCGTTTATATTAACCAATTCTTCGATTTTAACAAGAGAATTACCCCTACTCTTTTCCTTTTTCTTTTCTTTGATCTTATGTTTGTTCTTGTTTTTCTTATTTTTGTTATTCGTTTTGTTTTTACTTTTCTTGCTTTCAAATTGATTCTCTTTTTCATTTCGAGACACATCCTTGCCTTTTTTATGATTTCCCTTTTTTATTTGTTTACCTTCATTTAAGCTATTTATATTTAATCCATTTAAAAATTGGATTATTTTTTTTTCACTCCCTTCTTTGGATTGAAGATTGGTTTTACTTTTATTAGATAGATCCTTTATTGTTTCTTTAAAATCTATTTGTTTTGGCGTGCCAGTTTTATTTAGATTTTTTTGCAGAGATTCATTCATAATGATTCTTTGTTTTTCCATTTCCTTTTGATATTTTATTTCCCAATCAAATTGATAATCATAGACATAACCCTTTCGCAAGAATAAATTTCGAAATTTTGATCTTAATAATGTGTAATTTGGTTTTTCACTAAAAGTTAAATCCTTACAATAATCAAGATAAAATTCAAATTCCTCTATTTGAATAAATAAATGTTTGTTTGTTTGTTTTTTAACAAAAAAGTTAATAATTTTAAGGAAATAAAAGTTTTTAATTGAAAAAATTGGTTTGAACATTTTTAGAAAGTATTACAATAAAATTTTCAAAAGTATCCAAAAAAATTGTCGACTAAACTTTAATTGACCTATTTTTAGGGGATTTATTATCAAAAATTTTGATCACAATCTTTTTTTAAAACGAGTTTATCGTGATTTTATGTTTCAGTTTGAAAAACAATTCCTTTGGGGTTATGGGTGGTTTTATTGATCGAAGGTCTAAGAAATGTCGCATTCTATTAAAATTAGTGAAAATTTTTTACCACTATATTGAATGATTGTATCTTAATATAAACTAAGATATTTCTTTCATGGAAAGAGGGCCAATCCCTTTCAATAAGAAGTTTTAAACTAATTCAATAGGAACAAATTCTTTGTTGTTATGTATTGTAATTTATTTTTTTTTCTCCCTTACTTTTCATGCACACAAATATTAAATTATAAATCTTTTCAACTTTTAGATTCAGCCAACTATCTTTTTTTCCCCTTTTAAAAAGGGTACTAATTTGATTGATTCATTGATTTTATTTTAAGAGAAGTAAA
This sequence comes from Anaeramoeba flamelloides, assembly GCA_027625915.1. Taxonomy (NCBI): domain Eukaryota; family Anaeramoebidae; genus Anaeramoeba; species Anaeramoeba flamelloides. Next base: position 2,525,847 of record JANTQA010000060.1, on the reverse strand, counting down.
CATTCGATTTTATCTTTTAGAAAAAATAAATAAAAAGTATTTTTAAACTTTGAGTGGAAAAAAAAATAGTGGAAAAAAATATTTTCCATTAGATTAAAAAATCAAAATTTCCAAGTAACGAAAATCATTGAATTGATAAAAGGTTATTAGATAATACTAAATAATTTTTAAATTAAAAATTATCCCATAAGTCTGCAAATTACTTTAAAAAAAAAAAATGCTAAGTTTAAAAAAGAATCTTTTAGATAAAGAAAAGAAAAAATTACAGAATGTAATTCTAATGAAATTTAATTTCTTTATGATATAATAATAAAGAAATTATAAATAACAGCACACATTAATGATACGTGATTATTTGAAGATGTCCAGTTGATAATAATAACAATACTGTTATTTTCGAATTAAGAAATGAAAATATTTTATTTCAAATCCCAAAAGACTAATAAATTCAAAAAAATGTAAAAATTTTTTTAGTTCAATCTCCTTTTTTCAAATTCAAGTACTCAACTCCCAAAACAGTTCATTACAAATTACATTTTTGAAGATCAACTCATTTTACAAAGTTTATTTTGCATTTAAACTAATAAAATCTTTCTTGGGTTCAAACTGGGTAAATGAAAATAATTTGAAAAATGAACTGAAAACTTTAACATTTATTGAATTTATCAGTGTTTTAAAACTATTTGTTGAAAATCCCCAAAGGTCCTTATAAAATGAATTAGAAATGATAATTTTAACCATTTAATTAAGCTTCCTTATTTAACTTTGAGATAAATTTTTAATTAATGGTAATATGAATCTAGTAGTAATTTTAATGTATCACATAAACATGTTTTGTATTGTCAAGATTAAAAAAAACTGAACTTGAAAATCAAAATGTTTCAAAAAGGAAATTTTTTTTTAATAAATCTTAAAAAGTATATCTTAAAAAATCTTAAATCATTTTAAAATATCTATTAAATTGTTATCTGATATTTTAAAAGACCAATATTAAAATTTGTTTTTCCACAAATAAAAAAAATAATTTTGATAAAATTTTGTATGTTTTTTGAAAATTTTTCTAATTCAATTGATTTAGGTTGGGAATAAAAATGATTATTATTCTTATTTTTATTGTTTTTTTTTCGGTGCCACATTCAAAAAAGTATTACAGTCTTACCAAGGATACCGTGAATTTTTATATGAATCAAATTTTGATGCTGATATAGATTTTTAAAAAGTTGGATATGAGCATAAGAAAGCTCATATTGAAAAAAAATTTTCACAAATGAACTTATTTCAAAGATTTTCTTGTGATAAGATCAAAAATATTTTCGGTATTTCAATAGAAACTTTTAAGTGGCATCTCAACAGATTTTCCAGGTTTGAAGCAATTCAGGGATCTGAAAATTAATTTTTTGAATCTCAAAAGAAAATCTTTGAAATAAGTTCATTTGTGAAAATTTTTTTTCAATATGAGCTTTCTTATGCTCATATCCAACTTTTTAAAAATCTATATCAGCATCAAAATTTGATTCATATAAAAATTCACGGTAGCCTTGGAACAGCTGTATCTTATCAAAATATCATAATAATTTATTTTTTTTGATATTCAATTAAATCAAAAAACTTTTTCCACATCTTGAAAATGAAAATTTTTTCACGTAATCTAAAAATGTCAAATATAGTAGGGAAAAAATACCTGACATGAAAAAAATACTGGAAAAGATTTTTAATTGTGAATATTTACAATCAAATCCTTTTTATAAATAACCAAATTTTTTATGAGCCTAGTAATAAACCTACCTAAAGTTCATTAAAGTAGGCTCTCTAGAATACTCAATCAATAGTTTGATAGCCAAAGTAGATCAATTTTTTTTTGAAAAACAAATAGAGTTTTATCGAGGTTTACAAGAGTTTTGGAAAATGATAATTTTTATTCTTGTTTTTTGATGATTTAATGCTGTTTTGGACAAATGTAATTTCATCAATCATCATTCTAATAAGTGAGTGAGTTTAAATTTAAAAAGTTTGATTCTTAAAAAAAAAGGATTTGATCTTCAATAAAAGAAATTACATAACAATTTTACTAATATTCACAATGAAAAATCATTTCCAGGATTTTTTTCATGTATGGTATTTTTTTCACAACTATATCTATAATTTCCAATATTTATCTTTTATTGATCTATTTTGGATTTGCACAATATAATAGGTTATTTTTCAAAATATTTTTTCAGTGTGGATTTTAAGTGACCGTATTTACAAGAAGATGATGTTTTTGAATTAGTACATAACTTCATAAAAATGGTCATTGAAAGCACATTTTAACATGAATTGTTGTATTTAAATCAAATTATTTTTTTATATAAAAGTCAATAAAAAAAAATAAAGAAATAAATTCGAAAGAAAAGTACAATTTTATAAATTTTAAAAATAGAAATTTTATTTTTTTGTTTGAAAAATTGCAGGAATATTTGAGATAAATTTAAAACAAAAAGAAAGAAATAAAATTGCGAGTGTAGGGTCACGAAATTTTCACAACAAGTTGGTTTCAATATGATAAAAAATCATTTAATATTGAAACAAAAAATGTATTATTTTATATATGTATCTTTCGGTTGTTTAGTAAATTGAAATTGAAGCAAATTTTTTTTTTTTTAATTGTAAAAGCCTTCATGAAGTTCAAGATGTATCTCTTTAGTTTGGGTTTCTTGAACTCTTTTGTTGAAATTTCCAACAGCAACAACAATGTAAAATGGAGATCTTAGATTTGATCTTTACCGAATTTGGTTAGATTTCAATTAAAAAAAATTGACAGTTTCAAAATAATTTTTAAAAAGAAATAATTTTGTCCTTATGAGATAAAATGTTCTTAGATTATGGGGTGTGTTGTTGGTAAAAAATTTTGCCAGAATATTACCAATTTACAATTGGTCACCTTCTTGCAAAAATGGTCAATTGTTTTGATTTAGTTTTTTATTTAATGTTTTTCCAAATACTTTCAACAATTCATGATCTAAACTAATGAATGAATTGTTTAACCAGAGGTAAACCATTGAAATCAGTTTTTTTTTTCCATATTTATTATCGTAAAAAATATATGGGAAGTGGTTGATTGAGTTTTTAAGGCTTGGTAAATTCTTGAATAAAAGTCTAAAAAGAAATAAAAAAAAAAAAAACTCATTTGAGCTGTGTAAAAATCTGAATTTTAAACAACTGTAATTCAAGTAATGTTGAATTACAAAAAGTTGGTGTAGAAAATTTTCTAATTTTTTTAATCCAAAGACTTTTTCAGATTTCAGAATATTTGATTGTTGGCAAAATTTTAATTTTTGAATTTATTGGTATTGAAAACAAAATTGTAAGGGAATTATTTCCGTTTTTAAAACTATTCTTTGGATTCTTTCAAATTTAGAAAAAAGGGTTGGAAAGAGTAAAAGTTAATTTTCGAAAATAAGGAACGCAAAAAGAAAAGTTCAAAAAAAAAAAAAAAAAAATTAATAATAAGCAAAATATTCAACAAACCTGGTAACCCTTCACACAACACCTTTACAGGGGTATCAATTTTTTTTTCTCCAACCAATTTGTGTCTTTCTTTGTTATTTACAACTTTAAAGCCTTGCCAGGGGAGCCTTCCCTTTAAAAAATAAATGATCGTATAGCCAATACTTTCCAGATCATCCCTTCTTGATTGCTCAATGCCCATATGTGTGTTTATGGAAGAGTACCTCACAGTGCCAACCAAATCGCAATTGTTTTTAAATTTGTTTTGTCTGTGTGTCCAAAAGTCTCGATACAGTTTGGCGAGCCCAAAATCGATCATAAAAATTTGATTTTTGTGGTTGTTTTTCCCAATTACAAAATTTTCTGGCTTGATGTCTCTGTAAATAAATGATTTTGAATGCACCTGCTCTATTCGACATATTAATTGATCTATGATCATTAAGATGGTTTTCAAACTAAATTTCCTTTGGCAGTAGTTGAACAGCGTTTCCAAATTTGGACCCAAATAATCCATAATCATGAAATGCTGGTAATTGTAGATCCCAAAATGATACACCTTTGGAAAACCCGGGTGCCCTTTAAAAATTTGATATAATTTATATTCATAGTTGAGCTGGCCTTCTTCAGATTCTGTTTCCTATTTTTTGTTTGTTCAAAAAGTTGTTAATTTGGTTCAAAGGAAAAAAAAAAAAAAAAAATATTTCACTTTATAAAAAGATGGGCTACAACATTTCAAAAATTAAAAAAACGCTCAAAAAGTTGTTTATACAAATTTAACAGCATAAATTTCTCCATTTGACACACGAGTACACAAATGGATTTTCCCAAAAGAGCCAGATCCAATTTTGTGATCTACTTGAAATAATCCGCTTACGAGAAGATCTTTTGAAGAAAATTCACGTGGGGGTAAAAACCCATTTTCTTCAAGACCAGAAGAGAGGTGATGGGTTTTTAAATTTCCCATTTTGCAGGTTAGTTAATTGCTTTGTTTTGCTAGGAAAAAGAAATTTGGGCTTTTATTTAGAAAAAATGATCGGAAAAGAGGTTGAAAAACCACATACAATTTGATGACTTTTTTTAATCTTTCACCTTTTTCAAAGTTTCATTTACTTTTAGACAACTTACAAATCATTCAAACACCAACCAATACTTTTAAAAAGGAAATAAGTGACAAAAGTGATAAACTTTGTTAAAGTCGGGAGATTTTTTGTATTTAAGAAATAGAAAACACTTTGGAAGTTTACCAATTAGATTTTTGATTGTGTTTTCTCTAATTCCAGTCAATATAGTTTTCGAAAAGAACAATAATTATTTCTATTTCGGAGGATTTTTTTTTTTCATGTTGCAAAAAAGTTGTTTGAAAAAAAGTTGGAAAATTAAAACAAAATTGGATTTTATTATGTACACGAAAACCATATTCTTTAATTCTAAAATTTAGTCTATAAGATGATTTTGGAGAGTAAACATTTTGAAAACAATTTTCATCTTTATTTTAATTGTAAAATGACAGTAAAATTAATCTTTTTTTCGAATCTTTTTTTACGTGTTTTGTCCTTCATTTGAAAATAAAAACTAAATCCAAAAACTAGATTGATTATTCGAATTAAATTAGAATTTAATACATCAAATTAAACCAAAATTTAAGAATTTGTTATTTTCTTAAATTGAAGATTTAATTTTTAAAAAGAATTAAAATTGTAATTTCTTGAATTTTGATGTAATGACTTTCTTGTTCATGTGAAATAAGACTTAAGTTTTAATTGACCAGTATTAATAGTGTTTGATTAATTTTACTTTCAAATATCTTTTCTTGGTCAGAAAAAAAACAGAAAATATTAAAACATTGAAAAAAAAATACCTGACATGAAAATTACCTTCATGGTATTTTTTATTGGTTAATTATAGGAAAATTGTTATGTAATTGTAATAAATATTTCCAATCAACCCCTTTTGATAAATAACCAAATTTTTCCTGAACCTCGTAATAAACCTACCTAAATTTCATTAAAGTGGGGGGTGTTTAGAGTGTACCGAATTAATTGTTTGATAACCTATAGTAGATCTACTTATTTTCAAAAACAATAGATTTTATAGAGGTTTGCTAAGAGTTTGGAAAATGATAATTTTTAGACTTGTTCTTTTATTGATTGGATAGTTTTTTGAACAAATTTAATTTCATTAGTCATCATTCTAATTAGTGGATTAGTTAGAATTTTATCAAGTTTGATTCTTTCATTAAAAGAATTTGATTTTAAATATTTATTAAGATATATCAATTTTACTAATATTCAACATTAAAAATTGTGTTAGGGATTATTTCCATATACTGTATTATTTTCAATGCCTCAATTTAAAAATTTTTCCTTTTTTGCATCCAGTTTAAACAATTAAAATTTAATTTATATATATTTTTTTGGTTTAATAATCTTTTTTCATGAAGGTTTACTTCCAAATTTTAATAAAAATATATACCTCCCAAGATTTTGGTTTAGTAAAACAGACTATTTTATAATTTTATTGTTATATTCTACTATGTCTATAAATACGGTCATATTTAAACCAGTGACTACTTTGACTGGGTTATTAGATCATATAATTAGTGAATTTTTTAAATAATAAGTAGGGTTTATTTCAGAATTCATAATTATTCCTTTTTAGAAATGGTTTCTTTTAAAATCATTTTGGAATTTTGTATAAATTTTGTAAAAGGTTTTTTTTATAATTTTCAGGGTTAAAAATTATTACCTGGGTATTCAACTGTATAAAAATATTAGTGTGTTAATATCCATTTTTATTTTATTTTTTTTTTTTTATCAATTCCGGTAAGAACAGACTCGCCAATGTATTGTGTTTTTACAGATTGGTTGAGAAATATGTTCTGTTTAATTTATTAGATTAATCAATCGGTAAAGATAATGCAAAACGGTATGAATACTATTTTCAACATATCAATACTTCTATAAAATTTAAACGAGGGAAATTATTATTACAAGTAAATTTGTTAAATCAAGTCTGAAAAAAAAAAAAAAAAAAAAAAAAAAAAAAACAGTGTATGTTTCCAAGATTTGTTGGTCATTAATCATTGTAAGTTGGTTGGTAATCAATAAATAATGACGCTTATCTTGAATTTTTCCTAGTATTGCATTTCTTATTTTTTTAAAAAACAAAAAAACATTTTTTAGAAATTTATTTTCAAGATTATATTTCAAAAATTTTTTTTCTGATACTATTATCATAATAAGTAATATATATATATATATATATATTCTCAAATTAAAGAAAAAGAATTGAATTTTGTAAATAAAAAAAATTGATGGGGGGCTAAAATGGGGCAAAAAGAAAATCTCATTTAAAATTACAAAAATAATGATAATATTCGTTTTTTTTTTTTTCTAATTTACCGTCAGTTCCACTTTTAAGGCACAAACTTCAACGAAAATATAAAGTACAATCAAAATCTCAAATTAAGGCACACAATTCAGATTCTTGTAAAATCATTTGTAAAAATAACAAATGCAAATTTTGTGCCTTTTTTAGAGATTTTTTTGTGCCTTAAATTTCGTTGTAAGTTTGTGCTTTAAAAGTGGAACTGACTGTAATAGAAAATGAGGAGTTATATAGATCAAAAAAAAATACATCTAATGAATGAAAATTCCTGAATTAAAATATAAAAAATATCATATTTTCTTGAACTGGGTCTAAATTTTGATAAATTTAATACGGATTCAGATTTACAATTTTACTTGATTTTTTTTTTTTTCAATGAAATTGATTAGTTTCTGATAGAAATTGGATCTAACATTTCCACAGTGGAAAAAAAATATTTTATAAAAAAAATTCAAGTGTATTTCCAAGTTATTTTTTTATTTTTTTTAGAATTGACTCGAAAATATATTGGGTATAAATCATAAATATATGCCATTATTTGTTCAAAGTTCAGATAATAAGTGATATATTGATCTTGGCAGGGTGATTTTTTGGTACCTACAAATAAAAAATATTTATTTTTGTTAAAAATAGACCAAATGGTGTTATTTGTTATTTTTTGGAGTGTTTGGATCAACAATGAATAAAAATTAAAAAAAATAAAAATGGAAAACAATCTTTGAAGTTTTTTTAACATTTTTTTTTATCTCATAAGAGTTAGACAGATTTTAAATTTTTAATAAAAATGGTAAAAGTACTTATCCTTAACAAAAAAATTAACTTTTTCTAAATTGTAACATATTTAGAAGGGTGTTTTCTTTTTCCCATCTAAACTATCAAAATATAAAAAGCTGTACAATAACAACGCATTTTAAGTTTTATATTTTTTTTTATATAAAAAACATAACTGGTTAATTACAATATGAAGTAATTACTTTTTTTCTAGATGGGTATGTCTCTTCTATTTTCTATATTTAAGGACTTTTTCAAACATTCAACCTTTTATTACTCAAATAAAAAAATATAATAAAAAAAAATGGAAACCACAATAATACCCATAATCAGATGAGAATTATCTAACATCGATATATGTTTGAGAAATAAACAATATATATATACCTAGAAAAAAAAGTAATTTTTTATCCTTTTTTTGTCGGACTTGTATTTCAAAAAAATAATTAAATTTTTAAATAACTCTACAACTCAAAAAAAAAAAAAAAAAAAAAATCAAAAATATCACAGTTTATGAACTAAAAATGAATGTATGTGTTTTAATAAAAATGGGAATTAAAATGATGTGTGAAAATCTTTGAAGAAGTAATTAAATCTATTTCGCAGTAATTATTTTCCATGAAAAAATTTCTCTTTTTTGAATCTCAAAGAACAATGATGATGATGATGATAACAATAATAAGAAGAAGAAGAATAAGAATAAGAATAATGATATAAACAGTATTATATATATATATATACTACAGATGTTAGAAAAAAAAGATACCGGTATCAATTTATTTATTTAAAGTTTTTATTGCTTTTTTTCTTGATTATTTTAATTTCTATTTTTAAATTGAAATATTAATATATTAAAAAAGAATATACCCCATCTATTTTTTATTTAAACATTAGCGTTTTTTAGTTAAAGAAAAAAAACGAATTTAATTTATAATAAAGCATGACACTAAAAATGGGTAAAATGTGCCTACCGGTATCAATTTTACAAAAATTCGCAACAGGTAATCAAAAAAAAAACTTATACCAAAAAAAAAAAAAAAAAAAAAATAAATAAATAAATAAAAGTGTACCCAGTATCACTGGCATTGCTTAATAGTTATAATTAAAAAGGGGGATAAGTGTCTACCTAACAAAAATAAAACCCTCTATTTTTATAAAATAACGAATCCTACACGCCAACATTTTTCAATTCAAAAGAATAAAGCCAAAACAATAAAATGAGAGTCTCTCAAAACTTGTAAGGGTTATCACCCAATAAATATATTTTTCATAAAAAATGTTCTTTTTTAGTGAATTTCACTCCAGTTAAACCAATTCTTAATAGTGGTGATTTAGGAACTTTTCAAAATGGTATATTTTATTTTAATTTTTTGAATTTGATTAGAAGTGGATCTTTTAGCTTGGGAATAACTAGCTAATTTAAGTAAATAAATTTAAAAATTCTGAAAGTATAAAAAAGAACTTACATGGAAAATAATTTGTTTTCTTTTTAGAATTTCCAGTGCTTTTAAAAATTTAAAGAATTTATTTTAATATATTTCAAGAAAAGCAATAATATAATTTTTGATTGGGTTTTATCCCCCTTCCCATGCTTAAATTGGATAAATGAGAAATATTCAGAAGAATATAATCAAGAAACACAAATCATGAAGTTTTGTCTAATTAATGGTTTTATTCAAAAGCCAAGACCCAAGATTTTTAAGTCTTCTTACAGATTTTAAAAGTCTAGAGTTTCATAGACACACACACACACACACACACACACACACATTAAGATTTTGATATTTAAATAAATAATACCAATTATTTTAACAAGTTCATCTCCTTAGGTGACTTAAAAAATATCTTTAATTATTTGATAAGTTTTTGTTACTTTTTTTTTCTGTGTGGTGATATCTATGACTTTATATTAACCTTAACCCTTTTAGTAAAAATTTTACGAATATTTTTTTTTATTCAGGACTTATGTATTTGGAGATAAAAATTGAACATCACTTATATTCTAGTTTTTGATTCGAATTGAAGATAGATGTTAGATCTTGAATTATTGGAAATTGCGAAATAAGATTTAGTACTTTTGTTGGGAAATTTCGTTCATATTTCCAAAATTTCTGAAATAAAACCAATTGTTCTTTAGAAAAATACAAAAAATGAAATTTTTCTCATTGTTTTATGAAAAAATTACAATTTAATCTTTATCAATATCTTCGTAAATAATTTTTAAAATGTATTTAAAGAACTATACTTCTGTTTTGTTTGGTGTTGTTGTTCTTCGTAATTCTTTGATCTATTCAGAAATCCTATATTTTTCAGATTAGTATAAAAATTTTGAACTACTGGTATTGGAATTATAGATAAAACAAAATTTTCACTTCCTTTTCCTTTTTTTTTCTTTATTATCACAGAAAAGAGTTTTCAAAGAAATAGATTGAAATTTGCGATCTCTATTTGAAAAATAAATTGAAAATGAAGTGCAAATTTTTCCCATTTAGAATTCAAATACCAGTAGGGTAGAGTTAAACTTATTGGATAATTTTTACACCTACCTTTTTGGTTAAATTTGTATTTTTACACCATATTGAATTAGGTTGTATAAAATTTGAAAAATGTCTTGAAAGTCGAAAAGTCAAAATAGTTTTGATTGTTTTTTACAAGAAATTTTTATTGAAAATGGTTTGTTTCGAAAACTGATTCTAAAATTATATTTACCTAACTTTCTTACCGTTTTTGTAATCTAAACCCAAATTATTCTTTTGTTTTAAAATTGATTTTACTCAAAAGATTTCTATGGATTACAATTCAATAAATTTGGCAATTCTTTGAATTGTTTTTGGAAATCTTTTACGATCTAAAAAACAACGGTTGAATAATTGCCTGATGTAATTTTGCATGAATTTTTTTTTTTTTTAGTTTTTATTGACTAAATTCACTCTCTGCAAAAGAAAACGGATTTATGTCTGTTTTCTTGAAGTTCCAAAAAAGTTAGCAACTTTTTTTAAAATTTTGAGTAATTGTTCCTACTAAACCTTGAAATGTACTACGTTTTAAATTTCAACTTGAACGCTTTTTTTTGATCCTTACTATTCTTCAATCCGTTCACAAATTTGTGGATCAAAAAAAAGACCAAACGAACAAATAGAGATCGTAAATTTCAATCTGTTTCTTTGAAAACTCTTTTATTTGATGATAAAGAAAAAACAAGGAAAATAAAGTGAAAATTTTTTCCAATTTAAACTTGACAAAGCTGTAAAATAAATTAAAAGTCTCCTTTCAACAACAGGGGAGCTGTTATCATCAAGTTTGAAAATTGTTTTTCGAGAAATAAAAACCGAAAATATTGAATTATTCTCTGAAAAATTGTAAAAAATTAGTCTTGGAGTCTATTAAAATAACAACCTCAAATTACTGCTTTTTTTTTGCTGTTGTTTGAATTTTTTGATTTGTCTCCAAAATAACAATTTAATTTGCAATTTATTGAACTCTTCAAAGCACATAAATATCAATTGTTTTCAACTATAGGGTATCTTAAAGGCTTATTAAAGCAAATTTTCTTAATATTTTTTGGCTAAATCAAAAACAATTTCTCTCGTTTATTTCTTACTTTTTGTTTTTTTTTAATAATTCTTTTTTTTACAAACGGCTTTAAAAGATTGAAGTTAGTCTTTCTTTTAAATGACAAAAAAACAAAAACAAAACCAAAACCAAATTGTCCAAGCATGGAAAAACATGCCTTCAATTTTTGTAAACCACCCCAAAAAGGTGGTCTTTATTATATACCCCATAGCAATTATTCTTATGGTTGTAGCATTTAGCTTGGGATTTAAATTAGACAGCAAAGTATTTTATCCGAATCAAGATCTTTTTCTTCATCGTTTCACAAAACATTTTACAAACAAACACACCAAGTAGTAACGTCCAAACTAACCTAAACTTTTTTTGAATTCTCTTTTTTTTTTTTTTTTTTTTTTTTAATCGTTTTTAGAATGCAGGTTTTACCATAAGAAGCGGCGAGGATGCAGACAATTACCACGGATCAACAGTAAATACAAAGGAAACATATTTTGATTATGAGACCTATGAAAAAGAAACCGAAAAATATGATCAGCAGACACAAACCGGGTGGTATTTAATTTTTTATTATGAGTGTGACGGGTGCGACAATTTGTTAACAAAGGAGAAGCTGGCGCAAATCTATCAGTTCGAGCAGGAAATCCAAAAAGAAAAAAATTATGGAGATTATTGCAAAAAAAATTCGAATGGTGAATGCAATTCTCCATATTCTGTAACGTCCTTCTTTTATGACAGCGATGGCGAGCAAAAAGACGACTTCGATCAAGCAGCAGAGGATCTTTATAATATGCCTGGCCAGATGTACAAAATGTTTTGCGATAAGGATTTTTCGGATTCTAACCTCAAAACAAAATATCTGAAAAGTTCTTTTTTTTTTGGATCGCCTCTTGAGGGATACAAAAACAAATTAGACAATTTTGATACACAAACAGAAATTGTTGAAGAGTACATCGTAGACTCACTTGCTCCAATTATGGATGAGAACAAAGAAGAGATCGAAAACAAACAAGTATTAACCTACTATATTGGTAAGTTTTTTAGAAATTTCTTTTGTTTTTTTGTTTGTTTTTTTGTTTGTTTTTTTGTTTCTTTTTTTGTTTCTTTTTTTGTTTCTTTTTTTTCTTTAGACAAAAGTAGAACAAATTAATATTCATCAAGAAAACAACAACAATTTGGAAATTCCCAAATTCTTAAACTTTCAAAAAAAAAAAGAATGTACAATTGGTTGTTTGATCAATTACCATAGATTTCTTTCAAAGCTGTTGTTAAAAACCACATAAATCTTGGAATTTTTGAAAACAGAAATTTTCTTCATCAACTTTATTAAAAATTTTTCAAAGAGAATTTTAAATTCAGGTCTGTTTTTAGATCAAAATATTTGTATGTTTACCTGTAAAATGGGAATAAATTTTGGAATTTTTGTTCATATTTTCAATTGAAAAGAAAAAATTGAATTTCAGCGGTTTTTGAAATTTTTCTCGGTTTTAGGTTTGACAGTAAAACAATTGAATTTTATTCATTCCATAAAAAAAAATTGTTCAATGAAAAAAATTATTATCGATTTTAATTGTAAAATGGTCGGAAAAGTTCTAAATTTCAATTATTTTTTTTCCTTCGTTCAAAAACAAAAACCAAATTTAAAAACTAGATTGATTATTAGAATTAAAATAGAATCTAAGTAATCAAATTAAACCAAAATTTAAGCCTCTTTAATTTTCCCAAATTTGATATATAATTGTAAACACTTTAACCAAAACGAAAGGGTGATATTTGTAATGTATCTGAAGAATTCATTTGAAGCGCACATCCTTAACAAACACAATTTTGGAAATTTCGATACATAAAGCACCACTTTCCAGTCACTGACTTTGAACAAAATTTAAGGCACAAATAAAATTTCAAATTTAAAAAAAAAATATGGATTTTAGAAACATAAAATGTGTCAAAAATAATTTCCCAAAAAAATGTTCCTAAACTAAAATTCAAAATTTTCGACACAGCTAAAACGTTACAAACAATCACTAAAATACAATTTCATTGAAATTGGAGATAATTTTGATTTTTGTAAAATATGAAAATCATTTTTTCATCTTTTAATTTTTTTTTTCATTTCATTGTTTGAATTACGTAATTTGCTTTCTTCGATCAAAAATTTTTTTCAACCATTGATATTAGGTTAAAGCCAAGTTGTTCCAAATAGAAGAACTCAAATAAAATTAGTTGGTAGTATCTAACCATTTGATCGATCCATATTCCTAATAGAATTTCAACAAATTTACTAATGTATTTTTTTGTTTTGCTCTCTCCAAAATTTTTAACACACCCATGATTTATTTGTATTGATAATTATTTATTTATTGTTTTCTGAGTATTGTAATTTATAAAAAAGTGTTAACATTTCAATTAGTGAATGGTTCTAATTTGGTATTTCTTCTTGAATTGATTAAATAAGTTTTTTTTTTCACAAATCGAATTTTAGTGTGTTAAAAATTTTGAATTGGGGTTTATATTTGAATTATTTTTGTACATTAATTTTTAATAAAAGTCAGTGACTTGAAAAGTGGTACTGAATGTAAAATATTTTCATTTATTAATTGAAAAATGACAGTAATAACAAATCACAGAAATTACAGAAATCACAGAAATCACAGAAATCACAGAAATCACAGAAACCAAATAATGTATTTCTAAATTTAAAGAATTATACTTTTTAAAAAAAAAAGATATAATCAATTTTGATTTTTGAAATACTAGTATTTGAATCTTAAATCTGAAAACTGTTACACTTTCTTTTTTTTTTTCATTTATATACGATCTACATTCAAAAAATCACTTTTATTGAGTTAACTTCATGTAATTGCAGAACCCTCTTATCCAGTGCTAATTATAGATACATTCTCTTTGCATTATAAGTCGAAAATTTAACTCGAGACTTTATAAAAAAAAAAAAAAACAAGAAGATCAAGTGAATCTGTTTACCAATTTAATATTTAAAAATCAGTATTAAGTGAAAAAAAAAAAAAAATTGAGATAATTCTTTTTGCTAAACAAAAAATCGATTTATTGTAAATATTAAAAAATATTAATATTGTCTCGGTAAGGATAGTTTTAAAAAAATAAAAATTTACAAAATTTTACTTTGAAACAAGAATTTTATCTTCGAACTAAAAACACAATTCAGGAGTTAAATTTTGAAAAATCAATTTTCATATTAAAATAAAAGTACAGTTTCTAAATAAAATTTTCTTGAAGATATTTGGGAGAGAGGTAATTTAAGGGACTAGTCTCTATTATTTTTTTTTTTGACCGATTTCTAAATAAGGGATCCTTATTTAGAAATAAGATTAAGATGAAAATAAACAGGGGTTTTTAAATCTAAGTAATTTGCAAAAAATTTTCTCAATCTCTATTAAATTTAGGTAAAAAGAATTTAATAGAGACTAGTCCCTTAACGAGAAAAATTCAAAAGAAAATTTTTTTTTCTTCCAAATATGAAATAAATTGTTCCAACAATTTTTTTGAATAAGATCAAATGATTGGTTAAAAAAAATATCTTAAAATTGAAAATTCTTTAGAGAATTTTTTGAAATATTTTTAATGAAAACAAGAAAACAACTTTTTTAAAAATTTAAACGATTAAAAAATTTTTACTTGATTAATAGATCTGGGATTTAATTGATAAATATTTGTTAAGCCTCTATCAAATTTAAATTTATTAAATCAAACATACTTTTATTAATTTTATTTGTTGAAATTTGAATTGAAATATTAATAATGAAAAATATAAAGAAAATAATTTTTTTTATTTTTCAAAAGCAATACTTATCAACATAAAACTCAAAATATGATCCCCAATTCCCAAGAATTAACTTAATGATTAATAACTAAAAGAAAAAGTTACTTTTTTTCGTTTTTATATTGAGAAGATGTGATTTTTTGAATTTCAAAAAATAGACTCTTAATTAATAAATTGATTTGATGATTATTAACTGCTCCGTTTCATAAACTAAAACACAAATTACAATTTTCAAAAAAACATTATAAGATCACAACAAGATTTCATTTTGTTTTTAACAAATATTAGTTCCCTTCAAAGGATTTATTTATAATTGGCAACTATAAATAGAAAAATAAACAAATGGATAACCAAATAAACAACTAAATAAATAAATAATAATAATAATAAATAAACAAATTAAAAACATATTATCTTAATAACAAATTAATTTAATACGATTAGGAACTGGTATCACGTCTCTGTTTGTAAACGAATTAATTATTCATGACGTTTCGCTTGTAACAGCATCGATTTTTATGGTTTTCATTTATACATGGTTTCATACGAAATCTTTATTTTTAACATCCACTGGATTATTTGGCGTCATGCTTTCCTTTGGCTGTAGTTACTTTATTTATCGTGTAATTTTGGGGGTACAATATTTTAACATGATGAATTTCCTGGCACTTTTCATTATTTTAGGTATCGGCTGTGATAGTTTATACATCATGCTTGATTCATGGCGACAGTCTACCCAATATTTGGATCCAAAAGATCATAAAAATTTAACACTACGAATGAACAGGGCATATTTCCGCGCAGCTGAAACTATGTTCATTACCACAATTACCTCTGTCGGCGCCTTTTTTGGAAATTTAGCAAGTTCAATTCCCGCGATCAAATATTTTGGGTTCTTCACTGGGATGGCTATCATTTTTAATTATTTCTTTGTTATTACAGCGTTTCCAAGTCTAATTATTATTTGGACAAATTTACAAGAAAAGAATCTGTTTCTATGCAAAATCATCTTTCGCTGTTGTAAAAAGAAGAAGGCAAATAAGCATAAGGATAAGAAGAAAAAGAAAAAAAAAAAGAATGAGAAAACCCAAGATAGTGATGATGTTGAATTAAAGGATAAAGACAAATTTACTGATTGCGAAGACAGAGGTACAAGTGAAAACAAAAGTCAAAGTGACAGCAACAGAGAAAGTAGCAGTAGCAGTAGTAGTAGCAGTAGCAGCGCACACGGCAGTACAAGTACAAATCAAAGTGATAATAACGATCCTGAAGCTCCAAAAAAAAAAAAAAAAAAAAAAAAAAAAAGAATTAGATGTCTCGAAATTGCACCCACTGGAAAGATATTTTTTTAAATACCATTCTCCATTTATCAATAAATATAAATACCATTTGTTAGTTATATTTATACTTTGCGCAGGCTTTCTTTCCTACCAAACATCGAAATTAGAAGCATCTGAAGATCCTTCGCAATTTTTGCCAGACGACCACGAAATGATGAGGGCCTTAAACATCGAAGACCAAGAATTGTATGCCACCACTTCCATTATCAGTGCCAATTATATTTGGGGAATTACAGGCATTGATCGATCAGGAGTTGATCCCTTGGAGGCGGACAACTATGGAGAGGTAATTTACGACAAGAAATTTTCAGTCAAAACAAAGGAACAACAAAATTATATCATAACCGTTTGTGGAAAATTAAGGAAACAAAGCTTTGTTGAGGATGGATCAGTTTTTTGCTTTATGGAAGACTTCCGGGACTGGGTGACAAATGATACATTAACAGGCGGATCTTATAATTTCCCCGTCGAAGAAGACGATTTTAAAGGACTGTTGCTCGATTTCACCGACTATGCCCGAGATCATGTTGTCAATAAAGGAAGCGGCTCTGGCTATCGCAGTGTGCCAGCGTTCTTAGACGGATCCATCAGATTTGATCGCGAGAATAACGAATTAAGAACGGTCGCTTTAATATTTAATGTAACATTATCCCGAAGAGATCCTGCTTCCAAATCAAGACCCATCTATGATCTCATGGATGAGTTTAAAAACACAATTAACAAGGACGCACCAACAGGGTTAACAAATTCAGTTCAAATCTGTGGGAAATGGCTAAGCATGATCACTGAAGAAAATTTATCCAAAGTTGCAATTTCAAGTATCATCATTTCACTCGCGATCGCATACATCATCTTATTAGTTTCAACAAATAATCTTTTGACCAGCTTTTTCGCATTCCTCTCAATTGGCGGCGTCGTTGTTACAATCATTGGTATGATTGTGTCGCTCGGCTGGCAGCTGGGGATCATCGAGTCTACCTGCTTGACGGTCATTGTCGGTATTAGTGTTGACTACATTGTGCATTTTTGCCACGCATATGAAATTGCGCCCGAGACGAACAGATACAAGAAATATCGAACAGCCATCACTAACCTGGGTATTTCGGTAGTGTCTGCCGCAATAACAACATTATTGGCTTCCTCTGTGCTATTTTTCACCTTTGTCGCATTCTTTAAGAATTTTGGCATCTTCATCTTAATCACAGTATTGGCGAGTGTCTTTTGGAGCTTTTTCTTTTTCTTCGTACTTTTAGCAATTGCTGGATCCGTTGACAATCGTTGGAAAATTTCTCGTTTGATTAGAAAAATAACAAAGAATAAGAAAGATGACGACTTTAATGGAAACAATAAAAAGAAAAAGAAAAAAGAAAAGCCATCCGACAACAAAATTAAAAACACAAATGATAAAAATTTTGTTGATATCGAAAACCAATCTCACAATTTAGATTCATCTAATAAGAAAAAAAATAAAGTAAAAAAGTCTTCCAAAGATAAGAAAACTAAAAAAAAAAAAAAGAAGTTATCATCATCTGAAAATCCCAATACTTCATCTGAATCATCATCGGAATCATCATCAGCGTCATCTGAATCATCATCGGAATAATCATCGGAATAACAATTTTCAAAAAAGAGATCTGAAAAAATGAATTTAGATCCCTTTTTATTATTAGATTCAAATATCACAGAAAAATATTTATTTTAATTTCATACAATTTTTTTTGAAATAAAATCATTATTTAGAGAAACGAATTCTCAACCTATTTTTTTTTTTTTTAAAGTTTTAATTTGTATTAATTTAAAAAAAGTAAATGAAAAAATAATAAAAACCCTGGTTTTGAGTTTTCTTTTTTTTTTTGTCTCACTACAATTTAATTTGCCTTTTTGTTTAGTTTTAAAGTGGAATTTTGATAATTTGTTTTACTCAATGTTTAATAAATATACGAGTTTCAATATACATGTCCAAAAAGTGATGTTTTAATATTTTAATTTTTTTTACTAAATTTGTTTTTTTTTCAGGCCTACAAAACTTTTACAGTGAGACATGATGGGGGAGATGTTTTGTCAACAAACGTTGGGTATTCTAAGAGCGAAAAATTCGATTTAATAATCGAATGAAAATTTTGGGGTTGAAAAAAAAATTCAAAAATCGAAAATAATTGTCAAACATCATAAAAACAAAAACATTTTTATTTTTGCATTAAATTGTTTTTTTTTTCTATTAGAAACCTCAGGTTTGCTAACAAAAAACCTCTCCTGTTGGGGCACATTGAAAAGTTTCATAGTTTTTGGTAAAATGTCTAACAGCAAAAAAACTTAAAATATTTAGAAATCACTTTTTGCACATGTGTAATACACTTTTGATTAAAACAAAAATTTTGAAGAAAAAAAATAATAACCTGATAATAATCAATTGCTGATTCGTTATAAAAACTTGAAAAATAATTGAGATCACTCAATTTTGTAACTTTTTTTTTAAGTGAAAATTTTGATTTTAATTTATTTTATTTCTTTATTGTGAGAAAGGAGTAATCAAATAAAATTTACTAAATAAAAAAGAGAAGAAGAAAAATAATTAAAATAATAAAGTACAAAAATATTATATCAAAAATTTTCGATTTTAATAGTCAATACTTTTGTAATCTTCAAAATAACAAAAAAATCATTTGTTTTTTGATTCCAATGATTCATTTTTGTACAATTTTAATTCTTTTTGTTGAATATTTGAAAAAAAAATATATGTAAGGATAATTTTGAAATTTATTTTTTTTTGAAATAGTTGCATTTTTTTTTCAAAATACAAAAGACTTTTATCTATTCATTTAAATCAAATCTTCTTTATCCATATCATACTAATCTGTATAATTATTCTTCCCAACAATATAAAAATCTTTTTTTCGAAAATTTGTATTTTAAATAGTCAAAAAAAAACCAATATTTTAACTCTCTTCAAACGTCTTATTTGAAAAAAAAAATGAATTTGAAATTACAGAAACTAAAATAGAAAATCTTCTGTTTTACAATAATAGGAAAATTAACAATTTTGAGTAAAATTTGTTGATCTAACTTAAATATTAATACGAGATTAAAGTAACTACATTGAATTATATAAAAATTAAAACTAAACTAAAATTCAAAATTTTCGACACAGTTAAAACGTTACAAACAATCACAATAATACAATTTCATTGAAATTGGAGATAATTTTGATTTTTGTAAAATCTGAAAATCATTTTTTCATCTTTTTGTTTTTGTTTTCATTTCATTGTCTGAATTACGTAATTTGCTTCGTTCGATCAAAATTTTTTTCAACGATTAATATTCGGTTAAAGCCAAGTTGTTTCAAATAGAAGAACTCATATAAAATTAGTTGGTAGTATCTAACCATTTGATCGATCAATATTCCTAATAGAATTTCAACATATTTACTAATGTATTTTTTTGTTTTGCTCTCTCTAAAATTTTTATAACACCCATGATTTATTTGTATTGATAATTATTTATTTATTGTTTTGTGAGTATTGTAATTTTTAAATAAGTGTTAACATTTCCATTAGTGAATGGTTCTAATTGGGTAAATCTTCTTGAATTGATTAAATAAGTTTTTTTTTTTCACAAATCGAATTTTGGTGTGTTAAAAATTTTGAATTGGGCTTTAAAAAGTGGTCAAAATGTGAGATGACTGTTTACTTTTTCAAAAGGTTACATAAATATTTTTACTAGATAACTTTTCAAGTATATAAACTACTTTCGAAAAATAAGGGCCCAGTTTTTCAAATTATACTCACTAAACTAATTATATGAGGAACCCTGTAAATAATCATCAATAAACTAGAAGTTGATGGATAATCATCAGAAGATTAAATACTAACAAGATGTCTTCTTTAAAAATTTTTATACGTTGAAAAAAATCTATTTCATTTTTTGTACAAAAATTTGGCTAAAAAAATCATACAAAATTTTACAACATCTGGATATTATCGAATTTTTTTTCGGTTGTAAGAGTAATTTGATTGAGAATTAAATTGAAATTTTTCATCATGTAAAAATATTAAATGTAAATCAGTGAAGAAAAATTAACATCTGAAACTATTTGATTGAAGAAACTAACAAACAAAAAAAAATCAAATTGTCATCTGATTGTTTGAAAATTTTTTTATTTTCTTCCAATTTTTCAGTCAAAAGTTTGGTTAGTAAATTATGAAGTAGAAAATTTTATTTAAATTACATCATTAATCAACTGCCCAACATCATATTGAAATCCAATGATTCTAGAACGAGATCTCGAAATTTGGGCCCCTATTTTTTGAATTTAGTTTACTTATAATTATCTTTTTTTTTTTTTTTTTTCAAGTATTCACCAAAAATCTCGGAATGTAATAAAAAATTGAGAAATTTTATTAAAAACTAATAATATTTTAAGTGTTAGGATATTACAAATACCCCCGGATAATAAAATCAAACATCGGATGAATTATATTTTTGAAATGATTAAAAATAAAAAGCTGTATTTTACTTTTTAAGTTGTATTATATAGGTTTTTTAAAAACTATTTTATGAAAAACTTTTTAACTTCATGATATGATAATTTTTATTTTTTTCTATGCAATAAAACGAAAATAAACAAATAGAAATCCGTGCTTCATAAAAACAATTATTTTTTTTTCAAGTACAAACTTCTAAATTATTCTTTTTTTATTTGAAATTATTTTGAAAATTAGTTCTTATCTTTTTCAAGGAAAATTTTTATAGCTTTACACCAACTTTAATAATTTTTCTTTCTTTGTATAACAAAACTTTTTTTTTTTGAAAAAAAAAAAAAAAAAGAGGTTAATTTTGAACTTTATGGCTAGGGGGAAAAAAATGGATCAAATGTTTATATAATATAAAATTTTCGTAAAAATAAAAATGAATAAAGTACATTAATTTTATCATTTTTGAAAATTTTAATATTAAGGCCTAATAAAAAAAAGTTTTTTTGAAGTAAAACATTAGATACTGAAACTTTGAAATCAAAATATCATTTATTACAACATCTTTGAAAATAATAAAAGTAAATCAGTAAAGAAAGTTTAAATTTTCATTTTTTAAACATTTTTTTTTTATTACATTTGGGTTTTTATAAAACTATTTTTGAAAGCAAAAAATGTGTACCAATGAATGCTTGAAATTAGTCAAAGAAAAATAAAAAAAATAAAATTAGACTCTGAAAGGTGTATTTTTTAAATAAATCTTTCCCCTTTAAAAACCAAATAAGAAAGATGACCACATCATATAAACTTTTTAAAATAATTAATAAAAAAAAAAAAAAATTCATAATCAAACAATTTTATTAACCAAACTAAAAAGAAGAAATTATTATTATATATAAATATATTTATAAAACCAATTATTTATCAGCTTGTGAATAAACTTTTAAAAATAATACAACAATAATACAAAATTAATTTTAAATTATTTGTTCAAACAAGCTGCTATTATTTTTTTTTAAATAAATTTGAAATTGTTTAAAATGAATTTGAAATTATATCAAATTTACAATCAAGGATTTGATATATATTTTTACATATATAGAAACCGGCAATATTATAAAAATAAAAATAATAAGAATTATAAAACTAATACAATGTGAAGGTTTTTTATACCCATTTAATAGGAGCGATCTGCAGACAAATATATCAAAATGTATTAGTTACGCTGGCAAATATAATAAATTTTTTTTATTCATAGGAAAATTCTTAACTCCTGGTATTGGCATAATAATGGGAAAAAAATTACACTTCCTTTTCCTGATACTTCTTTCACAAATAGAGTTTTCAAAGAAGCCGTTTGTAATTTGTGGATCTGTTTGAAAAGGCACAATTAGAAAATTCAGTAATAACTTTTACTTATTATTATGCAAATATCAGTATTAAAACATTCTTGAAAGCGAGATAAGTTTTTGAAGATTGATGACCTGAAAAAGGCTAGATGTAATTTCAAGTCAAACAGAGCTGAAATTCTGGATCCGGAAGGTTTGACAAGATACCAATATTTGTTTTAATTAATTTTTAAACTGCAAAGTAGCGCATAAGGCAACATGATCTGAGGGGTATCTCCAATTTGGGATTTTGATTGCTCCTAGATTCTTTGGTGGCAACACCAAATCCTTGACAACAAAATCGTCTTGGGAAAAGAAAATGTAGTCAATAATTTTTTTCGTTGGTCTTTTCCTGATTTTCCAGGTCGTGTAATAGTCGAATTCTGGAAGATCTCTATTTTCAAATAGGTCGTATGCACTTTTAAAGTTGGACTGCTTGAGCATTTGATAGCAAAACTTGTCGGGGGTTTCGTTCATATCTGCACCAATGACAATAGGAATTTTTTCTTGTGCTGAGAACCTGTGCAACACTTTTAATAGTTGCATTGTTTCATTTTGCCTTATTAGCTGACACTTTGCGTTGTTAAATGCCTTTAGGTGTGTGGTAACTGCCAAGATTTGTCTGTTTTCTTCTTTTAAAAACAGTTGCTGTGCAAGGTAGACTTGGTTCATGTATTGAAAGCTTTGTGAGTAGGTGTTGAGAACCTCAATTGTGCTCTTTCTTGTGAAAATGGCACACCCATCGGCTTTCTCGCCAAACCTTGCGCTCGGCGAGTCTGGCTTGGCAATGAAACTTCCGTTATACTCGTCCCCGAGGCTTTCCATCAAATAGTCAAACCTATTCATTTCTTGAAACAACAGGATGTCTGGAGACATCCGTCGAATTTCTTCCAAAATTTTGGGCCCGCGGTGATCCCAGCTTAGCGAACCCTCGGGCGCAAAGGGAAAGCCATGGGTTAGCCCCTGTGCGAGAACATTCCATGTCATCAATTTGACTCCACTTGTGATTCGATCAGATCCTTTTTTGTTTGGGAAATCGCCATGGCTCAATAATTGAGACACGCGAGGGTATAGCTCTCTCGTGTTCAAGCTAGCTAACCTATATGGTACTGGATGTCCAATTTGTTGGATTTGCCCAAGGCTGTTCATTGTTTGTTTTTTGGTTGGTTTGTTATGTTTTAAGAATGGGTTTGCCTTGAACTTGCTTTTGTTTTCTTGTTTGTATTTTTTTTTACTGGTTGAAGAAAAAAATTCGGTTTGGGGTCAAAAATAAATGAAAAAAAGTTAGAGGAAAAATATTAAATACTTTTTGTCAATTGGTTGTCAAAACAATTTCCATTTTCGTTCCCTTTGTGTTTGTTCTTCATTAAATTTAATCAATATTAGAGAAGAAAAAATTTTTGTGTGCAGTTTTATAATGTTGAAATGAACATGATTTTAATAATCGCTGTGTTGTTTAAAGTTTAAAAAGTTGACAGCTTTAATTTCCCCCTCAAAAAAAATTCATTACAAAATACTAAAAATATTATTGTCAAATAAAAGTTGAAAATTCTTTTTGATCAATTTTTATTGCAAATTTAGTTAAAAAAAATATTCTTCTTCTTTAAAGTAAAATGAACCAATCTGAATTAGTATTGGTTTCAATGGTACCAAAAATAACCCTCTTTTTATACAGTTTTTAAATTAAAAAGTAACTTTAACCCTTTTCAACATTTCTGGTAAAAAGAAGAAATAATTTGAAAAATTTCTAAAGTAGGTTATTGCTTACTTTTACACAAAAAAGTATATCACTAAATTTTCTAAAGAATTTCGAATAAAAAAAAAATTACTTCTTTTTTTTTTCGTTGAGGATCTCTTTCCACAAAAATCATAGATCTTTTCAAGGCTTTTGATAAATATATCATTTCACAAATTAGAATTCAGAACTTTGTAGGTATTGAAAAAGATA
This sequence comes from Anaeramoeba flamelloides, assembly GCA_027625915.1. Taxonomy (NCBI): domain Eukaryota; family Anaeramoebidae; genus Anaeramoeba; species Anaeramoeba flamelloides. The sequence continues at coordinate 2,501,692 of JANTQA010000060.1, read as the reverse complement.
AAAATGGAATTTGTTAAAATAATCACTTTTAGTTTCAAAATATACCCATTTTTATATTTATTTGCAAAAAGACATTTTCAGGTTATTTCTCTTCTAGGCTATCATCTCAAAGTTAACAATTAAAAAACAAAGTATAAATTTCTCAGGGAATTATTCAAAAAAAAACATTTCAGCCCGGTAACATTAATGGAAAAATTTGAGAGACATGAAACGCATTGTTTGCATCATAAATTTGAATGAAAAAGTGATTATTAGAACACTTTTATGTAGTTTGTATATTTTTTCGGGCATGGAAGATTTTTATTTTACTAGTATTTGAATTCAAAAAGGGTCAAATTTTCACTTCCTTTTCAATATTTTACTATACGAGTATTCGGATTCTACATGGGAAAATATTTACACTTGCTTTTCTATATTTTTCTTAATAAAATAGAGTTACCAAATAGGTAGATGTTATTTTTTGACTTTGGTATTTGATCTAGGAAATTGAAAATGAAGAGACAATTTTTCCCGTTTTTAATTCAAAAATCAATAGTCTTCAACAAAGGCTCTAAAAATTTAAAAAAATAACAAGTATATCGAGATTAAGGATTTTAAAACAATTAATGATCTAGGATCTCAAAAATAGTTATCTTAATATATTGGTTAATAAAATTGATTTAATTTTTTAAATGTTTTTGACTTTTCTTTTGAAAGATCAAATATTTTTCCAAGAAATTAATTTAAAAAAACAATATTTTGTTTTGGTTTATTGTAAACGGGGAAATAAAAACTTTCAGTTCTTTGATACTAAAAAAAAAACGAAGATTTGAATATACGAAATATCAAATAAAATTATATATTTTTCTTTAAGGGGGTAAGTACATTTTTCATTTTTTGAGTGCCACAATTTATGTGAAACTGAATACTTCAAATAATTTCTTCAGCCTAATACTTTGATATTTTCATAAATACTAGATTGGGATATAGCTTAGTATAAAATATTTACTACCAATAAAAAAAAATGGAATTCAAAAAAATGAAAAAAATGATCAAGAAAAAATAAATATAAATCATTTATTTCTTGATCTTATCTGTATCATTTGATACAATTAATTATTCTTTATTTGTTTTTATTTTTAATTCTTTATGAAAATAATTTTGTTTGTAAAATTTTTGAGAAACAAATTACGTTTTTATTTACAAAGAATTTCCAAAAGCAATTTTAAAAATCCGATTTTCAATTAATTCATCTAATTCGAGTTTTAGTTCAGTAAAATCAGTTATTTTTTAAATTCTTTTTGAGAATAAGAGTTTATTGGACAAATTTGATTGGTTTTGATACTTATTTATTTTCTATCAAAATGAGAAAATCAAAATAATCCTGAATCGGACTTTTCAATTTTTTCTCAATTTTTCACTTATTTTGATTTGGTATGTTTGTAATTATTTTTTGATTCCAAGAATTCAACAGTTTTATTTTAATTCTTGAAATTGTATTATTTTTTTTTTTGGCTTGGTTTGATAAAAATATTTGAAAAAAGAATTTTGAAAGCAAATTTGTCACAAAAATGGTTTTTTAAATAAAACCAGTAATAGAAATGGGGTGAGAAATCCCAAGGTAAACATTGTTTGGATTCATACAAATTTAGAAGAAAAAGATAAAAAATCTTCAAAAATAGGTTTTGAGAGATTTTTTTCTTTATTTTTGATTTCAACAAATTTATTTGGTAAGGTGATTTTTTGTATTTGGTCTTCTGAAAGAAAATATTTGTTACAAATACACACCTTTTGGGGTCTATTTTTTTTTACTTTACTCTTTGATTAATTTCACTTTTTTATATTTACATATTTTTTGATCCAAAACTAAATTTACCCATGAGAAAAATGTTCAAAAATGGAAAAATGAAAGATTCAACTCTATTTTATTTTGGGTTACACTTTCTTTTTATAAATATAGCACTGAATGGTATTTTGTTTTTGAAAGTTTCAATATATCATAATAATCAAAAAATCTTTGTTCAGTAATGATCCTTCAATTGTAATTTTTAAAAAATAGTAAAATAATTATTTATTTATTTAGAGAAAGGAGTAATCAAAGAAAATTTACTAAATAAAAAAGAGAAGAAGAAAAATAATTAAAATATAAAGTAAAAAAATAATACTATCATTTACATGACCAAATTAAAAATTATCCACGTCCTGGACAGGAGGGGTAAAAACCATGAAAGAAAGGTTATCGATTACAAATAAAAATTTCACGTTCTGTGATTCATAATTAGTATTCGTTGACTTTCAGAAAAGTGGGGGCACTAGGTGCCTAAATTTATATATTTTTTACTATTTTAAGTATTTTTTGTTTTCACTTTATTTTAATTATTTTTTCTTTATTACCTTAAATTTTCTAACCATAAGAGCTTTGATATTTGTAAATGGTTGAAACTGTGAACGTGGGGGGTATATTTTTTAAATAAATATCCCCTACCATGATTTTCTATTATTAGATTCGGATTATCTGTTAACTAATTGATTAATAATTAGTGGGGTTCAATGACCCATTTGTAATCTATACTAATAGCAGAGTTGTTATTGATTCTCTTCAGAAAAAACAAAATATTTTTATTTATGGAAAATAAAAAAATAATAAAAAATGGTAAAATATAACTACTTTCTTTAGAGGTTAAAGCAGTTTCGTGCATTTTCGATTTTCTGGGATTTTCGGGAATATTTGATCGATTCTATTTGAAATTTCCTTGTTTTGAATTTGAAAGTAAAAAAAATAACATGAAGCTGAAAATTTTTTTCTCTGATGAAATTCCAAATATCAAAATCATACTCAAATAATAAAATATTCTCGATTGGTTTTGCAGTAACAAACTTTGCAAAGAGTTTGGTAGACTAGTTATTCTTTCTCTTTGGTATTGGTTTTGGTCCCTTAGAGTGATATAATGAAGTAAAAAAACAAAAACAACGGCAACTTGCCATACAATTCAAAATCAATGAAAGAGTAATATCTTGGATTTAAAATTAAATTTGGATTTTTAAAAAACATACAAGTTATTAAGTCAGAAATAAATAGAAAAACAATGTTAACTATTAATAATTTTTTCTTGGTTTGCTATTACTATACATACATTGTAAACAAAAGAACGGTTCAAAAAATATAATTCATAAATAAAATTTTAAAATGAAAAAGGTCACTAATTGTTATTTTTCCAGAAATTAAAAAGTTATTTTTTTTCAATAGATTTTCTATCAAAAAAAAATGAATAGGCACAGATTAGTTAGATAATTATTGATGGTCATTTTATTGTTTATAGTTGTTAATTGTTCTTTTTTCCAACATGATTTGAAGTGTATATAAAGCCATTTGGATTTGTAAGTTCTTACTTAAACTTCTTACCAATTGTATTTTGTAATGACTCTAAAGAGAAATCGGATTTTTCTTTCACTAATTTCTTAAGGAGGGGGAAGAAGACACTGTTCATGAACGTGACAATGGTTTCTTGTTTGTAAATTTGACGGGAAAACTGAGGAATGATCTTTAACCGACCGCAAACGGAAAAGGTTGATAATTGAATAACTGGTAAGGGAAGGTAGGAAGGAATAAAGGAGAAGTCAAAATCCGTGATCTTGAAGTCACCCATTTGTGTTTTAAAACCTATTTGTTCGTAACTTCCAAAGTTGTTGACATGAGAGTAGGTAGGGATGCCCCATATGGTATTTTTGTTACTCGCCATAAAATTTAAGTTTTTCATAATCATATTTTCACTTTTCTGCTTATTGAGTCTTTCGGTGATCCATCCAATGTACTCTGACAAAACCGTTTCCTTATCGATTGTCCTTTCACCAAATTCTGAGTTCCACACAGCAGTAGCAAAATAATTTTTGGGTATAGGATCATCAAAAAAAGATCGACATTCCCAGTATGTACCAGGAATCACAATCCCACTTTCTGCAAGTTTTTCCTGTTCTTGTTCTTGTTCTTGTTCTTTTTCTTGCTCCTTTTCCTGTTCCTGTTCTTGTTCTTGTTCCTGTTCTTTTTCTTGCTCCTTTTCCTGTTCTTGTTTTTGCTCTTTTTTTTTACCAAATCCCCAAAAAAGAGGAATTGAAAAGTGTAGTGCTGCAGTCAGTATTACAAACAAGGTTGTACCATTCTTTCGGCAGCACTGAATAAGATCTTTGGTTTCCTCTTCTGATAGAGCAAAAATTAGTTGTGCGTATTTGGATCCTTTCACATACCCATATTGGTTATCACCTTTAAACTTGGGTGCCTCAGTCAGCATAGGGCTATGATCTGGTATGGGGTTCATCAGCTCAGGAACTCTGGCAAAATCAAGTCCCGTAAAAATTGGCGATCCTTTGTGCACAGTGTCCAATCCTTTTTGTACAAAGTCAAAGTCCATGGGCTCAAGTGGGGTTGGCAAGTTCTCGTTTTTTTCCCCTTCGATGCCCTCTGCTAGAAAGCCAAGAAGATCCGAAGCAAACGCGAAGCAAGAACGAGCGTCCACAGCTAAGTGATCAAAAAAAGTAACGATCTCATGTGGACCTTCGGGATCAGAGTTTTTCAAGAATGCTACACGAAATACTTTGTCGAGCGGATTTTCGTTTACCTCCGCTCGCATCGCATGAAGGATATCAGCCCAATGTTCAAGCTTTTCAGTGTTAAGTGTGTGCGTTCGCAAGTCAAAACACTCTTCAAAGCTCCAAGGCTTGAAATAGTATACATTTTCCTTTTCTTTTTTGAAATAGCCTTCATTTTCCTCTTCTTTTTTTTCTTCCTTTTCTTTTTTCTCTTCTTTTTGTTCTTTTCGATAAGCAACTCTCTGTAAACCAGGCTGTAAATGGTAAAGCTTGTACAACGCTCGCTCTAAAAGATTGGTGGTGACATTACCAGTCAACTGAAAACGAAATGACATTTTGACTGAATAAATACAAAAGTTCTTCTCATAATGAGTAAGTTTACGGTTCATTTGGATGAGTAACTAAAAAAAAATAAATTTTGGAAATTCTTTTGGAAATTCCTTAATTTGTAAAGTAAGCAACTTAACTATTAAACACTTGACTCTTTTTGTATTACGAGTCAAAGATTGACGTTTGTGAGCCAATAATTTTATAGTCGAAGAGTGATCATCTCGAATTAATGTGTAATAATGATGAGTGAAGAAAAGTTTAATCTTGTTTCAAAATAAAAAGCGTGTTTTTTTGTTATAGAAGACCTAAATCATTAATCGATCTAAGAAACTGACAATAAATAATAAATAAATATGGTATTGGTTTCTTAAAGTTCTATTATGTAAAAAGAAATTTCCAAAAATGAAGGATCAAATTAGAAAATTTTACTCAAAAAATAGAGTAAATTTTTGAAAATTTTCATCAAAACAACAAAAAAATTGAGAATATTATGAAAAACTGAAATCAACAAATTGCATTCTTAATTTAAAAGTTACTTAAAACATCAACGAGTTTACCTTCAAAATTGATTACAACGTTGCTATACAAATGGGTAGTTGATTATATTTTCCATAGGGACAAGAAAAAAAAAAGTACAGATTTAATTTCAAAGCACGTATTATGTACTTAATAAAATTAAGCACTATTTTTTTCTGATTAATATTTTTCGAAATTAAGAACATAACTTAATTCCATTAAACACTGTGATAATTTTTTTTTAGAATAAAAACACTCTCAACTTTTGAATATCGAAAATATTTTTTGGAATTACTGTACACTTTTTTATTTTTTTTTGAAAAAATACGGTTTGAGAAAAGTTTGAAATCAAAGAATAAGTTAATATATTAAATTAGAATACTTTTCCAGAAAGTTTATCCTTTTAGTTTAACTTTTTTTTTATTTTACCATTTAAAACTAAAAAAAACATTTGAGTACCAAATTAGAGCTTTTTGTGAAAAGAAAATTCCCATAATTTAGAATTTGTTTTTGTAAATGAGTTTAAACAAGAAAGTGTATCTAAAAATATACATAATTTCAAGTTTGAATTCAATGTTTTTGGCAAAAAATGTTTTCAAGAAAAAGCTGAATTGAAACTTTATTTATTTTTATTTTTTCATTTTGTTTTTTTAATTGTATAAATGGAAAATATTTGATCAGTTTTTCATTTTTAGTGTTTTTTGGGTCGTAGGGGCTTATAGTCTTTGTTCACGTATTATTTTATCTGGGTAAAATTGAATTTTAAGTAATTTTGTTGTATTTAACCAATGAAATTGATGAATGGGGAGTAGTAAGCAGATTTTTAGTATTTTTTTTATGGGTTATATTTTAAGGTGAGGGTAAGGTCAGTTTATGTTTTATCGTTAAACGAAGAAATAAAGAAGGCGTTTTTAATGAGGAATATACTGTTGTTACAGAAAAACTGTGTGTAGAAAAGATTAATTATTGCATTTCAAAATAAACAGAATACTTTTTTTTTTAGAGTAGACCTAAACATTAACCAATCAAAGAAACTGAAAATTAACAATAATTGACTATAGTACTGATTTCTAAAGTTCTTTTATTTAAAAAAAAATCCTAAAAAAAAAGACAAATACAATAAAAATTTTTAATATACAAAAAGAGACTTAAGTTTCAGGGATTAGATTCCTACATGGGTTCGTCTATAATTACAGTGTGTTGTTATTGGGTGTTAATGGTATTAGTACTACATGGTTCAAATGAATCTAAAAAAAATCGATTAGTCAAGTAGTAATATACGTTGATCTCATCAATTAAAAATAATCCTTGGTTTAGTTAAAAGACCCAAACTTTTTTGAAAATTCAATTTGTAAACTAGTACCAAATGTTGATTTTTCATTCATTAAAAATGATCCATATGTCCTGAAAAAAACCCAACGATTCTTGAAAAAAAAAAATGAGTTTTCAGGGATTAGTGTCACTATAGGTTTCTATTTAATCAAAGTATGTTGTAATTTGAAAGTAAATGCGAATAGTGACTACAGGTTTCAAATAATTCTAAAAAATTCATTCTAAATATTTTTACATAATAAATAATTTCATTTTATCTAATGATCACTATCAAAAATTTTCATTTTAGAAATTTTTCGTTTAATTCTTTATTCAAAACTAAAAATTGTAACTCAAAATAAACTCTTTTTCAGTCAAAGGGGACCAGTTTTATTGAAGAAATGGAAGACATTCTATGAGTTTAATTCATTACTCTTATCAAACTAAAATTTTCAATTTTTAGATCAAAATCATTTTTTCTCATTTTGTAAAATTTTGTTTTTTTTTGTATTTTGTTTTTGCTTTTTTTTTTTTTTAACTTTTTTATTTTTTTTTGAAAAAAAAAATGTTTGAAAAACGAAATAAACCTTAAGAAAAGTTACGCTTTGTATGTTCTTTTAAAATTCATACATTTACAAGTAAAAAATCTTATTATCAACGATTTTAATTTCCTAAAGAAATTGAGAATTTTGCACGAGACGTTCCAATGAATGGGTCCCAAAAAATTTTTTAACATTTTTTTTTTTTTTGAAATTTATGGTTTGTTCAGGCTTTTCTTTTATAATTATTGACTCTTAGATTGTTTAGAAATATGAGAAATAATAAACTTCATATAAATTTGGTTGATTCTTAAAAATAAAGTGACTTTTTCATTTTTGGCTGGGACCCTTTGAGTGAAATGGAATTTAATATTATTAAAGTAGTTAATAATTCATATTTAGAACTTCCAAAAGTAACTATTTTTTTTATTTTTTTTTAATTTCAAAGATTAACTCAACTATTGATGTAAAAAACATAAGACTGATTAGTTTTGTTTTCCTTTTGATAAATCTAGTTGTATCATTAATATATTTCCAATATTTCAGAAATAATTGGTCAAAAAAATCTATTGGTAAATTATAAAATATTTTAAAAAAATTAAATTTTTTAGCAACTAATCTACATTTCACCACAAATTTAAGAAAGATATTTTGCAACTAATGAGTCTGAATATTGATTATTCAACCTTTAAATTTGTTGTGAAATGCAGATTTTATTCTGAAATTGTTGTTTTTTTTTAATACATATACCATTTTTAATTGATGAGATCAACAAACGTTAATTCTTGACGAATCGATTTTTAAGACGTTTGAACCATCGAACCGTAATGCGGTTAGGACCAATAAAAACATACTTTGATCTTGGAACCCTCATTGGTAGACACTAACCCCTTAAGAGACATAAAAAGGTTGAATAATCAATCTTCAGACTTCAAATTTGAAAATATATAATATTTAATTTATTTGAAATACTAACAAGTTGGTCAAAAATTAAATAATTTAAAAAAAAAAAATAACTTATGTACCGATTCATTATCTTTAAAAATAATTTTCTGAAATGGTAAAAAAAAAATTCGCAATTTTAAAGAGTGCATAATAACAATCAAAAACTTACCTTATATGTGAAGTTTGAAGGATCTCCATAAATCAACAATCAAAAAAGAGGCCATTTTCAGAAAAAAGATCCAAAGAACTACACTCAATTTCCAATTAGAATTGTAGTGATTTATCATTTTGAAAACGACTGTTTTGATTTTAAAGTGTCACTATTTGGCTCTTTACAAGATCTCGGAGTTTTTTTTTTTTTAATTTTTAACCTATTCTCAAATTAAGTTATAATTTTCTAAGGATCTTACAAAATCCTTACTATTTCAAATTAAGAGAGTTACAATCTAATCACAAATAAGATTAAATCGAATTAAATTGAGTTTATACTTTTAGACAACAATTTGATTAAATTTTTAAAATTTGACCATTTTGAAATTTTTAAAAAGAATCAATTAATAATTTTTCTTCTAAATTGAATTTTTTGTGAGAATTGAGAATGTTTTTTCAACTATTTTTTTTAAATAAATTTTTTACCAATGAGATACTCCCGATTTTTTTATTGTTATTTGGATTTTGTCAATCAAAAGGAGGGAAATTTCACAATACTCTTTTTGGTTTCAAGTAACTCATTGGGTATGGATTAATTCTTCAGTAAACGACTAGACACTTAACCCAAGATTTTTTTACAAATTATTCTTGTATATTGTAAATATATTGAGAAAACTAGCCCTAGAAAAATGAAAATAAAACAATCATTCTATAGGTTTATATATTGAAGATCTTTCTATTACCTTTTGAAATTCAAAAAATAAAAAAAAAAATCTTGAGTATAAATGTCAAAATTCAAAAATTGGAAAAAGAATTTACTCCAAAAAAAAAAAAAACAATTAATGTTCTAGTACCTTTGGGATTTTAGTTCCTTTGGAGATACTTCAAGTACTAACTTTTTTTTTTTTTTTTCAATTTAGAATCTGCCAACCATAACAATAATTACCATCCAAATAGAGAAGCTTCTACTATACAATTCATTGAGGGATTTAATTCTGTAATGCTGTTTTATATATATATATATATATATATCTATAGAAACCATTTTCCAGTCAAAGGGGCAGAGTTGTAATGGGTGAAACACATGTGTTTAAAGGGTTTGCATGGATATTAGAAGGAAAAATTTATTTTGGAAATTTTCGAAATTGAAATCATTTTTTAACATTTTCACTTTTTTGTGTTTTTTTTTGGATTTTTTTTATCAATAATTCATTTGCAAAAAATTTTTTTATTACAAGATCAAATAGAAACTTGGTAAAAACATGTTATTCTAAGGTTATTGAAACTGTGGAAATGATTGTTGAGAAATCATATTGATTTCTATTGCAATTTTATTCAATCTTTGATCTTGATATTTGAATAATAAATGTGAAAAATTTTCACTTGCTTTTCATTTGCTTTTTCAAATAGTAACCACAAAACCCAACTTACTTAGTTTTAGGACTTGGTTTATAAAAGAAAAGTATGGAAAAAAGAGTGAAAATTACTTTCATACTTATTATTCAAATACTAGTAGGAGTTCAAAACAAACCTTCTTGTTTTTCTTAATGGAGTACCTAGTAATTTCAGTTTTTCAATTTTTAAGAAAATTCCTTGATTAATTAGTTTTATTTCTGATGGATACCAACAATTCTTTGACGTGTATTATTCTGCTTATTTCTTATTTGTTCTTCAAAGGCCAATTATATAAAATCATTGATATTAGAAAAAAATTTTGTCCCCATTGACTGAAACAAAGTTTTTATATATACATACGAGGTATTTCCCAAAAAGTGGGGCATTTTTTTTTACATTTCATAAAAAATAAAATTTGTTAGTGGTAGTATTCATTAATTGACTATAATAAATTAAGTTTAATATTAATACCGATTGAATAAATGGCTAACGTATTTCAAAAAATGTTTATTGAAAATGTTTCCCAAAAATGAAAAAAAAATAGCACTTTTTTTGGTGAAAACAATGTACATCCAATTTTAATAAAAAACTGGAAATATGGAAATGATACAAATGGATTTTTTAAACAATAAAATACAATGATATGTTTTCAGCTCTATTTAAAATTTTTATGAGATTAAACAAGTTATGAAAATCGTTTTTTCGATCAAAAATAAAATAATAAACACCAATTTTCACCCCTAAAAAATAACAGATAAAATCGAGATCAGAAATTTTAATATCTTTTATTTATGTAATACAATACTAAGAAATAAATGGAATTATTATCAAGAATCGATCAATGGTTGTTAATGATTTGGGAGGTTTAAATACTTTTTTGAAGATCGAATTTAAAAGATATATTTTAAAATAAAATTGCCCCATTTTATTGGAAATAGCTTATAATTTAGTGAACGTAGACCAAATAATCAACTTTTTTTTTTTTTATTTTTGGTTTGTTTTCAGATAAATTAATCATCAAATAACAATTATTATAGCTTTCTGTATATAGATTGATACACTAATAATTTAAAGGTGATAAATGTATTATTATATACTCCTACTTTTTGGCATAAGTAACTTGTATTTGTTGGATTGTTTTTTATGGATTCAAAATAATTACCAAGTTGTACGTTTATCTTTTTAGCTGATTCTATAAATGACAAAAAGGAAACCTTACAACTCAATAACAAAATAAACTTTTTTCAAAAATTATACGTTTGAATTGAAAATATAATTCAAAAAACAACATGATTTTATGATAAGATGTTTTTATATGTAGGGAGAAAATTTGTTCTTATATTGTGAAGTGGATATTCGTACCCATTTATGTAAACCTGGTTGATTTATAAATTGTCATCTACTGGTGAATACTATTATTTTCCAATTAATAAATGAAAATTTTTATTTCAAGTTCCAAAATTAATATTAATTATTACTGCTACAATCAAATTAACATAGTAAAAATTTTGTCTTAGGGTTCAAGAACGAAAATTAATTTATTGTCTGAAAAATATCATTTCTAAACAAGGTTGTAAAGATCTTTGAATTTATTTTCAACATATAAACTAGAAAAAATATTTTGGAAAATGATTTAAAAATTTTCTTTTTAATATTTATTAATTATAGTCTGGTCATTTTTTTTTTCATTCATTTAAAATAGAAACCAACACCAAAACAGATCTGAAACAAATACTGAAAAATTGCAATTAATTTTTGGAAATTTTTACTTGATTTTCCATTTTGAAATTATTTATGCTCAAGTTTTGAATAATGTATTTTATATGGTCAAGTGTGAAGAAACTTTCTGTAAAGTTAGTTGTTCTTCAAAATATTCTTTGTCCTAAAATGTTTGATAAGAAACAGCCCGAAGATTTATAAAAATGGAAATTGAACTAAAAATTTTTTGAAATTTATCAGAATTTATCAGTATCATGTTTTCCTGTTTGGGAAACATTCCTGAATTATATTTTCAAGTCAAGGTCTTCAAAAAAATGTTGCTTACCCAATTTCTCAAAGATAATTTCAAAATAATATATCCAAGATTGGCCCAATTACCTCTTTTATTCTTCGGTTTTGGAAGGATTTTTCTTCTTTCTAATTTCATTGCTCAAAATTTTTATGATTTTGGTGAATAAAGCCCGAATAATTTGAAAATGAGATACAGCAGAAGAACTATTATCGTAAATTCTAAAATAAAAAGAAAGTATTCTTCTATTTTGTAGGACAAAAGAATAAAAATCTGAAAAAAATAAAAATTAATCCAATAATCATTTTTTTAATTTGCTTTTCATGATTTTTGAATTTTTCTTTTAATAAATCCTTTTTAATCTTGTAATATTCTTTAGGTTTTCAAATATGGAAAAAAACTTAATGAATAAACTTTTTGAAAGATTCTATTTCGTAACTTACCTGGAAGCTAATTTGAAATACAAATCACAAAAGAACAAATTCCCAGAAATACATTTTGGTTACAGCTTCCCAAAAATTAAAGACGATGAGTTTCCTTCAAAAATTCAACCTTTTTGTTTTGCAGACCTCAAAATATTAAAAGAACACAATCAAATTTCTGTGTAAATAGTTTTTTTATCTTTTTCTTTTGACCACCTCCCGAAAAATTGATAATAACAATTGAAAAAATTTTTTTCCTTACTTTTTAATTTTATATTTCTTTTGTCGCGATCTCTCCTTTGCCGAAAATCAAACAGAGAAAATTATTATTTTGTTCTCACCGATTCACAAGGCTTTCGAAATTATGTGCTTTGCCAAGAAACATTCTATAATAATTCTACGCCTCTAGAGCTCTGTGTTTTTATAACAAAACAGTAATTATCTAATTTCTTCTTCTTTTCATATTTTGGATCGCAACTTTTCGAAATTTGGCACGATACTGTTGTTTTTTTTTTTTATTTGATTTTTGCTGCAACAAATTAATACAATCTTTTTTTGATTTTAAACTGAAACCAGAAAACTCTTGTTTAAGTTTAAGAAAACCGTTCATCAAATATTTTAACCCAATTGAATAATGGAAAATAAAAAAATTATGAAAAAGACAAAAGAAAAAAAGATAAAAAATTATGAAAAAGAAAAAGAACAAAAGACAAAAGAAAAAAATACAAAAGAAAAAAAGAAAAAAGAAAAGAAATGATTCAGGAAAACGAATAAACAATTCTTTAAAAAAAAAAGTTAGGAGCTGATGATTTTGATCCTTGATAAAAAGAATACTAATAAATTCAAAAATTTTAACTTTAAAATCTTTTTCAGATCATTATCCAAATTCACCGAAAGATCATGTCAAAACTAGTATCATATTTCATACATTTTGGCTAACGAATGTTCTCAATTAAAGTCATTATTTGGATAAAAATAATCATTTCTTGAAAAAATTAATAGTTCTCAAAAGCAATTTTTTCTCTGATTTAAGGTTTACAATCCCTGAAATTTGAAAAAAGATTATCTTGTGTAGGGAGCCGTGACTTGTTAATTTGGTTCTTAGCTGATCGATCTTGTGCTTGGTATGGGTTTTGATAGTGGTTCAAAATGGCAATTTTTGACAATTTATTTTTTTTTTTTTCCGAAATCCGAATTAAAGAGTTTAAGTTTAATATATTAGATGGTGTTCAAGAATAACTTTAGATTTTTGGGTTGTAGAAGAAAATTTTGATTTACTTTTTTGAAAATTAACTAAATGAAAAAAAATTTTTTTAAAAAGCACCAAATAAAACCAAACCTCAAATCAAAATTTTTATCAACAACATATAAATCAGATTTTTTTATAACTTAATTTCAAGCCAATCCAATTAATCTTACACTCTTGAATTCAGATTTGGGAAAAAAAAAAAAATAAATTGTCAAAAATTGCCATTTTGAACTACTATTAAAACCCATACCAAGCACAAGATCGATCAGCTAAGAACCAAATTAACAAGTCACGGCTCCCTACACAAGATAATCTTTTTTCAAATTTCAGGGATTGTAAACCTTAATTAATTACCACAACAAAAATAAAAATCTGAAAAAACTAAGGACCACACATTTTATTGCCACTGAATATTACTTTTCTGACTAACAACACATTTGTTGATTTACAAGAATGTCAAGTAAATAGATCTTGTTCAAATTTAAAATTTCCGAAAATTTGTAATTTGATAAGCACCATTTTTCTACTGTATCCAAATTGGAAATTTACATTGTAAACTCTCGAAAATAAAAATTTCATTATGAAAAGGCCACTTCGGTTTTCTTTCGGATATAATCGAGTTTAGTGTAAGGGTATAAATATACATGAAATCAATTCGGTTCAACCTTTTCATAATCAATAAAAATAATTGATTTACAATTTTTGCCTTGATTATTAGAGAAATTCACTAAATTTTTTTGATCAAAAAATGTTTTCATACAAAAGCCTCAAAAATTCAAAAATTGTCATATTTTAAATTCCCTTTAATTCAAAAACATTTAAATCATTTCTGTTGGCGTATATATATATATAAACTCCATTTCACTCAATGTTCCCAGCCAAAAAGGAAAAATTCACTATATTTTTAAGAATCAATCAAAATTAGATTGTTTAGAAATACAGGAAATAATAAGATTCGTATTAGAGTCGATAATTATAAAAGAAAAGCCTGAACAAACCATAAATTTCAATAAAAAAAAAAATTTAAAAAATTTTTTGGTCCCTTTCATTGGAACGTCTCGTACAAAATTCTCAATTTCTTTAGGAAATTAAAATTGTTGACAATATGATTTTTTACTTGTGAATGTATGAATTTTAAAAGAACATACAAATCCTAACTTTTCTTAATGCTAATTTGGAGTTTCAAACATTTTTGTTTTTCAAATTTAATTTTTAAATAAAAAAATAAAAAAGAAAGCAAGAAAAAAAAAAAAAGAAAAATATAAAAGATAAAAAATTTTACAAAATGAGAAAAAATGATTTTGATCTAAAAATTGAAAATTTAGTCTGGGAAGAATAATGAAATAAACTCATAGAATACTTTCTATTTCTTCAATAAAACAGGTACCTTTGACTGAAAAAGAGTTTAATTTTTTATTGAAATCTGATGAGTTGTTTTGGAAACCTCAAAAATAGTTAAATTTTTGCACAAATTTTAAATAATAAACTGCTATTCAAATATTTTGACAAGGTTTAAACAGTTAAAAGAATTATTACTCCACAATTACCATCAATTTGCAAACAATTTTATGATTTTTTAAATATTTTTCATCATTTCTTTATCTTTTAGTTTTTTTTATAAGTTTTCATTTCATTTTCCCAATAACTTAATAGTTTACCTGAGATCAGTAAATTTTTTTCGAATGATTGATATTATAGTTAAAGTTAGTTGATCCCTTTTAAATAGATAACTCAAATAAAATTTGTTGATGGTCTCTAACCATTTGATCGATCAATAATTGTTATTAAAATTTCAACAAATTTATCAATACAATTTTTAGAAAACTAAATTAAGATTTGAATACCCCTGATGACTGTATCTATTTAGATACTCTTTGAATTAGAAGTCTCAAATTTAGTCATTTCAAAATTCTCTCTTTAAGAGATTAGATGGGGTTTCATCCAACCCTAACAATAAATCTAATGTATTTTTTTTTTTTGCGCTTATCTCCAAATTTTTTTGATACACTATTTTTTTTATCAGTATTGATAATTATTTATTTTCTGTTTGGCGGGTATTGTAAATGATCAAAAGATTATTAACATTTCAATTAGTGAATAGTTCTAATTTAGTATTTCCCATAGAATTGATTAATAAAGATTTTTTGTTTC
Organism: Anaeramoeba flamelloides; assembly: GCA_027625915.1. Lineage (NCBI taxonomy): Eukaryota > Anaeramoebidae > Anaeramoeba > Anaeramoeba flamelloides. Next base: position 2,486,113 of record JANTQA010000060.1, on the reverse strand, counting down.
AAAAATTGAATTTTAGTATTTGAAAAATTTTTAATTGGAGGTTTAATTGTTAAGGGTTTCATGTTAAAAAAACACTTAATCTGTTAAAGCGAAAATTTGAAAGAAACTAAATTCCTGTCTTCTAATTCAAAGATTTCCCATTCAAAGAGCTAATAAAAACAGTGAATCGGGAACATTTTAATCTTAATTTATTTTTCTAAAAATTGTCTTTAAAAAAAATAAAATTGAAACAAAGAGTATAATAAAAAAAAAAATGAAAAATAAATAAATAAATGAAGAATAGAAAAAAAAAATAAAAAACAAAAAAATAGATAAGAAAAATGTTTAGAGTTAATAGAATTGAGATGAATTTGTTTGGATTAATATAGTGAAATAAATTAAAAGTTACACAATAAATTAAAAGTTACACAATAAATCAAAAAAAATGTCCGCTTCATGATCAATAAGAAATAAAAAATAAAAACTCACAAAAATCAAAAAACTTCTTTTTTTTTTAGTTTAAAGGCATTTAATAAATGGACAAAATATTTTTAGACATTACTCATCCAAATTAAAAATCAATAATCACACGAATAACAAGCTTTTAATGGAAATGTTTTTTCTTTCCATAAAAAAAAAAAATAAATTCAAAGGAATCAAAATAAAAAGGAAAAAAATTAGAACATTTACAAGTTAAATTTTTTTCTTGTATTTTTATAAATACAATATAATTGCCGAAATCAAAAAGTATATTTTAACTTTATTGTATTATCAAATATTTCATTTTTTAAAAATCACAGCTCATCACAAAAATACCCATTAGAAAAATAATATAATTAATAATTAAGATTGCAAAAAAATAGAAATGAACGTTATAAATTTCATGGCATTACAAAGGAAAAAAATAAAAAACTTTTGATTTATTTATTTTTTTTTTTAAAATACAAACTTTTATATTTTTTTCAAATTCTTTTTTTAAAAAAATTAGGAATAAACAAAATCTTAAAACCAGATGAATTATAAAAAGAAACTAAATTTTCGATATTATTTTTATTTTTATGAATAATTCTAAAATAGCCCATATTTCTTAATGTTTGAAAAATTATTAAGGAGAGTTGCAGAAATACATAAAAAATATGATAAATCAAAATTTGAAAACATATTAAAAGATTTATATTCTAGGCCTGTCCCAAAACCAGGATTTGATGTTAAATTATCGATCCCATCATATAGCAATCAAAACAAAATTATAGAATATGAATTTAAACATTCTGATTCTCTCCTTGGCGAGGTAACTTTTTATTATAATTATTTTTTTCTTAAAAATCTCTCTCTCTATCTATCTCTCTTCCTCCTTATAAATAAGAAAAATTAGTGGAATTCAAAATTTCTTTATTATTTAACTAAAAAAAATAAATTCACAACAAAATTATTTCAAATAATGAAAAAAAAAAAACAAAAAAAGATGAATTTATTTATACCTTTTCCATTTTATTAATTTAAACTTGACAATATCAATTTTTATTTTCTATGTGAAAAATATCGGTAATTTTTTTATTAATGAAAGATTTTTATTTAAAAAATATTGAAAAAGCAAAATAGTCGATTTAAATACTGATAAATTTCAAAAAATTTTTAGTTCAATTTCCATTTTAATAAATCTTCAAACTGTTTCTTATCAAACATTCCCTGACAAGAATATTTTGAAGAGCAACCAATTTTAGAGAGTTTCTAAACACTTGACTTTATAAAATGTTTTATTCAAAGTTGAGCATAAAAATTTCAAAAAGGAAAAACAAGTAATAATTTCCAAACATAAATTGCAATTTATCAGTATTTCAAAAAAAAAAAAAAATTATTATTATTAACTGCTTTTATCAGTCCGAAATGAAAATATTATATCAAAATTCCAAAATTTATCAAATTGTTGGATAATTAGCAAAGTGGGAAACAATTCTTGACAACAGTTAATTTGATCGAGACTGGAGTGTCGATACATATTACCAAATATCGTGACAAATTTGAAGTCTAGCGTTTTAACAATTTTTCAGAAAATTTTTGACTATGATTGGAGAATAATTCTAAATAGGGCGTTTTGTAATTAAGGTTAATGCATGAAAAAAAGATAATAAATAAAAACAAAAAAAGTGAAACTGGAAACAAAGTGAACCAGCTTTTTTCATTGTGATTATTAAGAGAAGATCAGAAATCACCAGAAACCTAGAATTAAAAATACATTGCTATAAAATCAAATGAGCTCAAAATGAAAAGATGTCTAAAATTAAAGGAAGAAACAATAGAATGTTAAATTAAAATCAAGTATTAACCATAATATTAGTTTTTACAATACTCTCTCCTCATCAAAATTTTACTTTGGTTAAATGATAAATAAATATTCGATGAAAATTTTAACTATTTTTTGAGAACAAAACAAGTACACCATCAAATATGAACACTAAAGGATATTTCATAGTATTTTATTTATATTACTAGATAATATGAAAATGGTCAATTTTTTTTCTCCTTGAATGGTTTTTTTAATTCTTTTCATTATAATGTATTTTCAATTTTTAGGTTTTTGAAGTTTCTGTGATTTCTGTGATTTCTGTAATTTCTGTAATTCTTTAAAAATGTATACAATAAAACTACTTTTTTTACTTTATTTCCGTTTTCACTTTTTTTTAAAACATCAATGAAATAATCCAAATCTTTTATTTTCATTTTTGTCAACTCTCTATTTTCTTCTTTTTCTTCGAAAAATTTTCCAAATCATTTTATCTACCCATTTCTGGCACAATTTCAGTATTTTTATTGGTGTGTTATTTTTTGTATTCTTCAATCAATTCTTGAGATGACATTAGTTTTTCTTTTGAGTGATAACAAAAAAAATAATAAAAGTCGAAAATAATTACTCAAAAGTTTCATTTGATCAAATTTTTCTACTTTTACTACATACACACTTGATATTGCATATAATACTCTGAAACTGATAACTGATAACTGATTTTCCTTCCTTATATTTCCCCTTGAATGCCCAACCATTTAATGTCTCTTCAAATACTACAACCCTATTTAAGGGCGGTAAATTTGATTGAATACATTAACTTTACCCTTCTTCTTATTATTATCCTTATTCTTATAATTATTGGTGTTTTTTTTTTTTTTTTCAATAATTCAATAAATATTTTATAGTATGATTTAGAATATTTATTTCAAATTTTTGATGCAACAAAGATTACAAGTATTCTAGCATCGATTCTTTTTGAAAGAAGAATAATATTCACATCCTGTTCGTTGAAATCGATTACAAATGTAATCCAAGCATGTTTAGGGTTATTACAGCCATTCGAATGGTTTCACATTTTAATTCCTGTTTTACCGGAAAGATTATTAGATACATGTTGCGCACCGATGCCATATATTATAGGCATTCATGAGACATTTTTAAATAAATTAGATAATCTTCCAATTGAAAAGATTGTTTTAGCTAATGTTGATACTGGCGAATTAATTTTTGATCCAGTTGATTTAGCATGCTTACCTTCAAGATTTACAATAAATTTAATTAAATCAATATCATCTTATCTCTCGCAATGGCATTCTGATGGCATTTTCCCAAGAAATGAAATAGTTGGAGAATTTTTAGATTTTTTTATCAAAATATTTTATAATTATTCAAACTTTCTGATTCATCCTAAAATTTTAAAAGAAAAAGAAGGAAAGGAAAAAATCGAACAATCAAAAAAGAAAAAAATTACTTCAAACAAATTTGAAAATTTTGATTTTGAGGCATTCAAATCAAGAAAATCTAAAAATATTAAAAAATTTTTAAATTATTTTTCTCAAACACAAATGTTTGAAGTTTTTATTCGTGAAAGGACAAACAGATTTTTAAATGAAATTAAAAAAGAAGAAAAAGGGAATGGGAACGAGAATGAAACAGAAAAGGAAATCGAAAATGAAAAGGAAAACAAAAATGAAAATGAAAAGGAAAAGGAAATTATTAATGGAAAAGAGAAAGAAAAAGAGAAAAAGAAAGAAAATGCAATAACAAAATTTGATCAGAGATTAGAAATTTATTTTAAGAATCGAAAAAAAGAAAAGCGTCCAAAATTATTCAAAATATTTCAAAAAAAAGATAATAGTCTATCACCAAAAAAAATTAGAAAAAAAAAAAATAAAAAATTATCATTCCCTAATATGAAAAAAAAAAAAAATAAACAAATCCAAAATAATAAGAAAAAAAATCAAAAAAAAAATAATCAAAAAGAAAAAGAGAAGGAGAAGGAGAGAGAGAAAGAGAAAGAGAGAGAGAAAAAATCCATGAAAAATGATTCAATAACCATTGAAATAGAATCAGATAATCAGGAGATATTGACAAAATCAACACATAATAAAAATGAGAAACAAAATAAAAGTTTTAAGAAACGAAATGATCAAGGAAATAATATAAATGAAAACGAAATTGATAACAAAAAAAATGATATTAATAAAATTGATCAATCTGATGATGATGAAGACGATAATGAAATCATGCAAGTGATAACAAAAATTATTACAAAGCCTTCAAATCGTCGTTGGTCTGCCAGATATTTAAATACTGTTATTAATGATAATGAATCTCTAAATCGAAAAGAAACACGAAATAGCCTTTTAAATGCAATCAATAATTTGGATCAGAATTTTTTTCAAACTGAACAAAAAGAAAATAATAATAATAATAATAATGGAAATGAATCTTTGCTTGAGTTTTTATCAAATCATGATTCTGATAAAATTCCATTAAATCAAAATGATTTAAAAAATAAAAATAATGATCAGAATAATCTAAAAAATAACACCGATAATTCAAAAAAGAATGATCAAAAAATAAATCAACAAAATGATCAAAAGATAAAACCAACTAAAAATAAAGTGCAAAGAGAATTATCCATTCTTGATTTTGAAGACGAAATTAAGAATTTGACTGGAATAAAAATTAATTTAGAGAATACAAAAAAAAAAAAGTCTTTTAAAAGATTTATATTCCCCTCAAGAATTTATCAATCAAATAATTCCAATAAAACAAAAAATAATAAATCAAATAATAATAAAAAAAAGTCAAATAAAACTCAAAAAAATAACGATGTTGCGAATGATCACAATAAAAATAACAATAGCAATAGCAATAGCAATAACAATAACAATACAAATATCAATTACAATAACATTAATATTAATGATTCATTTTTGGGATCATCACCAAAGAAAGATCAAATGAAAAGAAGACAAAACCTAAAGGTTTACCAAAAACCAAGCAGTCCCAAACCACGAATTTTTTCATACCAGGAATATAAAAAACATGTTGAAAAAAAAAAAAAATTCTTAAAAAAAATTCCAAAAATAAAAAAAAAAAAAAAAATTCTTTTTCGATTTTTAAAAAAAAATAAGAAATACGAAAGATATTTTAGGTTTGTTTATTTATTCCTTCATTTATTCTTGTTATGAAAATTGTGATTAACTTTTTAAGTTAATATTAAAATAAATAAAATTTTGTTTATTTTTTGTTATTTGTTTTTTGTTATTTGCTTTTTGTTTTTTTTTTATTGTTTTTTTTTGTTGTTTTAATCTCTAAATCTGGTTGGGTGCTATTTTTAATCATTTGAATGTGAATTCCTGTTTGTTGTATTTGTATTTAATTTTAGTTGAATATTTGAAGTCTTTTTTTCTATTGGTAGTTAGAAAATAATTAAAGAGTCGATATTAAGTAAAACTTGATAATAAACTATATTCCAAAATTTTGGCCAGAGCTTAAACAGTTGAAAGAATAAAAATACTAGACTTTAAATTCAATTTGGAAATAATTTTGATTTTATAAATTATTTCATTTTTTATCTTTTTGGTTTTGTTTTCATTTCCGTTTTTTCGAGTTACGTAATCTGGTTGGTTAGTTCTGGTTGTTTTTTTTTAAGGGTTGATAGAAGATTAGTGCTGAGTTTGTTAAATCGAAAAAATCACATACAATTGGTTAATGTTATCTTATCATTTGATCGATCAACAATTGTTGGTGAAATTTTAACAAATTTTCCAATACATTTTTTGTTCAGATCCTTTCATTATTTTGTACACAACACTTTTTATTTTTGAGTTTTATATTTTTTTTCTTTTATTTAGATAAAATGATGACTTATTAAAACACTAATACTGGATATCGAAAATGTGGTGTAGTATTACGTTTGGGAAAATATAATTAATTGAGTTTTTTTTTTTTACTTGTTTTTGATTTTGGGTGTGTCCAAATTTTTGGAATGGGGTTTATTTTCATTTTAGTAAAATAAAAAATATTTTGTATAAAAAAATATTCCCTTAGAATTGTGTCTCGCCGAGTGTATAGCCACTTTCATGCTTTTTTTGTTTTATTCCAAAAGCCAAGAGATTTTCTAAATAAATTATAATTTATTTAAATATTTTGTTCAAATTTGAAATTTAATATTAATTGTATTCTCAAGATTTAATAAATAGATTAGTTTCGATAATAAAGTTTTAAGGAAAATTCATAACCTTATAATCATTAATAGTCGTTTCTGTTAAGAAATCCATCTTGAAAGTGAATTTGGAAATTTAATTGTAATTTATTTCTCAAAATTTTGAATGAATATGGCTAGTTTCAATAATATAGTTCATATTAACCAATAATAACACTATAATTATATTTTTCTAATTTTAAATAAAAACTATATCAAAAAAACATTTATCTCAATACAATTTTTTTTTTTTCTGAAAGCTAAAAAATATATTTTGAATATTTGACACTTCTTTAATATTCAAAATTACAAATATTTTTTTTTATTTAGTAATTAATTTTTGAACTCTTTGGGAATTCTTTTTACATATTTTTTCGGATAAGAATATATGCAAGTAATGGATTAATTTTACAATTTACTTATTTTACAACATTATATCAGTTTTTTCAAAGAATTAATACCTTTTTCTGTACATAAAATTCAAATACTCTTCTACCCAGAGAAAAATAATTGACTATATATTTACTTTTTATGGAAATAAAGGTTTTTGTTTATATTGTATTTTTTTTCAAGTTTTAAAAAGTGATTTTTTATTAATTATTTTTTTTCATTGAAAAAAAGGATTAATTAAGAATAAAATATCAAAAGAGAAGATATATAATTAATAAAATGTTTATTATCATTAGCCAAACTCAAACTGGCTATTAAATTAATATCAATTTCAAATAATAATTCTTCTTGTTCTGATTATTAAAAAGTTTATATTTTTTAATACAACTTTTTTCACTATTTTGAAAATTGATAAAGCAAAAAAAGGAGACTAAATTGATTTGTGATAAAAAAAACAATTAAAAAATTGATAAAATTTATGATTCTAGTTTTTTTGATTTACTTTTTCAAAAGAGTAATCAAAATAATCTCTTACATTTGTAACTTTTAGAATTAATAAATACTATCAAAGATCTAATTATTATTTTAAAATTAAGCTTGTTAAGTAAAGTAATCTTGTGGAAAGAACCATAAAAGAAATATTGTTTTTAAAAAAATAATATTTTTCTTTTTTTGGCTTCAATAAATATTTTTTTCTCACAAATTTTGTAGAACTTAATACATCTCCTAATTTTTTTTTTATAGATACAAGTCAATTTATAAAGGGATTTTGATACAATTTCTCTGAAAAAAGAATATTAAAATATTATATAATCACTAATTGGTTTTGTACAAGAAGAATCAGATAATTTGAGAAAAAATCAAAAAAAAAAAAAAAAAAAGAATTTAGATCTTTCACATTAACGTTTTATACTCAAGACACAATATTTTGGATTTTGAATTTTCAATCATTTACTTTTTGAAATCCTCTTTGCAATTTCAACTTGACATTTATTATCTTGTTTTTAATATTGGATACACTACAGATAAAAAAAATTGAAAAAATTGTGATTTTTATTCAATTTAAACTTAACCTTTGAAAAAAAAAAAAACTTATAAAAATGGAAAATTAATAATGTTATTTTATCATTTGAAAATTAATATGATAATCTATTTAATCTAAACTAGATTTCAAAATTTTAAACTCACTTTATAATGTTAATGGAAGTTTTTTTGAGCTTGATCATGATATTCTTAACAAAAAAATATTTTCTGAAATTTGGATCAGAATAATTTTTTTTAATTTTACAAATTTTAGTTTTGTTTTTTTTTTTTTTTTGAAAAATTTTTCTTTTTCTTTTTTTTTCTTCTTTTAGAAATTAATTTTTTTCTTTTCTTTTTTCTTATTCTTTTTTTTTTTTTTGATGCTTTTTTTATCTAAAGGTCAAGTGGAAAAAAAAAAGAGATTTTCAAAAAGACAAATAATCACTACAAAAATTTCGACCATGTAATCTCTTTTAAAATGAATTTAATTTTCAGTAAAAAATCTTGTTGTAAATTTTTTTTTCAGGGAAAGTTCAGTAAGATAAAATCGGTAATACTCTCATTTCAAAAATTTTGTCTCACTTTTTTTTTGTTTTTGGTTTTAAATTTTTTTAATTTTTAAAATATCAGGTTTTTATATACTTCGAATGATTTAAAAGTGACTTTTTGATCAGATTTATAACTTTGTTATTTTTGAATACTAAAGAATATTTTTTTTATCAATTTATTATTTTAGGTTAGTTATAATATTTGAAATGGTTTTTATTTTACTGGAATGTTATTTACTATTTTTTTTTTTGTCTTTGTTGTAGCTTTTATTGTCTAATTAAAAGACTAATAGAACAAAATATTTTATTTTCAAGATTTGTACATAAAAAAATTACAATATTTCTTTCAATATCGGAAAATTGAATTAGATAAAATTAAATAGGCTTTTAGGATAATATTTTCTTGTTTATTATTTCTTTTATTCATAAAATATAATATAATAAGCAATTTTCTAAAAATCTGGGAAAATTTGTACTTAAATCTCGATATTAAACACAATTTTACTAAAACCATATTCGAATATCATAAATTGATACAAATCATTTATTCGAATATTAATATAATTTATTTGTATGAAATTACAGAAATAATGACATTAAATTTTTTGTTATCATTATTATCTGATATTTTTTAGGAGTGGCAAAATATGTGTGAATTATGTTATTTTTGATCTAAAAAATTATTTTCCCAACTGGTTTTATCTCAACATATTTTCAAATAGAAATAAATACATATAAATGCATTATATTATTTAAAAAATCGTTTGGGTACTTATCATATTTTCAGTTTATTATTGAAAAAAGTAACTTATTGTTTTTTCCAAAAAAATTGTCATTTTTTTTTTCTTTTTTATTATTTAAGGGAGGGGTTCAAAAAGTACTATTTTTTTTTTTCATTTTTTCGAAATATTTTTATGAACATATTCTGAAATAAATACCTTTGTCATTGATTCAATCAGGTATTAATATTTCACTTAATTTGATATCACCAATTTACAAATAGATTCACTAACAAAAATAATGTTCTTTGAACAGTAAAAAAAAAAATCACCACTTTTTTGGAAATAACATCGATCTGGCTTGATTTTAATAAAAATTATCAGAAAATTATACTTTGAAAAAAAAAAAATAAAAAGTAATTATTGTTATGGATTTATTCAATTTTTGGTTTGATTGTAATTTTTTTTCTTTTAAAAACAGTATAAATTTTTCGAGTAATATAAAAAACAATGATTATAATGAATGCGTAAATATAAATATTAGTATAATTCAAGATAAATTGAACGATTGTTTCGAATTTTGATTTAGTTTTTTGATCATCAGAAAATGAAGAACTTTTTTTGCCTTTGAACTTTGGGTCATTAATTTTTATTGAATTTAAGAAATTATTAATATTTTTCGATAAAGAAGAACTTTGTGAGAATTTTTTAGGTTTAAAAAATTGATCTTTATCATAATCAATTATTATTAATTGTGGTAATTTATCCATTTCGATTTCAAATCTTTCTGCGTATTGTTTCCAATAATAACCGTCCAACCAACAAAATGAAAATCTATTATCAACAAAGGAAATTTTTTTTAATTCTGATAAATACTTTTGATGAGCTTCTGTATTTGTAGTAAAATCAAAATCAAAAATTGCAATAACAACAGGCCGTTTTCGAGAAATTATTCCCCTAAAGGTTTCTGTTTGAAATTGTGGTAAGAGTGTTAGTAGATTATTTTCAATGAAATTGAGAAATTTAATTTTTAATTCTAATTTAAAACCATTATTATCAATTTCTTTATTATTAATGAGTTTATTTTTTTTGTTATTATTTTTGTTAATTTTATTATTATTATTATTAAACAAAGAAAAGATGTCAAGTGATAATACGTTAACAGAATATTCTCCTCTAATTGCAAAAAACATCGAATTGCTTTTTTCATTTGGCAATTCATTTTGGAATATTGATTTCATAGGGTTTGTTGGCTTGAGTAGTAAATATTCACTATAAGACATGCACGAAAATGTTGCAATGTTACGATAAATTTGAAGGTATTCTTCTAATTTTCGTAATGTTGAGACGATCCTTTCTTCTTTCAAATAGTTATCTTGTAGTAAATAAACAAAATGTGTTTTCTCATTTGCAATCATTTGTTGAATTGGCTCTGCTTGCTCGGTTGTGATCTGTTTGAAAAGTGGCCTTGTAACTTGACTAAGAAAAGAAAGCACACTTTTAGTTTGACGAAAGCCTTCGTACTCGATCCAATTTGAATGAGTAAAAAACATTAATGTGGGGTATGATGAAATATTGAACCGATCGCACAGCAATTCATTTTCGAGGCACTCAACAGTACCATATTGAAGATCTGGCGCTTTAGAAGAAAATTTCTTACTTATGTATTTGAGATGTTTTTGGTATTGTTGGCAATGGTCTTGAAATTATTTTAAAATTGGTACAGATTGTTTGGTAGAAAGACAAAAAAGAAGGTAAAAAAGAAAAATAAAAAAACATTAAGAATTACTACAACCATCAAAAGAAAATAAAAAGAAATGTAAATGATTCTATTTACAACACCAATTTGTTTGGAACATTAAAAACCACATCGTATCATGAGTAACATAATCATCAAAATTTGTTAAATCTAGTTTTGTGATTGAAATTTTTGCTTTTTTAAGATCACTTTCGCTCTCACTATCGCTTTCACTATCACTGTCGATATCACTACTTATTACAAAGTCACCATTCTTTTCAAGTTTTTGGTTTGTGAAGGATAAGGTTATTATTGATAAAAAAACGATCAACAATAAATAATTCATTCCCAAACAAGAAAATCTTAAAAAATGAAATTATCTTTTTTCATTTGCCAAGTAATAATCTCTGGCTTTAACTTGTCTTTTGATCTTTTCCAATTTTGGTTGTTGTGAAAAGACTTGGAAAATCTATGCAAGATTTGAAAAGGAGCTCAAGTTTGGTATAAGTCCAATACTTTTATACTAAAAAAAAAAAGTATTTCAGGATAAGTAATCTCATTTTGAAAAAGAAATTCCACAGGTTTATATTCACAATTTTTTTTGAGACTCAGAAAATAATTTTTTATATCTAAAATGACTTTGAACATCGAAAATTCTCTGAGAAAAGAGAGAAAATATACTAAAGTAATAATAAATTTATTTTGATTATTTTATAGTTTATTTTCCAATAAACTCATTTTAGTAAAAAAATTTTTCATTATGAGATTTATTATTCTCATATTCAACTTTTCAAAAATCTATATAATCATCAAAAATATATATCTTACAAATTCCTGTTGCCTTGGAACTTCTTTATAGGAAAGTAGATAAACTCAAAAATATAAATTGGAAAAAAATTGATAATTTAAGGGATTAGCGTCTACCAAGGAGAGGCTTACGAACAAAGTATGTTGTTATTGGGTTTAACAACATTAGTGCTACATCGTTCAAATGACTCTAAAAAATCGATTAGTCAAGTAGTAATATTTGTTGATTTCATCAATTAAAAATGATCTATGTATTAGTAAAAAACTCAACAATTTCAGAATAAAATCTGCATTTCGCCATAAATTTTAGGGTTGAATTATCAATATTCAGACTACAAAACCACAAAATATCTTTCTTAAATTTGTGGCGAAATGTATATTAGTTACTAAAAAAATCGTTTTTTTTAAAAAAATAAATAATTTACGAATAAATTTTTTTAACCAATTATTTCTCAAATCATGCAAATATATTGATGCTACAAGTATCTTTATCAAAACCAAAAAAAAATAATCAGTCTTTGAGCTTTTATGTTGATGATTATTGAGTTAGTCTTTGAAATTAAAAAATTAAAAAAATAGATACTTTTGAAAGTTCTAAATCTAAATTATGTAATACCAGAATACTGTATTTTGGGTTTCTATTTTTCGATTTGGAAAAGGAATTAAAAAAAAATTTTTTCCAAATGAAACTTTTTTAATAGTGATCATAGTAAAAAATGAAATAATTTATTGTGCAATAAGATTTATAATCGATTTTTTAGAGCTATTTGAGCCATAGTGCACTAATACCATTTAGACCCAATTATAACATACTTTAATGATTGGTAAATCTATGATGACGCTAATCCCTTAAGAAAGGTATCTTTATTGAATAATTATAAAATCAAAATATAAAATACTTTTATTTTTCTCACAGAAGATAAAAACTCAATTATATACGTTAAGTCACACAATAGAAAAGTTAAAATACTAAAAGCATAATAAAGTTTTATTTAATAAAATTAAACCTTTTGATTATAATACTGATAAATAGCAATTTATGTTTGCATATTTTGACTTGATTATCCTTTTTGAAATTTTTATGCTCAAGCTTTGAATAAAACATTTTATGAAGTCAAGTGTTAAGAAACTCTCGAAAATTAATTGCTCTTCAAAATACTCATTGCACTGGATGGTTTGATAAAAAACAGTTCGAAGATTTATAAAAATGGAAATTGAACTAAAATTTTTTTGAAATTTATTAGAATTTATCAGTATCTATTATCATGAGATGACTGTTCCAACCCCACCCTGAAATAGCTGATAAACATAAAATCTCTTTCCAATCTCATACTTTTCTTTTTATGAAATGATATAAAAGTCATATAAAAGCATATTAGAATGTTGGAATTTTATAATATACCAAATATTTCTAATGGTGGAATGCATTAAAATTTAAATTTTTGACTTCGATCCTTATGAATGAACATCAATTTTTAAATAAATTTTCAGGATTTTTTGTGGATCTTTAGATTGTTAAAACCCTAAAATTAAATCAATTATCTGGAATAAAATATTTAGGAATTTGGGAAGAAAAAGAGAAACATTAGCAAAAAAAAATTTCAAAAAAGTTAAAAGTAACTTAAAAAAAATAAAGATTTTTTTTTTAACCAAAAAAAAAAAAATATTAGAAGTAATACCTTAAATTATTAACCATACACAAATATAAAAATACAACGATTTGTTAGCTCATTATTTTACAGTCAGTTCCACTTTTAAGGCACAAACTTTCAACGAAATTTAAGGCACAAAAAAATCTCAAATTAAGGCACAAAATTTGGAATTTTTTTTTTTACAATTTATTTTACTAGAATTAGAATTTTGTTCCTTAATTTGAGATTTTTATTGTGTCTTAAATTTCGTTGAAAGTTTGTGCCTTAAAAGTGAAACTGACTGTATCGATTTGGAATTTTCAATCAAATCAAAAAGATTTCAACTCGATAGATGTTTGGATAAATAAAAAAGTTACAAAATATTTAAAAATTAATCCACATTCTCCCAGAATAATATATAAAAATGAAGCGATTCTAGACAAAGTGAGAATTCCGATAGATAAAAGAAGATTTAAACTCAAAAAGAAATTAGAAATTGTCAACTTTATAGAGATATCCAATATTTTAAAATTTTCAAAAAAAAGATAATGAAAATATCAACAACAAGATGAAAACTTAAAATAATTAGATGCGAAACTTAATCAATTTAGTGAAAACTAAATATAAAATTAAGATCTATGGATGAAAAGGCCGGTAATATTTAAAAAATTATTAGATATAATAAAAATGTAAATAAACAACCGCGTTTTCAAATGAATTAGAGTGCCTTAGAGTACCTAACTTTCCCATAATCCAAAAGAATAGAGTAAAATCAAAGAGTTAACAAAATTTTTATAAATTCTGGAAAATCTAACAGCCATTTTATTGTAGCTTTCTGTCTTATCTGTTAAGTGTTCTAGGTTTTTTTGAGGTTTTCTATTTTATTTATGAGATGTTCTAGTTTTTTTTTTGCTTTTTGAAATAAATAGAAAATTTAAATAAATTTTCGGTTGGTTAGATTGGAACATCTTTTACAAAATTTCTACTTTTCTTTAGGAAATTAAAATTGTAAGAATATGCTGTTTTATTGTAATGTAAAAATTTTAAAAGAAAATACAACATCTCACATATCTGTATGTTAAATTAGAGTTTTAAACTTTTTTTTTTTCTTTCAAATTAATTTTTTTAAAAAAAAATGAAAAGAAAAAAAAAAAATTATAAAAAATTGTATAAAATTAGAAAAAATTATACAAAATGAGAAAAAATGACTTAGATTTAAAAATTGGAAATTCATTTTGTGAAGAATAATGAATTAAACTCGTAGAATATATTCCTTTTTTTCAATAAAACTGGTCCACTTTGGCTGAAAAGGATTTTCTAACCAAAATTTGTATAAATGTAAAGAACTCTGTTTTATCTCTAAAATTTAAAAAACTCTATTTTTACAAAAATCAATATTTACACTTGTGTAAAATTAAAAAAAAACTAAAAGCTGTAAGTGGAAATTAATTTCCTCCCTACAAAATAAAATATAAAAAAAAAAATACAACAATATCTCCCTCCAAATTTATAAAATAATAATTCCCCTATTCCTCTTACTTTCTACTAAATTGTAAAATATTCTAGAGCTAAGGGAAATTTTATAAATATACTTGAATATAACTTATCAGTTAAGAGAACAGAGATAAAACTGCATGTTAAATTTATCTTATTTTGTTTGAATAGTTTGAAAAGTTTTTAGATCCAATAAAATGTATATTATTTTCCTTTAAAAACTCCTAAAAAAAAGCTCGATAAAATTATATTTTTTAACTTTTCTTTAAGGAACTAATCTCTATTAAATTTTTTTTTACCTCAATAGAATATAAATTGAGAAAATTTTTTACCAATTACTTAGATTTGAAAACCCCTGTTTATTTTCATCTTAATCTTATTTTCTAGATAAAGAACCCTTATTTAGAAATTGTTCAAAAAGAAAAAAATAATAGATACTAGTCCCTTAACAAGATTTATTTTCAGATCATTTGGTTAAGATTAGTATTTCAGCACATACTGAGCTTCAATTGTGAATAACCCTTTAAAAAAGATATTTACAAACAATTATTTCTTAGAAACAAAAAACAATGACTCTTTGTTATAAAATAAATTGAAAATTATTATGTTCACTTTTTTTATGAAGGATTTTATAAATAATCCAAAATTTAAACTTTTTAATTCCTCCAATAAATCAGATATAATACTTACCTTTTCAAAATTAGATACTTTAAAAATTTGAAGAAATCATTCTTGCAATTATCTTATAATATTAAAAACCCAAAGGACGATTTTATATCTTTGTTTTTCAATTAAAAGTAATAACCAAAATCCAAAGAATTACAAACATTTATTTGTATCAAAATAATTTCTGAAAATGAAAATTGTTTTTATTTTTTTCATCTCTTATTTTTTTAATCTACTTTTCAAAAAAAACAAACAAAAAGAACAAAAAATGACAGAAGACTTAGCCGACTCGATCATTCGAAGACTTAAGGATCTTGGATATAAGGGACAAACAAAAGCTGTGTTAAAAGAACGAGAAATAAGAAAATTAATCCTACAAGCACGACAAATTTTCCTATCTCAACCAGTTCTTCTTGAGCTCAGTGCACCAATTAATGTTTGCGGTAAGTGATTTTTTCCGTTTTGCTCTTCAAATTAAACGCCTTCGTTCTAAATATTTTTTTTTTCTTTTCTTTCATGCAAATCGCACCCAATAATTTTTCTTTAGGTGATATTCATGGCCAATTTGAAGATCTTATTCGACTTTTCCATTATGGTGGTTTCCCACCTGAAAAAAGTTATTTGTTTTTAGGCGATTTTGTTGATCGAGGATCACAAGGACTTGAGTCTGTTGTTTTGATGCTTGCTTATAAAGTCAAATACCCTGAAAAATTTTTCATGCTTAGGGGGTAAGAAACTTGCTTAATTTCTTTGTTTTTTTTTTGTTTTGTTATTTGCTCTTTGCAATTTGCAATTTATTCTCTTGGGTTTTTCTCTTGCCTTCGATTTGATCCAATTTTTTTTTTTCAAATCTTTTCTTCATCTTTCCAAAAACTTATCTTTGATTATCTTTTTCATTATAATTTTTAGAAACCACGAAAGTTGGGCTATTAATAGAATTTATGGGTTTTTCGATGAGTGTATGATTTGTTTTTTATTTTTTTCTTTGGTTTATTGGTTTGTCTTGGAAAATCTTTTTTATTTTCTTTTCTATCCACAAATATTCAAACACAAATTTGTCTTGAATTGAAACACACAACTTTCACCTTTTAAAACAAAATTTCTAAAAACAGTATTTCTTTCATTTCATTCCAAAAAATTGAGATTTATTTTGGAGCTAATTCAAGCTGATGTGTCAAAAATAATTTTCATTTTAATTTCTTTGATTTAAATTTAGTTAGATCTGTTCTGTATTAAATAAAAAAAATCCTTCAAATTTCTAAAAATGAAAATTATAAATTAATTTTGGTTTTGCAAATGATATTATGTTTTCAAATATCTGGTTTATATTATTTTTCGGTCATTTAAAACAAGATATTCAACAAATTTAGTATATTACACAAGTGAAATGTCAAGAAACCACAGAAATTACTTAAAATCAAAAATTTCTTACAAAAGATAAGGTACCTAAATTCTATATATCCCTGAGAACACCAAATATCCTAATTGCCTTTGAAACAAAATTTTTAATTTGGATTGTTATCAAAGGATTATAAGATATAGAATTTATAAGCACTTATCTTAGAAAGAAAATTTTATAATTAAAAATTGTATAGTTACCTACAATAAAAAAAAGAACTTGAAAAAAAATTCTCAACATTTGGA
This sequence comes from Anaeramoeba flamelloides, assembly GCA_027625915.1. Classification (NCBI taxonomy): domain Eukaryota; family Anaeramoebidae; genus Anaeramoeba; species Anaeramoeba flamelloides. The sequence continues at coordinate 2,468,971 of JANTQA010000060.1, read as the reverse complement.
AATTTTTTCTTGTTTATTGTGATTTAAATATTATTTTTCCATTCAAATTTTGTCAAAAAAATTTTATTTTTTTTTTTTGATAAGTTTGTCTAGACATCAAAAAATTCTTAGTTTTTTTTTTTTTTTATTAAGAAGGGAGGAAATTAATTTCCTCTTACAGCCGTTAGGTTTTCCAGAATTCAAAAGAATGGAGAAAAAACTAAGATTTTACTCAATTCCCTTAAATTCTGGAAAACCTAGGCACTTGCCGTTAGGTTTTTTTTACTTTTTGTAATAAAAAGAAATTTCATTTACTTTTCTTTCTATTACAAAAATTAAAAAAAAAATCTAGGCACTCTACGGCACTCTACGGCACTCTATGGCACTCTACGGCACTCTACGGCACTCTACGGCACTCTACGGCACTCTAAGGCACTCCCCTAATTTCTAAATTTTTGTTTAGAAATTTTAATAAAGAATCATAATTTTCTTTATCATTAACCAATGATAGGATAAATAATGAGTCTTTATTTTTAATAATATCTTTGATATTATTCTTTTTGTTTTTGCTTATTTGGATTAATTCAGATATCCAAATTTTCGATTTTTTTCATAGAATAGGGCAATTCCATAAAAAATGATCGATATCTTCATCTATTTCTGAGTTATGGTATTTTTTTGCATAGATTGAAAGATTTTGTTTTTATTTTATTTTGATCATAAACATAAGAATATCTGTTTAAATAATTTGTGAAGTTTCTTAATTTTAGAATGGGAGTTGAACCTATCCATTTTAAATATTTTTTGTTGTCAGGTTTTTTTTAATTTTTCAAATAAATGGAAAATTTATAAAATTTTCTATTTATTTCTTAAATTAAAAAAAACCGCAGTTAGCTTTTCTTGAGTTTTATGTTTATTTGTAAAATCGATTGATTTTCGTTAGGTTTTTTTTACTTTTTGTAATAAAAAGAAAATTTCTAAAATTTTCTTTTCATTTTTCAAATTAAAAAAAACCGCCGTTAGCTTTTCCAGAATTAAAAAGAATTGAGCAAAATCTTTGATTTTTCTCTATTCTTTCCGAATTCTGGAAAAGTTAGGCACTTGACGGCACTTGACGGCACGACTGTTTATCTATGTTGTTTTAATACCTAATAATTGTTAAATATTCTTGAATTTCCATCCAGAACAATTTATTATTAGAGTTTCTCTAAATTGGTTTAGATTTAATTCTAATAATTTTAAGGTTTCTGTTTCCCAATTAATATTTTCATTATCTTTTTTTGAAAACTTTTAAATTTTTTGAAATATGTTTAAAGCCTAAGATTTTCGAATTTCCTTTTGTGTTTATACCTTCTTTTATATATCAAAATTCTTACTTGATCTATTTTTATTCAATTTTGTCTATTGTAATTGGAGAAAGTCGATAAATTTTTAAAAATTATGTGACTTTTTTATTTATCCAAATATATATAGCCAAAATCTTTTTGGGTTAGATTTAAAATAACTAACTCAGAGAATATCTGAATAATACATCTCCATTTGGACCATTTGATGTTTTACTCGATTTGCGAATTTATGTTAATTAAAAATTATTTTTATTTTTTTTTTTTATTGTTGAAGAAGTGTAAATTACACTCTGGATACCCTTTTACTTAAATTCCCAAAAAGAAATTTAAGCTTAAAATCATAGATTTCACGATTATTATTTAATGAAAATAGTTTCAAACTGTTTGTTTTAAATTAATTCATTAAGATTTTTTTTTTTTTTAATTTGTTTTGAAATATTAATCTATCTTTTTCATAGGAAGGATAGACCCATAAAAAATGATCAATATTTTCAATTTGTTTTAATAAAGAGATCTAAATATTTGAACAACTATAGATCAAATGAAATAGGTTACTTTATTAAGTTTTTTTAGAAACTTTATAGATGGTTTGATTCTATAAAGTGCTAAGGTTTTAAGAATAAGATTTGGTTTTACAGAATTGAGTTGCTTTTTTTTTTTTTTTTTTTTTTTTTGAGTTGCTTTTTTTTTTTTTTTTTTTTGCAAGTTTCCCAAATCTTGTTTTCGCAAAATCCCAGTACAAGATACCGACTCGACAGCAAAAACCCAGTCCAAGTAACGACTCGACAGATTTTACGGAAAGTCCAATTCGGTTCACTTTGGTTGGCTTCAGATCGCATTCGTTGGATTCAGTTCTCTACAGTTGCATAAGTCCAGCTCAATTCATTTTAGATCTGATCATTAACAAGTTTGGTTAGGTTAGTCATGACCAAGTCCACCAATTCTTATAATGATTTTTTATTCCTTGAACCTCTCCAAGCACCTAAAAAAACAAAAAGAGGAGGAACCCAAACAACTTAAAAAGAGAAATTTGGAAAAGGTAAAAAGTATAAAAAATAAAATTATTTTTATTTATTTAAAATTGTCTTTTACTTTTTTAAAGTTTTTTTTCTAACTAAATCCTTAGATAATTTATTTGGGATAATTGGTTTGATTTTAAGGTTTTAACAATCTTTGGATTCATTCCAAATTCTTGGATAATTTTATATATTAATATCAATTTTTTGATAATTTCTGATATTGGATCTTTCATTATTAAAATTAAGTCATCTGTAAACATTTGAACATCTTCAACTAAATCTTTAATTTTATCAATTAAAAAATGGCTGATAAATCGAAACATTAAAGGAGAATGTAGATCTACTTGATAAACTGCAATCCCTTCTTTTTTGTAATAATTTCGCAAGCCAAATTTTGTTATTTTTTCATTTTTAATATATTTATTGAGAGTATAATGAACTTATATATGACTAATCTTCTCAAAATATTTTTTAATATCGATTTGACCAATACAAAATTCTTTATTTTTATATTTATTTTTGAGTTTTTTTCGTTCGAATAATAAATTTACTACTACTATTCTTGTATCTAATTTTTTTAAAAAATCCAAATTGAGAATCTGAGAACTAAACCCCAAGAATCTTCAATTCCTTTCTAAATAAGTTTTAAAAAGAATCTCGATAAAGTATTATTAATTGAGATTGGTCTTTAATTTAAAGGAATTCCTTCATCACAGGCTTTGTGAATAAATAAAATATTTCTTTCTTTAATTAAATTTATTATTTCTTCACTTGAATTTATGATCCAATATAAAAATATTTTTTGAATATTTTTTAAAAAAAATTTATTTTTTAATCTTTGAAGACATTCAAAATTTAGATTATATTTTGAATCAAAATCTATTAAATTTGAATAATACTTTAATAAAAGAAAACTTAAAAAATTAATATATCATTTTTTGCACATTTAATGTTGTTACAAAAAGGTGTTGGAAAAAAAAACAAAAAAAAATTGTTCAATATGAACTTTTTTCTGAAAAAAACTCAATACTAAATTAACTTGATATTGAAATGTTGAATATAACAATTGTTTATTTCGGAAATAATATTAAAAAAAAAAAAATTCTTTATTGTTAAATCAAATATATGTTCTTATATCTACAAACACCCACACCCATATTTATATTATAGGTAAATCAAGATATTCTCAAAAACTTTGGAAGATTTTTTCCGAATGTTTTGAATGCTTGCCACTTGCGGCAATTGTTGATGATAAAATTTTTTGTGTTCATGGTGGATTATCCCCCGATTTAACGTCCATTGAACAAATTAAAAGAATAATGAGACCAACTAAGGTTCCTGATAGTGGGCTTCTTTGTGATTTACTTTGGAGTGATCCTCAGCCAGGAATAGAAGGATTTGATTTTAATGACCGTGGTGTAAGCTATGTTTTTGGGAAAGATGCTGTTGAAAAGTTTTTAGAGGAAAACGATTTTGAGTTAATAATTCGTGCACATCAGGTAATGACACTCATCAATCTTTTTTTTTTTTTTTTTATTTTTAATTCTTTTTTTATTTTAAATAATTTGATATTATTATTCCTATTGAAGAAGTGTTAATTACACTCTAGATGCCCTTTTATTAAATTTCCTTTGAGGAAATTTAATCATAAAATACTAGATTCCACGATTTTTCAAGGGGAGAATACATATAAATTTTCTTTATGGTTAAAAAGAAAAAAATAAAAAAAATATATTTATAATAAGCAATTGAAAAGAAAAAAGGAAAAAAAAAATTTAAAATGGGTTTATAAGAAGAAATTGGTAAAAAATCAATAATAAAAATCAAAATCAATGCTATACCAATGTAATCTTTAATTAAAAACACCCAAAATCAAAATAAAATATGATGAAAATTTTGATCTGATCCTTGATTTAATTAGAATATTTATTATTTTTTCAAAGAATAACTTTTTTTTTAAAAGATATTTTTTTTGATCAATCAAAATTTTTCTTTTTAAAAATATTGTTAAATTAGCCCTAAAAGTCATTGACTATTATATCACAATTTAATTTTTAATTACGATATTTTGGCATTTATCACAATTTTGAGACAATTATCAAGGGGTGTTTGAAATATTTCCGAAAATACCCGAAAATTTTTTAACCACATAAAAACACTTTTTGAACAACTTCAAAGAAACAATAGTGCCAATATACTCAGTTTAATGATAAAATAACAATTTTACTTTCAGACAAAATATTTTTTTTTTGAATTTTCTACTTTAAACTCTACTCTAAAGAGGTTTTGGTACCTTTTGAGTATATTTGAGTAATTGTTGGTACTTATTAGGGTACGTGTATGGGTATGTCAGGGTATAGGTATGGGCTGTGTTAGGTTCGGTATTGTGTGTGTTGGGATGGGTTAGATTAAGCCAGTTCCCTTTATGGAATGAGAAGTTAAATAAAGTTTGGCTTGGGTCACCTTGTGTAGGTTATGTGCATGTATTTTACGATTAGATATTACTCGGTTATTTTAGGATTGTATTTAAGATTACAAAATTATAGGTAATGATACAGAATTAGAAATTTTCTTTACAAGTACATTTTCTCTCATTAAGTTAATACCATTTCGAAATGATCAGTAATATAAATCATCCAAGATATCAATCCCTTTCACACAAAATGTGTTGAATACCTTTCCCTCAAATTTAATTTTTTTGAATTTTGATTTTTTCAGAAAAAAATTTTTTTTCCAAATTAAAATTCCAAATTTACCTTTAAACTGAGTATATTGGCACTATTGTTTCTTTGAAGTTGTTCAAAAAGTGTTTTTATGTGGTTAAAAAATTTTCGGGTATTTTCGATTTTCGGGTATTTTCGGGAATATTTGATAGATTCATTATCAAGATTTTAGAGATAATCGCGGTTTGTGCTATTATCGCGATTTTATTGAAAATAATCGGTTTTCTAAAATATAGCCATTTGAGAAGAAATAATCACTATTTTTGAAACTTTATCATGACTTAAGCATAGATATCTTCAAATCCTCTAATAAATAATTTTTTAATAGTCAAAATAATTGATCTCCCATTTAAACGATATTTATTAAATTAAAAGCCCTTTTGAATGATAATAAAATAACCTCTTAACTAGAAAGAAATTTTTACTATTAAATTTGAAAAAAATCTAAATAGAAAATTTGATTTTTCAACATAAATTGAAAAATATCTTACAAAGTAATTATTGATCAAAGATCTCTTATTAACCAAAAGTGTTTATTATAATTGAAGTTATTAAAAAGTGGAAAATTAGCGAATTTTAAATTTTGATTTTGAAATATTTTTTTTCATCATAGTGTTGTGTAGCAGTTATTTCAAAAAAAAAAAAAAAAAAACAATATTAATCAAATAATGAAAAACCAAGAATAAGAAATTTTCTAATGAAAACCTTTTTTTAAAATTATTATTATTTTTACATTGTTTAACGTTTTAATTAGGTTGTTGAAAATGGTTATGAATTTTTTGCTGAAAGAAAATTAGTAACGGTATTTAGCGCACCCAATTATTGTGGGGAATTTGACAATAATGGTGGAATGGTGTCAATTGATGAATCTTTATTATGTTCATTCCATGTAATACTATATTTATTTTATTTTTTTTTTTTAATTATTATTAATGATTAATTATTTTATTTCTTAATATTTTTTCCTTATCTCTGATCTTTCTTTTTTTTCCTTCTCTCTATCATTGTAACATAATAGATATTAAAACCAATGGAAAAAGATCAAACTTATCTTAAAATTAAAGAAAAATATATTGAAAAAAATAAAAATTAAATAACATACAAAAACATGATATATCGAATTTACAATCAAATTCATTATTTTTATCTAATTTATCAACAAACAACTTCATATATACATATATACATATATATATATATATATATATTGTTCGATAAAAGTTTTTTAAACATTAAAATATATTTTTTCTTTTTAAAATTTTTTATTTAAATTATTTCAAAAAAATTCCAAGATTTATTAAAAGTTTTTTTTTAAAAAAAATTAAAAATTCAAGATTTATCCTCTTTGGTGATTGTTAAATAAAGTTGAAATCGGTTATTTACTGAAAATAACAACATGATGGATTTATTTGAGTTCATATAATTTTAATTTTGATAGTAATTAATTCAAAATATACTCACTTTTCCATTTTAGAAACTGTTATTATTCTCAATGGTATAATTTAAATTTCATTTGAATAACTTGTTTTTACAATGAACAAACTTTTAAAGTTATCGTCCAAAGCACTAAGAGTTAATAAATCTAAATTAATATTTAAAAGTGTGTTTCCATGAAAGTAAGATGAGTAAGTCAAATTAGAATTTCTAATCCTCAAAGAACATATTACTGTTGTTCTTCGAATGATGATAAAAAAATTATCCCATATATTTTTCTTGATGGGTAATATTTTAATATTACACAGAAAAAAATTATTGGATAATTTTGAATTCAGAATCAAATATTACGAGTTATTGTATTATTGGAATTAAGTTATTAGACTTAACAAAAAAAAAATTTGAAAATTAAAAAAAAAAAATCTTTTTAGTTTTTTTTTTTTTTAATCTTTATTAGAAAGACGAATTTCAAATTTTAAAAGAATAGTTTTGAAATTCGCTAAATCAACTTAAAAAATATTAAAACTTTCAAGATTAAAATACATTTTCAAAGTTATTTTTTTTTATCCTCTTGCCATTCAAAACCGTTGAGCTACAGGAAGAAAAAACATCTTTAGAATTCCAATTTTGAAAAAAAAATTGATAACCAGTTATAAAAAATCAATAGGAAAATCACTTTTTCTTAAACTCCTTTTTCTATATCTATTTTTGAAAATTAGAGGCCTTTTCAAGCAATTAAAATGGATTTCGAAAAAAAAATTAAAAATTATACTTTCACCTTTACTTTAAATTATTAGAGTAAAAACTATTAAAAATCTAAGATCAAGAAATAACCAATATAATTATATCTGAAAAAATGATTTTTTTGCCCCTTTTTCTTGATTATAAACTAAATTCCAAAAATTTTGGACACATTTTAAACACTTGAAAGAATAATAATACCACACTTTAAATTCAATTTGGAAATAATTTTGATTTTACAAACTATTTCATTTTTGGTCTTTTTTTTTGTTTACATTTCCTTTTTTACAGTTAGGTAGTTTGTTTCCATAGATCTGGGAATTATTTTTCAATGGTTGATAGAAGGATAGTTTTAAGTTTGTTAAATTGAAAAATAACATACAATTAGTTGATGGTATCTTAACATTTGATCGATCAATAATTGTTGGTGAAATTTCAACAAATTTACCAATACATTTTTTTTTCTTCTCTTTTCATCATTTTTGAGACTTATTCTTTTATTTTTTTGTTTTAAATGTTTTCTTTTATTTGGATAAAAAGGATTTCTTATTAAAATTAATATTAGGTAACTTAAATGTGGTTTTATATTTCGTTTGGAAAAATATAATAAATTGAGGGTTTTTTTTGCCTATTTTGGATTTTGGGTAGGTCCAAATTTTTGGAATGGGGTTTATTTTTTTTTATTCCTTAGTTTTATAATCGGTTTCTAAACCTTCTATTTTTAATATCTTTTGTGGTTATGTTTTCCAAAATTTAAAAGAATAAAGTAAAATCTCAGGTTTTTTGTGAAACTCTTTTAAATTCGTGAAAAGCGTTGTAATTTTGCTTGAATTTTCTATTTATTGGGAAAATTGATAGATTTTCGTTAGGTTTTTTTGAGTTATCTATTTATTTGTGAAGTGTTCTAGGTTTTTTTTGAGGTTTTCTATTTTATTCCGAAAGTCTATTAATTTTCTTAAGTTTTTTTTTATTTTTTGAAATAAACCAAACATTTATTAAAATTTTCTGTTTATTTCAAAAAGTAAAAAAAAACCTAGAACACTTCACAAATAAATAGAAAACTCAAAAAAACCTAAAGAAAATTAATAGATTTTCGAAATAAAAGAGAAAACCTCAAAAAAAAACATTGAACACGTCACAAATAAAACAGAAAGCCTCGTGAAAACCTTGGCACTATACAGTAATCCCAGGCACTTAAAGTTATATTTTCTTAATTTTTCTATTTTATTAGGAAAATCTATCAGTTATATTAAATCAATTGATATTCTATAGAGCTAACTTTTTGTTTTCTTGAGTTTGAGTTTTGATGTGTAAAGCCATAGATTTGACTATACAAAAAAAAATGATTGAAAAAAAAGAATAACTTTACCAGAAATCAAAATAATTGATTCAGATCCTTGAAATTTGAACTTTTAGTGTTTGAATTCTTGAAAAGTACTATTTATTTTTTTTAAAATTTTGAAATTTCAAAAAACAACCAAGACACTTTACAGTAATTTGTAGCACTAAAAGGGACTTTAAAAATAACTCATTCAAATTTAAATATTATTAAATCAAGTAAAAGAGCAAATCTTTTGAATTCTCTTAATAATTATATATGTAACATAACTTGAGATATATTTTATTTCAATTCTTGCCCATGTTCTTTATTTATAATATCCAAAAAATATTCACAATCAGTCAAAAGGTTTTTTCAGAGAATTACTGGTTCTGTGAAACATATACACGATTTTTCATATAAATTACCTCTTAAAGATGGTAATTTTTGACTTTTTAAAGAAAATGATAAACAATTTGAAATAGAGTAGTTATTAGCGCTTAGATATTAAGGTAATTGGATTGTTTAAACTTTTCCAGTACCATTTAGTTTATTATTCAAATATTGAAATATTATTTATATTTAAACTGTTCTTTTAAATGAAATCTGAGTATACAATACACATTCCGTCATTTTAAATTGGTTCATAATAATACAATCTTTTCTTGCTAGATAAAAATAAATTATTTTTCCAAAAAATAGTATTTTTTTTTCAGGTTTTTTTATTTTTTGTACTACCGTAAAACTTCATTCACAAAGCAGATAAAAAAACAACAAAGAAGATAGTTATTTAATTAGTTTTTTCATTTAGTTCAGATAAATTAATTTTTTGCTTTGAATTATTTCCTAAAAATTCAATAATTTCCCCATATATTAATAACACTCTTAATAAATAAATTTTGTTATCTAGGTATTGACAATAGAACCAAAAAAAAAAAATCCCAGTAACACTTATTTTTTCAAAAGAATAATTTATTATAACCTTTGAATAAATACCCGAATTAACCTTAACCAAAATGAAATAGGAACATATATAGTATCTGTAGAATTCATTTTAAAATTTCCTCTTAATAAATAGTTTTTTTTTATAAAATAACAATGAATAAATTTTTTATATTCGATTTATTTTTTCAAATGTGTTACTATTTCTGAAATTTAGTTGAAATTTATGAATAAATATATTTCAAAAAATGTATTCCTGAAATAATGTTGTATTATATACTGATTCATACATTTTAATAGACTAAATTCCATAAATTTTATATATCTATTAAAACTCTAAACCTGAAAAATATCTATATGGATTATCTGCTTTTTTTTACCATACTTTTTGTTTCTACTTTGTAAAAATTTTAAATATTAAAGTATTATTTCAAAGTACAAAGGCGTTTTAACAATAGGTCACATATTTTCACGATGCTGAATACATGGGTTATATAAAAACTATTTTCATTTCCTTCCATGTCAAAAATGAATAATAATGAAAAAAAGAAATACCATAGAGAAGTTATCAGACACATGTAATATTTTTAAGAGAAATATTAATTTTTTATTTATTGTTTTTTGATAAATAAAAAAAATTAACAGATAGGGTGAATAATTTACATGTTTGTTAATTTCAAAAAAAATGTTCAAAAAAATGTTGACCATAAATGAGATTAAGGATTATTCGAATTTTATTCCCAGTGGCTATTACTTTTATATCCACAACACGAATTATGAACTCAAAAGAATGTTGAGTTAATTGATCTTTTTTAAAATGTAAAATTAAGGTTTTTTTGAGGAAGGCAAAAAAAATTTACGATCCAAATCCAAAATTTTTCACTCAAAATTTTCGAATTCCAAAATGATATTGGGAAAATGTCACTCCACTTTATATTGAAGTATGTAAGAGTTGGTGGTGAGTGTAGCCACCCATTTGAAAAGAAAGTGGAGTGACATTTTCCCAATATCAAAAAAATAGCTTTTTATTTTTGCCTTGTTTTGTAGGGATTTTTCGAAAAGTTTTTGGATCAATAAATGATTTTAGTCAAAATCTTAAATTGCTAAAAATTGACAATATTTGACTTTCCCTCAATTCATTGTCTTTTAAAGCTTTTTTTATCTGTTTATAGTATTTTATTTCAATGCTCAAAGAGCATAAAATTCAGATAGTCCTTAAAACTCAACTTTAAAAAATATTTTTTCTTGAATTGATTATAAAAATCAATTTTCATTACTAAAAAAACCACTAAATTTTTTTTATCAAATATTTAAATATGTAATCGCAATTTCCCCAAACAGAAGCTCTTTTTTAAAATACTTTCCAAAATATGAATACTCAAAGTTCTATATTCGATCTTTTCACAATACCTAAATCTTTTGAAATGAAAAAGTATTTCAAACTCAACAAAATATATGAATTTGCAGATATTCAAATAAAATACTTGTAAAAAATTTATTTTTTACACTTTTTCCTTTTTTCATCAAAATCTAAATATGTCTTTATGATAACTTTAAAAACTTTAGAAACGCTTACAAGTGATCTCTTTGGAAACGTCTTAAACAACGAACGAGAAGAAATCGAAAAATTCTTAAATAAAGAAATCCCAACAAAGTTGCGTTTTATTGAATTCTTTCTCCAAACATTACCTTTAACGGATCAAGATTCACTCCAATTCTATTTGGGAAAGAAATTAGAATACCACTTGACGAACAAAGTTGAATTGAATCAGGAAGAGCAATTGAAACTGATGAATTTCTTATTGTGCTACCTCAAAAATCAAAAGAAAAAAAAATATTTTGTAATTCAAAAAATCTTACAAAACATTTCAATAATCATCAACACATGGTGGCAAAATACTTTTCAACTTGAAATCACCCATATCTTTAATAACCATTTTTTTGATGAATTTGATGATCTGGAGACTCAAAAGTTATTTTATCAGTGCTTCAATTTGGTTGTCGAACAATTCCAAATCCATACAATTGAAACCGAGACCTTGTTAGAATACAAGGAAAAGGCCATTTCTTTTAGCGAGACTTTTTTACTCCAAGTCCTCCAAATGTCTTTTAATTCACTTCACCAACTGCTGAGTCAAGTAATTACATTTGACGCACGATTATTGGAACTCATTTTGGATTTGCAATGCAAGATCCTTTCTTTTGATTATAATGGAGACAAATTAATTAAATTAGCAGACAAGAATAGCTCTCTTGTCAATTTCCATTTGGACAACGAAATAATATTGGTGCCCAAGAAGTGGGGATCGGTGTTGTATAACTCTAATTTAATCCAATTATTATTTCAATTGTATGATGGAAGCGAAATGATGGGATCAAAAATTTTAAAAGTATTATCTTTTTTAGCCTCATTAGATTCCAACCAATTTGATTTAATTATTAAGAACAATGATCGTAATAGTGTAAATAATGATGATAACAATATTAATAAAAACAATAATAACAATCACAACATTCATAAAAACGAACACGAAAAAATCACATTTTATCAAATATTTATTGACGAATTATTGAATATTTTGAATAATAATAGGGTAATTGAATACGATTCAAATATTCACCAATTTTCTCGAATTTTGTATAAATTGCTTCTAACAACAAAATTAATTGATTTGTATCATTTAGATAATTTTTTATTATTCTTGGAGAAAATAATGATTTTGACAATCCACACAAGCGAAAATTTTGAATTATTTAATTCAGAATATTACCTTTTAAAATTTTGGTCAAAAGTTTCTGACAGTATTGGCACTTTTACAAACAAAGAAGATCCAAAGCCCATCCGAATGCTTTTGAATAAAATTTTACATTCTTTTATTTTTTCGATAATCGGCCAATTTAAAGAAGAAGAAAAGGACAGAGAACAGGGACAGGAACAGGAACAGGGGCAAGGGCAAGAGAAAATGAAAAATCAAAAAGAATATGAATTTAATTTTGGTGAAGATCATCGATTTCTTATTAATTTAAATTCAATGATTTCAATAATCCACAGCGATTACCCATTATCAATAGAATTATTACTTGAATTATTCGCAGAGATCAAAAAAAATTATCAAAAAATGATAAAGAATAATTCAAACGATCCAGAATTCAAATATTTAAATATCCAACTTTCGATAATTATTTATTTATTTAGTTTTTCAATGGGCAGAAAAGGAATGAATTATCTTAATCTGAACGAAAATGTCGAATTAGATTCCAAAATGATCAATGAAATTATTATATTTATTGAGTGGAACGAAAGCTTTTTTTTACAAACAAATTTTAGTAATTATGAGTCAATTGAAATTAGTATTCTAAAATTTCTTCAAAAGTTAAATATGCATTACCTCAAATCAACCAACAAATCGCACTCAATAATTTTTGAGAATATTAATAAATTAACAAATTTAGATGATCAATCCAAATTCATTTTTTTGATCTTAAATAAAATTATTAATAATTTAAAATCAAGCAATAGTTCGTTGCCGATAATTGAATCAAGTTTACAGTTATTTGATGATTTGGCAACGAATTATTCCACCAGCCAAATTATTTTAAAAATTGAAAACATTGAAAATTTATTCGAAAACCATCATAATTTCCAATTTGGATTTTTCCAAATAAATGATGAAACCTCGAAATGTAGAAGCATTTTTTATAAAATACTAACAAAATTAATTTTCCGAGAAGAAAATAAAATGATATTAACAAGCAGATTTCTTTCATTTATCGCGCCCTTTCAAACTGTAGCAACAAGGATCATCAAATTCTTAAATTCCAATACTCGGGTTGATCAAAATTACACATTAATAATAATCGGGTTTATTAAGGACATCACAGGTATTGTCAAGGCTTGCCAAGACCGCCTTTCATTTAATTTAATTTTCAATTGGATATATCCAGACATTATTCAAATTTTCACACACATTTTAATACATTTTTTAAATTTAACTCCGATAATTGCGAAAAAATGTCTCAAATTTTGGAACGAGCTGACAAATAATGCCAAGAATAGGATCAAATTTGAAAGCTCATCCCCAAACGGAATCTATTTATTTAAAGAGGTTTTGAATTCAATTTATCAATACAGCTTGAAATTAGAGCAAAACTTTGAAAGTGTAAACAATACAAACACATTACAATTGATTTTGTTATTACAGCAAATATTATTTCGAGCGTTGTCGGGCAATTATATCAATTTGGGGGTATTTGAGATTTATAAAGAAAATATTTTAGAAAATACAATCAAAATTATATTGAAATTATCTTTACAAATTAATTATAGCCAATTATTAAATTTACCAGACTTATACCACAATTTTTATTCCTTAATATCTATCCTATTTAAACTTTTAATACAGCATTTGATACAATTGGATTCCGATTCCTTTAATACAATTTTAAATTACTTGTTAGATGGGATCGCTTTACCGGAAATTGAAATAAACAATTATTGTTTCCTTTCTTTACAGAATCTTTTACAATTTTACAAGAGATACCATTTAAATAAATATTGCAAAAACAATAAAAAACTGCAATGGGCATCAGATTTGCATACCCACATTAATTATAAAAATGAATTTTTCTTCCTCAATTTGCTTAATTCCTTATTTCATTTATTGGTCTTTAATCATAAGTTTGATGATTCCCAGATTTTTGATTTGTTTTTTTCTTTAATTAATACATTCCCTTCAAATTTTGTTCAAATCAAAGATTTGCTCCTGAAAAAGTTACCGACGCAAGACCATCAACAAATTTCTAATTTGTTTGAACTCTTTTTTAATCGTATAGAGAATTTTAATAATTCATCAGATGTTAATAAGTTTAAAATCCATTTATATTCTTTTCGTAAAGAAATCAGAAAATTTGATTTAAATATAAAATAATTAATGAATATTTTTTTATTTGTTTATTTATTATTTGTTTTGTTTCGTTTTGTTTTGTTGATTATTCAAAATTTGTCATGATACTAAACTAAAATTCAAAATTTTCCACACAGCCAAAACGTTCCAAATAATCACAATAATACAATTTCATTCAAATTGGAATAATTTTGATTTTTGTAAAATAAAATGAAAATCAGTTTTTTAATCTTTTAGTTTTAATTTCATTTTTAGAATTACCAAACACGTTTCTTTCGTAGATCAATTTTTTTTTTCAACAATTGATATTAGGATAAAGTTGAGTTGTTCCAAATAGAAGAACCCAAATAAAATTAGTTGGTAGTATCTAACCATTTGATCGAACAAAATTCCGAACAGAATTTAAACAAAAATACCAAATGTATTTTTTTGTTTTGCTCTCTCCAAAATTTTTAACACACTCCTGATTTATTTGTAATGATAATTATTTATTTTTTGTTTTTTGTGGGTATTGTAATTTATAAAAAAGTGTTAGCATTTCAATTAGTGAATAGTTCTAATTTAGGATTTCTTTTAGAATTGATTAAATTTGATATTTATTTCAAAAATTGAATTTTGGTGTGTTAAAAATTTTTAATTGGAGTTTAAAAACCTTTAAAATTCAAAATATATGAATCAAAGAGATCAACCGCAAAACTCAAGACTCGATCAATTTTTTTACAATCAAGAATCAAAAAGCCAGAAAAAAGATGCTTAAGGGGTTCACATATACCATGGGTAAGCCTACAATTAAAGTATGTTTCTATTGAGTGCAAATCACATAAGGTATTTCTAAATAAGTGAGGCATTTTTTTTTTATATTTGATAAAAAATAATCTTTATTTTTTTTTTTTTTTTATTGAGGAAGAAGTGTAATTTAGACTCTAGATGTCCTTATACTTAAATTTCCTTTCAGAAATTTAAGCGTAAAATCATAGATTCTACGATTATTGATTAATGAAAATAGTCTCAAACAGTCACAGTTTAAAATTATTTCATTTGAATTAAATTCTTTTAATTTGTTATAATATATTAATCCATTTTTTTCATAGGAGGGGCAGACCCATAAAAAATGATCAATATTTTCTATAATATCCTTTTGCTTATATTTTAAACATAGTGGACAAAATTTATTTGAATTTTTTTTTCATAACATAGTAATATCTATTTAAGCAGTTTGTAAACGACCTAACTTTTAACAGTATTGAACTTGATGGATAACTTAAATATTTTGGGTTACAAATAAATATTTTTGGTTTTTTATTATATTAAAATATTTTTGTACCTTCCAACTTGTAGAATTTAGCAACTCATAGTATTTATATTTATAAATTTCTTTTTGAAGAATCTTTAGGTTTTTTGAATTCCAATTAATTTTATTGTTGATTCTTTGATTGAATTTTATTAATTTTTCTAGATAAGGGAGCCTTAATTCTTTTAATTTGTTTTTGAATTTAAATTTCTTTTTATTGACTGAAATTGTGAAATTTTCGAATTTAAATTCTGTTTTGTATATAAGAATTGGACTGTTTCTCTTTATTTTGCATATTTCAGTAATACATGAATTAATCCAAGAATTTAAATAATTTATCGTTATTATTTTATAATTAGATATTTCTAATCCATATGTTAATTGTGTTAATATAAAAGATTTAAGTAGTCTAATTTTAAAATTATTATTTAGTAGATTGTTATTGAATAATTGTTAATAATTATTATAAGTTTCCTTTGCCTTTTTCAGATTATATACAAAGTGTGAAATTTTATCCAAGTAAATACCTAAATATTTAATAAAAATAATCTTTGTTAGTGAAGGTGTCCATTAATTGGTAATAACAAATTTCGTTTAATATTAATATAGATTGGATCAATGACGAATTTATATATTTCAAAATATGATGAATGAAATATTTCCAAAAAATGAAAAAAAAAATAGCACTTTTTTTAAAGTTAAATCGATATAGAGACAAATTTTAATAAAAAAACTGGAAATATGGCAAAGACACAAACAATTTTTTGAACAATAAAATATATTTATAATTATTATTTTCTATTCGAAATTTTATACAGATTAAACAAGTTAGGAAAAAGTTTTTTTTAGCAAAAAGAAAATAACTTACTAATTCTCACACTAAAAAATATCATATAAAATCAAGATCAAAAATTTCAGATCTTTTAAATATGTAATACCATACGAATAAAATAATTGAATTCTTATCAAGAATCAAGAAATGGTTGTTAATGATTTTGTCTATTTAAATACTTTTTTGCAAATCAATTAAATTAAATATATTTTAAAATAAATCTAAAGATTTTTTTTGAAAATAGATTAGACTCAATTTTCTTAAAGTTAATTTATGAGTTTTCAAAGAATTTTTTTTTAGGTTTCAATAAACTTTGTTTCAGTCAAAGGTGCCCAGCATTTTTTTCAAATATCAATTATTTTTTAAAATTGATCTTTGAAGAAAAAATAAGAATTAAGAATATTAATAATAATAGTACCCAAATAAATAGTTGAAAAAATGTCTGAAATAATATAAAAAAATCAATAGATTTTCTTAAAAATCGAAAACTCGAAATTCTTAGGCCCCTATAGAAAAAATCAACAATTTTCATTTTGATCTTCAATTGAAGATTAAATAAAATCCCAATAGAAATAAATATTATTTCTCTGCCTTTATTTATATTTTTTCAGTAACATTATAATAACAAGTTTTTAAAAAGAAACTATTGAAGTTACTATAAAATTTAGTCAAACAATAAACTTTATAATCTATCAAAATTTCAGCTGATTTAGGGGAAATATAACAAAGAAATTTTTAAATTCTTATCTTATAAATTATTATATTCTTATCGTACAAAATTTTTGATTAATCCCCAAAAAATATTCAAGTTCAAAAATAAACTAATGAGTTTCAAAAAAAGTTGTTGTATCTCAATTTTAGCAACTATGAAATTCAGATATACTTTGTCAAATAAAACAAAAAAAATCATCAAAAAATAATTTAACGTTTTTCTCATTTTTTTAATTTCCTTTTTTTACGTTCAGAAATGTGGGAACTTGAATTACCAGATCTCCCAATCAAAGTTTTGACGTGCGGAACAATTTTTAAACTTGGACGAGATCCTTCTAACGACTACCAATCTAAAGATCCAACTGTCTCAAGAAAACATTGTTTTGTTGAGATCAAAGAAAATTTGGAATGTTTTTTCCATAATTTGTCGAATTATGGTTCTTTAGTAAATGACAAGATGGTAAAAAGTATTAACAAACTTGAGGAAGATTCTGAAAACGAAATCACACTTGGAAAGCAGCAACCGAACAAGGCGTCACCAAAGGTGATTTTAGTTCGGTTTAAAAAAGTCGCCATTTGCCCGTCCTTTGTGAGTGTAAATGAATCAGATCGGTTGAACGTGTTGTGTAACAAATTCCATTTCCAAATTGTTGATCAAATTATCGACTCAACACATTTAATAATGAGCAAAATTGGTGTAACAACAAAGTTCTTGAATGCACTCATCGAAGCAAAGCAAATCATTTCTTTGCAATGGCTCGAGAACTTGTTAAAATTGAAATCATCTTTTAAATCTCCAAAAGAAAAAAAATGCTTCCCAACAATAACGGATCCTCACTTGTTAAAGTGCTTTTCAAAGGAAGAGCTTGTAAACAATTTAAAAAAAAACAGAAGAAAAAGTCTCTTCCAAAAGACCACCTTTTTATATTTAAGCCATCAGATTTATAAAACTTCTTCCAAAATAACCAAAAAGGCTGGTGCAAATGAAAACGTTTTGATTGACGTTGACGAAAAAAAGGCCCACAAGAAAATGAAAAATTGGTTTTTTTCCTTTATGAAAAAGAATCAAGAACTTGACCAAAATTTGGTTCTGTGTGTCATCGATCCACGAAAGCCTGGTAATTGTAAATGGAAAGAAATTTTAAATACCTTTAATATAGAAATGATCACTGAAATCAATATTGGCCTTGCTGTAGTTTCAAATTCTGTTGATGTTTATTGTAACCCAAGGCAACCATCATTAAATAATGAAAAAAGTCAAATAAACCCCAATAATCTTTTTGAAAAAGATAGCATGAATAACAAGGAAAATGGAAATGAAAAAAATAATGATAATGACAGTGATAATGATAATGATAGTGATGGTGATAATAAAAATGAAAATGAAAAAGAAAATAAGAGCAGTGTTGAGAAGATGGAAAATAATCAAAATAAATTTAAAAAAAACAATATTACAAATAAAATAGATAGTAACCCTGATATAAATATAGATATAGACAGTGATGACGGTGACGAAATTGTTAATGAAAGTAAATGCAATCAGAATATTCAAAGCAAATCTAGTAAAAAAAAATTATTAAATAAAGAAATATTTGTTGAGAATAATCAAAATAAAACAAAATTTGATTCAATTCAAGACATTTATACCAACGAAAGAAAAAGAGTCTTTAATTCTGAAGGATTCCTTGAAAAAGAAATTAATATTGAATCTGAAAATGATCTCCAATTTGACGAGTTAATAGATTCAGAAATAGGAGAAGAAGAAATTATCAACAATAAAAAAAAACAGGTTATTAACAATAAAAAGGAAAGTTTTGAAAAAAAAGATTATCTCGAGAAAAAAAGAAGAATAAATCAAAAAAATCCAAAAAATGAACAAGAAATTGGCAGTGATGGTGACAGTATCGACTCTTTATTTGTTAGAAAACTTAACAAAAAAAAGAAAAGAAAAAAATTTAAAAAAAAAAAATGATTGTGTATTTTTTGACTCGTTTATTTTTTAATTTTTTTTTATTTTTGAGAAATAAATTTTGAAATATCACAATAATAAAGATTTTTGTGATATATTAAATTTATATATTAAAAATGTTTTGAATATTTTTTGTTTTGAATATTTTTTTTTTATAATTCCTTTTCACCAAATCTAAAAATTGAACTCAAAATATAAGTATTACAGTATTTAATAAATCATATTTTGAACTTCCAAAAGTAACTATTTTTTATTTTTTGAATTCCAAAGATTAAGTTAATAACCATCAACATAAAACCCCAAAGACTGATTAGTTTTGTTTCCTTTTATAAGCCTAATAGTAACATCAATATATTTTCAAGATTAGAAATAATTTATCGAAAGAATCACATGGTTAATTATTGATATTTTAAAAAAATTGAAATTTTTAGCAACATATCTACATTTCCTTACAAATTTTTGAAAGATATTTAGAAACTTTGAAGTCTGAATACTGATAATTCAAACTTTTAAATTTGTGGATAAATTCAGATTTTATTTTAAATTGTTGGATTTTTGACACATACAAGTACCATTTATAATTGATTTAGATAAACACATATTACTACTTTAATAATCAATTTTTTAGAGACATTTAAACCATAGTGCACTAATGTGGTTACATTCAATAACAACAAACTTTAATCTTAGGCTTCTCTTTGGTAGATTCTAGTCCCTTAAGGGATTTTCAATTACAAGTTCAAATACGAAAAACCTTTCAAACTTTAAAGGTAACTGTAAAAAATCATTCGAACAGCTTGAGAAATTGTTTTTTGTTTCTCGATTTGAAATGGAAATTATGAAATTATAAAATCAAATTTTTGAAGGATTTAGATAGATCAAAAAAAAGAGAAAATTATTGTCAAAATTTCCACCATTTTTTGAAAAAGAAATTCTCAGTGGGTAAAATTTAAGTGGGATTATGAAACACTTTTTCAAGAGCGCTTTTATCAACAATTCCACTGTTTTTCCCTGAAAACGTCGTTCCTTCATTGAAAAGGTTTTTATCCATTTCTTATCTTTTTCATTTTTTTTTTCAATTCAAAATCAATGCCCACTCGGAAGCTGAAAAAAGATATTAAAGATTCGTATCTATTATTCATACTCAATAATCAGGTTATTTCAAAAGCATTGAATTGAAACACCAATTGTAGAAATCAACATAAGTCAAGAAAGAAGCCAACAGAAATTTATTTTAACCAAGAAGAAGAAACAAAAGGATTGGTGAAAACTTGTAAATAAACCTTTAATTCAAACAAAAAGCAAAAAAGTTGATTCTTTTTTTTTTTTTTTATTTGAAAAAAAGTTATGCTTTATTAAAAGATTTTTTGTTTTTATTCTCTCTCTTGTTATATTTGTGATCTGAAGAGAAAGCCTTGTTGTTTTTTTATTTGTCTATAAGAAAGAATTAGTTTTCATTTTAATAACCAAACCAAACCGTAAAAGATTAGGACGGTTTTTTTCTAAAGAAAACAACTAAAATACATTCAAGATGAAGATTGTTTTTGTTTCTTTATTTTTTTTGTTGTGCCTTTAAGACTCTTTTAACAATTCTTTGTTCTTCTCGAAGAAATGCTCTAATAATTCGATCCTTGACACAGTTTGCTGATTTACATCCACCATAGGCTCTTGAAACAGTTTTTGTTCTTCTTTTTGCTCTTGAACGTTCAATTGGTCGATAAGATTTGATCTTTTATTTGAACAAGTTTTGATTTACAACACACAACAAAAAAAGATGAAAAGAAAAGGAAAAAAAAAAAAAAAAAAAAAAGCAAAAAGAAAGAATAAAAAAAAAATTTTAAGTTACAACAATAAAGAGGATTAATTTTTTCAACAGATAAAAGAAAGACTGGAAAAAAAAATAAAAAACCTACACCACGAAGTTTTTCACCTGTTTCGTCACAGACTGGAACTTTCCCACGTTTAAGGATATAGTGACCAGTAAGTCTACCACCTGGGGTTTTTACAACACGTACTCTGTTTCTGTTTGTGTTGTATGCGTGTTTACGTCTGTGTGTGATTCTTTTGTTTGGCATTTAATAAACAATATCAAAAGATTGAAAAAGAAAAAAATGATGAGAAAAGGAAATTTATCAAGAGATGATACTCTATTTTAGGCCTTGTTTAAATGATAGACTTCAAAAAAATTACATTAAGTCTTTGTTTTTAGATGTTCTTGAGTTCATAAGGAGGGAGCAACCAAGAACCAAAATTTTTACTTTTTAAACATTTTCAAAAAGAGTAGAAAAAAACATTTTTACTTTGAATGTGCCTTGTTTCTTAAATTGGTGTTCAAAGTACTTGTTGAAAACCAATTTATTAATAATAATTTCAGAAGTAAAATTCAAAACCTAATAGAATGTTAAGTTGATTTGTTTAATCTTCTTCGGGGAATGTTAAATGGTTCAACTTTTGTTCTTATCTCAACATTCTATTCTGGCATTTTATTTTATGTTGGAAAATAAAATTATCAATTGTCTGTAACAAGTAAATTTAAATAGTTAAAATCAAACAAAACCACAACTAAATAAACAAGACGTTTTTTAGATCGAATTGGAAATGTAAAAATCAGTTAAAGTGTTGACTTCTGATCCCAGACTCTTTTTTTAATGAACTTTCCTCAAAATTTATAAGGAAAAATATGAGAATGGATAAACAATATAAAGATCGTGAATTTTATATTAAACCTTGTTGTGAAATATTTTGAATTTAAACTATTGGTGTTATCAAATGATTGTGAATAGAAATTATTTTTTGAAGATAATTAAAAATATAGAATTTGTTTGATGAAATCTCTTATTGAGGGTATTTGCATTGTTCGTAAATCTAAGATGATATTGAGTTGAGATTCAAGGTAAATTCCTTCATTGGTATGTTCTATTGATGACAACATTCAACCAACCTGCTAATCAAATCAAAACCAAACAAATATCATTTTGATCTGATCATTGGCTTAATTACTTTCTTAATAATTCTTTTTTCAAATTGATTGCTTTCTTTGAAGATCTTTGTAGGATCCAAATTATTATTTTTCTCATTCTAAAATATGTAGAAAATAATATGAAAAGTTCATAGTATTTAATTGGAATTAATTTTTAATATTGGTAGGAAGACAAATACCAGAGTTTGTAATTTAAATCTTATCTCATAGAACCTCAGAATTCTAAATAATTATACTTTTATTTTATTAAACTGATTTTTAATAAAAATGTTAAATTAATCTTTTATAAGCAGAAAAGAATAATTATTAAGAAACCAAAGTATTTTTTAAAATTCACAAAATACTGAAATTCAAAGATGGGAAAGTTAATAGAATAGTTATTTTTTTTGTTTTCATTATTGAGATATATTGTACGTTAAAATTGTTTAGTTAAAGTTGGATAAATATTTTAAAAGAAGTTAAAATAAATGTAAAATTAATACTTCTAAAATAAGGATTTATTTGTATTTATTAAAATTCAAAAGAATTACCAAGAAAATATTATGACCTTTTTCAAGATAAAAACAAAGAATGGTTTATTATTTTATTAATAATAAATCAGTTACTAAAACATTTCAAGTAAGGTAAATAAAAAATTCATTAATTATAATAAATAACCAACAATAAAATTATTTATAAATATTAAAACTATATTACCAAATAAAATGAAACATTTTGATAAAAGATACGAAACTAATAAATAAAAATTTAGATAAGAAATTAGTTGAATTGGAAAATCTGTTTTCTAATAAAATTTTTTTAAAAAAAAAAAAATTATTATTTTAATTTTTTTTTTTTTGAGACGTCAAGAATAGTTATATTTGTAGAAAACTTGCTTTTGAAATTATATTCAAATAATTACAAAATATTAAATAAATAGAATTTGAAATTTTAAAATGAAGTTTTTTATTATTTATTACCCCAAAAAATAATCTCCAGATTAAATTGAATCAATTTCTCAAAATTTATTTTTTTTTCTGATTAATTAAAAAATTTAATTGTAGATATTTGTAAAATTAAGTTTTAATATTTGTTTTTTGTAAAAATAAATCGAGAATCCTGAACTTAAGATAACGAATATATTTTTTAAAATAAACTATCACATATTTAAATTTCAGTAGTTTTTATCGTGTGTATACTTCATTAAAAGAAGCATCTTTGTAATTCAAAAAAAGATAGAAGATTTTTTAGTTATTATTTCTTTTTTTTTTTGACAAAAGCACTAATATTTTAAAAGATTTATTTTGAATGTTAATTTTAACAATAAAAATTTTGTGAAGATATATTCGGATCGAACCAATAAAATACTTATTTAAGGGTCTAACCAAGCAAAGAAAAATTCTTTTAGAAAATTTAATTGCAAATTCAAAAAACAATTACCGAATCTCGAAATTGAAATATGAAACTAAAATCTGATTACTCAAATAAGAATCACTTCAAATGCTATTTTCCAGAAATTAATTATTGTTTTTACACAATTTGATCTTTTTTTCTCTTTTTTTTAAAGTTACAAATTCAATATATTTATGAATTATTTCATAAAATATTTTCTTTCTTTGAAAGAAGACTGGAATTTCATTATTTTCGAAAGGGGTTTCCTAAAATACAATTGAAAAATTAAACAATGAAGTACTCAAATAACACTGTTTAAAAAATTTATTTAATATCAAAAAATCAATAATTATTTTATACTCGAAATAATAAAATTTTTTGATTCAAAGAAGATTTTAAATCAATTTTTTCATTTTTTTGAATAAAAAAATCTGAGAAAAAAACACCAACTTTAAAATTAAAAATTAGTCCAAAATATCTTTTTAAAACCTACTAAATTCAAATTTGAATATTGAACAAAATTTTTATGTAATTAGATTATTCTAAAATCGATAATTAATAATACAATCTGAATTATTTTAGTGGATTGGAAATAACCCAAAGATTAAAATGCCAATAGTATTTATTATTATAAAACAGATTTCATTATTTCTGAATCGTTAAAGTGTTAAAAAAAAAAATAATAAATATATGTATACAAAACCCCATTTCACACAAAGGTGTGCAGTTAAAAATGTAAAATTCAATTTATTTTTTAAGAATCAACCAAACTTACAATTGTTTCAGAAATAAGATAAAACAGAAACTTCATATTAGATTCGATAATCATAAAAGAAATGCCTATATTAACCATAAATTTCAAAAAAATAAATTTTTAAAAAAATTTTTGGGAACTTTTCATTGGGGGGTCTAGTGCAAAATTCGTCAATTTCTTTAGGAAATTAAAATTGTTGACAATAAGAATTGTTACTTGTAAATGTATGAATTTAAAAAGAACATGCAAAGTCTCACTTATCTTATTGTTAATTTGAGTTTCAAAGATTTGTTTTTTCAAGTTTAATTTTTTTTCAAAAAGAAAAAATCAAAAAAATTGACTAAATAAAAAAAAACCAAAATTTGACTAAAAGATAAAAAATGAAATCGTTTGAAAAATCAAAATTATTCCCAAATTGAAGGTAAAGTGTAGTATTTTTATTCTTTCAACTGTTTAAACCGTGATAAAAATTATGAAAACTAGTTATATATATATATATATATATATATATATATATATATTATAAAGATCTAAATAATCACAATTAGTTGTTTATCCTCTTAATATTTGAAAAAAAATATTTCCATAATCTTTTGAATTTCATTATATTTAATCAATTAATAAAAATAAAATTCATAATTACTTTTTTTTTATTCTGTTTTTACCCTGGTTAAAACTACTTTATATTGAGAAGAAGAATTACAAAGGAAAAAGATCTTGCTGTTACTTAATAATACTGAGATAATAAAAAACAAAAGTATGGATAACTTGAAAATAAAAACGAAAAAGCAAAGGCAAAAAATCCCAGAAGGTATAAAAAGAAAAGAAATTACAACAAACAAACAACTATCCGACTAATAAAAATTCAAGATCACTGACCAAATTAACCTAAATTATCTAAAATTACAGTGAGTGTGATTCTGGGTGTTCATAATTAAAGATAATATTGGTTTTTTTGATTTTTAGGATTTTTTACTAATTGATTCTTATAAATAACCCTTTTTTTATTATTTCTTTTTTTTTTTTTGATTTTTATTGTCATTTTTCTTTTTTACTTTTATAACATAAAGATCATTTGGAGTATCCTTTCCCTTGAATAATGTTGAAATTTATGATTTTACGCTTAAACTTCTGAGGAAATTGATATATAAAATTACACTTAGAGTGTAAATTAGTCTTCTTCAATAATAATAAACGATCAATTTTTTCTGATTCTCAATTATTCAATATTTGATTTATTTTTTTGCAGTTTTCAATAAAAATTAGAGTTTCAATGTTATATACTTCTAAAACTTCAAGAATTAACAAAAATGAAATCTCCCAAATAAAAATCTTGGTTAAATTTTTCTTTTTTTATTCTTCAAATCCGAAGCAAAAAAGGATCTAGATCCTTTTAATGAAAAATTAATAAACAAAATGAATTCTTTTTAAAAAATGATTACTCCTTTCTCTAAAGTTGAAAAATAAGTTAGTTCATCGGTTTCAATAGAACCATTATTTAAACAAGTTCTACATTATCTTTAGAAAAGATTTTTCTGTTAAAAACTAATAAATAAATTCTATTAAATTTTGAATCAAGACATATAATCAAACAAAAAGGAAAAATTTCAACTGAGAACACAAATGATTGGATGATAAGATTTGAAAATTTATTTTTTAATTGTTTTCTCTTTTTTTTTTTCTCACATATTTTTTTAATTCAAAATGTCATACGGCCAACAAGATTGGGGTGTTGTTAAAATTGGACAAGGAAGAAGCCGAACCAACAACAAAAAAACAACAAAAAAACAAAAACAAGAAGCGATGAGAACAGGGAATGTTGAAGTCCGAAAGAAAAACAATAACGAAGGAAGGAAAATGTATCAACTTGAGCATGACAACGAAGTTCGAAAACATAAAACACTTGGGGTAAGTGTTGGAAGAAAGATCTTACAAGCAAGAAACTCAAAAAAAATTACCCAAAAGCAATTAGCACAGCAATGTAGCGTCAAAGTATCCGTGATCAATGACTACGAAAGAGGTAAAGCTATCCCAGACAATCGTTTATTGACCAGAATGGAAAGGATTTTAGGAGTTTCCCTTCGTGATGGTTCGAAAAAAAAAACAACAACTTCCAACACAGGATCTAGTAGGGGTAGAGGAAGAGGAAGAGGGAAAAAAACGAAAGACAGAAGGAATAAAACTAGACAATATTAACTCTTTTTTGTATCTTTTTTTAAAAAAAAGAACTTTTTAATTCTTTCAATTCTTTTTTTTCACATTTCTTTCTTTTCATCGCTTTTCTTTTCTTTTCTTTTCTTTTGTTTTGTTTTGTTTTGTTTTGTATTGTTCCTGAATTGAATCCAAAAAAAATATTTCTAACAGCAAAAATGTACGATTAATTTTTAAAACTTTTTTATCCAACACCTGGTATTTAATTATAGTTAAACGAAAAGCTTCCTCTAATTAAAAAAAATAAATTTTTTTTTTTTTATTTTTTATTTTTTTTTTTCTTTTTTTTTAATAATTGATCAAATCTGACCAAGTAATAAAAGGGTTGAAAAAAAAAAAAGGGATTTTAATTTGTAAACAAAATTGTAATTTTGAAATTGGAAAATCGCATACAAATTGTTGTGAAAAACATAAAATGGGGAAAATTTTTTTTTTAATTTATTTTTTCAGCCTCAATCAATTGACCAAGTGAAAAGAATGAAAATTCATAACTGATTTTTTAAAGTTAAAAAGAAGGGAATTCCCGCTCAAGACTCTTAATAGGTGTAATTACATTTGTTGGGGATCTTATTTCAATTTCATCAAGATCCTTCAATTGGCTTATCTTCACCCTAAAACCTAAAACCAATGAAATTTCAAGAACATTTTAAATTCCATTTTTTTTCTTGATCAATTGTATATCATTGTAAAAATTCCGAAAATATATCCATTCTAAAGATAAATATTGAAAATATAAGTAACAAATAATCCATTATAAATTCTAATTGTGATATTATTTAAATATTCTGAATCAATAAATTTGAAAAATTTGGTAAATTAAGAAATCAAAATAATTCCGAATTTTGAATTAATTAAGAAACAAGCTGAAAACGAAAATCTAATTTGTTTTGATTATCTCTTAGATAAATGATAAATTGGTTTGAAAACATTTATCATGAAAATTGTTTTGTTTTTTACTTTGATAAAATCATAGTTATATTTTTAGATCTTTCCTTTTGAATAATTTTTTAAAAATTATAATTTTGAATTGGGAAACTTTAATAAATACTTTTTATACACCAATCTGTTTTCCTTTAAAATAGTATTAATATAAATAATCAAACACATTCGAGTAACAAAAATTCATTCAAAATTATTTAATTGATAAAAATAATTTTGATTTTAAATATGAATAACAAATTCATATTTAATTTTTCAATCCTTTTCCCTTTTAATTTTTTTTAATTAGGTATTATTTTGATTTCTAAATTTACCAAAGGATTAAAATTGATTGATTCATAATATTTAAATAATATCACAATTAAATAGCTTATTTGTTACTTATATTTTCAATATTTATCTTTAGAATGGGATATATTTTCCGAATTTTTACAATCAATTTTAAGCCAAATTTCAAAAATAGGGGAAGATTTTTCATCAGAAAAAAATTTGTTTAATTGTTTTTTTACTTGAATAATAATGTATTTTACTAAAGTGTTTAGAGATAATAACAAATATAGATTAACAAATAAAAATATAGTATAATCATTTTATTTTTTCAAAGACAAATGAAAAACTATTAAAATAATAATAAAAAAGTTTGCCCGTAATTTTGAAATTTGGTTTAATTGATCAAGAAAAAAAATGGAATTTCTAGGTTTTTTTTGGGAATTATATCTGTTTTAGATTTGACATAATATAACATTTTTTTATTATTAATTCAAAATGTTACAGGGAAATATAGAAAATACTTTAATTTTTGATCTAATCTAAATAATTATCTTAACAACACTTTGACTAAAATCTTTAATTTATTTTATATAATATTTTTAAGAAATGAAATCTATACTTGTACTCACAATATATTATAAAAGTTTTAAAAATGATTAAAAACCAAAAGGCGAACAATAAATTCTGAATATCATTGGGAAGAACTTTTATTTTGAAAATCAATTGGACGAGCACAACTAATCAACTATATTGGAATTCAAAAATTTTAAACACACAAAAATTCGGTTTTTGAAAAAAAAAATTAAGTAATCATTTCAAAAGAAATAACAAATTAGAACCATTCACTAATTGAAATGCTAACAATTTTTTATAGTTAAAAGACTCACAAAAAACAATAAATAAATAATTTCCTATACTATTAAATCAAAACTATATCTAAATTATTGGTGATGGGCAGAAGAAAAAAAATTTATTGGTAAATTTCTTAAAATTCTATTAGGATTATTGATGGATCAATTGGTTAGATACTATAAAATAATTTTAATTAAGGTTCTTCTATTTTGAAACACTCAACTTTAACCTAATATCAATCATTCAAAAAAAATATGACCAAAAAAAGGTTATGTAATTCAAAATAAGAAATGAAAACAAAAAAAAACAAAAACATAAAAAAATGATTTGAATAGTTTTCAAAAAACAGATTTATTTCCAATTTGAATCAAATTGCGTTATTATGATTCTTTTAACTGTTTTAAATATGTTAAATTATTTGAATGTTAATAAATATCTTTGTAAAATCTATAAAACATAAATTGCAAAAGAAAATTTCAGAATTATTATAAGTTTTAGTTAAAATAAGATAGATATGAAATAGTGAACAATTCTATTATTGTGTTTTTTTTATTATTTTGAAGAGATATTATTGTCCTCTTATAAAAGAAAGGTTTTTTTAATTTAAAAATTTGAAAAAAATTTTTAGCCATTTCCACTTTTAAGACACAAATTTCAATGAAATTTAAAACATAAAAACTATTTAAAATGAAGGCACAAAATTCAAATTTTAGTAAAATAATCTGCTTGAAAATAATTCCAAAAAATGTGTTTTTATTTGAGATTTTTTTATTCCTTAAATTTCGTTTGAAATTTGTGTCTTAAAAGTGGAACTGGTTGTATTGGTTTTTAAATCAATACTAAGTTTTAAAAAACTCAATTTTAACTTTCATCAAATTTAAAAGAATATAACCAAATTTATGGATTTTATCCAATTCGCTGAATTCGGGAAAACTTCTTTTGGATTTTCTTAATTTTTGTGTTTATTTGTAAAATCAATAGCTTTTCATTAGGTTTTTTTGAGTTTTCTATTTATTTGTGAAGTGTTCTAGGTTTTTTTTACTTTAGAAATAAACTAAAAATTTATTAAAATTTTCTGTTTATTTCAAAAACTAAAAAAAACCTAACGAAAATCGATAGATTTTTCAAATAAAATAGAAAACCTCAAAAAAACCTAGAATACTTCACAAATAAAATAGAAAACCCCAAGAAAACCTATGCACTTGATGGCACTCTGCGGCACTTGACTAGTTTATATCATACTTTCGTTATGTTTTCCAGAATTCAATAGAATTGAGAAAAATCCAAGATTTTACTCTATTCTTTTAAATTCTGGAAAATCTAACGACACTCGAGAACATGACTGTTGGTTTCTATTGTTATTATATCTAATAATTTGTAAATATACATGATCCTACCACCCAGAGTTATTTATGATGAAATTATATTCAACTTTATTTATTTATTTTTTTTATAATTTTAATTTATCTATTTCCAATACTAATATTCTTTTATCTTTTTTTTTAAAAAAACTTCACTTTGTCTAAAATATGTTGAAACCCCAAAAGTTCTTATATAATTTTTTGTGTATATCTTCTTTTGTCTATTAGAACTTTCGATTGTTCAATTTTTGCTTCATTTTTCAAAATTATACTTATAGAATTTATATTAATTTTGAAAAATTTCATCAGTATTTTATTTCCCCAAACATCAATTTGAGATCAAATCTTTTTACTATACGATTAAATATAACTAATATATATAAAAAATGAACAATGGATCTAGAAAGGAATCTTATTTAGTTTTTTTTTTTTGAAAAACTTTAAGTTTTGAATACAAGGGTTTTTTAGTCGTTGATATTTTTTTAAAAAAAAATTAAAAATATAACTATTTGAAAAAAGTGAAGAACTTGTTTTTTTCGATTGTCAGAATTACAACTTTTTAAAAGTTTTATGTTATTGGGTATTATAATTTTAAAACATGTCTTTCTTTCCAAATCTCAACTTATACCACACATTTAAAGGTTAATTACCTCACTTTATTAAAATAGAAAACTTTCAAAAAAATTTTAATTCTGAAAAAGTCTTTCTTTTTGTAAAATAGACAACTTGAAAAATGTTTGATCCATTCCTCACTTTTTTATAATAGCTACATTGATTAAAACCTTTGTAATTTTACTCCATTAGCCCGTTTTTTTTTTTTTTTTGGCTAAAAACCATTTGTATTTTTTAAATAAAAATGCATTGTTTTGTTCATAAAAAAAAGAAAGAGAAAGAGAAAGAGGGGAGGGGGGGAGGGGTAGTAAAAAAAGAGAAAGAACAAGAAAACAAAAATCTATATATATATATATATATATAATAAGTTTTATTATTATTAATTAATCATTATCCTTGTTAAAATTTTCATTGAAATATTCGAGAGTGGAAAGTAAAAAATCTCTATCAAAGCTTGATTTGGCAACAAAGATTGATTGTTTTGTTTTTTTATTTGTTGTTAGAGTAAAAATTCTACCATTCTTTTGATTTGCAATGAATTGTGAATTATTTTTAAAATGGAAACGATATATTCTAACCTTTTTCCCGACTCGTAAAGTGAATGAATTCCTTTCAATAATAAGCAATGCAGGGTCGAAGCAAACAGGCTTTGGCACCACAACATGGATTAAAAAGAAAACCTTACGTTTGTTCCATAGTCGTTTTCGGAGGTGCTTTGCGTCTTTACCACTATCGAATAGGGAATTTTGGATAATCTTCTGTGTCATGAGATATTTTAGTTCACCCTTCTCGGGGCTAATATATGGTGGCAATACTGACAAATCAAGATCATCTTCCTTTGGAAATTTCCAATTTTTTTTAATAATTTTATTACTGTTGATTAAGGTATTTTTCCCCTTTGAAGTGTAATACATTAATAAGAGGAAAACGATCACACGCTTTTGGTGTGCGCTTTTAGCACGCAACCATATTTTTTCATGTTTTCCGTTTGTGATCATGAACGATCTTAAATCGGAGGTGTCAACGAATATTTTCAGATTTTTATTTTTTTTCCAATCAACTTTAAAAGCTGACCCCACGCCATGCACAGCGACACAGCAATTATTCTTTTCAAACCATATCTTCCCCGTTCGATACATTCCAGTACCCGTGTTGTCTACATCGAGTTTATGGAAGCATTCGCCGATTCTTGCCCATTTGATGCTTTCAATTCTTGCCAAATCAAAATTTCGTTCGATGGATTGCAACCCATCTTGAAAATCCAGAATTTTCTTTTTCGAAAAATCGTGTTTCAGTTCCTTAAAGACACCAGTATTCTTTTCAAGGCGGATTATACGCTCTACCTTTTTCTCAAACCTTAAATAATAAATATATGAAATCATAAAGGGTTCCAAATTTTTGGAATGCATTTTTTGATCACAGGCCAGTTCTCTTTGAATCACTTGAATACTATCACGATTCAAATATTTGTTTAATGGTTTGGGGTATATTTCCTCCATAGAAATTTGCAAATAATTTAAAAAATCTTGATATGAGGTAACAACACTTAATTTGTCTTTCTTGTTATTACTTTCCCCCTCTTGTTTTTTCTTTATATTTTTACCTTCATCTTCGTATCCAAATCCATCTTCATCTTCAGAAGTAAAAAAATTGAAATTCTTTGTTTTTTTTTTGTTCTTGCTCTTCCCATTACCCATCCCACGATCCTGGTTCTTTTCATCACTTTCGTCTTGTTGCAAATCAGTTTTAATAGTTACATATCTTGAAAGTCTTTCTCGAGGTTCTTCATTGTTTTGGTTATCCATTTCTTCTGACTCAAAAATGGATGAAAGTGAAGAATTATCAAATTTATTTTTGTTTTTATTTTTTCGATTTTTATCTAATTCTGTTCTGGATTTTTTGGATTTCTTTTCTAATTGAATCAATATTTTTTCTTTCTCTGCCTTCTCCTTTTTTAAATGGTTTAAAATTTCTATTAGTTTTCTTTCTTCTTTAGAATTGCCAAATTCTTTAAAGTCAACAAATTCATCGTACTCATTTTTACTTTTGTTATTTACTTTTTCCTTTTTTTGAATTTCTTCTTTAATGAGATCTTTATTTCTCCTATTTCTATTTCGATTTCTATTATCACTATCATCATCTTCAAGTGCAGAATCAGATTCCAAAGATGGTGTTGAAATTCCACTTGAACGGGATGTCTTGACTTTGATAGAATTACTCAGTTCAGATGAAAACACATCTTGGTGTTCTTTTATTTTATAATCTTCGTTATTCGAGAAATTTGGATTGATTGGAATATCTGAACTAAATCCAGTATCAGATGAAAAAGTTGACTTGCCGTTTTCATGTTCATTTTCACTTTCCGTTGCACTATCACTTTCTATATCTCCATTTCCTTTATTTTTTTCCAATGTTAATTCTTTTTCTCTGTTTTGGATTCCTTCTGGGATGATATCTTTATTTCCCCTTCTATTTCGATTTCTATTTTCATCATCATCATCACTATCGTCATCTTCAAGCCCAAAATCAGATCCTAAAGATGAAGTTGACATTTCACTTGAACTAGAAGACTTGACGTCGATAGAATTACTTAAATCAGATGAAAATTCTTTTATATGGGCATCCCTTTCATTATCAATTTTGTTATCTTTTTTTCCTATATTTGTTTCCAATTTTGATTCTATTTCTCTGTTTTGCATTTCTTCCTTCATTAGATATTTCTTTCTCCCTCTATTTTTATTTCTATTTTCATCATCATCATCATCACTGTCATCTTCAAGCCCAAAATCAGATTCCAAAGATGAAGTTGAATTTTCACTTGAACTAGAAGACTTGGCGTTGATTGAATTACTTAAATCAGATGAAAATTCTTTTTTATGGCCTTTGTTTTCATTCTCCCTTTCTTTATCTTCTTTTTGTTTATTTTTTTCCAATTTGTCTTCTTTTTCTCTGTTTTTCATTTCTTTCTTCATGAGATATTTCTTTCTCTTATTTCTTTTTTGATCATCATCATCATCTTCTTCTTCATCTTCAAGCCCAAAATCAGATTCCAAAGATGAAGTTGAAATTCCACTTGAACGAGAAGACTTGACCTTGATTGAATTACCTAAATTAGACGAAAAATCTTTTACTTGGCCTTTATTTTCATTATCAGTTTTATTATCTTCTTTCCCTTTATTTTCTCCAAATTTTGATTCGCTGTCTTTTGTTTGCATTTCTTCTTTGATGACTTCTTGATTTATTAATTTTTTTCTGTTTCTTCGTTTCTTTTGATTTCGCTCATCATCTTCCTCTTCTGCTTCAAGTTCAAAATCAGACTCCAAAGACGAAGTTGAAATTCCACTTGAACGAGAAGATTTTTCCTTGATTGAATTACCTAAATTAGACGAAAAATCATTTGTTTGGCCTTTGTTTTTTTTATCTTCACTATTTGATGGCTTTGAATTTATAGAATCTTTCGAGTCAAATTCCCAATTTGATGATGAGCTTGATTCCTCACTTTTACTTTTACTTTCTTCTTCTTTTTCTTCTTCTTTTTCTTTTTTGCTCTTTTTGGATTTCTCACTGCCGTTTTCGCTTTCACTTGTGCTGAGGCTGCTATTGTCATCACTTTGAGAACTACCACTTTTGTTTGAATCTGTGTATTCGTCTTTCATTTCATTAAAGATCACATTCTCATAAAGGAAACAAGTTTTATTTGGATTACTTTTTTTCATTTGTTTTTTCAATTTATTGTCCGTTTTTAAATCTTGTTTTGTGACATAAATTGATCGAAATTGCTTCGATTTTTTCACTTTAAAACCATTTTTCTCAAAGTAGTGATACAAAAATGTTAGTGAAGGAACCAGCGCCCTTCTGGACAAAGATCGATCATTCAATAAGGTGGTAATTTCAAAAAGTTCATTTTTGCTGTAACCAAAATCTTCAACAAGAGATTTTTGGTATGACTGTAAATTTTGTGTTTTTTGGTGAGCCTCCAACTTACTCATAACCATTTTGATTTTTTCTGTTGGTCGTAGCACATTTACAATTTGCATCAGGACAAGCCCTTTGATATCAAAGATCTCATCAATTTCCAAGTCCGGTTTGAGTAATAACTTTCGAACCCATTCAACGATGATCTCTCGATCAGAGAGTAGTTCTTTGTGTTTTTTTTTATTTAACTTCCCTCTTAAGGTTCCTAAATCAAATTTTTCTAAGGATGGAAAGAATTGGGACATTTGAACCAAAAAAAAAAACAAAAAAAAAAACAAAAGAAAAAACAAGAGAAAAAACAAAACAAAAAACAATAAAATAAAAATAAAAGTTTGAACGGGTCAAGAACTGTTAAAAATGTAAAGTTTAGAAATAATAAAAACCTTTTTGTCTTTTTTTTTTATTTTTTGATAGTAACTTTTAAACACTTGGGTTTACTCTCAAATTAAAGGAAGATATTTTTCCTTCAACTTACAATAAAAAAAAAAACTCCTTCGTAGAAAATAAATCTCCAATAGAATATATCGAAATTGTTCTCCAAGCAAAATGAACTGTCGGTTTTAGGACTTTAATTTTGAATTTGATCTTCAAAACAACAATTTTTTTGAAAGGTGAATTAAAAACTTTTGTTCACTTTATTTTTCAACAAACAGTTATTAATGCAAAAATTTTTTCTGAAATTCTTACGTTCACCTTTTTTTCTTTCCAAATTTTGCGTATTTTTTTTTTGATTTATTTGCTTTTGCTGTTGCTTTTTAATCGATTAGAGTAATAAGCGTTTCTTTTCTAATCAAATTTTGTTCCAATAAGTAAATTTTTTTTATTAAAAGTCAACCTCTTAAGTGATAAATGGTTCAAATGGCACTAAAAAAAACTATGTTAAATGTTTTGAACAATAAATTATTAGGAGATTTTTCACGAATGATCGTAATTAAAAATTGTCTATTTGCATTTTTTTTTAATTACTTATCCACACCTCAAAAGAGAAATACAAAATAATGGTATTTCAGTATTTAACTCTTCATATTTAGAACTTACAAAAAAGTAAACTTTTTTTTAATACTCAAGTTTTTGATAATAATTAACTATTTGGGAAAAAAAGTGAAACAAGAAAAAAAAATATTTAATATAATTCGTAATTGGGAACATTAACATTACTGAAAAAAAAAAAGTAAAATCAATTCAAAGAAGAAACCAATTTACTTCAAAAAGAATAACCCATTTTCTTATTATCAACAAACCAACAAAAACAATGTAAAATTTACTTGACTATCAAAATCCAAATCTAGTATTTTTTGAAGATCTTAAAAATAGACGACTTTTTTGAACATAATATTGGAAAATAAACTATCATTCAAAATCATTGGCCCATCAAAAATCAAAATTTAAAGAAAAATATTTTTAATACTTGTAGTTATCTATTATAATATCAAAATTTTGATTTTAGTATTTGGTTCACTACTCCAGGGGTATTTGTTTTTCTTCAAAAAATAAAATAAAAAAAGTTAAAAAAAAATTTTAAAAAAAATTGGGGAATTTATTTTGAATGAAGCATTACATGAAAAAAAATTTTTTTAAAAATTAATAAAACCCATTTATCGATTCTCCTTCCCTTTGAATAACTAAATCTAATCTCTTTGTCATTTTTGAAACCAATTTTTCCATTAATTCATCTGTTACTTCTTTCAAATTTTTCATTTTCATTTTCCATTTTAACAAAACACTTTTGAAAAAATAAAAAAGAGAAAAAATGATTTAAACTAAAATTCAAAATTTTCCACACAGATAAAACGTTCCAAACAATCGTAATAATATAATTTCATTCAAATTT
The DNA here is from genome assembly GCA_027625915.1 of Anaeramoeba flamelloides. Classification (NCBI taxonomy): domain Eukaryota; family Anaeramoebidae; genus Anaeramoeba; species Anaeramoeba flamelloides. The sequence goes on along the minus strand of JANTQA010000060.1, from coordinate 2,432,606 downwards.
GAGAAAATTTTGATTTTTGTAAGTTATGAAAATCATTTTTTCATCTTTTAGTTTTTGTTTTCATTTCATTGTTTGAATTACGTAATTTGTTTCGTTCGATCAAAATTTTTTTTCAACCATCGATATTATGTTAAAGTCGAGTTGTTCAAAATGGAAGAACTCATATAAAATTAGTTGGTAGTATCTAACCATTTGATCGATCAATATTCCTAATAGAATTTCAACAAATTTACTAATGTATTTTTTTGTTTTGCTCTCTCCAAAATTTTTAACACACCCATGATTTATTTGTATTGATAATTATTTATTTATTGTTTTGTGAGTATTGTATTTTATAAACAAGTGTTGACATTTCAATTAGTGAATAGTTCTAATTTGGTATTTCTTCTTGAATTGATTAAATAAGTTTTTTTTTTTCACAAATTGAATTTTGGTGTGTTAAAAATTTTGAATTGGGGTTTATTTACAAACTTTTCATTGTGAGAGGAAAAAATTCAAAACGATACAAAAGCAATTCAAAATTGAAATATAAGGTGGGCCATTTAATTTGAATTTTAGTTTAGATCAATCAAAGAAAAACCCATATCCAAAAAGAGAGTTTTAGGAAAACTATTATTATGTTAAATCCTCTATTTTGTCTTAAATTATATATTTATTGTTTCTTTGGTACATTGATCTTACTTTTGAATTTTCAGGTTCGATTAATGTTCCCAATTAAAAAATTATGTTGAATAATTTTTTCCAGAATGGTAATAAAAAAAATTCTTTTCTATTATTTTGGTAATTATTGTTTGCTCCTTTTCATAATTCCACATATTATTGTATTGTATTAAGAATCAAAAGAAAACCAAAAAAAAAAAAATTAATAGATTATAAATGGGAGATAACGATGAAATTTTTTGAAAGTTTATACAATTTAGGATAATTTGGAACATTTTTTCGATTTTTTTTTACTAATATAATATTTTTCCTTATCTATAAATAATTAATGTCTTTGATATACAGTCAGTTCCGCTTTTAAGGTACAAACTTTAATCGAAATTTAAGGCACAAAAAAATCTCAAATTAAGGCACAAAATTTGGAATTTTTTACAATTTATTTTACTAGAATTATTCTGAATTTCGTGCCTTAATTTGAGATTTTTATTGTGCTTGAAATTTCGTTGAAAGTTTGTTCAGTAAAAGTGGAACTGACTTATAAAAGATTTTTTTAGGTTTGACATATAAACCAATCATCAGTTTTCCAATTTCAGTTACGATGGATCTTAGCCTAAGAAAAAAATAGAAATATTATAATGAACTTGATATCTAATTATCGATTTATTATCTTCTCATATTTACTTTTCAATAATTACCTTCTTAACTGGGATTAGATAACTTTAAAACTAAATACCATTGCTACTAAAATATTTCAAAGGGGTTTCTGAAATTCAATAATCAGACTATTCAAGAGTCCTACTAAATCTAATATTAACAAACCATTGTTAACATTGTGCCAGGGTATAGGATAAACAAAAATCCCAAATAAAACAAGTTAAAAGCATAAACAACTTGTAAGAATACAAGTCTTTCTAATTCTTATTTGAGTAACATCTTTGAGAAGACAAGAACTATTCTTTAATCATTTTTTTCTTGTGTTGTCAGGTCAAAGAACAAATGGAAAATCAACAAATACTTTATTGTTTCTTCATCCTGATTTGTGTTGTCCAAAATTGTAGCGACATTGTTCCTGTTTCATTGGATCGCCACACAGTTGAACCAGGCAAAGAGTTTAGTTTCACCATTGAAACACCCTTTGCACCATTCGATCTCGCAAAGACAATCAAGTATCAAAGTTCCATCAGCAAAGGAAAAGAATTACCAGATTATATTAATTTTGATTCGGAAACACTAACATACTCTGGGCTCATCCCACCGGGCATGTGCTTTCCCAACATTGAAATAACCGTCTACGAAGAGGGGTGTGAAGAACATCACCAAAATTCTTTTGAGATCGAAATTTATTATGAACCCTTAATAAGCAATGAAAATCCCTTTAATGACGAAGAGCGAACTTTTCATATTGGATCAAAAATTGAATTAAAATTGAAACGTGAATGGTTCAAGTTTACAAAAAAGAATGAAATAACTTTTCAAGCACGATTAAAACCAGATCCTCAAACACCGAGGAGCCAAAATCATGGCAAACAAGAAACCTTGCCTGAGTGGTTAAATTTCAATTCCGATGAATCAGAGTTGCTTTTGATCGGGAACATTCCTTATGACTATTGTTACCCGTTGTTTCACGTCCAAATCCTTGTAAAGGACTTTTGTGTTACAGAAACAATGGAGATACCAATAACGGTTACAAACCATAAGCCAGAGTTAACCCACCCAATAAAGGATCAAACATTCACAGTTGGCGAAAACATCCAAATGAGCTTTCCCAACGATCTCTTTCTTGATCCTGAAAAGAGCACAATATTAACTTATTCCCTATTTCAACTTGAAAACACGTATTATAACGATAAAAACCATGAAACCGCTGGCCGTGGTGATGAAAATGCTGAAGAGGGCGACTCACAAATACAAAAGCCTGGAAAAATTGAAATGAAAATCCCAAGTTGGTTAACTTTTGATCCAGCCAACCTCAGCTTAAGTGGGATCATCCCATACCATTTTTGTAAACGCGAAATGCTATTTAAGTTAATTGCCAATGATGGGTGCTTGGTGTCTTCAACAGACTTTTCAATTACCATTTTAAACTCGGCCCCCCAAGGCAAAAGCAAAATTGAGCTGAACAGGATCTTAAATGCTGGGCAGAAATTCAGTTTTGGGTTTAATAGGCAAGACTTCCACGATCCAGATGGCGGGCAGGTTCTTTTGTATTCCACACAGTCCGATTACCAAGATCTTCCAGATTGGCTAAATTTTCAATCTCTAAGCACCACGTTTACAGGGACAGTGCCAGTTGGCGAATGCACAAATTATGATTTGCTTCTAATTGCTTCCGATTTTTGCTTAGAAACTATTGTTCCCTTTAGTTTAACAATAATTAACGAGCCCCCCCATTTAGGTGCCAAAATACCAGATCAATATTTTGTTGAGAAGAGGTTATTTAAATTCAGCATCCCTTTACATTCCTTTTATGATCCAGAAAATGGTGAACTCGATATACTATTAAAATGGATCAAAGATGGGGAAGAACAAATCGATTTGCCAAATTGGTTACAATTTGATTGCAAAGACTGGTCAGTTACGGGCAAACATAAAAAGCCAACCGAAATACAATTAAGGGCAATCGCTCTTGACAATTGTAACCAAGTTAGTCAAGATTTTAAAATTAAAATTATCAAACCTAAAGAACATAGATCTCATCACACTAATTCTATAACATTGTGGTTAGTGTTTTTGTTTGGATCGGCTATTGGATTTTTTGTAATTAAAAAAATGCAAATTTTAAATTTCTAAATAAATTGTAGATTTACTTTTTTTGTCAATTAGTTCGAAAAATATATATATATATTGATTATTATTAACACAACTAAACTCTGTTTCAGTCAAAGGGGCCCAATATTTTTTTCAAATATCAATTATTTTATATAATTGACCTTTGAAGAACAAATAAGAAATAAGCAGAATAATAAACACAAAAGAATTGTTGATATATGTATGAAAGAAAACTAAAAAATCAATAAATTTTCTTAAAAATTGAAAAGCTCAAATACTATGGGACCCATTGAGAAAAACAACAATGTTTGTTTTGAACTTCTACTGGTATTGGAATAATAAATATGAAACAATTTTCACTTCATTTTCCAGACTTTTTTTTGAGAAATCAAGTCCACAAACGAAGTGTCTTGGGATTTGTGGTCACTATTTGAAAAAGGAAATGAAAATGAAATGAAAATTTTTCACATTTATTAAACAAATATCAGGATCAATGATTGAATAAAATTCCAATAGAAATCAATATTATTTCTCAACGATCATTTCCACAGTTTCAATAACCTTAGAATAACATGTTTTTACCAAGTGACTATTGATCTTGCAATAAAAAAAAATTTTGCTGCTGAATTACGTGTCAAAAAAAAATCAAAAAAAAAAAAAAGAAAAATGTGAAAAAATTATTTCAATTTTGAAAATTTCCAAAATAAAATTTTTTCTTCTATTATCTATACAAACCCTTTAAACACATGTGTTTCGCCCATTACAACTGGGCCACTTTGACTGAAAAATAGTTTCGTTTGTTTTTTGCAAATTTCCCAAAAAGAGAGTACAAGACCTAGGCTTGGCTGTATTAACCCATCACAAATACAATATAAAAGGATTATGTGGAAGGGTAGATTCACTCCAGTTCTCTTGGTTCGGTTCAGTACACTCCATTTTACTTCATTTTCCTCATTTTACTTCGGTTCGCTTTAGTTTTAAAAATACTAAATTAGTACAAAAATAAAATGTAAAAACAAATTTTGGGCTCTTTCATTGGAACTTTAATAAAAAAAGATTTTATCACATGCTATAAACATGTTGTGAAGGTGTTATAAATGTTATAAATCTTTCTAATAACAACTTTTTTAACATTAATGTTTGTAATAAAATGTGAGATAAAATGTGTAACCCATTATAAACTTGTTAAAAGAGTATTTTTTTCAAAAAATAACTAAAAAATCATTATATAAAAGGAAATTTTGTTATGAAGTTGTTCTATAGATATTATAAATAATTGTTTTATTAGGAAACTTAACATACAAAATTCTCAAATGCTTTAGGGAATATAAAAAAAAAATTGTTTTTAATAGTAGATGTGATGATTTTTAAAAGAAATTACAACAGCCTCATTTTTCTTAAAGTTAGTATGTAATTTCAATTATTTTTTTTTTTCAAATTAACTTTTCTTGAAGAAAAAAGAAAAAAAAATACAAAAAAAAAAAAATAAGAATAGAGCAAAAAACAAAAATGAAAAAAATTGACTAAATGAGAAAAAATGATCTAGATTTTAAAATTGAATATTTTTATTGAGAAGAATAATGTATAAAACTCATTGATTTGATCAAGTTCTTCAATAAAAATGAATCGTCTTAAACTGAAAAATATTTTAGTTCGGTAACAACTTTAAGAAAATGTAAGGAAAATTTATTTTTAAAAAGGTATATATGCTAATTATGACTCTAGAAAAATTAAAATCATTGATATTTTTATTATAGCATATATTATCATGATATTAAGAATAAAACCGTGATGATATAGAAAAATAAATCTCTATTAGTCGTACATATTCACGAAAAATCCTAAAATCGCAATAAAATAATATTATTGTGATAAAATAATTATCTCAATAAAAAGAAAAATAATTGTTTGAAATCACCTAAAAAAAATCTCTTGACTTTATAAATCCATGAGACTCTACAACACTTTTTACCTTTAAAAATATTCAAAATTGTTTGCAAGGGTTTGTGAATTGTCTTAAAGTATTTGAAAGTTTTGAATAACAGAAAAATTTTATAAACGGAATGAGTTTGTTCAAGTGGAAAAAAAATATTTTTTCAATTCATTTTTTTTTTATCAAAATATAAAATCTCAAACGAATTTTATGATCATACTAATAATAATCCATTTCAGCAATATTCTTAAATATAAAATAGATGTGTTTTTTTTTAAAATGGAGTCATTACCTTCACAAGTTAAATAGTCAGAAATAATAAAAAGTAATTTTCATTCTTATTGGTGATCGATAAAAAAAAAAACACTGAAGTTCTAATTGTGTTTTCTGTCTAATACAAAGATATGAGAAGAATAATAAGAAGAAGAAGACCACAATTAAACAAAAAATCTTAATAATTGGTGATAATCTGGCTTGGTTGCTGTGAAAGCTTTTGAAAAGATACCCATCCTCTTTAAATGCCAAAAAGAATATTGAAAATGTTTTCAACCCAAGAACACATTCTTTAAAGAACGTGTGGAAGGGTTGGTTGTATTAGAAGCTCTTTTATTCTAAACAATTTCTAACATCAGTTTTGAATGAGAAAATATTTATTTCTCTTTAGTTCTTATTGTTTTTGATCTTAAAGTTTCAATAGAATTGTCAACCAAATCAAAAGAAAATACAATAAAACTCTTTCTGATCCTTGATTGAATCAAGTATGTTTTTTGTTGTTTTTTCAAAAGAATAACTTTTTTTCACATAATCTTTTTTTTAATCTAACAAAAAATTTTTTTGTAAAAATATTTCTGAATTAACCAAAAACCCATCAACTAATATATCGCGATTACTTTTTAATCGCGATATTTTGACATTTATCAAGATTTTATAATAATTAATCGAGATATTTTGAATTTATCACGATTTTTTATATTATCGCGGTTTTATAGAATATCGCGGTTAGTCATAATATCGTAATATTGATAAAAATAATCATGATTTTTGTAACTTTATTGTGACTTAAGCATAGATATCATCAAAACCTCTTTTATTATTTTTCACTTTAAAGAGATATACGATTTAGAAATTTTTGATTTTATGTTAATTTTTTTCTTGAATGAAAACGAATCAAGTTTGAATAATAATTTGCGAGACACTAATCAAATAGATTAAGAATAATTTTTTTTATATCAAAATAAATGTTAATATTAAATAAAATTCTGTTTATATATTTTTTATTATTTTGAAATATTTTATTTTTTTTTTTGAATTATATTTCTGTGAATAAATATAACTTTTGTAATAGTTATTATTATTCTTTGTTTTAAGAATATTTGCTTTATTTTATTATTATTATTATTTTATTAATGTATTATGAATGAGAATAAAAAGTTGTTCTGGCATTTTATTTGAGAGTTTAAGTATATATATATATATAAATAAAATTTTTTTCAAATGATATTTAATTTAATTTATATGAATAATAATTAAAAAAATATTTTGTGTTTCTACCAAATTAATGTGAGATCAAAAATTAATTAATGAATTATTTTGGAAGACTTAACTTTTTTCCTTCGAGGTATGCCTTTACAAAATAATAAGCAAAATCTGAATAAATTCCTGTTTGAATAAGTCCAAATACCCAAACTAACCATGCTCTATAATGCTTTTCTGCAAACAATCTATAAATCCAATTCAAAATATATAAAGCTCGATATCTATAGTAATATATATATTTGTTTTAATTAAAAAAATAATGAATTTTAAAATATTTTTTAGATAAATTTACTTGATTTGTATATGTGAATTAAAGAAAATAGATGAAAAAAAAAAAAAAAGAATACCAACAAGAACTAAAAACAAGTAGAGTAAATAGAAAAAATAATACAGGTTTTTGTAATATAATTCACAAATATTTCCCTCCGATCTTATGATGGGTGTAATTATTATTTAATTTTTTAATTGGATAAAAACGCTTTAATAAAAATAAAACCTCTTGTTCTAATGTTTGTAAAACACTTTACTCTTTATTACTGGGATTTTGTGATTAATTTTTTTTTTTTATTCTATTTTTTCATTTTTTAATCACATACGATTTCTTAATTTAAAAAGATAGAAATTAGAGAAGTAAACAGTAAAACAGATAAGATTGTGGGCCATAAATTAGATATAATATTAAAACCTTTTTTTTTTTTTTTTGCTATTTAGATTTTTATTCAATTTTTTACCTTTTCTTAAATTGTTTTGTTTTTAAAGAACCGATAATGAGCCAGTGGCAAATTGTCAAACTTACAACCCGAATATTTGGTGGTTCAAATTCCTCGTAGCCACATTATTTTTAATTGTTTATCATTTTCTCAAAAATTTACAAAAATTACAAAAGCCACCAAGGTGTAAATTTGAATTAAAAATCAGTTTGATATTTCATAGAACAATTAATTTGAAGAAATTGTCTGAAATATTTGAATCTTTTTGGAACATTGATTATAAAAATCGAACCTGAATAAGAATTGAAACAAAATACCCTCAATTTATAGATCGAATACGATTCTTGAGAGAATTGGCCAGATCCACTCTTTCACTGGGTTCAACAATATATCTAATCCAAATTAGGGATTTGAGAAGTGCCGGAAAGTGTAGCAGAGTGCCGTAGAGTGCCGCAAAGTGCCGAAGTTTTCTTTAATTTAAGAAATAAAAAGAAAACTCAATAAATTTTTATTTAGAAATTTCAATAAAAAACCATAATTTTCTTTATCATTAGAGGTTTTGATGATAACATATATTATCATGAGATTAGCAATTAATGGGTGATAATCTGAAAAAATGGCGATTAGTACTACTTTATCATGAAAAATCCTAAAATCGAGATATTCCACATTTTCGCGAAAAAATAATTATCTTGAAAAAATGAAAAATAATTTTTTTGAAATCACCTAAAAAAAAATCTCTTGACTTTTACAAAGCCTTGAGACTTTTACATTGCTTTTCCACTTTAAAAGTGTTAGAAAGTGTTTGTGAATTGACTTAAGGTGTTTGAAAAGTTTTGAATAACAGAAAAATTTTATAAACGAAATGAGTTTTGTTTGAAGTGGAAAAAAAATATTTTTTCAATTCATTTTTTTTTTTTATCAAAATATGTCCCTACGACCCAAAAAGCACTAAAATTGGAAATCTAAGATAAAACAGTAAATTCATAATTGTATCATTCTTTCACAATTTATCAAATTTAGAGTATCTTAATTAAGAGTCTAAATGAATAAATATACTTAAATTCAAAAAAAGAGTAAAAAAGTAAATATATATTTATTTATATATATTTTTTTAAATTTTATTTATTTATATTTGATAGTTTTGAAAATGTAATTTATAAAAACAGTTACGATGTAAAGGTAAATTACAATTTGAGCATTTCAATGTGGTACTATTTCTTTTTTTAAAAAAAATTTCGACAAAAATAACAATGTTTTTTCTTTTGTTTGTTTAATAAAATATGTTTATCTAGATTACATCTTTTGATTTTAGCCAGGTCTAAAGCTAATCTATAAATATAGTCTGTTATCGAAATGTGTGTTTTGTTGATTGTTTTATAAATAATTTTTGAATTATGAACTAGTACTTTAAAAAAGAAATATAAAACACATCTTTTCCAAGACATATGTTTATGTTTAAAAAGGTTTTTATTAATAGATTGATTGGCTTTATCAACAAACCCCATATTATTCCCATACTCAACAATATTTTGTGGTTTGTTGACCAAAATAATTTTTTTACGGTTATTGGGATTTCTATCTTTAAAATTTCGCCTTTCTATTTCTTTTGTACTATCATCAAAATTTGTTGTAATCATATTGACACAAGTAAACCCTCTTTTATTAATATCTTTGAAACTTGTAACACAGTATTTTGGATTATTTTTATCATTAATTAGAGTTTTCCATTTACCTTTTTCTAAAATTGGATTTAACCCCTTTTTGAATAGATAAGAGGGTCTATCCGATTTACAAAGAAATGAAAAGTTGACTTTCAACTTATGCAAGTACTCTGTTATTTTATCTGACCCGAAATAAGAATCTCCAAAAATGTGGAAAAAAAAATTTTTTTGTTTTGAATTGGAAGAGTTTTTGCCATTCGCAATACTAATTTATAAACTTCTTCATAAATTCCTTTATAAAGGCTCCAAGAATAAACATATGTTGTGTTGTCACATAAAGTCCAAACCTTGATACCCGTTGAAATAGGCTTTCTTGGGATTTTCACACTAAAAAAAATTCTGCCAAAAAACTTGATAATTGTTTCATCTAAAGTTACATGAGAACCAATTTCCCATTCCTTTTGGAATTTTGATTGTATGAGATCTAATATTTCATCTATTGTGACTGAATTACTGAATCTCCAAGATGAATGAATTTACGAAAAACGATTTCTTGATAATAAAATTTTGATTAATTTATTTCCATAGATGAAATCATTTTCCTTCCAATAATACTTTAAATTGGGTTGTGGGCATAATCCCATTGTTAAGAAGATTGCAAAAAATTTGTTAAACTCTTGATTCGAAAACTTTTCATTAATTTGTTTTTTTTGGAATTCATCATTAATTATTTTAATCAATTTTTGTTTTAATTCACCATCCATTAGACGATTGAAAGAATCAATGATTGAAATCTTTTCGCAATTATTTTTTGGTAAACCCTTTACAAAATTAATTTTATTTTCAACTTCATGACACTTTTCAAACCAACCTTTCTTCTTTAATTTATCAAGTAACTCCCCAAATAGATCATTTGACTCTATTAAATTATTAATAATATCAGACTTTCGGCTTTTGAATTTCAAAAGAATTTTTTTATTATGAAAAGTTAACTTCTTTTGAATTTTGTATTTACCAGCTGTATTTTCAACAGACTCAAATTTTCTTTTTAAAGTTGGTTTATTTCTTTCATTAATATTTATATTCAGTCTTTTTGTGGCCACTTCTGATAAAACATTGAGACCCTCCATTAAAAAAATAAAAATAATAAATTAAAAAATATAAAAAATTTAGTTCCCATTTAAATTTAAAAATAAAACGATTTTTGTCAAAATCATTGAATTCAAAATTGAAATTATGTATATTTTTAGATATACTATATCTTATTTTAACTCATTTACTAAAACAAATTTAAAATTAAAGGGAATTTTATTTTCACATAGGCACTAATTTGGTCCTCAAATGTTTTTTTATTTTTAAATGGTAAAAATAAAAAAAAAAAGTAATTTAAAAAGGATAAACTCCCTGGAAAAATACTCCAATTTAATCTATTAACTTATTCTTTGATTTTTATATTTTCTCAGCCCCAATTTGTCAAAAAAAAAAAGTGCACAGTAATTTCAAAAAATAATTTCATTATTCCAAAGTCTAGAGTGTTTTTATTCGAAAAAATTTTAACTCCGTGGTTAATTGAATTGAGTTATAAACTAGATTTCGAAAAATATTAAAAAGAAAAAAATAGTGCTTTTTTATCTTAAGGACATATAAAATCTCAAACAAATTTTATGATCATACTAATAATAATCCATTTCAACAATATTCTTGAATATAAAATAGATGTGTTTTTTTTTAAATGGAGTAATTACCTTCACAAGTTAAATAATCAAAAATAATAAAAAGTAATTTTCATTCTTATTGTTGATCGATAAAAAAAAACACGGAAGCTCTAGTTGTGTTTTCTGTCCAATACAAAGATATGATGAATAATAATAATAAGAAGAAGAAAACAAAAAATGTACAAAAAATCTTAATAATTGGTGATAATGTGGCTAGGTTGTTGTGAAAGCTTTTGAAAAGTTATCCAACTCTTTTTATCTTTCTGAAAATATTGAAAATCTTTTCACCCAATAAAACATTCTTTAAAGAACGTGTGAAGGGTTGATTATTTTAGAAGATCTTTTATTCAACACAATTTCTAATACCACAATTGACTGAAAAAAAATATTTATTTCTCTTTAGTTCTTATTGTTGTTGATCTAAAAGGATCAATAGATTTGTCAACCAAATCAAAAGCAAAAATACAATAAAACTCTTTTATTTGATCCTTTATCGAATCAAGTATGTTTTTTGTTGTTTTTTCAAAAGAACATTTTTTTTTTCAATGATCTGTTTTTTGATCTAACAAAAAATTTTTTTGTAAAAATAGTGGTATATTAGCACAAAAAACCATCAACTGTTATATCGCGATTACTTTTTAATCGCGATATTTTGACATTTATCACGATTTTTTAATAATTATCGCGATTTTATAGAATATCGCGGTTAGTCATATTATCGCGATTTGATATTGAATATCGCGATTTTCTAAAATATCGTAATATTGATAATAATAATCATGATTTTTGTAACTTAATCGTGACTTAAGCATAGATATCATCAAAACTTCTATGAAATAATGGTAAGATGAATAATTAGTCTAGATTTTGAATAACATCAAAAGATATTATTCAGTATTTTTTTGATTGGAAATAATTCTTTAATCCAAACTATTTCGATTTTTTTTTCATACTATGGTAATTCCAAAAGAAAATTGGTCGATATCTTCAATAATATCTAATATTTTAATTATTTTTTTCATAAGTTGCATAATTTTGTTTTTAATTTTTTTTTATCATATACATAAGAATAGTTGTTTAGATAATTTGTGAAATTTCTTAATTTTAAAATGGAAGTCGAACCTTTCCATTTTAAATATTTTTGTTGTTTATTGAAAAACTTTTAATTCTAAACCCCTCACTTTATGAAAATTGAAAACTTGCAAAAAGTTTGAAAAAAATAGGAACTTTTTTAAAATAGTTGTACAATGAAAGAGTTTTACTTTGGTATCTTTCAATTTATTTTCTTTATTCCAGACTCTTGTTGTTTGTTATTTGTTTCTTGAATTTAAGTTAATTTTATTTTGTGTAATAGTATGAAATAGCTTTATTTCAATAAATTTAATACCTCATAATATTACATATAAGAACACATGAAAATATTATTTCAAAGCCATGATTCTGAAAGATTTTAAAATAGTTTGAATATTAGGAAATAAACGTGTGATTTTTGAAGTGAAAACAAGCCAAATTAGTAAGTTTTTCCCGTCTTATTTCTTGAACACAAATTGGTTTTTTATCAGGGCGAATCGAAAATTAATTTTAAAAAACATCCCGAAGATCCAAGGAGATGTGAGTTCAAGAAAACAAGAGGAACAAATTTTTGAATTCCACTACTTAACAAGATACTAAGATTTATTTTTCTAAGAGGGAGAGAAAACAAAATTTCTGCATCACCACAAACAAAAAAAAAGAAAAAAAAGCATACAAGACTTTTTGATCTTGTTTTTGTTATCTTTTGGAAAAAAAGCATTGTTTCTTGTAAAGATTTTTTTTTTGAAGACAGTAATCCTTATTCAAGGAATTAAAAAAAAAAAGAAAAAGAAAAAGAAAAAGAAAAATACATACCCACCAAGACAAACTACATAATTAGCTGTGACATTTTCAATTTCACCAGACTGTTGTAATAAAATGATTTGTGGGAAAATTGCAACTGATTCAAGAATAATTGAGAAGGTCCATAGAATTTCCATTGGGCGATAATTTGCTGTAAAAATTAAAGCCAAGACAACAGAGGGAATTATTAAAAAAATTGATCGAAAAACATCCCTTCGGTGGTCGTATGTTAATTTGTATGGCTTTCTCATTAAATAAACAATATAAATTGAACTTGCTAAATAGAAAATCTTGAAAAGTGTGTTGTATAGCCCTGTCCATGTCGTGAACAAATCCAAATATCTTGTAATAAAGACTATCGCATATAATTCTTGTGTTCGAAGTGAGATTCCATAACAAGAGCGTTGGCGAATGATTTTTGTTAAAATAATGAAGATCGAGATTAAGTGAAGAAAATCGCCGGAGACTCGAAAGATGTTATACATTCCGAAAGAAACTTTTGAAAAATAATTTTAAAAAAAATGAAATCTTTTTTTCAATAAACACACTTTTATTTACGAATATTCAAACTATTTTAAAATGTTTCAGAATCAGAGCTTTGAAATAATATTTTGGTGTGTTCTTATATCTTTAAATGTATTATATTGATTAAAATAAAGCTATTTCATATAATTACACAAAATAAAATTAACTTAAATTCAAGAAACTAATAACAAACTATAAGGGTCTGGAATACAAAAATCAATTGAAAGATAGGAGTATTAAACTCTTTCATAATAGGTCTGGTATTGAAATAGATTGTAAAGTCATATTTTATTTCAATTTGTTTATTATAAAATGAATTATATATTGAAGTGTGTGATATCCTTTTGATTGATGTAATTTTGAAAAAAAAATGTATAAATATTGATGTTTTTAATTTTCTTTGTGAGTTATTTTTTACTCATTGTATTTAAAATTTAAGCAATTAAAGATGTGTAAAAATTGATGATCGAATATTTATTGTTTTTTTACTTACTTTGGCATTTTTCTGCCTATGTATCAAACTAAAAAATATTCCAGTAAATTTAATAGCTTATTCAAAAAAAAATTATCCTATTTTGAAATTGAATACATAATATTTTTTAATTTGATATTATATTGACTTTAAATAAAATTTTGTGAAACGAATACTTGTTTTTAAAAATTTAATCCATTTTTTCTCATTTTCAAAAAGTTTCAAAATAAAAATTATTTCTAAATTATATTTTAAAAAAAAAAATATTATCTTTAAAGAAATCAAATTATATGTGAAGGAAATGTACTGAAATAGAATTTGAAAAATAAAAACCACTTTTTTTTCGAATTACTCAGTATAAAAACAAATACTTTATCTCAAAAAAATTACAATAATTATTTTAAACTGTAAAAAAATATAATTTCATTATTTAGAGATTTCAAATCATTTTTTTTTTTGTTTGAACAAAAAAATATTTGAAAAACAATCATTTAAATTTAAAATTCTTCCAAAATAATTTTGAAAAAACTTGGAAGGTTCAACCTAGAACATAAAGAAATTATTTTTAATAAGCTCATTTTACAATCAATATTTAAATACTATTTTTAATAATCTGGTGAGTTAATAATAATCCAAAGATTAAAAGTATTAAACATTTTTAATATTATTTTTCAATTTGTTAATATTTTTAAAGAAATAATATTATTATGAATTAATAAGTATAATCAAAAATAAAATCATTATTATAAAATAAATCATTGAAAAAATAAAAAAAGTTTTGTTATTTATACTCCAAAGATTTAATAAAAAAAATATTAAATAATCTGTAAAATATCAAGAAATTTCATAAATAAATGTAAAGAAAATCAATTATCAATTTTTTTAACCATTAAAGGAATCAATATTAGATTAATTTTTCTGGATTTTTTTTAAAACAAAAATAAATTGTTAAATGTTATCAATTCTTTCAAAATATGTGAAATTAGGAATATATGAGATTGTAAAAAATCCAAAAATATAGTAATTATTTCTTTTTATGTTTTTCATAAGAAAATTTAAATATTAAAAGAATCTTGATCTTCTTAATAAAAATTTAAATAAATATATTAAATTCTTTTAAAAATTTTAAATTAATTCTTGAAAGTTGATAAAAGAATATGTATCAAGTTTAATTGAATACTAGTAGGTATTTTAATTTTTTTTTTTTTTTTTTTTTTTTGGGGGGGTAAATTTAAATAATAAATATTAATCATGGAGAACTTATTCTTAAATTAATTTGAAACTCTTCATAAATGACTCTCTTTGATTATTGACTAAAACCTGTTCAATAAAATAAAAAAAAAATGTTGATCTTCAAGATATTTATCAGAAAAAATACTAGATAGTTCTTATATAAACTATTAAAAACTTTTTTATGTTCTAAAAATATGTTAAGTTAAGGATGTATCTACTAAATGAATACTTAAGATATATCATAAATGCCGTTTTTTTATTTCAGTGAATTCTCTACTAATTTTTGATTCATAAATTTAAATCAAATGTTTTTTGATAAAAGATGGGGCTTTTTTGTTTTTGAATTATTGTTCTATTGTGAATAACGACTTCAGAATAAATCTTTATTAAGAGTGGTATTGATTTAATGGAAAGTTGGTCAATTTTATAGATTTCTTATTATAAAAGTAGGAATAAAATGACCTCAATGAAAAATAATTGAATAATTGACTTATTAGGAATATTTCGAAGCGCTGGGTTAGTGGGATTTTAGAGATAATAAGGTAGAATATTCCAACCAATTCGAATGGAAAAAATACCCCTTTTCAGAAAAAGAATTATTTTTCATTGGAGTAAATATTTTAAGAGCCTTTCATAAAAAATGAAACCTTGGCAATGGTGGTGTATTTTTAAAAAACATTATAACCCCCATCCTTCATCGTTACATTTTTGAAATTTGTGTCAACGATAAATTATACTTGAAAATTTGAACTAAATGTAAATCAACAAAAAGATTGTCTTGATTTCCAACTTTCAAAATCTTTGATACTTTTTATTGAAAATCACAGTAAAATTTTCAAGATTTTAATTTCACGAACCAAATTCAATATTTTTTATGTTACCATGAGTTTTTTAACAGTATTGTGAAAATTCATTTTATCAACAAAACATCTGCTATTATAAATTAAAGTACAAGTAAATTGAACAAAAATATACTTTTATTTTCCAAATAAAAAATAAGTTTAGCATTGAAAAAAATATAATACATGAAAATGAATCCCTGAACGGATTTTTTGATTGTTAATATTAGGAAAAATTGTTACCTTTAATGTTTCAGATTTTCTGTTCTTAAAATCAAAGTTTTAAAATTATAACTGGTTACTCATTAAAATGATGATTAATCAAATTACACTTGTTCAAAACTATATTCAATCAATTAAAAAAAAGAATTAACAGTGTCATTTTCCAAACTCTAAGTAAACTACTATCTAAATCTATTTTTTATCAAAATGGGTAGAATTACTTGGGGTTTTCAAACAACTAAATGAATATAATAAAGATAACTCTACTTTAATGAACTTTAGGTAGGTTTATTACTGAGTTAATAAAAAGGTTTTATTTCATGAATTTTTCACATAATAATGTTTTTTATGATGCTTAATAATAAAAAATCTTGTCAAGGACTTATTTTCATAAGTGGGATTTTTTTTAAAACAATAATAGGGAAATCATCTTCTTGTTAATTTTAATCGTTTGATTAATTTCATGCACCATTTAGTATTTAATTGAAGAAACTTGCATCCTTTTAGAACATCTTCTCGTATTATGAAAAATGAAGAAAAAAATCATTTAAGGAAGTAAGTACATTTTACCCTTTTGAAAAGTTTTAATTGTGTTAACATTACTGAAAAAATATTTTTTGAGTGCCACCAGATATTGAAACTTTGAAACCAAAACATCATCCATTAGTCTATTTGTGAACGGAATCAAAGTAATTCAGAGTTGAATCTTAATTTTGTCAATTTTTTGAACATTTTTTTTGATTCAATTTTTAGTTTTATTAAATATCGTTTTGGATCTAGAAATGTGTTTATACCAATGATCGAAATTAACCAAACAGTAGACCCAACAAAATTTACATGAAAGGGTGTGAATTTGAAACAAATATTTTCTTTTAGAAGACCAAACAAGAAAGATCACCATTCCAAATAAATTTGTTGAAATCAAAAATGAAAAAAAAAAAAATTGATAAAAGTCTATTTTCGAAGATTGGTTTTCTTTATCTTCTTAGAGTATGAATAAACACTATTTTTTTCCTCGAATTTCTCACCCCATTACTATTTATTATTATTTTAAAAAACCTTTTGTCAAATTTACTTTCAAAATTCTTTTTTAAAATATTTTTATCAAACAAAGCTAAAACAAGGAATACTATTTCAAAAATTAAAATAAGTGGGTTGAATTCTTGGAATCAAAAAACAGTTACATATGATTCAAATCAAAAAAATTGAAAAATTCAATAACAAATTTCAATCAGATTCAGAATTTTTTTGAGTTCTCATTTTAATGAAAAATAAATAATTATAAAATCAAACGAATTTGTCCAATAAACCCGTATTCTCAAGAAGAATTAAAAAAATCTCTGATTTTCTGAACTAAAACTAGAATTAGATGACATAAATGAAAATATGATTTTTAAATTCATTTTGGAAATTCTTTCGAAATAAACAGTAATTTGTTTATCAAAAATTTTCCAAATAAAATTTTTTTCATAAAGAATTAAAAATAAAACCAAATAAAGAATAAGTAATTGTGTCAAATGTTATAGATAAGATTAAGTAATAAATGATTTTTATTTATTTTTTTTTGATCAATTTTTTCATTTTTTTGATTTGCTTTTTTTGTTGGTATGAAAATATCTTATACTAGGATATATTCCACTCTAGTATTTATGAAATTATCCATGTATTTGACTAAAGAAATGATTTGAAGAATTCAGTTTCACCTAAATGGTGGCTACTCAAAAAATGAAAAATGTACTTACCCCCTTAAGTGACTAATCGATATTAATTTTTTTACCTAAATTTAATCGAGCGAGAGAACATTTTTTGCCAATTACTTAAAATTTGAAAACCCATATTTATTTTCAATATTAAGCATAATTCGAGATAATGAACCCTTATTTAGAAATTGGTCAAAAAAAAAAATAATAGAGACTAGTCCCTTAACTTTAACAAATTTAAAAATGAACAAAATTGTTACGAAAATCAGAATTTGAAAACTTTTAAATCAATTTACTTTAAATTGTCAGATTTTTAATTTTGTTTTGGTAATAACCTTTTCAACAAATGTTTCTTTTTAACGAAAACAAGTAATTAAAAATAACTGAAAAAAAAAAAAAATAAATCGGCTTTTTTTTTATTGATTAATTAACTTGAGAAAAATTTTGGAGTGAAATTGATGCATTTTGGTGAAAGGATTCTAATTTTCAAGAAGATCTTGTCTCATTTTTTTGTGTCCATAATTGAAAGAAATCGAAAAAAAAATTAAAGTATTCAAAAAAAATTAACAACATTGAAACAAATATCCTTGATATTATTTTGTTAGGGTTTGAGAAAGCCATTCAAGTCCTTCATATAAACCTTCTCCAGTTGTTGCGGTACAAGGCTGGATATACCATTTACGATACCTTAAAGAAGAAAGACCCATTTTTTCAGAAACTTCTTGTGCGTCCATTGCGTTTGGAAGATCTTGTTTGTTTGCAAAGACAAGGAGAACGGCTTCTTTTAATTCATCTTCTCCAAGCATTTTGTGGAGTTCGTCATGTGCTTCGTTGATACGTTCTCGATCGTTAGAGTCAACAACAAAGATTAGACCCTGTGTGTTTTGGTAGTAGTGTCTCCAAAGTGGTCTGATTTTGTCTTGGCCACCAACCTTTAGTTTTTTTTTACAAACGATTAAAAATAAAAAGATAAAAAAGGTGAATAAAAAAAAAATTAAAGAAAAAAAAACAAAGAAAAAAGCAATTTAATTACATCCCAGACAGTGAACGAGATCTTTTTGTATTCAACAGTCTCTACATTGAACCCAATTGTTGGAATTGTTGTGACAATTTCCCCTAATTTTAATTTGTAAAGAATTGTGGTTTTACCTGCAGCGTCAAGTCCAACCATCAAGATTCTTGCTTCTTTTTTCCCAAAGAAGGATGAAAACATTTTTGCAAAGGAACTTCCCATTTTTGTTTACAAAAAGATAATTCTTTTAATTAAAAAAAATTTAAAAAAATGAAATTATCTGCTTTTTAAAAAAGAGAAATCAATAAATTGTAAATCTTAAACAAACACAACTTTTATCAAACAATTCTTTCAAAGAATTTGTTATATATTAGTTCACTATGCTCTCAATAAATGTATATGAAATGAAAAAAAAAACAAAATTGGTTAAACGAAACTTTGCTAAAAAAGAAGGAATTGACGTTTACCAAGTAGATCCACTTTCTTCTTTAATATTTGGATTATTATACATTTTTTAATTGATGACATTAAAGATTTTGTTACATAAGTTCAAATGTTTTCAGATGGTTTAATTTCAATAATGGAAGGTTCAATACCAGAAATTGACAAAAAGTTAATCAAAATAAATTTTTCAAAGAATTTGTAATGAATCAATAGACTTTCAACAATTTAAAATCAAAACTGTTTTCAAAAATAAGATACTAAGGAGTACCACAAAAAAAGAGAATCTTAAGCAGATACCTCTTCAATAAAGTAAAAGAAAATTTTTAAAAAAATTTCAAAGATTTTTACCCAACAAAAAAAGCTAAAATAGAAAAATTATAAATTTTTAAATGAATATGTATGAGCCAATTATTTTATGGTAAAGTTATTTGATGTTTTATTCTACAACAAAAAGATTTCAACTCAATTGATGTTTGGATAAATAAAAAAGTCACAAAATTTTTAAAAATTGATTAATATTTTAAAAAACTAAGGCAAAAATAGACCAAGTAAGAATTTTCAATATATAAAAGAAGATATCATCACAAAAGGAAATTCGAAATTCATGATTTTAAATCTATCAGACAAATTAATGCTTTTCAAAAAACATAAAGAACACTTTAATTTGGAAAATAGACACCTTCAAATTATTAGATATAAATCTTAAATGTTTCAGAGTAAATTTAATAATAAATATATCTTGTTTGAAAGATCATGTATTTTTAAAAATTTATTAAATATAAATATAATATTAATACAAATTCCTGTTAGTCCGTTAAAAGAAATACCTGTATTCTTGGAGAGTACCGCCAAGTGTCTAAGTTTTTTTTTTTTTTTTTTTTTTTTACTTTTATTGTTTTTTTCGAAACTCTATTGATTTTATGAATAAACAGAAAACAAAGAAAACCTAAATGCACCTTTCAAGACTTTAAATTAATATAGAAAAATCAAAGTTTTTACTGTATTTTTTTTTTTAAATTCTGAAATTAATAATGGTAGTTCTTATTTTATTTTATTTTATTTTCGTTGTTTTTATTGGAAAAATTCTTGATTTTCTATTCTATGGAATTTCCAATTAGATGAAAATAATTGAAAAATTTAGATATCAGAATTTAAAATAATAATAAATAAAAAAAATATCTTTTTCTGTATTTTGACAAATGGAAATGTGAATTAGAGTCAATTCCACTTTTAAGAAACAAAAAATCTCAAATTAAGGCACATTTTTTAGAATTTTTTTTTCAAAAAAATTATTTTAATAAAACTCAAATTTTGTGTCTTAATTTGAGATTTTTTTATAACTTGAATTTCCTTGAAAGTTTGTACCTTTAAAGCGGAACTGGATATATAAATAAAAATAAAAATTAGTTGAACTCGAATACCCAAAGTTAATATTTTTTGTTTTTTTTTAATGTATTCTCTCAGGAGAGTCTCAATGTTTTAAATACAATTCGATTCAAAAAGATTTATTAAGAATATCCTAGAAAAAAATCAGTAAAAAACTTTATTGTTTTACCTTTTCAATCAGAATAATTTTCATTTATCTTATAATTACCATTTTTATATATGATTAATATATCTGCAGTTTGATCCAATTTTAAAAAATTATTTTCTTCTTTTACTCGATCCACACAAGAAATAAATTTGAATTTTATTCTGAATTTATTTATTTTGAAATATTTAATTATCTTTTAATAAGATGATTTAAATTATTTTACAATTTTTTATACAATTTCAAAAATTAAGAAAGTAACTAGTTTTTTATTATTATGATTGTTGAAAATAGAAAATTCAATAAAAACGCCTCTAATTGTGCTGATAAATTTAATGATTTAGAGTTTATGATCCTGATTATAATATAGATAAGATTCTAATATATCATATTTAACTTTACCTTTTAAAAAATAAAAAGAAAATCTTTGTTTATTTTGAAATAAATACAATAAAAATAGAAATAAATGAAATAAATTAAAACAATAATAAAAAAAAAATGTAAAAACAAAAAAATAAGTTTGTTTTCACACAAAATTGTTGAATATTTTGATGTTATTTTTCATTTTAATTGTAAATTTCTTTATCACCAGTATCATTTATTTTAATAAAGATACTAAAATAATTAACGAACTATAAAATTTCTTTTCCAAAAAGTGTACAAATTTATTATAAAATAATTATTTATATTTCAATTTGAATATTACGTTTCAAAACATATACAATTGTTATTTTTGGTTTTTAATTGATTCTTTAATATATCTCAATTTGTTCATTTGTAAGATATTAAAATAATAAAAAAAATTAAATTTTTTTAACAAAATATAATAAGATTATCTGTATAGAACAAATGGTTTTATTTTTTACATTTTAATTGTAAGTATTTATAAAAAAGAGGTTTAATTATAATAAAAATTCAGATAGAACAAAAAACTTATAATTCTACCAATCGTTTTAAACCATTTGAATCATAATCTTATTTGTTTTATTTAGATGAAATATATTGTATCTCGTTTTCTCCAAAAACAACATTGAATTTTTTTTATCATTTTTTAGAAACATTCAATAATACAAAACATCGATATCGGCTCAATTAGCACTATAATTGATCATAATTTGATATCACTAATTTACAAATAGAAATACTTTCAAAGAGTATAGTTTTGGAAATATTAAACAAAATCATACACTTTTTTGGAAATCCCAAATCAGATGAAAGATTTTACTTTATAAGTTACCATCTAGACAGTTATAGATAAGGTTGCATCCCTGCTGTGTTGTTTTTTTTTTTTAAATAAGATTTGGTAATCGAAATTTGTTTTGTAACTTTTCTTTTTGTTTATTATTTTTATTTTTTTTCAAAATCCTTCTACAAAATACCAACTCGACAGTAAAAACAAGTCCAAATATAAACTAGACAGATTATACGGAAATATTGATTTGTTTCACTTCAGTTACTTAAACCAAATTTAATCTAATTCCATTTTATAAGAATTGAACTGGTCTTAAGATCGAATAATGAACAAGTCTATCAATCCCTAAAATGATTTTTTTATCCATTGTACCCCTTCAAACACTTGTCAAAACAAAAAAAAAATGGAAAGAATCTAAGGAATAGAAGGAAACCAAAGAACCCAATTAACCCAAACAACTTAAAAAGGGAATTAATAAAAAGTATAAAAAATCCAAAAAAGTAATCGCTTTAAAAAATGTTGCTTTTTATTTTCTTTTTCTGATGGGTCTTTTGATTTTATTAGGATCACATATTTTTTTATGATTTTATTTTTTTTAATAAGTTACAAAGAAGTTTCAAATAAATCGATTGATAAACCGATGTTTATTTCATCATTTGCAATTGTTTTACAACACTGTAAATATCAGGTCTTTCATTTGGGTCTTGATCCCAGCATTGTATAATTAGTTTATAAAATAAATCCTTTTCGTCTATTTCAGGTCGGTATTTCTCGTATCCGACCTTTATGGGTATTTTTAAAAAATTCAGCTCATCAAAGGGAACAGATCGAGTGGAAATCTCCCACAAAAGGATTCCAAATGCATAAATGTCTACTTTATTTGTATAGTCCTTTTCATCTCGCAATAATTCTGGAGCCATCCATGCCATTGTCCCAACAACAGTATTGAAATCGATTGAATTGTGGATATTCATCGTCTTGGTTAGTCCAAAATCTGTAATTTTCGGGTCAAAATTTTGATCAAGCAAGATATTTGGGCTTTTTATATCTCGGTGAACAAAATGATTTGAATGGAGGTATTGGATTCCAAGTGCAATTTCTAATGCAATTTTGAGCTTTTTTTTTTTTGAAATTCTTTTTGAAGATCCTAAATATTTATGTAAATTGCCCCCTGAACAAAATTCAGAGATCAACATTATATTTTCTGGATCATCAATGCACGCACCATAAAATTTAACAATTTGTGGGTGGCTTAATCGACACATCAACTTAACCTCCTCAATAATTTCATTAAGTTGCTCCTGTTCAAAGTTTTTTGCATTGAAAAATTGTGCTACAGCGACTCGACGATCCATCCATCTTCCTTCGTAAACATCTTTAAAAGAGCCCCGACCGACTTGACTTAGGATTTTAACGTCCTTGCTTGGAATTTTTTGGAAATTTGATACAGTTTTGCCAACTTGATTTAAGGCCATTTCTAAATCTGATGCTGTTTTAAAGATCTGTGATTGGTTTTGAAAATAGTTTTTTATTTCTCTAATAGCAATTTTATTTTGGATTAGCTTTGCTTTTCTAAAAACATTCATACCCTAATTTTTCGAATAATAGTTAAGAGAAATATTGAAAATTTTAATCGAGAAATATATTATTTAATTAACAGTGTTAACCCTTTTTTTGATTTGCAAAATCTCTATTTGCCATACTATTATCATAAAAATAAAAAAAAAAAAATTTTTTTTCTATTTTTAATTTAAACATTAAACTCTTGAATATTAGGGTTAGAATATATTCTTTTTCTTCATAGAAATTTTATGTATATTGTGATACTTTGGTTTGGTATTGTGGATTAAAAAAAAAAAATTAAAACTTTAGAAATCTTTTAAATTCATGAATTAAACAAATCTTTAAAAACAAAGCTTAGATATAAAAAAAAAAAATGTAAAAAGTAAATAAATACAATAATAGAAAATTCTTTATAACAGTTTGTTAATTTTTATGGTATCACTTTTGTAAAAAGAATCTAACAAATATTCCCGAAAATACCCGAAAATAGAAAATACCAGAAAATTTTTTAACCACGAAAAAACTCGTTTTCGAACAACTTCGAAGAAACTCTGGTACCAATATACTCAGCTTGAAGGTAAATTTGGATTGTAATTGTAGAATATTTTTTTTTTGGTGATCTGAAAATATCAAAAACTTTAAATTTTAGGGAATAGTACTCAACCCATTTTGTGTGAAATTGGTTGGTATCTTGGATGACTATAACATTTCTGAGAATTTCAAAATGGTATTAACGAAATGAGAGAACATGCACTTGTTAAGAAAATTTCTAATTGTGTATCATTGCCCATAATTTTGTAATCTTAAATACAATACAAAAATAACTGAATAATATCTAATCGTACTTTAAATACCCATATCCTACTCAAGGTGGCCCAAGCAAAACCTTATTTTAACTTCCCATTCCATAAAAGAAATTGGTTTAACCAAAATATACAAAAACGCACCATACCGAAACTAACACAACCCATACCAAACCCAAGCATACCCTGGCATCCATATTTACTTACCCTAATAAGTACCAACAATTACTCAAATATGCTTAAAAGGTACCAAAAACTCTTAAAGGGTTTAAAGTAGAAAATTCAAAAAAATTAATTTTGTCTGAAAGTAAAAATGTTGTTTTACCGTTAAACTGAGTATATTGGCACTGGGGAATCTTCGAAGTTTCCCATAACGTGTTTTTATGTGGTTAAAAAATTTTCGGGTATTTTCGATTTTCGGGTATTTTCGGGAATATTTCAAACACCCTTGTAAAAATCATTCAATTAATTTTGGATTTTTCGAATGGACTATTTTAAATAAATTGACTTTTCATTTCTTGAAATTATTTTTTTTTTTAAAGGAACCCAAGGTATATTTCTGAATCCACTAAAAATTGAGTTGTTTGTTGAATATTAAAATAATAATAAATCACAAAATGATTGTATAAGATAAAATTATTATATATATATAAACTCCATTCCTAAAATTTGGAAAAACTCATAAAAAAATAGGCAGTAAAAAATCTCAATTTATCTTTTTAAAAAACAAATATTAACTCCATTTTAAGTTGCACTGGTATTCATATTTTTGTCAAAATGAAAGAAAAAAATATAAAAAAAAAATATAAAAAAAAAATATAAAAATTGATGTTTAAAAATGATGGAACCAGCAGAACAAAAAAATTATATTGGCAAATTTGTTGAAATTTCAACAACAATTATTGATTGATCAAATGGCTTTGATAACATTAACTAATCTTATGTTTATTTTTCTATTTAAATAAACTCAACTTTAACTTTCTATTGATTATTGATAAAAAGATTTCCTGATCTAACAAAACACATTACTTGATTGTAAAAAATAAAAAAGAAATGAAAACAAAAAAAACAGAAAAGAAAAATGTTAAAAATAGTTTGTTTAAAAGTCAAAATTATTTCCAAATTAAATCAAAGTGTTTAGAATTGTTATTCTTTTCTACCTGATTTAGATGTATCCAAAATTTTGGAATTTAGTTTAAATATATTCGAATTAAATAAAATTTTTATGAAATATTTTGTGTGTTTCGGGTTTTTTTTTTGATCAATAATTTTTAAAATAAATCTGAAAACAAAAATATAACTTCAATATAGTCTCTGATTTAAAGTTTCTTTTGGTATTAAAAAGGTTGAGTAAACATTTACTTTTGTATTATTTTCTTCTCAAACCTCTTTCTATTTCATTTATTCCAATTAAATTTTAATTGATTGTTCTACCATTACTCTGTTAGTGATAGTTTGATTTCTAATTTTTCGAAAAGTTGATTTTGTTTTCTAATTTTCTTTTTTTCCCAAAAACTTTTTTTCAATTTTTGAAAGCGTAAATTTTTGATCAAACTCAAATATTGAGTTTTAGTAAAATCAAAGAATTTATTTATTTCATCTCCCAATGAAAAATAGGTTGTGAAAATTGGATCATTTTCATTTAATTCACTAATTCTCCTCAACTCTTTAATTTAAATTATTTGATTCTTTTTTATTTCAAACGGAAATAAAGATTTTTACAAAAAAAAAAAAGAATAATAAAAAATTCAGTTTTCAGAAAAAAAGTCACAGAAATCACAAAAAGCACCAAACACAAAGAACATCACAGAAATCACAAAAACCCATCATTTTTTCAGGGAAACGGAACCTTCATGGTTATTTGAATCAAAAACACCCAACAAAAGATGTGTGCGCTTAGTCTTTTTTGATTTCTGTGATTTTTCTAGCTTTTTTCTGAAAAAAGCAATATTCTCCGAATTAAGATTGCCAAATTTTCTTCATTTTATTAATAGAAACTAATTTTATCCTTTTCGAAAAAATATGTTATTGATGTTTCTGAATTTTATGTGTTGTTTCAAAAATTGAAAATTTTCTTAATTATCAAACAAATCCCTTAATAACTATTTAACCTTGTTTTTTTTTTATTGGGTAAAGTATTTTGTTTCATTTTTATATAATCAGAAAATTAATTAAACTAATGAACGAAATAAATTTATGGAGGTGAAAATATTTTTAATTTTTTTTTTAAATCCAAAGTAGATCAGAACTCTGACTAAATGTTATTATGGCTAAAACACATAAGCTATTTCCGAAAAATGGTGTCATTTTTTTTTACATTTTATAAAAAATCATCTTTGTTTGTAGAAGGTATTTGTTAATTGACAATATCAATTTAAGTTAAATATTAATACTGATTGAATCAATGACTATGGTATTTATTTCCAAAATATGTTCTATAAGATATTCACAAAAAAATGAAAAAAAAAACACAATTTTTTCGGAGAAAACAATGAATGAATAATTTCAATAAAAAATTGGAAATATGGAAAGGGTACAAATGTTTTTTTTAAATAATAAAATACAGTTATATGTTTTTCAATTCTATTGAAAAATTTTTCGAGATTAAAAAAGTTATGAAAACGTTTTTTTTCGATCAAAAAGAAAATAATAAACACCATTTTTCACACTTAAAAAAGATCAGATAAAATCGAGATCAGAAAATTTAATATCTTTTATTTATTTAATACAATACTAAAAAAAAAATTGAATTATTAGCAAGAATCAATAAATTGTTGTTGGAATAATTATGTATATTTAAATAGTTTTATGGCGATTGAGTTTAATAAAGATCTTTTAAAATAAATTTGCCACACTTTTTTAGAAATAGCTTATACTTTTGAAACTTTAAACTACTCTCTTCAATTTTATTTTAAATAAATTCAAATAAAAAGTCAGATTAGATCCAGTGTGAAGCCATATTTTACAATCTTTGAAATAGCGTATACAAGTATGAACAGGCTTGATATAAACTTAGACAAAAGAAATATATTCAATACAAAAAATGAATCAATTCTCTTTCCTTCTTGTAATGTTCTAAAAATTATTAATTATTTAAAAAACCTTTTATTTAGAAATTCAAAATTTTGGATTTGATTGTTTTAATAAAAAACATTGATCACATTCAACGACGAAATATGCTCAAAAAAGAAAATTATAATAAACCATTTTCCAGTTAAGGGGTCTAGTCGTTTTGAGTGAATTACATGTGTTTAAAGGGTTTGAATCGATATTTAAAAGAAAAAATTTATTTTGGAAATTTCAAAATTGAAATCATTTTTTCTCAGGTTTCTGTTTTTTTCTTATTTTTGCTTTTTTTTGTAATTCATTTGCAAATAATTTTTTTATTGCAAGATCAATATTCAATTGGGAAAAATGTGTTATTCTAAGGTTATTGAAACTGTGGAAATCATCGTTGAAAAATTATATTTATTTCTATTGGAATTTTATTGGATCTTCAATTGAAGATCAAAATGAACATTGTTGTTTTTCTCAATGGTTTACCCGAATAATTTTGAGTTTTTTAATTTTTAAGAAAATCTATTGATTGATTAGTTTTCTTTCAAACAGGATATCAAGTATCCTATGATGTGTACTATTCTACTTATTTCTGATTTGTTCTTCAAAAGATCAATTATAAAAAATAATTGATATTTGAAAAAAATGTTGGTCCGCTTTGACTTGTACAAACTTTATTATTCAAATGAATTTAGATCTAATCTCTTCTAAAAAAGGGGAATTTATTTTCCCGAAATTGAAATAAAATTCTCAAATTCACTTTTAATTTTGATTATTTTTTTAAAAATTTTTCTCTGGAATTTTAATTGACAACACATTAGTAAAAATTGAAAATTTTTTCATTTTTTTTTAATATTTTTTCTGATATTTGAACTTAGGATCACCAATAAACCTAATGAACCTAAGATCACCAATATAATATTGAATAAATTAAAATCATAATTAACTTTAAGTGGGTGTTGTAGTTGAACTGCATCCATAAGGAATTTTTTGAACACAGGAAAAGAAACAATAAAAATTAGAAGAACAAATCTTATAATATTGATTAGTTTACAAAAAAAAACCAAAAAAAAAAAATAAATTTGAACAAATAAAAAAGAAAAAAAAAAAACCCAAACCTTATGATTCTTTATACTTATATCAGCTTTATGTTGTAAAAATATTTTAATAATTTCTGATATTGCTTCATTTTTGTGTTCGATGAGGATATGCAAAGCAGTATTACCAAAGGCCTTTTCTTTTAAATTTGGATTAGCGCCATTTGATAATAAATAATCAATAACCTTTGCATCTAAAGAATTTTTACAAAGAAAATGTAAACAGGTGTATCCAACGTCATCAGTAGAATTAACGTCCAACCCAGATTTAACGAATAATTTGATAATTCGTAATGGGGGTTTTTCTTTTTTGCAAATTAAACTTAAAGCGGTTCTTTTACTTCTAGTCAGAGCATTAGAATTGGCCCCATTTTTCAGAAACAATTTGATAGTTTTAATTGAAGGGTTTTTATGATAGCAAATTAATAATAACGGTGGCCATCTTGTTCTGGTTCTATAATTGAGGTCGACCTTATACTTTAGAAATGTCTGTATGATTTTGGCATTGGGGTTATCTCTGTTTAAAATTGAAAAGAGTGCCGTGGTGCCATCTTCTCTCTTGGCTTGAACATTTGCACCATTTTCGCAGAGTAACTTTATGATTTCATATGAGGGATCATATTTGTCACACATTAGATGCAATGGCGTTTCCTTGGTTACAAAGGTGACTTCATTGATTTTGACCTTTTTTTGGATTAATAATTCGATGTTTTCGTTTGACACATTATTGTTTGAGCACAAATGGTGCAAGGGAGTAAATCCCTTTTCGTCTTTGCAATTAATGTCAGCACCATTCTCCAAAAATAATTTTAATACACGGGGGCTCGGGTTGATTGATTTGGAAAAATAGTGTAATGGCGTTTGTTTGTAAATGTCCTTGCAATTGACATCAGCACCATTTTCGATTAAAAATTTGAGAATTTTGAAACTGGGCTCATTTCGGCAGAGACATAATAACGGAGTGAAATCTTTATAAGCCTTTGCATTGATTTCGATTCCTTTTTCAAGAAAGTACCCGATAATTTCTGATGGGGGGTTTTTAATTTTGCAAATCGTATGAAGAAGATTTGACTTTCTCCCCGTTAAGATCGAATAATCGGCACCATTTTTGATTAAAAATTTGATAAACTCTAATTTTGGGTTGTTCGTCCGGCAATAAGTGATTAAAGGGGTCCTTCCATTCATGTCTTTTAAATTGATATCACCACCATATTTCACAACTAAGGAAATTGTTTCTTTGAAATAATGGAAATTTTGTTGTTCTGTTTTTTCTTTTGTTTCTGTTCCAGACTCTTTTTTTAATTCATTTTCTGTTTCGCCGTTTTCTTTTACTCTTTTGTTTTGATCCGTTTTTTCATTTTCTTCTTTCTCATCCATTGCTTTTTGTAATTTCTCATTGCCAGTGCCATTATTCTTTTCATTTTTAAAATCAGAAAATTGATTCATTAAGACTAACAAATGAAGTGGGGTTAATTCGAGGATCATTTTGCTGTCTGGAACAACGGCTCCTTTTTTTAATAAAACCCCAATATATTTGAAGATCAATTTAAGAAGATTTGGATCTTTGTTTTGGAACAAACAAAAAATATGAAGTATATTTGCTTGTGTTAATGGTTCAACAAATTCGAGTTTCTTCTTTGATCCCGAGCCGCTGTTACTCTGTTGGTTTGTCTTTGGCACACCTGTTAAGAAATTTAAGCTATTTAGCTTTATTCCAGTGAGCTTAATAGCTCTGTTGTGAAAGAAATGAAAGAGCTTAATGGGGATCGGAGAAGAAATTTTGTAAAAACTCAATTTGGAGTTTCCAGGCTTGCCAAAGTATTTGTAATTGGAAGCCCCAATTCTATGGTACACCTTTAATAAAAGTCGAAGAAAAATGTTATAAGATCCTCGATACACAAGCTCTTCGAAACAATTTTTTTCGTTTGGCATTGAGAGAAACGGGTTTGCATGTTTCTCATAAAGATAATAGATCACCCTTTCTAATTTGGCTCGAATTACAACCTGTTTACATAACGCTAATAGTGCTGTAGATGCGTGTTCATTGTCGGGCTTCCAACTACTAGCTAATTGATTTACATCCCCTCCGATGGACAGCAAGTATTCAACACATTCAATATTGGGCTCCATGAGAAAATATTTGTTGCAGCAGAGCCAATGTAAAGCAGATCGAAACTTGTGCTTTTCGTAATACCGAAAGGAGTCGCTATACTTACCACAAAGCCGATCCTCGATAAACCTTTTGTTTACATTCGAGGAATTGAAAGTATCCTTTGTTAATTTTATTAGTGATTGTTTAAATTCTTCAGGGTTGTAATTGTGTGGTTCTTTTAAAAATGGGGAGTAGTCAAAAATAAATGTAATTGATTTGATTGAATTAAAGATTGGTGAATTTCTTTTTTTTATCATCTTTTTCTTGTTTTGAAAAGTTCTAAACAAAAATGATTTTTTGTGTTTCCAAAATTATTAATTAACAAAGACTAATTTGAGAAAGATTTTCTGTTTTTTATTTTTGTTTACTTTCTTTGAGATTTCTGTGATTCGAAGGTGAGTTACTTCGGCAATTCCAAATTTCTTTTTTCCAATCTTTCTCCTTTTACGCTCCACAAGTGTAAAAAATGTATTCCATATTTTGGCGATTTTTGCAAAATTTGATTAATTGGAAACGAGAATAAAACTGATGTGTTTGAAAACTTTAAGGCAAGTGAATAACAGAAGTTAAAAAAAATATTTATTTTAAAAAAAACCTACTTGTTTACTTTTCATTATTTGTTAGCGATTTTAAACCTTTCTTTCTTTTTTTTCAAAAGGTTATAGATTAATTAATGACAGAAAAATAGAAATACACTCAACAAATGTATTTCATGATCAACTTTAAAGAAAGCAATTATCATTTTTAAAAAACAATCAACTTTTACATTTAATTTTAATTTTTGATAAAAAAATTGAAACAGGGAAAAATTAACCAAACATGTTTGTTAATTGGCAAGCGTAATGAAAATGAAAAGTAGAATCAGTTAAGAGAAGAAACAAATTAAAATCAAAGATCAGTCCACTATTTAATTATTTTCAATCAAATCTAACAAATACAATTTAAATCTTCTTGATTATCTAAATTTTTATGTGGTTTTAGAGATCTCTTAAAAGATACTATTATTTCAACAAATTTTTGATTAATAGAGCTTTCAAAGAATATCTTTAACCAAAAGATAGCCTTAAAAAAACTGTTATTGGGTTGAATCCTCTGTGTTGTCTTTAATTATTTATTTTTTCTTATATTAATTTTGGGGTTTCTTTTGAATTTTCTCGTTTCTCTGATTCTATTAATGTTACCAAGTAAAAATCATTTTGAACTTTTTTTCCCTGTTTTACATTTTTTCATAAAAGGTTAGTTAGAAAGATCTGATCCTTTTTTTGTACCTAAATTAAATAGAGATTGAGAAACTTTTTTTTCAATCACTAAGATTTGAAAACCCCTGTTTATTTTCAATATTAAACATATTGGTATATAAGGATTCCTTATTTTAGAAATTGGTCAAAAAAAAAAAAAAAATAGAGACTAATACCTTAAAAAACCAAAATAGAAATAATTAATATCAACCCTTCTATTGTTATGATATCTCATTTTTTTGTAATTTCGGTCCATTTTGAAGTAACAAATAACATTGAAAATTAGATCTTATTTTAAATAATACAGGAAAAACAAACCAAAGATTTATTCATTAGGGATCTTGAAAATTGTGATCTTTTTATATATTTTTGTTATTTCTTAAATTTCTTGATATTTAAAAAATCAATGGTTTGGTTGTTATAGCGAAAAATAATTTTTTCAAATGAAAAAAAAAAAAAATTCCAAAAATTCTAATTATGATTTAATACCAACTAAAAACAAATCAACATGTGATAGGCAGTGGATCTCTAAAAATTAAGAATGAAAAAAAACTTTATTTTAAAAAAAAGTACAAAAGAAGGACACTGGATTTTCAATTCAAATGATTGGTAATGATAATCTCGAATTCTGCTAGTATTGTTTTTAAGTAATGATGTCTTGTGCTTTTTGAGATCCCAAAGATTTTTTTTTTTTTTTTTATTAAATTACTTTTTTATTATAAGGTACCTAAAAACTTCCTGAATTTGTATGGTATAGAGGAATACCCCAACAACCACAAATTTGATTAAATGGATTTAAATTGATTTTTATAATGAAATAAAAACAATATGTTTCGAATTGAAGAAATTTAATATTGAGAGTAAATCTAAAATACAAGAAGAGATTGGATTTTTTTTTAAATTTTATTCCCAAAATCAAAACTCTTTTTCAATGAAAAATAGAAAGTTATATTGTTTAAATAGTACAAATTATATGATTTTTGTCCAATATACTTCTCAAAATAATTTTTCAATTTTTTGATCAGATTATTTTAAATTAATTATTCAATATTTGTTTTTTTATTTTTTCCTTTTTTCTTTTTTTTTCTTTTTCTTCTTTTTTCATGATTTTTTAAGAAAAGACAATTGAAAAAAAAAATAGTGTTAAAAAATCCAAATTAAAGTGGAGAAAATTATGTCTATATTATTTCTTTAAAAAATCAGACTTTACCATTAAAAAACTTTATTGTTAATTCTAATATTTCCTAAATAAATTGAGAATTTTGCACGAGACATTCAAATAAAAGAGGCCCAAAAAAATAATTTTTTCTACCATTTTTTTTTTATTTATTTTATTGTGTGTTCAAGTAATTCTTTTAAGTATCACTAGTTGATTATAATTTTTATTATTTATCTTATTTCTAAACAATCTTATGTTGGTTTATTCTTAAAAAATGTCATTTTCTTTTTTGGATTGGTATTTTGAGTGAAATAGGGTTTAAATATCTGGAAAATCATTTTTAGCTTTGTTAAGATCTTTTTAAAATAGTAAATTGTTATAATTTGTAAAAAGTCCTAACTTTTTTAAAAAGTTGAAATAAAAATTAATAAAAAAAAAAAAATACAGTCTCTACACAAATAAATAATAATATCAAGATAAAATTCTTCACTATATTTGACTAAAAAGAGTCAAAAGAAAAAGATAATATTGTATTTCCACTTTTAATAAACATTCTAAATAACCAAATCAGAAACAAAAATTATTGTTTTTTTTAGATAAACAAATTCTTGAAAATAATTTATACTAGGTTTCAAAAATTTG
The DNA here is from genome assembly GCA_027625915.1 of Anaeramoeba flamelloides. Classification (NCBI taxonomy): domain Eukaryota; family Anaeramoebidae; genus Anaeramoeba; species Anaeramoeba flamelloides. The sequence continues at coordinate 2,398,863 of JANTQA010000060.1, read as the reverse complement.
ACTTACTTTATAATGTTATGGAAGTTTTTTTGAGGGTTTATTCCAGTATTCTTAACAAAAATTATTTTCAAATTTTTGGATCAGAATCATTTTTTCTAATTTTTCAAATTTTAGTTTTGCTTTTTCAAATTTTTTTTTTTTTTTTTTTTTTTTTTTTTTTTTGATTCTTTTTTATTTTTTTTTTGTTTTTCTTTATCTTTTTTTGATAATTTTTATGTCAAAAGGTCATATTGAAAAAAAAAGATCTTTTCAAAGATAAATATTCATTAAGTAAATTTCTACTATTTAATGTTTTTTTAAAATAAATTTAATTATTAGTAAAAAAGCTTGTTGTTCAACCTTTTTTTCAGGGAAAGTTAAGTATTTAAAAATCTGTAATACTCATTTCAAAAATTATCACTCACTTTTTATAATTTTTTTTTTTTTGAATTTATAAAAGATACGATTTTTATATATTTAATAGGCTTTAAAAGTAAATTATTAAATAAGGTTTAATCATTTGTGGTCTTGAATACTAAAGGATATATAATAATATTTTTCAATTTATTATTTCAGGTGAGTCACAATTTTTGAAACGATTTTTACAATTTTTTTTTTCGAATATTAGTTGAGAAAAAAAAAAAAATTGTCAATTATTAGGGCCAATCGTTTATTGTACATTCTTGGATTTTTTCTGTGTCTTATTTTGACTATTTTGCGCCTTATAGTTATTCTTCTAGTGTGCACGATAAAAATACTAGTTCTGTATCAGGAAATAAAAAAAATTAAAGCCAAAAAACACAAAATAAAAAAATATAAAAATCTTTTTCTTTTTATTATTTTTTTAAAAAATAAATACAATTTTTTCAAGTAATATTATCTTGATCTAAAAGAAAGCTCGAATAAATTTTAAAGATTGTTCTTTCTTATTTTAGAAACAAAAACAATTATTACACAAAAAAAAAAAAATAAAAAATACTATTGTTAAAAATAAGGTAAATTGCAAATAAGAATAAAAAATATAAAAAACATAACAAATCTGGTATATTTTGCCCAAGGATTTATCGAGAAAGAATAAAATGTATTTTACAATAAACAATAATATTCCACTGATAACATAAAGGGTATTTTTCCCATCCATCGTTTAGTTTGTAGTAAGTTCCCGGGCTTTACTTGTTTACTTTGGTTACTCGGTTTACTTGGTTTACTTGGTTTACTTGGTTTAATTGGATTACTTGATTTACTTGGTTTACTTGGCTTAGTTGTGTTTTTAATTCAGGTTTGCAAAAAGAAATCTCTTTAAGGTATTTTGTGCATTAAAATAGTTAATTTTTTGTTTTTGTTTTGTTTTTCAAAAATAAATCTGGTAAAATATTTGTTAGAAATGTTTTTGTTAAACTGAATCGGAATTCAAGTTGATGGTTTCTTTTTTGGTTATTTGATTGTTTTTTTTTTTTTATATATTGTTTCTACATTTCCAAGAATTAAAAATATTGAAAATTAGATTTTTTTTGATTTAAATTCCCCAGAATGCCTAATTCAATCACAGGATCAAAATTTTCATCATACATTATTGGATTTTTAGTTCTAACTGGTGGTGAAAATGGAAGTAATTGTCTTTTATTACATGAAAGATAATTGGAATTCGAATTGGAGTTTGTTTCAAAATCGATCCCTTGTCTGTTTTCAAGTATTTCATCTTTTTCAAGAATTAAAAGATCTGATTCAAAACTCTTTTTTTTTCTTTTTGTTTGAATACCATTTCTATTTTCTTTTCCATTCCCCATTTCTTTTTGTTTTTCCAATTCATTTTCATTTTCGTTTTGTTTTTTGTTTCGAAAAAAGTTTTCATTCCCCATTAAATTATCACTCTCATTTGGTTGATTGTTTTTTGTGTTTTTTTTTTTGTTAATTTCAGTTGAAAGTTCTGGTGGTGAATAATCAAACTGGGAAAACATTTTTGATCGATTTAATTCATAAATACCTTCTGCTTGTCGAACAAGAAAATCAATGTCCAATTTAATCGGCTCCAAGTTTGTGGAGGACTCTTTTTGCGATTTTGATAAATGGTTGAGAGGTAATAAGTTTTGGATTGTTTCTAAATCTTGACTATCACTAGGAGACCCAAATTTGCTTTTAGGTTTGGTTTAGTTTTAAAGGTTAAGACAAATGGTTTTTTTGTTTTTGTTTTCCAAGCAGTTGGTTGGTTTTCAAGAAGAAAGAAAATTTATAAAAAAAAAAGAAATTTGGTTGTTTAATTCAGCTTTAGGAATCACAAAAATAAAAAAAAAATCTCCAAATTGAAGAATTACTTTAAAGAACCAGATGAAATGCACTTTTTTTTACTAACAGGCCCATTAACTGAATTAAACAAATCCATCTGAAAAGAAATAACACAGATTAAAAAAATGAAATTGTTTTTCAAAAAAAGATCGAACTTTTGCATTCATACATTTTATCGACTTATGGTTGATTGAGTAAATGATTTGTAGGAAAGGGGAAATGGGGAACATAACTTGCCTTGGAAAATATTTAATCCAGTTAAATTTGAAATAAACTCAAATTTTGGATAACTGTCTATAGTAAACAATTATTAATTACAAATTTTTTCTTATCATTAAAACTATCCTGATAAACTCTCTGCAATACAAAATTTGGTTGTTTTTTGTATGACAAAAAATTGTTTTGCTTCTCTGAAAGGGAAATTATTTGTTTACTTTGAGAGTGAAAAACAAATTGGAAAATTTTGACAAACAGATCTTTAGATTGATTTGTTATTATTCACTTTTATAAAAACTAAAAATATCTTTTCCTAAAAAATTAATCTATCATTCAAAATATTGTACCAAAATTCATAAAACAAGGTTGAACCAAAAGATGATTCTTATTTTTTTTGAATTGAATCAATTGGTTTCCAATTTTTGTAAAAACACTCACTTTTTTTGGATAAAATGAAAATTTTAAAAATACAATGGAATCAGTCCATTGTTTTTAGCTTATATTCATTTCGAGAATTTTATTCAGTTACAAAATATAAACTAACTGTTGAAATACAAGAAACGAAAAAATTGAAAGGTAACGAAATTTAAACAAGAAACAGGGCTCCTGTAACAATTTTAACAATGAATTCTATAGAATTACAATGATTAATTTTAAATTTTTAGGCAAAAAAAAAGAAAAGATTTTTTTTTTGAGAATTTTAAAGAAAAATCAGTTTTATCTCAGAAAACTATTTGGATATTTATTACAAAAATTTTTGAGACAAAAATATACGATATTTTTTCAATCTTTAACATTTATCCAAGAACAAACAACAAAACGAATTTGAAATCTTAACCGAGTGCACAGTTTGTGTGTCTCACTCTATACTGGTATTTGAATTCTAAATTGAAAAAAATTTTCACTTTTATTTTCAATTTCCGAATTCAAATAAAGCCACGAATTATCACCCTACTACTTTGCTACTCTATTTAAGGTTCTAGTAACTCTTATTTATTTTTAATCTCAAAGGAAATAGAGTAATTATTTACACAAGGATACAATTAAACCCGATATGCAAACTACATTTATCAACTTTAGAGAAATGAATTTTCATTTTTGAAAGATTTCATTTTCCCAATTAAATTTTCAGTCAAAAGATCTAGATCCTTTTTAGTTTTTTGGAACAAATTTGAAAAAGAAAAATTTTCCAATCATTTTCTTTTGATGAAATCTCACTTTTAATAATTTCTGAGAGTCTTTATGAACAAAGAATATGGATCTTTAAACTTTTTTTAAAAATACGATAAAAAATAAATCAAATATTTAAATCTCTTGAAGCTCAAAAAAAATCTGATCATTTATTTTATTTTCAAATATTTATAAACTTTCTTGAAATTAAAAAGTGAGGCAATATTTTATTTGTTTTCAAATACTCCAGAGTATTAAAAACGAATTATTAGTATTAAAATAAGTTATTTGATAATATTTATTCATTTTTTTTTGGGATTTATTTATTGTAATAAGTTTTATTTGTTTGAAAATCTTATAAAAATTGAGAAATAATTGTATATTCTATGAATACATTTAATCTTTGGGTTGTTATTAACCCACTTTAACAATTAAGATTAGTTTATTAATTATTGATTTTCTTTTGATCAAAATAATGCGTTATGAAAAATTTAATCTGCGGTTTCAAAATATAATCCGTGCTTTTTTTCTTCTTTTTCGAGGCAATACCCAATTCACAACACAAGAGTATACCAAAGTTGAAATCAATTATATAAGTAAACATCTTGATATTTTCTGTCAAATTTAAATTAGGAATGTAATTTGTTCATTTTTTTTCGTAATATTCTCTATTTTTTTGTAATTTTTTGTTTTTTTTTAATGATAAAAAAATGGACTCTGTTTTTTGAGATATTTTTCCAATTTAATCCTTCATTTTTCCAATTTCTTTTTAAATAATTGAACTTTAAGAAATCATTTATGATGTTTAATTAAGTATTATCATTGGTGTCTTTGATCAGTTGATGTATAAGTTTTCTATACTCGTGTTTGAATATTAAATGGGAAATTTTTTTCACTTCCTTTTCCATATTTTTCTTTGCTAAATTAAGTTCTCATTAAAGTACGTTGTAATTTAAAAAATCATTTTGGAAAAAGGAAATTGAAAATTTTATGATAATTTTTCTCATTTATAATTCAAATACAAATAACAAAATAACTCATATTTTAAGTCGAAACGCATATTAAACTTTTCATAACACATTATTTTGACAACAGCAAACTATTAAAATAAAAAGTTTTTCTTTTTAGATTATAAGTTGTATTTTTCAGGTTTTTAAAAAAGTATTTTTTTAATTTGAAGATTTTTTTAATTTGATTATTTTTTTTTTTTACTCAGATTTTTTTTTAATAAAAACAGAAAAAAATGATTGGAACCGTTATTTGAATCAAAAAATTAATTTTTTTCAAGACTCAAATAATTATTGTAACGTTTTTGAAAATAAGTAGATTTTTTATAATGTTTTTTTTTTAGAACCTTGTGGTTTTATTTTTAAAGTGTATTTTTGTACACTTCTTTTACATACAATAATGTGATTTATTTCTATTTTCTAAGAAAATAGTTTTTTTTTTTAATTATAATTCAGAAATATGTTGAGTTTTGAACTTTTCAAAAATGAGAAAAATGGATCAATCTTTTTTAAAAAATATAATACATCTTGGTAAACAGTGTTGAGTCCTGTTTGGTCATAAAGTAATCAGATTTTCACTTTTTTTTTCAATTTCAAGATGCAGTATAATTTTTTATGAATTTACTTTTAACTTTACATGATGATTTTTTTAAGTTTACTAGTTCCTTAAAGAAAAATATGAAAAACAAAGCGAAAATTTTTTTCAATTTAGAATTCAAATACCAGTCTCAAATTCTGAAAAAAAAAGTTAAAAAAAAGATATTCAAATTTTTGTAAAAAGTTAATGGTTGTCAAAATGTTTTATTTACAACACAGTACAAGTCAAAATTAAAAATTATCTAACTTGTAATATTTCCTAAAATATCTTAAATTTTTTTTTAATACTCAAAATCACTTTCTTCAAATATAATATTGCTAACAAATTTCATTAAGAATGCCAAATTAAATCTTGAAAAATATCATTTTCTATTGATTTGGAAAAGATCTTGCTGTTTGTTCAAACCAAATAATGAGGAAAATCTCATTTGGGAACTGAAAAAAAAAAAATTGCTTTCGGAAATGGAAAATAGCAGGATACCAGTAAAAAAATACCCGCAATGAAAAAAATACTATTAAAGATTTTTAATAATTAATATTATGAAAATTTGTTGTGTAATTGCATATATATATATATATATATATATTGGATCAAATCATTTTTATAAACAACCATTTTTTTATTAACTTCGTAATAAATCTACCTAAAGTTCATTAAAGTCGGGTATCTATCAAATACCCAAGTAATTGTTTGATAATCAAAAGTAGATAAACTTTTTTTAAAACTAATCAAGTTTTATAGAGGTTTGCTTTTCATATGGAAAATGATGATTTTTTTTCTTGCGTTTTGATTGGACGAAATGTGTTTTGAAAAACTGTAATTTTATTAAAAATAATTCTAATAATTGGATTAGTTATAATTTTAACAGTTTGATTTCACAAAAAAAGGATATGATTTTAAATAAAAGAAATTAAACAATTATTTTATTAATATTCACAATTAAAAATCTAAACCAGTATCAAAATTCGAAATCGAAAAAAAATAACTTTAGCCATGGAAAGAATATATTTTAATCCTAATTAACTCTAGATACTTTGGGAGAAAAGTTTTTGTTGTTTAAACAATTGAAGTTAAATTTCTTTTATATTTACAAGGTTTTTGCTTAAAAAGAAGATAAAAAACATTATATCAAATGAGTATGGAAAAATAAAATTTATAATTTTTATATAAAACTAAAATTTTTATTAATATTTCTTTATATTACTGCCAGTTCCACTTTTAAGACACAAACTATCAACAGAATTTAAGGAACAACAAAATCCCAAGATAAGGCACAAAATTTGGAATATTTTTTTTTACAAATTATTTTACTAGAATCTGAATTTTGTGCCTTAATTCAAGACTTTTTATGTACCTTAAATTTAGTTGTAGTTTGTGTCTTAAGTTAGGGAACTAACTATAAATAAATTTTATTTACATTATACATGCAACTTTCTAGATTTTTAAATTCTTGGAGCTGTTGTATTTATGGGTATTAACAATAATATAATTCAAAGAAAACCAATCGGAAAAATCAAAAAAAAATAATTATTTTTAATTTAAAAGAACAAATAATTATTCTCAATTAAAATCAATAAAAGATTCTTTTTTTGTTACATATGTATTAAATTCAAAATGTTTTTAAAATGTAAGATTATAACCTCTTAAGGGATTAGCGCCACCTTAGATTTCTCTATAATCAAAGTATGTTGTAATTGGGTGCAAATGATATTAGTGCACCCTGTCTCAAATAGCTCAAAAAATCTATTATAAATCTTATTGTATAATAAATTATTACATTTTTTACTAATGATCACTATTAAAAAAGTTTCATTTTGAAAAAAAAAAAAATTTAATTCCTTTTCCAAATCTAAAAATAGAAACCCAAAATACAGTATTCTGGTATTTAATAATTTAGATTTAGAACTTCCAAAAGTAACTATTTTTTTATTTTTTTACTTTCAAAGACTAACTCAATAATCATCAACATAAAAGCACAAAGACTTATTATTTTTGTTTGCTTTTGATAAATCTTCTTGTCACATCAATATATTATATGATTTGAGAAATAATTGTCAAAAAAAAATTTATTCGTTAATTATTTATATTTTAACAAAAATTGAATTCTTTAGTAACTAATATACATTTCGCCACAAATTTAAGAAAGATATTTTGTGACTTTGGAGTCTGAATATTGATAATTAAACCTTTAAATTTATGGTGAAATGCAGATTTTATTCTGAAATTGTTGATTTTTTTACTAATACATAGATCATTTTTAATTTATGAGATCAACAAATAGTACTACTTGACTAATCGATTTTTTAGAGACATTTGAATAATGTAGCACTAATTTAGTTAAACCAAATAACAACATACTTTTTTTCCTAGGATTCTCCTTGGTAGACGCTAATCCCTTAACTGCATTGAAAAAAAAAATCAAATTTTTTATTATTACATTTGAAAAAAAATTTTTATATAAAATTGGATTTTCCAACTTAAATTGTTTGATATCTCGAAAAATAATTTGTGGCCAATAATCTTTTATTGTTCAATGGGGTTTATTACTAGTCAAGTTATGAAAAAGTGAAGAATTAGAAAATTTTTTATTTTTAGAAAAATTTTTTAATGATCATGATTTTATAACGCAAAATAATAAAAAATCAACAAAAACCTGAAAAAAATATGTTATTTATTTATTCTTATAGTTGAATAAATAAAAGAAATGATTAAAAACATTTCAAATTTCTTTTTCAATAGAAAAAATTATAAGAACCATGACTCATAAATATTTTTTTTTTGGTTCTTTTCTCATAATTTTTTTTAGTATGAAAAAGAATCATTAGACTTCTATTGTTACTTTTTATTTTTATTATTATTATTAAATCTATTCTTGAAAATATTCTTTACATCTATTGAAATTTCTACTTTTTTAATATTTTCGATATAATTTGTTTTTTTTTTAAGTATATATATCGTGAGTATGAGTTTTTATAATAATATTAACTTAATCTTTCTTTTGAATCTTTGAAAATAATATAATTATTAAGTATTTTTTTTTCTTTTTTACTGACTGGTGGATTATTTTTTATTATTTTGTTTTTTATTCTTCTGATTAGATAATTTTAATTATTATTCTTTTGTTACTATTTATCCTTTTTTTCTTTTTAAGACCTTTATAACTTTCCATATATTGCTAATTTGTATTTTGGTTTGAATAATGTTTTAATTTTAATTTTCTTTTTATTGAGTGTTAAAGTAAGAAATTTATTTATTAATTTAATTATAAAATGTTTAATTTAGATTTGAATTTTCCTATTGGTCATCATATTCAAATAAATGTAAATGGCTCTCATTACCTTTATAAAATTGAACTTGTAAAAAGTGTAATATTCTTATCTTCTAAAAAAGATATCAAATTTATTTTAATCAAATATATTTTTTTCGAAATTAAAAACAAATAAATTATTTTTGTTGTATTAACCTACTATTTCTAATTACAGTCACTAACTAAAAAATAGAAGAATAATATCAAATAATTTTTTTCATAATGGTTCAATCTCGGAAACCAATATTTTGTAAATTTTTTTTAAAGAAGTATCATAAAATCAAAATAAAATCAAAATATCAACATTTAAATGATAAGAAAATTGAAAACTCATATATCATTTAAATTAAATAATATCTGAATTCACAGGTATAACATTCTAAATTCAGATATCTGAAATGGAAAAAATATTTTTTTTTTTCACAATCTGAAAAATTCTTATCAAGGCCAAGAATTATCGACTAATTATCAAATTAATAAGTCTTTATACACGATATAGTTATTTTTTTTTGAAAGCTAATTTAAAAAAAATAATAAAAAATATCCTTTTTTCTATTGATATTTATATTGGTTTTTACTCGAAAAAAGATCATTGCTTGATATTACTCAACTGATTATAAGTATTCTTGTTTTTTTTTTTTAATGGTTAAGTTTTTAGTTAAAGTCTCTAAATATAAAAAATAGAAAAGACAGATGGATATAACAAATGTGAATTTTCATTTTAACTTGAATTAACCAGTTCTGTTTTTTATTTTTTAAAAAAAAATAGAATTCAAAAGGTTTTGTTATTGGATAGTGTTATTTATTATTTAGAGTTTAAAGAGAGTGAAGAAAATAAATTTTTAAAAATGTTGTAATTTAGAAAAAGTTAATTTTTTAGTTGAGAAGAATTCCTTTTAATACTTTTATTAGAATTTAAAAATTCATCTAGCTTTATTGATTTAAAAAAAAAATGATAAAAAAACTTTTTCGAATTTTATCATTTTTTTTTAAACATTGAAGATCATCACATTACAACACATAATAACATATATAATTTGACTCTGGTTTCCACAACAATTAAAAGATTTTTTTTTATGTGTACTAATAATATCACGCGATCAAGAAAAATATTTTGCTTATTTTCTCAAATTCAAACAAATAACACCAGATAATTTTTTATTGACATTATAAGTGAAGTAATCTGTAACAGTAGAAAAAATTTCCACATATCTTTTTCCTAAATAGGAAATTGTTTTACTTTTTCTTGGTTGTTCTTCTAAATAATAAGATTTAAACCTAATCATAAATCTGGTGTAAGTAATATTTAAAAGAATTCACTTCAAACATTAAACTTAATAGAAGTTAAAGATTTCTGCAATTCAAAAATGAAATAATATTAACCTACCAAATTAACAATACTTTAATTTCCAATATTAAATAAGATTATTGAGATATAAAATTAAGATTAAATATAAACTCATTTTTAAAAAATAATATCATTTCTTTTTTAAGGCAAATTTTTTAGATTTTTCTTCTTTTTTTCTTTTCGAATATTCAAAGTCAATTGAAAGCGGATATTCTTTAAATGAAATCCATGCTTGGAAATTAAAATAAAAGAACAATATTAGCACAATGTTGATTTTAAGGAAATAATTAATAACTTGAATAAAAATGTTTTATAAATTTAGAAAAAGTTTTTCTTAATAGTTTATTAAATAAAAAATTTATAGTCTTTTGGCCCTTACACAACAAGAGAGAATTTAATTTTAAAAATAAAAAAAATAACAAAAAATAATAAAGATTTAATTTTCATTTTGATCATTTTCAACATAAACTTTTTTCTTTTTTCTTTTTTTCTTTTTACCTTCTAAATATTTATCCTTTAGTGGGAAAGTCCATGTAATATCACCAGTCTTTGTATTTGTATAATAAATTCGATCATCAATACCACGAACTCTTTTCCAATCACGCCGAAGAAGGTCTTGTAATTCCCAAACCGATTGTTGCATTTTAGCATTATAATAATAAACCTGTCCCTCATTATTTTGTGCTTTTACCCAACCCTTTGGCAACTGTTCGTCATATTGTAAATACTGTGGAATTTCCTGTAATTCTTTGACTTGGGTTTGCAAATAGGTTAGGATATCCTGTAAATCTAATATTCTTTTTTCTAATTCTTGTATTCTTGGAAGGCCAGTTCTATATATATATATATATTTAAAAATAAATAAGGTGATAAATTTTATGATTAAAAATAATTAATGATTAATGTCAAATGAAAAATGGATTTATTTCAAAAAAATGAATCAAAAGAAATTTAAAGATTATATATAAAGATATAAATATATTTGAAATATAGTATATAAAAATAAAAATTTTAATTAGTTTATTGATTATGAATTAAATAATTGATTTTTAATCATTATATAAATATCTCTTAGAACGCCAAATAATCTAATTGCCTTTGAAATAAATTTTGTAATTTTAATTGTTATCGAAAAATTTCTAAGATACAGAATTTATAAACAATTATCTTTGAAAGAAAATTTTCTAATTAAAAATTGTGTAGTTATGATTTCAATTAAAAAAAATATCTTTCAAAAAAAATTTTTAACATTTGAATAATTTTTCTTAGTTATTGTGATTTTATTATTTTTCTATTAAAATAATCCCAAAAAAAAAAAATTATTTTTTTTTTTTGAAAAGTTTGTACGATATCAAAAACTTCTTAGTTTTATTAATTAAAACACATCATTCTTTACTGGAAATTTTTAATATTGGTTACTTTTGCATCCCAGAATTTCCTAAAATTTTTTATTAAATAATTTGTTCCTTATAAAAGATATTTTAATGTCACCTAGAAAATTTGTTTAATCTATTGATTACAGTTCTATAAAGTATTTCCAAAAAAGTGGTGCATTTTTTTTTATATCTTTCAAATAATATTCTCTTTGGAAGTATTTTTATTTGTAAACTGATAATATAAAATTAAGAGAAATATTACTACTAACTGAATGAATCATTATCTATATGATTTGTATTTCAAAATATGTTCATCAAAATATTTCCAAAAAATGAAAAAAAATATAAACACTTTTTTAATACAAAAATATACATCAAATTTCAATAAAAAATAAGTAATATGATTAAGGAAACAAAGCATTTTTTAAACAATAAAAATATGTTTTTATTGTGTTTTCATTAAATTTGAAATTTTATCAAGATTGAAATTCTTCTGAAAAAAATGTATTATGTAATCAACAATAAAAGAAAAAAATAACCTACAATTTCCACACATAAAAAATATCATCTAAAATTGAGATCAGAAACTTTGATATCTTTTTTAATTAAGGTAATGTCTTTACAAATAAACAAATTGAATCACTATCTAGAATTAATCAATGGCGAATTAGAATTTTGGATATTTGAATAGAAATATTGTCATTAAGTTTTAATCAAATGTATTTTAAAATAAGTTTGCTACTCTTTTTTTGGGAAATAGCGTAAATATATAGCATATTCTTAACTTAAAATATGATTTCTGTGATCACCAATATTAATTTCTTGGATATAAATATGATTTAATATTCTGTTTTTTAAAAATATATAAAAGTTTTTTTTTATTTTTTTCCATTTCCCCCCTGTCTGAATCTTCTTTAATATTGGGAAGAATAGAGTTACAAAGGAAAAAGATCAAGTGATTACTTGCTGATACTGAGACACTGAAACAGGAAAGTATGAGTAAAATGAAAATAAAAACAAAAAAGTAAATGTTAAACATTACCAAAGGTTTAAAGCAAATCAGATCGAAAAAAAAAAAAAAGAAATTACAACAATTAAATAACGATCCCCAAATTGAACTTTCATCATCAATTATCAAACTAAATTAAATCAACCAAAAGTATCATGACTGTGATTTTGGGAATCCTTAATTAACAATAACATTGTTTTTTTTTTTTTTGATTTTTTAACCAATTGCTTCTCATAAACCCTTTTTTAAATTTCTTTTTTTTTTTTTTTCTTTTTTCTTTTTTCCTTTTTTCTTTTCAATTTTTTTTTTTTAACTTTTTTAACAGGGAAAAATAATTTGGATATGTCTTTCCCTTGAACAATCGTGAAATCTATGATTTTATGCTTAAATTACCTTTAAGGGAATTTGAGTAAAAGGACATTTAGAGTGTAATTTACACTTCTTCCATCAATAATAAATAAAGGTTTTTTTTTTTTTTTTGAAATTGAGTTTAATCACTAATAAGTGAATTCTAGTTAATATATATATATACCGATATTTGTGTCTGTTTTGAAAATATTAATTTTAAAAATATTTTTGATTAATAACATTTTTTTACAAAATTTTAATGATATCAATACTTTTAATCTAAAGTTATATATTAATAATATTATATTAAAAAAAAAATTACGTTTCACCAATATTTAATGAAGCAAGACTTGAAACGGATTTAATAATTTCTGCAGTTCGCTTTACATCTTGTGTTGAGCTAAATTGAATTTTTAATGAAAATTGATTTGCCATTATTTGCATATGATGCTCAGTGATTTTTTCAATAGAAATTGATCCCAAAGGAATTACGTATAAATATTGAAATGATTTTGTTTTTTGTTCAAATTTTGTGATCAAAAATAAATCAGTTAAAATGAAAAGATTATGATCATTGTTTGATTCCATATTTGTTGTTAAATTTTTCACTCTTTTCACTTTTAATTCTAATTCTACCTTTCGATTTGGTGATACTAAATTAATAATAACTTCTCCTTTGATTTGTTGATCAAGTTGGTATAATTTTTCTAATTCATAAATTTGATTTACGATAAATTCATTTTTTGAAAATATTTCATCGATGGAATTCTGTATATCTATTAATAAATGAGAATAAAATTGAAATTAAAATAAATCAAAATATAATTTAAAATAAATTAAAGAATTAATTTGTTAAATAAATTTTGTTCATTTGCAAAAAAAAAGAACAATTTTTTATTTTATTTTTTATTATTGAAGAGATGTGATTCAAAAAAAATACCTCCTGTTTGCCATTAGGTTTTTTTTAATTTGAGAAATAAACCGAAATTTTAGTTAATTTTCTGTTTATTTCAAAAATTAAAAAAAAAACCTAGGCACTTCACGTTAGGTTTTCCAGAATTTAAAAGAATTGAGTAAAATCTTTGATTGTTCTCTATTCTTTTGAGTTCTGGAAAACCTAGGCACTCTACGGACACCTGACGTTAGGTTTTTTTTTTAATTTTTGAAATAAACAGATAATTAAATAAAATTTCAGTTTATTTCTCAAATCAAAATAGAAAACCTAACGAAAATCAATAGTTTTTACAAATAAAACGGAAAACCTCAAGAAAATCTAGGCACTCTACGACACTCTGCGGCACTTTCTGAAACTCTAAATTTGTATTTTTAGAGTTTTTTATCATAAGTTATAATTTAGGCTGATTAGTGCTCAGATGACATCTTTTTCTTTTCAAAAAAATGAAAAGGACTTTTATTTCTAAACAAAGACAAGAAAAAGAGAAAGAAAAGCAAGAAATGAAAGAAAGAATAAAAATAATAGAAAAAAAAGTAAAAAATCCATTGAAAAGCTTTTTTTGTACCCCAAGTGTTGAATTTGGTGGTTGTTTCCTTTTATGTCGAATTTTTTTAGATTATCACCATAATTTGTTTTAATAAAGAGATCTAAATATTTGAACAACTATAGATCAAATAAAATAGGGTTAAATTGATTAAATTTTAATTTAGAACTTTATAGATTTGGTTTATCTCTAAAAAGTACTGAGTTTTTAAAAATAAGAATTGGTTTTCAAAAAATAACAATTTTTAAGACATTCTTTATAAATGTAATTTAATCAAGAATTTAATTTTTAATTTAGTTATTTCTTTCTTGAATTTCCATTTTTTTGGTTTTTTGAAGTTTTAAGTATTCAAGTTTGAAAAAGTCTTTAAGACACTCTAACCAAACTTTTGTTATAAGTCAGACATACCCATAACACGCAATGATTTAATTCTAAGAGAGTCTTTTGCACTTACTTCTGAAAGAAAAGTTATTAACTATTTGGTTGTCTTATTTGTGAAGACTTTTATTTTAAATTTGAGAGTTTTTGATCCACCGTTTTGTGGTAAAATTTACAATTCAGCCACGTAAATATATATTTTTAAAAGTCTTGTATTTTTCATATTACTGATAAGCTCAAAAGGCAGTTATTTTAAAAAAGTGCGAACTAAAAGTTCTACGAAGCGGTCCTTCAAACTGTCTAAAGTTGGTAAATTAAGCAGTTTTATTAACACTGTATAAAACTTTTATTCCTCACTTTTTGAAAACGGTTGTGTGCCGGTAAAAGTTTTTATCTTCTGTACAATTTTACAAACACTCTCAAAGAATTGTTGAGCCTACAGTTCAATTGAAAAAGCTTAGAGATCTTGAGGTAAGTGATTATAAATATTGTTCCAAGTGAAAAAAAGGTTCTAACTATAATTTCTTAAAGCTGTATTTTGAAAGAAAAACACCTTTGTTTCTGGGTTCCGAACAATTTGCCAACAAGAACCTGTTGGTTACAAAAAAAAAACAATCTTCAAGTTTAAAAAATTTATTTTTCTGTCGAATTAATGAGAAGAAAAAAACAGTTTGAGCAAATAAGTGAAAAAAAAATCTTATTTTGTACTTTCTAATCAGTAATTTTGATTGGTGCCCCATCTTTTCAGAAAAAATTAAAAGAAAAAAGGCTGGTTATTATTCCCT
Organism: Anaeramoeba flamelloides; assembly: GCA_027625915.1. Taxonomy (NCBI): domain Eukaryota; family Anaeramoebidae; genus Anaeramoeba; species Anaeramoeba flamelloides. Next base: position 2,383,560 of record JANTQA010000060.1, on the reverse strand, counting down.
ATTTTTTTTTTTTTTCAATCTTTTTTACTTGGTAAAAAGAGACTTTTCTGTATTTTAAACAACCTTTGGGAATTGTTCCTATTTTTCAGTTTCCAAGTTTGTTTTTTATTCAAACTTTCATAAGATCAATAAATTTTTTTGTGTTTTTAATTTCTTTTTGTTTTAACTTTTCTGAAAATTTGTAAAAGTAAAAAAAAAGAGAAAAAGGAAAAAAAAGAAAAAAACAAAGAAAAAAAAAAATATGCATACTTGTGACTTGTTCTATTTGAGACTCATTTCTTTTGTGGATTTCTTCTGAAGTTGTTTGAAAAACTTTAACAAAATCTGTAAAACAATGAAGAGGCGACAAAAAGAAATCAAACATTTCGATTGTTGTGTAAGTTCTACGAATGTTTTTAAATTGTGTTGCAAGCCACAACCTAAAATTTATATGTTTCATTATTTGTGAAAACTCTATGATAATTGCTGGTAATTTTTCAATGTAGCGCAAAAGTATAACAAAGGATCCTTTGTTTGAGACATTTTCATTCCAAAACTCTAATTCTTCTTTCCAATCGTTTTGGGAAATGCCTTCATAGCCATTGATCGTTTTTTTAATCACACTGTGCATTTCAAGAAGTGATTTGAAAATTAAATTGAATTGCTGCCTTGAAACGATAAGTTCCGTTCTTATTTTTGATTGAAGTGGTTTGACAATCTTGCTTAAAAATCTTGACAATTGAACCAAATTATCTTTTTGAGTGACAACAAATTCATTTACGTTCATTCAAATGGAAAATATTTTCTAAAGCAGTGACAAATATAATACTTTTAGATAATTGTAAGAAAAATGAATTATTTTTTTCGTTTGTTTTGAAGCAACAAACATTATATCCTCTGAAAGGTGTTAGCTTTTCTTGAGGTTACTGTTGATTTGTAAAATCAATTAATGGTACAGAATAAAACAGAAAACCCAAAAGAAAACTAACCATAGATTTTATAATTTCTAAAAGAATTGAGTAAAACCTTTTATTTTACTCTATTTTTTTGAAGTCTGGAAAACCTAGGCACTCAGCTGCGCTCTGATAGTCATCTATTGAACTTGAAAACACTTCCCTAATTTCTAATTATTGTTTAGAAATTTCAATAAATAATTATAATATTCTTTATCATTAATCAATCATCATATAAATATTGAGTCTTTATTTTGAATACTATTAAAGGATATTATTCTTTTTGTTTTTTTTTATTTGAATATATTTTTTTAATCGAAATTGTTGGATTTTTTTTTTTATTGAATTGGCAATAAAATAAAAAATGATCAATATCTTCATCATTTTCTTAATTAAAATATTATGTTGAAACAAATTGCTTGATTATAATCGATAATTTATTCTTTTCCATAAACAAAAGAATAATTCTTAAAGGATTACTTTTTTATCGCGGTTGGTGTTTTTTTATTGTGTTATCTTGCATCCACTTCTCAAAAAGAATTATCTTTTCTGAAGAAATTGAACAAAACAAATTACTAATTATGAAAGTTTCAAAATTCAAAAATAAAAACAAAAAAAAAATTGGTCAAATCGATTTTTGAAAGAAAATTTCAAAAAATAACTTTATGGTAATTTCAATTTTAAGTTCAAATTTAAAAACTTATCAAGCTTTTAAAAGTGACTAAAAACAATATTTATAACAGCTTGGGAAATTTTTTTGTGTTAACAGATTTGAAAGGGAAATTATCAAACAGTAAATTCCAATTTTGGTAGGATTTAAGAAAAGTTAAATTATTTAAATTAGTGAAATTTTCTGAAAATTTCCAATTCTTTTGTAAAGAAATTCTCAGTGGATAAATTTTTACTGAGTTTATTGAACTCTTTCAAGGTTTTTTATCCATTGTTTCTCTGTTTTCATCTGAAAACATAGTTCTTAGGTAATTTGAGAACTTTCTAAATTTTGACCTTGAAGAATAGCCTTCCATTTTAAATATATTTTAAATTAGTTTCTCAAGAGCACTTTTGTTTAGAAAATCAATAGATTAGCTAAAAAAAAAACAACAACAATAATAAAAATGCTAGAAGATTAATAACATGAAATGTTTATGATTAGTATTATTATACCAAATATTTGTTATTTTTTTAAACTATTTTTGATTTTTCCATCAACAATTATTTTATTAACAAGTTTCTCAAAATTAATAAGGTTTTGTATCTAATAATTTTAAGTTTTCTACTTTCCATTGACGGCTTTCAGAATTTTTTTTTGGAAAATTTAAATTTTTTTGATATAATTTTAAAACTAAGAATTTATAATTTCTTTTTGAGTTTATTTCTTCTTTTGTAGATTGAAATTCTTACTTGGTTTATTTTTATTTCAGTTTTATAAATTATTATTGGAGAATATTTATTAATTTTTTAAAATGTTGTTATTTTTTTTATTTAAAGAAATCTCAAATTGTGTGAAAATAATTTTGAGTTATAGCCAGTTTCACTTTTATGCACAAACTTTCAACGAAATTTAAGGCACAAAAAAATCTCAAATTAAGGGATAAAATTTTTAATTTTTTTTTTTTACTAATTATTTTACTAGAATCCAAAATTTTGTGCCTTAATTTGCGATTTTTATGGTTCTATAAATTTCCTTGAAAGTTTCTACTTTAAAAGTGGAACCGACTGTAAATCAAAGGTTACTAATCCATAAAATAAGTGATTAATACAGATTAATTTAAACATTTGTACTTTTGCCCCATTAACAAAATTTTGTTTTTTAAAAATAATTTTTTATAAATTTTCTTTGACTTTTTCAAAGTTTTTTTGTACAAACTTCTCTTTTCAAACCAAATTTAAAAAGATCTCACTTGATAGGAATTTGTTTATCAATTTTTATAAAGATTTCTATTCATAACAAATTCTTGGATAATTTAATATATTATTTTTAATTTTTAATAATTTATCGAATAACCACTTTCATTTTTTAAATCAAGTCATCTATAAATATTTGAACATGATCAACCAAATCTTTTATTTTTTAAATTAAGTACTGACTGATAAATCAAAATATCAATTGGTAAAGGTTATATCATTGGTTAACTTTTAAATATTTGTTTTTAGTAATATTTTTATAACAAAATTTTTATTTTTTTTTTCCTTCTTAATCAATTTCTTGCGAGTATAATGAACTAATACGTCCTTACATGTTCTTAATTAATATTTAATTTCAATTATAATAATAAAAAATTCTTAATTTTGTTATTTTTTTTTGAGTTTTTTTGTTCAAATAATATATTCAAATCAACTATGAATGAATTTTGTTTTGTTTTTAAATATAATTAAAAATCCCAAACTTGATTCCAAGCGTTTATCTATTTGGTTAAAATAAGTTTTAAGAAAAATAGAACCAAAATATTAATAAATGATATTTATTATACAATTCAAATAAATCCCTTCATCTTTGGGCTTTGTGATTAATAAAACATTTTTTTCTTTACTAAATTTAATTATCTCTTCATTTTGTTTATCGAAGAAATGCAAAAATATTCTTTGAACATTTTTTAAAAAAGAAGATATTCTTTTTTTATGTATAATTTGTAGAATTGTATTTTTTAAATATTTAACTGATTTTTTTTTTTGATTTTTTATTAAATCAAAAAAATTTTCTTAAGAAAAAAGATCTGATTATATAAAAACATTTTAACCCTTCAATTTTTAAAAAAATACGATAACTTGATGATTTTTATTTCTGGTTTTTTGTTCATTTATTATTAAAAATAGAAATAATAGTTTTCTAAATTTCTATTATTTAATAGAATTAATAAGAAAGATTTTCAAATTTTATTTATTAATTTCCATAAACTTTTTGTTTTGTTTGAAAGAAAATTCTTTTCATAATTTTCTTTCATTACTCCTTTCTTTCAATAAATATATAAATAAATTCACTTTATTTTTTAATTAATAAACATCAACTCATTAAAAAAAATAATAAAAAAAAATAAAGCGATTCAATAAATAATAATGAAAGTGAAAAACAAACTCTAAAAAAATATCATTTTTACTCTGCAAGATTATTAAACTTTGTTTCTTTCAAAGGTGCATCCAAAAACAGCATTCTTTTCAAATATCAATTATTTTATATAATTGATCTTTGAGAAACAAATAAGAAATCAGTAGAATAATACATATCAAATAATTGTTGATATAAGTCTGAAATAAAACTAATTAATCAATATATTTCCTTAAAAATCGAAAAACTTTAAATTCTTAGGTTACTATTGAGAAAAACAAGAATGTTGGTTTTGATCTCTCCTGATATTTTAATTTTAAAGAGGAAACAATTTTCACTTAATTTTCCATGCTTTTCTTTTAGAAATCAAGTCTCCAAACGAAGTAGGTTGGGATTTGTGGTCACTATTTGAAAAAGTAATGAAAATGAAATGAAAATTTTTCACTTTTCTTAATTCAAATATCAGGATCAAAGATTAAATAAAATTCCAATAGAAATCAATATAATTTCTCAACAAACATTTCATCAATTACAATAACCTTAGAATAACATGTTTTTACCAAGTAACTATTGATCTTGCAATAAAAAAAATTTTTGCAACTGAATGAACTTGTCAAAAAAAATGGAAAAAAAAAAAAAAAACAAAAATATGAAAAAATGATTTCAATTTTGAAAATTTCCAAAATAAATTTAATCTTCTAATATCCATGCAAATCCTTTAAACACGTGTAATTCACCCATTACAACTGGGCCCCTTTGACTGTAAAATGGTTTATTAAAATATAATAATAAAAAAATTTCAATCATTTCTCGAAAATATTTTTTAATTGTCTTTAAAGAATTTGATCATTTCCATTATTTCTGAGCCAGGAAATCTGCCTAATTGCCCACTAGAAACAGAAATTTCATCATACTTTTCTACTTGATCCGATCCTAATACAAATTCTCCTTTCTCTTGTATTCCATTTAAAACGTTATAGGTTCTTTGGATGGTTGAAACTGTAAGGGGCACGGGTTCAAAACTATGATCTTTATAACCACAAGGTGTTGTATGGTCCCCAGAAACCACGATTAAATACTCTGTATCATCTTCAATTTTTGCCAGGGCATTGACAATTTTGGTGATCATTTCCTCTCCTTTTTGAATTAAGTCTCTTTTCAATTCTGGTTCACCATCATGACTTGCATCATCGATCCCCTTTACATGAACAAAGCCAAAATTGTATTTATCCTTTGTGATATTTTCAATTAATGCATCGCCCTTTGCAAGAAGGTTTGAATTATAGTCTCCAGTTGCGCCCTTTACGTTTACAATTGGAAGACCAATTGAAATACCAATTCCTTTAATGATCGCAGTTGGTGCAATCATGAATCCTGATAAGTTATGCAATTTATTAAACCGGGTAACATTGATTTTTTCGCCTGGGCCCCGAAGTAAAACAATATTTGCAACTGTTTTCCCTTCTTTCTCTCTTTTAATATTAATTTCGTGCTTTGATAATAACTTGTGGAAAGTTTCATGAACATAATTGACAATATTACTTGTTAAAAGTGCAGATTCCGTTCCATTTAAAGGCTTTGATTCAATTAAAGGTAAATTGTCTTTTAATGGATCAGTTCCCAAAATTTGATCTGTTAAATTTGGCCCATGAAGAGTAACTCCACATCGATGTTCTGTTGCATATTTAACCTCAATACTATGATTTGGATATTTCTCAAGTTTACTATGGAATTCAATCAATATAAAAGATTAGTAATCAGTATATTTTGATGGAAAAAAAAAAAAAAAAAAAAATGTATTTTATTGTTTTTTTATATTCAGAATTTGAAAAGAAGAATAAATTAAAAGAAATTTATTTATTTTTTGAATAATCCCCAATTACTTTAAAAATATGGATTATTTTATTTTATTATTTTTTTTCGAAAGTTTAGAGCTTATTTTTACCACATACCTATCAATAAAAATATTTTTACATCATTTAATTTCAATTTCTTTGTTTTTTATATGTTGTGTTTTCATTAAATTCGATTTAATTTGATTTTTTTTTTTTTGATCCTTTAAAAATATTAATACCAAATTAGTTATGTGTTTCATTTGTTTTTTTTTTTATTTCTCAAATTAAAAAAAAACTCTATTAACTTTTCCAAAACATTAATTTGAATTTATCGAATATTACCTAACATTCAAAATCTTAAAAACAGTTTAAAAAACTACAATACCATAATACAATTTCATTCGAATTGCAAATAATTTTGATTTTTTGAAAAATATTTTCAATATTTTTTTCATCTTTTAGTTTTTTATTGTCACTTCACTCTCTCGATTATGTAATATTTAACATTAGATCGAAATTTTTTTTTAGAATGATTGATATTAGCGACACTTGAGTTTTTATTAAATAGAAAAAACTCAAATAAAATGTGTTGGGTATATTGTGCCTTTTGATAGATCAATAATAATATTCCTAATTGAATATCAACAAATTTACCAATAATTTTTTTTTAAAAAACTAAATTAAGATTCAAATATTTCTAATAATGGTTTCTAGGCACCTTATATATAGACACTCTTTGAATTGGAGGATACAAATGTAGTCACTTCAAAACTCTCTCTTTCCGATATTAAGTGTTTTTTTAACATTTAACCCTTAATAATAAATTCTCACTCCAGAATTTTTACAACAGTATTGATTTATCTTGATTGATTAATTATTTATTTTTTTGTTTTGTGGGTATTGAAATTATAAATCATTAATAACAATTCAATTAGTGAATGGTTCTAATTTAGTATTTCTTCTAGATTTGATTAAATAAAATTTTTTTTTTTCAAAAATTGAACTTTGGTATGTTAAAAAATTTGAATTGGGGTTTAGTAAGAGAGTGAATATGGATATTCTCTCAAGAATTTTGAAAAACTACTGAAATTAAGAGGGATTTTGTTCCTAATTTTATATCCCTTTTTATCAAATCCAAAATTTTAGATCATGAAGATGGTTCCTCTGAAAATTGGTTCTTTTTTTTTTTTTTTTTATTTTGAAGGAAGGAAATTAATTTTCTTTTACAACCATTAGCTTTTCTTGAGGTTTTCTGTTTTATATGTAAAATATATTGATTTTACAAGCAAACTGAAAATTCTAGAACACTTAGGCACTTGATGGCGGTTTTTTTTAAAATTTCAGAAATAAAAAAATAATGAAATCTTCGGTTTATTTCTTAAATTAAAAAAAACACGCAGTTAGCTTTTCCAGAATTTAAAAGAATGGAGAAAAATCAAAGATTTTACTCAATTCTTTTGAATTCTGGAAAAGCTAGGCACTCTACGACACTCTACGGCGACTTTCATGAGGTTGTCCAGATTTTAAATTTTTATTTAGAAATTTTAATAAAGAATCATAATTTTCTTTATCATTAACCAATGATAAGAAAATTGTTTTTTTTTAAAAGTATATTACTGATAATTCAGGTTTTTGTGATTTTTTTTTCTGTGATTCAATTCAAGACTATATTTTGGTTTTTTTGGTTACTTTCAGAATGCAAAATAAAAAAATACAAAAATTGATGGTTAAGTGTTTCCTAATATTCGTGCTTTTCCAGACTTTAAATAGTATACATTATCATCACATTCATAACATTGATTTTGGTTCGTTTTTTCTGGAATTGTAGAAAATATAACATGAAAAAAAAAAGTCTCCTTAAACCAAATGAAAATCCTAAAATTAAACTTACGTTCCAGATAAATATTCACATAAAATTGGCCCATTTATTTCAAATTTTCTCGAAGCTCTTCGTTTAACTACAATATTTGTTTTGGGATCCAAACAGGCAAAATTACACTATTTGCAATATTGTTAATATAATGATATTTAAAAAAAAAAAAAAAAATTGAGTAATTGAATGAAATTTTTTAAAAAAGATTTTATACAAATTATGAATCATTGTTTTTTAATAATGTTTACTTTAGGCCTTATTAGGTTTGAAAAATTTTTTAAATTTTTATAAGGTTATAAAAAATTAGATGAGGCTAAATTCCAAATATAACAACTAATCGTTGGATACCCAACATTTTATTATAGATTGTAAACTAAAATTCAAAATTTTCCACACAGCCAAAATGTTCCAAAGAATCATAATAATACAATTGCATTCAAATTGGAAATAATTTTGATTTTTGTAAAAAAAATATGAAAATCATTTTTTCATCTTTTAGTTTTTTGTTTTCCTTAACTTTATTTTTTGAATTACCTAACTTGTTTCAGTTCGATCATATTTTTTTTTTAACAATTGATATTGGTGTTAAAATTGAGTTGTTCCAAATAGAAGAACTCAAATAAAATTAGTTGCTATCTAACCTTTGATCGATCAATATTCCTAATAGAATTTAAACAAATTTACGAATGTTTTATTTTGTTTTGCTCTCTCCAAAATTTTTAACACACCCTTGATTTATTTGTATTGATAATTATTTATTTTTTGTTTTGTGAGTATTGTAATTTATAAACAAGTGTTAACATTTCAATTAGCAAATGGTTCTAATTTGGTATTTTTTCTTTAAGAATTGATTAAATTTGATTTTTTTTTTCAAAAATTGAATTTTGGTGTTTAAAAAATTTTGAATTGGGGTTTATATAGTAGTGAAAAAAATACCTGGCATGAAAAAAATACCGTACAGGATTTTTAATTGTTAATAGTAGGAAAATTGTTGTTTAATTGAAAATATTTTTAATCAAATCCTTTTATTTAAGAAATAAAACTTTTTAAACAATAACTCACCAACTTATTAGAATTATGATTAATTAAATTACACTTGTTCAAAATACCATTCAATCAATCCAAAAACAAGAATAAAAATGATCATTTTCCAAATTTATATCAAAACTATATAAAACTTAATTGATTTTCAAAAAAAGTTGTCTACTTAGGCTATCAAACAATTACTTGAGTATTCGATAGGCACCTCACTTTAATGAATTTTGGGAGGATTTATTACTTTTTTCATAAAAAATTTGGTTATTTATTGAAAGAATTGATTTTAAATATTTGCAATTACGCAACAATTTTCCTAATATTCACAATTAAAAATCCTGTACGGTATTTTTTTCATGTCAGGTATTTTTTTTCACTACTATATATAAAAAAAAAAATATTTTTAAAACTCAAAATAAATTTAGGGTTTCAGCCAAACAGGGGGTAATTTTGTTAAATTACTTCTCTTTGGTATTAAAAAAACTGAAAAAATATTTTTCTTTTTCCAAAAAAATCATGGTTGAATTATTTTCTAATACTAAAGTTTGGTAATTAACTATAGTTTTACCCTTATTGTTATATAAAACATTAGTAATGCTTTTAAAGCAATACTATTTCTTCAATTAGAATAAAAAATTCGTTTATTATTGTTATTACTGATAAATTCTAATAAATTTCAAAAAATTTTTCGTTCAATTTCCATTTTTTAAATCTTCGAACTGTTTCTTATCAAATAGTCACTGAACAAAGAATATTTTGAAGAACAACTAATTTTACAGAGTTTCTTAACACTTGATTTCATAAAATGCTTTATTCAAGTTTGAGAATCAAAATTTCAAAAAGGAAAATCAAGTAATAATTTCCAAACATAAATTGCAATTTATCAGTATTGGGGAAGAAGTGTAAAGAACACTCAATGAGAATTTCCATATACTTAAATTTCTGAAAGGAAATTTAAGCGTAAAATCCTAGATTTCACAATTATTAATTAATGAAAATAATTTTAAGCTGTCTTGGCTTGGAATTATTTCATTGAAATTTAATTCTTTTAATTTTTTTCTCGAAATATTAGTCTACCATTTTCAGATAAATGCCATATAGAATAATAAGTGATCTGTATTTTCTTTGCTTCCTTATTTTCATATTTTAAATATAAAGAACAAAAATTATGAGAATTTTTTTTTATAACATAATCTCTATTTCGGCAGTTGAAAAATGATCTGAATTTTTGGATTGTTGAGCACGAAGGATACTTTAATATTTTTGATTGGTTCAGTTGATTAAAAAATTGCGCAATAAAAGTTTTATAAGAGATACTTAAAACTGTTTAATGCACCCATTTTAAGTCGTTATATTCACACCTTTTTAAAACTTTGTTTACTCACTTTTTTTACAACAACTATCACTAATAATTGTTTTGCAATTATGAACTGAAAAAATAAAAAAAAAGTAAATTGTTTCTAAAGTGCTATAAATTGAAAAATAAAAGGAACAAAATTTTTATTCCAATTTCCAAAAAATCCTTTCCTCACAAGATTTGAAATAAAACACCAAAGTATAACTCTTAAAAGACGGAAATTAATATCCGAAGTCTCTTTATGGAATTAAAAAATGAAAGCTTTATTGACCTTTACACCTTTGAAACAATTTTTTATGGAAATCTGAATGGAAATTTTGATCAATTTATTTTTCAACAAATAGTACCATCCCAACAATTTTGGTTGTGCAAAAAAGAGTATATGTTTCCTTACCCACTTGTTTTTCTTTTAATAAAAATTTTAGGGTGTATAGTTTTTCTTTTTTGGCAAAGCAAACAAAAGAAAAGGTTTAAATATAATTTGTGAATTTTGGTATTAAAAAAGTTCAACAAAAAAAAAAAAATGGAAAAACAAATCAAAAGCTAAAACGAGAAAGAAATCACACTATTGGACAAAACTTGAAAACCATTTCAATAAAAAAAGTAAATTCGAACCTTAAAAGCAATGTCTCCAGGTTTCATTTTCATTCCAGATCCTAAAGACTCAAAAGAGCCACGACCTCTGTAACATTTCCTAGGGTTGTAACCAAAGATGTTTAAATGTGCCGTATCGCTTCCACAGGCTAAACCTGGCTCAACAGGGTCCAGTAGCCCACTTACGCCGCTTTTTGCAATTGCATCAAGTGTTGGACAATCACATGCTTGTAATGGGGTTTTACCATTTAAAACCTGACAGTTTATATCACCAATACCATCGAGAAGTATGTAAATTATTTTTTTTTTGTGTGTGGACATTACGGTAGTTGAGTCTAATGGCAAAACAAAAAATTAGAAAAACAAGAAAAATGGAAAGTTGAAATCGGGCTTGTAAAAAATTTGAATTAGATTTCATTTCAGATCAAAACACACATATCTGAAAAACACATTTCTTTTGGTTTGAACTTACTTTTTTTTTCGAAATACACTATTATTTGTACAATTTGAATACCGTTTTTAAAATTAGCTAAAGAAACAAGTATTGAAGAGTTGATTTACTACAACCAAAAAACAACATTAGACCTCTTTTTACCACTCTTTTAATCTTTTTTGTCAGACTTTAGGAGAATGATTTTGTGATGTGCAAATAGTTTTTGAAAAAGTGGTTTAACTGAAATCATAAACAATGGTATTTTTAGGAACAAACAGTTTTTTGAGATTACAATTATCCTTCAAATCAAATTTTTTTTTACTTGAAAAAGATTTTTCTTTTGATTTTTGAAAAAACTCAATTTTTGTTGTGGAAAAAAATTGTTACAGGGAAAAAAAAGTGGGACACTTATTTTGTCAAAAATAAAAAAATTTTATGCTAACATCAGTAAAACTGATCAAAACCAAGAGAATTTTTTGAAGATAATAAGAATCCAAATCGGGATTAATAGCTTTTAAGAAGGACAGTATTGAACTTTTTTTTTTAATTTCAATTTCATCAAGATTCCTCAAGAAGAATTTCATAAAAATCAAATATTATATTTTTGATTGTAAACAGTGGCAAAAATACGTAAAAAGTTCATTTTTTATACAACTCATATCTCTTAAATTACGACGTTCATCGACAACTCTTTAATATTTAATCTGAATTACTATGTGAGTTCTTGAGCAACACTCAATTCTTATTACTGACAAATTTACATAAATGTTCTTTATTTTTTTGTTCAATATCCAATTTTTGAAAATATTTTTCGCTAGTTTTGAAGAAAGAATTTTATTGTCTAAATACAAAGAAACTTGTAAATAAAATTGACAACAAGAATGTTGTTCGAAAAAAAAATAATTGAAAGTCTAGTTTACAAGAATAATAAAAAAATGAAAAACGAACCAAAAAGTTTCAAACTTTTTTTTGGAATTTATTAGTAAGATAAAGAAATTGTGAAAAAGGCCAATTTCTGATTATTTGATATACAGATAAATTCAAAGAAATATCTGAAAATTTTTAATTCATTTTCCATTTTACAAATTTGTTTTCACAAGCTTTGAATTAGCCTATTATAAATGTTTTAATCTGAAGAAATGAGGTAAAATTGACTTAACTTTCAAAAGATTCTTTCTCTTGAGTTGTTTTCTTTATTGAGATCATTGAGATTCAAAAATGGAAATTTAACTAAAAATTTGTAAGAATAAATTTGAATTTATTAGTATCATTGTAAATCTTACTAAAACTTAATTTTTTTAAAAATTGCATTGATTATCAACATTCAAGATTAAAGGCCCAAAGCAATCGATTGGAAATTCAAAGAAGTAACCCATGAGTCTCTAATTTTAACAATAACATTTGAAATGGCAAAGATTAAAAATAGTGATAATTCTTCATTTCTGTGAAGATTTAGTTTTATAATAAAAATTTAATTTTTCTGACATTTCTTCTTGAAGAATCTTGATGAAATTGAAATCAAAGTAAAATCTATGTTCAATACTGTACCATTGAAAAGCTTTTAATCCCCATTTGAATTTTATTATCTTCAAAAAAAACTGGTGTTTTTGATCAGTTTTACAGATGTTAGCATAAAATTTTTTGATTTTTGACAAAATTAGTGTCTCACTTTTTTTTCCCTGTAACAATTTTTTTCCACAATAGTTAGGGCACCATTTCGAATTTTTAGTTCAATAAAAATACTACATAAATACCACTAAAGGTATTTTTAAAAATAACCTTCAATTTCTAAAGATTAATTATCTGATCATGGAAATAATTCCTTTTTTTTTGATAAAAACCCTATCAAATTTTTATAATCAAAAGTTCCTTTTTTTAATTACCAACTGAATATATTAATAAAATTTTTACTTGATTAATATTTCGCTACTGTCCTCAAAATAATACATGTTGGCATGTTTAACCATATATTTCAAAATAAAAATGTGTATTTATTTTTTATATAAGATCTATACATTAATAAAATTAGGAAACCAGCAACAAACAATAACTGAATAAGGTATTCATTTCAAAAATTCTATTCTAAAAAAATTAATTCTTAAAATGAAGGATCAAATTGAAAAATTTTTCTCAAAAAATAGATTAAAGTTTTTGATAAATAATTTTCATCATTAAATTTTTTTAAAATTTATAAAAAAATGAGAAATATAAGAAATATTTTCAACAAATTTCATTACTAATTTACAATTTATTGAAAAAATCAAGGATTTAACTTTCAAAAATTATTTTAAGCTAAGTGATACTATTGGATAGTGAATTAGATGTTTTTTTTTTGGGAAATTGAAATAAAAAAAAAGATTTTATTTTATGAAATGGATTATAGTTGTTGTGCAAATATTATTTTGTTCATTGTAATAGATAGGAAAAATTCACCATTTCCTGATTTTTCTTTCACTCTTACACTTTGACAACAATTTTATTTTATCTCATCATTTCTTAAACTGTTATATTATTGTCTCATTTTTCTTTCAAAATCGAGTATCAAAATCAAGATATTGTATTTACCGTTACTAGTTGTTCTTTCCATCCTTTTTATAAAATATATTTTGTAAATTCAAAATCCTAAATGAAACCCTTAATTCCATATTGAAAAAAAAAAAAAAATGATAATTAGTTCTAAATTTTCCCATTAGAAATTTAAATTGTCAGTATAATTTTATTAAATACTTTTTTCCTTGAATATTTCTTTATTTTTAACATTAGAGTATTTCATATAATTGATAAGATTAGTTCTGTATAAATAATTACAAATTTCTTAATTAAAGCTTTAAATTACATAAAAAATTACAACAAAATAATTATTTGATTTACTTAATTTTTTTATTTTAAACATATTTTCTTTGATAACATAAAAAAATTAAAACATTTAGAGATATTAATTATTTTTTTCTAATTTAAAGGATGTGTGTGTTTTCCTCTAACAATATTTAGAGTTTTAAATTCAACTGAAATGATGAAAATTCTTAATTTTAATATATTCCACCTGAAAAAAAATCAATTGTCAGAGCTTCCATAATTGTATAATAAGACCAGTTAATCATTGATTTTAAAACCAAATATTTTTAATTAACAAAACCAATATTAGTGTTTTTAATTTCTTTTTATTTGTAAAAATAATATATTTCACATATAAAACAGAAAATCTTCAGAAAAATAACTGTTAGTTCTTTTTTAATTTAAGAAATAAAAGAAAATTTCAAAAATGTTATTTGTATTTCTTTATTTAAAAAAAAAAAATAGACACTCTATGGCATTCTATAAACTTGATCAATCTTTCCCAATTTCCCTTTTTTTTTATTTAGAAATTATAATCAAGAATCAGAATTTTTTTTTCTCATTTACAAACAGCAAGGGCAATAATTATTCTTGTTTTTTTTTTTTTTTTTTTTTGTTAATTTGAATTTATTCTTCAATCCAAATTATTTAATTTTCTTTATAAGTATTCACAGACTTGTCCAAAATGATCAATATCTTCATCTGTTATTAAGTTGAAATCTATTTTTACACAAATTAATATTTTTAGTTTTTATTTTATTCTTCTTATATACATATGAATATCTGATTATCTAATTTTTGAAAATTTCTTAATTTTAATATGAAAGTAGAAAACTTCCATTCTAACCACTTTTTGTATTTAGATTTTGTGGCGTTTTCGGTTTTATCTGTAAAATCTATGAGTTTTTTCCATCTAAAAAAAAAAGAATATATAAAACAACATAACAAAAATCTATTGATTTTCCAAATAAACAGAAAACTCAAGAGAAGCTAACCGTGTTTTTATGGAATTAAAAAGAATTGTGAAAAATCTTTGAATATAAACTAAACAAAAAATTAAAAAAACTACAGTCAGTTTCACTTTTAAGGCACAAACTTTCAACGAAATTTAAGGCACAAAAAAATCTCAAATTAAGGCACAAAATTCAGATTCTAGTAAAAATAAATTGTAAAAAATGAAATTCCAAATTTTGTGCCTTAATTTGAGATTTTTTTGTGCCTTAAATTTCGTTGAAAGTTTGTGCCTTAAAAGTGAAACTGACTGTAACAACAAAAAAATATTTAAAATGAAAAGGTTCAACTCCCATTCTAAAATTACGAAACTTCACAAATTATTTAAACAGATATTCTTATGTGTATGATAAGAATAAAATAGAAACAAAATCTTTCAATCTATGCAAAAAATACCATAACTCGGAAATAGATGAAGATATTGATCATTTTTTCTGTGAAAGTGCCTTGTTATGCTGTGTGGTACTGTGCTTTTCCAGAATCCAAAAGAATTGAGAAAAAAAAAAAACCATTTATCTCTATTCCTTTGAAAACTCGGAAAAGCTAACTTTAGGTTGTTTTTTATTTTAAGAAATAAAAAAATAAATTTAATAAATTTTGTTTTTAATTTCTCAAATCAAAAAAAAACACAACAGCTGAAAGATGGTATGAATTTTAACCTAAATTTACAAACCTAAATTGTAGTAAAAAAAAATTTAAAGATTCAACTTTGACTACTTTAGTTCGCTTTTTTTCATAAATAAACTGAATAAATGATATTTTGATTTCAAAGTTTCAAAATCTCAGTGCACTCAAAAAATCTTTTGTTAGTCATGTTCCCACAATTAAAAATTTTAAAAAATAAGAAAATGTACCTACTTTTCAAAAGAAAACAATTTGTTTCAAATTGAAGAAATCCAAGCAATCCAAATAGACGACAAGAAAACATTTGATTTTTTTTGATTTTTCAAATTTTGATTTTTTTTGAGATCCGTTTATTTTTTTTTTTGTTTTCAATAATGAAACCATTTAAGTCTTTATTACTATAATTTTCTGGAATTGTTCAACCAAAAGATATTACTTGTACATTATTATTTTTCAAGAGTAAATCACCCATCGAAAATGAATGAAATTCAATTTAAGTGACTAGATCCTTAATTACATAATAAATCTTGTTTGAATATTGGAAACAGTAAAAAATAAAAAAAAAAAAATAGAAAAAAATTCATTGATCAAGTTTGTAATTTCAAATTTTTCCAAAAATATTTTTAAAAATTTGGTTGAATAATTATTCAAATTAGAATTTTTAAAAAATAAAATGAAAATTGGGCACTTTTCTTTTAAAATTAGACTTTTGAATTAAAATTGTAATAATTTAATCTTCTTCTTCTTTTCTTTTCTTTTCTTCTTCAAATTCCTTAACGATTTCTGCAATTCTTGTTCTTCCTAAAAATTCAATTGGCTTGTTTTTTCTCATAATTGCAATATCAATGTTCTTTTCTCCAGATTCGACAACTTCAACAAGTGACTGAATTGTTAATCTAACTGTTTGTTCTTCATCCATTTCATCAACATAATTCTTTTCCAAGAATTCTTTAACCGGTTTTTCACTCCTTCCAATACAACTTGCCTAAAAATTTTAAATTAAATGATTTATAAAATTGAAAATAAAAAAATAAATTATTTTAAAATTAATTGGTATTGAATATTTTTAAATAAATTTCTAATTCAATAATATATATTTTTTTTCAAATAAATAATCAAAATAAATTAAATATAATAATTTGAAACAATACTCTAATTTTCAAAATAAATTTATTCAATAACTAACATATATTTATATTGAGATAATAATAATAAATTTTGAAAATTTTTTTCATTACCTTAATGAAAATAACTAACAAAATAAATTCTTATCCTAAATTATTTTTCAAAATTGTGTTAATATTTTTAAATTTTTGAATTACACCATTTATGTTTTTTTTTTGTTTTCAAAAGAAAGATTAAATCCATTTACAAAATTCAATTATGACAATTTTTTCTGAATAATCAATTTTTAAACAATTCAATTTCATTGATGTATGGAGGAATAACCCACTAAATAGTTACATTACATCTAAATGGTTGCTTTATATACTTTATTACAAATCATTACAATGATAGCTTTAAAAAAGTGTTCGTTATTAATTAAAATTTTGAAAAATGTGAAACATTTATTCAATAATAATAAAAATTAAAAAAAAAAAAAAAAAAAAAAGGGAATAAAAAAAAATGAAAAATCTCAAGAGTTAATTAATTTTATTACTACAAATATTTTTCAAATAAAAATGATAGAGAAAAAAATTAAAAAAGTTCAGCTCTTAATTTTTACATATATTTTATATATATATTTTTTCTGATTGAAATAATTTTACTCTTTAACAAAAAAATTACCTGTTTATTAATTATGAACACAGAGAGTAAGAGATTTTTTATTGTATAATTCAATTGAATACAAAGCTATCTTACAAAAGAATTGTTTTCAATTTTTGAAAAGGTGTGTTCCATAAATATTGAATTGGTATTTTGCTGATGAGTATTCACATTTTCATCATATACAGTCTTTCCAAGGCTACCGTGAATTTTTATATGAATCAAATTTTGATGCTGATATAGATTTTTCAAAAGTTGGATATGAGAATAATAAAGCTCATATTGAAAAAAAAAATTCCTAAATGAGCTGATATTCAAGAATTTTTTCTGATACAAGAAAAATTAATTTTCAGATCCCTAAATTGCTTCAAACCTGGAAAATCTGTTGAGATGCCACTTAAAAGTTTCTCTTGAAATACCGAAAATATTTTTGATCTTATCACAAGAAAATCTTTCAAATAAGTTCATTTGTGAAAATTATTTTTCAATATGAGCTTTCTTATCCTCATATCCTTAGATTTAAAAATCTATATCAGCATCAAAATTTGATTCATATAAAAATTCACGGTAGCCTTGGAACAGCTGTAAGATAAGGAATCTTAATAAAAAAAACTTTGTTGGAATAAAGATTTATCAGATAAGGATAAATGTACTTTTTTATCATGTTTTTGTCGCATTAGTTGGTATATGTGTTTAATTTTTATCACAGAGAATAACCACTGTGGAAAAAAAGTCAAAACAATTTTTTCATTATTAACATTAAGAAAATCACAGAACCACAATAAGAAAAATAATTTCAATTGATAAATGAAAAATTAGATTATTCAAGATAAAATAAAGTAAGCTAAATTTCAAAAATAGGGGCAGATTTTTCATCAAAAAAATTTGTTTAATTGATTTTTTTTTTGAATAATAAGGTATTTTACTAAAGTGTTTCGAGATAATAACCAATTTAGATTAATAAATAAAAATATAATGTAATTATTTTATTTTTTGAAAGAAAAATGAAACAAGAAAAAAATAAGATAAAAAAGTTTGCCTCTAATTTTGAAATTTGGCTTAGATCCCGAATTAAAAAAATTTTTTATAATATCTATATAACGGTGTTTATTGGTTTGATTTGGAAACAATCACTTTGTTATAATTCTGAGTTTGGTCCGTAAGAACGAAAAATATCATATTATTCAAAGTGATATAAGATGATATTAAGGAGTTCGAAGAAAGACGATTAATATCCTCTTAACACCAGAATAATATCTCTATTTTGAGTCTGGAAGGTGATCCAAAAAGAGGAAATATAACAGGTGATTGTTGAACAAATGAAACAATATGAGTTGCTATGTATTTTTTCAACTCAGGATCTAACTCGACAGACACAAAAAACAAACCAAACAAAAACAAAAAAAAAACTAATTTGTTATTTTTCAATGGTACTTTGAAGAAATTGTTTTTCAAAGGATCTCATTCTCCCAATGGAATTACCAAAAGCATTGAAGTAAATTTTACATTTTTATCATTGGGGGCAAAACTTTTAATAAATTTTACAGAGACAAACTAGATCTTCCAACTTTTCAAAGGGATCTATTTCCTATTTTATTCCCCGTTTGTTAGCCAATTCCCAAAAAGACTCAAACATAAAAACCTGCATGAACCTGGCGTTCCTAACAATGAATGATTTTATGAATCCCTCTTAAAATTTCTTGACTTTACGTAGAGAAAAATAAAATGTTTTTATTTATTTTTTTTTTCTTAAATTTGTAGATTTGTTTTTTTCTTCTTTTCAAATTCTTTTATTAGTGGTCTCTTCTCTCCTTTTTTTGAAGAAAAAAGAGACTAACCAATTTATTTTTTTTTTAAAAATGATATTGCTTTCTTTCTAACCAAAACCAAAAACTAATGTTTGATTTTCAGCATTGTTTTTAAACAAAGAAAGGGAATTTATTACATTTGCAAATAGTACGCATTAAATGATGGACTTTTTTTTTTTGAACTCTATTTGAACTAATAATTTAGTTCTTTGATAAAATTATGTGTCGAAATAGATTAACAGTTGAGACGAGCAGTCTTTTGGAATTTATGAGATTTACAACTTTGCAAAAAAAATTGGTTAAAGTGTTCTCAAATAACTTTTAACAACATTTCTAAAGTCTAATTTATTAGTAAAATACATCTTATTTCACCCTATTAGAATTCCAAAAACGAAGATCAGAAAATTTTCCAAATTTGTCTAATAACTAAATGATTTCCCAAATTCTTTCCACATTAACTACAGTATCATACTGAACTTTTTTGAGAAACAATCACTTTCTTATCTGTATTTATCAAAATTTATTTACTTAAATTTTCACAAATAAAATATTTGAATTTTAAAAAATATATATAGCATTTTTCTAACGAAATTCCCTTTTATATGGTGATTTCTTCAATATTTTTTTTAAAAAATATTCTTGTAATGGGTTTTTAGCAGGTTACACATTTTATAATACATTTTATAACAAACATAAATGTTATAAAAGTCGTTATTATGAAATTTTATAACGTTTTAAACGTTTTAAACATGTTTATAAGATGTTATATATATATATTTTTTTTTTGTTAGGAATTTTACCAGAATAGTTTTTACAACACTCCCCAATTCATATTGTGATTTTTTTTTGATTCAATTAATTATTAAAAATTTCTTGAAAAACTTAACTAAACTCCAATTCAAAATATTTAACACATCAAAATCCAATTTTTGAAAAAAAAATCATTTTTAAATAAACTATCAAGAAAGAAAAAAATCTTATTAAATCAATTCTAAAAGAATTACTAAATTAGAACTTCGAATTTAATTAAATTGTTAACAATAATTTATCATTTAAAATATTTACAAAATAAAAAATAAAAAATTATCAATAAAAATAAAAAAAATCTATGTGTTCTTAAATTTTGGAATGAGCAAAACAATAAAATACATTTGTAAATTTACTTAAATTTCTACTAACAATTATTTATCCATCAAAAGGTTAGATATATCAACTAATTTTATTTGGATTGTGTTATTTGGAAGAACTCAACTTTAATGCAATATCAATTGTTCAAAAAACATTTTGATCAAACATCAACTATTGAGTAATTGGAAAAAAAAAAAAAAAAACTAAAATACAAAAAAATGATATTCCATATTGTTCAAAAATGAAAATTATTTCCAAATTGAATGAAATTGTATCTCTGTTATTCTTTGAACTGTTTTAGCTTTGTGGAAAATTTTGAATTTTAGTTTTGAAGAAACAAATTAACCCGAAAGAACATTTCATTGTTTCATTATTATCAATCGGACCAACAAATGCAATTTGGGTCTCCTTTAATATTTAAATTCGATGATTTGGATTGAGAGATCTCAAAAATAGTTAATTTTTTTCAACAAATTTTGAATAATAGATTAACCAAAGAAAAAGCCTTATCAAAAAGACAGTATTGTAAAAACTGTTATCCTGTTGGTGTATTCATTTTGTCTTTTATTATTTGTTTTTTTTCTTTAATAAATTGATCTTTACTTTTCATTTCCAGGCTTCTGCTATCCTCTTAATATTTACAATTCAAAAACTTGTTCAACTTTTTTTCCCACAACCAAAAATTTGAGGCTCTTTTGTGGTATTTTTTTCACAATTTGCCCATACTGATAAATTCAAATATATTTTATAAAATTTTTAGTTCAATTTCCCATTTTGTAATCTCAGTTCTCAATAAAGAAAACAACTCAAGAGAAAGAACCTTTTGAAAGCACAACCATTTAAACAAAGTTTTTTAACATTTAAAAGAATAAAATGCTTTCTTCAAAGCTTGTGTAAAAAAATTCATAAAATGGAAAATAAAGTGAAAATTTTCAGATCTTTATTTGAATTTATCGGTATTTATAAGACAATTTTTTGATTGGTTTCTCACAAAAATTAGAAGTAATAGGTTTAACATAATGGGATAATAGATTTTTTTTTTATTATTGCCACCTACGAGGGAATCAGAAAAATTGTCATCACGATAACAACTCAAATAGTAAATCAACAAAAACCAAAAATCATTGTTCTTCTTTGATTCGAAGAAGTAAATATTGTAAAAATATAAAGAAGAAATTGTTATGAATATTTCAGCTGGCTTTTTGATTTTTGAATTTTTGTAAAAATTTGAAAAAAAGAAATTAACTTCAATTTTTGTTGAAGAAAAGAAAGGCAAATTATTTTGAACGGTTCAAAATCCCCGTTTTGAATTATTGAAAAGAAAAAAAGAAGAAAAAAAATGAAAAAATTAAAAAAACATACTTTCCAAGAAGAGAAATTTCCAGAAGGATCCGTCTGATAAAGCTTTGGAAATCCTTTTGAGTCATACCCAACAATTAAAGTCGAAACACCAAATGGCCTTACACCAACACTTTGAGTGTATTTCTTTTTTTTTAAATTTTTCAACAAATTTGGTTTTTTTTTTTTGTTTGATGGTGGTAAAAGATCGAAAATTTGGAAAGAGAAAAAGAAAAAACCAAAAAAAGGAAGAGTGTTAAAACTTGCAAAAAAAAAAAAACAAGGACCGAATTATTCTTCAAAAAAAGAAGAAATAATCTGCAAAAAAAAGTTGAATTCGTGAAAAAAAAATCACAAACTTGTTGAGTCTTGGCAATATATCGTGTGATATACTCAACACCAATTGGGTCTTCATAGTAATATTTATAAGATTGGCATTCAAATCTTGCCTTGTTTATCAAAATCCTTGAGTCTGCAGTTAAACCAGCAAAGGTCATGCAAATGTGATCGTCAATTTGTACGATCTTTCTGACCGTTCGTGGATCTTGTAACTTTGCTGTTGACTTCTTTTCAACACCAAGAACTAAGACATCTTTTCCTTTCACTCCAACAGCGGTTGTCCCTTTTTTGACAGCTTCAAGTGCATACTCAACTTGGATTAAATGACCGTCAGGGGAAAATACAGTAATTGCTCGATCGTATGACATTTATGAGAGATAAGAATAAGTTTTTATGAAAAAATGATTTATTATTTTGGTGTTAATTATTTTTGCTGATTTATTTCTGAAATTTTAATCTTTAGGATTGAAATCTGAAGAAATTTAAAATCGTTTATCATTCTTTTCTTCATTTTTTAACTCTTTTAAGAACTTTGTCCAAAAATCAATAAAAAAACGAAATACATTCAAAATTGTTATATTCTAATAAAAAATAATTGTTTTTTCTCTAAATGTGAATTGGAAGCACTTATGAACCTTACAACAATTTTTTCATGATCTGTTGTTTGTTATTTGTCTTGTAAGGAAATCTATTTGGTGATTTACTGGTTTTTGAATAATTATTGGGGTTGAAACAGAAATTTAAAAATTGATAATAATTTTCAGAAAACAAAAAACAAAAAAACCTCAAACATTTTTATTCTATTATTAAATTGAATTTTTTTGCTATTGAACACCTTGTATTTGTTTGACAAGAAACATGTACCTTGTGGACGTATCGAAAAAGTTTTATTGTTTTTGGAAAAATGACAAATCTAACACAAAAAAATTGAAAAAAATAAAGACATCACTTTTTGCCCATGTGTATTAGTAAAGAAATCAACAAAATTTGAAATTAAATTTATACTTAGCCACAAATTTCAAGGCTGAATTATCAATACTCAGGCTTTAGTGTTGCGAAATTTCTTTCTTAAATTTGTTCAGAAATGATGATTAGTAGCGAAAAAATTCAATTGAAAAAAAAAAAATTAAATAATTAACCACCAAATGATTTTGACAAATTATTTCTGAAATATTGGAAATATATTGATGTTACAATTAGCCTTAACAATAGGAAACAAAACTAATACGATTTTGTGTTTTCATGTTGACGATTATTGAGTTAATCTTTGAAATTAAAAAAATTAAAAAAATACTAACATTAGGAAGGTTCTAATATTTGATTATTACATACCGGAATACTATTATTTTGGGGTTTCTATTTTTAGATTTGGAAAAGTTATTAAAAAAATTTTTTCAAAATGAAAATTTTTAATTGCAATCTTGAGTTAAATATGTCATAATTTATCGTGAAATAAAATTTTGAATAGATTTTTTAGATCCATTCTAACCACATAGAACTAATATGATTTACTTCATATTACAACAGATTTAATTATTACCAAATCTATTCTAATACTAATTCTTTCATATTTAGTCAACCCCAAAGATATGAATAAAACTTAATATAATTGTTCCTGGACACCTATAAAAGAAAGTTTTGATTTTGGATATTAAAATAACCCTTTTAAAATAATACAAAATAAGACAAAACTTTCTGAACAAGATTTAATATATTTGTTTCTTCAAATTTTTTCTTAACAAGATTTGAAGAAAAGTTATTTGAAAATTTTTAAAATATTTGTTTAATTATTTTTTATTCTTTTTCTTACATGAACAAACTTGATAATATAAAAAGCAGAAAGTAAACAAAGAATCAAAAAAATTTGTTTTTAAAAAACATGATTCGGAAATATTTTTGTTAAAAAAAAATGTTTATTTTCCTTTTGAAATAATGAAATTAGTAAAAAAAAAAAAAAAAACTTAATATAAACCATATATTATTTCAGAGATTATTTAATAAAAAAGAAATAATTCAAAAGAATTTTTAAAAATACACTTTTTGAAAAATGGAGGTATGATATACTGAATTAATAAAGAAATTTTCAAAATAATTAAGTTAAGGGATAAGTCTTCTACAACAACAAGGCAAAATTTTAAATAATTTTATTGGTATTCTCTAATTACAAATTTTTTATATGCCAAGTGTCAAAAAATTCTGATCAACTAAGAAACTCATCGAAGAAAATTAATTTACTGAGATCAATTTTTTTTTACCATTTTTAATGAAAAAAAACAACTAATAAATTCATTTTATTTCTCACATTAGAACCGGTTTTAACCCCATTTATTGTCATTTTGATCATTATTATACTACAAACAAGTATTTGTTAATAGTAATATTAATATAAAGATTTTTATTCTTTTTTGACATAAAACTTTTGGTTTATCAAATAATTGATTTATTCAAGCCAATTAAATAAAAATTGTATTTTTTTAAGAAGGATAGTTTTCAATCATCAAATTTTTAAAGCCATTTCAAAATTTTACTCTGAAATTTTGTTTTTATTTTGAAAAACCGAATTTCATCTTAAAACAAAATTTTCTTCAAGATATTTATGAATAAGAGTAATTTTCTCCTCAAAATTCAAAATCAATTTTTTTCCTGACAAAAATGATTTAAATCGTTATAAGGATTCTTATGAATAAGACCAAAATATTTGTGAAGGAACTAATCTCTATTAATTTTTTCTACCTAAATTTAATAGAGCAAGATAAATTTTTCTAACAATTACTTCGATTTGAAAACCTGTTTGTATTCAATATTAAACATATTTCTAGATTAGGAATCCTTATTTAGAAATTATTTAAAAAAAAAATATTAGAGACTCGCCCCTTAAGAAAATTTTTTGGCAATTTTTTTTCATTTTTTGAAAACCTGAAAACAACTTTTTTTAAAACATTCAAAAAAAAATATTTTTTTTGCTTAATAGATCTCAATTTAATTGATAAACTGTTGTTAAGCTCCTCTCAAATTCGTTTATTTAACCACCAATACTTCAATTAGTTTTATTGGCTAAGATTTGAATTGAAATGTTAATCAAAGATAAAGGATAACCAAATAAAAAATTTTCAATCAAAATCAATACTTTCCAACATAAAACGAAAAATATGTTTTACCATTTCCAAGAATTAACTTAATTGCTAATAAAAACAATAGGTTACTTTTTTTTCGTTTTATATTGGAAACATGCAAATTTTGGATTTCAAAAAAGAGACTCAAATTAATAAATTGTTTAAATGAGGTTAAATCATTCATTTCATAAGTCGAAACAGAAAATTACAAAAAAAATTTTTTTCAAGATCTTTTTTAGATTTAATTTTATTTTTAAAAAATACTACTCCCTTAAGTATAATTGAAACAAAATTCAAAAAGAATTTCTCTGGTTGAATTAATTCCGAAAAAAAAAAAATTAGATTTTTTTTTTGATCCTAATAATGTTTTTAAGAAAAGCGAATCAATCAGCATTAGTGAAGCAAAGGACAACCTTCTTGATCAATTCAATTTGAAAATTAATTTATTAATGAAAATCTAATTGCATTTGAAACTAATTTTTGTAAAGTATTGTGATCTAAAGTAATTGGGTTGATTTCTTGGTCATTGACTAGGGCAATGATATTGAGAATGATAACGAGCCCGTGCGCTGTCGATTTTCTTTTGTAAGCAATGGCAGGTATTGATCTTCCCCATTTGGCTATCACAATTGAATTTTTTGTGGCCTTCCCTTTGCCAATGATGATTTTACGAGGGAACTTCATTTGTTGTGGATTTATATGCTTTACCAATACACTGGAATGAGAACCAAAATCAAGATTGTCATTGTTAATACAAAAAATTTCGTTGGGCTTTTTGTTTGAAATCGTAACACGACAAACCTTTTGAAATCTGATCGGCAAATAGCCGAACTCTTCTAATTTGCCAAAGCCTATTTCTTCGTCGATAAGTTGTGAATTGATCCTTCGACGGATTAAAGACCAAATTGAAAAAAGAATTAAGTGTTTCCCCTTTGAGACATATCCCGAAAGCAAATCGCCTATTTTTTTTTTCAATTTTGTTTCTTTTTGTGATTTTCTCAACGAGAGAGAAGTTTCGAAATAGATTATAAGATTATACTCGAGCAATTGTTTGGGGTTTGGAATTGTTTTTTGTGTTATTTTCCGAATTTTAGCTTTTTCGTTCTCTTTTTTGATCCCATTAAAATTTCCATTTTCTTTTCCGTTTTCCTTCCCATTTTCTTTTCCATTTCCGTTTCCATTTCCGTTTCCATTTCCATTCAAATTTTCTTTTCCAATTTCCTTTTCGTTTTTATTTTTCTTTTTTTTTTCTTTTCCTTTTCCTTTTCCTTTTCCTTTGTTATTTTTTCCTTTGTTATTTTTTTTTTTTTTATTTTGATTTGTTTGATTGTTTTCGTTTTCTTTTTCATTTAGAATTTGAGACAAATTGAATTCTGAACAGTTAATTTGTCCACACTTATTTTTTAGAAGGGGAATAGATTGGCGGATATAATTAAAAAGAATTTCGGATTTATTTTGTTGCTTGCTTTGGTGAAGTATCAATATATTATTCATCTTACGAGTCTCACAGATCTTCTTCATTCTATTTGAGATAATTTTCTTTGTTTTTTGATTTTCAATTCGAACTTGGGTGCACTTGTCCTGTTTTTGGTTAAGGTCTTCTTTGTCGTGTTTATGAATTTTGACATACTGTTGGAAAAAGAATTTTTTTGATTCCTTTTCAAATTTCTTTAGTTGGTTTTCCACATCCTCAAGTTCTTCTCTGCTCTTACTTTGTTCAATTTTTAGAGAAAGCATTTTTATTTGGTTGATGTTTTCCAAGTATTGATGGAGATTGTTTCTTCTTCTTTGTTTGATAATTTCTTCATGCGAAACGATTGTTTGGTTGGTAGTATCGTAAACTTCATTGATTGTATGAAGTTTTCGGGAACGTGCCTTTCGAAGTTCTAATAAAAGTAAAAATAATTGCTGGTGCTTTTTTTCTATATTTTTTAAATGCTTTTCGAGAAGCAAATTAGAATCTATCATTTGAAAACTATTTTGCCACACTTGGAAAAAACGAAAAATAATGAAAAAATAAAAAAAAGTCAAAATATCACATTTACTTGGTTTTAATTTTAACTTTTTAAGACGAATAACTTTCGGTTTGTGGTTATTGGGTTGGTAAGAGATGAACGATTGTATTTGAATAATATATGGAAAAAAATTTTCACTACACTTTTTTTTGGTTTTACTATCTCTAAATTTTTCACACATTCTTGATTTATTCGTCTTGATTTTTATTTATTTTTGGGTTTGTTAGTATTGGAATTTATAAACAATTGTTAACATTTCAATTTATGAATGGTTCTAATTTGGTGTTTTTTCTTGAATTTATTCAACTAGATTTTTTTTTCAATAAATGAATATTGGTTTGTTAAAAATCTTGAATTTGACTTGACTGTTGAGAGAAAAATGTTTGACACAGAAAAATGGTTCGACAACATTTTTAATTGGGAACATTACTGAAAATTATTTTTAATTTCAATCATTTGTGAAATAACTAAAGAAAATAACAATAATCTACTTATTAGAATAACAATTAATGTTATTCTACTTTTTCAAAACCTTACCTCTTATCATCTAAAGCAAGTTTAAAAATTACCATTTTCAGAATTAATAGTAAACTTTACTAAAACTTGGATTTTTGATAAAATAGTATGATCAACTTTAGTTATCAACCATTCAAATGAGTATTCTACACACACCACAGATTAATGAACTTGTAACACATTTAAACCTGGATTTATATAAAAGTCACATAGTTATCAATAGGATTTGATTTTCAATTTTACTAAGGTTACCAATTAAAAATGGTTTCCAACCATTTTTCTGTTTCCAACATTTTTCTCTCAACAGTTATTTATATTTATATATTTATCAAATTAACCCCTTGAAAAAAAAATCCAAGAAAGAAAACAAAGTATGAATCAATAACTAAATAGATCCCAACAAAAAAATCAAGAAAAATAAATAAATTTTTAAAAAAGGAAAAACAAAAAAAAACAAAATTTGACTAAATTAGAAAAAAATAACCAGATCTAAAAAGTGATTTTTCATTTTGATATGAACATCGGATAAAAATAAACGAATTTGTTCTCTTTTACTCATTAAACTAGGTTATTTTGACTGAAAAAAAGAGTTTATGTATAACACTACACTTGAACTGAACTAATAACAATTCAAAACTAAAATACAGCTAAATTTCCAATATGTTTCATTGTTTTAAGATGATCAATAAAATTTTAGGGAAGCTTTTTGGAGGAAATGGTAGAGGTAGAAGAGGTTATAAATCTAACAAATTTAACTCTTTCAATTTTTTTTTTGATTTTAAATAATTTAGCAAATTATGGGTTTGCGTGAAGAATTTCAAAAGAGCCAGAAAGTGTCTCTAAACAACAAACCATACATTTTGTTTCTTTATAATGATTTTGTAAAGTTTCTGGTTTAAAATTTTCATTTTTTGAAAGAATAAGAAAAAAAAGATTGTTTTTTTTTTAATATGAGAGTAATTCGCAATGAAAAATGTTTAGAGTTCTTATTTTATTAAATTCGTATGATTTACATGTTTCAATCACGCAAATTATTCTGATGAAATGATTATTTATTTGGAAAAACCGAAGATATATTCAAAATTTTTAAATTAAAAAAATGCCAGTTTAAGGTTTACAATCCCTGGAATTTGAAAAACAGGTTATCTTGTATCTGGGATGGCAACTTGTTAATATAGTTCTTGGTACTTCAATATCTAACTTGATACAAATTTTAAGACTGTTTAAAAGAAGTTTTTTTTTGGCAATTCTTTTGTTTTTTCAGAAATCATAATTGATAAGTTTAAGAACAATAGGTTGGAAGGTAAGTTTAAAAAACTTTTTTTTGTATGTTTTCAATTGAAATTATTATTTGGGTTTTTAGTTAATGGGATTTGGTTTTATTTGGAACCTATAAAAAAAATTTTTTTTTTAATTTTTTGGTAATGAAGTTTAATGGTTATGAAATATTTCAACGACAACCCAAAAATCATATTTTTTTATTACTTAACTTCAAACCTATTGAACTTTTCACTCTTCAATTCAGATTTCTGTTTAATTTTATATATAAAAAAAAAAATAATTTCTCCATTCAGCTCTATTATCATTTCAACAAAGTTGAAGATCTATCAGTTAAGAACCAAAATATCATGAAGTTACACCTAACACATGATAACCTTTTATCAAATTTCCCAGGATGCTAAACCTTAAATTAATCAAATTTTTCACAAAATATCAAGGAGTTTCCATTAGATTTTAATTTACCCTTTAGGTGAACTATTAAATACTGGCCTAGGTGTTGATTTGGAACAAAAAGACACAAGAAATGAATGTGTTTAATTTGAAACATGGTTTTCTTCTGAATCACACACATTTTTACGGCTATATTCGTCAGATAGTAAATCACTTTTTTTAGAACTATGATGTTGAACTTTTAATTCCTTAAATCAGAATACTATCGTGTTATTCATTGTGACTAAAAAGGGTAAAAGAATCAAAAAATTTCATAAAAAAGACCAACAATAAACCGTGATTAAAGTTTTACAATTCCCAATCATTTGACAAGAATCAAAAAAAAACATTTTTTTTTAAATCTCAAAATTTCTAAACACATCTCAAATAGTAACAATTTCCATCCTTCAATTTACTCTCAAATTCCAAAACTGTTTAATTTATTGTTTTTTTTCTTCTAATTCAATTTTTTTCTTTCTTTTCTTTTTATTTAGTGTCTTTAAAAAAAAAAAGCAAAACAAAAAAAACAAATTTACGATCGTCAAACAGTAATCAAAAGGAGAAAAGTGACGAGAAAAAGAAACTTCAAAAAATAAAAAAGTCAATCCCAGAAAAGCATCTTCAGGCTGTTCTTAGTCTGGGAACAATTTTTGAAAAAAAATTCTCTTTGGATATCATTTATCGAGTTTACCACGAGTCTAATTTCAATATGCAGCGAGCAATTGACAACTTGGCCTGTTTGTTATTTATTCCCTTTTCAATTCTTTCTTTTTTTTCATTCTTTAATTCCATTTAGATTTCTTTTACATGTTTTTTCTTTTTTTTGTTTGTTTCGATTTTAATTTTCGGGTTGGTACTAAAAACACAAAAGTACTAACAAATTAAAAACCCTTTGCTTTGGTTTGTTAAGTTTTTTCTTTTAAACTGAAACTCATTTTTTAAAATTGAAAAGGAAAATCTTTAATAATTTTTTTTTTATTTTTTTTTTTCCTTTTCTTCTTTTTTCTCCTAAAGCGAGAATCAAATAAAACTTTTGTTAGCTTTTAAAAAAAGTAACCACTTACAAGAATAATTCACAAGAAATTAGTTACTTTTTCAAATTCGATCCGCAACAAAATAAAAAAACAATATATTGCTTCACTCACATGAAAAAATAAAATTCAAAATTATTACAACAATTATCATTTCAAACTTTGTTAATAGAGTTTCTTCATAATATAATCAACATCCTAGTTCTTAAAAATCTTGAGACTGTTGTACGTATTGTTGTTAATAGTACTGCGATTTTTAAAAGCCTCTAGTCTAGAAAAAAAAGGGGCCTATTTTGGGAGTAAAAATTTTTTAAATGGATGTGACAATGAATTTTAGTTAAATTCGACTTGGAGATCTTTTTTTTTGAATAGACAATAAATAATAGTTATGAAAACACTCTACTCATCTAAAAAAACAGAAACACAGAAAAAAAATAACTGACGATAAATATTCTGTGTCCGTCAAGTGCCGTAGAGTGTCGTAGAGTGCTGTAGAGTGCCTAGCTTTTCCAGAATTCTAAAGAATGGAGAAAAATCAAATATTTTATTCAATTCTTTTGAATTCTGGAAAAGCTAACGGCGGTTTTCTTGAAGTTTTCTGTTTTATTTGTTAAGTGTTCTAGGTTTTTTTGAGGTTTTCTATTTTATTTTGAAGTGGTCTAGGTTTTTTTTACTTTAGAAATAAACTGAAAATTTATTAAAATTTTCTATTTATTTCTAAAGTAAAAAAAACCTAACGAAAATCTATTGATTTTCGAAAGAAACAGAAAACTCAAAAAAACCGAACAAAAATCTATCAATTTTCCAAATAAACAGAAAACTCAAGAAAACCTAACGGAGATTTTCCAGAATTCAAAAGAATTGAGTAAAATATTTGATTTTTCTCTATTCTTTTAAATTCTGCAAAACCTAACGCGAAGTGCCTATGTTTTTTTTAATTTGAGAAATAAACCGAAAATTAAATAAATTTTCAGTTTATTTCTCAAATTAAAAAAAAACCTAACGGCAAACAACTGAACTTTTAGTAGTCAATATTTAATGGAAAAAAAGATAAAAAAAAATAGATGAGTTTTTTTAAAATGTGATCTTTACCTTCGAACTTTGAAATAATCCAAAAGAAGAAAGAGGGATTTTAATTCTTTATTGGTGGTAGTTCAAAAACAAACCATTTTGTCCTAAGTTGTGTTTTTTGTCCAATGCAAAGATATAAGAAGAAGAATAACAAGAAGAAAACAAGTGTTCAAACAATCTTCAAAATTAGTCATAGTAAAGCTATGTCATTGGCAAAGCTTCTGAAAAAGTAAATCGAACCCTTTTAAACTTGACTATAATGAAAGAAATGTTTTCACCAAAGACACATTCCCTACAAAGAATACATGGAAAGGTTGGTACTTTTCGAAGTATTTTTATTCATATCAATTAATATATTATAACAGACTTAGAAACTCATGATTTATTTCCCTTTTATTTATTACGTTTGTTGATGTAAAGGATCGATCTGTCTGTGAACCAAATTAAATCTAATCAGAATGATCTTTAAATCTGATCATTGATTTAAATAGTTTTCCTTTTTTGTTGAGTTTTTAAAAAATTAATAGACAATTTTCATGAGAAGTTGGCTCTTTGTAAATAAGCCATATTATTACATGAATGAGCACCAATAATACACTCAATAATGAAAGTAACAATCTATATCCTACGGAAAAAATCATCTCTTAACAAAATCATTTCTTTTCTCTTTTAATTTTATTTTAAAGTATGAAATCTGAAAACTTTTGAAAAAAACAAGTCCAAGAAAAAAATCTTTATTGTTGTTGAGTTGGAAGTTTTTCTTTCAATGATTTAAAAAGCCGAGCTAAAGAGATAAATATTCAACTTCGTTGATGATGATTTTCCAATTTCTAAAAAACATTTCAATAAAGACAAGTTATTAAAAACACAAAAATTATCAGAACACAATAATAAATTTTTTTGTTTCAATTTTTAAATAATTATTCAAATCACATTTAAACCAACTTTTAATGAAAATTACATTCTTCTGTTTACCAAATGATATTTTTTATTTTATTATTAATTTATCTGAAAATGAACGAAAAACAAATAAACTCAATTCCAAAAAATGGGAAACAAAAAAAAAATTACATTAATAAAAATATACTCCAAAATACATGATACTTGAACATTAAAATAATAAAAGACCCGAAAATATTTAATTAATACTATTTATATATTTTATAGTAAATTTAAAATTCAATTCGAAAAATAAAAAAGAAAAAAATAAAAAAAAAGTGTGCCCCTATTTTTTGGAACACGGTTACCAAAAAATCCATTTTTATTGAAAGAAAAATTAATAAAAACTATTAATAGATTCAGCTTGTCTTTTTGATAACTAAATCTATCCTTTTTAAATATAGAGTTTACTAATTATCTTAGGTTTCCCAACTCAAAGTATTTCATACATTAGTGAAAATTTTAAAAATTCTTCTTCGTTTTTTTGGTTACAATTTTTCAGTTTAGTATCCATAAATTCCCAATTGTATTTAAATCTTGTGGAATTGGGGGTCAAGGGTCCAGAACATTACATCCCCGATTTAAGTAAGTTTGAGTTTTTTTTTTTTGAGGTATGTGGACAAGCTCCATCCTTTTTGGAAAATCCATTTCAACTCACTATATTCTGAATTAGCGAGTTGAATTTCCTTTGATTTTTTTGATAATATCATTAATATTACATTCAGTATTCACACTTCCATTAATAATAATAAGGTCTGTTTGTAGGCCATGTGTCCTAGCACACCATATCATGATTTTTTTTCAAAAAAATTTTTTTCTCGATAAAAAAGAATCTTTTTTTCTTTTTTGAGAGAAAGAAAAAAATTTTTTTTGTGATCAGAATGAAAACTTTTAAATTTCATTTTAAAGTGATTTTGAGATTTTCAAAAAGTTTTGAAAAAAAAAGAAAATTTTTTTTTTATTTGAAAAAAAAGAATACAAAAAAAATCAAAAAAATTATTGAAAATCAAAAATCAAAAAATAATGAAAAAAAATGATAAATAATTAACTTTAAAATTATTTACATTGATTGTTAATATCTAATGTTTCTATTTAAGAGTCAAACATCACTTTTCTTGGAATTAAATTGATTTTGAAGGTGTGCCCCAATTTTTGGAATTGAGTTTAGACAAAGTTTATTATTTTTTCCATTTTAAATCAATATTATTGTTTCATCTTTGAAAGCAATTAATAATTATTAAATTAAAGATTGATTAGATTTCCAAAAGAGTATTGGCACTCTATGAATCAAAGATTTAGTAAACCAGAATTCAAAATTGAATTATCATGATAGCAAATAATTTTTATGAGTTAATCTGAACTTCAACTCTCTATTACTCAAGCACTTTTTATTTATGAAACGATCCTTTCAAAAAACAAAAAATTCAAATAAAAAAAATAAGATAATAATTTCCTTAGTGTTGGAACCATCTTATTGTTTGGTTCACTTTACTTTTGTTGAATGATCTGGGCTTGACTTACAGAAAAAGGAAAAAAAAAAAAATACCACTTCTCAATGACTTATATGATCGAATCTTCTCTGCTTGAATGATGGTTATTAGGTAACCAAACACAAAACTCCTTTCTATGAGATAAAGATTTTTAAGTTCACAATTAAGGTATCAATAAAAGAATAAAATCTAAAAAGTGTTTAAAAACAATTAGGATTTTTCATTTCTCTGTTATAAGTTTTTCTATTTTTATTTTTGATTTTTTTCAATTAAAGCTCATAATTATTATTCAATTCTGAGTTCAATGGCCATTTCCGGTGTGACGAATTATTTATCAATCCGTCATCTTCCCGTAAAACTGTTCATTTTTTTTTTTTTTTTTTTTTTTGAAGATCTGTTTGTATTTTGATCAAAAAAATTTTTTCGATTTAAAAATATCATTGAATCACTTAAAATTCATCAACTATTATATCTCGATTTAATTTTTATCACGATATTTTTACATTTTTCACGATTTTTAAACAATTACCGTGATTTTAGAGAATATCGCGATTTGCCATATTATCAGGATTAATTTATTAGCACGATTTTATATTTCATATCACGAATTTAGACAATTATTATAAATTTAATGAAAATATCTCGCTTTGTATTTAATTCCGCAGTTTTCTAGTATTAATTGCGATTTGATAAAAAATAATCATGATTTTATAAATTTTATCGATAGTTAAAGCATAGATATCATCAAAACATCTATGATAATCCAATTTAACTAAATTGAAAATCAATATCCATTTAGAATTGAATTTTTTTTTTTTTCAATTTATTTTATCTTTAATTCATTAAATTAAATACAACTGTTCACATCAAATAGATCTACTTTCAAAAAAAAACAAAGAAAAAAAAAATTCAAAATATTCAAGTAAAAAATTTTCTGAAATTACATTTTCTTTTTTTTTTTTTTTCAATTATTGAACCAATAACTAAAAGATTAATTAATTAATTAATTCTTTTTCAAAAATAAAAAAATAATTATGGAATAAATATAAAAGATAAAATGGATTTGATTTTAAATCTAAACAAGGAAAAATGAAAATGTGAGAATAATACTTGTTTTTAAAGAATTGGAATTAATTTTAATTTATCAAAATTAATAAATCTAATTAATAAAATTTTATAAATCAAATCACAAAAAGCCACTATTTGTACAATTTTAAAAGAAGAAGATGTTACCTACATATACAATTTATAAAATAAAAATTATAAAAAGTAATTCAATCTTTAATTATGCAAAATTTCATTTTTGTTCAAATCATTCTGAATCCAAAAATTTAAGACAAAATATTTTTTTTTTTTATATTATCTTTAACTGACAAATTACAGCTTCTATGTCTAATTTCAATTTTTTTTTCTTATATGAAGACAAGATATTTTTATGAGGATTTTGATTTTTTTGTTATTTGTGATAGCATTTTTTAGGATTTTAAAATTTTAGATCTTTTGAATTTGATTTTATTAATAATCTATTTTTTCAATTAAAAAAAATTATTACAAAACATTCAAAAAACTAAAAAAAAATACAAATCATTCAAAAATAGCACCAAACAATTCGGAATCATCAAGTTGGTCAATTTCTACAACCAAAAAAGAAAAAAACATTAAAAAAAAACAAAAAGCTAACGCTATTTCCCAGGAAATTAAAGAAAGGTTAGAAAGAGGCAGAGGAAGAGGAAGAGGAAGAGGCAGAGGCAGGGGAAGAGGAAGAGGAAGAGGCAGGGGAATGGGAAGAGGTAGGGGTAGAGGCAGAGGTATAAATAGAGGCAGAGGAATGGGAAGAGGCAGAGGCAGAGGTAGAGGAAATGCTAGAGGAAGAGGTAGTGTCAGAGGAATTGGAGGAGATAAAGAGAAACACTTCAAAAAATCAGAAGAAGAAAAAAAAAAAAATATAAAAAAAAAAAATCAAAACAAGGAAAAAAAGGAATTACAAGAAAAAAAAGAAAAAGAAAAAAGTATAGGTAAAGGTAAAGGAAAAGGTAAAGAAAAGAAAATCCCAAGAGAATTGCAACCAAAAAAAATTAAAGCTGAACATTTAGAAATAAATAATTTTAAATCTGGTACAGTTTCAATGGCAAAAATGTTAAATGCAAAAAAAAAAAAAAAAAAAAAAAAAAAAAAAAAAAAAAAGAAAAAAAAGAAAAAAAAGAAATAAATGAAAAAAATGATCAGGAAATCGAAAAAACAATCAATAAAAACGAAAATAATCAAGAAAAGAAAAATGAAGATAAAAAAGAAAATGAACTCGAAAAAGAAAATGAAAAAGAGAATGAGAATGAAAATGAAAATGATAAAAATAAGGAGAAGGAGAACCAAGAAGAAGCCAAAGATAACCAAGAAGACGACAAAGGAAAGGAAGGCGAAAAGGAAGAACAAGAACAAGAAAAGGAAAAAAATGAAGAAAAAAGTGTAGAAAACAAACAGCAAAATGAGCACAACGTTGATGAACAAAAAGAAAACAAACAAAAACAGATTCAAACAGAAAAACAGATTATTGAAGAGCAAGAGAAAAAACAAGAAGAAAATGAATATTACCCAGAACAAAATAATGAACATGAATTTCTTCAAAGAGTTGTTAAAGTTCCAAAACAAGTCTTAGACAATAATAATTCGAATCAAACTACTAATACTAATCAAATTAACACCTTAGAAGCAATAGGATTAAAAAAAGTAAATAATAATAATGATCAAAATCAAAAGACAGAAAATAATGGGATCATTTTCCAGAATGAATTTGACAATCAACAAAACGAATATCTTAAAAATGAAAAACAAAAATTATTTCCAGAATTTGATTCGCGTGAAAATGAGAACGAACTTAACGAAGGAGAGTTTAATCATGAGCCAAATAGAATTTTATTATTTTCCAATGGCCCAGTGACCTTCCCTGATTATTTTTATCAAATACACCCAATCCAAATAAATTTAGGATCTAATAATTATAATAAAAATAAAAAGGAATTATCAAATTCAAAAGGGCAAATAAAGATCCAAAATTTTAAAAAACGAGAAAATTTAAAAGAAAATAAAATCGATCACAACTTAAATCAACAATATTTACATAAGCAAGTTTTTAAAAATAATAAATTTGGAAACAGTAAAAATTTCAATGTAAAAGAACAATCACAAAAACAAAAAAAAATACAAAATACAAAGAAACAGCAACAGCAACAACAATCACAGCAATCACAGCAATCACAAAAGCAAAATATGAATTCATACACTAAACTTAAATTTCCTATGCAACAATCTACATTTTTTGAGTTAAATCACCAAAACAATTTCATTCCTCGAATTAATCAAAATAAAAACATAATTTTGGGATCGACAAATGAAAACGACAATCTCTATCCTGATGAAAGATTCCCAATTACAAACCACTACCAAGGAAACCCATACCAAGACGTGTATAATAATGAGTATGATTCGATTCAAAATACAATTTATATGAACAACCATTCACAACAATCCCAATTTGGCAATGGAAATAATGTCGACAATTCCTTATTTTCAAATAATTTTAGAAACCGAAAATCAAATAACAGAAAACCGAAAAATAACAAAAATCAAAGAGGAATTCCTTTTTACCCTAAATCAAGGAAAAAAAAAGATTAAATTACTATGATTATGACCATATTATATATATATATATTTCATTTACAATGCGCTAACAAACAAAGAACAATAAAACTCATAATAATATTGAAATTAGGAATGTTTTCTTCCCATTTTAATATAAAACAACAAGAATTTAAAAATAGAATGAATTTTTTTTTTTTTTTGCCTTTGCATCAAATCAAAAAAATAAAAATAAATAAATATGATACTTCCAATCGAAAGAATTCTATATCTTTATTATTAATAAACAAAAAAAGATTTAATATTTTGTTTTTTTTTTTTTTTTTTTTTTAACAATATTCTTCCATTTGAGAGAACCATAATTGGCAAATGGTAACGTGTCATGCTTACAATCTGAAGGCTGGGAATTCGAAAATCCTCTTAACCACATTATTTCTGGTTGTTTATCATTTTCTCATAAAAGTTAAAAAAATTACAAAAGCAACCAAGGTATAATTTTAATGAAAAATCGGTGTTTATGTTTCATAGAATCATTAATTCTTTGAAGAAATACGTCTGACCGAGTTGAATTTTTTTGGAACATTTTTTAAAAAATCGAACCTGTATGGAATTTGTAACAAAATCACTCTCAATTTATGTGGAGTAGATCCGATTCTTAAGAAAATTGACCAGATCTCAATCGGTTCTACAATATCTAGAATTCAAAATAGGGATTCGGGGAAGTATGTAGAGTTCGGTCAAGTAACTTTTTTTTTTTTTTTTTATTTAATCAATTTTTTAATTTCTGAATTTTAGGATTCTAGACATAAAAATAAACAATATTATTGAACAATAGACCATATATAAAAACAATATTTTTAAGTATCTGGATTCATACAGATTAGTATTTTCAATTTCAAATTTTCAAAGATATTATTCAAATAATTACTAATAACAAAATTCAAAAAAAAATTGGTTTCAAAGATTTTTTTATTAAATTTGAAAAATATTCAAAAGTTATTTTTTTATTTTTTTTTCAATTTAGGGTTGATTATTTAATCTATTAAAATAGTTTTCATGGATTTATTTCCAATGTAATAAATGAAATTATTTTATAATTTTTTTTTAGTTTTTTATTATTAATTTTTACTATAGTACAAATATGAAGTTTTACGAAAATTATTCCTATAAAACTTTTAATTTTTTTATAAAGAAGTGAATTTCATTTCTCTCTTGATTCAATATTTATTGAAATTTTTTTTGAAAATAAAAAAACTATTTTTTCACAAATAAATTTTATTTATTTATTTTTTTTTTATAATAAGAATAAAAAGTTTGTTTTATAGTTATTTTTAGTGAATCAATCATTATATTTTATTTTGAAAATTTATTATTGTAATAAAATTACTCTTCAAAAATTAAAAAACAAAAAAATAAAAATCTTTTAATGAAAATGTAAAAATGAATAATTATTATTTTTTTTTCCAATTTCAAAAAAAAAATATTATAACAAAACTACTTTATCTGTGAACTATTTTGACTTTTTATTATAATTAAAATCTGGAAAAAAGAAAAATAAGAAAATAAATATTATAATACATCAATATCATTTTCAATCTTTTCTTTATAACTTGATGAAATTTTTAGCAAATCAAATGATCTAAGGGATATAAGTACCAATTCAAAATTTTTACCATACCAAAAATCAATTTTTTTAAAAAAAAATCAAATTTAAATAAATTCCAGAAGAAATATCAAATGAGTAACCACCCTCTAATTAAAAAGATAAAATTATTATTAATTTAAAATACTCACAAAATTAAAAATAAATAATTAACAATACAAAGAAAAAAACAATCGGTGTGTTAAAAGTTTTCGAGATGGGCAAAACAAAAAAATACTTTGGTATATGTGTTTAGATTCGATTAGGAATATTGATCGGTCAAAAAGTTCAATAATATAAACTAATTTTCTTTGAGTTCTTCTGTTATAAAGAACACAACTTTAACCTCAATATCAATTGTTGAAGAAAAAAAATTTTGTTCAAACAAAATACTTTCATAATTCGAAAGATGAAATGAAAACAAAAAACTAAAAGATGAAAATAATTTTTTTCATATTTTACCAAAATGGAAAATTATTTTCAATTTGAATGAAATTGTAGTATTGTGATTCTTTGAACTGTTTTATCTGTGTCATAAATTTTAACTTTTAGTTTTTATACTTATTCTTTATTGATGATTTATCGTAATTTTAATTATTTATTTATTGGTTTATTTTTTTTATTTGAACAGAAAAAAATTGATAATTCGCATTTATTGCAGA
The DNA here is from genome assembly GCA_027625915.1 of Anaeramoeba flamelloides. Taxonomy (NCBI): domain Eukaryota; family Anaeramoebidae; genus Anaeramoeba; species Anaeramoeba flamelloides. The sequence continues at coordinate 2,343,786 of JANTQA010000060.1, read as the reverse complement.
AAAAAATATTGAAACACTTAAAGTATAATTTGAAAAAAGATTATTTTAATCCTTTACAAAATAAAAAAAAAAAAAAAACAATTATAAAGCATCTTGATTTTACAAATTGTTAGTTGAAATATCCTTAAAAAAAGGTGAATAATTTTGTATTCTTCAACCGCCAGTTTACTAATTTTCAAAAAATTGATGATTGAAATTATTACAATCTTATAAAATTTTATTCATATTTTTAAGTGGTTAATTGAAATAATTAAACACCATTGGATTTTGAAAGAGCTATTTTAAAAATTCGTTATCAAATTATCAAGGTTATAATAAAAAAATCTAACAGTTTAGAAGAAAATATAAATGGAATTCAAAGATTTTATTTTCAATTTTTATTTGAATTTTTTTATTATCTACTTGATAAAATTATATTATTGATTCAAATTTTTTATATGGTTTTTTTCTTGGCAATTTTTCATTCTATATCTAAAAAAAAAAATTTTATACACTTTTGAATGTTTTAAGTTTTTTTTTTTGTTCTTTATGACATGTTTTTGAATTGTAAAACTCATATAATAATATAGAAATATAAATAGATAGTTTTCACTTTATTTATATATGTCTATATTAATTTTAAGTATTTACGATATATATATATATATATATATATATATATATATATATAAGTAAATATATTCAAGAATAAATAAAATCAATATTTGATTTCGAAAATATGATTTATTATTATTTTTTTTTCGTTATATTTTTGTCACTATTGATTATTGCTCTTTCAAGTGCAGACAGATCACCTTTCACTGCATCATTAATAATTTTCCATTCATGAACGGATAATTCCATTGAAGATGGAGTTGTATGTGATTTTTGAGGCTTTCTTACTAATCTGTGTCCCGATGAACTGAGAAAAACATTTAGTGACGGATTTTTATGAAGTTTCACTGTATGTGGTATTCTTTTATTTTTTAGATTTGAGTATTTAGGATTTGGTGTTACAAAATTGTTTTGAAAAATATTTTTTTTTTTCTCATTTTTCCTTATTTTTTCTTTTTTGTTTCTCTTTCTCTTTCTCTTTTCCTTTCTCTTTTTCTTTTTCCTTTTCATTTTGCTTTCTTTCTTATCTTTATTTTCTCTTTTATTTTCAATTTTATCTTCATTGTTATTTGCAGAATTATTATTACTTTTTTCAGAATTATTATTCCTTTTTTCAGAATTATTATTACTTTTTTCATTATTTTGATTATTGTCATTTTTGAGTTTTTGTTCTTTTTTCTTTTCTTTTTTCCTTTTCCTTTTTTCTTTTCTTTTTCTTTTTCTTTTTCTTTTACTCTCGTGGCTTTTTTTTAGACTCCTAGTGATTCTTGATTTTTTTTTGTTGATTGGCTTTGTGCTTCCTGTCATTAATAAATTCTTCACATCAAGAATGGCAAAGCCTGATGATTTCCTTAATTTGTCTGTTTTTAAATTATGCAAAATTGATCGTTTTGTTGGATTCAATTTTTTTTGTTGCTTTACTTTATAATTTGGATTTAATTTATTATTTATAGTTTTTGATTTCTTTGCATCCTCAAGTAAACTGGTTAGCATATTATCAGTATCCTTTTTTTGTTCTTTTTCTTTTTTATGAAGATTTAAATTTCTTTTCTTAATTTGCAATTTATTGCCACCCTCGCTTTTGTGATTTTTTTTGAAATTTTCTTTTTGAATGATATTGATCAAATTCAGGTTTATTTTGTCTTTTTTATTTTGATTTTTGTTCCTGTTTGTGTTGTTATTTAGGTTATTATTTTGGTTGTTTTTGTTTATGTTTATGTTCATGCTTGTATTTTTGCTTTTGGTTTTGACGTTGTTCTTGTTTGGGTTCATGTTTTTATTTTTATGATTGTTTATGTTCATATTTACGTTTTTGTTTGGAGTCAAATTTGAATTTAAATTTGCTTTTTGAGAATGGCTATTAGATGTGGGTTCATTTTTTTGAAATTCTGAAAATAATGATCTTTTAAGTGCCCTTTTTCTCTTTTGAGCCAATGGCTGGCCTTTCACGAAGCAAATTTTCTTGGACAATTGTGGTTTTGTGGTTGTTGAACTAACCTTTTTAGACGAATCACGAATTTTTTTTTTTAATAATGATTCGATTCTTTGCTTTAAATCGGTACGAGGTATTTTCCTTTTTGTAGTATATTGCGCTGGCTCGTGTCTAAAACGAGATCGTTTTTGATATTTCTTCCAAATTTTGCTTGAAGAAATATGCTTGATATCAAATGTTTTGAAATTTGAATTCTTTTTTTTCAATTTTTTTTGATCAAAATAATTGTTTGTGGTTTTTGTATTACTTTTAATTTCTTTGTTTTCTTCTTCGTTTTCGCTCTTACTTTCCTTTTCAGGTTCTTTTTTGGTTCCACCACCACTTTTCTTATAATTATCATTTTCACTTTCACTTTCACTTTCAATCGATGAAGAAGAAGAAGAGCTAGAAGAATTGGTTGAAGATGAAGATGGTGATCCAAGTAAAGACAAAACCCCATTTGAAGGAGTTAGTGGTTGATCGTAGAATTGACTAATATAGTTTTGGTTGAATTCATTTGAAATACATGATTTTCTTTTCAAACTCTTTTTGTTTTGGAATTTTTTTTTTTTTATTGTTTTTGGTGCAATAAAAAGATTTGGTTGGGTATGAACTGATTGCTGAATGGCGTTTGTGTTTGACGTCGTAAGTTCGGACTGATCTGGTGCTTTGTCAAGAATAACTGGTAGTTTTTTTTGTTTTTTCTTTGAATTCTTATTATTGGTTTGGGATGAGATCTTTTTTTTTTTATTTTCATTTTTGCTTTTCCATTTTCTTTTTCTTTCACCAATTATTTTATTTCCATTATTATGAAATCGTGTGTTATTATTTTGGATGTTAGTATTAAGGCTGGTTATGTTTATTGGTTGCCAATTCTTTTTTGTTGCTTTTCGAATGTCTTTATTTGTTCTTCTCTTTTTTTTATTTTTTTTAATCCGTTTTAAATCCCGAAAGACATTCTCCTCAATCGAGAAATTTAAAGAATGAATTGAATTTTTTGACATTACAGCCCTTAGTCAATTATAAGTTATTTTGTTTCACAAAATTTAAAGAAATTTTGTGAAAATTCACAAGAAAAAAAAATGATCCTTTCATTTTTTTAACTTGTTTTTTTGAACAGAATCACTTTGGTGTCAATGTTGAAAGAGTGATTTTATATTTTGACAGTTTTTTTAACTTTGTTTTTTCGAATTATATGAAAATAAAGTGTTTTTTTGAATTTGAATATTTCTTTTTGAAAAATTGGATTTTTCATTTTTTTGTTTTTGTTTCTTACGTAATTTGTGGATTTATTCAAGAGACCTTAAAAAATGTTATTTTGAAATCAAATTACTTGGGTAGTTGAAAGTGTTGTTTTTGGTTCAAAATTGAAGTACACTTTAAAGAGCATTGAATATCGGTTTTTAAATTTGAAATTGGTTAAAAATTTGAAGTGAGAATTTCCTCTTTTTTCCTTTCACTATCTTAAGTTTTCAGAGTCAAAGATTTGAATTTGACCCTTTAATTTATTTGGGACACCTATTTTTTTCTGCTAGATATTTAGGGTAAACGAAGAATCTAAAAGGAAAGCCAATATTTAAGAGTAGAAAAAAAGAAAGTTAAACGAAATTTGATCGCTACTCAGCAACTGGAGGTAGTATTTTGAATTTAAACTTATGTAAAAATATGAAACAAACTGATCAAATCCTTTAAAATGAATAATTCATTCATGGCAATTACATACAGAAATTATGGTCCTATAGTAATCAGATTTTTAAACTCAATTTTACAATTTCTGGATGTGGAAATTTTTTTTTTTTGGATTTGCAAGTATTTTTAAATGGTACATTTTTTGGTTTTTATATGTTTGCTATTGTTTAAAGGTGAATTATTAATAATATTTAAAAATATTGTTGTTTTTGAATACAAATATATATATGTGTGTGTTTGTGTTTGTTACATCTTTTATTTCAGTTGAGTTTCCATTTTTGAAATGGTGCTTATTTTTCCCATTTTTCTCAATTTTGAAATCAACAAGTTCAAAATTTGAATTAATTCTAAATTATTTTCTTTCTAATAAGAATAAAATTTTAGGTCTATTAAAGCAAGTAACGAAAATATACTTTTAAAAATAAAAACCCATAGTATTAAAATAATCCTGTTAAAAAATCTTAATAATGTATTAAAAAATACCATAAATATCATCAACTTGAAAAAAAATCTTATTTCTTTATTCAAAGAACTGTTCAAAATCATTTTTTTTTCTTTTTTAAAATAAAAACCTATCAAGGAAAAATAATCAAAATATTAAAATAAAAATAGTACCAAAAATCTTTTATAAAAGCGATAAAAGTCAACTTATAACCTTAGGAAATACATTTAAATATGTTTATTTTTAATCAATGGTAAATAATCCAATTATAAATTATTATAGTTAGCAGTAATGATACACTTATTTAAAAGATTAAAGGTATAAATAGACTTTAAGATTATTGTTTTCACCCTTTTTAAATATTCCCAAACGATTAAAATTAATAATTCCATAAAATAATAAAAAAAAAAAAAAAAAAAATAGATATTCTCAAAAAACTCAGATTTAAATAACCTTTGTTTTTTTATATATCATAATATTTGAATAAGAATATTCATTAATTTGTTAATTTTCAATAAATTCTATTAATTATTGAAAATTTTAGTAACAATCAATTTTTGATTATCTTCAAGTATTCAATATTGGATTTATTTTTCTGGTATTTTTAAAATTAGTTAAAATTTGAAATTTTATTTTTTAAGATAAACTATCAGAGAAGAAACTAAATTTGAGATTTCATAAAAATATAAATATTTTGTATATTTTTCGTTTTTCAAAAAAGATCCGAATATCACAATAAGGGAAGATTAGATTCTTTTTAGTGAAAATTTAATAGTGTAAAATGAATTCTTTTAAAAAATCACGTACTAATTTCTCTAAAGTAGATAAACGAATTTTATTTATCATGTTTAGGTAAATTTTGTTCAAAAAAAAAAAGCTCTTTTTAACCTTTTCGAATGCAATATATACTATTGGCTCATCCCTCAACTTAAATCAATTTGTAATTCATCTCAATCTTTGTGAATTATCATATTGATATAACGAAACCGATTACATCGCTAAGTTATCAATGTAGATAAATCAGAATATACTAATACTGATTAAATAGTTTGAAAATTTTAAATTTTTTTTCAAATTAAATACAACTTTCTTATTATTCTTTAAACTATTTCAACAGTGTTTTTCGAGAATTTATCGTATTTATTTTATATGACAGAATATAATTTATGAAAAAATGATTCAATATTATTTAAGTTTTTACTATTTGATAGAAAATACATAATTTGAAGGGTATAATATTAAATTTCAAATTTGGTCAAATTTCAAAATTGGTTAAATTGAATTTTTTCATATTTTTGAAGTGTTTCTTGATTATTATTATTAGTATATTTGCTTTTGATGGTTTTTTATAATTGTGGGAGGAAAAACCAAAAAGATTATTTTGTGATTGGTAGTATTTTATTACTTAAATTGTAGAATCTTCAAAATCTTGAAATCATCAATACTAAGTATTTTAAAAATTTGTTTGAAAATCAATTTTTACACAAAAAGTTAAGTGGAAATTGTTTTCCCCTTAAAAGAAGTTGAAAAAGTCTAATTGTTCTCTTAATGTTTTTTTTTTTTCAAAATCCATACCAATATTTCTATTATACCATCCAAACCACTCAAACATATTATAGAATACTCTAACCTATCCTAACAAACCTTAACCTACCAGTAAAGGATGTTTTAAATGTATAAAGTCAATATATTCCAATGGAATTGACTATTTTAAAAAAAATGAGAATTTGACTAAAATTGAAATTTGATCAAATCTGAAATTTAATAATTTTCCCTAATTTGAATACCAAAAAAGTACATCCAATAATTCTCTATTTCTGAAGAAGAATCTTGAGAAATTATCTACTTTGACTTTTACCAAATATAATTTTGATGAATTAAATGAAAATTTTAATAATAAATAATTTTTCAAAATTATTTTGAAATTAAAATTAATTTGCAAAACAGAAAATTTCAAATTCATATATTTTGAATTTAGAATTGAAAAGGAAAATTTGGAAGGTAAAAAGTAATTGTATAAAATATAAAAAGAAAATATCTAGTAACGAATGATTATATATATTTAACTTTATATATTTTTTTTTATTTCTATTTTTAATTGGTATGTAAAAATATTAGACTATTAATTGATCCCACTTCCATACTAAAGTAACCTATTTATGTAAGTATTCCTTTATTTAATTAAAGAAATGATTTGTATTTTTCTTTTCTTTTAAACTTTGGTACTCAAAATATGTAAAATGTGTTTACCACCTTAAATTGAAATTTATTTTATAAAAGATGGGAGCTCAATTAAATCTCAAAATATTATTACTTACTGATATAGTGAATATTTTTTGTTTTTTTTCAACCAAATTAAAATATTTACTAGTTAGGGAAAAAAAGTGAAAAAAGGAAAAAAAAGTAAAATATAACTTTGAATTGGAAACAGAACCTGAAAATGAAGTATAAAATCAATTAATAGAAGAAATAAATTAACTTCAATAAATAATTCTTTATATTTTTTTCAATCAAATCAACCATATACAATTTAAATCTCTTTAATTATCAAAAAATGTTGATGGAGTTTTTAAGATCTCAAAAATTAACATTTTTTTTAACAAATTTTGAATGAATAGTTCAATCATAGAGAACACCCATACCACAAGACAATATTAGAAGAAACTGTTATCGTGTTGAGTCCTCCAGTTTTTCTTTAGTAATTTATTTTTTTTAATATTAATTGATCTTCTTTTTCATTTTTCTTTCAATTCTAATTCACTTTTTTTAACGGATTTAAATTTTTTTAATACAAAAGTAGACTATTTTCACAAGACCTTTTTTGGACAGCGATTGGCCACTTGCCTAGACGACTCTTCATCAATTTATATTAAACTTCACAAAAAATGAAATATTTGTTGTTAGTTCTTCAACCTAAACAATTATTTGTCTTATTTGAATCATTGTTTGTTATCAAATTACCCTCTAATGTTATGTTTATTATTCATTATAGATATTACTTGTCAGAAATTTTTCATTCTTACAAAGTAAAGGCTTTTAATAAGAATGTTAATCAAATTTCATTTTTGAAATTATTCATTTTTATCATTTTTTCTTTTTCATAATAATACTTTCAGATTATGTCAAACCAAAATAATAATTGGAGAAATTTTGAAAGAAAGCGTGAACAAAGCTATTCAGAATCATATTATCCAAAGAGAAGGTATAATAATTATGAAGGCAATAGACCAGAAGGAAGAAGAGAAAGAGGAAATTATTATGAAAGAGACAATAGATATAGCAGAGAAAGAAACAGGTTTGGATCACGAGGAAGAGGTCAAGGTAGAAGAGGGCCATTCAGGAATAGGTATAGCGGTGGCCAAGGGTATCCAAAATACTTGCGATCAAAACGATTCAGGCCCATTAAGAAGCTAACTATCGATCGTGAAAAGACTGTGCCCTTCCTCCTTCAAATCTTCCTCTCCTTGGACAAGCATAATTCTTCACGCTTTTATGAGGACGTGGATTCTCATAAAGGAGCACAAGTGCACACCTGGTTAGATTGCACGTTAGGAGATCTTACAGATTATTTGAAAACTGTCTCAAAGCATGCCAAAAAAAAAAATACAAAGCTTGATTTCAATTTAGTGTTTAAAGATCGAAGAACTGGAGACGTTCGTTTTAAAAAAGCTGGTTACACATACTCCACATCCAGCGATTCTCTCTATCATGAAAAAACCTTATCAGAACTTAATTTTTCAATTGGCGATTGGATTGATGTTGCTTTTATTGATCACAATTAATCACCAATCACAAATTTACCTTTTTTAAAACCCAAAAATCTCAAAAATCCCAAAAATTTATCAAAGCCGATCCCACCTTGAACCCAACAAAGCAACATACTAACCATCAAAATTTGTTGTTTTGCTTTCAATAAAAAATATGGGAGTTGCATTTTTGGCTCTGAAAAACAATTATTTTTTTTTTTTCTTTTATTCAAATCTCAAAAAATAAACATAATTTTTATTGTTAATTTTTTCCAATATTTTGTTCAAATAACTTAAAAACAATATATCAAAAACCAGATCTATTCTTTTCTAATCTCTGTAATTGAAGAATTGATTTCCTTTATCCTTTTTTGAGACTTTTTGAATTTCTAATACTGATTTTTGAATAATAAACGGGAAAAAATTTTCACTTCATTTTCATTTTCTGATTTTTCTTTTGCAATTTGATGTTTTCAAAGAAATAGATTGCAATTTGAGAGAACTATTTATTAATATGGTGACTTTTGGGCTATATATTGGTTAGATGTTGATGGGTGAACTTTCAATCATTATTGAAAAGTATGATTTCAGAATTGAAAAAAGAAAACAAATAACTTTTTTTCCCATTTTTATTTCAGATACCACTAATTTGTTTGTTCACATTTCTTTGGATGAAATTACGGTGACGATAAAAAAAAAAATGTTTTAAGATACTAGAAATCTACTAACAGAATAAATCAATCAATTTTCAATTACTGAAAGTGAAAAAGAATGCTATTTTTATTTATTTTTTTTTTTTTTCCTTTTTCGGTTCCTAATATGTTACTAGATATGAATCTTTTGTAAATAAACACCGAAACTCGAATACTGAGTTTGTATATAAAATATATTGAATAAAAGAATTATTAGCAATTTTTTTATAAACTTTTTTGCTTACCAAAAATATTTTTTTTACTAATTTAAGGGTTTTCCTTAAATAATATATAATTTTTAAAAAGAATAATCATAAACTAAAATTTAAAAATTTGTGTCAAGTTTAAAGGGAGAAACAATCATAATAATTTAATTTCATTTTAATTTGAAATAATTTTGATTTTTGAAAAATTTGAAAATCATTTTTTCATCTTTGAGTTTTTTGTTTTCATTTCATTTTTTGAATTACCTAACTTGTTTCAAAAGATCAATTTTTTTTTTCTAATGATTGATAATAGGTTGAGGTTGGGTTCTTCGAAATAGAAGAACTCAAATTAAAATTATTCAATAGTCTTTAACCATTTGATCCATCAATATTCCTAATAGAATCTAAAAAAATTTTTCAATATAGTTTTTTTTTGTTTTACTCGGTCCAAAAATTTTAACACCCTGATGATTTAATAGTATTGATAATTATTTATTTTTGGTTTTGTGAATATTGTAATTTATAAAAAAGTGTGTACATTCCAATTAGTAAATAGTTCTAATTTGGAGTTTCTGCTTGAATTGATTAAATAAGATTTTTTTTTTTCAAAAATTGAATTTTGCGGTTTAAAAAAATTTGAATTGGGGTAAAGTTTTTATCAATTTTTCCTCTGAGTAATATCTATAGAAAACAAACCAGTGTGTAATTATGGTCACATCTTTAAGAATCAACAAGTAAAAAGTCGGGGATATTTTTTGAAAAAAATATTTGAAGTTTGACACTCAATTTTGATTATGAATCCTTTTGAATTATTATTTTAAATTCAGACATTTAAGTTTTGAAGATTGGAAAAGATTAAAAAGTACAAATTGTTTTGAATTTTATTTTACGAATTTTCTATGTAAAGAATTGGATTCTTGTATGTAATTACCTATCTAGTAACTGTATGTAAATATTAAAATTTTATTTACACTTTCACCCATTTTGAAGTATCACTCTTTGTGTAGCTTTTTGTACCTAGAAGTTTTTTTTTTTAGATTTTTTTCAGTTTTCAAATAAGTTATTTTTACAAAAATATATTATAAATAAATTACTTTGGTTAAAATACATGATTATTAAATAGTAATAGGTTTATTAAATTGAATTAAATTGGTTTTATACTAAAATAAAAAAAATATTATTTAAATTGAAGAAAAAAAAACTATTATTTGAAAATATAAAATTAAATATTTGAATTTTTTTTTTTAAATTTGATTTTTTGAAATTGAGAATTTTTTTGAAACTTTTTTTAAATTTCATACCATAAAAATGAGCCCTTTATTATTTTTTTTGTTATTTTTTTTGAAATTATGATACTATAAATGTTTTTGTTCATTGAGTTTTTGCTATTGAGAACCATGTATTTTTTTTAAGCTTTTTAAATTTTTTTGTAAAAATAGTTTTAATTTATCGACAAACTTTTAGAGGGGAAATAAAACCTAGAGTATTGGGTAAATTCATGGAAAAAAGTGAAATCATTAAGAAATTTCCCTCTATATCAATATATTGAAAAATTAAGAATATTGTTACGAATGAACAATATTTTTGTGTTTCATGGTTTAAAGTTTTTGTAAAACCAATTTTTGAAAAAAAAATAAATTTCAAAATTTTGGACACAGTTTAAACAGTTGAAAGAATAGCAATACTCAACTTTAAATTCAATTTGAAAAGAATTTTGATTTTACAAATTATTTCATTTTTTGTGTTTTTTGTTTTGTTTCAATTTCCTTTTTTCCAGTTACGTAATCTGTTTTGTTAGATCTGGATTTTTTTCGATGGTTGATAGAAGATTAGTTTTGAGTTTATTAAATATAAAAATCATTTATAATTAGTAGATTTATTTTATCATTTGATCAGATCAACAATTGTTGGTGAAATTTCAAGAAATTTATCAATAAATTTTTTGTTCAGCTCGTTTCTTTATTTTATACATACCAATTTTTATTTTATCATTTTATATTTTTTTCTTTTATTTAGATTAAAAATATTAATTCGTAAAACATTAATACTATGTCACTTAAATGTGGTTTTATATTAGGTTCAGGAAAATATAATAAATTGGGGGGGGTTACCTATTTTTGATTTTGGGTATGTCCAAATTTTTGGAATTGGGTTTAGTAACTAAAGATGATCTTAGAAATGAAACCTTATCCTTTTATGTGTAAAAAACCCAAGAATGATAGAAAAAAATTACAATTTCAAGAAATTATTTAAGATTGAATAATCTATATTGAGATTCAAGAACAGAAAAATATTATTCCTGATTTTTTTGAAATGTATATTAAATGCTAAAAAGAATAAATAATTATTATTATTTATAGAAAGGGGTATTTAAAGAAAAACCATCAAATAAAAAAAAAATAGAAGTAGAAAAATAATTAATATATATAAATATATATAATAAATTTATCATTTTCATGACAAAATAGAAACTATCCACTCGCTTTAGGTTTTCCGGGATTTGAAAGAATTGAGTAAAAACCCCGATTTTACTCCATTCTTTTTAATTCTGGAAAACCGCCGTTAGCTTTTTTTTAATTTGAGAAATAAAAAGAAAATTTGTTAAATTTTCTTTTAATTTCTTAAATTAAAAAAAAGCAAGGCACTTGAAAACACTTCCCCAGAATACACAGGAGGAGTAAAAACCCGATAAAAAGATTATTAAATAGATAAAAATTCCACATTTAGAGATTAATAATTGGTATTCCACGACTCTCAGAGTGGGGCACTGGGTGCCAGAATGTATATATTTTTTACTGTTTTTATGATTTTTTGTTTTCACTTTATTTTTGAAAAAGAATAAATAATAAATCAATTTATTCTGAATTTTTATAGAAATAAAAAATAATTAAAATAGAAATGAATTTTAGAAAGAGGAAACAAAAATAATGAAAATTTCATATTTAATTTTGATATTTATAGAGTAAATCTTGAAATTAAAAAAATTAAAAAAATTAAAAAAAATGGTCTGATATAAATGTTTATGAATATTAATTATTAAATAATGGTAGAATATTTTTTTTTTTTTTGTATTCTAAACAGCATTTCCAAAATTGTGATAAACCTGAAAAAGGAAATTGAAAAAAAAATATTATCCTTTAGTATTCAAGAACAACATATAATTAAATCCGATTCTTAATTCATTTTTAAATCATCCTCAATCTATAAAAACCCGGTATTTTTAAAAAATAAAATAAAATAAAAAACTAAAAAAAAAAATCGAGTCACAATTTTTGAAATGAACATTACTGATTTTTTATTACCTAAATATCACTGAAAAAAAGTTAACAAGAAGATTTTTATAATAATAATTAAATTCATTTTAATAAATGTTACATAGCCAAAATTATCGAAATTATTATAAGTATATTCAAAGAAACACTTTTATTTCTAATTCATAAGGGAAAAAAAGTCAAACACAGTTTTCAATTGAAAAACTTAATAGAACCTCAAAACGAAAACTAAAATCAATTAATAGAAGAAATAAATTAACTTCAGAGAATAAGCCATTATATTATTTCCAATCAAATAAACAAAAAGAATTTAAATTTACTTTTTTATCAAATTCTGAGTGGATTTGAAGATCTCAAAAATAGTTAAATTTTTTCAAAAAATTATTAATAATAGATCAACAAATGAAAACCCCATACCAAGAAGGTTTATGTTAAAAAAATTGTTATTAAGTTAAAGTATTCTCCACTTAGTCTTTAATCATTGATTTTTTCCTCTTTTATTAATTGATCTTACTTTTTCATTTTAGTAATATTATCAATTAACAGTCTTGTTTAACTTTTTACCCTGTTTTGATAATTCTCCAAATCTTAAAAATGATTATTCTAAAAATTTTTGAAATATACAGTTACACTTAATAATTAAATGTGAATTTATGATCTCCTTCAAAGCAATTAATTTCATTTTTTCATCTTTTTTTTTTTTTCACAATTTATCTTTTTTGTTTTTTCCAGTTTATTAATGATCCAGCCTTCTAATTATCAATCAGAATTTGTACTACCATTAATAAATGATGAAATTATCATTCAGCAAGAAATGGATTCATCCTCTCCATTTTTGATGACTGAATTTGTTACACAAAGCAAAACCAATAAATTACATCACAAATTAACCAATCAGGGTAATTTTGAATCTTCAAAGAATTGTAACCAAAATGAGATCAAATTTGAAAACAATCAATTTCACAAACCAAAGGACAATGTGTATCTCTTAAAAACAAGAACTACTGTAAACAATTCCAATTATCCATTGAACACTTTACAGAAAAAAAGCACCCAATCACCCATTCTTGTTACCAAGCCCATCAGAAATATTTCAAACAATAGCCTTGAGTTGCAAATAAACAACAAAAATACGATCAACAATGAAATTTCTCACAAACAAATCGAAAAAAAGATCATGGAAGAAATAAATAGTTTTAAGCAGGTTGAAGAGCATTTCCATTCAATGTGTGAAATAATCAATAGCTTCGGGACTGAAGAAGGTAGTGAAGAAGGCGAGTATGGGTATAGGAATAAAATGGAAATAGAAAAAGATTATGAAGAAGAAGAAGAATATAACATCAAGCATGAAAAGAAAGATGAAAATGAAAACATAAGCGAACAAGAAAAAGATTGTGAAGAAGAAGAAGAAGAAGAAGACAGTGGTGGTGGTGGTGAAGAAAGATTACATTTTAGCAACGTTCTTAATTTCGGAAATGGTGAGAATAATCAAAACACAAATATACTAAGGCAAAAAAATTCAATAATTTTCCAACCAACAAATTCAATACTATCATTACTTGAAACTCAAATGAACCAACAACTTGAACAAAAAGTGAGTTTAGGTTCAGGGTTTGGCTCTGGGTTTGGTTCTGGGTTTGACTCTTTTGGCTCTTTTGGCTCTTTTGGCTCTTTTGGATCGTATGGTTCCTTTGGTAAATACAATAATCCACAAAATTACGAAAAAGATGAAAACGATGATGAAGCAACTGAACTCCCACAAGGGTCTCTCAAATCAGAGGAATTAGACTTATTATTAGGATTAAATAATACCAGTTTTCTAAACGAAACAAAGAAAACACCAAAACCGGAAAAAAAAGCACAAACACCAGCTCAAATAAATATAATAAACAAATTAGATTTCGAAAAGAACAGTAACACACAAGAAATAGATTTATTTCCAAAAACCCAAACACAAATAGAAAGAAACACACACACTGAGCAAAAACTACAACCACAAACAGAAAAAGAAAAAGAAACACCAATACAAACCCAAACCCAGACTCAAATGGAAAAAGAAACACAAAATGAAATAGAAACACATCGTGGAAAACAAACACAAACAACAATAAAAAAGCAAACACTTACACAAACAGAACAAAAATTACCAACAAAAAGAGAAAAAAAAGCACAACCACAGATGGAAAAACAAACACAAATACAAATCGAAAAAAAAAGTCCAAAAAACGAAGAATTAAAACAATCAAATATCAAGAAAACAAATATTAGTATAAAAAAAGAAAAATTACAAAACAAAAAAAATTTCACTAGAAAAAAAAAACAAAACCAAGACCAAAAATCAAAACCAAAAAAAAAGAGAAAAAGAAAATTATCAAAATCGATTACAAATTATAAAGTAAATGAAAACCATTTAACAAACTTCAAATCATATGCCATTGAATCAGGAAAAGATGTTTTCAAATTAATGGTGGGACAACTTTGGGTAATTATGGGAGGAGGAACAGTGAAAGATTTAAAACCATACACAACAAAATTTTGTAAAAAGCTAAGTACTGTATTTCAAGGGTTAAATTTAGAAAATAAATCGTTTCAAAAGCAATTAAAATATTTGTTATCTAATTCAAGGAGAACATTCACCGAATACATTTTAGAAATCTTTATTGGGATTTTGTCTTTAATATTTAGTGATTCAATACCAGACATAACAATAGAATTTTGGGATTTACTTGAAGAATTATGTATGATAAATGTTAAGAAAAAAAAAAAAACGATAAAAAAAGAAAATGGGATCGAAATGGAAAATGAAAATGAAAATGAAAATGAAGAGGCAAACGATAATATAAGTAAAAAACTTGAACAAATTTATAAAAAAATTTATCAAGAACACATTTTAATACATTGGTTCAACAAAAGATTTTGTGAGCATATTGGGCAATTTTTCCAAAGAAGTGATCAAAAAAATTTTTTTGAACAACATTTATTTTATTTAGGGAAATCAAAATTCTTGCTAAGTTGTATGCTGTTGGCAAAAGATATGCTCAGAAGAAGAAACGAACTTGAAAAATATTTCCATTTAATTACCGAATCCTATGACAACGACCCTTTAAATTTGTATTTTCATAACAGGGGCACCAAATTACGGTTTATTAAAAAATATATTAACGAATTTGGTTTAAATAATGGCGAGTATTGGAATATAATCTCTGAGGACTATATTTCCAGATTAACATTCACGCCGGAAAATGTTCTTAAATACACCCCCTTTAAAAAAATTACTTCAGATCCTACTCTTTTAAAACTAGGAACTTTAAAAAATATACCCTCAGTGGAAAAGCACCGTAACATTGCTATACCTTTGAAATCGTCACAGGTGCAGATAAACAATGATTGGCTATATAAGAAAAGATCAAATTAAAATCCATTATTTTTCGTTATATTCATGGTTATCATTTTTTTTTTTTTTTTTTTTTTGATTTGATATATAAAGAAGATAATCTAAATATAACAATATTACTAATGAACAAAATGAAATTATTAAAAAAAATATTAACAAATGGATTCTAATAAAGGATAAATATAAAAAATCAAACAAAATAATTAAAAGGGTTGAATATATTTTTAACAAACCTTTGCGTTAGATTTGGTTGATTAATATTTTTTATTTGATAATATAAAAATTGGTTAATTATATAATAACTATGATAATATTGATAGACTATATATATATATATAGAAATATAAATAATGTAAAATAATATAGATCACAACAATTATTAAACAAATTGTTTAAATAGAATATTTTTCTTTATTTTTTTTCTTATTTCTTTATTGCGTTTATTTTTTTTGATATTGTAATCTGTTTCGTTCGATCCGAAAATTTTTTTCCAATCAATGATAAAAGGTTAAAGTTGGGTTCGGTTAAATAGAAAAATAGTATAAGATTAGTTGATGGTATCTAACATTATGATCTATCAATAATTATTGATGAAATTTCATACTAATTTAGCAATACTATTTTTTTGTTCTTCTCGTTTCATCATTTTGGAAGAAATATTTTTAATTTTGTTTGTTTTAGATTTTTTTTTTCTTTAATTTGGAGAATATGGGATGATTTATAAAGACATCAATATTAGGTAACTTAAAGGCGGTTTAATATTATGTTTCGATAAATACAATAAATTGGTTTTTTTTTTTTTACTATTTTTGAATGATGGGTATGTCCAAATTTTTCGAATGGGGTTGAATATCAAGATATAATTTTGAAAAAAAAAAAAATAACAAAAAATGATGAAAATTTTTTCTAATATAAACTCTTTTTCAAATAAAAGGGTAGAAAAAAATTCAAGAATTATTTATAATTGGATCCAATTAATTGTAGTATCAATCTAAAATCTAAGAAAAGCTTTAAAACATAAAAAAAAAAAAAAAAAAACTCAACTGGATGATTTAAAATTCATTAAAATAAAACAATAAAAACTAAAATTAAATATTTTAAAAATTGATGTGCCCTTTTATTTGAAATGAGAAATCTTGTTTTCGAAATTGTAAAGAAAAAAATTATAAAATCAATAAAAACCTTTGGACATGGTGAATTGAGAAAAAGTTCACGGCATTTTATTGGGAATTATTTACACATCAAACTTTTGTTCTTAAAAGTCCCCTTTTCAATATAAACCCACAATTCATCCGGGTATTTTGTTGGAATTGTTTTTTTCTTTATTTTCTCTTTTCGGTTATTCATTTTTTCATTTTTTTTTATTTATGAATATTGAGCTATTGTAAAATGAAAAAGCAAGATAAGAAGAAACCAATTTGAAAATAAACTACCAGTATATAAATGGAAACAGTTTAAGTTTGATTTCGAATGGGCTAGAAGTAGGAATTAAGAAAGAACATTATTGGATTGATGCATGGAACAAAGAAAAATTAAAATGAAAATCATCAATAAGTTATTATCTTATTAACAATTAAATTTAATGGTATTGATGATTTGAGAGGTGTGCCATTTTGTTAGAAAAAGAGTTTAGATATTTAAAATACACAGTTGAAAAAAAACTGCCACCCTGCTAACGAGAAAACTTATCTCATAAAAAGAATCCGAGTTTTGGATTAAAGGATTAATTAAAATAAATAAAAAAAAACAAGAATAATATGTTTGATATTAGTCTTAATTTTTAAATAAAAAGCAATTCAAATTCAATAAAAAAAAAAAAAGATTAAATATTTGTGAAAATAAGAAGAAAATTTTATTTTGGTACCTAATAAAGCTAGTTTTTCATTTTAAATATTGAATTTAGTATGTGTACGAAAAAGAAAAAGTTTAAAAAATAAAGTAAAATTCTAATAAAAAAGGAAAAGAAAAATAAAGAAATTATTCAAAAAAGGAAAGAGGGATTTTAAAAGGTATGTGTAAAAACATGAATTGAAAAATAAAATAGAAAAAAGATAAGACAAAAACAGAGCGGGTATTGAGAAAATAAAAATAAAATTATTTTTGTTTTTTACTTAAATTTTTAATATTTCTTTTTTCAGAAACCTTTTTATTATTTTTTTTATTCACGGTATTTTCATTATCACTTCTTGCATCACCATCAAATCTGTTATGAAAAAGAACATTATATAACATTTTGGAAATAAACCCAAGCCAGATAAGTTGCATCAATTGCAGAACTAACAAAGGTGTCATAATAGTTATCCAGTATTGGATTTTTTGGTTGGTTGTGTGAAAGAGGTGTCTTGCGCCAAGTGCTGTAAAAACATGGAAAGGGTAATTTACTCCGCGGAAAAGGAAATAGAATAATACCAAGAAAACAAAAACTATTTGTGCCGATATCTTTTTGGATAAATAATTAAATGTTTTGCCATAATATAGCAAAAAGACTCCAATATCATTGACAAAGAAAATTGGAATTCCATGTTGCCATAAATTGCCTACATATGAGGCTATAACTACTGACGCGGTTACAATATGATGCAAATACATTAAAACAATGCCTTTACCATTTTCAAATTTATATACAATGGGGAACATAATTGTGATGTATCCTAAATTCAATAAATAAATAAATTTGTGCCCAAGTGGTATGGTTTCTTGCCTACCCACAGGTTTTTTATATTCTTGGTCGAGATACGGTGCAGTTGCTCTTTTAAAAATTGGGGTCTAGAGTGTGTTAAAATTGGAAAAGAAATATTAGATTGAAAAAAATTTAAAAATGTAATAAAAAATAAAATTAGAATTGGAATTGAAAATTTTTTTTTATTTAGGCTATTTTATTTATTTTATTTTTTTTTTTTTATGTGTGTAATCTCAAATTTTCAAGAATCCAAATTTTACTTTAAAATGTTCTTTTAATAAAAAAGATATCTTCATTCAATAAATTTTTTCTTTAAGATTTACTTAATAGTTGATTCTTAAAATCAGTTTAGGGGAAAGAATTCTCATTGATAAATAAATTTTTATCTTGAGATCACATTTAATTCTGAAATAATAGTAAATATATTCAAAAAAAAAAAAAAGTAATAATAATAATAAATGCTGAATTTAAGTTCAAAATAAGTAGTGTGTCAAGTATCGATGCATTCCATCTTGGGAATTAAAGGTGGATAATATCCAACCCAAGTAATCTATGTTTTTTATTTAATTTGTAAAAATAGGTGGTAATAAAATATAGTAAACTAAACTATTTACCAGTCAATGGGGCCACAGTTGCAATGAATGGATTAAATGTCTTTAAAGAGTTTGAATTGATATTAGAAGAAAAAATTTTATTTTGGAAAAATTGAAATTGAAATCCATTTTTTCTCATTTTTTGATTTTTTTTTTTTATATATTGTTTTTTGATTGTAATTCATTTGCAAATTTTTTTTTTATTGCAAGATCGATAGTCAAGAAGTAAAAACATGTTATTACAATGTTACCGAAATGGTGAGAATGATTTTATAACAAAAATATTCATTTCTATTGGAACTTTCTTGGAACTTCAATTCTAGATCAAAATTAACATCGTTATTTGTTTACAATGGGGTATTAAAAGTATTTGAGTTTTTTCGATTTTTATGAAAAACTACAGATTTATTAGTTTTTATTTTCATACGGACATCAACTGTTCTCTGGTTTGTATGATTCTATTTATTTTTTTTATTTGTTCTTGAAAGCTCAATGTTAAAAAAATAATTGAATTTTGAAGAAAATGTTTTGACCTTTTACTGGAATAAAGTTTATTTTAAAAAAATAATTAACAAAATAAAAACTTGTTTTACTTTTACAAATTAAAAAAATTTTTACTTTTTAAAAATGGTTGTAATAAAATTTTGGAAATTCCTTTCTTTTAATTCTAAACCAACTTTGATCAAGGTTTTTGAAAATTTTCACAAATTATTATTATTCAAGAACAGGTTTAAACTTTTAGTCTAGACACCCTTATATTTAAATTTCCTTTTCAAAAAGGTGTGTTTTTTTTTTTTTTTTTTTTTTGGGTCAAATTCTCCTACTTTGTAATGACTTTGTCACTGGAAAGAAATTATCAAATGTAAAAAAAAAGTCAAATCGATTTTAATTGTAAAATAGCAATAAACGTTCACATTTTCAAATATTTTTTGACGTATTTTTTCCTTCATTTAAAAAAAAAAACAAATCCTAACCATTAGATTGTTTATTGGGGTTAAAATGGAATTCTAAAGGTCAAATTATGTCCAAAATTTAAGAATGTTCAATTTTTCAAATTTGAATTTTTTATTGTTAACTTTAGTAAAATTGACTTTTTTTGGAATTTTATGATGCTATGATTTTTCTATTCACATGAAATTGGATTTAAGGTTTTAGTAATAGAGACCAATTCAGTTTGAGGAATTCTAGTTTCGGATATCTTTATTGATCAGTGAAAAAATAAGAAGAATAATATTTAGATAATTTACCTTTTTACTGTTATCATTTTAAAATAGATTTTACAATTTTTTTTTTTCCATTTGATAATTTCTTTCCAGAACGGTTAATGGATTTTCAAACCAAAGAGACCCAAGTTTACAATAATCTTAATACTGTTATTTTTCAATTAATATATGAAAATTTTTATTTCAAGTTCCCAAATAACAGTGATCAAAAAAACTTGTGTTTCAATATAAAACATGTACTTTTTTTTTTTTTTCTTGTTCCTATGCAATATATAATTCACTGTCAGATAGTATATCTAAACCCAAATCGGTTTTGGGGATAAACTCCGTTGATGTTTTGGGTAATTTTTAAATTGGGAATTTAATTTGTTTTAAAGTTTTTCGTAAATTTTCTCAATTTTTTTGAAATTTATTTGTTTTTTATGTTTTTTTGTTTGATCAAAAATTTTACTCTATTTTTTGAGATAAATTTTCTAATTTGATTCTTCATTTTTAGAATTTCGTTTTTAATAATTCACATGCTTAAAAATGATTTCTGAATTTTTATGCTTTTTTTGTCAAAATTGTGATTTTTCATTATCACCATACTTTTCTGGTATCATTTTAACATATGCGTTGTGCTTTAAGAAACCAATATCATATTTGCTTATCGTTTATTGTCGATTTCTTTAGATTGTTTAATGTGTAGTTTTTCTATAAAAAAGAAACACGGTTTTTATTTTGATAAACAGGATCAAAAAGTTGGCACGGGTTATTTTGATAACAATATTTGACTAATTATTAGTTAAAAAAATTCCAGATCTACACAAAATCAATTAAAAATGATTTGTCTTGTTTTTTTTTTTTCCAATTTTTCATTTTATTTTGCCTGTAATTCTGACTTGAAAAAATTATTCACGATTTTTTCAGAAATCAATTAGAAAGGTTTTTTTTCGAAATTTTATTAATCCTTCTAAACTTTGGTACTTTGAGATAAAATTTTATTGTGGAAAATTTGATTTTAGCAGTATTTATCAGATTATTCGTTGAAAATATCCAAAAATCTTTCAGAGTCAATTGGAAATGATATTTTTTACAATCATTTTCAAAAAGTGAAGAATTTTACACAAACAATAAAATCAACTGAAATTCAAAAGATTTAATTGAATTGAAAAAAGAAATTTAAATTCAAAAAAAAATTAAAAAATTTATCTCTGCCTAATTTATAAAAATTAATAAAATTTAATCAACGAATAAATAATAAAATCAATTGGGATTCAAAAGATATTATCGAACAAAAAAATAATAATATATAAATACACATATAATGAGTTATTGGATTCCAAGAGCTGGAAAGTGTTGTTAGATTTATTTTAATTTAGGAAATAAAAAGAAAATTTCTTAAAATTTCTTTTTGATTTTAAAATTAAAAAAAAACATCCTTTAGGCTTTCTTGAGATTTTCTATTTATTGGAAAATCAATATATTATTCGTTAGGTTTTTTTTACTTTTTGAAATAAACAGAAAATTTTATTAAAATTTTCTGTTTATTTCGAAAAGTGAAAAAAACCTAGAACACTTTACAGATAAAACAGAAACCCTTGAAAAAACCGCCGTTAGGTTTTTTTTAATTTAAAAGAATTGAGTCAAATCTTTGATTTTACTCTATTCTTTTAAATTCTGGAAAATCTAGGCACTATACGGACTTGACCCCACTCTTCAAAAATATTTCACAATAATTAAAAATCAAAACTATTTATTTAAAACCTTAAGATATTTAAGTTATCCATCAACTTCAACAATCTTAAAATTCGGGATATTTTACTAATTGCCTAAATAGATATTATTATGTAAGAGATAAAAACTCAAATCAATTTAGTCATCTATGTTTAAAACATGGACAGAATGATATTATAGAAAATATTAATCATTTTTTATGGGTATGTGCTTTTTATGAAAAAAATAGATTAATTTTTCAAAATAAATGAAAAGAAATAAATCTTAATGAATTAATTTTAAACTGTGATAGTTTGAAATTATTTTCATTAATTAAAAATCGTGAAATCTATGATTTCACACTTAAATTTCTGAAAGCGAATTTAAGTCTAAGGACAACCAGAGTGTAATTAACACTTCTTTAATAATATAAAAAAAAAAAAAGCGAAGAATTTTTTTAAACATTTTTTCAAAGTTTTCTATTTTCAAAAAGTTAAAATTTCAAGTTTTCAAACTTTTTTTGAAAGTTTACTGTTTTAGTAAAGTGAAAACTTTTTCAGAATTAAAACTTCAAAAAAGATTTCGTTTTTAATAAAGTCTGACCCCCACGTTTTTAAATGTGGTCTAGGGATTGGTGTGGGGAGAAAAGCTCTTTTTAAAAAAAATCCCTATCTTTTTAAAACACAAAACTTTCAAAAAGTTTTAATTCTGATATTCAAAAAAAAAAAAAATTCTTACTTTGTTAAATAAGCTAATTAGCTGTGAGATAAAATTTTATTTTGGGTAATTTGATTTTAACAGTATTAAGCATTGAGTGTGTACCTTTTCAAATTAAGGTAATATTACTCATAAACTAATTTGGTTGTAATAACTTTCGTCAAAACAAAAACCAAAAAGTGATTATTTATTGTCTTTTTCTTGAATTGTAAAAAAAAAAATATCTTCTTCTCAAATATTTTTACCAGATCGTTCATAGATCTTGGTGTTTTTTTAAGTTAGTATGTACGTTTGTGTTGCATTTTAAGAAGAGTTATCAAAAAAATTAAAACAGAACAAAACTTTTCCTTCGTGAAATAAAAAAAAAAAAAAATTTAAAAAAAAAAAAAAAATAGCATACCTCCCACATCGATACGAACATAACAATAACACAAAAAGTTCTAAAACAAGCTTGAAAAAAGCACTGTTGAAATTTTAATTGTTTTGTTTTTGGAATTTTATGCTTCCAAATACCAGCAATAGCAAAAATGAGTTTACGTGCTAAGAACAAGATCAAAGTAATTATCGCGAAAGTGATGAAATCTTTTTGACCAATTTTAAACTCTCCATTTTTGTCTTGTTTATAAAAGAAGATCATTTCAATATAATTCCAAAGATCGAACGACATTTAAATAGGATTTTACTTTTCCAAATACAAAATTTGATTTTGATTAAAAAAAAATAAATTTAGAAGAAGTGAATTTAACAATAAGTTCAAATTTGAGACATACCAAAAGTTACTTTTAAAAGGTGTTTTGGTTGGTTTGATTCTTTCCACGTTGTAAAAAGAATACTAATCATAAATTTTAAAAACAAAAATTGTTTCGAAATTGGAATGGGAGACTCAAATTCTGTTGGTGGATCTGTTTTTATCGGTTTAGAATTTTGATATTTTTTTCATCCGAAATCCAAAGTAAACTTAATAATTTTTAGTTGGCCGGGTAAAGGATGGCTAATGTTTAAAATTGCCCGGTGTTTGGTATTTGTTTCTTTCGGCAAGTTTTCTGATTATGTTTACAACTGTAAGCAAAAAAAAATTATTTTTTCCTTCTTTTGGCTGTAACAATTGGAAAAGTTAGATTGTTCCAAAAGGGCTTTACATACCCTAAACTTGCATTTTATTGTCTTTTTGATATTCAAATAAAATTTATTCTTTTTTTTCAAAAAAATGAAATTTTTGTTTGTAGTCTTTAAACACTAGATTTTAGAGTTACAACAATCAACTCTTTTTTTCTTTTTGTGATATGATCAAATTTGATGTTTTATTTTTCCATTTTGTATGACATTTTTTCAGGCAATTTTGAACAAAATTTTGATTGGGCATTTTGAACAAGCTTTAATTCAACAATCGTTGATAGAACAAGATTAAAAATACAATGAACAAGAGTCGGTTTATAGTCTGACCATAAGAAGGAAATTTAGATCGTTAATTTGCTTTTAACAAAGTTGTTTTTTTTTTTTTTTTTTTTGGGGGTCTACAATTACACTTAATCTTTTTTTTCAATCGTACAAATTTTCAAAATCAAATTTTTTAGAGGAGTAAACACTCTTTAACCAATTTGTAACTACATCACCTGTACTCTACGAGAATCATAAATAGTGAGTCATCTATTTTTCTTTTCAAAATAAAATGAAAATTATTTACCATTCAAAATTTGTTGTGATGAATTTAACTTTGAGACTGGAATTCAGTGAATCTTGGTGGCTTTTGTGGCACTTCTGGCAGTCACACGGGAGTTGTGTTATGCAGTAAATAGTCACTCAATACTGAATACAAGATATTTAATGGTGAAATCTCCAAAAGATCTCTCAAAATTAAATTCTGTTGAGATTGAAAGTTTACAGACTTTGGTCTTCAGTAATTGTGTGAATGTAAAAAAAAATTTGTATATGAAGAAAAAAAGATGATCTTCACAATTAGAATGGATCCATTACTTTAGCAAAAAATTAAGGAATTTTCCAATTTCAAAACTGCATGGTCATCCTTAAGGTTTCTGTGGGCAGAAAACACTCTCTGTGTGTGTGTTTGGATTGGAACAGAATCATAAAAAAACTGTTGTTTTTATAAAGTATTAGTAACGGATCAATTATTGTTATTTAATCTTTTTTTCACCTTTGGAAATAAATTATTAATATTGGCAGTTTGAAAAAGGTGAATAATCATACTTTTCAAAAGTATTAGCCAGGTTACTTTAACAAAAGTCAAACAGCTTGATCAAAACTTTTATTTCTCACTTTTTTAAAAGTAATTTATTATCTCATAAAAAAGCAATAAAAATAAATGACTTTCTTGAGTAGTTTAGAAGAGATTGAGTCTTCGGAATTAGACAACCAAAACGAAAGTTATGTGTTCATACAAAATATAATACTGATAAATTCTATAAAAATTAAAAAAATTTTTGGTTCAATTTCCATTTTTATAAATCTTAGAACTGTTTCTTATCAACCATTACCTGAATAAGGAATATTTTGACGATCAACTAATTTTACAGAGTATATTAACACTTGACTTCATAAAATTCTTTATTCAAAGCTCGAACATAAAAATTTCTACAGGAAAATCAATAAAAATTTCAAACATTTATTTCAATTTATCAGTAAAAATATATTCAGTTAGAAAAAAATTAAATTTATCTCTAATCTCAATTTAAGGACTATGTTACAATTAACCAATTTGTCTCAACACAAGTTGTTCCAATCTCATTTAAAATGAAAAGTCAGGATCTTTAAAATATTCTCCAATTTGGATCAAAAACCATTTTATGTAATTTTTTAAATGAAAAATGAATAAGAAATTATGAGATACGTTAACTCGAACACCTTGTTTAGGAACATGAAATGGAGATAAAAAAAAAAAAAAACATTATTAAACATTAAAAAAACTTTCAATATACACCTTTAAAGCAAAATTACTATTATTTTCTTATTAAAAAATGAAAATTTTTAGTTCAAATTCTTGAAAAATATTTTTCTGAATATTAAGTTACAGAAAACCCTAAAATATTTAAATAATTGTTTAGAAATCATATTTTAAGGCATTTAATGAAACTACCTTGATTTAACTCTAGATAAAATTTTCACTCTGTTAATTTGGCTGTAACAGTAAGAATTCATATACATTTTGGAAATTGAAATAAAAATTTAGATATTTTAATTGGAAAATAATAGTATCATTTTGTCAATTATTTTTGATCATTGGGCCACTTTGGATTGTTACCTTGTCCCCACAAATCATACAATCGTTTCAGCTCCACTGTGGAATTTTATAAGGCTTAGAAGTTGGTTGTCTATTATAAAAATGTATTTTTTAAGAAAAACTCTAAATGGGTTTTTAAGCCAATCATCATAAACTGGTAAAAATTAGAAAACAAGATTAAAAATAAGTTATCCATTTTTTGGGTTTGGAAACTGACAAAAAAATGTAAAAAATAACTTACATTAATTTGGATCTTCGATTTCTATCATAAGATTAAAATTTCAACCCCCCCTACTTCAGTCGAGTTATTTTATTTTTTGTAAAAATAAAGACAAAAATTAAATTTTCTCAAGATAATAAATCACAGAAACCATGAAAATTGCAAAGTTTTTTTCAATCATTGTTTTTCAATTGTAAAAAACAGAGATTGGTACAATTTTGGAAATTGAAGATCCAAATTAATGTAAGTTATTTTAATGAATTTGTTTGTGTATACCCAAAAGTAAAAAAATGGATAACTTATTTTTAATCTTGTATTGTAAAATTTGCCAGTTTATGATAAGAATTAATAACCCATTTATGATTTTTCTTACAAAATAAAATTTCAGAAAATAAAATCAATTTCAGGGTCTTTTAAAATTAAACACTAGACTTGAAAAACTGTATTAATTATCCCAAATGGTGTGTGATTTTTTTTTTCTTCTTATTATTTTTTTTTTGGTTCTTTTTATTTTTCCTTGAATTATATCTCCCCACCATGGTGAATAGGAGGGTGTCTCCTCAAATTGTTTGTGTACCAAAATAATCTATACCAAATTTAATTCACCTTTATAATTCTTTTTTGATTAGAATTTATTTGTTTGGATAGTTTCTCTCAAAACATAATTTGTTGTATCATGAAAAATTGTGTTGAGGTTGTGTAGTAAATGTTTTAAGGTTATTTTTCATAAAAGAATCTTTTGGGAATTAAATTTACAAAAAAATAGTCAACTTTTTTTATTTAAAAAAAATATTGTGTGATAGTTGAGAAAAAATGATCTATCCATTTTCGGAAATGTGAATTTTAGTGGATTTAGTCCATTACCAAACCAATTACAGTACCATTATTCAAAAATATCTTTGTTTTAAATTAACAAAGGAATATCATCCAAACTTTTCACTTTTCACCTTTTTGACTTTTTAGATTAAAATTTCAAACCTTCTCAACCTAACCCACATATCAAAAATTAATCACAGAAACCCTTCGACATTGTATCAAGGATTATCACTTTCTGCTAAAAAGAAATTTTCTTAAAATACTGTTTTTTTACAACCTTCTTTTCCATTTTGAGATCTGAGGGAAGTCAAGCCAAAAAAATTCACTTTTTTCCTACTTAGATCCCACTGAATAAATATTTTTGAGATTTAATAACTACCCAGAATCAGCTTTTATCAGACGGTAAATCAAATTTCAATTAAAATGTAGTTCTTTAAAGAATAAAATTCGAAAAATTCAATTGAAACTTTACAATTGAAAAAAGGCTTTCAAAAAATCACCCTTTGTTGATATTTTTCTTTTCTCTCTCAAGTCTGAAGTAAAATATATACACATATTTTAATGATAAACTGGAAAATATTTTATCTTAAATTTCCATATTTTTCTTTGTGAAATACTTTTATTTGTAAAATATAGGGAACAATATTTTCATTCAGATTTCTCAACAAGAGATTTTATAAATCATACATTTCAAATTTTTAATACCAAAAAGAAAAGTTTAAATTATTCATGATCCAATTTAGAATTGGGGATTTTGATGGTTTATTTTAATTCTTGAAATTGATTTTTTATGGAAATTTGAATGATAATTTTGATCCTTTTATTTTGATATTAACAGTAAATCCATCAAAGATGCAAATTCCAAATGTGGCTTTATGAACAATTGAATTGAAAATGAAGTGAAAATATTTCTAAATTCATAATCCAAATACTAACAAGAGGAAAAGAAAAAGTTTCAGATATATTTTTTTTTTATTATTTAAGGGAGGAGTTATCAGCCCCTATTTTTACCTGAATCCCTAAATAAAAATTTAGGAATTTTATTAAAGACCCAAAAATAAGTTTAGTATGCACAAAAGCTAATAAGCAAGTTGAATCTTTTTCGTATGACAATATTAGAAATATTATTATTTTTTAATTTATTAGATATATCAATTTTTTTTAATTCTGAAATCCAGCTTTTGTTATTATTTTCATAGGTCACTAGACAATTATATAGAAAATGGTCCAAATCTTCAATGATTTCTAAATTGTTTATTTTTTTACATATCTCACAATATTTTGATTTATTTTTATTCATAACATAAGAGTATCTATTTAAAGAATTTGTAAAAATATCCTGGTTTTACATTTGAAGTGGAACATTTCCATTTTAAATATCTTTTCTGCTTAGATTTTTTTCTGAACTCAAAAGAATTTGGAGTATTATTGATTTGTATTATTTTTTTAAATATTCTTGTGGAGTGTTGTCGAGTGCCTAGCTTTTCCAGAATTCAAAAGAATAGAGAAAAATCTTGGATTTTACTCAATTCTTTTAAATAAAAAAAAAAAAACCTAACAACATTTCCAACTTGGATTATTTTCTAAATTTTTAATTCTGAAATTGCCAAGTTCAATTTCTAGTTGTTTTAAATTACTGGAATACTGATTAATATTTTCTAATTCTTTTTTTCTAAAATGGAAGATAATTAATTAATTCATCAAAACGGTGGCTTTTTAAATATTGAATTAACTAAAATCTTCTTTTATATATTGCTATTCTTACATGATCAATTTTTGATTCGGTTTTATAAATAAACCTATGGTAGTCTGGGAGAATGTGGGTCGATTAAGAAAAATAATGTATTTTTTTTATTAATAAAAGTACCAATATCTCTAAAACCCATCTTTGTCAAATCAAATACTTCTAATCCTTGCAAGTATTGACTAAGTGACATAGATTTAAAAAAATGAATTTTTAATCCATTAAAAAAATTTTTTTGTTCTAAGATATTGATTAATTTTTTAAAATTGGTATTAACTTTATCTAGGTTAAATTTTAAATGAGTTTTTTTATCTAACCAAATACCAAGATATAAAATTTACTTTGGAATTAAATTTTTTTTATTTTGATCATTGTTAGGATTCATTCCGAAATCTCTTATTATTTTTTATATACTTTATTTTTAATTGAAAACTGATTTCTATTAATTATCCTTTCATAAGTAAAATTAGATCATCTGCAAAAAATTTAACATGTAATGACAGTGATTCGATTTTTTCTAAGAGAAAATGATCAAGAAATCCAAATAATAAAGGAGATAATGGATCTCCTTGATAAACACCAATTCCTTCCTTTGAGTAATAAGCAAGTAGATCTTGTAACAATAATTTCATTTTTTATAAATTTTTTAATTGAATAATTTATAAATGAATGATTAATAGAGTCAAAAAATTTTTGTAATTCTATTGTAACGATATAAATATTTTCTTTTTTAAATTTATTATTTATTTTTTGATATTCATTCAAAAAGTTTAAAACTTCAATTCTGGTATCCAATTTTTTTTTTTAAACCAAATGGGTTTTTTGAAACTAAATCCCAAGAATCTTGGATTCCAGCATACAAATTTTTAAAAAAAATCTTGGGAGAGTTTAATTAATTGAAATTGGTTGGTAATTAAGTGGTATTCCTTCATCTCCAGATTTATGAATGAATAATAAATTTCTTTTTAAAATTATACCTTTTCATTCAATTTTCATTTTTGTAAATCTTATGCCATTAAAACAGTTCTTTAACTAGGAACATTTTGAAGATCAAATAATTTTACAAAGTTTCTCCAACATTTAAACCAATAAAATACCTTATCCATTTTTATTCAAAGCTTTCGGTAAAAAAATTTGTCAAAAATGAAAAATTAAGAAAAAATTTTAAAACCTTTATTTGAATATTTATCGGTATGTGAAATTTTGATTTCAAAAAATAGACTCAAATTAATAAACCATTTAAATGATGTTAACTCATCCATTTCATAAACCAAAACACAATTTTTTAAAAAAAAACATTTTTGAGATCTCAACAAGATTTCATTTTGTTTTTTTTTTAAATACTTTCCCCTGAATAACTTTTTTTTAAAATTGCTTTATTTTTTATTTTTAATTCAAAAAATAAAGCTGTAAAAAAGAAAAGAGACAATTATTCATTTATTTTTATTTAGTCTAGATTTAATTCAGAAATAGCCTTTTGTTTCCATTCTGTGATTCTTTGATTTTTTGTTTCTTTCATTGTTTTCGCCTTCTATTCATTTTTAATAATAATAATAATAATAAATAAATATTAAGAAATTAAAAAGAAAAAAAAGAATAAGAAAAGTGAAAAATGGAAATGAAAAAAAACAAAAAGAAAAAAAAAAAAAAAAAAAAAAAAAAACAAAAAAAAAGAAAATTTACATTTTGGTGATATTGAACGAGATCATTTATATAATTCTCTTCTTGATACATTGTTTCATAACCAAGCTGGAAATAATTTCCAAGTCCTTCTAATAAGCCATTAAAGGAAGAAAGCAATTTGATCTTTTTTGCCTGATTCACTAACCTAAAAGAATGATAACAGGTGTTTCGTGCATGTTCATATTCGGTTTGAGCTTCCTGTAACGATTTAAGTGCAGTAAATAGTTTTATGGGCTTTAAATTGCTTTTTTTTGCTAAGCTATCGTACTTTGAATTTGCACTTTCATAATTTTTTTTCACTTGATCATATTTTTTTTTATTTTTCTAAGTTATGATTGATAAAACAATTAAATAAAAAACCAAAAAAAAATGAAAAAATGATATTAATTTTGTAAAATGAACGCGTTGGAAATATTATAAAAAAGATTGTTTGTATGAACAATGGGGTTGTAAAAATATTTCCTGTTTTGGTTTGGAAGGAATGGTGTTTAGATTGTTTGTAACCATATATTTTCTGCAATTATTTATAAATATTCGAAAAGTTAGCTTAATATGCATTTTGAAATTGGATAACTGAAACCTGAAAATCACAACATTTTTAGAGAAACAATTTTCCAATAATCCAAAGTGATTAGTGTATACCATAGAGAAGTCCAAAATTAAAGCATAATGTTACTAATAAGTGTAAATCATATTAGTGCACCATGGTTCCAAATATCTCTTAAAAAATTCTATTAGTAAAATAGTACTATTTGTTGATCTCGTCAATTAAAAATGATCCATTTTATTAAGTAAAAAAACCCAAAGAATTTTAGAAATAAATCTACATTTTGAGAAAAATTTTAAAGGTTGAATAATCAATCTTCAGACCCTAAAGTTGCAAAATATCTTTCTTAAATTTGTCTCGAAGAAATTATGACTTATTGCTAAAAAATTCAATTTTTTTAAAAAATTAAATAATTAATTCAGAGAATATTTTGACAAATTATTTTTTACATATTGTAAATAAACTTTGTTTCAGTCAAAGTGGTATCCAAAAAAAAGCATTTTTTTCAAATATCAATTATTTTTTATAATTGGCCTTTGAAGAACAAATAAAAAATAAGAAGAATAATACATATCAAAGAATTGTTGATATCCATCTGAAATAAAACTAATAAATCAATCCATAAATTTTCTTAAAAATTGAAAAAGTCAAATTCTTAGGGTACTATTGAGAAAAAAAGAATGTTCGTTTTGATCTCCTCCTGGTATTTGAATAATAAATAGAAAACAATTTTCACTTCATTTTCCATACTTTTCTTTTAGAAATCAAGTTCCCAAATGAAGTGGGTTGATATTTGTGGTCTCTATTTGAAAAACAAATGAAAATGAAATGAAAATTTTTCACATTTATAATTCAAATATCAGGACCAAAGATTGAATAAAATTCCAATAGAAACCAATATAATTTCTCAACAATCATTTTCACAGTTTCAATAACATTAGAGGTACACGCTTTTACCAAGTGACTATTGATCTTGCAATAATAAAAATTATTTGCAACTGAATTACGTTTTAAAAAAAAACTCGAAAAAAAAAAAACAAAAATGTGAAAAAATGATTTCAATTTTGAAAATTTCCAAAATAAAATTTTTTCTTCTAATATTCATGCAAACCCTTTAAATACATGTAATTCACCCATTAAAACTGCCCCCCTTGACTGGAAAATGGTTTAGATTGGAAACGACAACAATCTTTATTAAAATGCAAACAAAAATAATCAATCTTAGATTTTTTATTTTATTTAATTATTGGGTAAATCTTGAAAATAAAAAATTGAAAAAATAGTTACTTTTAGGAAGTTTCTAAATATCAATTTTGAAATACTCGCATAATTATTATAATGAGTTTGATTTCTTTTTTTAAGATTTGGAAAAATTAAAAAAAAATAAATTTCAAAATGATAATTTTTAATTATGATCTTGATTAAAAAAATCTTAATAATTTATTGTTCAATAATATTTATAAACTAAATTCCCAAAAATTTGGAAACAATTTAAACAGTTGAAAGAATAACAATACCACAATTTACATTCAATTTGGAAATAATTTTTGATTTTACAAACCATTTCATTTTTTGTCTTTGTTGTTTTGTTTTCATATCCTTTTTTCAAGTTACGTAATCTGTTTCCTTAGATCTGGAATATTTTTTCAATGGTTGATAGAAGGTTTATGTTGAGTTTGTTAAATTGAAACATCACATACAATTAGATAGATGGTATCTTAACATTTGATCGATCAACAATTGTTGGTGAAATTTCAACAAATTTACCAATACATTTTTTGTTCCACTCGTTTCATTATTTTGGACACACAGATATTTATTTTTCCGTTTTATATTATTTCTCTTTTATTTGGATAAAAATGATTACTTATAAAATCATTACAACTAGATAATCTGAAAGTGGTTTTATATCTTATGTTTAGAAAAATACAATACTTTTTTTTTAGAAAAATAAATTAAGATTCAAATACTTCTGATGACTGTATCTATTTTAGATACTCTTTGAATTAGAAGTCTCAAATTTAGTCACTTCAAAATTCTCTCTTTAACAGATTAGATGAAGTTTCATCTAACCCTTAACAATAAACCAATAAATTTTTTTGTTCAGCTCGTTTCATTATTTTGGGCACACAGATTTTTATTTTTTCATTTTATATTTTTTTCTTTTGTTTGGATGAAATATGATTACTTATAAAAACATTAATACTATGTCACTTAAATGTGGTTTAATATTACGTTTGAAAAAATATAATAAATTGAGTTTTTTTTTTTCCTATTTTTGATTTTGGGTGTCCAAATTTTTGGAATGGGGCCTAATAAAATTTTTATGTAATCATTTGTACCCTAGAATTATTTGATATATTTTTTTTTTTTTAACAAAATGAAAGTCAAGTAGGTGATAAACAAAAATTATTTGAAATTTGACTTGTTTTATTCAGAAAATTCATAAAGTTTTTGGATCAATTAAAAGTTTTCCCAAAATCAAAAAAAAAACAAAAATGGCAATATTTTGGCTTTCTTTCAACATATAACCAATTAAATCAGTTTTATTGGTTGCAAAATTGCATTTCAAACACCATTTAGCAGACAATTCGGATATTCCTCAATTGAAAGGTAAAAATCCTAATGTTTGAATAATAAAATGGAAAAAAATTTTCGCTTCATTTTCATTTATTATTTTTTTCTTTTTTATTTCAACTATTAAATTTTCAAATCAGAGATCGCAATTTGTTAGAATTATTTATTTGGCTCTTTGCTATGATATATGTTTATATCCATTAGGTGGACTCAGAATTCTAAATGAAAGAAAATTTTAATTGATACAAGATAATCAAAATCATCTGAAATTTGATCCCATTTAAGGGTGTACATTACAAATGAATTATTCAGATACATTACAAATTCCTTCCTTTTAGATTGGGTAAAGGTTCTTAAGATCTTTTTCTCAAAAGATAAAAATAAATTATTTTTACAAAAAATTGAGTTTCTTGGCGGTTTTTGGGCTTTTGTTTTTTGTTCTAATCGAAAACTTTACTTATCAAGTCCTTAAAAATCTACCTAAGAAGATATTTATTCAATTAGTTTTTCATTTAAGTTAGCTATTAGTACAGGGGCACTACTGGTATTTGCATTATAAATAGGAAAATATTTTCACTTCATTTTTCTTTTTTCTTTCATAAATGAGAGTTTCTCGAAGAAGTAGGTGGGGATTTTTGCGACTCTCTTTATTTGAAAAAGGGGATAAAAATGAAGAGAAAATATTTTCACATTTATTTTGCAAATATACATTTACAAAAATTATTTCTTATTTTTTAATGTTTTTTTTAAATAAAATTGTGATTTTTTCCTTAACTGTGATACTTTTCCGGTGTACCATCCCCAAGGATCAGAAAACGTGGACATAAGTTTGATGTTTAAAATAACTAATAAATTCCATTTAATAAACTATTGGAGATGTTTGGGCTTTTTTTGATTTTGGAAAAACGTATTTTTGATTTTCCTTTGACGTTTCTACTCCAAATCACTTCCTTTCTTTTTTAAATACAATATAATGTTACTAAAGAAATCAAATATATGTCCACGTTTTCTGATCCTTGGGGATGGTACACCGGAAAAGTATCACAGTTAAGGAAAAAATCACAATTTTATTTAAAAAAAACATTAAAAATTATGAAATCATTTTTGTACATGTGTACCAGTAATAACTCAATAATATTGAATAATTCCCCGTAAAAAACTAGACTACTCTTCATTGCCGCTTTGTGGTTAGTGGGGTATTACAAAAGAACAAAAACCAAAAAAGTCCAAGAAACTCAATTTTTTGTAAAAAATAATTTATTTTAATCTTTTGAAAAAAAGATCGTAAGAACCTTTACCCAAAATGGGATGAATAGAATTTGTAGTGTATGCTCAGAATTCATTTGGAACACACACTCCCTTAAATTTCAAATAACATTCTGGTTTTCGCTTTTTTTAAACAGCGGCATCATCCAAGCCTACTTATTTTTAAAAAATAAAATGACAAAAGAAAAGTTTTGGAATCTAAGTAATGAATGAGAAGTTTTGCTTTTTAATCTCTTGAAAAATTAGATTTTCGATTTTGAGCACAAATATTTTTCTCTTTGATTTTTTTATTGGAAATATTTTTCTTTTTTTTTTTGAAGATAAATTTCTTTTTTTTTTTTTTTTTAAATGTCAGATCTCGAGTATTGAAAAAACACAACAGATTATTTTGCGTTTTATTCAACGAATTAGTTTTACAAAAATGAAGTGGTTTTATTGTTTTCTTCAAAGAAATGAAAATCGAAGAACCATAAAAAAAAGAAAAAAAAAAAAAAAAAAAAAAAATTCTTACAAATGCAGTTTTTAATGTTT
Source organism: Anaeramoeba flamelloides (assembly GCA_027625915.1). Taxonomy (NCBI): domain Eukaryota; family Anaeramoebidae; genus Anaeramoeba; species Anaeramoeba flamelloides. The sequence continues at coordinate 2,308,753 of JANTQA010000060.1, read as the reverse complement.
CTTCTAATATAGACTCAACTAATGGAAGCAGCTCTTTTGACAAATACTTTTCGACTAATTTTTTTTTCCCATCCATAGTTGTTAAAAGATCAGTTGACAACCTCTCGATCGCAGGGCCTAAACCATGTTCATATTGTTTTTCTTGCTCGGCAAATTCAGAAGTTGTTTCAGATAATTTGTTTTGAGTCGATCCTACATCTATTAGTATTTTTGTGATTCAATTTTAGGAGTTGGTGTGCTTTATTATCTTTCAATTTGGCTTGTTGTTCTTCTCTTCAAAAAGAATTGGAATAAATAAAAAAAAAAAAACAAACTTGCTAAGGACGAAATTAAAGACTTTAAAGCCTTTCTTAGATTACCAAGAAATTTTTTGAATTCAACAGCAGATTTCTCAGATTTCTCAAGAAACTCGTTAATTTCTTGGTCTTCTTTTTCTCTACTTTCTAAAAGCTTTTTGTGGTTAGTTACCCATTCTGGTTCATAGTCTGTCATTGCCAAAGTAAAAAAATAAAAGATAAAAAATGAGAAAAGTTGATTAATTTCACGACAAGAATAGCACAAAAATTTTAGTCACTTTTTTTCCATAACAACACTTTGTTTTTTTGAAATTGTTTTAAATTTTGAAAGGAATTAGATGATCAAAATGCAACAACTTTCAATTTAAAAGTTTTTTACAAGTTAAACTTTTAAAAACATGCAATTTAAATAACTTTCTACTTTTTGGTTTTCATAAAAAGAGTTTCAGGTTATTGAAAGTTTACTACATTTTTTTCTTTTAAGATAACTTTCATAAATTTCAATTAAATTCAAAAGGTTATCTTTTGGTAATTATTCTAATTAACCCTTTTTTTGGCATACAAAAGTTTGTATCAAGTATTTGAAATTGGAAAAAAAATGAAAGAATATCAGAGACTGTAATCTTGCAAACTTTCAGTCTGAAAGTTCCAAAAAGTCTTGAAAATGTTTTTATGGATTGTGTTATTCATGTCGTGTTCATAACAAAGCTAAAACAAAAATTTTGTAACTTTTTTGAATTGTCAAACTTGTGTTTTTATGAAATTGTTTCTAATTTTGAAAATATGGTATGTTCAATAACCCATGTTTTATATTTTTTCAAAGCCATTAGTAATTGTTTTGGAAATTTGTTTGAAACAAATTATTGTTTTTCAGATTAGGCTTTTTCTGGGTGTTTGGAATAATTGAGGTTTTTTTTTTTTTAGGATCTGAAGATCTTTAATAATTTTATTGTAGTGTTTTAATTTTACATTTTATTCTGTTTTTTATTTTATTAAAAGGAAAAGGTTTGAAGAAAAAAAGGACTTATCAAGATAAGAATCAGGAAATTTTACTAAAAAACTTTTTTTCTTTTTTTAACTTTAAAGTTTTTACAAATAATTCTTTAAAAAGTTCATTTTTAAAAAATACAGGTTCACTAAATGAACATGTTCAAATTCAAGGTTCACGTTTTTTTGATATAAAAAATAATAAATAATTAATATAACACTTTAAACAAAATCAAATACAGTCAGTTCCACTATTAAGACCCAAACTTTCAAGGAAATTTAAGGCACAATAAAAATCTCAAATTAAATCACAAAATTCAAAATATTTTTTTTTACAATTTATTTTACTAGAATCTGAATTTTGTGCCTTAATTGGAGATTTTTTTGTACCTTAAATTTTCTTGAAAGTTTGTGTCTTAAAAGTGGAACTGACTATATCTCTAGAAAAATAAATTAACAAAATTTTAATTTGACTTTACAAAAAAATTATTTTTATAAGATCAAATCAAGGACATTTAAATTATTGAATTCTGAAACAATTAATTGTGTTCTTAATTTACCCTTTTTAGAAATGATGTGTTCAAATGTTTAATTTAAATCTTGTGATTTTTTTTTTTTTTTTTTGTCAAGATAAAGGAAATTTTTGATGCTTTTATTTTACAATCGAGTAATTTCTATTTCTTTCTCAAACCACTTCTTGTTTTTTTAAATACAAGAGAATTAGACAAAATATATCAAATATCCGCCAGGTTTCCTCTTCGTTATGTATCCCAAGTAAAAGTATCACTATAAAGGAAAAAATACTATTTTATCAAAAATAACTTTAAAAAGTACTGACATTAGAAATTTAAATGGAATTTATTTTCATATTATTCTTGTTTTACAATTCTCCCAGAATTTGACATTTAGGATTTAAATTCACGTAAAAGTAGATCAAAATATTGAATAAAACAATAAACAAAGATGATAAATTTCGGTTTATTACTTTGAAATTGATTCGTCAAGAAAAAGAAAAGGAAAATTAAAGTGAATATTTTGTCTCCTTTATTATTCAAAGACTTGTATGAAAAAATTTTTTCCATTTTCCTCAAAAATTTTATAATTCCCAGTTAAATGTTTTTATCAAGAACCAATAATTAATTATCTTCATAAATGAGTGATGAAATTATTAATACGATTATTTACCAATTAACAAAATGAAAATTTTTATTTCAATTTCTAAAAATGAATAAATATTATAACTGTGTTAATCAAATTAACAGAGGAAAAAATTTGTCTCAGAGTTAACGTAGGAAGTTTACTTTATTATCTAAAAAAAATAATGTCTAAAATATGTGAATAAAGATCTTTGGATTTTCTTCAACTTAATAACAGAAAAAATATTTTGGAATATAAATTATCTTTTTTTAATTGGGTTATAAAAGTTTAATTTTTCCAAGTAAAAATTGTATTTATTCTTTTTGAAAACAACCACATTTTAAACAAAAAAACCAATTTGGCAATTATTCGTTATGTACACTCAAACAACAAAAACACACAAATTCAAATTTTAATTTACAATAAAGGAATGATGAAAAAACTTGTTTTCTCAAGATACTTTTGTAATTTAACAAATTGATAAATCCAAAAGAGTTTAAATCAGAATGAGAAGAAACTATAATCTAAAAATGTCAAAGACTACCAAATAGCTCATATAATTCATAGCCAGACTCATTTCCATTTTTTTACTTTTCCAACACTTGTTAGTTTTTATCCAAAAATTAAGAGTCTCTAATGACACAAACATGGATACTAATTCTTGGGATGTTAACAACAGGATCCGTTAATACAGTTTCCAAAAAAGCAATGTTTAACACGGAGGCCGTTGGAACCTATTCGCCAAAACATCATTTTGATAAGCCATTCACACAAACGCTAATCATGTTTCTTGGTGAATTCTTGGTAATTTTGATGTACCTGATGGATTTACGAAAGAAGAAAAAACAGCAAAAGCTTACATACCAAGACACCTTTAAGATTAATAAGGACAATGAGGATGCCACTGATGTTGAGGAAAGAAAAAAGCTATTGGGTGATAGGAACAAAAAAACAAATTCAAGTTTTGAAGATGGCTCAAACCAAAGTAGCCACGACCCAGACTTTAATTCAAACTCTGGGAGTGGAAGTGGAAGTGGAAGCGGAAGTGGAAGTGGAAGTGGCAACGTAAATACTATCAACAATACCAAATCTGAACTCAAAAGCTTAACCAATGATCCAAAAAGCAAGCAAATGAAAAAAACAAGTATCTGGTTATTCCTCCTCCCTGCAATCTGTGATGTGTTTGGTACAAGTTTGGCCGGTTTAGGGTTAATGTACACAACTGCGTCTGTGTTTCAAATGCTCCGTGGATCAATCATCGTCTTTAGTGCGATAATCGCCGTGACTGTCATGAGACGGAAATTGCATGCCTACCAATGGACTGGCATTTTTATTGTCACAGCAGGCCTAGTGCTTGTTGGCCTCAGTTCCATTAAAGGCGAAAAGAACGCAAGGAGTGTCAATAAGACTCTGCTTGGTATTCTTTTCATCTTGTTGGGCCAATTTGTCTCGGCTTCCCAATTTTCAATTGAGGAATACTTTCTCAAAAATAAACCTGACGTCACACCACAACGCGTTGTTGGCACAGAGGGCATGTTTGGAACGATCATGATGACTGCCATTGTCTTACCGATTCTATATTACATCCCAGGGAAGGACAACGGAAGCCAAGAAAACGCCATTGATTCTGCGGTCATGATTGGTAATAATTGGTTTTTGGCCTTAATGGTGGTTCTATATTGGCTAAGCATCGCCTTTTATAACTTCTTCTCTCTCACCTTTGCCAAGCAATTGTCGACAGTGCACAGAACTTTGATAGATACCTGTAGGACATTATGCGTCTGGCTTGTCGAAATTCTTATTGGCATTTCAAAGCCTACATATGGAGAAACATGGTCAAAATGGAGTTTCTTACAACTCGGCGGGTTTTTTTTATTAGTTTTAGGAACAGCCATTCATCATGGTGTTCTCAAAATTGATTTTTTACAAAAATATTTTATGAAAAAATCAAAAACAGATTCATCAAGCAATTAATTAATTAATTAATTAATTAAAGAATAAAAATTGTTTTGTTTTTTAGACAATTTATGCATTTCATCCTCCTTTTTTATCCATACCTCTCTATCATTATATTTAAAGTCGTTTTTTTTTATATTGATTGATTAATTTTTACGCGTAGAAACACCCTTAAATCTAGATAATAACATCCAATAATTGTAAAATGAAGTTAATTGCTTTTTATGATGGAAATTATCATTTATTTATCAAATGTCTTCAAGGTACTCATAAATTCTTTAATACTGGTTTCGTCTTTAAATATTAGAGTATTATACAAGCTTACCTCTTTTTGTTATTAATAAAAAAACTTTCCATCTTTATCATTGATAATTTTGTTCAAAAAATGTATTTAAAAAAATGCTAATAAAGAAAACATAATATTTTGAAAATAATGTATAAATTGTTTTCTTTTATTTATTTTTTGAAAGAAAGAGGTAAGAAAAGAAAATTTATCATAATTAAAAAAACAAGAGAGAAGAAGAAAAATTCATTAATACATAAAAAAATAATAATATTATTTGCATGAAAATAAAATTAAAATATTGTTTTTATCTTAAAAAAAAAAGTTTATTAATGAGAAACTATTTATTGTAGAATAAACCGAACAACATTTTCATTCAACTTTCCTAAAACGTTTTTTTTTTAAAGATCAAAGTCCCATTACAAATTTTTAATTCCTTAAAACAGCTTAAATTATTTATTTCTCACTTTGTAGAACGAATCACTTTGGGGATTTTATTGATTTGTTTGAATTGGTGGTAAGGTTAGATTTTTTGGAAAGCTTAAAGAAACTTTAAACTTTTTGTCCTTGGAAACACTTAATCGATTGTTTCAACAAAATAAACTCAACAATGGAGTCAAAATAACTTCTTTCAAAGCTCTCATTTTAAGTCAACTTTATTATGGTCTTGAAATATTTGACTTGAAACAAAATGATTTTGAAAGAATTGATAGATTTATCAATAAATCAGTCACAAATTTCTTACAAATTAATATCCATTCACCTCGATTAATTTATAAAACTGAAGCAAAAATTGATCTCGCTAGATTAAAAGTATACCGAAGAAAATATAAATTGATAGAAAAATTAGATTTCTTAAATTTAAAAAAATTAAAAACAATACTAAATTTTCGAAAATTGGAAAATGAAAATATTAATTGGCACACTAAGGGATTAAAATTATTAGATTTAGAATTAAAAGTTTTTCGATTAACCAAATTGGAAAATTCACCTAGTTGGAAAGTTCAACAATATCTAAAAATTATAAAACAACAAAATTGCAATTTCAAACAACAAAAATATTTAAACTGGAAAGCTTCAAAAAACAATTCTAAAATTTCGAAATTTTACTAATTGTTTAAATAGGTACTCTTATGTAACAAGTAAAAATAAAAATAAAAATTGTGATTTATGTAAAGAAAAGTTAAATATTGATATAATTGAAGATTTCGATCATTTTTTTATGGGACTGTCCGGCCTATAAAATAAATCGAAAAATCTGGATATCTGAATTTTTTGAAAAAAATAAAAAAATTAATAATATCGGAGATATTATTAATAAAAAGAATTCATCATATATATTATCATTCGTAAGTGATAATAAAATTTGTGATTCTTTAACAAAATTTCTAAAAAAAAGTTTAGAAATTAGGGCACACAGGAGAAAAGCAATTTTCTCTCTTCAAAAATAAAAAAAAAAAAAAAAAAAAATTTAAACTTTTTATTCTTGAAAGGCCAATTATTAAAAATTTAAATTAAACTCAATTCTTTTAAATTCTAAAAATGATAATGTAAAAAACACCCCAACTTTTGGTAAACTTTGTTTATAACCTCAATGACCAAAAAAATTACTTAATTTCAATTATTTTTTCAAAACAACCCTTTAAGGATAAATAAGAAATAAATAAAATAATATATAATTTTGAAAAATAGTTGATATCAGTAGGAATGAAATAAAACTAATCTATCAAAATATTGTTTAAAAATTGAAAAACCCAAATACTTCGTTTTACACATTTGAGAAAAACAACAAATTCCATTTTTTTTTTCTTCAATTGAAGATCCAAACACAATTCCAATCGAAATTAATATTTTTTTTCAACAATAATTTTTATTGTTTCAATAACATTAGAATAACAAGTTTTTTGCTTATTGACTATAGATATTGTAATAAAAATAATTTGCAAAATAATTATTTAAAAAAAAAAAAATTGAAAAAAAGAAAAAATCAAAAATATGAAATAATTATTTCAAAATTCAAATTTCAAAAATAAAAAGATTTCTTTCTAAAAGCTAATCTGATCATTTAAGCATAGATAATTCATCCACTACAACTGAACCGCTTTAATTGGAAAATAGTTTACTTAGTTTTTAATTGAAAAAAAAAAAATTAGGGAATATTTAAAAAAAAAGAATGAAAATAAAATCAAGTTTAGAAAAAAAAGAAAATTATCTAAATAAAAATATCTTAATTAAAGAAATTAAATTTTGGGATAAAAAATTTATTATTGTGGATATTTAGAGAAAATCAAAAAGTCTACATAATGAGGTTGATTATTATTATTATTATTATTATTATTATTATTATTATTATTATTATAATCAAATAATAGTATTTATATATATATATATATATATATATATATCTATTTTTTTCTATTTTATTTTTGCAAGTTAGGTATAAGAATGAACGAATGAATGAGATTACAACATCATCATCAATAATAATAGTAATAATAAATATATCGATAAAGGAATTATTTAAATAAATATATACATTGTGATATAAACAAAAATTAAAAATTATAATAAAAAAACAATGTTTCAATATAAATTATTAATCTTCAACTTTAAGAATAAAGTTCATTCATAATCTAGAATTTTGGCAAATTGTAACTTGTTTGTAGGATTCGTAATATTCATAAATTTTCAATGATTTAACCTTTTCAATCATAAATACAAAAATAAAAAAAAATAAAAAACCACTATGATTTGGATAATAAAAAGAAAATTATTCGAGTTTTTAAAATTTCATCTTAATCATCATCTGAGTCGGATAGTACTTCCTTCTCAAATAATGTTTGATCAACTGCAATTTTGTCAACATTGGAATTTTTTTTTAAAAAAAATCTTTTTTCATTAGTAATTGTTTTTGTAGGGTATAATTGATTTAATTCTTGCAAATTAAATCTTGGGCGAAGATTAAACAATTTTCTTTTTTTTTTGAATTTTTTTTTGTTTAATAGTTTCATATGATTTGTATTTCTTGGTATTATTTTTCTTTTTCGATATAATATTGCATTTTCATTTTGTTTTTTATTATTACAATCTATTAATTGATTTCCATTTCCATTTCCATTTTGATTCGAGACATTTGATGAAGTTTCTTGTGGTTCAGAAATACTATTTTCTATCAAGTCTTGAGATTTTGTTGTAATGGATTGGGATCCTTGAAGATGCTTCCATTTTTTTCTCAATGTTAAAGGATCCCTATTCGGAAGAAAATTTGTCGAAATTTTATGATAATCGTTTTTGTGAATATTTTTACCGAGTTTCAATAATTCTATCTCCTTATTTGAAAATTCAATATTTTGCTTTTCAGCATGTTGCTGGATTGGATTTGCTTTGGCTCTTTTAGAAATTGAATAATTAAATTTATTTTCAATTTTTGAAACGGTTTTTGTAGGTAAGTATTCTTGTTGTATCAAATTCCAGTTGTTACCAAATTTTTTTATGCCGCAAAGTAATAAATAATTTTCAGAAAGCGTAAATCTTGTATTTTTGTTTTGCCAGTTTATTTGATCATTTTTCTTTTTGTTGCTCCTTTTCTTTTTGCTGTTTTTATTGCTTTGCGTGCTTTTGTTATTACCTCCATTGAGATCTATTTCAATATTTTTAGGAATTATTTTAGGATTGAATTCATTGCCAAAAATAGTAAATAATTCTTGGGATGTAACTTCTGGGCTTTGTAATTTTAAAATAAATTCACCAATATTATTTAAAATAGGTGAATTTAATACAGTTTTCCCAATAAAAATCCCTTTTTTAGCTTTTGGTTGACTCTTGTGCTTTTGAAGAGTTTGTTGACCTTTGGCATTAAATAGCCCCTGCGAAACAGATTTATAGGTTTCAGAGACATCTTTGTGGTATAAAAATTCTTGTAATAATGTAATACATTTATTAAGTTGGTTGTGATCACCTTTCTGGCGTGCTAAAATCGCTGTTGTGATCACTAATTGTAAGTGTAGTCCAATCTGTACTTTTAATTGGTCAATTGATTTGGAATCAAAACCATATTTTAAATGAGTTGGATTCTGAATTGTCTGTTTCGAATTATTGTTTTTGCTTAAAGCATTTATATTTCTGTTGTTAGTATTATTTTCTTGTTCTTGTTCTTGTTCTTTTTCCTTTTTCTTTTTTCTTCTCTTTTCAATGGCATTTTCTTTTTCTTTTTCTTTTTTTTGTTCAAATCCGATCTCTTCTTTCTCTATTTCAATTCTATTTTTGATTTCAATTTCAGATTCTTTCTCTATTTCAATGACACTTTCTTTTTCTTTTTCTTTTTCTTTTTCTTTTTCTTTTTCCAGTTCTTCTTCTTTTTCTTGATTTTTCTTGTTAGTATCAATTTCTTTTTCTTTTTCCAGTTTTTCTTCTTGCTCTTTGCTTAATTGTAGTCTTCTGTTCCGATTTCTTTTTGATGAATCTGAAGGTAGTGTTGGGCCAAGATCTTTTAATTCATCATAAGGAATCAGTGTGGGTGGTGATACTTTCTTCGAAAAAACTTGATTCGGTATTATTGGTTGGTTTTGAATTGTGGGTTGGCTATCAGGAAACAAGTCGTCATATTCTTGATCGTCAAAAGAATCAGACGGAAGAACAAATTCATCATCATAGTCGTTATTAAAATATGAAGAATCTTCTTCATATAACGATCGAAGAAAGTGTTGATATTCAATACGATCTTCGAGTGGAACTAACGAATTTTGAGAGCTCGGAAAAAAATTGCTTTCATTCAAAGTTGTTTTGTTTTTATTAGAATAGTTCATTAAACATGTTTTTTTATGTTTCAAAAAGGAGTTTTTGAGGTTAAATGTAAAAAAATGATACTTTTTGATCATTTCCTAATGTAAACAGTAATCCAAACAACTAAAAAATGGTGAGTTTTTCAAAGAGTACGAAATTGTTTGAAAGGTTGAAAAAGGCTAAAAGTTTCTCAAAGTCGAATGTTTAATTAAAGTATTTTTATATGTAAGTTTACCTAACATGTTTTTCTATTCTTATTCGAAAAACAATTTCCCTCAAAACCTTGAAAATTTGAAAAACTTTAAGAACTAACTACCCACCTGGAAGGAGTTTTGTGGTTGTGTTATTATACACTCATTTTTCAAAAAAGAATATTCATTCAGAAGAAAGATACAAAAATACTAATTTCAAAAGGGAAAATCAATACAAAAAAAATTTTCAAAAAGAGTCTTTGATTGAAAATTTTTAAAAAAAATAATTCTAAGGGATTTTCAAGCACAAGTTCAAAATTTAAGACATTTCAAATCTGTAAAAGTAACTCTAAAAAATATTCAGAATAATCTCGGCAAATATTTTTATTATGAGATTTGTTAAGGAAATTATCCAATATAAGATAAATCGAATTTTGGCATGGATCTTCGAGAAGGGTAAAATTGTGAAAATTATTTGAATTGTCAAAAAATCCCATTTTATAGTAAAAGAAATTCTCAGTGCTTAATATTTAAATGATATTATAAAACTCTTTCAAGAGTTTTTTTATCACAAATCAACTTTTTTCCACCTGAAAAAATAGTCCTTACGAATTGAAAAAGAATGAGAAATTCTTGGAAAGAAAAAAAAAATTTTAATTTTAAATTACAATTTTTTTAATAAAAAAAATATAAAATATTTTAAATAAATCAAATCATGGTATTCAAATTATTCAATTGACCAGATTTGTATTTTGTAAAAAAACAAAAAATATTTTTTTTTGGAAAGGATTATTTTGGATTCAAGGATTTGAAAAAAATAAAAATTGAAATCTTGAATAGAAAAAAATGTTTTTTTATGTTTTTAATACCCAGGAAAGTTCTTTAATATTAGATCAAAAAAAAAAAATTAATTATAAAAACTATCATTAATTGAAATGATTTTAGAAATTTCTGTAAACCATTTTTCATGCTCTTTTTGGTTCGGAAAAGAAATTTTTAATTTGATACCTTTTTTCCGATAGCTGGAGTATTCCTTTTCTTTAAAATAGGGATTTGATTCAAGCAATAAGATAAATAATTGAGAATTTTTTTTTGATCTTGCTTTAGTAATTATTGCTCCTTGTAGGGGTATTATTGTTTCTGGTTTTTCGCCAGTTTTGCCATAGCAATAGAATGCTTCACCATCAACAGTACAGAAATGGGATTTCCATTTACGGAGCCTATTTTGTTTTAATAAATCTTTATACAAATTGATCGGATAAAAGGTAATTGCCTTTTTAATAGCATCCCTATATGCTTCTATTAAGATTTCCTTATGACTCTCGTTAGCATTACAAATTTTATAACAATAATTTAAGAACTCTTCTTCTGACGTCATTATTCTTTTTTCTCTTTTATTTCTGTTTATGGTTAATAATTTAAAGCTAATATTTGAAAGTGTTTCTATTAAAATTCAATTTCAAAAAATAAAAATTAAAATAAAAATTAAAATAAAAATTAAAATAAAAATTAAAATAAAAATTAAAAAGAAAAATTAAAAGAAAAAATTAAAGGAAATAAAAAAAAATATTAAAAATAAATAAAAATAAATATATTTCCGACTAAAAAAAAGAAAAAAATAAAAATGTAAAATAGGTGAATAACGTACCTGGTAATTCAAATTTATCTGGGTTTTGATCCAAATATGTTTTGGAAAAGTGTTTTAAACATTTTTCGATTGTGATTTTTTCTGGCGGTATTAATACATACGAACAAAATAATCTTTATTAGCAAAAATATCAATTAAATAAATATAAAGAATATCAATAAAAAATTGTTTTAGTAAGAATTAACAAAATTTCAAATTATTATAATGTTGTAAATAATAAATTAATGTTAAGGAGAAAGAGTCATAAAAAGATGAAAAAGAAGAAGAAAAGTAAATGATATTAAAAAAAAAAAAAAAAGTACAAGTAAACTATTGTTATATTAGGAAAAAGTTAAAATTAGACTATACTCATTAATTAAATTTTTGTAAAGAAAAATATAATCAAAAAACAATTACCAAATCAAAAATTTATAATTTCTCTTGTAGTTGATTGAATACTGTTTTGATTTTTTTTATTTTGCAAAATTTTGTTCTTCAGAAAAAATATTTAGTAAGGAGTTCATTTTTTTAAAAAAATCATTTCTTTTTAGATATCTATGAAAAATTGGCGATGATTTTTTTTTTGTTTTGATTGTAAAACATTTTTTTTTAAATAGTTTTAATCTCAAAAGAATTCCGAATATAAGAGGGATCTTATAACTGTATTTTATTGTTTAAAAAATGTTTGTTTCTATTACCATATTTCCCGTTTTTTATTTAAATTGGTTGTACCTTGTTTTTGATAAAAATTTATTTTTTTTTTCTTCATTTTTTGGTTATATTTTGATTTAATTATTTCAAAATATATCTAATTGCGGGTGATTCCATTAGTATTAATACCTCACTTGATTTTATATTACTAATTTATGAATACAATACCACCAAAGAAAATCGTATTTTATATGAAATGTAAAAAAAATGCACCACCTTTTCGAAATGTCTTAGTTGAAATTTTGATATTTATTGTTAAATAATTTACTTTAATATGAGAAAACATTATACACAATTAATTTATTTTAATTAATTATTTATTTCTTGAAAAAAAAATATATTTAATTTGGATACTTAACAAAAAGGATAGAAAGGGTTTTTAATGTTTTAATAATAAACTCAATTTTTTACTCTTTTTACTTGGATGAATCTTCTTTATCTTGTGAGAAGTAGAGTTACAAAAGAAAAAACATCAATTTATTACTTATTAATACAGAGACACTGAAACATGAAATTATGAGTAACTTAACAATAAAAAAGAAAAAGCAAAGGCAAAAAATATCAAAGGTTTAAAAAAAACAAATTCGATCAGAAAGAAAAAAGAAATTACAACAATTAAAGAACTATACTCAAATGAATATTCATGATTACTTATCAAATTATTAAATTAGCCAAAAGTATTGTGGCTATGATTTTGGATGTTCTTAATTAAAAATATTATTGTTTTTTGTTTTCAAAAAAAGATTATGTTTTCTTTGAGATCAGAGAAAGGAATCTATTTTTTTTCCTTTTTTCTTTTTTCTTTTTTCTTTTCAATTTTTTGTTATTACTTTTTAAAAGATAAATAAAATTTGGGTGTGTCTTTCCCTTGAATAATCGTGAAATCTATGGTTTTAAGCTTGAATTCCCTTTCGGGAAATTTAAGTAAAATTACATTTCGAGTGTAATTTATACCTCTTCAATAGCAATAATAATAATTTCATCATTTTTTTTTTTTATTATTGGACATTCCATTAACAGTTCAATGAAATACCGCTTAAATTTTACTGATAAACCTTTAAATGAAGATTAATGAAAACTATTGAAAGTCGGAATAATGTTGAAAATATAGTTGATCAGTGCTTTTACAAAATTTTAAATTATTGTTTTCAATCAAAATTTTGAAAATGTGTCCAAATTTTTGGAATGGGATTTTGTAATAAATTTCTTGAAAAAAAATAAATTGTTTTTAAAAAATACTTTTCATGTTAATCTTGAATTTAAATCAAATTCAAATTTAAATTTAAATAATAATAATAATAATAATAATAATAACAATTATAAAAAAAAAAAAAAATTGAATAAGAAAATTTTACCTAAGGGCTTGAACAATGGTAAGATTTTGGAATGAAAAAAGATTAGTATATTTTTCTAAAACATGGACAGTTTTCAGATCGCTATTATGTTTCAATAAATAAAAAATTAAAATAAAATAAATAAATGTTTAAAGAAATCATTTTGACAAGTAAACAAAGAAATAAAAAAAAAAAAGATATGAAAAGAAAAGAAAAGAAAAGTAAAAAATGAATGAATAAACGATGAACAATAAAAAGGATAAATTGAAATAGAGTCTTACCGAGCATTAAAATAGTTTCCAATTAATTCGGCCGAAAATTCACTTCTACGATAAAAAAATTCCGCGATTGCAGTGGGTGTATTTTCAATAATCTTATGTTTAAAGCAATATTTAAGACCATCTCTTAAATTTATTAAACATTTTTCAATAATATCTTCTTCTGTATTTAATGATTCATTATTATTGTCAATCATTTTTTCAATATCGAACTCATTATCGAACTCATTATTAAATCCATTCCCGAGCCCGTTCTCAAATTGATCGATATTATTATTATTATTATTATTAGCATTCTTATTAACATTCTTATTCTCATTCGGTATCTGGATAATATTTTTTAAAGATGAACCTGTTATTATTTGGGCATTATTTATAGGCATATTTTCATTCTTGTTCAGAATCTTGTTGTTTTCATTTAATTGTAGCTGTGACGAATTCATAGGTAATTGTTTTTTCATAGAGTTTGAAGATGCTTGTGGTTGTGTGGAAGATTTTGTTAAATGGTCTTCAACATTCCAAGGCTTGGCTTGCTTTTTGGGTTCCAAAGCGAAATATTGCTTAACAGAAATTGGCAATTCATTCCAAAATAGTGTATCTGAATCTTTAATGTCTTCATCCTTTTTACCCTTTTCATTAATTTTGATGTCATCATTCATATCATTGGGTGTCACGGGTTGCATGTCTTTTGTGATTTGGTCAAGTGAATATAAAAAATCTTCAAGGTTATTTGTCGTCAAGTTTGGTATTAATTTATCAATGTTAACTGTATCATCATCATCATCGTCTTGTAAGGACTCAAAAATGTTTGGATTTTGTAATTGAATTATGTTGTCAATCTCAGATACGTCCATTGTTAAAATATTAGCTAAATCTATTTCAGCTATATCTTTAGGCTTTTCATCTGTTTTTTTTTTTTCATTTTCTAAGTGTCTCTCATTTTTTAATGTAGACACTGTTGTTGAGGATATCGTCGCCGTTTCTATTATTTCTGATGATGGTGTTGTTGTCAATTTTGAGTTTTTTGTTGGTTGTGAGGTTTCGTTTAAAATATTTTCCATTAAATTTTCCATTTTAGTCATTGAATTTTCATTTGTATTTCTAATTGTTCGAGAAGTTGAACTTTGATCTAATTTTAATGGGGATTTATTTTTGAATATGGATTTTCTTAATTCTTCAAGTTTTGATTTGACCGCTGTTTCGTCTAGTTTGGCTTTGCCAACAAGTGGTCCATCTTTTTGTATATTATCCTCATTTTCTTTAGATACTTGATCGTTAGTATTTTCAAGAGTATCTTCAACATTTGTTTCCTCGGAAAGAATGGAGTCCATTAATTTATCAAATTCAGAAATAATTTTTGATTTTTCAATTTCTATTGGTTTTTCAATTTCCCCAACAACGTTATTGTCATTGTTGTTGTAATCGTCGTTATTATTATTATTGTTATTATCATATCCATTGTTGAAAGAATTGGTTTCATTTTGAGATTGCTCTTCTGTTAGTCCCAACTTATCTTCACCCATGTTATTGATATTATTGTCTAAATCATTAATAGAATTTAATAAAAAGTCAATTTCATTGTCAACTTGAGAGGTGGTATTAGTTCCTTCATTGGCATTTATGCTAATGTTCGATAATAGATTTTCATTTTCTTGATTTTGATTCAGATTTAGATCATCATTTTTGTTTTCATTTTCATTCAAATTTTGATTTAAATAGTTATCTATTTCTTCTTTTGTTTCATTTTCATTTTCATTTTGAATTAAATTGTTATCTATTTCTTCTTTTGTTTCATTTTCATTTTCATTTTCAATTTCTTCTTTTTCCTCTATTCCTTCCTTTTCTTCTTCTTCTTCTGTTTCTTTATATTCTGTAATGTCTTCAGCAAACATGCTTAATAAATTAAGACCTAATGAAGGTTTCTCTTCATTAGATTTATCAAGGTCTTTTTCCCATTCTTCTTTTTCCTTTGTTTCATTATCATTTTCATTTGCTTCTTTGGAATATAAATCATATTGATTTTCTTCAATAATATCATCTTCTGGTGGTAACACTTGATCTAACGAAAAATCTGGATTATAAGGTTCTTGATATTGATAATCTTGATTTAATGTATTATAATTTTCTTCATTATTAAAATTAGATTTATTGGTGAATTCTGAATTTACATTTCCCAATATATCCGTTAGCGTATTACTAATTTGGGGTTTTTCGTCTTCTTGGTTATGGTAATCAAATTTATTTTCATTTCCATTTTCATTTTCATTTTTATCATTTTGAATCAAATCATCATCTTGCTGTTGATCTTTTTCCCAATTATTTTCTTGGTATTGGTAATCTTGATTTAGATAATTGTCATTTTCATTTTCATTTTCTTCTTCACCTTCCTCTTCATCATCATCACCTCCTCCTCCAAGAAGATCAAGGAGAAAGTTGCTTACTTGAGGTTCATTTTCATTGGTTTCATTTTCATTTAAATTTTCATTTTCATTTATATTATTTTCATTTTGATCCAAATAATTGTCTTTTTCTTCTTGCTGTTCTTGATCTTGTTCTAAATTGCCTTCTTGATCTTGATTGTTTTCTTGATATTGGTAATCTTGATTTAGGTAATTTTCATTCTCATTTTCATTTCCTTCTTCTTCTACTTCTTCATCATCACCTCGACCTCCTCCAAGAAGATCAAGAAGGAAATTACTTACTTGTGGTTCATTTTCATTGTTTTCATTTATGTTTTCATTTTCATTTATATTATTTTCGTTTTGATCAAAATTATTTTCTTTTTCTTCTTGCTGTTCTTGATCTTGTTCTAAATTATCTTCTTGATATTCATTCTTTTCTTGATATTGGTAATCTTGATTTAGGTAATTTTCATTCTCATTTTCATTTTCTTCTTCTTCTACTTCATCTCCATCGCCACCCCCAAGAAGATCAAGGAGAAAGTTGCTTACTTGTGGTTCATTTTCATTGGTTTCATTTTCATTTAAATTTTCATTTTCATTTATATTATTTTCATTTTGATCCAAATAATTGTCTTTTTCTTCTTGCTGTTCTTGATCTTGTTCTAAATTGCCTTCTTGATCTTGATTCTTTTCTTGATATTGGTAATCTTGATTTAGGTAATTTTCATTCTCATTTTCATTCCCATCTTCTTCTACTTCATCTCCATCACCCCCACCGAGAATACCAAGAAGGAAATTACTTACTTGAGGTTCATTTTCATTATTTTTGTTTTCATTTATGTTTTCATTTTTCTCTTTTTCTTCATTCTCGTTTTGATCCAAATAATTGTCTTTTTCTTCTTTCTGTTTTTGATCTTGTTCTAAATTGTTTTCTTGATATTGGTAATCTTGATTCAAATAATCTTCATTTTCATTTTCATTTTCTTCGGTTTTCCCATCTTCTTCTCCCCCCCCAAGAATGTCAAGCAGAAAATTACTTACTCGTGGTTCATTTTCATTATTTTTGTTTTCATTTTCATTTTCATTTTTTGGTATATTATTTTCATTTTGATCCAAATAATTGTCTTCATTTTTTTGTTCTTGTTCTTGTTCTAAATTGTCTTCTTGGTATTGATAATTATCTTGTACATCTTCTTCTGTTCCACCACCTCCAAGAATATCAAGAAGGAAATTACTTACTTGTGGTTTATCGTCATTTCCATTTTCATTTTCATTTCCATTTTCATTTATATTAATTTGATTTTGATCCAAATTATTTTCATTTTGATTATTTTGGTTTAGATCTAAATAATTTTCTTTTTCTTGTTGCTGTTCTTCTTGTTCTAACATATCTTCTTGATCTTGATTATCTTTTTGATATTGATAA
Source organism: Anaeramoeba flamelloides (assembly GCA_027625915.1). NCBI lineage: Eukaryota > Anaeramoebidae > Anaeramoeba > Anaeramoeba flamelloides. Next base: position 2,291,343 of record JANTQA010000060.1, on the reverse strand, counting down.
TCTTGATTCACATAATTTTCATTTTCATTTTCTTCTATTTTTTCTTCTCCTTCGCCCCCTCCAAGAATATCAAGAAGAAAACTACTTACTCGTGGTTCATTTTCATTATTTTTGTTTTCATTTTTATTTTCATTTTCATTTTCATTTTTAGGTATATTATTTTCATTTTGATCAAAATAATTGTCTTCATTCTTTTGTTCTTGTTCTTGTTCTAAATTGTCTTCTTGGTATTGATTCTTTTCTTGATATTGGTAATCTTGATTTAGGTAATTTTCATTTTCATTTTCATTCCCATCTTCTTCTACTTCATCTCCATCACCTCCTCCAAGAATACCAAGAAGAAAGTTGCTTACTTGTGGTTCATTTTCATTGGTTTCATTTAAATTTTCATTTTCATTTTCATTTATATTATTTTCATTTTGATCCAAATAATTTTCTTTTTCTAATTGTTCTTGATCTTGTTCTAAATTATCTGCTTGATATTCATTCTTTTTTTGATCTTGGTAATCTTGATTTAAATAATTATCTGGTCCATCTCCATCACCTCCCCCAAGAATGTCAAGAAGGAAATTACTTACTTGTGGTTCATTTCCTTGACTTTGATTTGTTACATTTTCATTTTCATTCTCATTTTGATTCAAATTATTTTCATTTATATTATTTACATTTTGATCCAAATTATTGTCTTTTTCTTCTTGCTGTTCTTGATCTTGTTCTAAATTATCTTCTTGATATCCATTCTTTTCTTGATAGTGGTAATCTTGATTTAGGTATTTTTCATTCTCATTTTCATGTTTATTATTATTTAAGTTTTCATTTTGTTTCAAAGAATTTTGATATTGATTATTGGTCTGGTTGTTTTCGTTTAAATTAAGATTTTGGTTTTGAGTTTCAATATTTGGGTTTTGATCCATTAAATTTTTGATTTCTTCTTCTTCTTCTTCTTCTTTATCCCAATTATTTTCTTGATATTGGTAATCTTGATTTAAATAATTGTCCTGTTCATTTTGGTCTCCTCCTCCTCCAAGGATATCAAGAAGGAAATTACTAATGTGTGATTCGTTTCCTTGAATTTCTTTTTTTCTGTCTTCATTTTCATTAAAATTTGTGTTGATTTGAAAATTTTGGTCAAGATTTTTGTTGTTGCTGTTGTTATCATTGGTCAAATAATTTTCGATTTCTTTTTCATTTTGATCTAAATTTGTTTCTTGGTATTGGTAATCTTGATTCAGGTCTAAATCATTTCCATCTTCTTCTACTTCATTGTCATCGATTTTTTCGTCTTCTCCCCCAAGAATGTCAAGAAGAAAATTACTTACTCGTGGTTCATTTTCATTATTTTTGTTTTCATTTTTATTTTCATTTTCATTTTCATTTTTAGGTATATTATTTTCATTTTGATCCAAATAATTGTCTTCATTCTTTTGTTCTTGTTCTTGTTCTAAATTGTCTTCTTGGTATTGATAATTATCTTGTACATCTTCTTCTGTTTCACCACCTCCTCCAAGAATATCAAGAAGGAAATTACTTACTTGAGGTTCATTTTCGTGGCTTTCATTGGTTTCATTTTCATTTTTGAGATAATCATTTTGAAAATTTTGTTCCAATTTATTTTTTATTTGTTTTTCTTCTTTTACTTCCTGTTCTTTTTCTAATTGTTCTTGATCTTGTTCTAAATTATGGTCTTGTTCTAGATTATTTTCTTGATCTTGGTAATCTTGATTTAAATAATTATCTTGTCCATCTCCATCACCTCCCCCAAGAATGTCAAGTAGGAAATTACTTACTTGTGGTTCATTTCCTTGACTTTGATTTGTTACATTTTCATTTTTATTTTCATGTTTATTATTATTTAAGTTTTCATCTTGTTTCAAAGAATTTTGATATTGATTATTGGTTTGGTTGTTTTCGTTTAAATTAAGATTTTGGTTTTGAGTTTCAATATTTGGGTTTTGATCCATTAAATTTTTGATTTCTTCTTCTTCTTCTTCTTTATCCCAATTATTTTCTTGATATTGGTAATCTTGATTTAAATAATTGTCCTGTTCATTTTGGTCTCCTCCTCCTCCGCCAAGGATGTCAAGAAGGAAATTACTAATGTGTGATTCGTTTCCTTGAATTTCTTTTTTTCTGTCTTCTTTTTCATTAAAATTTGTGTTGATTTGAAAATTTTGGTCAAGATTTTTGTTGTTGCTGTTGTTATCATTGGTCAAATAATTTTCGATTTCTTTTTCATTTTGATCTAAATTTGTTTCTTGGTATTGATAATCTTGATTCAGGTCTAAATCATTCCCATTGTCACCTATTTTTCCTTCTTCATCTCCTCCCCCAAGAATATCAAGAAGGAAATTACTTACTTGTGTTTCGTTTCTGCTTTGCCTGACTTGTTCGTTAGGTTTATTCTCCTTATTATTTGATGATAAAAATTCTTGTTGTGAAGTAACTGTATTCATTGTTGGTGTTTCTTCAAGAAAGGAAAGTAGCCCTTGAAATTCTTGGCTTTCAAACAAATCTTTTGTTTTTATTTCTTGGCTCATTTAAAAAAGACAAAAAAAAAAACACAATACAAAAAATGAAAAGTGAAATAATTTTTCAAGTAAAAAAAAATTATTTTGTATTTTAACTTCTGCTTTCATTTTGAAAATTACTTACTCAGAAGATTATCAAACAACACTTCTTTTTTCTCTCAAATGAACCACATACTCATTAACAGAAAATATATAAAGATTTATTAGGATTTTGGATTAAGTATTCGAGTTATTTTCAAAACCTGAAAACTATTTTTCTTTTAATAAATCCACAATCAGAGTTACTCTCAAAATTATTTGTAAATATTTTGAAAATATTTCAGTCAAACTTTTTGGAGACATTCTCTTTGTATCGAAATTTAAACAAGAAGTACTTCAAGATTATTATTTTTTTTCAAATCTAAGGGGATATATTTTTGTCTCGTTCTTATTTTACAATTCTTCATAATCTCACATTCAGGATTTTCTTTCACTGAAAGGTATTCCTAAGTTTTGCATAAAACAAATAAACATAGATATAAATTTCAGTATATTTCTGTGAAATTTATTCTTTGTCATAGAGAAAAATGAAGTAAAAATTTTTGCCAATTTATTCTTCAAAAATGACTGTTTATTCAATTACTAAAATATGTCTTTTGATTTTAATTCACCTAATATTTCATAAAAAAAGTTACAATCAAAAAAATCTCTATCATAAATTACAATCTATTTTTTTAATAACTGTATTTGGGTAAGAAAAAGTAAATGTCAAAGAAGATTAGAATATTTTGCTTAATTTTGTATTTGGAAACACTAAAACAAACCAAAAAATTTATTAATTTTCATCATCATTATATAGCTCAAAATTTTTACTAATTTTAAAAGATAAAGGTATTGTATAAATTGTTAAATTTCTAATAAATGAATTTATGTGTAAAATAGACTGTATGTTGTATTAACGTAAGAAAAATGTAAAAATCAATTGTTATTTGTGTTCAACTATATCTTGTTGGAAGGGGTATATAATTTTCAATCACCTCCTCCAAATAATCTCAATCAAATAATTCTTAAATAACAAAATAGATCTGAACATTTTTTTATTTTTTTTTTTAAACACTTTCCCTGCTAGATCCTTTTTTCAATTGGGAAGACAAATCAAAAAAATAAGAAGACAAAACGATGGTTGACAAAACTATTGGAGCATGGATCACATTTTTTACTTTTTTTGGTGTTGGTCTCTTGATTGTAGGTGTTCCCACACTGATTGTTCGTTTGATTTATAAGTTTTATTCAAACAGCGATAAGATTATTAAACAACCAAAATGGTATAAAAAATTTCAAAAGTCACTCACACAACAATTAATGATCACCTCTGTCTTTGGGGCAATTTGGGAACTTATTCAAAATTTGTTTACTGTGAGCTTTTTAGCAGTCTTTTTTTATGAAATCCAAGAAGGGGTAAATGTTTATTCTTTAAGATTTCAGCTTATTGCTTCAATTTTCTTTTTCTTGGAGTATCTCCTCAAATTTATGGTAGCAAACAAGAAGCTGAATTACTATATTTCTTTATATGCAATTATCGATTTTGCAACATTTATGCCTTCAATATTGACGTAAGTCCAATTTTCTTTTTGTCTCTTGTTTTTTTTTTTTTAATAAATGAAAAGCTTTTTGTTTTCGAAAAACTTTTTTTCTTTTTGATATTTTTTCCCCCAAATACTTATTCGGATCACAAGTACACCTTGTAATACTTCTGTTTTAAAAAAGTTAGTACTACAATTTTTTAAAAAGTAACACACAAAACTGTTCGAGGCGACCTTTTAATCATTTTTAGTTACTCATTAAACTTTTGGTTCCAAACTTTTTTTTTTTTTTTTTTTTCTTATCAGAAAAAACTCTAAGATCCTTTTTCATTTTAATTTTTTGGTCACACCATCTACATATTCAAAAAGGGTCAAGTAATGCTCAAAATTTGTATTTTTAGTGATACGATATATTTAAGAATAAATCGAACAAAATTTCCATTCATCCTTCCAAAAAAAGGTTTAAAAGAGATCAGATTCTAAATTTAAACGGCTTAATTCTGAAAATCAGTTACATTACGGTTCTCCTGTTAGAATTGGGGAATTTGATGTTTTATTTTCATTCTTGATTGCTATGTTTTTTTTTCAAATCTGTCAGAGAATTTTGATCTTTTTATTTTGCAATTCACAGCACATGGCTTTCAATATTGTCTCACTTTTAGATAAATATTGTGAACTGAATAAAAAAAAAAGAAAACCATTTGGAGAAAAAAAGTAAAACAAGGAAAAAAGTTCAACAATTTTCAATTTGGAACATTAATAGAACCCAAAGATGAAAATTGAAGATCAATTGAAGAAATAAAAAAATAAATGGATCAAAACAAAATGGAGGATTCAACACAATAACAGTTTTTTTAATACTATCTTTTTGGCCAATGGTTTTTCTTTAATTGATCGATTTATTAAAAATTTGTTGAAAAAATTTACTAATTATGAGATCTCCAAAACTACTCTATCAGATTTAGATAATAAAAAGAGATTTAAATTGTTTTTGCTGATTTGATTGAAAATAATATAATGAATTATTCTTTGGAGTTAATTTATTTCTTCTAGTAATAGATTTTACTTTAGGTTTTCAGTTTCTTTTAAGATTTATCAATTAAAAACCGCGTTTAAAATTTTTTTCCCTGTTTTGATTTTTTTCCCGAACTATAAATTCAAAAAAATGTTTCAAATTTTTTGATTCATTTCCCGTTTTTCAATTATTCCCCTTGAACTTTTTACCACTACAAAATTCTAAATCAAAAAATGAAAATTTTATCTCAAAAGTTCCAACAAGGAAGCTTAATTAAATCTCAAAAATATCATTTCTGATTAATTTGGTTAAAACCTTGTAATTTTTTCAACTTTTAATTTGTAAAATAATTATGAAATGAAAACAAAAAATTTTCATTTATTAGTTGGAAAATAAAAGTTTTTGTTTGTTCAGCTATTATTAAAGACTTTTAGTTTTTTAAGTGCAAAGAAACTTTACCAAATTAGTTGATTTTCGATTATTCTTTGTAACAAATTGTTTTGAAAAATGAATTATCAGATTTAAAAAAAATGGAGATTGAACAAAACATTATTTTATCTTTTTTGGAATTTAACATTTTTCATTTTGAAATTAACTATTTCCCTTTATGAGAAAATAAAAGCAAGATTTTCATACAAAATTGTTTGTTTAATGTTATAATGGAATTATTTGTCTTTTTTTTTTCTGTTCATAAAGCAAAAGTAAAAGTATAAGAAAGAAAAATTCTTTTTTTTTTGAATGAAATAAAAAACGAACATCTTTTTTAATTTTTTACCTTTTTTTGTTTGAAAAAAGTATTTATGTAAAGTCGTTTTAAAAAAAGTGTGACCAAAAAAGTTTTTAATAAAGCACTGAAAAAAATTCTATTGAATTTTGTGAAATATTTTATGGGTTAATTTGAAAACTTTGATTGCACACTTTTTTTTTGTTAAAATAAAGTGTTTTTGATAAATATTAAAATCTGACCTTTTGTTAATAAATTGTTTCAAATTAAAACCTTTTTTTCAAAGAAATCTTTATTAAATAAAATGACAGACACTTGCTTAACTTCAAAATTAAGTTTCTTAATATTGAATACTAAATATGGTACAAACATTGAAAAAAAAAATAATTAATTTCAATTTTTTAAGTTCATATCTTGGATTACTCTTTAATAACAAAATAAAAAAAAAATTATTATAGTGTTTTAATTTTCTCCATCTCGTTTTCTAAACTTTAAAAAAAAAATGAAATAAAATAAATTCCAAAAATTTGGACACAGTTCTAAACAGTAAAAAGAATAAAAATACCACAATTTAAATTCAATCGAGGAATAATTTTGATTTGACAAACTATTTCATTTTTTGTCTTTTTTGTTTTCATTTCATTTTCTTTTTTTCAGTTACGCAATCTGTTTCCTTTAGATCTGGGAAATTTTTTCGATGGTTGATAGAAAGTTTAGTGTTGAGTTTGTTAAATTGAAAAATATCATACAATTTGTTTATGATAGTATTTTTATTATTTGATTGGATCAACAATTGTTGGTGAAATTTCAACAAATTTACCAATACAATTTTTATTCCTTCATTTTATCATTTTGGACTTATAGATTTTTATTTTTTTCATTTGATATTATTTCTCTTTTATTTGGATAAAAATGATTACTTATAAAATCATTACAACAAGGTAATCTGAAAGTGGTTTTATATCTTATGTTTAGAAAAATACAATACTTTTTTTTTAGAAAAATAAATTAAGATTCAAATACTTCTGATGACTGTATCTATTTTAGATACTCTTTGAATTAGAAGCCTCAAATTTAGTTACTTCAAAATTCTCTCTATAACAGATTAGATGAAGTTTCATCTAATCCTTAACTAATAAATCCAATATAATTTTTTGTTCCGCTCGTTTCATCATTTTGAAAACACCAATTTTTATTTTTTTATTTTATATTTTTTTCTTTTATTTGGATAAAAATTATTACTTATAAAAACATTAATATTGGGTAACTTAAATGTGGTTTAATTTTAGGTTTGGAAAAATACAATAAATTGTAATTTTTTTTGAATTTTTTTGTTTTTGGGTGTCCAAATTTTTGGAATGGGTTACAAATTTTTTTAAAGTAAGAAAAACTTAATAATTTTTGAAATAAGTTTGTAAAAATTGATTTTGTTCTAAATTTTAATATCAATTTTTGTCTTAAAAATACAGTCAAAAAACTATCATAATAAGAATCCTATTAACCAAAAATTTATTTTATTTTGTTTTAATATTTTTTGTTTATTAAAAAATCGTTTCTATAATTTTCTTTAATTTATTTTTTAAAAAAATGATAAACTATTATTTAAAAAAAAATATTTTCATCATGATTTTTTTTATTAAAGTAGTCGTAAAGGTATACAATTGACAGAAACCCATTTGTTAAAAACAATTTTTTGTCAAATGAATTATTTACAAATTAATTTAACATTTTTACCTTAGTTAAAGTAATATAGAGTAGAAAAATAAAAACAGAATGTGAGTAAAATGATCAAGAAGATGTACAATTATGTTGAATTTTAGTTTTCAAAATCTGACAAAAGTTAGATCAAACCATAAAATTTTTTTAAAAGGAATAAAGAAAAAGAATTTGTATATAAAAAAAAAGATTACCTCTTATTGTTATTTTTTTTTTTGTACATTAAGTAAACGTTGAGTGGAAACTTTCACAGCTTTTCTTTTTCTTCTATTAATTATTTTTTTTTTTTTCGTTATTTTATTTTGTTGAGTTTCTTGTTTTTCATTTTTCTTGTTTTGTGTTCAACTCTTTTTTTTCATTGCCAAACAAATATTGTGCCAACCCTAAATTACTTGAAAAATTCATGTCTATTTTAACACACCCAAAAATCATTTCAACAGCTATATCCAGTGGGTAAATTCTTTTTGTTTTGAGGTCTAAAATTTTTCTTGTTCGCTTGACTCAATAAAAAAACAAAAATAAAAAAGTTTGTGTAAAAAGAATAAAAAAATTATTTAATAGATCTCTTTCAATTATTATACACAGGGGAGTGCTTTAAGATTATTGTATACAAAAAATCTTGTCATGAAATAAATATATTTATTCCATTTTGCAATATTTTAATCTTATTATCTATTTAATTTCTCTTGATTAAATTATTTTATTATACCATTTCCCATATTTTTTAGATATATATATTTCCAAGAAGATTATACTGACGAACTAGCATCAATTAGAATTTGCATGATTTTTAGAACTTTAAAACTATTTCATTTATTAATATATATAAATAATAGTAAAATCATTCAATTATTTTTTCTTATATTTAAAAATTTCTTAACTTCTAATTTTTTAATAAAATTTTTACAAAAAAAACAACAAACAAACCGCTATTCGATATATATATATATATATATATATATATATATATCTTTCTCTACGCGTTATAACGCCTTTACCAATTTAAATATATTCAATGAAAACCTATAGAACTTTATAAGCAGGTTTTACAAATCTTTTTTACAATTTTAAACATCATATTAATATGTTCAGTATTTTTCAGATATGTGGAAAATACATATGGGTATGAAATTTCCGAGAATTGGGTCACCCCAAATGATGCCATTTGGTATATGGTCGTTACAACTACAAGTGTAGGCTATGGTGATGAATGGGCATATTCGACCCAAGGCAAATATTTGATGATCATAGTCATTCTAGGAACGATTGTTATTATACCAATTGAGCTTGGGAAATTATCTGGGCTGCTATCCACTTCATTAATGTTATCATCGTATACTTCAACGAAGGAAAGTCGGCATATAATACTATGTGGCAATATTGGATATTCCACAGTTTTGACTTTTTGCGATTCCTTTTATTCTCGGGCCATTTCTGAATATACTATTTTAATTTTGGATAGAAATGAGCCAAATAAGGAATTAACAGAATTTTTACAACACCCAATGTATAAATCAAAAGTCAAATGGGTGTTAGGAAATAGCATTGACATTGGAGATTTAAAAAGAGTTTCCATAACTACATGCTCAGGTGTATTTATTTTAGCAGATCAATATAGTTCCAATCAAAGCGAAACAGATTTAAAAAATATTATGAGGCTATTATCGGTATTAGATCAAAATTCTAAAGTGCCAGTTTTCCTACAAGCATTATCCCAACAGACAATTGTACAATCAGAAAATTTTGGCGTAAGCTTTCCTTTGGAAATTAACCAATTGAAATTATTTTTAATTGGCCGAAATTCTTGTATCCCAGGATTTTCGACTTTTCTATCAAATTTAATATCTCCTACAACCTTCCAAATTCAAAAAAATGATCCACAATGGAAATCCCAATATTTATATGGAGCAATCCAAAATCTTTATTGTGTTTTAATACCTCATGGATTAAAAGGTAAATCTTTTGATCAAGTTGTAAAATTGATATACAATGAAACTTCTTCTCATATTTTAGTTCTCGGTACTGTAAACAAACCAGATGCAAGGTTTGATGATGTAAACTCAAAGGATACCAATAATCCTTTTATTATTAAATTCAATCCAAAGGTGCAAGCATTAAGTGAAAACACTAGATTAATTGTGATTGCAAAGTCACCATTAATTATCGTAAAGGAATTTAAAAAATATGATGACGAACTAAATTTACACTATGTAACGTCAATTAATTTCCGAGACAAAGCTTATGATAAAGATAAAATATCAAATTCTCATCCAGATTCCGATTCAGGTTCCGATTCTAGTTCCGATTCTGGTTCCAATTCTGGATCTGGATCTGGATCTGGTTCTGATTCAAATTCGAACACTGAAGAAAAAAAGAAAAAAAAAAAATCAGATCAAAAAAAGAATCAAAAAACCAAATTTAAAACATTGAACGTAAAAAACAAAAATAATAAATTTCAAAGAGTCCAAACAACAATTCAATTGCTTTCTAAAGAACAATATTATAACATTACTGGTAATAAACCAGCACTAGAAACTATATTAAAATTTCATAACTTAAAACAATTGAAAAATCATATTATTATTTCTGGCTGTAATAATTCATCATTATTTAATTTGATCAGTACACTAAGATGCAAAGAATTTGGAAATAAAACACAAATTTTAATTTTAACAAAAACAATCACCAAAGAAGAATGGAATGAAATCAACCATTTCCCAAATTTATTTGTTTATTTTGGTAAATTAGAAAATGCTGATGATTTAAAAAAAATTAATATATATTCCGCTAAACAAATCATTTTCTTAAATTCACCAGAAAAAGTCAAAAAATTAAGTAACGACAAAGATATGGGTGATTTTTATGTAGATTCTGAAATTATTTTTAAAGTAAGGTCAATTCAATCAATTCAATTTGAATCATTTTTAATTTGTGAAATCATCCATGAACAAAATTTAAAATTTTTAAAGCCTGAATCTATTTCACCACAAAATTATTTTAAAAAAAAAAGGCAATTAGATGTAAATGAATTTTCTTACCAATTAAATCCAAACTTCATTTCAAGCTCTGTTTTCATGCCTTCGATAATCGATACAATTTTTTCTTTAGCCTTAACTTCTTTAGATGTTCTTAATGTTGTCATTAAATTGATTTTCGGTTCCACTCAGAATTCTGCAACAAACAATGATGAACCAATATTATTTGTGATCAAAATACCGGATAATTATTTCGGTATTGAATCAATAATCAAAGGTCATAAAAATGAAAATACCAAAAAAAAACATAATAATAACGATCAGAAGAAGATCAAGACAATTACATTTTCACAATTATTCAACAAATTTATCAAACCTAAAGTACAGTTACTTCCAGTTGCCATTTATAGAAATTCCAGCGAAATTATGCAATTAAAGATAAATAATTCTTATTTACTTACAAACCCTCATCCAGATACAAGAATATATCCAAATGACCAAATTTTTGTTTTTGGTACACCAAAAGACAAAATTAAATGGCTAAAGAAGGTTAAATCCAAAGAATGTTTGACTGAAAGTAGCGACTCCGAAATTGAAGAACATAAAAGCCATGATGATTTAGATATTAATGATGAATTAAAGAAGAAAAGTGATATAGAATTAAAATTATTGAACAAATCAGATACAAGTGAACCTGAAGAGTTATTAAAAACAGATTTTGAATTAACTGGTAAAAAAGAAGATGGTAAGTTCATGGAAAGAAGTCAATTTAGATTAATAAAATTTTCTGATGATGAAGATGAGGACGAAGATGATATTGATCAATTTTAATTTATATTTTTTTTTTTTGTTTTTGTTTTTATTTTTTTCTTTTTTCTTTTTTTTTCTTTCTTCTTGATTCTTTCTTTTTTTTTCCTTTTTTTATAAAAAGTTTTTTTAAAAAATAATTAATACAATAATTATATTTTTTGTTAATTTTTTTAGAAAGAACACCAGCTTAAAAAAATAAATACTTTTTTTTCAGATAATTTGTGAGCAATTTTGAAATTTTCTGTTATACAACCTTAATGATTTGAGATATCGAAAATCAAATTAAATGTTAGAATAATAACTATTATGATAATATCAAGTTTAAAGTATAAAAAGAAAAAATTACTTTTCTTCTCAGTATACTTTTATGTTTTTTTTATAATTTTAGAAATTAGAAGAAAATTTATTTAATTTTTTTTATTGAAATTTATAAGAGGAATTTAGAATTTTTTTTTAATTTTAAGTTATTTTTTTTTTAATTTAATAAATAAACCAAAAATTTTGTTAAATTTTTGTTTTATTTCTGAAAGTAAAAAAAACCACCTTTAGATTTTCCAGAATTTAAAAAGGATTGAGTAAAATCTTTGATTTTACTCTATTCTTTTAAATTTTGGAAAAGGCTGTTAGGTTTTCTTGAGTTTTCTGTTTATTTTGACAATCGATAGATTTAACAAATAAAAAAGAAAACTTCAAGAAAACCGAGGCATTCTATGACACTCTCCAAATCCTAAACTTGAATTTAGAAATTTTTTTTAAGATTCAAACATAGTTTTATTATCTACTAGAGCTAATAAAGATATTGAATCTTGTTTATTAATAATATTAAAAATATTATTATTATTTATTATAAGTGAAAAAAATATTTTTTTTTTAATTTAGAAATCCAGATTTTACAATCATTTTCATCGGATGGGCAGTCGTTAGGTTTTCTGGGATTCAAAAGAATTGCGTAAAATGTTTGGTTTTACTCTATTTTTTTAAATTCTGGAAAACTGCCGTTAGTTTTTTTTTACTTTTTGAAATGTAAAGAAAATTTATTTAATTTTCTTTACATTCCAAAAATTGAAAAAAAACCTAGGCACTCCACGACACAATCACAGAGAAAATGATCCAAATCTTCAATGATATCCAAATCTTTATTTATTTTACATAATTGACAAAATTTTGATTTATTTTTGTTCATAAAATAAGAATATCTATGAAGAAAATTTGTGTAATTTCTTAACTTTAGAATAGAAATTGAACCAAAATTTATTTAATTTTACTTTTATTTCTTAAATTAAAAAATTTTTCATTTCGTTTTTCTAGAATTCAAAAAAAGGGTAAAATCTTTGATTTTTCTATTTTATTTTGAATTCTGTAAAGTCTAGACACTATAAGGCACTTTTTATTAACTTTTTCAGAATTTAAAATTCTGAAGACTTTTTATTTTTTCTTTTTAATACTGGAAAAGAGATGTTTGATTTTTTTTAATTCAGGAAAAAAAAAATAAAATTTTAATATATTTTCTATTTGTTCATGAAAAATCCAAGCAATTCTTTTCTTTTATTTTTTTTTTTCAAAAAATAAATAAAGTTCAAAACACTTCTAATGACTGTACCTAGTTTTATATCCAGTTACCCTTTAAATTAGGTTGTATAAATTTTGTCTCTTCAAAATATCACCTCCTAGGATTAAATATTTCTTCTAACATTAAACCCTGGACGATAAATTCAACATTAAAAATTTTCAAATAGTTAAAACGGTACAAACAATCAAAATTATTATGGTTAATCCAATTTGGAAATATTTTTGATTTTTGAAAAATTTTAAACATTTTTTAGTTTTTTTATATTTTAGGTATTTATATTTAATTTTTCCTCTGGCTAACAATATATTAATTTAGTGTGATCTGATTTTTTTTTTGAACGATTTAGGATTAAATAAAAATTAATAATTTCTTATAATCAAAAAAGTTAATATAAATTATTTAATGGTTATTATTATTTAGAGAAAGGAGTAACCACAGTAAATTTTTTCATTTAAAAAAGATGAGAAGAAAAAAAATAATTAAAATATCAAGAAAAAAAATATTACATCATTTACATGACCAAGTTAAAAACTATCTACTGTCCTGAATTTGCAGGAGAGATAAAAACCTGAGAGAAAGATTATCATTTATTTTTATTAAGTTTTCATCCTTTGAAGGATCCATATTTATAAATGAAACTTTGATACACTCTCAAAGTTGAATTATAAAAAAAAATTTTCCTGAAATTGAACAAAATAAATTATTTTATCAAAAAACCAATTTAAAGATTTGCAAAATGAAACATGTTTTAACCGAAATATATTGCTAAAAAAAAAATATTTCAAAACAAAATAGAAATCGGTACACAAAGACATAATAAATGTAGAAAAAAAATTAGAATATTTAACAGTTTATATTCCAAAAAAATATTTATCAATATAAAAATAGTTAAAAAAAAAAAAATTAATTGTAGTCAATTAACGAAAAAAATATTTTATTATTTAAAATTGAAAAGCATAAAATTAAAATTTGTAATTATTATTATTATTAATGAAGAAGTGTAAATTACAAAAAATTGAAAGTATTTAGATTTAGTTATTTGGAATTTTCGGCAATCCAAATGTTAATATTTATTTTATTATTTATTTTCTTATTGTAACCTAAAAACACAATTAATTTTGAGTTATATATTTCAAGAAAAGATATTAATGAAATTTTATGACAAAGAAATACAATAGCATTTGGTCTATATATATATATATAAATCCAAATAAATCCAAAAATAATAAATACAAATAAAAAGTAAGAATAATGATTGTCTTTATCAACAATAAATATAAGACATGTTATAAAAATTATCCAAATTGAAAATGAATTACATTTTAATTCGGATACAAAAAGATATGAAAAAAAAAAAAATTGATAATAGTATATTAATAAAATTATAATCCAAGATTATCCTTTTCTTTTATTTAACATCGTTTCTATATTAAGTCTGCTTCCATTTATTTTTGTTTTTTTCGAAAAAAATCTTTCTTATTAAAGGATAAAAAAATAGATCCCAACTCAGCAAAAAAAAAATTCCAAAAATGAAAAGGATCTAATTTAATGAACAAAGGTGAATGGAGAACAAAGTATTTATTTTTTTTTGAGCCATTTTCTAAATTTTTTATTTTTAAAGGTCTCTTTTAATTTATTACCAGCTGTCCAACGGCGTTTAGAATCGTTAAAATTCACAATTTTACCTTTCCCATAAATAGCAATTGAAGAAGAATTTGATTCTAAAGATTTTGATTCAAAGATCATTGATTCAAAGGTATTGAAACCTTCTTTATATTGTTCCTTTTTTGAATTTGACTTCAAAATTTTGATGCAAAAGGATTTATCTAATAGGACATAATAAACCTTTGACAATTTGACAAAAATGAACCAGGTAATTTTTCGATTTGTATTAAAATCTGATTTTCCGTGCTTCATGAAGATCATATTCAATTTCACAAACATGGAGTTATCGGTGAAAAAGTCTATAAATAATTGATGAGTTTTCAATAATTGGAAATGCATTTCATTTATATTGATGGGGGAAATTTGATTAAGGAGATTCAGTTTTTTCAAATGGTTCTTTTCTGGCAACATAAACAGTTTATGAATAAAGTCCAACCCGTATGAGACAACGGACACTGATGAAACGCTTGATACCATACCAAGAAAATTTTGAAATTTTTTTAGTATAATTAAATGTTGTAATGCATTTGGGTGACTAAAAATCAAAATATAAAGAAATCTCCAAATGCTCTTTGAAAGTCTATTGCTAATTGAAATTTTTGTGATTATATTAAATATTGAATAACACTTTTCCTTTTTTAATAAAAATAGGTATATATTTGGTATTTGCAAAAACTTTGTAAAGGTTTTTACTAAATAGCATTTTACTAAATCTAATTCAGTTTTGCCATTTTCAATTATTTTAAAAATTGTATCAAATGAATTAAGATCAATAAAAATTTGCTTTTTAGTGAAGGATTTTAAGTGTACATTCTTTCCCTTTCCACTTTTACCCCATTTACTCCTATTATTATTATTATTATTATTGTTGTTGTTATTATTATTATTTAATTTATTTCTATTATGGCTTTGAATAATATCTATTTTACAGCATAAAATCATGGCAAAGGATAGTTTGTAGATCAATTTGGTAAGAATAATTAACAATTCAAAGGTATATGTATTGTTATTGATCAGTTTTAAAAGATGCGTCATTAATTTTTTAAAAATGGTGGAATCGAGGCAAATCAAATCTTCATTTCCAATGGTGTTTACATTATTATCATCATTTCTATTTGTTTTTTTCTTCATTGGATTTATATTGCTCATGCTTTTGCTTTTTAGGTTTTTCACCTTAATTTTGTTTTTATTCTTTTTTTTGCCTTTGCTTTTACCCTTGTTCATATTATCATCCTTTTCCTTACACCCATCAGCATTCACACCCTTATTATTATTTTTAAAAATTTGAATCAAACCATCAAAATGCTTAATGAATAAAGTTGAATATAAAATTGACAAATCTGTCATTTTTGCAAAATTATTATATTTATTTTTAACTACTATAAAATTTTTTAATAGTATAAAATCAATATTTTTTTCAAAATATGACATCATAAAAGTTTTAAAAAATTTTACTTTAAAAAAACTGTTAAAGATAATTTTTGCAGCATTTCTTACGTGGCTAAATTTACTTTTTAATAAAGTATTTAAGTGATTAATAAGTTTATAATTATTCGTAAAATAATATTCCTTAAAGATATCAGAAAAATTGTTTTGAATTATCAAAAGAAATATTATTAAATAATATCCAGAAATTGCAACTGATCTACAATTTATCCCTTTCCAAATTTCTTGTTGAAAAAATAATTTATATTTTTTTGAGATTTTTATAAATATATTTTGTACTTTAGTTAATTCCTTTTTAATATCGCTTGAAATCGATAAATATAAAAATTTCTTTTTTGGAACTAACATTGGCCCAAGAATATGACGAATATAATAATAAACAAATAGTTTTTGTTCTAATTCCCAATTCTTTTTTCCAAAAATCTTTATAGAATATTGCTTTGTTTCTTCATCATAAGGATGAATATTAGATACATTGCCATCGAGGAAATTCATCGCATAAGCAATATAATATAAACTCTGGATATCGTTATTTAAAGAATAATTAACAATGATTTTTGTTCCAATATGTGATTCTAATAATCCTGTAATAAAAAATGATGTCTATAGGATATTTATTTATTTATTTATTTTTGTTTTTTTATTAAAAGTAAGAATAGAAGACAATGATCATATATTAATAGAGAAAAATAATTTAAATAGAATTATAATGTTGTTAAGAGTTTGAGTAATGAAAAACAATTAAAAGTTATATTATTTTTCAGACCGAAGAAATGGTATATAAAAAGTGACAAAACAAAAATTAATCAAATATGATTAAGTACAATGTGTAAATATATTTCCACTCAGAAAAAAAATAGATATGTTTATTAAAAAAATTCCTTCATTGGAAGATTGTAGAGTTTCGTCAAGTAACGTAGAGTGTTGTAGAGTGCCGTATATTTCTGTTTTTTTTTTAAAAAACCTATTGATTTTCGTTAGGTTTTTTTGAGTTTTCTATTTATTTAGAAAATCAATAGATTTTCGTTAGGTTTTTTTTAATTTTTGAAATAAACAGAAAATTTTAATTCATTTTCGGTTTATTTCTAAAAGTAAAAAAAACCTAGAACACTTCAGAAATGAAATAGAAAACCTCAAAAAAAAACCTAGAATACTTCACAAATAAACATAAAACTCAAGAAAAGTTAATTGCTGTTTTCTAGAATTTGAAAGAATTGGGTAAAATTCTAGATTTTCCTAAATTCTTTCCAAACAGATAAAAGAAAGAATAAAACAAAAATCTTATGGTCACAAGAATACCTTAACCCCTCCTTCATCAATAAAAAAACAAATCAACTTTTAAAAGTTTAAATAATTATCAACACAACTCTATATCTTTATAAATTTAATTAAAATTTTTTTAATTCAAGCGAAATACTTGAAAAAATTTTTTTATAAAATAAAAAACATAAATTGTCAAAAATCGCAGATACACTTTTTTTTTTCTGTTTATTATTATTATTATTAATACCATTTTCATTTAAAATGAATCAAAGTTTATATTATTTTAGAAATTTCAAGGAATTGTAATTATTTTAAAAAAATTGGTTCATGTAATTTTTTGAATTCATTAATTTTATTGTTATTATTTTTTTACCTATCACAAATAAATAATAATTTAAAGTAAGCGTACGCAAGGATAAATAAAAAAATAAAATGACAATACTTTTAATTATCTAATAAGAATAACCATTTATTCTAGAAATTTTCAAAATATTAATTTTTACTAGAAAAATAAAATCCACTAATTATCATTATAACTATCAAAATAAATCAAAATAAATCAAAATAAATCAAAATAAATCAAAATAAATCAATAAAAATCAAAAATCAAAAATCAAAAAGAGAGTTACCTTTGAATGCGTGAGTAGCGAAATGGAATGATGAAATAATTGCAAAATTTTTTTTAAATTTGTTGTATTTATTATTGAATATATTGCTTCTGAAAACATTTTTTGTGACAATTTTTCAAAAACTGTTTCATTCATCAATTGAATGAAAATATCTAAAGGCAAATTTGAGGTCAATAGTGAAAGAATTAGCCCAATTTTGTCAAGATTTACGTTATTTGAAAAATGGTCTTTTATTGATTGAATTTGGAGATTTAATTTTTTTTGTAAAAATTTCTGAGGATAATATGAAGAATTTAATTTATTAAATTTATGTTGGGATTTGAAATTATTTAAAGATTTATTAATTTTGAATTGATAATTCTTTTTGTTAACTGAAAACAAATCTATTGGCTCATCGTTTTCATAGTTTGGGATCGGGTATATAACTTTCTCGCCATTAATTTTAAGCGGACAATCAACGCTTTTTGGTAATAGGCTTCCAGAAATATCGCTTCTTCGAAGATAAAAATTTGATAAAGATCGGGAATTAATTTGTTTCTTTCGTTGATAAAAATTTGTTGAATTTTTTAATTGCCCGTGAAGTATACCAATTACTCTAAAAGATTTATTTTCAGTATTTTTTGTATTATTTTCATTTAGTGATTCGAGAAGTTCTTTGATTATGTAAGCCGATTTGGAATTCGGGGAAAAGGTATTTTGTTTAAACGTGGAAGAAAAAATATTTATTTCAGTTTGTGACGTTTTAAATTTACGATGATTTTTTCCATTTAATGAATTTTTTCCCTTCTGGTCATTCTCTTGTTGTTTTCCATTTTTTAAAATTGCAGTTTTGAATAAATTTGAAAGATAGCGCTGGGTAATTATAGTTTGAAAGCTTGTTAAAGCATTTAACCCTTGCTTGGGTGAATATAATAAACATCTCTTATGAAAATTTATTATCCACGGCCTATAAGAATTTGGATATTTCCCACTTAAACGGAATCTTTTTTGATTGTTTTTGAAATTTTTTGTAAATGTTAAATTAAGGTTGTTTTTTGATTTTCCAAAATTACTAAGTGTATTGCGTCTTTGGATTTTAAGTTGTTTCTTTCTTTCTTCATCTCGTCTTTTTTCCTCTAAGCTTACCAGCCCATGAATTTCCCTAAAATCGGTTGCATGTGGTGGTATTTTTTTGAATGATTTCAATACAATTTTTGACCATCGTTGAAGTGCTTTTTCAAATTCTTGAAAGGTTTTATAGTTATTCGGATTTGGTTCTTCTGGAATTAGTTTGTTATTCCATGGTTCATTTTCAGATATGATTGACTCTGTGTCTTTTATAAAATCGGGTAAAACTCGTTCTTTTTCTATCTATAGCGTATATGTAGTGCGTATATATATATATATATATATATATATATATGTGTGTGTGTGTGTGTGTGTGTGTGTGTGTGTGTGTGTGTGTGTGTAATTTTAATTATAAGCTTTTATAAATTTTATTGAAGAAAAAATGTCTTTTTATATATCCAATATTTGTATATATTTATTCTTTTAAAAATCTTGTTTGAAACTGCTTTTAAAAAAAATCTTTTGGAATCATGAGAATTATTTTTGTTAAACTTGCCAAGCACAAAGAAAAATGTGAGTAAAAATAAAAAAAAAATCGAGTTTTTAAGATCAAAATTATTTTACGGAATTTATTTTACAAGATAGATAGTATGCCGATAGTATTGAAAAAAAAATTTCTAATCAAATTAAGTCGATTCTGTTCCAAAATACAATTTCAATTTCAATTTTTTTATTAAAATTAAAAGATAAAGATTACATTGTAATTCAAAATAATTACAAAGTAATAAATATTTCAGATTAGAAAGTATCAAAATAGAACAAGAAGAAAAATATTCAAATAAAAGATTCTCGTGAAATCGGAGATTAGTTGATAACAATTATTATGATCAATTAAAAAATAAACTCAAAATTTTATCTTATCGTTATAGAATAAGTATTAGGGGAGATGGTAAAATTTTCAATTTTATTTTTTCATACTAATGATGTAAATTACAACATTCAGAAAAAATATTCAAACTTAACAAAGGTAAATTTAAATCGATTTTGTTACCTCTTAGGAATCTAACTATCCTCTTTATATTCAAGTATATTTATACCTTTACCCTAAACTCTATTATATTTTAAAATGAAGTGGAAAGAAGGTGAGGCTAGAGGATTTTGATTTTCGATGTTTTTCAAGGTAAATTTCGAATTTGAATGAAAGAAAATGGTTTTTGAACCAAATTACAAAATTTCAAAAAAAAACCTTAATTTTTTATTTTTACAAGATTTTTAATTGGTAACTTTAGTGAAAACCTAAAGTAAAATCAATTAAAAGAAGAAATTAATTAACTTCAAAGAATAATTCATATATATTATTTTCAATCAAGTCAACAAAAACAATTTAAATCTCCTTTATTATCTAAACATGTAAGAGTTGGTTTTGAATATCTCAAAAATGGTAAATTTTTTCAACAAATTTTTAATTATTGATTGATAATAGAAAAACTCTTAGACCAAAAGGTAGTATTAAAAAAACTGTGATTATGTTGAATATACCCATTTTGTCTTAAATTCATTTTTTTTTTCTTTTTTTAATTGATCTTACTTTTTGTTTTTGGTTCTCTATTAAGATCCACAATTAAAATCAGTTGAACTTTTTCCCTGTTTTGCATTTTTTTTCCGTACTGTTTGCAGTAAAAAAGAAAAAATAAAGAAACAAAGGAAGTTAAAAGGATACAGTTGTAGTAAAAAAGAATAAAGCACTTTTTAAGTGTTGCTCAAACCGTTTGATTCACTTTTTTAAACAGTTTGTAAATCTGATTGTACTTCACTTTCTTTTATAAAATGGCTGTATCTAATTAACTTTCTTTGAAAGTTTTTTGTAATTATTTTTTACAGCTTTTCTGAATTGATTATCGACGGTAACCTGAATTTTTGAAAAACCAAAATTCCTTTCTTGGGTTTTTGAGATCTCTTATTTGATATCATTTTTCTGAAAAACATTAAATATTTGAAAAAGTTCTAAATTTTTTTTTTTATTTTGTCTTTTGTCTTGAGCAAAAAAATAAAAAAGAAAAAAATTGGTTATAAGCAGAGAAAGACTTACCACTGACAATTCTTTTTTTGTGAATTTTTTAATTTTTAATTGGCTGTTCTCAGTTTGGATTGGTTGGAAATCTTGAGGATTGCTGAAAGAATTTTCATTCTCAAACTCTGAAATAATTTCTTTTTGGGGGAAATTAGAATTCTATTGACCATAAGTAAAAAGTGTGTTGATTTTTTGTGTTTTGGTAAGGAAACAATGAGAAATCTGATAAAAAAAGAAAAAAAAGAAACAATCCCAGTAAAACCTTATTAATAAAAAAAAAAAAGAAAAAATAGTTTACTTGGTTAAAGAGGTATGGTCTATAATAGTGGTTACTTAGTGGTTTTGGAAGAACAAATTTGCTCAATTTTTCTTCCATTTGTTCTTTCCATTTTAAGCAAGCCTTTTCAAATTTCATAAAGTTTTCAAAGTTTTTAATCCGAGGGAACTCAAGCCCACCAACAATTTGATCAACTATTTTTGGTTTTGGATATTTTTTGGACATACTTTGGATAATTTTTGATTGGATCAAATGTTCTTGTGTAATGACTTGATAATTCTGATCATAAACAATTCCTTTGTTATCTAGAAACAGTTTTTCATTTAAACCCAACGATCTTTGTCGTTGGCCTATTGTTTGGTTTTGGATCCTTGTAAGGGAATTGTATTTACCTTTATTAAAGAAAAAAAAATAAAAAGATTTTTAATCTTTGGTTTGGTTGAAGAAAAAGGGACTACAAAAGAAACGGATGGTTACTCATTTCTTCTGTCCAAATTAAACCCAGAAAAAAATAAAGAAACTAAGAACACAAAAAAGAAAAATGAAAAATGATAATCTAAAATACTTTACATTTTATTTTGGCAAATTAAAGAAAATCAGCTTTTAGTAAAGTTGGACAAACAGTTTGTAATTGAAAAAACTTTGTATATTATCATTGTGTAACTTAAGGGGTATTCTTTCGAAAAGCAATATTTCAATTTTTGAAGATAACTGTCAAACCAAAAACTTTTAAATTTTGAAAAACACTGGTAAATTCTATTTTTCTTATAAATTGAAAATATTAGTAAAAAGTAAAAAATTTATTTCCGTTTTAAAGATAAATGTATAAATTATTGAGTAACAATTAACTGTAGTAATCGAGATATCGAATCAATATTCTGAATCTATCATTTTAATAGTTTGATAAATGTCCAAATCTAAAAAATCAAAAAACTTAAAAAATACTCCAGAAAAAGTCTAAAAAAACCACAAATCTTCAATATTTATAGAGAAAAAAATAAAAAAATTAAAAACTAATCTAATTTATTATGATTAGTAAATGATAAATTATAAATACTTTTCGAAAATTTATACTTTGGGATTATTATTTTTACCTTTATGAAAAACAGATTTTATTTACTTGCGATCTTTCCTTTTATAATTTCAAAATTTGAAATTTCAATTGAGTATTTTAAGGAAATTTTTTTAAATACCAAGTGTTTCCTTGATTTAAAGTCAATTCACAATAACGGTACAATTTTCTCAAACTAAAATCAATATTCATATTTTTTCAATTGATAAAAACGACTACGATTTGAAAATTGAACAATAAATTATATTTTCTTTTTTTCAGTTATTTTCTCTCAAAATATTGAAGATTTGTGGTTTTTTTAGATATTTTCTGGAGTATTTTTTAAGTTTTTTGATTTTTTTGATTTGGACATTTATCAAACTGTTAAAATGATAGATTCAGAATATTGATTTGATATCTCGATTATTACAGTTAATGGTTACTCAATAATTTATACATTTATCTTTAAAATGGAAATTAATTTGTTACTTTTTACTAATATTTTCAATTTATAAGAAAAATAGAATTTACCAGTGATTTTCAAAAGTTCATGTTTTTGGTTTGACAATTATTACTAATACGGGTATATCATAAATAACCAGTGGAAAAACATACATATATTCTTTTTTTTCTCTTGGGGTAATTTATTTGAACTTGAGGATAGAATGTTATGTGTCAATTTGATTCCAAGTTCCTTTTTTATTGGATCATAATAAATCTATTTTGGGTGAAATTAAGAACCTTATGAAACTGAGATTTACAACCAGTTAAAAAAATATAATCTTTTGAAATTTTACATGATTTCAACGTCAAGATCAACAAATTATTAACATTTATAATTTGGAATTTTCGGACATTGCTGGTGATTATGTTTATCGACAAATCATACAAATTAAATTTGTAAAGCGAATTAAAACAAATAATTTTTATATACAATGAAAAGTGTCAAACTTGAACAATAAATTATTATTTTCAGAATTTGAGTTCTACAGCTGTCGTGGGTGGCTCTTGTTTGTATCAAATAAAGACAAAAATATCTTTGCTAAGTAACCAATCAATTAAAGATAAAAAAATATATATTACTACAAAATAAATGAAAATAATGAAATAAATTATCAAAAATTAAATTGAAAAATCAATCAGTACTCATCCTGAATTCACCAAAATTGACATTATTTTTTAAACAATTAAAAATTTTCCCAATTTTATGACCACATCAGAAATTGTTTAAAAGAAATCCAATTTTTATATTTGATCATTACGAATTTTGTATATTTTTATTTATAGATCTACTTTAAATATAAAAAAAAAAGCATTTTATTATTTTTCCATTTACTTTTAATAAGTTTATCTTTTTTTTTTTGAGAAAAAAAAGTACTTTTTTTCTTTTTACTTTATTAAAAAGTCAAGAAGAAGAAAAATAATCAATAATGTGTTTCTAATTCGATCAACATAATATTAAAGATGGTGGATATTTAGTTTCTTCTATTCTACAATTACCCTTCGTTGACATTAACTTGAAGGGGGTATGGTAAAACTGATTTGAAATTGGATTAATTTATGTCAAATATATTATTCGACATAAATTTATTGAAAACTATGTTGAAAATTTAGAAATTTTTCCTATATTTAACCCAAAGGGGGGGGGCAAACAACAACCTATTCAATACTTGGATTACAAAACAACAGTTTGAATGAAACTTTTATTTGTTGTTTTTAATATTTTATATTCTTTTCTTTTGTTTCTTGAATTTCTTTCTCTTTTTCTTGTCTTTGTTGGAAAAAATTTTTTCTTTTCTTATTTTAAAGAAAAAGTGATATATATGATCTAAAATCTTGCCCATATTATAGCTAGTATAAAAAACTCTAAATAAATATATGTTTTTTAGAAAGTACCTTAGAGTGCCGTCAAGTGCCTTAGAGTGCCAAGATATTCCAGAATATAAAAGAGTCGAGAAAAATTAAAGATTTTAATCGATTCTTTTAAATTCTGGAAAAACCAATGACTCTTTTTTTAATTTAAGAAATAAACAGAAAATTTTTGAAATTTTCTTTTTATTTCTCAAATTAAAAAAAAAACTAATTGCAAAAATTAAGTAATTTTGTTGTTTAAAACCACCCTTCATTAATAATAAAAAAAAATAATTTTTTTTTTTAAAGTAATTTTTCTTTTTTCTGAAAATTCTCAGATTGATAAATCAACAGTTGGTCTATTATTTTATTGTTAAACTTTTTTATGATCAAACAAATGCTCTTTTACAAGTTACTTGTACTTGTTTTAAGTTACAGCCAATCCAAAGCTACTGTGAAATTCTATCAATATCAAATTTTGATGTTGATATAAATTTCTAAAAAGTTGAATATTAGAATAATAATAATAAAGCTTATATTGAAAAAAAAAATTCCTAAATGAGTCAATATTCAAGAATTTTTTCTGATTTTCAAAAATAAATCTTCACAACCCAAAATGACTCTAAACATCAATAATTCATTAAGAAACGAAATAAAATCTCCTCGAAAAAATGAATTTATTTTTCGATCACATTAGAAAAATATTTTGCATATTAACTCATTTATGAAAGAATATTTTCAATATAAGCTTTTTTATTCACATAATCTTCGATTTAAAAATCAATATCAACATGAAAATTTGATATTGATAAAATTTCACGGTAGCCTTGGAACAGCTGTAGTAACTGTATTTATCAATTATTCGGATATAATGTTTTTCCATTTTGAATAGTTTAAAGTATCATTCGAATAAAAGAAAAAAATAACATAAAGACACGCCAAATTTTCATTATGGAAGTGAAAAACAAAAAGAAAAAGAGAAAGAAAAAATGATAAAAAAAAAAAAAAAGCAATCAAAAAATTTCTGATATTAAAAAATTAATCTATATTTATTACAATTATTAATTTTTCGTTGGAATTTTATTTTTTCGGATTTTTTTCAAATTTTGTTCTATATTTAATTCATTTTCATTATGTATATGAACTTCTTCATATGAGTGTTTGCCGTCATGATTTAAAAAATTGAGTTTCATTAAAGAGGTATGTTTTTTTTGTAAAATTTTTGATGTGGAAAAGTCATTTAAATTGCTATTTTTTTCAGATATTTCATTATTTATTGAAATAATTTTTTCATTTTTACAATTTTGTTGAATTCTTTTTTCTTTATTATTTGAGATGATTCGAAATGTTTTTTTTGTGTTATCATTAACAAGATTATCATTTGAATTTTTATTCTCATTTGCATTTTCAATATTATTATTATCCTCATTTTTTTCATTATTAGTTCCATTAATAATTTTCTCATTATTCTTTTCATTATATTTTTTAAAATTGTTTTTTTCATCTTTATTATTATCACAAACACCATTAATATTTACATCATCATCAGAATCATCAGAATCAGAATCATCATCATCATCATCATCATCATCATCATCATCATTATTGATATTGTGATTTAATTTAATAATAATTGTTGTGTTATCTATTAATTGTTTTTCTTTAATATTTTTATCTATTTTATTTTCATCTTTTTTTTCATCATTTATTGTATTATTGTTATCTAAATTGGGCCTATTAAGAACATTATTTGTTCTTAAATGCTTTTTATCATTTTTCAATTTTTTTTCAGTTTGAAAATTTCCAAATGATTTGTTTTGATGCAATTTTGTCGTTAAAGGATCACTGCCATTATTATCTAAATTCTTTTTCAGAAAAGAAAAAGTGGACATTTCTTCGAACGTTTCATCCAGAAATTTCAAATTATAATCAATGCCAAAATCTCTTTCATCTTCATTCCATAAAGTATCGAGATAATCTTCCTCTTCAGAATCTTCAAAATAATCTTCATTATCTTCATATTTTTTGTAGCTATTGTAATCAAGCCCAAAGCCAAAACCATCAGGTGGTACCGTTCTTATACCAACGGAAGGAACAGACTCAATTTTTTTTAAATTTTCTACAATTTGAAGATATAACTTTTCTAAATTTTTATTTTCATTACTATTTTTCATGGTTTTAGGTTCAATATGTAAATATTTTTCTAGTGGGAAATCTAATGAATACTCCGTTTCAGGCAAAGTATTTGGTAGATCTGTTTCGTTTAATAATAAAGAGGTTTCGTACGTCCAACATTTGGCAACATTTTTCGGTGTGTACCCTCCCCCTCCCAAAACCAGCAGTGGTTTACCAATTCCCTTTACGTATTGTACACACGCACCATGGCCCTTAAGTGTTAGATTAAAACATCCTAATTCATCATGTGCAAGTGTATCTGCTCCGCATTGTAGAACAATTGCTGTGGGTTGGTAATATTTCATTATTGCATCAATGGTTTTTTTAAAAATATTTAGATATGATTGATCACACATACCATTGTCTAATGGGAAATTAACAGCATAATTTTCACCTTCACCAATTCCAATATCTTTGACATTGCCTATTTTTTTTTAAAAAAAATTATAGGTTTTATTAATATTTGTGATTTTATTCAAAGAAATGTTTTTTTGATCAAGATAAAATTAAAGAAATTATCAAATTCCAAAAAAAATAAATCAGTTAAAGAATTTGACAAAATAAATCATAATAAATTTACAAAAAAACAGCTCGTGTAATATTTATTAAATTATAATTGTTTTATTAAAACAGT
Source organism: Anaeramoeba flamelloides (assembly GCA_027625915.1). Lineage (NCBI taxonomy): Eukaryota > Anaeramoebidae > Anaeramoeba > Anaeramoeba flamelloides. The sequence continues at coordinate 2,264,334 of JANTQA010000060.1, read as the reverse complement.
TGAAAAAATTTTTTTAAATTGGATAACAGACGACACTTGAAAAATATTAAAAAAATCAAAATAAGAAATTTATTATTTATTGATAAATCTGGGGATGAAGGTGAACCACTTAAATTATTGACCTATCTAGATAAATCAATCACTTCTAGGATTTTTTTTTAAAAAGTTGATATTCTTATGAATCTAAGACTCTTGGGACTTAATCCCAAAAAAAAATTTTGGATTTAAAAAATAGTTTAGTAAAAAGTATTGCTGTTCTAAATTTATTAAGAAAATTTAAAAATTAAAAAATTTAAAAATTAAAAAAAATAAAAATATAAATTCAGAATATTTTGTAGCCACTATAGATATACAAAAATGTTTTGACTCTATACAACACTCATTAATATATTAATTAAAAAAATTAAAAAAAAATGAAACAATCAATAATTGGCTCTTAAGATATTATAAAAAAAAAGGAATTGGGGTTTATCAAGGAGATACCTTTCTCCTATTCTCTTAGTATTTATATCTCATTTTCTGGTAGAAAAATTAAAACCTTTATCTGTTCATGTTCAAATGTATGCGATGATCTTATTCTTTTTATGAAGGGTTTTTTATCTCTCTTTAAATTTCAATTAAGAAAGGGTATTTGAAATAATCAAAATTAGGTTAGAATGAACCTACATAGTAAAAAAACTAAATATATAAAAAAAAATAAGATATTTTTAATCTAGTAATTTGGTTAGAAAAAAAACATACACCTTGAATATAATTTCAAAAAGGTAGAAAACTCTTTGGAAAACTTTAATTAAACTACTATAAAATGTAATATTAACAAATTCTATACCTAAAATCCGAGATAATTGGGTTAGCTTGCTCAGTTAAATACTAAATTGATAAAAATATTGGGCTTTTTTTTTTTGACTCAACCCTAATTCAATTATTTCAAAAAGTCGAAAATTCAAATTTTATCAAAAATATTTTTTTAATTACCATTCTGGAAAAAAATTGTCAAATGTAAAAAAAATTTCAAATCTATTAATATTGTAAAGCAGTAGTAAAAGTTCTCCTTTTCTAATATTCTCTAATGTCTTTTTTCTTTCGGTTTTAAAACAAAAACCAAGTCTAAAAATTAGACTGGTTATTGTAATCAAAATATAATTCAAAACATCACATTAAACCAAAATTTAAGCATTTTCAATTGTTGAAATTTGAGATTTAATTGTGAGCCTAAGTAAAAGTGAGTCATTTTTTGGAAATTTTTGATTGATATGCTTTTCCTGTCATGTGAAATTGGCTTTTAAGATTTTAGCAATAAATAATAATCCAGTTTGTGGAATTTCAGTTTCATATATCTCCATTGATCAGTGAACAAAAAGTCAAAAAATAATTGAAAAATTTTCCTTTTCACAACCACCATCTTACAATTAAAATCGATTTGACAATTTTTTTTCCAGAATGGTTATAAAAATTTTTATTTTATATCGTTGAATTTATGAAATAATAATAATTAAACCTATAATAGAGAGATAAAAGATGCTTTTTTATTTTGAAATGAGAGTTTTCATTTTATTTTTCCCCTTTTCTTGTTACAAACAAAAATAATAAAATTGATTTTATTTTGAAATACTGTAACCTGTTATAACTTTTAGGTATATAGTGTTGATTCGTTTGAATTAATCCATTTTGATGAATTCATTGTTCCTTTTTTTTTTTTTTTGATTGCATACTCTTTTCAAATTCTTTTTCATTTTTTCTTTTCATCTTTTTTTGAAAATTATTTTGTTTTTTGTAAAACATTTTGCTCTATTAACAAAAGATGAAAAATTTTTTGGATCAAATCATTATTATTTTGTTTTACTCAGTCAAATAATGCTTCATTAAACTAAGTATTTAAAATATGAAAAATACATTTCTTTTTAAAGGTCAAAGGGGATATTAATCGTTTTGAAATTTTTCAAGAAGATGAAAAAGATTAATTCAAAAAATAAAAAAAATGACTTTAAAAAAAAAAGACATTTGATGAATTTCTTTCTATTTAGTACAAGCATGGTATAATTTGATATATTTAACAATTCTTAATGTGCTAGTCAATTTATGTAAAAATGTTTTGATAGTAAAAAAATTAGAAGAAGAAGAAGAATTATTTGACTAATTTCTTATTATTCTAAAAATCATTTTAATTTGTATAAAACAATAAAAGGATTTTTAAAATAAAAATTTAATAAATAATTATTCTTCATAAACTTTTGTATAATTGCTAATCTTAATAATTCAAAAAAAAAAATTTATGTTCAAAAAAAAAAGAAAAAACCTGTTTATAATGTTTTTAGAGATCTCAAAAGCTATAATTTTATAATGAAAAAAAAATGAAAATGAAAAATAATATTTTAATGAAAAAAAAAAAAAACTACAAACCTGTTCCGGGAAAATATCCATATCCATATTTATGAAAACTACAAGTCATAACTCTGTTTGTTTTTTTAAAAGCTTCTTCAACGCCATCCCCGTGATGAATATCAATATCAATATATAAAACTCTTGGGTGACACTTTAATAATTCCAAAATTCCTAAAACAATATCGTTGACATAACAAAATCCTGATGCTTCTTTTTTTTTAGCATGATGAAGCCCGCCTAATTGTTATATATAATAATTTTATAATTAAATAATAAGGCAAACAATAATATAAAAAATAAAAATAGGAATATTAATTGAAAAATAACTGTTAGGAATCTAAAAGAAATTTTTTTTTTAATTTTTTTCTTTAATTTCATTTCGTCATTTAAATTATGAATTTACTGACTTATAATTAAAAATATAAGATTGTTATCCCCAATTGGGAAACAATAGAAACAATAATAAAGGCGCACATCTTTTGTTATTATTATTGTTTAATTTATCGCTGTCTCTCTAATATATATATAAGTATATTATTTGTAAATGGTATTTATAATTAATCTATTTACTCATATATAAATTTTTGCATATAATTATTGTCACTTTTAAATAACTACTGCAAGATTTTACAAGAAAAAAAAAAAAAAATAAATTAAAAGGGGTTTAAAATATAAGGTACAAAAAGATCAATTTGCACTGAATTGATTGAAAAAATTGATTCTAATCCATCTTCTCAACAATTCTATTTATTTTTTTCAAATTTAACCGCTCTAATGAAAGGTGATTGTTTAAAAGATTTTCAAAATAACAAAATATTCAAACAATAAATTGTTATTTTTCAAAAAAAAATTTTTTTAATTTTTTCAAAACATGATATTTTGAAGTTTAAAGTTTTTCATATAAAAACTATATCACCCAAGATTTAATCTTTAGTTTTAGTATATGGTAGGATTTCCCTTTCAAAGGAAAGTTTTTTTATCTAGTTTTTTTTTTTTTTCTTTTTTCCACCAAAACAAGAAAAAATTGAAAGAATTGTGATTTTGATTTCAATAATAACTTGCAAATATACTTTATTTAAATCCCCCCCCCCTGTATGTAATGTTTACAATTTTTTTGAAATGTAAATTTTCTTCTGATTGTGTTTACAGCTTAAAACAGTATTATGGGCAAGAAACAGAAATAACTCGATTTTTGAATCTTTTTTAAAAAATTGCTTTTAATTAAACTCTATTCACAGTTTGTGTGGTAAAAGGAAAGGTGTTTCCAAAAAAGTGGTGCATTTTTTTTTAACATTACATAAAATATTTTTCAGAAATGTTGACTAACTTTATAATGTTAATGGAATTTGTATTGAGGGTTTATTAGAGTATTCTTATCAAAAAAATATGTTCAAATTTTTGGAACAGAATCATTTTTTCTAATTTTGAAAAATTTTTCTTTTTTTGATTTTTTTCTTTTTTTTTCTTTTTTTTTCTTTTTGTTTTTTTTTTTATGGTCAAATTCAAGTGAAAATAAAAAAAATATCTTAAAAAATAATCACTATCAAAATTGAGACTGTGTAATGTCTTTTAAAATGTATATATACATTTATTAGCTAAAATTCTTCTTGTTAACCTTTTTTCATTAAAAGTTTAGGTAATAAAAAGGTCTATTTATACTCATTTCAAAAATTGTGATTCTGATTTTTTTAGATTAGGTTTTTGATTTTATTGTTTTTAAATTATCATCATTTTATATGTTTAGAATAATTAAAAAGATACTTATTAATAAGATTTAATTATTAGTTGTAATTGAATACTACAGAATATTTTTTTATTTTCAATTTATTCTTTTAGGCTAGTCACAATTTTTGAAATATAGTTTAAAAAATTTTCTTTATGAGTGATTATATTTGTAAATTGGTAATATCAAATTAAGAGAAGGATCAAAAAATAATACTGATTAAATCAAATCCCTATTAGATATATTTCAGAATCTGTTTCTCAAAAAATTCTCAAAAAGAAAAAAAAAAAAAGAAACTTTTTTTGGGGAAAATAATGCAAGTCCAATTTCAATAAAAAATGATAAATAGAATAAGGATGCAAAAGGATTTTTAAACAATAAAATACAGTTATATATATTTTCATTCTACTTGAAAATTTTGTCGAGATTAAACAACTTTGGAAAAAGATTTTTTCGATCAAGAGAGAAAAAATTAAATCACCAATTTTCATCCATAAAAAAATATCCTAAAAAATTGAGATTAGAAACTTTCATATCTTATATTTTAGTAATTGGTATCATACTAAGAAACAAATTGAATTATTATTTAGAATCAATAAATAATAAATGATAAATGGCAATTTTGGATATTTTAATAGTTAATGAAGTTTAATAAAGATATTTTAAAATAAATTTATCCCTCTTTTTTGGAAATATCTTTGGGCTGGTTGTTGTGATATTCCATACAGATCCGAAAGTTTACCAAGATTAAAAAGGAAAAGTTAAAAGGGTTGAATAAAAAAAAAAAAATGTTTTAAAAAGTCACTAACAACTTTCTTTTAAATCCCCAGTCATTTTTTTGTAAAATTGAAAAAAAAAAATAAATTCAGAATCAAAAATGTCCATTTTTTAAAACTTGTATTAATTTTTAATTTAAAGAATAATGTTAAATATTGTTACAGCAATTTTAAAAAAGTGTGTACTGAAAGGTTTACTCAATCTGTTGAAAAAAAAGTGAGTCAAATAATTTGGACAACACTTTATAAAACTCTTAGTTCTTGTTTTTTGAAAACAACTGGAGGCAAATTTGCAGAATATATTTTTCTTAAACAAATAATACTTGAAAAATCTAAAACTTTTAGAATTAATTTATTGATTTCTTGTATGTTTGTGTTGATATTTAAATGACTGTAACAAATTCTTGCCTCTTATTCAATTATAAATAATCCTTGCTGCAAAAAAAAAAAAAAAAAAAAAAAAAAGGTTTTCTTGAGCCCACTTTTTTAAAAACTTTTAGAAAGAATAGAATTGCTTTAGGTATTTTTTCTTTGTTCAAATTAACTTTGAAAATTTTATAACTCTCCTAAAGTCATTTTAAAAAAATGATTAATCATATCATTTGTCGAAAAATACCTTGAACAAAATTTTCCTTCAGATTTCCGAAAAAAAATATTTCTTAAGGGATTAGCGTCTACCAAGGTTAGTGTCTAAGATCAAAGTAAATTGTTATTTCAGATAAATCACATTAATGTATCATGATTCAAATGTATCTCAAAATTCGATTAGCCAAGTAGTAATATTTGTTGATCTCATCAATTAAAAAATGATCTATGTATTAGTAAAAAATTCCAACAATTTCAAAAAAAATCTGAATTTCGCCATAAATTTAAAAGTTGAATTATCAATTTCCAGACTCCAAAGTTTCAAAATACCTTTTTTAAATTTGTCGCGAAATGTAGATTAGTTGCTAAAAAAGTCAATTTTTTAAAAAAATTAAATAATTAACCAATAGATTCTTTTTACAAATTTATTTCTGAAGTCTTGGAAATATATTGGTGTTACAATTAGATTTAAAAAAAGGAACGAAAACTAATCATTCTTTGGGTTTTTATGTTAATGATTATTGAGTTAATCTTTGAAATTGAAAAATTAAAAAAAAATATTTACTTTTGGAGGTTCTAAATATTAAATTTTGAAATTGGGGATACTATTAAACGGGGTTTCTTTATTTAGATTTGGAAAAGGAATTAAAAAAAAAAATTTCCAAAAATAACATTTTTTAATTGTGATCATTAAGAAAAAATCCGATAATTTATTGTGCAATAAGATTTATAATAGATTTTTAAGAGCCTTGCAAACCATGCTGCACTAATATCATTTCAACCAAATTACAAAATACTTTGATGATAGAGAAATCTAGGGCAAGGCTAATCCCTTAAATCATTTAAAATTTAAATTACTGTTAAAATCAAATTAAACTCGTCAAAATATTATCTCAAAGTCCAATAATCAAGCAATAATTAATAAATAAATTTTTTCAAAGTGAATCATTTCTTATTGTGTTTGTGAAGAAGTTTCGGTTTTTTTTCAACTAATAATTTGCAAAATATTTGAGAGCTTGCAATAAAAATTTTCGTAATTAATTGGAAAATAATAGTATATAATCTGTAAATCAGTAATATTCTTGTTTTCCTTTTGAGAATTGGAGCTCTTTAATGATTTACTGAATTCTTTTTCTTGGGATTGGATTTGTCAGAAAGCTGAATGAAACTTTTGTTCCTTTTATTTTGCAATTAACATTAGTTTTGAAATGTATTGCTCAAACCAATTTAAAAAAAGTGAGTGAAACAGTTCGAAGGACTACTTTTCAAACTTTTAGTACTCACTATTTTGAAACAGCTGTGATTCTAAACCTTTTTAGTTTTTTTTTTTTTTTTTTCAGTAAAATACCTTGTTGGAAGACGACTGTGATTTTTTTTAAAAAATGATCTAGTCAGATAAGCCAAAAGAAAATTCTAAAAGGAAAATTGTTTTGAAAGGGAACAATTATTTCTTTCTTTTTCTTTTTGTTGTTCCCAAAATTGGCAAAAGTACAAATTATTTATCAAACACCAAAAATTCCAATTCATTTGTTGGCACTTGTATTCACAAAAGAAAAATAATACGAGCAATTTCATTCAATTTAAGAATTGTTTGTTAAGGTGCAAGTCTTTTCGTATTAGAATGAAAAGGTTTGGTTTCTCTTGAAATTTGAACAACAATTCTTGTGGTTTGTTCCTTGGATTCCGAGTAATTTATTTTTTGTTTTTTTTTTTGTTCATTTTTGCTGAAGCAAACCGTTAGTCGAATTTTTGAAAAAAATTTTATTTTTATTTGGAATTTCGATATTCCAAGATAAAAAATAAAAAGGTACCATAAATCTGTTTTCAAAATAGTGAGGACTAAAAGTTTGAAAATAAGTCCTTCGAACTGTTTCACTCACTTTTTTTAAATCGGTTTGGATAGCACTTTAAAAAACTTTAAGTTCTCACTTTATGAAAACGGATGTATGACTATTTATTCTCTTTTAACAGATACACTTTTTCAATATTATTTTCAGATCTAAATAAATCTCCTGTGGTTGTGGTAAAAAATAATTCAAATTAATTTGTTGGAATAAAAACAAACAAAAAAAAAAAAAAAAGTAATATAAACTTTACCTGCCCAGTTAATTGCAATATCTGTTTCACCATTATTTAATTTTCTTGCTCCGTCTATTGAGCCACCAGCCGAGATTTGACTAAATTTAAACAGGCCATCAAAAATCGGAGAGTCTTCACCAATATTATAGGTTTTCAGCATCCCATCGAAAATGTCTTCATTGTCTGGTGTAATAAACCGAAGAAATTCGATATACTCTTTGGAGTGGTAATTTGTAAGATCTTCATTGGTGGATTTGTTAATTGGGTAGACTTTCATTTTCTTATGAAGCCCATAGCCTGTTATTAAATCATGTGCCAATTTTATTCTTCGAGGTTTCATTGGATGATCACCTCCATAATTAAAACTCCCAATATCAGAATCATAAAAATAACTTACTCTTTTTTTGGAAAAATTCATTTTGTAAATTGTCAAGATAAAGAAATGTTTGGATTAAAAAAAATATTGAAATAATTTGCTTGAAAATTTTTGTGATCTAATTGGTGCTATGTAATTGTGAGAATGTTAAATAAGCAAATTAAACAAATCAAAAAAAAAAAATAATTGGTGTTTATTAAGTTTCTATTGGGCGAGGTTTTAAAGAAAAATTTCTGAAAAATAACAAACAAATTAAATACAAGGAAAAAAAAAAAAAAATGAAAAAAATGAAAATAATTTTGGTATTATTGATGGACAATATAAAATCTGTAAATTATTTTTTTCATGGAATTATTTTGTATTTTAGGATTTTGTGGAAAATTAGTATTTATTTCACAAGTTCATTAATTTTTGGGAAAAGGCCAAACCAACAAGAAAGTTACTTCAAGATGTTTAATTTTAGTTTGATATCTTTTCGAGTCTTTTAAATGAATCAAGATTATATCAAAAACTTTTTATGAATATCAAACTTTTGGATTATATCATTTTGTATGATTAATTTGTCAAACATTTGCTTTACGGAACAATGCAAGATTTTTAGTTTTTCAGAAGAAGGAACTTTGTCAAGGCAATTTTCTTTTTTGGGTGATTTTTTCAATTGACTGATTCTTTTTTTCATTTAAATCTTTGATGGATTGTTTACTTTACACAAAGATTTAAATGGTATTTACAAAACATTTAAAAAAAATGATAAAAGCTATTTTATTAACTCACAAGTAAATAAATTTTTTGTCACAACTTTTTAAGGTTTATGGTTCATGAAAGATGAAAAATGATTTAGTTGTTCTCAATATGACTGCTTGATATTTGGTTCTTTGCTTTTAAGTTCTCAGCCTAGTATGTATTTTCATATTTTTTTAAATAAATATTTTGTTCTTTCTTTTTTTTTTTTTTATTCAGTAGAATTTAGGATTGAAAGGTCTATTGATTGGAAGAATAAAAAAAAATTGCAATGGCCATGGGTTTTATATTACACCTATTGTTGTTGTGTTTTTTTGATTTGGAATTTTTAAATTTTTATAGTTGTTTTTTTTTTTTCAAAATTTAGTAATAAAGAAAGGTGTAGCGGGAAAAGACTTAGTATTTACTTGATAGTTCATAAATCTGAATAAGTTGAAGCAAATATTGCATAAATCCAGGTTTTTTTTTTCTTTTCAAAAATTATTCTTTGTGAACAGGGATTCAGATTTTTTTAAAAAATTGTGACCAGGGGCATATCACAGTGTTTTAGGTTCATAACGAAAGTACTAAATCTAAAATTTTCTAATGAACAAAGTTCCAATTTTGAAAATTCTACTTGAAAAAAATTCTTTTTTTTATTTTTGTTTTTTTCCCTATTTAATAGTAACACAATTCTTAAATAAAGTAAAATATAAAAAAACCTGAAAAAAAAAACTAAAAAAAGACAGGAATCAATAATCTCACACAAATATTGACTAAAAAAACCAGATCAACTTGGAAATGAAAAAAAAAAGTAAAAAGCCATATAAGATCATGTTATCAGCAATACCTCAATTATTTCGAATTTCTCAATCTGGAACATTTAATTTATCTCAAAACATTCTCAATACTAACCACCGTAAAAACAACATACTGAACAAAAAGAAGAATTTAAATATAAGTAGTGGATAACTAGTAAAAACAACTAATAGAATCTACAAAAATACGGTTATTCCAAAACCCACTCAATCAGTCCAAAATTAAGCGCCATATAATTTTATTCGATCCAATATTGAGTGTAGTAGAATGTTTTGATATAAAACCCAGTATTAGCAACCACAAAACTAAAAAAACTTGTGGGGTGACAACAATAATAAAAAAAAAAAAGCTTTGATAATTGCAATTCAAATAGCTCCTTAAAAATCAAAAACAAAACTTAATTAAAAAGTGTATATTATATTAAGGAAAGAATATTAACTTCATAGATAACAGTAATAATAATCCTAATCAATTTTATTATTATGTTATTATTATTACAACAATATTTTTATTTATTTATTATTTTTATATTAATAAAATCGATCTTTATAATATTTTTTTTGGTTTTTTTTTATATTCTTTTAATTTTTTTATAAAATGTATTCAAGTATAAATGGGATTGGTTGGGTTCTTCTATTTTTCACATATTTTTGAAATTTTATTTTGACAATTAATCAAAATAATTGTAAATTATTAGTTAATTTCAAACAATAAAATTAAAAATATTTTTGAATTTTTTTCTTTTAGAAAAATAACCAGAAACTTTTTATTAAAAACTATTCAAATATACATTTGAAGTGTTTAATTTATTATTGATTTGATCTTTTTTCTATATAAATTTTTTTTTTATAATAAAAAATTTTCAAATAATCAATTCAACTTCAATTATTTTAAAAATAATTTTTAAGTTCTGGATCATAAATTTCGTAATATAAAATTTATTTTAAACTCCTTTTCAAATAAAAGTGTACAGAAATTTTCAAGAATTATTCATAAGTGAATCAAATTAATTGTGGTGTCATTATAAAATATAAGAAAAACTTGTAAGCATAAAAAATACTCAAAAGAATCTACAAAACTCATTGTAACAAAACAATAAAAAGTAAAATAAAATATTTTAAAAATTGATGTACTCCTTTTATTAAAAATGAGAAATCACGCTTGGTAAATTGTAAAGAAAAAAATTAAAGAATCAATAGAAAGCGATAAATATGGTGAATAGGGGAAAAATTCTTTACATGTTAAAATTTTGTTCTTTAAAATCTCATTTCCAATATAAATCCCTAATCCATCTCGAAATTTTTATGGAGTGAATTTTTTCTTTATTTTATTTTTCTTTGTTCTAGGCATCAATTCAATATTGAATTTCTTAATTCTGATATATGGGCCATTGGAAATCAAACTTGGACTGTTTCCATTTTTAAACTGGTAGATTTTTCTAAATTGTTTTCTTCTTATCTTGTTTTTTCATTTTCCAACTGTTCAATATCCATAAATTAAAAAAAAAAAAAAATGAAAAAATGAAAAATTAAAAGGAAAATTAACAATAAGTAATTATCTTATTAACAATCAAATTCAATAGTATTGATTATTTGAGAGGTGTGACAACATTTTTTAAAAAAGAGTTTATATTTAAATAAAAAAATTATTTTAATAAAATTCTCTATTGACAAATTAATTAACTTTATAGATACAAATTTTGAATTATTTTTAACATTTTTATTAAAAATGTGTAAATTATAGATATATCAATCCAACCAATAAAATAAACTTGTCATATATATATATATATATATTCCGGGTACATTATCTGTAGATTTTAAAATGGAAATTTTAGATTTGTATTTACCCAAAAATACCACTGTATTCAAAAAAAAGAACATTAAACAGTATTCAATATTTTTTATTCCAACAAAAAATATCTATTCCATCAGGGTACTTGAAAAAGATAAAAATATTTTCTGTATTTGTATTTTTTTGTGTGTGGGTAAAATTGAAAATCTATGTGGTTATGTAGGTATATACCATATCAAAAGGGATGCCTAATAATTATAACTTAAGGGAACATTAATAAAGGTGAAAGAATTTTCATATCAGATGTTATATAAATCTACAATATTTATTTTGATGTTTTAAACCTATTATTGATTATAAATGAATCATAAAGATATTAAGGAAATTTCCTATTTAATAAAATTATGAGGCAAATTTAGATGTTTATTTTTAGGTTTACAGATAGTAAAAAAATTATTTAGTTGGAATTGATTTATTAAACTTCACAGTTTGTATTTAATTTTTGTTTTAGAATTCATCAATAATGTAAAAAATAATAAAAGCATACGGTTATGGTTTAAAATGGTTTAAATTTGAGAAATATTCTTAAAAGGGGATAATTAATAAAAAAGTGGAATTAATCACTTATAAATACAGTCAATTTCACTTTTAAGACACAAATTTTCTACTAAATTTAAGGCTCAAAAAAAATCTCAAATTAAAGCACATTTTTTGGACTTTTAATTTTCACAAATTATTTTACTAGAATTTGAATTTTGTGCCTTAATTTGAGATTTTTTTTGTTCCTTAAATTTTGTAGAAATTTTGTGTATTAAAAGTGAAACTGACTGCATGTATAGAGGAGTCATTTTTTATGTTTTGCTTTTTTTTTTTTTATTTTGATTTTTTTTTGTTAAATTTTTGAATTTTTAAAGATAAATACCAATATATAAAAACACAACCTATAAATACATTATTTTTTTGATTTATATTGAAAATAAAATGTTAAAAGCAATTATTTATTGTTAATTTGAAATGAAGTATCTTTAAAATAAATAATAAAGGGTTAAGTAGTTTTGACAAGTTTTTATTTTAGTATCAGGATAACAATAGATTTTTTTTTTTTTTGGAATTATGAAAAATTACAAATTAAATTTTTACTTTAAAGTGTTAATCTAAATTCAATTGTGTATTGAAATTGATCAAGTTTTTTTTTTTTTTTTTACTTTTGGTTCTAACATTTTTTTATATGGATATATTTATTCAATTTCTCGCATTTAGGTTATAAACGTTTTAGAACATATATATTCACGTGGCTTATTTTTGTTGAAATTTTGAAAATAATAAAATCAATAATTTTAGTTTTTGTTCGGAGAAACTATTAAAACAGTCTTTATCTTGGGTAGTGGGGGGGTGGTATTAAAAAATCATTTTGAATATGTTTTATATCTTATTGCCCCTTCCTTGTGGTACATATGAATATGATCCATTACCAAAAGATTAAAATCATTTATTTCTAAAAATAATGTAGTTCTTTTCTTTTTTTGTTATTTGGTCTCTTGCAAATATTCATAAATTATAAAGTGGTAATTAAAAGTGTGATTAATATGTAGGGTAAATTTATTAAATTTTGCTGGGTTATTGGTATCTAATTACAAATAATTGGATTAAATAAAAAAATTAATTGAACAATTAGTTAGTTTGGTATATTTTTAGGAGCTTGGTAAGTAACCTTTAAGAGAAAATAAAATAAAAAATGAAAAATATAATTTTTTGCAAAAAAAAATCTTATTAATAGCTTTGAAGTCAGTATAATAATGATAAAATCTAGAAAAAATTGAAAAAAATTTATACTTCAATCTCATATTGTGTTAATCTTTTAACCCAAACTCAAAAAGTTTGTTATGAAGAATATTTTGAAGATCAAAGAATTTTATAATGTTTCTTGAACCATTAAACCTATAAAATTATTTTATCAACACAAATTAAGTAAGAAAATTTTCAATTTAAAAAATGAACTAAGAATTTTCAAACATTTATATGAATTTATCGGTCTTTGAAAATAATATCATTTTTTTAGTTTTTGTTTTAATTTGTTATTTTTAATCCAAATTTTCAATGTCTGAGGATACCAATTCTCAATATTTATAATATATGTCAAGAATTCTTTTAGAGTGCAAATCCCTCAAGAATATCTTTTGTAATTACAAGAACATTAAAAAAATGGTACTGTTATTTTCCAATTATTATATGAAAATTTTTATTTCAAGTTTCAAAATGAATAGCAATTATTACAGCTACAATCAAATTAGTAGAGTAAAAAATGTATCTTAGAGTTAACGTAGGAAGTTTAATTTATTGCCTAAAAATATTATCTCAAAACCATGTTGTAAAGTTCTTTGGTTTTTTTCAACTTATAAATTATAAATATTTTGGATATGTGTACTAAAAATTTTCATCTTTTAATTGAAAAAAATGATTATTCAAAAATGACGAAAAAAAAAAATTATTTAGGTAAAACTGTCATTAATTCAAAAAAAAAAATAATACAACTGTTCTGAACATAACACCACATATGAAAAGGTTTTCCGAGATTGTTTTTTGTTGAAAAATAAATTATATTCGATTTCGTTAAAGCTTTCCAAAAAAATGATTTTTAGGGATTAATGTCAAAATTCAAAGTATTCAATTATATAAATCGGTTAGACCTCTATTTTTGCTTTTAGAACTGTGTGTGTTGATTTATTGCATAATTAATTTTGATTTTTTTATTCTTTTATTTTGGTAAATTGCTTGAAAAATCTGATCCTGTTATCTGTCAATTTTCGGTATTTAAAAAACAAAAAAATTAGTTTGCTTGATGAGAATTAATTTAGAAATAACAATATTATTTGTAGGTTAAATCAATTCTTTTCAATAAAACCAATATTTCAGGATTGTAAAAAAAGAAAATCATAAACAATTATATCCTATTGTATTTTTCAAATATCAATATTTTTTTGAAAGGAACAAATTCATGTAAATTAAAAAAAGATTGTTACGAATAAGAAAGAAATGGAATCGTGAAGTGTTCTAAAGGGGACAAAAAACCTATTACTCACTGGTATTATCAATTTTTTTCTTTTGCTGGTATTGGATTTATAAATGTTACAAAATTTTCACTTCATTTTCATCTTTTTCTTTACGAATAAATTTCAAAGAAATAGACTGAAATTTGGTATCTCTATCTATTGTTTTCTTAAATATTTTGGTGGTAAAATTGTGTGAAACAAAAATCTGAAATGACAGCTTTCTAAGAATTGTTAATTACGAACTAAATAAAAAGATATCTCCATTTAAATTTTGAATAAGAGTATTGTACTCTTTTATAATTTCTTAACACAACCACACTCTAAATTCTTTCATGTTAATAAGTTTTACTAATTGCCAGATCTTGACAAAGAACCAATAATTCTTTTTTACATTAAAAGACTTTTTGTATCCAAATTTTTGATTTTCATTTTTTTTTAGTATTATAAAATAATCATATAAAAACCAAAATAAACTTTGATCTGTATCCTTGTAAATTTAGTATGGTTATGATTAATAAAAAAAATAAGAAACTGTGTTTTTTGGAATTCTTTTCGTCACAAACATAAAACTATTTAACAAAAAACAAAAAAGATTAAAATTAAATTTTTTTCAAGCTTTGAAAAAATTTTTTTTCCTCTCAAAAAATTGCAAGATATTTTTTGATGTGTTTTAATATGTTTTCATACTTTCATAATAGAGAGTTTTAGACCCAATAGGTTTGTAATGTCAAATTCCAAAAATATTTATTATTTTTTAATTGTTTTCATTTTTTTCATAAATAAAGAAAAAACCAATCCAAATCAAACCACAAGATAACCATGTCTGAAATTGTTCAAAATTGGTTATTTAGTGTTCTTGATGAAAACTCAATACCACAAAATTCTGCTGAAATCTCTTTTCTCTTGTGCCACTCGATAAATAAACTCTTTCCTTTGATGATCCCGAAAATTGAAGTGTTTGTTCTTTTTCTTTTTTGATTTTAAATCCGTTAATTACAGTATTTTATTCACAGCATTTTATGCTTTCCCAAATAAATTTATTTGTCCAATATTCTTCCTCCAAAAAAAAAAAAATTTTCTCAAAGAAATAAGCCTGATAATAATTTGAAACAATTTTTAATTGCTTGTAATAAACTTGGAATTAAACAAGAATTATTCTTCCAATCGAAAACGGACATATCTTTTTCTCGAATTGATAAGATCTCTACAGTGATCGAAAAATTAATAAAAATCTTCTTAACTGATCTTGAGGAATTTCAATTAATTGTTGAATCGAATCCCTACCAAAGGTTGGCTAATTCACAGAAATATTCGGTACCACTAAATTGGAACACAAACGAAAAGCAATTGAACGAATTTCAAAATGGATCTCAAAACAAGAACAAAGGATCCGATTTCCCCTTCGATGACAAATATTTAAAATTTTGGAAAGATCTCCAAAACCAATTGGACATCAATTCTCATAATAATAAAGAACCCAACAACAACACACTTACCAACAACAACGATGGAAATAATAACAACAATAATTTCCAAAACAAAAACAAAAACAAAAACAAAAACAAAATAACGAACCGAAAAGAACAAGAACAAGAACAAAAACAAAACAAAGAATTGGAAACAAATTTGGAAAACAACCTTTTACAACCAACAAGTTTAGAAACAACGACCCTGTCAAATTCTTTAATCAGTGAACAGGAAAAACAAGTTATCCACTATTATTCAACCGGTAACTCTGAATTTAATTTATTGTTTCTTGATTCAGAGGGCAATTCTCACCAATCAACAATTCTCTTAAATTTTGGTTGCATCCAAATGAGAGTAGTGAATCAATTTGAAAAACTGTTTTTGTATGAAAATAGCAATTTTTCGTTTTTAGAGTATAACAAACTTCTTGTTAAATTAGAATTAAATACGGCAAACCTTAATGGAGACATCAAGATCAAGGAAGGTTTCAATGACAAAAATGAAGAGGAACAAAACAAAAGATCACAAGAATTAACAAAGAAAAATGAACAAAATAAAGAATCACAGACACACAAAAGAAAGCCACCACCAACTCCATTCAAGACTAATATTCAAAAACAAAACAGTAATTCTGTATCGAACCACAAGAAGAAGAAGAAGAAGCAAAATAAAATTTATTTATTATATTTTCCAGATGAATTAACAGTCTCCTTGTTTATGAAAACTTTTAAAATGTTCAAATATTTTTCAGCACCCAATTTAATACACAAAATCCAATTTGGAACCATTTTAAGCTCTTCAAATGAACAGGAAGCTTTAATTCAACGATATTTGATTCAGCATGAAGCAAAATTCCATTGTTTATTATTAATAAATAAAGGATTGGAAAAATTACTGCCAGATCTTAATAAAAATGATCAGACTTTACAGTGCCAATTAAAAATAACTAATTTTGGAATTAAAATCAAACCAATGTTAAATAATGATAACAATTATGAAAATTATCTTGAAGAAGAAAAAAAAAATGAATCATTAATTTTTTATTGGGGAAACGAAATTATTAATATTTTTAAGAAACAAAAAAACATTATCTTAAAATTCGAAAGGCCTTTAAAGGCAATCCAAATAAAAGTGGAATTAGAAGATCACAACCAATCGAATTTGATTTATAAATGCATCCACCGGTTCAATGAAATATATTGGGAAAAGGCAAATCGCGACAACCCGATTTATGAATACATAACAAGCTGGTATAATTTAGAACAAGTACCCACTAGCATTTTTTGGGACAAAAGATTAATTTTTAAAAAAGTTGGCATTTCAAATTTTGCCTTTACAGGCGATCCAATTATTATTCAACAACAGCCATTAAACCATTTTCATATATTCCATCCTTTGATAAATAAAAAAAGCTCTAAAAAGAATTTATTAATTCAAAATCAATTCAAAAAAAAAATTTATAATTATATATCTGAAAAAAAAAAAATGAGATTTAATTTAAAAATTTTAATTAGTGATAATAAAAATAATCAATCGATTCTATTTAAGCCAGCAAAAATTATCTTAAACAAAGAATATTTTGAAATTTTTTTAAATAACCAATTAATTTTTAAATCCAAATACCAAAATAGACAATGGATGATTTCCCACCCATTAATTTCAAACATTTTTATGTTAAGTATTGATGAAACACAAGGTATTATTTTCCAATCTATCAATGGGTTTTATTGTGATTTGATTTGTAATATTTTTTCAAATTTAACCAAATTTTATCTATATTCAATTCAAAATAACAACAATTTTAATCGTGGCAATAAGGAAGATGTCATAAACAATAATAACAAAAAAGATAAAGATATAAATGAAGAGAAAGAAGAAGAAGAAGAAGAAGAAGATTTATTGAATAAAATTAGAATACAATTTACAAGTTTAAATAATAAATTTAAAAAGGATAAAGAAAACCAATTAGAAATTAAGAACAGTACAAACAATGATAATAATAGCAAAAATGAAACGGAAAGGGGGGAAGAAAATGAAAATGTTAATAAAAACCAAAATTTATTTACAATCTTAAATTTTGTTTCACAGCAATATAATTTTATAACGAAAAGTAAATTCCAATATCATGAAAACAAAAAAAAAGACACCAAATTTGAAAAAGATCGAAAAAAATATCTAATTATTATTTTTTCTTCATTTGGTGATCGAATTTCTTTTGGAAAAATCAAATTATATTCAAAATATTTTTTTTTAAAATACAAAAAAGTGAAAATCAAAAGAAATTATAATTTGTTTTCAAAATTATTTTTTCAAAATTCCAAAAGCTTGATAGCTAAATTTAATATTGATGAAAAAAATTCAATATTTATTGGATTTAAAAATAAAAATGAAAAAAAAACATTTTTTATTTGACTTTAGAAATAAAAGAAAAACTTTTTTGTCTGAAGAATTGAAATTAACTTATGAACAAGAATGTAAATTAATAATTTTTCAAAAAAATAATAAAAAAAAAAATACTAATAAAAAAAAATAATAATAAAAATAAAAATAATAATAATAAAAATCAAAATAAAAATCAAAATAACAATAAAAAGAAAAATAATAAGAAACATTCCAAAATTATTATAAATTCAAAAATTAAATTATATACTGATCATTTCACAATAATAACAAATAAGAAAGAAAATTTTTCGATTGAATATTCAAGCAACCATCTGCTTTATAAAGAAGAGGATATAAACAATAAACAAATATATATCCAAATTTTCCATGACAATTGTTTATTGATTGAATTTGATACAATAAATATTTTGAACATTTTTTTAAAACATTTCCAAATAAATCAAAATAATTTTATGAATTTGAAATCAAATTTAATAAATATTGTCCAAAATAAACAAAATAAGAAAGACATGAAAAGAAATAATGATAACGATGATGAATTAACCAATAATCAAAAAAAAATTTTCCAAGTGAAATTTTATGATATTGAAAACCCTAATAAATTAATCTCTGCAAATGGGCAAATAATAATTCTAATTGACGGAATTGAATTGCTATTAAATAATGGGAATGATCAACAAATAAAAAAATATAGAACACCATTTGAAATATCAATAAGACCAAGTCGGCAAAATCCAGATAAGATTGAATTAATTCCAGGCAGCAATCAAAAATATTTAATTTCATTTAACGATCGAACAATTTTTCAAAAGTTTTTATCAATAGCAGAGAATTCTTTAAAATTTTGGTTTTCACATTTTTATTCAAATTCCTATAATTCAAGATATGAATTAGCATTAGAAGAATCCATTGAAAATATTTATTACGATTTGATTAATTGGGTTGATAATAACACAACTTTCAAATGCTTTGCAAAATCAGATTCCTTTGAAAAACAAAACTTCATACCGGCAATAATTTCCTTAGTGAATCGCGATCTGCTAATAGCGATATCGGACGGAACAATTTTAAGAACTTCAATCAAAAAAATTAAAATTTTTATTAATGAAAAAATTGAAAAGGTTATTCAATTTAATTTTTTAAATGTGAACGAAATACTATATTTATATTTTAATAACGACGAACACCAAAATATGTTCTTCCTTCAATATTATCAAATTTTCCATCAGAGCCAAATCAATAAATCGAGACGATCCAACTCTCATTCCGAAATTACAATTAACTTTGATCAAAATAATAAAAAGCAACCAAAAAAAAAAAATGAAGAAATAAATAATATAAATAGCAACCACAGTAACAAAAACGACAACACTAATAGCAGTAATAATGATGAGACTGGTAATAATAATAATGATAATAGTGATGAAAATGATAATAATAATAATAATAATAATGGTGATGAAAATAATAAAAATAATAATAATAACAATGATAACGAAAAGATTATCGATATTATAAATGATGATGGAAACGAGATTAAGAAAGAGATGGATAATAAAAATGATAATGATGATGGGAAAATAAATTTATCAATACCAATTAAATTGTCTACTTTACCTAAAGAAGAATACGAAATCAATTTATATAATAAAAATGGGAAATTTTACACCAAGGGGTTATTTAGATTTAATAACAAGGAAAAAAATTTCAAAATAATTAATAATAAAAATAATAAATTTCTAATCATTAATTCAATTTTTCAATTTTTCATTAATAAAAAAATTGGGAATTTAATCAAAATTATTCACAACAATCTTACAATTCTTTGCAGTGTAACCAATTCATATGAATTTTCGGATTTTGTTTCAATTCTAAAAATTTTCAAAACAAAATTTAAAATTCAATTAAAATCTAAGCAATTGCCAAAACTACCAAAGCCTAAATTAAAACCAAAGCCAAAACTAAAACCAAAACTACACACTTCACGCTCGGAAAATAGAGTATTTAATATAAAAAGATTGAATACTTCCAAGCATAATAAGAACAAATCACAGCCAAGCAACATAAATCATCTTTACAAACAATCCCATTCATTAATCAAAAATGATAAAAATGAAAAACTTAATGATACCAGTGATAACGATAAGGAGAAAAATAAAAGTAACAATAATACAAATAATAAAAATAAAAAAAAAAAAAAAAAAAAAAAATTCATATACTCATTCAAAATTGACTATTTAAATAAAAACCATCTTAAAATTGATGAAGGTAAAATAACTTTAAATAAAGCTAAAAATAAAATCATAATTAAAATGGAAAAAAAAAAATTAATTAAAAAAATAATTTTTTCTTCGGTGGCTTATTTGAATCCCACAAATAAAAAAATAATAAAAATGATTTTACAAACAAACAAAAAAAAATATTTTTTATTATTTAATACCGAAAAAGATTCTAAATTATTTAAAAAAAAATTTATTCTAACAAGAAATTTGCACGCAAATAAGGTTCCTATTTTTTTAATCCAGAGCATTGAGAAAAACATTATTTCCTATTTTATCAAAATTGAAAGAGACGGTTTTAATTTAATATTTGTGAATTTGAACAGTGATAATGATAATGATAATGATAATGATAATGATAATGATAATGATAATGGCAATGAAAATGGTAATGGCAATGGTAATGATAATACTAATGAAACTATACGGAATGATGTGAAATTGGATTTTTTTTTGCCATACGATGAAATAGATATTTTAATTTCAGATCAAAAACCTAGAATTCTAAAAATAATAAAAAAAAATCAAGTTTTTTGGTTAAGGGTAAATACTCAATTAGTACGAGACGATCTTATGAAAATTTGGAACAATAAACTCAAAAAGATTCAAAAAAAAAAATAGTTTATGCAATTTAATCAATTGTAAATTGAAGATTGTTATTATACAGCCATTTTATAAATTCCGTTTTTAATATTTTTATTAATTTCTAATTTGATATACAATGAAACAAAGGTTTGTTCAAACAATAAACTTTTCGACAAATCACTAATTAATTATTATTATCATTATTTTTTTTTTTTTGAAATAAGATTTAGTAATGGAATTATTATTTTTTTTTTTTGTTCTTCTTCTTCATCTTTTTTTTTTCATTTATTTCCTGTTTAGTTATATTTTTGAATCCATTACACTTTGTTTAATAGTTAAATAACGATTATACCATGTTTTTTTATTTATAACATAAATATTTTTAAATAATGTGATATTGTTAGATAATTATAATATAATATTATTCATATATTCATATCAAAATTAAATAAAAACAAAAAATTATATATAACAAACAATTTTTTTTTCTAATAGATTTTTTCAATTTTTTTTTTAATTTTTGATATAATGGCAACAAATAAGATTTGGGTTTGGAGTTAATTAAATAAGTTGCTTTGAAATAAAATTCTAGAGAATATTACTAAGAATGGAATTTGTTGTCATGTACTTGTGAATTATTTTTTTTTAAAATTACTTTAATTTTGATAAATCTTAATAAAACAAAGAATATTTACTCAAGATAATTGAAGAGTTCAATTTTATTCAAGATGAAAAATAAATAAATAAAAATTGATTGATAGACAAAATAATCATATCCATAACAAGATTACAAACTCTTTTTCAAACAATAGGGAATACCCTTCAAATCAGCAATACTATTGAATTTGATTGTTAATAAGATAATTACTTATTGGTGATTTTCATTTTAATTATTCATTTTTTTCATTTTTTGTTTATTTTTATTTATGGGTATTGAACAGTTGGAAAAAAAAAAAACAAGATAAGAAGAAAACTATTTGGAAATAATCTGATAGTATAAAAATGGAAACAGTCCAACTTTGATTTCGAATGAGCTCGATATAGTAATTAAGAAAGGCCATTATTGGATTGAAGCACAGAACAAAGAAAAGAGAAATAAAGAAAAAACAATTCCAACAAAATACCCTTATGTATTGCGGCTTTAACTTTAAAATGAGACTTTAAAGAACAAAATTTTGATGTGGAAAGAGTTATCAATAACTTGTAAAGAACTTTAACCGAATTTCACTTTGTTTAAAGGTTTTTATTCATTTAATAATTTTTTTTTCTTTAAAATTTATAAAAGGAGATTTCTCATAACAAATAAAAGGGCATATCAATTTTTAAATTATTTAATGTTAATTTTTATTGTTTTGTTTTAATGAGTTTTAGAGATTCTGTTGGGTACTTTTTTATATTTTATAGAGTTTATTTGATTTTAGAATGATGCTACAATTAATTTGATTCAATTATGAATAATTCTTAAAGCTTTCTGTGCACTTTTATTTGAAAAAGAGTTTATATCCAAATTTAAATGATGCCGTAATATTATTTTTAATTTAATTGTACAAAAAAAATTAAATTTTATATACTGAATATCAACTTTCTGATCCTCAGAGTAAACTTTTGATAAAATTTTATCAAAATCAAAATTAGGTAAAATGAAAAATTCACAGTAATCCTGGAACTTTTGTACTTTTGATTTTTGAAAAAGCTGTGTGATTTTTTATTTTTTACTTTTTTTTTACTTTTTAGATGATTTTTCAAATATATAATGGAACTTTTCTGTTATTTTTAGTATCGAATAAAATAATTGAAAATAAAGAACCAAGTTTTTATTTAATATATAAAGTAAATACAGTAAAATGATATTCAAAAAGCAAAATATATTCCTCAATTTTTTTTCAGATCAGCTTTTTTGATCAATTTTTTCCTAATTTATGTATCTTATTTTATTTTATGATATATATTTTACAGAATTTATTTTATGGAATAGATATCACGCAATTTCTGTTATGAAAAAATAGTTGTTTTATAATTTTTTTTTTTTCAAAAATCAAGTCTTATTTCACAATGCTAAACCAAAATAATTAAAAAGTAATAAACTAAAATTCAAAATTTTCCACACAGCTAAAACGTTCCAAACAATCACAATAATACAATTTCATTGAAATTGGAGATAATTTTGATTTTTGAAAAATATGAAAATCATTTTTTCATCTTTTAGTTTTTGTTTTCATTTCATTGTTTGAATTATGTAATTTGCTTCGTTGGATCAAAATTTTTCTACAAGGTTTATATTATGTTAAAGTTGAAAGTTGTTCCAAATAGAAGAACTCAAATAAAATTAGTTGGTAGTATCTAACCATTTGATCGATCAATAATCCAAAAAGAATTTCAACAAATTTACTAATGTATTTTTTTGTTTTGCTCTCTCCAAAAATTTTAACACACCCATGATTTATTTGTATTGATAATTATTTATTTTTTGTTTTGTGAGTATTGTAATTTATAAAAAGGTGTTAACATTTCAATTAGTGAATGGTTCTAATTTGGTAAATCTTCGAGAAGTGATTAAATAAGTTTTTTTTTTCACAAATCGAATTTTGGTGTGTTAAAAATTTTGAATTGGGGTTTATTACAAAATTTAAAACTAAAAACAACAAATAACCCAATGATTAAAAATTATTTTTATCAAAAAGAGTTTCAAGAGATGAGAAAATAGTTTTTGATTAGTTCACAAAAGCTAATGAACATATTAAATATATATTCTTATTTATTTTATTGTATACCATGTAAAAAGAATTCTTAATGGATACAAGAAATTTGATAAAAAATTGATATATATATATATATGTGTGTGTGTGTGTGTGTATTAATAAATTCTGTTACCCCTAAAAAAATTATAAAGTGTTATAATTACAACCAAAACTATTTTTATACTTTGTCGTTTCAATTTTTTAAATAAAAATACTTTTTTGATTTTTGATCTTAGTTAAATGGTTTTGTTTTTTAAAAAAAGTTTTTCATAAAGGATTTTCTATTCAATAATTGATACTGAGAAACAATTTCACCTAAAAAAACATCGGATCTTGAAAATTTAAACAAAAAGATACCTTTTGGAATTTCTGTTCGGGGATTCTTTTAATGCTAAAAAATTACACAACTCGTTTTAGTATAAAAAACGTATTTCCCAAAATTTTAATTTTCTAAAGAAATTAATAATTTTTACATTAGGCGTTTATATCCTCGTGGAAAAATTTTTTTACATTATATTTGTTTTTATCAATTTATGGTTTGTCATGACTATTATTTTATTAATCTAACCCTAATATAAAATTTATTATTTTTCTTATTTCTAAAGATCTTTTTGTTAACTGGTTTTAAAAAAAAATTGATTTTTATGAGTTTTTTTCTGGCACAGTTGAGTGAAATGATGTTACATTTCAAAATTTTAGCATAATATTAGGAAAAATTTTATCAATTATATGAACATAATAAACACAATACATATTAATAATACAATTTTTTACAGTTCTTATTTTGCATAATTTTTATTAGATTCTACAATTCATTTGATTTTATATACAGTAATTTTGAAAGAAGGATTAGATTTATCAATAAATCATTAACATTTTTTTAATAAATTAATATTTATCCAGCTAGATAAATATATAAAAAAACTAGCAAAAAGTTATCTTCCGAGATTAAAAAAAAAAAAGGAAGAAACTATAAATTGAGAGAAAAACCAGAAACATTAAATTTCGAAAAATTAAAAAAAGGTTTATATTTTCTGAACACTTGAAAATGAGAATTTTAATTGTTTATATAATCAGGAACTATACCAATTAGATTTAGAATTAATGTTTTCAAACAAAAAAAAATCAAATAATCTACTAGCTGGAGAGTTCAACAATGTCTAAAAATTATATAATAACAAAAATACAATTATAAACAGTCTTGTTGTAGGACCGTATATTATTAGAGAGGGTATAGGGGGCTTTAACCCAGAAGAATTAAAAAAAAAAAAACTTTGATTGCACTCCATTCTTTTTAATTGCGAAAAAGCAAACAGTGATTTTTTTTTGAAATAAAAAGAAAATTTCAAAAATTTTTCCTATTATTTCAAAAAGCAAAAAAAAACCTAATGGCAGTTTTCTTGAGGTTTTCTGTTTTATTTTTAAAATCGATCGATTTTCGTTAGGTTTTTTTTACTTTTTGAAATAAAATAGAAAACCTCAAAAAAACCTAGAACACTTCACAAATCAACAGAAACTCAAGAAAACTGAACAATGTTTTTCCAGAACTCATAAGAATAGAAAAAAAATTTTGATTTACCTCAATTCTTTTAAATTCTGGAAAACCTAAAGAAAGTGTCCGTAGAGTACCTAGGTTTTTTTTTACTTTTTTAAATAAAACAGAAAATTAACTAAATTTTCAGTTTATTTCTCAAATTAAAAAAAACCTAACGGCATAAGGAGAAAAGTAATTTTCTATCTTCAAAAATCACTTAAATAAAAGAAAGATTTTTTTCCTTCGTGGATATAGATCTTTAAATTTAAAAAAAAATTTGAAATAGATTTACAAATGAAATTCAAAAATGGAAAAAAAAAGAAGGAAAAATAAAAAACGAAATTATTATTTCATTAAAATCTTTCAGAAAAATTTAATACATTTTATTTCAAATTTGTCCTCAAAATAAGAATTCATATTCTTCAATATGTTTTTATAAAAAACCTTCGTTTTCATGAAACACCGTTTAGGTTATTTCTTTTTACGAAATGATTTTAAACGGAACCTGTGTTTTTTTTTATTTTTTTTTGGAGAAGAAGGGATTTTTTTAATTGATTCGATAGTTTTCTCATTTGATTCAGGATCACTCGTATCATTGTTCGGTATTCCAAGCTCCTCAAGAGTTGAGTTTGAGACAGTTACCAACTCATTTTTTAATTCATGGTTTTGTAAGGTCAGCTGGTTAATTTCATTTTCAAGAGAATCTAACTCCTTTAAAAGTTCTGAATTCTGTGTTTTAAATTCATTATTGGCTTGTAAGATCTTGCTGCCCAGTGAGTTTGAATTCTCAAGTGCTGTTTTTCTTCTTTCGAGTTGATCTTTTCAATTTATGAACAAGCAAGGTTAAAAATCAAAACAAAAAAAAAATAAAACAAACAATAAAAATTAATAAAAAAAAAAAAAGATTCAATGAAGCCAAAAATTGCAAAATAAATAGGAAGAAAATAATTATAATTTGTTGTTGTGGCTTACTGATCTCGGAAAAAGAAAAAAAAAAAGAAAAAGAAAAAGAGACACTAACTTTGTAAGTTTGAAATTTCTCCTTGGTATTGTTTTTTATCATATTCTGTTATATCTATTAAAACATTTAATTCTTTTTGTAATTCTTGGATTTCTTCATTTTCAGAAAGGTTTGTTTTTGTTTCTTTTTTAATTTCGTCTTCTGTTGAACTGTTTTGTTTTGTTTGAATTTCATTTGTCATTCGAGCTAAAGTTAAAAAAATAAAAAATGATTTTCTTGGGAAACAACAATTCAAAAGGAGAAACATTTAAGAAATAATTTATTTAATCTGATTGCTTGACCATTGTTTAAATAAAATTTCATTTAAAAAAGCCATTTGAACTTATGAATATTTTGTGAGATTGTTTTTTTCTGTTTTGCAAGAGAGATTTTTGACGACTTTTACTTTTTATTTGTAAAATCTTGAGTAAAAAAAAAAGGAAAATAAAGTTAATTTGTTCGATTTTTATTCTATCCTCTCTGTATTTCAGATCAACCATATTTGTTTAACCATTTGTTTTTCCAGAATTATTGTTTACCCAACTATTAGATTTTGAAATTTGGATTATTTTTTGAACCAATTTTTATTTGATAAATATCTGATTCCCTTTTAGAATTTTTTACTTGTAATTTACAAAAAAATTGCAAACAAACAATTCCCGAGTACCTTTTGATTGAAGGCAAAATTCATCTAATTACTTTTCAAGATGGAGAGATTTTTTTTACTTGTTTTATCAATTTTGTAAATGAATTTGGGTGCAATAATGTTACAATCCCCTGAAAATGAAGAAAGATTATTTTATGTCTGGTGGTGTGTCTGTATGTTAATTTGGTTCTTAGCTGATCGATCTTGGACTTAGTATGGGTTTTAATAGTGGCTCAAAAAGGCACTTTTGTCAATTTAATTTTTTTTTCCCGAAATCCGAATTGAAGAGTCTAAGAATACTAGATTGGTAGGTGTTCAAGAATAAATTTAAATTTTTGGATTTTAGAAGGATATTTATTTTCTTTTTATTCAATTACCTTAAAAGAATTGTTTTTTTTTTTTTTAAAGCTATAATTAAAACGATTCTTAATTAAAAATTTAAATATATATATATTATAAACCACGTTTTTTTATTACTTAAGTTCTGATATATTAGTCTTAAAATCTTAAATTCGGATTTTGAAATAAAAAAAAAATAAATTTATTTTTATACTGCTATTTAAAATCCAATTCAAAGTCAGACCAATCAGCTGAGAACCAAATTAATACCCTCATAACAGATACAAAATAATCTTTTTTCAAATTTAAATGTTTGTAAACATTCAAAGATTATTTTCATAAAAAAATTTATTAAAAAAAGTAAAAATAGTTTTTAAGATAAGAAAACAATACCAATGAAGTGGTAATATTTCTTTGGAATACCTAGGAATTTTTTTCGACTTCTTATTATTTTTGGTACACATATGTAAAAGTGATGTCATAATATTTTATGTTTTTTTTTGACAAAATTTTTTATTTTCCCAAAAAATATAGAACTTTTAATTGGATTCCTGAATGGGGAGGTATCTTGGCAACAAGAGTAGGGGGTTTAATAGCAAAAAATACAATTTAATAACCTATTAAAAAATGTTTGGGTTTTTTTTTTGTTTTTGATTTCTGAAAATTAATCTTGATTTTTGAATTTCTGTTTCTTCCCCAAACATTGTTATTCTATTATTATATTGGATTTTTTTTTACTATTAGAAAATCCCACCTTTGTTAACAAAAAAACCTCTCTCCTATGGGAATATTGAAAAGATTTTATATATTTCAGGAAAATGAACAATTATGTAAAAAAAAAATCTAAAATATTAAGGCATCCCTTTTTTCATATGTGTATTGGAATTTTAGTACAATTCAAATTAATATTGTACTTAAGATGTCAGTTGACATAAACAAAGAAATCTTTTCTCATTAATGTAATAGCTGATCCAAAAAAATTTCCACTTCTTGAAGTTGAAAAAATGATTTAAAAGTCTGATTACTACAAAAGTAAACAATCCTTTAATACTATTTTCAGAAATGAATTATTATTTTTATTACAATCTGATCAAGATTGTTACATTTTTGAAAAGTCCAAAATCCAACATATTTTCACATTATTAAACTAAAAAATATTTTCTTTGAAGTAGAAAAAATTATTTATTATTTTCGAAGGAGCTTTGCAAAAAAAATATAAATCAGACTGTGAAGTATTTAAAAGAGCCTAGTTTAAAAAATTTACTTAATTTCAAAAAAATCCTCTAATTATTGTATTCTAGTAAAAATTAAAATTTCTTAAAAGGATCTTTCAAATCAATTTTTTCTTTTTATTTGAATGAAAAAATCTGAGAAAAAGAACCAAACAATCGAATTAAAAATTCTCAGATCAAACTTTTTTAAAATTTCATAAAATTCAACTTATAATCTAAAGAAATAATTTTTAATTTGATTATTTATAATCAATAATTAAGAACCCAATTCTAATTTTTTTAGTGAGTTAAAAATAAAACAAAGAATAAAATTATCAAGAGGCTTTGGTATTATTTTTCAATTTGTAAAATATTTTCAAAAAAATAAAATAGAATTAATTTAATAATTCTAATAAAAAATAAGAAATATTATCAAAGAACTTATTTAAATAATAACAGTTTTTTATTTTAACGCTGAATATTTGGATAAAGAAAATTACCTAATCTTTTGAAATTTCAAGAAATCTAATAAATATTTGTGAATAAAACAAGTTATCTATTTTTTTTTAAAGGCTAATCCCTTAAAAGTTCAATATTTGATCTGTTTTTCTTGTATTTTTAAACATAAATATATAATTGAAATGTTATTTGTAATATAAATCTCTCAGAAATTACAAAAATTGAGATTTCTTCAAAATAAAAATGTTTTACCGTTGTGGAAAAAAAGTGAAACAAGATTTTTAATTGGGAACATTACTGAAAATTCCAAGTAAGATCACTGAAAAAAGGAATAAATAAATAAATAAAGACAAAATGAAGTATTGACAACAATAACAGTTTTTTAAATACTATCTTTTGGTATGGGTTTTTCTTTGATTGATCAATTATTAAATATTTGTTCAAAAAATTGACTATTTTTGATGACTCTAAAACCACACCAACAATTTCTATAAATCAAGAAGATTTAAATTGTATTTGTTGGGTTGATTGAAAATAATATAATGGGTTATTATTGCAAGTTAATTGGTTTCTTCTTTTTATTGATTTTACTTTTCATTTTCAGTAAGGTTCCCAATTAATAACAGTGTTTCACTTTTTTTCCATGTTTCACTTTTTTTCCACAACAGTTATAAAACTTTCTCTTTCTTTTTTCTATTTTGATCCAAAAATTCAATCCAATAAAATCTGATCAGGATCTTTTAACTGAAAATTTAATTGGGATAAAAAGAAATTCTTTTAAAAATTATACCTCATTTCTCTAAAGTTGGTAAATGAGTAGTTTCATCAAGTTTAATTGTATTCTTGTGCAAATAAGAAATCTATTACTTTTGGGAAAAAAAATAAATAAGAGTTATTAGTCCCTGAAAGGAGTAAAAAAAATTATATTTCAAAAGTTTTTTTGATCTTTTTTTATCTCATTGTAAAGACCAAAATAAATGAGTTACTCACAAAGCACAAAGAATTAGGAGTTATGAAAAGTAAATTGTATTTTGAAAATTCACCCTTCAAAGGATTTTCGAGATGAAAATTGAAAAAAAGGTTCTCTTTCTCAAGACTACACTTTAAAATTTAATAAGCTGAAATTGGTAAGTGAAAAGGAAATGATGAAAAAACAGAAAAAGCCTCAAAAAAATTTTTTTGAAAAAAAGACAAAAAAATAAAAATAAATTTAAAAAAAAAAAAAATTAAAAAGCAAAAAAATTTCAAAAAAAAAAATTAATAAAGTGGTTCTATAATTTTTTGATCCAATAAAAAAAAAAGAATCTATTAAGAGCTTTCAGAACATGATATTGAAAATACTTGTTTTTCCTTTTTTGTAGGGAAATAAAAATAATTTGTAAAAGAAGAGATTGAAAAGTAAAAATGAAGAAAAAAAAAAAAAAAAAGAAATAAAAGAAAAAAAAATAAAAAAAAATAGAAAAAGAGTATTTCTTAGTTTAATATTGTAGTTGAGTTGATTATTTCTTTCCTTTTTTCTTTTGTTGTTGCTTCTTTTTTGGTTGTTGCTTTTTTTTTGGTTGTTCTTTTTTCTTTGGTTGTTCTTTTTTCTTTGGCTGTTGCTTCTTTTTTGGTTGTTGTTTCTTTTTTGTTTTTTCAACTACCATTCCCTTTTCTAAGTCTTTATGTAAATTGGTGGTCATAAACTTTTCTCTCTTTTCAAGAACACGTTTATTTCTTCTTTCACGAGCGCTCTTTCTCTTTTCAATTCGGGCTTGTGCTTGTTGTTCAAGTTGCTCTTGTCTGATCTTTTCGGCCTTAGCTCTGTGGATGTGTTCAATCAAATTTCTTTTGTTTTTGAATTCATTACCTTTTGCTTTCAAGTAGAGTTCGTGGTATGTGTGACGATCGATTTTTCCAGAGTCTCTGTATTTCTTCAATAATCGTCTCAAGATTCTAATTCTTCTGATCCACAAGATCTTTGGTGGCATACGTGTCTTTTTGGTACCCTTTCTTTTACCTAAGCCGGTGTGTCTTCCTTTTCTTTTGGCAATCAGTCTCTTTCTGAATCTTGTTCTCGAGACGGCATTTTCGGGCTTTTTGATGATTAAACCATCACGGTGAAGCTTTCGAATGCTTCTTCGAGAGTTGGACATGGAGATGGTTTGGATTTCATTAGGATCTAACCAGACTCTTCTTTTACCAACACCAAGTACTGAGGATGCTAATCTTTTTTGGAGTTTTAAAGAAACCATTTTTAAAGAAAAAAGATCGATGGAATTAAAAAAAATGAATAATTTTTTTGGATTTTTTGTATGACTAATTTTGCGACTTGCCTTGGAGAAGAAAAGTAAATTGAAATTGTTTGTTGTGACAAAAAACCAGAAAAAATCTTAATTTACTTCTTTTTTCAGTCAACTTAATAACAAAAAAAGGCTTTTAAAAAAGGGGGTGACCTTTCAAAAAGCTTTAGGCTTTTCCAAATGGTAAGCTTAGATTTTAAATACACATTAACTTGTTGATCTCTCTCAGAAACATATAATTTAAGGTTGTAGTTTTAATAATCTTTTTATATTAAAATATGCTAAAGTACAATTTTTAAAGAACTCAGGTCTTTAAAATTGGATAAATAGAGAGCCAACAGACCATATCAACTCGTTATAATACTTTTAAAAAAATTAATTTTCAATTTTTACTGTGGTCAAAATAAAGCGTGCAAAATTATTTAATGCGTGTTTCAAAAAAAAAAGCGTGTTTATTTGTTATAGAAGACCTATACATTAACCAATCTAAGAAACTGATAATAAACCCTCAAAAAATATGGTATTGGTTTCTTAAAGTTCTATTATTTAAAAAGAAATTCTAAAAATGAAGGATCAAATTGGAAAATTTATCTCAAAAAATAGAGTTAATTTTTAATAAATTTGAAAATTTAAAAAAACAAAAAAAATTAAAAAAAATTGTGAATATTATGGAAAATTTTCAACTATTTGCATTAAGGATTTAAATTTTACTAAAAATATCTAAATTTTTACTTTCAAAATTGATTTGAACTTAGGTATACTATTGGGTTATGGATTGGATGTTGACTTGGAGTAAGAAGAAAAAAAAGTACCGATAATATTTTGAAACACTGATTATAGTAGTTGTTGTGTACGAATTATTTTGATCACTGTAATAATATTAAAAATAAAAAGAGTTAGTGTTTTTAAAGAATCGATTATAGAGTACAAATCATTTAAATTTTTATTCAAGATATGATTTTTTTTGTTGGGGTATAACAAAATTATAACTTTTTTATTTTTCAAAATTTAATTATTAAATATCCTATATTATTACCAAGTATTGAAGTACGAAAAAAAATAAACTGTTTAAGTATATATTCTTATATATTCAAAATATCATTTTTTTAAATTTATTTATACTCCACTTTTTAGGGTTTTTTTTGTTTGTAAGATCTATTAGAAAAATAAAATAAAAACCAAAAAAAAGGAAAAAATAAATATTTGGAATTAAGTATTAAATATTTTTTATTACGAAAATTACACTAAAAAAATGCTAACAAGAAGATTTACTAATAAATAAATACATATTACAAGACATTATATAATCTCACTTTACTTAATCTTTTTTTATTAATATTTGTTTACAGTCAGTTTCACTTTTAAGACACAAACTTTCAATGAAATTTAAGGCAAATCAAAATCTCAAATTAAGGCACAAAATTTGGAATTTTTTTTTTTTACAATTGTTTTTTTCCTAGAATTTGAATTTTGTGCCTTAATTTGAGATTTTTATTATGCCTTAAATTTCGTTGAAAGTTTGTGCCTTAAAAGTGAAACTGACTGTATTATTGAAAATCTTTTTATTGATTTTTGTCATCTTGTGAATTTTGGGGAAATTTCACGGAATAACTTCTAGTGCTCGATATTTCCGCCAAATTGTATCAAGTTTCAAGCTTTTACAGAATATAAAAGAATATTGAAAAATCTTTAGTTTTGCTCAATTCTGTAAAATCCAGGCAACCATACCAAAATACCGTAGAGTGCCTAGCTTTTCCAAAATTCAAAAATGTAAAGAATATATATTCAAGTTTCCGTTTTTTTATAAATTCTGGAAACTCTAAAGAAAAAATTCTTGAGACTTTCTGTTTTTTTTATAAAATCTATTGATTTTACAAATAAAAAGAAAAGGCAAAAAAAAAATCAAACAACTGTATTCTTGTGCTTTTCTTTTAATTTTTTTTTTTGAAAAATTGAATCGTTTTACAAATAAACGGATAATTCCAGAAAAGCTAAATAATTTTTTTTTTTTTCTCAAATTAAAAAAAACCTAGGTACACTTTCCCATCTTTCAAAATAAAAATTGAGTAAAATAATTGATTTTAATCTATTCTTCAAAAACCACAAAAAACTTAATGAAAATAGATAAGATTTAAATTGATAAATATTAATGTTATTATTATTTTATATATTATTATTCTAATTATATTCCTTCTTTGCTTTCTTTTTTATTTCGATAAATTTTATTTAATTACACCATTTTTCCAATAAATATGGTTCGAGATTTTACAGAATCTTTCTCATTTTTTCAACTCAGTTTAAGTTCCAAAAAAAGAAAAGAAAAGATAAACAAAAGAAAGAAAAAGAAAGAATAACAACAATTCAAAAAGGCAAAATAAAAACATGAAAAAATTAGAAACTTTCAAAATAAATTTTTTCTTCAAATACCTATTCAAACCCTTTTTACAACTACAATTCACCTATGACAACTAGGTACGTTGACTGGAAAAAAAGTTGATATTGGTTTTTTTACTGATATTTTCAAAATTAACAGGTTTTAGGTTGTACAGAAATCATGACGTCAAGCCATCATCAGATATTAATTTTATTATTGTGGTAATTTATGTTTTTATCAAATACCCTTATAACAATTTTTTTCTTTCAAAAAGTAGGTTAGTAATAAGATTCTTTTCTTTTTTGGTTAATCTATCACTTTTATATATATATTTATATATCCCATAACTTATCTTACAGAAAACCTTATGATACCAGATACAAATACATATCCTATTTACCCCAAAAAAACATTGAAACAAACATTAAAAAAAAAAAAAAAAAAAAAAAAAAAAATTTGACTTAAAGAAGAGATGTATTCATTTTCAACAAAAATCCTAACCCCATGAATAGAATTTTGTTTACAAAGCTTCAAAATACAAATAGAAACAAAGTCCAATTCTTATTATTTTTTTTCACTAATTATTAAGAGTTATAATAAAAGCATCTTTCTGAATCATTCTCACAGATTTTGGAGATAAACTTGTTGATGTTCTTTTCGTTTTCCCTGTTATTGCCATTTTAATTTGTTATTATATTTGTTCTTTTCGTTTGTAAGAACTCCCGCTTTTCTTATTATTTTGCACTTTTTTCAGAATTTTTACTTTAAATTTCTTCAAGAATTGAAGTTTTCTCAATTTCTGGAATTCCTTTTATATGTGACTTAATTGACAATACATTCACCGATAAATCCATTTTCACCAGCAAACATATATTTTGGTTTACCGGAGGATAGTATTGTTGAAACTAACCCCCGCCAAAGAGGAAAGTTTATTGTATTAAATCTTGCGATGTAATTTGAATTTTGTCGATATCCAAATCTCTTACATCTACAAATATAGTTTTATTATTTTTGGGAAATGACCAATTCTGAATGAATTAACATGAATATCAATTGTTGAAATATAATTTTTCTTTTTGAAATCTTCAAAAACTGGTTGGATTATTGTAATAGGTGGTATAATGAAGATGAATTGCCTTTTTACAGTTTTGGAGAAAAATTGAAAAGTTGGTAATAGCCGACACATGATCAGATCAACTAGTGAGCTATAAATTATTATCTTTAATCACAGATCTGGATCATGTAATTGTTTTATCGATAACAGTGGATACTCTAAAAAGCACCAAATAAGAT
Organism: Anaeramoeba flamelloides; assembly: GCA_027625915.1. Lineage (NCBI taxonomy): Eukaryota > Anaeramoebidae > Anaeramoeba > Anaeramoeba flamelloides. The sequence continues at coordinate 2,229,420 of JANTQA010000060.1, read as the reverse complement.
TATCTGAAAAACTAATCACATTAGAGAATTGTTTAACTTCCAATTTTTCGTTTCAATCTGATTACTTAGCCCAGATATTCCAATTAAAATATAGACGGACACACAGTGTATAAATTACAACTCGCTTCGTTTTCTTACCGTAAAAACACTGTTCCCAAGATTTTGATCACTCACAAAGATTTTACAGGAAAGATCCCTTACCACAGTACTTATAATGTTTAATTCCAAAAAAAAAATGTAAAAATATAATACATGTTTATATTTTGAGATCAATGCTTTTCCGAATATTTGTGTAAAGTACAATCAAGTTATAAACTGAACTAGAGTATACACACTTTAATTTGTTATGTACCATGATTTGAAAATAAATCGTTTTTCTTTTGATATTTTTTTTTTGAAGATCTGATAAAAAGCTTTCTTATTTTTGTTCCTGAATAAGAACAAGACTTGTTTGGCTAGAGAACCCTTTGAAAGATTATAATTGTTTGTTATGCTTATGTTGATTAATAAATTTATTTTCTTTTTTTTTTAAAAAAAAATATTTTTTTTGACCCAAGTAGGTTTTCAGATGTAAAAAAATCATAAATTAAAAAAATTTAGAAATTGAAAAAAATTTTGGGGTATTGTATGGAAAAAAAGTTTCTTTCACTTCTATCAACTTTCATATTATTTTTTGTCTACTGATAAATCTCGAATTCATAAATTGAAATTTGTATTCTCTTTCGGTGTATTTACTTGATACTTATTTATTGTATATATTATCATATTTCTGATGGACAAACTAACAACGCTAAATGAAAGAATTTTGAATAATTGAAAAAACGATAATAAGCTAAAATGTTATCCCATCAAAAAAATTTCAATGTTTTATGCTTAAACTGGCTTTCTGATTAAAAACACCAGTTTATCATAAAGTTTTTATCTCCTAGAATTCAAACCCACCCTTAACCCCTTAAAAGTATTTATACATTAAAATCGCTTGACTTGGAAAATTATTATTATTTTTTTTTTATAAAAAGAGTGTTTCTCCAATAATTTTCTTTTTCCTTTTCTTTTTTTTTCTTTTTCTCCTTTTGGAAAAGTTGTTGTTATTATGGTTTTCTGTGAAATTTCGAATTGTTACATTATCAATGAACTTTTCTTGTATTTTTTCAGTATTTGGATGATTACTATTATGATTCTTTGTAGATTCAGAATCATTTGTACCGACTTCTATTCTACGACACCAATTATTTTTATCATTATCGATAAAAGTATAATTCACTTTTTGATTAAATAAAGAATTTTTGATTGGAAAAATTTGACGCTGCCTTTGAAGGCCAATTGATTGATTTGTTTTTGTCCCCCATATTCCTTTCGTCTGTTTTTGTGTATTGGGACTATTGTCACTGTTGCTATTTTTCGTTTGAAAGCGAGAAACGTTTGAATTGAATCTAGTTCTTTTTGGATGTATATTTTGATAGGCTTGTTGATGAGGTTTTTTATATCGGTTATTTTTAATGGTTCTGGTTTTATAATTTTTTAAGTTTGTTTTTTGGTTTGACAAGATTGGTAATGCTCTTTTTTGGTGGAATTCTTTTTGGTTTTCAGAATTAAAATTGAAATTTAATTTATTTGGATTCTTTGTGTTTATCTTTGACAATTGTTTTATTTGAACAAATTGCTCATTATTCTTGTTCTTAGTATATTTGTTATTGTTGTTGTTGTTTTTGTTTTTGTTATTGTTGTTTTTGTTTTTGTTGTTGTTGTTGTTGTTGTTGTTGTAATTATTCTTATTATATTTATTGGTGGTGCTGTTGTTCTTATTCTTATTATTGTTATTATTATTGGTGCCGATCTTTTTCTTTTGAGCCTGTAGAGTATTTCCCATTGATTTTAAATCATTATCAAAAATATGTTTTTTTAATATAAAATCATTGGTTTTTTCATGCTGTTTTAAATTTTTAAAATTATGAGTCTTATTTTTAAATTCTGTTTGATTTTGAAAATTGTTTGTAATTGAATTGTTTGGGTTAAACACTTTTATCTTGCGTTTTTTGACAAAACTCGGCATTAAATTTGTGATTGATTTCGATTTTATTTGTTGTTGTTGGATGTTAGATTGTTTAATCCAAATTTTTTTTAATGAAAAATATTTGTTAGTACTGTTTTTGTTTGTTGTTTTTCTCTTGTGATCATTGCCTGTGGCTGGGTTTTGTTTGGGGTTTTGTTTTTTATTTTCGTTTTTCTTAAAATTTCTCTTTTGAAGATCAAGGAATTTTTGAAAATCGAACCTTTTTTTATTTTTTTTGTTTCTACAATTTCTTTCCTTATAAAGCCCTTTCTCTTTACTATTGTTTGGTTCTTTAAAACGTTTTGCTTTTGGAAATCTCTCAAGATTATTTTCGTTTTTTTTTTCATCCTCATTCGAACCTTCAGATTCGGAATCGCCTCCTTCAACCTTTTCTTCGATTTCTGATTTCACCTCTTCTTCGATCTCTTCTTCTGGGTGTTTTTGTCTTTTCTTTTCTTCTTTTTCTTTTTTCTTGTTTTCTTTTTCTTTTTCTTTTTTGTTTTTTTCTTTTTCTTTTTTCTTTTCTTTTTCTTTTTCTTTTTTTGTGTTTTTGTTCATGATTGTGAAAAAATCTTTCTTCTTAAAATTCACATTAAAAAGTAGTTCTGTTTTAAGTATGGACTCAAGTGGAGAACTGGCAGTGCCAATTGTTTTCAAACCAAGACTTGAATAGCTTGGAAAAAAGTTTGGTGTGATCACATTTGCAGACTTTAATAATCTTTTTTGTTCTTTGAACTGTAGTGTAATTGTTTGAATTCTTTTCTCCAGTTCTCTAATCCTCTTTTTTTGGATTTGTAAAACTTTTTTGATCATGACGGAACCTAAAATTTTCTCTGTAAAAATGTTGAAAACACAAATCGAGAGAATTTGGTTATTAACTTTCAGGATTGTAGCCTTTGGTAAAAGATCCTTTGATCGCAGACACTCAAAGCAAATCCTGAATTGGTGCGTCGGGTAATATATCTTTTGTAGCTTGTTGCCGTTGTACCGATTAATTAAAGTCATTTTCAAGAGTGCACAAACACGAGGCTTTACTTTGTTGCACCTCATGCATATCCCCAGATACCATCCCCTCCTTTTGGAAGGATAGAGTAGATTAGGACGGCACCTTCGAATTATTGAGAGACCTAAATAATTCGGTCTCCAATATGGATTTATCATCACAAAGCCAAAATCCTTTTTTTAAAAAAATGATAAAAATATTTTGAGTCTTTTATATAAGTTTCAGAATGAAAAATTTGGATTTTCTGAGTATTTTTCAAATATTGCTTAATTTTTGTTTTTGGATCGCTTTTTTTTTTTTACAGTTTTCAATACGATTTGGTTTTATGAATTCTAATATCACCAATAAAATGTTTTTTTCGTTTTCTTTGGAATTGAACAAATCAAAATTTGACAAAAGAATTGATTTAAAAATGAAAATTCAAATTTAAAATTTTTCTGAAAAATAAAGACAATTTTTGAGGTATTTTTCACCCTAAAAAAATCCTAAAATTCAAAAAAAAAATTGCAAAAATGAAGAAAAATTTTCAACAAATTCATCGAGCCTTTTCAAATCAGTTGCTAATCAAACAAAATTCACAAAATTTTCACAAAAAATAAATGAATTAACCTAAAAAATAGATATCACCTAATGTATACAACTGGAAGTTTAATTAGAGTTACTGTGAATAAAGAATTAAAAAAAAGGAAATATTTTTAATTTAGTAAATGAATTTTCTACCTTGAATATAAATAATTTGAGCAAATTTATTGAAAATTAAGATAATAATAAAAAAAAATGAAAATTTATTACCAAATTTCTTTATTGAAGTGCTTTGAAGATTAATGAAATTACTCTAAATTGCATTTCTAATTGGTTTTAAAAAGAAATTATATTTTTTATGTCAATATTTTGAAAAAAATATTTGGTAAATTGTAATGTAAAATTTTCTTTTATTAATTATAAAATTTACATGAAAAAAAATAATTAGTACTGTTGACAAAATAACATGTACTAACTTTAGAAACACATGAAGTAAATTAAAAGACATATTTTTTTTTGTTAAAGAAGGTTTGGAGATCAAATTATCAAAAAAACCATAACGTAAATATTAGTTTCTTGAAGTTATATTATGATTAAATAGAAAAAATCTCGAAATAGAAGGAAAAATTTGGAATTTTTCTATAAAAATAAAGACAATTTTAGAGAACAAATTTTCCATCATGATAAAAAACCACAAATTCAAAAACAATTGGAAAAATCAACAAAAAATTACTTACAAATTTTATTCCTAATTTGAAATTTTTTCTCAAAGAAGATCAAGTAAAATACCTTCAAAAGTGTTTTACTCTTGAATGCAATATTGAATAATTAATTAGATGTTACTTTTCCAAGTATACAAAGTATAAAAACACAGTTTTTGATTTGAAAAACAAGTTAAATCCTTTTGGTATGAATTTTTTGGTAATTGTAAAACTTTTCTAATGAAACATCGAATTATATATTAACTTAAAGAATAATACAATATAAAACCCACTCATTTCTTTTTGAATCAAAGTTTTAAAAAATTAGTCTGTGAAATTATATTAAATCTTTGGATTTATAAATTGAAAATGATAGCAATGATGGAGATCTGAAAATTTGAACAATACGCTGTTGTTTTTAATCAAAAATATAGGAATTGTATGAGAAAATTATCTAATACTAAATGATTTTTGATACTTTTAAAGTTTTTGTCAAGGTTAGAAAATGAAACATCATCATAAAAACGTTTCTACCAATTTCAAAAAATGGTTTAAAAAAAGAAAAATAAAATCTATAGCTTTGATAGTTTTATTATTCCTCAAAAATTTTGATTTGTAATTATTTCCAAAACAATACCAATTGAATTTAATTAACAAAAAAGATAAAACACTTTAGAAATAATTTCTCTTCAACTTCTTAAAAAATAAAACCTTAAACCCACAAAAAATGAAAAATTATTCATTTTTTTTAAAAAATTTAACTATTGGGATATTATGAGTGGTTTGTCTCTTCTTTTCAAAATATGAACACCAAAGCGAATTGACTGATCTGTGTTCTTTTAAAAAATTTCCTAATAACAATAACATTCCAACAAATCTATCTTTCTTGTTTACTTTTTTTAATTCTTTTTTTCTTTTTCTTTTTGTTAAATATCATTTTAGATTTTTCATTTGAAACCGAACAAAATGTAGAAATCATTTCCATTCCACTTCGAACAAGCGAGGATGTTGTTGAAATTCCTGTTAACGAACTTCCCGAAGATTCTGAAGAAGTAATTGATGTATTACGTGATGAGCTTCCACCGCTTTCAATTTGGCATCGCATCGCGCTGGAGTACCACAGGAAAGGCGACGAACAGGAATTTTTAAAAATAATGAATGTGGCATGCCACGAGGTGCTGGATCAATACACAGACACCACGATGAAAACACTTATCAGTAACACACTTGGTGCCTATTATACCCAAAAGGCGTCCAAGACAACAGACCAAGAAAGCAGGAACGATTACTTTCGCAAGGCCGCGTCTTATTACAATATCTCTGATAACATTGATATGTCGATCGGGAGCACCTTTATTGGTAAAGGGTTTCTTATGCTAAAACAAAATGATATCAATCGAGCAGATGGGAGATTCAAAGCTGCTCGGGGGAGTGATAATAATTCAATTCCAGCTATTTTGGGAAAGGTAGGAATTTAATTTTAATCTTTTCTTCTTCTTTCAATTTTTGTTTTTGTTTTTCTTTTTCATTTTTATTTTTATTTTCGAAAGGATCGTTAAAGACAAACTGAAAATGTTTAAGCATTAAAAAGTTCCAAAAAACAAGTTTCTTTTACGAATTGTGTTTGGATAAACATTTGGCTTTTTTGAATTATTTTACTTTTTGCTCTCAAACAATTATTATCAATTTTTTTTTTTTGAACAAAAGAATTACTGCTTGATGAAAATACATTTAATACCTTTTCTTTCACTTGCCACATCATTCAAGAATCTCAACACCAAGATCTGTCAAGTTTTGCAATTTAGTCGTTGACTAAATAATTCAATCAAAGTGTTTTTTGAACCTAAGCATCATAAAATATTTTACTTATTTTTAATTCCAACTTAAACTAAAAAAGAAACTGAAGTGTAGAGCTTATCATAACACAAATATTGTGATCAAAAAAGCAAAAACCTTCTTGCAATTGATTTCACAGAAAGTAAATTCCGAAAGATAACACAAAAATCTAAAACACTCATTCAAATTGAGTTATTTTTCAAAAAATTACAAAAAGACGAAGATTATATTAAAAATTTTTATTCTCAGACAACCAAACCCATTATTACCAATTAATTCTTTCAAAAATTATTAAGATTAAGAGAGACAAATCTAAAACAGTTGAAAAATAAAAAAAAAAAAAATTAAAAATGTTTTTTTGAAAATTAAATAGAATCAACATAACTAGTCATTTTAGTAAACTGTGTCCAAAAAAGTTTTAAATTCGTAACCTTTAAAACAATTGATCAACTTAAATGGAACTAACCATTGTGGAAAAAAAGTGAAACACGGTTTTTAATTGGGAACATTAAGAGAATCACAGAAATCACAGAAACCTGAAAATTCAAAGTAAGATCAATAAAAAGAAGAAACCAATTAACTTTTAATAATAATCCATTATATTATTTTCAATCAACCCAGCAAATACAATTTAAATCTCCTTGATGATCAAAATTGTTTATGTGGTTTTGGAGATCTCAAAAATAGTCAATTTTTGAACAAATTTTTAATGATTGATCAATCAAATATAAAACCCATACCAAAAATGATAGTATTAAAAAAACTGTTATTGTGTTGAATACTTCATTTTGCCTTTATTTATTTATTTATTCTTATTATTGATCTTACTTTGAATTTTCAGGTTTCTGTGATTTCTGTGATTCTCTTAATGTTCCCAATTAAAAATCGTATTTCACTTTTTTTCCACAATGGTAAACCTAATTCCAAAAATTTGGACCCACCCAAAATTAAAAATAGACAAAAAAAATCCCAATTTGTTATATTATTCCAAAAATTAATATTAAATCACGTTGAAGTTACCCAATATTAATGTTTTTATCTGCAATCATTTTTATCCAAATAAAAGAAAAAAATATAAAACAAAAAAAAAATAAATAAATAATGTTCAAAAATGATGAAATGAGAGTAATAAAAAATTGTTTTGCTAAATTTGTTGTAATTTCATTAACAATTATTGATCGATCAAATCGTTAGATACCATCAACTAATTGAAAGTGATTTTTCTATTTTTTTTAACTCGACTTTAACCTTCATATAAATCATTGGAAAAAATTCCAGATCTAACCAAACCTATTGTGTAACTGGAAAAAAAGAAATGAAAAAAAAAAACATCAATGATAATATCAAATATTTGGTAAAATCAAAATTATTTTCAAATTGAATGAAAGGTGCTGTTATTCTTTCAACTGTTTAAACTGTGTCCAAAATTTTTGGAATTTAGTGTTTTTGATGCTTAGTTTGAAATTTTTTTTCCTTATATTTTTATATAACTTTACCAACATAAATTGTTTTTTTTAAACAGGTACTGTAATTTTTAATTATGGAACTTTTTAATTAAAAAAAAATTATCAAGTAAACAAATAATTTGAGAAAGACTCGATTGGTTTTTCAGAAATTCTAATATGAAGAAATGAATTTATAAAGTATTAAAAAAATTAGTATTACCTTTAATTTTGAAAAAAAGAGTTTTACAATAAAAATTAAATAAATGGAGCAATGAACTAAAAAAAAACAAATATTCTTATTCAAGACAATTCAATTTTTTTGAAAAAGATGTAAAAATTTTTTTCTTCTTCTCTTTTTTTTTTTATTTTGATAACTTTTACTTTAATTACTTCTTTCTCTAAATAAAGATAATAATAAAGATGTAAATTTTTTTTTCAATCTATAAAAATTAACTTTTGGTTCGTAAAAAAAAATAAGCTTCTCACACAATACATTTTTTGAACAATTTTTTATTTTCAATATTCAAAAAATAAAATCTTTAATTGCCTATGAAAAAGAATTTTTTCTCTTTTTCCTAATTCTATTTAACTAATTTGAATTAATACTGTAATTTTTGCATTCACAAATGTAAAATTTTGTCACAATTTTCCAGAAAATCGTGTTTTCATCACAATTTTTTGGAAAAAAAAAAAAAACACAATTCTTATAAACCAACAAATATTACATTTATATTTCAAATTTACTTTTGATTCGCTCAATTCTTCTTTTAGTTCAGTATAAAACTAAAAATTTTTTAATTAGAATAAAACTGAAATTAAAACTGATTATTTCGATTTTTCTTTTTTTTTTTTTTAATTTTTTCCAAAAACCGAAAGAATAATTTGGAATCAATTTAACAAAACAATTTTTCAAACTCAAACAATCCTATATATATATATATGTATATATATATATAATATTTATTAATTTATCAATAAAATGTTTAATATTTTTTTTTTTTTATTTTTGAAGAGAGAAAATTGCTTTTCTCCTGTTTGCCCTAATTTCTAAACTTTTTTTTAGAAATTTTGTTAAAGAATCACAAATTTTATTATCACTTACTAATGATAATATATATGATGAATTCTTTTTATTAATAATATCTCTGATATTATTAATTTTTTTATTTTTTTCAAAAAATTCAGATATCCAGATTTTTCGATTTATTTTATAGGCCGGACAGTCCCATAAAAAAATGATCGAAATCTTCAATGATATCAATATTTAACTTTTCTTTACATAAATCACAATTTTTATTTTTATTTTTACTTGTTACATAAGAGTACCTATTTAAACAATTAGTAAAATTTCGAAATTTTAGAATTGTTTTTGAAGCTTTCCAGTTTAAATATTTTTGTTGTTTGAAATTGCAATTTTGTTGTTTTATAATTTTTAGATATTGTTGAACTTTCCAACTAGGTGAATTTTCCAATTCGGTTAATCGAAAAACTTTTAATTCTAAATCTAATAATTTTAATCCCTTAGTGCGCCAATTAATATTTTCATTTTCTAATTTTCGAAAATTTAGTATTGTTTTTAATTTTTTTAAATTTAAGAAATCTAATTTTTCTATCAATTTATATTTTCTTCGGTATACTTTTTAATCTAGCGAGATCAATTTTTGCTTCAGTTTTATAAATTAATCGAGGTGAATGGATATTAATTTGTAAGAAATTTGTGACTGATTTATTGATAAATCTATCAATTCTTTCAAAATCATTTTGTTTCAAGTCAAATATTTCAAGACCATAATAAAGTTGACTTAAAATGAGAGCTTTGAAAGAAGTTATTTTGACTCCATTGTTGAGTTTATTTTGTTGAAACAATCGATTAAGTGTTTCCAAGGACTTTTCTACTTTTTTTGAAATTATATTCAAGATGTGTGTTTTTTTTCTAACCAAATCCCAAGATAAAAAATATCTTTTAATTCTTTTTTTATATTTGGTTTTTTTTATTATGTGGGTTCATCCCGAATCTTTTTTATTATTTCAAAAATCCTTTCTAAATTAATTTTTAGAGAGATTAATGGCCCTTTCATAATAAGAATAAGATCATCTGCATACATTTGAACATGAACAGCTAAAGTTTTTAACTTTTCTAGTAGGAAATGAGATATAAATGAAAATGTTTAATATTTATTAATTTATTTTTATCCTTATAGGCTTGTACATTATTTAATAGTAGAAAATATAATGAGAGTTTAGAATTATATAAGCAGGCAATTAGAAGACATCCAACATGTCAAGTTGATATTCGAATTGGGTTGGCACATTGCTATTATAGATTAGGTATGAACATGATGTCTGTTAAATGTTTCCAAAGGGTCTTAGAATTGGAGCCAAATAATGCCGAGGCGTATGTTGGATTATCAATTTTAGCATATAATGGTTATACACCGGAGCTTGAAAACAGATCCAAAACTGAAAATGATTTGAATGGGGGCAAATCTGAGATTGAGATTAAAAAAGAGCGATCACAAAAGAAAATGAAATTATTACAAAAGGCGTACTCTTTGAATAAGGAGCATACTGTTGTACTTATGAATTTTGCTGAATGGTATTTCTATAAGAAACGATATGATCGGGTCAAGATCATATGTGACACTGTATATGAAAAGACAAAAAATGATGAGATTAAGGCCGAGTCTTGTTACATTTTAGGGAGGTCGTATCATTCTCAGGGGTTATTTGAGGAGGCAGAAAAATCGTATCTGGGAGCAACAAAATTTTCACCAAAGCATTCATTAGCTCGTTTTAGATTGGGACAAATATATATTAAAAACCGAAATTACACGGGAGCAATTAAAGAATTTGAAGAGGTAATTCAAATAGCACCTGAAAATTACGACGCAATAAAAATGTTGGGGATTTTGTATTCCTTTATTAATAAACGTGCAGAAGCTCAAAAGTATCTAACTGACGCTACACGTATTTCTCCAAATGATCCAGAAAATTGGGTAGAACTTGGTTCGGTGCTTGAGCTGACTAATCCTAAAAAGGCTTTAGAATATTATTTAAAGGCTGTTCAAATTTGGGAAACTATTGACGAGAATACTCTAGATGAAGATGACGATGAAGATGAAAAGGAAAAGGAAAAGGAAAAGGAAAAACAAAAAATGAATATTGAAAAGAATAAGGAAAATGAAAATGAAAATGAAAAAGAAGATGAAGAAACAGAGAAAGAAAAAGAACAAGAACAAAAATTATTAAAAAAAGAAGAAAGAAGGAAAAAAGCAATTCTAAAGAAAAGAAAAAAAATTCCATTTGAAGTCTGGAATAATATCGGATCTCTTCGCCAAATACTTGAAGATTATGACGGAGCTCTTGAAGCTTATAAAAATGCGTTGCTTTCAAGTGGGGAGGAATCAAAAACTTCTGAAAGGAACACGACGGTTTATTATAATATGGCAAGGTTGTATGAACAGGAATCATTATTTAATCAAGCTGAGGAAATCTATTTGGAAATTTTAAAAGAGCACCCAAATTATGTTGATTGTTATTTCCGCCTTGGCGCCATTGATGAGCAAAGAGGTAACTTTGATAAGGCAGAAGAAAAATATACAACTGTTGTTAAGGAGATTGATAAAAATAATACGAATGCATGGACATTAATAGCGAATTTGCATTTGAAAAAAAACAATATCAACTCTGCTTTAGAAAAATTTAATCATGCAAGGGTTGTGCATAATTCGAATAATAAAGATACCTATTCCCTAATTTCAATTGGAAATGTCTATTATTCGTTGGCATCATTTGACTTGAAAAAGGATCGGCACTTAAGCAAATTCATTTTGCAACATCAACGCGCGATCGGCTTTTTTAAAAAGGCCCTGGAATATGAGGTTTCAAATATCTATGCTGCGCATGGTATCGGAGTGTGCTTGGCATCCTTGGGATATTTAGATGAAGCCCGTGAAATATTTATCAAGGTTTTAGAAACGGCAGAGAATTTCCCCGATGTCAGAATCAATTTGGCTCATTTAAATTTAGTTCAGGGACAATTCACTAACTCGATCAAACTGTACCAAAATTCGTCAAGTAAATTTTTCTTTGATAAAAACTCCAGGTTACTGTTTTATATCTCGCGCGCGCATTTCCAAAATAAGAAATTCAATGAGGCATTAATTTATATCCAAAAGGTCTTACATCTCAACCCGAAGGATAAAGTATCTTGGTTTAATTTAGCAGTCATCCAAAAAAAATATGTAAGTTCGACACTGAAAAAGGAAAAAACACTGAAAGAACTTAAGCGGGCACAAAAAATGTTAAAGCAGGCAATTGAAAATTTCGAATATCTGCTCAAATTGGATCCCAAAGAACTCGGATTCTATCATATTGACGCGATTAAAGACCAAATCAAAACTTGCGAAAAGTTAAAGCCCCTGATTAAAAACAAAATAGTGGCAGCGAAAAAAAATGAAAAACTCTTGGAAACACGAAGGAAAAGAGACTACGAAATGGAATTGCTAAGACAACAGCAAGAAAGGGAAGAGCAAGAAAAGATCAAAAGAGAGCTTGAAGAAAAGCAAAGAAAAACTGAAGAAATTGCCAAGCAGACACGAGAACGATTTGATAGATTAAAGTCGCAATGGGTGTCACATATGGGCAAACGAAATGACGACGAGGATGCGGACGATTTGGAGATCGTTTCAGACAACGAGTATAACTTTGAAATAAATGCAAAGAAAAAGAAAAAGAAAAAGAAAAAGAAGAAAAAAAAGAGAAAAAAAAAAAAAAGAATTTCTTCTGATTCGGGATCTTCCTCCTCCTCGTCATCGGATTCCGATTCTTCAGGATCATCTTCCGGTTCGCAAGTTTCTTCCTTTTCCGATTCTTCTTCAAATAATGAAAAGCCTGGCGAAACAATAAACGACAAAGTGGCTGGAAAGAACAAAGAGAAAGATAATTCAGATGACGACGAAATGGAATTTCGAATCGAAGATAATTCAGATCATGATGAACAAAAGAAAAAAGATGATAATGATAATAACGAGAAGGATAAGGATAATGTGAAGGAAAATGATGATGATGATGATGAGAAGAAGAAAAAGGAAAATAATGTGGATGATGAGGACAAAGATAATGGAAATGATGACGATATCGAAAACGATCCAGAATTTAAAGATCTTCTCGGCGAAGATTAAAATTAATTTCAGATTGAAATTTATATATAATTAATATTATAATTATAATTTAAATCAGAATATTTATATTTAAAGAATGATAATTTTTGTATCAGCGATTTTTAAAAAAATGTAACAAAATAATATCAATAAAATTATTTTGATAAACCAAAGCTTACTGGTTTTTTCATCAGTTTTTATAAAAATTTTTTGTAACAATTATTTCAAAACACATTTTATTTTTTTTGCATTTTTTTTTTGTTTTTTATGTTTATTCGGATTTATTTTACTAATTAAGGGATTAGTGTCACCATAGATTTCTTGAGAATCAAAATATGTTGTAATTGGGTGTAAATGATATTAGTGCGCCATGGATCAAATAGCTCTAAAAAATCTATTATAAATCTTATTGCACAATAAATAATTACATTTTTTACTAATGGTCACAATTAAAAATTTCATTTTGAAAAATTTTTTTATAATTCCTTTTCCAAATCTAAAAATCGAAACTCCAAAATACAGTATGATAGTATTGAAAAATCCATATTTAGAACTTGAAAAAGTAACTATTTTTTTATTTTTTTAATTTACAAGATTAACTCAATAATCCTCAATAAAAAAACGCAAATACTTTTTATTTTTGTTTTCTTTTTTAAGATAATTGTAACATCAATATATTTGCATGATTTGAGAAATTATTTGTCAAATGACTTTATAGTAAATTATAAAATATTTTGAAAAAATTGAATTTTTTAGCAATTAATCTAGATTTTGTCACAAATTTAAGTAAGATATTTTGCGACTTTGTAGTATGAATATTGATAATCCAAACTTTAAATTTGTCTCAAAATGCAATTTTTTTCCGAACTTCTTTGGGTTTTTACTTATACCTGGATCATTTTTAATTTCTCGAGATTAACCGTAGTTAAATTTACAAACCCAAAATTTTTTTACAAAAAATGGGAAACTTTTATTAATAAATTAAAAATTAAGATAAAAAAACAATACTTTAATATTTTAAAAAACAATCAAAGTTGGAAAATTCAAAGAATACTATAAAATTATTAAAAATGAAAACTTTAACTTTAAAATAAAAAAAACTATCTTAAATTTAAATCCAGTGCCACTTTTCTAAAATTTCGCGCTTTTATGAACGGGCTAAATAGATACTCATATGTCTTGAAAAAGTAATCAGAATATGATACATTTAAAAAAAAAAGAAAAATGCAAAAAATGTGATTATTGTACTCAATATTATGAAAATATAAATCACTTTATTTGGAATTGTGAAAGATATTAATTTATCAGAATCAAATGGAAAAAAAAATCGCAAAAATTTTAGAAAAAAAATCATATAAAAATGTAATTCTTAGAAAAAATACTCAAAAACTCCTTAATCTGGTTAATCAAAATTACGAAATTTATTTTTCTTGTCAAGAATTTTTCATCAAAGCTCTAATGGTTAGAAAACGTAAGGTAATAAAGAAAAAATGATAATAAAAAAATTGAAAATAAAAAATTCCTAAAATAGTAAAAAAAAATATACAAATTCGGGTACATAGTGCCCCACTTTTCGGAGTCGTGGAATACCAATTTATTAATCACATTTTGTGGAATCTTATTATTAATAATGTTTTAATCTGGTTTTTACTCCTCCTGTTTCAGTTGGGGTGTCTTGGTTTTCCAGGATTCGAAATAATTTAGAAAAATCAAGGATTTTACTAAATTCTTTCAAATCCTGGAAAACCTAACGACAGTGGATAATTTTTAATTTGGTCATGTGAATGATATAATATTTTTTTACTTTAATATTTAAATTATTTTTCTTCTTCTCTTTTTTATTTAGTAAATTTTCTTTGATTACTCCTTTCTCACAATAAATAATAAAAATGGGAAACTTTTCACAATTATCAACTTTTCCACTGTTTGAAGATCCATTCAAAAATTTGATTTTTATATTTCATAATTTCCATTTCAAATCTCTAAACAGAATAACATGCTTCTTTAAATATTTTTTTAGAGTTACTTTTACAAGTAAAAACTGTTTTCAATTTTGAACTTGTACATGAATTCCACTTAAAGTCTTTTTTTTGTAAAAATTTTCTTACCAAGAATCTCATTGAAAAAATTGTTTTGGTTTGTAGTTGGGGTTTTTAACTTTGCAACAATTGATTTATTTGTCCCTATAATCAGAATGAAAATTCTTTTTGAGAAGTGAAAGTGAAAAAACACAATAATTCATCACTCTCAGAGAATGAAATGAAACCCTTACTCTGTAAGCATAACTGAAAAAAGAGATTTAGCTTTTTATTTGGAACACAAGTTTTCTTTAATTTTTTTGGCAATAGCCCAATTACAAAAGTGACAAATATTAATTTCCAACGAGTATCATTCATTAGGGTTCAAAATTTGTTTGGTAAAAAGGGATTTGTTTCGATTTTAAGATTTACTTTCAGCTCGAGAATCTTTTTTTTTCTATTGATAATTGGTCGTGAAGAATTGAATTTAAATGATCTCGATTAATTCGTGCTTTCTTTGAAACGAATCAACCAATTGTATTTAATGTTTTAAGAAAAATACAAAAGTTTCAGAAATGGTTTGAAGGCAAATAAGATTCCACAATCCAAACTGATGGTTTACAAAAACCATTTTTTTCATTTCTTGTTACATATCGCTTCCTTCACTTTTTAAGCAAAACAACAAACCAACCTATTCCACAAATAACAATAAATCTCATTTGTTCTGTTAATTACCTTCAAATTAAAAATCACAAGCAATTTTTAAACAAAGATGAAAAAAAAAAAACAAGGGCATTTTTTGAAGCTTTATGCAAACCAAACAGACGAAGAAGAATTTGAAGATTTCTTTGACTATAAAGATTCTGTGAAAAAAAAATACTGCACAAAGCGATCAGTGATAATTTATTCTGTGATTGCTGTTTTTTCAATTCTTGCCATAACAATAATTTTTTCCTTGTTGTATTTTCCCAATTCCTTTAATTATTGTTGGGGTAGATACGCAAAATCATACGACAAAACTGAGTTGCTTACCCCTTACATTTTTGTGAAAGACTTGTGGTTTAATGCCGATCGGACACAAAACTCTTCAAAAATACAGCTGTTTGCACAGAAGGGGAAATGGCCGATCCTTTATACAGACTCTTCAATACCAACAAACGAAACAATGACCATAAAAGATTATAATTGCAGAGTCGTTAATTTCCATTCTGGGTTGTGGAAAGAATACATTTGTAGACTCCCTTCAAAGGGCGGTAAAGACTGCACAAAGTGTTCGTGTAATTCAGTGATTATCGACTAAAAAATATCAAGAAGAGATCAACAAATAAATACTTTTTATTTTTTTTTTTGTTTTCTTTTTTTATTTTTCTATTTTTTTTACATTACAAGATCGAGACTCACAAAGCAAAAACGCGTTACTCGAATGTTACTGAAACGTGTGGCAATGGTTGTAGAAAAATGGTATTGATTTTTATTCGAATTTTATTTGGATTTTCAATTTAAGATCAAAACGAACATCCTTGTTTTTTTCAAAGGGAAACTTAGAATTTTGAGTTTTTGAAATTTTTAAGTAAATCTATTGATTTATTAGTTTTATTCCAGATTGGATAGCAACTATTCTTTGGTCTATATTCTTCTTCTTATTTCTTATTTGTTGTTCAAATCTATTTATAAAAAATAATTGATATTTGAAAAAAAATGCTGATACTTTTGACTGAAACAAAGCGTATTTATTTATATATTTTTTTAATTTCAATTTGAAAAAACAAAAAAATGTTTGGAAATCCAAATTAAAATAAAAAAAGGTAGTTTCCGTAATTGTTGAAAAAAAGAAAACATTTACTTTGAAAAAATCTTAGTGTCAACAATTTTAATTTTTATAGAGAAATTGAGAAATTTTTAGATGATACATCCCAATAAAAGTGGCAAAAGCTTATTTTATATTTTTTTTCTTTTTTGAAAATTAAAAGTTCCTTAGCTATTTCTTTTATAAATCTTTACTCCAGTCTGAAGTTTATTATTTCTCTTATTTTTTAACAATCTTATTTTGGTTGATTTCTAAAAAAAAAAATGAATTTTTTATATTTTGCTGGTTCCCTATGAGTAAAAATGGGGTTTATTAAAAAAAGGTTATAGTGAATGAATTATTATTATTTTTTTAATTTTTTCTATTTGTAACATATTTTTTTTTGGTAATGATCCTTACAAAAAGTCATAAATAAAGGGAATATTTTTTTTCTTATTCACTTCCAAGAAATTATTCGGAAAAGTTAAAGAATCGTTAAAATATGTAATTTTTTGGTTATCAATTGTCTTCTCAATTTAAAATCGATTAGATTTAAGAATAGTAATGTCGATGTGCAAATTATTTGTGAATTTAGTTTTCAGTTTTAGTGAGATAACTCAGAATATAAACTATTTTTTAAAATTTTTAGCTCAATTTATAATGCTAATGGTAGTGGTTTTGAGTATATTTCTCTCATATTATCATCAAAAAAAATTTTCAACTTTTTATCTCACATTCATTTTTTCCAATTTCTGTAAATTTTTATTTTTACTATTATTTTTTTTTTTTATTTCATTTTTTTTTTTTTTAGATCTGGAACTTTTTTTTACAGAAAGCCAAGCAAATAAAATAAAACAATTTTCAAAAATACCAATAAGCATTAAGAAAATTGAGAAAATATATGGTATATTAAAATGAATAGAATTATTACAGTCAGTTCCACTTTTAAGACACAAACTTTAAACTAAATTTAAGGCAAAAAAATCTCAAATTCAGGTGCAAAATTTGGATTCTAGTAAAATAATAGAGGTTTTGATGATATCATGCTTAATTCACGAGAAAGTTACAAAAATCATGATAAAGTTACAAAAATCGCGATAATTTCCATCAAATAGTGATAATATCAGAAAATCGCGATAAGATTGAATATTGCGATAATATCACAAATCGTGATAATATAACAAATCGCGATAATTTTATAAAATATTGATAAATGCCAAAATATCACGATTAAAAAGTAATCACGATAAAATAGTTGATGGGTTTTTGGCTTAATTGAGAAATATTTGCACAAAAAAAATTTTTTTGATCAAAAAATAGATTAGGTGAAAAAAAGTTATTCTTTGAAAAAACAAAAAAAAAGATACTTGATCCAATCAAGGATCAGATCGAAGAGTTTTATTGTGTTCTCATTTTGTGAGGTTGACAAACCAATCGATCCTTTAAGATCAACAACAATAAGAAATAAATAGAAATAAATATTTTTTCAGTTAATCGTGGTGTTGTAAATTGAGTTGAATAAAAGACCTTCTAAAACAACCAACCCTTTGTCAGTATTTTAAAGAATGTGTTCTTGGGTTTAAAGAATTTCAATATTCTCGGAAAGCTAAAAGGGGTCGGTAAACTTTTCATTAGCTTTCACAACATACTTGTCAGATGATCATCAATTATTAAGATTTTTTATAGATTTCTCTTCTTGTTCTTTTTCTTCTTTGAGAATCTCTGTATTGGACCAGAAAACACAATTAGAATAATAGAGGTTTTTGTTTGATCGATCACCAATAAGAAGGAAAATTATTCTTTATTCTTTTTTGCTATTTAAAATTGTGAATGTAACAACTCCATTGTAAGAAAACACATCTATCTTATATTCAGTTATATTGGTGGAATGGGTAATTATTAGTTTGATCATAAAATTTGTTTGAGATTTGATATTTTGTTAAAAAAAAAAATAAAAAGAAAAAATTTTTCCACCAGAACAAACCAAACTAATGGCCTTTACAAAAACAGTATGTCTTTCAAAACTTTCAAACACTTGAAGATAGTTCACAACCCTTACAAACACTTTCAAAAATTTATGAAAGGGGAAAGTGTTGTAAAAGTCTCAAGGCTTTGTAAAAGTCAAGAGTTTTTTTTTTAAGGTAATCACAAAAAAATAATTTTTCATTTTTTTGCGATAATGTGAATATCGCGATAATGTTGAATATCGCGATAAAGTTGTACTAATCACGATTTTTAATATTATCGCGGTTTTATTATTAATACCATGATAATATATGTTATCATCAAAATCTCTAATTTGTGAAAAAAAATCCAAATTTTGTGCCTTAATTTGATGTTTTTATTGTGCCTTAAATTTTGTTGAAAGTTTGTACATTAAAAGTGAAACTGACTGTACAAAAATCAAAAAAAAAACTAACAAGGGTGTCCTAGGTTTTCCGAAATTCAAAAGAGTTGAGTAAAATCCTAGATTTTTCTCTATTCTTTTAAATTCTCGAAAACCTAACGAAAGTGTCCTAGGTTTTTGTTACTTATTGAAATAAACCGAAAATTTATAAAAATTTTCTGTTTATTTGAAAAATTAAAAAAAACCTAACGGAAAATCAAACAAATAATTATTTTTTTTCAATTTAAAACAATAAATTAATCTTTAGTAGACAAAATAATTGATTCCCAAGATTTGTGAAATAATTTGTCAAAGATATTTATTAAATTGAAAATACTTTTGAATAATAATAAAATAATTTCTTAACTAGAAGTAAAATTTTTCAAATTTTTTCAAATTTTACTTTGAAAAATCTTAATATGCCCCCACGACCCAAAAAACACTAAAAATGGAAAACTGATCAAATACTTTCCATTAATTCAATTAAAAAAACTAAATGAAAAAATAAAAATAAATAAAGTTTCAATTTAACTTTATCTTGAAATCATTTTTTCCCAAAAGCATTGAATTCAATATTGAAATTATGTATATTTTTAGATTCACTATCTTGTTTTAACTCATTTACTAAAACAAATTCTAAATTATGGGAATTTTCTTTTCACAAAAGGCACTAATTTGGTCCTCAAATGTTTTTTTTTAGTTTTAAATGGTAAAATTAAAAAAAAGTTGTGCTAAAAGGATAAACTTTCTGGAAAAGCATTCTAATTTAATATATTAACTTATTCTTTGATTTCAAACTTTTCTCAACCCCAATTTTTCAAAAAAAAATAAAAAAGTGCACACTAATTTCAAAAATTATTTTCAATATTCCAAAGTTGAGTGTTGTTTTTATTCTAAAAAAAATTATCACAGTGGTTAATTGAATTAAGTTATGAACTTAATTTCGAAAATATTAATCAGAAAAAAATAGTGCTTAATTTTATTAAGGACATATAAAACTGGAAAATTGGATTTTTCAACGTTTTTTGTAAAATATCTTTTGAAAATATTTTTTGATCAAAGATCTTTTATTAACCAGTAGTGTTTAATCGAATTGGATTTATTAAAAAGGGTTTAGTAAATTTTTATTTTTTTTTTTGAAAAAAATTTTTTATGATTGTTATTATATTTTTAATGATTACTATCCCTAAAGCTGGAAAGGGTATTTTCTTATATCTGGTGTTTCTACTTGTTATTTTGGTTCTTCGTTGATTGATCTTCAACTTTTTATTTATTTCAATAGTGGTTCAAAAAGGCAATTTTTGACAATTCCAATCCGAAATTTGATTTGAAGGGTAAAAGACTAACAGGGTAGAAGGATATATAATAAATTTTGATTGTGGTTTGTTAATTAAAATATTTATTTCCCTTTTGTACAATCAATTACCTAACGAAAAAAAGAAATTTTTTTAAAAAGCTTTAAATACAACAAAACCCAATAAAACTTTTAATCAACAACCCACAGATCAAAAATCTTTTATTTAACTTTCCTTGCACTTTATTAGTCTTGCACTCCTCAATTATACAGGAAAAAAATATTAAATTGCCCAAAATTATTTAATGTTGTCGAAAAAAAGTGAAACATGGAAAAAAAGTGAAACATGGAAAAAAAGTGAAACAGGGTTTTTAATTGGGAGCATTACTGAAAATGAAAAGTAAAATCGATAAAAAGAAGAAACCAATTAACTTCAAAGAATAACCCATTATATTATTTTCAGTCAACCCAACAAATACAATTTAAATCTACTTGATTTATAGAAATTAGTAGTGTGGTTTTGGAGATCTCAATATTAGTCAATTTTTTGAACAAATTTTTAATAATTGATCAATCAAAGAAAAACCCCATACCAAAAGATATTATTTAAAAAACTGTTATTATGGTGAATACTTCATTTTGTCTTTGTTTATTTATTTATTCTTTTTTTCATTGATCTTACTTGGAATTTTCAGTAATGTTCCCAATTAAAAACTGTGTTTCACTTTTTTTCCACAACGGTTATACAAAGTCCAAGATCAATCAGCGAAGAACCAAAATAACAGGTAGCCACACCAGATACAAGATAATCTTGTTTCCATTTTTAGGGGTGATAAACCTTAAACAAAGATTCTTTACTGGTATTTGAATTTGAAATGGGAAAAATATTATAATTCCATTTCCAATTTCCTTTTTAAAAAAGAGACACAAACTCCAACTACTTAAATATTTGGGAACTCTATTAACAAGAAAAATCTGGAAAATGAAGTGAAAATTCTATCCCATTTATAATTCAAATACTAGTATTACGATTTAAAATAAAATCAATAACGAGAAAGAAAAAACTCACTTGTGTGGCACTCTTAAAAATGAAAAGCACTCAAAAAAAAATCATAATAAAAAAAGATTTTATTTTTTTAGAATGGTGAAAGCGGAAAAAGTAGAGAAAAATAAAATAAAATCACAAAATACTTCCAAGATTCTTAAAAAAAATAAGAAATAAAACTGAAAAAGGAAATTGAGCCCATTATTTAGTTAATGTTTGTGAAAGCCATTCAAGACCTTCATACAAGCCTTCTCCGGTTGTTGCGGTACAAGGCTGGATATACCATTTACGGTATCTTAAAGAAGAAAGACCCATTTTTTCAGAAACTTCTTGTGCATCCATCGCGTTTGGGAGATCTTGTTTGTTCGCAAAGACAAGGAGAACAGCTTCTTTTAATTCGTCTTCTCCAAGCATTTTGTGGAGTTCGTCATGTGCTTCGTTGATACGTTCTCGATCGTTTGAGTCAACAACAAAGATTAAACCCTGTGTGTTTTGGTAGTAGTGTCTCCAAAGTGGTCTGATTTTGTCTTGTCCACCTACATCCCAGACAGTGAACGAGATCTTTTTGTATTCAACAGTCTCTACATTGAACCCAATTGTTGGAATTGTTGTGACAATTTCCCCTAATTTTAATTTGTAAAGAATTGTTGTTTTACCTGCAGCGTCAAGTCCAACCATCAAGATTCTTGCTTCTTTTTTCCCAAAGAAGGATGAAAACATTTTTGCAAAGGAACTTCCCATTTGAA
The DNA here is from genome assembly GCA_027625915.1 of Anaeramoeba flamelloides. Lineage (NCBI taxonomy): Eukaryota > Anaeramoebidae > Anaeramoeba > Anaeramoeba flamelloides. Next base: position 2,207,423 of record JANTQA010000060.1, on the reverse strand, counting down.
ATTAAGTTGTTTATTAGTTTAGTTATTAAAAATTATTTGATGAAAATAAAAAATGAATTTGAAAAGGAAATTTTTGTTTTTTAAATTAAAAGTTCATCCACGTTTCAAAGAAAAATTATATTTCAATCCAAAATCCACGTTTCAAATTTATGTCTGTAATAAGTTTTGCATTGCTTTTCTGACACTAATCCGTTTTGAGTCGTTTGGATTTGTTTTACTTTTTCTTCATTCAAATTTATTTTGGGAATTGCAGAAATCGAGAATTTGATGAATTGGTTTGTTTTGTTCAAATTTTTGAGAGAATAAAGCAATTTACAAAAACTATTAAAAAGTTAAACATTATCTTTTGGTTAACAATTTTGAGGAAATAAAGGGTTGATTTATCTTGATGAAATGAGTATTTTAGGTTTTTATTTCTTATCTCATGAGAATACCCAAATAAATTTCTATTGAAAGAAGTTTGTCAAATTTTAATCTTTTTCTCTGCTTATTTGGAAATGATTTATGTTTTGTGAGAACAACAAAAGGGAGTGTTGGTTAAGTTCTGGTTTTTGAAATAAGGAACAGTTTCAAAACTTTTGTACTCAATATTTGCTTGTTTTATTTTTTTGTCGTAAATTTTACGAACAAGTTTGAGTTATCTAAAATATAGCTGTTGAGATCACAAAATCCATGATTTTTTTTCTTCTCGTTCCAACACAACTTTATGTACCAGATAGTATACTCTAAACTCAAATCAATTCTTAAGGTAAAGTTATTATTATTTTGAGTAAATTTTAAATAATTAAGGGGGAAAGTCCTTTTACCAATTTTAAGTGCCACTTTATAAGTGCAACTAAAATTATTCAAATCATTTCTTTAACCAAGTACATTGATATTTTAATGAATATTAGAGTGGAATATATCCTTGTTTAATATATTTTCATATCAATTCCAAAAATTGAAATCAAAAAAAAATCAAAAAATTGAGCTTGAAAAAATAAATAAAAATTATTTATTTCATGATCATTTATATAAAATTTGATACAATTACTTCTTCTTTAATTTATTTTTCATTATAAACGGAAAAACCTTTGTTTGGAAGATTTTTTTTAAGAAATAGATTACTTCCTATTTCTAAAAATTCTGAAAAACAGAATTTGAAATTTATTTTTTATTTTGATTTCATCTAATTCTAGTTTTGATTAAGAGAAAATCGGATATTTTTTATAATTCTTCTAAAAAATAAAAAAATATTGAATTTTATAATTAATTTATTTTCAATTAAAAAACCCAAAAATATTCTGAATTCCGTTTTCATTTTAATCTCAATTTATTTTTCTTTAAGTTGAATTTTTTTTTTTTGGTTGTTGTTCAATTCCAAGAATTGAATAACTTTACTTTAACATTTGGAGTAGTATTCTTTATTTTTTTTTGGTTTTATTTCAGAAAAATATTTGAAAAAAGAATTTTGGTAGTAAATTTGCCAAAAAATGATCTTATAAATAATTATAAATAATAATGGGTGACAAGAAATATAAGATAACTGCCTTTTTTTATCACTAAAAAAATAACCATATAAAGCAAAAATACATCTTCTAAAAGTATTCTTTTATCGATTTTTTTTTTACTTTCCTTAATTTTTTGAACAAATTTATCTAGAAAGCTTATCCCTTGTGTTCGCTTTCTAAAAGAAAAAAAAAAGATTTACAAATAAACACCTACCACAGTAGATTTTTTGATTTACTCTAGGATTAATTTTAAACATCTTCATAAACACACCTCTTGATTCAAAACCTAATTTAATCAAAATAAAAAGAATTAATATAAAAAAACCTTTCAAAAAAATGAAAAATTAAAGATTCAACTCTGATTAACTTTTTTTATTTATATAAATAGACCTGTGGATCGTATTTTAATTTTAAAGTTTAAATAATACGTGGAATTCAAAAAAAAATTTTCAGTAAGGTTTTTACAATTAAAAAACCTCAAAATGACTGAATTTATCGATACAAGATTAAATATGGACTATACGAAAATAGATTGTTTACAATTTTTGAAATAAATATGGACTTCCAATAATTTACCCAAATATTTATTATTGTAAATGAAACACCTTCTCTGATTTTTGATCTCAAAGGTATTTTCAAAATAAAATCCTTTTGTGAATATCAATACTTTGTTTGAAATACATTTTTTTTTCAAAATTGAAAGATTATGATTGACCAAAGGTTTATTTGATCAAAATTATTATTACTATATTAAAATAACAGAAATTATATTTTTTATTACTCAAATTTGGATAAATTATACGAAGCCCATTTTTATCTCAAAAATTATAAAATATTCTATTTTTTACAACTTTCATATTTACACCAATGTACTTCCTTAATTCAATTTGTAATTATTCCAGATTTTTTAATATTTATTCTATTTTTTTATTAACCAAGCATTACCTCTTTAGTAAAAAAAAAAAACAATTCACAATCATTCAACCGATTTTTATTAATAAAACTCCTGATTTTTTCTTTCAATACTGGTATTTAAAAAAAAAAAATATCATTCTTTTCCTGACTAGGCTAAAAAATGACCAAAAATAACATATCTTCAAAGATGATTTAATTAGCTTATATTTAATATCAACTTCTTACCACTTACTTATTCTTTCAATTTTGGCTATTATTCAAATTGAACATTATTATTTTTTTTTTATTCAAAATTATTTTTTATGATGTTGGGAGTTTCTATTTATTAATATTATATGATTTGTGGGATAAATAAAATTTTTAATTTTTATATTGATCAAATAGAACATCTTGACTAATCTTCGAAAAAAAAAATGAAAAGTCTCTTTTAATCATCCCACCCAACCAATTTATATATTTTGAACAACAAATAATTAAAAAATATCAATTTAAAATTTCTAGATCAATTTTTTTAATTTGTTTGAGTTTGATAATTTTAAGTTGATTTTTTGTTATTCTATATTAGTAAAAAATTTACAAAATTATTTTAAAAATTGGTTGAATTTTTTACATTTTTTTTGATTTATTTTTTTGAATAAAAAATTGTAAATATTTATTTTTTTATTTTGTTTGATTGTTTATAATTTATTTTTAATTATTGTTTTTTAATTATCCCTTTTATAATAATAACCCTTCTATTTTTTTTTTTCATTTCCCCAAAAAAGGGGAAAATATTAATTCTCTCCGAGAGATATTAAAAATATCACCAATCAAAATTTATTATTAGCATTATTTTTCTAATTCACTAAAATAACCCCTGATAAAATTTCTTATCATTTTGATATTCTTCAATTTTGGCTATTATTCAAATTGTACATTATTATTTTTTTTTATTCAAAATATTTTTTTATTTGTTGAGGATTAAGTTAAAATAATTCCTAAATATTAGTTTTTTTTCAAATTTTGTATTACCCAAAAATCATTTTTCAATTTATGAATGGTTGGAATTCTCGATCAATCCTTAATCTTAATTTGTTAAATAGTAAAACTGTTTATATTATCTCTAAAAAAAGAGAGGTTTTATTAATAGATTCCTTTATATTATACCCATGACCCAAAATCTTATTTAAAATCAATGCATTCTTTTTTTTTAGAAAACCTAAACTAAAATTCAAAATTTCAAACACATTCAAAACGGTTAAAAGAATCACAAGAATTCAATTTCATTCAAATCCTTTATAAATTGTTATTTTTGAAAAATATGAAAATCATTTTTTGATCTTTTAGTTTTTAATTTTCATTTTATTTTTTTTTGAATTATACGACCTGTTTCTATCTATCAATAATTTTTTGAAGAATTGAAATTGTGTTAAAGTTGAGTTGTTTAAAAAAGAAGAACTAAAATAAAATTAGTTAATAGTATCTTAATCTTTGATCGATCAATATTCCTAATAGAATTTAAATAAATTTTTCAATGTATTTTTTTGTTTTGCTCTCTCCAAGAATTTTGAACACAATCTTGATTTATTAGTATTTGATAATTTTTTATTTTTTATTTTATGAGTATTGTAATTTATAAATAATTGTTAAGATTTTCATTGGTAAACTGCCCCCATTTGGTATTTCTTCTTGAATTGATTAAATAACATTTTTTTTTCCAATAATTGAATTTTGGTGTGTTACAACGGTTGAATTGGGGTTTAAAAAGTGTTTATTTTTTTTTTTTAATATTGACATTGAAGCGATTCGATAAAAATATCACCTGTTTAACTTTTACACCCTACAATATTTTTTCTGTAATTATTATATCATCAATAACATTGGAAGATTATAACCCAAATAATAGCCCCTTTTTGTCAAATAGAATATATATATATATATATATATATAAGATACTATAAAAAGAGAAAGAAAAGCAAGAAATGAACGAGAGTAGGCTTCATTGGTAAGGATTAAGTACTAAAGAGCTCTTAATCCGTTCAAGGGCGAGTTTTAAAGGAACTAAATTTGTGACTCCTAATTCAAAGAGTAGTCAAAATACCTTTTAATTACAGCCATTAGAAGTATTTTAAATTCAATTTAGTTTTCTGTAAGAAAAGAGATTAAAAAAAAAAGGTTTAAAATTTAATAAAAGTTCTATTTTCTACCCAAAGAGTTGGGTAGGTTATAGTTTATTCCTTTTATGCTGATCATGTTGAAAATTTTTGAATTGCCATAGTACCACCCGATTTACGTCATTCGACACTCAGCAGTAGTTAGTCTCCGCAACTGGAATTATTACCCAAACTTCCCAGAAGTTAATTCCAGTATAAGGTATTGTTATAATACTCACACAAAGTTAATCCAAGTGACTGGGGATTGTATATAAGAAGAAGTTAAATTAACACCACAATTTCTCTTATCCAATGATATCCGCCAAATAATAAATCCACACCGTTAATTAATAGTTTTTCCTTTTCTCTACTTTTTAATTTCCAAAAAAAAAAAAAATTTCTTTTTTAAAGAGTAAAAAAGCTAATCCTCAAAAAAAGTAAATGGGAAAATAATAAAAGATAATGATTTTATTTGAAATAATGTCATTTTATTATTTAAATTTCTAAATTGATTTTTCTTTTAATATTATTATTAAATTATGAATTTTTAAAAAATATTTGATTTTGTTTATTAAATATTAGTTGAAAAATTCAAAATAGATATTTAATTCATAACCCGAAAAAAAATTTGAAAAATAAATTTTTATGCTTTTTAATTGAACAATACATCGTAATGCACGTTAAGATTTTATTCAAAAAAATATAATAAACAATAAAAATTGCTAATTTGAGATTTAATTCAACTTTTTCTTACTCTTTTTTTTTTTTTTTTTTTTTTTGATTACCATTTCAAGTATTAATTTTTTTTATTGAATTTAATTTTCATCAAAACATTCTTCTCCGATTTGGATGCCATTTCACCCTTTTGTTCCAATCTGGCAATAAATAAACAAATTAATAAATTCAACTTATTTCTTCAAAAGTCTAACCAAGAGAAAGAAAAAATAAAAAAAATAAAATAACATTTATTTTTTTCTTGGTTCAAGACGTAGGCTGTCGTTATCCCATTTCCTTAATGTCAAATTATCTTTAAGTTGAGATAATCGTGATTGTACTTGGGAAATTCTTTGGAAATTATAAGATTGCTTTTGGAACCGTTCAATTTGTGTGATTATTTGATAGATTTTTTTCATTTTACTTAAATTTATCAGCCCATTGATTTTATTATCTATCATTTTAATATTTTCAATATCGGCCAAATACACGCCAAAATACGGAATGGCGGGAAGCTTTATCACTTCTAATCGTTTTCTATATGACCTGTAGTGGTAAGATTCTGAAAGTGTTTTTTTAATTTCTTGTAACGAGTCAAATTCCTCCTGGTCTATTTGCCCCCAAGTTGCCTTAAGGCGTTGTATTGCTCTGTTGCGCAAGGCTGATAACATTCCCATAGTCCCGTGATAATTTTGCATTTGGTAAAGGAAAATTATCGTTTTAAGTGCCCAATCCAGCTTTTGGACCCGCTCAAATATAAAAGTTTCTTTTAATATTTCCTCTATAAAGAATTTTGAAATTGAATTACACGATTTGGTAATTAATGAAATATTTTTACATTTAATGGCAGTCTTTTTTTTTTTTTTGTAATTTTCAGTAAATATTTTGATCGGTTTGCATTTCTTAAAAATATCAAAAATGAAAATTGTAATTTGCCGTGATAATTCTAAGGGTGTCAGTTCATTTATTTGAAAGTCGGGAGAAAAGATATTTTTTGGATAAATCGCATTTTGTGATTTGATAGAAAGGATTTTTAAAGTATTTTCTTCCCTATTATTTTCATTTTCAATTTCCCTTTCCTTTTCCTTTCCATTTTCATTCCCGTTTCCGTTTCCGTTTCCATTTCCGTTTCCATTTTCATTTTCTTCACATAACTTTTTTTTTTCATAAATTAAATCTTTTTTCTTTATTAATTTTAATAAATCACTCGCAATTTTTGGAAATATTCTTAAAGCATCTTTCTCGAGAAACATTGATAATGTTGTTTGAACCCTTGGGGGTATGATTTCCCAATACTCCTTAACCCAATAATAAATAATAAATAAAGCCTGCTTACGGATTTTCGAAATTGTTATTGCTTTTTTACACCACTTAGGCTTTTTAATCGTTCTTGGTATTTTATAACATTGAATGATTTTGTATAAGAAATGATGATGAGTAGTCCAAATCCGATAAGTCATAAGCGTTAATCTTAATAAGTCCAATTGTATTAAATCATTCATTACAAGTCTTTGAAAAAGTTTATTAATGGAAGCCAAATCTATTGCATGGAATTTATCATTTTCTGGTAAAATTCCCTGGCTAATTAATTTTTGATCAAGAATAATATTATTTTCATTATCTTCCAAATCATTCCAAATTGATAGATCATTTATATTTAAAAAGCATTCGTTATAATTAAGACTACCACTATTGATCTGTTTAGTCACGGCATTAATATTATGATTTCCTTCTATTTCGTTATTTGTTAATTGCTTTAAAATTTTTGAAAAATCTTCGATCGAATATTTTAATAATGAAATTAAAGGGATTTTCGAAAATGTTAAAAATGGGTATTTTATTACATTTGGCGAAAATGGTATTCCTATTTCTTCTTCAATTTTTTCAATAATATCATTTTTATTTTTCAAATTATCATAATAATTTAATATTAATTGCAAATGTGTCTGAGTTGATATTGGCGATATATATTTATCTTTAATGGATGTTTTGATTCTTGAAAAGGATGTAACCTTTGTTAGTGGACGTAACCTTTCCCTCATTTCAAGTATTTTTGGATATTTTTTAAAAATTAATGGTACCCAATTCATTTTATTCTTTTTTTCATCATCATCATCACCATCATCATCATCATTATCATTTTGATCTTCCACCTCCCCGCTGGCATAAATGTATTTATGAATATTCAACAAACTTTTTAATTTTTTTTTATTCTCTGAGATATGCAACGTTTCGTCAGTATTGCTTAAATGATAAAACGATTCAATATTTGAATTTAAGATTGAGATTTGCTTTGTTAATTTTTTTTTTTTATCTAAATATTCTTGAACAGATTCCTTGGGTAACATTATTGAGAGTGAAAATTCAGTTTCGAGTGTCTTTTTACTTTGTAATAATTTTGTAATATTTATATCATTTTCTGATTCTTTTTTTAAATATTTTCCTATAGTCGTTTTTTTTATTTGTTTGAATTTTATTTTATTTTTTGTATTTTTACACAAATTTAATATTTTTTCAGTTAGAAAGTCAATAAAAATTATCATTCGTCCCATTTTTAAATTTTAAATAAAGAAAGATCTTTTTTTTAAATATTAATTGAAGTAGGTTTATTTATGATTATATATAAGCTATATCCAAAAAAGAGTGGGAAATTATTTTGAAATATCTTTATTAAACTTAATCCCTAATAAAACAATTCAAATATCCAAAATTATTAACAATTATTTATTGATTCTTAATTAATAATTCAATTTTTTTTTTAGTATGGAAAAGCAATTACCTAAATAAAAAAGATGAAAGTTTAAGATCTCAATTTATCGCGTTTTTCAAGGGGGTGAAAATTGGTGATTTATTATTTTCTTTTTGATCCAAAAATTATTGTTTTCCTAAGAGAGGTTTAATCTTGACTAAATTTCCAAGTCGAATGGGAAACTTATAACTGAGTATTTTATTTTTTCAAAAATCATTTGTGTACTTGTGGTATTGCCCGTTTTTAATTAAAATTGACTGTATCTATTTTTCACCAAAAAAGTTGTTCGATTTTTTTTTTTTCATTTTTTGGAATGACTTTGGTTAACATATACTGAAATATACAGACAATATAGTCCCTGATTTAAGTAGCATTAAATATTTCACTTAATATAATATTACCAATTCACTAATAGAATCACTAATAAAAAGAAATTTCATTTTTTTTTCCATTTTTTCCCCATGGTTGAATCTTCTTTTTATTGGAAAGAAGAGTTACAAAGGAAAAAAGATCAAGTTGTTACTTGCTAATAATGGAGAAATGAAACACGGCAGTATGAATAGCATTAAAATAAAAAAGAAAAGGTAAAGACTAAAATGACCAAAGGTTTGTGGCAAATCAGATCAAAAAGAAAAAAGAAATTTCAACAATTAAACAACAACCCTCAAATGAACATTCAGGATCAATTATCAAATTAAATTAAATTAACTAAAAGTATCGTGGCTCGTTATTTTGGGTATTCTTTCTTAATTAAAGATAGCATTGGTATGGTTTTTTTTGATTTTTTACCAATTACTTCTTTTAAAAGCTTTTAAAATTTAATTTTTTGTTTTTTTACTTTTTAACCTTTTAAATTTTTGATTTTATTTTTACAATTTTTTGCTTTTTAAAGAAATATAAATAAATTGGGTGTGTCCCTCCCATTGAATAATCATGAAATAGTATGATTTTAAACTTAAATTTCTGAAAGGAAATTTCTGTTAAAAGACCATCTAAAGTATAATTTACATTTCTTCAATAATACTAATAATAAAAAGAAATTTCTATCAAGTATAAAAATAAATGCACCACTTTTTTAGAAATACCTTATTGGAATTTTTCAAAAGTTATTTGAATTTTTCAAAATCTGAATTTGTAAAATTGGTAAAACACCATTGATTCAATTAATAACAATTTATTTGGAATATACACAATCTCATATTTTTTTCAATTTATTGATAAATTTGGTTAATTTCCTTCTTGATAGATCAAAACCAAACACAGATTTAGCTTTTTCCACTGTAACTGAATATAATTAAACCAAAAGTAAATACGTTGAATCACAAAAAAAATCTTGTAATTATTTATTTAAATTCAACATTCTCATTTTAATAATAAAGAAAATTAATTATTATTTACATTTTCACTCAAGACTGGTTTATTCAAATTTATTTCTTTTCTTTTTTTTTTTGTTAAATAGCTTTTTTTGGAACTTTGAGAAGTATTGATAAAAAAATCATAAGAAAAATAAAAAACACAAATAAGGATAAAATGATATATAATGGTTAAAATAATCACTTTATGTAAAAAATTAACATTAATTTAAAAATAGTTCTATTCAAAAATTGTTTTTCTGTTCTATTTTAAATTGGATTTATTCATATTTTGATAAATTATAAAGAATGAAAAGCGAATCGTTTTGGAACACTAAAGTGGATGCACGAGAGGTTTTTGATTTTCTGTTTTTAACCTTTATCATTCCACGAAATATTTTGAATTTTTAAAGTTCAGGTCAATTTCTAATTATGTTTTAATTTTCGAAATAATTACAAATAAATTTTATTTCTGTGATTTATTATTGATTTCAAAGTGATTGTTATGATCAAATTATCAAAAATTAATTCTGTTGCAAAGGCCCAATCGGTATGAAGTACAAAATCAAAAAAAATTGGATTTAAGGGTCGAGTCATTACGGTTAAAAATAATTTTCTTTAATGGATTAAAAAAATTTTATAATTTTTATGAGTGCCTAATACCAATCATAAACTATTCAACCTTTGATGTACTATCGATCTTGAAAAATCAACAATCAAAAAGGAGGTCATTTTTAGAAAAAAACGTCAAAGAGTGACACTCAAATTCCAATTAGAATGGTTCTGAATTATACAATTTTGAAAATAACTGTGCTAGTTTTGAAGTGTTTGTTCTTTGTTGTTTTTTGAAAGATTTTGCAGATAGATTTTTTGCTTTTTTTTTATCCTCAAATTAGTTCTTATTCCCTCAAAAGAATGATACAATATCCTTACATTGTCAAATTTAGATTGTTACAAAATAATCACAAAGTGGATTACGTCGAATTAAATTGATTGTGTACTTTTAGAAAACAATTTGTTTAAAATTGAAGAAATTTAAACCTTTGGTAATTTAAAAAAAGAAACAAGTAATTTTTTTTTTTATTTGATTTTTTTTTTAAATGAGAACTCTACCTTGAAACTTTTTTTTTTTAATTGAATAATTTGCCTATTAGAGAATTCAATGAATTTTTTTTTTAAATTAAATTTTTTGCCAATGAGGAAAAAGATGAAATTTTTTATTTGTTATTGAATTTTTTGCCAATAAGATCCTCTCAATTTTGTTTTTTTGTTATTCGAAAAATGCCAATCAAAAGAAGGGCAATTTCACAATACCCCTTTTTAGTTTCAAGTCACTCCTCGGGTATGAAGAAAACTCACAGTGAATGACTAGACCCTTAAGAATTTATCCAAATAAACAAAATAAAAATAAAAATAATACCTTCGGCATTATTCAAAATAAAGGCACATTATTTATCTTCCAATTGGTTAATGATATAGAAAATTATGATTATTCTTTATTAAAATTTCTAAATATAAATTTAGAAATTAGGGCTATACATGGATGGGACAAATTCTAAATTTGCCAATTTTTGAGGGGTATAATTATTAATATGTTTATACTAGGAGACACCCTACTTCTGTATTATGTAGATTTGAAAAATCTAGATTAAAGAGTTAAATAAAATTCTCTCAAGTAGTAGTGGTGATACGAAGAGATTGGGATCAGTTAATTATTTTGTTGCACCCCTGTAATCAGGAAATTACCCCCTTCAAAATAAATAAAAACAATTTCTTTTTAAATTTTCATTGGTTTGTCACAATCTTGTTTTTCTTTTCCGAATTGAGTGATGAAATCAATTTTTGTCGAAAAATGAAATAATTTTTTTTTCATTTATTAATTCGTCAATGGCAGTCATTAAACTTTCCATACACAATTGCTTTTATAAGGATGAGTTTAATGTATGTCTTTTGTAATAATATAATTTATCTTAAGGATCTTCAAAATTTTGGGATTTAAAAAGGATAAAATAGGTTGTCTCCAAATTGCAAATGTTAAGAAAAAAAAAACACATAAATTTTAGATTTTAAAAATTTTAATTGATTTGACATTGCTCAAGTCCGTTAAATATGAATTTAGACACATAATTATAGTGAACGAATATTCAAATTTTAAGAGTCCTTAAATTCTAAATAAAAAACATTTATTTTGTCTCTAAAATTCAATCGGGAAAAGCCAAATTAATGACAAACAATTGTACCTTTTAATTGGTTTGCAAAGGTGTTGTGTTTGTTCTTGGAATTATGTTGAAAACAGGATTTTTGAAATGAAAATTTTTTAATTGTTTACTGGAAAATTACATTACAAAAGAGATTTAAAAAAAAAAAAGCTATCTATTGCTTACTTTTTAATAATTTGTCTGTTTCTTGGATGTCTTTAATTTGTAATTGCTTAATATTTTTTTTTTTTATTAACCCGATCACAATATTATTGTCTTTCTTTATTTTTGCATCAAGTTGTTCTCTTTTTTTCTTTAATTTTTGAATGTATTGGCGAAGGAGTGGTTTGTTTGACTCGGTATTTATGTCTTTCGGATTTTCAAGGAGTTGCTTTGATCTTTTGTTTTGTGTTTGTAATAATTCTAAATGCCGAGTTCTTCTTAATAATAAATCAATTTTCTTTCTTCTTTCTTGGATTTGATTGGCAACACGAAGGAACTGTCTGCCCTTTCTTCCTTGTTTTTTAAGTTTTTCTTCTAATTCGTGTATCTGATCCAATTTAGTTGACTTTTGTGTTAAGATTTGGTCGACTAAATAACGATGTTCGTTTAGTGTTTCGACCAACAAGGGATCTTCTTTTTCTTCAAACTGGTTTTTTTTGTTTTTTCTTTCAAGAACAGATCCCCTGACAAAGATCCCACAATTTTCTTTACATTCAAAATATTTAATTCCATCAACTGAGCCTGAATTTCTTCCAACTAAAGAGATAATATATTTTCAACATTCACACAATGAGGAAAAAAAAAAAAGAATCAAAAAAAAAACAAAAGTGGTTTTTTCAAACCTGAATTATCTAGCTCGATTCCAACCCAATTTCCAGTTGCAAATTTTGTTTTTCCAATAAATTTGATTTTTCCCTTTTGATTAAATACCTTACAACTATCACCAATCTTTTTTTGCGACATTCTTTTATTAATAATGGTAAAAAAATGAAATTTGGATCTTTGTTTTTTAAAAAGGCTCGGTATTATCTTCCTAAGTGATTAGTAACAGATATTTATTTTTTTTCCCAAAAGATAAAAGGGATCTTTTTTGTTTCACAAGGGATCAGATTACACCTGATAAACAAAAATTCTTTCTCAACTTAAAAGAAATGAAATACATTTTAAAAATATTCTTTTTTGCAATTGAAATTTTCAGTTAAAAAGATCTCTGATCCTTTTTTGTTGGTTTTAGGATTGAAAAAGAAAAAATTTGCAAAAAATTTTTTTTTTTTTAAGAAATCTAACTTTTGGTAATTTCTAAGATTGTATGAACAAATAATGTTTTCAAATTTAGTCTTACTTTAAAAATAACAGAAAAATAGATCAAATATTTATATTCTTGAAGATCAGAAAATAAAATAGATCATTTATTTTATTCTTAAATAGTTATCCAATTTCTTGAAATTTAAAAGATTAGGAAAATATTTTTCTTCAAATATAAAGATAATAAAAACCAATCTGTTTTATTTTTATAAAATAAGAGGTATAATTATATTTATATATTTTTTAGGATTAGAATTATTAATTTATTTTAATTTTATTTTTTTCAAGATATTTTAAAATTGAAAAATAAAAGTTAAAATTATTTACAAGGATAAATCTTTGTGATATTACTAATTCATTGAAATAATAAAGATCGTATATTAATTATTGATTAAAAATAATCAAATTAACAGTTATTTCTTTTAGTTATATGATGAATTTTACAGATTTTTAAAAAAAGTATTTTGTTTAATCCTGTAATCGAAAGGTTGTTTTGTTTTTTAGAGATCTTTTTTTTTTAAAAAAAAGGAAATAATTTTTTTGAAACTGTTTCAGATTGAGTTGAATCAAGAAATTATTTTTTTTCAAAGTATAAAATAATTAATTATATTTTTTTTTGTAATTAATATAGTTTTTTATACGAAGTAAAATAAAGGTTGGTGATTCTCTTTTAGAGGTAAATTTAAAATCTTTATTCATATACAATATGATTTCTTTTTCCTTTCTAGAAATTAATTTTTTTTTATATTAATTGATAAATAATGTGATTTTAGTAATTTTTCAAAATCGGTAAAATAGGATCATAATTTTTAAATCAATAATTCATTTTCTCGTAATAGTTTTAAAAGTTAGCTAATTATTATAGTAATCAGTTTTTTACTTTGTTCTTCAATATTAAGATCAGGTATTTTTTAAAAAATTTGATGTTAAATTTAACTTGAAAATTTCTTTAGTATTTTTATTAGTCCTCTAAGAAGAGATTTTTTACAATGTTTTTAATTTTGGATAGATAGTATATTTCTTGAAAATGTGGTTTATTCTAAAATGGGTGTTGTCTTCTAGTTAATAAAAGTAATTTTTTATTTCGAGTTAAATAAATTATATTGATTTATTAGTTAAAAAAAAACACAAAGAGCTTTAAATTATTAATCATAAATGATATTTATTTGAGATCTAATCAAACGATCTTTTTATACTTTAATGATAATATTTTATTATGGAAATTTGATCTTAATCCTTTAGTTGTTAGTTAGAATTTAAATGGGGGAGGGTGATAAATTCTGATAATCTGTTTTTATTAATTCAAAAACCTTTTCTTATATGGATATTAAATCATAATAGTACATTAATAGAAAACTATTTTCAACTCAACGTGATTTTAATTTTATAACTTAATATTATTTATATTCTGATTTTTTTTATTTAAAAAATTATAATAACTTTTTTCTAACCTTTGGTTCTTATTATTTTTTTATTACCTTCAAAATTTTTAAATATATTTTTTAAATTTTTTTCTTTCTTTTTCAATTTTTTTTTTTTGATTAACTTATTGATTTGTAATTTTTTTTTTGATTGCCAGAACGATAGTCGCTAGGTAAAAAAATGTTATTTTAATGTTATTGATATAGTAAAAATGATTGTAAAAAAAATAATTTTGATTACTCTTGGAATTTTATTTGGATCACCAATTGAAGATCAAAAAGAACCTTGTTGTTTTTCTCAATGGGGTAAGAATTTGAGCTTTTCAATTTTTAAAAAAAATTATTGGATTTATTAGTTTTATTTCAGGTGTGCATAAATGATTCTTTGATCTTTATTATTCTATTTATTTCTTATTTGTTCTTCAATGTACAATTATAAATAATAATTGATATTTGGAAAAAATTACGAGAACCTATGGTTGAAACAAAGTTTATATATTATTATTATTATTATAAATTTAAGATGAGGTTACAAACATTTCAACATTACCATGAAAAAATATAAGACATAAATTTTGTTATCTATTATACAATTGTGTTTTATTAGATTAAAATTCAATTTTGATCATAAAATAAAATTTTCGATTTTTTTAAATAATATGAGAAATTTTTTTTTTATCAACAAAGAAAAAAATTAAATTATCTCAAGAAAAGAAATCACAGAAAACATGAAAACTTGAAAGTATTTTTCAATCTTTATTTTTAAATTGTAAAAGCTGAGATTTTTTCAATTATGGATTTTAAAGATTTTTGTTTATATATAATATTTGACCAATTTATTTGTTGATTTCGAAAAAAAAAAAATTGGTACAGTCAGTTCCACTTTTAAGGCACAAAATTTCAACGAAATTTAAGGCACAATAAAAATCTTAAATTTAGGTACAAAATTCAGAATTCTAGTAAAATAAATTTTATAAAAAAAAATTTCAAATTTTGTGCCTTAATTTGAGTTTTTTGGTACTTTAAATTTCGTTGAAAGTTTGTGCCTGAAAAGTAGAACTAACTGTATAACTTGAAATTTTTTTCTTATATTATTAATTTTAAGGTTGTTGATAAACTTTCATAATTAATTTACATTTTATTATAAGAATACTATTTAATAAGGGAAAATGAATTTAGGTGCCTTTTAAATTTTCATATTCGTGTTGAAACTGCACTATTAATATTTTTATGTTTATCTTTTAAATTTGAAAAAAATACTTTTAACATTTATAAATGTCTATATGGCATGTATAACATTTTTTTTTATTTTTTTTTTTTATTCATGCTTTTAGTATAAAAAATGAACAAGAAAAATAAATTGATAGTACAAAGCTCCCTCATTTTCTTTGGAAACTCTCTTAGTAAAAGAAATTTGGGAAATTCAAAATGAAGTCAAAATCATATCTTTTTTATGATTTGAATTTCAGTATTATAAGGAATCCCATTAGTGTCACTTTCAGACAAGTTAATAATAGGTATTCTTATTTCAATTAACAAATAATTGATTAGGAGTTGAATAAATCAGTTAATGGTGATTATTATTAATAATAAAGCTTATTTTTGTTTTTAATTCAAGAATAAACCTTATATTATCGAGTTTCAAAATTTCATAGAAACAAAATAATTAAACTAATATCCACTCTAAAAAGATCTCAAAAATAAACGACTTCTAAACTCAAAGTTTAACTGACAAATAGGAATAAAATGTTTTGGAATTCATTTTTTTTTAGATTTCTAATTTTACTTCAATTCTCTTTTTATTAAATGAGCAAAAAAGATCCCAGAAGAGAAAACAAAATCAAAAAATTTGATTCCAATTATTATATCACAGGAAGTGGCGACAGCGAAGGGTGGAACGAAATTATTAACCTCCTTGCTCTTGGTTTAAATCTGATCTCGACTTTTTTAAAAAACCACTACTTGGCTTGGTTTGGTTTCTTTATTTCTTTATCAACACTTACAACAAAGCATGCAACATCTTCATCATCGCAAATGATCCCTTCAATTATTTTTTCAATTGTTACACTTGGAATACATTATATTACGGGGAGAAGAATGCCGATTAAAGAAATGTTTATGAGAAAATAGTATCTGGCTTTTGGTTGGTGCTTTTTGAAATTTTTTTTTTATCTTCCGAATGTGACCACCTCTAAATTTGGCTTGCAATAAAAGAATTTTTTTTTCTTTTCTTTTTTCTTGTTGAGTACATTTTTCTTTTACAAAAACGAAACTCAATAAAAATTTTGAAACACAGAGAATCTTTAAATTTAGGTTTGGGAGAGCCAATGTTTGAACTCTTCGTTTTTCGCTTTCGTTATTTTCCAATTTACCGTTGTCCAAAACATTATTTTACAGACTGATATCTTAGTAGTAAATGGGAAAAACAGTTCTCTTCATTTCCCGTATTTTCCTTTAAAAATAGAGTTCTCAAAGAAGTAGGATATAATTTACAAGACTTTATTTGAAAAAGGACATTGAAAAATGAAGTGAATTTTTTTTCCTTTTTATTATTAAAATACCAGAAATTGAAATCTTAGGTATCTACCTCTCATTCCAAATGAGAATTATTCAAAATTAATTTTAAGTTCCGAAAGAACAAACTATTGGAAAGTACCTTTTAATTGTAATCAAATATGTTTGGTTATTTTTTGAGATCGACAGAATTTTCTTTTTTCTTGAATGAGAAAGTTTTTCTTTTTCTTTTGTTTCACCAACGATTACTTTGAGTTTGGTTTTGTTGATTAAAAAAGAAACCTTTTTTTAAATTCTGTTTAAAAAAGAAAGAAAAATAACTATTAATTAAAGAGTAAAAAAGGAGGAGTTTTGGAGAGAATTTGGGTGAGATGTTAATGAGGACGTTTTATTCTATTTGCCAAAAAATTTATCTTGAGTGTGATCTTTGAGATATCTTCACTAAGGGATTAGCTTCTACCAAGGAGAAGCTTAAGATCTAAGTAAGTTGTTATTTTGTGTAACCACATTAGTTCAATATGGCTCAAATGTCTCTAAAAAATCGATCGGTCAAGTACGACTATTTGTTAATTTCATCAATAAAAATGATACTTGTAATAGTAAAAAACCCAAGAATTTTGGGAAAAAAATATGCATTTAGAGAACGATTTAAAGGTTAAATTATCAATATTCAGACTCCAAAGTTGTAAAATATCTTTCTTAAATACTTTGTAAAATGTAGATTAATCGCTAAAAAATTCAATTTTTTTTAAAAAATTAAAAAATTCAAGAATAAATTTTTTTGATAAATTATTTTAGAAATATTGGAAATATATTGATGTTACAATTATCTTTAGAGAAAGGAAATCAAAATAATTAGTCTTTGGGTTTTTGTGTTGATTAATATTGAGTTAATCTTTGAAATTCAAAAAAATAAAAAAAAATAATTACGTTCGGAAGTTCTAAATACAAATTATAAGCTACAGTACGATACTATTATTTTGGGTTTTTATTTTAAAATTTAGAAAAGGAATTAAAAAAAAAATTTACAAATGAAAATTTTAATTGTAATCATTTAGTAAAAAAGGTAATAATTTATGAGAAATAAGATTTATAATAGATTTTTTAGAGCATTTGAGTCATGGTAGACTAATACAGTCAGTTCCTCATTTAGGGTACAAACTTTTAACGAAATTTAAAGCACAAAAAAATCTCAAATTAGAGTACATTATTTGTAATTTTTGTTTTTTACTCAATTTATTTTACTAGAATCTGAATTTTGTACCTTAATTTGAGATTTTTATTGTGCCAAAAATTTTGTTGAAAGTTTGTGCCTTAAAGTAGAACTGACTGTATCAAATACACGCAATAACAAAATACTTTGATAAAAGAGAAATTTATCTGACACTAATCCCTTAAAGTCTTTTTGTTTTACAATTTGTCAAAAATATTTTAAGTCCTCTTTCCAATCAAAGAAGGGTGAAAAATTGATCATTGTTTACTTTTTTTTTTTTACTCCAGATTTTCAAAAATTGTATTAATCAACAATAACGAATAAAAAAAAAACCGACAAGACAAAATAAACAATACTAGTATTGAATATAATACTCTGAAAACATGAAAAATCATCAAGAGTAACTGGTTCAATAACTACAACATCAATAATAATAACCTAAGTAACATTAATAGTTATGGTAACTACTAAAACAGTTACAATAAAAATCAAAATCAAACTTTTGAATTTTTTTTTCTCTAGTTTTTCATTCCTTCATTTTTACGACATACATTAATAAACAGCCCTTATTTTCATTATTTTCTAGTTTTTTGGGTTTTTTAAACATTTTTTTAGGAATTCCCCTTCAATGATAAATTAGATAAGCTGATTAGGATAGATTTCACAAAACTTTTGAAAATGTATTTTGTAAAAAATATCTGTTCAATTGAGAAATTAATCATATTTGTTTATTGTTATCATAAATAAAAAAGAATACTTTAAAATTTATTTTTTTTATTCTTCTCAAAAGAAATAAAAGTTCAATTTCTTTTTATTTTTTTTTAGAGAGAAGGTAATTTTTTATTTTTTATTAAAATATTTTTTAAAATAATTCGAGAGAACTTTTTGATGTAGAAAATCATTGATTTCATCCAGTTAATTTTTTTTTTTTTATTGAGAAATAAAAGAAAATTCCTTTTTATATAATATTATGTTATTTTTTATTGTTTCTTTGGTTTATATATATAAACTTTATCTGGAAAATTTTATCTATATAAATTCCTAAATAGTTATTTTTTTATAAATATTTTGCACAAATCCAAATTTCAAAATTAGTGGCAAACTTTTTTATGATTATTTTATTCTTATTTTATTTATCTTTCAAAAAAGAAAATGGATTATAATATATTTTTATTTATTAATCTATATTGGTTCTTATCTCTAAAAAATTTAGTAAAATACATTATTATTCAAAAAAAAAAAAAAAAAAAACAATTAAACAATTTTTTTATGATGGAAAATCTGCCTCTATTTTTGGAATTTAGCTTAGTTGTTTTGTCTTCCTGTATTTTTAATCTAAATTGAATAATAATTTCATTACAGTCAGTTTCACTTTTAAGACAAAAACTTTTAACGAAATTTAAGGCACAATAAAAATCTCAAATTAAGGTACAAAATTTGTAATTTTTTTTTTTACAAATTATTTTACTAGAATCCAAAATTTTGTACCTTTATTTTTGGATTTTTATTGTGCTTTAAATTTAGTTGAAATTTTGTGTCTTAAAAGTGAAACTGACTGTAATTGTGGTGATTTTTTCATTCCTTTTAATTTGTATTTCCATTTATAATTTAAATTAAATCATTTAGAGGTGATTATCAATCATCTGTTAAATATTATTTTAATTGCTATAACACAAAAATATTTAAATTATAGCAAATAAAATGGGATAGAAAGGATCTTCTTGGCATTTATGAAGTCTTATCTTGGGAAATATATTAATGTAAATTTTTGAATAATTTTATATAAAATAAACTTTTTTATGGTTTTTATTATTATTAGAAAAATCATCAAATCAAAATATTTAGTTATATCAATCATTAAAATGTTTTTCAGTCCTTTAAATTTTAATCATTGATTTTATCATAATATATTGTTTTGAGAAATATAATACTAAGACACAAGTATGATTTTTATTTTTTCGAAAATCTATTGAAATGGTTTAATAAGATTATATAATTTTTTTTTTTAGAAATACTCTTAGTCAACTTTGGTTAATTTAAACTGGACTAAATAAAAAAAGTTACTATTTCATTTCTGTTTTTATAAACAAAAAAATTTTTTTTTTAATATATTCAATATTTTTCAAATCAGTATATCTCTTTCAACCAATTGTTAAATATTTTAAGAAAATTCATAGGTATTTTGATCTTTTCCCAATTAGGTTTATTTATTGTGATATTTCCATCATTGATAACCTTTCAATCAAATTCTGAATTTATTGAAATCTTCTACTAATTTTTTTATTACATTTTTAAAATTATTTTTAATATTTACTCTTTTAAAAAACAGTATCTATTTTAAAATCTATCAAATTTTGCATAATCTTTCCCAGGCTGCCCTGATTTTTTTTTAAAATAAACAAGAATCCTTTTTTATTTTTATTTTTTTTTTCAGAATAAGAAAGTGGGGACTCATAAAAAAATCGATAAAGGTAGGATTATTCCAAAATAATTTTGAAAATATTACAAAGAGATTTTTTTTTCTTGTATATATTTTTATCCGTTTGTAGTTAATTATAACTTTTTTAAAGTTATTCGACATTTTTACACTATTTATCATCTTTTTGGAAATACAATTTGAATAATACCTTCTTTTCGGTTTTTTTAGAATACCTACTTAATTACACCATCCACAAAAATGAAAAAAAAAATTTTCAAAAAAAATCAAAAAGTTGATAATTAATCACTTTTAATAACTTTACTTTAAAATCTAATAAAAAATAAAAGATCTAGTTTCAAAAATTAATTTTTCAGGGTATTTTACTTATTAAGTTGAAAAATTCAATTTTATCAATTTCTAGGAAAGATTTTTTTCTAAATTGAATAGTAAAAAATTTGAATTTTTTTTCTTTCACGGTCAAGTGGTAATTTTATTATCTTTCAAAATCATTTTAAATTTCATAAATATCTTTAAAATGTAGAATGAATGATTTTAGCAATTTTAGAATAAATGTTTTTCTGAAATTAAAAAAACCGCCATTAGCTTAACCAGAATCGAAAGGAATTTAGTAAAATCTTTGATTTTTCTCCATTCTTTTAAATTAAAAAAAAAACCAACGATAGTGAAATACCAATTATTAATCACGGATTGTGGAATCTTATTTATTGTTAATAATCTTTCTATCGGGGTTTTACTCTTCCTGTTTCAGGAGGGGTGTCTAGGTTTTACAGGGTTCGGAATAATTTAATAAAATCAAGGATTTTACTCAATTCTTTCAAATCCTGGAAAACCTAACAACTGTGGATAATTTTTAATTTGGTCATATAATTGATATGATATTTTTTTACTTTAATATTGTAATTATTTTTCTTGTTCTCTTTTTTATTTCGTAAATTTTCTTTGATTACTCTTTTCTCACAATAAATAAATAAATAAATCTTTGATTTTTCTCCATTCCATTGAATTGTGAAAAAGTTGGGCACTCTATGGCACATGATGAATATTTTTATGAGGTTTTCCATTATTCAAACCAAATCCTAGATTTCACAACCATCTTTCAAATCCTGGAAAACCTAAGGCACTCAATATTTATTCTGTTTTTTTTTTTTTTTTTTTCTATTTTAGTTTTATTAGACGGGTACAGCTTTTTCAAAACTATTAGTTATTCTCTATCAAAATAAATATCTCCAATTCGAATTAAACTAAAATTCACAATTCCATTTATATTCAAAAATAATTAACATAAAAAATACCTTGTTTTCTCGACCCAAGACTTTTAAAATAGGTGGTACCAATAACAACAATAAATACAAAGGCCCCAATTTTTTAAAGTTCTTTAATTATGATTATATTGTGAATGAACTTTATTAACAACGATGGAATGGTAATGGAAGTAAAAGTTTTGTGAAAACTTGAGAAAAACTTGATTCTTGTTAAAACAAGAGCAATTGTTGATTTGTTGAATTTGTTTTTTTCAATTTTATTTTTTCATACTAATATATTCTGATTGAAAAAAAAAGTACTAAAAGAGGAAACTTGTTTGTTTAAATCATTTCAGGGATACTTGGGACGGTTTTATGTTTAAATTTTTAATACCGTTCTTTTCTAATTTAAAAAAATCAATTTTATTTCAAAAATAAAGAGATCCAAATTAAAAAAACTCAAGATTATCATTACCAGATGGCCTTGTGAAAATCTAGGTTTTTTTTCGGCGAATTAGGATAATTGATAGGTAAATATTTGAGAATCCGAAATAAAAATTTTTCTTTTTAAAGGGGGTAGTCATTTTTGAAAATAAAATGAAATCTTGTCAAGATCTACAAATTTTTTTTTTGTAATTTGTGTTTCTACTTATGGAATGGATGAGTTAGCCTCATTTAAACAATTTATTGATTTGAGCCTCTTTTTTGAAATTCAAAATTTACATGTTTCCAATATAAAATGAAAAAAAGTAACCTTTTGTTTTGTTTAAGAATTAAGTTAATTCTTGAAAATGGGAAAACAAATTTTTGGTTTTATGTTGGAAAGTATTGATTTCGAGTGAAAATTTTTTATTTTGTTATTATTTTTCTTTGATTAATATTTCAATTCAAATCTCAGCCAATAAAACTAAATGAAGTATAGGTGATTCAATAAATGAATATTCGGTAGAAGCTTAACTATCATTTATCAATTAAATTGAGATTTATTATGCAAAAAAATTTTTTTCTTTAAGATTTTGAAAAGGTTGTTTTCTGGTTTTATAAAAATGAAAAAAAATTTTCAATTTTGTAAAATTTTTTTAACAAATTGTTTGGTCTTATTCACAAGAATCCTTATAACAATTCAATTCATTTTTGGCCGAAAAAAATGATTTTGAATTTTGAAGATAAAATTAACTAATTCCCAAATATCTTCAAGAAAATTTTATTTTGAAAAATCGAATTTTGTCTTAATACAAAAACAAAATTTCTTCGTAAAATTTTTACATGACTTTAAAACTTTGATTATTATAACTACTATTCTTAAAAAAATACAATTATTTTTTAATCCGTTAAATATATCAATTTTTTTGGTTAACCAAAAGTTTTATCTCAAAAATGAAAAAAAATCTTTATATTAATATTATTGGGAACAAAGAAATGTTCTAGTATAATAATGATCAAAATTGCAATAAACGGGGTAAAATCTAGATAAATTGCCAGAAAAAAAAAGAATTTAATTGTTTTCTTTTTCAGAAAAAATGGAAAAAAAAAATTGTGATCACTAAACTAATTTTCTTTTATGGCTTTCTTAGTGGATCAGAATTTTTTGACACTTGGGATCTAAAAAATTTTTAAGTAGAGAATACCACCAATAACATATTTTAAAATTTTGCCTTGTTGTCGTAGAAGACAAGTCCCTTAATTGTAAAATGACAGTATAATCTTTAAAATTTTTTTGCTTGGTGAAATTAAATCTTGTTAAAATTAAAAATTAAATTGTTCGGCTTATTATTATTTTTTGGAATTTTGAAAGAAGAAAAAAAGCATTTTCGATTTGTTGAATAATTATTTTATGAGAAAAAAAAAGTAATTATAAAAAAAAGGATGGTAAACCAAAAAAAAAAAAAAAAAAAAAAAAAAAAAAAAAAGAAAAGCCTTAATCAAAAAGAGGGATTTTCCACAAATTATAAGGGTCAACAAGTCTGAACCCACAGCTAAGTTTAGCAATGTTTTTGAAGTCTTCTTCGTCTAATTTGACTTTTTTGTCTGCTTCAAAATTACTTTTAATATGCTTTGGTGTGGTTGACTTGGGGATTACACAAAGCCCATCTTCTCTTCTTTGTTGTGCCCAAGCGATGGCAACATCGACAATAGAACAGGAATGCTTTTCTGCGATGTTTGTCATTATTTCATTTTGGAAGATGTTTGGGGCGTTTTTTGGTCTCAAGTTCCAAGCAGGGGTGCCCAAAGGAGAGTATGCTGTACAAACAATCCCATTTTCTCGGCACCAGTCAATAACCTTATCTTGTGGTAGGAAAGGGTGCAATTCGATTTGGTTGCATTCCACAACAAAGTCGGCTTGTTGAAGATCGATTATCTGCCCAACAGTGAAGTTGGATACACCAAGGTGCTTGACAAGCCCCTTTTTCTTTAATTCAACCATTGCCTCGTAGGTTTGTTGAATGGTGACACCCTTTTGTAAAATGGCCTTCCCGTTTTCAACAGGCCACATGTCTTCACCCTCTTTAAAGGCGAGTGGGTAGTGCATCAAATACAAGTCGAGGTAGCCCACACCAAGATCTTCAATGGTCTTTTTACATGTTTTTTCGACCAGGTTTGGCGAGTGGAAGGTATTCCAAAGCTTTCCAGTAATAAATAACTCCGATCTTTCGATGTTCGCCTTTTCGAGTCCTTTTTTGATCCCCCTGCCAACTGCTTCTTCATTCCCATAAATTGTTGCACAGTCAATGTGCCTGTATCCGATCTCAATTGCATAGGCTACTGCATCAATGACTTTCTCGGGGGGGTCAATTGTACCAAGTCCAAATTTGGGAATCCATGGTTTTGGGTATCCTGTTTTGCTCATTTGTTATAAAAAATCTTTTTAAGTTTTGAAAAGAGAAAAAAAATAAAATGAAATTGTTTTTGGAATTTCTCTTTTTAAATCAGGTATTAAAAACAAAATAAGTTTATTTCACAGCTGTTTTTG
This sequence comes from Anaeramoeba flamelloides, assembly GCA_027625915.1. NCBI lineage: Eukaryota > Anaeramoebidae > Anaeramoeba > Anaeramoeba flamelloides. Next base: position 2,182,765 of record JANTQA010000060.1, on the reverse strand, counting down.
AATGATTTGAATTTGAAGAAAAAAGGATAATCCCAAAAATAGGTATTTTTTTCCCTTTTTACAGAACATTGAAAATTCAAATCACTTGTATTTTAATGTTTCGTACCGTCCATTGTAAGTTTTGAATATTAGGAACATCAAATGTCTTCGAGAAAATTATTTTTGTAACTTTTTGTTTTCTGTGATTTTGAAGGGATAAGTCATTCGAAAAAAAAAATCTTCTTGTAAATTGTCAAACAAATTTGAGAACAATTTATTGTGTCTTGGAATTGTAAGACTGGATAAAAATCTGATGAACAGAAACCCAAACTTACTTTATAAGTTATTTTCAGAAATGAATTATTGTTTTTCAAAGTTGCATCTTTTTTCTTATTTTGAGAAAAGTTCAAGTTCGACTAATCTCTGAATTATTTACAAATAAAAGATTTTATTTGGTGAAGAGAGAAACCTGATAAAACCAATGAAACAAGTTTAAAAAATTATCCTTTTCTAAAATTATTCAAATTTTTACAATTGTCAATATTGACAATTTACTTATTTTTTTTTGAAAATTATTTTTCCAAATTGAAAATTAAATTAATTAGTAAATAATTGAACTCTTATTCAAGGTGTGTAATAGATCGGAAAATTCTGAAAAACAAAATTAGTTTGAATGATTTCAGTGATTTAGGTGATTTTTGTGATAACGAAAATATCCTAAATTTTCATGAAAAAAGCGAAATCAGATTTTGTATTTTTATAAAAAACAGAGAAACTTTAGAATATTTTTAAAATCTCAGAATCCCTTTTAATCTGTTTTTTAGTCCCCAGGACTTGTAATTGTCCTGTAAAATAAGTAGAAATCAAATTTAATTATTAAAAAGTCTTTTGTTTTTTTCAATAAGTGTTCTTTTAACACAATTAACTTGCTTTTTTCAATTATTTTCTCAATTTCAAGTTTTAAAAGCCAAGTTAATGGGTTAAAGAGTGTTTTCAATCTTTTGTTTTTTACTTTCTCGTACTTTTGAATTTGAAAATTCTATTTTACCTTTTCAAATTTAATTTTTTTATAAAGCTCGAAAAATATTTTGGAAAATGATGATATTATGAATTCTTCACTCCAAAATTCCTGGTGGTTTTGTTTATTGAATTTATAATAAATGTTACACATTACTTTTTTACACTTTTGGAAGTATTTTCTCTTGATATTACACCTATTCTCAAATCCAAATAGTCAAATTTCACATCCTCATAAATAAACAAAAATCCTAATAATAATAAGTAAAACAAACTGATAAAGAGAAAAAAAAATCGGAAATCTTAAAAAATTGATTAATTTAGAATTATAAACTATTCAACAAATATGGAATTTCAGATTCTAATCCTTGGTAAATATAATGAAAAAAAAAGATCTTTTTGTAATTGGGAATTATTCCAGATCTTTGTATAAAATTTATTCTTTTCTTTAATATTAAACAAAATAACAACATTCCATTCAATAAATATCATATATACTTTGAAACAGCCTCACAGTTCTCAAATTTTATGCTCTGGAAGTTCAATACAATCAAAAAAAATTGTAAGATTGGGTACAATTCTAAAATTTGTTTATCTTTTGGAGTCTAATGATATTAAAATAAGTAAACACAGCAATTATATACAATTATATATATATATATATATATATAAATTTTCGAACCTTTAACATTTTTTATTACACCCAGTTCCACTTCTAAGACACAAACTTTGAACAAAATTTAAGACAAAATAATTTCAGTTTTAAAAAACATTTTTTGGAAATGTTTTTTTGTTATAGAAATTATTTTACTTGTATTTGAATTTTGTGCTATAATTTGAGATTTTTTTTTAGTGTCTTAAATTTCATTGAAAGTATGTGTCTTAAAACTGGAACTATTTTTTTTTATTTATTATTGTTGATCTATTGTTCAATATTGTTTTTCAAATATTATTTTTTAATAGCCTTTCTGATTATTGTTTAAAAAAAAAACAGGATTTCATCTAATAAGTGCAATTGTTGATGAAATCATAAACAGACATAAGGTGCTAATCTATATTAAATTTTTTTACCTAAATTTAATAGAGATGGAGAAAATTTTTTACATATTACTTAGATTTGAAAACCATGCTTATTTTCAATTTCAAACTTATTTCTAGATCAGGAATCCTTATTTAAAAATTGGCCAAAAAAAAAAAAATAATATAAACTATTCCCTTAACATGGTATTGAATTCGAGAGTTTGAGACCTTTAAAAGAAAAATTAGATGTTCCAAATAAATTAATTAAGCATGGGGTATTTTGGGCAATCGTTTATATAGTCAAACCACAATTAAGACACAAAATTTCAACGGTATTTTAAGCCACAGAGAAATCTCAAATTATAGCACAAAATTTGGAATTTTTTTTTACAAATATCATTTTATTAGAATTTGAATTTTGTACCTTAAATTCCGTTGAAATTTTGTTTCTTAAAGTTTGAATTGGGAATATTATAATAGAAAATAATAAAGAGATACCACGAGTAAAATTCATTTGACTTCAAGTATGACAGCATAAAATGAAAAACTCACTTTATTTCAAAGAATCGACCAACCTTAGATTTTTTAGAAATAAAAGAAACGTTTCACTTCATATTTGAATAAATAATCATAAAAGAAAAGCCTAAACAAACCCTAAATTTAAATAAAAAAAAATTTTTTTTTAAATTTTTTGGGTCCATTTCATTGGAACGTCTTGTGAAAATTATTCAATTTCTTTAGCAAATTCAAAGTATTGATAATAAGGTTTTTTACTTGTAAACGTATGAATTTGAAAAGAACCTACAAATATACACTTTTCATCAATGTTAATTTGAAGTTTCAAACATTTTTTTTAAATTAAATTTTAAAAAAAAAATAAAAAATAGAAAAGCAAAATACAAAAAAAAAATTACAAAATTCAAAAAAAAATTGCAAAATGAGATAAAATGATTTTGAACAAAAAATTGAAATTTTTGTTTGAGAAGAATAATTAATTGAACTTATAGAATATTTCACATTTCTTCAATCAAACTGGGCTACTTTGTCTGAAAAAGAGTTTAATTATGATTGGAATAATATTCAGACCTTTTAAGATGTTTTTAAACCAAGAAAACACCACCAATAATGGAAATATTTCGGTAATAAGTAATGATATTTAAAAAGGAAATGAGAAATAAATTAGATATTGAATTACAGAGGGTACCATTGAAATGTTTTTTAAAGGGTTTTATAATATGGATAAAATTGATATAGTTGGGGTAACATTCTATTCTATATTGAAACTATTAAGGTATAATGATGGATATATGGAAAGAAATGACAAAAAAGATACCAACATATTTATTGAAATTGAAGGATTTGAATGTATTCAATTTACAGATATTGTATAAAATCACAAGAACAAAAAAATTCGATCAGCAGTTACATCTATTTTAAAAGAATATTTTTTACAATAAAATCAAAGTGTAACAGAATTATTTCCTAATCAAAACAATCACAGTAGATCTAATTTTCAAAAAGAATATAAATTCTAACAACCAATATATATTATTTCTATTTTACATTTTTTTCAAAAACTATTATTTTCCATCTTCCCCTTTTACAATTTTAACATAAATCAAATTATAAATTCAAGATATATGTATATATATATATATATGTATATATATATATATAACTATTTTAAAACCACCCTCGACATTTTTGTTTACTTTATCTGAAAATTTATCACAAAAAATCACAAACGATATTATTAATTTGGAAACAAAAAACTTAAAATTAAAGCCAGTTTCACTTTTAAGGCACAAGCTTTCAATGAAATTTAAGGCACAAAATAAATCTCAAATTAAAGCACAAAATTCAAATTCTAGTAAAAATAAATTTTAAAAAAAAAAATTCCAAATTTTGTGCCTTAATTTTTGATTTTTTTGTGCCTTAAATTTCGTTGAAAGTTTGTTCCTTAAAAGTGAAACTGACTGTATTAGAAAATAAAATCTCAATCAATTTAAATAAAATATAATAATCAATAATTCATTGTGGAAATTGCATAAATTTTTAAAATTTAATAGGTTTACTAATAATATAAATAATTATCAGGTCTTAAGTTCCCAGAATTGTAGAAATTCTTGTTTTTGTTTAGAAAATCCATTAATTTTCCGACCAAAACAAAAAATAAACAAAACCTAACGGCGGTTTTCTTGTGGTTTTCTCTATTATTTAGAATATATATTTATTTTCCGAATAAAAAGAAAAATAAAGATAAATTAATATCAAAATTTATAAATATTCAAAAGAATTGAGTGAAATCTCTTTGATTTTCCTGTATTCTTTTGAATATTGAAAAAATATTAAAGTTTTTTTTTAATTTGAGAAACAAAAAACAAAAATAACTAATTTTTTCTGTTTATTTCGTAAAAAAAAACCTAACAACAAAAAATATTTTAATGTAGACAGGAAATACTTTGATATTTAATTTATTAAAAAGATTCAAATTATCTAAAAAGTTATTCTTTATGTTTATAACAAGAATAAATATATATATATATATATATAAATAGTAACTTATGTAAAAAAAAAAAAAAAAAACAAGATTAAGAAATAATTAAAGGTATGTCATTTTTTCCTTAGTGACTTTTAATTCAATAAAAAGCGAACAAGTTGTAAGAAATCTTTAATCCAAATAAACAAAAACAATAAGAAAAATATCCTCGTTATTATTCAAAATTAAGAATTATTATTTATTTAAATATAGTTAATGATAAAAAAACATGACCCATCGAAATTTCTACATAAAAATTGAGAGATTAAGGTTATTGTTTTTGATTGATTTTATTTAAAGAGAAGCAGATTTCCAATTTTTTCTCAGAGAAAAAATAAATTACAAGTAGTTTAAACTTATAAGAGGTCGATAAAAAATTTTCATTCGTTTAAAAAATTAAAGTTTTCAAGTTACATGAATCAATGGGAATATAACCAGGGTTTAATAACCACTAAAAACCTCTAAGAAATTAATGCTGTAAGAGGAAATTCATTTCCACCCTTTAAAATAAAAATCAAATTAAATAGTAATTTATATACAAAAATATTTTTTCAAAAAAAATTCAAACTACAAAGTATTTGGGAAACAAATTTGTTATTTATCCCCCCACCCCACCCCCCACCCCCAAAGAAAGTTTACAACTTTTACAATTAAAAGATAGAAATTGAAGTTAATTTAAATTATTTGTGAACAAAATATTAAAATCTTAATATTTATTTTGTTAGTTTTGACGATCAATATTTTAGAAAAAAAAAATAAATGAGAAATTTTTAATAATTTTTTTTTAATGAATGAGCAAATTTTATTCTTTTTTTCTCTTTATTAGGCTATTCTCAATTTGAAAAATAGTTCAACTTTGAATTAAATGTCTAAGATTTAACCTTTTTGGATTCTTAAAAATTTTTTTATGTGTTGTAGGCAAATAGAGCTTTATCGATAAAAATATATATATGATTATTATTTTATTTTTTTAATTTCACAAAAATAAATTATTCAAATGATCTAAAGATGAACATTTTGAAAATATTAAAGATAAAATCAGTTCCAGCGATCTGCTTTGAATAAAAATATTGAAGAAATGATGAAAATGTTCTTGATGCAAATAAAAAAAAAAAAAAAAATGATTAATTTGAAAGTAATAATATTCTATTTATAATAATTGAAAGTATTAATAATAAATAATTTGTAAAATGAGAATATGGAAAGAATCAATAGATAACATATTAAAAGATAATTAATTGATGAAGTGGATCAAATATTTGACAATTACCAAATTTTATCATGATGAACTTAAAAATACTATTAATGAAAATAATAAAAATCGTATCTATTAAATTCTTTCCAAGTTTTAAAAAAAAAAAAAAAGTATTTAAATGAAATAATAAATAATCTAATCTCTTATAAATTAATATATATAAATATGTATATATATGTTTGTATGTAAGGATAATATATAATAAGAAATAAATTAATAAAAAATTGTTAATTTATTTTTCCCATTGCTTCATTACCATTCCGTCAGGAGCTTTTCCTTCAACCTTTTTTTTCCCGACTTCATTCCAATTTGTTGATAAGACTGTTCCGCCACTTTCCGAAAAAGATTTTTCCATTGCTCTTTTGATATCTACATTACCACCTGAATAAATCTTTCTGAGGAATTTAGTCATTGGATCACCCCCATCCGAGTCTGAATCGGAGTGATATTTGAGTTCTTCATCATCAGATTTGATTTCTTCAACCGATTTCCCTTCTTTTAATTTTTCCTTTATTAGTTTCTCTTTTTTTTCTTTGACAACAGATTCTCTAACTAATTTGTCCCAATCCTTTGGTGATTTGGAACTTGGGTAGAGATTTAAATTGGTTTGTTTCTTTTCTGTCTTTGGTGGTTTGGTAATTTTGTTTGTTTCTAATTCCTCTTTTCTTTCTAACGATTTCCATCTTGTAGATTCTTTTTTTTTACATTTAATTTCCACATTACTTTTGTTGACAATAAATTTACATTCACTTGGGACGATTTCGGAATATAAATCCAAATATAAGACATAGTCTCGATCTTTATCAATTTTGATGGAGATCGAAAGGTCATTTTTCGCAAAGTCGATTTCACAATCCTCTCTTGTACGGCCTTTGATAAAGATAGTAACAGATACAAACTCCCGATTTTGAAACCAATCACGTCTAAATGTTGGTTTCTTTTCTTCAGTTTGTGTTTCTTTTTTAGACGACTCTTCTGTTTCGCTCGAAGATCCTTTTTTTTCAATTTCCAGAGCTTTTTGTTTCTTTTCCTTTACTTTTTCTTTTTCTTCTTCTTTTTCTTTTTCCTTTTCCTTTTCATTGGATTCATCACCTTCCTCAATTTCGATTTCTAATTTGGCTTTCCTTAACCATCTTTTTAATTGCTTATGATTCTTTTTAATTTCTAACCCCTTTTCAAAGGCTCTCTCTGCACTTTTAAATTCTTCTAATTCAAATAAAGAGATTCTAAATTGATTTTTTTTCACAAAAAAAAAAAAACAAAGACCAAATTGCAAGTTAAGTTTAAAGAAGAAAATACCAAGAAAAGTTTTCAATTAAGCTTAAGATGAGTGTGTCGAAAAAAAAAGAAAAATAAAATAAAAAAAAAACTGATGAATCACTGCATACCCTTTTCTTAAATAGCCAATATAACTATCTTCTTTGATCTTCAGCGCAGAGTTAGCATCACTTAAGGATTCTATATAGTTTCCAATTTTCAAATGACAAGCAGATCGTTTCAAAAAAATATTAAAAAGGAGTTCGCTGTCACTTGATTTTTTTTGTTCTGATTCAAGGGCTAGGTTGTACTCTTCAAGGGCTTCCTCGTATTCCTCTAATGAAGTTTGTAAGATTTTTTATAAGGGAAAAATAAAACAAGTAAATTATTGTTAAGAGGATCTTTTTTGAAAAGGATCGTAAAAGAAAGTAAAAGAAAATTACCATCAACCATTAAAGAGTTAGCATTTGATAAGAGACTCGAGGTTTGGTTTGTCATTTTTAAAAGTATTAAAAATTATTAATGAACAAATTTTTAAAAGAATGAAAAAATAAATCAATTTAACTGTTGAGAGAAAAATTTTGGAAACCATTTTTAATTGGGAACCTTAGTAATATCGAAAATCAAATCCTATTGATAACGAGGTGACTTTTATATAAATCCAGGTTTAAATGTGTTACACGTTCATTAATCGGTGGTATTTGTAGAATACTCATTTGAATGGTTGATAACTAAAGTAGATCATGCATTTTTAACAAAAATCCAAGTTTTGGTAAAGTTTACTATTAATTCTGAAAATGGTAATTTTTAAACTTGCTTTAGACTATAAGAGATAAGGTTTTGAAAAAGTAGAATTACAATAATCGTTATTCTAAGAAGTAGATTATTGTTATTTACTTTAGTTATTTCACAAACGATTGAAATTAAAAACCATTTTCAGTAAGGTTCAAAATTAAAAATGCTACCCAACCATTTTTCTGTGCCCAAAATTTTTCTCTCTACAGTAATCTTCGAAAGTGAGACTTATTCTTTGTATGTCCTACATTTTTTTTCAATTAAGACATAACATTATTGTAGGATGTTTTTTTTTCAATTTTTGACCTGAAGAAAAGGTACAGTTTTATTTGATGAGGAATAAGACATTTCTATTGTTTTCAAATTCATAAATAAAAATTAAACCAATAATGTAACATAAAGAAAAGTATCAATCACCAAAAATACTAAAAGTGAACCCTTATGTTATTAAATATAAGATACATTTGTTTTTGATGGGTCAAATGTCTCTAAAAATTTAAATTAATAAAATGGTACAAATAGCATATCTAATCAATACACAATGATTTATTGTATTTGGAAACAGACCCATGAATTGACAGAAAAAATCTGAATTCCAAAACAAATTTCAAGCTTAAACTTCAAGAAAAAGATTTCAAAGTTTCAAAATATCTTTCTTAAATGTTTCTTGTGTATAGATTAGTTGATTAAAAAAATCAATTTTTTTAAAAAAAAATTAAACAATTAAGTATAGATTGTTTTGACATTTCATTTCAAAAATATTAGAAACATAATGATGTTACAATTAGTTTTATAACAACAGAAATAAAACTTATCAGTCTTTGGTTTTTTATATTATGTATTTATTGAGTTAATTTTTAGATATTAAAAAAATGAAAAAAATTCTTAAATTATTTTTTTCAAAATATGAATTATTAACTACTTTATTCCTATTATTTGAGTTTCTATTATCTATTTCAAATAAAAAAAGGTAAAAATAAAATACAGTCAGTTTCAATTTTAAGGCACAAACTTTCAACGAAATTTAAGGCACAATAAAAATCTCAAATTAAGGCACAAAATTCAAATTCTAGTAAAAATAAATTGTAAAAAAAAAAATACCAAATTTTGTACCTTAATTTGAGATTTTTTTGTGCCTTAAATTTAATTGAAAGTTTGTGCTTTAAAAGTGAAACTGACTGTAATAGATTGAAAAAAAAAAAGATTATCATTAGTTTTCAAGAATAACTAATTCTTAAATCCGATGAATGATTTAATATTTAAATCATTCTAAACATATAAAAGCCAGATAGTTTGTAAAATATAAAAAATTATACCAAAAACTAAAAAAAATTGGTAGAAAATTTTTAAAAAGCATGTTTCAGATTTTTTATATCTGAACCTTCAAATAGAATAAAGTTGTAAAGAATATTTTTTACTCATAAATAATTTCACTTTAAAAGACAAAACCAATTCAAAATTTTCTTAATATTTATTTACCTTTTTGAAACATTTAGTTTTTCAACTTGATCTTTTGCACAAAAAAAAAAAAAAGAAAAGAAAATTTGGAAAAAGAAACAGAAAAAGAAAAAAAAAAGAAAAAGAATATTTTTTTTTAAAAAATCGATAAGATATAGGAAAACAAAAATTTGAAAAAGTATAATTAAATTTGAAAAAGGTAAAAGTCTATTCTCTAAAAAAAAAAATAAAACTATAAAAAGAATTTGAAATAAATTTTGAAAAATTTATTTTGATAAGATTATATTGAAAAAATCATAGAAATGTTCCCAATGAAAAATCGTGTTTCACTTTTTTTCCTACTTTCCCTTTTTTTCCACAATGGTGATTGTATAATAAAGAGATTCAATATTTTTGAAAAATAGTTTATTTTTTTATTATTAATATTGAGAGAAGGGAGTAATTACAGAGAAGTTTATTGAAATAAAAAATAATAGTAAAATATTAAAAAATTAATATAAAAAATAAAAATATTATTTACAAGTCAAAATTAAAAACTATACAGAGACTGAAAAATTAATTATTTTCAAATATTAGAAATACATTGGAAATTCTTTGAAGCTTACTTTGCAAAAAATACATGTTTTTTTCAATAATTAAATTATGTTTCAAATACGTATTATGGTGTCTATTCTAGATGTTCAATAAAAGAGGGAGTTATCAAATTTAATTACTCTAAAAAAATTCACTTTCCTTGAGAAAGAGTTTTTATATACTCAATCATTAACAATACACATATTCCAATAGTTTAACCTACTAAAATGTAAAATAACGATAAAAAAACGCTTTTATCACTTTGTTAAAACCTAATATTCAATCATAGTTAAGTTACATAGTAAGTTGTTTTTAAAATGATCATTCATTTAAATAAGTGAAAATTTCCTTCCAAATTCATATAATTTCATTTTATTTTGATAACAAAAACATTTTAAAATACAGAATGATAATAAATAGTAATTTCATTCAAAATTCATTATCTATTTATAAATTTGTAATAAATATTTATTTTATTTTTATCATCGATTCCTTGAATTGAATACCTTAATGTATACAATCACAGAAGACTGAAGAAAAAAATTAACGTAGGTAAGGGATAAATTCATACTATTTTTGTTCTTAACTGAATGTTTTTTGATTTAGGATGAATTATAATGATTGTCTAAAAAATGTTATTTAATACTTTTTTATATATGAACTAGATGTTAAAAATTTTGACTTACTTTATAATGTTTATGAAAGTTTTTTTTTGAGGGTTTATTCAAGTATTCAAAACAAAAAAATATTTTCAAATTTTCGATCAGAATCATTTTTTCTAATATTGTAAATTTTAGTTTTGCTTTTTCAAATTTTTGTTTTTCTTATGTTTTTCTTTTTCTTTTTCTTTTTTTTCATTTTTTTTATTTTTTTTCAAAAGATCATGTGGAAAAAAAAACGATCTTCGAGAAGGCAATCATCACTATGAAAATTGAGACTATGTATAGTCTTCGAAAATAATTTTAATCATTCATAAAAAATCTTTTTGTTCAACTTTTTTGCAGTGAAAGTTCAGAAATAAAAATCGGTAATTCTCATTTCAATAATTGTGACTCACTTTTTTTGCGTTTTTGGTTTTAATTTATTTTTTATTACTAATATATCAGGTTATTATATCTTTAGAATGACTTAAAAGGGAATTGAAAATCATATTTAATTATTAATTGTTCTTGAATACTAAAATATAATTTTTTATTGTTTCATTTTGTTATTTCAGGTGAGTCACAATATTTGAAAAAGAGTTTATATTTAGGATCAAAATTTTTATCTCCCTTTTTTACTCTAATAACCAAAAAAGATACAATAATTTTCAATAAAGCCCTTAACAGGCAATAATCCTAAATAAAAATTTCAATTGATAACACAAAAATCGAAATTTTTTTATAACTTCCAATATTTAAGTCTTTTGGTTTTTAATTCGGATTTTATAAAAAAAAAAAAACATATCATTTTTTTTCTTTAGACAAACATTAAAGCCCATCCTATTTTAAAAATCAATTTTCTAAGAAGTAAAATAAGCTAATAACCAAACACCTAAAACATAATTACTTTTTTTTGATTCTTCAGGTATCTTAATCCCTATATACAAGATTTTTTGAACTATAGCCAGTTCCACTTTTAAGACACAAACTTTCAACGAAATTTTATGTACATGAAAAATCTCAAATTAAGGCACATTTTTTGGAATTTTTTTTAGACAAGCTATTTTGCTAGAATTTGAATTTTGTAACTTAATTTAAGATTTTTTTTGTGCCTTAGATTTAGTTGAAAATTTATAGCTTATAAGATGAACTAAATGTATTAAAAGATCCTGATTTTAAAGAATAAAATGTGTATGCTATAAAATTATGTTTAATTTTTTATAGAGTGTTACCAAGTGCCTATATTGGCTAGAGTTATATAAATCATTAAAAAATCCACCAGTTATCCGAACAAAACACAGTACCTTCGGAAAATTACCAATTAACTTTTATTTTTAATTAATATTTGTTATCAAAATTATTATATTTTCAAAATAAAAAAATAATTACTAAAAAATAGATTTTATCTGGATCTCTACATCAATTAAGATAACTAGAGTATTCTTCTTGATGGTGAAATCCGATGATCCAAAAAAATATTATAGGGTATAAAAAAAATCTTTTTTTGTTGTATTTTAATAAAAAATTAAAAAAAAGATGATTATTTTCAATAAATTTTATTTGGTTTATTCTTAAATTATTCTCATTTTTTGATCAAAAATAATATAAAATAAAATAATTTTATTAATTACTTAATTAAATCTTATAACATTTTTTTATTTATTTATTTCATTATTATTATTATTATTATTATTATTATTATTATTATTTCGAGGGATATATTAATTAAAATATTAAATATTATTAAGATATTCATAAATTTTAATATGTTGGTTGTGATAAATTAAACGAAGGCCAATATTTTGTATTATTGTATTAGAAATCTTGACTGTATCAAAATCATATTGCCAGACATGAGTAACATTATATTTTTGATATAGTTGTCTAATCTGCTCCATTGAATAATTCGGGGAAGGGTCTATCATTTGTTTAATATCGTTTTTAGTTTGAAAGTAATCAATTCCATGAGACCATAACCATCCATCATAACCGGCAACTGCTTTTCTTCCAGCATAAGATCCATAAGCGATATTATGAGAATTCGCATAAGAAAGAAATGTCGCATTTGGGGGAGTATATTGCCGAATAAAATTACCAGCATGAAGATCGATAGGCGAATTTAATTTATGATAAGCATCTTTTAAACCAATCACCGATAATAGCCCCGACGCTATACAAGTTAAAAAAATTAATATTGAAACAACAGTTAGAAAAATTGCTATTATTAATTTCACTGAATTATTATTCTTATTCTTTTTTTTAACTATGGCATTTCCATTTTTATTGTAATTCTCATTCTTCTTATTAGTTTTAGTGTTTTGATGAACAGAGTTCCCAATATAAAAATTATCAGATAATTGTGCTAACCAAATGATAAATTTCGAACCAAAGGCAGCAAAACCAAAAATCGAAACATTCATAAATTTAATGTTATCATAATACCAAGGCTGGAATTTAATAAAACAAGTCAAAATAAATAATAATAGGAAAGGTAAGGAAAAAAACAAATGGCTAATTCGATTATAAAATGATTTCACTCTGAAAAATTTAAATGGCAGCGGTAAAGATAATAAATAAATTGAAAGTAAAGGACCCAAGCTTCTAAAAAGAAATTTTATTGGATTTACATTCTTGTTTTTCCATACAGGGTGATATTGAATAAATTTAGGATTTTCTTCTACTCTATTTAAATAACTTAAAAGCTGAGGAAATGCTATTACATTTGCTAAAATTGCAAAAAGCAACCAATAAAGAAAATAAATTTTTTTAGATTTTGTTTGATTATTATCATTAAGATCAACAGTTTCAATTTCGTAAATATTTTGGTTAGTATTATTTTTATTTTTATTCTTGTCTTTATTTATATTCTTATTTTTATTTATATTCTTATTATTATTTTTATTTTTATTTTTATTATTATTAATAAAAGGAAAATGGAATAATGCAAATAATGGTGCTAAGAAGGCTATTGAAGCATAACTATGAATATGAGAAAGAGGACACAGCCCAGTTAATAAAGAAGCTAAGGCCATTAATTTGAATAAATCAATTTTTGATAAAAGTTTGGAATCTTTTTTTTTGAAAAATGTTATTGGATAGCCACGAAAGGATTTGAAAAAATCCCAAAAGATAGATAAAACGCCAAGCAATAGTGGGTATCCTAATAGCGCGCTTCGTTGGGGGAGAATTGTGGCATCAACAAACCCAAACCAGAAGTATTCCAAATTTGGAGCAATCTTATAAACATAATCAAATTTGAAATTTGTTAGATTGTTGATTGGATCCTTCAAGAAATAAATAAAGCCAACACCACCAGAGAGTATGACTAAAAAGCAAGTCATAAAGCCACCAATTCTTTTGGAGCAAATTCTTTTCCCAAAGGAATAAAACAAGGAAACTATAGACATGATTAAAAAGACCGAGGGAAACAATAGACCGTTCCTAAAGCTAGCGCCAGACGAAGTTAACAACGCCGAATAATAATCAATAAAAAAGGGATAAGCCATTTTGCCCTTATAGTAAAAGGGCAGCGAATAATCTTGGTAACTAATGTCACCAGAATTACAGCCACTTAAAAAGGATTCGATTAAAGTTTGGTGAAAAGGTAAATCTCCATATGAATTTCTTAAGACATGTGGGCCATTGTTTTCTGGAAACAATAAACTTTTTGAATAAAGCACATAAAATAAGATCCCATTCACCAAGAGTAAGATCTTGTATTCAGTTTCTTTGTTGATTTCATTAATAATTGATCCAAATAAAGTAATTTTGTTTTTGTTTTTTTCATTTTCTTTGTTTTTTTTTTTTTTTTGTTTTTTTTCTTTTTCTTGTTCTGTAATTTTGTCATTGTTTTCTTTTGTGTGCTTGTTTTTCGTTGCAAAGTAATTATAAAGATAAAGGGAAAAAAAGAAAAGAAAAAAAAGAGATATGATGATACTATGATGCAAAAATGAAAAAGGAATCTTGAAAATATGCCGAACAACTAAACTGACAACACAAGTGAGTGAGATCGAAACTGGAATTGTTATCGAAATTATTTCATGAAAAAGAAAAGATCTTTTATAATAAAAAAGAAAGAGAAAATAAAAGATAGTAATATTCGGGATAAATAATAAGAAAAAAAAGAGTAACATTATTTCATAAAAAATAAAAGACTCTTACAATTTTTTTGATAAATTTGTGTGACAAGTATTTTGATCGCCCTCCTTCGTACTTTTAAATTATTAAATACTTTCAAATATCTTATTAATTGATAATCATATAAGAAAAATTAATTTGTAAGTTTCATAAATTGTTTCAAAGATAATTTCTTCTTATGAAAGATCAAAAAGATTTTACTGTCACGTAAGTGTCTAAAGGTGTTTTTTGCCTTGGTATGTTGACGTGAACAAAACAGTAAGTCAATATGTTTATTAATCAAAGATAAAAATTCAAGATTAATTGTCTTTGATAATTAGATTTTTTATTTTTTATGACTTATTATTTATGGTTGCTTGTCATAAAAAAAGGCCAGTTGGTTTCATATTTTTTTATTGTCTATGGTTATATTTCCAAGAATGATCTTATTTAACTGACAATTGTATTCTGATGCCAATAATTTATTAAAAGAAATCTAATTGTTAATTTTCTCGAGAAAATTTCATTTTCAAAGGTCTTTTATCAAATTTTTTAATGATACTTCAGGGTTACTGTTAATTGAAAAATGAAAAGATTAGAATTTTCATTCTATTCCCTAAAATAATCGTTCCAATATTTTCAAATAAATCATCAAAGTGTCGATTCAAAAAGGTAAATTAATAATTTGACACTCTTAGCTGAGAATTAAAATTTTGAAATGTTACTATGATCTACAAATTCCTTTAAAGAAAGCTAAATGAAAATTTTGTTCCATTTATTTTGAAACAAATAACATTTATATTCTCTCTTCTTTATATAATTATGTAAGCATATAAGAACAGAAATAAAGGTGTTGGTTTTATTGTCAAAAAATTTAAAAATTAATTCCATTTTATTCAGAACTATTTTGAAAAAGTTGATTTTCCATTCTGGAAAAACCATTGACACATGGAGAAAAATTGTCAAATTGGTTTCAATTGTAAGATGGTGTTTGAGAATATGTAAAATTTTCAATTTTTTTTTTTACGTATTGTTCACCGATCCATGAAGATTTGTGGAATTGAAATTCCCCAAACTTGATTAATGACTATTGTCAAAATCTTAAAACCAATTCCACAGGAATGAAAAAAATTATAGAATCAAAAAATCGGAAAAAATACATTTTTACTATTGTTTGCAATTAAATCTGAATAATTTGGTATATTGAAGATATATAAATTTGGTTTTGTGTGATGCTTTGTATTTTTTTTTAATTATAATTGTCAATCTTATTTTGGGACTTGGTTTTTGTTTTAAATGAACAAAAAAAGAAATTAAAAAATATTTCAAAATTTAAACATCTACTTCTGTTATACAATAAACATTGATTTGACATTTTGATTCCATTTGGCTCTCGTTTTTCCAGAAGTTTATTTTATTTTTACTATTTTTGATTAATTATTATTGGATCACAGAGAGGGTTTTCCAAATTTTAATGCTTAGATAATACCACTAAATTCAAAAATAAAAAAAAATTCAGTCCTGTTTGTAATATCTTTTAAGAATAATTTGATTTGTTTCGATTAAAAAAAAATGTTAATAATCACTTTTATTTCGTTTTCAAACTCTTAAAGATATATATATATATATAGATAGATAGATATATATGTCCTTAATAAAATTAAGCATTATTTTTTTCTGATTAATATTTTTCTAAATCTAGTTTTATAACTTTATTCAATTAACCACTGGGATAATTTTTTTTAGAATAAAAACACTCTCAACTTTTAAATATCAAAAATATTTTTAGAAATTACTGTGCGCTTTTTTATTTTTTTTTGAAAAATTGGGGTTGAGATAATTTTGAAATCAATGAATAAGTTAATATATTAAATTATAATACTTTTCCAGAGAGTTTATCTTTTTAGTTTAACTTTTTTTTTTAATTTTACCATTTATTAATAAAAATAAATTTTTGAAGAACAAATTAGTCCCTTTTGTGAAAATAAAATCCCCTAATTGAGAATTTGTTTTAGTAAATGAGTTGAAATAAGAGTAGTGTATCTAAAAATATACATAATTTCAACTTTGAATTCAATTATTTTGACAAAAAAGGTTTTCAAGAAAAAGTTAAATGGAAACTTTATTTATTTTTAATTTTTCTTTTTGTTTTTTTTAATGGAAGGTATTTGATCAGTTTTCCATTTTTAGTTTTTTTTTAGGTCGCAGGGACACACACACACACACACACATATATATATATATATATAATCAATTTTAGTCAATTCTTTCTAAAAATAGAAAATATCAAAGGTGTTTTGAATTCTTTGAAAAAATATTTTCATTATTTAATAAAGTATCAGTACAATCTATAATTAAAAAAAAAAAAACAGACAAAATTTTTGATTTAAAGTTCTATTTTAAGCCTTATTTATAGACAAATAACAATTCTACTTATTGTTAAAAAAATCAACAATCTTTGTTTTAATTGATATTATTGTTTGAAATAATAATTATAATATAACTGAATTCAAAAATATGATAAATATATTTGCGAGAGAATTGATAAATTTGTTGGCGGGTACTGGAAGATAATAATTTTGCTGAAAGTTCATTAATTTTTTTTAAATACTTTAAAGAATTTCTTCTAAAAAAATTTTTATCTTTAAATCATTTTTTACAAGTTTATAAATGATTAAATAATTATTTTCAAAACTTGGGCTAGTTTTTTGATTCCATAAATTAGGATTATTTCCCCCTTATTAAATAAATTTACTCCTTAGTTGATTAATGAAAAAATAAGAAGGGCATTTTTGGATTATAAAAGTAATTGACTAGTTGTCCAAATCAAAATAAAGAAGAAATACAAATTGTTAACTTTGAATTGAAAATAATTTATTTAAAAAAATCGAATGACTTTTACAAATTTTATCCTAATTAAAATATGGTACTCTTTATAAACATTTCTGACGAGAAAAAATTTCACTCTTACAAAACTTATTATCTTTTTAAGGTTTTCAATAGTATTTTCAGGGTTTGGGAATTGTTACAGTAGAGCCATTTTCAAACTTTTAAAAACTTTTCGACAATTTACAAACTTTCAAACACTTTTAAAGGTCAAATGCATTGTAAAAGTGAAATGCTTTATAAAAGTCATGAGATTTTTTGTAATGTGTTCCAATATTACAGAATCATTTTTCTTCAATTCAAAACCCTTAATTTGTTTTTTTGTTTCACTTAAGAATTCCAATTCTTCAACAAAACACAATTTGCTCTTTAAACACATTCTCCAAGAATAAAATTTTGAAAAGAAATTGTCCAATTTTTATTTGATCTTTCTTTTAATTCAAAAACAAAAGAAACAAAAAAATAAGCAAACAAAGCATAATTCAAATGTACCCAAACGAACCATATAATTCACAAACGTCTATGGGTTATAAGGGATACTCTTATGGTCAAATGTCTTATAATCCAATGACACAACCCAAAGAAGTTTGATTTTTTAAAAAAGATTTCAATAAAAAAGAATTTTTTTTTGATTTTTATTTTTATTTTATTTTTATGTTTTTATTTTTGATTTGAGCAGATCCTTACCTCCTAGCCAACCATAAAAATTACTTTTTGTTGTTAAAATTTTTTTCTTGTTTGTGTCTCTTTGTAACAAACTCAAAACTTTTTCTTTCTTTTGTTTCGAAAACAATAATTTTTTTTTGTTTTTTTTAATATTTATTTTCTTTAGACAAGAGATCTTTCCTTCAGACAATCATACACACCTTATAATGAAGAATATTATAATTACCCCTACCAAAATCGACAATATAGTAGTTATCAAAATTATTATTCAAATACAACAGAAACACAAAATGAAAATTTAGGTAATAAAACAAACAATATTTTTTTTTAAAAAACAAACAAATAAATTTCAATTTGAAAAAGAAAAGAAAAGAAAAGAAAAAACAAAATTCCACAAATTTATTTTGAAAATCCTAACCGGTGAAAGATCTAAATTTTTTACTAAAAAAATAAATTGCTTTTAATTTCAACCCAAAACCCCCTTTAAAAAATTATCTCCAAAAAAAAAAAAAAAAAAAAAAAAGGAAATGAAATGTATGGAAATGTGGGAACAGGACAACAAACGTTCAATGAAAATCAGTTAATGAGAAACAACAACACAAAAGGAAATGAGCACAGATCATATTTTTTTGATGAATATTCGAATTCACAAGGTTTAGAAATGGGTTATGGTCAACAGGAAAGATCTTCATATCAAGATTTTTCTGGAAACAACCCAAAAACCCAAACAAACACTTTAAATATTAAAAACCCACAGGTTGATCGCAGTGGTGGGTATATTGTCCAACCGCAACAATCACAAAAACAACAACAACAAAAAAAGCAAAGAAATAATTTAATTAATTATGGGAATTCAAACCAAACACAGAACCATTATTTAGAAATTAGAAATCAGAATAGAAATCAAAACAGAAACAACAACAAAATTCAAAGTAATTTTTTAAATAATTTAAATCTCGATTTAAAAAAAGAAAATGAACCAAAAAATCAATCAACCAAAACAAATTTACTTTTTCATCAAAATATAAAACAAAACCAAAGCCAACAAAAAGATCAATTTTATTCTTTGTCTAATGAAAGAAACAGCGAAAGAGAAAGAGAAAATAAAAATAAAACTAGGAATGAACAAGAATATATAACAGAGAAACAACAAGATAATTTTAATTTAAATGAAAGAAGGAATACCGATAAAACAAATTTTAAAGATCTTAATTCTCTTGTTTTAAATGGGAACGATAAATTACTATTTCTTGACAAAACAAAACAATTAAACAATAATTCAAAAGGAAGGAATAGATCAAAAGAAAAGGAAACTAGATTCGAAAACCTAAATCATAGGGTTGCTTTTAAAAATTTAAATAATTATGAAAATATTACTACTAATAATAATAATAATAATCTGACGACAAACAAAAATATCACTTCTCCTTATAGCAGCAGCCGTCGCAATAATAATGACAATAGTAATAACAGTAGTAGTAATCAGCTTTATAATCAAAATTATAACAATTATACTAATAACCATGATGTTGATGAAGATAAAATTGGCAACTCCCCATTTCAGATCAACGAAGAAGAATTTCCCTCTTTATCACAAGCAGGACGAAAAAAAAAAAAAACAAATAAAAATAAAAATCAAAAGCAATTACAAAATCCAAATCTAAATTCTTTCAAAAAATCACCTCGAAAAAAAAAACGTGGAAAGAAACTCGAAATCATGGAACCATTTGAAAATGAAATAATTGAAAATAAAAAATTAGTAAATGATTTAAATGTATTAAATAATCCTAACCATCAAAATAATAGATATCAAGATAAAAAAAACGATTTTAATAGTCATAATAATAAAAAGGGTAAAAATTCAAATACTAAAAGCAGGAACAAGCAAAATACAAAAAAAAAAACAACAAAAATTAACGAAAAAAAACCTAACAATGCTAATAATAATAATAATCAAAGTAATAAAAATAAAAATAAAAGAAATAAAAAAAAAAGACAACAACAGCAAAGAAATGGTAAAAAAACAAAAAAAGAGCAAAATAACTCAACCAATAAAAATAATATTAATTATCCAACATCAAAATCTCCTACAATTAATAAAGAGTTAGAAAATATCAACGAATCTACAGCAATGAAAGAAAATTCCCAAAATAGTGGAAAGCAACAATCAAATTACCAAGATCTTTGGGAAATTGTTGAATCAAACGAAAGAAAGGAACGCTTTTTATTGTCGGGATTAATCAAATCAATCAAAATGACAGGACCAACTTTCAATACACTCACATTTGGAATAGATTTAAGAACACTTGGATTAGATCTAAATACCTCCGAAAAATTATGTTCAAATTTTGAATCGCCCTGGGGAGTTCCAGAAAATAGAGAAAATGTTGAACACGAAATACCCGATTATTATTCTGCAAGTCCACAAGTGGAATTAACACTGGAAAAAATGGCAAACTTCTCAGATCTTCTCCTACTTTACATTTTCTATTCATCGCCAAGAGACGCCTTACAAGTTGCCGCAGTTGAAAATTTGTTACAGCGCGGTTGGTCATTTCATAAGGAACATTCAGTTTGGATCATTAAAGATCCAGAATCAAAAAACGAGCATATCAAAAATGAAAATTCCGAAGCCGGTTCCTTTATTTTTTTTAACCCCGAAACTTGGGATATGGTAAGAGAAGAGAATTTTATTCTTAGAAAGGAAGAATTATTATAATTTGTTGTTGTTGTTGGTTTTTTCTAAAAAATATTTGTTTGAATTTATATATGTATATATGTATGTATGTATGTATGTATGCATTTTATCTTTTAATTTATATTCTTTTATTTTCTTAATAAATTTTTTTTTATCATAAAAAAAAATTTTCAATTTTAAATAAGATCAGTTCAAAAAAAAATAAATAAACAATACAATCAAAAAATTACATTTCTTTTTATTTTAACAATAGGGTTTTTACATAATCTTTTTACAAAAAATGAATTACCAAAAGCATAAATTCCAAAATAAATTTTTTTCGATCTATCAAATATTCCAGAAAATACCCGAAAATCGAAAATACCTGAAAATTTTTTTTTACTGTTTAAAAACGCTTTTTGAACAACTTTTAAGAAACTCTCATTCCAATATACTCAGTTTAATTGTAAAATTGGAATGTTATTAGAAAACGTTTTTTTTTTTTTTTTCATTGAAGAATATAAATGCGAAGAATTACAAATTTAAGAGAATAGTATTTCAGCCCATTCTGAGTGAAAATAATTGGTTTGTTTGATGACTGTAACATTTCTGAACACTTCGAAATGGTATATTTTTGTTGGAAATGAATTATGTAACAGAAATTCTAAAATCGATTTTTTTGTTTAAATTAATAGATCTATTGTCTTTTAAGGTAATATTTTTGCTGGGGATGAATTATGGGATAGAAATTACAGAAAATGAATTACACAATAGAACATCCCAAATAAATGATTTGTTTTAAATAAAAAAGATCAAGAAATCAAAAAAAATAATTTTCAATAAAAAAAACGAAACAAAATATAAAAAATCATAGATTTTGGGTTTATTCATATCTTTTTTTCGAACTCATCATGCGTATTATAATTTGTCAATGTAAAATCTGTTTCAGTCAAAGCTGTCCAACGTTTTTTTCAAATATCAATTATTTTATATAATTGGCCTTTGAATAACAAATAAGAAATAAACAGAATAATACACATCAAAGAATTGTTGAAATATGTCTGAAAGAAAACTAATAAAACAATATATTTTCTGAAAAATTGAAAAACTCAAATTCTTAGGGGAACATTGAGAAAAACAACAATGTTCGTTTTGACCTTCTACTTGTATTTGAATAATAAATAAGAAATATTTTTTACTCATTTTTCATATTTTTCTTTATCAAATCAAGCCACCAAACGAAGTATGTTGGTATTTAAGGTCTCTATTTGAAAAAGGAGATGAAAATGAAGTGAAAATTTTTCACATTTATTAAACAAATATCAAGTTCAAAGATCGAATAGAATTGCAATAGAAATCAATATGATTTCTCAACAATCATTTTCACAGTTTCAATAACCTTAGAATAACATATTTTTACCAAGTGACTATTGATCTTGCAATAAAAAAATTTGTTCTAACTGAATGACGTTTTAAAAAAAAAATCGAAAAAAAAAATAAATATTGGGGAAAATGTGAAAAAATGATTTCAATTTTGAAAATTTCCAAAAAAATTTTTTTCTTCTAATATATATGCAAACCCTTTAAACACCTATATTATAACCAATACAATTGGGAACTTTGACTGAAAAATAGTTTAAATATATTCATTTGAAAAGAAAGTATATTGTACTAATTTGATAGTGTTGATGTGAGCTTCCAAATGCTTATATATATATATATATATATATATATATATCAATTTTACTTTTAAAAAAAAGAAATTTCAAAAAAAAATGTAAAATTTAGCAAGAAATGAAATTAAAAAAGAAAAAGAATTGTAAACAAAAACTAAAAATTTGCAAAATTAAAATTTGAATAAAAAAAAAAAATTAACTAAATTAGAAAAAATGATTTTGATCTAAAAATTGAAAATTTTATTTTGTTAAGAATTATTAAATAAAACTCATAGAATTAGTTCTATTTATTTGATAAATTTAGACACTTTTTTGAAAAGGAATTTATTTTGAACAAATCTGATCACAATATACAAATGTTATATTTAAAAAATGAGTGTGAAATATTTTTATCATATTTTTTAGCAATTTTGAAAGACACAAAATATTTTACATCTTCGAAGAATTCATATGAAATTAGTATTTTAGAAGAATTGAAAGAAAATAATCAGTTCAAATTTTAAACCTTTTAAATAGCAAATACCGGGATATATAATTATGTTATAAACATTAGACCAAATAATTATGTGGTTCTTAAAGTTGAAGCATGTGTTTTGTCAGTGCTTAGAAAAAAAAAATTCTTTGGGGTTCTATTTTACAAAATCGAGTAAATCTTGAGATCAAGGGTATAGTTGTTTAATGTGGATTTGCCCCGTACTCAAGAAGTTTCTTGAAACCTAGAAAAGGGTATTTAGAAAATTTCCTTCTCTTGATTAACAAAATTCAAATAACAAAAAAAAAAATTGAAAGAGGATATCATTGTGATAAAATTCAATTTAAAAAAAAGTTAAAAAGCATTCTCAATTCCAAAAAATCAAATTATTGAAAAAAAAACTCTTATTTCTAATTTTAAATTTGGCAAGGGGTTAAAGTCCTTAAATTTAAAATAAATAGTTTTCCAAAAGTACACTATCAATTTAATCCAATTTACTCTAATTTGTGGGTATTTTTTAAATCATTATATATTTGACAAAGTAAGGATGTTATCTGATTCTTGAGAAAAAAATAGGTCATTTGAGAAATAAAAAAAAAGGGAAAAAAAAATCTCATAAATCTCAAAAAAGAGCCAAAGGGATATACTTCAAAAATAACATAGTTATAATCAAAATTATATATTCTAACCATTCAAATTGAAAATTTAATGTCGATCTTTGGCGTTAATTTCTAAAAAAATTTCCTCGTTTTTTATTGATGTTTGGAGATCGATCACACTTCATACATTGGATAATTTTTGATTGTTATTAGGTACTCATTAAAATTAGAGAAAATTTTTTTAATCCTTTTCCCAAAATTATTTTTAACCATAATAACTCAACTCTTATACACAAAATGATTTAATTTTAAAAATGGAGGTAAAAGTTATGGATTTTATAAAAAATTGTCAAAAAAATGTTTTCAAAATAAATGTTGTACAAACTACTTAAAAGGGGTAAATTCCGCAATTTGAAGTCTCACTTAATAACTTATAGAACTATTTATAAAAAAAAATAGATTATTTTCAAAAACTGTTATTTTCCAATTAACAAATGAACTTTTTTTTTTCAAGTTCTGAAAAAAATTTGAGTTTTCTGCCTAAAAAAAAATCAATAGCCGTCACAAAGCCTAAGAAATAATATTTGCTTGATATTTAATAAAACTTCCTGATTAAACTTTTGAGATAAAAATTTCCTATTGGTATTTGAATTAAGAATGGGAAATTTTTCACTTCACTATTATTTTTCTTTTTCAAATAGAGATCAAAAGCACAAATTACAACCTACTAAACTCAATTCCAAAAAATGGGACACAAAAAAAATTACATTAATAAAAATATACTCCAAAATACAAGATACATAAACATTAAAATAATAAAAGATCTGAAAATATTTAATTAATACTATTTATATATTTTATAGTAAATATAAAATTTAATTCAAAAAATAAAAAAGAAAAAATAAAAAAAAATGTGCCCCTATTTTTGGAACACGGTTACCAAAAAAACCATTTTTATTGAAAGAAAAATTAATAAAAACTATTAATAGATTCAGCTTTTTTGATAAATAAATCTATCCTTATATCTAGAGTTTACTAATTTTCTTAGGTTTCCCAACTCAAAGTATTTCGTACAATAGTGAAAATTTTAATTGATTCTTCTTCTCCGTTTTTTGGATTACAATTTTTCAGTTTAGTATCCATAATTGACCATAAATTCTCAATTGGGTTTGAATCTGGGGAATTGGGGGTCAAGGGTCCATAACACTACACCCACGGTTTAAGTAAGTTTGAGTTTTTTTTTGAAGTGTGTGGACAAGCTCCATCCTTTTGTGAACCCATTTCAACTCACCATATTCTGAATTGGCGAGTTGAATTACATTTGTTTTTTTGAAAATATCATTAATAATACATTCAGTATTCACATTTCCATTAATGGTAATAAGGTCTGTTTGTAGGCCATGTGCTCAAGCACCCCATATCATGATTTTTTTTTCAAAAAAAATTTTTCTCGATAAAAAAAGAATCTTTTTACATTTTTGAGAGAAGAAAAAAATTTTTTCTTGTGATCAGAATCAAAACTTTTAAATTTCATTTTAAAGTGATTTTGAGATTTTCAAAAAGTTTTGTCAAAAATTTGAATTTTTTTTTCGTTGAAAAAAAAGAATACAAAAAAAATCAAAAAAATTATGAAAATCAAAAATCAAAAAATAATGAAAAAAAATGATAAATAATTAACTTTAAAATTATTTCTATGGATTGTTAATATCTAATGTTTCTATTTAAGAGTCAAATATCACTTTTATTAGAATTAAATTGATTTTTAAGGTGTGCCCCAATTTTTGGAATTGAGTTTATTTATAGAACTTTATTTGTTAAATATAAATATGGAAAGGAAAGTAAAAATTTTTTACCATTTTTATTCGAAATACCAGTTAACAATATTTAATGTTAATAATATTTTTGGATTATTTATACCCAAATTTTAAAAACACTAACCAAATCCGAAATATCAACTGACTATCAGAATTAAAAAAACACAAAGATCAAACAAAACCAAAATATTACACAAGTTCATTTATCCAAATTTGACAATTTAAGGATAATCTATGAGGTGGAAACAGTGAAATAACTTCTAAAAACACCCTTGAACGAGTTTTTTAATCTCAGTTAAATTATCACATTGAGAATTACTTTTTGTAAAAAAAATGTAAAATTTTCACACTTTTTCACGAGAAAGATCATAACAATTCTTCTTTTAATATTTTAGAATTTCCATTTCAATCTAGAAACTCACCAAAATTCCACAATCCATTCTAAATATTGTTTTTAGTTGCTTTTTAAGGTTTGAA
Source organism: Anaeramoeba flamelloides (assembly GCA_027625915.1). Classification (NCBI taxonomy): domain Eukaryota; family Anaeramoebidae; genus Anaeramoeba; species Anaeramoeba flamelloides. The sequence continues at coordinate 2,156,848 of JANTQA010000060.1, read as the reverse complement.
ATGTTCTCAAATATGAACTTTCACTTGATATTCCCCAAAGGTTATTTTTTTGCAATTAATTTTTGTGTTTTTGTCAATTTCCTTTTTATGGAAAAAGAAGAGAAAAAAAAGGATATTTAAAGGTAAAGATGACGAAAAAAATTTTTTTTTAATCCAATTTCTTCGGATTGAAAATTCGTTATGAGTGAAAGTGAAAAAACACAATTACTCAAAAACTATGTAGGGTGGAAGTGGATTCCAAAGATCAGAAACATTTATAAAATAGAATTATTGTTGGTATTAGAATTCTAAAGGGGGAAAAATTTTCATGATGTTTTCAATTTATTTTTATAAATATCTCTATACCACAAACTACAATCTATCTCCTTGATAAAACTCTATTTATTGAAGAAAAATATAAAAGAAAATGGAGTTAAAATTTTTATCCATTAATAATTCAAATATAGTAGGATATTTTGTTTCCAGGTTTTTTTTATCCAAGTGAAATTGGCTTATAGTGTATGAAGTAAGTATTAAATCAACTTATAGAGAATTTTACATTCACTTATCTTTCTGAACAATGAAAAAAAAGAATTAAATTTGGAATAATTTTTTTTTCTCAATAGATCGAAATACAAAATATTATTTGACAATTGTTTCTAAAATAGTCATTTAAGATTCTGAGTTCAACCAATGTGTATCAATAAAACAGTCTAAATCATTTGCAAAACAAATAAATAGAAAAAACAGACAACAATCTATTTCTTGATAACTCGGCTTTTTAAAAAAAGAATAATAGAAAATGAAGAGAAAATTTTTTTAATTCAGTATTTGAATATCAAGAGTAAATAAAATCAATCAGTTGACAAGAAACCCTTTTAATAAACTAAATTTTGATTATGAAGCAAATTAAAACATCAAATTGTGAAATTACCCTTTATAATTGGAAAATAAAAGAATTATTCTTTGGAAAAAATAATTTTGCAAAAAACAAAAGTTAATTCTATTTATTTCAAAAAATTCTTACTTTGTATTAATAAATGAGAAACATTCATTGTTTTCGGGTCAAGTCGATTTCCGTTTCTGAATATTTGTTCCTATCCTGCAAAAGTTGAACTATAAAAACCTCTATGAAGAAAAAAGATTTGATTTTACCCCAAAAAAAACATTAGATCTTAAAAATTCTAAAAAACTTTCTTAAGCAATTGTTATGTGAATTTGTTTGAGGGATAATTCAAACAACAATTAATAATTTTCACATTATTTTTTTTTTTTCCTAAATTTTCTTTTTTATAACAAAAACTTATTTTTTTCTTTTTTGATTTAAAAAACAGAAATGTCTGATCGTAAGCCCATCTTTTCAATCCTCTTAAATTTCCAAATCAAAAAACGAAATTAATTTCTTGTCTTTGTCTTCTTTACAATAGAAAATAGTGATGCAGAAAATTTTTTCTCTGATCTCAGCGAAGACTCCACGTCACAAAGCCAAACTTCTTCTTCAGTTAACCAACGATCGTCAGTCTCAACGAGCTCCTCTCACACAAGCAAAAAGGGTGGCTACGATCTGGTCGTTGATTTAATCAAATCAATCTCTGAAACAAGCGAAGAAGCAAACGAAGAAGTTAAAAACAAAATTCAAAAGGACTGCAAAGAAATCACCAAGGTCTTAAAAGCAATCAAAGAAGAGCTTGTTGTCAAAAAAACAAAATTGCAGAATGAAAAAAAAAAATTAAAACTTGAATGCGAACAAAAAGTGAAAAGGAACAAAAAGAAATTAAAAAAAAAACTAACCGAAATGAAAGAGGTCGTTCACTTAAAAGAAGAGTTGTTCAGAGAAAACACAAGACTAAGAAAGAAATTGAAGGAATTCATCTCTGATGAAGAAGTTAAAGAAGTTGCAAAGAATTTACAACAATTCTGGATCAATCATATCAATGTCGGTAAAATAAGGACGTCGCTTGAAGAAAAGAAGAATCTGTTGAAAAGAGAGTCTCTTCATTTGCAATGGTTCTTCAACAAGCGTCACCAATTTGAAACAAAATTATTTCACAGCAAAGATTCTTTAACTTTAAAGGCAGACACACCAAAAGTAATTGGTGGTCACGGAACAGCACCTACACCCATTGAAATGATTTCTTTTTCCATTGGATCACAATTTTGTCAGTAAGAAATTGTTTTTTTTCTTGTTTTACACTTTTGATTTTATTTTTTTTTTTTTTTTATAAAATTTGACACTTTTTTGAGATTTTTTTTTCAACAAAACAACACAAATGGGATCAACACACCTTCGATCGACAGTGTTTTTGGATTTATTTTCTTTTTTGTTAAACAACATTTATATAAATCGAATTTTTAACTCCTTTCTTTTATTTTATCCCTTTTCTCGTGATCTTAATTTTCGCTTTTTGTAATTTTTGAAAAATGTATTCCAGAAAAGGGATTAACAATTCAAACTTCTATTGCTAATGTCTGAAAACAACTTTTAAGTTGATCAAATCTCAAAATAAATAATTTTGTTTTTTCAAGATTGGAGTTAAAGTATTCAGCAATTATTTTTTCAGACAAGCCAAAATAGAATTACACATAAGTTTTGATTTGTAAAAAAAAAAAATGAGACAAAGTTGAGAATTTTTTGTCTTATTACCTGAGTAGTCTCCTATTTTTACAATTCAAAAACTGTTTCTACTTATTTTACGATTTGAGAAAAAAAGGGAAACAAGAAAAAAAGTTCAAACACGATTTTGATTTGGTAACACAACAGAAAAAAAATGAAAAGTAAGATCAATTAATAAAAGAATAAATAATAAATGAATAAAAACCAAAATGGAAAATTCAAAACAAGAACAGTTTTTTTAAAACCATCTTTTAAAAAGGATTTTTCTTTGATTGATCTATTATTAAAAATTTGATAAAAAAATTAACTTATTTTTGAGATCTCCAAAACAACTAACTTTACTATTTCGGGCTTTGGTATAAAAACAATACATAAATTGCGTTTGTTGATTCGATTGAAAATAAGAAAATAAAATATTCTTTGAAGAAAATTTTATTTCTTCATTTAATTGATTTTACTTTTTGGTTTTCAGGTTTCTGTGATTCTATTAAGTTTTCCATTTCAAAATCCTGTTTAACTTTTATTCTTTAATGGCGATTTTTTTAAAAAATAGAAATTATTTTTTTTTTTTTTTGAGCACCATTCAAACAGTTCCCAATAACTGTAAATACAATGGTTTGCACAAAAAACTCAAAATTAAAACAAAAATACTTTTAATTTTATTTATTGTTATATTTCTTCTTTTCAAGTGTTTTTAAGCCACTTTTTAAAACTTTTTGTATCTCACAAAGTTAAGGAATCTCCAACTTTTATGGTCAGAGAATATTATTATTCTGACTACAGTTGTTTTAAAAAAGTAAAGACTTTTTTTAAAACTTTTATCAACTTTTCTATTTTAAAAAAGTGAAAACTTTTTCAGAATTAAAACTTTTTTAAAACAATTTTTTCAGAATTAAAACTTTTTGAAAGTTTTGCGTTTTAAAAAAGTGAAAGATTAGCCTTTAAATGTGGTGTAGAGGCTGGAGTGTGAAGAAAAGTACCTTTTATAAAAACAAGTTTGCACTTTATAAAAACACAAAGCTTTAAAAAAAGTTCTAATTCTGACAAAATCATAAAAAAAAATAAAGTTTTCACTTTTTTAAAATTACTATAACAATAACTTTATTGTACTAAAATAATATTAAGTAAAGGATCCTTGTTTAAATTTAACATATAACATGTTTTTTTTGTTTTGAAATTTTACCAAACTTTTTTTGGGACAAATTTAATGTCTACTGACCTGAAAAGGTTCGATAATCAAAATCCATATATGTCTCTTAGTTCCAATTCATTTGAAAAGATAATACAGTTTAGTACAATGGTAGAACTATACTTGGAAATAACGTGGACAGTCCTTTTCATAATGTGTAAACAAAATCGATTTTATTTTCGCATTGTTGTGTTAGAGAAATTTCACAAAATTTTTTGATCAGGAAATATTTAAATACAAAATCCTCATAAATCAAAAAATAAGCAATAATTTGTCTGTAATTTTGATTTTCTTTAATACAGAAACTTTTAAATCATTTTTCCTGCTTACCACATTGAGTTTCAATAACTGTTGAAATATAAAATTCGGATAGTCCTTTAAATGACAATTTTAGTGGTTTTTATGCTAATTTTTTGCAAGATATCTTTGGATATCAAATTAAAGAGTCACCTTTTTGGAAATTACATTAAACATACATAAACATTTTCCAGTCTTTGTAAAATCCTTCAAATTTAGGGAAAAGTTTCTGCATCCCACACCAAGGTTTAAACTGTTGTATCTAAAAAGAAAACACGAAAACTTAAAAAAAAAATTTTTTCTTTTGTTCCAATAACATCTCTTGGTCAATGAATAATTAAATATCTTTACTGTTATATTTTCTCGCCCCATCTCCTCAAATGAATTCCTTTTTTCTCTTTTGGAGTTTATATATATATATATATATATGTATGAATTCTTTAAGGGAAGATCGTGTTTCTTAGTTTTCGGTTTCAATAGATAAAAGCTATCGAAATAAAATGTTTTTGTTTTATTATTAATATTGATAAGTGTTATGTTTAAATTTGTTCTTTTATCAGACTTTGTGTAATTTTTGGAAAAATGAGTTTATAATCTATCAAAAATAAAAAAAATACAAAATTAAGAAAGTCGAAAAAAAAAAAAAATCAAAATCAAAACTCTTGAAGTGGTCAGAGAAATTATTTCATTAGAATTTTCTTTTCAAAAAATTCATTTGAGAAAGTAATTAGATCAATGATTGAAACTTTTTAGGGATGATTTATTTTTAAAACAAGAAGAATATTTTCTGGAACAAAAAAAAAAAAAAAATAATTTCTATAACAAAACATTATATTTTGATGATTTTTCTTCAAGATCAATAATAAACCTTTTCGGAATTCTTTACAAAAAATTATCAAATACCGTTTTTTTTTGATTTTTTTCACTAATTTTTGCTTTCATTTTCAATTTTAATTTTACTTCAAACAAATAGTACTTTTGTGAACACCTGTTCATTAAGAGGATTAAAATTAAAAGAAGTATATGTTGAGAGTATAATTCAAACAAATATGAAAAGGATCTTAGGAATCGAGGAAAATGAGCCTTTAGTTACAATGATCAAAATTACATTAGCAGTCAAGACTGATGCCAAAAAACAAAAAGTTATCGAAGCATGCCGAGATGCAGAAAAGATCTGCCCAATGATCCAATTTATTAAGGGTACAATTCACTGTAAAACAAAGATCTCTGAAAAGAAGCCTATGAAATTCCAATCAAGGACCGAAAACAATAAGCACATTTTAAATAACATTTATTTAAAAAATTTGAGAAAATACCATAATAAAGTCAAAAAGCAAGGAATCAAAGCAGAATTGAAATCCAGTGTAATCCATGGTGCTTGGGATTGCAAATCTGATTTAAAAACATCACAATTTAAAGCCATTGTTAATTATGCCAAAAGGGAATCAGATATTTGGGAAACAGACACATTGCCAGAATTTGGTGGTACATTTAACGCACCAACTAATTTCCAAATGTTCTTAGCCGGTTTAGGTTCTTGTTATATGAGTCAAATCGCATTGGCCGCTACAATGAATAGTGTGAAATTGGACGAATTGAGCCTCGATTGTGGAATTGATGTAGACTATTCCAAATTTATCAGGGAAAATATCGATATTAATGAAAATGAAAACAACCAATGCTTTGAAAACCTTGAATTTAAATTTAAAATCTTATCGAGCTGCGATTCAAAACTATTGAAAAAAATTGAACTGCAGGGTGCCAATAAATGTCTGGGTATATTCCTTTCTCGAAACTCGGTGCCACTTAGTGTGAATATACATGTTAACGAAACTCTTGATGAAAAATATCTTCTTGATTCAAAAAAAGAAAGTTGTGGTATAATGTAAAATATTGCCCGATCTTGAAATTGACATTCATTACTCTTTTTTATCTTTTTAAATTATTATTTCATATATTTTCTTTCATCCAACAATAAGGTTTTGTTTCCCAATATGGCTTTATCCTTTTCTTTATTTCATCTTCACATGTTCTTGTTTCGTGTGTGTGGACTTTTAAAGATTTTTTTTTTTTTTAATATTTTCTTAATGGAAATTTCCTTTATTTTTATTATCACATTTAAGCTTCTTTACAATATTTTATTCAAAAAAAAAAAAAATAAAATAAAAAGGTTACTCTTGGGGTTATAAGAACTTTTTATCAAATCTTTCCAAAATAAATTGATAAATAATTTTACTTTTAATTTTTTTTTAACTAAACAAACTCTTTTTGAAAAATTTTAACTCACTTGAAATAATAAATTAGAAAAAAATAATATTCTTTTGTATTATTCAATAACAATTAATTAACAAATCTTAGAAATAATTTACTTTTGGTAAATTGAAAGAAATATTAGCAAAAATAAATTTAGAAAAATTAATAACTGAGATAAATTTTCAAACATCTTGAAATCAGAATATTAATTAGTATAATGGGGAACTAAAATTTTTAGATTAGAAATTAAAAGTTTTTCAACTTATCAAATTCGAAAATTCTATGAAACAATTTTTCAAAAATGTATATCCACTTTATAAAATTATTGTTAGTATTTTTGTCTGATTTGGTGCTAGATTCTTTTCTAAATTAAACTTTAGTTTTAAGATCAAAGTCAATTTTTTTTAATTTTTGTTTCTTTTTATTTTCTTTTTTTTTTTTTTTTTTTGCTTTTTTAAAGTAAGCCAAGTCTTAACAAAAATGGTTCTTAGATAATATAAATAAATATTACTAAAATTGATCTGATGGAATTCCTTTAAAAACGAATATAATCAAATCATGGATGTACTAATATCAAAATGTTTAATAATATCAATTTTCGATATATTTTCCCACCTCAAGCAGAAAATAACACTGTTCACTTTGAAGATGTTTAAAATATTTTAAAAAGGGTATATCATTAAATTTCAAATTTGGTTAAATTTCAAAATTGGTAAAATCGAAATTTGTCATATTTTTGAAGAGTTTTTTGATTATTATCATTGGTACGAAAGTTTTTAATGGTTTTTTATTATTGTGAGAGGAAAGGGAAAAAAGAGTCTTTTGCGATTGGTTGTATTTTATTATTTAAATTGTAGAAAATCCAAAATTTTGAAATCATCAATACTAAATATTTTTAAAAAATGTGTTCTAAATCCAATTTTAACTCATAAAGTTAAGTGGAAAAATTTTTCCCTATAAAATAAATTGCAAAAATCTAATTTTTCTCTTAATTATTTTATTTTCAAAATACTTGCCAAAATATTCTAGCATACCATTTAAACCACCCAAACGTACCCTAGCATACTCTAACGTACTCTAACATACCTTAACCTACCCTTAAAGGGTTTTAAATATATTCAGCCCACCTGTTAAGGGTTTTTAAATACCTACATCCAATTTTTACAATATAATTGATTATTTTGAAAAAAATGGGAATTTGACCAAATTTGAAATTTAATAATTTTCCCTTTTAAAAACTACAAAAATTATAATAATTGATCTATATTACTAATTGTTTTATTTTATCTACTTTGAACTAATTATTTCATGTTTAAAAATATTTTTATATTTTTTATTTGTCCAGATATAAAATTAGAAGTAAAAAAATCTATTATATAGGTAGTGAATAACTTATATTATTTTTAAAACATTTAAATTAGAACAACTTTACTGAAAAATGTTTTTTTGAGTGACTTGGGATATTGGAACTTTGGAAATAAAAAATTATACATTGATGCTATTTCTGAAAAGAAAGTGAACCCAAAGTAAACCAGAACTTGAATCTTAATTTTTATATTTATTTAGAATATTTTTTTGTATAGATTTAGGTTTTATTAAATTAATATTTTGAATCTAGAAATATGTGTATATGAATACTTGAAATTAATTCAATAATAAACCAAAAAATAGAACCAAGAGGGTGTGAATTTTAAGCAAATATCTTCTTTTTTAGAAAACGAAACAAATAAGATCAACATTATTAAATAAGTTTTAAGAAATCAATAAGGATATAAAAAAAAAAAAAAAAATCAAACATTATATTTCTTATATATATATTCTTATTTTTTTGGTTCCAGACATTAAATTACCCTGTATTTTTCACCATATTACTATTTATTATTATTGAACAAAACTTTTTTTGACAAATTATTTTTCAAAATTTCTTTTTTCAAATATTTTTTTCAAATTGTTTCAAAAGCAAAGAATATATTTCCAAAGATTATTTTAAAAGAGATTGAATAATCTAAACCAAAAAACTAATTAAAGATTCAACCCAAATAAAAAAGAGAAAATATGGTCCAAAATTTAAAAGTGATATATCAAATAAGATTGAGTTTTTCCTTTAAATCGAAAAAAAATAATAATAAAATAAAAGAAAGACATCCAATAAATCTATATTTCTGAAGAAGAATTGAAAAAAAATCCTATTTTCTTCAACCCAAGAAAAAATTAGATTAATAAATGAAAATAGGAATATTAAATTCATTTTGGAAAATTCTTAAGAAATGGAATGTAATTTATTTCTTAAAAAAATTTTCTAAAAAAGCTTTTCCATTCTTAATTCAAACAAAAACCAAGTAAATAAGAAGTAATTGTGAAAATTTTGCTGATAAATCAATAAATAAATGATTTTTATTCTATTTTTTTCCTGATCTTTATTTTTTCTATTATTTTGAGTTCTAATTTTTAATTGGTATTGTAAATATATTATACTAGGATATATTCAACTTCATCTATTTATTAAAATCTTAATGTCTTTTACTAAAGAAATGATTTGAATTAATTCAGTTTCACTTAAACTGTGACACTCAAAATTGGTAAAATATACTTACTCCCTTAATTGGATAAGTTAGTTAAATGGCAATTGAATGCCTTGAACAAAAAAAAAAAATTCAAAAATAAAATAATTTTTTAAGTGATTTTATTTGTAAAAATTAAAGAGTTATTGTAAAAAAATAACTTTAAAAATGAAGTGTTTTAAAATAGAATATTTTATGGAAAAAACCAAATTCAAAAATATTAGAATCTTTTTTTATTTATTTTTTTATTTTTTTTTTAATAATATATAATAATATATAAATTTATTGTTTTTTCATTTTCGTTTCCAGTTTCTGTTTTTTTTTTTTTTTTTTCTAGGGAATTAAAAGGCAATTAATGATTTTTAAATTAAAAGTGATTTTCAAATAACCTTTTTAACATAAAAAATATAATATACCATTTAATTAAAAATAATAATAATATTTTAATAATAGTAAAAATGTTCTATTTAAAATTTTTGAGATGATTTTATTACAATAAATGATTGTATAAAAATTATAAATAATTTATAAATATTTGATTACAATCCTTTGAAAAGTATTTTTGATTATTTGTAATAAAATAATTTAAGATATATCATATTGTTATTTTAATGTTTTTTTTTTTTTTTTTTTTTTTTTTGTAAAAAATAGATAAAAAGAAATAATTGATGAAAAATAAAATCGTTCTCTATATTGAAATAATTTTTTATAAAAAAAAATAAAAATATTTTTTTTTAAAATTTAAAATTTTGGAGAGTAGAATTTTTACTCATTAATTGTTCAAAAAAAGAATTTTGTTGTGTTTTGTTAGAAGTGTTATTATTATTATTATTGAGATTATTATTCTGATCATTTGATTGCTTTGTATTATTTGTGTTATTTTTAGATTGGGTTTGATTAAAATTATTTTTTTGTTTATAAATTTCTGGATTTTTTAAAAATGTTTCAAAAGAGAAAGCAGAATTTTTAGAATTTTCCGTCTTTTGATCTGGTTGTTTTTTCTTTTGATCGTGCTGTTTTTTATTTTGTTTTTGGTTGCTTTTTGGAGTTTTATTATTGATTTTTCTTTTTTCTTTATTTTTCTTTTGGGATTTATTATTAATTTTCTTGCTATTTTTAGTTTCAGAAAAAAAGCCTTTTCCCCAATCTTGCTTTTCATTTTTTACTTTGTGGCTCTTCGACCTATTTAAGCCTCTATTATGATTAATGATTTTTTTTTTCTTTTTATGATTATCCTGTGGCAAATTTGGTGATTTATTATTTGTAGAAGAATTTTTTCCTTTTTTCAAAGAATGTTCATTTCCATATGATCTTGATAGTGGGGGGAACTCTTCATCATAGTGGCTTGATTTTCTTAAGGCAATTTCTTTTCGTGAGCTTTTTGGATTTTTTTTTTGATATTTTTTTGTATTTTTCTGAACATTTTCAGAATATGAGTGTTTGTTTTTTAAATGATTTGGATCAGAGTTTTTATTATTTTTGGAATTTGGTGTTTTGATTTCATTTCCTTCTTTCTTTTTTTCGTTCCTATTTGAATTATTATGTGATTTTTGTTTTTTATTTTTTTGGTTTTTTCGATGGTTCCTTAATGTTTGTGGGGATTTATTATTATTATTTTCATTTGAAGTTGAAATTGGTGCAATTCCAGAATTATAATTTGTTTTTATAAGTGATTGAAAAAAACTAGTTTTTTCCGCTTTATTAATATCATTTTCGTTTTTTGTTTTAACTTGTGTTGTTTCTTGAAATTGTAATTTTTCTTTTTTTTGATTATTTATTTTATTTTTGTTAATGCTTTCTTTTTTGTCTATCTTTTCTTGTCTTGAATTATCTTTTTGATTCTTTTGTAATTTCGGTTTTGTGCTAAATATTTCATTTATTGGTATTTCAATATTTTCAACAAAATTATATTTTACAATTTCATTTTCATTTTCATTTTCATTTTCATTTCCATTCCCATTATTATTCTCATTTTCCTTTTTGTTTTCAATTTGTATTTTATTATCATTATTTTCGTTTTCATCTTTATTTTCGTTTTGTTTTTCAATATTGATTTTTGATTCATTTTTAACATTGTTATTATTTTGATTTCCATCTAAAAAATTTTCATTTGTTAAAATATTTATCTTTTCATTCTTGGTTTTTCTTTCTTCGGTTTCTCTAAAATAATATTCTTCAATTTTTATCAATTGATCTTTTGTATTTAAATTAAAAACAAATTTTGGTTTTTGAATATTTGTAGGAAAATCTGTTGATTTTGGTGTTTGTGTTTGAGGTTTTGTTTGTGTTTGGGATTTCGATTGTATTTGTATTTGGGATTTCGATTGCATTTGTGTTTGGGATGTAATTGGGATTTGTGTTTGGGATTTCGATTGCATTTGTATTTGTGCTGTAATTGGAATTTTTATTGGTGTTGTTGTTTTTTCAAAATTATTTTTTTTAATGTAATTTATTTGATTATCTTCATTTATATTCTGGCCTTTATTTTGATTACTTGACCCGATTTTCTGTGAATTGTTGAAATTGCTTTGTAATTCATGTATATTAAAGTTGAATTTTGGTTTTGGTTTATTATTTGCTTGGTGAAAAAATTGATAATGGTTAGTGGACTCATCACTTGGTTTATCTAAGCCCTGTTGCTTAGTGCTTGGTTTGAAAATATTTGGAAACTTTGTAAAGGAATAATTAAATCCATTTTCAGATTGGTTTTCAGTATTATTATTATTGTTAAATCCAATATTAGAATATGTTTTTGTTTGATTTGGTATTTTAAGGGGAGAAATAAAATTATTTTCATTATTTAAAATATTTTTATTATTATTATTTGGATCAGTATCTTTATTATTATTAATATTAGTTGAATTATTGAAAGAAAACAAATCATCTAATAAATGTTTTGGTTGAAAAGGTTTGTTAACAAAATTTTGGTTTTGTTTGTTAAGATTAAATGAAAAAACATTATTTGGGTATTTTTTTGGATTATTCCAATTATTATTATCAACTTTGCTAAACTGATCATTATTAATATTATTTTTATCAAATAATTTATTAAAATTATTAAAATTATTTGTGTTGTTGTTATTGTTGTTGTTGTTGCTTTTGCTTTTGTTCTTGTTGTTGTTGTTGTTGTTAATATTATTATTATTATTATTATGATTATGATTATTTTCAGTTTCTAATTGTTTCAAAATATTCATTTCATCTGTAACATTTTTAGATTGGTTTGAATTTAATTGATCTTTTAAGAAAAAATTATTGTTATTGCTATTGTTATTATTTGAAGTTTGAAAGATAGGACGTTTTGGAGAATTAAATGATGAAAAGGAATTAAATGGTTTATTAATATTCTCTTTCTTTCCGGAAATGTTTTCATTATTATTGTTTTTGTTAATGTTATTGTTATTATTATTATCCAAAATTTTATTTTGATGAAATTGATTTAAATGAAAATTAGTAACAAATTTTAAATCATTATATTTCATCAATCGTTTTTTTTTATCAATTGGTGATAAAAAATCTGTTTCCAACCCATCATCCAATTTTTCTGGTGTTGTAATTTGAAATTGATTATAAAAGGAATTATTTTTTGGACTCATAAAATGGAAAATTTGAGGATCGTTGTTACTGTTGTTATTATTGTTGTTATTGTTGTTATTGCTGCTGCTGCTTCTGTTGGTCTTGCTGCTGCTGTTGGTCTTGTTGTTGTTGTTGTTATTATTGCTGTTCTTGTTATTATTCTTTGACGTAAGTGAGTTTTTTTTTGGTGTTATATTTAAAATAGATGACACGTCTATTTCTAACGAACGAGTTTGTTTTAGTTTTTGCTTTGCTGGTGTTTTTATTGGTTGGTTTTTTTGATCTTTTTCATTTTGTTGATGACTTAATCTTTCCTTTTCAAATTCTTGTTGTTGTTGAATAATAGTTTGGTCTTCTTCAACAAATTTTGCGTCAACCCAAGAAGGCATTTCATCATCGTCATCATCATCCCAATCTTTATCAAAAGTTTGCACAAATCCTTCCCAACCAGTTTCCCATTCTTCAAGATCTTCATTATTATTTTGATTTAAAAACTGTTTTTTAATTGGGAGCAATTTTGATCTAATTTTTGTTCCCTTATTTTGTGTGTTTTCATTTAAATTATTGGCATTATTATTATTGTTATTATTACTGTTGTTGTTATTGTTATGGTAATTGTTATTATTTCTTTCTTTCTTTCTTTTCTTATTATTATTATATTTTTGGTTATGTTTTTTTTTTTTTTTTTTGTTTGGTGAAAATTTGTTTTCTTTAAGTTGTGTATTTAGTCCTGGTAATGATTCTTTTAATTGTAGTGGTAAATCGTATTTTTGTTCCCTGAGTGAGTACATTATTTTTTTCGAAAATTTCGTAACATTTTCTTCCGATTCGGTTTCATTGTTATCTTTTAGTTTCATCTTGTCATGAATTTCTGTTTTTTTTGCTTCTTTTTTTTTTACGACTTCTTCGAGTTCTTCTTCGACTTCTTCGAGTTCTTCTTCTTCTTCGAATTCTTGTGTGTTGGTTTGTTGAAAGATTTGTTCTATTTTGAGATCTTTCTTTTCTTCATTTGTGTTCTGTTTTTCGTTCTTAAAAAAAAGTGTTTTAAGATCCTTAACTCCGTTTTTAGGATTATGAAGATTATTTTTATTATTCAAAGAATTCATCCCAAAATTGTTTTTGTCGTCGTGATTTTTTAATTTTAATTGACTGGTGGTAGAAACGTTTCCAAAAGTTTGTTGGTTGAAACCAATATTGTTGTTTTGTAAAAACACATTTTCACTTTCAAAAATCGGCTGTTTTGGTGAGAATTTGGTTTTTTTTGGAAAAAAATTTTGTTCTGGATCGGGGGTTTTGTTCTTTTTGTTTTTTTCGTTTTCTTTTTCTTTTTTTTTGTTCATTTTCAAATTGTTCGTTTTTTCTTCATTACTTTTTTGATTTGTAAAAGAACTTTGGTTCAGCCAATGGTTTTGCTGATTTAAAAAATTTGTTGAAACAGAAATATTACGCTCCTTCAATTTCTTTTGTTGTCTATTTGTTCCTTCATTAGTGAAGCTAAAATGATTATTATTTTGGAATATAAACGGATCCCTGTTTGTATCGTTTCGGTTTGGTTCTAATTGGTTTACCATTAGACCAATCGGTAAGTCCTTGTTTGCTTTGCTCATTAATAAATGGATCTTGGATGTAACAAGCTGATCAAAAATTACTAAACAAAAGTATCACTTGATCAGGATAGTTAGCAACTAAGCCGTAATAAAAATAAAAAAAATAAAAAAAAAAAAAAAAAGAAGATGCTTATTATTAAATTCGGTTTTTGTTCACTAACTTAAAGACTATACGATTTCGAAAATGTTTGAGGAATTTGCTGGTTTTAAAAATTTAAAAATAAAAAAAAAAAAAAGTAAAACTTTTTTCTTTCAAAAAAACAATAAAAAAAAAAATTATAAAAAGAAAGAAGAATTAAAAACAAAAAACAAATCCTACCTTGAGTGTTAAAAGAGTGAGAGAAAAAGTGAATTTATCAGATACCACAGAAAGGATATGATTAACTCGATAAAAAAATAAAAAAATAATACATTGTTTTGCTTTTACTTTTTCTCACTTGTCTAAAATTTAAAAGTATACTACCCCACCATTGTTTAATTGGATCAGAACAAAAAACAATTAATTAATTCTTTACAAATATGTTGGATTAATTTGTTTTTTTTTTTGATTTCGAGAAAGAAGAATAAAGGATTGTTTTTTTTGGGTTCCTAAAGTAAACCTTCTTTTTATCACCTAAATAATGATAAAAATTGATTTTGTTGGAAAATACATAAGGCTTTTTTTTATTATTTTTTTGCTTTCTTCTCTTTTCCTACGATCTAACAAATTTTAAGGAGACAACATTCAAATTTTTTCATTATTAGATTTCTTTCGGTTTTTAAGATTTTACAATTTTCCTTTCTTGTTATGCGTCGAAAAGGGTTTGACTATTTTTTTTTTTTTGTGGTTTCTTACATAAGCGAGACAAAAAATTGACTAGTTATAATAACTTCAAACCCTTACTTTCAATGATAACTCGATTTAGTTCTGATTTGCGAATTTTAAAAAGGCCCATGGCACAGATGCAGTCTGTTTTAGAGTATAGCACTATTAAGAATTCCCCGAGTCGAAAAAAGAAATATTTAGAATGTGGTTCAACTATATTTCAGGAACAAATTTCGGATTTAGTTTTTTACAAATAAATTTGGTGTCGTTTCCTTTATTTTTCAGATTTTAATCATAAAAAATCATCAATGATAAAATAATTCATTAAGGAAGCAGCTTCATGAAAATACTTTTTAAAAATTTGAATTCTCAGCCTTACAGTGATCATAAAAAAATGAGTGTATAAAGACTAGATTCAGTATTTCGGAATATAATCCATGTTTTTTTTCCCCCTGTTCACTAATTAATTCACCACCAATGGTTTACCTAAGTCAAATTCAATTTTGAAGGTAAACTTTTTGAAATTTGAAGTCTAATTTAAAATAGGATTTGATATATAGTAAAATTTTTTTATAATTTTATCAATTTTTCAAAAATTATTAGTTTTTTTGAGATATATCACTTTTGAAAAATTTACTCTATCTTTTGAGATAAATTTACCAAATTGATCCTTTATTTTGAGAATTTTTTTTTACAAATATTTCTTATTAAATATATATAAAATATTTACTGATTGTTTATTGCAGTTTTCTTTGATGGATTATTGTAAAGGTCTTCCATAACAAAGAATTATGTTTTTTTTTTCAAAATATGAATTAAACTAGACTCTACATATTATTTTGTCAACAGTATTGTAAATTTTTTTTTAAAGTTTGAAATGATATTGAATTTTTTTAATACAAAAATGGTTCACTGCCTTCTTTCTATGAAAAATCAAGTTAATTTGGATCATAATCTTGAAAATTTCATTTTTTAATAACACTTTTTTATAATAAGTTTTTTGGCTTTATTGAATTGTGCTTTTTAGTTCTAGAAATATTTTAGGATTGGTGGTTGAAATCATTAAAGAGTTAACCAATAAATTATACAATGTACCCGAAAAGATGATATATTTATACAAACCATTTCTTTTTGAATTCTAAACAAGAAAGATCACCTTTCTCTGAGAAATCCCTTGGAATCATATTTCAAAAATATTTTTCTACCAAAGTCTATTTTCAAAGATTTGTTTAATATATATCTTATATATATCAAAATAACCAATGAATTATTTTAAAACTTGATTTTTCCACCCCATATTTCCATTTCTGATTATTTTTTGACATAAACCCTATTTTTTCTAACTTTGTTGACCAAGACCCCCCTTTCAAATATTTTTCAAAAAAACCAAAAAAATTAAAAGATTATTATTACGAAGATTAATCGAAAAAGAATACAATTACCCAAATTCAAAAACAACTACTAAAATTCAAACCCAAAGAAAAAGAAAATTTGAGAAAAAAATTCAACCAGTTTCAGAATTATTTTTACAGTTTTCATTTTAATTGTAATTCAAGAATAATCAAATCAAACCAAAACCTATCTTCATGTTTCAAAAATTAAAATAAAAAGAGTGTAAATCGAAAATCTAAAAAATAGAGTCACAATACAAACTAAGAAAAAGAAAATATATTTAAATAAATGAAGATAAAAATTCCTAAATATAAATGATTTTCAAACTTTTAAGGAAAATTAATAATAGCCAAATCAGAAAAATAAAACAAATAAATCAATTTCTTCTTTAAGTTATTTTTAACTATATCTGGTTTTTTGAAATAAAACTAGAATTAGATGAATTAAATAAAAAGTGGATTTAAAATTCAATTTTCGAAATTCTTTAGAAATAGAAATTATTTTGTTAATCAAAAAATTTTACAAATAAAAGTTACCTACCCCAGAATGTAAAATAAAATACAGAAGAAGTAATTGAACTGAAATTTTTTGATAAGTTCAAAGAAATAAATAATTTTTTTTCTTGAGCATTTTTTTTTCATTATTATGAGTTACCTTTTTTATTGATATATATTATATAACAAAATGGGATATATTGAACTCAAATATTAATAAAGCCGTTCGTTTATTTATAAAAATAACTATTTTAATAATTTATTTCGGAAAATACCAAACTACAAAAAACGAGTAAAATACATTTACAAGATTAAAAAAATATTTAAAATTCTAAAATACTACATTCTTATCACCCAAACATACCTTAATCAAATTTAAACACCATTAATTTCTGAGTTGATCACTTTTTTCCAAATATCAATTATTTTTTTTATAATGGAACTTTGAAGAATAAAGAAGAAAAACAATTGAATAATACCTATCAGAAAAATTTTTGAAATCAAGATGAAGTAAATCGAATAAAACTATACATTTTCTTTTCAATTCAAAATCTAAAAATTCTTAGGATGCAAATATCAAGAAAAATAACAATTTTCATTTTGGTCTTCATTTGGAAATCATATAAAATTACAAGATAAATCAAAATAAGTTTTTAATAATCATTTTCACTATTTCAATATCATTAGAATAACATCGTATTACTTTGTACCTATCTATCTTACAAGAAAAAAATCCACAAATCAATTACATTCAAAAAAAAAATGATCAAAAATAAGGAAAAAAGTGAAAAAATAATTTCAATTTTCATTTTTCCATAATACTTTCTTTCTACTTATTTCTAATTAATACATTGAAAAACATATGTAACAAGTTAAACTGGATACTACATATAGGAAAAAAACCCACATACGTATATAAATTAACTTTTAACAATATAAATACACATAAAATAATGATATTATTTTCTGAATGATAAAAATTTCTTCTCGATTTTTACAGTTAAGTTGTACCATTAAAAAGTTTTTATCTATTTACATCTTCTCAATTTTTTTCAACTATCTAAAAATGACTAGAAATACCACATATATCACATACAAGAAAAATTTTCCGCATACATACAATAAGTGTGATTCTACCCCTTAAACATTTAGTTTTTTTTTTGAATTATGTAATCTATCATCTAATCTATTAATTTTGAAACATTTTATGAAAAAAATTTTTCTGATCTTATTATTCTTAATTATTAATTAATTTTAAAAAATAAATCAAATAATAAAATAGTTATTCAAAACAAAAAAACTAAAAAAAATCTATTATAATTGGAATACTTATTAATAAAAGTATATTGATACATGACTAATATTTTTCAAAACTTTTAAAATTATTTATCTAAAAGATATCAAATCACATAATTCTCAATAATTACAATAAGAATATATCAAAACAAAAAATATAAAGAAAAAAAAAACAAGATTTATCTAAAATAACCAAATCAAAAAGAAACTAAATATATATAACATTTATTATTGATTTATTTTTTTTTAATAATTAGAATACTTTGTATTATTCAAAATTACTTCAAACATGAAAAATAAATTATTATTCATATTTATTTGATTTAAAAAATTTTTCCATATATAATTTGGTTAAAAACAATGTCGAAATTAGAATAATAGATTATTTTTATTTATCGATTGAGAAAAAGGAGTAATCAAAGAAAATTTTATCAAATAAAAAAAGAGTAGAAGAAAAATAAAAAAATATCAAGTAAAAAAAAATACTATTATTTACATGACCATATTAAAAATATATACACAATCGTTAAGTTTTCCAGGATTTTAAGGAATTTAGTATAATTTAAGATTTTTCTAATTTCTCTTCAATTATAGATACGTGAAGTTATCCTTTTTTTTTTAATTTGAGAAATGGAAAGAAAATTTTTTAAATTTACTTTTTATTTCTTGAATTCTAGAAAAGCTCACTTAGGTTTTATTGTGTTTTCAATTTATCGAAAAAATCTTTTGATTTTCAAAATAAACAGAAAACACATGAAAACCTAAGGAATTTTTTCTTGAATTCAAAAATAATCGAGTAAAATCCAAGAACTTATTCAATTCTTTTAAATGCTGGAAAACCTAACCCCATTTCCAACTTTGATGATTTTCAAATTATTTTGCATTTATCTTTTATCTTTATTTTTAAATGATTAAAATACTCATTGTCTGAAATATTTATTTCTTTATAGGAATTAAAGTCAAATTTAATAGGTTTGATTATTTTGTTATTTTCAGTTTTTGATATTTTTTGGGTAAATTTCACTTTTCTTATTTTTACAACAGTTTAATGTATAATAAATTAATTTCATGCCGATTGCTAAGACAGGAGTAGGTATTTGGATTTTAAATACCTTTGGAATTTGACTAATAATTAGTATTATAAATTCTTCAAACTCTTTTTTCAGAAAAGCGGAATAAATTGAAGCAATTTATGAGTTGACTTAAGCAAATCACTTTTATGAGGATAACTTTGAAATGATTTGATAATTTATTTGAACTAGAAGATAAACTGCTAGTTTTCAAAGTGTACAATTTGATTATATTTAATTATTAAATATATCTGTTTTTTTTTTTTTTGTAAAATTTCTACAAAGTATTAATTTTTTCTCAATTTGTTAGTAATTATTGTTTTACCAATATTCACTTTTAACCCAAAGTTTTCAATTATTTTATAGATTTTTTTCTATTTTTATTTTATAATTTGTCGATTATAGTATTATTATCATATCATATGGGAAAATTTAAACACACTGAACCAATTTATCTATTCGTAAAATTAAAAAATAACTTTCAAATTTAAATAAAATTGGGATTATGTATCTCCCTGATAAAATATTACATCATTTTTTTCTTATTGACAAATAACAATTAAAATTTATTATTAAAATTGTTTTTTTATTAAAATTAACTACAAACTTCAAAAATTAAAAAAAAAACATAGATATTTAAAGATCGGGAAAACATAATAAATTTAGGATCAACAACATTATTTAGATACCAATGAAGTTAGTTTGAGAATTAATTGTTGTTTTTTTAGAAGAAAAAATTTAAAAAAAAATCGATTATTGAAAATTATTTCATAGTTAAATATTCAAAATAAAAAAAATAATTTATAACTTTTCGGATATTTGTATTTATGGCTTTATTTTTAGTAAAAATAATAATATTTACGGTATAAGATATAAACAAATACCTAATTTACACCCAAAATTCAAATGAATATATCAATAGTAATATTTATATTAAATAATAATGAAATATAATTTATATAAAAATATTTTATGTATTACTTAATATTTTTATTCGTTGGATAATAATAATAAGAAAAAAAAACTTCTTGTTTAAAATAAAAATGATATAAAAAAATACTACAAAAACATTCCTAATATTTTTTGAATTCAATCATTTTGAATCAATATATAAACGGAAAGTTTCATTAATTAAAGAAATCGATACAAAACATCACCAAACACATTACAGTAATTGAACCACGCCACCAATTTACATCTACAACAGCATCATTATTATCTAAAGGTAATATCATATAATTTTTGTTAATTGTTTTCAAAATTGATTCAATAAATAATAATTCATTCATCTTGGAAGGAAATAAAAAATTCTAAATTAAAAATCATGATTTTGCAAAGCAAATATACCCTATTGTAAATTAATATGGATAATATTTGTACAATTTAATTTTTATCTATAACCAGATCTTTTTCCCTTTTAAAAATTTGTATTATTCTGGATAGGTTTTTTTTACTCTGGATCAAGTCTAAAAATTCATATTCAAGGGGATTTGGAAGGAAACAAAACCGTTCCACCGTTTCAAAAATTACAAAATATTCTATTGGTATCTGCCAAATTAAATTATTAGAAATATCAAATTCAATGAATGATGGTATATTTTCGGGCATTTTTGGCAAAGTCGCAATTAAATTGTTATTTAATTTAATTAATTTTAAAGGATGGCACTGCCAAATAAAGGGAGGTATTTGGGAAAGCAAATTGTCACCCAAGTTAATAAATTCCAATCTTGAGTTTAAAAAGGGATTTGATTTGACATTCAAATCATTTTCAAGACTAATAGTTGTTATATTATTACCATTCAACAATATTGCTCTTATTTTTGGCATTTTCCATAAAGAATTTGACACTGTGCTTAATTTATTATTAGAAATTTCAAATATTTCTAAATTTACAAATTTATTAAATTCAAAAGGCAAATTTCTTAAAAAATTATTTTTTAAATTTAAATATTTTAATTTGACCAATTTTGTTATTTTTTTAGAAATGGTAAATAAATTACAGTTTTCAAGCGACAGATCAACTAAGTTTATTAATTTTGAGATTCCTTTAGGAACAAAAAATAATTGACAATTTTGACAAGATAGTGTATTTAAAGTACAAAGCTCTGTGACCCCTTTGGGGAATTGCTTTAATTTTAAATTGTTCATTCGAAGTTCTAATAAATTTTTCATTGAATATAAGGATATTTCTCCTTCTTGGATGTTATTAAAATCAGATATTTCAATTTCTTTCCAAGGCGCATTTATAATATTTAAATCAATTTTTGATATCGTTGAAAATTTCTTTTTATTAATTATTAATTGCACCTGTTTTAATTTTTTCTCAACTAATTTTTTTCTTTTTTGAGCTAATAAAACTTCTTTATCAATTTTTTCATTTCCATTTCCATTTTTATTTTTATTTTTATTATTATTATTATTATTTTTGTTTTTGTTTTGATTTTTATTTTTATTTTCAGAAGTTTCTCGATGAACATTCTCATCCTCATCTTCATTCTCATTCTCATTCTCATTCTCATCCTCATCTTCATTCTCATTCTCATTCTCATTCTCATTCTCATTCTCATTCTCATGTTCATCCCCACCCCCATTTTCATTCTCATTTCCATTTAATTCATTTTTACTAGCATCATTATTTTTATTGTTTTTAAAGTTGTTATTCAATTTTAATTTCAAATCCAAGTCAGAATCGGAATTTGAACTCAAATCCGAGTCTGT
Source organism: Anaeramoeba flamelloides (assembly GCA_027625915.1). Lineage (NCBI taxonomy): Eukaryota > Anaeramoebidae > Anaeramoeba > Anaeramoeba flamelloides. Next base: position 2,134,997 of record JANTQA010000060.1, on the reverse strand, counting down.
ATCCGAACTTGAATCCGAATCCAAAAATGAACCATAATTTAATAAATCAAATTTATTTAAATCATTTAAATTATATTGTGGTTGTTTTTCTAATATTTTTGTTTTCAATTTAAAAATTTTATTTGATCTTTTTTGTAAATAATTAAACATTTTTTTTTCATTCATTATTTCTTTTGAATTATCAAATAATGAAAAAAAGATTCTATTTGTCAATTTTTTAGCAAATTGCCCGATTATAAATTTATTTTCAATAATATTTTGTTTATTTCTGATTTCCTTTGAAAGCTTTTCATCATGGTTAATTGATTCGCAACGTAAAAGATATCTATTTAAACTATTTTCGGACAATATACTATTATCATTAAAATTTAAATTCATAATCTCTTTTGAGTGAAAATTATTATTTTTCATCTTTAATTTTCTGATTTTTCTTAAAGGGATCACTGAATTATTATTAAATTTTGTTAGAAGTGAAGATTCAGTTTGCTTGATAGAGTTTTTTTTATTTGTTTTTTTTTTTGAATTTTTATTTTTATTTTGTTTTTTTTTTTCTAATTGCTGTAAAATTTTTTTAATTTCAAAAAATAATTTCCATCTTTTTTTTTGCAATTCAATAAAACACGGATTATTTTCAAGAAATAAAAATTGTAAATTTCCAATAACATTATCTGTTATTTTTTCTTTCTTTTTATTATCATTATTACCATTATTATTATTATTATTTTGATTATTCGTGATGGTATTATTAATATTTTTCTTATTTTGATTATTATTATTATTATATTTAATTCCATCACCTTCGCCGTTGTCACCATGTATCCGTGCACCAATCAAAGGAAATAAAAAAAGAGGAAAATCAACTATTAAATTATTTGAAAGATTTAAAACCTGTAGTTTGTTTAATGGCTGGAATATCTTGATAGAAATATTTTTTATTAGATTTTTTTGTAAATATAATTGCTCAAGAAATAATAATTTCTTTAATTGTTTATCAAGATTTTCAATAATATTATTACTCAAGTTAATAATTTTTAATCCCTTTGAATTTAAAATAAATTGAGGAATGGTCTTTAAAAAATTTGAAGACATTGAAATGAATTCCAATTCTGGGAATTTTGAAGTTTTGATCTTTTTGTTTTGTAATAAATTGCTGTCTAATTGAAGAATTTTTAATTTTGTTAAGCAATCTAAAGATTTTGGTAATTTTGTGATGTTATTACAAACTAGAGACAATTCTGTTAATGATAATATATAAGAAATATTGGACATCCCTTTGTACAATGAACAATTACTTGCATCAAATGATTTCAAATTATTGAAAGATTTGAGATCTGAAGTCAACTTTGTCAATTGCTTGTTATGAGAGACACTAATGGTTTCCAATTGCGTCAAATTATATATTTGTGAAGGTATTGCTTTAAGTTGGCAATAGTTCAAGCTCAGATCTCGTAGATTAATCATCGATCCAAGATCAGAGGGAATGGCCTCTTCAGATGGTATTGGTATAAAGGATAAATCCAATTTGCTAATATTTCGGCAATTCCATAACGAAACTGGTGCCTCTTTAATACTATGTAAATACTTTGAAAGCATAATTGTATTTTCCTTTCTTTTTGAAATGCTTTCGTTTTTGGATTCATCCTTTTGGAAGCCGTTTAGTTTGCTCAGTAATTTTTTGGTTGTAGACAAAGTCTTGCTTTCGATTTGGAGTTTTTGTTTTTGCTTCTTTTTGTGTTTCTGTTTTGGTTTTTTCGAAATGTTATCAAAACCAAAATCGTTAAACTTGCTATGTAATTGCTTTTCGACTTTGCAAAGTGTTTTCAATTTGAATTTCGGTTTTGGCTGTGCTAAAAAGGGTCGAAATGCACTGTTGTTGACAATATTTCCCAAGTACACTTCTGCAAGACTCAATTTTGGTGTGCTTGCTTTGATTGACAATTTCATGACGTCAACCCAAGTGTCCCGATCCCTTTGATTGTTAGTTCTTAAATTTAAGACAAAACCCTTCTTGTTACTTATTTTAATTTCTTTTTCAAATTCTTCTGTTACATTCAAATCATTTGTTAACCTCAAAATGCTTTGGGGCTTTTTGTTTGTTTTTTTTGTATAAAATTCTAATGAGAAGCCATCGAGTATTGTATAATAATTTTTCCAGGATTTTACAATACCTGTTGGTTTGTCAAGCCAACCTTCTTTGTGAATAAGTTTCATCAGAGACAAATTTGATTTCAAAGGCTGATGAAGAAAAAAAAAAAAAAAAAGTAGAAAAATAGAAAAAATAAAAAAAAATCTTTATTTAAGGGACTGAATAATTAAGGTTTTTCGAAAACATTTCATACCTTTTAATATTTTGGTTATTTCAGCTTTGAGAAAACATTTTCAATTCCAAAAACCTTTTGTTAATTTTTTACTTTTTGAGATGTGTTAATTTTAAAAAGAAACACATACTCTAGCCAAAATAAGCCTGCCAAAAAATTTTATCAATGTTTCAACATAAAAAGCGTGTTTTTTGTTGTAGAAGACCTATACGTCAACCGATCAAAGAAACCAGAATAAAAACTAAATAAATATGGTATTGGTTTCTTAAAGTTCTACTATTTAAAAAGAAATTCAGGAAAATGAAGGATCAAATCGGAAAATTTTATCTCAAAAAATAGAGTAAATTTTTCATATATTTGTTATCAAAAAAAACATATTAATTGAATAATAATCAAATTACAAAAAATTTGAACAAATTTAATTAATAATTTAAAATTTACTAAAAATATCCAGAGGTTTACTTTCAAAATTGATTTGAACTTAGGTATACTATTTGGTAGTCGATTGGATATTGCCTTGGAACAAGAATAAAAAAAAGCACAGATTATATTTTTAAACGAGGATTATAGTAGTTGTTCTGCATCCATTATTTTGATCACAGTAAAAAAAAATCAATTTTTGAACAAGAAACCAAGATTTAAGACACAAATTTATAAAATAATCCAAAGATTTGATGAAGGAATACCAATTGATAAAAGTGAATTTAAAAATCTCACTTTAAACGGAAACATAAAAATATAAAGTAGAATTGGTTATTAATATTATTCTAAAGGTATTTTATCAATTTTATATTTATGTTTTCTTTAATTTGATTTACTCTATTTATAGATTGAAATATAATCAATATTTTGATCTTTTTTATTTTATTTATTTTGAAGTGAGGAAATTAATTTCCACTTATAGTAAAAACATTTTAAACTTGAAAACGTAATAGTAAAAAATATTTCGAACGAATTGAGGTGTTGTTAAATATTTATAGATTTGAAATTGAAATTATTAAATATTAAATTCAAAATTTGGAAGAATCTAAGAAATGTAAAAAACTGTAAAAATCGTTTTAACTATGAAAATTTCTGCTTTTTATGTAAAAGAAAGTTTCAATGAAAATTTAACTAGTTACTATTGAAGCTTCTAAAGAGTTTTTTTTATTAAAAATTTCACTATTTTCACCTGGGATAGTGGTCCTAAAAGATTGGATCATGAAAATTCAACGGGAATAAATAAAATACGAAATATTTATTACCAGTTTTTAAAAATTAAAAAAAATGTAAACCACCTCAATTCATAATTTATCAGTATCGTAAAAACCTCAAAGATTTAACCCTCAAAACCTTATTAAATTTCAATTTTTGTATAAATACTGAATTATTTTTGAAATTGGTACAAGAGTATATAAAGAATAGTATTTAAGCTGAAAAAAGAAATTTATTCCTTTAAAACCCCATTTCTAACCATTGATATTTTATAATTATTTTTTAAAAACCAAGTACCAGTATAAAAGCAAAGAATGTATATTTTTTTGTCATTTTTTTTAATCTCCTTTTTCAAAAACATCATAAAAAAAGGCTGCCTGGAATATATAAATGATTGCTATTCAAACCCAGCCAAATATTTGGTTCAAACCATAACTTAAAGATATTCCAAAAAAGTTACAGCCAGTTTCACTTTTAAGACATAAAATATCAACAATAATTAGTACACAACAAAATATGAAATTAAGGAGCACAATTCGGATTTTTTTTTCAAATTATTTTACTATAATTTTGAATTTTGTACCTTAATTTTAGATTTTTATTGTGCCTTAAATTTTTGTTGAAAGTTTGTGCCTTAAAAGTGGAACTGACTGAAATTTACATAAAATGAAAAAAAAAAAAAATGGACATTTTTTGATTTTATACTAATACTATTACCCTAAGATAACAAACTTAGAATATCATTCAAATAATAGACATATATTAATTCTAACAAGAAAATTTATGAATATTTCTTTAATATAACACTTTATTAAGGAAAAATCTATTTAATAAAAACTTATTTCGATTTGTATAAACCTAAAATAATAAAAACTGATATTCATATTAGAAAAATAAAAAATTTTCCAGTAAAAGTGGCCTAGTTATAATGGATGAATTATACTTTTTAAAGAATTTAAAGATTTGAATCAATAATCTAAGAAAAAAATTAGTTTTTATAAATTTAAAAAATAAATCATTTTTTCAAATTTTTCTATTTTTCATTTCTTTTTAATATTGAATTCATTGGCAGTTTTTTCATTTATTTAATAAATGATATTTTACTACTGTGTAAAAAACATGTTATTCTAATCTTATTAATAGAATGAGAATGATTTTAGTAAAATTAGATTAATTTATATCCATGGATAATATATAATTCTATTTAATGATACAATGAAACACTAATTTTTGTTATTTTTGATGTTTAATATAAGTTTAATATGTTTTAAATCCCTTTACAAAATTTAATTTTGCAAGTTTTAAATACCAAAAATAATTATATTTCCCAATTAAAAAATTTGAAAATTGTTAACATTTTTAACACTAAGAAAAAGAATTAATTTATTAAAAGTAAATAGGATAAAAAGGGAACAGAAAAAAAAATTAAAATTTCAATTTTTTACTTATTCTCAACATGATCAGATTACTTTTTTTTTTTTTTTTGTATCTGAAGCACATCCACTTAATAGAAATGTACATTTCCAATTGAAATTTAATACAATAATTTTTTGAACACATGACACAAAATTTAACCTTATAAACTTATAAATAAATGTAAAAAAATACCCTAAATCGCGAATTCATATTAGAGTATTACTATAGTAATAATTGGAAAAGATAAAAAAATATTACTAATTTAATTCTATTAACAATAATACTTATAAAACCATTCCTTTTTTTTTTTTTTTTTTTGATATTTTTTAAGGTTGATTCTAAGAGGAATTCATTTCAGTATTCAAATACCTAATTGAAATATTTACTCAATGGTTTCACCTAAATAGTTTTTAATAATGATAAAAAAAGATTTTTAAAAATTGAAAAATTATAATCTGAATATAATTTAAATTTTTTTCAATTATTCCTAACATGGGGAACATAAACATTATTATTTTCATCATATAAAATCTGTTTCATCTATAAAAAAAACATTTTCTTGTATTTGTACATTTATTTCATCACTAATTTTCACTAATTGACTCATTTTTCAACTTTCTTTATTTGTGGACAGTTTTTTTTTTTTTTTTTTTTTTTCAAATTCTGTGTGTATTTTATAACAAAAATACTTTCACTTTCTAAAGTTTCCTTTTTCCAAAAATTTTATCAAATAATTATTTTGTTGCTTTTTTGAGCAATAAAAGTCTTATATGTAATTTAAAAATTATTTCTTTGTTTAATTGTGGGAAGAAATTTGAATAATTTTTTAACATAAGTAATAAATCCTTTCATCTTTAAATTAAGTTTATAAAATCAAAATACAACTTTTTTATTAGAACATTTATCAACTACAACATAATATGAGGGACTGATGAACAAATAAAGAAAATATAAACCCCCAGATACATATAGATTGCTTTCTATAAAAGTATCTAATAATTATACCTTTTAAACCAATATTTAATTATTTATTTTTATTTTTATTTTTTTTTTTCAATTAGAAAGTTTATTGTGAATAATTATTAAATAACAACAAAATAAATATTAATCAAAATTTCAATGAATAATTGATATTCTGTTACAGACTAATTCTTTCAAAATAGAAGAACCCAATTACCATTAGTTGATGGTATCAACCTTTTGATCGACCAATAATTATTGGTGAAATTTCAACAAATTTACTAATGAAAAATTTTATTCAGCTCTTTTCATCATTTTGTACTAGATGCTTTTTGAATTAGAAGACACAAATTTAGTCAATTAAATATTCTCTATTTACAACCTATAGTGTTTTTTTTTTTTTTTTAATCTTTAAATACTTAACAATAAATTCCCAATCCAAAATTTTTAACACACAGAAATTTTAATTTGATAATTATTTAATTTATTTTGTTTTAAGGTACATTATTAATTACTGTTAACATTTCAATTGGTTAAAATTTCTAATTTAATATTTCCGTCTTTAATTTTTTGCATACGATTTTTTTTCAAAAATTGAATTTTGGTTTTCTAAATTTTGAATTAGAGTTTAGTTGCCGTTTTTAATTCATCCAGGAAAAATTTAGTTTGAGAAATTTTTCAATATTTTTACTTGAAAAAATTTAAAATGAAACTTTTTAATTTTTGTCCAAAATTATGAAATCTTTAAATCATAGACAAAAAGATCAACAAAAATTCAAAATAGAAATATAAAAAAAAGATCATAAATATAAATGAAAAATGTTATTTAAATTAATTTTGATTTTTTTTTATAATCAAGTTTTCATTTGAATATTAATGAAAATAACAAAAATCTTCAAATGTTCTATTTAGATTATTTTTAAGATATTAAAATTGGATTAAATAAAGAAAAAAAAAAAAGAGAAAGAGAGAGAGAGAGAGATTAAAAAAATTGAAAATCTTTGTTAATTAACAACAACCACCCGATTGACTTTTCTTCTTCTTCTTATTTATACCTTCTTCTGTAATATCGGGTATGACTCGATTTTCTGTTACTTCATTAACTTTAACATCTTGATTTTTCTCTAAAATCAATTTTGTGAGAGTTAAAAAAGCTTGTTCGACGCCTTCACCTGTTTTGGCAGAAGTTTCTATATATGTCATTCCGTATTGCGTCGCAACCTCTTGACCTTCTTTTTTACTAACAACTCTATCTTCCAAATCAATTTTATTACCAACAAGAATTGTTGAAATGTTATTATCACTGCATTTATTAATATCTTCTGTCCAAGAATGAATGTTGTCAAATGATTTTCTATCGGTAACAGAAAAGGTAAGTAATATTCCTTGTGCTCCGCGATAATACGAACTCGTAATTTTTCGGAATCTTTCCTATTATCATTGATCATGTATAGAAATAATTATATAAAAACGGTTATAGATAAAGATATTTAGTTTAAAAAAAAGGGAAAGTATTGAGAAAATTAAATTGAAAAATTATTTTTCAAAACCATTTAATAATAAACTAAGATTCAAAATTTTCCACACAGTTAAAACGGTCCAAACAATCACAATAATACAATTTCATTCAAATTGAAAATAATTTTCATTTTTTCATCTTTTAGTTTTTGTTTTCATTTATTTTTTTAATTTCATAACTTGTGTTTCGGTAGAGCAAATTTTTTTTCAACGATTGATATTAGGATAAAGTTTGGGTTGTTCAAAAAAGAAGAACTCAAATAAAATTATTTTATTGTATCTAACCATTTGATCGATCAATATTCCAAATAGAATTTAAACAAATTTACCAATGCATTTTTTAACAGCCATAATTAAAAAGAAAATCATCAACTACATTATTCAAACTCAAATCCTTTTGTAATGGGTTGAATAGATATATACATATAGATGAGAAAAGGGGGTAAATTCCAAACTATGCCCATTCATAATGTAACAAAAAAATTGATGACATAGATCACTTCATATAGGACTGTGAAAAATATGAAAGAACCAGAAAACACTGGAAAAAACAAATCCAAAAAGTCAAAACTTTTGACTATAACATAATAGTCAAAAAAGACACAGATGAATTATTGAGGAAAATGAACATAGAAATCTATGACATCACTATAGAATATCTTCTGACCAACATGACTCAACATGCAATTAGGAAAAAGGAGCTCAAGACAAAATAAAACCTATCAGCAAATTGATTTAAACCAGAAATTTCCAGGTCTCTCTCTCTAACAATTTAAACCTCTTTTTTTTTTTTCCACTCTTAATTTTTTTCTTTCTATCATTTTTTCCCAACTTGTTCATTTTTTATTCTTTCTTTTGTTTTTTTTTTTGGAAAACTAAATTAAGATTCAAATACTTCTGATGACTGTATCTATTTAGATACTCTTTGAATTCGAAGTATCAAATTTAGTCACTTCAAAATTCTCTTTTTAACAGATTAGATGAGGTTTCATCTAACCCTTAACAATAAATCCAATGCATTTTTTTATTTTGCTCATCTCCAAAAATTTTTAACATAAACCGATAATTTATTAGTATTGATAATTATTTATTTTTTGTTTTGTGATTATTGTAATTTGTAAACAAGTGTTAAAATTTAAATTAGTAAATGGTTCTAATTTGGTATTTCTTCTAGAATTTATTAAATAAGATTTTTTTTTTCAAAAATTGAATTTTTGTGTGTTAAAAATTTTTAATTGGGGTTTACATTTCTGATTTTGAATATGTAAACATTCTCAATAGTATTGTTGAAACAGTTAATATATTTTTCAGTCAGTAATATATAATATTTTTCTTTTATTTCGATTTCCAAGTGTGTATCTCATTTTAAAGCTATCCACTATCAAAAAAATCCAAAGAAAGAAAAAAAAATTTCAAAACATTCACTGAAAAAAAGAAATTAAATTATTTTTTGTTTTTTAATAATGAATTTATGTAACGACTAACCCACCCTAACTTGATATCATCAATTAAATTCTTTATAATTTGAGGATTAAGATTATTTCATTTTTGGATTGCAGAGATCTTTAACTCTTTATTATTTTTAATGTTATGTATGTATTCTTTTTAATAACCCAGATGAATGATTTTTCGATGGTGCTTAAATTTGGTGATTTAGAAAGCTAACCAAGAATTGTGAAATCAGTTTCTCTATAAAAGGCGTGTTGGGATTTTGATGTATGTAATATATACATTGTGCTCTGGGAGAAAAAAATATTTATTATTATTTTTTTTTTGATGAAATCGGTGGAAAATTTTGGTTCTAAATAATTTCTTGTTATTTTTCAATCTTCGAAAAGTCTTTTAAGGACTATTCATATTTAATCCTCTGCGGAAATTGAAATGCAATACCTTAACCACTGTAAATGATTTAAAAGAACGTTTATTAAAGGAAAGTCACAATATTGCAAATATTTTTGGATTTTTGAGGGATTTTGCTTGTAATATTTATTTCTCTAAAAACTTTAATGAATTTTCGTTTCACAAAACAGGTCAAATTTAAAATTCATTTTTTTTTTTGATATTGTGCCTGTGTCGATAAAAATTATTATCAAGTATATTGATACACTTGAAGCAAACTATATGGCGATCGGAAATAATTTATATAGAACTTTTAATAAGGAAATTTGGGATTTTCAAACCTTTTCAAGGTAAATTTTGAATTTGGTTATTGTAAAATTAGTTTTGTAATAATGAAAATAACTAATTCGAAAAAAAATCTAAATTTTAAATTTTGAACAAGATCTATTAATTCATCATTCTTTAAGTCTAATAAATATGTTGGTAGTAAATAAAGGAATATCAACAGACAATAGAATATGAATAGTTTGTAATGGATTAATTGACTTTTATAAAAGTTATTGCTCATTAAATCAGACACACTTATTAGTCAATATTCTCTAGATAAGTACAATATTTGAATTTTCTCTCTTTACTTTTTAGTCTTTACATCTGGACTTTTTTCTTTAAAGCCCTAGTATCAGTATAAAAGCATAAAATGGTCATTTTTTGTCATTTTTTTTTTAAAATTAACTTTTTTGGAATATCTTTAAGTTATAGTTTTGAACCAAGTGTTTCGCTAGGTTTGAATAGTAATCATTTTTACATTTCAGGCAACCTTTTGTTCATGGATTTTTTGAAAAAGGAGATTGAAAAAAAATGACAAAAAAAAATGTACATTTTTTGCTTTTATACTGATACTCGGGCTTTAAGTTATAAGGATCAAAGATTATCCCTACACTCGAAAATTACTTCTAATATACACCCCTTACTATCTAATAATAACATAATATTTCGAAATGTCTTCTTTCTTTTTAATTTTACTTAGCATTCGTGAGAATATCTAAACATTGTTTCTATCAAAGTCTCCCAAAAAAATATTCCAAATATCAATTATTTTTTGAGAATTAAAGAACAAATTAGAAATAAGTTGAATAATACAAATTTGAGAATAGTTGATATCCGTAGTAACAAAATCTAATCAATTTATATGTTTTCTTAAAAATTGAAAAACTCAAAATTCTTTAAGTGTACAATGAAAAAAACAACAATGCTCATTTTGATTTTCAATTATAGATCAAAGAAAATTGCAATAGAAATCAATATGTTTTTTCTACAATTATTTTCACTGTTTCAATAACATTAGAATAACAAGTTTTTACTTTGTAACGATCGATCTTGCAATAAAAAAAAAAATTGCAAAAGAATTATGTATCAAAAAATAAAAAAGAAAAAAGCCAAAATGTGAAAAAATGATTTCAATTTTGGAATTTCCAAAATAAAATTTTTTCTTCAAATATTTATTTCAAACCCTTTAAAACACATGTAATTCATTCATTTCAACTGGGCCATTTTTGACTGGAAAATAGTTTATATAAACCATACAATCAAGAAATACAGGATTTTTTTATTTTATTTTTTCTTGAATATTTTTTATTATTTTGTGTTCCATTTGTTAATTGGTAGACCAATATATTATACTAAGATGTGTTACTCTCTTTTTTATTAAAACTTTCATTTTCTTTTAAAAATGTTTCATGTTAAAAAAACGGTTTTATGGATTTGATTTCGAATAAACTGAGGAACTCAAAATTGTTAAAATGTACCTTCCTCTTCAGCAAATAGTACCTCTTATTTGCCCCCCTCCAAAAAAAAAAAAAAAAGGTAATAGAGTAATTATTTATACAAGGATCTGATTAAACTTGATAATAAAACCCATTTATCAACTTTAGAGAAAATAGTTATCATTTTTAAAAGAAGTTCATTTTTTTCCAAATGAAAATTTCAGTAAAAACAATCTGATCTTTTTTGGTTTTGATTTTTGGATCCAAGTTAGAAAAACGAAAAATTTTGCCAAATATTTGTATTTTTAAGAAATCCCACTTTTAGTAATTAATGAGAGTTTGTATGAATAAATAACATTTCTAATTTAATCTTATTTTAATAATAACAGTTCATTGTTTATACTCTTAATATTTGAAAAAGAATATTACCTAATCTTTTAAATTTCAAGAAATTTAATAAATATTTGTGAATAAAAATAAATGATCATTTTTTTAGATCTTCAAGGATTCAATTTTCGAAATTTATTTTTATTGTATTTTTAAAATAAGTAATTTGATATCTATTTTTTTTTTTTTATTATTATAAATTGAAATTCTTTTTATTTGTTTGAAAATATTTTAAAAAAATTGAGAAATAAAGTCTATTGATACATTTAATCATTGGGTTTATTACTAACACACCAAAATTATTAAGATTGGGTTATTAATTATTGATTAAAAATAATCAAATTAAGGGACTAGTCTTCTACGACAACAAGGCAAAATTTTAAAATATGTTATTGGTGGTATTCTCTACTTACAAATTTTGTAGATCCCAAGTGTCAAAAAATTCTGATCGACTAAGAAAGCCATAAAAGAAAATTAGTTTAGTGAGATCAATTTTTTTTTTCCATTTTTTCTGAAAAAGAAAACTATTAAATTCTTTTTTTTTCTCACAATTTATCTAGTTTTTACTCCGTTTATTGCACTTTTGATCATTATTATACTATAACATTTCTTTGTTACCAGTAATATAAATATAAAGATTTTTTTTGTTTTTTGAGATAAAACTTTTGGTTAACCAAAAAAATGATATATTCAACGGATTAAAAAATAATTGTATTTTTTTAAGAAGAGTAGTTATAATAATCAAAGTTTTGTGGTCATTTAAAAATTTTACCCAGAAATTTTGTTTTTGTTTTAAGATGAAATTCGATTTTTCAAAATAAAATTTTCTTGAAGATATTTGGGAATTAGTTAATTTTATCCTCAAAATTCAAAATCATTTTTTTTCGGCCAAAAATGAATTGAATTGTTATAAGGATTCTTGTGAATAAGACCAAACAATTTGTTAAAAAAATTTTTTGGCAATTTTTTTTCATTTTTAGGAAACCAGATAACAACTTTTTCAAAACCTTAAAGAAAAAAATTTTTTTGCATAATAGATCTCAATTTAATTGATAAACTGTAGTTAATCTTCTGCCGAATATTCATTTATTAAATCACCTAAACCACGAATAGTTTTAATGGCTAAGATTTGAATTGAAATATTAATCAAAGAAAAAGAAACCAAATAAAAAATTTGCTTTCGAAATCAATACTTTCCAATATAAAACGAAAAATATGTTTTCCCATTTTCAAGAACTAACTTAATTCTTAAACAAAACAAAAGGTTACTTTTTTTCGTTTTATATTGGAAACATGCAAATTTTGAATTTCAAAAAAGAGACTCAAATCAATAAATTGTTTAAATGGGGCTAACTCATCCATTTCATAAGTCTAAACACAAATTACAAAAAAAAAAAATTTCAAGATCTTTACAAGATTTCATTTTATTTTCAAAAATGACTACTCCCTTAAAAAGTATTTCTTTTGATTATAAGTTGAATTTTCCAATGTTTTAAAAAAGTATTTTGGGAACAAACATTTTTAATTTGATGATTTGGATGGTTTTTCTCGTATTTTTTTAAACAACAAAAAGAAAAAATTGATTCGAACTGTTCTTTAAATCAAAAAATTATATTTTTTTCAAATTTAAAATAATAATTGTAATTTTTTTTGAAATTAATTAGATTTTTGATACTAAGTTATTTCAAAACTGGGTAGTGGTTTCATTTTTAAAGTTTATTTTTGTACACAACTTTCACAGACAATTTGATTTCAATCTTCTTCAACTAAAATAATTTTTTTTGAAATAATTTGGAAATGTGTTGGATTGTGACTTTTTCAAAAACGAGAAAAATGGATTAAACATTTAAGAATAATAATTCGTTTATGAAAATAGTCATTAAAAAGTAGGTTTGGTTTTTGTAGTAATCAGATTTTTACTTTATTTTTCAATTTCAAGATATGGTAAAATTTTTTTTGAATTTGTTATTAAATTTATTTGAAGATTTTTTTTAGTTTACTAGTCACTTAAAGAAAGAAATAAGCTGATGAAAAAACGAGAACTACAAAGTTTAAAAAAGGGGTGATAATTAAACTGTTTGATTTCACTCTTTTTAGCAGTTTGGTAAACACTTTTTAAAAACTTGTTGATCCTCTCTTTTTGTAAAACAGTTGTATGGGAAATTATTTTTGTTTTTGATTTAAGTTTCCTAAATTGATGAACCAAGTTTTCAGAATTTCACTCTAAATGAGTTTATTCAGAACGAATCGTTTTTGTTCTTTTTTTTGAAATGGCTCCTGAATGGATAACAAAATAAAAAAAATTAATTATTTTTTCTTTTTTCAAAGGAAAATTATCCTATTTCTTGGGATGGGATCCTTTGTTTTGAGATTTGTTCTGTAATTGTTTTTTTCTATTTTTTGGTATGAAAGTTTTAATCTTAAACCAAGTGAAAAAGGAAAAAATATAGATGTGAGAAGATAAAAAAAAAAAAAAATCAAGAATAAAACTTGGGTTTTAGTAAATAAAAAATTTCATTGGGATGTGTCTTTTGTTTTTTTGTTCAATCCCAATTATTACAAATAAAAAAAAGGCTTGAGGATTTTCAGGTTCTTATTTGATCTTCTCAGTGAGGCTGGTTTTGAAATTGTTTTGATGAAAAAATGGCAAAAAAATAAAAAAAATTTTGAAGGATAACCCGTCATAATAAAAAGAAACAAAGAAATTGAAGAGCACAAATAATTACCTGTCCAGCAGTATCCCAAACTTGAATTCTAACTCTTTCTCCGTTAATTCTAAGTGTTCTTATACGTAAATCGATTCTATTACAAAATTGCAATTAGAAAGAAGGAAATAAAAAAAAAAGAAAATCAGGGGGTGGGGATGTTTTTAGCCAATTTGTTTCGGTTTCAACCAGGATCCAAAAAAGAAAAGAAAAGATAATATAAAAGAGTTACCCAACAGTTGGTGGTAAATTAAAATCAAATTCATCTTCCTTTTTTTTGTTTGTTTTGATTTGTTTGAAATTAGAAAAAATAAAAATAAAAAAACATTTTCTTCAAAAAGATCTTCATTAAAATGAACAACATACAGAAAACCTGAGCAGAAGACAAGTTTTTCCAACAGCTAAATGGTTATTAAAAAAATGGAAAAAGGAAGGAGAGTAGATTAAGATTTAGCCTCCACATATTACAAAAGAAAAAATCCTTGTGCTTTGTTTAAGAAAGCAGCTTAAAAGATTTCCAAAGAAAGAAACCAATTATTAACAAAAGTTTTACTTGAGTCCCCAAGGGTTAGAAGTTTTGCTTTTCTCTCATAAGCAATTCTTGACATTTGAAAAAATACTAAAAAATGAAGACCAATTCTCACAAAAGTTTTTTTAAATGTTGATCTCTTCCAAATAATTTCTTTGAGTTTTCCAACAAAAAAACTACAAAAAAAAGAAAATAAATATTCCTATTTTCTTCAAAGAGAATTCAATACTTTTTCTCATTTAATGAAAGATTCTCTTCATTATGTTTTATGATAATTAGAGTACAACAATTTTCAAAAACAATTTTATATTTGAGTGACAAAATCTTGAAAAGTTTTCCGATTTTTTTCGTTTAAGGTCAGAGTCCTTTATTATGGATTTGGTCCATACCCAAGGATTGGCTTCCTACCAAATCAGTGACACTGTTAACTTATCTTTCTTATTGTTGAAAAAATTCAAATAACAAAAAAAAATTTCTTAGGATCAAAAAAATCAATATAAAAAATGTATTCATTGGATCTTATTGTTCAAAAAATTCAAATAACAAATAAAAGTTTTAGTATTCTCATTGACACAAAATTCAATATAAAAAAATGTATTCATTGGATCTCATATACAAAAAATTAAATTCAAAAAAAATATTCAAAAGAGAATTCTCAATAAAAAATAAATAAATTTTGAAAAATAAAAATTAATCATTTCTTTTTTTATATTTCAAAATGGTTAAATTTCTTCAATTTATAGCAAATTATTTTCTTGAAGTGCACAATCAATTTAATTCTATTTAATCTAATTTGTAGTTATTTTTTGAACATTTGAAATTATACAAAGTAAGAAATTTGTAACATTCTTGAGATCAAATTATTCATTTGAGAAAAGAAAAAAATAAAAAAAAAAAAATATTTTAGATCTCCAAAAAGAGTTAAAGAGATCGAAGCTTCAAAATTGATATAGTTATTTTCAAAATTATAATTCTCAACTTTTTCTATAGGAAACCCATTCTCGCCCTTTATTACTTTTTTCGAAAAGGTATTTGTTTTTTTATATTGATTTTTAAAGATTGACTGCATTTTATAGACTTAGATACATTTTAATTGGTATTTTCGACAAATAAAAATTTCCAAAAACATTCTTTCACTTACCAAAAAAATATTTTTCAACTAATGAATTGGAATTTAAAAAGATTTTTTGAGATACTAAGACCGATACTAACCATATTTCAATTCTTTGTTTGAAGAAAAAATAATTTTTAAAATTCATAAAAAAATAATTTTTTCGAAATAGCTTTTTGATAGATAACTGTTTTTTACAAATGATTAAAGAATTTGATGTTTAAAGAGAATTTAATAGAAATACGGAGAATATTATTGAAAAAAATACCAATTTTGATTATTAACATTATTTTTTAATTAAGAATTAACTTTGAATCCAAAGTGTAAATCCAAAATTATTATTTAATTAAATCCAAAAAATGAAAAAAAAAATCTTCTTTTTAAAATCATAGAAATTATGAGTGATACAACTAGCTACATTAATTTTAGATAGGACATTTCAGCATAAAATCATCTATTTTTCACAAAGAGGTCAATAAAAATAAATTGAGGTTCCACTGTTTTTTAATCAATTCCTTGAAATTTATTTCTTTTAATTTATTTGAGAAAAATTAATCTATTATTTTCATAATAAGTCAACACCCATAAAAAATGAAAAATATTTTCTATTATTTCAAAAAATGTTTTTATTAAGAGATAATTTTGCCCTTATGGACTAGATTCTTCTTATATTACTGGGTGTATCATTGGTGGCCATTTCAGTGATATTATGACTGATTTTCAAACATATCATCTTCACATGAAAATCGTAATTAATTTATTTTTGTTATTCAAAAAAAAAAAAAAAAAACATATATTAATTAAGAATAAAAACTTCGAAGATAAATTTTTTAAATGAATTAAGAATTGCCAAAAAATTATTTTTTTCAGAAATCATCATGTTTATTTTGCATGAATTAAAAGAAAAAAAAAATTACCAGAGGAAATAAAAAAAAAAAATAGAGTTAATATAGGAAATAAATCATATATCCATTGTGAATACATTTTGAATAAATTTAGTATTGGATTACTGTCTTTTTCGATCTTAAAAAATTGAATTAAAAGTCTAAAAAAAATTATAGTTGAAAGTGCAAAAATTATTTGCTTTAACAAATATAATTGTTAATGATTTGGAAATATTTATTTCCTATTTTTAATTATGTCAATCAAGTTAATTATTTGATTGTAAAATTCATTAATTATAAATCTATGTTAATACGTTGCTCGAATTGGGTTTTATTTACTTGTCTTGGTTTAATTGAAAACTTGAATATGAGATCTTTGATTTTGTGAATATTTTTGGGATAAATCTCGAAAATTATTTGATATTTTTTTTTGAGTGAATTTGTAATTAAAAAAATTATTATTGATCAATGGCTGAGGTAGCTTGTTTTGTTGATAATTTTTATTTCTTACCAAAGATAAAAAAAGTTGACTGTATTGTTTTATTAGTTTAATTTTGTTTTTGAAATTAGTGTAAACACTTGATATGCTGAAACTTCTTTTTCTTTCCATTTTACTTTTCCTGATTTTTTATTTTTTTTTTTCAAAAATTTGCTGAAAAAAATTACATTTTGTAAAATTTGCAAATGTATTTGAAATTGGATTTATTAAAAAAAAATTGAATAGAATAAAAAATATATTTGATTAAACTTAAATTGGAATTTGGGGCATGTTGGAAATAGCATAATACTTTTTAATGTTATGTTGAACTAAATTGAATATATTTGGCTTGAATTGAATTGAATTGAATTGAATTGGATTGTATTGGATTGTATTGAATTGAATAGAATCTATTATTGAATTAAATTGAATTGATTTGGTGTTGTTTATTTTGGATTGATTTGAATTGAATTGGTTTAATTTGATAATCTTTCAATTTATTTTTATTGAAGATTGAAATGTTATGTTTAAAAAAAATTCAAAAGTTAATTTTATTAATTTTAATTCAACAAAAAGAATTATTTTTTTTTTGATTTTTGAATGGGCTGATGATTATTGTTATTTTTTGTTTTAGTTGCAAAATTTAAATTCATCCAAAGTTGATGTGAAAAAAATTCATTTGAACATTGATAGGAATAAATTTTCTAATTGCTTTTTTCAATTTTTACGGAAAAAAATTTGGAAAATAGACCTAAAATAACAAATAAAAGAAATTGTAAGACGAAAAAAAGAAGAACAAAATAACAAATAATAATCAATAGTCAGTGTCACAAATTAGTAGAAAGAAATTTTTTAAAAAGTAAAAGCCTCTGAAAAAGAAAAAGATAAAAAAAAAAAAAAAGGTGGTTAATTCTTAATAATCAAAACCGCGTTCATCAAAGGAGCGTTGTCTGTGTCTTCGTGGGGGGCTTCTACTTGGTGTTTTTCTGTAAGTGTTTGGAATATAATTATCTTTATTCTCTCTGTTCTCTCCAAATTCCCTTTGTTCCCTTTGTTCTCTTGGTTCTCTTGGTTTTCTTGATTCTCTAAATTCTCTTGGTTCTCTAAATTCTCTTGATTCTCTAAACGGGATTCTTGTTTCTTGTCTTGTTCTTGGGAGTCTTTCATTGTATCTTCTTGGACTTGGTGGGCGGTAAAATCGTGGTGGCTGGTAATAGGAATTTTGATTGCGATAGTTGTTGAATCTTCTTCCCCTTGACGAGGAATCAAAATTCTTTTTCCCAAGATAAATCCCTGGTGAATTTCTTCTTGGCTTTTTTCTTTTTGATAGTTCAACAACAATGGATCGTCGATCAAGTTCCTTATGGTTAAGTATTTCAATAGCATCTTCGGCTTCTCCAGCTGTAGACATTGTAACAAATCCAAACCCCCTTGATTCGTTGGTTCTTGGTTCTCGTACAATATATACACTAACAACTTTTCCGACGTTTTCAAAAAATTTTTTTAAATCATTTTCATTTACGCGATAAGAAAGTTTATTAACATACAAACATGTTCCAAAGTTTTGTCTTTAAGATTGAAAAGTTAATTTTTGGAAGAAGAAATTAATTTATATTAAAGAAAGCAAAAGACAAATGAGAGAAAGATAAAGAAAAGATCATTTTGATAGACTTACAATTCGGGGCTTTTTTCAATTCTTCTTCTTGGAGACCTAGACCTTGACCTTGATCTTGATCTTGATCTTGATCTTGATCTTGATCTTGATCTTGATCTTGATCTTGATCTTGACCTTGAAAAAGAGTTGGATCTGAATTTTGAACTTGATGTTTTTTCAGAACGTGAACTTTTGTATCTGTCTGGTGAGTATCCGTTTTCTTGTTTCCTAGAAGAATTGTAATCTTTTTTAGAGTTTGTGAATCGTTTTGGTGAAACATAAGACCTTGGTGTTTCCTTTCTTTTTTGTTCATATTCCCTTTCAGTTTCCCTTTCTCGTCCTATTTCTCTTTCACTTTCGTTTTTTCTTTCTCTTTCTTGATCTTTTTCCTTTGAATTTGTTCTTTCATGAATGTTACGCCTTTTTTCTTTTTCTTTTTCATTTTCATTTTCATTTTCATTTTCATTTTCATTTTCATTTTCATTTTCATTTTCTTTGACATAAAGATTTTCGTTACTATTTCTTGAGTAATTTGTTTCGTCAGACATTGAAAATTTGGATTAAAAATAACAAATTTAAACAAAAACTAAAAAAAATGATCTTGATTTCAAAGACTGATAAATTCAAATAACTGTTCAAAAATCTTTACTTCTTTTTTCAAATTGAATATTTTTTGAAGGTAGTGTTGAAAAACACAGATATTGGTTTAAATGTTATGAAACTTTTGAAAATTAGTTGACCTTTTTAAAAAATTCTTTCACAAACTGTTTTAACAGTTGAGATTATCATATTTGATACAAAAATTGAAATTTAACTTTAAAAAATATTTTAATTTTTTGAATTTATCGTTAGAAGACACAAATAAGTCAGACAGAATTAGAAAATTCTTTTTTAATTCACAAAATTGTTTTATTTTTGAATTTTTCAAATTTTAATTATTATTACAATATCCAAATCTAATAACTTAATTTTCCAACATTTATACAATAAAAACTTTTAAAACTGACAATGTATAACAACTATTTTCGCCTTTGAGTTTTCATAAAAACAATGTCATGTTCGTTGAAATAAAAACAATTATTTTTAAGTAACTAATAAACCCAAAACAATCTTCAAGTAAATTTAATAGAAAATTCACAAAAAAATTAATTCATCTTGAAATTGAAAAACTATGTTAAAATCTGAGGAGCACAAAAAGAAATACAATTCAAAAGATTATTTTCAATTATTTCAAACTTTATGAAAAAATTCTTGTATTTTCCATTTTCGGATATTTTTGTTTTTTTTACAATTTTGTATTTTTTGGGTATATTATTAAATTTCAAATTTGGTCAAATTGATTTTTTTTATATTTTTGAAGAGTTACTTGATTATTTTCAATGGTATGTAAGTTTTTATAAGTTTTTAATAACTGTTTGAGGAAAATTGAATAATTTTATTTGGTGATCAGAGTATTTTATGACGTAAATTGTAGAAGATTCAAAATGTCAAAATGATCGAAAAATAATATTTTTAAAAATTTGTTCGAAATAAAATTTTAACTATCAACATTAAGTGGAAATTTTTTACCACTTAAGGGGTTAGCTTCAACCAAGCAGAAGCCTAAAATCAAAGTAAATTGTTATTGGGTAGAATTAAATTAGTGCTACATGGTTCAAATGTCTCTAAAAAATCAATTAGTCATTTCAATAATATTTGTTGATCTCAAGAAATTAAAAATGATCTATTTATTAGTAAAAAACACAACAATTTCAGAAAAAAATCAGCATATCTTTAAAAAATTAAATGTTGAATTATCAATATTCAGACTTCAAAGTTTCATTTTGTATATTTCTTAAACTTATGGCGAAATGTAGATTAATAGCTAAAAAATTCAATTTTTGAAAATAAAAACATTAACTCAAGAGATTATTTTAACAAATTATTTCTGAAAAACTGAAAATATAGTGATAATACTACCAGTTTTTTATAAAAAAGCAAACAAAACTAATCAGTCTTTGGGTTTTTATGTTAATTTTTATTGAGTTAATCTTTGAAATTTAAAAATTATAAAAATAGTTTCTTTTGGAAGTTCTAAATACAAATTATAAGCTACAGTACGATAATTATTTTGGTATCCTATTTTCAAATTTGGAAAAGGAATTAAAACATCAAATTTCCTACATTATAATTTCTCATAATGATCATTAGTAAAAAATGTAATAATTTATTGTGTAATAAGATTTATAATAGATTTTTTAATGCTATTTAGAGCTATCGTACACAAATATCATTTACACCAAATTACAACATACTTGGATTATAGAGAAATATAAGGTTAAGTTAATCCCTTATTTTATTTTACACAAGTCTAATTCCTCTCTATATTCTTTTTTTTTTCAAAATCTGAACCAAAAATTCCCAAAGATGCAATCCAAACCACCCTAACCTAACCTAACCTAACCCCTAACCAGTGAGTCTTTATAAAATACCTTTAGTTACCCGGAAAGGGATTTTGTAAATACCTACCGTCAATATTTTTCGATATAATTGACTATTTTGAAAAAATAGACGAATTTGACTAAAGTTGTGAAATTTGACAAAATTAGAAAAGTCATAATTTCCCCATATTCTTAAAAAATTTCAATTTAGTAAATTCGAATCATTGAATAATTTTTTTAAGAATAAATTCCTTAATGAAATATTTTTATGAGATAATTATCTTATATAATCTGAATTTATTTACAAAAAATTAATTTTTTAGTGTTAAAAATAATTAAAAAAAAACATTTAATAATAAAAAAGAAATTTAAAAGATTGTTTCATTTTATTATATATTTTAACTTTTTAATTTATTCTTCCTTTCTTCTCATAAATTATTCCAAATAGATAAAATAAAATAAGAAGGTTGAGGAGGGATAGAGAGAGAGAGAGAGAGAGAGAGAGAGAGAGAGAGAGAGAGAGAGAGAGAGAGAGAGAGAGAGAGAGAGAGAGAGAGAGAGAGAGAGAGAGAGAGAGAGAGAGAGAGAGAGAGAGAGAGAGAGAGAAAAAAAAAAAAAAAAATATGAAAGAAAAAAAGAAAAAGAAACATTGAATCAAAATAATAAATTAATCTTCGAAAGAAAATTAGAATTATTGTTTTGAGATCAATATTATTTTTTAATATATTGTTATTTATTTATTTTTTTATTTATTTTTTATTTTAGTCGAATTAGAATCAGATTTATTCTTATTTAATTCGTCTTCAGAATTTGATTTAGAATCAGGACTCGACTCTGAATTAGAATCTGAATTGGAATCTGAATTGGAACTGGACTCTGAATTGGAATTAGAATCAGAATTTGACTCTGAATTAGAATTGGAATTGGAATTGGAATCTGGATCTGAATCTGATTCTTCATCAGAATTTGAATTAGAATCAGAATTATGATCACTGAGCTCAAAAGGAAGAAATGTTAAAAAGTCATCATATTCTTCAATTTCGTTATCGTCCAAACCAAACTTCATTTCATCTTGATCTTCATTATCCTCATCTTCGTCTTGGTCCTCATCTGATTCACTTTCAAACCCAAAGTTGATTAATTTACCTACCGACTGTGTGATCGATTGGTCTTCATTAGTAAAATCGATTAAAGAATTTGATTTTTGAAGATTGGTATTAGTTACATTTCCCTGCTGGAATAACCCCGGTAATATTTCAATATCTGGTTGCAATATATCAAAATTTGTTTGTGGTAAATTTTGTGTGGTATTTTTAAAAATTTCATCAAGTTTGATGATTTCTGTTTCCTTTTTTGATGTACTTTTTGTGGATTTGGTTTGAGACATTAATCCGCCAAATAAATCATTCATCAGATTTTCATTGCTTTCTTCTTTTTCTGTTTTGGGGTTAATATCTTGTTTGGTTTCTGTTGAAGAATTTGGCGGGTTTGTAAAAAAATCCACAAAAAGTTCTTCAGGTTTTTTTTCTGGGATTATTTGTTTTTTTTCATTTTGGTTATTTTGCTGTTGGTTGTTATTACCAAAAAAATTGATATCTAATAATGATTCAGAAACATTATTATTATTGTTGTTATTATTAATATTTAAATTATTTGAATTGTTGTTATCATTTGAAAAAATATCAAGTAATAATTCATTATTTGTATTTTTTGGGTTTATTTCTTGTTTATTAGAATCAGTCAAATCGATTGTTGATGTTTTTGTTTTTTCTTCGTTGTCTTTTTGATTTTTATTTTTAATCATTGTATCTTCTGTTTTTGCTTTGATATCATCCCCCTTCTTTTCTTTTATACCATCATCTTTTTTTTCTTTTTCTTCTTTTTTTTCTTTTTCTTCTTTTTTTTCTTTTTCTTCCTTTTCTACTTTTTTTTCTTTTTCTTCTATTTTTATATTTTCTTCTTTTTGAATTTTTTTCTTTTTTATCTTTTTAGTATTCTCTTTTTCCTTATCCTTATCCATATCGTTTTTATTTTTATTTTTCTTATTATTGTCATTATCCTTATCCTTTTTCTTTTTCTTTTTCTTGCTCTTGTCCTTATCCTTGTCATTATCATTTTTCTTGTCATTCTTCTTGTCCTTTTCCTTATCCTTATTCATTTCCTTATCATTTTTATTTTCCTTCTTCTTCGTCTTGTTCTTATTCATGTCCTTATCCTTTTCCTTTTTCTTATTCTTGCTCTTGTTCTTATCCTTGTCATTATCGTTTTTCTTGTCCTTTTCCTTATCCTTATCCTTATCTTTATCATTTTTATTTTCCTTTTTCTTATTATTGTTTTTGTCGTTATCCTTATCCTTCTTCTTGTTCTTCTTGTTCTCCTTTTCGTTATCCTTATCCTTATCTTTATCATTTTTATTTTCCTTTTTCTTATTATTGTTTTTGCCATTTTCCTTGTCCTTCTTCTTTTCTTTATTTTTCACCCTTTCCCTTTCCTTTTTTTTTTCTTTTACATTATCTTTATTTTGATCTGATTTTTTAATAGTTTTAACCTTTTCTTTTTCTTTATTTACTTTGTTTGTTTTTTTAGTATTTTTCTTTTTTGATGCATTTAATTTTTTTTTATTTTTTTTTACTTGTTCACTAAGATGGGTTTTAATTTGAGGAAAATAAAAATAATATTCAAATAAAATAAAATAAAAAAAGAAAAAGAAGAAGAAGAGGAAGTTGATTAAATGGAAATTTTTTAAGTAATTTTCCTTCAATTTTTATAAAAGAAATTTAAATTAAAAAATGAAAATTCAAAAATTAAAAAAAAAAAAAAAAGCAAATTAAAGATTTGCGGAATTTTTTACCTAATTTTTTCAAAACATTTTTTACAAACTCTTACTGGTTTCCCCGAAACATGACGAAGAAATAATTTGTATTTTGAGCATTGATTACAAACAACATTTCCACATGAACGACAGTGATGTTTTCTTTTTCGAACACCAAATTTGTTGTTGCAAATAGTGCAATTTTTAGCATCGGAATCACGCTGCCAAATAGGTGCTTCAGAGATATCTTCATCTTTTATTCCAGATTTTTTTTTAACATCTGAAATTTGTGTTTCTAATTTTTCCATCCAAATTGCTTTTTTTTCTTTAGTGTCTGTATAAACTGTAAAACTTTTTCCAATAGATCTAAAACTAATTGAATTTTTAATATCTATACAAAAAATTGAAAAGAAGAAAAATATTTTGAATAATATAAATAATTTAGATGTTTTTTTTTTGAAAGGTATTTTTGTTAAATTATAAAAAAAAAATGAAAGATAAATATTTGTTTTTGATTTATTGGTTCCTTCATGGAAAGTACTAACACAAAAATAAATAAAATAAAATTTTCTTCATTTTGTTTCAATAAAGAAAAATCCTCTTCTATGTTTATATAATGTTTGTAACAATATCAAAATTTATTTTTTCCTGGCCTTTCCACAATAATTTCACAACGGATTTGTGTAATGAAACATAAAATTCAAAAAATATTAACACCTGTAAAAAGTGGATCAAATAATCTTGCAATCTCAATTTTTAAACAAGTAAATTATTATTATTGTATTCTTGTGAAATTTTTCCAGAAAAAATCAAAATGAAAATACTGTGATAAAAAATAAAAGTAAAAGATTTTCTCTAGCTCATTATTTTCAACTTCTTTCAATCTATTGTTAATTTATCAAAATATGTTATTTGCTTTTTGAAAATTAAAAATAATTGAAACTTGAAAAAGGTAAATAAAAAAATAAAATCACAGAAATAATATAAATTTAAAATTGATGAGTTAAGAATTTAATACAGGAAAAACATGTGGTAATTTCTTTTATTTAATTAGAGAAAATTTTCCCTCATATTTATTACACTATCCCAGGATTGATGGGCAATTAAAGTGAAATGTATTGCTTATACTTTTTTTTTTTTCTTTTTTTTTTTTTTTTTATGTGATTGATTACCTTGATTTTTATTATTCTTATTCTATGTTTATTTATTTTTTTTTTCCTTAATACCAATTTTCTCTATTTGTTTTTTTAAGGGGATAGTACCACTACAGCAGACTTCAAGACTCAAGTATTTTGTTATTTATTGAAAATTGTATTGGTGTTCCTGAGTTCAAACACCTGAAAATTTAAAAATAAAAAAAAAAATAAAATGAAAAATTTTTACTTTACGAATATTCACAATTAAAATTTCCGGGTAAAAAATAATAAATCAAAAAAATGAAACAAAA
Source organism: Anaeramoeba flamelloides (assembly GCA_027625915.1). Lineage (NCBI taxonomy): Eukaryota > Anaeramoebidae > Anaeramoeba > Anaeramoeba flamelloides. The sequence goes on along the minus strand of JANTQA010000060.1, from coordinate 2,109,562 downwards.
AGTAATTTTGAGATTTTTATTTCTTATTTGTTTAAATAAATAAATTCTAAAAATTAACAAAAAAAACAACAAAAATGAAAAAAAAAAAAATTTACAATTTCACAAAATCCCACTCCCTGTTCCAATTTTCATAAATAACAAGTAGGTTACTTAACATAATTTTAAAAGAAATAACTTGTAAAATATGAAAAATTAGGATTGGGGTTTTGAGGGGAGAAAAACTCACAAATTCACTTTTGTTATTGTAAATTCACATTTTAACCTGAAAAATCAATAGTTGATAATTAATAATAAGAATATATTTTTTCCTTGATCTTGAATGTTGAACTTTTTTATTCAAAAAAAAGGACAAATGTAAAAATTGTGATTACTAAACTAAAATTCAAAATTTTTATCACAGCTAAAAGAGTTAAAAAAATCACAATAATTCAATTTGATTCAAATTGGAAATAATTTTGATTTTTTTAAAATATAAAAATCATTTTTTCATCTTTGAGTAGTTGTTTTCTTTTCATTTTTTTTTTTGAATTACTTAACCTGTTTCATACGATCAATAATTTTTTTTTTCAAGAATTGATATTATATTAAAGTTGGGTTCTTAAAAACAGAAGAACTCAAATATTAAAATTAGTCAATGGTATCTAACCATTTGAACGATCAATAATTGTTAATAGACTTTAAACAGATTTGCCAATACATTTTTTTGTTTTACTCATCTCCAAAATTTTTAACACAAACCGATAATTTATTAGTATTGGTAATTATTTAATTTTTGTTTTTTGAGTATTGTAATTGATAAATAATTGTTAACATTTCAATTATCGAATGGTTCTAATTTGGTATTTCACCTAGAATTAAATAAAATAGATATTTTTTTCACAAAAATTGAATTATGGTGTTAAAAAATTTGAATAGAGTTTATAATCGATATTACGAAAACACAAATCATTTGAATTTGGTATTTTAGAAAGATATAAATTTATAAAAATCAAAAGGAAAAAAAATTTATCAAAAATTTTTGATAAGAAATTAGATCTTTTTCAAACAAAAGGGCACACCTCTCAAATCATCAATATTATTGAATTTGATTGTTAATAAGATAATTAATTATTGGTGATTTTCATTTTAATTTTTCATTTTTTTCTTTTTTTGTTTTTTTATTTATGGATATTGAACAGTTGGTAAATGAAAAAACAAGATAAGAAGAAATCAATTTGGAAATAATCTACCAGCGTATAAATGAAAATAGTTTAAGTTTGATTTCGAATAAGCTAGATATAGGAATTTTGAAAGATCATTATTGGATTGATGTATGGAACAAAGAAAAAAGAAAATAAATAAAAAACAATTCTAACAAAATACCCAGATGTATTGTGGCTTTATATTGAAAATGGTACTTTAAAAGAACAAAAGTTTGACGTGTAAAGAGTTATCAATAAAATTTAGAGAACTTTTTCCCAATTCACCTTGTTCAACGATTTTTATTGATTTTATAATTTCCCCTACAATTTATAAAACGAGATTTCTCAGCAAAAATGAAAGGGTATACCAATTTTTAAAATATTTTATTTTAATTTTTATTGTTTTGTTTTAATGAGTTTTAAATATTCGGTTGAGTGTTTTGTTATGTTTTAAAGAGTTTCTTATATTTTAGAATGATACTACAATTAATTTGATTCAATTATGAATAATTCTTGAAATTTTATGTGCACTTTTATTTGAAAAAGAGTTTATATGAAAAAGTTATCCTTAGAAAAAATATACAAACCCCTTTAATCTGATTAATCAAAATTATGAAATTTATTGTTCGTGTCTAGAATTTTTCATCAAAGTTCTTATGATTAGAAAACTTCCGGTAATAAAGAAAAAACAATAAAAAATTGAAAACAAAAAATACTTAAAATAGTAATATATATAAAATTAGGGTATTTAGTGTCCCACTCTGAGAGATAGTGTCTTGGTTTTTTTTTTTTTTTTTTTTTTTTTTAATTCAAAAGAATTGAGCAAAATCTTTGATTTTACTCAATTCTTTCAAATCAAAAAAAAAACTTAGGACAGCTAAATACCAATTATTAATCACATATTATGGAATTTTTATTTATTATTGATAATCTTTCTATCGGGTTTTTGCCCATCCTTTAAATTCTGAGGACGTTTCGTAGAGTGACTAGGTTTTCTTGGGTTTTTTATGTAGTCAGTAAAATCGAGATATTTTATAGAATAAACAGAAAATTAAAAAAAAAACCTAACGAAAGTGTCCGTCAAGTGCCGTAGAGTGCCTTAAAGTGCCTAGGTTTTCCAGAATTCAAAAGAATAGAGAAAAATCTTGGATTTTACTCAATTCCTTTAAATTTTGGAAAAGCTAACTGCGGTTTTTTTTAATTAAAGAAACGAAAAGAAAATTTTCGAAATTTTATTTTAATTTCAAAGTTTAAAAAAAACCTAACGACGGTGGATAATTTTTAAACTTGGTTATGCAAATGATATTATTATTTTTTATATTAATCTTTTAATTATTTTTCTTCACATTTTTTTTTCTATTTTGATAAAATTTTCTTTGATTACTCCTTTCTCTACATACAAATTAAATAAAATGATGAACTTTTTTCCAAAAAAATTCAAACCATAAAACTAGTCCCTTATCAAATCAATATTGCAAATGTCTTCTTTTAGTAATGCAATAAGATACTTTATTTTTATCTAAACATATTCAATTCTCCTAAAATATTTTTATTAAAAGTGAAAGTTATTCATTACGAATTTTCCAATGAATAAATTTATAAAGAAAAATAATATTCTAAGAAATCACAGTTCATGGTATTGTATAGCAAATTAAAAATTCAAAAGAAATTGGGTAATTAATCACTTACCAACAGTATCAGGCAGATCAGTTATTTTTAATTGTTCCAAGTGTACCATTCTATGTAAAGAAAATTTATTTTTTCTTACTGTATGTGGAGAACTAACAAGTAACAAATCTGAAAAAAGAAAAAAATATCTTTTTTGTGATTTACGCCTACTAATTTTCATTACAAATCCCTGATAAATAATTTTTCGGCCCTTTTTGACAATTGGCTTTTGAAAAAAAAATTATTTTGAGAAATGTTTTTCATTTAAAATAATTAAGTAATAAACAAATAAATTAAAAAGAAGGAATTTAAAAAAGAGAAGTAAATTGTAGCGTTAGTTTTAAATTCGGTTTAATTTTAATACCAATAGTTGATTTTCAATATCGATATTTATCTTTGTTTTAAATATATCATAAATATTGATTTGAAGTTTTGTTGGAATAATATCAATAAAATAAAAAGAATGGAATAAAATTGATAAAAAAGTTTGTTTTAATTTATTTGAAATTTTTAAATACTTACAACTTTTCCAACAAATTTTTTTTCAATTTTTTCAAGTTCTTCCTGTTCTTTGCGCTCAATTTCTTTCTTTCTTTGTTCTTTTTTTTGATTAATTTCCTGAATAAATGCGTCAATGGATTTTAAATATTTTGAAAGAACCTTTCGATCGTTATGATTAGAATCGGTAAATTGGAATAATTTCTAATTTTAATGAAAAATATTCAGGATCATTTTGTTTTTTGTTTTTTTTTGTTTTTTTGTTTTTTATTCGTTGTTTTTTGTTTTTTATTTTTTGTTTTGTTTTGTTTTTTTTTGATGGTTTTTTATTAATAATGATAAAAATAATTCCATTTAATATTATTCAATTTTATTTTTAAATAGCTTTTACATCAGTATTTCATTTTTTCCACTCAATAGTTTTTGTAAATTTTAAATTATTTCCATTAAGAACAATAAAATTGAAAAAACGTAAATAGGATTTGGTAATTTTCAGGGGAATCATAATTCGAAAATTAAAATTTAGCTGTGAATATTGATAAATATAATTTAATAAAGATTCATTTTATTTGAATTACAATTTTTTTCATCTTTTGATTATAAATAATTGAGATTTTAAATTGGAAAAAGATACAAAAATTCAGTTTTAATTTTTGTAAAATAGAAAAGTATTTGTTTGTATATCTTTTGTTTTTATTTTTGTTTTTCCATTTTTTTAATATTTGAAAAATATTTTACAATGTAATTTTATCACAAAAACAAAATTTATTATAAATTAAGAATAATGTTTTGAATGTTTTTTATCCATTAAGTAAAATTTTTCTCCATGAATTCCAATGACAGTTAAATATATTATTATATGTAGCGAGTAATTATGATCTTTTTTCTAATTTCGAGTACTTTATAAAAAATAGTTCGGAAAATTTGCGAAATTAGCAATGAAAATGAAAATACATAAATAAACAAAAAATTAAAAATATATCCTTCAGGAAAAAAAATAAAACAGGGGAAAAAAGTAGAAACACAGTTTATAATTGGTAACCTTAATAGAAACTGAAAATGAAAAGATCTATTAATAAAAGAAAAAAATCAATGATTAAAGACCAAAATGGTGGATTCAAACATAATAACATTTTTTTTAATACTATCTTTTAAGTAAGGGTTTTTATTTGATTGATCTTTTATTAGAAATTTATTAAAAGATTTGAATATTTTTGAGATCTCCAAAACCATTTATCGGATTTTGATAACCAAGGAGATTTAAATTGTTTTTTATTGATATAATTTAAAATAATATAATGGATTATTCTTGGAAGCTAATTAATTGGTTTCTTCTTTTTATTGATTTTACTATTCAGGTTCTATTAAGTTTACCAATTAAAAATCGTGTTGTGCTTTTTTTCCCTGTTTTATTTTTTTTCCTGAACGGTATATTTTTAATTTTTTTCTTATAGAAAATTTGAATTGATTTCCTAAACAATATAAACTATATTTCAAAAATTATGAATCATCTGAAATAAAAAATTGGCAAAAAAATATATATTATTCTTGAGTATTCAATGGAAACTAATGATTAAATCTTATTAGTAATTCACTTTAAAATTCTTTTAAATCCATAAAAGCATAATATTTTAAAAATTAACAACAATAAAAACTAAAAACTATTAAAAAAAACTGAGTCACAATTTTTGAAAAGAACATCAAGAATTTTTTATTACTGAACTTTCAACTAAAAAAGGGTTAACAAGAAGATTTTTTTGCTAATAAGCATATGTATGCTTTAGATGGTATTGAAAGAGTCTCAATTTTCTGTATTTTTATTGGTATTTTCGAAGATCTTTTTGTTTTTCCAAAATGATCTTTTGCAGAAAAAAAAATGAAAAGAAGAAAAGAAAAGAAAAAGAAAAAGATTTGGAAAAAAAAAGAAAAAAACAAAAAAGAAATCACAACAAAAAAAAAAACACTTCTTTTGAGCAAAGCTACCAATATAATTAAAAAATTTCTATTTAATTTTAATTGATAGTAATTTTAAAAAGGTTTGAAGCAAAATAAAATTTTTAAAAAATATTTATAAAATTCAACAATGAGAGTAGTTGCAGAAATCATTCCAAAACCTTCCAATTGAATACTATCCCGAAAAAATGATAAACGGGGAGGTATGAAACTTTTTATAAAGTTTTGTTAAGCATATATGAAATTTTGCACTAATTAACAATCAATTTGAATAAAAAATTCATAATTTTACAGTCAAAAACAAAAATTGTGTTTTTTTTGAATAGTAATAAATTCAAGAAAAAGTTTTAAAATTTTTATTTCTTCAATTTTTTAATTCGAGTCTTTGTTTTGGATAAAAATAGTGAAAAAAAAAATCATTGGTTCAAATGTAAAAAAGTGTTGTACTTTACTTGATTTTTGAAATGTTATGTTTTGAAAGTGAAGTTTTCATGATCTTATAAAAAAGAAAATTCTACTGAATTTTTTTTTTACATTTTTGAAATTTAACAGTACAGTCAGTTCCACTTTTAAGGCGTAAACATTCAACGAAAATTATGTCTCAAAAAAAAAATTCCAAATTAAAGAACAAAATTCTAATTCTAGTAAAATAATTTGGATAAAAAAAAACTCCAAAAAATGCACCTTAATTTGAGATTTTTTTGTATCTTAAATATCGTTGAAAGTTTGTGCCTTAAAAGTGTAACTGATTGTATCTTTAAAAATGAAAAATTTCTGTCAGATCCAGAATCATTTTAGGAATGCGTTTTATTATTGATATTTTTTAAAAAAAAAAATTCAAATTGGGAGAGGGGTGCAAGTAAAGAAAGATTTTTCATTATAAAAAAAGAAAAGCAATGAAGAAAAATCTTTTCAAAAAAATAAATTTCTTTCAAAATATGAGAATTCAAATAAAAAAATCATTTTCATTCTAAACAGTTTATTTTCATTTATACTAATATTTTCATATTAAATTGGAAAATTTTTTTCACTTGAAATATTCAATATTGTTCTTCAGCTTTAGTTGTAAAATTAAAATTCTTACTTAAAAAATGAATTGAGAATTATTCTATATTGACACTATATAAGGAGTTCTGGAATTAAAATGTTGTAACTAAAATTAAATTGATTCCTTTGAGCAACGATCATTTATAAATAAAAAAAGAATTAATTCAAGAAGTGAAAATTTTTTCCCATTTAATCTGAAAATACCAGCATTGTATACCAGAAAAAATTTTTTTCGGGAATTGTATCAAAAAATTAAAATTCAACTTTTGAAACAGAAGGAAACAAAAAATTTGAAGTTTCTGTGAAATTCAACTAAAGAACGTTATTTGATATAAATATTTTTTTATTATAATAATTTGTGTTTTAATGGAATTTATTTTGATCTCTTGTTTCTCATTACCGAAATAAATACTTTTTAAAATTAATTCATTATTTGAGTTTCTGTTGAATTGATAATTTTCAGATGTTTTTTATTTTTGTTCTTTAGAATAAATGAGGAACCGGATTAAGTCGAAGTCCCAATCAAACTTCTTTTCTGATAACAAAATAATCATTTCCTGGGTTTGTTTTTTTTTCCTTGGAAAATAATATTGGTTTATTAATTTGTTTAATGACTACTTTTTCAGGTGAAAATGGTGAAATTGTTGATAAAAACACTCTTTCAGGAGTTTTATAATATCAGTTAAATTTACACACTATGAATTTCTTTTACAAAAAAAATTGGAAATTTTCAATTTTCACAATTTATTTTACCCTTATCGAAGATCCATGCCAAAATTTGATTCTAAATATTAATAATTTCCATATCAAATCTATAAAAACAAAAAAATTGCCCAGGTTGTTATAAATATTGTTTTTAGTTGCTTTTAAAAGTTTGAAATGTTTTTAAATTTGGACTTGTACTTGAAAATCCCTTAAGGACTATTCGAATTTTATGCTCTGTGAGGGTTGAAATAAAATACTATAAACAGAAAAAAAGCTTTAAAAGACAATAGATTGAGGAAAAGTCAAAATATTGCAATTTTTGGAATTTTTGGGATTTTTTAGATTTTGCTTGAAAATCATTTATTGATCCAAAAATTTTTTGAATTTCCCGAACAAAACAAGGCAAAACTAAAAAGCTATTTTTTTTGATATTAAGAAAATGCCACTACACTTTCTTTTCAAGTATATTTATACTCTCTCGCTACACTCTAACATACTTGAAAAGAAAGTGGAGTGACATTTTCATAATGAAATTTTTTTCTTCAAAATTTGTTGAGAATAATTTGGATTTGATGAAGGAAAATTGTTTTTTGCCCAACTCAAAATTTTCCAAAAAAAAACCTAAATTTTTCAAGTTAGCCAGATCCCTTAGATCAAGTTTCTTTTAAGTCTATAAATATGTTACTAGGTGGAAAGATAGTACTCAGTAACCATAAAATTCGACTAATCCTTAAAGTCATTTAATTTAATTAATTTTCATTCAAAAATATATTTGATAATTTTTCTTGTTTTGGTGTTTTTAACTTTGAAATTAGTAATTTTTTTGTCCAATTTTTTGAGAATGAGAATTCATTTTGAGAAGTGAATGTAAAATAACACAATGGATAAATGCTATTCATGGTGGAAACTTATTCCTTAGTTTATCAATTGATTTTTTTTTATTGCAAATTGAATGAGAAAGCCAAACTTGTTTTTCTTCTATTCCTTGCAAGAAAAATCAAAAAGCGAAAAAAGCCTTATTTTGATTATTAATTTTATTTTTGATTTCTTTTACGATTGGCCACATGTTATTCATTTTGTTTTATGGACAAACTCAAGAAAACCATCCAAATAATCCAAAAAGGAGATGTTTTTTTTTTCTTTTTTAAAATATAAAAAAAGAAAACAGAAAAGCTTAAATTAATAAATTTACAAAACAAAAGAATTGAATACCTTTTCAAAAAAAAGGGAAAAAACAATTCCAAGTGTTTCAATAAAATTATACTAACGAAAAAGGTGCAAATATAAAAAGTTCTTAATAAATTACCAACAGAAATCGAATAAAAGACCGACCCAAGCAAATTAAAAAATTTCATTTTGGTGTGTTGTGTGTTAAAAAAGAAAAAGATTAATTATACGCTTATTAATTCACGATAAGTGGGTGTGTGCTTGATCGGAGAGTCTAGCAAATTTTCCAATTTTTTTTCTTTTTCTTTTTCCAACTCCAAAACCAGCTTTTTGAATTCTTGGTTTTCTTTACACTTCACAATCACTTTTGAATATTCATCAAAATTTTCAAAGTATAGTTTATAGTTTTTAAGTTGCACTTTCTAGGTTTTTTTTTGTTAAGAAATTCGAAAAAAAGAAAAGAATGATAAAGAGAAAAAAGAAATTTTTAGCATCATAATTTTAAAAGTTAGCGACACACCATTATTTGTGTTTTTTGTTTTTTGTTTTTTGTTTTGTTTTTGTTATTTGTTTTGTTATTTGTTATTTGTTTTCTTTTTGTTTTTTGTTTTCAGTTTTTTTTTATGTAATTCCTTCGTTGAACCAAGAATCTAAAATCAAATAGTTTTGGAATAAAGAGAGTTTTACTTGTGAAACAAAGAGATCACCAAGTTCTGTTTCATTGTCCCAAACCAAAATCTTGTATTCAAAATTATGAATAAATTCAGCAGAAGCAGTTAGTATTCTTCGAATGTTAAAAAAGATTGTTTTTACTTCTTGTGGTGAAATTATTGGTTCTTTTTTTGTTGATTCTTTTTCAAAACGTTTTAAGAAGTACTTGACCAAAATTTCTAAATCACGAACATAACCCCTTTCAAATTTCAATATATTTTTACATACTTTTAATCGATCATCATTTTCGTTTTCATCGTTTGAATCGCTATCTTTAATTTCGGTTTCTGAGTCATAGTCACTTGTTGAGCTACTCATTTTGTTAGAATTTTAAAACACACAATATTCGAGAATCTTTTTTTTAAAAAAAAGGAAAGGAAGAAAAAATGAGTAAAACTTTTTTATTTCAAAGATTATCTCATAGTTTAGCCAAAGGTTCATATAAAAATTCCACAATATGATGAAAAAATTCAAAAACGAACATTTTGGGAATTGTTTTTCATGATTGTGATTTTTTTACTTGGAGAGTATTTGGGGAATAAATGGGAAAAATTTTTCAATTCTTTTGTTTTTCCTATTTTTCTTTGGTTAATTTAGGTTCCCAGTCATAGAAGTCAAAAGTATTTTTATCAATATTTGTTTGCCACTTTTTTTGTGTGGAATTTAATGAACTCAGAAATCATTTTTTTACCAGAATTTTGAATTCTGAAAAGTAAAAAAGTGAAAATTTATCCTATTTCTTCAACAAATAGTAGGAGACAAATTGGTTGAGTACAAAGAAAAAGTTATTTCTTCAAAGTTCATTTATTGAGTTTTTAAGTGATATATTAATCTTATGTGTCTCCAAGTTCAATCAGAAATAGCTTTTAGTAATGGTCAGTTCTATAATTAAGACAAAAACTTTTCAAAGACATTTAAGGTACAAAAAAATCTCAAATTAAGGCACAAAATTCTAATTCTAGTAAAATAATTTGTGTAAAAAAAATAATTTCAAAATATGTGACTTAATTTGAGATTTTTCTATGTGCCTTAAATTTTGTTGAAAGTTTGTACCTTAAATGTGGAACTGAATGTAATATTTTTCAAGATTTTTTATTAGAATTTTATGAAAATTTTAAAAAGTATCTTTCAAATTAATTCACGAATATACCACACAATTGTTAAAGTTTTAATGTCAGTTGAAGTTTTTTGCTTTTTAAGTTGAAGTATTATTTTTTTTCAATGGTGAAAAAAGAGAAAAATAATTTAAGGTTGGAAAGATTACTGAATATACAAAGTTATTTTGATTAAGGTATAAGCATCTATCACAAAGAAATCGATGTTAAAAAAAATCACTATCAAATTTTTATCATATTAATTGTACCTTATTCAGAATTCTCTAAAAAAATAGATTACAAAAATAGTAATCTTTGTTAATTCAATCAATTAAAAAATGATTTCTTGTAAATAAATGAAAAATTCATATATTTAGAAAAAAATCAACACTTCAGAGTAATTTCAAGGTTGAATCATCTAATAGCTAATACTTCAAAGTTGATAAATACCAATCAAAAATTTGTATATAGATCAATTACTAAAAAATTCCATTTTTTGAGAAAAAATATAAATAATTAACTCAAAGGTTATTTGGATTTTTTATTTTTCTATATCCGAAATTCTGTGTGTTTTCCAAAAAAGGAAACAAAAAGAATTTCATTTTGGTTTTAATCTAAATAATTATTGAGTAAATCTTGAAATTAAAAAAAATTGAGAAAAATTTTACTTTTGAGGATTCAAATATTGATTTATTAAATATTCAAATAATATAATTTTGGTAGTTCTATCTTTTAGATATTAAAAAGTAATTAAAATAAATGATTTCCAAAATGATAATTCTTAATTGTAATCCTTAAGGAAAAAATCAAAATAATTTATTGTTTAAAAATATTTGGAATTGATTTTTGAAAAATAATTTAAACTGATGAGTATTAAAACCATTTATCTTCAACTTTAGTATATTTTAATTTTTGAAAAATCTAGGGTTGCACTAATTTCTTAAGAAAAAAAATTATTTTTTAATTATTTAAGGCACATAAAAGAATAAAAACCACCAATTTAACTTTGTTTTATAGAACTGGGGTATGGTTCTGTTTTAAATGTGGAAATATACAAAAAACCTCTAACAAACTGAAAAAAATAAATCTACCTAAATTCAACTAATTTTATTAATATTTTTGTATTATTTTTCATATTGGAAATTGTTTTACATTAATTTTGAATTGGGTATTTTCCTTGTTTATATTTTTAGAAATGTTGTGAAATTAGATGTCCTTTGTAATATTTCTTGTCAAGAATTGTTTTAACAGTAGCGTTGCCAGATTATTTGAAATTAAACTAAATGTACAGTAATAATATCAATGCCTTCCCAATGACAATAATCCTTGTTTCAAAATTTAATCGTTTGTTTTTTTTTTCTTCTTGTTCCAATGCAACATCCATTTTACTATTCAATAGTATACCTAAGTACAAATCAATTATGAAAGTAAATCACTTGATTTTTTAAGTAAATTTTACATTAGGAATGCTTTTTGTTGAAATTTTTTCAGATTTTTTTTAAATTTGTAGAGTGTTTTTTATATTTGATACAAATTTTCAAAAAATTTATTCCATTTTTTGAAATACATTTTGCTATTTGATCCTTATAATTTTAGAATTTGATTTTAAATAATAGAACTTTAAGAAACCAATAACATATTTAATTAGGGTTTATCATTGGTTTCTTTGATCGGTTAAGGAATAGGTCTTCTATAACAAATAAACACGCAATTTATTTTGAAACAAGTATAATTGTAGTTAAAAACAAACTATTTTAACAACAGCATTTACAATTTTTTTGAATTTATTAATAACGGCAAGAAACAAGAAACTCTTGTTTTGTTTTTCTTTTGTTTGTCATTATTTCAACCACCTACTTCAAATTTGTGTGTTCCTAACTTGGAAAAACGTTTATAATGAATAGTGCGGTTTCAATCATTTCTTAATTTTCTAGTGTCAGAAGTTGGAAACTAACTTTCTGAAATGTAAACAGAAGTAACAGATCTCTCTAGGTGGCTGTACATTTTTAGAATAAACTAGTCATTTTTTGATCTTTTTTTTTTTCACAAGATTATTTTTTTAGATTTTTTTTCGACTCAATTCTCAATCCTTTTTGATCTTTGCCTTATTTAAACATTCTTTTTTCGACATCAATAATTTTGTTAGTGATCAGTGCCTTTAATTGTTCACACAGCCCAACCAAGTCGACAATCAAGCAAATAACAATCAAAAAAATCCAAAACAAAAACAAAATTAATCAAACAACAAAACACAAATGGGGTTGAAAACAGACATTTTTGACTTGCCTCTTTTGAAAGCAATTAATTACTTTTTTGATGAAAGAACAATCCGTTTCTTTCTCGTTATTGCTATTGTGATGACATTTTTCTTTCTGGGTTTATTTCTTATGTTGTTAGCTTTCAAACGGTTGCGCTCGCTTGAGCAATTAACGTTTGAGGTAAAAGTGGCGTTCAATATCTTTTTTATCTTTTCTTTGTATAGCGGCACGTCAAGTATGCCGATCTCTTTGACAGAATTCATAATATGGAAAACTTGGTTTTCTTTTTTTGGGTTTGCGCTGATCTTAAGTGGCGTTTCCATTGTAAGGATTTACTCAATCACAAAAAGGTCTTCAACATTAATTCTATTTGTTTCGCCTGAACGAAGGGACCGTCATGATCGGCGTTATAAAAGAAAACATAGGCTTTTAATAAGACTACTGTATTTGCAATCCTTTTTGACTCTTGTTGCAATTTTGCCGACTTATCTCCTTTTGTCAACTAACAATTCAAATCGTGCTGCTTCCTCTTTTGCGCCGACTCACTACAGAATTAAAAAATATTTTTTGATGACAAGCCCTTTGTTTTTATTTCTTTATTCTTTTCAAATTTTCAGTAGCTCTTATTTGATCTTGACAAGTTCTAGAAGATATAATAATGTCAATAATGTTCATAATGCTAATAATGAGAATCAGAATGAGAATGTGAATGATAATGATAATGATAATGACAATGACAATGATGATAATAATTTTTATAATGACCAGCAACAGCTTTTAGTTGAAGAACAAGTCAGCTTATTGCAAACAAAAATTAAAAGGGTGATCCTTTTCACAAAGTGTTGTTGCTTTCTTTTAATCATTTTTCAATTTTCACTTTCATATTTTTTAATGCCCTCGCTGTGCTTTTTCCATTTATTACTGATCCTTCAAGCTTTGATGAAAGGGAAGAGCTCTATACAAAGTTATAAGACGCTGAAGCTTCGTAATAAGCTTTTTTCCAATTGTGCTAATGTTATGAAAGAAGTTACCAAATTAAAAAAAGAAACCTTGCAGAATGAAATATGCCCCATTTGTCGACTAAACCTTTCAAAAAATGTAAAAATGTTGGACTGTGGCCATTGCTTCCATACTAGTTGTATAAGAACTTGGATATTATACAACCCCACCTGCCCAACTTGTAGAAAGCACATAATAGACACAACTCAGAATCATCAACAGCACCAGTGGTGGCAAAATAATACTCTTTTAAATTTTATATTGAATAATTTTAATCGATTTGAAGATTTTCTCCATACTCTCAAACGAAGAATGATCGTTGGGTATAGAATCAGATTACATCGCCACAGAAGAAATCGCCGTAATATGAGAAGAAATCGGAATTTACCAGACGATGAAGAAACTCGAAACTATATTCAAGCGCAGGTCAATTTAGTACATCAAGTTTTGCCACATGTTCCGATACATGTCATTATTAGGGATCTAATGTCGACTTTAAATGCAAACCAAACAATACAAAGATTACTGGAAAGAAATGAAATAAATGAGCAAATAATCCAAAATTAATTTTTTCTAAAAAACAAAAGATTTTTTTTTTATTCTTTTATTCTTAAATTATTTTGTTTAAATTTTAATAATTTATTTCAATATTTGTTTTATATTTTTTTTTATTATATTTATTTCGTTTTTTTTTTTTTTTTACATAATAGATTAATTGATGGTATTTATTTCAATTAAAAATATAATGTACATCAATCACAGGCAATGTAGCTTCGTGGTGTTGTATAAATTCATGATACATTCTAAATTGTCGTACTTTTATAAATATAGAGATTAACAATTAATACAGATTTAATAGTTGAGAACTTGCCAGATAATGAACATTATCAACCAGAAAATCAAAGAAAAATTTGAAAAAATTCAAATCATAAAATTATTGGTTTATGCCTGTCCCTTTTACTTCATTTAAAAAAAAAAAGGGAAGGGGGGGGGGGTATTAGCCGTATTTGTCCCTTTTACTCAATTTTTTAAAAAAAAAATAATAAATTGAGGAAAGTGTCTTAAAAATGACACTCGGTGGTTGATAAGTAAGTTATCTCCTAACATTTTTCAATATTTTCTATTTTACAAAATAAAAAATGTTAAATATTAGCCATATTTACCCTCGTCTTTGGCTCTGTGAAAATATGTATTATGTTGTTTCGAAGGCTAAAGGCAGAGGAGCAATACATAAATATTTAAATTTTTCATTTTGTAGAAGGGAAAATATTAAAAAACAAAAAGAAGATAACACACACAAAATTTTTTAAAAGACAAAATTTTTTTGATCAAAAAACATATTTTTAAAAAAATGAATTAAGGCATCAGTACTCAACCACAAAAACACAAAATTTTAAAATATGTTATTGGTGATATTCTCGACTTACAAATTTTGTAGACGCCAAGATTCAAAAAATTCGGATCGACTAAGAAACCAAGAAAAGAATATTTTTTTTCAGGGAAATGATTTTTTTTTTCATTTTTTCCAAAAAAGAAAAGATTTAAATTTATTTTATTTCTCACATTATAAACAATTAATTTCATGTTTATTGTAATTTCCATCATTAGTATACAATAGCAAGTTTTTGTTGCCAGGAATATTAAAAATAAAGATTTTTTTTTTCTTTTTTGAGATAATTCTTTTGGTTAAACAAAAAAAAAAAATTGATTGATTCAACAGATTGAAAAACAATTGTATTTTTTTAAGAATATTTATAATCAGAAAAGTTTTAAAGTTACTTAAATAGTTTACAAATAATTATTGTGTTTTTGTTGTATGATAAAATATTATTTTACAAAATAAAATTTTCTTGAAGATATTTGGGAATTTTGTCATTTTATCTTCAAAATTCAAAATCAATAGTTTTCTGACAAAAATGATTTAAATTGTAAGATTTTTTCTTGTGAGTAAGGCCAAAAAATTTTTTTATCAGCATTTTTTGCAATTTTTTGTTATTTTTTGAAAACTGGAAAACATTTTTTTAAAAACTTTAAAGAAAAATCTTTTTTTACTTAATTTATCTAAATTTCATTGATAATATTTTGTTGAAGTTCTATCAAATTTTCATTTATTTAATCACACTATACTTCTATTAGTTTTATTTCCTGAGATTTGAATTGAAAATATTAATTATGAAAAATACTGTAAAAATAAAAAATATTCTGTCAAAATCAATACTTTATCAGATAAAACGAAAAATATGTTTCACCATTTTCAAGAATTATCTTAATTGTTAATAAAAATAATATGTTACTGTTTATTGATTTATATTGGATATATGGGAATTTTGGATTACAAAAAATTGACTTAAATTTATAAGAATATTAAATGAGGTTAACTCATCCATTTTATAATTTGAAATATAAATTACAAAAAAAAATTTTCAAGATCTGACAAGATTTCATTTTATTTTTAAAAAATATTATCCCTTTAACAAAAATAAAATAAATTTAATAAACAATCAAAGTATAAGAGATTATTTGTTATTTTAAAACAATTAATGAATTGTGAAATGTTTTACATCAAAAAAAAAAAAGTTCTCATACGGATTTTATTATTAAATGTCAATGAAAAATGTTGAAGAATCCCCTAATCCTAAAAGTATCAATATTTTGTTGTTATATTTTAAATAATTTTATTGAATTTTTTTCAATCTGAAATGGGAAGTTGGTTCTTTTTTAAATATTCAAGATAAAATCATAATTGTATTGTCGCTAATTTGGAGATTGTTTGAAAAATATTTTTTTTTTTTTTTTTTTTTTTCTTTTAATACCTCAGGTCTCCTTTAAATTGGATTGAAAATTCAACTTAAATCGAGTCTTATTTTTTTTTAAAAAAAAAAGATTACTAAAAGAGTAATTCGTATTATTTTATTCACTGTGATTCAGTTTTTGATTTCAATTGCACATTTAAAATATCAACAAAAAATTTTCAACTTGATCAATTTTTAGATCAGTTGAAAATTCATCTTTTATTTGATAAAATTTAAAATTAAAAAAAATTCCTTTTTCAAATATATAAACATATTTTACGAAAAAATCAAAAGAACATTAAAATATTATTTTTTTATTGCTTAATAAAAAAAAAAGCTGAAGAAAAAATTAGCTGGAAAAATGAAAAAAATTCTTAATGGTTCGTTTTATTTAAGAAGTGAATTTATTAAAATACATTTTAAAATCAATTATAACTTTGGTTAAGGAAGTATTTACATTTTAATCATTTTTGAACTTTTTACCTTTGGTCAAAATTACAAAAAAAAGATTGTTTAAGTAATACTTTAAATTGAAAATTTTAATACAAATAAACATTTATTATTTTGTTCATGAAAAGACCACAAGTCAATCAGAGTTGAATCTTTTATTTTATAATTTTTTAAACATTTCTATTTATAATTTTTTTTTGGTTTTATTAAATCATATTTTGAATCAAATAATTTGTTCTGGTGAATACACAGAATTAATTAAAAAGTAAACCAATAATATTGACCTAAGGAGGTGTTTCTTTTAAATAATTGTTTTTTTCTTTTTAAATTATCGTCCAAGAAGAGTCATTTTTGAGTGATAATCATGTTGAAGTCAACAATGTAAAAAAATATATTATTTGAACAACGTATAATTTCGAAGATTTTTTCAAAATTGTCTAATTAATTTAAATACTTATTAACAGAAATTTTCTTGAATTTATCAATATATGTTATTTTCTGTTTTTATTTTACAAAACAATTTTTTTTTTAACAATTTTTTTTAAAATTCTTTTTTCAAATATATTTTTTCAAATAATTCAAAACAAAGACAATTGTTTCAAATATTATATAAAATTATAGTATTGTCTAAATTAAATAAAAAACACAAAAAGTTCAACTCAAGAAAAAAGAAATGAAAACTAAATTATAAATAGATTCTGAAATATTTTGGTTTTTCAAATTGCTACAAATAAATAGTTCATAATCTCTAACAAAATAATACAGTAACTCTAAATTTTTGAAGTCGTATTTACAAATATCATAATTTCTGAACCCAATCACAATTAGATCAATTTGATAACTATTTTAATTTAATTTCATTTATGAAATTCTTAGAAATATTCATTTATTTTTTTTTATTTATTTATTAAGAGAAAGGAGTAATCAAAAAAAAATTACTAAATAAAAAATAGAAGAAAAAAAATAATTAAAGTATTAAAGTAAAAAACTATTATATTATTTACATAACCAAATGAAAAATTATCCACGGTCCTTGGGTTTTTCAGGATTTGATAGAATTGAGTAAAATCCTTGATTTTACTAAATTCTTTCAAATTCTGGAAAACCACCGTTAGCTTTTTTTTGATTTGAGAAATAAAAAGAAAATTTCTTAAATTGATAAAAAAACATAGGCACTCTACGGCACTTGACGACACGTCCCCTGAAACAAAAGGAGTAAAAATAAATTCTTTAGAAATATCTAATATCTACTTGCTCAAAAATTTTTCAAAAGGGGGTTTTTCCATTCAGAATGGAAAATACAATATTTATCAAGAAGAATTAATTGATAAAAAGATTAAATATTATGCCAAGAATGGTGTGTGGTATTTTATTATTTTTTTTTAACAGATTTATTGATTTTTTTGATTTCCTTTTTTTATTAGATATGGAAAACTATTAAATTTGGTTACAATATAATCCCCTATTTATTAAATTTCCCACATTCATTTATTGAAAAAAATGGTTTGAGTTGTTCATTTTCCAATAATCCCAGTTTAATCTAAATTTGTAAATTATACCAACCCCCTTAAATGAAAAAAAAAAAAAAAACTAAAAATATTAGTCATTTTTATTTTTATTTTTTAAATATATCTTTAATAAAATTAAGTACTATTTTTTTCTGATTAATATTTTTCGAAATATAACTTAAAAATTCAATTAACCACTGGAATAAATTTTTTTAGAATAAAAACACTCTCAACTTGTGAATATCGAAAATATTTTTGAAATTGCTTTTATTTTTTTATTGTTTTTTTAAAAAAATGGGGTTGATAAAATTTCGAAATAAAAGAATAAGTTAATGTATTAAAATAGAATATTTTTCCAGAGAATTAATCTTTTTTAAAAAAATTTATTTTTAATTTTACCATTTAAAAATAAAAAAATATTTGTAGACCAAATTCGTCCCTTTTGTGAAAAGAAATTTCCCATAATTTAGAATCTTTTTTAGTATTTGAGTTGGTATAAGATATTTTATATGAAAATATACGTAATTTCGACTTTGAAATCAATGATTTTGACAAAAAATGTTTTCAAGAAAAAGTTAAAGGGAAATTTTATTTATTTTGATTTTTTCTTTTTATATTATTTTTTTTTTTTATTGGGGGATATTTGATCAGTTTTCCATTTTTTATGTTTTTGGGTCGTGGGGGGCATATATTTTGAATGGATTTAAGGGTTATATTATTAAATTCCAAATTTGACAAAATTGATTTTTTTTCATATTTTTGAAGAGTTTCTTGATTATTTTCATTCATAGATTGTTATTAATGGTTTTTATAGGTTATGATAGGAAAAATAATAATTATTATTTTGTGATTAGTAAAATTCAATGACTTAAATTGTAGAATAATCAAGATCTTTAAATCATCAATACTAAATATTTTTAAAAATTTGTTCAAACCCCGATTTTAACAGTCAGCTTTAAGTGAAAATTTTTACTCCTTAAAACAAGTGAAACAGGTATAATTCCTCTCTTAATTATTTTTATTTCAAAATCCTCAACAAAATTCTCTACCCTGCAATTAAAATCATCCAAACCCACTCTAGCCCACCTTAACAAACCTTAACCTACCTGTAAATGGTTTTTTTAAATACCAAGAGTCAATATTTTTAAATAGAATTAAATATTTTGAAATAATGAGAACATGACCAAATTTGAAAAGGAATAATTTTCTCAATTTAAGTCGATCTTGAAAAAAAAAAAAAAAAACAAATTATGAATAGAGAACAAACCAAACTGAAAATATTAAAAATAATTTTTCAAAAAAAAAAAAATGAATTTCAAAGTACGATAATTCAGTTAATAGAGTTACTAAAATTTCACTCTTATAATTTCAATTTAAATAGAATATCAAACAATATTTGTTTTTAAATTGATGTTTCCAAAAAAAACTTTAGCTGAAATAAAAACTGAAAAAAAAAAAAAAAATAAAAAGATTTAAAAATGTTTCAAATTTTATAAATATTGTGATGTTAATCTGTTATTGTTCTTTTGGTGGGAATTAAAAATCAAAAAAATAAAGAAAAAAACAAATTAAAAAAAAAGGTGTTAAAATATGTTAATATATGTAAGAGAATAATAAAAAAAACAACAAAAAACAAAAAAAAAAAATAGAAAAGAAAAAAGAATTAAACAATTTAAGCCCAAATTTTAATATCCTTATCCCAACTGGCTGTACAAAGAGCATAGCCATCTGGAGAAACGCCGAGGGAAGAAACTCTATTATTATGGCCTTCCATTACCATAACTTCTTTACCCTTAAGTACATCCCACATATAGCAATTAAAGTTATCATAACTAGCAAATAGGAATCTTCCGGATAATGAGAAATCGATTGAAGTGATTCCACAAAGGATCTCGTCGTGTGTGTAATTGTTTACTTCTGCGCCTACTCTGATATCAAATAATTTACAGGTTGCATCATCAGAACCAGTTCCAAAGCAATTTCCATCGGGGAAGAAGGAAACAGTATTAACGTCAGATTGATGGCCTTCAAAGGTGTATTCACAATTCCCTGCTCGAATATCCCAAAGTTTTGTGGTTCCATCACAAGATGCACTTAGGAATACATTAGAATCACCTGGTTTGATTGCAAGGCTTTTTATAATTATTTATTTATTTTTTTTTTATTATTATTATTATAGGAAAATATTAAATAGTTTTGTAAATTAATAATTTTAGATCAATTATGATTTTTATTATTTATTGTTGAATTATTTTTAAATTGGCACCCTGTTAGACATTTTGTTATTTTAATAAAACCAAAAAGTTTGTAAGCAAAAAATCAAATCGAAGATTGTTTAACTACACATGTTTCTACGGTTGTATGAAATGCACACTTAATAATAATAAACGTATATAACGCTCAAATTTAACGGTGTTTGTTTGTTGAAAAGAAAAATCACATTTTTAGAATATAACAATGAAATCTAAAATAAAAAAATGACTTATACGTCACAAAAAAATTTTAATTGTCAAAGATATTCAACAATAAAATTCAAAAAACTTTTTTCAAAAATGTTTCGAAATTTAATACACTATTTTATAAACTTTAAATTTATTATTAAAGTAATTTCATTTGTAAGATAAAACAATAGTGTAGTAGTAACCGAAAAAAAAACCATTGTATTTATCCTCTTTAAATAATGCCCTTTAAGTCTTTTTACTTTTTAACCAAAAGGTTTAAAATACTCCAATCAATTCTTATTGCAAAAATTTTCTTCAAAATTTTATTTGGTCTATTCAGGGAATTAAAAAAAACAATAAAGCATAATTGAAAAACTTTATAATTTTTTAAATAAGCGTATTAAAGTTGATTTAAAAAATTGTTCTATTTCATCATTTACATTTTGTTATAATTTATCCCATTTTATGTTCGCTTTTTTAAAATGGTTTTATTTTTGACAAAAGTGTTTGAAGATTTCTTTTAAAAAAATTTTTTTTATTGAAGTAAATTAAATGAAAAAAAAAAAAAAAAAAAAAAATAATCTAAAATCTAATGTTAAAAGCCATTATCACCTAAAAAAGAAAAAATTTGGAATTATTCGACACCCTTTTTTTAAAAGACAAAGCAGTTAGAAATTATCATTTAAATATTTATTTGATTATTATGATAAATTCGAAAAAATGTTTAAAAAATGTTTTTGTTTCAATTTTCGATTTTTATAATTATTTAGCACTTGGTTTTGAAGAAAGAATGTTTTTAGGTTTAAATGTACAGAAACTAGGTAAAATTAGTTGATTTTCGAAATGTTCTTTGAAATGAAATGTTTTGAAAGTTTGGTTAACAAATGTAAAAAGTGTGACTTGAACTAAAAAGTTTTAAACAGTAAATATAAAAGAGTTGACATCTTCAGTTAACCTATTTTTAGGGCTCCTATTAAAAAAATATTTTGTCACACTTTTTTAAAACAGTCTTTACAAATTTAAAAAGTGAAAATTGAAGTAAAAAATTGTTTTTTACATTTTTTGAATTAATAAATAATTATAACCCCAAAAAATAATAAGTGTTGTTATTTGTTTTGAAAATTCAAGTCATGTAATACACTCATCAATGACGGTATTCTTAACCCTACTGTTCAATTAAAAATAAGTCGGTAAATGTTTTTTTGCTTCAATACATTGATAAACACGTCCATGGGGTGATTTAATCAACAATTCAATTGAAAAACTTTACAGATCTTGAGATTAGTAAATTTAATTATTGATGAGGCAAGTGAAAAAAAAAGTTCTAAATATATTTTCATAAAGCAGTAATACTGATAAATTCAAATAAATATTTTGAAATTTTTACTTTGTTTTTCATTTTGTAAATTTTTTTCACTCCATAATTTTGTAGAAATATCTTATTTAAATTCAAAGGATCATCTACAAAATAAGTTAATCTTCATAAATTTCCTTGATCGAATTGTTTTGACTTTAAAGTTCTTGAATTTAAAAGTATGGGATTGTGACCTAAAAGTGTTTTGATATTTTTTGGTAGACATTAGTATTCTGCTTGATTTTGAATAAATTTCTCTTTTATGTTTTTTTTTTTTTTTTTTTTTTGGTTTGTTTTAAAAATACTTGTTTAGTCAAAGAAGTATTGTACGCACACACAAAAAAAAAAAAAAAAAAAAAAAAAAATGGGAGAAAAATCAAAGCTACTCAGAAAGACATTTGCTTGTATTTGAAAGAAGGTAAAGAATTTTTTGAAAAACTGTTAATTTGAATCTTTTTAAAAAGAAAAATATTACAAAAATTTAGAAAAAAATGAAAAAATAAAACAAGATAAAAGAAAAAATAAAAAGGAATTCAACTTACAACATAACATCACCATTGTGATCTAAAAATTCTGTAATTTTGGAACCAGAGTTAATGTCCCAAAGGATACAACTCATATCGCCAGAAGAAGTAAGGATTTGTTGATCATCTAAAAATCTTGTACATGAAATATACCCTGTATGACCATTTAATTCACGGAACGCTCTTTAAGTTTTTGAATTGTTCGACGGAAAGAGGTGTAAAATTTATTATTTTTGAAGGATAGGGGTTAAAGAAGATCAAAAAAAAATTAAAACATTAAAATACATTTAATCAGGAAAACAAAAAAACATTAAATCAAAAAAAAAATAATTAACAAAACAAAACATTCAGAAAAAGAAATAAAAACTTACGATAAATTTTCATCTTCGGTATCTGTAATATCAAAAACAGAACAAACATTGTCTAGACCACCAGAAGCAACCATTTTTCCAGATGGTGCAAACCCTGTTGTCATAACCCAATTTGATCTTAAGGCAATTGCAAGCAACTATGGATAAAACAAAAAACAAGTTTTTGGGTGATAAATTGTGTAAAATTTGGATTTTTATAAGATAAATTTTTTTTCGAAGGGTGTTTCAAGAAAAAAAAAAAAAAATAATAAATAAAAAAAAGGTCAAAATTCAAGAAAAGGTTCTTGTTGGCTTACAAATTTGCCAAACAAGAAAAGAAGTGAAAAAAAAAAAAAAAAGAAGTTTTTTTTGATAAATGAAAAACCAAAAAATAAAAAAGAAAAAAAAAAAAAAAAAAAAAAAAAAAAAAAAAAAAAAAAAAAAAAAATATACTTTGTTTGTTGATTTTGCATTCCAAACAATAAGACGACCGTCTTGTGAAGCAGACACCATTCTAGTCGAGTCTTGTGCCCAGTGCATTCCATAAATTTTACCGAGATGCCCTGTTAAATTCCTTCGGATTTGTAAAGGTGAAGAATTGAAAGATTGTACATCAGAAGACGTCGTTCTTAAAATTAATGAGTTCCCACCAGATCGTTTGTTGGCAAGTTCTTCCTTCAGAAGCTTGAGTTCGTTTTTTTTTTCTTCAATTTGTTGTGAAAGAGACATAAATATTGATTATTGGAAAAAAAGAGAGAAAATGATATTTGAAAAAAAACTTTAATGGTTTTTGTTTGCCATTAATTTTCTTGATTAGGAAAAAAAATATGGAGAAAAAGTGTTTATTCCACAATACCGTTTTGTGTGTATCGGATTTGTAATTTCAGTTAAATAGTTTAAAAATTTTTTGATGATTAGAATAATTAGTTTTCTGTCACAGACGAAGTTTTTTGTCATTTTTATTTGTAAGGTTTTTTGATTTTAAACAAATATATTCACCTTTTTAAAAAATAAATATCATCCAAAATTTTTTATCAACAATTTTTTAAAATTGTTCTTTTAGAAAGTTATTTGATGAATCCCAAACCCAAATTAACCTTAAAAAAATCTCAAATTCAATTTGGATACTAATCTTGTAAAAATTTGCAAATTTTCATCTTTCAAAATATGAATTTATTAGGTTTCGGAAATCTTTTTGGGGTGTTTTCAAGGGGTTGGATCTCATTTAATTATTTGCAAATGCAAAACATTTTTGGTTTAGTTTCACTAAACCCCCAAAGAAGTTGTGTGCTTTTGTGTGAAAGTGTACCGTTTTTAAAGAATCAATCAAATGAGTAATTTTTTGGTTATTGTAATTTTTATCATTCTAAAATCAAGGATCTCAAAAAGAAAAGTTTTTAAAAATTATTTTAAATCGTTAATTTTTTTGAGTATTCTTTACTTTCAAAAAATAAGATGATCTAAAAGGTTTGTTGAACAATTTTAAGAAAAACAGAGAAGCACAAATCTCAGTTCCTATTTTACCAAGTGTACCATCTTATCACAACAATAAATTTAAAGTTTGATCTGATAATTAACATAAACAGAGCTCTTTTGGGATGTCTCATCCAAACAAATTCTGAGTATAAGCTATAAATTCCACTTATTTGTATTGGTGGAAGTTATTACAATTTGAGATTAAAAAATGAACTAATTTTTTTTGTAAATAAATTGTGTTTTTTGATTATTTCAAGGGTCTTGTCTCTTTTATTTTTATTTTTTTACCTATTTCTAAATAGGATTTATTTTCTAGAAATATGTTTAATATTGAAAATAAACAGGGGCTTTCAAATCTAAGTAATTGGCAAAAAATTTCCTCAATCTCTATTAAATTTAGGTAAAAAACTTAATAGAGATTAGTCCCTAAATTATTTCCTGAGAATCCTAATAATGTTCTTTATATTAAAATCAGATGTTTTATTTATCTTTAAGGAAAAAAAAAATATACTAATGAAGATGCGTGATAAACAGAAAACCATAAGCTGTGGAAAAAAATCAAGACTAACAAAATACAAGTCATAGTTTATTAATGAACGAAATGGGAATATTGGAATATAATAATTCTAAACAATACTTTTCTACCCCCCTTTTTACTAAATTCTACCATCCCCAACTTGCAAATTTTTTACATATTGAAATAATAGTCTGGGAATATTAGAAAATTTGTTATTTTTGAGAGAATGAGTAGGTAGATTTTTTTATCTGTTTAGAAAAAAAAATCACTGGCCGAATAGTAATAAATTCGCAAAAAAACATTCAAATGATTAAATAATAATTATTATTATTTTTTTTCAATACTTTCTGATTGTTATCTTTAGAAAAAAATGATTATTTAAGAGTTTTTTCTCGTTGAAATATTTTAAAATGTTCTTCTAATTGATCAATCAACATTAATAATACATTTTTATCAAATAATTCAAAGAGGACAGTCTACTACATTACCCTTGTTAATAGAACTACTAAAACCCCTTCCTGTCATATAGGGCCAGTTTTATTTAAGGATTTAGATATTTTTTGAATTTAATTCAGTATTCTTCTCAAAATAAATTTTCAATTTATATATAAAGATTATTTTTTCTAATTATTAAATTTATGTTTTTTTTTGTTTTTTGCTTTTTGGCTTTTTTTTCTTCTTTTCTGTATATCTTGAAAAAACCACAAAAAACAAAAAAATGCTTGGAACTCCGAATTAACTAGGAATACAGTGAATTATTAAGTTTTCTTTTCAAATTCAATGGATCAACTAATATAAAAATATTATTGTCAACCATTTTAATTTTCCAAAGAAATTCAGATATTTTGCAACAAGCTATTTCAATGATAGGAACAACATTTTTGTAATATATTACTTTTTTTTAATAAATTTATTGTTTACCAAGATATTTTTATGATGAATATCAACTATTATTGAATATTTATTATTTATCTTGTGTGTAAACAAGTTATTGCTGGTTTTTTTTTTCATAAAAAATGAATTTTACATTTTTGGATAGGTGTTATTTGACCAAAATGGTTTTTACATTCACACGGTGAGTAAATCCTTTTTAATATTACTCAAACAATATAAAAATGTATATTGTAAGTATATATTAATCTAGAATTTTTTTTATATAAATTGATATGTATTATTCACAAGAATTTTTCTAACAATTTAACACATTTCTGGAATCCAATAAATTGGCTATGAATTTTTAAGCTTTAGATTACTTAATCTTCATGTATCTTCAAAAATGTTAATTGAAAAACCAAATTTCATAAAAAAAAAAAAAAAAAACACAATTTCCAACTAAAATTTGTAAATGATTTTATTAATTTAATGGTTATAACTATCATTCTTAAAAAATAATACAATTATTTTTTCAATAAGTTGAATTAATCATTTTTAAGTTAACCAATGGTATTATCTCAAAAATGAAAAAAAAAAAAATTCTTTTTAAATATTTTGATTAAAAAAATCTTGGTATTATGTAACCGCCAGGAAAATGACTATAAAAAGTTGAAAAAATTTTTATTGTCGAGGAAGTTACATGAATTTAATATTTTAATTTTTTTAAAAAAATGGAAAACAAAAGTTGATTTCAACGGAACAATTTTCTTTAATGGGGTTCTTAGAGAATCAGAATTTTTTGACACACCACATATACAAAATTTGTAAGTAGATGATATCACCAATAAAATATTTTAAATTTTTGACTTTTTGCCCTTGAAGACTCAAGAATTCAAGGGACTAGTCTCTATTAAATTTTTTAGGTAAATTTAATAGAGATTTAGAAAATTGTTTGCAAATTACTTAGATTTTAAAAACTCTGTTTATTTTCAATATTAAAAATATTTCTAGGTAGGGAGTCCTTATTTAGAAATTGGTCAAAAAAACAATAATAGAGACTAGACCCTGGAATGAAAAAGTGTGGATTTACAGTGATCAAAATAATGCGTGCCCAAAGACCATAATCCGTATTTCAGAAATATTATCCGTGCCTTTTTTTCTTCTTGTACCAAGGCAACATCCAATTCACTACCAAATATTATACCCAAGTTCAAATCAATTTTGAAAGTAAACATCTGGATATTTCAAGAAAAATTTAAATTATTAATATAAATAGTTGAAAATTTTCCATAATATTCTCAATTTTTTTGAAATTTTTTTGTTTTTTAGATAGGATTAAAATTTTCTACAAAAATTTACTCTATTTTTTGAGATAAATTTTCCAATTTGATCCTTCATTTTTAGAATTTCTTTTTGAATAATAGACATTTAAGAAACCAATACCATGTTTTTTAGGGTTTATTGTCAGTTTCTTTGATCGGTTAATGTTTAGGTCTTCTATAACAAAAAAACACGCATTTTATTTTGAAGCATTGATTAAATTTTTTTGCACGCTTTATTTTGACTACAGTATTTTTTTTTTGTTTTTACATTTTTTATGACCAACAGAAACGTTTACTTTTACAATCTCATTCAGAGTGAGTCAAAATGTTTTGTAATATGTAGAAAATGACCCCTAATTATTTGAACCTTAAAAAGAAAATAGATTCAATACCCCCCAACATCTTATCGACAAGTAATTGTGTTCAAAAACATCTTTTTAAATGAACAAAAACGACTTGTTTATGAAAAAGGAGGAAAATTTATCAAAGTTGGGGCTTTAAAAACACTTTGTTTTTTCTTTTTGTGAAATCTTTGTGATTGGAATTGCACTTTCAATTATTTAATGAAAAAAAGTTACACTACTTTATTTGTCGAAAGGATAAAAATGTTAAAATAATCTCTTGTAAGATTAAAAAAAAATTAAATCTCTTTTAAGACTCTTATTGAACTCGGGAAGGTGAAATTTTTTTTCAAAAAATTATAACAATATCAAATTATCAGACATTAATTTCTTAAAAACCAAATATTTTTATCTAAACCAAACCAAAATAAAGAGTACTTTGTTAAAATTAAAATATAAAGTGGTTGAATTCTTGGAATCGAATAGTTTTAAAAGATTCAACCCAAAAATAAAAGAAAAATTCAAGAACTGAGTAATTGGTTAAAAATAAATAGATTTTTCAACTTTTTATAATAAAAACCATACCTTATACCGTCGAGAACACATTTAAAACTTCCAATATAAAAAGAACTTGACCTTTTCAAAGAATTGAGTTATTTCAAAGAGAATTTGACAATTTTGCAAGATTACAAACACTTCGTCTAAAACAAAGAGTTTGGAGTTGTTGTATAAACCTAAAGATTTGACAATATCTGGAGATTTTTTGTTTTCTTCAGTTACTCAGTCTAATTCATTTTTTTGAAAAATAACTTTCGGGTAAACAAATTAACAAAACGAAAGAAGAAAGAAAAAAAATGTTTATCCTTTTAAATGTTATTCAACAAATTATGAACACGCTTTTTTTAACTTCTTCGAGTGGAGAAGAAGCGAACAATTTTGATAAGGTGTTTATGATCATTAAAACCGGATTACTTATTGCTGTTGCTGGCTACCTAACCTCTTTTGTGAAGGGTAAGTACAACGAAATCTATGATTATGTTCGTGATCGAGTCTATACCACGATCACCGTCACAAGTGACACCAATTTATTTCAGCCAATGTTAAGCTGGCTTTTACAATTTGACGAAATCTCCAAAACAAACAATTTACGGGTGATGTGCGATTCCGTGCAAGAAAACGAATTCTATAATAATTTGCTCTCTAAAAATATGATTTCTAGTAGCAAGCAGGAATTGTCTGACAATTTGTATTCGTCAAGTGGCAACAATACCTTGGATCAAGTGTATTTTTCAATTGGCGAGGGAACACATAAATTCCGTTATAAAGGTACCAAAATCACTGTTGATTTTAGTATTGAGAAAAAGGAACAAACCTTTTTTGGCTTTGGACGAGGTTCGCAGCAGAATTACAAAAACCAACAAGAGCTTACTTTTGAAGCCTTTGGACAAAAAAAGAAATTGTTTAGGGACATTGTCTTGGAGGTTGTTGACTTGAAAAGAAAAATGGAGAAGCAAAATTCTGCCATATATTTAATGGATCAATGGGCCGAAAGCTGGGATCGTGAAAACTCAACTACCAAGCCAATCAAAATGGACTTTGTGATCTTGAAAAAGGGGTTAGCGGAGCATTTAATTAATGACTGCAAAAAATTTCTTCAAAGGCAACAGATTTACGAAAGGTTGGGCATCCCATTCCGGAGGGGGTATCTTTTTTATGGCTACCCTGGGTGTGGCAAAACAACCACCGTACGGGCCATTGCTGGCGAACTCGGCTTACCCATCTGTATCATGTCCTTATCAAACAAGGAACTGAATGACGATACCTTGCTAACTTTGCTAAATAAGGCGCCAAGGCCCTGTATCGTCTTGCTAGAAGACGTCGATTCGTGCTTTGTGCAAAGAGAGGCGAGCGATAAAAAGGATCAAAACAGAGTATCCTTTTCTGGACTTTTGAACGCACTCGATGGTGTTGGTGTACAGGAAGGCAGACTGTTTTTTTTAACAACAAACCATATTGAAAGGCTCAGCCCCGCTTTAATTAGACCAGGAAGAGTCGACAAAAAAATCGAATTCCAAAAAGCTGATAAAGACCAAGTTGAAAGATTGTTTTTAAAATTCTTTGAGGGAGAAACCAAATTAGCCAAGCAATTTGCTGAAAAGATTCCCATTGATCGAATGTCAATGGCACTCATCCAACAACATTTTTTAAATTATTTTGAAGAACCAGAGAAATGCTTAGAAATCATTGACGAACTAATTAAAGAATGTGAAAAAACTGAGGAATTTGAACGATCAGAAAAAGAGAAATTTGAAAAAAAACAAAAAGAAATTGCAGAAAAAAATAGATTAGAAAAGGAAAAAAAAGAAAAGGAAGAAAGAGAGAAGAAGGAAAAAGAGAAGAAAGAAAAGGAAGAGAAGGAAGAGAAGGAGAAAAAGGAGAAGGAAGAGAAGGAGAAGGAAGAGAAGAAAAAAAAGGGAAAAGTTGAAAAAAAAAAAAGAAAAGGATGAAAACGAAAAAGAAATAGAAAAAGAAAAAGAAAAAGAAAAGGAAAAGGAAAAGGAAAATAGTAATGGAAATCAAAAAGAAATTGAAAAAGAAAAAGAAGAAAACAAAAGTAATCGAAATAATACAATTATTAAACAAGAAACAGAGATCAATGGAATTAAAAGCAATACTTCATCTGATATCGATACTAATTCTATTCCCGAATTAACAACAGGAAATGAAATAGAAAAAAGAAAAACCGAAAAAAATAATATTTAAGCATTATAATCATTTTAATATGAATACACATGTACGTGTGAAAATTGCATGTATTTAAATTAATTCATATATACTCTAAAATATTAAATAAAAATAAAATTATCTATAAAATTTGTTTTAATTTACAGATATTTTTAAAGAAGTGATTACTTTTTTTTTTTAAATCATAAGAATTAATAGCTTTTTTAAAGTTTTTTATTTTAATAAACGAAAACTTTTTTTTAAAAGGTGCCTTTTCCTTCACACCCCAACCTCGATCTCATATTTAAAGGTTGATTTCTAACTTTTTTAAAAAATAGGATTATTTGAAAAAACTAAAAGTCTGAAAAACTCTTCACTTTTTTTAACCCGCAAACTTGATAAAATGTTTTAAAAAAGTACTAACTTTTTTCAAACTGCTATAATAAAATATTTTCACATTTTTTTTATGTTTTTTGTCAAAAAATACCTTTTAATCTGTTTCAATTTCTTCCTAATTCTTTTTTAGATATTTATTTAAAGAATCCAATTTCTTGTTAAAGTGTTGTTGTTAAGCAATTAATATGCTTATTTTATTTCTTTAGTGATTTAATATTTTGATCTTGGGTTAAGGTTTAAAAACATTGATTATTTGTCAGACTATACAAACCAAACATTTATTTTTTTTATATTTAATATTTTGTTACAAACCACCAATTAGTAAAAATGACAGCTTTTTTGGAGGATAGAGTTATTACAAGGAAAAAAACTTTTTGAAATTGAAAAAAAAATCTTTTGGGTGCCTTTTAGGAGTTATTAATTTCAATTTAAACCCAATCAATATATAAAGTATGGCCGATCCCAATAAAGTAACAATGAAAAGCGAGGAACTTTTTAGAAATATGTGCCAAAGAGTTACACTTAATTTCCAATTGAAATTGTTGAGAACAATCATTTTGAATCTAGAAATGTGTTAGTTTCGAAATGTCTCTCGTTGGCAATTTTTGAGATAGCAAAGATTTTTTTTGTTTTTATTTTTTTAATTTTTCAAATTAGTAATTTTTATTTCAAAAAAGATACAAAAACCTTACTTTACCAAAAATAGAGTGTATTGAAAGAATTCAATAATTGAACCGGATTGAATTAAATCAATTTTATGCCGAATAAAAAAAAAAAAAAATTGTTTCAAATTCAAGAAATTCAAGAATTTGGATTTTTTATACAAGAAGTAATTTTTTTTAAATTGTTAGATTTTTTAAAATTGAAATAATTTGAAACTTTTTTTTATCAAATAAATATTTACCTTGATATCCTGTGATTATTTTTTTCTAAATTTGAATTTGTAAATTTAGGTTACGGTAAATCCCCGTTTTTTAGGTAATTTGGTTTTCAACATTGAGATCCTAGGATTCTTTTTTTAAATTTTTGAAATGAAGATCTAGTGAAAAATTTTTTTTTGCTATTAGATTTTTTACAATAAAGTTAGTCCAATTTAGAAATTCCATTTTTTCTTACAACCCACACCCCGAGTTTATAAAAAACCAACAATAAGTGGAT
Source organism: Anaeramoeba flamelloides (assembly GCA_027625915.1). Lineage (NCBI taxonomy): Eukaryota > Anaeramoebidae > Anaeramoeba > Anaeramoeba flamelloides. The sequence continues at coordinate 2,078,055 of JANTQA010000060.1, read as the reverse complement.
ATATCCTTATCAGTTTTTTTCCTAAATAAAATTTCAGATTTGATCTATATTTAACAAAATTTATTTTTTATCAAGTAGAAATAAATTGAAAGACTGTCAAAGTAAAAAGTGAAGAGATCCATAAAAATAATTAAACAATAAATTTTCAAAGATTTGTAAAACTTGAATTTTTTAAAAAGATTAATTACAAAATTTTTAATTTAGTATAACCATTTATTTGCAAACAACAAAGAATTTAAATTTGCACTTTTGACAACTTATAGTAAATATAATTAAAAAAGTGTAAATTAGTTTGCAGACCTTTTGAAAATACTAATTTTGAGTTGTTTTTTTTATTTCTTCAAATTTATTTGTCTATTTCTCTTTTACTAAATGTGCTCTATTTGGATACGTTTTTCAAATATATAAAAATAGAATTAACCTATTTTTTAAGTACTAAAATATGAGAAATATATTAATATTTTTTCATATTATACTGCTAGTTTAATATATTGAGAAATATTTAATATTATTTGTAAAAAAACCCCAGTTAATGATATTCACAACACTAAGCTAAAAGGGAATTGATTCCTCAATTAAATTTCATAAACAAATAATTTCTAATAATAATTATCCTCATAATAATAAAAAGAAATAAATAATATAAAACAACAACCCCTTTATCATTTTTTTTTTTTTTTTTGTTACAATATTAAATAATAATTGTAGTAAAATATAATTATATCCTCAATTAATCATGTACTTTAAATGTAAATAAATACCTTTGGATAAAATTTGAAAAGAATTTATATTTATTTGAATGTTTTTTTGTTTTTTTAAAAAATTCTAAAGAATAATTAAAATCAAGAAAAAATATATTAATAAAAACTTTCTTCACCAAAAATATGTTTTGCAGCAATTGTACCCATTTCAACAGTTTGATTAACCCGAACAGTACATTGTATAAGCCGAGATTTTGCCTTTAATATTGATGAATTCATCATAATTGTGTTAAATATCTGACAATCATTTTGAATTTTAACATTATCCATAAGTATTGAATTTTCAATTCTAACATTTTTGCCAATGTTACAATTTTCACCTATTATTGAATTTTTGATATTCCTTTGACCTGATATCGTCAATTTTTTCCCAAGTAATGAATCTTCAATATGATCATCTTCATGTATTCGAAATCCTTTATTTAAATATATAGTTTTATATCTATATGCTTCCCTTGAAAAGAATGAATTACAAGTGATCAATGTAAAATTTGCTCTGAGATAAGAATTTAAAGTATTTACACGCATACATAATAAATTTCTTGGTGTTTTATAAGCTATACATTTGATTTTAAATTGCTGTTTCCTCATATTACAATTATCCCACAAAAAATTAAATCCTTTAAAATTGGGATACTCTCCCGGACGAGAATATTTTGATAATCTTTTTGCAATTTTTGGGTTAAATTGTGATTTTACAAGAAGTGGTACAAGATCCCCTTGAATACTTGAAATTGTTTTTTTTTTTTTTTCAATTAATCTTAGTACCCAATGTTTAAAAAAATATAAATGACCATCAGTTATATTACTATGAAGTTCCAATTCTGAAAATTTTTCTAAAAATGGTTTAGGAAATTTAACAAAATTTCCTGAATCAAATGAAGACTGAAACATCACCACCCTTTCTTTATTTAATCCAATAAAATGTTTACTAACCAATTTGTCTTTAAAAATTTTCTATTAGAATATTTTATTAAGAAAGTTAAATCAATTAATAATTACAAATAGAAGAAAAAGGAAAGATTATTATTAAATCAATTCTAATCGTAAAATTCATGGTATTTTTTTTTTTAAAGATAAGAACGATTCTGTGTATTTTTTAAAATGGTTAATTATATTCTTTGATTAATTAAAGTGAAAAATAAATTAATAATTTACATTGTTTAAGTAAAAATAAAATTTTTTTAAATTCAGTATGAGAACTTGTATATTTTTATAAATAATATATTTCCAAAAAAGTGAAGCATGTCTTTTTATTTACATTTAATAGAAACTTTTTTTGGAATTTTTTCCATTCTCAAATTAGAAATTGCATTTTAAGAGGAAATTTACAACTAATTCATTCAATATCTTTTGTTTGAATTCTAAAATATGTTTATTGAAGGATATTTCAAAAAACCGATTAAAAAAAAAAAAAACAAGTGTTTTTATGGAAAAAACATGGAAAGATAAATTCCTTAAAAAATGGGTAATAAAATATTAATATTAAAGAAATTTGAAATAAACAATTCTAATGATTAATATTTTATTCTATTTGAAAGTATTCAAGACGAAATCTCTTCCGAAATATTTTTTTTTATGATCTCAAAGAAAAACAAAAAACAATTTTTAACTTTTAAAAATATCCAATAAAATTGATATAAGAATTTTTGATATACTAAATTAAAGGAATACCACCCAAATAAACAAATTAAATAATTATAAAAGATTAATTAATGATGGAAAAGAATTTTAGATAAATGAATAACAATTTTAAAATTAAGTTTAATAAAGATATTTTAAAATAAATTTACCCGACTTTCTTCAATTATTTTTTTTCCGAGATTTAAAATACCTTTTTATATGTCACAAGTGTACAATTTTTTTTAGAACTTAATTTTTTGGGTTTCCCAATTTTCAAATTAAAAAATAATCTTTTTTAAAAAAATTTAACCCTTTTGGAAAAAAAGTGAAACACTGTTTTTAATTGGGAACATTAATAGAACCTGAAAATGAAAAGTAAAATCAATAAAATGAAGACACCAAACAACTTCCAATAATAACCCATTATATTATTTTCAATCAGCCAACAAAAACAATTTAAATTTCCTTTCATATTGAAATTGTTGGTGTGGTTTTGGGGATCTCAAAAATATTCAAATTTTTTTTGAACAAATTTTTAATAATTGATCAACCAAATAAAAACCCTAACAAAATGTAGTATTAAAAAAACTGTTCTTATGGTGAATACTTCATTTTGTCTTTATTTATTTATTTATTCATTTTTTCAATTCATCTTGCTTTTCATTTTCAGGTTCTATTAAGGTTCCCAATTAAAAACTATACTTCACTTTTTTCGCTGTTTCTCTTTTTTTCCACAATGGTAAGAACTAATCTTATTTTCTTTTCTTCAAAAATACTGTAATTAGTCACTTTGGGTTAAAGACAAATTGAGTTTAAGAATAACCAGGATTGTAAATAAGAATATTTAAAGTCAGAATATTTGATCCGAAAGAAATAAAATCAATTTAATAATTCATTTTTTGATAAAATGGATCAAAAAAATTTTTATGTTCCAAAACAAATTCTTTTTTTTTGAACAAATCATTCTTGTTAACAACATTGAGAAAAAAAAACAAAGAATTTTGTAAAAAGAGTACTCGCACTGTAGTATTTTAACACTTGTACTTCGAAATTAGTCCCTTCAAGGTAGATTTGTAATGGAAAAAACAGAATAAAAAAAGAAAATCTAAATCAAAAAAAAAGTACCTTTGAATCTTCCTCATTTTCTTCATTTAATAACATTACCATTGCACTTCCAGATACCCTGTGTATATCCGCAATTTTGTGCAAAGGTATATTTGTGATCAGATCCCCACTGAGAACAACAAAATCATGATCAATTCTGCTTGCGATCTCGCGAAGTGCGTCTGCAGTTCCAATATCAGGGTCAACGAGTGCATTTTCGATTTTAATTGGAAATTTTTCTGCTAACATATTGATCCGCTTTTGAAGACCGCTATGAGTGATCACAATTGCTTGGCTCACCTTTGATTTACATAAATATTCAAAGACATAATGAAGAAGTGGTAGATTTGCAACAGGAAGAAAAGGTTTGGGTATATCAGAAGACAGTGTCTCAAAACGTGATCCAATTCCTCTTGCAAGAACAACAAATTGAAGTTCTGATCTAATTATTTCCATTTTTTGAATACTCGTTTTGAAAAATTTCAAATGGTCTAAAAAAAAATGTGAAAGTGTTCGTTTTTTGTTCATTTATAAGAAATTTATCATAACTTTCGTTTTAAATCTACACCAAACACAGATCATATTATTTGAGCCAATATCAAAATTTGAACGAAATTTTCATACGTCACTAACAATCACTTTATTGTTTTTCAATAATTAAAACCAGCAAACAAGTTAATGAATGACTTTATATAAGTACTAACAACGAGCTCTTAAAAAAAAAATGACTCTTAAAGGTGGAGCGAGTACAGTGAAAGAATAATTTTGAATGAATTTTTATAGGTAATTTCTATAAGTGCCGAATGAGAATACAAAACAAACAAACAACCAACTAACATGTGAAGCGCCAACCGATCTCAGAAAATCAATAAGGAAAAACGAGGAAATTTTTATGAACAAAAGAACCAAAGAAAGAACACCCAGTTTCCGATTTAACTGTTGGGAGAAAAATTTTGTACAGAGAAAAATGGTTGGATACCATTTTTAATTGGGAACATTAGTAAAATTGAAAATCAAATCCTATTGATAACGAGGTGAATTTTAATATAAATCCAGGTTTAAATGTGCTACAAGTTCATTAATCTGTGGTGTGTGTAGAATACTCATTTGAATGGTTGACTACTAAAGTAGATCATTGCAATTTTAACAAAAATCCAAGTTTTAGTAAAAATTACTATTAATTCTGAAAATGGTAATTTTTAATCTTGCTTTAGATTATAAGAGATAAGGTTTTGAAAAAGTAGAATTACATTAATCTTTATTCTAGTAAGTAGATTAATGTTATTTTCTTTAGTTATTTCACAAACGAAAGAAATTAAAAATCATTTTCAGTAAGGTTCATAATTAAAATTGCTGTCCAACTATTTTTCTCTGTCCAACATTTTTCTTTCAACAGTAAATCATTTTTAATTATAATTTTGAATCTAATTGTGTTGGTTTCGAAGTGTCTTTCTTTGTGTTTTTTGAGATCTCAAAGATTTTTTATTCTTTTTTTTCTTTTTTCGATGAGTTATTTTTTTCTCAAGAAAGAAACAAATAGATTTTTTGAAAAAATCCAGAGAGTCATAAAAAATCACAGATTAGATTAAATTGAATTTAAATCAATTTGGTACTGAAATAAAACAATTTGTTTCAAATTAAAGAAATTTAAGGATTTCATTACTTTTATATGTATTTTTTTTTTTTAGGGATCTTCACACTTTGAAAATGAAATTTCTTTCATTTTTAAGATTAAAGAAGCTTAAGATATACTCTAGGCGTTCCTTATACTCAAATTCTAGAAAGAATATTTAAGATTAAATCATAGATTTCATAATTATTAATATATTAAATTATTTCAAACTATCTTAGGTTAAAATTAATTTATTGAGATTTATTACTTTTAATTTGTTGTGAAATATTAATCAAACATTATTAATAGGAATGATATATCCAAAAAATCTGATCAATATTTTCTATTATTTCTCTTTTTCTTTTTTTAAACATAAAGGAAAAAATTTATCAAAATTTTTTCTACATAATATTGTTATCAATAAAACGCATAACCAAGGAATAAAACAAATGACTCAAAAGATAATCTGGTTTTTTTCTTCTTCTTTTCCCAATTTAACATCTAGCCCACTACTCAATAATATACCTAAGTTCAAACCAGTTTTGAAAGAAAAATTCTTAATCTTTGATTAAATTCAAATTCGGATTGAAATTTGATTAAAAACTTTCATAATATTTTCCAATTTTTCTGAATTTCATAATTTTTTTTATTAAGGGTATATAGTCTTTACGGTTAAAAAAAATTTCTGAAGTTGAAAAAAAAAAAAAGGTAATTGTAATGTGACCAAATACATATAAAAAACTTACCAACATGTGAAGCATGATCGATCTCCAAAAATCAACAATCAAAAAAGAGGACATTTTTAAGAAAAAAGCCGAAAAGAACGATACCCAATTTCCAATTATAATGGTTAGAATATATACTTTTGAAAATAGAGGTTTTTATTTTGAAATATCGCTCTTTGGCTCTTTTTGAGATCTTGTGTTTTTTTTTTTCTTTTTTTTCATTTTCCAAATGAGTTAAATTGATTTCAAGAATGTTACAAAATCCTTACTTTGTCAAATATAGAGAGTATAATCTACTCACAAATTAGATTAAATTGAATTCAATTGATTGTCTACTCAAAGAAAATAATTTGTTTTGAATTGAAGATATTAACCCTTTGGAAATAAAAAAAAGAAGCAAGTGATTTTTTTTTTAAATTCATTTTTTGTATGAGTTCTCAAATTTTTATCAGTAATTATTTTCATCTACAATAAAAGAGTATAAATATCTAAACGGAGAGTGTCAGTATAATTAATATCTTTTAATATTTAGACATATATAAAATAAGATAAGATTTTTATTTTTTTTCCAAATTTGAAATTTTGTTTTTGAGAGTTTATCAAAAGTTTTTTTGTTGTTATTGACCTTTTTGAGATTGGAATTTACCCCTTTCTTCTATTATTCCTATTTTTTTTCAATAGAAAACATGTTTTTTTTTTTTTTTTATAAATAGAATTATTTCAATAAAATGTAGTTCATTTTTACAATATCTTTAATAACAATAAGTTTAAATTTTTCAATTCAACCAATCTCGGGTACGTGATTTAACACCTAATGGAAAAGGTACTACTCTTTGAACTATTATAAAATACATCCCTAGAATTCATTTTTTTTTTTTTTTTTGATAAAGGTGTTTTATCAGAATATTATGACAAAATTTTGACAATATATGAATTAAAAATCACAATTGTATTAAAATTGATTTTTTTTTTACTATTTATAAGTAAGATTTTTCTGGATTGAGTTGATATATTTAAAAGATTATCTTATTTTATACGAAAATTAATTTAAATTGACAAAACCAAAAGATTATCTATTTTACTAAATATTTAATTATATTTTTTTTTTAAAAAAAATCCTTGAAAAACTTCAGAGAAACGAGTTATTCTCTTAAAAATAATTTCATTTTTTTTTCTCTATTAATCTATTTACCACAAAGATCAAAAATATTTGAGTGGATTTTTTGGATTATAAACTAAAAGATAATTTAGATAATATTTTTTATTTGAAATATCACTTTTATTAATTTCTTGATAGTTTCTCAAGAAAAATAATTTCAAAAAAAATAATCTTATTTTTTTTTTTATTTTTTTTATTATTGAAGAAGTGTAGATTACACTCTGTTTGCCCTTAGACTTAAATCCCCTTTCAAAAATTTAAGCGTAAAATCATAGATTTCACGATTATTAATTAATGAAAATAATTTGAAACTGTCTTGATTTGAAATTAGTTCATTAATATTTATTTCTTTTAGTTTGTTATAAAACATTAATCTATCTTTTTCATAGGAAGGACAGACCCATAAAAAATGATCAATATTTTCTATAATTTCCTTTTGTTCATATTTTGAACATAAAGGACACAATTCATTTGAATTTTTATAAATTACATAGTAATATCTATTTAAGCAGTTAGTAAACGATCTGAATTTTAGAATTGTTGAACTTGAAGGATAACTCAAATATTTTTGAGTTTTAAATAAATAATTTTGTTTTTTGATTATTGTGAAATAATTTTGTACTTTCCAACTTTTGGAATTCAGCAAATCATTGAATGTGTACTTATATATTTCATTTTTTAATTCTTTTAAATCTTTTGAATACCAGTTAATTTTATTATTTATTCTTTGATTAAATTTTATTAATTTTTCTAAATAAGCAAGAGTTAAATTTCCAAATTTATTTTTTAATTTAAATTTCTTTTTATTTACTGAAATTATCATATTTTCAATTTTCAATTCTGTTTGGTAAATGAGAATTGGTGTATTTTTGTTTATTTTGCATATTTCAGTAATACATGAATTAATCCAAGAATTTAAATAATTTATCGTTGTTATTTGATAATTAAAAATATTTAATCCATATGTTAATTGAATTAATATAAAAGATTTAAATAATCTAATTTTTAAACTATTATTCAGAGAATTGTTATTGAACAATTGTTTGCAGTTATTATATGTTTCTTTCACTTTTTTTAAATTATAAACTATATGTGCAATTTTATCTAAATAAATACCCAAATATTTAATTTTTTTTAAATCTTTTGATATAACTGTTTTATCTTTATTTGGTTTTAATCCAAATTGAACAATAATTTCATATATTGAATTTAATTTTTGGTTTATTTGGATTTTATTTCCTTTTATAATTAGGATTAAATCATCTGCAAACATTTGAAAATCGATTTGTTAAAGGTATAATTTTTAATAAAAGAAAATGCGAAATAAGAGCAAATAAAATAGGAGATAAGGGGTCTCCTTGGAATATACCAAGCCCTTCTCCTTGATAATATTTTAATAAAAAATTTTTGATAATTTTATTTATAATAAATTATTTTATTGTTTTTCCAATTATTTTATAATTGATTGAGTCAAAACATTTTGCTATATCAATCATTATAATATAAGTTATATCATTTTTATTTATATTATTTGATTTTATCTTATTATAAGTCTTTAAGAAATTTAAGACTGCAATTCGAGTATCATATTTTTTTCGAAATCCAAATTGTGATTTATGAATAAATTCCCAACAAGGTTCAATTAGTTTATATAACATTTTTAAAAATAATCTTAGTAAACTTTGATTAATTGAAATTGGCCGATAATTTAAAGCTACTCCTTCATTTCCTTTTTTATGAATAAATAAAATTGATTTTTTTTTAATATATTCAATAGTATTATTAGTAGGGTTAATTAACTATTTATTAAAGATTTTTTGAATTGTAATAAGATATTTTTTATAATTTTGATTTTCAATTGGATTTATATGAGAGAAATTTTTTTCATTAATAATATATTTTAAATTCTCAATTTTTTGAAATCCTTTTACTGATTTATTTTTTAAATTTTTTATAATGTTTGCAATACTTTCAATTGAAAAAAATATATTAATTTTAAACTCTTTTAAATTATTTATTTTTAAATTTTTAATATAATCTAAAATCTTTTTACTTGGTTTAATTGAGTTTTTTTTAATATAACCAAAATATTCTTTAATCATATTTTTATTGTTTAGAATCATTTTCATTTTTTTTGACCTAATTGAAAAAAATAATCTTATTTGAATAATATAATAAAAAAAACCAAATAATCTATTATAGATAAAAAAAAATTTTTTTTTAGCTTAAAATTAGGATAGAGTGATCGTTCAATCTAATTAACTCCTGAATACTTGTAATTCCTAAAGTTATTTAGTTTTTTATATCCTATATATAAGTTATTCAAATTATAAAGCATATAAAAACTTTCCAATTAAAAAAAAAAACATTTAAATAACGACAAGAAAAAGTGAAAGAAAAGTAAGAAATTGAAGTAAGTAAAAAAATAATAAAAAAGTCAAAACTTAAATTAAAAATTTTTTTACACCCGGATTATAGATTGGTTGGTTTTTTTTCATTTTATACTAATAATCTCTTAATATTCGCTATAAATGTCTATTTATAAGAGTTTTATTTTTTTGAATACCTCTAAATAAAATGAAATCTGATATATTTTTCAGTTTTAAATTAGAATTGTAAGGATAGGGCACATATATAAAACTCTTTTTTTAAAAAATACAAATTTAGTTTTGGAATTATTCTTTGAATTGTTTTTTTTTTTTTTTTTATTTTTTGTAATGTTATTTTTTTTATTTGATGTTTTCCTAAATCATCTAATCAGAAAATCACAGTAAAAGAGATATAAATGGTAGTATTAACCTAATTCAAATATCCATAGGTTTAAAATTAATTCATATTGTACTGATAGGTTACTTCAGTGGGTATCAAATCGCTTTAGTTGGTCTCAGTTCGCTTCATATAAATTTCATTTCAGATCGGATCATTATACAAGTTGATTTCAGTTTTAATTTGTTTATGATCAAATTTTGAACAATTTACCCTTACCTAGAATTGTTTTATGATTCGTACTACCCCCCCCCCCAATACTTCAAAAAAAAAAAAAAAGTAAAAACCCAAGGTACCCAAAAAACAAAAAAAAGTGAATTTTGAGACAAGTACAAAAATATAAAAAATGAAAAATGAATATAGCTCACAAAACAATCCTTTTTAAAAACAAAAAAATAAACTTTTACTTGTCCACACTTGATTTAAAATCTCTATACTTTCTTTTTATAATAATATTTGGTTCAAAAAAGTTTATTGTATTAATTTTCATTTAACTGCCTTATAGTTTTATTAAAGGGCTAATCTCTATTAAATTTTTTTAGATAAATTTAAACGAGATTATTAACATTTTTTGCCAATTACTTATTATTTGAAAACTCTATTTATTTTCAATATCAAACATCTTTCTATCTAAAGATTCCTTCTATAGAAATTGATCAAAAAAAAAATAATAGAAACTAGTACCTTAAAGGAAAAAACCAAAAAATAAAAATCATTTTTTCCATTTTCGTCGACTTTGTATCTTTCCAAAACTAAAAATAAAATCACATTGATCGAAAATTTCTTCTCTCAAGAATTGGGTAATCCATTCAAGACCACTATTCAACAAAAACCAAACGGAATCATCCAACCAATGGAAAGGAACAAAAACGAAATTGACGACCAAATGGAAGAAGCACAAAGACTATATCAAAAAGGTCAATACACTCAAGCAATAAAAAGCTTATTAAAAATAGGAAAGGAGTGTCTTGGCTTTGATGCATCTTTTCTTTTATCAAAATCATATTTCCACATTCAAGAATACGACAAAGCATTAAAGGAGATCGATCAAGCAATTATTAAACAGAGTGAAAAAGGATTTGTCGGAGATGAAAACTTTAAAGGCAAATTGCATTATTACCGCTCCAAGATCATGTATGGGCAAGACCCAACGAATTACCATGAAATCAAAAACGAATTTCGTCTAGCGATCGAAAAAAATCCAAAATGTTCCAAATATCGTTATCATTATGGGACAATCTATTTTGAAGAAGCCAAAACATATTTAAAAAGTGAACACTTGACCGTGGAAACAAAAGAGCTAAACAAACGGCTCTGCATTCGACTCGAGCTTTATAATTTAGGTAACAAATTGAACCGAAGAGACGTCACCTTTTTAGAGGCCTTAAATCAGTTTTCCATTGCACTGAACATTGATTCAAACAATTCAAATAATTTTTTGATGATTGGCAAATGCCTCTTAAAAGTCAATTGCTACCAAAAGGCGAAAGACTCGTTTGAAAAGTCGCACCAATTAAACTATCAAAACCGTTCTGCTGTCTTAAGTCTGGCGAAGACATATTCGATTTTAAAAAGCTATCGTAAGTCGATCATTTGTTACCAGAGCATCAATTATTTGGATCGTAACAATTTCCTGGCCTATTACAAAAAGGGGTTGCAGTTTTTGCAATTAAGAACGAAACGGACGAATAAAAAGGCTGTTTTGGCCTTTAAGAAATCCTTACAAATAATTTACAAACTACCGAACTTTCTGAGCTGTTTGAAAAAATACAAATATGAAAAAGCTGTTAATGTTGCTAAAAATTGTTATAAAGGGATCACCAAGGCGCTAAATAGAAACAAGGAGCATGAGTACATTGGCTACTATCTAAACAATGGCTATTATCTCATTAGCGAATCCTATTTGGGGCAACCGAATCTTCAAGCGGTAAATTGGATCAAAAGAAAACTGGCAAGGGCCTACTCGAAATGCAACAGAAACGCATACGCGAGTTCCATATTGTCAAAGGCAAATGTTGAATGCAATGGCAATGATTGGAAGATTTTAAAACGGCTTTCAACGTGCTATCGCAAATCAAATCAATATAAAAATGCATTAAACACAATCACAAAGGCTTCCAAAATCACAGTAAATAATAAAGAAAGGCGTTTGATAAATTATCAATTTGCAAAAATTTATCAATTTAAGGGCAAATATGAAAAGGCCTTATTATACTATGAGGAGTCACTTCAAAATGATTTCCGAGTCAATTTTAAACAGAAACAAAAGCCAAACACAAAAAGAAAACCAAAATCAAAATCAAAACTAAAACAAGGTATTCGCGATAGCTACAGTACTGACGATAGTTATGATGAAAGTGATTATTCTAATGACACTAATAATAGGAATGATGATCAAAATAATAACGAAAACATAAAAATAAAAAAAAAAATAAAAATTTTTTATAACAAAATCTTTTTAGAATTCTATTTAAACCAATATAAAAAGGTTAAATCAGATTGGAAAATAATAAGCCAAATAAATAAGATACATAAAGTAAATGTATATTATCAAAAAATTCATATTATTATGAATCAAATCCAAAAGAATAAAAAAAAAATTAAATATACTCAAAGGTCATTGACAAAATATGAAAAAAACACAAAGAATTGTAATAAGAATGGTTGGAAAAAATTCATAGTTTGTGAAAATAAGGAGTCAAAGAAAAAAAAAAGATTTAATCATATTTTGAAAAATAGTATTTATATTAATAAAAAAGATGAATTGGTGTGTTTACAATTAAAAGCGCAACAGATTAATTTAAGAAAATTCACTTTCCCCAAATTTAATGATAAATACAGATATATTTCCTATGAATCTGAAATCAAAAAAATTAAAAACACACCAAAGTCATTATTTAATAATTATTATTTAATCATTAAATGTATTGAATATAAAAATATAATTTTTGTTTTTCAAAAATCCTTAAAATATACTTTACTAATATATCAATTAAATTTAAAAAAAAAAAAATGGTCAAACAAAATAATCCGATGTAATGAAAATGATAAATTTATCGATTCATTAAACTTTACAGATATAATCTTAATTGAAGAAAAGGGTAAATTTTTATGTTTGACGGAATACGGCAAAATTTATTTTTATTTCCCATTCAGAAATCGCTTTAAAACAATTGTTACAGATATTGTAATGCCATCAAATTATGGACAAACATGTTATTATAAAAATCATTTGATGTGGTATTCAAAAAATAATTCGATTTATAAATACAGTAAATATGCAATAAAAAAAATACCAATCCAAAGCCTGGATGACAAATTGCTATACCCGCAACTGGAACTCAAAAAATGCACAAATTTTAAAATAATCTGTCTTAAGAATTCTTTATTCCTAATCGACCCACCTTTTTCGATTTGGGAATATGAGCTAAATACATTAAATTGGGTTCACCATATATCACCACCTGGGATTAAATTTGATTCTGATGTGATAACAATCTGCCACAATACATTTCTATCAATTTCAAATTCGAATAAAATGTCTTTTTGGAAACTTAGAGGAATTAACCCCTTTTTATCACAACCTTTAAAAACACTCGTGGAAGGTACCGTGGATACACCATTTAGAATAAAATATATCATTGTAGACAGAAATATGAAACATTATTTTTTAACACATAAAAATTCTTTCAACTTATTGTTTTTTAAAGAATATAGTTCAACGAAAAATGAAAAAAGGGCCGGCAAGAAAATTAATTTGAAAAAAAAGAAGATTGTTAAATTTAAAATATTACCAAACAAAAAAAAATATTTAGAAATTAAATTAACTTTTATTAAAACTGGGTTATATTCCTTACAAATTGAAATTGATAAAATAAAAATTCAAAATAAATGTATTATACAAATTGTTTGATTTATAAATTATTCACTATATTTGGTGTAGAAAAGTTAAGTGGAGTATTTTTTATCCCTAATATACAGAATTTTTAAATTTATTTATATCATTGAAATTTTATGGGCATTTTATTCTTTATTTTTTTTTTGTTATTCAATTATTGGCTTTCGTTAAATAATTTGTTTTAAAGAAAATTTCATTTATATTTTTTATCTTGTTTATTTTTTTTTTATCTTTTATTTATAATTTATTTCTAATCTCGAAAAAAGTAATGTCTAATTTTTTTTTTTTTTTTTCATTTAAAGAGTGAGTATTAAAAGTTCACTTGTTTGTGATTATATTTTTTATTTTTTTATTTTGTTTTGATTTGAAAATCAATCGATTTTCAAAATAAAAATAATTAAAAAAAAAAAATAAAAACTGTTATATTTTCCACAGTTAAAAGAATTGAGATAAAATCTGGGATTTTATTCTATTCTTTTTAATCAAAGAATCGTTAGGGACTTGACCACACTTCAAGATAATCAACAGAAAATTTTTGAAATTTTCTTTTTATTACTTAGGTTAAAAAAAAACTGCAGTTAACTTTTCCAGAATTTTAAAGAATTGTGTAAAATCAATGATTTTTCTCAATTTTTGAATTCTGGAAATGCACCTCCAAATTTTCTTGAGTTTTCTGTTTATTTGTAAAATCAATCGATTTTCGTTAGGTTTTTTTGAGTTTTCAATTTATTTGGAAAATCAATAGATTTTAATTCGTTTTTTTTTTACTTTAAAAATAAACCGAAAATTTTAATAAATTTTCGGTTTAGTTCTAAAGTAAAAAAAACCTAGAACACTTTACAAATAAAATAGAAAACCTCAAAAAAATCTAGAACACTTATTCAATAAAATTGAAAACTCAAAAAAACCTAACGAAAATTAATAGATTTTCAAAATAAAATAGAAAACCTCAAAAAAACCTAGAACACTTAACATATAATACAGAAAATCTCAAGAAAACCTATGCACTCCACGGCACTCTAGGAAACTCATTATTTACCATATATAATTTTTTTCTCTATTTATGAGTTATAAGACAAATAGAGTATTTTCAAAACTATTAGTTATTATCTATCACTTAAATATCAAAAAGTTGAATTTAATTAAAATTCATTTTTTACATTCATTGATTTTTTCTACTCCATAACAAACATCATATTTTTCCTCAGCGAGAGAGTTTTAAAAATCCTAGTACTAACTGTAATCAATACAATAACTCCAAGATTTTTAGGATTTGGGGTTTTAAATATTCTGGATTTAAACTTTTTTCCCGTAAAGGGTGAAATGTTAATTAAAGTAATTAATATTTCTTAATTGGAAATTTTCAATTTAATTTTTTCCTAATGACAAGAAGTAAAATAGTAAACAACTCTAATGTCTTTAATTAAGCAGATCCCTACTTTCCATGTATAATTTTGTTTAATTTAGTTTGGTTTTATAGATGATCATGAGGTTCATTTGGGGATCGTTATTTAATTGATTAATATTCTTCTTTTTTTTTAAACCTTTGATATTTTTTTCTTTGTTTTTTCTTTGTTATTTTCAAGTTGATCATACTGTTGTGTTTTAGTATCACATGCATGGTACATAACCATTTGATCTTTTTCCTTCAGTAACTCTCCTTCCCAACATAAAGAAAATTCATCCAAGCAAAAAATGGCAACAAAAGATAAATATTCATAATCACCCACCAATTACATAAATTATTATTCTTTTCAAATCGATAAAACGAATTCAAAATAACTACTTTTTACAGTTCCATAACAAAATCAACTTTCATATCCTTATCTATTCATCAGAAAAAAAATAATTGAATAAAAAATTTATTAAGTAAATTTCAAATTTTGCAATTATTTTTCTTTACAATTTTTACTCCCTTATTAAAAATAAAAATTCTTTTGCTTTTAACTTGAAGAGTAGCTGATGTCACTTCCCTTCCGAATATTTAATTCAGTTAAATTCATTCTTTGTAAGTATTTGCGAAATAAATGGAAAATAAATTTCATATCTTTTTGTCATTTTCTTTTTCAAATGAGTTCTACAAGAAAAAGCTTGGGGTGTGTGGATGATATTTATTCATTTATACCTCTTTAGTGGCATTTATGATTTCTATTTTGAGGGAATACTAGATTCCTCAATTAAATTAACGGAATTTGAGAATAATTGAATAAAGGTAAGATGACATTTTAACCAATTCAAATTTCTTATACCTGCTATATTTTTCTTTTTGATTTGAGATCCATAAAGAGGTATATTTATCAAATAGTCAAGGCCTATTCGTTTTAAGAAACAATTTTCTCTCAAAGAAACTCAATAAACCAATTTCTTGAATTTATTTTGTTTTTCCAAAAGGTATGAAAATAGTTTGAAAAAAGTTTTTGTAAAAAATAGAAAGACAAATTTGCTTCGTAAAAAAACGAAGGGTGTTTTCACCCTTGACAAAAAACAACACTCCTTTATTCAAAAGAAATTGAGTAAAGATTAGCTCAAATCTAAATAATTTTGAGAAGAAAAACATTTTTTTTCTTTTTTTTCATTTTAACTTTTTTTTTAATTTCCAAATAATTTCTGTTCTTGTTTTTTAATAACAACAAAATTTGAACAAAGCAAGCTTTACCAATAAAATTAGTTTGGTTTGAAATTTCCAAATGTCACATTACAACCGATTTTCAAAGAACACAGAATTAAATTATCCCATCCAAACTGGTAAGCGAATTCAACTACAATCATCAACAAGGCCAACCATCAAAAATAGTGAAACTAAATCAAATCAACGTGTTTTTCGAGTTCAGTCAACACCTGTCCACAAAAAATTTAACAGAAACCCAAATTTTACCAAGTACAACACTACTTATAAAACTTCGAGTACTAATAATATTCACATCAAAAACAACAACAACAACAACAATAACAGGAATAATAATAATTCTTACAAGTATAGCAACAACACCAGAAATTCTTATCAGAATTCTTCTTATTCCTCTTCTTATAAACAAAACCAAAAAAGATTTCCGAAACCTAATAGTCAACTAATCAAAAAAACTCCAATTTACAAATCTTCCCCAAATTTTAGGAATTTCAACTCAACGACAAATTCTAATTATAAAAATTTGAAAAAGGATAATTCAAAAACACCGCAAAGGATCAGATTCACACCATCAAAATTTAATAGTACTATTAAGACCCAAGAAAATAAAAAGAACAATAATCATAGAAGTTATAGTTCCATTCCTTTTACAAGCATCAAAAAGAAATATGATTTTAATAATACCAACAACAAGAACAACAACAAGAACAACAACAAGAACAACAACAACAATTATAACAATAACAAAAATAAGACAAGTTTTGTTGGGAGATCTAATAAATTTAATCAAAACAACACTCCTAGAAATTCAAGCAATTATAGGAATTCAAACAACACTAGAAATTCAAACAATTTTCAAAAAACAAACCAACAAAAAAAATATTATTTTCAACCCACAACCAAAACTCGAGAGACAAACTCTCCAAAAAATGAAAGGCCATCAACAGTGAATAAACCAAAACCAACAGCATCATATAATCACTCGAATAATAATTTAATATATCGTCAAAATGTTTCACGTACAAGAAGAAAATCAAAATATGAACTTACAAAAAGGATTCAAAACAGAAAAACAGCATCACCAAATAACTGGAATAAAAATCAAAACACTAAAAATAGTACCAATTTTAGCAATAATAAAAATAATAATGCAAATCTATTCAATAACAATAATAAGCAAATTGAACACAATCTGAAACCAAGCCAAATTAGAAAAAATCAATTAAAGATGGAAAAAAAGAATCAACCTAATAAATTTAAACAAATGTTTATTGGCTCGAAAAAAACCAAAAACAAAAACAATCAAAATCCTAAATTCAATACCAAGCCAAAGCCAAAGCCAAAGCCAAAGCCAAAGCCAAAGCCAAAGCCAAAGCCAAAGCCAAAGCCAAAGCCAAAGCCAAAGCCAAAGCCAAAGCCAAAGCCAAAGCCAAAGAAAAAGACAAAACCAAAACCAAAACCAAAGCAAAAGCCCAAGCCCAAGCCCAAGCAAAAGCAAAAGCCAAAAACCAAAACAAAAATAAAAAATAAAAAACAATTAAAAATGAAAAAAAAAAAGAAGCAGGAAGAAGATCCATATACAGAAAGAAAAGTGCAGTTATCCTACTACCAACGAACGTCAAACCCAAATCTTGAAGAGCAAAAGAAATTAAAAAAAATAATTAATTATATACCGATTATCGAGTTAACTGTAATTGAAAAAAATCTAGTTTGGAGATATCGGGATTATTTGTCAACAAAAATATATTCATTACCCAAATTTCTAAGTAGTGTAGATTTCAATAATGAAAGGGAAATCAAGGAAATGAAAAGGGTTTTAAGGCTATACAAATCTGGTTCTGTTGAAATTGTTCTCGCGTTGGAACTCTTGTCAAAAAAATATGAAAATGAATTTATTCGGGATTATGCTGTCTCGCAATTGGAAAAGTGCTCCGATGAAGAATTGCAATTATACTTGTTGCAGATCGTGCAGGGCATTCGGTATGAAAAGTCTGAGAAAAGCAAATTGGTCACGTTTTTGATTGGGAGGGTGATCAAAAGTTGCCAATTGGCAAACTACTTCTATTGGTATGTCGGCGCCGAACGGAAGGATCTCGCTTTCCCGATCTTTGCAAGGGTGCATCTCGAGTTTGCCAAAAGGTGCTTGGAGTCAACAACGTCAACAAAATATTTGACCTATATGCAATCGCAGGAGGACTTGATCAATAATTTGAAATCCCTATGCGAGCAAACGAACGAATTTAGTAAAAATAGGAAAAAAAATATTGGCTATATGAAATCTTTAATATTGGATTCCAAAAATGATAAATTCAAATCTTTAAAGCAATTTAAGCAGCCGGTACTCCTTCCTTTAAACCCTAATTTTTATATACTTGGGATAATCCCTGAAACCGTGCATATTTTTAAATCAGCTTTGCACCCATCAAAATTTACTTTTAGGATTCACAAGAAAATCGAAAAGGAATATTCTGTAATATTTAAAAGAGGGGACGATTTAAGACAGGACCAGTTGGTTTTACAGCTAATTACAATAATGGACCAACTGCTACTAAATAATTTTTTAGATTTGAAATTAACTGTATATAGTGTAATTTCATTTAGCCCTGAAGTCGGCATGGTTGAGTTTATTAACGCTAGACCTTTGGCCGTAGTTTTAAAAGAAAACAATGGCAAATTAACAGAATATTTTAAAAAAACTTTTCCAGATGAAAAATCAGATTTTGGATTTTCCAATAAGGTTATGAATAATTATGTTCGTTCATGCGGTAAGATTTTTTTTTTGTTTTTTTTTATGGTATTTACTTTCTTTTTGTTTATTTTTTCTTTTTGTATTTAAAAATGAGTTTTCTATTTATATAAAATGGGTACCACAAACAAAAATTTATCTGAACTATTTTTAAAAAAAGTGTGATAAAATTGTTTTTAGTCATTTCAAATAATATTCTCTTTATAAATAGTTTAATAAGTAAACTGATAATATAAAATGAAGAGAAATGTTAATGATCATTGAATAATTATCCATATCCCTTATCCGCAGTAAAATTGGTCATCGAAGATTTTTAAAAATTTATGTCACAATCACATAGTAGACTCCAAATATTTAAATATTTTGAAAATCCTAGGTGTTAGATTTTCGATAGATAAGGGATATTAGGTATATTTCAAAAATAGGTAAATTAAAATGTAAAAAAAAAAAAACTTCCTTTTTTTTTTTATTATTAAAGAAGTGTAAATTACACTCTAGTTGCCCTTAGATCTAAATTCCCTTTCAGAAATTTAAGCGTGAAATCATAGATTTTATTATTATTAATTAATGAAAATAATTTCAAACTATCACAGTTTAAAATTATTTCATTAAGATTTATTTTTTTTCAATTTATTGTGAAAAATTAATCTATCTTTTTCATAGAAAGGACATATCCATGAAAAATGATCAATATTTTCTATAATTTCCTTCTGTTTATATTTTAAACATAAAGGACAAAATTTATTTAGTTTTTATAAATTACATAGTAATATCTATTTAAGCAGTTAGTGAATGTTCTGAATTTTAGAATTGTTGAGCTTGAGGGATAACTTAAATATTTTTGGGTTTTAAATAAATAATTTTGATTTTTAATTATTGTGAAATGTTTTTGTGGAGTGTCGTCAAGTGCCGCCAAGTGCCTAGGTTTTCTTGAGGTTTTCTGTTTTTTTTTTGAGTTTTCTATTTATTTGGAAAATCTATTGATTTTCATTAGGTTTTTTTGAGTTTTCTATTTATGAAATAAACAGAAAATTTTAATAGATTTTCGAAATAAAATAGAAACCCTCAAAAAAACCTATAACACTTCATAAATAAATAGAAAACCTCAAAAAAACCCTAGAACACTTAAAAAAAAAAAAACAGAAAACCTCAAGAAAACCTAGGCATTCTACGGCACTTGACGGCAGTTCCCTAATTCCTAAACTTAAATTTAGAAATTTTTTAAAAGATTCAAAATATTTATTTATTTTACTATTTTTTTTTTTTATTATACAATTGTTTCTGCTCATGGTGGGTAATTATTCGTAAATTATTGGAAAAAATACATTTTTTATTTTGAAATTAATTTTTAAATCTTTTTTTGATTAATATTTGTTTTTTATTTAGATCGTTTGAATTATTTTTTGATAAAGAACTAATTATAATCATTTCAAGGTGGTGAAAATAGAAAGACAGAAAATTTTCAATATATTGTTCTATTTCTTGTTTAAAATTAGATTCAAGCAATTATTTAAAAACTTTTGATTTATTTTTTTTTCAAAATGACTGAATTGTCAAGTTATATTTAAATTCTTAATAACACAATAAAGAATTCTATGGTATTTTCATTAATAGAAAAGCCCATGATTTAAAAATTTATAATTATAGTATTATTATTATTTATTAGATAATTTTAAATATCCATGCTAATTTCAAACAAAATAAATTTTTTATTGTGAAAAAGACTCTTTGTTTTTTTTTTTTTTTATTGTTGAGGAGAGCTGATTCAACTAAATTACCTCCTATTTGCCTGAAACTCTAAAATTGTATTTAGGGTTTTTTTATCCTAACTGTAATGTAAGCAGGATTACAGCTCAAAGGATATCTTTTCTTTAAAAAATGAAAAGAATAAATTATTTCGGAAAAAAGACAAGAAAAAGAGAAAGAAAAGCAAGAAATGAAAGAGTCAAAAAATAATAGAAAAAAGAAAAAACTTCAGTGGAAAGTTTTTTTTTGTGCCCTAAGTGTTGAATGGGCTGGTGGTTGTTTCTTTTTATGTCGTTTTTTTTTGGATCGCCACCATAGGTTGTTTTAATAAAGAGTTCGGATAATTGAACAACTATAGATCAAATGAAAAAGGCTGTTTATTAAATTTTGATTTAGAACTTTATAGATGGGTTGAATCTAAAAAGCTCTGGTTTTTAAGAATAAGATTTGGTTTTCGAAATTTTCTTTTCGGTTGCTTTGCTTTTTTTTTTTTTTTTTTTTGTGTTATTTTTTTTTTTATTATTTTATTTTTTTTTTTTGTAAGTTTCCCAAATCTTGTTTTCGCAAAATCCCAGTACAAGATACCGACTCGACAGCAAAAACCCAGTCAAAGTAACGACTCGACAGATAGTACGGAAAGTTCAATTCGGTTCACTTTGGTTGGTTTCAGATCGCATTCGTTGGATTCAGTTCAGTTGCATAAGTCCTCGTCGAAGATCTGATCATGAACAAGTTTGGTTGGGTTAGTCATGATCAGGTCAACCAATTCTTATAATGATTTTTTATACTTTTTACCTTTCCCAAACACCTAAAAAAACAAAAAGAGAAGGAACATAGAGCCCAAGCAACTTAAGAAGGGAAATTTGGAAAAGGTAAAAAGTATAAAAAATAAAAAGACTCTTTGTTTTTTGTATCATTAATTTGACTAAAATAAAAATACTATATTTTTTTCCAGAATGGTTAATTTCAAATTAAAAAATCATTTTTTTAGAATTTTCATTACACAGACTATTAAAGAAAATTCAAATTGTTTTAAAAAGTATGAAAAAATAAAACATTGATTAAAAGAAAAAAGGAATATTTCATTTTTTTTTTTGAAGAATTTTAAAGTAAATAAATTCATAGCTTCTAATTCAAAAAGTAAAAAAGCTAGAAACAGGCATTAGAAGCTAAAAAAAAAAAATTAATTTATTCTTGTTTTAATAATTCTTTTTTTTTAATTAAAAAATGTTTTTTTAACAAAAATTTTGTTCTTTTTATTTTTTTTTAAAAAATAAGAAAAATTAAATCCAATAACAAATCTTTCAGATTTGAATTTTTTTCAAAATTATTTTTTTGGCAAATTTATTTTTTGTTTTATTATTATTTAAAAATCGATTGTTTTGGCAAAAATCTTCAAATCAATAAAACAATAAATTAAAATTTTAATTACTTTTTATTTTTAATCAACATTTTTTGTTCTAATTTTTAAATTTAAAAAAAATTATCTAAACATAGCTGGTTATTCCGTAATTACTTATTTGCTTGGAATTGGTGATCGTCATTTAGATAATTTATTAATTTCACCTGATGGAAAATTATTACGTTTGTCCTCTTATTTAATAAATTTTTTTTTTTTTTAAAAAAGTTTTTTAATTTTTATTTCAATTTTTATGAAATTATTACAAATTAATAAAATTAGATGTTGATTTCGGTTATATTCTAGGTCATGACCCAAAGCCATTTCCACCACCAATGAAACTATGTAAAGAAATGGTGGAAGCTATGGGTGGAATGAAAAGTGGTCATTACGATTATTTTAAAATCTTATGTGGGGAAGCTTACAAAATTTTAAGACAGCACGCTCATTTATTAATCAACCTTTTAACATTAATGATTGATGCTAATATCCCAGACATTGATCGAGATCCAAAAGGTACAATCTCAAAAATGCAAGAAAAATTTAGATTAGATTTAACAGACGAAGAAGCTGTTAAATTTATTCATCAAATCATTGACGAAAGTGTCGGTGCATTATTTGCAGTCGTTGTAGAAAAAATACATAAATGGGCCCAATATTGTTTGTGTTTATCATTTTTTTTTTCACCGTTCCTTCTTTTAAATTTTATGTATTAATGATTGCCTTTTTAATTTTTTAACCTGGTTTTCTTTTTTTTTCTTTGTTCTTTTTTATACTTATATTAATCCAATAGGGCGTTCATAACAAATGATTTATATTGTTTTTTTTTTTTGTTTAATATGAAGAAGAGTTTTGGTTATTAATTTAATTTATTATCATTATTATCATTATTATTATTTTTATTTTTGAAATAATAATTAATATTTTTTATATTAAAAGGAATTTTTTTTTATTTTATTTTTCAGAGTTTAAAATAAAAAATATTTTTTTTACATGTCGTTTTAGACAATTGAAGCACTTTTTCAAAATAAATTATTTTGTCGAATGTTTGAAGATGAATTAATTTTAATTATAAAAGGGGATAAATATTACTTAATAGAAAATTAATATTAATATATCAAATAATTGTTCAATTTGGATTAAAACCGAATAAAGACAAAACAGAAATATCAAAAGATTTACCAAAGATTAAATATTTGGGAATTTACTTGAAAAAAATTTCAAATTTAGTATATAAACTGAATTGGGTAAAAGAAACTTATAACAATTCTAAACAATTATTTAATAATAATTTATTGGTAAATAATTGAAAATTATATTATTTAAAGCTGTATTACATAGTCAACTATTATATTGATTAGAAATATTTGATTTGACAAAAACAGATTTTACAGATATTGATACTTGGATTAATAAAAAAATTACAATTTTTTTTTTAATTAACCCACATTTCCCGAGGCGTATTTATAAAACTGAAGCAAAAATTGATCCTTTCAGAATAACAATATATAAAAGAAGATTTTAGTTAATACATAAATTAAAAACCCTTGGGTTTGATGAATTAATTAATTATATTCCTTTTAGATAACAGAAATTAGAAAATATTAATTGGCAATCAAACAACTTAAAAGAATTAGAAATTGAACTTGATAATTTCAGAATTCAAAATTAAGAAAATAGTTAAGTTGGAAAGTTCAAAAATAAACTCTTTTTTTTTTTTATTATTGGAGAAGTGTAAATTACACTCTAGTTGCCCTTAGATATTTATTTTCTTTCAGAAATTTAAGCATAAAATCATAGATTTCACAATTATTAATTAATGAAAATAATTTCAAACTATCACAGTTTAAAATTATTTCATTAAGATTTATTTTTTTTTAAATTTATTGTGAAAAATTAATCTATCTTTTTCATAGAAAGGACATACCCATCAAAAATGATCAATATTTTCTATAATTTCCTTTTGTTCATATTTTAAACATAAAGGACAAAATTTATTTGAATTTTTATTTATTACATAATAATATCTATTTAAGCAGTTAGTGAATGTTCTGAATTTTAGAATTGTTGAGCTTAAGGGATAAATAAACTCTTTTTCAAATAAAAGGGAACAGAAATTTTCAAGAATTATTCATAATTGTATCAAATTGATTATATTGTCATTCTAAAATATAAAAAAACATTTAAAGCATACAAAAAACACTCAACTGAAGATATAAAACCCATTAAAACAAAACAATAAAAATTACAATTAAATATTTTAAAAATTGTGTATCCTTTTATTTGAAATGAGAAATTTCCTTTTGTAAATTGTAAAGAAAAAAATTATCAAATTAATAACAACCTTTGAAAATGGTGAATTGGGGAAAAGTTCTTTACAAGTTATTAATAACTCTTTACAATTCAAACTTTTGTTATTTAAAGTCTCATTTTAAAAATAAAGCCACAATTAATCTTCGTCTTTTGTTGGAATTGTTTTTTTTACAATATTTTCTTTTTTTTTTGTTCCATTCATCAATCCAATAATGTTCTTTCATAATTCCTACATCTAGTTCATCCGAAATCAAACTTAAACTGTTTCGATTTTTATACTGTCAGATTATTTCCAAATTGTTTTCTTTTTTAATCTTTTTTTTTTATTTTCCGACTGTTCAATGCTCAAAAATAAAAAAGCAAAAAATGAAAAAATGAATAATTAAAATGAAAATCACGAATAATTAATTATCTTTGAACAATCAAATTTAATTATATAGATAATTTGAGAGTTGTATCCTTTTGTTTGAAAAAGAGTTTATTTAAAAATAATCCCTATTCAAAATAATATTATAAACAGTCGTGTCTATGTTTTTTATAATTTTTTAGAATTGAGTGTAATAAACTCTTTTTCATTCAAAGAGGCCCAGTTTTATTGAAGAAATAGAACATATTCTACAAGTTTAATTCATTATTCTTCTCAAACTAAAATTTCAATTTTGAGATCATAATCATTTTTTCGCATTTTGTAAATTTTTTTTTTTTTTTTTCTTTTTAATTTTTTTTAAAAATTAAATTTGAAAAAAAAAGGTTTGAAACACCAAATTAATATTAAGAAAACTATTTTTTGTAAATTTTAATAAAATTCATACATTTACAATTCGAAAATCTTATTATCAGCAATTTTAATCTCTAATAAATTGAGAAATTTTGTACGAGAAGTTCCAATGAATGGGACCCAAAAATTTTTTTGAACATTTTTTTTTGAAATTTATGATTTGTTCGGAATTTTCTTTTATGATTATCGACTCTAATCCTAAAATTATTATTTCACTTATTTCTAAATAATCTAAGTTTGGTTGATTCTTAAAATAAAGCGAATTTTTTATTTTCGGCTGGGCGCCAAGGTGAAATGGAGTTAATTAATTGTTGTAAGTTGTAAAACATTTTTTTAAAAGTCTCTAGTCTAGAAAAAAAGATATTTTTCAGGTAAAAATTCTAAATAAATTTTGAAGAATAAAAAATTTATCCAAATTCAACTTAGGATATTTACTTTGAGTGAAATGGAGTTTAATAGTTTTGAAAATGTTGTACTCATCTAATAAAACTGAATTAGAAAAAAAAAAATATGTATGATAATTATTGTCCTGTAATAGGTTTTCCATAATTCTAAAGAATAGCGAAACGGGGGTTAAAAGTTTTTTCTCTATTCATGAAATCCTGGAGAACTTTAAGTCAACAAATATTGAAAAAAAGAATGTTCTACTTCTATTTTAAAAGTGAAAGATTTTTTAAATTATTTAAATAGATAATCTTCTGTGATGAATAAAAATAAATTAACGTTTTGTAAATTATTAATATGAAAATAAAATTTTGGGTATCTTGAAGGATTTTTTTTATTTTTTTTTCTATGGAATTGCTTAGCCTATGAAAATAATCGAACAATTTGGATTAAAGAACTAATTATTATTAACTCAAACAATGTGAATAATATCTTTGATTTTATTCATAACAAAGATTCAAAATATACCTTTGAAAAAGATCTTAAAACCTCTTCCGTCAGTTCCAATTTTAAGACACAAATTTTTTACGAAATTTAAGGTACAAAAAAATCTCAAATTAAGGCAAAAATTCAAATTCTAGTAAAATAATTTGTGTAAAAAACTAGAATCCCAAAAATATACTTTACTTGGACATTTCTTTGTGCCTTAAATTTGGTTGATGGTTTGTGCCTTAAAAATGAAACTGACTGTAGATTAATATTTGAAATCTCAATTTATTTGTTTGGAAAATGGATTTGATTTTAAATAAAAGTAATAACAGATCAATTTTCCTTATATTCAGAATTAAAAATCTTGTCAGGAATTTTATATAATGTCCATGTATTTTTCTCTTGTAAATATATTATTTTTTTTTATTGATAACATTTGGACTATCTAAAAATGCTTAAAAAAATCAATACCCGAGAATTGAAAATAAGAATATTAGTTGAAATATCTTCATAGTTGAATTCCAGTAACCATAATTAAAATCTGTTTGATTAAAATATAAACCCCAACTAAAACTCGTTAATAAAGATTGTATATACAATTAAAAAATGATCAGAATTTGAAAATCTATTTTTACAGACATATGAAAAAAATAATTCTTTTGTGATCAATAATCACTGCAAAAAGAAATATTGTTTGGTTGTTTTACTTGCTAAGTTTTTCAAATATTCCCCAAATTATAAAAAAAACTTTTGATCTTGAGTGTGTTGAAAAAATTAGAAAATAATATTATTTTGTTTGGTCTTTAAAAAACCATTGGATTCGAGGTTTTTTCACTTTTGGTGATTTTAACAAAAGACCTGCATTTTTTGTTGACCTTAGAGAAAAAACAATTTTTTGCCATAAAATACTTTTCAAAAAGTTTTTGATTTTAATATAATCAATCTCAAGCCCACTTATATGCTTCACCAAAGAAGTGAATAACTTGGATCTTGAATTAATTTTCATTTTTTTAACATTTCAAAACTATTTCATTTTCTTTTTAAACAGAAAATAAAATCGATTAATGAGCTCTTATAAAGAAGAACATTCACTTGAAGGTTTGTCTCTGATTTGTACAAGAATTGTTTTTTATATTGTTTTTTGGTCTGCTTTTCCTTTTCCTTTTCCTGAACTCTTTTTCTTTTTCCTTTACTTTTTCCTTTTCCTTTTCCTGAACAATTTTTGTTTTTCTTTTTCTCCTCCTTTTTTAAAAATCACTTTTGTTTACATTCTTAATTTTTTCATCTAATTTCAATCACCACATATTTTAAAACACTTTAAATACCAAAAGAAAGAAAATCTGAGTCTGGAAGAATTAGATCAAGGTATCCTGATCGAATCCCTGTAACTATTCCACCAACATAAAAAACTTTTTTTTTAATCGTTGTAAAACGAAACTACTTATTATGGTGAACTAAGAGCTTTTTTTTTTCTTTTTTTCTTCAAATTATTTTTTTCAACACTCCTTAAAGATCATTTGTGACAAAGCAGAAAAAAGTAAAATTGCTGGTATAGACAAAAAAAAATTTTTAGTTCCACAAGGTTTGTTTTAGTTTTGTATTTTTTTTTTTACTTTTGACTTTTTTAGTATTTTATGAAAAGATCCAAAATAAAACAACCCATGGCCTTGTTTTTCCTTACAAACCATTTGCCTTATTATTATTATAAACTTAGATCTCACTGTTGGCCAATTTAGTTATATCATCCGGAAAGTTTGAATTTTTTCGATTTATTTTTTTGTTGTTCTTCGAGAAATTTTGTAAAAACCTAAATATTTTCCTTCATATTCATTCAATTTCTCCAAATTAGAGAATTAAACTTTTGCCTGAGCAAGCTATGTTTATTTTATGTAAAAATATGATGCTTCCAACTTGTAAGCTTTTTCTAATTAATCCAATATTTTACTTTTTTTTCCTTTTCTTTTTCCTTTCCATAACTTGAACTGAGGTTATTAACCATCCCGAAACAAATCCGTTTTTTTTAATATCCCAAAAATATTACGATATTAGCAATGTCCATGTCCAATGTTTACGAAGAAAGTAAAGACGAAGACGGTTTCTTATATTTAACCTATAGTGGGGAATCAACTTTTGGATTTTAAAATAATTCTGTGCTCTTTTTGAATTAAAAACAAAATTATCAACTTTTCGTGGATTTTTATTGTTTTTAAAAACAAAGCCTAAATTCAAAAATATAACCAAACATATTTAGTTATATCTTTAAAACAATCTTATTTTTTTAATTCCAATTTTTTGATATGTTTTTTTTTCTTACAAAACAATTATTTTTCCAGAAATAAAAGATTGTTTTATGGGTATCTACGAAATACTCAAAATATTCTTGATTTTTTTTTTTTTAATTTTATTTTTCGATAGTTTCTCATTTTTTTAGAAAATTCTGATCATTTGGATTTTAGAATTTTGTTTTGAGAAACAAGAAAAGTTTTGTTATTGCCAGAGTAAATAAGATGGAAATTCAATGGAAAATATAATTTTTTCATTAAAAAAAAAAGTTGTAAAAAGTCGATTACAATAATTTTTGGTTCGAGAAAAACAAATTGTCAATCTGAGATCACATTTTGATTCTTTTTTAAAAATACACTAAAATAATTATTTTTTTGATTCCAAGGAATCAAATGATTCTTTTTTCTTCTAATGATAAGTCTCAACTTATTTCTTTTTAACATTCGATTTTTCACGGAATCACATCAATCATTCGCAAAATTTTATAATTTAATATTTTTTTTTTTTATTATTTAAAAAGAGAGAATTTAATATTTCTCAAAAAAAAAAAAAAATTGAGGTTTTTCTTCCTTTGATTTTCGTTTTCATCATCTTTTCGTAAATCCTGATATTTTTAAGTTTATTTCTGATAAAAACAATTGTTTTACTTTGAAATGTAATCAAAAAAATCTTGGTTTTTTTTTTTAATAGAGTTTTGGTAACATATAAAAATTCTTTTTTTTTAATTCCATGGAATCAGAATAAAATAATTCCAAAGGATTTTGAAAAAAATATACAACAAAGATTTTTTAGCAAGTGGAAAATGTTTGATAAAAGTTGATTTTATTGAAATAATTTTAATATTATGATTACAAATTTTATTTTATGAGATTCTAAAAATTATAAAAATTGAATCATTTTGTAAACTCCGCAAATTGTTTTGAAATTTTGTTATAATAAACAATTTTTTTCAATGTGGGAAAATCTTTCCTAAATTATCGCCAGAATAAAAACTCTAATTAAAGTTTTTAGAGTTCCCGGGGGGGTGCTGTAGAGTGTCGTAGAGTGTTTATGTTTTCTAGGATTTCCTGTTTTATTTGTTAAGTATACTAGGTTTTTTTTTTACTTTTTGAAATGTAAAGAAAATTAAATAAATTTTGGGTTTATTTCTTAAATTAAAAATAATCTAATAGTCGTTTTCTTGAGGTTTTCTATTTTATTTAACAAATAAATAAATGGATTTTCCAAATAAATAGAAAACTCAAAAAAACCTAACGAAAATATTTTGATTTACCAAATTAACAGAAAACTCAAGAAAACATATCATGGAATATCGTTAATTAAATAAGTTTTCCAGAATTCAAAAGAAAATAGAGTAAAATATTTGATTTTACTCAATTTTGAAATTCTTGTAAACCTAAGGGAAGTTCCTTCAAGAGTCTAAATTTTCTGGAATTCAATAGAATAGAGTAAAATCTTTAATAATTCTACTCAATTCTTGTAATATTCTTGAAAAAAATGTTTTTTTTTTAATTTGAGGAATAAACCGAAAATTAAATGGATTTTTGTTTAATTTCCTAAATAAAAAAAAAAATGTTAACAGGGGGTAATTTTCTTGAATCATTTTTCTTCAATAATAAAATAAAATAAATAAATAAATAAACAATAATTAATAAATACATGTAATGAAGAGGGGTGGAGTAATAATAAATATTGTGCCCCCTATTTTCCGAAAAATATAACTTTTTTTAGTGATATTTATCTTTATTGGAATTTTAGTAATCATATTCTAAATCAAAAGATAATTTCACTTTAAATAACCCCCAAAAAATTGATAGGGCTAAAAAAGTGCCGAAATTATTTTTTGGTTAAAAAACAAAAATTGGAAACCTTAAAAACTTAAAAGTGACAAAACAAATTAAAAATATTTTTGGATTTAATGATTTTATTTATAATAAAAAATTCATGTAAGATCAAAAAAAAAAAAAAAACAATTCTTAATAATTCGTAAACTTGAATACCAAGGGACCCGAAAGTTAATTAACTAATATTAATAACCAAAATTCTCCTATATTTTTCTCTCAACTTATTATATTCAATAATTGAAGGTTCTTGAGAGACAGTTTCAAAAAATTCATTTCCTAAAAAATAAAGATCTTAGAATAGCATTTTCAAATTTATTCATTTAACTTCTAACAAAAGTAAAAATAAATTCTCGAAAAAAATCTTAAAATGACTAATTTTAGTATAAAAAATCGATTTGTAATTTTTTTTATATTTTTATTATTTTTATTATTTTATGTTTATTGGATTTGGTAGTTATTTTCACATTGAAATAATCACACTGGGTTATCTTTATTTAATTGAAATTAGTTATTAATCAAATACTTTTTTTTTTTATTGTTTTATTTTTATTAATTATATTTCTCATAGAATTACATTTTTATAACCTAATTTGGTATTCGAATGAAAAATATTAAAGAAAATGAAAAGATTATTTTGACAAATAATAGATTAACTGGTAATTAAAACACAATTAATAAAAATATACAAACTCTTTGAGTCAATTTTAACTAATAGATTTACAAATACTAGTATTTTTCATTTAATATAGATAAAATTTCAACTGATTATCTTTTTCTTAAATATACAATAAATCTCTCATTTTAACTTTTTGATTCTACTAAAAAAATATATTTTTAAGGATCAAACAACGAAATGGCCATCGAATTATCATCTAAAATCTATGTATTGATTAAATAAACTATTTTAAAGTTAAATTTTTCCAGTTTTAATCAAGTAAAATACACGTTTTTAAAGGATTTGAATGGATTAGAAGAAAATTTTTTTAAATTTCAAAATTGAAATCATTTAACTTTTTATCATTTTTTTTTTTTCCAATATTTCGTTTTATAAATGATTATCTTTGTTTTGAATATTTTTTTTTATTATTGTAAGATCTATAGTCACTGAATACAAACAGGTTATCAAATGTTATCAAAATAGTGAAAATGATGTCAAAAAATCATTTTGATTTCTATTGGGATTTTATTTAGATCTTCAATCTTGATATTTAAATTATAAAAGTGAAAAAATTTTACTTCATTTTCATTTCATTTTTCTAATAATGGCTAAAAAACCCAAACTAATTCATTTAAGGATTTGATTTCTAAAATAAAAGAAAATTAAAATGAAGTGAAAATTTTTTCCTATTTATTATTCAAATACCAATTGAAGATCAAAATCAAGATTTTTGATTTTTTTCAATGAGTTACCGAAGAATTTTAGTTTCTAGTTTAAGAAATATTTATTGATTTATTATGGTTATTTTATATAAATATTAACCTATACTTTGATGTGTTATTATTCTTATTTCTTCTTTATTTTTTAAAGGTCAATTGTATAAAATAATTGATATTTGAAAAAAATATTGGGTAAATTTGTTTGAAATAAAGTTTATTGACCTGAAAAAAAATAAGTTTAAATATTGTTCCTATTTATTGTGAAAATACTGGTAGACTATAAGAAACTTTTTTTTCAAATAATGGTTTACATAAAAAAAGAAAGATATAGTAAAAAATACTCTATTTAAACAAGGCTTTCCATTTCTGGATAATCAATTGATTATTTTGAATCCAAACATACTACTACAATTTTATTTTCTAGATTACAAAATAAATAAAAATACATTCATTGGGATAAAACACTTTATATATCCATAAATAAAATCAAACAAAAACATAATTAAATTGTAACCATTATAAGTTTTAAAATATTCAAAAAAATTTAAAGACATTCAATTTTATATGATCTGAGGGTTGAAATAGAATATATTAGGAACAAAAATTATTTAAAAGTTTTTAAATTCAAAAAAATTCAAAATATTACTATAATAGGTTTCTGAGATTTTTGAGGGATTTAACAAAGAAAATATTTATTGATCCTTAAACTTTTCTAAATTTCGAAGAAAACAAGGTCAAATTTAAAATCAGTTTTTTTTACACATTTAAAGAATGACGATCCACTTTATTTTCCATTGTATTTGTATCACCTCATCCTAAACTCTATAATACTAAATACAAACCTGGATTCACGTTTTCATAATGAAATTTTGATTTTTCACCCTTTTCCATAGAATAATTCGATTATGTTAAACAAATTTTTTTTGACTAAAATGTCAAAAATCTCGAAAATAAAACTTACATTAAAACAAGGTCTCTGTAGTTTACTCGATTAAAAACCCACAAAAATGTTGTTAGTAATAAAAATGATCTTCGATGAGCATAACATTTCGATAGCCCTTAAAAAAAGAAAAGATCAATATAAGAAAGAATTAAAAAATGACTTCCATTTGTTAAATAAGTTTTCCAGTAACTGAACTATTTTTCAAAAATGTCTTTGGGTAGTTTCTTATAAAGCAGATCGAAAGTTGAATCTTATTATTGAATAAATTTTTTAATTGTTTTGATAATTTGCAAAAATGTTTTTTTTTCATTTTTTTTCATTTTTTTTCATTTTTTATCTAAATTTAAAGTATCAAAATGTCCCAAGAACAAAAAAAAGAAGTAAAGCCAAAAAAAAAACAAAACAAAAAAAAAAAGAAACAAAACAAATCCCCAAGATTACATATTGACGGAATCTTCATGGGTTATCGAAGAGGACTGACAACCCAAAAAACAGGAACATCCTTAATCAAAATTGTCGGTGTCTCCACAAGAAAAGAAACAGAATGGTATCTTGGAAAGAAAGTTGCCTTTGTTTACAACGCCTCTCGACATCACAATGGATCTAACGTCAGAACAATTTGGGGAAAGATCACTAGCGCACATGGTAACTCTGGCATTGTCCGTGCTAAATTCAAAAGAAACCTTCCAGCTATTGCTATGGGTAAAAAAGTTAGAGTAATGATGTATCCTTCAAATATTTAAAGAAATTAAACAAAAAACAAATTCTAACCCAAACCACAGCTTGTCCTTCCAAAATTGAAAAAGTTTTTTTTTTACATCTTAAAAAAATTTTTTTAAAATAAACACAGAAACCAAAATAAATTAAAAAACACTACACAAACTAATAACCTTTTTTCCTTGCTTTCTTAGATTTTTTTTTTTTTTTTTTTTTTATTTGCTTTTTTGTTTTTTTTTGTTTCTTTTTTTTTTTTTTTTTTTTTTTTTTTTTTTTGAAAACAAAAATCCCTCTTTTTTTACAATTAGGAAATTCAAAAAAATGCTTTGTTTGAATAAACGTAGATCTCGTTTAGATTGATCTAATCTTAATTTGTTTCATCAAAATGGAAATTAGAATTCAATTCAAATTCTCTTATCGACATTTCATAAAATTTTTAAACAAATTTTGATCTTTTTTGCTCTCCTTTAAAAATCTAATTTCCTTCATTGAAAAGTAAACACCTGGAAAATTCAACAGATCTCAATATTTTAAAGTTTTAAATTTGAATTAACAGAGTATTTTTCTACTTTGGCTCAAAAAAATCGTCATCCAAGCACAAAAACCGCGTTTCAAATGAAGCATTGCTTTTTTTTTTTTTTACTTTTCCAATAAGAACATCTAATTTAGTATTCGATGGTATTCCTAAGGGAAAATCAATTTTGAAAGTTAATGTATTGATATTTTTAGTAAAATTTCAATTATGAATTGAATTTGTTAAAAAATGTTTCTAATTTTTTCAATCTTTTTTAAAATTTTTTGTTTTTTCGATTAGACAATATATGAAAAATTACTCAATTTTCAAAGTAAATTTACTCCTTTGATCGTTCATTTTAAGACTTTTTTTTTTTAATAGTAAAACTTTAAGAAATCAATACCTTATTTAATTATTCTTTATTTTAGGTTTCTTTCATTGAGTAATTCATAAGGGTTTTAGAAAAAAAAAAAGCAGATTTTAATTTAAATCAAATGTTTTACAAAGTATTTTGTTATTTTGATAATGGGAATACAAAATTTTTATATCAACTAATTTGTTCTGAAACAAATTCATATTTTAAAAGTCATAGAAAGTATTTTTATGAAAAATTTTTGAGAAATCAGGTAATAATAGGAAATTACCCTCTTATTTGACACCAGAAAATATTTATTCTTCCAAGATAGCTGGTAAATTCAAAATTTTCGAACAATTTTTTTTATTGTTTCATTTATTAAAACCTATTTTATTTTTTTTATATTGTAATTCCAGTAATCGCACATTTAATAACCTACCATATATAATTACAATAATATTTGAATGTTTTTTAAAAAACTTGTGGCTTTAGTGTTATGAAGATCACAATTCAAAATGAATTTTTTCTTATTGATTCCAATTTCCTTTTTAATTATATTTAAAATACATAATTTTTACATGGTTTTATTCAGAAATTAAAAAATTGTTTTTTTTTTCGGAAATTGTTGTAATATACTTGGCATGTTTCTAAGATCTTTTTTGTAGAAAATCCAAATCAATTAAAACCATATAAAAATATTTAAATAAATCGTTAAGAGTATTTTTCTTATATCCCATTTCAGTTTGAGTACAAAACAAATTTTTAATTTCTGAATAAAGTGAAGTAAAAAATTGGGTTGAATCTGATAAAATTTTCTTTACACAATATTTTAGTTATTTCTAATTATTACAACATTTTTAAAAAAATATATATTCTTTATGATTTAATTCACCTCTTTTACACACTTGATATATTATATTGTTGTCTTAAATCGAAACCATTCATAAAATTTAGAACTGGGTAAAAAATTATCTTTTTTTATTTAGTTAATCTAAAATATTTCTTTCATTAAGGAATGGTTGTTAAACTCTAAGAAAATACTAATATAAACAAAATGAAATAAAAAAATCATTGTAAAATGTATAAGAAAATCCAAGACCAATATAAATTTACCAATAAAAAAGAAAGAAAGAAAAAAAGAGAAAGAAAGAAAGAAAATAATAAAGAAAATAATTTTTGATATACTGATTAAATATCCAATATTCTAAAAGTTAAATCTCAACGTATAATTACAGTAAGTGATTTTTTTTTTGTTTTTAAAATATAAATGTTTCCAGGAACATTTTGATTTAATCTTTTATATTTAGATTGGAAAAGTACATTAATTAAATATCTTAGTATCTACTTAGGATTATAATATGTATCTTTTTACAACCTGATTATGAAAAAAATTTTTGAACAAAAAAATTAAACATTTAATATTTTTTTTTCTTTTTAAGTCAATCTAAAAGGAAAAACATAAATAAAATTAATGGATGGCAGGTAAAGTTGACTGTCCATTAATACTTTGTATATTATCGACAAATTTATGACTTTTATATTTCATTCTACTTGTTTCTTTTTTGACTCAGTATTTATTTATTATGATTGATACCCCTTTTTTTGAGAAGTGTCTTTTATTAATAATATTAACATATCAATTGATAAAAAACAATATGAATATTTGAAAAATTTAAAATATTTCCAATTTGGGTAATATTATAATATTGACTTATTTTTACCATTTTTAAACCTAGAAAATATTTTTATTTTTTTTTATATTATTTACAATTTTTTGTATTTTTTATTGGATTTAAAAGTGGAATTTATTCATTATTTTTGATTTTGTTTTAAGATTAAAAAATATAAATATATTCCTTTCAATAATATTGTTTTCAATATTTTTTATTTTCAAATTATGTGTACTGTTTTGTTTCAATATACTAATATTAGCAATTAATTACTTGATATTTTTTCTTTGTAACTTTTCTTCCCAATATAACGAAATTCTAGTGAGGGAAAAAATGGAATACAATAAAAATTAAAATTCATTTAATTTTGAACAATAATGATTTATTTTTTGTTAAAAATTTTATTATATCAAGTATGAAAAGGAAATAGTTTACCCCCCATTAAAAATTTTACTAGACAATCAAATTAATTTTCTATTTTAAAAGTAAAGTTGGGTTATTAAATCCTTTTAGTATCAAATTTACCATTCTTAAAAAACATTCACATGCAAAAAATATAAAACAATTTGATTTCCCAAAATTTTAGTAAACTATTTTCCAGTCAAATTTTACCTTTTTAATGAGTAAAATACATATTTTTAAGGGTTTTTTTGGATTGAAAAATAATTTAGGAAATTACAAAATTGAGAAGATTTTTTGACCATTTTAATATGTTTTTACTTTTCAATTTTTTTAATAAGTAATTCATTTGCAACTTTTTTTTTTAATTGCTAGATCGATGATTACTTGATAAAAACGTGTTATTTTAATGTTATTGAAACATTAAAAATGATTTTATAAAAAAATCCTATTGATTTCTATTGAAATTTTCTCAAGATATTCAATAGGAAGATCAAAATGCACATCGTTGCTTTTTCCGATGACACTTATAAAAATTCGGGGTTTTCTATTTTTAAGAAAATCTATTATTTTTTTGTTTTCTTCAAGTGGGTACCAATTCTCTATTATGCTTATTATTCTACTTAATTTCTTATTCATTCCCCAAAGATTATTTATAAAAAACTAATTGGTATTTAAAAAAAATATATTTTTTTGGATACCCCTTTGACTGAAAAAAACTCTAATATTGAAATTTTTGAAATATTTTTAACCCTTTTATATGATCAATAAAGGCCACTGGAATTATAATTCCATAAGGCTTTAATACTTTGTATTAGAAAACGAAAGTTAATTTTACTTTATTAGTAAATTTTTTGTAATAAAATTCTTTTAAACATCAATTTTAATATATTTCCATTAAAATTTGAATTTTGAAAATTGAAAATAAAGATATTTTGTTTTAATTTGATTTTTTAAATATAAACCCCAATTAAAAAATTTTAACATACCAAAATTCAATTTTTGAAAACAAAATCTTATTTAATCAATTCTCGAAGTAATATCAAATTATAATCATTTAATAATTAAAATTTTAAGAATTGTTTATAAATTAAATTACTCACAATACAAAAAATTAATAATTATTGATACTAATAAATCCAAAGTGTGTTCAAAATTCTGGAGAGACAAAAACATAAAAAGTTTATTGGGTAAATTTGTTAAAATTCTATTTGGGATATTGTTCAATCAAATGGTTGACTACCAACTAATTTTATTTGTGTTCTTCTATTTGTAACAGTCAACTTTAACCTATTTTCAACTGTTTGAAAAAAAAAAATTGTTTGGCCAAAACAAGTTAGGCAATTCAAAAAATGAAATGAAAAAGAAAATAAAAGATGAATAAATATTTTTTTTAATATTTTTAAAAAATCAAATTTTTTTTCCAAATTTGAATGAAATTGTATTATTGTGATTTTTTGGACTGTTTCCAGTGTGTGGAAATTTTTTAATTTTAATTTATTTTGATTCTGTAAATAAAACTATTTTTTAGAAGAGATTTTCTAAAAATAATAAATAAAAAAATAAGAAACAGTCTATTTAAATCTTTAAAAATGTTTGATTATCATAAATTTTAAACAGATCAATGTATATAAGAATGTTGTAAAAAATAGAATTTTTGCAATTTTCAAGTTAATAATAAAGAGTTCCATACATTTATCCAAAATTAGGAAATATTAAATATAATATCTAATTATCTAAATAAAATAATAATAATTTTCAACAAAAAATCGTTTGATAAAAACCAAATTTTAAATTATTCAAAAAAAAAAAAAAAAAGTTTTTACATGAACAAAGTATTAGTATTCACCAAACCCTTTTATGTTGAAAATCACGTTGAGTTCAAAAATAAAAAACGGGGATATCGTTTACTACTGTTATTTTCTTCTAATTAAAAAAAATTTTTATTTCAAGTTCCAAAACGAATATTAAATATTACTTCTACAATTAAATCAGTATAGTAAAAAAAATTGTCTTCAAGTTCAAAAGGAAGTTTAATTAAATGTCTAAAAATATCATTTCTCAAAGAAGAGAAAAATATTTTGGAATGTGAACAAAAAAAATGCATTTTTTAATCCGAAAATAATAGTATATCAAAAATTTGTATAAAAGTATGGAATTCTATATTTTCATT
The DNA here is from genome assembly GCA_027625915.1 of Anaeramoeba flamelloides. Lineage (NCBI taxonomy): Eukaryota > Anaeramoebidae > Anaeramoeba > Anaeramoeba flamelloides. The sequence continues at coordinate 2,039,651 of JANTQA010000060.1, read as the reverse complement.
TAAAATTGTAAATAATTTATTCTTTACAAGATTCGGTATTTAAATTTATATATTAAAAATTGATTTGACAATTTTTTTTTAAGAAAGATCAAATATTCCTTTTTTTTTATATTTTGAATCTGTTTATCAGACGATTTTTTTATTTCAATAATATGAAACCAATATTCTTTTACAATAAACTCTTTTATAGTATTTTTTAAGGTATTTAAAGATTAATATAACATATTTTTTGAATTAGTTTTTGAAAAAAACAGATCAAATAAGAAAAAATGCATTGAAATTAATTATTTAGAAACAACATTAAGTATCAAAAACAATTTTTTTCTTTTTTTTTTTTGGATTTGGGACAATTGCTCTGTGGAATTAAGACATACCCCCAAGTAGTTGTATTTTAAAAGTACACATTTAAAAAATGGTTCTCTGAAAGATAAACAAATTATTTTTGACAGAATATTTTAATGTTCAACCGATTCAATGAATCCAAAAACAATTTAGTTTGATTTATAATTTTTTTTTCTCTCTTTTACATATTTTCCAGAAATAAATCAAGTTTCTTTTTAGAAACTGGACTCAAACAAAATATCAACTTAAACCTTAATTATTAACAAAAACAAACCAAAACTAAAAAAGTTCAAGAATTTTGTCATTTTTTCAATTTTAAAAAACTTTTTTTTTTTATTTATTCAGAACGGCTTTTGGATTCTACTTTTAATGTTTAAAACAAAACAAACAGAATTTCAACAAAGTTTACCAAGCTTGGAAATAATGGGAAAGATCCTTCCAGAATATTTTGATGATTTCATTCTCAATTTCTTTTTATGGTATGACAAGACAAAAAAAAAAATCAAATTTGTAAATAGGATTTGCTTATGGGCTGAAACTCTCATTCTTTTCTTTTTTAAAATGGTTTCATTGCCTTTAAAATTCTTGGATCAAATCCTGTGTTTTCTCTACGATCGGCTATTCAGCCCAATTTTCCGACTTACAGCCAAGATCATTTTTTGGCCGTTTTTTTTAATCAACAAATATTTACCAAATTTTGATGAACTTTACAACAACGCAATTGGCTTGGGTAATAAGAAAAAATCCGAATTTGGAGCAATTCCAAGTTTTGATTGGATCGCAACAAATTCGTTGAGCCTTATCAATTATCTTTTTCCAATTGGCAAAAGCCCCAAAAAAATAGGCTATTATCACAAAATAAAGGACACGGGATTAACCAATGTTTTCCCCCAATGGGTTGTCAAGCCTTTAAGGTTTATTTTAGTGATAGCTTTTGTTGCAGTCCCATCAGAATTGTCAACGAAATGCTCCAAAAGCAGTGCCTGTACAGAAATATCACAGAATGCAACAGATTTTGGAAATTGGTTAATTTCCTTTTTGCAAGCATGTGTTACACTGAAAACAGAAAGCGTTTGGGAACTTTTGCACAAAGGATGTTCTTCTTTTGAAATCAAAATTCGTCGATGGACAGAAAGGATTAAAAACCTCGATTACAAAACCCAAAAGAAAAAGAATAACGAAAATGAAAAGAAAAGTGGAAATAAAAGTGAAAAACAAAAGGGAAAGGAAAAAGAAAAAGAAAAAGAAAAAGAAACTGAAAATGAAAATGAAAATGAAAAAGAAAAGGAAAAGGAAAAGGAAAAGGAAAAGGAAAAGGAAAAGGAAAAAGAAAAAGAAAAAAAATAAAGTAATTTTTATATAATTTTCTTTTTAATTTTGGCTTGTATTTATCCCCACCATTTTTCTTTTTCTTTTTATTTTTAATAATAAACTAATTTATCAATTTCTTATTGATCCTATTCAAAACCTAAAAGATCAAACTTTTTTTTTTCTTTTCTTATTTTTTTGTTTTCTTTTTCAAATAAAATTTATTGAAAAAATTAGCTAAAGTACTCACTAACAATAGTGGGGCTATCTTTACTTTTCAAATTAAAGACAAATTTCTTTGTTTTCTATTTTGCTCGTTTTTAAATTTAAAATTGGGAAAAAAATTTCATTCTTTTCCTTCTTTTTATTTTACAAATTTAATTTACAATGTATGAAATAATTCCATTTTATTCACTTCTTTTTAGGATTAGGTACTTGAAATGGGAAAAAAGATTGTCTTGAATATACAGTGAATTGGAAAATAAATGAAACAAAATTTTCTATAAACCTTCCTAAAGAATACCCAAAAACAAAGTCCCAACAATCCAAAAAAATCAAAAATGATCCCTATTCAAAAAGGAAAATCCAAATACCCAAACATTTTAGATCCTGTTAATTACAAAATAAAAGGAACAAAGTTTTCCTTAAGCTTTCCAAAATAATACTAGTGTTTGGATTATAAATAGGGAAAAAATTTTTCACTTCCCTTTCCATATTTTTCTTTCATAAATTGAGTTCTCAAAGAAATTGGTTGTAATTTAAAAACTCTCTTTTAAAATGAAATTGAAAATGAAAAAGAAGTGTCCCCGTTTATAATTTAAATACCAGTATTACAAAGAATTAAAATCAATGATCTAGTTCTGTAGTTTGAAAAATGTGAATACTTTTTTAAACTTTTATCAAGTTTTCAATTTGAAAAAAGTGAAAACTTTTTTTTTTATGATTTTGTCAGAATATGATCTTTATAAATGTTTTGTGTTTTAAAATAATGAAGGATCAACCTTTAAATGTGAGACAGAGGTTGGGGTGCGAATCCAAACACTTTTTTAAAAAAATAGTTTTGCTGTATTAAACCCTGAAACAGATGATATTAAAAAATTTTAAAAATAACAAAATCATAAAAGAAAAAATTTTCACTTTTTTCAAATTACTATATTCTAAAAGGGAAATATTGTCGAGAAATCATTTTGATTTCTGTTGGAATTTTATTGGGTTCTTCAATAGTCAGATCAAAATGAACTTTGTTGTTTTTCGCAATAGGGAACTAAAAATCTGAGGTTTTAAATTATTAAGAAAATTTATTGGTTTATTAGTTTTCTTTCAAATGGATATCAACTATTCTTTGATGTGCATTATTCTTCTTAATTCTTATTTGTTCTTCAAAGCTCAATAATAAAAAAATAATTGATATTGGAAACAAAAATCTGTTTATCTTTGACAGAAAGAAAGTTTATATAAAAAAATAATAACAAATACACGATGTATTTAAATAAAGAAACAATTAAATAATAAAAGTTAAGAAAATTTATTCATTTTATTTTTTTCATTTTAATTAGTTCTTTTTTTTTAACACTATTTTTTGAATGTAACATTAATCAAAATGATTGAGTTATAAGGTTTATGTTTTAAATCATTAATGTTATATTTTAGTTTTCATTATTCTTTTTTTTATTAGAGTTTAGTTTTATTATTTTTTTCCTAGATCCTGTACCCACAGGAGATAAATTTCTGCGTGGTTTGGTGATTTGTCTTCTGGGATCAGTTTTGGATTTTTGTACAATTATTTTCTGTTTTGTAGAAGTGCTAGTTCTTCTTGGTGTTTTTGAAGTAGTTAATTTTTTTACTTTTTTATTTGCGACCTTTGGTTTTAGGCTTGTTTTTTTTGGTGTTATGGGTCTTTTTTTAAGAATCTTTTTGACTGGTTTTGATTTTTTTCCACCTTTTATTTCTGATTTTGGTTTTGGTTTAACTCTTTCATTGTTTTTGGTATCCTGTTCTTTTTTCATTTTTCTTTCCTGTTCATGTTCATGCTTTTGTTCCTGTTCCTGTTCGTGTTTCTGTTAGAGACCTTGATTTATTTTGGTTTCATTTTTTTTAATCTCAACCTTTTTGATTTCAGTTTCTATTAATTATAAGTTGAAAAAAAAAATAGATATGATATATAAAAAAAGTGAAAAATGATTAAGAAATGAAAATTTCTCTATTATATTAAAAAAAAAAAAAAAAAAAAGGGGGGGGGATCAGTAGTATAACACTTAATATTATTATTATTTTCACAATATTTGTATTTAAACATTTTTTTTAATTAAGAAATTAAACAGAATAAAATATATAGCAAAGGAATTCGTAATTTTTTATAAAATACCTATTTGTGAACAAAAGTGAAACAGGGAAAAAAGATGAAAAGTGGTTTTTAATTGGGAACATTACTGAAAATTCAAAGTAAGATCAATGAAAAAAGAATAAATAAATAAAGAAAGAAAAAATTGGGGGTTCAGCATAATGATAGTTTTTTTAATAATATCATTTAGTATGGGTTTTACTTTGATTGATCAATTATTCAAAAATTGTTGAAAAAAATTTTAATATTTTTGAGATCTTCAAAACTATTCAACAAATTTAGCTAATAACGTAGATTTAAATTGTATTTGTTGATTGAAAATAATATAATGGATTATTATTTGAAGTTAATTTGTTTCTTCTTTTAATTGGTTTTACTTTTCGTTTCCAGGTTCTATTATATTTTACAATTAAAAACTGTTTCACTTTTTTCCCGAAATATAAAATCAATCAAAAGAATAATTGGGAAATTCTAATTTAAATTTCTCAAGTTTAATATTTTTTATGATCAAAAATTTAATCAAGATGGATAAAAATTTACGAAATATTAGTCAAGTTCCTGAAATAATTTGGAAATCGAAAATTAAGTATATCGTGATAAATTTAATTTTATTTATTTACAATCAGTTCCACTTTTAAGGCACAAACTTTCAACAAAATTTAAAGCACAAAAAAAATCTCAAATTAAGGCACAAAATTCAGTTTCTAGTAAAATACTTTGTAAAAAAAATTCCAAATTTTGTGCTTTAATTTGAGATTTTTGTGCGCCTTAAATTTCGTTGAAAGTTTGTGCCTTAAATTTGAAACTGGCTGTATCAATAATTATATATTCTATATTAAATATTAAATTTTTACTATTGAATATTTTGAAAACAATAATAATCATATTTTAATAATTTTTATTTATTTATTTATTTATTAACAAAGAATACATTTCTAATATCTTTTTAAAACATATTCCTTTATTTTCTAAGTTATTTTTTTTATTTTTTTTTTTGTTTATTATTTTTTGTATTTATTATTTTTATTTTTTCAAAAAATTACCTTTCTGAGTGGTTTCTACATTTTTTTCATCTTTATCATCATCTTCTTTTTTTGTATTTTCCAGCATTTGGGTTTTTTTATTGTCCTTTGATTCTTGTTTTTTCATAGTTGGTGAAAATTTCTTTTTTTTTGGTTTTTTTCTTTTTGGGGATATTCCATTATCCTCAAACAAATAAGAAAAAATAATACGCCCTGGGTATCCAAATTTTGTAACAACAAGTTCATAAATATCATGAAGCTTTCCATCAATTGTTTCATCAATGTTGGATTCAAACGGTACCAGATAAAAACTTATCATGTGGTATAAAATATTATTAATCTAGAGTGTATAAAGAAATAGGGTAAAAATAGTAAAGTTTTTTGTGGTTTTAAGACAATTTTTCTTTTAAAAGTAAAAACTATTTTTTAGATTATTGTTTTTTTATTTTTTTTTTCACATAATGGGGACTTTAAAGAATTTTTCAGTGGAAAAGGTAATAATTTGAGTAAAAATTTAATATTTAGATTGCTATATTTCTATAATATTCCGAAGTATTTTTATTACATTTTCACACTGAGTTAGAAATTTATTAAATATTCAAAGAGAGAGGGAGAGAGAGAGAGAGAGATAATATAGAAATTTCTCATAAATTGGTAACCTTATTTTTGTTTATTAAAATAGCTCTCAGAAAACAAAATTTTTTTATGAAATCGAAAACTATAATTTAATATCAATGAAATTTTTGAAGCTCTCTTGTTGTAATAACCATTTCAATTATTTTTTTTGTCTTTTATTCAAATCAGTTATAAATTTCAATCGTCCTTATTTATTCAATAAATCATTAAATAATTGAATTATTACTTTCAAATTCTAAATTTCCACATTTTAATTACATCTCAAAACTTCGATATAAAAAACCAAAATAATGTGGGGGTAATCTTTCCTTTATAATTGAATCATTAAAATGTTATTATTCTTTCTATTCCATATCACGAAGTTCTATTTTGGATATTAAGTTGAAAATTTTTACTATTAAATTCCACTTTAAAAAAAAATCAATTTTATCTCAAAAGTTCAATAAGTAAATACAAAATTAATCCTTGGAAATTTTTTTTTTTAATTGATTCGTAAATGCATTTTCTTGGTGTTTTTTTTTTTCTTTTCATGGAAATTTGTTATATAATATTTTGGGAAATCGAATTAATTTTTATTTATATATTAAGGCTCTAGTCACTTACCGTTGATTTGATACATACTAAAGGGGTGGCTTAACACTAAAAAAGATATTGTGAAATTTATCTTCTTTTCTTTGACTACATTTAAATAACAAAAAAATAGTTTTTTTATATCTCATTGACAAAAATTCCAATAACAAAAAATAAATTTCAAAAGATGATCGCATATACAAAAAATTTAATTTAAAAAAAAGTATTTAAAAAAATTCTCAATTCCAAAAAATCAAATTTAAAAAAAAATTACTTGTTTCTTTATTTTAAATTTCCAAAGGGTTTTAAATTTCTTCAATTTAAAACAAATTGTTTTCTAAAAGTACACAATCAATTAAATTCAATTCAATTTAATCTAATTTGTTGTTATTTTGTAACCATCTAAATTTGACCAACTCAGGATTTGCAATATTCTTTCGAGATAGAAATAACTATTTAGAAAAATGAAAAAAATCCTAGATCTTAAAAAGTACCAAAAAAATGACACTTCAAAACGAAAACAATTGTTTTCAAAATTATATATTCTAATCACAACCATTCAAATTGGAAAGAAAGTGATGCTCTTAGGCTTTTTTTTTTCTAAAAATTTCCTAATTTTTGATTGTGGATTTTTGGAGATTGTCTGCGTACTTCACAATTTGGTTAGTTTTTAATTGGTTTTAGACACTCAAAACATTAAAAAAATTTTTTATATCAATTTAAAAAACTTATTTTTAACCCTGATGACTCAGCCCTTAAGGGATTAATGGATGCCAAGGAAAAGACTAAGATTAAATTATTTTGTTATTGGGTGTAAATCACATTAGTGCTGCCTTGGTACAAATGTCTCTAAAAATGGATTACTCAAGTAGCACTATACAAGTGTAAATAAGGAATGTTGTAAAAAATAGAGTTTTTACAATTTTAGAGATAAATAAAGAGTTCCATGTATTTATCCACAATTTTAGTCATAGTAAACAAAATACCCGTTTTGATATTTTGGATTGAATGGAATTTTCAATATAAAATCGTTTGGCAAATACCAATACTTTGTTTGAAAATTGATTTTTTTTTTTAAATTTGAAAGATTGTTGTTTGCCCAAACAATTTTTTGATTAAAATTGTTCTTAGTCTATTAAGATAATCAAATTTTATATTTACTATTGCTAAAATTGTGGATAAATACATGGAACTCTATATTTATCTCTAAAATTGTAAAAACTCTATTTGTTACATCATTCATATTTACTCTTGTGTATTTGTTGATCTATTCAATCAAAAATGATCATTATATTAATAAAAAAATCCAACAATTTCAGAAAAAAATCTTTATTTTGCCACAAATTTGAAGGTTGAATTATCAATATTTAAACTTCAAAGTTTCATTTTGTATATTTCTTAAACTTATGGCAAAATGTGTTTTAGTAGCTCAAAAATTAAATTTTTTTATAAAATTAAATAATTAACTTTGAGATTCTTTTGACAAATTATTTCTGAAATCATGGAAAAATTTTGATGTTACAATTGGCTTACATAAAAAGTAAACAAAACTAATCAGTCTTTGGGATTTTATATTGATGATTATTGAGTTAATCTTTGAAATTAAAAAATTGAAAAAATAGTTACTTTTGGAAGTTCTAAATATCAATTTTTAAATACTAGAATACTATTATTTGGGTTTCTATTTTCAAATTTCAAAAAGGAATTAAAAAAAAAAATTTCCAAAATTATAGTTTTTAATTAGTGATCCTTTAGTAAATAAATGTAATAATTTTTTGTGTAATACTATTTATCAGAGATTTTTCAGAGCCATAATTACTATTTGAGCCCTAGTACACTAATACCATTAACACCCAAATACAACAGACTTTGATTATAGACAAATATATGGTGATACTACTCCATTAGGTTGGAAATAACATCATAACTCAGCAAAACTAAAAGCGAATAGACGAAAAAAAAATATCAAAAATGAACGAGCTCTATTTCATCAAAATAAAGCACAATATCTTATGTTATAAATAAGAAACGAACTCCATTCGTAATGGAAAGCTGTTTTCTTGATCAAAAATGTGTTTACACCAAACAAACCCCTGATGAATGGGTTGTATAAAAAAATCATCACGTACCGATAATTGAAATCTCTACTACTTATGAAAATTCTTTTTGGTTCTCTTGTGTGTATTGGGACAATACATACCAGAAAGAAACAGTAACTGTCAGAGCATAAGTGTATTGAGAATTAATAAACTCTAAAAATGAACAGTTCCGATTTGTCTGGATTGTGAAAAGAGAAAAGATTTTTTTAAAAAGAAAGAAGAATAAGTTACCTTTGGTGTCACAATGAGTATCGACAAAATAATTTTAATTTCGTAATAAAATGGGAACCAAGAAAAGAAGAAATTGGTAATAACTTGGAAAACAAGAAAAAATCCAAAAACCATCCAATATCTTAACCATTTCTGTCTTGCTCTTATATTTTCTTCGTCATCTACATCATCATTATTCAGTGCTTTGAATGTATAATAGATCGGAAGTACAAGTCCAATTGAATATGACAAAAGTTCTGAAAAGCTTTCTCGAACCGAAAGGGTAATAATCATTATAACAAAAATTTACCAAGTATTTGAAAATACAAAAATCAATAAAGTCAAAGATGTTAAGTAGAAAATGATTTTTCGGATTTGAAATATGTTTTTTGATTGCCAAACCGAAAGAGTTAAGGATTCAGCTACCCACGCTGTGGGTATCTTGTGGTTGGGTTTTCAAGCAAAGAAATAATGAGAATAATTTTGATTTAATCAATTATATCACCACTATCTAAAATTGAAGAAAATGAGAATTATTTAATGAAACTCAAAGTATTTTTCAATTTAAATATTTCAAAGGGTGGAAGAATTAAATTCTTTTTTTTTTTTTTATTTTATTTGCCGAAAACAACTTTATTTACTTTTTGTACTAATAATTCTTTTGATCCACCATGGAGTGAATAGAAAAGTTGTTTTATTCTTGGGGGTAATTTATTCTAAAGGTAATTTAAATTATCAGAAGTACTGTGAATAAATGAATCAATCAAAAAATTCAATGATCTGATTGGGTTATGAAAAATTCGATAAATAGCTTAGTTTTACTCTTTATTTAATTGAAGATGATCAAAGTGAATTAATACAAATGTAGTGTGTTTCCCAAAATGTTGGAGGTTTTTTTTTTACATATTCCAGTCAGAAAAAAACAAAAACTTGGAAAAAATAGCACAAGATTTTCATTTACAATTCTTTGCGAGACACTTTTTTTAATTTCGGCTTGGGAACAGTTTTTTTTTGCAACAATAAAAATGAATTTAGTGTGTTTAACACTCTTAAAAATATATATTCGGTTTTTCATTTGATTCAGAGTTACTGTCAAACCTAAAACTGGGGAAATTTCAAAAACCCTGAAATTCCATTATTCTGATCAATTGAAAATATTTGTTAAAATTAAAAAAAATTATTCCAATTTTACACAAAAAGATATAAATTATTGAGTAATCGTAAACCGTTCGTTTTGGAATATTTATCAAATTGCATGATCTGTTAACTTTAACATTTTGGTGAATTCACTAATCAAAACAAGCACAAACTCTTAAAAAATTAATTGAGAAAATGACCGAAAATATTAAATCATATTTTGATCGTAAAAGTTAAAAATCAAAAAAATTTGTATCAATTAAGAAATATTTGAAAGAATTTGAATTTGAGAAGGGTGTTTTACAATCGGAAATTAAGCTTAAATTAAAAAAGTATTTTATGTAAAAAAAAAAATAAATCCCCAAAGTTATCAATTGATACAGTGATCAAAATAATACGTGCACAAAGACTATAATACCTGTTTCAAAATATAATATGTGCTTTTTTTTCTTCGGGTTCCAAGGCAGCATCCAATCTACTACCCAATAGTAAACCTAAGTTCAAACCAATTATGAATGGAATCATCTGGATATTTTTCAGTAAAATTTCAATTATTAATGCAATTTGTAGAAATTTTTTCGTATATTTCTAAAAAATTTTAGAATCAAATTTTTTGTTTTTTTGATGCTAGAAAAATTCTTATGAAAAATTACTCTATTTTTTTAAGATAAAATTTTGTAATTGGTATCTTCATTTTCAGAATTTCTTTTTAAATTATTGAACTTTAAGATTTCAATACCATATTTATTTAGGGTTTATTATCAGTTTCTTTTATCAGTTGATGTATAAGCATTCTATAACACAAAAAAAACACTTTTAATTTTCAAATACAAATTAAATTATTTAGCACACTTTATTTTGAATAGAGTATTTAAAATTTTATAAAAATTATCAAAGGAAAAGATCAGCACTAAATAAAACACCCATTTGATGAATTTGAATAAAAAGTAAATTATCATAGTTCACAGTCTAATAAACTTAACATTTAACGAAAGAATAATTGTTATCAATTTGAATATCAATTATCAGTATTGTTCAAAATTAATTTTTATAAATATTAGATTTTTTTTTTTTCTATATTTACTCAAAAATTAAAATTGATAGATTTAAAATATTTCACTAGTATTTCAATTAGAATGTATAATGGTTATTTGTTAATTTTTATATTAGTTTGTAAAATGGGTAAATATTTTAGAATTTTTAATAATATTTTCATTGCTCAGAAGATTAATAATCTCTGGTTTTGAGTTATTAATTATTTTCAATTTTAAGGTTTATTATAATTTTAAAAAGTTTAAAATCATTTTTTGAACTATAAATTTATTTTTTTTGTGTTATTCAAAAAATATTTTTCATTAACTCTATCAGAAATTTTCATTTTTAATATTACCTTTCTTATTCCAATGTTCATTTTTTTAAAAATATCTCTCATAATCAATATTTGATTCATAAAAAATGTATTGCTGTTATCAATGGTTGTTTGAACTGTTTTATATTTATAATTTTAGAGTTCTTTGTGATTCAAGAGAACTTAACCTAAATTCCAAAAATTTGGAAACAGTTTAAACAGTTGAAAAAAATAATAGTGCAATTTGCATTCAATTTGGAAATAATTTTTGATTTTACAAACTATTTGATTCATTTTTTATATTTTTTTTTCATATCCTTTTTTCGTTTTGGGTAATCTGTTTCGTTAGATCAGGAATTTTTTCAAATGGTTAGCATTTGGTCCCAAGTTGAGTCTAGTTAAATAGAAAAAAAACATATACTATTGGTCATCGATATCTTATCATTTGATCAATCAAAATTGTTGGTGAAATGAAAATTAATAAATAAGTTAAAAAACAATACTTCAAGATCTTAAAAAATAATCAAATTAGGAAAATAAAAAAATATTACAAAAATATTAAAAATGAAAAATTTAACCTTAAAATAAAAAAATATCTTAAATTTAAATCTAGTGTGAGATTTCTTAAATTTCATCCTTTTACGAACTGACTGAATAGATACTCATATGTCTTGAAAAATAAATCAGAAAATGAAACTTTTAAAAAGAGGGGGGGGGGGTTACAAAAAATGTGACTATTGTACTCAATATTTTGAAAAAATTAATCATTTTATCTGTTATTGCGAAAGATATAAATTCATCAGAATCAAATGGAAAAAAAATAACAAATATTTTAGATAAAAACTTATATAAAAAATTTTTTCCTTGGGGAAAATACTTAAAAGGTCTTTAATCTAATTAATTTAAATTCTGAAATTTATTGTTCTTATCAAGAATTTTTCGCCAAAACACTTATAGTTAGAAAACTTTATGTAATATAGAAAAAATTGAAGATAAAAAATTCCTAAAATTGTTAAATAAAATATAAATTCGGGTACATAGTGTCCCACTCTTCGGATTCGTGTCTAGGTTTTTTTTTTTTTTTTTTAATTCAAAAGAATTGAGCAAAATCAATCATTTTACTCCATTCTTTTAAATAAAAAAAAAACTAACTACATGAAATGTCAATTTATTAATCACAGTTTGTGGAATTTTTATTTATTATTGATAATCTTTCTATCATGTTTTTACTCCTCCTGTTTCAGGGGACGTATCTTCAAGTGCACTAGATTGCAGTAGAGTGCCTAGGTTCTTTTTAATTTAAGAAATAAACTGAAATTTTATAAAATTTTTGGGTTATTTCTTAAATTAAAAAAAACTTAAGGGCGATTTTCCTGGGTTTTTCTGTTTTATTTATAAAGTGTTCTAGGTTTTTTTTTTACTTTTTGAAATAAACAGAAAACTCAAGAAAACCAAACCACAGTGGATACTTTTTAATTTGGTCATATAAATGAGATAATATTTTTTGATACTTTAATATTTTAATTATTATTACTCTTCTCTTTTTTATTTAGTTAATGTTCTTTGATTACTCTTTTCTCTCTTTAGTTAAATAAAATGTTGGTGAAATTTCAACAAATTTATCAATATACTTTTTTTTGTTCCATTCATTTCATTATTTTGAATAAACCAATTTTTATCTTTTGGTTTTATTAGTTTTTTTTTTCTTTTATCTGGATCAAAATGATTACTTATAAAAATCTTAATATTATGTAATTTAATGTGATTTTATATTTGGTTTGTAAAAATATTATAAATTGAGGTTTTTTTTTCCTATTTTTAATTTAGGGTGTTTCCAAAAATTTTGGAATGGAGTTTGGAATCGAAGTGGGGCTGCTAATAACAGTAACTGATCCAAATTAAAAAAAAAAAAAAAAACAGAAACTAAAAGGTTTTACTGATAAATTTGATTAGAAATATTTTAAAATATATTATTTAATGGTAATTTTTATTGAAATTAAAAATATAAACTTTTATTTTGAAGATATCTAGTTAAAATTAAAAATACACAAAATAAAAGAAGTAATATTAATAATAAAGTGATTATATGGCCAGAGAAATTGTTTTTTTCAATATTAACATCAAGTTTTGGGGGGTTAATTGTTTGTGAAGAAGTTGATTCTTTGGTTAGAATTTTTTCAATTTCTTCGTTATCTGATGTATATTCTTTTCCATGTTCATCTGATAATATGTCCGAAACTTGGATAAATTCGGCTTCTAATTCTAAATTTTGATTTCCATTTTTATCGGTCTCGTTTTTATTTACATTATTATTCACATTCATCATATCCAATGCCTTTAATTGTTTGTTATTTTCCTTTTCGAGAGTATTATTATTTAAAAATTGTTCTTTATTTGATTGTGGTTGTTGTTGGGTGCATTTCTCCTTGGGTGGCTGTGGTAATTCCTTTTTTAATTGTTCTTTCAATTGCAATATTAAATTTAATTGTTCTTGATCGTTCTTATCTTTTTCATTTTTCAATGATTGTAATTGTTGTGACAATTGTTTAATGTCCTGTAGATTCTTTTTTTCTGATTCCTTTAATCGATTTTCTAAATGTATTTGTATTAAGGACTCTTCTTCTTTTTGTTGCAATTGTTTTTTGTAATCATTTTCATTCTGAAAGATTTTTTCTTCAAATTTTTGTTTTTGGTCTTCTAATTCTTTTCTGTATTTGTCATTTAAATTCTCTAGTTCCATTTTTTCATTTTTTAATTTTTCATTGAAATTTTCAATTTCTATTTTTTCCTTTTTTAATTTTCCATTTTCCACTTCATTTTGTTTCATTTTCCCCTTTAATTCATTTATTTTATTATTGAATTCATTGAATTTGTTTTCCTTTTCTTCTTTTTCTTTTTTAATTATACCCTGAGTTTTTAATACTTGTTCTTTTATTTCATTGTTTAATTTTTCATTTAAATTTTCAATTTTGATTTTTTCATTTTTTAATTTTTCATTTAAATTTCCAATTTCTATTTTTTCATTTGCTAATTGTTCATTTAACTTTTGAATTTCAATTTTTTCATTTGTTAATTTTTTTTTTTCAACTTCATTTTGTTTAATTATTACATTTAGTTCATTTATTTTTTTAGTAAGTGCATCTAATTTTTTTACCATATCTTCTTTTTCTTTTTTAATTATACCCTGAGTTTTTGATTCTTGTTCTTTGATTTCAATGTTTAATTTTTCATTTAAATTTTCAATTTCTATTTTTTCATTTGCTAATTTCTCTTTTAAATTTTTAATTTCATTGATTTTTTCGTTTGTTAATTTTTTTTTTTCAACTTCATTTTGTTTAATTATTACATTTAGTTCATTGATTTTTAATTCTTGATCTTCTTTTTCTTTTTTTATTTCATTTTTTTCTTTTATTAATTTTTCATTTAAATACTCAAGTTCATTTTTTTCATTTGATAATTGTTCATTGAAATTTTCAAGTTCTTTTTTTTCGTTTGCTAATCTTTCATTTAATTTCCCAATCTCTTTTTTTTCGTTTGACAATTTCTCCTTTTCGATTTCAATTTGATTAATTTTTTTGTTTAATTCATTTAATGTGTCCTTAAATGTTTGTTCCTGATCTAGATCAATTGGATTATTTTGGTTGTTATCATTTGAAGGTGAAACATTTTGGGTGGTTAAACGTCCTTGTTTTTGTTCTTGTTTATCTGTTTCTTGTTCGTATTCAACAAGATTATTCGTATAATTCAGGTTTTTATCATCTGAAATATTTTCAGAAAAAACTTCCTCTATTTCGTGAAGTGATGAATTAATTTCTTTGTTTATTATTCTCTTTGGTTTTATCAGTTTCTTTTCTATTTCGTTATCACTGTCCTCGTCTTCGTCTTCAGAAAACTCTGAGTTGTCTGAATTATTTAAATTTAAAGAACTTAAATTATTGATTATTTTAACTTTTTTTTCAATGTTCTTGGTAAAAAAAAATTCATTATTTAATCGAATCAGTTTTTTAAATTGATTTTCATTGTCATAAAAGGCGTTTTGGTTTTTCACGCTGTTATAATTTACTTCGTTTCTTCGGATTATGATATACCTAATTTTCTTCTTAACATTCTTTTGAATGCCATTTTTTTCACAGTAATCCTTCAAATATTTCAGTGGGTTAACAAATTTGTCATAGCCTGCTTCTAAATTGTTCAAACATTCTGGAATGGAAAATAATGATTGCTTTGGATAATTGAAATGATCAGTCAAAGTTGTTTGGAATTCATACAAGTTTTCTTGGATCTGCTGCGGACGGTGGTTTGTTAGCTTGATGTTATATTGCTCTGTAGGTGAAATGATATTTAAAAGGTTCAAAATGACAATGCAATTTGAATGGAAGAGCTGTCCCATTTCCAGTTCACTATTTTGCAACACCTTCTTGACCCACAGAAAGATATTTTGACGAATAACAGAGATCCTTCCGGTCTTTCTTTTCTGTAAAATCGAGGTCATAGAATCTGTTCGACCAAAACTTCTTGGATTACTGTTTCTTTTTTTTGGTTTATTCATTCTTGTATTAGCAACAAATCAATAGTTTTTATTTTGTTTTTTTTTTTTTTTGAGGTTTGAAATTGTTTTTTTTGAATTTTGTTAATGTGTTTAAAAAAAAAGGGAAAATCTAAAAAACAAAAAAATAAATCTCGTTCTAAAATTTAACGATCTTGCCAACAATTTTTTGAAACTAATCAGAAAACACTTTAATTTTTACTATTTCAACAAATTTGTGAAGATTTATAAAAAATTTCAAATTTTTCTTTTTATGATTTAATTCGATTTAATAATTTGGAGAAAATAGGATACACCATCTGTTTTGTGAGCTGTTTGAGAGATTTAACCTCAAGGGATCAAATCTAAAAATTGTTTTTAAAAAATTTTTTATGAATTATTTCGTTTAATCCAGATTTAACGATTTTTTTTGAGTAAATTTGAGAAGAATGAGTTTCGATTTAAATTTTAAGTGGGAAAACGAATTTCTTGTCGATAGTTGGTTGAGCAAAATCAAAAATCCCAAAATAATCTTTTTTAATTTCGATTTTTCTTCAAACTTTTTTTCAAGTCTATTGATGAATAAATTGAAACAAAGGGATAAGTGGCTATTGTTGAGAAGACTGAAATTAAGGCATATTGTTGTTTCTAATCATCAAATTTCTTCTTTAAGGGTTCAAATGTTTCTAAAAAATCAATTTGTAAAAATACTAATTAAAGTTTGATCAATAAAATACAATATATTTCGAATTCGTAAAAATTGGAAAAGTTTGGAAATTAAATGCAAATTTCATGGAGCAAATTTTAAGGCACAAGTAATAAATCTAAAGACTTCTTGAAAGAAATATATCTTACAAAAGTTAGTTTTGGAATTGAAATTTGACTAAAAACAATTCCTTTCTAAGGTTTGAGCAAAAACACAGATATATTTTTAAATTTCAATTTGAATAATATAAATTTTTAAGTATTTTTAAAGCATTTCTCAATTATTTTCATTGGTATGAATATTTTCAATGTTTTTTTATTGATTGTGAGAAACGAAAAAAAAATATTTTGTGATTGGTTGTATTTAATTACTTAAATTGAAAAAAATTCAAAATGTTGATATGATCAATACTAAATATTTATTGAAAATTTTTCAGAACTCAATTTTAACAACCAAAGTTAAGTAGGAAAATTTTTTCCCCTTAAAACAAGTTACGAAAGTCTGATTGGTCTCTTAATTATTTTTGTTTCAAAATCCTAGCCAAAATTCCCTAACATACAAACCCTCCAAGACAACCATAACTTTCTCGAGCTTGTCCTAAAACTCCTTAGTCAACCCGAAAAGGTGGTTTTTTATACCTATAGTTAATATATTTTAATAGAATAAACTATTTTGAAAAAAATTGACAAATTTGAATATTTTTGAAATTTTACCAAATTTGAAAAATAATAATTTTACAAGAAAGATCTGATAAGTTGATCATAGCTTTCTGTTTATTTCTAAAATCAAAAGATTTTCGATAGGTTCTCTTGAGTTTTCTATTTTATTTGTGAAGTGTTCTAGGTTTTTTTTTACTTTAGAAAGTAACAGAAAATTTATTAAAATTTTCTGTTTATTTCTTAAGTAAAAAAAAACTAACAAAAATCTATTTATTTGGAAAATCAATAGATAACTCAAAAAAATCTAGAACATTTAACAAATAAAACAAAAACCTCAAAGAAAATCACATTTAGATTTTTTTACTTGTTGAAACGAAGAGGTTAGCGTCTACCAGGGAAAACATAGAATTAAAATATATTGTTATTTTGGTAAATTGGATTTGTTCGTAGAGTGTTCAAATGCCTCTAAAAAATCTATTTTTAAAAATACTAATTAAAGTTTGTTGAATAAAACAAAATATATTTGAACTGATAAAAAATAACAGAATTTTGGAAAAAAAAATGAACATTTTCAGACAAAATCTATAGATTAAAACAATAAATATGAAGTGACCGAAATTGGAGAACATTTTTCTGGATTTTTTTTTTTTTTTATGGCAGTTATTAGTTAAAAAAATTAGATTTTTTTAACAAAAATTAAATAATTAAACAATAGGTTTTTTAGCAAATTAAATTTGAAATGTTGTAATATGTGGAAAGAAAATTTTAACTTTATAATAAAGGAAACGATAATAAACAAATTTTCAGATTTTATATTATTATAATTATTGTCGAGTTAATATTTGAAATTAAAAAATCGAAAAATAGTTACTTTTGGAAGTTCTAAATATGAATTATTAAATACCAAATACATATGATTTGGTATTCTATTTTTAGATTGGTAAAAGGAATTAAAAAAAAAATTAAAAAAAAATAAATGCAAAAGTGATAATTTCAAAAATGATAATTTTTAATCAGCAATAAGATTTATAATAGATTTTTTAGTACTGCTTAAAACTCTAGATGGTTAGTATTGTTTACCCTCAACTACAGTGTACTTTCTTTTAATGGAATATCTTTTGTGATTTTAACCCGAGAAAAATAAACTTATCTTGTATATTTTTCTGTATGCATACCCGAAACATGTCATATATTATTACTAAACTGGAAATAGTGTTGTGTGGGTATGTTGTAGGTAAAGAGCTCTTTGATGTGCTCAAACATCTAGATCTCATAAAAATCATTTTATTTTGCCATTTCTACACTAAAAAATGTGTTCGGACTTTATAATTTGTTCAAGTAGTTTCAAAAATCTGAGACGATAAAATCAAAATAATTGATTTGAAAAATGAACTTTTTGACTGATCAAAATTTGTGGAATTTTAGTTAAATGTCCCAGCGTTTGAAATTAGTAGGTTATTTACTTGTCAATAAAAAAAAACGGTTGTGCATCAAAAAAAAATAAATAAAAAAAAAGTGATAAAAAAATTCAGAAGAAAAAATAAAAATGACAAGTAAAAAAGAAAAGGGTTGATTTTGTTTTAATTCCACACCGGAAATAAATAATCAGGGATAATCTTCTTTTAAGTTATTTTGATGCTTTTGACTTTTTCTTTTTCCAAAAAAAAATATGTTACACCTGCCTTGTCGAAACTTTTTGTAACTAAAAATCCAATATTACACAAATGCTCATCTTTTTTTACCATCAGTTCGATTTTTAAAACACAAAATTTGAAGGAAATTTATGGCAAAGAAAAAAATCTTAAATTAAAGCACAAAATTTAGAATTTTTTTAAACACAATTTATTTTATTAGAATTTGAATTTTGTTCTTTAATTTGGGATTTTTATTTTGTTTTAATTTTGGTTGAAGTGTGTTTCTTATAAGTTGGATTGGTTATATTAAATACTAACTCAATTGTTTTTTTTTTAAGATTATTTTAAATAGGGGGGGGGGCAATATTTATTAAATCTAAAAAGCACCTATTTGTCCGAAAATAATTTTCATCAAAATCGTTTCTATACATTATATACTTATTTGGTTCTTATAAAATCAGCCCATACCAATGCCCATAAGTAAGACTTGGTTGATCAATTGATAATATTAGTAAAAATCCAAAAATGTGCTTACGTTTTAAAGATAAGTATATTATATGTTAGGCAGCCATTCGTCATTCTAATTGTTGTGGCATCTAAATATTGTAAACTCGTCAATATTAACCTTTAGAGTCAATTCATCAATCAGTAAAAAAAAAATATTCAATATTAAATTATGAAAACAATTAAAAATTGTAAATCTAATTTTGATTTAAAAATTTTAAAACCATAAACATCTTTATCAATTTAAAATATACAGCTGTTCCAAGGCTACCATAAAATTTAAAATATAACACAATTGGGGTTTCTATTCTTATTTTCTATTTACAAAAAATTCCGAAATAAGAGTTATTATTCCAAAAATTTCAAATAAATGAGCTATTATTCAAATTTTTGAAAACATTAAAAAAAATAAAAAATTTGAAGATTCATGAAGTACTTAAAAATATTGTTCATAAATGGTAAATTTTTAAGATCAGTAAATATTGATATTTTTTTGAACTTCTTTGGACTGATAATTTTAAAGATTCATGGGATCTTGGATTTTTTTTTTTGATGTACCCAAAATTTGAATAATAGCTCATTTATTGAATTTTTTTTTGGAATAATACCTCTTGTTTCGGAATTTTTTGAAAATAGAAAATAAGAATAGAAACCCCAATTGTGTTTTATTTAAAATTTTATGGTAGATTTGGAAAGACTATATCTAACAATTTTAATGTATGAAATTTGTTTTGTTATTTTGAATTTATATTAAATTGGGGGTAAGTTTTTTTAAAAAAATAATTCATATAATTATCTTCACAAAAATTTAAAATTAAAAAAAAAAGACCAAAAGGAAAGATCTACACAAGTGTAAATAAGGAATGTTGTAAAAAAAATAGAATTTTTACAATTTTAGATATAAATAAAGAGTTCCATGTATTTATCCAAATTTTGGTAATGGTAAACAAAATACCCGTTTTGATTTTTGATCTCAGAGGTATTTTCAATATAAAATCGTTTGGCAAATACCAAGGCTTTGTTTGGAAGATGTTTTTTTTTTTTTTCAATTTGAAAGATTGTTATTTGCTAAGCGATTTTTTGATTGAAATTGTTATTAGTCGATTAAGATAATCAAATATTATCTTTACCATTACCAAAATTGAGATAAATGGGTGGAACTCTCTATTTATCTCTAAAATTGTAAAAACTCTATTATTTAAAATATTCATATTTATTCTTGTGTAATTACAATTAATCTTAGATTTTCAAAATTAAAATAAAACAATTCCCATGATAGACATTTTCGAAAAAAAAATACCATTTATCCATTAAAGTACTTAGATATGTTTTAAATTGATAAAGCTGTTGATGGTTTAAAAATTTTGAAATCAAAATTAGATTTACAATTTTCAATCATTTTCTCAAGTTAATTTTGAAGATTTTTTTTTTATGATTGATGAATTTACTCTAAAGGTTAAAATTGGTGAGTTTGGAATATTTAGATGTTACAAAAATTAGAGTGATCAATATTTATTGGATAATATATATATTTATCTGTAAAACGAGAATATTATTTTGAATATTTTATTGTTACTATTTGGGAAAAAAAGTGAAACTGGAAAAATGGGTAAACACTTTTGTTCCTTGGTAACCTGACTGGAAACCAAAAGTTAGATTAATGAATAAAAGAAGCTATAAATGGTTAAAAGAAAAAAAGGGGGTTCAGAATAATAACATTTAGTTAATACTGTCTTTTGGTATGGAATTTTATTTGATATGCGAATTGTTAAAAATTTGTGAGAAAAAATAACTTTTTTAGAGATCCCCAAAAGAACACTTGATCGGATTTTGATAAGAAAGTAGATTTAAATTATTTTTTTTTTGACTTTATTGGTGATGATATAAGGGCCTATTATTTGAAGTTGATATGTTTTTTCTATTGATTGGCTTTGCTTTTTGTGTTATGGTTCTCTTAATGTTGTAAATTAAAAACTAGGTGAATGTTTTTTTCTTATTTTATTGGTTTAAGTTATTTCCGAAAAAGTGCGGCAAATTTATTTTTAAAGAAATTCATCAAAATTTTCATTCAACTTTCTAAAAAAGGGTTTTAAATGTCAACCAATATTTCAAATATTTTAAATCAATAAACAAGTTAAACTATTATTTTTCTTCGAAATGAAACAACTTTAGTTTTTTAAATCTCAACTTTCTTATTTTTTTTTTTTTTTTGGAAAGTTGATTGAACATTTTGTTCCTTTTCTTCTTCAATAGACAAGAAGTGGCCTTTTTTTCAAGAGGTTATAAAGTTTTTTGGCAAAAAAGCCAATTATTTGTTCAGGAAGATCGGGAAAAAACAAAATAGATGGACTATTTTGAAACATCTCCAAGAATTCCATATGAATAGATTTTAATTCCCGTTATTTGCGCCCAGCCCTAACTTTGATGTGTAATGTTGGCTTAAAGCTTTTGAGCTTTATTATAAAACTTTAATTCCCAAATAAAAGTGCTCATTAAATTAAAAACTAGCTTAGTTTGATCCTTCGCTTTGAAAAAAAACGGTGTCTTTTTTGATTTTTTTAAAAACTTGACCGCATTCAAAATTTTGGAAATTTTTAAGTTTTTCAAAAGTTAGAGATCAAAAATAGATTTCTGGTTTCGAGGTTATTGTAGGAAGAAAAGTTCATTTCAAAAAAATAGTTCTCACTTTGATAAAATGACTCGAAGGTTGTTTAACGATTTATTTTAAGATCTCTGATCCTCAACATGCGACTTAAATAAACAGTTTTTCTTGTGTGTGTTTAAATTTATAATTTGACGATGAGAAAATCTTGACTCTTGGTTTGAGTAGTATTCAGAAAATTGTTCAAGAAAACAAAGTTAACCACACCCTTATAAGCTAATTGTAATTTCAAATTAAGACCTATTTAACAATTACTTGACAAGAAGTTTGTTTAAAAGAACTACGATTTGAGACATCCAACTCATGGGTAAAACTCTTCTTCTTGGCAGTGTTATTAGGAATGTTCAAATTTCACCAAAAGATTTTTTTGACAAAAAAAAAATTGAAAAAAAGTCAACAAAATCATTGAGCAACACTTTGAGGGGAGAGAGGATTTACCCAAAAGGAAACAATGATCAAATAAATAAGGAAATGAAATCAAACCTTTTTGGATCAACCGCTTAAAAACTTTCTTTTCATTTGAGATGAACACCCTTTTGATTTGGTTTTTTTTATTCAGAAATTTCTTATTGGTTTTTTTTAAAAATTGTAAAAAATTTTTTTAACTTGGAAATTCCCTAAACTAAACAACAAATTCGAATTCCAAGTTTAAAACAAGACACTAAATTCTCTTTTTTTTTTCATTAAAGACCCTCAATTACAATATGTTACAAATTTACATTTCATCTCTTTGTCAAATTGATAAAGAAAAGTAACTTTCGAATTTGGAAGAATGAATTCAAAGGAAAGAATATGTTGGAAATCCAACCGATCCTTCCATAGGTGTTCAGTTAGTTGATTATAAAATTCTGTCTCTTGATCAAAAATTAATAAACTAAGAATTTCTCTAAAAACAGATTTCCAAGAGTTGAGCTCCAGGAGTTCAAAATCCGAGGCTGGTGTTAACACCAAAAAGATATTGATCGAAATAGATCAAGGGTTGTTAGAAAAAAATTCTTATGCTTATTTGTATTTTTTTGGAAAGCAATACTGAGAAAATTCTTTTTTTCCAAAAAATAAAAAGCAATTAAAAAAAAAGGAATAGGTTTGTGCACTCAATTGCTCAACAATTTAAGAATAATAATTTTTGATCAAAAATCTTTTTTTTGTAAAACTTTTAGAAAGTTTCCCTATAAATCCAAAAAAATCTTTTGTAAAGTGTTCATTAATCTAGACCTTTTTGGAATAATTTCCAAAAGTGTGCTAAATGGAAGAAATTTCACTGAAAAAAATTCTCACATTTTCTCCTTTATCAATAAAAGATTGAGAAGTGACCACACTATTCAATTTGGGCTCGTAGAGATCATAAATTGTTTTTCTGAATTCCATCTTTTCACAAAAATGATCACTTGTACAGAAAATCTCTGAATTCTTCTTGAGTTGATCTGTTCATTTCAAGAAGAAATTGGAAAATATATTTGATTTATGTCTTAAATTGCCAGTTGTAGGTCACCATTTTTGATCAAGGATGTTTCTATTCTTGCACTAATTCGAGAATTTATAGGTATTATTTTTTATGTAAAAAAATAAGACAATTTTTAATCTTGTGAAATTGATGAAATTGACCACAGTTTGTGGGATAATTAAATTGATCCTAATTTTTTTTTTTATTGATTTAAAGATTTTTCTTTTTTATTTTTTTATTTTATTTTCTTTTACTTTTTTTTTACATCCAAATTTTTTTTTTTTTTTTATTTCTTAGAATTTTTTTTTTTATTTACAATTTTTTTTAGAATGTCTACACTCGAATACCAAACACCAAATACAAACACGTAAATATTTTTACAAAATTTCTTCTTTTCGAAAAGTTGAATAAAAATTTAAAATTTTTTTTTTTTTTTTTTGTGTGGTTTTTAATTTTTCGAAAAAATAGTTATTCCACTAGACCAACCACATCGTCACCTGTTTCCTTTTTCATCCAAAACCCCAGAAACTCACCAGTGTTACTTCCAATTTCTGGCATGCCCTTACAATCCTTTTCGCCTGTCTGGTGCCCATCACCACGAAACCAAACCATGTTTGAGCTTCAAAGGAGCCAAAGTAAAAACGAAAAGACAAACCAAAGAATGGAAAGCAAAACCCAAGTCGAAAAAGTTGCCATTCAAGCACTTTGCTTATTGGGTTCTCCCAAGTTTTTTGACGATCAACTTGACACACTCTTTGAAGCGCACAACACAAACAACAAAACCTTAAAAAAACATAAAAAACAAAAAAAAGTTAAACGTAAAAGATCTTTTGAAAAAAAACAATTCGAAACAATTGGCACAAAGATCACCGTAACACTTTGTGCTCCAATCAACAAACGTGGTTCTTTTAAAATTAAATCTCAAAGAGGTGCACCAAAATTTGCGACACCTTCTACCTACCCCAGACCAACAGGTCTTAGAATAAAAAAAAATTAAAGTTTTGTTCAAAAAAAAAAAAAAAAAAAAAAAAACAAAACAAAACTATAAACACTCCAACTACATTATTAATTCAACTTTTTTGTTGAATAATAAAATATTTGGGGTACCCAAAAAACCAAAAAAATTTTCCTTTTTTCCAAAATACATTCCTTAGATGGTTTTTTCTTAATTTTTGGAGTAAGAAAAAATCAAAATTAAGGTTCCTTTTGAAGAGAACATTTTTCACACAAAAAATAATTTTCCAAGAAATCTCTCTTGTTATCAAATAGCCTTCTTCTTTTTTTCATATTTTTTTTTATAGATAGACTAAAACCTAAATAAAAAAAAAAAAAAAAAAAAAAAAAAAAAAAAAATTTTTAGAAGAAAAAAAAAGAAATTATTTGATTTCAAAATTGCATTTTGCGAAAACTAATTAAAACTGAAAATTCTCTTTATATTGGTGATATAATAAAGTCATTTTTTTTTTCATTTTTTAAATTTCCTTTTGTTATTGTTTTTTGTTTCTTTTTTTTTTTTTTTGATCACTTTTAAAAAAAACAACGTCTTCATTCCACCTTTTACAAATTACCAAAACGAGTAATTTTCTTGAAAGAGTTATTGGAGTTCGTTAGTTTCCCTACATCATGTAATTCAAAAATTGCGATTCAAGAAATTTTTTTTCTAATAAAGTAAAGTGTATTAGATTGGTTAGGGTGTATTTAAGTCAATTCAGTAAAAGAACAGTCGACTTCCTACTTGAAGACTTTAATCATATTTTATTGAAAAAGACTTATTTCCTGAAGAGAAAAAGAACACAATTAAAAGAACAAGAGAGAAGTGGTTCTTCCAACACGGGTTTCATTTTGAATCTTTTTTGAAGTCAACAGACAATCACAAAGATTTGTTTGTTTAAATTTTCTCAAAATTGTAGGAACAGAATCTTATTTTTTCGAATTCTCCTTTTGAAAAAGAAATTTTGTGTTTTGTGAAAACTTTTTTGGATTTTTTTTTTTTTTGTGTGATTGCTTCACCAAAAATTCAACCGTAGATGCAATTAAAACAAAATGGAAAAGCATTTAAAGTAATTTGAGAAAAAAAATTACTTTGTTTTTCAAGTTTTGTTTGCTTTAATTTCTTCTCAAACAAAAATCATTTTCTAGATCCCTATTTTCTGTTTCAAAACCTCTTTTCTAAAGTATTTTGATTCATTAACAATCCATGAAGTGACAAGAAAATTTTAAACTGATCAATTAGAAAA
This sequence comes from Anaeramoeba flamelloides, assembly GCA_027625915.1. Classification (NCBI taxonomy): domain Eukaryota; family Anaeramoebidae; genus Anaeramoeba; species Anaeramoeba flamelloides. The sequence goes on along the minus strand of JANTQA010000060.1, from coordinate 2,014,267 downwards.
TGGGTGATTGGTCTTTCCTTTAAATAACATTTATCAGTTTTCTGGTTTGATCTTAAACACACCATTTTGTTTTGACAGCAACAAGCTTCCTTTCATTTTTCCCTATTTAACAAAATATTAAAAGTGTTTTATAAGCGTAAATATGGAATGTTACAAAAAATAGAGTTTTTACACACTTTGGAGTTAAATAAAGATTTCAATGTATTTAACCACAATTTAGAAACATTAAATACAGGATCTGATTCTCTTCATTGACTAATAATAATTTTAATCAAAAAATTGCTTGGTGAAAAAACATCTTTCGATCTTAAAAAAAAAAAATCATTTTTCAAACAAATTATTGATATTTACCAAAGGATTTTATTTTGAAAAATCCATTGAGATCAAAAACTAAAATATGGACATTTCATTTACTATTACCAAAATTTGGAAAATTGCACTGAAATCTTTATTTAACTCCAAAATTGTAAAAACTCTATTTTTTGCAACAATCCATATTTACACTTGTGAGCGTGTTTTGTAAGACTTTTTGTGTCGGTGATCAAGAGTTTACAGAATATTTATAACTTCTAATATCTCCGAATACTCACTACTGGTGTGAATTCGATTTTGCTCTATTATATAGATTTTCAAAATCTATCATACAAAAAAAAATATGATCAGAGAGTTCTAAATCAAAAATTATCTATTTTAAAAAATGAAGAATTAACAATGTGTCCTAGAAATGTGGTAAACTATTCATCCAAAGGGAAATGATCAAAATTAATAATTCATCAAAGAAAATGAACAGATGTATAAAAAGAGGAATGGGACGAGTTAGATACCTTTGTCCTAATGTTCTCTTATAGTCGCGTTACTAACCCACGTTTTAACATCTGTTCCAAACCTACGGTGAAATCTACCGATCAATACAAAAAAATTTTTAGTTCAATTTTGATTTCATTAAAAATTGGATAAACTTCAACTTATAAAACAGTCCCTGACAAAAAATAGTCTAAAGAATAATAAAATTTTAAAAGTTTATTGATATTTAGGATAATAAAGGCCTTTATTCAAAGTAAAGTTAAAAATATTTCAAAAATAGAAAAAGAAAGTAAAAAATTTTCAAATATCTATTGAAATTGATTATTAGGACAAATAGAAAAATCATTTTTTATCTCAGAGTTTTCATTCTGTGACATGATTTTATGCTTCTACGATACCCCCTTACCAACCGTGGAATTTTATAAGAGACTAAAAAATTATATTAGAGAATACATTAAAATTTGAATTTTCCACTCAAAAACTCAGGAATAATCAACAATTTGTAAAAAGAATTTCAGATTTTTTAAGGATCATCATTTTCTAAACATCATACTATCAAAAGCCAGTACTATTTTAAAGAAAATATTAAATTGAATCTCCAATCTTTGTAATCTTCGTTTGTAAATTTTGAATTTATTTTAATGACAAAAAACATTTGTTTTAATAAGTGTCTCTTTATGAAATTTTTTAGAATAACCCTAGAAAAAAAAAAACAAATTATGCAATTACATCTAACAAACTTATTTTTTTGCTGTTAACAGGAAAAATAGGTTAATTTTCATACCCGATAAATATCACTGTGGATTTGGCAGTCCAGTATCTTTAATGGGTTTTGAAAATTTGACATATGTTCAAAATATTGACTCACATTAAAAAAAAGAAAGAATTTTACCAATATGACGATAATAGCATATAAATAAGAAAAAAAAATTCTAACAACAACACAGTCAGTTTCACCCTTAAGACACAAACTTTCAACAAAATTTAATGAACAAAAAAATCTCAAATTAAGGCACAAAATTTGTAATTTTAATTTTTACAATTTATTTTATTAGAATCTGATTTTGTACCTTAATTTGAGATTTTTTTTTGTGCCTTAAATTTCGTCGAAAGTTTGTGTCTTAAAAGTGAAACTGACTGTATGTAACGTACATGACAATACTCTTTAAATAAGTTTTAAATAAGAATTATGAAGATATTAAATGATAAAAATAATTTTTAAATAAAAAAAAGAGAAAAAGATCTTTTTTGAAATTATAATGAAAAAAATCTTTGGTTTTATTTTTTAAAAATGAAAAATTTCAAACAAAATCTTCAGAACTTTAAAACCATTTACATTGGTTCAACATCTGACACCGAGAGAAATTTCGTTATGAAACAAGTATTAACTTGTATTTCCTTTCTTCCAATAGCCAAGTCTGAAAAAAAAAAAAAAAAAAAAAAAAAAAAACATCACAGCCAGTTCCAATTTTAAGACACAAACTTCAACGAAAATTAATGCACAAAAAAATCTCAAATTAAGGCACAACGTTCAAATTCTAGTAAAATAATTTGTAAAAAAAAATACCGAAATTTATTCCTTACTTTTGGATTTTTTGTATGTCTTACTTTTCGTTGAAAGTTTGTTACTTAAATTTGAAACCAACTGTAGTTAAAAGTTAACAATGGGTTTATTATTTTACGGATTTTATACACAGCAACCATTCTTTCCATATATAATACACGTGGTAGTATATTTAAAACATGAAAAGTTAATTAATTCAGTTAAAAACAACAATTTATTTTTTTTTTTTTTTTGAAATTAATTTTCATTATTACAAAAGCATTTTTACTAAACCCAAATTCAAAATTAACCTTGAAAAATTAGAAAATAAAAAAGTACTTTATATATTCATCCCACTTTATACTCTAATATTGTGAACTTTAGTCTAATAGTATCAATATATTTTGAGATAAAGTGGAAAGAAGGTCAAATAAGAGGAAAAAAAAAAAAAAAAAAAAAAAATGAATTACATTTTGACCTATCCTGTTTGAAAATTGGTAAAAGTTTGTGTATCATGAATTTATTTTCATAATAAAAACAAAGAAAAATTATCAAAATTGTAATAAAGTTTATTCTTCTTTTATTTGATAACTTGTTAATCATTTTTATACAACAAAACTATTTTTCAGTTAAAGGGGACCAGTTGCAATGGGTATAATGCACGCGTTTAAAACTTTTACATAGATATTAGAAGAAAAATTTTATTTCGGAAAATTTCAAAATTGAAATCATTTTTTCACATTTCTACACATTTTTATTTTTTTTTTAGATTTTTTTTTTAAAACTTCATCCAGTTCCAAAAAATTTTTTTCTTTCAAGATCAATAACCACTTAGTAAAAATGTGTTATTCTAAGGTTATTGAAACCATGAAAATGATTTTTGAGAAATCATATTGATTTCTATTGGAATTTTATTCAATCTTTGATCTTGACATTTGTTTAATAAATGTGGAAAATTTCCACTTCGTTTTCATTTCTTTTTCAAACACTTACCACAAATACCAACAAACTTGGGTTGGGGGCGCACATTCTAAAAGAAAAGTATCGAAAACGAGGGGAAAATGCTTCATATTTATTATTCAAATACAGTATAAGTTCAAAACGAACATCGTTGTTTTTCTCAACAGTGCCATATGGATTTAGGCATTTCAATTTTTAAGAAAATCCATTGATTTATTAGTTTCCTTTCAGACATATATCAACAATTCTTTGACGCGTATTATTCTTTTTATTTCTTATTTGTTCTTCAAAGGCCAATTATATAAAATAATTGATATTTGAAAAAAAATGTAGGGCCCCTTTTACTGAAACAGAATTTAGTACCATTGTTTAAGATAAAAACTTAAAACCATTTCCACTTTTCAGTCACAAACTTTCAAGGAAAATTAAGGCACAAAAAAATCCTTAAATTAAACACATTTTAAAAAAGAAAATCAAAAATTTTTATAAATCAAAGTATTTCACTAGAATTTGAATTTTAAGACTTAACTTGAGTTTTTTTTTGTGTACCTTAAACTTAGTTGAATATTTTCGACTTAAAAATAGAAATGAATTTATCTATATCAATTAATATATACCCAACTTCAAAAATCTAAAAAAGTAGTTTGTATTAATAAATCATATAATTAATTAAGATACAAGAAAAAGAAATAATTAAAATCAAAACTAATTTTAATTTTTTATTATTATAAATAGCTTTTTGATAATTTTGAATTTAATATTTCAATAAAATAATCGATTTTAGCATTTCTGTTATTTAATTCATTTTCTGCAACCTTTTTTCAATATTACATATTCTTCAAACTCATTATATAAAAAGACACCGATCTTGACAATTGAAACAAATAAACAATATATTTCAATTTCTTCATTGTGATTCTTTTTCTGTAAATGGATTAAATAAACTAACTTCTTAATAAATACAATCATACCAATTTAAGATGACCTATTTATTTACAAATAATTTAAAAAAGAATTATTAAATAGATGACAAAAATTTAGAATGAACACACACTATTTAGACTTCAAATTTCGAAAATATACTTCTGAAAATTATCTCGAAAATAGATTTAAACCAACTAACCCCCCCCCTTCTAATTAAATAATAAACTATAAAAACATTTTGACAAATTTCATTCAATTTAATAAAATAAACTGAAAAAACTACAGTCAGTTTCACTTTTAAGACACAAACGGATACGAAATTAAAGGCATAAAAAAAATCTAAAATTAAGGCTCAAAATTCAGATTCTAGTAAAATAAATTTTAAAAAAAAAGGACAAATTATGTGCTTGAATTTGATATTTTTCTGTGCCTAAAATTTCGTTGAAAGTCTGTGCCTTAAATTTGAAACCAACTGCATTTGTTTAATTTACTGTTTTAAATTCTATTTTGATTCTCATAACCAATCTAACTTTTGGACTGGATTTTTGTTTTAAAATGAACAAAACAAGAAATTAAAAAAATATTTCAAAATGAGAACTTTTATTACTGTTTTATAATTAGAATCAATTTTTCATTTTTTTTCAAGAATAGTTAGTATCATTTAAAGAAAATATAGAATAATTAACCTTTTAGTTTGTAGACTAACAAAAAAATAAATAAATTATGAAATTTACAAATAGAATAAATAATTACTATTCATTGCAAAATAAATGGAAACAAAATTTTCATTCAACATTCCTAAACAAGATATTAAATATTCTCTAAAATTACCATTTTTTAATTCCCTAAATCAGTGAAAATTGATAGTTTCAGTTTATTAGAAAAGGGCCACTTTTTATACTAATTATAATTCTTGGATTGTGTTTAATTTGGAAGACTGAATGAAAAATTTGTTTTTTTAATTTTACAATTAACAGTATTATGGAAAGTTGTAGATATCAATTATTAAATACTGAAATTCTATTGTTTTGGGTTCTATTTTTAGATCTGAAAAATTAATTAAAACCACAAAATTAACAAAATGGTAATTATATATTGTGAATTAGTCAAAAATCTAATAATGTATTGTTTAATAATACTAAGAATTAAATATTAAGAGCTCCCTGAACCACGGAACACTCTTAGAATTTACACTTAATTGCACCATTCTTCAATTAAATATTCATCCAGAATAAAAATTAAAATCTTAAAAAAGAATAATATAATAAAAAAATTGTTATTAAAAAATAAAAAGTAATATCATGTAACCAATTATCAATTCACCAAACTTGACTTTTCAAAAAGAAACATTTTTATTCAAGGTATAAACATTCTTTTAGAATACAGCCACCAGTAGAGTCTTATATTAGAAAATTTTTTACTATTCCAAGTGAATTGTCAACATTTTAAACAGTACTCAATAATAAAAAAAATTCACTATGATGAAAATTGGAAAGTGTGATAAACAGTTCAATCTCCAACAAATAAGAATAATAAAGTAGTTTTCAACTTTGTTGAAAATTCTTCTTTTTCAACTCAATTTGTAATCTGAGGAAGAAGAAACCAGAATTTTTTATTTTTTTTAATAATTTTTACTTTTTCTGAAATTAACACATTTTAGTGAATGAATAATGGATCAAAATTTTCTGAATAGATTAATTGACAGTAATAAGGAATATGTTAAATCCACGATTCCCAAGGCCTTGGTTGAAATTAAAACATACTCACAAAACCTAGCAAGGGAGTCCGATGAACAAGGTGTGAACAAATCATTAGCATCATATAAGAAGTTATCGGATTTACCATGGATTTTGAAAGCACAAAACAAACTCTTTGCAAGTATTCCAGAGGATCCATTAGGATTTGAAAACGATGAGGACAACGAAGAAACAGAAAACGAAATCACAACTGTATCAAATTATATGAAAAAGTTACGATCGGATTACAAAGAATTATTAAAAAACAATCCCAAGCAAGAAATGATCCAAAAGAAAACGGAAAAGTTTGAAAAAGAATTATTTTCAATTTTACATCCTGACGAATTATCCTTTGTTGGAGAAGAGTTCAGTGAACGAACTTTAAAATGCCCTTTAACAATGAAAGTCTTTAAACAGCCAATGAAATCCAAGAAGTGTGGCCATTCTTATGAAAAGTCTGCAATAATAAAATATTTGTCGAATTCTACAAAAGGCTGCCCTGTTTCGGCTTGTTCTTTTCAAGTTTCTACAAAAGATCTGGAAAGGAACATCGAAATGGAAAGGCAAGTAAGGCTTGCAATGATGAAAAAAAATTCTCAAGCTGCCCAATTTGAACAGATCGAAGAATTTGAGATTGATCAAGATATTGATATTGAAGGAATTTCGGACACGGACAATGACGACGATGAGGACGATGACGAAGACGAAGATGACGATGAAGACGAAGACGAAGACGATAGTGATGACGATGGCGATGAGAGTGACAATAGTGATGATAATAGTGAAAGTGAAGAAATAATTGAAGAAAGTGATGAAACATCAGAAGAAAACGACGATATTGAGAGTGATTAAATCAACACAACAATTGCTAGTCTTCTCTTTTCGCTTCTTGTTATTAGATTTATATAACTTTTCAATATACACAAATTTATTTCTTTTTTATTTTCTTATTTTTTCTTTGGGAATAATTTTTAAAAAAACCCTAATTTTTACACAAATCAATCCTGAAACATAAATTTATTTTAGTATTTCCAATTTAAAAAACAGTTAATTTTTGGTCAAAAATAATGAAAGGAATTTTACAAATACTGTAAACTCTTTTTGAAAAAGTAAAAAATAATGGATTTTTTATTTCTCGGATCACATTAAAGCTATTTTAAACTGATAATTGCTTTTTTCAATTGGAAAGAATTTTCATCTTGTTTTTTGAAAATCAATAAATTGTTAAATCATTCATTTCCCGATTTTTTTTTAAAAAAAGTTATCTCTTTATTTACTTTATACTTAATCTTATATAACTGTAAATTAAATGATCTAGATCGGTATCAAATGAGAAATTTTGATTCTTTTTAAATTAATGAAGGTTGTATATAAAATACTCATTAACTGGTAGATACAATAATCTATATTTGAGTGCCTCAGTGTTTTTTGGATTTGAATTACCAAATCCAATTATTTTTTTTTTTATTGACAAATATTAAAATATTACAAGAATAGTAAATAGAATCTATCTGAAAAAAAAAAAGTTAATAAAACGCCAGGAAAACCTATAATCTTTTTTATGAGAATATTTTTGTTTGATCCAGTAAAAAATATTTTTTTTTATATTTAATTTATCATTTTTTGCTTTTTTGGAGAAAATCTAATTTATTATTATAATGATTTTTCTATTAAAATGATTTGTAGTTATTACAATTTTTGTATTTATATGGGATTTTTTAATTGGAATTTTAATAATGTTTTTATTATAATAAATTACGATTCTGAAATAGCAAAAAGTAATGATACACTTAAAAATATGATAAGAGCATTATAATTACACTAATGAATACTTTCTAGATATTTCAAAGAAAATGAAGTTGAATTTGGGGAAAAAATAGTCATCAGATTTAAATTAATTTCTAAAGTTGAATATTCTTCTCAATCTTTTTTTTTTTAAACATTATAAGGATGATTTTTTTTAAAAATAAGTATTTTTGGAAATAATATTTTAAATTTAATACTTTATTAAAGTTACTGTTTACTTGGATAATATAATTTTCATATTTATCTTTTAACAAAGCTCTTTCATCATAAGTTGAGAAAGCCGATTTACAAATATCTTTTTTAAACTTCATTTTAATCTAACTATTTAAAGCCCTATTCCCAGTATAAAAGCAAAAAATAGCATTTTTTTTTGTCATTTTTTTTTAATTTACTTTTTTGGAATAACCTAAAGTTATAGTTTTGAGAAAAGTATTTGGGTAGGTTTGAATCGTAATCATTTTTACATTTGGGTAATCTTTAGTTGGTGGTGCTTTTGAAAAAGGAGATTGAAAAAAAAAATTACAAAAAAAAAAATGCCATTTTTGGCTTTTATACTGGGAATAGGGCTTTAAATATCCAAAATTATTATTTTATAATTGATAAATCTCCGAAATAACCCAATTTAATTTGTTTGGACAGAATTCTTATACAAGATATGGAAGCTTCTTTTCCCAAGTTTATAAGATATTTTCAAGAGTAAAAATTAGTGGTGATTTTTTTCTTTTTGATTATAGTTTTTATTATATAAAAGAGCTTTAATCTTGATTACATTTTGAATAGAATGAATTAATAATGGTATTTTATTGTTTAAAAACTATTTTTATTTGAAAGAGATATTGATTTTTTTTTTTTTTTTAGATTTGATGTGCCTTTATTTTCTAAATAATATCAACCCTACCATTTTTTTTTGGAAGGATTTTGATTAATATTTTTTTTTAAAACATATAGACACATATCCAACTAATATTATAATTTCTCTAAATTTAATATAATAAAATTTTTGAATAGAATTACAAATGAAGATAATTATTGAAATAATAATAAGACCCAACTTTTTTGGAAATACCTTATATATACTTTTTGAAATTAAAATTCTGAGAAAATCACTCAAAATAAATAAAAGATTTACATAGAAAAAACGATTTTAATAGTATAAATGGCTATCGATTAAAATAAAAATAAAACAAAAAAATTTTTTTTCCATTTTTTAAATGTGTCTTGTTAAAAAAACAAATTTTTAGTAATATTTTAGTTTCTTCTTTGAAAATATATAAAGTGCATATGAAAAAAAATTTTTTTCATTATAATGAGAAAGAAAAGGATAATAGTTTATTATTTCAAACTTATTGGCTTTGTAACATCTAAATTATCTATAGATTTTTAAATGAAAAAAACTGTTTAACTTTTGATCCTTAGAATCTTTTTGAGCTAATAGTGACATATTTATTCCTTTTTTTTTAGTGTATAAAATATTTTTTTGCTTTTGATACTATGATTATCCAAAATATTTATAAACTGGAATATATAAGATCAACAATTATCTTTTTTCACTTCTAAAGGAATAAAATCATTCACTCTTTAAATTTCGATTTAAATTAAAAATTTTTCGATTGGTTGTAGCTGCCTCTGACTCGATCACAAATTGAGGTATTTAAGGTATTTGATTTCAAAGTTTGTGATCTTGTAGATCTCAAGGAGGCTAGTTCAAATTGTCAGTACAGTGGTGTAAATAACCTGTGTTGACAACCTTTAACCCATTACTAAAATTTAACTCGTGTTTTTTTTTTCAGATTTGGGTATTTGAAGATTGGAAGACACACATATATTCCTGGTTCGGATTTAAATTGACTTTAGAGGTTAGATCTTTGATTAGTCGAAATGACTCACTAATATTAAATGCTTTTGTTTCAAAAATTTCATCATATTTTCAAAATTTCTGAGATTAAATGATTTTTTTAAAAAAATTCAAAAAATGAAATTTTGCTCATTTCTTTGGTCAAAAAATTAAATTTTAATCTTTCCATATCTTCATAATTTTTTTTTAAAATTTATATAAAGAACACAATTTCATGTTTATATACTGTTTTCAACCCATTTATTTGTTTTCTTTCATTTCTAGAGTAAGCCAATATTTTTTTCAGGAGTTAATTTTTAGTAATGGATTAAAATAAAAAACATGGGTTATTTACACCACTCTCAATTAATAATTTAAAAACTATTTAAAATGGAGACACTTTCCTAACTTGGAAGTTTTGCTAGATCCTCACAAAACAATAAAGGTGCTTGTTTGTTATGATCTTTCTTTCCAATCTGATCTTGAATAAATTTTTTTTGCTCTTGTTCTTTGATCAATCAGTATTAGTTTTTACAACCTAAAAAAATAAAATGAGGAAAATATCATTTTTTTAACTTTTTTGCTTTTAATTATTAATATTTTATCTAAATGTTTAACAAGTGGAACCCACAAAATTTAAAACGTAATGTTTTAAAATCATCTTTAAGAAGGAAAATTCAAAAAGCTATTGTCGAACAGTACCCAGCCTTGGAATCACTAATCACAACATTGATGCCAAAAAAAAAGCAACTCGAAGTTGGAAAAGCTGAAAATCACTTACAGTTCTATATTATCGAATCAACAATCTTGTTTTTTAGATGGAGACAAGGCCCTTTTTATCCTACTTTGAAATTGCTTCACCAAAGTAAGTCAACCATTTTTTTGTTTTCTTTTTATTCAATCCAAATTGATCGAATCTTCATCTCCCGGAATAATTTGTAGTGACGGTTTTGTAAAAACTAAAATCATTAAAAAGTCCAAAAAAGTTAAACTGAATGATTGAAAAAAAAAAAGTTTTACTTTATGCTTTTTTAAAAATTCTTTTTTAATTCTCTCCATTCTCAAAATTAATTCTTTTTTAACACCAAAAATCAAATAAAACAGATTTTTTTATTATTTAGTGACAAAATTAGGATTCTTTTAAACAATGAAATTAAAAATTAAATAATGGTAAAAAAAGGTGACCAACACAAATGTTTTAAAAAAAGTGTTATTCAAATAGTTTAAAAGCCCAAAACAAACAGTTTGATCAACGCCTTTTTAAACTATTTGGTACCACTTTTTTAAAAATTACAGTGCTAATAACTTCAAATAAATATTTGAAAATTTTTACATTATTTTTCACATTTTGAAATTTTTTTATCATTGCTTTGGTTAAAGCATTTTAAGAGTTAAAATGCTCAGAAACTTTGTAAAATTAGTTTGGCTTTGAAATATTCTTTTGTCAAGAACTATTTTAAAGTAAACAGTTATATTATTTTTGAAAAATTGAAAATGAATTAAAAAATTTTTAGCATTTTTTTGAATTTATCAGTTTTTGTGGTTAATAAATTTGAATCAATCATATTTTTCGGTTAAAATTCTTAGTGCTGTTTTGTAATTAATAAACCCAGCAGTTGGCAAGTGTCTTTGGGAATTAAATTGGTTAAATAGAAAAAAAACCAATTGTCAGTCGATTTTTCTTTCGAAAATTGGAATAGATACATAAATTTAAAAAACGAAAAAATACTCCCAAGAAAATCCCAAAGAATCATTCAAAAATTGTCTAAAGTACCAAGCATACATTACGGGCATTGATGAACGATCTTTACTCACAACTTTCGTTTGAGAATAGATCGATCAAGGAGAGAAAAATTGTCCAAAAAATTCCAAAAATCACAAATTTTCCACATACATTTTTATCATAAATTTTACATGATTTTTTTTTTCATTTTTTACTTGATATTTACGCACTTTGATTTAACTTCTAGAGGTTTATTTGATTTACAAATAAATAAAAAGTATGAAAAGGAAAATATTTTCAATCTTTAAAGAAAACAAAAAAGGAAAAGGAAAAGGAAAAGGAAAAGGAAAGGAAAGGAAAGGAAAATAAATAATTTTACTTTCCAAAAATTTAGGAAAATAAATTCAAAATATATTTAACCTCTCCAAAGAATAAGAAAAATCAACTAGAAAGTTTTCTACAGGGGATTTTCACTTGAAACTCTTCTTCCCAAGATAAAGAAATTCATGTACTTAAAAATTTCGAAAAAATAGAAAAAATTCCAATTTTTTAATACATCCATATTAAGACTTGTTAAATATAAAAAAATTTTTTTTCGAATATTCCGAAATTTTTCATCATTTAAACATATGCAATATTTATAGTATGAAATATCAACCAAGATAATTTTTTTTATTAAAATAATTCTTCTAGAGAAATAACCAATAGATTTATTGAGCTTAATGGAAAATACTAATAATTTTTTTAATAATAATAATGCTATTCAATAAATCATTTAGGACAAAACACAAATCCAAAATTTTTGAAACAGTTAAAACAGTTAAAGGAATAAAAATAAAGCAATTTTATTCAAATTTGGGAAATAATTTTGATTTTTCAAAATATTACAAATCATTTTTTTGTTTTTTTTGTTTTTGTTTACATTTCTTTCTCTTATTACCAATTGCGTAATTTTTTTTGTTTAGATCAAAATTTTTTGGAAAGGTCGATATTATATTAAAGTTTTCTAATTCCAAATAGAAATAAATTCCCATAAAATTAGTTGGTGGTTTCAAACCATTTGATCGATCAATATTTGTTAATATAATTTCAACAAGTTTACCAATCTACACATTTTTGTTATTCTTGTTAAAATTTTTGGCACACCGATAATTTATTTGTATTGAGAATTATTTATTTTTTTATTTTAGAGTAATGTAAATGATAAACAATTGTTAACATTTCAATTAGTTAGTGATTTTACTTTGGTATTTCCCATCTTGTAACTGATTAAATATGATTTTTATTTTCAAAAATTGGATTTTGGTGTGCTAAAAATTTTGAATTGGAGTTTATTTTAAAAAATTTTGCTCAGGAACTAAGATTTTATTTGCAGGGAATATTGAAATTTTTATAAATAAAATTTGAATTATTTTACAATTACGTCATTTGACTTCAAATACAAATCTCATTTTTTTCAATTTCAAATACAGCCAGTTCCAAATTTAAGGCACAAACTTTCAACGAAATTTAAGGCACAAAAAAATCTCAAATTAAGGCACAAAATTTTGAATTTTTTTTTTTTACAAATTATTTTACTAGAATTTGAATTTTGTGCCTTCATTTGAGATTTTTATTGTGCCTTAATTTTCGTTGAAAGTTTGTGCCTTAAAAGTGGAACTGACTGTATAATTTGAATTATTATAACAATTCTTGTTAATAATGTCAACCAATTTGTGAAAAAAGATTACTCAAATTCGAAAATTTTACAAATATTTTTATTTTAGATTATGAAAAAGCGAAAACAACTTTTTTCAAACCTTAAAGATTTACAAATTTTTTGCTTAATAGATCGAAATTTCATTGATAAACTTTTATTAAAATTCTATCAAAATTTGGATTTATATCACCTACGTTTTTCTATTTGTTTTATTTGTGAGATTTGAATTGAAATATCTTTAATTAAAAATACTCAAAAAAAAAAAAAAAAACTACTTTTTTTTAAAAAAGCAATACTTTCCAAAACAAAACTAAAATTATGCTTCTCAATTTTTAAAAATTAACTTGATTGTGAATTAAAATGATTCATTATTTTTTCGAGTTTTATATTACAAATATGCGAATGCCATTCTTAAAAAAAAAAAAAAAAAAATACAGTCAAAGACACCCAACTGTAAAATGGTAGTAAAAGAAAATTTTTTAAAAAAATTCATTTTTACTAAAGTTATAGTCTTAAATCTCAAATTTTGGGAAAATGAACAATGGACTTAGATTTTGGTTTAATTTTAATGTTTTGAATTCTATTTTAATTCGGATAAACAATCTAATTTTTGGTATTTCATTTTTGTTTTGAACCAAGTAAAAAATAAGTATAAAATTATTTTAGATTTTTTATTACCACTAAAAAAAATTATTCATTTGAAATTAACTATAAAAGATTTAAAATGACTATTATCCACGTTGAATTAATTTCAATATCAGATATCTTCATTGCTCAGTGCAAAATAAGAAGAATATAATTTGAAAAATTTTCTCTTTTAACTACCATTTTGCACTTAAAATGGATTTGACGCATTTTTTTGATATTTGGAATTATTTTTCCAGAATGATTATAATTTTTTTTCTCCAAAACTCTCTTTTTTTGTTATAAGTGTCTAAAAAAAGAAAATTTCCATTTTTGAAATTATTTCTTATTAAATTTTATATTCTATTATTCATACTATTTGTTTATTTCTAATACAATCAAAACAGTACCATCACTTTTACCAGTATATTATGTTGATGAGGGTGCCGTTAAACCACTTATGGGTGGAGCCCAAATAATGATGAAAGGGTTGACTAAACTTCCAAACGAATTGCCAGAGGAAAACATACCAGCAGAAAAGGTTGTTGCTATTACTTGTATTGGAAGAAAAAATGCCTTTACAATTGGGTTAACCGAACATTCAACCGAAGATATGTAAATATTGTTTCCATTATTCAATTATAAAATTTCATTTATTTCCTTTAATTTAATCAAAGAATATATAAAATATTTACTATATTTGTAATGAAAAATATGAAAACAAACATTTTTTTCTTTCATCAATTAAACTCGAACCAAATTGACAAATTTTGTTGAAAATGAAAAATTTATTTTTCATAAAAAAAAATATTCAAATTGTATTTCTTTGAAACTCAACCAATAATACTACTAATAAAATACATCTAAACATTCCCAAAGATCAATGAAACAAAAAAAAATAATAATAATTTCTAATGAGCCAAATTTAATATTGAGGAAAATTTTAATCTGACTACATTATTCATGATTTACTTTGGTTGATAATTATTTTTTTTATTATAGTTAAAATCTTTTTTTTTTAAATTATTTTAACTCTATAATATTTCTAATAAAAATTCCTATTCTATTTTTATCATCCGTTTTTTCTTTAACAGTAATATGTCTATTAAAATCTTGTCAGAAAAAAAAAATAAAAAAAATAAAAATAAAAACAAAAATAAAGAAGCACAAAAAAAATTAAATAAAAATTTCGAATAAAACAACACATCCATTATCACATGCGTGATTTATTGATTATAAACAAACTCATCAAAAATTTATAAACAATCAATTACCATAATCAAAATAGTAGTTCTCTATGATGAAGCGATTGTTATACAATCACTAATACAACACTAATCTCTGTCTTTCTATTTCAATTCATATACTAATAATTTCATAATTAAAAATCAAATTTATCGCATGTGATAAATTTTATTTTTCTTAACCTATTTTTACTATTTGCAATATACAAGAAATTTAATTTAAAACATATTTTTAAAACTATTTTTGTTAAGAAAAAAAATAATTATTTGGGCACTAAAAAAACTATTTTGATTTTTTTTTTGCATTTTTTTATAAAAAATTTTTATTTATCCTCAAAAAAACTCCAAATTTCTAATATTATTTATATATTTATATCTTATTTATATTCAAAAATAAAAAAAAAAAAATATTACTAATAGTAAAAAAATCAATAATGGTGCAGGTATTAAAAATATACATTCAATTAATGATGGATTGTGGAAATTTGAAATACATTAAAAGGTTATAATAAGAAAACGAAAATAAGCAATGGCAAATACAAATTCAAATAAACATAAAGTTTTCAAATAATTATCAACAAAATACAAACCATTTTTTCTCTATTTGGAAATAATTTTGAATTTTTCGTAAACATATCAACCAGAAATAGAGTATTAAAATCCAAATATAAAGAAATATTTATCTCTAATCAACCTTCCTACAATAAATAGAAATAATTTTTTATTATTAATTAACATTTTAATTCAAATTTTATATTGTATTTTTTATTTTTTTAAAAATTTTGAATTTTAATCATTTTACAACTATTTCATTTTTTTTCTGAAAACATTCTAAGATTTTTAAGTTATTGTCTAAAAAAAAAAAGATTATTATACTATCTAATAAACCCCAATTCAAAATTTATAACACCTTAAAATTCAATTTTTGAAAAAAAAAATTTTTATTTATTATTGAATAAGTGTAAATATACACTCTAAATGCTCTTTTACTTAAATTTACTCAAAGGAAATTTAAGCGGAAAAGCATAGATTTCACAATTGTTCAAGGGAAAGAAATTCCCAAATTTTTTTATTGTTAAAAAGCAAAAGCAAAAAATTGAAAAGAAAAAAGGTAAAAAGAGAGAAAAAAAAAAAAGAAATTTAAAAAGGGGTTTATGAGAAACAATTGATAAAAAATCAAAAAAAAAACAATGCTATCATTAATTAAGGATTCCCAAAATCACAACCAAGATACTTATGGTTAATTTAATAATTTGATAATTGATGATGAATGTTCACTTAGGAATCGTTATTTAATTGATGTAATTTCTTTTTTTTTTTTTTTGATCTGATTAGCTTTAAACCAATATTAATTTTTTGTCTTTGCTTTTTAGATTTTATTTTAAAGTTACTAATATTTTTGTGTTTCAGTGTTATATTATTAGCAAACAACAACTTGGTCTTTTTCCTTTCTAACTCTTCTTCCCAATATAAAGAAGATTCAGCCAGTGGAAAACTGAAAAAAAAAAAAAATAAAATAAAAAAAATCCTGTTTAATCAATTCTAGAAGAAATACTACATTAGAATCATTTACTAATTTAAATGCGAACAATTGTTTATAAATTAGAATACTCACATAACTAAATAATAAATAATTACCAATACTGATAAAAATATTGGTATGTATAAATTCTTTGAGAAAGGTTAATAAAAAAAATACAATAGTAAATTTTTAAAAATTCTATTAGGAATATTGATCGATCTAATGGTAATTAAAAATATAAATTATTAATCAAAAATAAGTTGAATAATCTATTTGAAACAATAAAAAGAGCTTATAATATTCTAATTACTTTTTATGAAACAAATTATTTTCATTTTTTTTTTTTTTTTTTGATAGAATTTTCACTTTCTAGGTATCGCAGAAAAATCCGTCAACTTCATCAATTGTTTTTGACTGGTTGAAAATTCAACTTTAAATTGAAAAAATTAAAATATTTTAATGATTTTTAAGAATCGTAACCCAATTATATAAATAATTATAAAGAGAATAAAAAAATATTTTGTTTTAAATTCATGTTTAAAATAAAATTTGGAAAAAATTGTTTTTTGGGTTGAAAAACAACAAAAAAATAAGTTGCTTAATATAAAATAATTTTTTCAAGTATTTTGAATTTTCTACGTATGTTGGAGAAAAAAGTGAATAAAGGAAAATAAGTTCAAAGTGGTTTTTAATTGGTAACACCACTGAAAATAAGAAAAGTAAGATCAATTAACGAAAGAAAAAATAAATCTAAATTGAAAAATAGGTAAATCAACAAAATAAACTTTTTTTTAAAATCAGTCTTACGTTAAAGGCTTTCTATGATTGAATATAATTCAGATTTTTTTAAAAAAATTACTTGATTATTGAAATCTGATAACTTGATAAGGATATCTCATTATTGGAGAACCTATTTTTTTGATTTTGATTCGATTGAAAATATATTATAAAGAATTACTCTTTGAATTTAATTAGTTTCTTCTGTTAAATGTTTTTACTTTTTCATTTTCATTAAGGTAACCACTTATAAATTGTTTTTTTTTTTTTTCATTTTTCATTTTTACTTTTAACAGAATCTCTAGAATATTTTTTATATTCAAATCAATTGTTTTTTCTTTCTTCCATTTTATTGAAAATCTCGAAATGAAAATAAGTATACATCTATATAATTAACGATATCCTAGTTAAGGTGTTTAAATGAATTAATTAAAAAATATTCAATGTGTAAAATGAATATTTAATTAAAAATTCATTTTTGAGATCTCAAAATTAAAGCATTTTTACACATCCCAAAACTTTTTTTTTATGATTTTTTTTTTTTTGATTAGAAATTCATTTTGAATTTTTTTTTATATTGTAAAATCGAGAATACTTGATACAAATGTGTTATTCCAAGGTTACTGAAACAGTGGAAATGATTGTAGAAAAATAATATTCAATTGTATTGGGATTTACTTTGAATTTTTCAATTGAAGATCAAAATGATCTTTGTTGTTTTTTTTCATAGAACCCCTAAGAATTTAGGGGTTTTCGATTTTTATAAAAAACATTCTAGAATTAATTATATTTTCTTCCATTTGGTTTCATATATTCTTAAATATGTATTATTCGACACATCATTTCTTTAAAATTGAAAGATATTTTTTCAAAAAAACCATATAGATTTGAAAAAAAAAAAAAAAAGATTGATATTTTTGATGGAATAAATTATTTAATTGTGTTTCAAAAAAAATTAAAATTGTTAAATATATTATTTTTTGTGATTATTTATTAAAAAAAAAATCCTAATGTTGATGTTGGTTAATAATTTAAATTTTTTTTTTTTTTTTTTACTAAAATCTCTGATACAACAAATTACCAAATCCCTTTCTATTCTTTAATTATTAAAATAAAAAATGAAAAAATTTCAAAACTAACAATAAAAATCATTTATAACTTTATTTTTAGGAGAAATTATTATTGGATAAACTCAATTTCAAAAATTATAACTCACCTGAAATAATATATATATATATATATATATATAGTTAGTATACATGAACAACTTATAATTAAATCTAAATGCTAATTTACTTTTAAGACATTCTAAATTTATAAAAACATGATATTTTAAACATTTTTTCTTAAAAAAAACCAAAAAATAAAAAAAAAGTGAGTCAAATTATTTGAAAAATAGTTTTCTTGAAATATATATAATAAAAACTTACAAAGGAAAATTATTTTTTTTCTTTATATAAAATTGAATTTGTTTGTTTTTCCTGTTTAACTTTGCACTTATGACAAAAAAGTAATATGTTTTTCGAATATTTATTTCTCTTTATTTTTATTGTTTCATTACAATACCAATTGTCACACAATACATATAAGAAAATCTTTTCCTCAGGCAGGATTTCAGTTTCCTTGTTATTTTTTTTAAAGAACTTAGATTTTGGGGGTTTTCCGAGAATTTGCTTTTTCTTAGGTTGCATTTTATCTTTTTTGCAGCCAACTTTCAAACAAACAATGTTACAAATATGCTGGTGAAAAATATTTTTTATTCCTTTTTCAAAGCCGAGATCAGTCTTTGAAAAGCCACCAGCCTTTGTATGCAATTTAATATTTTTGAAAATATTGCCAACCCTTTTTGAATTTGTTATACAGAACTTTCTCCGAGAGAATTGCCAAGAAAAATGTGTAAAGGCGTGGGAATAGAAAATGGAGAGTGTATTGGGATCAATATTATGATTTTTAACGAGCCGAGTGTTTCGCTTTATATTGCAGAATTTGCCCTCTAAAAATGTTTCGCAATAGAAATAGCGATAGCGGTGACGGTTATGGAAATCGATTAAAACAGGTTCAAGAAAATCGATTGATTGATCCAATTTTTTGAGATTAAAGTCTTTGACGACCCTTTTGGCAATCACTTGACTAATGATATCCTTTTTGATCCATTTTTTTTCTAATTCCATATCAGTTGGTGGGTCTAAATAATTTTTGACGACTAATAGACACTTTTGTTCGTGGTACAAGAGCTTGTATACTGTTCTTGTTTTACCCGAGGCGAATGGCTCTTGTGAGATTTCAACTCGGGCATTCATAGGTTCCCATTTAAGGCTGTTGGGGGTTTTGATCAAGTTGGCTAAGGTGTTGGATTTGGAAAGGCGATATATTGTCGCTTCCTCCATTTTTTGCCACATTTTGCTATCTTTCAATTTCAAATCCATATTTTTTGGGGACGAGACGTTGGAAAGCTGGAAGCTTTTACTCATATCGTTGGTTCTTTGGAGAGTTTGTTTGACAGAGGTGACAACAATCTTGACAAAGTTCTTTGCCATTTGTTGCATTTCTTGGGTTTCAATGAACAATAAAGTGTCGGGACGATCGTAAATGCTTTTGAATTTCCTGATCATCGTATTGGTTGTGCCATTGATCTTGGCAAAGGTATAATAGATCCTTCTTTTCCGCAACGCTAATAATAATGATGTGGCATCCCTTTTGTCTGGATCTTGTGTCGACTCATAACGATCATCGAAATCTTTGGGCATGTCGGGATCGTCCTTGGACCAAAACTTAGATCCGTGACACGGTGCATCTGCAAAATGGATCAGCAATTTGGAAAAAGACTCCCATTGCAAACCCAGCGCCTTATGTAACCCGCCAAATACATCTTCTGCATAATCTGCGTTGTTGAGTAATTTCACTTTTTTTATTCTCTCCTTAAAGGATTCTATTTCTTTTTTGTCGACAAAATCAATAATGTCAAACCTTCTGACCCCATAATCCCGATACCCCACAAAGGCAATTCTTAAATAATAGTCTTTATATTTCTCATCATTTTGAATTTCATCAATGATCTGATAGATCTTGTTATTCACTTGTTCAACATAGATCCTCATAGACAAAGTACAGTCCACCAGAAAACATAAATCCAAAGACTTGATCCCATATTGGATATGAGTCTTTCCAGAGTAATTGTTTCGTAGATACTCCACAAGCTGGGTTCTTGTAAATCTTTCCTTCATTATTTTAATTTGTCGTGCGATATCTTCGTCTTCACTGGCACTTTGATCGTCAGAATCGGATCGAGAATCAAGAGGGATGTCAGAAAATTCATCATAATCCGTTTTGTTGAGATTTTGATTGTTTGGAAATGTATTTTCGAACTTTTTTTTCTTTTTCTTTTTCTTTTTCTCTTTTTCGATTTCTTTTTCTTTTTCTTTTTCTTTTTCTTTCTCTTTTTCGTTTTCTTTCTCTTTCTCTTTTTCTTTTTCACTTTCATTTTCTTTCTCTTTCTCTTTCTCTTTCATTTTCTTTTTCTTTTTCTTTTTCTTTTTCTTTTTCTTTTTCTTTTTCATTTTCACTTTTTGTTTTCTTGTTTTTTTGTTGTTTTTTTTTTTGTTTTCATTTTCATATTCAGATGTGGAAGATGACCAAGACGAAGATGTATTTTTTGGGGTTGAGCTTGATGTCGTAATGTTCGAAAGTGACTTACTTGAAGAAGAAGATTTGCTAAATGATTCAGAATCATCTGAAGAAGAGGACAACCTTGAAGACCTCGAAGAAGATGAATTGTTGGTTGAAGAGGATAATGATGAAGAAGATGTTGCAGACGAAGATTCGGTTGAAGATTCTTGAAACATCACTCAAATATAATTTTTAAAAAAATCAAAAAATGTTCAGAATTCCACCAAGCACTGAACAATGTATCTAAAGTTTATTATTTTATTCCTTTTGGAATTTTTACAATTTTATTTTTTGAATCATTTAAATCTAATAAACAATCGTTGACGAAAATTTCTTTTTTTCTTTTTTAACAAAAGTCTTTCTATACACAATTTGGATGCTTATTTATATTTCTGTTCGTATTTTTCTCACCAAATAAGTCTATTGAAAGGGAAATAAATATTTGTAGTGAAAACAATAAGCAAAGTATTATCCAAAAGAATTGTGGAAGGATAAAGTTTTTCTAAGACGAAAGTTTTCTTGTGCTTTTTGATCAAAAATTTTAAGATGTTAACTCATTTGTTTAATTGAAAAATTCTTGTGGAGTCTAATTCGAGATACCATTCTAAAAAAAATTATTCAACAATTAGTAAAGAGTGAAAGATGAATTTATATTTATGACATTTTTTTTGAACAATTCCCCTTTTTAAGGGAGAGTTTTGGATATACCAAATTGTCTCTACAAGATCTTTTAATCCAATATGAATTTAAAACAATAAGAATTGTAATCAAAATATTTTCCGATTTGGATCTGAAAAATCATTTTGAATGATTTTTTTTAATGAAACATAAGAAAAAATTGTGAGATACATAAACTCAGAACTCCTTTGCTAAGAAAAGTGAAAATGAAAAAGTAAAATGACACCGATTTTCTAAACTTTGTACTAATATTTCACACATTTTCAATAAACAACATAACCTTAAAAGAACACATTGTCGGTGATTTTTGATTACTGGGCTACTTTTCTTGTTCCATTGTCTCTAGAAATCTTATGAATAATTACAAAAGAGTTGTAGTTCTCTCTTATTATTTTTTTTTTTTCGTTTTATGATGAGTCCTTTTGTTTTTTCAAAAATTGAAGTTCCAAACAACATCTTTACAAGATAATATTTTCTTGATTTTTTTTTTTGAATACACAAGTGTAAAATTTTTTTTTGAAAATTTTTTAAGAGTGAAAAATCATTTCACAATATACCCCCTAAAGGAAATATGAAATCTATTTTCTAATATCTTCAAAAATAGGGTTTTTATTCACAAAAAGTGAAAAAAAATCATATTTTTTTCCTATTAAAATTACTAGAAAAAAAATGATTTTTTGATTTATATATATATATTTTTTTTCATTAATTTTTTTTTTGGTGGATAATAATTCCCCCAAAAGATATATGTTTTATACAGTTATATTTAGTGATATGTTTTTCAAAAAAATTAACATTGATTAACACATTATTAGGAAATATAAAAATTATTTTTTTTTGAAAAAAAAAAAAATGAAATTTAAAAAAAAAAAAATTTAGTAAATATTTGACTTTCTGAATATAAAGTGATGAAAAAAAATCATTTTTTTTTTTACTAAACAGGATGTTTATTGTGATTTGATATTTTTGTACCTAATTGGAAGAATTTTTTTTTTTTTTTTTGAACTTTTCTAATAAAATTTAGATTTTTTGATTTTTTTTGTTTTTAGCTCCTTCTAACTTTTTTTCACATAGACATTTTGATGGTCGCCCCAACGTGACAGAATAACTGGAATATTGATTAAAAAAAAAATGCCAAAAAAAAATTAAAAAAAACCTAAAATAAACTGATTTGGCATCGATTGAAATTTTGTTGAAAAAAATCTACTTTTTTTGGGCAGCCGGTACCCCCTATTAATTTATAATTCTCAAAATTTCCAATTATTCTTAAAAATTACTCAAAATTACTCAAAATATCATAAAAAAACATTTTAAAATTATTTTTACTAAAAATTTATTGAATTTTTGAATTAAATGAAGAAAAATAGTAATACTGAAAATTGTGAGTAATATATATATATATATATATATATAAATTAAAATATTAAAATAATAATAAATTGAACGATTAAATTAAATTGTTTTCATGATGTGGTTGGAGGAAGAGAAGTTTGGATTTGGCACTGGTTTGATGATCTTATAATTGCTGTATGGGCTTTTGATCATTTTTTGGGGTGTATTATTAATATATAAATTATGTCTTTCATATATTAATAATTTAATTTAATTGTTAAATTGGTTATTATTTAAACATAAAATTTAAGATATATATATATATATATATAAAGAATTTGTTTTTGAATTCAAAAAGTAAAAAAAGCTTGATAAAAATTGATAAAAATCTAATTTAAAAATTAAAAAAGTAAAAAGAAAGAAAAAGAAAAAGAAAAGAAAAAATTAATTAATATTTAAGAAACGTGGCAAATGTGGAATAAACCACCTATTTTGTATAAATTTGATTTTTTTTAATAATTCAAAATCTGAATCATCATTAAAATTATAAAAATTATCAGCTATAATTGATATTTTTATTTGTTTGCCAATTTCGTTTGTTTTATCCTGTGAAGATTCATCATTACAACTTTTAAGAACAATAATAAGAATGAGAAGAAGAATAAATAAATTGAAATATAATTCATTTTAATTAAAGAGTAAATATCCAAGAGAATAGTTAAAAACTTACAAATACTCTAATAATTTTTGATCCAGGTGAAGATTTATTTTGAAAACACGTGGGTCAATCTGGTTTTTCACTTCAATTATTTGCCTCTTTAAAACGTTTTCTTTTGTTTCTTTGGTTTCTATATCAATTTCTACAAGGTCTTGTGTCGCTTGATTGTTGTTTGATTGATTTTCTGAAATATCATTTTCTTTTTCTATCTCCATTTTTTTAGTACTGTTTGAAGTGTTCTCTCTTTCTTGGTCATTTTCTTTACATAAAGAATCACTCCATGTATCCGGAATAAAATTGATAATATTCCTAAAATCATCTGGCTGAATTAAATAAAATTTTCTTGGATTTTCAAAATAAAAAAAATCTTTTGTTGATTTCCGCTTTTATTTTTTGTACTAATAAGAACGTACCCTTTGAACTATTTTGAATAATTTCACGAATAAATAAATACTCATTATCAAATGTATAAACAAAATTCCCCACTTTAAAAAGATGTGAATTGAATGTTATTTCTTTTAATCCCACAAAATTATTAAAATTAAAATTAAAAAAAATTAAAAATACTAAATAATTCTTTTTGAAATTTTGAAATTATATTTGTTTTTTTCTTCAAGATTCAATTTTTTTTTTGAATTCTCATTTATTTTTCTAAAAATTTCTCGCTCAATGAAGAATTTCAAAAGTGTGAAGCCCCTTTTTTTGATTTGATATTTTTTAATTTTGAAGTGTTGATGATATCTCTCTAATGCTAAAAAAAAATGTAAAAAGAGAACCATTTTCTCTAATACTTTGTGGAAGATGTCTTAGATAGTGTAAGTTAGGATATTTTAATATATTACACAATTTATTTTTATTTTTCTGCTGAATTGAATTATTTATTAAATCAATGTCAATTTTGAGATTTTTTTTATAATTAGATATGTTTTTTAAATGAATTTTCTTTTTTTGATGTATTGATTTTTTAGATATTATTAATTTTTTACCAATTCGCCGAAAGCGTTTAAATTTCTGTTCTTCTCTTTTTTTTTTATTCACCGCTTTTGTTTTTTCTTCTTCTTTTTCAATATAATATTTCATTGAAATATTTTTGATCCTTTTCTTTCGAATATCAGTGATTTGTTTCATATTAATATCATGATCTTTTGTATCTAAATTTGGTTTTAATTTGAAATAATCTATTAATTCAATATGTTTAATTCGAAACCGAATACAAAAATCCTCTAATTCTAATTCATCATTCTCACATCGAGAAGGTAAATATAAATTAGATACAATTGAATTAAATAGATCTAACCATTCAAATATAATTAAATTTTCTTTTGAATTTTTTTATACAAAGACCCAAAACCATTGAAAGTTCTAAACACTCAATTGCAGTTAAATCTTTTGGCTTATTGAAAGGATTTAATGGTAAATTAATAAATTTAATATACGTATTTAACGAATCGAGTTTTTTTGAAATTGTACTTATTTGACTATTTAAACGCTGTTTAATTGAATATAAACCATCTTTAAAAAGCCCCTCTAATAATAAATGGGCCCAGCAGATTGGAAATCTAGAAAAATCACAAGAATCAAATCCAAAAAAATGTAGCCAAAAATTACAATTCTGGTGGAGAACACCTGTTTTTCTTTTTCTATCTTCAAAATCTATAATTGTTTTTTGATAATCCCCAGATCTGAAAAATTGTAGTATGTACTCTTTTTGAATTGTTTTAATTTGCATTGGATCACGTAAAACTGTTTTAACATCAAAATCGAAAAAAATTGAATCTTGGGATTTATTATCAGAATTAAAAGTGGAAAAAGAACAATTATCATGTTTCAAATTCGATTTAGTCGTGGATTTTAATACTGGATTAATTTTAGAATTAGAACTAGTGTTTGAATCAGAATTAGAGATAGAATCAGTATTTGGACTTTTATTTAAATCATTACTTGGATTTTCGAAAGTTAACTTTTTACCCAAATTAAAAATTATATTTTTTTTATTAAGATTACATGATCGGTACATTGTTATACCACTTGAACTTAATTTTCCGGCTGCTTTTTGCTGTTCAACCGAATCCCCGATAATTTGATGAAAGATAATTTTTATTTTATGTTTGTATAAACAATTCATTTTAGATAATTGAAAAATTTCTTTAACAAATGGTAATGGAGCAGTTAAATTATAAATCGGGACATTTTTGGGAATATTCATCAATAAAAAAAATAGTTTTATCTTTCAACCGTGAACCGGTTTCAAAATTCTCAACAACGAGATAAACAGCTTTAACAGATTTTTTTTCTTGATGAATCATACGCTTGATCATCAATATAAATACTCAAGATGAATGGAGTTTCATCTTCTTGAAATATAATGTTTTTTTTTCTTGATTGATTTAATATCGAAAATAGATGAGGGTTTAAAATTTTTATCATAAACACTTGTGTTTGAATTAATCGGTTTTTTTTTTAAGAATTTTTTTTTTTTAAATCGGATTCTAAGATTAAATTGAGCCAAAAAAAAATACTAATGTAAGGGATTTTTTGTTTCTATTTCAATTAATTTATTTGTTGGGTCGACGACAAGCCAATTTGATTTATGTGTTTGAATTATATTAGGAGAGAGTTTTTTTAAAAAAATACTTTTTATAATTATAACTACTTTTATTTAATTTGATCATAAAAAAATTTCTCTAAAAGTATGGATAATTCTCTTTCATATTTTCTAGTTACGTTGTGTTTTTTTGTTTAAATGAAAGAGATATTCCTGGAATTCATTTATTTTTAATTGTTTGTTTGTGACAAATTGAATTGGGATAGCTTGGTTTTGAATATTTTTTTTTATAATTTTCTAAATCAAAGATAAATGGGAATTTATTTTTAAAATAACTTTTATCTTCAATATTTATTTTTTTATCACTTTTCGTTTCAGAACATTCTGATTCCAAATTAAGATTTTTAGAAAAATCATTTTCAGTAAATGTATAATTAAAATCTTTATGGGAAACATTGTTAACTGATATATTCTTTATTTTTAAATCCAATTGATCTATTTCATCAGATATCTCATCTTCTGAAGATTTTTTCTCTTAAAGAGTCAATTAACTGAATTTTTCTCTGTTCTTTGATATTTATTTCAGATTTATGTGGTTCCCAATCTGAAGAAGTTAATGTTTCAGGTTCTGATTGATCATTATCTGATGATAAAGTTAGAACTTCAACAACATTTTCCGTTATATTTTGAGACATATCAAGAGTGTTATCTGAAAAATGTTCTAACATTTCTGTTTTTCGATGATTTCCAAAAGAATTATTGTTTTCAAAACCCCCGATTCCAAAAAGAATCATCAATTTCGTTCTCTGAATTATTTAACTCAGAATTATTTTCTAATCTGATTATTTTTCGATTTTTATTACGTTCAAAGTTTTTTATTTTATCAGCATGAAAGTCACACAGAATTTTATATTTTTTTGTTGTATTTATATATTCACTTCCTAAATAAGTTTCTTTTACAAATCCACCATTGCAAAATATTCTTTTGCATTTTTTAGTATCACTATAACAACATGAAGTACATTTGATTTCTCTTAAACAAACATCATGAATAAAAAAAGATTGTTTCGTGGATTTTTTAAATTTTTCTTTATATATATATTTGATACTATTAAATTTATTTGAATTGGTTAAACCAATTTTTTTTTTAAGTCTACCTTTAATTTCAATTAATGTGGATTGTTTTTCGTTTATACAATTTAATAAACAACATTCTTTATTATCACAAGACATTATATCTGTTTAAAATTTCAAAAGAAAAAAAATAGAATTAAATAAAAAGAAAAAGAAAATTAGTGGGTTAGTAAAATGGGTTAATTGTATGTGATTAGAAATATATATATATACAGCCAGTTTCACTTTTAAGACACAAACTTTCAACGAAATTTATGGCACAAAAAAAATCTCAAATTAAGGCACATAATTTTGTATTCTAGTAAAATAAATTGCAAAAATTAAAAATTCCAAATTATGTGCTTTAATTTGAGATTTTTTTTGTACCTTAAATTTCGTTGAAAGTTTGTGCCTTAAAAGTGAAACTGACTGTAAAAGAAAAGATTTGTTTCAAATACACAAACTTTTAGGATTTTTTTTGGTTTACTCTTGGATTAATTTCACTCATTTCTAGTATAAATACATTTCTAGATCCAATACCAAATTTCATAAAACCAAAAATTTTAATCAAAAAATGTTCAAAAAATTGAAAAATTTAAGATTCAACTCTGAATTGTTTACGTTATTTTCATAAATAGAACAGTGAATGGTTTTTTGGTTTCAAAGTTTCAATATCAAATTGGCACTCAAAAAATTATTTTTCAGTAAGGTTTCTACAATTAAAATTTTTCAAAATGGTAAAATGTACTTACTTCCTTAAATATAATCTTGTGTGTTGGGCACATATCGTTTCTTATAAATCCCATTCCAAAAATTTAGACATACCAAAATCAAAAATAGTCAAAAACCAAAACTCAATTTATTATATTTTTCCAAACCTAATCTAAAACCTCATTTAAGTAGCCTAGTATTAATATTTTAATAAGTAAACATTTTCATCCAGATAAAAGAAAAAAATCCAAAATGAAAAATAAAAAATTAATGTATCCATATAAGGAAACGAGCTGAATAAAAAAATTGTATTGGTAAATTTGTTGAAATTAAACAAACAATTTTTTGATCGATCAAATGATAAGATACTATCTACCAATTGTAAGTGATTTACCAATTTAACAAGCTCAACAGAAACATTCTTTACAGCCATCGAAAAAAAATTCCCAGATCTAATGAAACAAAATGGATTGGGTAACTGGAAAAAAAGGAAATGAAAACAAAAACAAAAAAAGACAAAAAAATGAAATAGCTTTTTAAAATCAAAATTATTCTCAAATTGAATTTAAAGTTATGTATTGTTATTCTTACAACTGTTTAAAGGGCGTGTCCAAATTTTTGGAATTTAGTTTACTTGGGTCTGTTCTTGGAAATTTTGGAAGAGGTTTATTATCGAATTATCGAATTATCGGCTTTATTTCACTGAAATAAAGCCTTGCCAATGATCGAACTCGCGAAGATGATCGAAATTTTAGTGTGGTTGTGCTATCAAATTATTGGCTTTATTTCGCTGAAATAAAGCCTTGCCATTGATCGAACTCGTGAAGATGATTGGAAATTTTAGTGATGTTTTTTTTTAAAATTTTTAAAAAAAAAAAAAAAAGAAAAAAAAAATGTCAAACAAAAGACTGAAACCAAGTGAACTCCAAACTGCCAAAAAGTGAATAATATATTTGTCTCTCAATAAATATATTTCAGTAATAATTCCAAAATATTTGCTTAAAATCCAGGTAAGTGTTCTTAGGTTTATTGTTCTTTTGTTGGGACTTTGACTAATTAATGTAATTTTTTTTCTCTTAAAGCCAGCGAAAATGAATGTTGCCAAAAAGCTTTTTCAACAAAATCTGTTGATAAGGAATTTTCTTGAAACTAAAAAGAAGGAAAAATGAATTTTCTATTTCTAAATTATTTTTAAGAAAGTGTTTTATTGCTGGCTAACTAAGATTTATGTATACTCTCACAGTAACTTATTTACGAAAACCCATCTCAACCACAAAAAATTGTTTTTATTAAACTATTTCACAATACCACCTGAAATCAAAAGTAAAAAAATTTTCAAAATTTTTGATCGAAGAAAGAAAAAAAAAAAAAAAAATAGAAATAGTTATTAAAAAAAAAGAGAAAAGACTTTTTAAAGGATGAGAACTGTGCCTTATCAATGTTATTGAAGTCACAGTAATATAGAGAACTCTAAACATGAAAATTTCGAATCTTTCATTTTTCAATTTATTTCTACAGCTGTAGAAATAAATTGTAAAAAAAAAAAATTCCAAATTTTGTACCTTAATTTGAGATTTTTTTGTGCCTTAAACTTTGTTGAAAGTTTGTGCCTTAAAAGTGAAACTGACTGTAATGAATTTTGTGGAAAGCTAAGTAAAACAAAACTTGGCCAAAAGGGATTTTCTTGAAAATAAAAAGAAGGAAAATTGAATTCGACAATATTTTTTGGAAGGTGTTTTTGGCTTACTAACTAAGGCTTATGTATACTCCACAGCAAATTATTGACAAAAATACACCCCAATCTGAAAAATCAATCTTAATAATGTGTTTCACAAAGCCATTTAAAATTAACATAAAAAAATTTTCAAAATTTTGATCGAAAAAAGAACAAAAAAACTTAAAATAGAAATATTTATGAAACAAAAGGAGTAATAACTTTGAAAAATTATAGATCTTTTTTTAAAAAATGCTACTGGGGTAACAGTTATTAAGATAACTCTCAGCCCGAAAATTTGGAATATTGCATTTTTCATTTTTTGCACATGTGTATTCCATAAAATTAAATTTAAATATTTTCTCAACTTTTTGTAATTTTTTGGTTAATTGTTCAATTTACAAAAAAATCTGTTATTTTAAAAAATCAAAAAAAATTGCGAGGGTTCACCCCTAATTTTAATAACAATGGTTAATTTTGGGATGGGGGGTGTTGGATTTTTATTTTTAAATTGAAGGGGGTGTTATAACTCGATTATTGTAGTCAATTCTCTCTCTCTCTCTCTCTCTCTCTTTTTTTTTTTTTTATTTTACTCACAAAAGTTTTCTTTTTATAAAAGCATCAAAGAGTATCAGCTATCATAAGAAACTTTTTAAAAACTTATTTGGGAATTGAAAAAGTTTTTAAAACCCATTTCAACTTTTGAAAAACTTTTATTTTCTATATTTAATAAAAAAGAAGAAAATTTGTTTGTTTAAGTTTTGAAAAATTTTTCATCTTTTTTTCGTTGGGAAAAGTGGTGTTGAGTTTTTTGTTTATTTTTTCTT
Organism: Anaeramoeba flamelloides; assembly: GCA_027625915.1. NCBI lineage: Eukaryota > Anaeramoebidae > Anaeramoeba > Anaeramoeba flamelloides. The sequence goes on along the minus strand of JANTQA010000060.1, from coordinate 1,983,767 downwards.
TCGAAATCATAAAAAAAAAAAAAAAAAAAAAAAAAAGAAGAAGAAAAAAAGATGGGTAAAACCTCAAACAAAAAGAAGTGTCAAAGCAAATGATATTTGTTGCAACTATGCGAAAAGATTTGCAATTTATCAATTTAAACAAGTTGAATCAAAGGCCAAAGATAGCTACGTTAAATGATTTTTTTTTGTTGAGTCTTTCTTATGTTCTTGAATTTTTATTTATGCAATTAGCCAGTCCAAATAGAATTGCTGCAGCAAGCGTTTATAAATTGGCAACCAACGTTTTGTTAAAAGAAAAATGGGAAAAAATGAATTTAGGATGTGAGAGTCTTTTTTTTTTTGGAAGGTGTGTTTTTTTGAACCATTTGGTGAATGCAAGTGATGTAATTTGCCATTTTTTTTTGATACTCACCATTTAAATCCCAATAGGCGTCTAATGCATTTTCATTTTTAAACGATCACAAAACCAAAAATCAAAATTTAAAAAAAAACTACAAATAATCTCAAAAAAAAAGGGGAAGGGAATATTTTGAAAAATAAAGGTGTTCAACACTTTTCAAAAATGAGGAAGTGATTTTTACAATGTTACTGGACCTTTAGTACAAAACAAACCTTCCAAACACAAAATTGTCCAATTTTGATTTTTCAAATTTTGCACATGTGTAGAAAAGAGCCTTCCAAATCTTGATAACATTTTTTTTTATTTTTGTATGATAATTGTTTTTTGATTGTCTTGTTTCGCTGAAGATCTGATTGTTAATATTAAGAGAAATTGTTCAGAGGTGGTGTGTAAATTTTATTGAGGTTTTTATATTCAATAAATTTTCTGGGGATGAACTTCGTAAAATAAGTCACTTTTGATAATTAAAATTAATCATTTTTTTATCTCTGATAATCTTTAAAACTTTAATTTTAATTTTAGAGATCTGGTCATTGTCTATAATTAATTTGTAATTTTTTTACTACTTTTTTCTAATCAATTCGTATCTTGATTTTTTTTATTTTTTATTTGATTTTATTAACTTTTGCATTATCGATCGAGAAATGATTTTAGACAAATGGTAGAAATTTAATAATGAAAAAAAAAAAAAAAAAAAAAAAAAAAAAAAGGCATTAATTTATATGTTTTAAACAAATGTTTTATTTATAATACCTAATACAAAATATAATCTTTCCAGATTAAACTTATTTAAAATAAGAATAAAAAAAATACCTAAATATAAGTTGACTAGATTTGTTTCATGTTTTTTCCTAATTTGGGTGAGAATATATAAGTAATTCCCTTAAAATTATTAACAGCACCCAATTTCTTTATATAGAACTAAAATCTTTTTTTACATTTTTTTTTATCTTATAGAGTTATCAAAATCTATATTAAAAAAAGAATCTTTTTTTCAAGAATAAAGGTAAAATGAGTAATTTCCTAGAATCAAAAATACTACAAAAAGTTCAATCAAAAGAAAAAGTTAATTTGATGAAAAGATTTAAAGCACAATTTTCATATATTGTTACTTTGACAATAAAGTGTATTAATACCAAACAAATAAATAACTTAAACTTATATTTCTAAAAAAGAATTTTAAAAATAATTGATTTTATTTAGAAAATGGAATTTAGATGAATTTTAGATTAAAAATTATTGAGTTTGCTGATTTAAATCGATTTACCCTTTTAATAATTATTTATTGATATATACATTCGAATTATTGTAAAATTCTTTCTCAGTCATGTTTGAGATAGGTGAAAGTTCCTTTGTTATAAATAAATCATTTTTTTTATTGACATTAATTTCTCTAATATAATTTAAACTCTAATATCTCAACTTTTTATAAATTAGGTAAACCTACAAGAAAATAAATATTATTAACAAAGATTAAAAAAGATTTCTGTTTTAACCAAAAAAAAAAAATCAAAACCACCAATATAAAGATTAAGAAAATATGGATTAAATAATAAAGACATAATTCTTGATTATTTTGGTTTTTTAAAAATTGAAAATAAATTTATTTAAAAATCAAAAAAAAAAAATCAAAAAATAAAGACTAATTGTCTTCAGAAGAATTATAACAAATATTATATAGTTTTAAAAGAACTTATAAAAAGTAGAATATAATACAACTTTGAATTAACATTTCGTTTGTTTAAATTCTTGTCACTTATCCAATATCTTTTGTACAAAAATTTTTCGAATAATTTTTTTTTTTTCATTTTGAAAACAACAATATGATAAAGTCAGGAAAAAGTAATTATATCAAAGATTATACATCAGAATAGAAAATAAATAATATTTTATTTTTTTTTTCAAGGTTCTATTTTTTATTTTTTTTTAATGATTTTTTATTTATTTGCAATTAAAAAAAGTAGACTTGGAAATATTATAACCTCTTTTTTATTAAATAATAATTAAAGAAATGTAATTAAAAATGTAAACTGAATTAATTACATCATACAAAAATGATAAAACATACTTACATGCTTAATAACATTGTTACTTTTTTAAACTTTCACCTTTAGGTAAAAAATTTGATAATCACATATATTTAAATTTTAATGTGTTTTCGAAAGTTTATGTTATATTAAAAGTTCATCAAAAGTTAACTCGTTTTACTTGGTTTGAAATCTCTGTTTAAAATAATATAAATGAGTATTATTTCAATATATGGATATGAAACTAGACCTCTAGATCACAAGTGCAAATAAGGAATATTGTAAAAAAAAAGATTTTTTTCAATTTTAGAGATAAATAAAGAGTTCCATGTATTTATACAAATTTTGGTAATAGTAAACAAAATACCCGTTTTGATTTTTGATCTCAAAGTTATTTTCAATATAAAATCGTTTGGCAAATACCAATACTTTGTTTGAAAAATGTTTTTTTTTAAAAATTTGAAAGATTGTTATTTGCCAAGCAATTTTTTGATTAAAATTGTTCTTAGTCTATTAAGATAATCAGATATTATATTTACTATTGCTAAAATTTGGATAAATGAATGGAACCCTATATTTATCTCTAAAATTGTCAAAACTATTTTTTACAACATTCATATTTACTCTTGTGATATTTTAATAAAAAACAAAATGAAAAAAAATTTTAAATTTTATGTTATTTTATTTATTTGTAATTCTTATAACGATGTTAAAACATCATTTTGGGTGATTTTATTAGCATTTTATAATGAAATTGATTTAATTTTAAATACTAAAAAAAAAAAAAAAAACGAGAAAAATAGATTAATGAAAAAAAAATAAATCACAGCAAAAAGTTAGCATCAAAAATTTTAAAAAAAAAACCAATTATAAGAAAGTTAATTGATCATTAATTCCCCAAATGCCAACTGCTAATACCAATTCCTTAGCAACATTTTTATGGGCAATACCTAAATTGTTATCATTTATTTTATAGGAAACTGTGTGTGTATCCATATTAATTATAATTGTAATTACATCTCCTGTTTTACATTTTTTCCCAAACCTGTAACTGGATCCTAATGAATGCTTATCTGCGCAATCGAGGCAAAAGGTCCAACCAACTTTATAAGCCCAGCCCTTTTTTTGAGGTGGCTTGACACCAAATTCCATACATCCAGAAAATTTCACCACTTTAAGTCTGAAGGTATGCACACCTTGTGTCATGATCTGTGATCCTTCAATTTGGCGATCCTTCCCACTACCTGAGCCGCCAATATATCTCGCGGATCTGTTACCATCGCTTAAGGCGATCCTTTCACCTTTTTTATTTTCGTTCCAACAGTTGGAATATACATTTATAGTAAATGCTAAATTATTGTAGATTGCAATCTTCTCACCATCAATTGTGAAATTGACAATTTCATATTTGCCAGATTTTTTTGCCTTATACTCATAGTAGAACGTCCCACTAGTGTTTTCCATTTTGGTGAAATTACTAATTACCTCTTGTTCATTATTCGGGAGCTTAATCAAGCACCTATTTGTGATTGGCTGGTAGGCTGCAAGTTTATTTTTCGAATCCTATATTTTGTAAAGGATTCTGATTGTATCACCAATGGAGCCAAACTTTTTGTCAATCTCCACTTTGCTATTGCTCGTATCAAATGGTGTGCTAAAGGTCATTTTGGCTAATGCCGTTGTCTGATCTGCAATGTACAATTGCTTTTGTGGGCCAGAGATGGCTGCCAATGTTTCTTCCTCTTGGCTTTCGGTGATCGTGCTTGCCTTGTTGAATAAAATGGAGAAGATTACAATTTCTAAATAATCTTTTCTTCTTTGTGCAGCTTGGATCCTGGAAACGTTTTTTTCAGCATCCTTCAGCAATTTCACGTTTTTTTCCTCCTTTTGTTTTTGCTCTTTTAACAATGACAACTTTTTCATCTCTTCATCGGTTATTTCGTCTTTCAATTGTAAAAACGTTTTCTCCGGTCTTTGTGACAAAAATTCTTTTTTTTTATGCAAATCATTTAATCGATAATCTAATCTCGAAGTGATGGTCTTTGTTTCATTTTCCAATTTCACCAAAAAATGATCTTTCCTTTTGAGTGTTTCATTTAATAACTTATAATTCTTTAATTTGTACTCCTTCGATGCAATTTCCACAACTTTAATTTTATACCCTTCATGATCACTAAATGCACATTTTGTACAGATCACCTACCCACAGTCAAAACAAAAGACTTTTAATTTTTTATTATGTTTGGCGCAAGTCCTTTCAACAAGATCTTTATTTTTTTGAAAGGATCCTTTTGTTATTTTAAAGCATTGGTTTGAGTATAAAAGGAATTTCGTGCCCGAAAAATCATTTTTTGTAAAATTCCAAAATGATAAATCAAAAGAGTAATATCCAAAAATCAAAATTAAAGTACATGAAGGATAAAAAAAGGTTAACAATTACAGGTGCCGTTTTTAATAAATTTAATTCTTTCAAAAAAACTTTATGATTTTAACAATAATAGTAAAGCTTTAGAATATTTAATTGACTTTTATCAAAAAAAATAATCCAATCCAACAAAAAATTGAAAAGAAAAAGATTTAATGAAAAAACGAAATCAAATTCAAAGAATCATCAAGAACATATATTTTTAAATATTACCTATAACACGAAATATCTTATGATTCCCAAATTAATATTAAATTATTTTCAATTCGCTAAAGTCAATGAAAAAGTTGCAGAGAAAAACAAACACTACACACAGTTTTCTATAGAAAAAAATAATAACAAACAAATCGTACATACAAGTGATTATATTAGAAATCAGCAAATACAAAATGAAGACATCTTATTAATAAGTAATCTGTTGTTTTCAAGTATTGGGTATACAGATTATACCGTTTTATTTAGTCTAATTTTGGGAAAAGAAAAATTAATTAACAAAAATCTTTTTTATAAAATCCAAAAGGAATTTATTTTCCCAATTATAAATAAAATTTGGGAAAAACATCAAAACAAGATTTCAATAGATGGTTTTTACAATTTAATTGTTGATGGGAGGTTTTCTCGCCCACAGAGAAAAAAAGGACCATCGCGTTATGTAACAGAGGTATGTATTAATGAAAAAAATTTATTAGTAATTGATTTATTTACACTTTCGATTTTTGAAAAACAACCAAATAAAGGGAATTTAGAAGCACAAGCTTTCTTTAAAATATTAGAAAAATTCCCTCTGAAACACAAAACAATTAATTCAATTATCTGTGATGAAAATTTGTCACTCAAAAAAAAAATTAAAAAAAGAGAAACCGAAAATAAAAATAATTAATTGTATTGGTCACAAATCTAATTCAATAAAAAACGAAGTGGAAGAAAATCTGCAATTCAAGAAAATTATTGACTGAAAAGGAGAAAATCAAAAAAAATTATCATAAAAATAAAAAATATTTTTATAAGTTCGAAAACTTAAAAATTTATAGTGATAAAATATCAAAACACTTTAAAATTTGCTGTAAGATGTGTCAAAATCAAAATGAATTTAAAAAATTATGGTTTAATTTCGCAAATCATTTTCACAATAATCATGAATTATGCTCCAAATTCTTTCCAAATAGTAAATGTTGTAAGAAAAACTATCAAGTTAAACATTTATTAAATCAAAAAAACTTTATTCTCTGCAAAGAAATTCTTGAAATGATTTGGAAAGGTAATATTTCTAAAAAAATTGATAATTATTTAGAAGCAAAACAAACATCTATCATAGAATGTTTCAATTCCACTTTATCCAAATATACACCAAAACAGAAATTTTTCCAATATGAAACTTTTGTTGCAAGAACTTATTTATGTGCTTTAGTTTGGAATTACAAACATCTCGATAAAACTAAAACACATTTATTTGAAAAAATTAATAAAAATATCTTAACTTCAATCAATTGTATCAACCAATTAATAAAACAATATTAAACAAAAAAAATTTCAAAAGAAAGTTAAATAAAAAAAATGTTCTTTTTTCGGGCACGAATTTTTTTTTTAATGCGACCACTGCTTTAAGAACGTAAATGAAAAACAAAAAATCAACAAATGAGAAAAAAAAATTAACAGTTTTTTTGGTTGTTGTTTTTTTGGAATTCTTTGATTTGTTTTTTTGATTTGCTATTATGACAGCGTGGGGCTGTTTTCTTTTTTTTTCCATTTTTTCAATTTTTTTCAATTTTTTTCTTTTTATTAGAGAAGAGGAAAGAGCAAATTTTTCTGAATTAAAATCCCAAAAAGATCTGGTTAAAAATTTCAAAAGAAAGAAAAATATTGAAGCAAAAAATAGGTTTCAAATAAAAGAAATGAGCAAAGGGTAGAGAACTTGAATTGCATATTTTTCCAATTAAATATTGTTAAAATTTAATTGAAATGTAATTTTTTATAAATTCTGAACAAATCTTTTTTTCACTTTTTTTTGTAATTTTTTTTAGAACAAAAGAATAAATTGTAAAAAAAAAAATCGGAAGACCTATCATTTTGATGAGTGTTTTTCAAATTTTAAATCAAACACAAGTTAAGTTTGTGAACTGAAAAAAAAAAAGAAAAGGGATTTTTGGAATACGAATCGATCTGGAAAATCAGAAAAAAGAATCAAAACAAAATTAGTCAACCCTTTTTTATTGTTCTATGTCAGAGCGTATTTAAGAAGAATCAAGAAAAGATCAATGAAAAAATTATTACCATTTTTGAGTTCTACCCGCTTGTGTCTTTTTAAGGTAGTTAAGGAATGGGCTAGATCGTTGCATTTCTCGCAATAACTCAATTTGCATGTTTTGCAATAAAATTTGGCCAGTACTTCGTTCCCATCTCCAATACAATTGTCACAAAGGTTAGGTACACTGACTTTAATTTTCTCATTTTTTGTTATGAGTTTTGTCATCTTTATTTTGATTATCTTTTTTTGTTGATTTTAAGAAAAGAGAAAAAAATGAAAAAAGTTCTGTTTAAAAAGTCTCAAGAATATTTTGAACAAATTTCCAACATCAAAAACTCTTGAAAGCCTTTAATTTTTCTTCTATTAGATGAACTTGGACATCACTAATACGAATCTAGTTAAAAAAATATTTTCGATTATTTTGTTCACTTTCCAAATTTTGAAAAGATTTTTTATCATCTTTAAATAACCAATTTTTATGTTGAAATTGAAAGAAAGACTGTACTTGAGTTAACAATAGACTGTTGTTAAAAAAAATATGTTTGAAAAAGTCGAGTTCCTGGAAATAAAAATAAAAATTCAATCAAAAAGTATTAAATTTTTTTGTTTGAATTTATCAAAAATTCAATTTAATATTTTGAACCTTTTTAGTTCATTTTTTATGAGAGAAGTCATTTTGGATTTTGCTTTGAATAAAGCTTTTTTGATTCAAGGGTTAAGAAATTTATTAAAATTCATAGTCCTTGAAAATATTTTTTATCGAGAGCTTGTTTAAGGTTTACAATCCCTGAAATTTGAAAAAAGATTATCTTGTGTTACATGTAGTGACTTATTGATTTGGTTCTGAGCTGATCGTTCTTGGATTTGGTATGAGTTTTATTAGTGGTTCAAGATGGCAATTTTTGACAATTTATTTTTTTTTTTCCGAAATCAGAAATGAAGAGTCTAAGATTAATTGGCTGGAACTTAAGGATTAGTCTAATTTTATGGTTAGTGAATACTATTTTTCCACCTAGTAACACATTTATAGACTTAAAAGAAACTTGATCTACGGGTTCTTGCTAACTTGAAATATTTAGGTTTTTTTGGAAAATTTTGAGTTGTTAAAAAAAAAAATTTTCTTTCATCAAATCCAAATTATTCTCAACAAATTTTGAAGAAAAATATTTCATCAGGAAAATGTCACTCCATTTTCTTTTCAAGTATGTTAGGGTGTAGCAAGAGAGTATAAAAATACTTGAAAAGAAAGTGGAGTGGCATTTTCTTTCTCTCAAAAAATAACTTTTTAGTTTTGCCTGGTTATGTTCGGGAAAATCAAAAAGTTTTTGGATCAATAAATGATTTGCGAGCATAATCTAAAAAATCCCAAAAATTCCAAAAATTGCAATATTTTGACTTTTCCTCAATCTGTTGTCTTCTAAAGCTGTTTTTCTGTTTATAGTATTTTATTTCAACCCCCACAGAGAATAAAATTAGAATAGTCCTTAAGTTATAATAAAATGTGGTTTGTGTGTTTTTGATAGAAATTTTTAATTAGGTTTGGTTTTATTCTGTGCTTTTAAAAAACAAGTTTTTTATCAACAAGTTAATTGACAAAAAATAAATCTAAATTTTCAATCAAAAACCCTAAAATTTCCATTTATTCTTAAACACCTACCAATCTATTAATCTTACACTCTTCAATTCAGATTTCGGAAAAAAAAAAAAAATAAATTGTCAAAAATTACCATATTTAACCACTTTTAAAACTCAAACCAAACCCAAGATCTCTCAGCTAAGAACCAAATTAACAAGTTAATGCACCCTACACAGGATAATCTTTTTTCACATTTTAGGGATTATAAACCTTAAAAGTTTAGTTATAAGATTTTTAAAAATGGAAATTGAAGTAAAAATGTTTTTTGATTTTTTGGAATGTTGTAAAAAAAATCACTTGATGAAGAAATTGAGAGAATGATGATACATGGTTTTTAAAAGACTTAAAATTTTGGTTTCTCACCTTTACTGGATACTATTGTTGTTGGAAATAATTTGACAATAAAGAGAAAGGTTCAAAAGAATAAAATATTTGTTAGGTTTTGTTGATTATTTTTTTTTGATCAAGAATCCAAAACCCTAGTAAGGTAATCTCTAAAATATTATTTCCCAATTTTTGTTGGTTACAGATTCCAAATAATTAAAACAAAGTTCTTAAATTATTAGAAAAGTGATATTTTGTAACTTTTATTCTACTGTTTTTTCCAACAACACGACTTAATTTCACAACAAATAAACTAAAAAACCGATTTTAATCGTGTAAGTTCAAATCAAAATCATTTTGTAAGGAAAAATAGCTCTTTATGATTTAACAAAACAGTAAAATGTAAATTTTGGGTTAGAAAAAAAGAATAATAACAACAATTCAATCTTGCATCAGAAATTGGAGAATTTTTTCAATGTTTTTGTTGTTTTTTCTTCTCATTTGGCTTTTCAATTTTTAAACTTTCATTTTTTATTTTTTTTTTAATATTTTTCAAGGTAAATTTTCTTTTTAATTTTCAAACAAAACTCTTTTAGTCTTCTTTCTTGTTAAACCCCAAAACACGTTTCTTGTTCAAAATTATGATCTTTAACTTTTCTTTTTATTTAAAAAAATTTGCTTTTTAATTCTTTTTTCTTTTAAACATACTATTTTTTTTTTATTAAAAAAACAAACAAAAAAAAACAAAAGATGACCAAACGAAGAAACCACTCAAACCATAACCAAAACAGAAAACACCACAGAAATGGGATCAAAAAACCAAAAAGACAAAAACACAGAACAAAAAAAGGAATGTATCTTCCATATGCAAAGAATTTAAAGTTTGTTCGAAAAGGAACACTTAAAGCAAAAATGGAAAAGAAAAAAAGCCAAGAAAAAGAAATGGAAGTTGTCAAAAACTAAATTCTCGATCACCAGCTTTAATAGGAAAATTGAAAAAATTGCTATTTTTTAAACAATAGTTAATGATTTTACGATCCCCAAAAAAGTAAAGAAACTTTATAAAAACAAAATAAAATTTTCTTTTAGAAGCAAAAATATTTTTTTTTTTTTTTTTTTTTTTTTTTTTTTTTTTTGTTTCTTTTCTTCATTAACAAATCCTCTTTTTTTTTCTGTACAACGATTTGAAAAACTCGAAGAGTAACAAATAACCAAACTAAAAACTCTCAAAGTCTTAATCCTTTTTGACCAGTCACATTCTTATTGAGAATGTGATATTGTATCTTGGGCTTTCACTTTCTCTTTCGAAAAAGATTTCTAAATTGGTTTTGATTTTTCATCAAACAAGAACTAAATTGGTTAATTTACGAGTGGTCCTTTGGAAAAGAGCAATAAAACAATTTTCAATTTGGACAATTAGTGTACTTTTTTTTTGTCACAATACAATAAATTCAAATAACTAGTTTGATCATTTTTTGGCACAGTCTTAAATAAAGCATTTATTAATAAAAACTTTTTGAAACTTTGTAAAATTCGTTGTACTTCAAAATATTCTTACTCAAGAAACTTTTAAATGTTGAGTTCTAAGATTTTTAAAAATGGAAATTGAATTAAAAATTTATTTATATTTTTTGGAATTTATTAGTGTTTAATATGTAAACCTCAATCACAAAATTTTGACCCACACTAAAATTGAATTTTTGGAAAAAACAGTCTGATTATCTAAATTAAAGTCTATAAATTAAATTAGAACCACTAAAAAATCGAAATATTTCTAATTATTATAATTTACAAAACTTATAAAAAAAAAAAAAACGAAATAATTACCAATCAAAATGAAAAATATTTTCCCAAATATTTTTGATTGAGGATTTATTGTTAAGGGTTAAATGTTTAAAAAAAACACTTAATTTGTTGTGAGAGAATTTTAAATTGACTTAATTTGTGTCTTTTAATTCATAGGGTGTCTAAAAAAAAACAGCTATTAGAAGAATTTTAAAATTAATTTAGTTTTCTAAAGTAAAGTTGAAAGAGTATATAAAATAAATAGGATAAAAAAAGCGAAGAAAACAGGTAGCAAAAAAACAAAGAATTTAAAACTAAGTAGTACGAAAAAAATCTAAGCTATTGGATCCAGGTGAATTTTTTTGTGTGAATTATAGTAATTATTTGGATTTGAGCCCCTTTTCAATATTATTGTTATCATTTTTTCAAGAGTTAAAATTATTACTTATTTATTAAAAATATTTTTTAAATAATTATGAAGAGAATAAAATAATATTAATCTTAATGGGAATAATCCCCCATTTGAAATTAATGACTGAATCATTTTTTGAAAATATTTGGTATCATAATCTTCATATATTAAATTAGCAGTTAAAATAATTAAAAAAATAATAAAAGGTTCATTTTTCTTAATATTTAATAGTTGTGAATATTAATTCTTTTCAATATTTTTTTCTTAAATTTAGTTAAAGCTATTAAAAAATTATAATGTATATTGAAAATTATTATTGAAAATTTTAATTTCCAGCAATTAGAATAAATATAATTTTTGAGTTAATCTTTCAATTTTGGATCTTTTGCAACTCTATTCCATAAATTTACTATCCAATAAATCCAATTTCTTTGAAAATATACAGGGATATAAATGAATTATTTACTTTTTAATAATAATTTACCACCACCTTCTTGATGTTTATTTTTACTTTCATTACTATTATTAAAATTATTATTATTATTACCACCACTACCACTACTGCCACAATTAATATTATCACCATTATAATGTATAAAATTTTTATTATAATCATTTTTGATTTTTGATTTTATTATTAAGGAATAAAAATCAAGTGAAAAAGTAATCTTTGATATTATTTTCTATTTAATTTCAAAGAAATCACCTAAAATTAGAATTAAAAAATAATTAAAAGCAGTTCTTTGCCTGAATACTTCAAATAGTATCTCAATTTATAATGAAGATGAATGTTTGATGATGCAGTGTTTAATGAAACTATTTTAGAAATATTATTAATTAAAATTCCATCTTTTAATACAATAAAATCTTAAATAATTCCTTTTGGATTCTTTTTATTTATTAGTAACATTTTTTAATCCATATAACTCTTTAACCATATGAAATATATAAACCAATGGATTTTTGGAAAAAAATGTGTATAAATTTACATTATTAATTACTTTTAAAAAACACATTGTTAAAAATTTACAGAATTTTATAAAAATGTCTGGCTGAATTTCTAGTTTTGTTTTGAAGGCGTTTTCAAAACACCAAATAATATAATTCATATTTTGTTTATAAGGTAACAATTGAAATGAATATTGATAATGAATATTTCTTTTAATATTTGATCCAGATTTTTCTAGATTAATATTATCGGTTTTATTAATTCCAATAAGTTTTATCTTGTCTTTTTATCATTTCTTTTATCACAGATAAATTCTACCACAGACCTTTAAGCGATTTGTTAAATTGGTATTTAACTTTAATTTGATAATACCAACTAGGTATTCGTCTGATATTTTCAGATTTTTGAAAGAAAAATTACTCGAAGCAGAGATAAATGTACTGAACTACACGAAAATTATTATAATTAATTTATACCGATTTGTTAAACTGAATTAATATGCCATTTTGATTGGCATTTAATTTTTGATTTTCAATTTTCCTGAGATACTAAAAACAAATAAGTATCAAAGAATTGATCTCTGTTAAAATTACTCTGAATTTATTCTTATTTTCTTCGTATAATTTAGTTTTTTTTTATTTTCTTCTATTTTTTCCCCTTTTTTCTTCCCTAATGACTTATTTCACTTCTTTGTTTCTTGTTACCCTTTTTCGTTTTTTTCTTGTTCTTTTTCTTACCGTTTTGTATTGTTTTTTCTTTTCTTTTTGTTTTTGATGTGATTTTATTGTTACTGTTTTTTCCTTTGTGATTTTTTTTTTAATTTTTAAAAACTTTTTATTAAAATATTACTCCAACTCCAGAGAGAAGATCTTTAGATTCAAAATAAAAAATGTTACTTTGGTAAAAAAAAATTATGAAACAAATCTAATTTCTCTAAAAATTCGTTTAATACTTTTGAATGTAACTTTAATAATGGATCATGTTTTATTGCAGTTACATAATTACCATCACCACAATAACTTTTTTTGGTTAATTCAATATAATTAATCTTCGAGATATTTTCAAGTGGATAATATAATTCCTTTTCATAATTTTGTGTACTTTTTTGAACTTTATAGGTTTTTCATTAATTTTTATGATCTATTCAATTAAGGTTTCAATTTTTTTATTGATTTTTTATTTTTTTTGAGATTTTAAATTTTTTTTTTAAATTAAAACAAATTCTTCAAAATCTTTCATTTGAACAAAAAAGAGATTTTTGTCTCCAAAAAAATCATTTAGTTATTTTAAATAGACAAAATAGAACCTTTCAACCAACAGGACCATATTCCACTTTACTTTTTTAATAGTGAAAAGAACCAATACAATTATAAGAAAATTGAAACAAGAACTTTGGAAGAATAAAAACAATTAAAGTCAGTTTCACTTTTAAAGCACAAACTTCAATGAAATTTAAGGCACAATAAAAAATCTCAAATTAAGTACCTTTTTTGAAATTTTTTAACACACAAATAATTATACGAAAATTTGAATTTTGTGCCTTGGTTTGAGATTATTTTTGGTTTAAATTTCACTAAAAGTTTGTATATTAAAAGTGGAACTAACAGTATTCAAAAATTTTATATCAAATCTATAAAAATTTGAATTAGAAATATACAATTATACTATATTCCCCTACGACCCAAAAAACACTAAAACTGGAAAACTGATCAAATACTTTCCATTAATACAATTAAAAAAACAAAATGATAAAATAAAAATAAATAAAGTTTCAATATAACTTTTACTTGAAAACATTTTTTGCCAAAATCATTGAATTCAAAGTTGAAATTATGTATATTTTTAAATACACTATCTTGTTTTAACTCATTTACTAAAACAAATTCTAAATTATGGGAATTTTCTTTTCACAAAAGGGACTAATTTGGTCTTCAAATATTTTTTTTTTAGTATTAAATGGTAAAATTAAAAAAAAGTTAAACTTAAAAGATAAAATCTCCAGAAAAGCATTCCAATTCGGATATATTAACTTATTCTTTGATTTCAAGCTTTTCTCAACCCCAATTTTTTAAAAAAAAAATAAAAAAGTGCACAGTAATTCCAAAAAATTTTTACTATATTCAAAAGTTGAGAGTGTTTTTATTCTAAAAAAAAAAAAATTATCCCAGTGGTTAATTGAATTAAGTTATAAACTAGATTTAGAAGAATATTAATCAGAAAAAAATAGTGCTTAATTGTATTAAGGAAATATATACTGTAAAAATTTAAAATTCTTAGATTATTGCTTAAATTACCAAAATATACTTAATAAATAGAAATACACCAGTTCTTATTCATAAAACAGAATTTGAATTTGAAAATTTGTTGATTTCACAATAAAAAAAAAAAAAATTTAAATTCAAAAATTAATTAAAAAAGTTATCTCTCCCTTTTTTTGAAATACCAAAAAAATTTAATCGAAGAACAAACAAGAAAATTAATTGGAATTCAAAAATTTATAAAATTTTTTAAAAAAGAAAATTATTATTATATTAATAACGAGTTGTTAAATTCCACTAGCTGGAAACACTATTATCCTTTCAGAGCTTCAAAAGAATGCAGTAAAATCTATATTTTACACACTCTTTTGAATATTAGGAAACTACCATGAACTTTTCCATAATTTAAAAGAATACAGCCAAATCTTTGATTTTGCTCAATTTTTCAGAATAATGAAAAAGCTACACCAATGATAACACGAGCTCTCTAAAAATCGATTTTTCTTAAAAAAACTCTTCAAATAGAGATGGTATGTTTCCATTTATGTAAAAATGTGACGACACCCTCCAAAATTATTTCAAAAAATGAAAAAAAACTCAAAATTATTTAAAACTCGAAAATATTTAAGATATCCATCAAGTTCAAAAGTTCTAAATTTCAGGCCATTTACCAACTGCTTAAATATCCAATTACCATATAATAAATAAAAATTCAAATAAAAATTACCCTTTATGTTTACAATATTAACATAAATAAATAATAAAATCCATTGATCATTTTTTATGGGTATGTCTTTTCTTATAAAAACGATAGATTGATATTTGAAAACAAATGAAAAGAAATAAAACCTTATAAATTAATTTTTGATCAAGCCAGTTTGAAATTATTTTCATTAACGAATAATCGTGAAATCTAGGATCTCACGCTTAAATTTCTTAAAGAAAACTGAAGCCTAAGGACAACTAGAGTGTAATTTACACTTCTTCCACCATAATAATAATATATTCAAATTTTTTACAAAAAAAACTTCATAAGAAAAAATTATATATATTTAATTTATTTGTCATTTTTTAATTGCAATTTTTTTAATTGTTGTTTATATTTGCTAATTTCTTTATCCTTTTTTTGAATTAAAAGAGAAGTTTCTTTTTTAATGTGTTCTCTTGAAGATTTCTTCAATTTCTTCAAAGCGATTTTTTCTTGTTGGTTTGATTGTTCTTTGATTTTTTTTAATTTTCTTTCTTTCTTTCTTAAATAATCTTTTTCAGAAAGTATTGATTTTTGTTGTTTTTTATTTTTCTTGTTATTGTTATTTTTATTTTGATTTTGATTTTGAAATTGAAAATGATTTTTATTTTGATTTAAAGAATATTTTTTTTCTAACAATTTTAATTCTTTTTTCTTTTCCTTTTCAATTTTTTGTCTTATTAAAAGTTTTAAATCTTCATTTTCAATTAACCATTTTCTTTCAATTTCATCTTTGGCCTTTTTTAATTCTGTTTTTTTTTGTATTTCAATTTTCATTTTATATTTTTTTAATCTCTTATAAAAATTTTTAGCAATTACAGACTCTTTAATAGCTTTGGATTCAATTACTTTTTGTAAATATTTTTGTTTTTGTTTTTTTTCAAAATGATGAATTTTTTCTTGAGAATAAGAAGAAAAATAAGTATTGCTTTGTTCTTTTAATTCCTTTTTCACCCCATTTATTCTGTTTCTTTTCTCATTTTTCATTTCTAATATGGACTCATCCAAATTTTTTTGTAATTGATCACGTATCGGACTCTTTTCTTTACGTAAATGTTCATTAAGATCGGTAACTTCTTGATCGAATTGCTTTTGAATTTTGTCAGCAATTCTATCTTTCTTTTGGTCTATTACTTTTTGGAGTTGGTTTCTTTCTACAATCCGATCATTGAAGTTTTCATTTTCGTTTTCAATTTTGTTTTCTTGATCTTGTCCAAGAAATTTCTCTTTTTGTTGTGGTAATTCCTTTTGTGATTGTTTTTTAAGGTCTTCAATTTTTTTAGTAATTTCTTTTTCACCAATTAGAGAATCTAGATTGTAACTAGAGTCCGAAAAAAGTGGATCAATTTGGATGGCCTTTAAATAATTGCTTTCTGCAAGTTTGTATTTTTTCTTTTTTTGATAAATAGTGCCAATTGCATGATAGCAACGGGGGTGATTTGGGGTCAGTTTAATTACAGTTTGTAAGTGGCCAAGCGCCCTTTCGTAATTGCCCTTTTCAGAATATAATGACCCTAAATTGAAATGTGCCTCGGAATATGAAGGACGTATTTTGATTGCTGACAAGAAATGCTTTTTACTTTCCTTGATCCTCCCCTCCTGTTGTAATAACAGCGCTAAATTGTTATGTGCCTCTTCAATTGTTGGATCAATACTAATACATTTTGTATACCATTCAAGTGCAGAAACAGAGTCACCTAAATCTTCCTTTGTGCAACCTATTTCAAAATATGCTCGTGCATAATTTGGGTTTGCTTTGATCGCTTTCTTATAAAGCGATAGTGACTTTTTTTGATTACCCTCATTTCTTTGTTTACGCCCTTCCTTAACTAATTTCTTAGCCTTGTTCGTTGTCATTTTTGTTAGAAAGGGTTTGTGCTTTTGGTGTTGATTTTGTTTTTGATTTAGGTTTTGGCTTGAATTGGCTTGGGTTGGGTAAATGGATGAAAAACAAAAAATGAAAAGTTGAGCTGAGCCTGTGATTTATTTCTTTTTCACAGCTTTTAATATGAATTTTTGTGACTCTTAAAGCAACTCTATTTAAAATTAGTTTGATAACTTAACAATTTAAGGGGGTGGTACCACCATCACAACAATTGAAGTTGAGATATATGATAGTTAATTAACAATTATTTTGGTGTTTTTGATTATTTAAGTATAATCGAAAATAAAGTAACTACGGGGCTCATAGAGGTCAAAACATTGTTGAATTACCCTCTTTGTCTCTTGAGAACCAGAAGAACTCTAAAATTTTAAAATATTTAGAATTTTAAATGGTCAACTTCCTTAATAGTGTGTAGTAAAAACCTGAACCTTCACATTTTACATAAGACTTGATTTTTTTAAAAGGTTATAATTGGAAACTAGATAAAACTCACTGTAGAAGAATAATTGTTAATTTTGGGTAATATCACCAACTTATAATAAAGTGCTACTATCCCTATAATATTTTTTTTAAATATTATAATATATAAAGATTTGAATAAACACACAAAGAACATTCCTTAAAAGTACTTTCTTTGATCATAATTTGTTTTTTTTTTTTTAAGAAGAAGCTTATTTTTTTAAAAGGCAGAAATTTTTTTTTAATTTTTTTTTTATTATCAAAGGGAGGAGTTTTTAACTCCACTAAATTATAGTTAGTTTTTTTTAAAATTTTGTTTTGATTAGAAAATCTATATATTTTCGAAATAAAGACAAGAATTAAAAAAAAACCTATTCATTCAACATCACTTCCCATATTCCTAAATTTAGAATTAGAAAATCACATTGAAACCTTAAAAATATAATATATTACTCACTTTTTAAAAATAAATATAATATATATATATTTTATACAAATATTTATAATAATATCTTTGCTTAATATAGTAGAAATAGTAATTTTTTATACCACCTAGCACCCTGTATTTGCCTAAATTTCATCAAGTTTATAAATAAACGATTTAAAATATTATTGATGTAGTAATATATTTATTTTCATATTTGTCTTTAATCCAGATTTGGATTATAATAAAAAGTCAAAATAGTTCAAAGATAAAGTAGTTATGTTATTATTATTATTATTTTTTTTTTGATAAAAAAAAATCTTAATTATTCATTTTAACTTTTTTTTTTAAGTTTTTCTTTTCTTTTAAATTTATTAAACAAGAAATTTTATTACAATAATAGTAATTCTAAACACAATACATTACTTTATTAATAATAACAACCAAAAAATGTTTTTAATTTTATTATAAAATAAATAAATAAAAAAATCTATTACGAATAAAATTTGTATTTTTTTTTTTTTTTGATAAAATTTTAATAAATATTAAATTAAGAAAAAAACGTAATTCATTACTTTAGGACAAATTTAATAGTTTAATATGAATACTGATAAACTTCAATCCCACCTTAGAAAATACTTGAAAAAACAAAAAAAAAACTTGTAAAATAATTTCATTGATTACATTGAAATTAAATAAATAAGAACCATTTGATAGTTAAATATTTCACAATATTTTTAGAAAAATTAAAAATGACCTAAAAATATTATTTAAATATAATAAAATAATCTTCGAAACTAAAAAAATTATTTTTTTTGAATTATATTATAAGTAAAAATTTGAAAAAAATTATTGTAAAAATTGAATTTTTGAATCTAAATTAATCCATATGTTGGAAAATAATTTTGGAGTTATGGTCTCTTATTCAATAATATTGTTTAAATTATGTCTAGTTTGTAAAAAGTCAAGAATTAAACAATAATTCAAAAAAAAAAATCAATTATCAATCGAACTTAAACTATTGGCCAAATCATTGGAATTTGAAAAAATTCTTGTTAAAAAATTTCACAATTTTACAATAAAAACAAAGTGTTTTTTTAAAGATTTTTTTATTATATGTCCTAAATAAAATTAAGCACTATTTTTTTCTGATTAATTTTTTTCGAAATATAACTTATAACTTAATTCAATTAAACACTGGTATAAATTTTTTTAGAATAAAAACACTCTCAACTTTTGAATATCGAAAATATTTTTTTGAAATTAGTGTGCACTTTTTTATTTTTTTATGAAAAATTGGGGTTTAGAAAAGTTTGAAATCAAAGAATAAGTTAATATATTTAATTAAAATGCTTTTCCAGAGAGTTTATCCTTTTAGTTTAACTTTTTTTTTATTTTACCATTTAAAACTAAAAAAAACATTTGAGGACCAAATTAGTCCCTTTTGTGAAAAGAAAATTCCCATAATTTGGAATTTGTTTTAATAAATGAGTTAAAACAAAATCATGAATCTAAAAATATACATAATTTCAAGTGTGAATTTAATGATTTTGGCAAAAAATGTTTTCAAGAAAAAGTTAAATTGAAACTTTATTGTTTTTTATTTTTTCATTTAGTTTTTTTAATTGTATTATTGGAAAGTATTTGATCAGTTTTCCATTTTTAGTGTTTTTTGGGTCGTAGGGACACACACACACACACACACACACACACACACACACACACACACACACACACACACACACACACACACACACACACACACACACACACACACACACACACACACACATATATATATATATATAAATATCTTACTATTGAATGGTAATCAATAAATATAACAAATTTTCTTATCAAGAATTTTTTATCCAGGCCCTTATTATTCGAAAACTCAAGGCAATAAATAAAATAAATAAAAATCAAGTGAAAATAAAAAATACTTAAAATAGTTAAAACTATATAAAATATGTAAAAAACATACAAATTCGTGTACCTAGTGTCCCACTCTGATAGTCGTGGGATACTAATTATTAATCACAGAATGTCTAATTTTTATTTGTAATCGATAACCTTTCTATCATGGTTTTTGCCCCCCCCCTGTGTATACATGAACCGGATAGTTTCTATTTGGTCATGAAAATGATAGTATTATTTTTTATATCTATTTTAATTAATTTTCTTCTTCTCTTTTTTTTTATTTGATAAATTTTCTTTAATTAATTCTTTCTCTAAATATATCAATAAAAATAAATAATTAACTTCTTTCATTTTCCTTTCCTTTTCTTTTTTAACAAGTCTATTCTATAATTAAATTATTCTTGAATAAACCAAATTAAAGGCAATTCAAAAAAAAAAAAAAAAATCAAAAAAATAAATTTCATTTTTATTTAAAATAAAAAAAAAAATAAATCTAGATTTAAAATACAAAATTATAAATTTCCATAATCCGAAATTTTAATTTTCAATTAATTTTTTTTTTTTTTTATAGTAAATCTTCTTCGGATTCTATTTTTATTTTTTCTTTTCTCTAATTCTTTTTTTTGCAATTCTAATTGCCTTAAAGCTAATTGGTCGTCATTTGAAGTTTTGAATATTGAAATATTTAATTTTTCTAGTATTGGCGCTTTAACTATTTTTTGCATAACAAATTTTGTTAGAATCATTTCAGATACATGTAAAAATTCAGAATAATCTTGTGTAGTATCTAAACCTATTATAGCCTTTTCAAAGCAAATTGTATCAAGGATTTTTTCAAACAATATGTGTGGTTGTATATTTTCTTTTTTTAATTTTTCATTGTTTTTTAATAAATTTATAGATTCCAAAGCTTTATTTATATTTAACATATCTGGAGAAAATTTTGTAAAAACTTTTTCTACTTCATGCTTTTGAAAATGATTTTTCTTTACTTCTTTCTCTTCTTCTTCTCCCCTTTCTTCCTGTTTATCTTCTTCTCCTCTTCCCCTTTCTCCTCCATTTTCTATCATATGTGGAAAAATGCACTTAACCTTCAATTCGCTTGTTGGTAATAAAGGTAATGGTTTATCAAAATAAAGATAAAGTTTGTTTATAACCGATTCTTCGCGAGTTTGTTCTTCCATATCTGTTGTTGGTTCAGTTTCGGAATGAACATGGATTTCCAAATCTTCGGATTCAGATTTTTCATTTATTTGGTTATTTGATATGTTGATTTTCTGCTCCGAACTTGTATTTGTAGATTTTGTTTCGTTTTTCGTATTCCGAGAATCATTATTATTGTTTTGATTGAGATTTTCCCCTTGACTTAATGATTTGTCAATTTTAACTAATTTTTTTTCAGAATTAAATTTAACAGATTCATTTTCTTGGAGATTTATATTTGGACAGGATGCACTTATTTTTTTTTTTTTTTTTTCATCGTGAGTATTATTTGTTGTAATTTTTTCATTTTTTGCTTGTATATCTGTAGATAGTTGTTCGCTATTATTGTCATTTTCATTATTGCCTTTACTTGAATTCTTTCTGTTGCTAGTTTTTTTCTGATTATTTTCATTAGTATTATTGTTATTTTCCCCATCATTAACGTTATTAGATTTATTTTTATTGCTGTTTCTTTTTTTACTTTTTATTCTGCTTTTATCATTTTCTCCACTTAAAGTTGGATAAAGTTCTTTAATTAAATCATTATAACTTTCATTAATTTTTAATGTACGGCCCATTGTCCAATCTTGAATCGAACTCCACTTATCATAAAAAAGAATCTATTGAGGCAAAAATAAAAATAAAAATCATTATAAATAATTATGATTAATCAATTTAGTAAATAGGCTATATATATATATATATATATATATATAAGCTATTTCCAATAAAGTGGGGCAAATTTATTTTTAAATATCTTTATGATACTCAATCGTCATAAAACTATTTAAATATAAAAAAACATTAACCATCATTGATAGAGTCTTGATAATAATTCAATTTGTTTCTGAGTATTGTATTACAAAAATAAAATATATTAAATTTTCTGAACTCGATTTTATCTGATATTTGTTAAGGGGTGAAAATTGGTGTTTATTATTGACTTTTTGATCAAAAAAATCGTTTTCATAACTTGTTTAATCTCAACAAATTTTCAAATAGAATTAAAAACATATAACTGCATTTTATTGTTTAAAAAATCGTTTGTACCCTTTCCATATTTTCAGTTTTTTATCGAAATTGGTCGTACATTGTTTTCACCAAAAAAAGTGTTATTTTTTTTTTCATTTTTAGGAAATATTTCATCAAACATATTTTGTAATAAATACCTTAGTAATTTAATTAATCGGTATTAATATTAAACTTAATTTTGGTGATGTCAATTAATGAATAATTTCACGAACAAAGATGATTTTTTATGAAATGTAAAAAAAAATGCCCCACTTTTTTGGAAATACCTTATATATATTATTTACTAATATATCACTTAGCGCCAGGGATTCAATTAAATTTTCTCAAGTTTAAAATAAAAAAATTAAAATAATATTGATTTGTGAAAAAAATTATTTTGTTATTTTTCTTTAATCCAGATTTTAATTACAATAAAAAGTCAAGATAGTTTAAAGATAATTAGTTAAGTTATTGTATTTTTTTTTTGATTTTTTTTTTTTTTTTTGATATTGGAAAAACAAATAATAATGCCATACATTTTTTTTTAAACTCAAACTTTTTATTTGTAAAAATTACAAGTATATAATTCCTCATAACTACTGATAATGAAGAGATTAGACCACTGAAAAGTTTAGGATAACATTGTAGTCACTGTGGAAAGATTTTTGGAAATACTATAGTAATTAGGCAAAGTTTGAAAATTTTCTGATCTTCTAAATTTCGAATTGAATTTGGATAAAATAGGAAGCATTTTACTAATAAATTATAATTTAATAATGTTATTTAAAGTTATTTTAGAAGAGTTTAACCAAATTTTTTGGATGTTGTTAATCTCATAAATCCCAAAAGATTACCGAGCTCAAGAATTTACGACATTGGAAAATTAATTTGGTTCAAGCAACCCAATTATTCGATCAATATACGACAAAGAAAAAAGCCCATCAATTTTCTCGTAAAGGTTGGAAATTGAATGAATTCTCCTTCTTTGCTTAAAAACAATTTCTAAAATCAAACAGCGTTTTTGGTTTGATTTTCAAGAAATCAATCTCATTTTTAAAAAAATTAAAAACGTTTGGTCTCTTTTTTTTTCGAAAAAACAGGAGTAAAGAGACCATTTATAAAAGATTTTGAAAGTGAGAAAAAAGACGCTTACAAATTTAAGAAGTTAGAAAAAAAATAAAAAACATTTTATTTTACTCAGTCAAGTCAAGAAATTTTGGAGAAATAGTTCGAAATCAGTTACTGTTAAGAACACATAATAGATGCAGGATTGTATGTTTGATCACCTTCTGATTTTTCTAAACAAGCATGAAATAAAAACGGAGATAGAGAATCATTGAAAATTGGACGATCTAGTTTGTTTTTGTGAGAATTTAAACCAAGTTTTATCCCTTAATGTATGAAAATGTAAAATTTAACTTCAATATTTTCGTTAACCCCATTGGAGAGAATAAGATCCTTTGAAGAAAAAGTTCTTCAAATTACCATTAAAAATCACCTATTAGTTTTTTTTTTTTTTTTTTTTTTATTATTGTGTAGAGTTAGATCCTTAGTTAAAAAATAAATATCATCTTATATTGTTTCATTTGTTCAACAATCACCGTTTATATTTCCTCTTTTTGAACCCCCTTCCAGACTAAAAATATGATATTGTTCTGGTGATAATATTATATTAATCGTCGTTCTTCGAACTTCTCAATACCATCTTATACCACTTCGAACAATATCATATTTCTAGTTCTTTCAGACCAAACTCGTAACATAATAAGGTGATTGTTTCCAAATCAAAACAATAAAGACAGATATATTTTATAATAATTTTTTTAAAGATTGTTATTATTTTATTAATTTTTTAAATTAGAAATTTTATTACAATAATAGTAATTCAAAACTCAATGCATTGTTTTTTTTTTTTTTTTTATAATTAACAACATTATAATGTTGTTAATTTTAAAATAAAAAAAAAAAAAAAAATAAATATATTATTTAAAAATTTTCATTTTTTTTTTTTAAAGATAAAATTTTAATAAATATTAAATTAAGAATAAAATGAAATTCATTTCTTTATGCCAAAATTAAATGTTTAATCTGAATATGAATCACAAACTTCAATTCGATCAATACAAAAAAATTGATAATAGAAAAAAAAAAAAAATTGTGGAAAAATTTCATTTAATACTTTGGAATTAAACCAATAAAGAACCGTTATACTAGATAAAGTAATCAAACCTAATTTTTTAAAAAAATATATATATATGTAAAGCAACTTTTAAATATTATTCAAAGATAATAAAATAATCTTCGAAACCAAATTTTTTTTTTTTGATTTTTGTTATTAGAAAAAATTTGAAAAAAATCTTTGTGAAAATTGGATTTGTCAATCTAAATAATTTTAGATATTTTCAATAATTTTTGATCTAAGATCTCTTATCTGTAAATTATTATTGATTTTATGAAATTGAATCATTAAAATCAAAAATTCAACAATAGTAAAAATTAAAAAAAAAAAATCAATTATTAATCTTACTCGAACCGTTGTACAAAGAATTTAAATTTGAAAAAAATTTCTTGTTGAAAAATTTCATAATTTTACAATGAAAAATAATAATATTTTTTTTTAAATTTTAATTTATATTTTTTTGTTTTTAAATTAGATAAAATCAAAAATATACCTTGAAATTGAATGGTAATCAGTAGATGAAACAAATTTTCTATGTGATGTTGGAATATCTTTTGTCATGAATAAATTATTAAAAAAAGTAGTTTAGGCAATGCTATAGTGGAAATGTAAACCAAAAAAATTTCCAGTAAATAATGATGTGTTTTCATAATTAAAACTAAGAAACTTTTTGATGTTTAGACAAACTTTTCAAAAATAAATTATTAAATTTTTAAGATAAAATTCGATGGAAAAATACAATCATATTAACCAAAAAAAAATTTCCTAATGTTGAAAAATTTTTTTCAAGTTATTTTTTTATTGTAGGTATATATACACTTGTTAATTATAAAATTTTCTTTTGAAAATAATTATATATAAATTCTATATCTTAGTATCTTTTCATTATACTTCAAAAAAAATTATTTTTAAAAGGCTGGTGGGTTATTTTGGTTACTAAGGATATATATATATATATAAGAGATGTGATAAATATTGAAAGGAAGAAAAAAAAAAAACTTACTGGTGCCGAACTAATAATAAAAAGAATATAAGAAATATGCTTTTTTGTATATGAGATTTGTTTCTCAATCGGATTATTTGGTTCAATTTTTATAAAATGTATATAATTTGTGAAAAATTGTGAAATTTTTTTTAAAATGGGGAAATTAAGATCTGTCCAAAGAATATGTGCCATTAAAAATACACAGCCTAAAATTTCCCGTGTAATAGGTTTGCATTTTTTATAATTATATACAAATTTTTTCATCACTTCATTCAATGTTTCAGCTTTTTGGTTATATATTAGAAAATGATTATATTAAAAAAAGTAAAATGAAATAAAAATAGAAGAATTAAGTTATTAACATATTTAAAATTTTAAATTTAAAATATAAAAATAAAAAAATATTGATTAAAAAAATTGAACTTTATTTGTAATTGATATTAATTTGC
Source organism: Anaeramoeba flamelloides (assembly GCA_027625915.1). NCBI lineage: Eukaryota > Anaeramoebidae > Anaeramoeba > Anaeramoeba flamelloides. Next base: position 1,958,043 of record JANTQA010000060.1, on the reverse strand, counting down.
ACCTAATACCTGTAAAAAAACACATCGAAAAATATGGTTGTTTTAAAAAAGTTTTCAAAAGTATTGACAAAAAAGTTTTAAAAAGTATCTAAACTTTAATAGACACATTTATAGGGCTTTTTTACAATTTTTTGGTTCATATATTTTTAAAACGACTTTTGTATCTAATAAGTTTTTGTAGAACATACAAAAAAAAACTAAAAAAACTTTTAAATATTCAACCAAATACTATTTTTACAATTTTTAAATTATTTTTATTTCAATACTTGCAATGAATTCTATTTAAATATTTTTTAAAAAATTAAATATATTGGAAAAAAAAAATTGGAATCTATATTGAAATTACTTTATACTATTATATTACCCATTTCTATAATTACAAAGTCGAAAAGTTCTATCATTGGTTGTATGCTTGCGAATGCATTGACAAATTTTATTTTTCAAAACATAACTTCAATTATAATGGTAATATATCTTGATCAAGGGAATTGCTTTGCACAGATAGAACTAAATTTTAAGAGCCAATCATCAAAATGTTTAGATAATAATCAAAAAAAAAAAAAAAAAAAAATTGGATTTGAAAAGCAATAACAACGAACGATAAGTTTTATGTGGTTGTTCAAAGGGCGTGGGAAGTCAATTCCATAAGAACGTAAAAGTAAATGAAATACTGGTAAATGTAAACAAAAAAAAAATCGAATATTTTTTTCAACCCCATTTATGAAACCCATTTTGATTTATTTAAGAGTAATCATTTTGCAAAATCCAAAGTAAACGAAATTTCAAAAAAAAAAAACAACCCATCCTTATACATAATCCCTTTCGTTTATTAACCTTCCAGACAAATTGATAAAAGGGTTTTTTTTTTAAAGAATTTTCAATTTTTTCTTTGAAACTTTTATTGTCATCTCATTTTTTTTTGTTATTATGCAATTATTTTTGTTAAAATAAGAAGTTTGTTTGGAATGATTAAATATTGAATTTCGATTTGTCTCGTTAATACAAAGAGAAATTCAATATTTAGATCAAATCCGTAATTTTTTTTACGTATTTAATTTAATTTTTCACAAAAGAAAATTTGGGATTAATGGTAATTTCAAAAATTTTTAAACAGTTTTTATTTTGTTAATTTTTTTTCAATTTTTTTATTCAGATTTGTTTTTTATGAGATCAGTATTTATTTTTTAATTAATCTAAATAATAGTTAATATCAGGGGATTTTGCTTGTTTTCTTCTTGAAAAAAAATATTACAATATTTTCAAAAATAAAATGGTTTGACATTTTTGTTATATAAACTAAAATTCAAAAATGTGACAAATACTTGTTTAACAAAAAAAAACAAAAAACACCAGCTTCTTCTATTTTCATTTGGGTTAAAATATAAAATTAATATTATTAGAACTTTTTGAACAATTTTTAAAAATTATTTGTGCAATTAATTTTTGGTTAGGTATTCTTTGCTATTCTTTTTAAAGAGAATTGGTGATCAAACAAGTTAAAATTAACATTTACTTCAGAATCCAATTAAATTTTGATTATTCTCAATGAGAGAGTACAAATATTTAAACGAATCACCATTAAACATTATTAACTTCTCTGTTGAAACTTCAAGATATTCTCTAGAATGTTCAATAAATTATCAATAAAAATTTTTTTCCCTAATTTCCATTTCAAAAATAGGGACATATTAATTAATATATATATATATATATTTGTGAGTGTAATTTTATGTTTATTCTCGTTTCAGTTAAAGAATGTGACAATACTATTTATGTTTGATTATTCGTAAAGATGTATCTCTTTAGATATAAAAGAGAAGAAAGAAAACCCGAGTAATTATTATTTGATATTAAATATTGAATTTTTGTTTACATATTTTTGAATTTTAGTTTAGTTCTCAAGATTTATTTGGACTTTAATTATTTGTAAATCAAGTGAAAAAAAAAAAAAAAAAAAATAATAATAAAACTTGTATTAATTTTCACAAATCAATGAAAGAACTGTTGATATATTCAAAAAAAAAAAAAAAAAAAAAAAAAAAAAAGAAAGAAAATGTATTTTTTACAATTATCATAAAGATCATTAAATTGATCAAAGTCATAATCAAAAATTGGATCTGGAAGTAGCCATAATATTAAAGATAAAATCATAATTAAACTTTGAAGTGATTGGTTGTCTGTACTTGATTTGGAAATTATTTGTAAAGGCAACTTTTGAGAAAAGTAATCAACAATTTTTTCAATCCACATACTTTGTTTTTTTTGTAAATTATCATAGTGTATAACGTAAAAATCATTTTTTAAAATTAAAATAATCTCAAAAATTTTGCTAATAAGAGGATAAAATAAACGGTGAATTTGTTCTGTTGTTTGAATGGGTCCATTTTTTAAAAATTCTTCATAATTTGGATGATGTAAAAATTGCAACGAATGGTAAACCATTAAAATTGTCACTACGTTCTTTGAGGTTAAATATTTTGGTTTCTCATTATTTATTTTGACTATAATTTTGTATTGATCCTCATTATCAGAAGTTAAAGTAATTAACTCAATATTTGAAACCTTAATTTCAATTTTATTTCTGCTTTCATTATGTTTTTCATTCGCTTTTTCTTTTTCTTTTTCTTTTTCATTTTGATTTTTTTCATGTTCATTTTCTCTTTCCTTTTCTCTTTCCTTTACATTTTCTTTTTCATTTTCGTTTTGCTTTTGATTTTTTGGAATAATTGCCAATCGCAATAAAGTTAATTTCTGTCGAGTTAAAGTACAAAAAAATTCTTCAGCAAAATTTATTTCTGGATCTTTATAGAAAATATTTCCTTGGAAAAAGACTTTAGTTTTTTTGTTCAGTTGTTTGTTTGTTGGCGATTGTTTGTTTTTTTGTTTTTTTGTTTTGTTTTTTGTTTTGTTAGAGTTATATTTTGAAAAAAAGTATTAGTTAAAATTGAAATAGATACAATTTTTCATACTATACAATTTTTATGAATTAAAATTTTGAAAATTGTTTTTATTTTACTTTTAGAAAACATAAATAATTAAATTCAATAGCCCTGATTCTTCTTCTGATGATTTTAAATAGTAAAAATAACCTTTTTTTAATTTGGGAAGAATTCAAGTTTTTTGAAGAAACAATATTAAAATGAATTTTTTTGTTTTTCTATCATTTCAAGAAAAAGCAAAATAAACATAGAAATATTTAAATATTTTGAACTATTAAAAATGAGTTGATAAAAAATCATCAGTTTCAGTGATGGTTAAAATTAGTTATGTGAGAGTGTTTTATTCTGAAAGAGTTACTTGGAAAACCTTTTTTAAATTTTATGAATTTACTTTTTTAATATTATTTTACACAAATTCTTAAATACTCTTATTTTTAAAAAACAAAAAAAAAAAACATTTTAAGGTTTGTGAAGATCTTGTAGTTTTTCCACTAATTATCAGAAAAAAAAATCATTTATTATTTGCAAATTGACAGTAAAGAGATCGTTTAACATATAAAGTAACCAAAGAAATAATAAGAATAAGAATAAAAATGATTTGAGTAGTCATTTTTAACTTTTTTTTAAAATTTTGATTTATTTTTTAAAAAAGCTTTTTAGGAATTATTTAACTTCAAGTTAAAAATTAAATTAATTTCTCAGGTGACAAATTTCTGTTGATTATTATCTAAAGGTTGATTCAATTTTTCAAATTTTTTTTTTTGAATTTTTAGGGGAATTGTGAAAGAAATTTAGATATTCCTCAACAACCCAAAAATTAGTAAAAATGAATTTTTTGTTGAACATTTATTTCTCTTAATTAAATTAATGAATTGTGAATATTTCTTTACAAGTAGAATCTGATAAATTGGAATGGGTAGTGTTGGAAACTGTTTGTAATTAGACTTAGATAAAACTATTAAACTGTTTTTTCTAAGATGTTTAAAATGTAAATCTTGAGTTTTTTTTAATTTTCAAAAAAAATGTTTTTTTAATTTGTTTTCTTAGATTTTCAGTGTTATTGTTCTTCAATAATGACTGAAACCACTTTTAATCAGATATTAATCAATTTTTTTATTAATATTTTTTTTTGTAAATAAAATAAATGGCTAAAAAATAACTCCCAAAAATTTTATTTCAAATGACAACAGTCAAAAAGTTTTTTCAATTTTAATACATAAAATAATATATTTCATAAAAAAAAAAAAAATTCTAAAATTTTCCTATTATCAAAAACAAATTGAGAGAATCATTTAAAATATTGTTGTTAATTTAGAAAGGTTAATTCAATTTTTTTTTTTTTTTTGTAATTTATTCTTTGATCTGTTATGTCCAAATTTCAATAAAATAAATTAATTTTTCACCACTCAACTAGATTCTAAAAAACTTGATGAAAAAAAATGGGAATAAGTAAAGAATATAAAAATTCCAAGGTCACTGTATAAAATATTTAAATATTGTTACTAAAACAACCCGTGTAGACTTATTAAACACCTGGTGCTAAACAAAATCCTTGTTTATATTTTTTCTAGAAAGATTAAAGAATACATGATCAAAGAAATAGGCAATTAACAATAAATAAGTATGCTATTGTTTTCTTAAATATCTACTATTAATAAAAGAAATTCTAAAAATGAAGGATCAAATTTTAAATTTTATCACAAAAAATATAGACAATTTTAGAGAATGTTTTTAATCGAAATAAAAACTCTAAATTCTATAAAAATGGGTAAAATTTAAAAAATAGCTAAATAAATTCAATTCCTAATTTAAAAATTTCACAATAATATCAAGGGGTTTACCTTCAAAATTGATTTGAACTTATGTATACTATTGCGTAGTAAATTGAATGTTCCATTGTAACAAGAAGAAAAAAAAGCACTGATTATATTTTGAAACATGGATTTATAGTAGTTGTGCACGCATTATTTTGATTAATGTAAACACAAAAAATCGCTGACCATTAGGAGAAAAAGGGGAAAAAAGGGGAAAAAAAAAAAATTCAAACGGTTTTTTTAATTGGGAACCTTAATAGAACCTGAAAATGAAAAGTAAGATCAATTAATAAAAAAAAAAAAAATGATTAAAAATAAAATGAAGGATTCAATACAAGAAAGTTTTTTTTAATGCACTACCTTTTGGTATGGGTTTTTCTTTGCTAGATCAATTATTAAAAAATTTGTTCAATAACAGTTTTTATAATAATACCTTTTGGTAGTGTTTTTCTTTGATTGATCAATTATTAAAAAATTTTATGAAAAATTTGACTATTTTTGAAATCCCCAAAAACCATTTTAACGATTTCGATAATCAAGGAGATCAAGAATAGTATTTATTGATTCGATTGAAAATATAAAATGAATTATTCTTTGAAGTTAAATTTGTTTCTTCTCTGAATTAATTAGACTTTTTGTTTTCAGAAAGGTTACCAACTAAAAATTGTGTTGAACTCTTTTTCTCAAACATAATGATGAAAAAAAATTTTCAAAAAAAATTGAACATTTGCGAATATTTCACTTTTGAATAACATTCTCTTATAATAAATATGATTGGTTAATAAAAGATCTTTGATCAGTAATTATTTTTTGCAAGATATTTAACAATTTAAGTAGCAAAATACATTTTTTCGGGTTGGATTAAGATTTTTTTCAAATTTAATAGTAAAATATCTTGAAATTTTTTTCTTCCCCTTTAAGAGTTTATTGCATTATGATTCAAAAGTATTTTAAATTTAATAAATATCTTACAAATGTAGAATCAATTATGTGTACTATTAAAGAATTATTTATTGTTTTAAATAGAAAAAATATTTTTTGTTTTTGGTTTTACTCTAGGTTTTCCAGAATTTAAAAGGATAGAGGAAAATCAAAGATTTTACTCAATTCTTTTAAATTCTGGAAAACTGCCATTAGATTTCTTGAGTTTTCTGTTTATTTGGAAAACCAATAGATTTTCGTTAGGTTTTTTTTACTTTTTGAAATAAACCGAAAATTTATTAAAATTTTCTGTTTATCTCAATAGGTATAAAAAACATAAACAAAAAATAAGATTTTACTCTATTCTTTTGAATTATGGAAAAACCTAGAACACTTTAAAAATAAAAAAAAAACCTCAAGAAAAAGCACTGTTAGGTATTTATTAATTTAAGAAATAAATTGAAAATTTTATAGATTTTCTTTTTATTTCAAAAAGCAAAAAAACCTATAACACTTTCGTTAGTTTTTTTAACTTGAATGAATTGAGTAAAATCAAAGGTTTTACTCTATTCTTTTAAATTCCGGAAAAGTGCTGTTAGGTTTTATTGAGGTTTTCTGTTTATTTGTAAAAAGATAATATTTTACAAAAAAAACATAAAACTCAAGAAAACCTAGGCACTCTACGGCACTTGATGAACATGACAATATTTATCATTCGAAAATTTTCTCTACATTTCAGTTTTATTAGATGAATACAACATTTGTAAAGCTATTAGTTATTATCTATCCAAGTAAATATCTCCAAGTTGAATTAAACTAAAATTCATCAATCCGTTTATTTGAATTTTTTAGAAAAAAAAAAACACTTTTTTTCTCGGATAGAGACTTTTGAAAAAACTTTTTACTATCAAAAATAAATTCAATAGCCTCAAAAATTTGAATTTAAAATTTGTTTAGATTGTAAATAAACTTTATTTTTAAGATGGTGAAATGTTGATAAAAGTAATAGTTTTGTCGAACTCAAAATTTTTCAATTTTATTTTTTCATACTCCAGAATGGCAACTTTCAAAACTGATTTGACCTTAGGTATAACCTATTTCCAAGAAAGTGGGACAAATTTATTGTAAAAATATATTTCTTAAACTAAATCTTCAAAAAAGTATTTAAATATACAAAATCATTAAATATCATTTGTTGATTCTTGATAATAATTCAATTTTTTTCTTGGTATTGTATTACATAAATAAAAGATATTAAATTTTCTGATCTTGATTTTATCTGATATTTTTTAGGGGTGAAAATAGGTGTTTTTATTTTCTTTTTGATTGAAAAAACCGTTTTCATAACTTGTTTAATCACAACAAATTTTCAAATAGAGTTGAAAACATATAACTGTTTTTTATTGTTTAAAAAATCATTTGTAACCTTTTACTTTCCATATTTCCAGTTTTTTATTGAAATTTGTCGTACATTGTTTTCACCAAAAAAAGTAAAATATAAATTTTACATTTTTTGGGAAATATTTCAATGAACATATTCTGAAATAAATATCTTAGTCATTGATTCAATCGGTGATAATATTCAACTTAATTGGTATTTTTCATTTAATAAATACCTCCACTAACAAATCTGATTTTTTATGAAAGGCAAAAAAAAATGCCTCACTTTTTTGGAAATACCTTACTATTGGAGACTAAATTAGACCTTTTGTTTGAATAGAAGAAAAAAGCAACTTGTATTATAATTTTAAACATTGATTTTAGGCTTTTAATACCTATTTTTTTGGTCACTGTAAAATATATTTTTCACCAATAAACTGTGGTGTAAAAAGCCTGATTACAAAAATTAGAAAGTTATAAGTTTGTTGTTTAAATTTAAGGCACGTTTTCCACATACTTTAAAGTTTCGAAAAAAAAATTATCTTCTTTAAAAATACTAATTTGGGAAAAGTAATGATACACAAAAAGAGTCTTTACCAAAAACTTTTTTTTTTCATAAAAAAAATGTTTTAGTGAATGTAGTTTATATTTATTTGAGTTTGGTAGAACACTTAATGACTATTTGTTGAAAATAAATGGATCAAAATTTTCATTCAGCTTTTCGAAAAATGGATTTAGAAATCAGATAACATTCAATTTTTTAATTCTGTAAAAATCAGTTTAAATTATTAATTTGCCTTTAGAATTGAGGATTCTGATGATTGGTTTTAATTCTTTGATAGATTTTTTGGAAATATGAATGATAATTTTGATCTTTTTATTATTCAATGAACAGTATTGGGTGTTGCTCGTTTTTGGTTGACAACTAACATGACTGTTATCTGTGAGAAAATATTTAATTTGAAATTTTCATAAAACAATAATTCAATGAGAGTTGAACTAACTTCTTAAACCTTAACAAAACTAAGTTCTCAAAGTCAGACTTTCTGAGTGCAACTCATACACTCTCTTTTTTTTACAAGTTTCTCTTTTCTGTCAGATCCTTTTCAGGGTTTAAAGAAAGATTCTTTTTTGGTGTCTTATTTGATGGAATTTATTATTTGTTTTTTGAAGAGAGGAATCTATTACTTTTGTTTTCTTTGGTTGTTTGCAATAATAAATAATTTGATTTTAAGAACGTGAAGTCCTCAAGGTTTTCAAGCAAACTAAGCTTTGGTTTGTTAGTTGGGTATTTGCTTGCAGTTGAAGATTTTCTTCTTTGTACTTTTTGGGTGCCAGATTTGAAACACTTTAGCCACTGTATCCCATTTGATCGATCTTGAGTCGAAAAGTTAATTGATCCTAACTTTTTGTGTGTTAGCCTGAAATAGAATTTTGTATCTTTTTTCTTTTTTTTTGTTGGTTCATAAACTGATGGTACATAACCCTTTGTATCATAAGTTTTTTGTGGTGATTTTTTGGATTTATATTCTTTTTCTGTTTTGTATGCCTCCAATCTTTTTTCAACCAAGACAAAGTATCTCTTTTTTTGAGATTTTAAGAGGGCTTTTTGATGCGTAAAATTGAGGGGAATTTTATTTTTATTTTTTTTTTATTTGTCAGCAGGTTTGGAAAAATTAAGATTTGAAAAAGAATTCGATTAAATGGAAATGTTGTTATTTGGGTTAAAAAAAAAAGCTAAATCGAAATTCATACAACCAACTTGATAAAGATACCCTTCCATAAGAAAAATATAAATTAATCAAAAAAATTGAAAAAATGATTTGATCTTTGGGGTAAATTGTTGATATTTTTCCAAGAACCAAAAATACTGTCTTGAACAAACACTAATTATTCAAATCACTTTTCAAAAAAAATTTTGGAAACATTTTACTAATAAAAGAATTTTTTTGAAAAATACATTTAGCAAAATTATTCTTTATCTTTAGGAAAAAAATCACTCATCATCAAAAAATAAGTTAGTAAGGATTATTTTGGGGGCAGTACGAAATAAAAGAATTTAATTCTTTGAAAATCGGAAAAAGAATTAACTCCAAAAAAACTAAAAGTTTTGCAAATATTTTTTTCACTTTTATTTCTTGTTGTCAAATATAAAATATGAAATAATATTTTTTTGATATTTCAATTTGATCATAATTTTGGTTGAACTTCAGGTTTCTCTGAATTTAATATTCCTTTCAGATCATTTTAATAACAACAACATAATGCTTGTTATACTATTATTTTCCAATTAAAAAAAGAAAATTTTTAGTTCAAATTCCAAAATATTTTTCAAGTTTATAAGTTGAAGTAAATTCAAAGATCTTGACAAAACCATTTAGAAATGATATTTTTAGACAATAAATTAAACTTTCTTGAGTTAACCCTTAGTAAAATTTTTACTCTACTAATTTGATTGTAGCAGTAATAATTGCTATTCATTTTGGAAAATTGAAATAAAAATTTTCATTTTTTAATTGGAAAATAACAGTAAAAAAAAATGGGTTGAGTTCATAAATCATGTTGATAGATTAAAGAATCTCCAAATTTTAAATTCTATTTTTGTTGTATTACGATACTTGTCTTAGAAAGAAGATTCTAAAGGAATCCAATCAAAGGAAATTTAAAATAATGCATTTTTTAAGTTTTTTGGGGGATTTTAAGGGAGTAGCTACACCATAAGACATGATAAAAATTTGAGAGAGATGAGATAAGAACATTTTATTTTAGTGGCATGTGATCGTAGATTCTCTAAAAATTTTTTTAAAAAAATTATTTGATATTTTTTTTTTTAGTAATGTTCAACAATAAAAAAAAAAGAGATTATATTGATAAAATAGTTTTATTATTATTATTATTTTATTATTAAAATAAACTTAATTCGATTAATTTGGACACAGTTTAAACAGCTGGAAGAATAACAAAAACATGATTTACATCAATTTGGAAATTAATTTTAATTCAAAAAACTATATCATTTTTTGTGTTTTTTGTTTTTGTTTTCATTTTCTTCTTTTAAGGTACTTAATCGGTTTAGTTAGATCTGAAAATTTTTTATAGATGGTTACTAGATGGTTACAGTTGAGTTTCTTCAAGTGATAAATCCACATACAACCGGTATATGGTATCTTATCATTTGATCGATTAACCATTGTTGGTGTAATTTTAACAAATCTACCAATATATTTTTTTTTTCAAACTCTTTCATTTCAGCTCGTTTCATTTTTTTTTTGGACACACTTGTTTTGATTTTTTTGTTTTATATTGTTTTCTTATATTTGGATGAAAATGATTACTTAAAAAACCATTAATACTATGTTACTTAAATCTGGTTTTATATTAGGTTTGGGAGAATATAGTAAATTGAGTTTTTGTTTCACTATTTTTGATTTTAGATGTGTCCAAATTTTTGGAATGGAGGTTTAGTTTTTTTTTCTGGGAGAAGATAATTTCAGATTCTTTGAATAAAAAGTGTATCTATTTTGTGGTTTAAACTTTGATAAAATATAATTATATTCACTTCTCATATTCCACTAAACCCAACGTTTTACAATCCTAACAAGTAATAATTCTACTTAATTATTCTAATTTTGGAATTCTTCTAGCTATTTAAGTCCCATTTATGTTTCTTTTTATATTCTCTCAATTGTAATATTGTTGTTTTTTTTAAACAAAATCCATTAATCCTAAATGCCACTAATAAAAAAATATTTCTAATTGCTTTATCTTGTCAGGATTAAAAAAATCTCAAAAATGATGAAAAAATAAAAAATGAAAAAATTAAATTCCACAATAGAATGTTGAGAGAAGAATAAAAGATAAGTTATTCAACATTCAAAACACTATTTTAAGCAATTCAACTCAACATTCTATTGTGGCAATTTCTTTGAGACTTTGAAAAAAAAATTTCAAAAATCTAATGAATGAAGTACTTTAAATAATAAAAACCAATGAGGTACAACCAGAGTAAAAAATGTTATTTTCTGATCCTCTTCAGAATTGCACAAAAGTGAAAAATTTTTCTTTACCGTGGCTACTCGCTTAAGATAAATTAAAAAATAACATTTATTGATCTAGAAACTTTTTTATATTTTCAAAATAAAAAAAGGCAAATTTAAAATCTATTTTTACAGATTATGAAAGTCCATCCACTTTATTTTCAAGTAAATTTATCCCCTCACACTCAAATCTAAAATACTTTCAAGAAAAGAGCTGTGAAACTTGCATACTGAAATTTTATTTGGGAACTCTTTCAAAGAAAATTTCAAATCTGGAAAGAGAAAATTGTTTATGTTTGAACAGCAGTCTGTGAAAAAAAAGCTCGAAATTTTGAATTCTAACAAGATATCTTGAATTAATATTCTTTCAAGTCAACAACAATACTTTTAATCTTAAAAGAAGTACCCAGGGCAGAAAATTCGGAAAATTCTTTGGGGACTTATCTCTATTAAATTTTTTTACCTAAATTTAATCGAGATAGAGAAAATTTTTTGCCAATTACTTGAGCTTGAAAAACACTGTTTATTTTCAATATTAAACATATTTCTAGATAAGGAATACTTATTTAGAAATTTATTAAAAAACAATATAATAGGAACTAGTACCTTAATAACTCTCGGTTTTTTTAACCAAACACAACAGAGTACCTAAATTCCGATAAATACAATTAAACCCGATATGCATCCCCCTTTTATCAACTTGAGAGAAAGGAACTCCCATTTATAATAGAATTGAGATTTTTAAATTTATCTCCACATAGGATAATAAAAAAAAAAAAAAGGTTATGGTTATTCTTTTTTAGTAGTTTGGTATTAACTATCGTATTTTATTAAGCCAAGAGAACAATGAAAAAGCAATAACAAAATAAAATACGTTTACCTGGATGTAGCAATTGTTGGTTTGTTTTTGGGTTTAAAAAATCAATTAGAACCCTGAAATAAATTACAACGGATTGGATATTTATTAATAATTAAAAAAATGGTCAACCAAAAAAAAAAAAAGAAAAAAAGAAAACTCAAAAATAAAATGAAAAAGAAAAATCAATGATAATTGGAAGAAAAAGAAAAGTGTGAAACTTTTTCTATCCAATTTTACATGATCTCTATTAATAAATAATAATAATAAGATATTATCAACTTGATTTTATTTTATTATTTATTCTTTTTTATTTATTGAAAAAATTTACCGTTTGATCAAGCTTTACCCAATTATTTTTATAATAAATTTAATAACTTAGCCACTAATCATTTTAATCAGATCCTACTTTTATTTTTTCATCACTCTGAATTTATCTAAAATAAAATTGTTGTTTAAATTGGAAAATTATTCATTTTCCAAAAAATATATCTCATAGACGGAGAGATCTACTCCATTTATCCCTTAATGTACCTTTCCAAGATTATCAATATATAGTCGTTAATTCTACTTTTATAACTGAAAATATAATTGATGACTTTAAAGAAGGTAGATCCAATATATCATATTAAAAATCTAAATTTAGTGTTTTAATTTTCATAGTCTTTTTGTTTGGACAAAATCAATTTTTGATTTCCATATTTAAAATCTACATTTATATATAAGCGGAAATCAAAATTACTCTAGTGTCTGTACTTTCCACTTCATTTTAAATTGACTATAAAGTTTACTTCAAATGTATAAACATACCAAAAATAGTTTGGATATGATTCATGATTCAATCGTAAAAAAACCTACTTTTACTAAATTCCACTTGTTTTATTCTAAAATTTAGTAAAGTTTCTTTCAACAATAAATGTTATTTTTTAATTTATCTTAAAACCCCCCAAAAAAACCTAAAAAATGGATTATTTTTAATCTCCTTGAATTGAATTTCTCTTAAATCATTTTTATTCGTTAAGATATTTTATTTCAATTTCAGAGAATTTAAAATTTGAAAATGCACATAATAGTTCACAGAAAAGTTATAATCTTTTTACTTTTTTGAATTTTATTAATTTGAAAATGAATAATTTGTAAAATATGTTTATAATTATGTAAATCCTATCAGCTTTTTTAGAGACATCAAATTTATAAAAACTTTTCAACAAATTGTTAATTCAAGATTAATCAGTCAAAAATACCATTTCTTAAAGGTATTATCAAAATCATATTCCTTGTAATCCCCCATTATATTTTTATTTATTAATTTTTTCTTTTATTGATTGATCTTATTTGATTTTTACATTTCCAAATCATTTATATCCAATGACAAACCAAGTTAAACTTTTTTCACGTTTCATTTTTTTCCCAAATGGTAATCAAAAAAAAAAAAATAACAAAAAAATTAAAAAAAATAAGGGATTAATAACGAAAACTTTCTTAAACACAAAAAAATCAAAATTCAATTTTTTTTTTGAAATATAAAGGATAAATTATGTAATTCATGTATTAATTCGGGTATTCCTGGAATATACTAATAAATAGAAAAACACCAATTCTTATTTACAAGACAGAATTTAAATTTGAAAATATGATAATATCAATAAATCAAAAGAAAAGAAATTCAAAAACAAAAAATTTAAAAAAATATAGTAACCTTATTTAGGAAAATTTATCAAATTTAAACAATTGAATAAACTCAAATTAACTTGTATTGAAAAGATTTAATTGAACTATAAAAAGAAATATATTTATTTATACATATAATGAGTTATTGATTTCTACAAGTCAAAAGTACATTTATATTCATCAGAATTTAAAAGAATTGAGTAAAATCTTTGATTTTTCTTTATTCTTTTGAATTCTGGAAAACCGATAGATACTCTACGGATACTTTTGATTAGTTTTTCCAAAAATCAAAAGTAAATAGTAAAATTTTGATTTTATTCTATTCTTTTGATTTTTGGAAAACCATGATTGGCTTTTTTTTTACTTTTTGAAATTAAAAGAAAATTGAAATAAATTTCTTTTTATTTCTTAAATTTAACAATCTCATCAATAGCTTTTCTTGAGATTTCTTTTTATTTGGAAAATCAATAGATTTTCGTTATTTTTTTTTGGATTTTCTATTTATTTGTAAAGTGTTCTGGAGTTTTTGATGTTTTCTATTTTATTTCGAAAATATATTGGGTTTTTTTACTTTTCTCGAAGTTTTCTGTTTTATTTCTCAAGTTTTTTAGGTTTTTTTTTACTTTTCAAAATAAACAGAAAATCAATTGATTTTCAAAAAAAATTGAAAACTCAAAAAAACTTAACGAAAATAAATTGATTTTCCCAATAAATAGAAAACTCAAAAAAACCTAACGAAAATCAATAGATTTTCCAAATTAAATAGAAAACCTCAAAAAAATCTAGAAAACTAGAGTAATAAAACAGAAAACTTCAAGAAAAGTAAACGAAAACCTATTGATTTTCGAAATAAACAGAAAAGTAAAAAAAAACCTAGAACACTTCACAAATAAAATAGAAAAACTCAAAAAAACCTAGAACACTTAACAGATAAAACAGAAAACCTCAAGAAAACTGCTGTTGGATTTTCCGAATTTAAAAGAATTGTGATAAACCACAATTTTACCCAATTCTGTTAACTCCTGGAAAACTGCAGTTAGCTTTTTAAGAATTCAAAAGAAATGATTTAGTAAAATCAATGATTTTACTCAATTCTTTCAAATCCTGGAAAAGTTAACGGAGTATTTTTTTTAACTTGGTCATGTAAATGATATTATTATTATTTATTGATATTTTTATTATTTTTCTTCTCTTTTTTTTTCTATTTAGATAAAATTTTCTTTAATTACTCTTTTCTTTTAATAAATAACTAATAAAACAAGTTTATATAAGTTTTTAAAAAATCAAAAGAATAGTGTAAAATCCATAATTATTACTATTTTCTTTAGATTTTTGGAAAACCTAATGAAAAGTGTCGGTAGAGTATCATCGGTTTTCCAGAATTCAAAAGAATAAAGAAAAATCAAAGATTTTGTAAATTATTTTTAATTTTGGAAAATATAACACCAAACCAGAGACTTTTAGTGATAATTTTTTAATTATAAAAACAAATAATAAAAAAAAAACAATTTTTTTTTCAAATTATTTCAGTTGTTATTTTAGATTAAATTTTTGATTGAATTCATAATTTATAAATTTTAAATATTTTTTTTTATCCATTACTACCATTTTTATAAAAATACAATTAAATAGATTAGTATTTGATTAATCAATAATGTATTTGATCCGCTGATCGGGGCACCCCATCATTGATTTCTTCAGAACTTTCATCAAATAGAGAATAAATGGATATCCCACCCATATCAGAACTGTCAGAACTAACAGCTATTATATTAATGGAAAAAATATGGATAATAATATATGAATAACAAAAAAAATCAGAAAAGAATTATAATTAGACTAAAATAAAAGAATAATTTAAGAAAATTATTAGTAAAATCCTTATTATTTTAGCCATTTTAAAACAGTATGACTAAAAATTTTTCAAATTATGCATCCTCCCGAAAAAAAATCAAATAAATTACACACTTCAATAATATGATTACAATTGGATTTATTTCAGAAATTTTATCTTCACACTTTTTTAAAATGACTTTATGATTGAATAAGAGTTAATTAATATTTTTTCAAAATATAGAAAATTGCAGAAAATTCTAATAAATAGTTTTCCAAGTTATATGGAAAAAAATCCATTCGAGAATGCAGCTTGTTTTATCAAATGATTTAAAAACTTTTTAAAAAATACATTCTTAAAATTCTAAAAAAATAAAAAAAAAACAAACCATTAATATCTTGATTTGATTGGTTATATAATTGGTTAGTTCCTATCTGTGGTTGCCTTTGCTGTGGCCTGTTTTCTTGTATTTCTTCTTCTTCTTCAGAAGATGATGATGTTAAACCCCAAGATAAAAACACTTTTTATTTTTTTTTTTTTATTGAAATTATAATGATCCAAGATAAAAATTTTTAATAACACAAAGAAATCAAAAAAGAATTGAAAAATCAAATGATCATTAAAAACAAAGTATCAAAAAAAATTCAAAAAGTGAAAAGACAAAATTAAATATTTACTTGGTTTTTGTGTATGGTTCCTTTCTTTTTCTTTGGTTTGATAGTTATGCGAATAACCATAATTTTGATGATTTTGGTATCCATCATTTTTTTTTGTTTTAGAATTTGTTTTTTTTATTTCTTCATCATTATCTCCAAATAAAGAGCCAATCTCCATTCCGTCATCTGAACTTTCAGAACTAACAACTATTATAATAATGGAAAAAAATATGGATAATAATATATGAATAAAAAAAAAATCACAAAAGAATTTCAAATATATCAAAATAAAATAGGAATTTATTAAATTTTTCGTTTATATTTTTGATGATTAAATTTATCAAACCAAAGTTAATTAATCAAATAAACAACATAATAATTCATGAGACATAGAAAATAAAAAATATAAAATACTAAAATTAATAATAAAAAATAAAAAAAATCAAACATTTAAAATTATGAATTGGCCCTTCAAATAATCTATTATTTTTTACCGGTTCTTGTTTTTGCTGTGATGCGATTTCTTCATTCCCTGCCCTTTCTTCTTCCGAAGATGAATTTGTTAAATTCCATGATAAAAATACTTTTTTTTTGTGATAAGAAAGATCAAAACAATAAATATATACGTTTTTCAAAAAAAAACATTCCATCAAAACAATCAAAATGTAATTAAAATAATATACTGTTAATATTAACATTGATTAAACAAATTAAATGCAATTTTCAATATTTTCATTTTTTTTTTCATTTTTTCCCTGGTTCATTTTTTTTTTTTATATTGGGAAGAATAGTTACAAAGAAAAAAGATCAAGTGGTTACTTGCTAATATCGAGACACTGATGTACCGAAACATTAGTAATTTGAAAATAAAAATAGAAAGACCAAGATAAAAAGAGGAACAATGCTTAAATGCAAATCAGCACAAAAAGAAAAAGAATGTACAAAAATTATACAAAAATTATACAAAACTCCCTAAATGACCATTCATGATCAATTATCAAATTAAACCAAATTAACTAAAAGTATCATGGATTTAATTTTAGGTGTTCTTAATTAAATATAGTATTATTTTTTTATTTTTACTTTTTACCAATAGCTTCTTATAAACTTATTTTTTTTTCTTTTTTCATTTTTTCTTTTTCAAATATTTGTTTTTGCTTTTTGACCATAAAGATAACATAAGTATTTTTTTCTCATGAATAACCTGAAATATAAGATTTTACACTTTAATTCTTAAAGGAAATTTAAAAATAAAATCTAATTTTTTTTTAAAATTCTCCAATAATAATAAATTATATTAACTTTACATAATAATTTAGATTAATTATTGAAGAATTTTTGATAATAGGTAAACATTAAGAAATTTTAATTTTATTTTAAAAAATTCAAAAACAATACAAAATAGTTTATCAGACCATAAAATGTTAATTAATAATCTTGCTTAAAAACAGATTTGAAGATTAAAAAAAAAATATAGAATTTCAAACCAGAATACATATCAAAAATTATTTACTAATTACTTTTCAGAAAAAAATTTTCTTTTAGATATCAATACAATAAAAAATTTCAAAAATAAATTCATTCAGTTCAAAGATATAATTTATAAAGAAAAAAAAAAACAGATTATGAAATCGCTCCATTAATAAAAAATCTCTTAACTAATCCAAGCTTAATTAATAGAATCAAAAAAATAAATAAAATAGCTTGGAATAAATTTATTAATGAAATAAATTTAGAATTTAATCAAAAAAAGAACTTTTGGAAAAAAATAAATTTAATAAGGTCTAAAAAAATGAAAATGATTTTAAACAATAAAAATATGATTGAAGAGTATTTTGGTCATATTAAAAACAATTCAATTGAACCAAATCAAAAAATTTTAGATTATATAAAAAATCTTAAAATAAATAATTTAAAAGAGTCAAAAATTTATATTTATTTTCCAATGGAAAAAATTAAAAATACTATTAAAAATTTAAAAAAAAAATCTGTGAAAGGATTTCAAAAAATCGAGAATTTAAAATTTAACATTGATGGAGAAAATTTTCTAGATATTGAACCAATTGAGAATAAAGATTATAAAAAATTTCTAATCACAATTCAAAAAATATTTAATAATTGGTTAATTAACCCTACTAAGAATAATATTGAATATATCAAAAAAAAATCAATTTTATTTATTCATAAAAAAGGATATGAAGGAGTCGCTTTAAATTATAGATCTATTTCAATGAATCAAAGTCCACCAAGATTATTTCTTAAAATGCTATATAAACTTATTGAGCCATGTTGGGAATTTAATCATAAAGCACAGTTTGGCTTTCGAAAAAAATTTGATACTCATGTTGCGGTATTAAACTTTTTAAATATATACAATCAGATAAAAACAAATAATGAAAATAAAAATGATAAAACTTATATTATAATGATTGATATAGCAAAATTCTTTGACTCAATCAGTTTTAAAATAATTATGAAAACTAATGAAAAAGTTTATTTTATATAAAATTATTCAAAAATTTTTAGTAAAATATTATCAAGGTGAAGGACTCTGTATATTCCAAGGAGATCCCTTATCACCGATTATATTTGCTCTTATTTCGCATTTTCTATTATTAAAAATAATACCATTAACAAATCATTGTCAAATGTTTGCAGATGATTTAATTTTAATCATAAAAGGGAATATGAATCAGATAAATGGAAAATTAAATGCTATATATCAAGTAATTGCCCAATTTGGATTAAAACCTAACGAAGAAAAAACAGAAATTACTCAAGATTTATCAAAGATTAAATATTTGGGAATTTATTTGGAAAAAATTTCACATTTAGTCTATAATCTAAAAAAGGCAAAAGAAACTTATTATAGTTCTAAACAATTATTCAATAATAATTTACCAACAAATAATTTGAAAATAAGATTATTTAAATCTTTTATATTAAGTCAATTAACATATGGATTAGAAATATATAACTATAAAATAGCAACCCTAAACTATTTAAACTCCTGTATTAATACATGCATTACTGAAATCTGCAAAATAAACAGAAACACACCAATTCTTATTTATAAAACAGAATTTAAATTCGAAAATTTGGTAATATCAATCAATAAAAAGAAATTCAAATTCAAAAACAAATTAAAAGAATTATCTCTACCCTATCTGGAAAAATTAATAAAATTTAATCTAAGAATAAACAATAAAATTAACTGGAAGTCGGAGAGTTTTTAACTAAAAAATGAAATATATAAGTACACATAAATGAGTTGTTGAATTCTACCAGTTGGAAGGTACAAAAATATTTCGCAATAATTAAAAACCAAAAAAATTTATTTATTAATCAAAGATATTTAAGTTATCCATCAAGTTCAACAATTCTAAAATTCAGAACATTTACTAACTGCTTAAATAGATATTATTATGTAATTAATAAAAATTCAAATAAATTTTGTCCTTTATGTTTAAAATATGAACATAAGGAAATAATAGAAAATATTGATCACTTTTTATGGGTATGTCCTTCCTATAAAAAAGATAGATTAATTTTTCTGAAAAAGTTAAAAAAATTAAATTTTAAAGAATTAATTTTAAATTATGATTTCTTAAAATTATTTTCGTTAATTAATAATCGTGAAATCTATGATTTTACGCTTAAATTTCTGAAAGGGAATTTAAGTAAAAGGGCACTTAGAGTGTAATCTACACTTCCCCCTTAATAAAAAAAAAAAAAAACATTTTGAAATTTTCAGCAAAAATAATTTTTTTTCTTAAAATTATCATTTTTTTGAGATTATTGTTATTATTTAAAAAATAAGTTTCTGATCATCAATTTTTACAAAATCAATTTTTTTGATATTCTTTCATATTATTTTATCTTTATCTTGATATTTAATTTCTAATGGTTGTTAAAAAAATTTAAAGAATATGAAATAATCGAAAAAAAAAAAATCAAATAATTCATAAAACTTTTTATTGTTGAGTTATTGGTCGATAATTCTTCTTCTTTTTTTTTTTAAATCTAAATGAGATTGTTCTCATTTCTCATTTTGAAAATTCAAAATATTCTAATTGAAATAATGTTCAATTATAGTAAGCAAAACCAATTTTTTTGTCATTTCATTGCATAATTATAGATAAAAATACACTATTTATCAAACAAAAACTACTTGGAAATGTAAACTCTCAAAGATAAAAAAAAGGTTTATTTTTTTTCTTTTTGAATGAAATTAATTTAATTATTGAACAAATGAAAAAATAATTTTAATTTCAATTTATTTTCGAGAGTTTTTTTTGATAGCTGGTGTCAATATATCAACATTTGATAAGACAACCTTTAAAAATTCAAAATCAAATTTTTCTATTTCGAACTTCTTTAACTTATAATTTATTATTTTTTCACTTGTTTGAAATTATTCTTTATTTTTTATTGATCATTTTTTCTCATTTTCATTTTTCATATCTATAAGAAAAATTTTGGTAATTGAATCCATAAACTATTCAACCAAAAAAAATTAAATAAGTTTTACAAAAAAAAAAAATGAGTCTAATACTATTCTAAAGGACTTTTTACTAAACAACTTATTTTCATATTTTTTTAGGTTTTTCCCTTTAAAATCACAACAAAAAATCTTCAACTTCATCAATTGTTTTTGATCAGTTGAAAATTCAACTTTGAATCGATAAAATTGAAAAAATTAAACCATTTTTTGGGATAATAACTCAATTAAAAAAAAAAATATTTGAAAGAAGTCAAAAATATTATTTTTTATTTTTAAAAAAAAAATAAAAAAAAATAAGTTGCTTAAATCCTATTATTTGATTTCGGAATTGGTCAAATTTCTTTTTTAATCGATTTTCTTGTTTTAATCATTTTTTTTTTCTTTTACTTTTTGCCAAAAATCTCGTCTGGGATATATATATATAAGGCATTTCCAAAAAAGTTGGGAATTTTATTATTATATATCAAATTATATTATGTTTTTAAGTATATCTGTTCAAAATTTGGAAAGATAAAAATCAAAGGAATATTTATATTGATTGTATCAGAACAAATTGGTATATTTCAAAAGAGGTTCATCAAAATATTTCTATAAAATTAAAAAAAATAAAAATAAACACTTTTTTTGGAAAAAACAATAAAGTAACAATTTCAATAAAAAATGGGCAATAGAAAAAGGATCATATAAATATATTTTTAAAAAATGTAATACAGTTATATAATTTCCCCATTCTATTCAAAATTTTCATCGAAGGTAAAGACCTAAGAAAGGAAAACAATTTTTTTATCAGATCAAATAGTAAAAAATAATCACCAATTTTCGCGTCTTATAAAATTATAAATAAAATTAAGATCAAAAATTTTCATATTTTTTATGCAATGCTTCACAAAACAATAAATTGGAGTATTATGCAGAACTAATAAAGACGAATAACCTTTTAGGAAATACGAATAGTTATTTTAGAATTGAGTTTGAAAACAAAAATTGAAAGTAATTTAACCTGGTATTTTAGGAAATATCCTCTATATAATAGAATTCTTATAATAGAAAATGAAAATATAAATCCTACCAAAAATTCAAATAGGTAATGATTATTTCAATATTCCTTAAATTTTCTGATTTTCTGAGTTTTATCACAATTATCAGATTGAAACCTTATTTTTTTTTAATTTTTTAAAATTTTGAACATCAAAAAAATTGAAATAATTCATTCAATTTTTTTTTGAAAATAAAATTTTAATGAAAAAATTGGTAATGTTGTTTTTTTATTTTATTTCTTTTTTATAAATTAAGCAAATTTCTTATCTTAATATTTTTAAAATATCTAATTTTCAGAATAAAAACGACTTTACTTCTTCCAGTATGTTATTGGAATTAATTAATTTTATATTTGTAAAATAATTTAAATTTTGAATTGGAATTAATCATTTTCGTGTTTATATTAAAATAAATAAAAAAAATGTTTATATTGATCATCAATTGATTCTAAATTACATGGCGATATTGATCTTAAATTTGAAACACAAAATTAATAACATTTTGATTGATTCGATGGAAATTTTAAATTTTGAAGAAAGTAAAAAAAAGAAAAAAGTGTTGGAATAAAGATAAAAACTTAAAGTTATAATAGAGATTTCAGTAAAAAAAAAAAATTTAAAAAATTATTAATTTACTTGGTTTGATTTCCTTTTCGTTTTGGTTTTTTTCTTTTTGATGGGTTTGATAGCTATGCAAATGTACACGATTTAGATTATTTTGGTATCCATCATTTTTTTTTGTTTTAGAATTTGTTTTTTTTATTTCCTCATCATTATCTTCAAATAAAGAACCAATATAAATTCCGTCATCAGAACTTTCAGAACTTTCAGAACTATCAGCTATTATATTAATTGAAAAAAATATGGATAATAATATATGAATAACAAAAAATTCACAAAAGAATTTCAAATATATCAAAATAAAATAGGAATTTATTAAATTTTTCGTTTATATTTTTGATGATTAAATTTATCAAACCAAAGTTAATTAATCAAATAAACAACATAATAATACATTAGATATAAAAAATATAAAATACTAAAATACGAAAAATATAATAAAAAATAAAAAATATCAAACATTTAAAATTATGAATTGGCCCTTCAAATAATCTATTATTTTTTACCGGTTCTTGTTTTTGCTGTGATGCGATTTCTTCATTCCCTGCCCTTTCTTCTTCCGAAGATGAATTTGTTAAATTCCATGATAAAAATACTTTTTTTTGTGATAAGAAAGATCAAAACCATAAATACATACGTTTTTCAAGAACAAAAAATTCAATCAAAACAATTAAAATGTAATTAAAATAAATATAGTAAATACTAACATTGATAAAACAAATTAAATGCAATTTTCAATATTTTCCAGAATACTTTAGATTTTTTATTGAAGTTTATAGATATAATATACCTTACGAGATTTTTTGCAAAAAGTAAAAGAAAAAAAAAAAATTATTAAAACGAATAAATCGATTTTAAAAAGAAATTTGACTAATTTAGAATTCAAATAATCGGATTTAAGCAACTTAATTTTTTTCCTCATCACACTTTTTTTCCACAAGAGTAATTAAAAAATAATATTTTTACTTCTTTTAAATTTTTTTTTTTTAATTGAGTTATTATCCCAAAAAAATGGTTTAATTTTTTCAATTTTATCGATTCAAAGTTGAATTTTCAACTGATCAAAAACAATTGATGAAGTTGAAGATTTTTTTGTTGTGATTTTAAAGGGAAAAACCTACCAAAAATATGAAAATAAGTTGTTTAGTAAAAATTCCTTTAGAATAGTATTAGACTCATTTTTTTTTTGTAAAACTTATTTAATTTTTTTGGTTGAATAGTTTATGGATTCAATTACCCCCTTTTTTTTCAATAAAAAAGAGAAAAAGATAAAATGGAAAATAATCTCAAATATAGTGAAAAAATAATAAATTATAAGTTTAAGAAGTTCGAAATAGAAAAATTTGATTTTGAATTTTTAAAGGTTGTCTTATAAAATGTTGATATATTTACACCAGCTATCTTAAAAAAAAATCTCGAAAATAAATTGAAATTAAAATTATTTTTTTATTTGTTCAATAATTAAATTAATTTCATTCAAAAAGAAAAAAAATAAACCTTTTTTTTTTCTTTGAAAGTTTTTATTTTTAAGTAGTTTTTGTTTGATAAATAGTGTATTTTTATCTATAATTATGCAATGAAATGACAAGAAATTTGGTTTTGCCAACTTTGATTGAACATTATTTCAATTAGAATATTTTGAATTTTCGATATGAGAAATGAGAACAATCCCATTTAGATTAAAATAAAAAAAGAAGAAGAATTATTGACAAATAACTCTACAAATAAAAGTTTTATGAATTATTTGAATTTTGTTTTTTTACAATTATTTCATATTCTTTAAATTTTTTTAACAACCATTAGAAATTAAATATCAAGATAAAGATAAAATAATATGAAAGAATATCAAAAAAATTGATTTTGTAAAAAGTGATGTTCATATACTTGCTTTTTAAATAATAACAATAATCTCGAAACCATGATAATTTTAAGAAAAAAATTATTTTTGTTGAAAATATCCGAATATATATATATATATATATATATATATATATATAATAGAATTCCGTTATGGGAAAGGGAAATATAATTTCTATTAACAATTCAAATAAATAATGATTATTTCAATATTCCTTAAATTTTCTGATTTTCTGAGTTTTATCACAATTATCAGATTGAAACCTTATTTTTTTTTAATTTTTTAAAATTTTGAACATCAAAAAAATTGAAATAATTCATTCAATTTTTATTTGAAAATAAAATTTTAATGAAAAAGTTGGTAATGTTGTTTTTTTTTTTTTTTTTATAAATTAAGCAAATTTCTTATCTTAATATTTTTAAAATATCTAATTTTCAGAATAAAAACAACTTGACTTCCTCCAGTATGTTATTGGAATTAATTAATTTTATATTTGTAAAATAATTTAAATTTTGAATTGGAATTAATCATTTTCGTGTTTAT
The DNA here is from genome assembly GCA_027625915.1 of Anaeramoeba flamelloides. NCBI lineage: Eukaryota > Anaeramoebidae > Anaeramoeba > Anaeramoeba flamelloides. The sequence goes on along the minus strand of JANTQA010000060.1, from coordinate 1,933,372 downwards.
ATTAAAATAAATAAAAAAATGTTTATATTGATCATCAATTGATTCTAAATTACATGGCGATATTGATCTTAAATTTGAAACACAAAATTAATAACATTTTGATTGATTCGATGGAAATTTTAAATTTTGAAGAAAGTAAAAAAAAGAAAAAAGTGTTGGAATAAAGATAAAAACTTAAAGTTATAATAGAGATTTCAGTAAAAAAAAAAAAATTTAAAAAAATATTAATTTACTTGGTTTGATTTCCTTTTCGTTTTGGTTTTTTTCTTTTTGATGGGTTTGATAGTTATGCGAATAACCATGATTTAGATGATTTTGGTATCCATCATTTTTTTTTATTTTAGAATTTGTTTTTTTTATTTCTTCATCACTATCATCAAATAGAGAACCAATATAAATCCCATCATCAGAACTTTCAGAACTTTCAGAACTATCAGCTATTATAATAATGGAAAAAAATAAATTTAATAAGGGATAAAAAAATGAAAATGATTTTAAATACCAAAAATATGAAAGTAGAATATTTTGGTTATTTTACGGAAAATTCAATTGAACGAAGTAAAAAGATTTAATTTTATATAAAAAATCTCAAAATAAATAATATAAAAGAATTTAAAATCAATATATTTTTCCCAATCTAAAAAATCAAAAACACTGTTAAATATTTTAAAAAAAATCAGTTAAGGGTCTAGTCATTAACCGTGGATTTGCATCATACACAAGGAGTTACCTGAAACTCAAAAAGGGTATTATGAAATTGCCCTTCTTTTGATTGGTAAAATTCAAATAAAAAAAAAAAATACTTCGGATCAAATTTTGAAAAAAAAAATTTGAAAAAAGAAATCTCATACCAAAAAATCAAATAAATAAGAAATATTACTTGACTTACTTTTCCAAATTGGTTAAATTTCTTCAATTTGAAACAAATTGTTTTCTTAAAGTATACAATCAATTTGATTTAATTTTATCTAATATGTGATTGAATTGTAACTCTCTATATTTGACAAAGCAAGGATTTTATAACATTCTTTAGAAAAAAATAACTTATTTGAGAATAGAAAAAAATAAAAAAAAAAAATCTCCAAGATCTCAAAAAGCTACTAAGAGTGACATTTCAAAATCAACACAGTTGTTCTCAAAATGATGAATTACTACCATTCTATATTGGAAATTGAGTGTAGCTCTTTGGCGTTTTTTTTCGAAAAATATACTCTTTTTTGATAGTTGATTTTTGGAGATCGATCACGCTTCACATTCTGGTTAGTTTTTGATTGGTATTAGGCACTCATTAAAATTACAAAATTTTTTAATCGATTTTCAGAAAATTATTTTTAACCGTAAGGGCTCGACCCTTAAAGGATTTCAAAAAAATTGAGAATTTAAAATTTATTGTTGACGAGGAAAATGGTTTAAATTACAAAAATTATAAAAGTTTTTTAAGTACAATTCAAACTATATTTAATAAATGGTTAATTAATCCTACGGACGGAGAAAATACAATTGAATATATTTAACAAAGATCAATTCTATTTATTCATAAAAAAGGTGATGAATAAGTATCTTTAAATTATAGACCAATATCAATAAACTAAAGTTTACCAAGATTATTTCTTAAAATGCTTTACAAGTTAATTGAACAATGTTTGGAGTTTTATTCATAAATAATAATTTGGTTTTCGAAAAAAAAAAATGATACTCGCATTGCGGTATTAAATTTCTTAAATACTTATAATGAGATAAAATCAAATAAAAATAAAAAAAATAATAAAGAATATATTACAATTATCGATATAGAAAAAAATTTTGATTCAATTAGTTTTAAAATTATTGGAAAAACAATCAAAAAATTTATTTTAAATAAAATTATTGAAAACTTTTTTATTAAAATATTATCAAGGTAAGTGAAATTGTTATATTCCAAGGTGGCCTCGTATCCCCTATAATATTTACTTTTATTTCAAATTCTCATTTATTAAAAATATAATCATTAAAAAATCATTACCGAACGTTTGCAGGTGATTTAATTTTAATTATAATAGAGAATATAAATCAAATAAATCAAAAATTAAATTTGGTATATGAAATAATAACTCAATTTAGATTAAAACCCTAATATGAAACAAAACAGAAATTTCACAAGATTTATCAAAGATTAAATATTTGTGTATTTGGATAAAATATCACCTTTAGTATATAATCTGAAAAAGGCAAAAGAAACTTATAATAATTATATTCAATTATTTAATAATAATTTATGAACAAATAATTATAAAAATAAACTACTTAAATCTTTTATATTAAATCAATTAACATATGTATTAGATATATTTGATTATAAAATTACAAAAATAAATTATTTGAATTCTTGGATTAATTTATCTATTACTGAAATATACTAAATAAACAGAAATAAACCAGTTCTCATCTACAAAACCGAATTTAAAATTGAAAAATTTGGTAATTTCAGTAAATAAAAAAAAAATTAAATTCTAAAATAAATTAGACGCATTATCTTTTCTTTCATTCGTAAAATTAATTAAATTCAATTAAAGAATAAACAATAAAATCAATTGGAATTCAAAAAACCTAAAGATTCTTAAAAAAGAAAGTTATAATTATAATTATAATGAGTTCCTAAATTCTACAAGTTGGAAGTCGTTAGGTTTTTTTTAATTTGAGAAATAAAAAGAAAATTTGAGAAATTTTCAGTTCATTTCTCTAAATAAAAAAAACCGCCGTTAGCTTTTCTTGAGTTTTCTATTTTATTTGTCAAGTTTTCAAGGTTTTCTTGAGGTTTTTTGTTTTGTTTGTGAAGTGTTGGTAGATTTTTTTTTAATTTGAGAAATAAAAAGAAAATTTCAAAAATTTTCATTTAATTTCTTAAAGTAAAAAAAAACCACCCTTAGCTTTTCTTGAGTTGAAAAGAATTATGTAAAATCAAAGATTTTTCTCCATTTTTTTTTGAGTTTTCTATTTATTTGGAAAATCAATAGATTTTCGTTAGGTTTTTTTACTTTCGAAATAAATCGAAAATTTTAATAAATTTTTGGTTTATTTCTAAAGTAAAAAAACCTAGTACACTTCACAAACAAAACAAAAAACCTCAAGAAAACCTTGAACACTTTACAAATAAAATAAAAAACCTAGACACTTAACAGATAAAACAGAAAAACTCAAGAAAATCTAGGTACTTTATGGCACTCCATAACACTTAAAGACACACCACTAATATATTTTAATATAATAAAAAAACAAAATTCTTTATTTGTAACCCAAAAATATTTAAGTTATCCTTCAAGTCCAATATGTTTAAAATTTAGTACATTTACAAACAGCTTAAATAGATATTACTAAGGAATTATTAAAAATTCAAATAAATTTTACACTTTATGTTTAACATATAAACAAAAGGAAATTAGAGAAAATATTGATCATTTTTTATGGGTATGTACTTCCAATGAAAAAGATAGATTAATATTTCAAAACAAACTAAGAGAATTAAATTTTAATGGGATAATTTTAAGCTGTGACAGTTCAAGACTATTTTCATTAAATAATAATCGTGAAATCTATGATTGTAAGCTTAAATTTCTGAAAGCTAATTTAAGTCTAAGGGCATCTAGAGTGTAAATTACATTCTTCAATAAACAAAATAAAAGAAAAACTTTTTTTTTTTAAATCTTATTAATTCAAGATAATAATTTTTAATAACACAAAGAAATATTATAAAATTCTAAAATCAAATGATCATAAAAAATTTAGATAAAAAAAATACAAAAAGTGAAAAAAATAAATAAATATTTACTTGGTTTCTTTGTATGGTTCCTTACTTTTTGGTTGGTATGGATGTTATGGGAATAATCATGATTTGGATAATTTCGATATTCAATATTTTTTTTTGTTTTAGAATTTGTTTTTTTTATTTCTTCATCACTATCATCAAATAAGGAACCAATATAGATTCCGTCATCAGAACTCCCACTACTAACGGCTATTATTAATAATAAAAGTTAAATGTGAATGGATAAATACAGGTATTGACGTTATACTTGGTTTATTTTAATGAGTGTCAAAATTACAATCTTTTTTAATTTAAAACTTTTTCGTAATAAACAATATTTTAAAAATTGTGACTCATCTGGAATAATAAATTAAAAAAAAAATATATATTTTGTGTTTAATTACAACTAATTTATTAAATCTTATTAATAATTCACTTTTAAATCATCCTAACCCTATAAAAACCTGATATTTTCAAAATTCTAAAAAATAAAACCACAAAATAAAAAAAAGTGAATCAATTTTAGAAATGAGCATTAAGGATTTTTAATGACTGAACTTTAATTGAAAAAAAATTTAAAAAGAAGATGATTTATGAATAATTATAATCATTTTAAAAGATATTACATAGTCACAATTTTCTAAATGATTATTTTTCTTTTCGAAGATCTTTTTTCCAAATGATCTTTTTTCAAAAAAAAAAAAAAAAAAAAAGAAATTTAAAAAGGTTTTATATGAATCAATTGGTAAAAAATCAAAAAAAAAAACAAAAGCTATCTTTAATTAAGAACACCCAAAATCACAACCACCATAGTTTTGGTTGATATAATAATCTGATAATTGATCATGAATGTTCACTTGGAGATCGTTATTTAATTGTTGAAATTTCAATTTTTTTTTTTGATCTTTTTTGCTTTAAACCTCTTGGCCATTTTTAGAATTTGCTTTTCGTTTTTATTTTCAAGTTACTCATACTTTCGTGTTTCAGTGTTAACATTATTACCAAGTAACCACTTGATCTTTTTCCTTTGTAACTCTTCTTCACAATATAAAGAAGATTTATCCAGGGAAAAAATAAAAAACTTTGTTATTAAAATCCTATTATTTTAGTTGCATTCATTTTAAAAAAGTGAGTACTTTTTTTTATTATGATTTTATCAGAGTTAGAACCTTTTTTAAAGTTTTATGTTTTGATAAAGTGTAGAATTTTTTAAAAAAAAGCTCTTTCCTTCGGAATCTAGAACCCCACCATATTTAAAGGTTGGTCCTGACTTTATTAAAAATAGAAAACTTTCAAAAAGTTTTAATTCGAGTAAATTTTTTACTTTTTAAAATATAAAATTTTGTCAAAGTTTAAAATAAGTCTTCACATTTTGAAAGGGGATTTAAGTCCAAGGGCAACTAGAATGTAATCTACACTTCTTCAATAATAAAAAAAAAAAGTCTTCACATTTTTGAAAAGTCTGTATGAATTTGTCAAATTTCTTTTTAAAATATATTTTATATTTCAATAAATAATTGTTGTTTTTTGTCATAAATCTTGTGATGGCAGTAGTTTTATAAATTTTTACTTTAATTTCAAATTATTTGAAGAATAAAAAAAAAAAAAATAGAATGTTTCTCCTTATGGATTTCATGATAAAAAAATAAGTTATTTGGCTAAAACTGAAAAATTGCCATTTAAATCTGGAGAGAACAAATTTGAAACTAACAAATTACATTTTTGAAACCATGGAATTGTTACAAAATCTTCTTAGGATAAGATCAGAAGATTTTTTAAGTTATTCTTTTTTGAAAATAGATAATTTTTCAAAAAGGTTTCTCATCAAAAAATAAAAAAAAAAGATCTTCAAAATTTCTAAAAAAAAACAAACGTTTATATTCAATTTGTTGCTTGGGTTTCGATAGGAAAGTCTGCGAATATACTTCTTTTGGCTGTTTTTGTTTGCGTTGTTGTGGCTTTGTATTTTTTTCTTCTTCCATTGACACTATTTCCCAAGATAAAAACACTTTTTAAATAAAGAACATACATACATACACATATATATGTGCGTGTGTGTGTTTGTGTGTGTATTAGTATATATCAAGAAATAAAGATATGAAGTTTTAATTATAAGTTTATGTTTTTGATTTATTGATTTTGAAAAGGGGAGAAGGGGTATATATATATATATCACAGGTATTACAATTTTTCGTTTTTAAAACACGAAAAATTATACAATCACGGGTTTTCGATTTTTTTACAAGTTTTTTCGTTTCAATCATTGTTTTCGTTTTTTGTTTTTCGAAAAAGTCCTCGAATTCTTTTGAAATCATACTTTTCGTTTCTGGGATGTGAAAAAACGCAAACGAAAAAACTTAAAAACAACGAAAAAAAAAAATACAATACATGTTGGTCATAATTGCCTTTCGGAGTTAGGAAGGGGGGGAATCTCTTTTTTTCCACTAAAGTAGGGTTTTTGGTTTTAAAATGAATAAAAACAGTTTTATTTTCTTTTTTTTTTTTTAAATTTCAATACAACACAAAGTATGTTTTTAGTTTAAAAATCTTGAAAATTTTAACCACGGAGTAAAAGAATTGTTTTTTTTTTTTAAATTTACAATGTTAACAAGAAAAGTAGTCAAAATTTCACTTTTATAAAGATTAAAAATTAGATTAACTGACCCAATTTTTTTTACATGATGATTATACCACCCCCCTTATAATATTTTTAATTGATCACAAAAAAAAATTAAAAATTATTATCATAAAAATTTTTTTTTTCATAATTGTTAATTTGGAAAAATGTGATCATTAATTTTTTTCATTATTTGAATGCTACTACAACTTTTGAGTAAGCCAATAATATATTTTTTTTTTGATACTATAATACTATTTTAAAACCTAATTTTTTTGACTTAATTCATAAACAGATTTCTCATTTCTAAACAATAATTTCCTTAGGAATTACTATATTGATGATAGTTAGAAAAATTTAATTTCATTTTTTATTATTTATTTTTTACAAAATTTTTTTCAAACAATTCTTTTGTTACCTTTTTGTCGAAAATTGTGACTTTCAGCATTTTAATTAAAATATTTATTTGCTTAATTGATGGGTAATAATCAAAGAATGTTCTAACATAAGTAATAAGCTCTTTCAGTTTTTAAAGTACTTTTAAGAATTGTTATATTTTTTCTTTTTTAAATTTACATGTTGATTATAATATTAATTTACTTTAACATGAACCGTGGAAATTGGTGAATAAGTAAAGATATAATTAGAACCATCAATCCATGCGAGAGGAGCTATAAATTAGAGTGTCTAACAAATTTAATATTAAAATCATTGGTATTTTATTAATTTTCTTTTTTTTTATACTTTTCTTTTTTTTTGTGATCGATCATAAAATTTTATTTTTAAAAAGGATTTAATAACATTAAAATAAATTTTTATTAAAAAATTTTCAATGATTTCTTTTTTATTAACAAGCTAAAAATAAAAATATACAATAAATTATTGTTTCGGTTATTTTAATTATTTTTGTATGTTATTTATTTTTTTTTGATTTCAAGGATGAAGGGTTTTTGAGATATACTAAAAGAGTAAAAAAATACTTAATAAATACAAATTTTGGAAAAATCTTTAATATGGGACTTCCGAACATATGAGATTTATCTTTTTTATTTTTCAGATAAACAAAAATTATATATATATATATATATATCAGTGAAACGATTTTTACGCGTCGCTCACGCGTGCACAAACGCGTTTCATTGCATCAACAAAATTGTCATAACTGATATATATATATATATATATATTAGTTAGAATTTTTCAGAAAAAAATGTTTTTAAATTTTTATTTCATTCTATCAAGAGTTCAAAAAAAAAATCTATTTGAATCATTAAATTACGTAAACAATCTCAAAATGAATTTGAATTCAATCAAGAATAACTTAAGAAGAGTTATATCAATTCCAGATAATTACGAAACAGTTATGTTGAATTTTGAAAAGTAAAATTTATAAAAAAATCATTTTTTTTTGGAAAAAAATTCATTCTTTAAAAAAAAACTTACAATTAAGGAAAAATCATTGTCAAATCGATTTTAAAAGAAAAATAGTTGTAAAGGTAATCAGTTTCAAATATTTTTTTTCTCTTTTTTCTTCATTTTAAAACAAAAACCAAGTCCAAAAATTGGATTGATTATTAGAATTAAAATAGAATACAAGTAACAACATAAAACTAAAATTTAATCATAAACTACTTTTCCTAATTTGAATTTTAATTGTAAGCATTTGTAAAATTTAATTTTTTGGATTTTTTATTCTAAGCTTTTTCCAATTGTTTGTTAAATTAGATTTATTAGTTTAACCCTAATAAAAAAAAATTTTTTTATAACATCTATATAACATTTTGATAACAAAATTTTCTTTTACATGATGATTTTTTCAATATTTTATTAAAAAATATTCTTGTAAAAGGATTATAATATTTTAAAATTTTTATAACACATTTTATAACAAAGATTTATGTTATAAAAATTTTTATTATAAAAATTTATAACATTTTAAACGTTTATAACACCTTTACAGCACGTTTATAACATGTTATAAAAAATTTTTTTTATTAGGGAAGAAAGGATATTAATACAAGTTTGATTAATTTCAATTTCATATATCTTTATTGATCCTCGAAAAATAAGAAGAATAATATTAGTAAAATTGTCCTTTTTACTGGCCATTTTACAATTAATATTAGTGAAAAAAATACCTAACATGAAAAAAATACTGAAAAGGATTGTTAATGGCTAATATTAGGAAAAATGTTGTGTATTTGCCTATATTTTCAAACACATCCTTTTTTATAAATAACCAAATTTTCATATATGCTTAGTAATAAACCTACCTAAAGTTCATTAAAGTGGGGGTGTATCTATGGAATACTCGAGTAATTGTTTGAAAACCATAAGTAGATCCACTTATTTTGAAAAAACAATCAGGTTTTATAGAGGTTTGATAGAATTTGGAAAATGATATTTTTTATTCTTGTTTTTTGATTGACTGAATAGTGTTTTGAACAAGAGTAATTTCATTAATCATTATTCTAATAAGTGTATGTGTTATAATTTAAAAAGTTTGATTGTTAAATAAAAGGATTTGATTTAAAATTATTTAAAAATTACACAAAAATTTTCCTATTACTAATAAATAAAAATCTTGTTCGGTATTTTTTTCACTACTACAAAATCGATTTGGCAATTATTTTCCTTAATTGTGAATTCTTTTTTTAATCTCATGAACGAATGGACCATTCTCGATTTTTTTCGAAATTCTTTAATAATGGCATAATTTTGATAAAATTTTATATTTGATTTTATTATTCCAAATATACTAAACTAGAATTATAAGAATAAAAATGTCAGGGCTATCAGTTCTTCAAAATATTAATCAAAGGGTTTTTAATGTTAAAAATAATCCCATTCACCAATCTCAAAAAAACATCAAATAATTATTATTCTTAGATATCTGAAATTATTCTTTTTTTATATAATAAGTCAATTTCATCTCGGTAGAAATCGTTTTGAGTATTTTATTTAACTCAAAATTTTCAATTTTTAAATTTATTTGTCAAATTAAAAACTTTTTATAAAATCAAAGAAATTTTTGACAAATAAAAAAATCCAAAAGAAACTAAATTTTCATATTTAGACAATAAAAATAATCGTCAAAACTAATATAATCAACAACAACTATAACAACTCCACTCTTTAAATATTGATTTAGTTTTGAAATATTTCAAAGATGAGATAAATTATTACGTAATGAAGAAACACTAAAAATTTAAAATGAGAGAATAACTTTGTTTGTCTTAAAAAAAAAAGTCCCCTACTTTACTGATCAACTCACTAAAGACAATAAACCCACCCAAACATTTGTCCCTTAACAAAAAAAAATAACAAATTATTTCCAAACAGAGAAAAATTGAATCTAAAATTTTAATCTAGGCTGATTCAACTATTTTGGTTCATAATTCAATTCAATCTTTTCCAGTTTTCCAGATTATAATTTGATAAAGTATGGGACAAACCCTTCACAAAAGGTATTTTTTATCTAGAGAGAGCAAATTTGAAACGAAACAATTACATTTTAGAAACCATCCAATCGTTACAATATCTTTTTGCAGTAAGATCAGAAGATTACCCTCTGTTGTTTGAATAGTTACAAGGAAAATATTTTTCAAAATCAAAGTTTAACAGCAACAATTGGAAGGGGTTTGAATAATCCAAGAAAAGGAAAAAACTTAACTACCCGTTCTCAACGTTCATAAACAGTTCGGAAGTATCGTGAGTTGGAAGATCATTTTACTATAAAAATAGATCCTGAATTAAAAGCTTGAAAATCTAAAAATAAGATTTTTTGAAAAAATTAGATCGAAAAATTGCACACAGCTTTGATAAAAACAGATCAAAGGTATTTCTTTTTTACAGCCAAGCTAACTACAATATTTTGAGTTTTTGTTTTGGATCCATTCCGCAAAATTAGCCTGTGATCAAAATATTGGTGGATTGGTTGCAGAAAATAAGCTGGTCAATTGATTTGTAAAAATACAGAAGCAAGAAAGTGAGTTCTTGAAATAAATATTGAAAAGCTGTTACCAAGAGACTGAAAGAACAAATCTCAATCTTTTGACAACAACACAAAAAAAGATGATTAATTTTATCATAATTTTTTTGTATTGTCAAGAAACAAAAAACAGTTAGGTAAATGTCTTTTGTTGGGTGGAGTTGTGTTTCTTTTTTAAATCAAAAAAAAACTACCTTTGATCCCTCAAGGAATAGAAACAAATGAATAAAAAAATCTAAAAATTGAAGACATACTTTCGTTTTGTTGTGGTTTTTTTTTCTCTTTCTTTTGTTTTTTTTTTGAAGCCATTTTTTTGTTCTTTTTCTTTTTCTTGTTCCTCTTTTTCTTCCTAAAAAAATCTATGTGATTGAGTGTAAAAGGGTTTAGGTGTTAATTTCCAAAAAAAAGATTCAATCAGAATAATATTTACTCATTTCGGTGTTATTCACTTTTTTTTTTCTAATTATTAAAAAATGAATTTTCAATTGAATTTTTACAAAAAGAAGAGATCAAAAATTATTGTAACTTGTTTTAATTCATCCACTTCTTTTATGATATGTTTTGATTTTAGAAAGGAAATTAATTTGATCCAAATAATATTAGTTTAAAAGTTAAACCAGTTTTTCAAAATAAAATATTACTCTTTTTTATAGGAGAGTAAACACATTAAGGTTTACAATCCCTGAAATTTGAAAAAAGGTTATCTTGTCTAGGTGTGGTAACTTTTTAATTTGGTTCTTATCTGTCAGATGTTGTCCTTGGTATGGGTTTTAATAGTGGTCCAAAATGACAATTTTTCCAAATTCATTTTTTTTTTTCCGAAATCTAAATTGAAGATAAGATTAATTGATCAGAAGTTATAAGAAAATGTGATTTGTGGACTTTTGATTGAAATTTTTAATTAGGTTTATTTTATTTGGAGCTTTAAAAAAAATTTTTTTATCATAAGGTTAATTGACTAAAAAGGAAATCAAAATTTTAATTCTACAACCCAAAAATCTAAATTTATTCTTTAACACCTACCCACCTATTAATCTTAAAACTCTTCAATTCGGATTTCTTAAAAAAAAATTAAATTGTTAAAAATTGACATTTTGAACAACTCTTCAAACCCATATCAAGTACAAGATCTATCAGATAAGAACCACATTATCTAGCCACTACACCATACACTAGATAACCTTTTTTCAAATTTCAGGGATTTTAATCCTTAAATGATCAAATAAAACTACAATAAACAATAATTAAATAGCAGGTTAGTTGCATATATTTCTCTTATTAGGAGTTAAGTTATCCAGTCTCAAAATAAATTATCTGAAATCGAATAAAAAATTTTTGTCATTTTTTAATGAGTGACTAATATCATCAAAAAAAAAATCAACATGTGAATTGCGCAATTGCTCTCCAAAAATCAAAAATCAAAAATGAGTATATTTTGAATAAAAAATTGCCCAAAGATCAAAAATCAAATTTCCAATTTAAAGAGTTAGAATATATAATTTTGTTGTCTACTGTGTTTCTTTCAAAGTATCTCTCTTTGACGCGATTTGAGATCTTGAAGATTTATTTTTTCGTTTTTTTCATTTTTCAAATTCGCAGATTTTTTTCTCAAGAATGTTAAAACATCCTTACTTTGTAAAATCTAGAGAATTTACAAAATAACCACTAATTAGATAAAATCCGATTAAATTGATTGTGTACCTAAAGAAAAGAATTTGTTATAATTTGAAAAAAGTGAATGCTTTGGAAATTTAAAAAAGAAACTAGTGATAAAACTTTTAAATTTTGATTGTTTGAAATTTAGAATACCACTAAACTTTTTTCCAATTTTTGAGAAGGTACATTGTACAATTTTTAACAATTTTAATTGTGTCAATACGAAACTGTAAAAAGATTTTTTTAGTGGCACGAGATAATAAAACTTTGAAAAATTTTACATTTTCTGATTAATTTGTGAAAAGAAATACAAAAACCAAAGTAAATTAGAGTTGTAACTTTTAATTTTTCAATTTATTAAACATTTTTTTTTGATTTTGAGTTTTATTAAATTCAGTTTGGAATATCTTAATGTGTTTATGGGAAAGGATTAAAATTAATCAAAAGATTAACCCAAAAAATAGATACAGAAAAGGTGTGTATTTGAAACAACTATTTTTTTTTAGTAAATTAAAAATAAAAGATCACCTTTCCAGATTAATTTGTTGAAATCAAGAATGAAAATTATTCAAAACTACCAAAGTCTAATTTTATAGATTTATTTTTGTATCTTGTTTATTTTTTCATTTTATATATGAAAGAAACTAGTCATTTCTTGAATTTTTCACCCATTACTATTTATTATTATTTTAAAAATATTTTTTTACAAATTTTTTTTCATAATTCTTTTTTCAAATATTTTTATCAAAAAAATGCCAAAACAAAGAATACTATTTCAAAAATCAAAAGAAAAAGGATTTAAAACATCAAAACCAAAAAAAAACAGTGAAAAAAGATTCTATCCAAATAAAAAGAAAATTTTTGAAAAAATTACAATCGAATTCAGATTTATTTTATATTTTTCAAAATTAATGGAAAATAAATAATTACAAAAATCAAACAAATTTGTCTGATAAATATTTATTTCTGAAGAAGAATTAAACAAAAATATCATATATTTCTAAACCAAAATTAGAATTAAATGAATCAAATGACAATAGGATTTTTAAAATTCATTTTGGGAAATTCACGAGAAAAAGAAAGTAATTTGTTAATCAAAAATTTTCCAAACAAAAGTTTTTCATTTTGAATTAAAATACAAAACCAAATTAAATAGAAGTAATTCTATCAAATGTTACAGATAAGATAAGGAAATAAATAATTTATCTTTATTTTTTTTTCAAGCTCAATCTTTTCATTTTTTTGAATTCCATTTTTAAGTTGAGAAGAAAATATATTATACTAGGAGATCTTAAACTCTCGTAGTTATTAAGATATAAATGTGTTTGATTAAAGAAATGATCTGAAGTATTTGATTTCATATAAATGATGGCACTTGTAATTTTTAAAATTTACTTTTCACCTTAAAAAAGAATTTCTCCCTAAGAATCATCAAATATAAAAATATGTTGTAAATAATAGAGTATATTTTTGATAACTTTTTTTCAATGAAAATAAACAAAAAATATAATAAAAAAATCCAAAAATTAAAATAAGATTTTGTATAAATTAAATACCGAATTTAAAATTTAACTGAAAATATCAAGGAAGTTTAATTTCAAATTTGATTTATACTTGGACTTACGATTGGTTCCTGAATTAGATATTGAATTGGAAGAAAAATGAATAGAAAGTAAGGATCTTATTTTAAAGTAGATTTTTATGCTTTGAACAAGTGTATTTTTTGCAAATGTATTTTCCAAATCATAAAATAGAAACTGAAATAATAATAGTATTCCTAGTATTTAATAATTAATATTTACAACCTTCCAATAGTAACTATTTTTTTCAATTTTTTTAATTTCAAAGGTTAACTCAATAATTATCAACATAAAAAATTTAAAGACCAATTTATTTTCTTTTCTTTTTCATAAATCTAATGATAAAATCAATATATTTCCGGTTAGTGTAATGAATTATCAAAATAATCTTGAAGGTAATTATTATTTTATTCAAAAAAATATTGGATTTTTTCGTACCTAATATAAGTTTCGCCACAAATTGAATTAAAGATATTTTTCAAATCTAAAGGATGTGTATTGATTGATCATCATTTAAATTTGTTATTAAATGCTGATTTTTTTCTAAAATTGTCAGGTTTGAAAGCAAAACAAGTATTATTTTTAATTGATTGGATAACAAATAACACAGCTTAACAAATCCGTTTTTTTTAAAACATATGAACTCTACCACGAAACTAATGTGATTTACATTTAATAACAGCAGACTTTGATTTTTCGTTTCTTTGTGGTCGTTCTTGTCTCCTCCAAATGAATAATTATATCAAACAAAACTGAAAAGTAGTTGAGATGATTTAAACTTTGCAAGCCAAGATTTCATTTTTTTTACAAAAATGAAACCAAATCTTTTCTTTTTCATACTAATCATTTTCATAAAATGTCAGTGCTCTGATGGAATTGAAACACTTGAGCTTGTTGAAACAACGAGTGGTTTTTATACAGTTAATACAAGAATAGGTACACCATTCTACGATTACCCATTATTACTGAGCACTTATCATTGTTATTCAATAGTAGCAGACATTTGGTTGGAGCAATTCAATTATACCGAATGGGTCGTACCACAATATTTCAATTCATCAAAGTCTTTCACTTTTTCAACAACATTCCAAAGCTGGTACATGTACACGAGTACTGATCTGTATCAGTTTTCAATTCTTATTGAAGCTTCCAGAGATACCATTTCATTTATTGATAATATGATCTTCAATGCTCAAAGATTTTTCCAAATAAATGACATCAGCAATAACACTGAGTCGTTCAGACTCTTTAATCACAGTTCTGGCTTATTTGGTTTGGGAAATCCTAAATTGTGTAAGTATTTAAACTAATTTCAGGCTTGATTCTTTCTTTCATTCTTTCTTTCTTTTTTTAAACTTTCCAACCAAGAATGAATTGAAAAACAAAAACATCACCCAAGATCGTATGAACTCTTTAAAATTATCACTTCTTGGTGAAATACTAAAAGACAACAATAGATTAGTATTTTATTTTGCAACTCAAATTGAGACGCTGCTTTTAATGGCTTATTGTTCCCTTTGTTTAAAAAAAAGAAGATTGATAACGAAGGATGAAAAATTAAATAATTGAGAAACTTTCTTTAGAATTTAGTTCATAAATTTGACAACACCACTTGACGGAATTTGATTTGTAGAAAATGTAAAGCAATTTTTCAAATTAATAATCAAATCAACAACCAAAAATCTATCAAAAAATAACCTGTTTGTGAATCTCGGCGTTCCATTTTTAACCAAAATCTTTTAATTTTAAAGTTCGATAAATGAGAAGAAGCCGCCCATTCGTAAATTAGGGCAATTGAAATCTCTGTTTGTGTTTCTCCAAGAAAAAATTTTTGGAATTTTCATAAATACTGTTGCAAAAATAAAGCCGTGCAGACTTGGTAAACTCGTGTAGTGATGCAAATAAAAATTATGTTTCTTTTTTTAACAAGATCTTACACACTAAAGGATCAAAGAAGCAGATAATAAACAATAAGTCTCAATATTGTGTTGGTTTCTTGAAGTTCTATGATTTAAAAAGAAAATATAAAAATAGAAGGATTAAATTGCAAAATTTTTCTTAAAGTTAAAATTTGATAGAAAATTTATAACACCAAAAAATACAATGAAATTTTTTAAACAAAATTGAGAAAATTACGAAAAATTTCTTATCAAATTAAATTTCTAATTTAAAATTTACTTAAAAAATCAAGGAGTTAACCTTCAAAATTTGTTTGGTATTCGGGCATACCTTTTGGTTATTAAATAGGATGTTGTCTTGGAACAAGAATAAAAAAAAAAGTACCGAGTTTAATTTTGAAACATGGGTTTTATGCTATTTACACTTAATTATTGGCCACTGTAGTTTTATTATCAGGAAAATTGGATAAAAGATTAATTTATAAACCACGATTAGTCTTCGCTACTTTATTAAAAAAAAAAAAAAAAGAATAATTTTAACTCAAATAATCTTTCTTTAAAAAAATTGGTTATTTCTTTTCATTCTCCCAATTGACTTCAAAAAAACAATAACCGTAGATATTAGTTTTATTATTTTTGTCAATTTGAATTATTTCTTTAATCTAGATTATTCTATTTTTTTTTATAAAATTGGCAGTTCCATAAAAAATGATCGATATCTTCATTTATTCCAAAGTTGAAATATATTTTTCAAATTAATGACAAGATTTTGTTTTTATTTTATTTTTATCATAATCAGAAAAATATCTATTTAGGTTATTTTTTAAGTTTCTGAGTTTTAATATGGGGGCAGAACTCTTCAAAATAAAATATTGCTTGTTATTAGGTTTTTTTTTGAATTTTAAAAAAAGCGCAAAAATTTTTGAAATTTTCGGTTTATTTCTTTAATTAAAAAAAAAAGCCTTTAACTTTTCCAGAATTTAAAAGAATATCGTAAAATCTTTGATTTTATTCGATTTTTTTGAATTCTGAAAAAGCTCCGTTAGGTTTTCTTGAGTTTTCTGTTTTATTTGTTAAGTGTTCTAGGTTTTTTTGAGTTTTCTATTGATTTTCCAAATAAATAGATTTTCGTTAGGTTTTTTTGAGTTTTCTATTTATTTGGAAAATTAATAGATTTTCGTTTATTTCAAAAATTAAAAAAAGCCTAACGAAAATCAATAGAACACTTAACAAATAAAATAAAAAACCTCAAAAAAACCTAGAACACTTCACAAATAAAAAAAGCCTAACGAAAAACCTAGAACACTTCACAAATAAAATAGAAAACCTCAAAAAAACCTAGAACACTTCACAAATAAATAGAAAACTCAAAAAAACTAGAAAACTTAACAAATAAAACAGAAAACCTCAAGAAAACTTAGGCCCTATACATCCCTCTACGACACTTTACAATGGATATGAAAACTTCGACATTTTAAAGAACTCCACTTAACCAAACAAAAATGAAAGGAAAAGAAGAAAAAATCTTACAAAAAAATTTTAAATTTACTTTCTATGATGATCTTTATATTTTGTAATTCAAAATTTTATTTTTATTCTAAATTATCAATATATTAAAAAAGGTGATGGGATTTCTATTTTATACAATACACTAAATACGATGAAAAGAGAAAATGGGAGTAAAGATGGATTTGGAATTGATTTCAAGAATAAAGAGTTGCATGTAGGTGGTTTTAAACCAAAGGAGGGAAAGGGAATCTACTGGGGAGAAAAACAACTTAAATCTGATGATATTTTTTATGAATTTACATTATTTCATTTTTCTGTTTGTGGAGCGGATCTAATGTATAACGATACAAGTTTTTTATTTGGAAGGATAGATACATTATCAAAATGTTTATCAATTCCCTTTTTCTTAGTTGATTCGAAATTAACTTCATGGTTACCATTAAATTGCGAGGGTGAATATTGCAGATATGTTGGTAAAGAACCTTTGGATGTTGATCATCTCCCATCACTAATTTTCCAACTCTCAGAAAAGGGATCAAAATTTCAAATCCCGTTAAAATCGTTATATCTTGGCAATGATAAATTCTGTATTATTACAAGGAAAAGTGTAGATTACTTTACGTTCGGAGTGATGGCAATGAAAAATTTATATTTAGCAGTAAATTTGCAAAGTAGAAGAATTGGGTTTGCTGATTATTACTCTGATGCTTCTGATAATTCCTTATGCGCAATAAAGCCCGACTGTTTTGGTTCACAAATTTATTATCCACCAAATAATTTATGTATAAATCCAGATTGTGAAAAATGGTTTTATTCTGTAGATGAAGAAACAATGACTTGTAAAGTAAACCTATCATTTATGATCATAATATACCTTTTGATATTTGCATTTTTTTTGGTAGAGTTTTATATCCAAATTCAAAAAAAGAAAACAATTAATTCAATTAAAAATAAAAAAAGGGATTAATTATTATTATTTTATTTTATTTTTTTTTTTTTTTCTTTTTTGGAATATTACAATAAAAATATAATATAAATAAACATTAAAAGTAATAATTATTTTTTTCATCGGGTAATATTGGAAATTTTTTCTAGTTGATGATAGGAAATTGCTGATTTATCTTCTATTTTAAAAATATTTTACCAGTTTTAAATAATCGGAGTTCAGTCTTTATATTAATAATGAATTGAAAAAAATGCTTTTTTTTTTTTTTTTTTTTTTTTAATTGAAGAAGTGTAAATTACACTCTAGTTGCCCTTAGATTTAAATTAGCTTTCAGAAATTTAAGGATAAAATCATAGATTTCGAGTTTTTTAATTAATGAAAATAATTTCAAACTATCATAATTTAAAATTATTTCATTAATTTTTTTTTTTTTTTGAATTTATTTTGAAAAATTAATCTATCTTTTTCATAGAAAGGACATACCCATAAAAAATTATCAATATTTTCTATAATTTCATTTTGTTTATATATTAAACTTGAGGTGCAAAATTTATTTGTATGTTTTTTATTCGGTAATAATATCTATTTCAGCCAATAATCAACATCCTAGATTTTGAAAATGCTCAACCCGGAGGATAATTTGAATATTTTTGAGTTAAAAATAAATATTTTGGTTTTTTATTATATTAAGATATTCTTGTAGAGTGTTGCCAAGTATCGTCAAGTGCTGTAAAGTGCCTATGTTTTCCAGAATTCAAAAGAATAGAGTAAAATCAAAGCTTTAACTCGATTCTTTTGAATTTTGGAAAACCTAACGGTGGTTTTATTGAGGTTTATTATTTTATTTGTGAAATCTATCGATTTTAGTTAGGCTTTTTTGAGTTTTCTATTTATTTAGAAAATCAATAGATTTTCGTTAGGTTTTTTTTAATTTTTGAAATAAAATAGAAAACCTCAAAAAAAAAACCTAGAACACTTCACAAATAAACAGAAAACTCAAGAAAAGTTAACGGAGGTTTTTTTTAATTCATGAAATAAACTGAAAATTTCTCAAATTTTTCTTTTTATTTCTTAAATTAAAAAAAACCTAATAACGCTTCCAACTTGTAGAATTCAACAACTCATTATATGTGTATTTGTATGTTTCATTTTTCAGAAGTTTTAAACTCTCCGACTTCCAGTTAATTTTATTGTTTATTCATGGATTAAATTTTATTAATTTTTTCAGATAGGGTAGAGATAGATTTTTGAATTTGAATTTCTTTTTATTAATTGATATTACCAAATTTTTAAATTTAAATTATGTTCTATAAATAAGAACAGGTGTATTTGTGTTTATTTAATATATCTCATTAATAGATAAATTAATCTTGGAACTTTAATAATTTAAGTTATTATTTTATAATTATATATTTCGAAAACATGTGACCAATTTGATGGATTTAAAATATTTAAATAATCTAATTTTAAAATTATTTACTAATAAATTATTATTAAATAATTGTTTACAGTTCTAATTCGTTAAATTTGACTTTGATGAATTTTAAATCAAATATTTTTTTTTTCAAAGTAAATATCCAAATATTTATTATTTGATAAATCTTTTCAAAATTTTAGTTTTGTCTTTATTAGGTTTTAATCCGAATTGGATTATTTTTTCATATATTGAATTTAATATTTTCTTTAATTAATTTAGTTTTTCCTTTTATAATTTAGATTAAATAATCTTTAAATATTTGAAAATCGATGTTTAATGACGGTATTTTTTTAATAAAAGAGAATGTGAAATAAGAGAAAATATGATAGGGGATACGGGGTTCATTGGAAAATACCTGGTCCTTTACCTTGATTATATTTTAATAAAAAAAATTTCAATAATTTTAATTAAAATAAATTTTTTGATTGTTTTTCGAATTATTTTAAAAACAATGGAATTAAAAAATATCTGTATCGATCATTATAATATTGTTTTTACATTGTAATTTTCATTTTTAGATTTTATTTCATTCTAAGTTTTTAAAATATTTAAAACTGCTTTACATGTATCAAATTTTTTTAGAAACCCAAATTGGGATTTATGAATAAATTCCCAATACCAGTTTAATTAATTCGTATAAACATTTTAAGAAATAATCTTGGTAAACTTTGATAATAGATGTTTGTCTATAGTTTAAAGCAACACCCTAAATCTCCCTTTTTTACATATAAATAGAATTGAGGTTTTTTCTAGTGTATTTGATTGTTTTAAGTGTCGAATGATTAATTAACCATTTAATGAATATAGTTTGAATTGTAATTTATTTTTTTTTTTTTAATTTTTATTCTCAATACGAAGTACAAATTATTTTTAACATTAATATTAAAATTCAAATTCTCGATTTTTTGAAATCATACAACTGATTTATTTTTTAAAATATTTAACAGTGTTTTTGATTTTTTAACTTGGGAAAAATATATTGATTTTAAGCTGTTTTAAATTAGTTATTGTGAGGTTTTTTATGTATTCAAAAATATTTTTACTTATCTCAATTGAATTTTCTTAATATAGCCAAAATACATTTTTAGAGTTGTTTTTTGATTACCATAATGTAATCCATTTTCCAGTTACCTTTGAAATAGTCTCCTTTGTTTTAGTTTAATTTGTAAAAAATATTTGAAATCAGATTTTTAAAAACTTTTTTGCAAAAAATAGTTTGTAAAAAAATAATAAATAATAATGGGGTAAGAAATCCAAGCTAAGGTCTTGTATTCTGGTCCAAACTAAGAAGATAAAGAAAACCAATCTTCAAAAATATGCCTATATCGATTTTTTTTTTTTTCATTCTTGATTTTCAAAAATTTTCTTTGGAAAGAGATATTTCTTCTCTAGTCTTCAAAAATGAAAGATGTGTTCATAATAAACAGCTTATCTGGTCTATTTTTTTAGTTTATTCTTATAAATGATTTTAATTCAATTATTTGAACAAAACAGATTTCTAGATCCAAAAAAAAAATTAATAAAACTCAAAAATTGAATCAAAAAAAATGTTCAAAAAATTTAAAAATGAAAGATTCAACTCTGAATTACTTGGGTTCTTTTCTAAAATAGAGCAGTGAATGGTATTTTGGTTTCAAAGTTTCAATACCCCTTGGCACTCAAAAAATCATTTTTTCAGTAAGGTTCTCACAATTAAATTTTTTAATAAATGGAAAAATGTACCTACTTCCTTAATACCCCAAATTGATTTGCTAAACGGGTGCCACAAGCTGTATTGGTGATCTTCAATTCTCAGCAAATCAACAGATAATAAAAAAAAAAGAAAAAAGACAATTGATTTTTTGTTATATAAGATTTGAAAGTAATCAAAAACAAAATAAAGATCTTCTATATACATATAAATATATGTAAAATTTTAATAATTAATTTTGGAACAAATCATCTCAAAATAAAAAATGGAAAAATTGTCAAAATAAAAACTATAATTCAGAGTTATGTGAATTATTTGAAAATTTATTCTTATATTTTGAAATAAATTAAAAATAAAAAGTTGAATAAGAAATTTTTTGATTCATAAAAAAAGAAAATTATCTCAAAAAAATAATAAAATAGAAAATATTACAATTAATAATTTTAAAAAATTACACATTAAATTCGATTAATTAAATAAAAAATAAAAAATAAAAAAATAAAAAAATAAAAAAAAAAAAACATCGTAATAAAAAAATAAAGAAATTGAGAAATGTTCTTCTTTATTTTTTAATAAACTGGGTTATTATTGGCGACATGGGTCTTGGTGTTTGTAACGGAGTACCCACCGAATTATTGTTTTCAATTTCAGAGTTTGTATCTGAGCTAGGGCTTGTTTGTTCGTATTCTGAAGTTGGTGTCAACGTTCTACTTGAAACAACGGTCGAGTTGTGGCTTTCTGCTATATATAGATTCATTTTCAAAAGCTCATCCCAGTTGATACTTGAGAATTCGTTAAAAAGGTTTTGTTCCTGGTTATATAGCAGTGTTTCATCAAAGGTTGCATTGTGCATATCGTCTAAAATTTCTGGTTCGATTTCCTGTTCTGTGTAATGCCTCGCCTTTTTGTGATATTTAAGATCGGTGGGGTCTGACAATTTGGGGATTAAAGGTGGATCTTGTGTTTTTAAATTTTCCCAAACGATATTTTTAAAAAACGGGTGGTTTTTAACTTCCTGTGCACCATTCTTGCCCAATCTTTTTTTCGGGTCGTTGACTAATAATTTGGAAATTAGATCTACTAATTCATCCGATAGGAATTCGGGGAATTCAATATTTAGACTCAGGATATTACTCCAAATCTCCTGCAACGATCTCCCGCCAAACGGTGTAAACCCGACAGTCATTTGATATACGATTACACCAAATGACCACCAATCCGCACCAAAGGAATGCCCCTGTCCTAACAAAATTTCAGGTGAGAGATAGTCCGGTGTGCCCACGATGTGGTGTTTCTTTTTCGCCCCGTGTTTGTAATTATTATGTTCATCACTTATTCCAAATCTTTTTTTCGCCAAATTTTGTGAACTCGTAACATTTTTGCCTGAATTATAAAAATGTACATTTCGTAATTTCGTCTCGGTAGATTTTGCATTCCGTGGGTAATTTATACGATTTTTATTCTGGCCATTAATTTTATTAATTGTTTGGAGTTTGTTGACGCTTAATAATAATTTAATTTCTTTTTGTGTTTTGACATTTTCATTTTGAAATTCCTTTTTCTTATCATAATTATTTTTTTTGCCATATTTATTTGAATTTGAATTTGAATCTGAATATGAACATGAATTTCCATTTCCATTTCCATTTCCATTTTCATTTGAATTTTCATTTGAATTTTTATTTCCATATAATTGTTTGTTTCGATTTAAATTAATGATGGTATTTGAATTGATAACATTGTTTAAGGAAACGTCAAAGCTGTCAGACATGGTATTACTTAAATCAATAGAATTAATAACTAAATTGTTAAGGGAATCAAAAACTTCAAATTGTTGAGAATCTTCTACTTCACTTTTCTCTTCTTCACTTATAGACAAACTGTCCTCAAGTGAAATTTGTACACCAATATCTGTAAAGGTGTTCAAATTATTGCTATTATTGTTTTTCGAATCATTTGAAATGTCTTTATTCATGGCATTGATGTTGGTAATATTATTTTCATTTTCGATAATTTTTTGATTTTGATACCTCTGGTTGTTTTTGAAATCTCTTCTTTCAAAAATACCAATTTTAGATAAACCATAGTCAATTAATTTTACATGCCCCTCTGCGTCTATTAATAAATTGTCTGGTTTTAAATCACGATGAATAATTCCTTGCTTATGCAAAAATTCCAATGCCAATACAATTTCTGCCAAATATTGACTTGCAGCCTTTTCATTAAAATACCCAGAATATTGGAGGATTGAATACATATCACCACCGGGACAATATTCCATTACTAAATAAAGATTTTTTTTTGATTGGAATGAATAATATAATTTGATCGAAAAATCGTTCCCTGTTTCAGTCATGATGCTCCTTTCCGATTTTATGTTCTGAACTTGATTTTTTAAAATCATATCGGCCTTTTTTAGCACTTTTATTGCATAAATATCATTTGTTTGCTTTTTTTTCGCCAAAAAGACTTGTCCATAGGCTCCTCGGGAAATTCTTTTTATTAATTCAAAATCGGATATACTTGGCAAATTTCGATTGTTATTACCTTTTCTTAAAATATTTTCATTTTGTTTGTTCAATAATACTGTTAATTTTGATCTTACAGAATGGACCTCATATTTTTTCAATGATTCATACTTATCTTCAATGATCTTTCGATATTCTTCACAAAGTGTGATCACCTCTTCGTCCCTTTCTGGTGGATGATGAAACTCAATTACTCGAATTTCTTTTAATAAGGATACACATGCTTTTGATGCTTCTTGAGATTCAGTATCAATGTCAATTACTCTATTTTTTTTTTTTTTTTTTTTATTTTTATGAGAGATGTGACAAGTATAAAAAAGTTTTGATTAATTATATTTTTTTTGAGAGATTTTGATATTAAAGTAAATAAGAACGAAATTTAAGATCTTTTAAATGGCTAAATGGTATGAAAATGTGGATTATCAATATGAATGGTAGATTGTTTGTTTTTTGTTTATTTGTTTTGATATGGGAAAATAAAATTTTGGAAATCTTTAATTTTTGGGTTTAAATTATTTTTTTTTTTTTTTTTGTTAATTTCTGCTTGAATATATTTATTTAAATTTTTAATTAAAAAAATCGATCTTATTTCCTAATAAGGGAAAAATATTAATTTTTAAAGATGGAATTTGATTGATTAATTTCAATTGTTAAGAATTAGATAAAAATACTTTTAAATTATACACATATAAATAAGTTACCCAGTTATTTGAGAGAACGTTACAGCTGTTTTGTTGTCCTCACCATAATAGTAATAATAATACAAAATCGAATGATATAATAAAATTAGTAATTGACTCACTTTCAAGAAAACAAAAGGGAAAATATTAAACAATCAATGAAAAATTCTAAAATACAAAAAGATAGTAAAAAAAAAAAAAAAAAATGATGTTGACAGAAAATAAATGTAAAATTAAAATCTTACGAATTAACAATTAATTCTAAAGCATTTAAACATTCGACATCATCTTGGTTCCATTCTTGTTGGCTTAATAAATCTTTTAGTATTGTATGTTTTGTTAATAATTTTTTTAGGGATTGATCACACCTCAAGGATATAAATCGTAATTTGCTTGCATTTACACAATCCTGACTATGTACCTCCAAATTTTCAACAAGCACATAATTTTCACAGATTCTACATTTGATCTTTATTTGGTTTCCATTGGTGGTTGTTCCATTGTCATTTTCTTCTTTATCTTGGTTTTCCTCTTGATCTTTTTTTTCCTCTTGATCTTGTTTTTCTTCTTGTTCTTGTTTTTTGTCTTGTATGTTCACTATATTTAAGTTTGATTTCTTTGTTTCTTTTGTTATTTCGTCTTGTTCTAGTTTTGTCAGAGAATCCACATTGTTTAAATTAATATTTTCACTTTTACTTTCATTATCAATTTCAAATAAACTTTGATAATGTTTATGAACGTTTTCATATTTATTCTTTTTTTCTTGATTTATTAAATAAAAATGTTCTTTTTCTTCTTTTTTTGCATTTGCTTTTTCTTTTTCTTTTTCCCTTTCTCTTTCTCTTTCCTTTTCTTTCTCTTTCTCTTTCTCTTTTTCTTTTTCTTTATTGATTTCATTTACTAGATCGTTGATTATTATTTTTTCATTTTTTAAATTTATTTTATTTTGAATTATTTTTTTCCCCTTAATTCTCATATTTTTTCGATCAACTACTTTTCCTTGTTGAATTCCTTTCTCCCTTTCCTCTTTCCCTTTCCACCCACTGTTTAATTCTTTCTTAACCAAAATGTTTTTATTTTTAATATCGCTTTTCTTATTCTTTTTTGATTGTTCGGTTTTTTTTTTTTTAATAATTTTATAAATTATATTTTTCATTTTCTGAATTTTTTTCTTGTCTTTGTTTCTGTGATGATTGTTCTTATCACTGTGAAACATCAATGACGTTGTGGATACCGATGTTGGTAATTGTGGCGCTAATAGGGTTTGCTCAAAATTTTCATTATTTTTATTATAATTCGCCCAAATATTTTTCTCAAGATTTTTTTGATCATTTTTGGTAAGGTTCTTGGGGAATTTGGCGTTGTACTTGTATTCTTTCTTTTGTTTGTTAATTAAATGGGTCGGAAACCGTCCTTTCCTGTGAATGGAATTAAATCCAAAATACTTGGGCGCCTTTGTCACCAGGGAGCAATAATCCTTTGGCTGTAATTCCAATTTTTCAAGAGAGCGAGAGATCGTGGACAGTAAAAAAATGATGGCAGATGAATAGTATTTGCCTGGCCAGTCCGCGCCCCAATTGTTGAATAATTTTTGAGTCTTTTGGATTTTTTTCGCACATAGAGAAGATGTTAATTGATGATCTTGTAATTTTACTATTGACTCGATGATTGAGCACAGCTTTGTACATTTTAATATACATTCATCAATCCCTTCCCATTTTGAATTTTGAAAAAAATGTATTTTTAAATTTGAATCAATTGTACCAAATTTTTTACTCAGCTCTTTTGACACTTTACCGGTGAGTCTTTTACCTTCGTTTTCTTGGACACTTTTCAAGCGGTTTAATAATTTTTTAGTCTGCTCGGAAATTTCTCTTAGATCATCAAATGTTTGTTCCTTCTTATTTTCAAAGCTTTTTTGCATTTTGAGGTGAAATTTCGCTAAAGCTCGAATCGTTTGCTTTTGTAGAAATTGATTTGCTATTTGCTTTGATCTAATTTTTTTTTTTTTTTTGAATTTTCTTTTTTTCTTTTTTATTGGTTCATTTTTTATTTTTGTTTTTGGAAGCTTTTTGGAATTCTCCCCCTTATTTGGTTTTTCTTTTTTTATTAACATTTGTTCGTTTTGTTGATTACCATTACTGTTACTGTTGTTAGTGTTCCTATTATTATTGTTGTTGTTGTTCTTCTTGTTGTTGTTGTTATTATTCTTGTTGTGGTCCTTCATTTCTTTGATATTTATTTGATTATTTTCTGAATTTTCAGTTTTTTTTTGAATTTCTTTACGGACTGAGTTGTTTTTATTTTTTTTTTCAATTTTTTGTTGTTGTTTGTTATTTTTATTCTTGGCCTTCTTGGCAATGCTTTTTTTCTTGTCATTTATGTTATGGTGATGGTGATGGTGATGGTTATGGTTATGGTTATTCTTATTCTTATTCTTGTTCATTTCCAAGGGATTGTTCCTCTTCTTTGGATTAATTAATTTTTTTTGTTTGAGGGAATTTAAAGACTTTGAGTTTTTTATTGATTTCTTGTCTTCATCTTGTGTGTGTGTAAAAGCATCAAAATACCCCAAACAGTCAAATTTTTCATCATCCGAATCATGAGAATTTTGGTTTTTGTTAAAAGTCACAAATTCTGTTTCATCCCTATAAAAGGTATGTTCGTTCTTCTTGCTGGTCGAGAAGAAAACCGAAGGCAATTTGTTGGTCCATTCGTTTTCATCAGAACCATTCCCTACATTCGTTTCGTAATCATAATCTTCCACCTCTTCGTTGTCCGAACAGGAAGAACATGTGATGATCCCTTCTTCTTGGAACAATGACAACAAATCTTTTAAAGGCGGGGGGGAATTGTTTTGAAAACTCTCTTGCCGTAGTTGAAGAAAATCAACACTTGGAGACGGGATGATCCTTCCTCCATTTTTAGCTTTTGTTTTTTTCGGAGGAACTAGCAAGAGCAACTTGAGTTGGTGTTCAATTTCTTGTTGTTGTTCTACTGTTTCATAGATATTTGGTAAGGACTTTTGTTGGCTGGTGTTGTTTTCCCATACTTTGGACAATTTGTCATTCATGTTTTTGTTTTGTTGTGTGCTGTTCCTTATGATTTGTTTTCTTGTTTTGTGAAGGAGCGAGTTTTTTTTTTTAATTTGCAACCAAGATTTTAATTTCCTTTGAATTATCTGACAAAAGAATTTATAAAAAATGATTAAAATTGGTTGCTTTTATTTTTCTGGTTTTAGACATACAAATTTCTAGAGTTTGATTGTATTTACAAAACCTTTTTGCTGTCTGGTCTGATTAATTTTATTATTTAAAAAAAGTTAAAAATTATTGATCCTCCAAAAGAATTAATATTTTATTTTTACAATTTTGTTTTTTTGTCAAAACTTTGATTTTTTCATTCAAATCTTCACCTGAACCAACAAACACAAACACAATGGCTTTTAGCAATCGAAATTTCGTCATTTAATTCTAATATTATCAATAGGTAAAAAAGGATTGTATCAAAATCTTTTTTTTAATTTGCAAATAATTTGGGACTACAGAAGACACAAACTCATTGACAGAGAGTTAACAAAAAGTATTGATTGTGTGAATTTTTTGACTATCTGATTTTTTTTTTCAACTCTCAATTTTTTTTTTTTTTTCTTTTGGAATTTTGGATGGTTTTTACTTTTCCCAAGTAAATGTTCTTTTGATCAAAAAAAACTCGATCTGGTTAAAAAGAGTTTTTTTCGTAATAATTTTTCCAAAAAAATCAAATCATAAGGAGATATATCTAAAGAAATTCTTGAGAGAAACTACCAACCTAGTCCTTTCATTTGATCTCAAGTGTCGTTAAACATCTGAAATATCCAATTCAAATCATTTTTTGTCAAAAAAAGATTTTCAATTTCATTCAACTTTATTCCTTAGATAAATTAAGAGTGATTAAAAACAAAATCAGGATTTGGTTAAAACGATTGTGTGTGTTTTATTGATTTTAGTTGTAAAAAAGATTCCTAAAGTTAATACGATTTAATATAACCCATGTTTTTTTCTTTAACCCATTCCTAAAATTTTACTCAAGTAAAAAATATTGGGGAACTGAAGCAATAATGAAACAAACAAATAGTATGAAAACAACATATAAACAAGAAATATGGTTCTTTCTACAAATTTTAAATATGAATTATGAAGATTTTGATGGATTAAAATACAATTTTTTGCCAAAAAAATGCGAAAAAGATCATTTTTTGGATCTCTATCAAAAAATCAATTTATCCCAAAAATTTTGCAAATTTAACTGAAATTATTGAAACCAATGCATTTAATATTTTTAAACGATTTAACTTAATCAAAGATCTAACCTCTTAAGTTAATTTAAATCTGAACCAATTATATACCTGTATGTAACTGAGTCTTACTCTCTTCTTATACCCCAGTCTGAAAAAAAAGATATGAGTCAAATTTTTGTAATTGGTTTTGGGTTTTCAGCATGGGTTATTTACAACTTTAGATTAAAAAGATATTTTTTTTCAGTCTTAAGGGGTTGTAAACCTCACCAGAAAAGCCATTAGAATGATAGAAAAATAATTTTTGAAATTGGAAATAAAAAAATTTTTTTTTGTAAGATATGTAACTGAAACCAAATAACAATGAACCAATAAGTGATTATTCGTCGTTCTCTAAAATTTAACTCTGAAAAACAAGGATATTTTGTGAAAAAAAGCTCGAAAGAAGTATTCGCAATATCCAGTTTAAATTTTTTTTTAGTATTATCAATTTGATATAAACTGTTATGTTTTTTAAGTGTCACTCTTTGGCTCTCTTTGAGATCTCCAATAATTTTTTTTATTTCTCAAATTAGTTACTTTTCTCTTAAGAATACGAAAAGTTCTTGCTTTGACAAATATTACAGCTTAATAAATAATTACAAATTAAATTAAATCGAAATAAATTGAGTGTGCACTTAAAGGAAAAACAATTTGTTTTAAATTAAAGAAATATCAGCTTTTTGGAAATTTCAAAGAAGCAACATTATTTTTTTTTTGTGAATTAGTTTTTTTTAAATGAATTTTTTTTAGATTTTTTTTGTAATTATATTTTTTACCAATTAAGATGTCTTAAATTCCTGTTTTTTTTTTTCTTAATTAGATTTTTTTTTTTTTTTTATTTTGAAGGGAGGAAATTAATTTACTCTGATTAGAGTTAGGTTTTCCTGAATTTAAAAGAATTGAGTAAAATCTTTAATTTTTCTCATTTCTTTTGAATTCTGGAAACCGCCGTTAGCTTTTTTTTAATTTGAGAAATAAACAGAAAATTTATTTAATTTTCAATCTATTTCAAAAATTTAAAAAACCTAGACACTCTACGACACTCTACAGTACTTCCCTAATTTCTAAATTTTTGTTTAGAAATTTCAATAAAGAATCATAATTTTGTTTACAGTCAGTTCCACTTATAAGCTATAAACTTTCAACAAAATTTAAGGAACAAAAAATCTCGAATTAAGGCACAAAATTTGGAATTTTTTTTTTAGACCAATTATTTTATTAGAATTTGAATTTTGCTCCTTAATTTTAGATTTTTAACGTGTCTTAAATTTCGTTGAAGTTTGTGCCTTAAAAGTGGAACTGGCTGTATAATTAACAAATGATAAGATAAATAATGAATCTTTGTCCATTTTAATAATACCAAGGATATTTTGATTATTTTTGTTAATTTGAATTAAGATTTTTAATCCAAATTGCTAATTTTTTTATATAGAATAGGTGTCGTTAGGTTTTTGTTAATTTAAGAAAGAAAAAAAAAAAAAATATTTAATTTTCTGTTTATTTCTTATATTAAAAAAAAACCTAGACACGATCTGACAAAAAATAATCGATGTCTTCAATGATTTCTAAATCTAAATGTTTTTTATATAAATTACACGATATTATTTTTATTCTCTTCTTATCATAAACATGAATATATCTATATAGATCATTAATTAAGTTTTTTTTTAATATGCATCTCTTGAGATTCACTTTTTTTTCATTTTTGATATATTTTTATTTTAAATTTAAAGTTTATTATTATTTGAATATTAATCAACCAAAAAAGGTTATTGTTTACAATATCTTTTATTGGTGTTGATCTAGATCTTTATTGTGGGAGTAAAACACATTAGGTGACCAGATTGATAAGATAAACAAAATCTGAAAATCATCATTTTTCAAAATTGACTTACCTGAAGGTGTAATTAATACTATTTATTTTTTTTACCAAAGGTAATAGTGTAATTATTTTCACTGGGATGCAATTGCACTTGAATAAAAAATCTTTTTATTGATATTTAGAGAAATTTAGTTAACTTTTTTAAAAGAGGGGATTTATCCTATCGAATTTCCATTGTAAAGAACGGATCCTTTTGATAGTTATTTTTGGTTTTTTAAAGATAAAAGAAATATTTGTAAACCATTTTTTTTTTTTGAAGAAATCTCACTTTTAGAAATTTCTGAGAATTTGTTGGAACAAATAATATTTCAAATTTAAGGCTTATTTGAAAATTGTAAGAAAAATAAATCAAACTATTTCAGAATTGCTTTGAAATTGGAAATTTAAAGTATTATATATTTTTAATATGGTTTGGTGGTAGGTAAAACTCACACATATAACTTCAGTAAGATCAAAGAACAAAAAACAGAATAAGTTAATTCAAAATTTGTCTGTCCTTGTTTCTGTGATTTCTTTATCTGTCTTTGTATCTCAAAAGAAAAAGAAATGTTGGGAAAAATAAACTTTTTTGGAAAATTTCTTCTTAGGTAAAAGTGGTAAACCTTGAAACATTACGAAGAAGTTTCTAGGATTTATTTTTGACATGGGGGTTAAGTTAAGAGGGTTTCTCAATTTAACCTAAGAATTTAAAAGTGGGATAAATGGAAAACATTTTGGAATTATTCTTTGTAATTTTCTGGTTTGGTAAACATTTGCTAAAAGTACAAAATTTCCAGAGTGTTGTCTATAATCCACCCAAATCCTTATTACCTCAAAAACTAAGATCGTTTTGGCCATATTGAAACAAAAAAATTTTTTTATTAAAAAAATAATACAAAATTGATTTGTTTTTTCAAATTTATTTCCCTTTAAATAGTTAGATACAAAACTACATAAAACTCCCATTTCAATTTGTATTAAAAATAAAAATTATGTTTTGAGAAAAAAATACCAAGAAAAAAATGTACAGTAGTTTAAATAACCCGTGTTTTTTATTTTAACCAAGTACTAAAATTTAACTCAGGTAAAAAAATATTAGATGGCCCTAGAAATAAAAGAAACAAATCAATAGGGTGACAATAGTATATAAACATGAAATGGGTTTTTTAAATAAATTTTAAAAAAGAATTATGAAGATACGGAAAGATTATAATGTAATTTTTTGACAAAAAAATGAGCAAAATTTCATTTTTTGAATTTTTTTAAAAAAATCATTTATATCTCAGAAATTTTGTAAATATGATGAAATTTTTGAAACTAAAGCATTTAATATTTTTTAACAATGTACATTAATTCAAGATATAACCTTTAAAGTCAATTTAAATACGAACCAAGAATATATAAGTGACATCTGTTCTTCAAATACCCAAGTCTGAAAAAAAAAAAAAAAAACACGAGTTAAATTTTAGTAATGGGTTAAAGGTTGTCAACACGGGTTATTTACACCACTGTAGTCACAAGAAAAAATAAAAAAATGTTGTGGGTGTTTTGGAATGGAAATATAGGTTTAAAAAGCCATATAGAGTAAATACTCTGCTTAAGAGAGTTCCCCAGTACTTCGATTAAAGAAAAAATAATAAGAATCAAAATAATCACCAAAAAAAAAACAAAGAGAAAGCCACAACTTCTTTGAAAGAATTATTCTGATTTCTGAAAAGGAGGTAGGTCTATTCAAGTAAACTCAATGTCAAAAATTAAATACAATTGGATCTTCAAAAGTTAGAGTTGTTTATTGAGCGTGTTTAAATTGATAGTCATTTTAAGCAAGAAAATCTAAATTATTTTTCTTTTTCATATGGGGTTTTCAAAATACAGTCAAGTTCGAATTTATGGTATATATCATTTTTTTTGGGATTTTTCATTTAAAAATAAATATAAAATGATTTTATGATCCTAATTAGAGAATATTTCCAAGATTCTGACTTTACCATTTAAATGAGACTGGATCAAAAGTTCTTGTGGCAAATTGATAAATATCCAAGGTGATAATTAATCCTTACTGATTGGAAAAAAATTATCTCTTCCTTCATCAACTTATATACTTTAAATTTCTTGATATTTAATAATAGTTAACTGTAAAGAGAAAAATTGTTGGAAAGCAATTTTCAATTGGGACCATTACTGAAAATGATTTTTAATTTCAATCATTTGTGAAATAACTAAAGAAAATAACAATAATCTACTTATTAGAATAACAATTAATGTAATTCTACTTTTTTAAAAAACCTTATCTCTTATAATCTAAAGCAAGTTTAAATATTACAATTTTCAGAATTAATAGTAAACTTTACTACAACGAAGATTTTTGTTAAAATAGCATGATCTACTTTAGTTACCAACCATTCAAATGAGTATTCTACACGCACCACAGATTAATGAACTTGTAACACATTTAAACCTGGATTTATATAAAATTCACCTCGTTATCAATTATATTTGATTTTCAATTTTAAAAATGTTCCCAATTTAAAATGGTGTCCAACCATTCTTCTCTTTCAAACCTTTTTCTCTCAACAGTAACTTCTTTTTTTGTTAAGGGAATAAATCAAAAACAATTTCCCCTTTTGTAAACGTAGTGAAAAAATTGAAAAAAGTTCAATGCAGCTTTTAATTAGAACATAAATATAAACACAGACACCTGAAAATGAAAAGTAATCGTAATTAATGAAGAAACAAATTAAGGTCAGAGAACAATCCATAATATCATTTTCAACCTAGCCAACAAAAAATACAATTTTAATCTATGTTCATATTGAAATTGTTGGTGTGGTTTTGGAGATCTCCAAAATAGCCAATTTTTTCAAGAAAATTTTTAATGAGATGATCAATCAAAGAAAAAACTCTCTTTAAAAGATATTATTAAACAAACTATTATTTTGATGAATACTTCATTTTGTCTTTAATCATTTTTTATTTCATTTTTTTAATAGATATAACTTTGAATTTTTGGTTTTCAGCAAGGTTCCCAATTAAAAATAGCGTTGAACTTTTTTTCTTATAGGTAAAGTCATTAAGGTTAAATTTTTTTTTTCTGAAATGGAAAAAAACTTATCGTAATTTTTATTGAAGATCTAACACCAATCAAAAACCTACCAATCTATGAAGTACGATCGATCTCCAAAAATCAACAATGAAAGATGATTACATTTTTAGAAAAAAACACCATAGAGAGACACTCAATTTCCAATTAGAATGGTTAGAATATATAATTTTGAAAACAACTATGTCAGTTTCGAAGTGTTACTCTTTGACAATTTTTGAGATCTTGAAGGTTTTTTTTTTTTCTTTTTTTTTATTTTTCTAATGAATTATTTTTTTATCTAAAGAATATGACATAATTCTTACTTGGTCAAATTTAGAGGGTTACTAAATAACCACAAGCCAGATTAAATCGAATTAAATTGATTTCGAACTTCAAGAAAGTAATTTGTTTTAAATTAAGGAAATTTAACCATTTGGAAATATTTAATGAGAATTGAAATTTTTTTTTTCTAAATTTTGATTTTTTGAAATTGAGAAACTCTTTTTCTTCGTTGAATTTTTTGTCAAAGAGATCAAATGAAATTTGTTTTTGTTAATTGAATTTTGTCAAGCAAAAGAAGTACTATTTCACAATACCCTTTTTGGTGTCAGGTCACTCCTTGGGTATGGAGCAAATTCACCGTAAATGACTAGACCCTTAAAAAGTATTTTTTTAGATTTTCAGTTGAATTTTCCAGATTGGAAAAAATATTTTGGGTGAATTTTGGTTTTTATGTTTGGTTGTTTTTCTTTTAGATATTTTCATTGTACAAAAAATAGAATTGTTTCCAAATCTTAGTTGAACTGTTTTTAGAATAAATAAATTATATTTTTTACAGATCCAAAATAATTATTGAAATTTTTTGTGGAATTAAAGTAGATTTTTAATACTAGGTTTTTTTCAACCCAGGAAGTGATTTTGATTTTTAACAGACTTTTCAACACTCCCTTCTTTGGGTAATATGTTTTCTTTCTTGAAAGTAAATTTTTTTTTGAAATAATTCGAGAATAAGTTGGGTTTCTAACTTTAACAAAAAATTAGAAAAATGAATCTAAACTTTTTTGCAAAAATCATTTCTGAAAATTACAGTTAAAGTAAGTGTGTTATTACCGAAATCAGTTTTTTACTTTGTTTTTCAATTTCGAGATGTATTAAATATTCCTGAATTAGCAGTCACATTTACAAAAAGATTTATTTGTTGCCATAGCTCATGAATTACAATTTCAACTTAATTATTCCTGATTTTTTCTCTCACTTTGTATTTTTTTTTTTTTTGAATATTCATAATTCATTTGAAGAAATTCCAAAATGAAGTAACATAAGACACAGGTAATTAACTCCTTCTTTTTTTCTGATATATCCAAAAGAAAATTTATATGACTAAAACACCTTAAGTCTCTGAATATACCCAAAAATGCTTTTTTTCATAACATATGAAAATTTTGTTTTATTCTTATTTGTGTTTTAGATTTTTTCCATTTTTAAGAACACACTATTAATAGATCATCTGTAAAGTTTGAGTTTGGAATTTTAGGTTAACAAAACGCAAATAAATTACAAAAAAGCAATTTGATAAAAACACTTATTTGGGTACATATGAGTAAAAAAATAAGCATTTTTAACAAGAGTAATCTTGACAAAGCATTAAAAGTTCATTAAAATGGAAATATTTTAAGAGTTAAGTTTATGAATAAAAAAAAAAAAAAATCTTTGGAGGATTTAAATTAAGACGTTTTTCGATGTTTGAACAACAGTTACACCCCAAAGTACACTCCTCGTGATCAATCTTTTGGAGAGGTGGGCTATTTTATTCTTCAATTTACAATTTATAAAAATATATATTTTCTTTTTTTTTTTTCATTGGATTGAAAGGCGTTTTTAAATTTAAACAAATAAAAACAAAAACAATGTCTAATTCTGATACTGATAACACAGATAATACAGTTGATACTGCAACAGTTCAAGGCGGGACAGAAACAGTCTTTTATATTCTATTAGTTCTAAATTCATTTTGGTTTACTCTAAGCGGATTTTTTTTCCTGAGGCATGTCCTCAAAGTAAAGCTAAGAAAACTTTCTTATAAAAAAATTCTTGATCCAAGGGGAAGAATGGCTCTTCAGCCGAAAAGATCAAGTTGACTTGAATGTCAGTTAAAAGGTGAAGAATTTGTCTGGTTTTCAGGTGTAACAAGTATTTCTGGAATAAGAAAGTATATTGTTTTTTGGGTTTTGGGAATGGGAATAGCAGCGACTGCTATCAGTATCGCCTTTATTAAATGTAATTATTTTCTTTCCTTTTTATTTACAATTTTTTTTTTATTCCTTTTCAAAATTATCTTTAAAATGTGAAGAACTCAACTTTTGGAAATTTTTTTGTTGAGTTTAAAACAAACAGTTTTTAAAAGTCAACAATTTGTCTTTTTCGAAACTTATTTTACTTAAGGGGGTAAGTACATTTTTCATTTTTTGAGTGTCTATATATATGTGAAACTGAATAATTAAAATCATTTCTTTAACCAAATACATTGATATTTTAATAAATACAAGAGTGGGATATATCCTAGTATAAGATATTTTCATACCAATTAAAAAACGACAATCAAAAAAATGAAAAAATTGATCAAAAAAAAATATATAAAAATCATTTATTACTTGATCTTATCTATAATATTTGACACAATTACTTATTCTTTGTTTGGTTTTATTTTTAATTCTTTATGAAAATAATTTTATGTGGAAAATGCTTGATAAACAAATTACTCTTTATTTCTAAAGAATTTCCAAAATGAATTTAAAAATCCTATTTTTATTTAATTCATCATATTCTAGTTTTAAGTTCAGAAAATCAGATGGGTTTTTAATTCTTCTTGAGAATCAGGGTTTATTGGACAAATTCGTTTGATTTTATAAGTATTTATTTTCCATTGAAATGTGGAACCAAAATAATTATGAATCTGATTGATCTTTTTTTTTGAATTTTTTAATTATTTTGATTTGAATATTTTGTAACTGTATTTTGATTCCAACAATTCAACTCCTTTATTTTAATTTTTGAAATATTATTCTTTATTGTTTTGATTTTGTTTCATAAAAATATTTGAAAAAGGAATTTTGAAAGCAAATTTGTAAAAAAAAATGATTTTTTAAAATAATAATAAATAGTAATGGGGCGTGAAATTTAAGGAAAAAAATTGTTTGGATTTATACAAACTAAGAAGATAAAGAAAACCAATCTTGGAAAATAGACTTTTATCGATTTTTTTTTTTTTTCATTTTTGATTTTAACAAATTTATTTGGAATGGTGATCTTTTGTGTTTGTTCTTCTAAAAGAAAATATTTGTTTCAAATACACACCTTTTGGGGTATATTTTTTAGGTTTACTGTTTGATTTATTTCAATCTTTTGTATAGATACATTTCTAGATCCAAAACCAAATTTAATAAAACCAAAGATTTAATTAAAAAAAAAATGTTCAAAAAATTATAAAATGAAATATTTAACTCTGAATTACTTTGGATCTTTTCACGAATAGACTAGTGAATGATATTTTGGTTCTAAAGTTTCAATATCCTATGACACTCAAAAAATATTTTTCAGTAATGTTCACACAATTAAAATTTTTCAAAATGGAAAATGTACTTACTTCCTTAACTTCGAATTAAGAAAAATAATTTCCTTTTCTAAATTGGTAATATAATCTTTTTTTGTACTTATAAGTCTGTGGATTGGTTTACTTTTGGATTTTTATTTTATTTTTTTAAGATATCAATTATTTTTTTGTAAAAATATAAAACTTCAAAAAAGTTTTAAAAAATTTCACACATTTTATAAATGACTGTAAGAGAAAATTAATTTTTTAATTATCATTTTGTCATCTTAATAATAAAGTTTATTGCCAATACTGATAAATTCAAAGAAAATTTTGAAATTTTTTAGATTCTTTTTCTTTTTAAAAAATAGATTTTACTCAGTTCAAAAAACTTTATTGATCCATGTCTTAAGAAATATTACAAAATTAGTTGCTCTTCAAATATTGTTTGTCAAGAACTGTTTTAATAGTAGAGTTATCAGATTTGATAAAAAAGGAAATTGAACTAAAAGTGTTTTTATATTTTTTGGTGTACATCAGTATTCTGCTCGAATTTGAATAAATTTCTCTTTCAAGTTTTTTTTTATTTTTTATTTTTTTATGAAAACATAAATTTTAAAAAGTTAAAGTTAAAAAAATTTTAAGTCCAATTTCATTTTTTCTAAATCTTATAACTTTTTATGAATTTATCACTATCGTCAACCTTTCACAACTTCAAAATCCATGAGACTATTGTATTTATTGTTATTAACAGTACAACTATTTTTATTACCACCTTTTCAAGGAAAAGAGGCGTTTTTTTTTTTTTTAGGTAAAATACTTTAAATGGAACTAAAGAATGAATTTTAGTTTAATTCAACAATGTAATATTTACTTTATTCGATAATAACCAAATAGTTTTAAAAATGCTGTACTCGTCTAATAAAATTTAAATTGAAAAAAAATGACTGATATATAAATATTTTGTGTTCGTAAAGTGCGATAGAGTGTCTAGCTTTTCAATCACGGAAAACCTAACGAAAGTGTCATAGAGTGCCGTAGAGTGTTTAACTTTTCCATAATTCAATAGAATGGAGAAAAATCAGAAAAAAAATATTTTTCCAATTTAAAAGAATGGAGAATAATCAGAGATTTTACTGAATTCTTTTAAATCATGGAAAAGCTAACAGCGGCTTCTTTTAATTTCCAAAATTAAAAAAAAAAACTAACAATGTTTTTCTAGAATTTAAAAGAATAAATAATTCTTTAATAGTCCAAATAATTGATTACCCATTTGTAAGATATTTATTAAATTTAAAATACTTTGGAAAGATAATAAAATCAACTCTTAAAGCAAGAGAATAAAAAAATTATTTCAAATTTTTTACCAAGAAATTTAAAAAAAATATTAATCTTAATAGAAAATTGGTTTTTTAAACTTAAATTATTAAATGCCTGACAAATTAATTTTTGATCAGAGATCTCTTATAAACAATTAATCTTCATTATAATTAGAAGTTATTGAAAAGTAAATAATTAGCAAATGTTTAATTATTTTTTGAAAAAAATTTAATCATGATCGAGCAATCCTAGTTAAGGACTTTCCTAATTTTATGTTAGCTGAGGGTTGAAATACAATATTTTAACCAATAAAAACGATTTTAATATTATAGTGAATTAAAGGAAAGCCAAAATATAATCAATTTTTAGAATTTTTGAGAATTTGTAAGAAAAGATAAAGCATTTATTGATCAAAAAAATTAATGAATATTTCAAGTATAAAAAGAAAAGAATAAAATCTATTACTTTTCTTTTTTTTTTTTTAAAATAGTCCATTAGATTTTTTTTGAAGAAAATTTATAAATGCTAATATCAAAAAAAAAACAGAAAAAAATAAAGTTTACAGATAAATTCAAAATAAAAAAATGAGACTTAAAATTTTTAAAAAACTGCCACTTAAACTATTTAGTTCACTATTTTCAACAATTTGAGTAACAATCCTTTTAAAACTTATTTTCAACCCTTTTTTTAAAAATGACTTTACAATTTATCAAAGAGAATTTCCAGATCAATTTTGATATGTCTTTTTTTTTTTTTTTTACTATTATAATTGTTGATGTTTAATTATTTTATTTTTTTTTTTCATCAATTTATTTTTTTTTTTAACAATTTTATCTTAATCAATTTAATTATTTTTTTTTTTTTAATAATTTTATATTTATTAATTTATGTTTTTTTTTTTTTTCCATTATAATAATAAAAAACAAAATAATAATAAAAAACAAAATTAAAATCAAAAGACGAAACTTGGTGTCTAAGTATCTTTTAATGGGTACTATGCTTTGTCTTGCTACTGGAGCCGGATGTTGGAATGGAGTATCAGCAAGAACCCGAATAGTTTATGGATTAACCCCTACACGAATTTTATTACTTGGATTTCGATATACCCATGATGTTCGAGACTTTCCAATTAAAGTTAACAAATATACAGATTATAGCACTCGTTGGGATAACGCCAAAAGTTTGATTATTAAGACCGATCATTGGACAACAACAAGCAAAGACAAAAATGGACGAACCCATACACATCATCATTCTATGAAAATTGGACTTTGTCGGATATTTGAAATGGACCAGGTAAATAATATTATTGAACAAAGACAAGAACAATTACAGGGCCAAGGAATCGAAGGCCAGGAACAACAACAGCAAGATACTAAGATGCCATTAAATAGATCCGACTTGACAAAAGAAGATATAGATTTAATTGAACCAGTGATATTACTAAAACCACCTCAAAATCCAAATCAAATGAATATGAATCAACTAAATCAAAACCAAATCAATCAAATGAATCAAAACCAAACAAATAATGGTATGAATAATGATTTTTCAATGCAAGGACCAACAGATTTGACTCTTAAGTATGATCTAAATAACAATAATGAACAAATGGGTGTGGAGATGAACAACGATATGAATTTAAATTATGTTGGAACAATGGATAATGATCTTGAAATGAATAAATTTTAAAACAATTAGATCACATTTTTTCTCTTTATTTTATTTCTTTATTTTTTCACATTATTTTATTTCTTTCTTTTACTTCTTTATTTTACTTCTTTCATTTATTTCTTTCAGCTATTTATTTAATTATTGATTTTTTAATTGTATTTTCAACTTTTATTTTTTTTTTGTTCAAATTTATTTCATTATTTTTAACATAATTTCCTAAACATTTTTCCAAAAATGTTAAATTATTATTATTTTATTGATTTCAATTTATATTAATTGAAAAAAGTTTTTTTAAATGGTCTTAAATAATTTATTTTCCTCTATATTTTCAACAAATAAAAATACAAACAAATATTTTAAAATTTGTATTTGAAAACTTTTTTTAAGGGATTATGAAGAATTATTTATTTATTTATTTTAAAGCTAATAGAGAACTTATTTCCACAAAGATACAAGTGAACAAGATAAACAAACTCTTTTATCAAACTTTGAGAAATGTAGCTATCATTGTTAAAAAATAATTCATTTTTTGCCAATTAATTTCTGGTCAAATGTTTTTAATTATTGTTTTTATTTTTGGATTTTTAAAGAAAAATGAAAAGATCAAATTGCAAAACATTTTTATATTGAGGATATCACACTTTTTGATATTTCTGTGAGTTTATAAGGAGTAAAATCATTGATAATCTAATGAAGATTTTTCTAAGAAGATTGTAATTTCAAATTAGTCATACTAAGATATACATTGTATATAATAATAAAGCAAATAATAGAATAACAATCAAGTTTCTAAAGCTAAAAATATATCTTGATAAAATCATATATATTTGTTAATTTTAATTACATTTTAAAATATGATTCTTTAGAAATAAGCATTAGAAAAAAAAAGCTAATTTATTTTTTAGTTGGAAGTTTTCTTTTCAAGATTTTAAGTAACCCTAGCTAAAGAGATAAATATTCAACTTCATGATGGTTTTTTCAAATCACAAATAAACTATTAGTAACATATCCAATTTATTAAAGATAAAAAAGATGAAGAAATAATAAAAAAAAAATTTTTAAATTACAAATGATAATTCTTCTTTATTAAATCATCTTTTTAGGAAAATTTCAGATTTCCTTTGAATCAAATTATATTTTCTTTTTTTACTTGATAATTTATCTTAAAAATTGTAAAAAATAAACAAGTTAATAGATTAGTATTCACAATAAATTTCTATTTAATCAATGTATGTTGTAATTAGGTGTGAATGATATTTTTTATAAACCATGACTCAGATAGCCCTAAAAAATCTATTATAAATCTTATTTCACAAAAAATATTAGCTTTTTTACAAATAATTTTTATTAAAAATTGTAATTTTCCAATATTTTTTTTAAATTCCCCTTTCAAATCTAAAAATAGAAAATCCCCCTAATACATATACTGGAATTTTATATTCCATCTTTAGAAATTCCAAAAGTAACTATTTTTTCAATTTTTGAATTTCAAAGATTAACTCTAAAATAATTCAATAGAAAAATCCAGTTAAAAGATATAAAGTAGTGAAAAAAATATCGTACATAAAAATAATCTCTAACACAATTTTTTTAAATTGTGAATATTTGGAAAATAGTTGTGTAATTTCATTTATTTCAATAAAATCCTTTATTTTAAGGGTCAAACTTTCTGTTTTATAATTCACTCACTTATTAGAATGATGATTAATGAAATTACACTTGTTCAAAACATCTTTCAATCGATATAAAAAAAAAAGAATTAAAAATGATCATTTTCCAAACTCAAGCAAACCTCTATTAAACTCTATTATTTTTCAAAAAAAGTTTATCTACTT
This sequence comes from Anaeramoeba flamelloides, assembly GCA_027625915.1. Classification (NCBI taxonomy): domain Eukaryota; family Anaeramoebidae; genus Anaeramoeba; species Anaeramoeba flamelloides. The sequence continues at coordinate 1,891,340 of JANTQA010000060.1, read as the reverse complement.
TTTTTCTCAAACAATAACTTGAGTGTTCTAGAGAAACCCCCCTTTAGTGGGCTTTGGGTAGTTTGTTACTATCTTAATAAAAAATTGGATTATTAATAAAAAGGATTTGATTGAAAATTAATAAAAATATACATCAATTTTACTAATATTCACAATTAAAAATATTGTCTTGGATTTTTTTTATTTCGGGTATTTTTTTCTCTACTATAATCCTTTTTTGTTAGGATTTTTCAATCAAATTAGAAATATAAAAATTTACATAAAAATTTTTTTGAAGAAATCTCACTTTGAGTAATTTCTACACAGTTTATATTTACAAATAACAGTGAAATTTTATATCTTATTGTAAAAATACAATAAAAAGAAATCAAATATTGAACCCATAACGGATTAGTTTCTACCGGTAGATGCATAAGATCAAAGTATATTGTCATTGGGTGTATATCACATTCGCAAATCATGGTTCAAATATCTCTAAAAAATTAATTAGTCGAGTAGTAATATTTGTTTATCCCATTAATTAAAAATGTTATTTGTACAAAGTTGAAGAAATAAGCAATATATTTATCTAGATAGGGTGATATTTATATCAACCAGAAAGAAAAATATTTTGCTTGTTTTTGAAAAAATGGGCCAGATTGTGTTAGTTATTGTTTTTTGAAATGTGAAGATCTTCAGGAAAAAAAAAATGACAAAAAATAACCAATATAAATATGTTTAGGAAAATGGTTATTTCTTTTCATTTTTTTAGCTTGTGTTTCTAAAAAAGAATAAATTTCTTAAATTTGTGGCGAAATGAAAATTAGTTGCTCCAAAAGTTATTTTTTTTTTTAAATTAAATAATTAAAAGAGATTTTTTTCGAAAAAATAGTTCTGAAATATTATAAATATTTTGATGTTACAATTAGCTTTATAAAAAGGAAACAAAACTAATCACCCCTTTCGGTTTTTATGTTGATGATTATTGAGTTAATCTTTGAATTTACATAATTATAAAAATAGTTACTTTCGGAAGTTCTAAAGATAAATTATTAAATACTGGAATACTTTTATTTGATATTTCTATATTTAAATTTGGATAAGGAATTAAAAAAAAAATCAAAAATGGCATTTGTTAATTTTAATCCTTAGTAAAAAATGAGGTAATTTATTATGTAATAAGATTTATAATGGATTTTTGAGAAGTATAGTGGTCATGGCTGTACAATTATCGTTTACACCCAATTACAACGTACTTTGATGATATAGAAATCAATGGTGACACTAATTTCTTCAAGATTCAAAAAAAAAGATAATTTCTTTTATTCACAAATATTTATTAAATTTCTTGAAATTTAAACAATTCGCCAATATTTTTTTCAAATATTTAGAGTATAAACAAGGAAAGTTTTTGTATTAAAATCAGTTATTTGATAATTTCTATTATTTGTTTTATTATTAGAATTATTAATTTAAATTCGTTTTATTTGTTTGAAAATATTTAAAAAAAGAGAGAAATAGTTGTAAAGTATATTCACCCATATAATCTTTAGATTGTCAACACTTCACTGAAAAAAAATAAGATTGTGTTATTAATTATTGATCATAAATAAAAAAAAATAATAAAGTATTTGTTTAAGTTATAAGTTGAATTTTCTTATTCTTAAAAAATATTTTGAGACTTTTCTATTTTTTGCTTAGTTTTTTTTTCTCATATTCGGTTATTCAAAACAAAAAAGAAAAAAATAATTTAAAAAAATCTTTGAATATATATATATATATATATATATATATATATATATATATATATATTAAAGTTTACAATTATTACCGTAATTTTTCTTGAAATTAAGTAATTTTTTCAACTGGTTTATTTTAGAACTTAATGGTTTTAGATTTAAAAGTGTATTTTCAAACACCCCCGTTGAATTAAAAAAGGTTACTTTTCCTCTTTTCAAAGAAGATATTTTTTTGTAAATAATTCAGAAATAGGTTGAACTTTGAACTTTTCCAAAATGTGGGAAAATATTCTAAACTTTTAAAATCACAATAATTCATTTTGGAAAATATCATTCTAAAGTTTTTTTGGGTCTCCTAATAATCATATTTTGTATTTAGGTAATTACAATATAAAATCAAAAATATTTGGATTTTCGGTTAAATTTACTGAACTATTTTTTTTTTCTTGTCAATTTATTTCCTGGATTTAGGTAAAAAAATATTTTGAAATTTAATATTTTTTCATTTTTAGTGAAGAAATTCCGATTGGCGTAAATTTTGTAAAATCATCGTATTCAAGTATATTTAGTGATAAATTTTGAATTTATTTTTTTTAAATAAATTTTAGGTTTTTTTTAAATTCAGTTTTGGATCTAGAAATTGTATTTATCCGAATTGGTAAATTTTAATCAAAGAGTAAACCAAAAAATGAAAATTGATGAGGAGTGATATTAATCCAACGATTTTCTTTTTAAAGGTTAGGAACAAAAGATCGATTTCCTAGATAAATTTGTTAAAATCAATGAATGAACCTAAAAAAATTCCCCAAAGTCCATTTTCGAAGATTTTTTTTTCTTTGTGTTAATCATTTGGATGAATAAAAACGAATTATAACCTTGGAATTCTGGCACAGTTAGTATTTATTATTATTTTACCAAACATATTCTTATAGGTGAATTTTCAAAATTCAAATTTTCAAATATTTTTATCTAAAAAATAGGCAAAATCAAAAAATAATATTTCAAAAATTAAAATCACTGTTATTGAATTCTCGGAATCAAAAAAAAATAGTTACAAAATAATCAACACCAAATAAAAAGAAAAAAATTGAAAAAATTAAAATTAGAATTAAGGGGGTAGTGTCTTTAAAAAATAAATTGAAATCTTATCAAGATCTTGAAAAACAAATTTTTTTTTTTTAATTTATGTTTCGAGGAATGAAATAGAGAAGTTGACCCCATCTAAACAATTTATGAATTTTAGTCTCTTTTTTGAAATACAACATTCTCATCTTTTCATATAAAACCAAAAAAGTAACACATTGTTTTTATTAAACATTAAGTTAATTCTTGAAAATGGTAAAACATATTTTTCATAATAGGTTGGAAAGTATTGATTTATTAAGAAATTTTTTATTTTGTTATTATTTTTAATAATGAATAATATTTCAATTCAAATCTCAGTAAATAAAAATAATTGGGATATATAGGTGATTCAATAAATTAAATTTAGATCAAAGTTTAACAAACTTTTATCAATGGAATTCAAGATCCATTAAGTAGAATATTTTTTTTTCTTTAAGATTTGACTTAAGTTATATTATTTTTTCCAAAAAATGAAAAATACTTTCAAAAAAATATTCAAATTAAAAATTTTTTTTGAAAATTTTTTGGTCTTTTACACAAGAAACCTTATAACAAATTTAAATCATTTTTGTCAGAATAAAATTGAATTTGAATTTTGAGGATTAAATTACTCAATTCCCAAATATCTTCTAGATAATTTTATTTTCAAAAAGTAAATTTTATTTTGAAAAATCAAATTTTTCCTAGAACAACAATAAATTTTCTTGATGAAAAAAGTCAGTGACTTAAAAACTTTAAAGATTATAATTACCATTCTTAAACCAATACAATTATTATTCTTTTGTTGAATAAAACAATTTTTATTGGTTAACCAAAAGAATTATCTCAAAATTGAAAAAAAAAAAAACTTTATATTAAGATTCCTAGTAACATAGACTTGTTATTATATAATAATGATCGAAATAGTAATAAACAGAATAAAATATTTTTACAATCTAAAAAAAAATATGAATTAAAATTTTTTAAATTTCAGAAAAAATAGAAAACAAATTTAACTCACTTTAAAAAAATTTTCTTTTTTGCGTTTCTTAGTCAATCGATCAGAATTTTTTGACTTGAAAGATACAAAATTTATAGGTATAGAATATCACTAATAATATATTTTAAAATTTTGACCTGTTTTCATATAGCACTGATCCATTAAAAATTATTTTGAGTTTTCAATTTAAATGAAAATATATAATTATCAAATTAAATAAATCCATACAATAAACTTTTATTTCTGAATATAAAAGAATCCTATTTTCTTAAAAAATCAAGAATTAGATGAATAAAATGAAAATTCGATTTTTAAATAGAGTATTTGGTGATATCTATGCATAATATATGATAAAATTACACAAATAGCGATAATTTCTATCAAATCGGGATATTCAGAAAATTATGATATTCAATAATATTCGATGATATTGAAAATCATGATATTAGATAAAATCGTGGTAATTATTAAAAAATAGTGATGAATACCAAAATATTGAGATTCTAAAGTAATTACAATATAATATTTGATAGGTTTTTGGGTTAATTCAGATATATTTTTACAATCAATTTTTTTGATCAAAAAAAAAATTAGGTGATTATAAGTTATTCTTTTATTAAAAGAAATTTAAAGATACTTGATCTAATAATCAGATCAAATACTTTTATTGTATTTTCTTTTGATTTTGGTTTACAAATCGATCGATCCTTTAAGATCACCAAAAATAATAAATAAAGAGAAATTAATATTTTTTCAGTAAAATCTGGTGTTTTAAATTGTGTTTAATAAAAGAACTTCTAAAACAACCAACAATTCACTCTTTCTTAAAAGAATTTGTTCTTTGATGAGAATATTTTCAATATTCGATGAAAGCTGTAAGGGGTTGGATAACTTTTCAAAAGCTTTCACAACAATATCGCCAGATTATCATCAATTATTAAGAATTTTTATACAATTGTTGTCTTCGTATTCTTATTCTTTGAGTATCTATGTTTTGGACAGAAAACACAACTAGAGCTTTGAAGATTTTGTTTGATCGACCAACAAATAGAAAGAAAATTACTCTTAATTCTTTTTGGTTTTTTAACGTGTGAAGCTAAAAAATTCATTTCAGAAAAACATCTCTATTTTATATTCATATATATTGTTGGAAATTTATATTATTTGTATGATTATAAGTTTTGTTTGAGATTTTATATTTCATATAAAAAAAATAAATTGAAAAAATATTGTTTTTTCCACTACATTAAAAAATTAACCTGTTTATGAAATATGTTTGTATTTCAAAACTTTCAAACATTTGAAGTCAATTCACAACCATTATAAACACTTCCTAACAATTTAAAAGAGGGAAGTGTTATAAAAGTCTCGAAGATTTGTAAAATTCTTGGTTTTTTTCAAGGTGATTTCAAAAAAATAATTTTTCATTTTATCAGGATAATTATTTTATCACTATAATTTGGAATATCACGATTTTATGATTTATTGTGATAAAAAATAACTAATCGTGATTTTTTAATATATTATCGCAAATTAATTACTCATATCATGATAATATATGTTCTCATCAAAACCTATATTCGTTTTTTAACTTCTTTCAAAATAAAAGGTAATTTTTTTCTCAAAAATTTTCCAAAGAAAAGTTTTTCCATTCAAAATTAAAAATAAAATCCAAGTAAAGAATAATAAATTGTATCAAATTTTACAGATAAGATCAATAAATAAATGATTTTTATTTATTTTTTCTTGATCGATTTTTTCATTTTTTAATTTCCTTTTTTTAATTGGTATGAAAAGTTATTATATTTTGGGATATATTCCACTCCCATATATATTAAAATATCAATATATTTTAGTTAAAGAAATGATTTGAATCATTCAGTTTCATATAAACAATGGTACTCAAAATTTGTAAAATCAACTTGCACCCTTAAATTTAAGTCTGTGTTTTTTTATTCAACTATTGTGGATCTACGAGATAGTTATATACAATCAACTAATTATATCTGAGTTTTTCTGTTGAATAAAATTTGACTTTTGCCATTATAAATCCTTGTTAAAAAGATTTTAAGATTTAATCAAAGAGATTACCAAATTCTATAAAAAAAGGATTACCATTGTGGAAAAAAAGTGAAACACAGTTTTTAATTGGGAAATATAATAGAAAATGAAAAGTCAAATCAATAAAAAGATGAAACCAATTAACTTCAAATAATAATCCACTATATTATTTTCAATCAAACCAACAAATACAATTTAACTGTCCTTGATTATGGATATTGTTGATGTGGTTTTGAAGATCTCAAAAATAGTCAATTTTTTGAACAAATTTTTAATAATTGATCAACCAAAGAAAAGCCCATACCAAAAGGTAGTTTTAAAAAAACAGTTATTTTGCTGAGTTGTTCGTTTTTTCTTTATTTATTTATTTATTCTATTTTTCATTAGATCTGAATTTGAATTTTCAGTAAGGTTCTTAATTAAAAACAGTGTTGAACTTTTGTTTCACTGTTTAACTTTTTTTTCACAATGGCAAACCTAAATTCGCTTTTTTGCCATTTTTATTTTTTCAAAATTTTTTTGGAAGACAAAATATGATTTTAGAAAATATTCTAATTAATAAAAGTTAAATTGGAAAAAATATTTTGAAACCAAAATATCAATAATTCATTATTTAAAGCCTCTTTACCTGGTTTTTTGATTTTTGACTAACAAGACTAATCTTCATAAAAAAAAAACACTTCAAAAACAATTAAAAAATTTTCTTTACTTTTTCTAATTGATTAATCGTTTATAAAAAACTCAAGAATTGAATTAGAGTTAACAGTGGTTGGGTAAAATAGTATCAATTTTGAAATAAATCAAGTTACTTGATGAACGGAAAAAAACACGACAAAAAATCTCGTGACTTTTACAAAGCTTATCAGTTTTTGCAACGCATTTCCCTTTAAAAGTGTTGAAAAGTATTTGAAAGGTTTTGTAAATTGTCTGAAAGTGTTTGAAAGATAGAAAAGGCTGAAAGCTTGATAAAAGTCAAGAGATTTTTTGTAGTGAAAAATATATCAGAATAATCATTTTTTTTTCTTTTTATTGAAACGATTTTTGGATCCAAACAAAAACAATGTCTAATTATAATACGGATAGCACAGATAATACAGACGATTTCTTAAAGGTTAAAGGCGGGACCGCAACAGCTTTTTATGTTATATTAATTATAGATTCAATTTGGTTTCTTCTAAGCGGATTTTTTTTCCTGAGGCATGTCCTCAAAGTAAAGCTAAGAAAACTTTCTTATAAAAAAATTCTTGATCCAAGGGGAAGAATGGCTCTTCAGTCTGAAAGATCAGGTTACCTTGAACGTCAGTTAAAAGGTGAAGAATTTGTCTGGTTTTCAGGTGTAACAAGTATTTCTGGAATAAGAAAGTTTCTTGTTTTTTGGGTTTTGGGAATGGGAATAGCAGCGACTGCTATCAGTATCGCCTTTATTAAATGTAATTATTTTCTTTCCTTTTTATTTACAATTTTTTTTTTTATTCCTTTTGTCAAAATGTTGACTTTTAAAAACCGTTTGTTTTAAACTCAACAAAAAAATTTCCAAAAGTTGAGTTCTTCACATTTTAAAGATCTTTTGTGTTTTTCAGAATTTTCTTTTTTTGGCTTCAAATTAAGAAAAATAATTTCCTTTTCTTAGTTGGTAACGTATTATTTTTTTTTTGTACTTATAAGTCTGTGGATTGGTCTACTTTTGGACTTTTATTTTATTTTTTTAAACAATCATTTTTTTTTTGTAAAAATATAAAACTTTAAAAAAGTTTAAAAAAATTTCACACATTTTATAAATGACTGTAAGAGAAAATTAATTTTTTAATTATCATTTCGTCATCTTAATAATAAAGTTTATTGCCAATACTGATAAATTCAAAGAAAATTTTGAAATTTTTTAGATTCTTTTTCTTTTTAAAAAATAGATTTTACTCAGTTCAAAAAACTTTATTGATCCATGTCTTAAGAAATATTACAAAATTAGTTGCTCTTCAAATATTGTTTGTCAAGAACCGTTTTAATAGTAGAGTTATCAGATTTGATAAAAAAGGAAATTGAACTAAAAGTGTTTTTATATTTTTTGGTGTACATCAGTATTCTGCTCGAATTTGAATAAATTTCTCTTTTAACATTTCTTTTATTTTTTTATTTTGGGTTTCTTTTAATATGCCCTAATTATAAAAAAGCACTCTTTTTTTCTGATTAATATTTTTCGAAATCTAGCTTATAACTTTTTATGAATTTATCACTATCTTCAACCTTTCACAACTTCAAAATCCATGAGACTATTGTATTTATTGTTATTAACAATACAACTATTTTTATTACTCTCTTTTCAAGGAAAAGAGGCGTTTTTTTTTTTGGGTAAAAAATTTTAAATGGAACTGAAGAATGAATTTTAGTTTAATTCAACAATGTAATATTTACTTTATTCGATAATAACCAAATAGTTTTAAAAATGCTGTACTTGTCTAATAAAATTTAAATTGAAAAAAAATGACTGACATATAAATATTTTGTGTTCGTCAAGTGCCATAGAGTGCCTAGCTTTTTCCAATTTAAAAGAATGGAGAAAAATCAGAGATTTTACTGAATTCTTTTAAATCATGGAAAAGCTAACAGCGGCTTCTTTTAATTTCTAAAATTAAAAAAAAAAACTAACCGCGTTTTTCTAGAATTTAAAAGAATACATAATTCTTTAATCGTATAAATAATAGGTTATCCATTTGAAAGATATTTATCAAATCTAAAATGCTTTGGAAATATATGATTCTAACCTCTTAAAGCAAGAGAAAAAAAAAATTATTTCAAATTTTTTACCAAGAAATTTAAAAAAAATATTAATCTTAATAGAAAATTGGTTTTTTAAACTTAAATTATTAAATATCTGAAAAACTAATTTTTGATCAAAGATCTCTTATAAACAATTAATCTTCATTATAATTAGAAGTAATTGAAAAGTAAATAAGTAGCAAATGTTTAATTATTTTTTGAAAAAAATTTAATCATGATCGAGCAATCCTAGTTAAGGACTTTCCTAATTTTATGTTAGCTGAGGGTTGAAATACAATATTTTAACCAATAAAAACGATTTAAAATTTACTGAATTAAAGGAAAGCCAAAATATAACAAATTTTTAGAATTTTTGAGAATTTGTAAGAAAAGATAAAGCATTTATTGATCAAAAAATTTAATGAATATTTCAAACAAAACAAGAAAAGAATAAAATCTATTACTTTTCTTTTTTTTTTTTAAAATAGTCCATTAGATTTTTTTTGAAGAAAATTTATAAATGCTAATATAAAAAAAAAACAGAAAAAAATAAAGTTTACAGACAAATTCAAAATAAAAAAAATGAGACTTAAAATTTTTAAAAACTGCCACTTAAACTGTTTAGTTCACTATATTCAACAATTTGAGTAACAATCCTTTTAAAACTTATTTTCAACCCTTTTTTTAAAAATGACTTTACAATTTATCAAAGAGAATTTCCAGATCAATTTTGATATGTCTTTTTTTTTTTTTTTTACTATTTTAGCTGTTGATGTTTAATTATTTTATTTTTTTTTTTCATCAATTTATTTTTTTTTTTTAACAATTTTATCTTAATCAATTTAATTATTTTTTTTTTTTTAATAATTTTATATTTATTAATTTATTTTTTTTTTCAATATTCCTTTATAATAATAAAAAACAAAATAATAATAAAAAACAAAATTAAAATCAAAAGACGAAACTTGGTGTCTAAGTATTCTTATAATGGGTACTATGCTTTGTATTTTTACTGGAGCCGCATGTTGGAATGGAGTATATGCAAGAACCCGAATAGTTTATGGATTAACCCCTACACGAATTTTATTACTTGGATTTCGATTTAAAAACGATTTTCGAGACTTTCCAATCCAAGTTAACAAATATACAGATTATAGCACTCATTGGGATAACGCCAAAAGTTTGATTATTACGACCGATCATTGGATAACAACAAGCAGAGACAAAAATGGACGAACCCATACACATCATCATTCTATGAAAATTGGAATTTGTTGGATATTTGAAATGGACCAGGTAAATAATATTATTGAACAAAGACAAGAACAATTACAGGGCCAAGGAATCGAAGGCCAGGAACAACAACAGCAAGATACTAAGATGCCATTAAATAGATCCGACTTTCCAAATGGTGGTATGAATCAAAATGGACCTATGAGACTACTAAAACAACCTCAAAATCCAAATCAAATGAAAATGAATCAACTGAATATGAATCAAATGAATATGAATCAAATGAATATGAATCAACTAAATCAAAACCAAATCAATCAAATGAATCAAAACCAAACAAATAATGGTATGAATAATGATTTTTCAATGCAAGGACCAACAGATTTGACTCTTAATTATGATCTAAATAACAATAATGAACAAATGGGTGTGGAGATGAACAACGATATGAATTTAAATTATGTTGGAACAATGGATAATGATCTTGAAATGAATAAATTTTAAAACAATTAGATCACATTTTTTCTCTTTATTTTATTTCTTTATTTTTTCACATTATTTTATTTCTTTCTTTTACTTCTTTATTTTGTTTCTTTCATTTATTTCTTTCAGCTATTTATTTAATTATTGATTTTTTAAATTGTATTTTCAACTTTTTTTTTTTTTTTGTTCAAATTTATTTCATTCATTATTAACATAATTTCCTAAACATTTTTCCAAAAATGTTAAATTATTATTATTTTATTGATTTCAATTTATATTAATTGAAAAAATTTTTTTTAAATGGTCTTAAATAACTTATTTTCCTCTATATTTTCAACAAATAAAAATACAAACAAATATTTTAAAATTTGTATTTGAAAACTTTTTTTAAGGGATTATGAAGAATTATTTATTTATTTATTTTAAAGCTAATAGAGAACTTATTTCCACAAAGATACAAGCGAACAAGATAAACAAACTCTTTTATCAAACTTTGAGAAATGTAGCTATCATTGTTAAAAAAAATTTCATTTTTTGCCAATTAATTTCTGGTCAAATGTTTTTAATTATTGTTTTTATTTTTGGATTTTTAAAGAAAAATGAAAAGATCAAATTGCAAAACATTTTTATATTGAGGATATCACACTTTTTGATATTTCTGTGAGTTTATAAGGAGTAAAATCATTGATAATCTAATGAAGATTTTTCTAAGAAGATTGTAATTTGCAAATTAGTCATACAAAGATATACATTGTATATAATAATAAAGCAAATAATAGAATAATAATCAAGTTTCTAAGGCTAAAATTATATCTTAAAGTCAGTTCTACTTTTAAGACACAAACCTACAACGAAATTTCAGGTATAAAAAAATCACAAATTCAAGAAAATATTTTACGATATTTTTATAGACAAATTATTTTACTAGAATCCGAATTTTGTACCTTAATTTGAGATTTTTATTTTGTCTTAACTTTTTGTAAAAGTTTGTGACTTAAATATGGAACTGACTGTAATAAAATCATTTTTTGTTAATTTTAGTTTCATTTTAAAATATGATTCTTTAAAAATGAACATTAGAAAAAAAAGCTATCTTATTTTTAAGTTTGAAGTTTTCTTTTCAAGATTTTAAGTAACCCTGGCTAAAGAGATAAATATTCAACTTCATGATGGTTTTTTCAAATCACAAATAAACTATTAGTAACAAACACCATTTACTAAAGATAAAAAAGATGAACAAATAATCAAAAATTTTTAATTTTAAATTATAGAGGATAATTCTTGAAATTTCAAACATCTTTTTAGGAAAATTTCAGATTTCCTTTGAATCAAATTGTATTTTCTTTTTTTACTTGATAATTTATCTTAAAAATTGTAAAAAATAAACAAGTTAATAGATAAGTATTCACAATAAATTTCTATTTAATCAATGTATGTTGTAATTAGGTGTGAATGATATTTTTGTAAACCATGACTCAGATAGCCCTAAAAAATCTATTATAAATCTTATTTCACAAAAAATATTAGCTTTTTTCACCAATAATTATTATTAAAAATTGTAATTTAGTTATTTTTTTTTTTAATTTCCCTTTCAAATCTAAAAATAGAAACTCCATATAATACATATTCTGGAATTTTATAGTTCATCTTTAGATAATCCAAAAGTAACTATTTTTTCAATTTTTGAATTTCAAAGATTAACTCAATAATAATTCAACATAAAACCCCCATATAGTTATTAGTTTTGTTTTCTTTTTATTAAAGAATTTATTATATTAAAATATTTACAAGATTTCAAAAATCATGTCAAAAAAATTGATTTTTTAATTATTTAATTTTTTCAAAAAAATTGAATTTTTTAGCAACTAATCTACATATAGACACTTATTTAAGAAAGATATTTTGAAACTTTGGAGTAAGAATATTGCTAATTAAACCATTAAATTTGTGACAAAATCTTGATTTTTTTGTGAAATTGTTGGGTTTTTTTTACTAATACAAGGATCATTTTTAATAAATGAGATCAACAAATATTACTACTTGATTAATCGGTTTTTTTTAAATAAGTTTTTTATTACCTGATGAAGAGATGCGATTTACACCCAACAACAACACCTTTTAATCTGAGGCTTCTTCTTGGTAGACGTTAATCTCTTAAGGTTGATTAGTTATTACTTTTTACTCTAGGCTATTGTTTACGTTTTTAAAATAATCAAACATAAATAAATTGTTTGTTGGATATTTTTTTAAAATTATAATATTATTATATGAAATGATTATTACTGAAAAATGATAATAGTTGATACTAAATCTATTAAGAGGTCTTATAGTATTGACTAGTTGCCAATCTGAAATCTAATATTTGAATGGAATAAAAAATTTTCAATGATGTTGTTATCCTTTAATAAAGATTGAAATATGTATTTAAATTCAATTTTGGTGTGGATAGAAAGGACTTGTTTTTTTTTTATTAAGGGAGTATGTACATTTTTCCATTTTGAAATAAACTCGATTCCAAAAATTTGGACACAGTTTAAACAGTGGAAAGAACAAGAATACTGCACTTTAAATTCAAATTGGAAAGATTTTTGATTTTAAAAACAATTTCATTTTTTGTCTTTTTTGTTTTGTTTTCATTTCCTTTTTTGCAAGTTACGTAATCTGTTTCGTTAGATGTAAAAATTTTTATTCAATGGTTGATAGAAGGTTAGTGTTGAGTTTTTTAAATTGGAAAATAACATACAATTGGTAGATGGTGTCTTAACATTTGATCGTTCAACAATTATTGGTGAAATTTTTACAAATTTACCAATACATTTTTTGTTTAGCTCCTTTCAATATTTTGGACACACCTGTTTTTATTTTTTGAGTTTTATATTTTTTTCTTTTATTTGGGGTAAAATGATTACTTATTAAAACATTAATACCAGGTAACTTAAATGTGGTTTTATATTAGGTTTGGAAAAATACAATTAATTGGGTTTTTTTTTTGCCTATTTTTGATTTTGGGTGTGTCCAAATTTTTGGAAAGGGGTTTATTTTATTTGTGCAAACCTAACTGAAAAATATTTTTTGAGTTCCAGTAGATATTGAAAATTTGAAACCAAAATCCCACTCATGGTCTATTTGTGAATAAGAAAGCAAAGTAAAAAATCAGAGTTGAAATCTTTCATTTTTTGATTTTTTGAACATTTTTTTTGATTAAATTTTCGGTTTTATTAAATATGATTTTGGATCTAGAGGTGTGCTTCTATAGATGATTGAAATTAATCAAAGAGTAAAAAAAAAATAGAACCAAAAAGGTGTATCTTTGAAACAAATAATTACTTTTATAAGATCTACACAAAAGATCATTTTTCCAAATAGTTTTGTTGTAATCAAATATGACAATTAAAATATCGACCAAAACCTAATTGTGAAGATTTTTTTTCTTTATTTTCTTAATTTTTATGTATATAAACAATGGGTTAATCTTAATTTTCTCGTCTCCTTACTATTTATTATTATTTTACAAAATATTTTTTAACAAATGTACTTTTTAAATTCTAATTTCAAATATTTTTATCAAACAAAGCACCAAATAAAGAATACTATTAGAAAGATTAAAATAAAGTAGTGAAATTCTTGATATCAAAAAATATTTCCAAAACATTTAATCTAAAAAAAAAGAGAATTAAGAAATAATTTCAAACAGAGCCAGAATTTTTTTGAGTTCTCATTTTAATGGAAAATAAATAATAGTACTCAGTTCCACTTTTAAGTCACAAAATTTCAAAAAAAATTTAATTCAATACAAAAATCTCAAATTAACTACATTTTTTAGACTTTTTTTTGCACACAAATTTTTTTAACTAGAATCTGGGTTTTGTGCATTTATTTGAAACTTTTTTTGTACCTTAAATTTTATTGAAAATTCGTGTCTTAAAAGTTATTTAAAGTATACATAAATAAATGTTTTATTGGACAAATTTCTTTGATTTTATAGAGGTATCAACAAAAAATCATATTTTCTGAAATAAAACTATAATTAGTATAATTAAATGAAATTAGGATTTTTAAATGCATTTTGGAAAATTCTTTTAAAAATTAAAAATGATTTTTTTCTGAAAAATTTTGTATGTTTTTTTTTTAAAAAAAGCAAATTGTGAATAAATAATTCCATCAAAGTTTATAAATATGATCAAGAATAATTAAGTTTTGTTTTTATTTTTCTAATCAATTTTTTCATTGTTTTGAATTTAATTTTTTTATTAGAATGTTAATATCTTATATTAGTATATATTTTACTCCCATACTTATTAAAGTATCAATATATTTGATTGAGTATATGATTTGTTGACTATTTTTGTAATATATGATGGCAATCAAAATTATTTAAAAATGTTATTATTCCCTTAAGGGAGTAGCTACACCATAAGACATGATAAAAATTTGAGAGAGATGAGATAAGAACGTTTTATTTTAGTGGCGTGTGATCGTAGATTCTCTAAAAATTTTTTTAAAAAAATTATTTGATATTTTTTTTTTAGTAATGTTCAACAATAAAAAAAAAGAGATTATATTGATAAAATAGTTTTATTATTATTATTATTTTATTATTAAAATAAACTTAATTCGATTAATTTGGACACAGTTTAAACAGTTAGAAGAATAACAAAAACATGATTTACATCAATTTGGAAATTAATTTTAATTCAACAAACTATATCATTTTTTTGTGTTTTTTTGTTTTTGTTTTCATTTTCTTTTTTTAAGGTACTTAATCGGTTTAGTTAGATCTGAAAATTTTTTATAGATGGTTACTAGATGGTTACAGTTGAGTTTCTTCAAGTGAAAAACCACATGCGATTTGTTGATGGTATCTTATCATTTGATCGATCAACCATTGTTGGTGTAATTTTAACAAATCTACCAATATATTTTTTTGTTCAAACTCTTTCATTTCAGCTCGTTTCATTTTTTTTTGGACACACTTGTTTTGATTTTTTGTTTTATATTGTTTTCTTATATTTGGATGAAAATTATTACTTAAAAAACCTTTAATACTATGTTACTTAAATCTGGTTTTATATTAGGTTTGGGAGAATATAGTAAATTGAGTTTTTGTTTCACTATTTTTGATTTTAGATGTGTCCAAATTTTTGGAATGGGTGTTATTTTTTTTTCTGGGAGAAGATAATTTCAGATTCTTTGAATAAAAAGTGTATCTATTTTGTGGTTTAAACTTTGATAAAATATAATCATATTCACTTCTCATATTCCACTAAACCCAACGTTTTACAATCCTAACAAGTAATAATTCTACTTAATTATTCTAATTTTGGAATTCTTCTAGCTATTGAAGTCCCATTTATGTTTCCTTTTATGATTCTCTCAATTGTAATATTGTTGTTCTTTTTAAACAAAATCCATTAATCCTAAATGCCACTAATAAAAAAAATATTTCTAATTGCTTTATCTTGTCAGGATTAAAAAAATCTCAAAAATGATGAAAAAATAAAAAATGAAAAAATTAAATGCCACAATAGAATGTTGAGAGAAGAATAAAAGATAAGTCATTCAACATTCAAAACACTATTTTAAGTGATTCAACTCAACATTCTATTGTGGCAATTTCTTTGAGACTTTGAAAAAAAAATTTAAAAAATCTAATGAATGAAGTACTTTAAATAATAAAAACCAATGAGGTACAACCAGAGTAAAAAATGTTATTTTCTGATCCTCTTCAGAATTGCACAAAAGTGAAAAATTTTTCTTTACCGTGGCTACTCCCTTAAAATAAAAAAAATTTAAAAAAAGAAATAATGTGAATTTTATTTAATTAGTCTAAATTAAAAAATATTAAAATAAGCTTTAAAATGTAGTATTTGGCAGGATGGCCGAGTGGTTAAGGCGTTTGACTAGAAATCAAATTCCCTCTGGGAGCGCAGGTTCGAATCCTGCTCCTGTCGTTTTTATACTATTTTTTTTTAACAAATAACATCAAACAATTTTATTGTTAATAATCAGATTTTTTTTAGCTATTGAAACGAGATAAGAGATCTTAGTAAACATCATTTATTTTATTTTAATCTTTGATCATTACAATAATACCACCAGAAATCTTATAATTTAAAAATTTGTGTTTTTTTTTTTAGAAAATTTTGTCATTTTGAGCAAAGATTATTTTTGCACTCAAATTAAAAATTAACTTGAAAATGATCGGAAAATCCGAACCCTCTTATTAGAATTGATTTCAACATTATATTTATATATTCTAGAGTTGAGGGACACAATATAAATAAATTGGTATATAAAGTAGAAATTAAGAACATATGAGATAAGAAAAAAGACAAATTAAATTTGGCTTATTATAACAGAAATGGTGAAAAAGTTTTGATCAATCAATATTTTTTAACATTTGCATCCAAACCCAGAAAAAAAATCTCATAATTTGTAAAATATCCGTACCCCCTTAATATCATTTTTTTTTTTTTCACTTTTCTAATTTTAATTTTTTCCAAAATTACTTTGATACACAACTTTAAATCCTTTCTTTCTTTATTTTTAATTTTGTTAAACTTCATAAAAACTTTAATTAAAATTTACTTTTTATTTTCGTGAAAAATAACAATCTTATTAAACTTTAATAAATTCCACAAAAAATAACTTGCTTTATCAATTGCTATTGATCTGAAAAAAATTGCATCATATATATATATATACAGATATAAATATTAACATTTTTGCTCGAAAAAAATTAAAGTTATTGAGAATTATCTTGCTTCAAAATATTTTGAATAACATCTCTTGTTGAAATATTTCTGTCAAAAAATATTTTTTTTGCAAATCATAATCAAATTAGAGAAACTCTAAGAAGAAATAGTTATGGATGGAAAGGTTGGGAATATTTAAAAATAAATAGTTATAATAGCTATATCAATAAACAGTTGTGTTTAAGTTTTCACAAGTACCTAGGTTTTCTTGAGGTTTTCTGTTTTATTTGTGATGTGTTCTAGGTTTTTTTTAATTTGAGAAATAAACAGAAAATTTTAGAAATTTTCTGTTTTTTTCTCAAATAGAAAAAAAAACATATGACAAAAAATATATAAAATGGAAGGGCTCTACTTCCATCTTAAAACTCAGAAAATTTACAAATTATCTAAATAGATATTCTTATGTTTATGATAAGAATAAAACCAAAACAAATTTTTGCAATTTATACAAAAAATAACCTAGATACAGATGAAGATATCTATCATTTTTTATGGGATCGTGTCATCGATAAAGAAAATTGAATATTTTGGATTAAAGAATTAATTCAAATTAACAAAAATAATAAGAATAATATCCTTGATATTATTCGAAATAAAGTTTCATTATTTATTTTATCTTTAGTTAATGATAAAGAGAATTATGATTCTTTATTGAAATTTCTAAATAAAAATTTAGAAATTAGGGAAGTGCCGTCAGGTGCCTAGCTTTTCCACAATTTAAAAGAATGGAGAAAAATCATAGATTTAACTCAATTCTTTTAAATTGTGGAAAAGTTAACGGCGTTTTTTTTTAATTTAATAAATAAACTGAAAAATTAAATAAATTGTCGGTTTATTTCTTAAATTAAAAATAAAACCTAACTGCTGTAAGAGGAAATTAATTTCCTCCCTTCAAAAGTAAAAAAAAAAAAAATAAAAATATTGTTTTTCAAAATAATTATTTTTTTGATATTATTATTATTCTTGTTGTTGTATCAATTTAATTTATGAACAACCTCTTTTTATCATTTTTATGATTTATATATTTCTAATAATAAAAAAAAAATAGATTTACAGAAATTGAGAAATGATACAGTATTAACACAATTAGACAAAATCCTAAAAACAAAGGGAAAATGAAACAAAATGGGTTTTATTAATGAAAAGTTTGAAAAATTGAAAAAGTTCACAAACCATTTTATTAAACTTTTCTTTATAAACACTAACAAAACTGAAATATATTCCAAAAAAAATAAACAATAGAAAATATGGATTTAGAACCACTACAATAGAAGGAAAGATAATGGGTTCCATATTTTAAAGTATTGTTGGAAGAACTGTTGTTAAAAAAGACAAAGATGTTAAAATTGAACAAAAATGGAATTGCCTTCTTCTATTTTTTTTTCACCCAGTTTCACTTTTAATACACAAATTTTCAATAATATTTAAGGTACAAAAAACCCTCCAATTAAGGCAAATTTTTTGGAATTATTTTTTTAAACAAATTATTTCACCCGAATTTGAATTTTGTACCTTAATTTTAGATTTTTATTGTGCCTTAATTTATGTTGAAAGTTTGTATATTAAAAGTGGAACTGGGTAAATAATGGACACCTTCAGTTTGGTAAAAATATTCCAAGAAAAAACATCTTTTTTTTTTTAAATTAATATAAAATAGTTCGAATAAACTTAAAGTTAATGAGTTTTTTCTTGATAATTTTTCTTTTTTTTGTATTTTAAATCCAAATGATATTTTCCCATTTCTCATTTGAAAATTATTAATTGTTCCACCTAAATAATTTTTCAATATATTAAACAAAATCAATGTTTATTCATTGAAAACCCCCAAATATTCAAGTCGTTGGCAAATGTAATGAATTTTAGAATTGGGCTTAATATATTTCTTAAGGAGGTAGCCACGGTAAAGAAAAATTTTTGTTTTGTAGCAATTTTGAAGAAGATCAGAAAATAACATTTTTTACTTTCGATATACCTCATTGTTTTTTATTATTCCAAGTATTTCGTTCATTTGATTTTGAAAAAAAAATTTCAAAAGTCTCAAAGAAATTGCTACAATAGTCTGTTGATTGGAATTGCTTAAAATTGTGTTTCAAATGTTGAATGATTTATCTTTTATCCTTATCTCAACCTTCTATTGTGGCATTTAATTTTTTCATTTTTAATTTTTACCTCCATTTTGAATTTTTTTAAACATGACAACAAAAAGCAATAAGAAAGATTTTTTTATCAGTGATATTTGGGATAAATGATCTTTGTTTATAAATAACAAGATAATTACAATTGGGAGAACCATAAAAGGAAATAAGAATGGGGTTTTAATATCTATTATGATTTTTAAAAAAATATAATAATCTCAAAACATTACTGGTTAGGTTTTTAAACATTTGGATTTGGTGGAATTGTAGAAGTGAATATGATTATATTTTATCAAATTTTAAATCACAAAACAGCTACAAACTTTATTCTTAGTATCCAAAATTATCTTCAACCAAAAAAAAAACTATTTAAATAAATAAAAAAAAAATCTAATCAATTTTATTAATTTTTTTCTCTTTTTTTTATGTTGTTTAGCATGACTAAAAAAAAATATCTAATAATTTTTCAAAAAAATTTTAGAAAAAATTTCCATCACACGCCACTTAAAGTAAATACTCTTCTCTCATCTCTCTCAAATTTAATCGTATTTTATGGTATATCTACTCCCATAAAATGATATTAAACCCATCCATTTCCTAATACAGAACATAAATTGCTAAAAAGAATAAAATAATAAGTATCAATTTTTATACTTGAAAAATATCATAAAAAATTGAGATCATAAATATAATAAACCATATTCTCTGAATTTGGACACACCTAAAATCAAAAATAGGCATAAAAATTTCAAATTTATAAAATTTTTCCAAACGTAATATAAAATCACATTTAAGTTACCCAGTATTAATGTTTTTATATATAATCCTTTTTCGACAAATAAAAGAAAAAAATATAAAATCAA
Source organism: Anaeramoeba flamelloides (assembly GCA_027625915.1). Lineage (NCBI taxonomy): Eukaryota > Anaeramoebidae > Anaeramoeba > Anaeramoeba flamelloides. The sequence continues at coordinate 1,871,234 of JANTQA010000060.1, read as the reverse complement.
AAAATTAAAAATCAAAACAGTGTGTCCAAAATAATGAAAAGAGCTGAACAAAAAACGTTTTTGTAACTTCGTTGAAATTTCACCAACAATTATTGATCGATCAAATGATAAGATAGCATCAACCAATTGCCTGTGGTTTTTGGATTTAAGAACTCAACTAACCGAACTTTAACCTTCTATCAACCATTGAAAAAAATTTTCAGATCTAACCAAACAAATTCCATAACTTGAAATAAACTGAAATGAAAACAAAAAAAAAAGGATAAAAAATGAAATATTTAGTAAAATCAATATTATTTCCAAATTGAATTTAAAGTGTGGTATTATTATTCCTTCAGATGTTTAAACTGTGTTCAAAATTTTAGAATTTAGTTTACTATGAAATCAATAAAAATCTAAATAAATGTTTTATTTTATGTTTAAAATATGAATAAAAGGAGACTATGGTAAAAATTGATTATTTTTTATGGGTATACCCATCTGATGAAAAAGATAGATTCTTATTTATAAACAAATTAAAACAATAAATATTATTATATCAAGTTTTTACCAATCTAGTTTAAAGACTATTTTCATTAATGGGTAATCGTGAAATATATGATTTTAAAATGCTTAAATTTCTTAAAGGAGATCTAAGTATCAGGGCAACTAGAGTTTAAATTAAACCCCCTCTATAATAATGATAATAAAAAAAGCAATATTTGTTGTTTTTTAGATTTAGTTGGCCTATTAATTGAACCTTTTAAACAACAATAATTATCAATTTTAGGAATCATCATCGAAAATTAATATATTATTTATTAGAGTTAACTAACAAAAAAAATCACAATGGGATACTGTAAAACCTAAATATTATCTATATTTTTTGATTTATCCTCGGTTTAAACAATCATTTATCTCTATAATTTAGAAAAAACACAAGTTTAAATTCAAAAGATTTTACAATAAGGTTAAAGATAAAACCAATAAATCTGGATATTTTTTATCATCTCTCTTTCCTTCCTGTTTTTTATGTTTTATAGTTGTTGGTTTAATCAATATGTTACTTTCAAATTTTAGAAAATTTGATTAAACCCCAATTCAAAATTTTTAACACACCAAAATTTGATTTGTGAAAAAAAAAACTTATTTAATCAATTCAAGAAGAAATACCAAATTCGAACCATTCACTAATTGAAATGTTAACAGTTTTTTATAAATTACAATACTCACAAAACAATAAATAAATAATTATCAATACAAATAAATCGTGGGTGTGTTAAAAATTTTGGAGAGAGCAAAACAAAAAAAAGCATTGCTAAATTTGTTTAAATTCTATTAGGAATATTGATCGATCAAATGGTTAGATACTACCAACTAATTTTATTTGAGTTCTTCTATTTGGAACAACTCAACTTTAACATAATATCAATTGTTCGAAAAAAAATTTGATCCAATGAAACAAATTACGTAATTCAAACAATGAAATGAAAACAAAAACTAAAAGATGAAAAAATGATTATCATATTTGACAAAAATCAAAATTATCTTCAATTTCAATGAAATTGTATTATTGTGATTGTTTGCAACGTTTTAGCTGTGTGGAAAATTTTGAATTTTGGTTTAGAATAAGATGTTTAATACTAAAAGTCAATAATTTCAATTTTTTATTAATTTTTAATTGGATCAGAAAACAAAATTATTTATTTAGTAATAGGTTTTGTTGATTTTTGTTATTTAAAGATATTCCTTCAAAAAAAAATTTTTAAATTATTATTTTGAGTGTAAAATCTAATCACAAAGTAGAATGTTAAGTAGGGAACAAAAGGTAAATCATTTAATGTTTCCTAAAAGTGGATAAGACAATTCAATTGAATATTTAATTGTGGCATTTTATTTAATCCACGAAAAATAATTTAAAAAATAATTCTTAAGGGGGGGCTTTACATATAAAAAATCATGGGGAACATAAACAAATAAAAGACATTGTTTTATAATCCGATTTGAAAATGGGAAAAAGTGAAAATTTTGACCTTATGTATGCTACCCACTTATATAATAATATGACCAATTTGCAAACTGCCATCTTCTCATGAAAATATTCATTATAATTTCTTTTGAAAAGTTTCCTGTATGTCATCTTGAATCACAAAAAAATTAAAAAATAAGATAATAAAAAATTTTTTAAAACGTACCAACAAAAGCTATGTACATATTTTTTTTTGGTTTAAAATGTGTTTAAAAAAAAAATTTGGTGAATTTTAATTATCACAAATTCAAATATTTGCCTAACTAAATTTTTCTGATTGTTATTTCTCACAATTTGTGAATACTCGATATAAAATAGATTTATTTCTTTGTCTTTATATTTACTAATTGTATTTCAAAATATTTGATTCTTGTAATTTTTTTTTAATTCTTTTTGATATTTTTAACTTGATCGGCAAAATTCCTTGACTGAATAATTAAAAAACAAAATTTATTGTCTAACTACAAGTATGAATTTTGTAGGAAAATCACTGATAAAAAGAAAACGGCGATTTGCTTTAATAATCAAAATATAAGATGTTATTTGTGATTTTTTTATTCTTTAATTTTAAATTAAATAAATCAACTTTTCTTTTTTTTTGATCGAAAAGGGAATTTCTGGAGGATAATAAATTAATTATTTTGGAATGATTTTTTTCTCATTCAACCAATTACTGAAAAATAATAAATTAATTTTAAAATTTGATGTTGAAAATCAAAAAAATCATTAAATTTTAAAGTAAAAATATTATTTATCTGAAAAAATATTCAAAAACATTTTTAATTGTGATTTACATTTTTTTTACTTTTCTTGTTGAAAAGAATTCCTCAAAATCGTCATCAATCAAATCTTCTCCCTCTTTTTCTTTTTGTTGTTGTTGTTGTTGTTGTTGTTGTTGTTGTTGTTGTTGTTGTTGTTGTTGTTGTTGTTGTTGTTGTTGTTGTTGTTGTTGTTGTTGTTGTTTCTGCTGCTGCTGTTGTTGTTGTTTCTTTTCATTATTTTGCATATTATTTATTTTTTTGTTTGTATTTTTTCTTTGAGAAAGTTTTGCAAATTCTTCATCAAGTAAAAGATCATCTTCTTCATTGTTAATATTTTGATTTTGATTTTTATTTGATGCATTCTCTAATCCTATTTCTTTCATAAAATTATCGATTTTTGTTATTTCCAAAAATGGGCTTGTCTGTGTTGTTTGTGGTTGTTTTGTTTGCTGTGTTTGTGTAACAATGGAATCTAATCCTAATAAATCATCGATTTTAATTTCATTTTTTTTAGTACCACCTCTATTTGTATTCGATTTGGTTGTAGTTCCCCGATTTGAAAATACTTTGATTTCTTCTTCATTATCTTTTTCAGTAAGATCTTTACTTTTCGATTCATTAGATTTTTTTTTTTTTTTTGTATTAGTTTCATTTTTATCAACTGTATTATATTTCTTTAAGGTATACTTTGTTCTGGATTGCTCTGAGAGTTCACCATTTTGTGATACTTCTTGATAAAACGATAATGCACAATTTAAGATATCATTTATTTCAAGTACCAAATTTAAAAGGTTTTCATTGCCCACCACCCTCTGAACAAGATTCATAACGTGTGTACGATAATTCTTACATTGCATAAACATTTCATTAGCAAGTTCATCAGTTTTAATATTTTGTGTTGAATTCCAATTCATCAAAATGTCAATAAAAGTTGTTGAAGTAGATTTTGCAAGATATAGGAAATTGTTGATTTTCTGTGTTTGTGGTTTTTTCGAAACAGTGCTGCTAGAATTCATCTATTTGGAAATCAAAATAGAAAAGATCAAAAAAAGAACAAAAAAAAAAATATTTAAAAATAAAATTTTATTTAAATTTTACTAAAATAATAAAATACTTTAAGTAATTGGTGCAAAATGTTAAATAGGAAATTCTTGTGGTAAAATAAAATACAGCCAAATTTTAAACTCGAACTATTTATAATATGAAAAAATTTTTCAAGTTATAATTATTATTGATAATTTCCACCATAAGATGCGAGGTTGAAAGCCCATTCGTGTTATCACTGAAATGGCCCTTAACAAGACAATTTATTATTTTATGAATATTGTAGAAAAAAGGAGAAAAGATTTTCACCCTAAAAAAACATTTTTTTGAAATAAAATTTTAATTGAATTTTAATTGGAACATCATATTCAGAGAGTGCTATGAGATTTCATAATGTTTTTAAACTCTGTCATGTGTTGTCAGTTTGCTGGATTAAACCTCTCAAAAAATACTGTACAAAAATCAGCTAATTTAGTGATGAATATGAAAATAAGAAAACAAAAAAAAGAGTAAAAATAAATTTTTCTAAAAATTTCAATTCAAATAAACTAATTTTTTTTTATTCAAGAAAATTGGAAATAAACTCTTTTTCAGTCAAAGGGGACCATTTTTATTGAAGAAATCAAACATATGATATGAGTTTAATTCATTATTCTTCTCAACATAAATTTTTAATTTTTAGATCAGAATCATTTTTTCACATTTTGGAATTATTTTTTTTGTTTTTATTTTCAATTTTTTTTTAATAATTTTTTTTTGCTTTTTCTTTTTTTTTCATTTTTTTTATAAATTCAATAGAAAAAAAAATCAGCAAATCTTTGAAAACTCCAAATTAACTTTAAGAAAATTGAGACTATGCAATTTATTTGAAAATGAAGATATTTACAAGTAAAAAATCTTATTGCCAACAATTTTACTTTTCCAAACAAATTGAGAAATTTTGCACTGCATGTCCCAATGAAAGTTGCCAAACTTTTTTTTAACATTTTAAAATTTTTTTGTAAATTAATAGTTTGTTCTGGTATTTCTTTTGGGAATATCAACTCTACATTTGAAGTTTATTATTTCTCTTATTTCTAAACAATCGTATGATGGTTGATTCTTTAAAAAACAATGAATTTTTCATTTTTGAATTTGCCCCTTTGAGTGAAATGGAGTTTACTTTCCTGATAGTAATATGGTGTTTAAGAAAAGTTGTTTAATTTTTTTTATTGAATTAATGAAATTTTTATTATTTGTTTTTGAAAATATTTTTTTTTTTCTAACAATTACAAAAATAAAATTCCGAAACAAATGATTATGAAAATAATTATTTTGCCAATTGAAGAAATAGCAGAAAAGATCCGAACACAAAAATTCAATAAAAAAAAAAAGAGTAATGAATAGAGAATTTCTAAAAAGTAAAAAAATTGAATGTAACTGATTTTGGAAAATAAAATAAAAAAGTGTTGAAATCAAAAGTAAAAAAAATGTGATCAGTAAGATAATTTAAAACATTGGGTTTAATTTGTCCCTTAAAGTAAAACTTTGAAAGTTTTCAAAATTCAAAAAAAAAATCAATTTATTTTTATAGGGAAAGCTACCTAAAGATAGTATTTTTGAAACATATAGTTATATAACAAAGTATGTATTATTATTGTGAGAATATATCAAAGTAGGAGTTATCAAAATCGGTATTAAAAGATGAATTTTGAACTTTATAATTTTTTTTTAATTGAAAATAAATTTTTTAAAAATGTTATTTAAGAAAAGGAAATATACAGTTAGAGTTTCTATATTTTATACTATTTTATTACGCTTAAGCTCTATTCTAATTAAATTTTCTTATTCTTATTCATTGAAGTTAAATTTTATGATTTTATTAATAGAGACTAAACTATAAAAAAAAAATTATATTCCTGTTAAGGTAAAAATACTAAAAAAATACAAAAAAAAAATGTCTGTAACCAAACTCAATTTCAAAATTTTGGTCATGGTTAAAACAGTTTAATGAATAGAAATACAGCACCCTTTCTGAAATTTGGAAAGAATTTTTATTTTAACAACTATTTTTTCATTTTTTGTCTTTTCTGTTTTTTTTTCATTTCCCTTTTTTCTAATTATGCAATCTGTTCTGTTGAATGAAAAAATATTTTCGAATGACCGAATAAAGATTAAAGTCAATTTTATTTAAATAGAAAAATTACATATAAGATTATTTGATGTATCTAATCATTTGATCAATCAATAATTGTTGTTGAAATTATTTCAACAAATTTACCAATACATTTTTTGTTCAGTTTATTTCATCATTTTTTTGACACAGAGAATTTCATTTTTTGGTTTTTATTATTTTTTCTTTTATTTGGATAAAAATGGTTACATATAAAAACAATTAATACTCGGTAACTTGAAGGTGATTTAATATTATATTTTGAAAAAATATAAATAAAATTGTGATTTTGTTTGATTATTTTTGATTTTGAGTGTGTCCAAATTTTGGAATGGTGTTTAGTTTAAGAATTGAAAATGTTTCCAAATTGTTAAGAAAAAAATTACAAATTTCTTTAACACATTTAGACATAAAAAAGTGAAAATTCAAATTGTAAGTTATTTGTAAAAAAACAAAAGAAAATTTATCTTTTGAAAAAGAATTTAAATTCAATATACTCAAGTTTAACAAAATATAAAAACAAGGCAAATCATTGAATATTGAACGTTATTCGTGTTGAAAAATAAAAGTGAATGTCTTTAGAAATCCATTTATTTGCCTTTTTTTATTAATTTTGATTATTTTTTTAATTTTATTGTTATCACTTTTCTTTTATACATCGAGATGTATCTTTTTTTCAATTTGGATTTTTTTTATCATTTATTGTACTTTATTTATGTTATCTTTTAAGAATGTTATAAAATTTTTTTCCGTAATGTTATACTTCTTCTATAATTTCATTTGGTTTTAATTATTTGGAACATAATACGATAATTTTTAATTTGTATTCTTTTATTAAACAATACTTTGTATTATCCAGAAAAGTTTGTTAAAAAAAAAAAAAAATGAAAAATGGATCAATATTCAAATCATGACTGGACATAAAAATAAAATTCAATAAAGAATTTTAAAAGGTATATATTATTAATATACAAAATTTATAATTTTTTTTCCGCAATTTCAATTCAATAAGTGTCTAAACAAGAATAATTTAATAAAATTATGTACAAGAAAAAAAATTCTTTTGTGGGATTTGTATTAACAACACAATGACAAAATATTATAAAACGTAAAATGGGTTTAAATGAAATCATAAATAATTTTTTTTTACTTTTGAAATAAAATATTAAGAAATGGGGATTAAATAAAAAAATATTTACTCTTTGTTGTGATAAATATAATTGTTGATCAAATGAGTTTGTTGGTTTCCTAACTTGTCTGGTTATCATCGATCCACCATATAGCATGTTGTTATTTGTTTTTGTGGTTTGAATTTTCATTTGAGCCGATTTTTTTCGAAGTTTTTTTCTCATTTTTTTATATTTTGAAGGAAATTTTGGAATTTGTCCTATTTCTCCACGGGAAGGGAAATCAACACCTTTAAATATATAATAAAAAAAGCATTTGTTCAAAAGATAAACCAAAATTATAAATCATATTAATGATTTGGTTGGTATATATGTATATATATATATATATATATATGTGTGTGTGTGTGTGTGTGTGTGTGTGTGTGTGTGTGTGTGTGTGTGTGTGTGTGTGTGTGTGTGTGTGTGTGTGTGTGTTTGTGTGTGTGTTTGTGGTTGTGTAACAACTTAATTTATGATATAAAACTAGTTTTATACTAAATTACAAATATTCAAGTATAAATAATAATTTTTATACTCATATTAAAAACATGTAATATTTGTATTGAAGATGAATAAATCATTTTCCCTGATTTGGTGACAATAATTTTTAAATTACAATTTTTTTGTTTTTAATATTAAATATTATTATGGGCAATTAGATTAAAAATTCATATAAAGTCTGTGTATATTATTAAATTATATCTTTTGTTCTTTAATTTTTTTAATAATTGAAAAATAAAAATAAATGATATGAAAAATAGTAAAAAAAGTTTGTGGATTGTTGTTTCTTCAGTTTTTATTTTTCTTTAATCTTCTTCTTATTATTATGATTATGATTAAGTGCACATGTATTCCAATTTTTCCAGTTTTTTAGTGAAATTGATAGTATATTGATCGTGCTTCACCTACTGATTTGTTTTTGATCGGTATTAGGCACTCTTAAAAATTACTAAAAATTATTTTTAACCTTTTCAGAAAATTATTTTTCACCGTAATGACTTGACCCTTAAAATCATATTATCTTTACTAAAATTTTATCTCAAAAGTTCAAAAAGGAAGCTTAATTGAATTTCTCAAAATATTTTCATTTCTAATTGGCTTTGTGAAGATCTTTGTGTTTTACTTCAACTACTAAACTAGAAAAAATATTTAGGAACTTGAAATAAAAAGTTTCATTTATTAATTGGAAAAGCGTAGTATGAATAGAGTCATTTTTTTAAAAAAGTTTTAAAAAATTATCTTGAAACCAATCAAGAAACTTCATTGGGGCTATTCGAAGAGCTTACTATTTGTTGCAAAATTAATGGAACAAAATTTTCATTCAGCTTTCCAAAAAAAGAGTTTTAAATCATGTAAAATTTCAATTTTTTAATTCATAAACAGTATAAATTATTAATTTCCCTTTTATGAATTAGGACTTTGATGATTTTTGGAAATAATTGGGATGTGTGTTTTTTGAAAAGCTGACTGAAAATTTTGATCCATTAATTTTGCAATTAACAGTAATAAAAATATTTTTGGTCAACTTTTGTTGAAAATACAACTAGTATTTGAATAATAAAATGGGAATTAATTTTCGTTTTTTTTTTTTTTAATTGATTTTCCAAAGAAAAAGAACGTAATTTGTGCTTTCTATTTATTTGTTTGACCTTTTTTGTGACAGATAGTAAGGTAAACGAAGAATCCTAAATGAATATTTGAGAATTATTGAAAAAATGTTCATCATCCGATTTTATCCCATTCAAATTTCAAATAACAGTTACAGTTGTTTCAATAACCCGTGTTGAGGGTTTTTGTTTGTGTTTTTCAAAATTGTTTGTGTTGTTTTTGTAAATAACTGTTGTTTTTTTTTTTTTAAATGTTTTTATTTTTTTCTTTAACTGTTGGTTTTTGGTTATTAATATGTTGTTTTGGAAAAATACAGTTCAGTTTAACTATACTTTCAAATTAAACAATATTTACAATAGATCATATTATCAAAGTGTTTTTCTACAACCTTCAAGGTCAATCTCCTCAGAAAAGAGATCTAATTCATACAAATTTCAAGAAATCAACACCAAATCCACAATAACCAAGTCTTTCAATTTGAATAAATACAAAAAAAAAAACAATAAAAAGGATAAAAAGAGTTTCTTCAAAACTTTTTTGCTGGTTTCTCTACATCTGCAAAAATGAGATTAATTTTACAAAGTTTTTTTGAAAAAGAAATGAAAAAAAAATTCATTACATTTTCCTTTTTTAGCTTTAGCCAATACTCTTCAAATCTTATTCAGTAATTGAATGGATTTACCACCTTTATTTATTGATTTGGTTCTTTTTTTGCATATATTGGATGAGATAAGAATCCTCAGAGAAGCAATATTTCATAATGAATCAAAAGTTACTTAGCCGATATTTTTTCTGATTAAAATCCGACAAGAACATCCCCAATGGACCAAATTATTTAAAAATCAATCCTTTTTCAACAATTTTCATAATGAATGCAAATTAAATCATTCAAAAGATCAATTTTCATTGATTTTATCAAGATCTTTCAATTTTTCAATCAATTAAAAGAAAAAATATTTCTTTTGGAATAACCAAAATATCTTTTAATACTACAAGAATGACAATACTATTATCAGTACATAAGTCACTGTTAAAAATAAAGACACTATTGAAAACTTTTCATTTCAACAACAATTAAAGACTAAAAAACAATTCCTAAAATTTTCTTAACAACAGTCAAAAACACAAAATTTCAAAAACAACAGCTAAAGTCCAAAAAAAATATTAATAGAAGTCAACACGGGTTAATGAAAAAACTCTAGTCATGAAATTAGTTTCTAACGTCTTGAAGTATGCCTTTCTTTTTTGTTTGCAGGTGAGGCAAAGAAACCAGATAAAACAAAAAAACTTTTTTTCTCATTAAAATTTCGATGGTAAGGGCTGGCTTCAATCAGTTTATTTTGGTTGTGTTGATTTTTGTGTTTTAATAGGAAAAAGTGATTACCTTTTTTTTTTAGTTGGTTGTACAAAGATAGAATGTTCATACTTGCATAATTCTTTGCCCAAGATCGAATCATAATTAAAATATAGTCTGTTTCTTGGCTTCTTTTTGTTGTTACAAGCTTTTTGTTCAGAAAATTAAGAAATTTTTCATCATCAACAAAAAGTGATAAATCGTCAACATGCTTTACAGACGCATCTAAAAGCTAGGTTCAATATTTTTGAATTTTTTTATTGTTAAAATACTCAAAATTAAACAAGAACAAAACATTCGAAAAATATTATGAAAGAAGAAAAAAACGGTTTCAATTTACCTGTAATGAAAAGTATCGAATTTTTTGATCTTTTTTTGAAAGTCTTGCCATTATTAATTTGAGAAATTTTTTTTTTCTTTATGATTTTTTTTTTTTTTTTTTTTCAAAGAAAAGAAAAATATTATTTTGTGTTTGATTTACGAAAGATCAAAAAATGCCAAGAATCAATGGACAAATTACTCTGTTGGATTTTGAATCATATAAACTATGATTTTAAAATTGAGATCCCAATTACAGTTTAATAATAAATCTGATGTAGCGCTTTGAATTAATTGCTTTAATTTTGATGATTTTAAAAAATTCATTTTTGAGAAAAAATGAATTGTCGAGACATGAAAGGGTTCAAAAAATATTCAACAATAAAGTGTAACTCTTTTCAGAAGTCCCTTATTAGACTATCATTTTAGCATACTACAGAATCAAATAAGTGAAAAAATGCCTTTTGAAAGATATTTACAGGCATTCGTTGAACAAATAGGAAAACATTTGACAACGTTTTTTGATTTTCCTTTGACAATCAGACCCACAAATTACAACTTAATTGTCTGAAAAATCTATTTGAAAGTCGTAAAGACAAAAAACGAAATGAAAAGTTTTAATCGTTGATCAGGTAAATATATAAATTGAAAATTTTTCACAAATTATAATGCCTTATATATTTTAAACAACAGACTCTTGTTAGTGTAAAAGTTTATAATATTAGTTATGTTTATTATTTAACCTTGAAGAATTCTTATTTTCAAAAAGGTGAAGAAATTTTTTGTGCTATTTGAATATTTTGGATTAACTATAATATTAGAATTTTGTTGACAAAATGATAAGTTAGTCATCAGGTTATATACTCAAAGTTGTTAACTAATTTTTAATAAATTTTTTTTTAAATAGTTAATAAAAGAACATTGAAATAAAAAAAAACATACAAGATGAAAAAAGTTCAAATTGATTTAAAATTGGGAATATTATTAGAACCTAAAAACGAAAAGTAAAATTAATATAAAAGGAATAAACAAATTAACACTAAAAGAATAATTTGTATATTATAATCTAGTACATTATCAAACCAAATTTTGATTTCTAATTATAGGAATGTTCTAAATACCAGAATAATAGAAACAATTTTTTAGAATCTTTCAAAATAAATTCAAGTACAAAAATCAAAGTAAAAAGAATGAATGTGATAAAGCATAAAGAAAGTGTCTCTTTATTTGTATTTTTTTTCTTATATTGTTGAATTTTAGGAATCTTCAAGAGATTTTGTATATCAGATCTCTTTGATTATTTTATATTTTAAAGTCAAAAAATATTATCGATGAACCATTCCTGTTGCTCTATCTCTTCATCCTCTGTAACTTTCTCTTTTATTTTTCATTTTCTTTTTTTTCTCTAACTCTCTTTTATTTCTTTCTGTCCCTCCCCTTACGATATATATATATATATATATATATCGCAGATATGACAATTTTTTTGATTTCCTTAAACGTGTTTTACAAACGCCAGCGACGCCTAAAATTCTTTGTCTGATATATATATATATATATATATATATATCTGTAATTAAAACCCAAAAAAAATTAGGTAAGCTGATCTAATTTGGAATTAGTAAAAAAGTGAAATTTTAAAGACTTTTCTTCCCCAACTAGTAATTTTTTAAATAAAAAATTAATTCTTTTTTTCAGTGTTTAATGAGTTTATAATTTTTCAAGACTTTTAAATGGAAAACCCAACTTTATATTGTTGTGGTGGTTTCAAAATAGAAAACCAAACTATTTTCATTGTCGTATAAGCAAACCCCTATACTTAAATTGAAAATAGAGAATTCATCTTGTTTTCTAAGTCTTTTGGGGCAATTACATCCTACCTCTATATAATTTTTTTCTTTTTCATCGTTTTTAACTTTTTTAAATTTCCATTTTTTCACATCCCAGAAACGAAAAGTATGATTTTTAAAAAAAATTGAGAACTTTTTCAAAAAATAAAACAATAAAACAATGAATGAAACCTAAAAACATTTAAAAAAAAAAAACAATTTTTTAAGTCTTTTCCAGTTTTAAAACGAAACAATATACTGTTTTTATGATATATAGAGACAATAGTAATTCATAAACTCAAGAGGTATTATTTTTCACTTTAAAGTGGTTTTCAAATTTTACTGAAAATCTGTTATTATTTCCCTTGTTTAATCACCCAAGAATTTGGATTATCAATCAAATGGAAAATTTATTCTTATACTTCTTTTCCCTATGAAATTTTCAAATACCTTTTTATTTATTTTTCTGTTGGTGGGAAATTGAAAGTTTACTTTTCTTGATTATATTTATACCAATCAAAATTAAGAAAATGGATATGTAAAAAGATAATCTAATTGTCCTGAAGAAAATTTGTTCATAGTAGTATTTACACGAGTTTAAATATAACGAATATTCTAAATAATAGAGTTTTTACAATTTTAAAGATAAATAAAGAGTTTCATGTATTTATCCAAATTTTAGTAATAGTAAAAGAAAAGTCCATTTTGTCTTTATTTCTGAGCTGAAAGATGTTTTGAATATAAAATCTTTTTATAAATGCCAATAATTATTTCGAAAAATGTTTTACTTTGAAAAAATAGAAAGATTCGTATTCATAAAACGATTTTTTGATTAAAATTATTATTAGTCGATTAAAATAATCATAAATTATATTTACTATGACCAAACTTTGGATAAATGCATGGAACTCTTTATTTATCTTTAAAATTGCAAAAACTTTATTATTTACGACATTCATATTTACAATTATTTATTTATCTTTTCATTCAGATGTTTTTTTTTATAAAAAATGATATTACTCTGGAAGAATAACATGTTTTAGGTACAACCTATTTTCTATTTGTTCATAATACCAATCAATTTTGAGAATAAAATAATTAGAAAATCCAAAATATTTCGAATTATAAAGGGTAAAAAGAAAAATCAAAATTTTTATTCAACAATTCTTTTAAATTAGAATTAAAAACAATCAAAGACCCAAATACACTGATAGCAACATTACAGGTTAGTCCCAAGAGTCTCATTTAGACTAGAACAAAAAATCATATATTAAAAAAAAATTCCTTGAGAAAAAATAAAAATCCAAAAAATTAATCTGAAAAAGAAAAATAATATATTCTTACACACTTTTTAACACTCAATCTAATTATTTAAATTACATACAAACAAAATCTTAATTTCAGGGGCAATTCTTGAAATTTAAGACATACTTTTTTGTTTTAGATTATTGTTCGGGTAAAAAAAAAGTGATTATGCATTATTACAACCAAAAAATTTTTTATGTATTATTGGGTTTTTTTTTGTGCACTACTTTGATAATTTTGTGAGTTATTTATAACTTTATAGTATGTGCTAAAAAGAACTCTACTGTAAAATAAAATCCAAAAAAAATATCAATCAAAACAAATTAGAATATTATTTTATTGTGAATAATAATCATAAAAAAAAAAAATAAATAAATAAAATGAAAAACAATGAAAGTTGAATAAAAAAGGCAAAAATGATCTCGTAAAAAAAATCCAAGTGAAATTATTTTGCTTTAAAATTCGTCTTGCTCAATTTTTTCCATAACCTTGTCCATCCAATTTGTTTTATTTTTCTGTTCTAATAAGAGGGTGATTGAACGCTCATCCTTAGTGTCACCAGAGAATTGAATTGGTCCAATGGCATAATAGTCATCATTGAGTCTCCAAATTTCACGGTATTTCAATAAGGTTTTGAAAGGTACGCCTTCAAGGTCGACCAAAATTCTTTTAGCTATGGGTTCCATCCCGTCTTTCCTTTTCTGCATTAAAAACATTTCTGGGAATGGCATTCCGAATGGGATCCATTCGTCAGTTGGTTTCCATGTGCCGTTGACGCCACACATTACACCTGTAACGCCTGCTTCAATGAATCTCCCTGCGGTGTTACCGAGTACGTAGCAATAGTCACTATCAAAATTTGAAGGGTAGCCGCATCTTCCCTCGTAGCCAAAGAAATGGGTCATGCAATTAAAGTTGTTGAATCCGCGGTTTTTCAATTCCTTTTTACACGACCATTTCAACAATTTGTCCGTTGCAATTTTACTTAATGTGATATCGCCACACCAATCTTTAGAATACAACAGTTCACGTGCAATACCCTTTGGGAGGCCGCTATATAATTTTAAAGAGTTTCCTGTTAATTTTTCGATCATCTCTTCTCTTGCCCATCTTTCTTCTCTTTCGGGGCTTTCCTTAACAATTTTGTTCACCTCGTCAATTAAGACACTGAATTCTGGAATAAATTCGACCAATCCCTCTGGGACGATCAAGACACCGTGGTTGATACCCTTTTTGCCCCTTTCCATAATTAAATCACAAATGTCATTAATTACTTCACTTAATGTTTTGTTTTGCTTTTCAATCTCTTCCCCGATCAAGACCATGTTAGGGTGGGTCTTAAGTGCACACTCTAAGGCTACATGACTTGCAGACCTTCCCATAACTTTAATGAAATGCCAATATTTTTCAGAACTGAGCGCATCAATCATGATATTACCAATCAGCTGGCTATAGACCTTTGTTGCAGTATCAAATCCTATGATTTATTAGTTCCATTTTTCAGTTTAAATAAGAAAAAAAAGTTTTAGTTCAAGACATTGTTAATATTTTGAAATTAATGAAAAAAAACACAAGCACAGACACATAATTTATCTATTTTTAGAGATTTATTTTTGAACAAAAAAAATGTTGTTTTGAACAAAATAATAATGTCACATCCCTTGGCGGGCAATGACATAAAACTTTAATTAAGAACGAGTATTTTGAGTTCGTCTCACCAGTTTTTATGAAAAAATTAACTCTTCCTGAAGATTTTTATAATTCCATTTTTTTTTTACTTTTTTTGAGAAATCTATTCTATCTTTAGGAAAAGCTAATTCTTTGAATTTAATTTTATGAGACTCACTCAAAATATCCATTTTGTATTAAAGTTTTATGTTATTTCCCACCAAGGGATGTGACATTATTATTGTTTTCAAAAAAACATTTTTTTTTACCAAAAATAAATCTCATGAAATTGATATATAATATTTTAACTTTTGAAAGATATATTTTTTAAAAGTAAAAAGATAAAAGACAGAAGTAAAGAAAATACAAACCAAATGAGGTTTCGATAAATCTATTTTTGATATCACCATCAATGGTCTTTGGAATTCCAACAACCTGAATGTCTTCACTATTTTGACATAAGTATTCTGCCAAATTTGCAGCTCTTGTGTTGGAGCCATCACCACCAACAACAACTAAGGCATTCAACCCAGACTTTTTACAGAAATTCAAAAAGGCTGGGAAGGCTTCCTTCGGATCGGTGTATTTACGGCCTGTTAAAATCATATTAAACCCACCAATGTTTCGGTATTGATCAATAATTTCGTCAGTCAAGACAATATATCGTTCTTCTAAGAGGCCCGACATTGAATGATAGATACCCCACACTTCAGAGTTTTTGTTATGACTCTTAATAAGATCATAGAGTCCCACAATTACATTATGACCACCTGGTGCTGGCCCGCCACTAAATACAATTGCAACCTTTAAAAGTGATGTTTTTATTTTTTTTTTGTTGTTTTGTCAATAATAAGGTTAGTTGGTTTTAAAGAGGAATTGTTTGTTTGAAAATAATTGACTTTGACGTTTCTGTGTTTAAAGTTTCTTTTTTTGTTTTTGTCCCAATTGAACAAATGACTCTAGTCGGAGAGAAACATATTTTTTTGGAAAGAATCGTATTTTTGAATAAAAGTCGCTGTTAAATATGAAAGATATTTTTACAGTTTTTCCAACTCAGAGATGTATGAAAAAATCCATGAGATCTGAAGACTTTTAAACGACCTCTTATTACAAACAAGTATTGGTAACATCAAAAATTCAAAAATCAATCGAAAATTGTTGATCGAAAAAAAAAAAAGTAAAAAAAAAAGTACATACTTTAAGTGGTTTGTGCTCGACATTTTCTGATTTGTCTTTGACAAAGTGGAGAACAGGCCTTCCATAGAGATTTGGAAATCCTTTTTTTACATCTTCAACTTTACCACTGCACTCAGAAAGAATACCAGTAGACTCGACTTTTGTTTCAACAGTCAGAATTTCTGGAAGAAGTGTTTGGTACCTCAGTCTTTGGGTTTGAATAAAGCGTCTTTTGAAAGGTAAAATATTTTTTTTTAATTTTTTGTTTGACATAAGAGGAGAAAATGAAAAAATAATAAACTGAAAAACTTGATCTTTTTGGAAAAGATAAATTTGAATTTTCAATATTTGGTGTTGAGAAAATACTACGCATTTTGAAGCAAATGTAAGGTGTATTGTTTTCTGATCTAAAAATCTCAAAAAAAGATTGAATTAAGAAAAAATCAAATTAATTGGAATATCTTCATTTTAACAACAATATTCTGTTCTCTTTATTTTTTTGTTGTTATATTGTATGTTTCTAGTTTTTGAAAGGTGATAATTTTTGCTTTTTTTTGTAGAAATCGAATTTCTTACCAATTTTTTGAATTTGCTTTTTTATCTTACACTTGATAATAATTTGTTTGTAGATAGGGTTTGATCACTCTGATTGGAGATGGGGAATTGATAATTATTTTTCCAAAAAGATTTTTCTTTTTTTCCCTTTATAGATTCTTTTGTTATATTTCAAAACACTTTTCATAACGATGAAACAAAAACACACCCAATTACCCCCAAACGTACTAAGTGTTCTACTAATAACAGAGATTTTTCATTCGTGTATTGATTCAGAAACAAAGAAAATTGTGTTGTTATGTAATTTTTTTTGTTTGCTTTTTTTTCGAACACCATTTAGTTCTTGTGAACAAAAGTAATGTTCAGTTTCTTTGAAAAAAATTGAGAGTTTTTTTGAAAAGTTTAAAATTAGTTTGTTAAAATGAAATCCAAAAGAAAAAATAATAGAGTCTTCTGTGTTAAAACAAACCAGTTTTTAACTGAAATTTCCCATTTTAAGGATATTGAGTGATTTCGTCAGCTCCTTTTATCTTTTAAAGTAAATTCTTTGCAAAGTTAAATATTTCTTCTCAAACTTGAAAACATCTTGTAACAAAAGATCCTTTTAGGCTAGAGTCACTTTCTGTGAATTTGAATGTACCTAAGGGACAGCTATAAACTCAATACTCCAAGGTGAAATTTCACTTCTATAAATTGAAAAAATTTAAATAATTAATAAAAAATAAACATATCTTGCTTAGTTTTGAATAAAATATCAGAAAAAATTTGCACTTCATTTTTCTTTTATAAAAGAGAAACTTTCTGGGAAGTAGATTGTAATTTGAGATTTTTATGAATTTGCTTGGTCATTTTAAACTTGAAAAAACAAGTAAAACTCTGATTACTAAAAGATCTGACTTACTTTTAAATTCTGTTTTTCGAAATGAATTTTGTTTTTCAAACAATTTGATCATTTTTTTTCTCATTTTCTGAAAAAGTTCAACATCCAACAGATTTTTCCGAATTATAGTCAGTTCCACTTTTAAGACACAAACTTTCAATCAAATTTAAGTTAAAAAAAATCTCAAATTAAGGTAAAAAATTTGGAATTATTTTTTTTCAAATTATTTTAATAGAATTTGAATTTTGTGTCTTTATTTGAGATTTTTCTTGTGTCTTAAATTTCGTTGGAAGTTTGTACCTTAAAAGAGGAACTGACTATAACTCAATAAATTATTTTCTTTAAAGAAAAAAGAAATCAGGTTGTCTGTTAAGAAAGTTACCAAAATACACATAAAAATAAAAATATAAAGTTTTGTATAAATACAATTTAAAAAATTGACTTAATTTTATAAAATTACCAATAATTATTTTAAATTTAGAAAAATATCTTTTATTTCTTTGAAACAAGATTTTCGAATCGATTTTTTCTTAGAATTGAATAAAAAATCAGAGAAAGACACTAGTAAAAATATATTAAAAATTCTTCTAAAATTCATTTTTTAAAAACCTGGAAATTTCAACATAATATATACAAGAAACTACATTTAATTTGAATATTTTTAATAATAATTAATAACCAGAATCTTAATTATTTCATTGAGTTTATAATAACCTAAAAATTAAAATTATTAATGAGTTGTATTAATATTTCTCAAAATTATAATATTTTTTCAAACTCATAAAATTAATACAAATAAATAATTCAAAAAATTAAAAAAAAATAATAATAATTATCAAATAACCTATTTAAATAATAATATTTTATTATTTATACTCGTGGATATTTGAAAAAAAAAAAATATTTCATATTCTTTTAAAATTCAAGAAATTTAATAAAATGCAGTAGTATAAATCGGATTTCAGTCAAAAATAGAGTTTTCACAATTTTAGAGATAAATAAAGATTTCCATACATTTATCCAAATTTTGGTCAATTACAATTATACTATCTTATAACTTTAATAGAATAATAATAATTTTAATCCAAAAATCTTTAGGTGAGTACAAATCTATCAATTTTTATAAAAAAAAATTTTTCAAACAAAGTATCCGTGTTCACCAAACCATTCTATATTGAAAATCCATTCAAACTCAAAAATCAAAAATATGGATATTTTTTTTACAATAACCAAAATAGTATAAATAAATATAACTCTTTATTTATCTTTAAAATTGTAAAAAATCATTTTTTTAGAAAATTCCACAAGCTGAATATCAACATTTGGTGAAAATTTTATTTGTATTATTATTTTCTTTTTTCATTTATCTTTAAAAAAATACAATGATTACACAGAATTTTTATTTATTAATTTACATCAGTTATTATCTCTAAAAACATTTGAAAAATATATTATTATTCAAAAAAAAACAAAAAAAAAACAATTAATCAAATTTTTCACTGATGAAAAATCTGCTCCCATTTTTGAAATTAAGCTTATTTACACATGTGTATCCGAAATAAAAGAAATATATATTTTTTTCTGATTTTCAATGAATAAAGATTCAATTTATTTTTTCCAGATTTTTAAAAATAAGATTAAAAAAATCAATGTTATTTGTGGAAAAAAACTCTCAAAAATTCTAAAAGTGAGATTTCATAAAAATAAATTATATGGCAAATTTTTCTTTCTATTTTTTCAGCCAAAAAAATTAAACAACAAAAAGAAGAGATCTTTTTACTGAAAATTTTATTGGGAAAAAATAAACTTGTTTAAAAATTATTTATCATTTTTAAAAGTTCAAAAATGATAAAAATTTATCAAGTTTAATTGTGTAACAAGTGTAAACAATTATCCTATTACTTTGAAAAAAAAAAATAATAATATTTTTTGTTCCTGAAAAGAGTTTCCAAGAATCCAAGAATGGAAAAAAAAAAAATGCCAATTCAATTATCATAAATAAACGTATGAAAAAGATTTCATTTACAAATATTTTTTACTGATTATTTACATCCATTTTTATAGAGAAATCAAAAATTAAAATTAGATGGGTTAACAGGACCGGAATAGTATAAAAAATATCAAATTAATCTAAAATAAGTATATTTAATTTTAAAAATTGTAATTTTAATTATGAACATTAAAAATATTTGTTTTTTGTGATTTTTTTTTTAATATGATTTTTCTATTCACTCATAATCAAGTATATAAGTTTAGAAATATGTTTCAATATTTTTGAAATTTATTTTTTTTTTCAGATACCTTTATTAAATAGTACAAAAATACCAAAAAAGAATTGAATAAATGCCCTTTTATTACAATTTCATAATTAAAAACAATTTTCCATTTTATTTGGGGATAGTAAATAATATTCAAATATTTGAATTTTGTTGAATAAAAAACTTTTAACATAAAAATTACCTTTAATCCGAATACAGAAAAAAATATAGAATTTCAAGAAAAAGTAAAACCAACACTTTTTTCACTGTACATTTTAAAATTTAGATAATTCTTGAAAATATTTCTGTTTTGTGAGGATGTTAGTATTAAAAAATTTAAAGATTATCATAAATGTTGATTAGATATCTCAATTTCATAAAAGTTTAAACCAATTATTCTAATTAATTCCAAAGAAATCAATCAGTGAACCGAAACTATCAATTTTAACCAAACACAAGTCACATTTTTTTTTTTAAATAAATACATCAAAAACCTAAGATTTTTATACTGATCGAAATTGAAGTCTAAACTTCAGAATTTTTTCCCCAAAGATGTTGAAAATTATAAAAACCAACAATTATTTTAAATAAACCAATTCTTTCGATAATTTCATAAATAACTTAATGATTACGCCCCCTTTTTTAATTTTTTGACACATTCGTGGATTTTTCCTACTTTTTACTGAAAATTTTGATTTTAAATCCTATTATGAACCTCAAAAGTTAATTTATAATAAAAAAACACTTTTGTTAGTTTTAAGTAATTTTTTAAAACTATTACTAAGTTCCATTCCAAAAATTTGGACACACCCAAAATCAAAAATCAGCAAAATATAACTCAATTTATTATATTTTTCCAAACTTGATATAAAACCACATTTAAGTAACACATTATTAATGTTTTTATAAGTAATTATTTTAATCCAAATAAAAGATAAAAAATATAAAACGAAAAAAAAAAATTGGTGAGTTAAAAATGATGAAAATAAGCAGAACAAAAAATGTATTGGTAAATTAATTGAAATTTCATAATCAATTGTTGATCAATCAAATGATAAGATACCATCTACCAATGGTATGTGATTTTCCAATTTAACAAACTCAACACAAATCATTCTACCAGCCATCCAAAAAAATTTTCAGATCTAACCAAACAAATTAGGTAACTGGAAAAAAGGAAATGAATAAAAAACAAAAAAGACAAAAAATAAAATATTTTATAAAATCAAACGTATTACCAAATTGAATGTAAAAGTGTGGTATTGTTATTCTTTTAAACTCATTAAACGGTACCAATTTTTTTGGAATTTAGTTTATATATATATGGCTCAGAATTAAATTGACTTTTCATGTTAGATCTTTAAATAAGGCCAAGGGTTCAAAAATATTAAATATTTTATTTTTAATATAACAGAATAATTACAAATTTTTTTGAATTACAAAAGGGGTGTTTTTAAAAATGATCTTTTTCAACATATCAAAAATCAATAAACGATTATCAATATATAAATAAAAACAAAATGATTATTTTAGAAAATTTTTTTTTTAAATTCTTTAGAAAGAAGAAAGTTACAAATATACATATAATGAATTATTGAATTCCAAGAGCTGGAAAGTGCAGAAATATTTCATCATAATAAAATACCAAAACTCTTTATTTAAAACCCAAAGATATTTAAGTTATCCTTCAAGCTCAATAATCCTAAAATTCAGAACATTTACTAACTGCTTAAAAAGATATTACTATGATGTAATAAATAAAAATTCAATAAAATATTGTGATTTATGTTTAAAGTATGAACATAAGGAAATAATAGAAGATATTAATCATTTTTTATGGGTATGTCCTTCTTATGAATAAAATAGATTAATTTTTCTTAATAAATTAAAAGAAATAAATCTTAGTGAATTGATTTTAAACTGTAATAGTTTGAAATTATTTTCATTAATTAATAATCGTGAAATTTATGATTTTACGCATAAAATTCTAAAAGGGAATTTAAGTCTAAGTGCAACTAGAGTGTAATTTACACTTCTTCAACAGAAAAAAAAACAAAAAATGATCTTTTTCCTATTATTTTTGTCAGAGAATATGAATTTAATCATTCAATATCTTCATCATTCTTTTTTAAAAAAGGTTTACAACTTTATTAGATATTAATGGGAATTGCAAAAAAAAAAAAGAATACTCTTATTTTCCAATTAAAAAATGAAAATTTTTAGTTCAAATATACTAAAATATTTTTCTAGTTTTAAAGTTGAAGAAAATACAAAGATCTTTAAAACATCTTTTAGAAATGATATTTTTAGGCAATAAATTAAACCTCCCGAGTTAACTCTAAGACAAAATTTTTTCTCTGCTAATTTGATTGTAGCAGTAATAATTAATATTCATTTTGGAACTTGAAATAAAAATTTTCATTTATTAATTGGAAAATAACAGTAATTCAAACTTATTTACCTTAATTTTTGTTTCAAAGAGAAATTAAGAAAATAAATCTTATAGTTATTATTCTTAGCCCTCTCAGTTGCATTTTTTGATTGTTTTTCTTGGATAACAAATGAATTTACAAATGTAGAATCAACAAAACTGTCTAATTATTTTGACCTTATCAGATTTCATTTTTTGTAAAACATTGAAAATGACTAATTTCGTTTCATTACCAGATGAAAGTAATTTAAAAAACACACCTTTTCCAAACAAAAACACCTTTACCAAACAAACAAACGAACATAAACCAAAAACAAATAACTGTAAGGCAAAAAATTTCTATTAAATTTTTACTTTTTCTTTTTCAAAAGTGATTTTGGAAATCTTCAAAAAAGTTGACTCCCCTGTTCATTTAGGCTATTTGTCGTGTGTAGATCTTCGGTTCAATAGTATTCTTTCTTCGTCTGAAATCTGGAATAATCTTCTTCTGAACCATCATTCAGATCATTATTTTCAATATGTTGCTTATGATCACAACACCAACCAATCGGTTCTGAAAAATCTGGTACCACAAGAAAAGATCCAAGAATTTCTTCAAAACAAAGACAATTACAACAAAAGTAGATCTGTTATTGGGAGATATTTTGCAACAAGAAAAAAATATTCCCAATCAACAAAAATAACAAAGGCGATGAGTCTTCTTTTTCATCAAACCGTGCTCAAAGTGTTTAAAAAATCATTCTATTTTTTTTATATTGCACCTTTGATTGCCTCTTTAATCTTTTTTATTGGTATAACAGCAAAATATGGATGGTTTAAATTGGTCACTTTTTTCTCCATACCTTTTTATTTTTGTATAATTTATTTGCTTACATTCTATCATCTTTCAAAAAAAAAAATGCAGATCAAGCTTCCTGATCGTTATTTGCTCCTTGAAATTGTTATCATTATTACAGCATATTTATTGGTATTTTTTTTATACACTTTAATGATCAGGGTAAATTCTTCTCTTTTCTTTTTTTTTTTGCTTTAATTGGTAAACACAATTTACTTATTGTCAAAGAATTCAGGGACTAGCAAATAAAAAATAATCTTCCAATAGATTAAATATTAAAAAAAAAAATTTACCACATCTTGAAATTGAAAAATAAAGTAAAAATCTGATTACTAAAAAAAAATTTCTTACTTTTGATGATATTTTCAGAAATGAATTATTGTTTTTTTACAAGTTTTGATACATTTTTCTCGATTTTTAAAAAGTTCAAAATCCAAAATATTTCCGAATTATTTTAAAAAAAATCATTTTTATTTAAAGAAGAAAGAAATCTTTTTATTTTTGAAGGAAGTGTACCAAAAAACACTTTAAAAATAAAACCACAGAGTTTTAAAATAACTCAATAATAAAAAATCAACTTAATTTCAAAAAATATCTAAAATAATTATTTTAAACTTAATAAAATAGAATTTTTTGATTCAAAGTATTGAACAAAAAAATCCGAGAAAAAAAACCAAACAATCAAATTAAAAATTCTCCCAAATATACTTTTTTAAAACCTAGAAAAGTCAACTTATAATCTGAAAGAAATACTTTTTAATTTGATTATTTTAATCAATAATTAATAACCACAATCTTAATTTTTTCAGTGAGTTATTAACAACACAAAGAATAAATGTATCAATAGACTTTACAATTATTTCTCAATTTTTTCGATATTTTCAAACGAATAAAAAGAATTCAAATTAATAATTCTAATAATAAAAAAATAATAGATATTATCAAATAACCGATTTTAAAAATAAAAGTTCCTTGTTTATACTCTGAATATTTGAAAAAGAGTATTAGCCTAATCTTGTTTAAATTTCCAGAAATATACTAAATAATTGTAAATAAAATAAATAATCAATTTTTTCTTTATCTTCAAGGATTCAATATTTGATTTATTTTCATTACATTTTTAAAATAAGATTAAAAGTTTATGGCTATTTATTCATACAAACTCTTGAAAATTACTAAAAGTGAGATTTCTTCAAAATTAAAATTTTTTGCAAAGTTTTCAATTTCTAAATTGATACAAAAAAATTCAACTAAAAAAGGATCAGATCTTATGACTGAAAATTTCAATGAAGGAAAAATGAATTTCTTTTAAAAATGATAACTCATCTCTCTTAAGTTGAAAAATAATGTTGTATATCGGGTTTAATTGTATCCTTGTGTAAATAATTACTCTATTACCTTTGGGAAAAAATAAATAAATAAGAGTTATTAAATCCTTCAAGCCTCTCAAAACAAAAAAAAAAAAACTAAAACAAAAAAACAGACCCATACAAACTAAATACACATACAATTTAGGATTTGGTTTTAACACACAACTGACTTCATTGTAATAATTAAGGAAGTAGGTACATTTTACCATTTTTATAAATTTTTGATGAGTGAAAATTAATGAAAAAAGAGTTTTTGAGTGCCATGGGATATTGAACTTTGAATTCAATGATTTTGGCAAAAAATGTTTTCAAGAAAAAGTTAAATGGAAACTTTATTTATTTTTATTTTTTCATTTTGTTTTTTTAATTTTTTTAATGGAAGGTAAATGATCAGTTTTCCATTTTTAGTGTTTTTTTTGGTCATAGGGACATATATAAATATCTGAATGATATATTAAATTGATTTATACAAAATTCTTCTTTTTACATAATATTTAAAAAATATTACAAACAAATCTATATTATTAATTCATAATTTGAAATAATAGAACCAAAATACAACAGTCAATATGATATCATCCAATAAATATTCGAACTTAGATACTTTAATGTCCCTGAGAAAAAAACTATTCAAATCAAACCCAAATCAGGTAACTTTTTCTTTTCTTTTCTTTTCTTCCTTCCTTCCTTCCTTCCTTTCTTGTTTATTGCTCTACCTTTAAACAAATATAAAGTACGAATTCATTAGAAAGTGCCAATAAACCGAACACTACAGTTCAATCATGTGTAAAAGTCTTTGATACAAAATTAATTTGAACAGTTAAAAATGGTACAGTATAATTTTTGAAAGAAATATATCTCAAAATACCACTTCAAAATTAGAAAAAAAAAAATGATCTTGGATTTTATTCTTTTTTGTTATTATGAATTTTAATAATTTTAAAGTTTTCTGTTTTTAATTTTAATGTTTTTTTGAATTTTAAAAAAAATATGTTGTGTATTATGACTAATCCAAAAAAATATTTGATTTCTTTTAAATTGTATCACAAGTTGTTTTTTAATTATATTTTTTGATATGAATTTAACACTAATACCCCTTAGCACCCTGTATTAACCTAAATTTCATAAAGTTTCAAATAAAATATTTAAAATGATATTGATATGTTAATAATTTTATTTTGTTATTTATTTTTAACCCAGCTTTCTATTATGATAAAAAGTCAAAATAGTTCAAAGATAAATTAGTTATGTTATTATTATTATTATTTTTTGATAAAAAAAAATCTTAATTATTCATTTTAACTTTTTTTTTTTTAAGTTTTTCTTTTCTTTTGATTTTTTAAATTCGAAATTTTATTATAATAATTTAAAAACACAATACATTGAATCATAAATAATAACTATGAAAAGAACGTGGTTTCTTTTATGATAAAATAATTAAATAAAAAAAAAAGTAAAAATCAATTATTATTATTATTTTTTCCAATATCAAATAAAAATAAAATAACATAACTACTTTATCTTTGAACTATTTTGACTTTTTATTATAATTCAAATTTGGATTAAAGACAAATAAGAAAATATTTATATTAGTACATCTATATCATTTTAATTTTTTTTTTTTTTAAACTTTATGGAATTTAGTCAAATACGGGTCACTAAGAGATATAAACCCTGTTCCAAAAATTTTGACACACCAAAAATCAAAAATATGTAAAAAAAAACCATGTTTTTTTTTTTCCAAACATAATATTAAACTACATCCAAGTTGCCTAATATTATTGTTTTTATCCGTAATCATTTTAATCCAAATAATATATATATATATAAATACAAATTTATATGTTAAAAAAGATGAAACGAGTCTGAAAAAAAAAATTGTTATGGATTTATTGTTAAGGGTTAGATGAAACATCATCTAATCTGGTTAATAGAGAATTTTGAAGTGACTAAAATTGAAACTTATAATTTAAAGAGTATCTAAATATATACAGTCATCAGAAGTATTTGAATCTTAATTTAGTTTTCTAAAAAAAAAAGAAAAAAAAAAAAGTACAAGAATGAGTATTAGAAAAGAATGAAGAGTGGAAAAAATAAAGAGGTTTAAAATAATTGTTATGAGAGACCTGAAATTTTCTGGTTCAAATGAATTTGTTGATCGATTTTATTTTGTCTTGAGCCCCTTTTTCCTAATTGCATGTTGAGTCATGTTGGTAAGAAGATATTCTATGGTGATGTCATGGATTTCTTTTCTGTTCATTTTCCTCAATAATTCATCTTTGCCTTTTTTTGACTATTATGTTATAGTCAACAATTTTTGACTTTTTTGATTTGTTTTTTCAGTATTTCTGGTTCTTTCATATTTTTCAAAGTCCCAAATAAAGTGGTCTAGGTCATCAACTTTTTTGTTACAGCATGGGGCATATTTTGGGATTTACTCCTTTTCCCATCTGTATGTGTATCTATTCAATTCATTAAAAAAGGATTTGAGTTTGAATAATGCAGTTGATGATTTCCTGTTTAAGTAGGACTGTTTCTCTTTGAAGTTTTCTGGGAACTGGCTAATCTTTAGGTATTTCTTTAGTTTCCAGTTCTCATCCCCTTTGGATTAATCGACTTTGCCTTGTATTGATTTTATGTGGGCTTGATGGAGTTTTTTCTTTATTTCAATTTTCCCCATGTTTTCCCAATTAATACCTTCAATTTCATATAGTGTTAGGTCTTCAGGGAGGTGATCCAGATTTAGGTGCTTTAATTTCTTTATGAAATTAGCTTTTCTTTTTAGGATCATATGTTGAGTGGGGTCTGACTTGGTTTTGATTTGAGAATATCCGTAGGGGTACCCAGTTGAATTTTTATTGTGTTTTTTAATTTTTTGTTTGATCCAAGTATCTATATCTTTAATATCTGTCTTGATTAGAAAAAATTGTATTAGTAAATTAATTGAAATTTCACCAAGAATTATCGATCGATCAAATGATAAGATACTATCAACTGATTGTATGTGATTTTTTATAATTAAACAAACTTAGCATTAACCTTCTATTAATCGTTGGAAAAAATTTCCTGATTAACTCAACCAGATTACGTAACTCAAAAAAGAGAAATGAATACAAAAAAACATAAAACAAAAAATGAAAAAATAGTTTGTAAAATCAAAAATATTCTCAAATTGAATGTAAAGTGTAGTATTGTTATTCTTTCGACTGTTTTAACTGTGCTCATTTTTTTGGAATTTATTATATATATATATATATATATATCATTTCAAAATTTAACCATAAAAGTAAAATTTAAATTAAAATCGCTACTAAAGTAAAAATTATTATAAAAACAAAAATTTTTTAATCAAAATTGTTATCAAAATTAAAAATCAAAAAAGTAGAAAGCTTTTACTATTTTGCTAATCTAACAAAATATTAAAAATTCAAAAATAATAATTTATAAAACATTTAGGAATTAATTTTTGGTACGATTTGGATTACAGTTTACATTTTTTTTTTAAATGTTATTTCAAATCTTAAATTATTTACTAAATAGGTTAACTATCTTCATGTTGCAACATCAACAGGAAATTTAAACATTTCAGTTGAATTAATGAATCATGGCCAGGAATTGAATATTAGGGATAATTTTGTATTATTTTATTTCATTCTTTCTTTTTCTTTTTTTTTTACTCTATTCAAATTGTAATAAAAAAAAACCAAAAAAAAAAAAAAAAACATTTTCATTTATCCTTTCTTTTTTTATTGAAGAAATGAAAATGACACTTTAAATTCCATTATATTTAAATTCCAATCTCAGAAATTTAAGCGTAAAATCATAGATTTCACGTTTATTCATTAATGAAAATAATTTCAAACTACCTTGGTTTAAAATTAATCCATTAGGGTTGATTTCTTTTTATTTATTAAGAAAAATTAACCTATCATTTTCATAAGATATACATATTCTTCAAAAATGATCAATATTTTCTATAATTTATTTATCAAAGTATATCTGTTAAACATAAAGTAAACAATTTATTTGAGTTTTTATTTATTCATTAAACTATTTTTCAAAAATTTTGACTCACTTTGTAATGTTATTGGAAATTTTTTTGATTGGTTTTTACCTATATATTCTTATCAAAAAATATTTTCAAATTTTTGGATCAAAATCATTTTTTCTAATTTTTTAAATATTTTATTACTTTTTTCAAATTTTTCATAAATTTTTGTTTTGTTTTTTTTCGATTTTTTTTGAAACCTAATTCATTATCAATTTTTTTTTTATCGCAAGATCGATAGTTACTGTGTCAAAATATGCTATTCTAGGTTACTGAAACAGTGGAAATGATTATAGAGAAATAATATTTATTTCTATTGGAATTTTATTTGGATCATCGATTTAAGATCGAAATGAACCTTGTTATTTTTCTCAATGGGTAAATAAGAATTTTAATTTTTTCAATTTTTACTAAAATATATAGATTTATTAGATTTGTTTCATATGGATACCAACTATTCCACGTAGTATTATTCTACTTATTTCTTATTGTTCTTCAAATGTCAATTAGAAAAAATAATTGAAATTTGAAAAAAAAATGTTGGCACCTTTGGCAGTAATAAAGTTTAATAATAATAATAATAATAATACAATGAATCAACTAAAAAACTTAAAAAATATGATTAATTAACTGGATTATTCGTTATTGATTTATAAAATGGGGGCAATTAGATAGTGTAATTGATAAAATTTTATCGACTTTTGACAAATGTTAATTATTTCTTCAAAAAATTGGAAATGAAAAACAATTATTCCTGGTTTTAAATGAAAACAAAAAAAAAACTACAATAAAATAAAATATAGATATGCACTGAGAGATCAATTGTGAATTTCACACACACACACACACACACACACACACACACACACACACACACACACACACACACACACACACACACACACACACACACACACACACACACACACATATATATATATATATATATATATCACGGGTAGTACATTTTTTCGTTTTAAATCACTAAAGACTTATAAAATCGTTTTTTTTTTTTTTTTTTCGAATTTTTTACATGCTTTTTCGTTTCATTTGTTGTTTTATTTATTTATTTTTTGAAAAAATTCTCGAATTTATTTGAAATCATACTTTTCGTTTCTGGGATGTGAAAAAATGCGAACGAAAAAACTTAAAAACAACGAAAAAAAAAAAAAAAAATATATAGAGGTAGGGTGTAATTACCTTAAAAGCCTTGGAAGACAATACGAAATCATGTATTCCCATTTAAGTGTGGGGTTTTGTATTTAAAACCATGAAAATAATTTGGTTTTCTATTTTTGAAAACACCAAAACAATACAAAGTAGGTTTTTAGTTTAAAAATCTTGAAAATTGTAAACTCTTTAAACACTGAAAAAAAGAATTAATTTTTTTAAAAAATAATTACTAGTTGGAAAAGGAAAGTGGTCAAAATTTCACTTTTTAACGACGAAAGAAGTGTAAATTACACTCTAGATGTCCTTTTACTTAAATTCCCTTTCAGGTAATTTAAGCATAAAATCATAGATTTCAAGATTGTTCAATGGAAAGACATACCCAATTTTTTTTAAGTTTAAAAAGCAAAAGCAAAAAATTCAAAAGCAAAAAATTGAAAAGAAAAAAGGAAAAAAGAAAAAGAATGTAAAAAGGGTTTATAAGAAGCAATTGGTAAAAAATCATAAAAAAAAACCAATTCTATCCTTAATTAAGGATACCCAAAATTACAGCAACGATAATTTTGGTTGATTTAATAATTTTGATAATTGATCATGAATGTTCACTTGGGGATCGTTGTTTAATTTTTGTAATTTCTTTTTTTTTTTTTTGATCTTATTTTCTTTAAACTTATTTCATTTTTAGCCTTTGCTTGTTTGTTTTTATTTTCAAGTTACTCATACTTTGGTGTTTCAGTTGCACAGTATTAGCAAGTAACCACTTGATCTTTTTTCTTTGTAAACTCTTCTTCCCAATATAAAGAAGATTCAGCCAGGGGAAAAATGGAAAAAAATAAAATTTCACTTTTTTTTTTTTTTATTGTTGAAGAAGTGTAAATTACACTATAGTTGTCCTTAGACTTAAATTTCCTTTCTGAAATTTAAGCGTAAAATCATAGATTTCACGATTATTAATTAATGAAAATAATTTCAAACTATTACAGTTTAAAATCAATTCACTAAGATTTATTTCTTTTAATTTATTAAGAAAAATTAATCTATTTTATTCATAAGAAGGACATACCCATAAAAAATGATTAATATTTTCTATTATTTCCTTATGTTCATACTTTAAACATAAAGTACAATATTTCGTTGAATTTTTTTTTATTACATAATAGTATCTATTTAAGCAGTTAGTAAATGTTCTGAATTTTAGGATTGTTGAGCTTGAAGGATAACTTAAATATCTTTGGGTTTTAAATAAAGAGTTTTGGTATTTTATTATGATGAAATATTTCTGCACTTTCCAGCTCTTGGAATTCAATAATTCATTATATGTATATTTGCAAATTTCTTCTTTCAATTCATTAAATCTTTTGAATTCCAATTGATTTTATTGTTTATTCTTTGATTAAATTTTATTAATTTTTCCAAATAAGGGAGAGATAAATTTCCTAATTTTTTTTTGAATTTGAATTTTTTTTTATTAACCGAAATTACCAGATTTTCAATTTTAAATTCTGTTTTATAAATTAGAATTGGTGTGTTTCTGTTTATTTTACGTCTTTCGGTAATACATGAATTAATCCAAGAATTTAAGTAATTTAAAGTTTTTATTTCATAATTAAAAATTTCTAATCCATATGTTAATTGACTTAATATAAAAGATTTAAATAATCTTATTTTTAAGTTATTGTTAAGAGAATTGTTGTTAAATAATTGTTTACAGCTATTAAACGTCTCTTTGGATTTTTTTAAATTATAACCTATATGCAAAATTTATCTAAATAAATACCTAAATATTTAATTTTTTTTAAATCTTTTGAAACAACTGTTTTATCTTTATTAGGTTTTAACCCAAATTGAATAATAATTTCATATATTGAATTTAATTTTAGAATTAAATAATTTTTATTTCCTTTTATAATTAAGATTAAATCATCTGCAAACATTTGACAATGATTTGTTAATGGTATGATTTTCAATAAAAAGAAAATGAGAAATTAGAGCAAATAAAATAGGCGACAATGGATCTCCTTGGAATATACCAAGTCCTTTTCCTTGATAATATTTTAATAAAAAATTTTGAATAATTTTATTTATTATAAATTTTTTTATTGTTTTTCTAATTATTTTAAAATTGATTGAGTCAAAACATTTTGCAATATCAATCATTATAATATATGTTTTATCATTTCCATTTTCATAATTAAAATTTCACTTTTTTTATCTTTTATTGTTATATATATGTAATAAATCTAAATATGCATTGCAATTTTTTCATATTTTCTTCAATATAACTTCATGAATAGAATTCCACCCCTTTAATTTTGGCATCAAAAAACAATAATATCGAAATTGTAAATGAACTTCTAAGAAGAGATGCAAATGTGGATTGCATTGATATATTTGTAATAATTCAAACAATTTTAATCATTAAAAAAACAACTAAAATAATAATTAATATTTACAATCAATAATTATTATTCTGTATTTTTGTATTCTTGAAATAATTCTCACAATATATATATATATATATAATACCTAATTTTTTTTAATCTCTAAAATTTTTTTTTTTTTTTCAACAATAATAGGATTTTTCAGCAATTCGCTATGCATGCTATTATGCAAATTACGAAATTGTCAAAGCATTATTACTCAATCAGGGAATCAATTTTACAAAAAATCAACAAATAAAGGATTTTTGTGATGATCGTTATCTTTTTAATTTACCATTATATCTCAAAGACAACACCTTGTTAGAATCTAAAAATAACATTATCATTAAACCAAACAATTTTTGGATGGATATTTATTATTTTTTTAGTTATTTATTTACAAAAGGTGTTCCACGTGAATTACAAATAAATCAATTTTTTCTCGAAAAGAGGACAAATCAAACTTTTCGAGAAATCAATAAACGAATTTCCAAAATGCAGGAACACAACCGAATCAAATTAAAATATTTTATTTATTATGGAAATAATTTTGTAAAAACAAGAAAAAAGAATATTATTCATAATTGGGACTTTCCGTGGAAAGATTATTCAAAATATTATGGGTACTCACAAGTGAAAAATACAATTAATAATTTATATTTGGATCAAGATAGTATGGATTTTGTAATTGATATTAATGGGAAAGAGCTCTATGTTCATAAATTTATATTAAATAGCTATTCAAAATATTTTCATAACCTCATTCAAAGAAGACCAAAAATGTCTATTTATGTTGAACAGTTTAATTATGATTACATTATTTGGGAAAAATTAATATCCTTTTTATATCGCCAAAAATTAGATGAAAATTTAAATATATTAGATTTGAGTAAAATTGAAAATTTAGCTCAAACTCTCCAAATTTCATCAAATTCTTCTTTAAGCTTGGAAATTTTGAAATATAAAAAATATATTAAAGAAAAAAATTATACACCATAATTATAATTACCTTCAGAATAATATTATCCTTTCTTTTATTGCAATTTTTATTTCTTTTTCTTTTTTTTTCAAATTTTTTTTTTCTTTCTTGTTTTTTTTTTTTTTTGCAAAAGATCATATGAAAAAAAAAAAAAGATCTTCGAAAAGACAAATAATCACTTTTAAAATTGAGACTATGTAATGTCTTTTAAAATGAATTGAATTATTAGCTAAAAATCTTGTTGATAAATTTTTTTCAGTTAAAGTTCAGTAATAAAAAATCTGTAAATAGTTATTTCAAAAATTATGACTAACTTATTCATAGTTTTTGATTTTATTTTTTTTATAATGTTTGGATTTTCAATGTTTATAATGATTCAAAAGTGAATTATAAATATAAATTAATTATTAATTGTACTTGAATATAAAGGATATATATTTTTTTTCAATTTATTATTTCAGGTGAGTCACAATTTTTGTAATCGAATTTGGTTTGAGTAATATTTATTTAATTCTTATTTAATGCACAATGTCAGACATTTAATATTTTGTTTTTAAAAAAATTAATTTCATAATTTTTGGACAAAAAGAAAATTTTTTGTTACAAATTTTTTAAAAAACTTTATATATTTATTTACAAACGAAACCCCATTCCCACAAATTTATATAGATCCAAAATTGAAAATAGTCAAAAAAAAAACCAATTTATTATATTTTTCCAAACGTAATATAAAGCCACATTTTAGTACCCAAGTATTAATGTATTTATAAGTAATCATTTTTATTCAAAGAAAAAAATACAAATAAAAGAAAAAAAAAAAATGTGTGTTCCAAATCATGCAACAAACGGAACAAAAAATATATAGATAAATTTGTTGAAATTACACCAACAGTTATTGATCGATCAAATGTTAAGATATCATCAACTAGTGGTATGTGATTTTTCAATTTAACATGCTCAAAACTAACTATTAACCTTTGGAAAAAAATCTCAAGATCTGATGAAATAGATTATATAACTGGAAAAAGAAGATAAAAACAAAACAAAAAAGAAAAAATATAAAATAGTTTGTAAAATCAAAATTAGGTCAAAATTGAATGTAAAGTGTGGTATTGTTATTCTTTCAATTGTTGAAGTTGTTCCCATTTTTTTGGACAACAGCTTATTTACTAAAAACAATTTTTTTTTTTTATTATTTCAAAGAACTTTCTATTTTGATTGTAGTCATCCCAGTAAAATTAGAACACTAAAATTAAGAAAATATTAATACTTATTTAATATAAAACAATTATTTATTATAAAATATTTCAATGAAAATATTTCAAAAAAAATAAAAGAAGAAATAATTTTTTTCAGAGAGAAAATTAATGGAGAATGAGAAATTTTAATAGAAAATCAAAAATATAAAAAGTATACAAAAAATTATCTAAAAAACTTTCTATTTTTATTAATTTGAAATTCTATTGGAAAATCTGTCAAGATTAAACCTCTTAGGAAAAATATTTTTAATGATCAAAAAGAAGAAAAAAATTACTAACCATTGTAGAAAAAAGTGAAACAGAGTTTTTCATTGGGAATATTAATGAAAATGAAAAGTGAGATCAATTAAAAAAAGAATTAAGAAATAAATAAAGACAAAATGAAGTATTCAGTAGAATAAAAGTTTTTTTAATACTATCTTTTAGTATGGGTTTTTCTCTGATTGATCAATTATTAAAAATTTGTTAAGAAAAGTGACTATTTTTTCCTATCTCCAAAATTACACTAACAATTTCGATAAAGAAAATAGATTTAAATTTTATTTGATGGATTGATTGAAAATAATAAAATGGATTATTGTTGAGAGTTAATTAGTTTTTTTTTATATTGATTGTACTTTTCGTTTTCAGTAATGTTGCCAATGAAAAACAGTGTTTCACTGTTTTTTCCTGTTTCACTTTTTCTCCAAAACAGTAATTTTCACCATAAAAAATATCATCAACAATCTAGATCAGACAATTTTATATCTTCAATTTACTTTTTGAGATATCAAAAAATTGTATTATTAAGAATTTATCAAATTATGAATATTTTTTTTTGATGATTTTTATATAATTATTTTTGCATTGAATAAAAAAATATCTTTTAAAAATAAATTTATCATGTTGTTTTGTAAGTATCTTATAGTTTCATGTATAGTAAATTTTTTTTTACATAGGATCATAATTAGTAATTATCATTTGTTATTTTTTTTTTTGCGAAAATTACGTTTACAAATCTCAAGATAAACAAAAATAATATTAATTTGATATTTAATAATTCTTCTGCAGAACTTCAAAAACGAGTTTTTTTTTTCTTTTTTAATTCAAGAGAATTACTTAAAAATTATTTATATAGTCAGTTTCAAATTTAAGTTCCAAACTATCAACTAAATTTAAGGTATAAAAAAAATATCTAATTAAGGTACAAAATTCAAATTCTCGGAAAATAACTAGTAAAAAAAGATTTCTCAAAAAATGTGCCTTAATATGAGATTTCACTGTGCCCTAAATTCCCTTGAAAGTTTTGTATCTTAAAAGTGGAACTGACTGTAAATGAAATGAAATTTTGTAATACTTTTATTTTCCAATTAATAAATGAAAGTTTTTATTTCAAGTTCCAAATTGAATATTAATTATTACTGCCACAATGAAATAAGCAGAGTTAAAATATAGTATTAGGGTTCAAGTAAAGGTAGTTTAATTTTTGTCTTAAAATATCATTTCTAACGATGTTGTAATGATCTTTGGATTTTCTTCGGCTTATAAAATCGAAAAATATTTTGGTATATTTACTAAAAATTTTCATTTTTATTTTGGAAAATAATAGTAATATTTGAAATATCAATTAATGTGAGACATTTAAATCATGGACTATTAATATCGATTACATTCATTAGCTCCCTTCATTAATATAAGAACATTTCCATAACACTTAATCTTGACTTCTAAATAGATTAAAATTATCTCTTAAAAACTTGTTTTTAATCTGTAGAAAAGATTGTTATAAACCTCCTTTTGAAAGATACTTTAAGAGATTTATTGGAACAAGCTTTATTTTCGAAATTTTTATATGTGTTTTGGTATTATTTTTTGGGATTTTTAATTGCCCACCTTTTGTTGTTATCAATTTATTTCGTTTTTCTCTATGTTTTTCTTTTTCTTTTTGTCTTCTAATATACCTTTCTTCTATTCTTTCAATTTGGTTTGTGTTGTAGCTAAATTGAAAATTTGTTATGTTTTGGTCGATAAGCTGTTTGATTCCAAAAATTATTATTTTGTTTGAGATCTTGTGACTTTAGTATGTGCTTGCAACTTTTTTGTATTTTTTTTTTGAAGTGTCCAGAATATGTACTTTATTTTAGATGCTGAAAAATAAAAGACAAGTAAAATTTTGATAATTAAATGAATAAAAATAATATTACAAAATCAATTCTAAACGTTAACGATCAACAAACTCAATATTTGTTCTCTGGTATTTTATCAAAATTGATCTAAGAAATTGTAAAACAGATTTTTTTTAATGAATTAATAATAAAAAAACAACTTGTATTATTTTTTAGTTCAATCAAAATTTATCATTTGGTTATAATGTAAAAGTTCCTAAACTACCCTAAGATGAACAATACTACTAGTTATTGTAAAATAAAGAGTACAAAATTTTCTTTCAGCTTTCCAAAAAAAGAATTTTTTAAATCAAGTTAACAATTCAAATTTTTAAAAATCTTTAAATCAGCTTAAAATTCTCAATTTCTCGCCTTTTTAGATAATTGAGTAGAATTGGTTGATTTATTTGAATTCTTGGATGGTATTTTTTGAGGAATTTTCAGGAAAATTATGATCTTTTTATTTTGCAATTTAAAGTAATAGGTTGGGAACAAAATGATTTTGTAATCGTTTTTTTAATTATCTGGAGAGAAAAAATCAAAATATCTATTTTACATTGAAAATACACGCCAGGACATATATTGGTCTACTTTCATAATTTTTCAAGAGAGAATAATAATTAAAAAAAAATATTTTCGCATAAAATAACTAAATGAGTTGTATCAAGCAAAATATTGTCAACGAACTAGTTTTTGGTTTAATATAAGACAAAAAAAAAAAACGATAGTTTTTAATTGGGAGTTAGTGGAGAAAAAATTCGTTATTTCAAGTATTTCAAAAGATGAAAATGAAAAAAATGTATTTTTTGGAAAAAAGGTTATTTTTGAATTGTTTACCAAAATCACTCAAAATAAAAAAAAGAAATCAATTTTTTCCAAAAATAACAACAAATTAAATTAAATCAACAGTAAATTCAGAAAAAAAAATTAAAGAATAGTGTTAATTAAAATTTTTGTTGAAAAATTTAAAGATTAAAAAACTTTTAAACTCAAAAGACTTTCGAAAAATCTAATGTGACACATTTTAATGTCGTTTCAAGAGGTAGAAGATATATCCTATGTTTTTTTCCTGATGATGTATAATATTAGTCCCGATTGAGAGATTATGATTGGAATTCAGTACCATAAATGATAGTTATTCAGTTTTTGTTTATATTTATTTCCTTTCTTCCAATTAATCAAAGTGTTTTTAACTACAATGCAAAATTTTAATTTATTATTTTTTTTTGTTTACCTTTCTACACTTTTTGGATTTCAAATGAACAATTCAGAAAATTTATGTTCTATTGTTGATATTGCATATTGGATCACAAGTTTTGTAATAACAACTTTTTTGGTATTGTTTAATGTCTATTTCACTATTATATTTCTTTCATTTAACCCAAGAACTGATAACCCAATCAGACTGTGCAATAGTATTAATACAGGTTCTGTATTTTGTGTACTTTTTCATTGCTTCTTGAACACTATAATGGTTCGAAATTTTGCGGTCTTTTTGTTTTTATCCTTTATCTCGATATCTGATCTTTCAAAATTGTATTCCCGAAAAGTCAATGTTGATCCAATTGAATTTATTTTGAATAAGAAATCAATCACAAACAAATATAAACTCAAGGTGGTGTGCTATTGTGTTGTTGGTGTTTTTATTGTCCACCATTTGAATTTATGTGGTTTGTCTGGAATTATATTTGGCAGTTATACAATTATTTAATGATTAGCATTCAGTGATTACGTCAAACGGAGAATCAAATAATAAATGATAAACTCAGGAATATTAAATTTACAAAATTGAATGTCTCTAATTGCATATTATGAAAACATTATTGAAGAAATGAATAAATTTATCCAAAATTGTACAAAGAATTTATAAAAATCAAAGAAATAGCAGAAATTGTCTCGATCACAAAAGATGAAGCTTCTTTTAAGTTATTCGGTTTCCTTTATTTATAATAATTGGTTTTAGATTTATAAATAAGATATATTGAAAATTGGAAAGCAAAAATTTTGAAGATTTATCTTTTGAAGCAATTGCATTATTTTTATTATGGTTTCCAAAAATTAATTTCCAAGTATTAAAAAAAAGAATTAAGAAATTACTTCAATAGAAAAAAAAATAAATTCATATTCACCTTTCAATTCACTGGGAATTGATAGAGAATTTTTGATTGTTAATAAATGACTGATTTCTCAAAGAACATGCATACATGCATACACACAGATATATATATATATATATATATATATGTACAGCCGTTTCAGCCGTACCATGAAATCTATGATTAATAGAAAATTTAGTTTCTATATCATACTTGCCTTTTTATGACAGAATTTTATAGTTCTGTAATAGCCTATTACAAACGGTAATATTTTATAAAAGAACAAAAATTTCATTTTCGTATCTCATACTTTCCTTTTTTATAACAGGATTTTCTGGTCATATGATAGTCGATTACAAACCTTGGACTTTTTATAATAGAACAAAAATTTCACATTGAGCAAATATTGAGAATTTGAATTTTTAAAAATGCCTTTTTCAATGATCAATAATTTGGCAAAATTTTCAGATTGTTGGTGGATCCTTAATTTCTAAACACCTGAAAATCAAAAGGCAAGACTATTTCAAAGAAATCATCAAATTCTATCTTTGATCTTTAGAAGCATTTGTTTTGAATTTTTGAATTTTTTTCATAAATAACAAGATTTTTTTCTCAGGTCTTTCAAATAAGAAATTTTTTTAAAAAACCTCTGTCAAACCATAAAATATAAATGTTAGCATATAACCAAAGATTTTTTTTTGTATTTGATATGACAAAAACTCAATTTCTATGTTTGTAAAATTTCAAGATAGGTTCGGAATGGCTGTATAATTATATTTGATCGGTTTAATTATTATTCATATTTTTCATTAAAATTTGTTTTAAAAGAAGGCAAATTTAAAAACATTTTTAATGGTAAAATTATTTTTTATATATTTTCTAATTTCCAATTTTACTAAAGTTATGATTTGAAATTAATTTTTATTTATAATGTTCTTTCCTATAATATTTAATTATTCTAATATCAAAAATAACATTCAAAAATAAAACATCCATATTATTTTATTTTGGTTTTTACATTTTTTTTTTTTTTTGCAAATTTAGCAAACTAAAACACTTCTAGTTTCATTCTAAAACTAATCAAAATTTTTGAAAAATATTTTAGAACTGAATTTCCTTGATAAATTTTGGTTAAACTTCTAATAAAAATTAGATAGATTTAATCAACTAAAACTTTATTTATTCTATTTTTTTATTTTTTATTTATTAGAATTGAAATATTAATAATTATATATACTAACAAAATATTATTAATTTTTTTTTAAAAAAAAAAAAAACGATACTTACAAGTTTAAAATCAAAAATATTATAAACCATTTTCAAGAATTAACTTCATTGTTAATTGAAATGATAGATTACTTTATTTAACTCTTTATTAGGAAACATTTGACATCTTAAGATTTCAAAAAATAATACCAGATTAATAAATTGTTAGGATAATTTTCATATATCCATTTCATAAGCTAAAACAAAAATTTAAAAAATAAAAAAAAATAATAAGATCCCAAAAAGATTCCATTTTTATTTTTATAATAATATCAAACCTGTCTTTCTTATTTTTATTTTTATTTTTTATTTTATTTTATAAATTCATTTATACCTTTCTTTTCTTTTTACTCATCTTCTCTTAATTTTAAAATAAATGTATTTCTGTCAGTTGTTTGAACAAAAAGAATTTGATGAATTGTAATCTTATCAATATTCCAGATATAATAATTAAATCTTGATAATTTTATGTTTTCTGGGAAGTACCTTGATTTTTTTTTTACTTTTTGATATTGTTTCGACAATCTACTGATTTTCCAATCAAAATAAAAAAGTAAAAAAACTTAACTAAAAGTGCCACCAAGTGCTGTAGAGTGCCTTATAGTGTTTAGGTTTTTCAGAATTCAAAAAGAATAGAGTTAAATCTCTTATTTTACTCTATTTTTTTAAATTTTGGGAAAGGTAACAGCATTTTTTACTGTAATTTGAGAAATAAACCAAAAATTATATAAATTTTCTTTTTATTTCTCAAATTATTAAAAAATCCTATATCAAAAAAATTGTTATTTTAATGGAATCATCACATTTTATCTATAAAAAAAGAAAAAGAAAATGAAATTGTGAGTTTATTCATAAAAATTACAAAAATTTAAGTTTTAATAATAATAGAAATTTGAATCGAAATGTTAGAACAAATAACTTAATATCAGTAAAAAGGTTAATTTAAGAATAAGTAAAAAATATTAAAATATAAACCAATAAGTCTAAAATAAAATGTTGTTGTTAAATGCAAAATCATCTTGGAGTTTTATCCTTAATGCCTTGAAATAATCTCTGAGAAACGTGATAAGATTTGTAGATCTCATCAATTAAAAATAATTACATTATTAGTACAAAATCACAACAATTTCAAAAATAATCTACATTTCGCAACAAATTTAAAGTTTGAATTATCAATATGACAACTGCAAAGTTTCAAATTATCTTTCCTAATTTTGTGGTGAATATATAGATTAATTGCTAAAAAATTTGATTTTTTACAATTAAATAATCAACTATAAGATTTTTTTTGACAAATTATTTCATAAATTGGAAATCTATTGAAATATAACTATTTCCAACAATCAGAAACAAAATAAAGTAATAAATCTTTCAGTTTTTCAGGAATTATTTTTAGGTTAATCTTTGAATTCAAGAAATTCTAAGAATTTTCATTTAGGAAGTTTTAAAGATTTAAATTATTAAATACAGGAATACTTTTTCAATTTTGGTTTCTTTTTTTTGGTTTTGGAAAAGGAATTTAATAAAAATTTCCAAAATGACAATATATAATATTGATCTTGAGTGAAAAATGTAATAATTTATTGTTTAATAAGATTTAGAATCGATTTTTTAGAGACACTTGAACTATAAATAACATTCCAGAATATCAAAAATGATTTGCTCACTATTACAACATATTTTAATAAATGGCCAATATATTTTGACAATGATCTCTTTAAATCTGAAATATTTGATTTATTTCTCTTGTATTTTTCAAATAAGAGTAAATTTTTATTATATTTATTTGTTTATACAGAAGATCAGAAAATAACTTATAGTGAGATTCCCTCAAAATAATCAAAGTCTGGTAAATTTTTCTTTTTGTCTAATTTGATCAAAATATCAAACAAAAAAAGGATTAGCATCTTTTGACTGGACTTTTAAATGAGTAAAAAATGATTTTCTTTTAAAAATGATAATTCATTTATCTAACGTTTATAAACCGATTTTTTGATCAACTTTAATTGAATATTTGTTGTTATAAGTCATATATTCCCTTTGGGAAAAACAATCAACATAGATTAAAAATCGATTAAACAAATTTAAAAATGCTCCCTAAAGTATTCCCAAAAATTGGTGGACAACTTTTGTTTCAATTATTAATCGAGAATTGTGAGCCAAATGGAAGAAAGATATTGCGAAATATTTTTTCATTTTTTAGACAAAAAAACATTCCAATTATTTTTTTTCTTTCAATTTCAAATCAACAAAAACAACTTTTGACAACTGTTCTGCAAACCTTAATCCTAAACCAACCTTTTGCAACAAATTTTTTCAAAAAAAATATATTTTTTAGTTTTCTAAAAGAAAAATGAGTGAAATAAATGATAATCTTCCTATCCAGCAAGATTGTAACAACAACACTTCACCAAACTTGAAAAATAAAGAAGAATTAAAAAAAATAATTGAGGATAATCAAGAAAATGAAAATGAAAATGTATTAGAAAAAGAAAAAGAAAAAGAAAAAGAAAATGAAAAAGAAAAACAAAAAGAAAAACAAAAACAAAAAGAAAATGAAAATGAGACAAATGAAAAACAAACACAAGAACAAAAACAAGAGCAAGAGCAAGAGCAAGAACAGGAACAAAAACAAAAACCTGATCAAACACAAAAAGAAGAAAAAAAAGAAGAAGAAGAATTAATAAAACAAATAACCACCAAAGAAGGAAAAAATTTGCAAGATGACAAGGATAAAAATGAAATGGAAAGTCAACAAACATTAAACGAAAAAGAAATTAAAGACAAGGGTGAACAAAAGACAAGAGGTAATGATAAAACACTTGATTTTGGGAATGAAATTGAAAATAAATCACAAAAAAAGGATGATCTCAAAAAAAAAGAACCAATTTTCTCTGAGAAAAATGAAAAACAAACAAGCAAACCCAAACCAAAAAAAAATGATCAAGAAAGCTCTTTAAATGATATCTTTTCGAAGGCTGGAGCTACTTTTATTGAAGAACTACCAAAAATCCGAATGGGAAAACTCAAAAAGCAAAAACAAAAAAAAACACAAACTCGATTCCCAAGAATGCAAGAGGGAAAGTTTTCTGAAAATCTGTATCAAAAGAATTTCAATAAATTGCTTTCAAAGGCTAAAAAGGATTACCAAGACACACTAGAAAAAGAAAACCCATTCAAATCCAAGCACATTGACACAGATGTTGATCTGCTATTTGAGTACAGCGATCCGTTAGCCAAAGAGATCAACAAAGTAGAAAGGTGCCTTCAAAACTTCATTTACCCCGACGTAGGCAGCGTACCTGAGACAGACTTTGCTTCATTATTGACCACCTTGGAAAATATC
Source organism: Anaeramoeba flamelloides (assembly GCA_027625915.1). Taxonomy (NCBI): domain Eukaryota; family Anaeramoebidae; genus Anaeramoeba; species Anaeramoeba flamelloides. Next base: position 1,827,785 of record JANTQA010000060.1, on the reverse strand, counting down.
AACGAAAACCTGTATTCGAAACAGGACTTTGTGTCCAAAAACACTCGTCTCCAGGAAACGAATAAAATCTCTCAAGACGTTGATACCTATTTTTTATTATCGTCTCAAATGATTTCATCCTTTTCCAAAAAAAACATTTCATTCAAAAGGACCCTATCAACCAAATTTGACAAGGACTTGATTAACAAAACACTTACGGGCAAAACCAAAGGGAGCAATTTGAAAAAATCATCATTGAATCCTAATATGCAAAGAAATAAAGAGAAAAAGGCCGTCAGCTATCTCAAATATGAAAAATTAATAAGAACTCGTTCTGAAAACAGTCTTATGCAATCCCTCTATCACAATACAAAACAAAGCCATGAAAAAGATTATAAACCTTCTTCCAATAATATGTTTAGCAACCTTGTCGAGGAGGAAATTGTGGACAATTTAAATAGAAAAAGCATTGAGAAAACAGACAAATCTGAGAACTCGGATAATACAGAGAATAGTGAGATGGGTACAAGCAAACAAGTTACAAAGTTCACAGCAAAGGATGGTGTTATTGAAATAAATAAAGACATGATCCTGGGAATCCAATTTTGCATCCAGAATAATATTGTTGATAATGACCCGAAAAAAATTTCACAATTCTTTTATAATCAAAAAGAAATTCTTCCTGAAAGGATCGGACTATTTTTTTCAATTGGGTAAGTATTTTCCCTACTTTTATCTTTTTTCTTTTTCTTATTCTTTTTCTTTTTCTTTTTCTTATTCCTTTTCTATTTTTTTTATATATCCATTATCTCAGAGTTTTGGAATTGGAGTGTTTGATCAATTCACATGAACACAAGAAATATAATTATTATTAAAAAAAATTTTTACTTGAAAAAAAAATCAATATCTCCTTAAAACATATTACTGTATTGTTAAATCCAATAATATTTTTTTTCTCAAATTGGATTTACATTTTAATAATTCATCAACATATGAGATAAGATTCCTAGTTTTCGTTTTACCTGAAAATCAAAAAAAAAAATCTTTCAGAAAAAAAAATTTCGATACTGGTATTTGTATAATCAAACAGGAACTACATTTTCACTTCATTTTCGTTTTTCCTTTTTGAAATTGAGTTACAAATTCCAACCTATTTTTTTGAAAACTCAATTAGTAAAAAAAAAAAATAAAAAAAAAAAATCATTACAGGTAAATGGATCGTATGTATTGCTTCAATTTTCAAATTGCTCAATTAATGAGTTACATCATTACTTCCATTTGAAAAACTATTATCTTAAAATAACATATTTGTAATTTTGACCTAGATAAATTGATTTTGTGATTTCTCTTTGTTTTTAAAAAACAAAGACTTTAAAAATGAATTTTGAACATTTCTAATTTTAATCTAACGTTTTGAGATAAATTCAATTCTTGTTGGTATGTTTTTGTTAATTGTTTATCTCAAATCGATTTATTACCATTAAAAATCTGTGAAATTGATAAAATAAACTCAAAAATAAAATTTATTTTTTTTATTGTAAAAAAATTTATTTAGAATTATTCTAATCCAAATGGGGATGATTGAAACGATCACAAATAAAAAAACATTTTGCATATTAATTTTTGGGATTAGATTATTCATAATAATTCGAAAAGTGAAGAAACATTTTTTATGTATCAAAAACCTTATGTTAAAGTAAACACTAATGCCTTGTGGGTAAAAGAGAATAATCAACAAAAAAATACATAAAGCAAAAATTTTTTTCATTATTTATTTTCCTCTTATGGAACATTTCTTTTTATTTGCCAAGTTTTATTTATAAAATTGAAAAAGATAAATATATGAGAGTAATTTAAGGTATCATTATTCAAAGTTGGTTGAGAGTGTATTTATACCCAAGAACCAAAATTAATGAACAAAATATCCTATTAATTTTGAAAGTGTACTTCTGACCTATACTTGGTTTCAAGTTCTGTCAAATAAAGTTATACAGAACCAGGTATTATTATAATGATGATCAAGAACTTCTTTACATAATCAATATTAAAGGAGCCAAACCATCAAACGCTTTCAAGACTTGGGACACCAAATAATACTTTTAATTCATTTTTGTTTATTTTTTTTTCTATTATTCATAGTCGTCTTCATTTCTGTTTTTCTTTCTCTTTTACTATTTTAATTAAAAATAACATTATTTTTTTTTTTAAAGAAAAGATATTCAATAAGTTATAATCTTGTCTACATTATTACTAAGATAAAAAAAAAACTATAAATAACTTTTAGATTTTCAAGAAAACAGGAGGTAATTTTGTTGAATCACCCCACTTTTTTAAAAATAAAAAAAACAGTACCCAATGATTTTTTGTTGAATTTCACAATTAAGATAAACTTTTAAATGAACTTATTAATTTTATCATTAATTGAATAGAGAAATTATTAATTTTTTTTTTTTTTGATCATTTTTATTTTTAATTGCAAACCTCAATAAAAAATACATGACTTAGGTATAAAGATAGAGATAAAAGATCCTCTGATAGAAATTAGGCTTTTGAGAATTTCAAAGAATTGTATAAAATATATGATTTTACTCTATACTTTTAAATACTCTGAAAATTCGGTACAATACTGCACTTTTCATTCATTACTCATGGTAAATTAGTAATTTAGATGATAAGAAAAAAAAAAATTAAATTGTAATCCAGTAATTTTCAAGTTTTTATTGGTTGAAAAAGTAAAAAGAAAAATTAAAAATAAAAAAAGAAAGTTCAAAAAGAAAAAAAAAAAATTTGGAAGCATTTTTATAATAATATACAATTGGTAACAAATAAAATAAGAAAACCAAGGCTATCAGGTCTACATTAAGAACATCCAAAATCACAGCCACAATATTTTTTGTTAATTTAATTTAATTTGATAATTGATCATGAATGATAATGGGGGATCGTTGTTTAATTGTTACCATTTCTTTTTTTTTCGTGTATATCCACTTTGTTTTAAACCTTTGGTATTTTTTTTCTTTTCTTTTTCCTTTTTATTTTCGAGTTACTCATACTTCCGTGTTTCAATTTCTCGGCGTTAGCAAGTAACCACTTGATTTCTTTTACTTTGTAACTCTTTTTCCCAATATAAAGAAATCCATCAAGGTGGGAAGGGAAAAAAATAAATAATTATCTTTTTAACTGTAAAATTAGTCTGTATTGATTAATTTTGAATGATGACAAACATTTTTCAATTTTTTTTACAATATATGCAATGACACTAGAATCGACAAAAGGTTTAACGATTGATTTTATCAGAATTGAATTTTATCCTTAAATTATTATATATATATATATATATATATATATATATATATTATTGATCTTGTTTAATGTAATATTAATATATTCTACTTATTTTTATTTTTATATTTTCTATTTTAGTAATTTTTTATCTCAAATGACTTTATCACTTTATATGAAAGCGTTTGATTTCAGATTTGAGTTACTTTCAAAGGCTTTAAGGTACCCCTCTCCTTCTTCTCCTTTATATATATATATATATATTCACCTAATTCTTAAATGAATTTTTAAAATAACAATTTAAAAATTTTTTATTTTATTATTTAATAGAAAATTTTGGTCAAAAGTAATTATTCCACTCGACAAAGAAATAATATATAAATGCTTTTGGGAATTTGGGGTTAGTTATCATATCCAAAATAGAAATGTTTTTCCAGTGCCAGGTAAATATTTATATCCAAAAAATTTTTTTAATTTTATATATACATCGATCTATTCTATTTTTTTTGAAAAATTTAGAAAAAGAAATTTTATTGTTTATTTTTTTTTTTTTTTTTTAGTTAGAAAGAGTTATTTTATTAAGGATAATTTAATTGAAAAATAATATTTTTTGGTAAAATTCATGAAAGTTGGAAAAAGTAATTTGCAATTATTTTTATTTTTATTTTTATTAATTTTTAATTAAAAAACTAAATATTTTATATGAGAAATAATTTATTTTTCTATTATAAAACAAAAAAATAAACATTTTATTTTCTAAAATTCAAAAAATATGTTTTAAAAGATAACTAAATCTTTTTCTTAACTAATTTTCAAAAACAATGAATCAAATTATTATATTCCACTTTGAATAATGATGATGTATTTTTAAAAGAAATTTTTTTTTATTTTATTTTTATATTAATATCATTATTAAATCTAGATTGTATGGTTTATGTTAAACACACTCTTGATAAATTAAAGAATAAAAACCAAATTGCAAATAAAAATTAAAAAAAAAGAGAGAATAGATCCTGAAACATAAATTAAAATTTGATTTTCTAATTCTTTGAGAAAAAAAATACAAGTAAATAACAAAATTTTGATAAATACTCAATAAATAAGCTATTTTCAAAAAAGCAGGGCAAATTTATTGTATAAAATCGATTTATTAAACTTAATTCTAATGTGAATTTTACAAAAATCCAAAATTGTTTACTATTTGAATGAAATTGTATTATTAGCAATTTTTTTGTAGTTCATTGTAAATGTTTGATTATTTCTCGTGTTTCTAAACAATCTAAGTTTAGTTGATTCTTAAAAATAAAGTAACTTTTTTTTATTGTAATTTAAGGGAGGAGTTTAGAATTCCTCTTGTTTGCCCGAATTCCTAAACTTGAATTTAGAAATCGTATAAAAGATTCAAACATAACCATATCTACTAGAGCTAATAAAGATATTGAATCTTGTTTATTAATAATATTATAAATATTATTATTATTTAAAATAAGTGAAAAATTATTTTTTTCTAATTCAGAAATCCAGATTTTACGATTATTTTCATAGGCTGGGCAGTCGTTAGGTTTTCCAGAGTTCAAAAGAATAGAGTAAAATCTAAGATTTTACGCAATTCTTTTGAATCCTGGAAAACCGCCGTTAGCCTTTTTTTACTTTTTGAAATGTAAAGAAAATTTATTTAATTTTCTTTACATTCCAAAAAGTAAAAAAAACCTAGGCACTCTACGGCACTTGACGACACGATCACAGAGAAAATGATCCAAATCTTCAATGATATCCAAATCTTTATTTATTTTACACAATTGACAAAATTGTGATTTATTTTTGTTCATAAAATAAGAATATCTATTAAGATAATTTGTATAATTTCTTAACTTTAGAATAGAAGTTGAACCCTTCCATTTTAAATATTTTTTGTCGTTAGGTTTTTTTTAATTTAAGAAATAAACAGAAAATTTTAATAAATTTTCGGTTTATTTCTTAAATTAAAAAAAACCTAGACACGACTGTTTGTTAATATTTCCCTGTATCAAAATTATTTTCAAATAATTTTGTGGAGTGTCGTCAAGTGCCGTAGAGTGCCTAGGTTTTTTTTAATTTAAGAAATTAAAAGAAAATTTTTGAAATTTTCTTTTTATTTCTTAAATTAAAAAAAAAGTAACGGCGGTTTTCCAGAATTCAAAAGAATAGAGAAAAATCTTAGATTTTACTCAATTCTTTTGAATTCTGGAAAACCTAACGACATTTCCAACTTGGACTATTTTTTAATTGATTAATTAGGTAAACTTCTAGTTCAGATTCTAATTCTTTTAAATTTCGAGCTTTCCAATTAATGTTTTAAGTTTCTTTTTCTCTGAAGCGAATAAGATTTATTAATTTATCAAATCCCAAAATTTTTAATTTTTGAATTAATTTAAATTTTCTTTTGTAAATTGTGATTCTTGCCAAATCAATTTTTGCTTCAGTTTTATAGATAAGTCTTGGGGAATGTGGGTTTATTAATAGCGATTCTGTGATTTTCTTATTGATCCAAATATCAGTTTTTTTGAAATCAGATTCTGTAAAGTCAAATATCTCCAACCCATATAATAGTTGACTATGTAAAATGGCTTTAAAGAATTGAATTTTTAACCCATTAGAAAAATTTCTTTCTTTAAAAATATGTAGGACTTTTTCAAAATTATTATTAACCTTTTCAAAGTTAAATTTTAGATGAGTTTTTTTGTCTAACCAAATACCAAGATATAAAATTTCAAAAATAAAATAACTTTTTCATTTTTGGCTGGGACATTTGAGTGAAATGGAGTTTATTTACAAAAATTTATAATCAAAAATTCCGGATTGAGGTAAGTGCTATCAAAATTCTTCAAGTGCCATGCCGTACCTAACTTTTCCAGAATTCAAATGAATTGAGTAAAATCTTTGATTTTTATATTATTACTATTTTTGATATTATTTCAAAAAATGATTCAAGGTGCTTATTAACGCTAGTGTGTAATAAATTTATTTTTGATTCTTTAATAAAATTCAAAATAAAAATTTAGGAATTTGGATAAACAAGTGGGATTTATAACTCCTCCATTACATCATATATAAAAAAATATTCGTTTTTTTTATTCTAATTCAAATCTATGGAAAAATCAAAAAAAAAATAAAATAATTATCCATTTTTTGATCTTCTTTTTATACAAATGATGAAATTAGATTTTTTAAGATTTTTTAACTTATTAACTAAACTTTGTTTCTGTCAAAGTGCAATAAATTTTTTTTTCAAATATCACTTATTAAAATATAATTGAACTCTAACAAAGAGATAATAAATAAATAAAATAATACATAATCAAAGAATAGTTGATTATCCATATACCAAGTAAATCTAAAAAATCAATGGATTTTCTTCAAAATTGAAAAACTAAAATTATTAGGCTAACTCATCGATATAAACAACAATATTCATTTTGATCTTTTATTGAAGATCAAATAAAATTCCAACAGAAATCATTTTCATTTGTCAACAATCATTTTCACAGTTTCGATAACATTAGAATAACACGTTTTTACCAATTGACTATCGATTTTGTAATAAAAAAAAAAATTTGTAAAACAATTAGATATCAAAAAAAAATACTAAAAATAAAAAAAAGTAAAAATGTGAAAAAATTATCTCAATTTTATAGAATTTCTAACAGAAGTCCTAGAAAAAAAAATTATTTGAAAAAAAAAACAAAAAGATCTGGATGTTTTTACTTATATCGTAATTTCAGATCTTTTAAAAGAAAAAAATCTAATATCAATATTTTAGAGTATAATTTTGTATTAATGAAATATCAGGAAACATCTTGGTAATCAAGAATAAATAAAGTACATTTTTTAATATAAAATATAAAACTAAAAAGAAGTTTAAAATTTCGCATCAATTTAAAAAAAGTATAATTTAGTATTGTGATGTTAAAATGAAAAAAAAAAAATAATCATGGATTTTCTTGACTAAAAAATAACTATCAATTTAAATATTCTCAATAAAAAACTCTAACTTTCGAAGATCACATTTCCTTTGATTTTTGACCATTGGGTTACTTGAATTGTTACAATTGTCTTCTCAGAAATCAAAACAATTCTTACGAAGGAGTTGTGATTTCTCTCTTTGTATTTTAGTTTATGTGTTACGTTGATTCTTTTTGTTTTTTCTTTAATTGAAGTTCCCAGCAACTCTTCAAGGATAGTATTTACTCTATTTTATTTTTGAACAGAATCTCCTTTTACCAAATACCCAAAACATTTGATTTTATTTTGGTTAATAAACTTTTTTTTGTTTTCGTCATTTCTCTCAAAACCTAATTGATTTGTTTAAATACAAATTGGGGTTGTGGTAAAAGTTTTTTGGGGATTTTTGTATTCCACCATCTAATGGGAATTAAATTTGAAAAAAAAAAATTATTTTTGATCAATTCAAGAAGAAAATAAAAGCTAATTCCCAAAAAGAAAAAATGATCTTTCTTTTTTACAAAAATGAGGGTTTTGGTGAATTCTATTCAACAGCAAAGAATTTGCCGTGCTTTTGGCATATATTAAATTAACCAGAAAATAACAAATAATAATTCCAAAATTTTTGCCATTTTTCTCAATTTTTGGCCTCTTCTGTGAAAATGACAAACCATCTTAACTTCACTCAAATATCAAAAATAAAAAATATAAACTTTTCAACAATGTCTCATGGTTTATCACTTTCACCGAAGAAGAAATTTTCTCAAAAAGTTGTTTTTTCCCAACCTTTTTTTTCAATTTTGAGATACAAAGGACCGAAAATTTTAGAAAATCACAGAAACGAGATCAGACAATTTTAATAATAATATTTCCTTTTTTCCTTCTTAGATCTTACCGAATAAATATTTGTGAGAATTATCAACAACCAAACCATGATAAAAGCACATAATACTTTGAATTTCAATTGCAAACGTTACCCTTAACCCATCCTGTTTTTATTTATTCTTAACCTCATTTTTTTTTTACAATATATTTTCTAATTTAAAATCAAATCATAGATAGTGTAGCTAAAATTGCATTTAAATTGTCGATTATAAAACCAAAAGATAATGTTCCAGTTTTAACATCAGAAAATGAATTCATTGAATTTTGTCAACGAACAGCTACAACTGAAAAAATGCCACTTGATTTACTTAGATCTTGTTATCAGGATGCCTGCCAGGTGCCAATTCCTCTTTTTTCGCACTTGTTATCAGATCATTTATACAAGCAAGGCGGGAAATTTAAGTCGTGGAAAAAAAGATGGTTTGTTTTAACCCCGGAAAGTTTGGTTTATTATAAAAGTGAAAAGCAAAAAAAGTTCATGGGGATAATACCTTTATCAAAAATATCTGTTACTGTAATTAAGCCACCAAAGAAAACAAAATATAGATGCAGATTTAAAGTTATGAACGATAAAAATGAAAAATTTGGTTATAAATCAAAAAACCACAAACTAAAGCCTGGAAACCATAGTTTTTATGTGCTTGTTGCTCGAAATCAAGAAGTCCTTGATAGATGGGTTGAAGCAATAACGAGAAATTCTCTTCTTTTAGCAACTTTTTCTTTATAATTTAACCAATATAATATCTGAGATCTCATTATTATCTATCTTATATTAAATAATATATCATTTGTTGCTGTTATATATTTATAACGACAATTTATAGTTTTTTAAATTAATAATAATATTCTTTTAATATTTTTAATTGTTTATTCTTCAAATTTCTGTAAATTTTGATACTCAAGCATATCATTAAAAGAAAAATTGAAACCAAACCATGATAATCAAGAATATTTAAATATTATAATGATTTTATTTTGAAGGTTTTTATATTTGTGAAAAGAAATTGATCAAACCAAGCTTGAATTACAAGGTTACAATTCTTCATTGTTTTTTTTTTTTTTTTTAATTATTTAAAAGGGATTAGCGTCTACCAAGGAGAAGTCTTAGATCAAAGTATGTTGTTATTGGGTTAAATTACATGAGTGTGTGATGGTTCAAATGTCTCTAAAAAATTGATTAGTCAGGGAGTAATAATTAAATATCCCATAAATTAAAAAATTATCTGTTGTTTTAGTAAAAAACCCAAAAATTTTAGAAAAAAATATATTCTGAAATAGATTTAAAGGTTGAATTACCAATATTCATACTTCAAAGTTACAAAATATATTTCTTAAATGGGTCCCAAAATGTAGTATTACTGTAGTCAAAATAATGAATAAAGAAAATTTTAATCCTTTTCCAAAATAGTGAGTGTGATTTTTTGCTTATAGAAGACTTATACATTAACAAATCAAAGAAATCAACAATAAAGCATAAATAAAAATTATATTGGTTTCTGAAAATTCTATTATTTAAAATGAATTTCTAAAAATAAAGGATCAAAATACAAAACTTTTATCTCAAAGAATAGAGTAAATTTTTTTAAAATATTTTTATTGTAAAAAAACCAGAATAAATTCCAAAAAATCTAACAATTTTTGTCTAATTGTATTTTTAATTTAAATTTTACACAAAAGATCAAGGAGTAAACCTTTAAAATTGATTTAACTTGGGTACACTATTTGTTAGTGAATTGGTTGTTACATTGAAATAAGAAGAAATGAAAGCACGGATTATATTTTGAAAGATGGATTATTGTTGTTACGAAAGCATTATTTTCAACATTGTATTAGTAAAAAACCCAAAAATTTCAGAAAAAAATATACATTTTACCACAAATTTCAAGATTGAATTATCAAGATTCAGAATCCAAAATTTACAAAATATCTTTCTTATATAATTGGCGAAATCTAGATTAGTCACTAAAAAATTCAATTTTTTTTAAAAAAATAAATAATTAATAAATAGATTCTAAAGGAAAAATTATTTCAGAAATATACAAACATATTGAAGTGACAATTTACTTTGTAAAAAAGTAATAAAAATAATCAATCTTTTTGGTTTTTATATATTGATGATTATTGGGTTAATCTTTGAATTTACAAAAATAGTTACTTTGGAAAAGAAATTTTAAAAAATGAATTATTAAATTCTGGAATACGATTATTAATGAGTTTCTGTTTTTTGATTTATAAAAAGAATTAAAAAAAAGTTAAAAAAAAACAAAGATTTACTTATGATCATTATTACAAAATCTAAGAATTTAAAGTACAATTTGATTTATAATAGATTTTTTAGAGCTAATTGAGCCATTATGCACTAATATCATTTACACACAATTACAACATACTTTGTTTATATATAAATCTATGATGAAACTAATCCCTGAAAAGTGAAAAAAAGTTTTAACAGAGAATTTTAAACACTTGATTTTGTTATTTTTTTATATTACTTTGATTTTATTTTTAAATAATCTTAAATATTAAATTTGTATATAAAATAGCCAATAATCGATAGTTTGAATTATCCATTTTTCAAAATTTGATTTTGTTTTTTACCATTTGTAAAAAAAAAGTATAGCTGGATTTTTCATGTGAAACCTTAATCAAAAGCATGAGTAAAATCAATTAATAAAAGAAAAACAATCCACTTGTAATTTTTATTCATTAAATTATTATCAATGGAACCAAAGTTCCAAAATAAATCTCATTTTTTATCAAAATCGGATTAGTTTTTGAGATCTTAAAAATGAATCAAATTTTTTTAAAAAATTCTTAATCATTGATTAATCATGGAAAAATCCAAACCAAAAATATAATATTCAAAAAAATTTTATTGTGCTTTATTTGCCCTTTTGTCAAAAATTATATATATTTTCTTTTTTTAATTGAAAAATACTTTTCATTTTAAGAAATTGTCAAATTAAATATCTTGTTGAACTTTTTTTCCAAATGGTAATTACAAAACCAAAGTTTGAAAATTTATTATCTTTATATGGAATTTTTCATCAAGGGTAAATTGTTAAAAATTATTAGAAAGATATACAAAAAAAAAAAAATACAAAATTAAAATAATCTAAATTCAGTTCTCTTGTGTATAACCCTTATGTTACAAGAATTCATGTTGGTTATCAAAAAAGGAGTACAAATTAACAAAAAAAAAACAATTTTATACAATGAATTCATAGTAAATTAGATAAATAAAGCAGAAATATAGAGAAGATGACTTTATAAATAAAAAATATTTTACTTTCAACTTAATAAGGTTAAAACAATATAATTACAGTCAGTTCCACTTTTAAGGCACAAAATTTCTCGAAATTCAATAAACAAAAAAATCTCAAATTAAGGCACAAAATACAAATTTAGGTAAAATAATTTATATAAAAAACAAAACCAAAAAATGAGCTTTAATTTGAGATTAGTTTTTGTGCCTGAATTTTCTTCGAAAGTTTGTGTCTTAAAAGTGGAACGGACTCTAAGTGTTTTAATATTTGATTCCAACTCTTGACTTTCAATTACAGTGGTGTAAATAACCTGTGTTTTTATTTTAACCATTACTAAAACTTAACTCATGCAAAAAATATAGACTGGCTGTAGAAAGAAAAGAAATAAATCAATGGGATAACAATAGTATATAAACATGAAATAGCGTTCTTTAAATAAAATTTAAAAAAGAATTATGAAGATACTGGAAAGATTAAAATGTTATTTTTTGACAAAAAAATGAGAGAAATTTCATTTTTTGATAAAAAAATCTGTTAAATCTCAGAAATTTTGAAAATATGATGAAATTTTTGAAACAAAAGCATTTAATATTATTGAACCATTTCAATTAATCAAAGATCTAACCTCTTAAGTTAATTTAAACCCGAACCAAGAATATATGTGTGTCTTCCTATCTTCAAATACCCAAGTCTTAAAAAAAAACATAAGCTAAATTTTAGTAATGGGTTAAAGGTTGTTAACACGTGTTATTTACGCCCCTGTACAAGATACAAATTGAAAAGAATGTTTAACAAAACAAAATATCAAAATCCATTTTGATTTGATATTTGTGGATGTGTAAAGAAAAGAATTTTTGAAATCAATCAATATAAAAGTAAAAGCAAATTTTCATAATCTTTCAATTCATTTTTTTTTTTTTTATTTTTTTTTGTGAATCAACACAAAACAAAAGATCTTCATTAATAATGACCGAAACTAACACCATTGAAGAAAATGACAAACCAAACAGCAAGAACCAAACAGAAATTAACGGATCTAACCAAAATTTAAATAAGTTAAAATCAGAACAAACCAATGAAGAGAATCAAAAAACAGTTAAAAATCAGGAATCACAAAAACAAAAAAACAAACTTGAGGAAATTAATTTCAAAAACGAGAATAACGAACAAAGCAAACAAAAACCAATTCAAAAAAAAATTGAAAAACAAAATCTTCAAAACGGGAGTGACTCTCCTTTTGAAAAAACCATCTCCAAAGAAAACGATCATAGTTCTAAAATTATTAGTGAAATCGAAGAGAATGGAGGAGAAGAAGAGGAAGAGGAGGATGAAGAAAAAGGCAAAGAAAATGATGAGCTAAATGAAAAAGAAGAAATTGAAATTGAAGAAAAAGTAAATGGCAATGATAAAGAAGAGAATAAAGAAAACGGAAATAAATCAAGACTTGAAGACAAAAAAGAATTTAATAAAGACAAACGTCAAGAGCAGAGTAACGAATCTGGAGAAGAAAACCAAGAAGAAAAAGAAAATGACAACGAATTTCAGTTCGAAATTGAGGAAGAAAATCAAAAAGAAGAAAAAGAAAATCTATTAGAGGAAGAAGATATTGAGGAAGATCTTGAAGAAGAAGAGGACGAGGACGAGGACGAGGACGAAGATGAGGATGAGGATGAGATCGAGAATGAGATCGAACTGAGTGATGATGAAAATCTCAAGGAAACCAAAAAAAAAAACAACAGGAAGAACCAAATTGAAATCGGAGCACCAAGCTCGTTAAATAATCTTTTTAATTCTGTATCATTTTCTACAAAAATACAAAGGTCTTATGTGCCACATTTTAAACGGCAAAGAAAATGGAATAATAAATTTTTAAACAAATCAAAATCAGAAAAAGAAAAAGAAAAAGAGATTAGTAATCAAAAGAAAAATGAATGGGATTCTTCAAACCCAAATACGTCTTCTTTTAATAAGGACAATTCTAGTTTGGAAAATACGGTAAATCAAAACAAAGAAAAATTTCATGATTGGAATACAAATAACAATAAAGATAATAATAGTTCATCAGAAAACAAAAAAGAAAAATCAAAATGGGACGTTGAAAAACCAAAAAGCGGATGGGGCGAGAAAGACAATGATAAAGATAAAGATGATGGGTTTAATAATTCCGGTTGGGGAAATAAGGAGAATAAAAATAAATCACAATCTAATGATTGGAATTCAAATAATAATAAAGATGATAATAGCTCATCAGAAAACAAAAAACCAAAATCAAAATGGGACGTTGAAAAACCAAAAAGCGGATGGGGCGATAATGATAATGGCGATGATGATAACTCAAAGAAAAATACATGGGATAATCAAAATAATAAAAAATCAGACTCCTGGGACTCGGATAATAAACGTAACCTTTCAAAGAGTAAAAACAAAAAAGATCGATGGGATACTTCAAATAATGGCAATGATTGGGGATCTTCAAATAATGAGGGTTTATATGGGGATAAGAATAAAAAACAAACAAATGATCGATGGGACACTTCGAACAATGACAATGATTGGGGAAACTCAAATAATAAAAACAAAAAAGATCGATGGGATACTTCGAATAATGACAATTATTGGGGAGATTCTAAGAATTCTAAAGATAATAATAATGGCAATGATGATTATGGCTGGGGCAGTTCAATGCAAGGTTCATCCAATAATGGTAAACAAGCAAAAATCCAAATTCAAGGGAAATCAGAGAGAGGCTATTACAATGATGTTGGATGGAGAAAATATACAGGCAAAGCAGATCGCTTTAGGAAAGTTGAATATGAAAAGCAAAGAGAATTTGAAAAACAATTGCCAACTGACAAATATTTCAGATATAAAAAATTCAGAATGAGAAAGATAAGTTATCCAGAAGATCTTTTTTCGAATTCAAGGAAAAAAAAAACAAACGAACAACAAAATTTCAACGAAGAAGCGAAAGAACAAAATAATAAGAATAATAGTTATAAAGATCAAGTTGGACAAAAAAAAAATTCAAACATAAACACTTTTAAAATTTCAAGAAAATCAACATCAACAACAACACAACAAGATTCTGGATCAGATAATGAAGAAGATGATGATGAATATGAACTTGATGACTTTGTGGTAGATGATGATGAAGTAGAATATGAACCAGATGAGAAAAATGATGAGAATATTTCTCATTCTGAAGATGATTTTGTTGATGCAGTTCCCGATTCAGATGAAGATGATTTTGAAATAGAAAAAGAAGAAGAAGAAAAGGGGGAGGGAGAGGAAGAGGAAGAGGAAGAGGAAGAGGAGGATGAAGAGGATGATGATGAAGAAGGGGAGGAGGATGAAGAAAAAAACGAAGAAACGAAGAAGAAGAAGAAGAAGAAAAAAAAAGAATCCGAAGAATCCGAAGAGGGGGGAGAAGAAGAGGAAAAGGTCGAAGAGGAAGAGGAAGAAGAAAAGGAAGAGGAAGAGGAAGAGGAAGAAAACGAAGAAAGCGATAACAAAAGGAGTGGAGAGGGGAAAGACGATAATGAAAATGATGAAGACAATGATGATTATAACGAAGAATCTGAAGATGGTGATAATAATGATGATGAAGAATCTGACGAATATAAACCAAGTAAAAATGAAAAAATTAAATTTATGAGAGAAATCTCAACACGATCTGCACGCTCTTCTGTAATTGAAGATGACTCTGAAAGTGAGGAAGAATCTGATTATGAGGATGAAGATCAAAGTGATGATGACGACAGTGATGGCTTTACTTCAAAAAAGACAAATTTGAGAAAAAGGACAAGGAAATCAAATAAAGACAGAAAGAGCAAAGATAAAAAAAAGAAAAAAGATAAAAAGAAAAAAAAGAAGAAGAAAAAAAAAAAAAATAACGAAAATGAAAATGAAGACGATTTTAAAGATTCTCTTGTAAAATTTATTAAAGCAATTTTCAGAGAAGCCAAAATGAAAAAAAAAATTAAAATAAAACATTTTTCCGATCTAAGCGAAAAAATTGCAAAAAAACTTGTTATCAAAGAAAAAAAAAAAGATTCAAATAAAGTTTTTTCAAAAAAACTTTCGAAAAGAACTAAAAGAAAAGTTACTTCTTTTATGGACGGCGTAATTGAAAAAATGCAAACAAAACAATTACCTAAAAAACAAAGAAAAAATAAAAAAAAAAAAAAATAATAATAAATCATTTTAACAATAAAGAGAAATACATTTTATTTTTTATTTTTTTATTCATTTTTTTGTTTTAAATTTTTTACACAATAATTAAAATTAGTTTTCAGGAAATATTCATTTTGTTCTCCATAAAAATTATTTCAAAGTTAATTAGTTATTGTGAATTATGAAAATACTTGTTTCTTATATTTTGAAATAAGATTACGGGATTATAGATTTAGACATTTATTTTCAAATTTCTTTCCATATAATTTTCTAGTATATATAGACATTCTCAACTTTAGCCAGAGAACACTTGAATATTCTATGAAGGGTATTATTGGTGCGATATTTTGTTTTTTTGAACCATTTAATAAATAAAAAATTTGATTTTTATAGTAGAGAAGGTCTTATATATAAGAAGAAAATTTCAAAAAAACCAAAAATTTTAAAATTTATTAGCCCTCTTCATAAATCATTCTTTAAAACCACAAATTCATTTTGTTTTCTCAAAAAATATTATCATTGAAAATACAATATGAAAAATCCTAAAAACACCTCAAACCAATCAATTTAAAGTAATAAAAATATTTTTTCAGATGATGAGAGGAAAAGATATCAAGTAATTTTTGTCAAAATAAATTGATATTCCAAGTGGGTTTATCTTGCATCAAATTATAAATTTATTTATAATAATTGAAATATTTTATTGAAATTAATCAAATATTTATATTAAATTGTCTTTACTAACTTTGAAATTAAGGTTGAATAGCTGATCTTTCTAAAAAAATCAATTACAAATTATTACATTTTATTTTTTATTTTTTATTTTTATTACTGTTTATTAAATTTTTATTTGAATCCTAACCTTAAAACAATTATAAAAAAACAATTTGACTTGAATATTTTTTTTTCTTTGGATTATGATCATAATTTGATAGAAAATTACAGCTATTTAAATTTTTATTAATTAAATTTATATTTCTGTAAAAAAAACTTATATTTGTACAAAACTGCATTAGCAAAAAGAGAAATTTACTCATGAATTTCTTGAATTCGTATTAATAATCTCTATTTATTCTTGATACCTTATTTCACATAGCATTATTCAACTTTGCAAAACAAAAGAATAATGATCAAATACCAAATATCTTTAAAACGTTTACCTTTTTTCATTGATAAATGTTTTCGTAAACAATCAAACATTCAAAAAGAAGAAGAAAAAATAAAAAGAAAAATTAAAAAGAAAAAATAAAAAAAAAAAAAAGAAAAAATAAAGAGTCTATCAATAATGATAAAAAAAGAAAAATTAATAAATTTAATATATATATTTATTTATTATCTGAAAAATAATTTGGATATAATTTAATTTTAAATTACTTTTGAGAAGAAATTATTTGATTTGTTTTTCAAAAATTAGTTTTTCGGGTTTAATTTTTAATTAGAGATGGTATTAAAAACTAACAAAATTTAATTTTGATTTTTGATAATTTTGGCTGATAATTGACTATTATTACAAAGCGGGCAATTATTAAAAATTGTACCATAAGCTGTTTGTGACTCTCTTAGTTGTTGAAACCAAGTTACTAAACAGGAATTATGGAAAGGCTTTGCACATTTTGGGTTTGTGCAATGGATTGTAGGTGTTTCCTCGCCAAGTTTATAACAATAACAAATTGAACAGTCAACTCCGAGGTCTTCCTTTTCAGCTTGTACTCTTGTAGGGAATTTGAGTTTCAGGATATTTTCCAAATTTTGTCTTACAAGCAAATTGATGTCCCATTTTTCTAAATTTTGTTTTAAGAGCAATTTCAGCTCGTTTGTTTTTTTTTCAGGACCAAAAAACAGAATTTCTGGTACGGATCTGGGCTCTGTGTAATCAATGTCAATAGAAATGGAGCAATGGTTACCAATGGCCATTTTTCTTGATGTGGTTGTAAGTGTGGGGCGTGTGGGTTCAATTACCGTTGTGTTTTTATCAAAGTCTTCCAAGATTTCCCAGAGCCCCTGGAATTGGTCGACAAATTGTTCATATTTGTTTAAAACGTCCAGTAAATTCGAAGGGGATTCTTGGTAACTGTATTCAATCGCCAAAGGCAATGGCGCTGATGTAATTAATTTGCTATCGGGGAAGTCAGGTGGGAACTCAACGTCAATAGTAATTATCCTTTTTGCTTGATCTTCAATTTGGAGTTGGAGATGGCTAAGGGACTCATCGAGGTCAACTAAACGATGCCAGCCGACAGAATCTACTTCTTTAATGAGTGCGTTGTAATACTTGGAGGGTCTTAATTGTGGAATGGGTACATATGTTTGGTAAAAAGATAAAGAAGAATGGAAATTGTCTTGTGAAGACTCTATTTCCATTTGCTGTTGTTTGCTTTGTGACTGTTGTGTTTGAATTCCAGATTGCTGTTCTGTTTGTTGCTGCTGCTGTTGTTGCTGCTGCTGCTGCTGCTGCTGTGTTTGGTTTGTTTGTTGTTCAGACGTCTCAATGGTATTTGAGCCTTCGGTGTTCGTATTTATTACCAGCTGATCGCCTGAAGACTTGGACGTATTTTGCTTATAGAGATTGGTTGGCTGATATAGCTGTGTGAGTAAATCATGTAATTCAATCAAAAACGATTCGATGCTTGTGGATCTTAATAACCGATCTTTGGCAACAAAATCTATTTGGTGAAGCAAGTCAGAAAGACCACTACAACTCGAGATCTCAACAGGTGGGCCATTAATTAAACTGACACGCAGAGTAAATTCTTCAGATCCTATCTGAATAAAACCAGAATAAGCTGTGCATTCAGTGTTTTCAGGTAATAGTAATGGAAATAAATCAACAATGGAACGACTTTGCATTAGATTTCTTTACAAATTTTCAGATTCTTTTGTTTTATGTTTATTAGAAAATATTTTTCGTTTTTTGTTTCTGACAAAGCTGTAAAAAAAATGAATCAAAATTTGAGTTTTTTGAAAATAAGGGTTGAATGTTTTTAATACAAAATGAAATTAGACTTGAGTAATATGTTTAGAAATGGTTTTCTCTAGAATAAAGGGATTTTTCCTTTGAAGACTCTCAGCTTATATTTGAAATTTAAAAAGTGAATTAATTATCGGTTGACATATCTTTTTTAATATTAAAGAAATCTGGTTTTGATTTTGGATTATTAGTGATACCCAATAAGAACAATAAAAAAGTTCAAAACAAATAATTGTTTACTCTTATTTTCATCTATTTCTTGAAAACCATTTTTTTTTTTTGTCATAGAAAAAGGAAAATCAAGTTCACTTTTTTTCCCATTTATTATTCAAATATTCATATTCTTTTCATCTCTAAAAATTCTCAATAAATTCTAATTAAAGGAGTAGCAACATTAAAACATCCACCAAAATTAAAATACATTATATTTTTTTGAAAATAATATTTGTAATGATAGGTTCTAGAATCTCCCAAAAATTTAAAAAAAATCCTTCAAACTATTATTTTTTAAATATCTTGTTCAAACTCAAATCTTGTATTTTTTTTTGAAGATCAATTAAAAATAAAAATGATCAAAAAACCAAACAAATATTACTCAAATTTAATGAATTATCTAATCAATGTATGTTAAAGTAATTCAATTCATGTTAAAAGTTTATTTAATTGTGATAGTCGAAAAAAACTGTGATATTTTTTATTTTAATAAAGTGTGGTAATTCATAAAAATTCCTCTTGTTTGTCTGAAAATCTAAAATTTATTTAGAGTTTTTTCAATTATTCACAATATATTAAAGATTTAAATTCATTGAATATTTTTTCTTTAAAAAAAAAAATAATGTTTTTTTTAATTAAAAATAGAAAAACAGAAAGAAAAACAGAAAGAAAAACAGAAATGAATATGACTATGAATAATAGAAAAAAAAATAAAAAAAAATGAATTTAAAGTATTATTTGTACCCCAAGTCTTGAAAGTGTAGAATGGGTTGTTTCTAATTATTTTTGTGGAAAAATTTTAGATCACCATCATAATAATACCAGGTTTTTGTAAAACTTGATATGACAGAACATGAAATAGAGTATATCTCCGAACTTCATATTCAAAATTAATAGATTTCTTTGTTAATTAATTATGGTTTTTGGATATAAATACACTGTTAGCCCACTTTAAATACGTGATACATTAAATTAATAAAAAAAAAATTTTTTTTCATCTAAAAAAATAGGAAGACAAAAAGAAAGGTTAGAAAATGGAAAAATAAAAAAAAAAAAAAATATTTATATTTATTTGCATATTTATTTATAAATTCTTGACATTTCACCTTAAGACATTATTATTTACTTTTTTCTAACGTTTTTGATCTATAAAAGACGTTTTTTCACTTTTTTAATTATTGTACATATTTTATTTCCAATTATTAATATGAGTTTTTTTTTTTATTTCTGATCGTTTCAATCATCCATAAATTAGAATAATTCTAAATAAATTATCTACTATAATAAAATAAATTTTATTTTTGAGTTTATTTTACCCCCTTTGATTTTTTAGGGGTAATAAATCTATTTGAGATAAACCATTAACAAAAAAATACAAGAATTGAATCTATTTCAAAATTATTGCTTATAATTAGAAATGTTTAAAATTCATTTTAAGAGTCTTTCTTTTTTAAAAACATTGAGAAATCATGAAAAAAATTTATCAAGGTCAAAAAACTACTATTTTATGTTAAGCTATTAGCACCACATAAAATTATAATGTAATTCTTTAATTTAAAAATTTGAAAATTGAAACAATAGATATGATCCATTTACTTATAATGATTATAATTTTTAGTTAAATCGAATATATATATATATATATATATATATATATTTGCTAATTGAGTTTATAAAACAATAAGTTGGAATTTGTTACTCAATTTTAAAACTAAAAATGAAAAACAAGTAAAAATATTATTTTCATTTATGATGTAATTATCAATATATTATAAAATGATTCTAAAAGATTTTTTTTTTTTTTTTTTATTTCTGATTTTCTGGCAAAACGAAAACTAGGAGTCTTAACTGATATAATTTATGAATTATTAAAATGTGAATCCAATTTGAGAGAAAAAATAATATTTAATTTTAAAAAAAAAACACAGATATCTTATAGAGAAATAGTCAAAATTTAAAATTTCAGAGAAAAGTATATTCAGAAAAAAAGATAAAAAGCAATTTTCAGTAATTCTATTAAAAAATAGTGTTTTTTATGAGAGCCCATATTGAATCCATTGGATTGAAATTTTCAGAATTTATCCGTATTATATTGGATAATCAATATTTGAATATAATTTTCTTTCAAATGATATCTTAGTAAAACTCTTTTTATGATTCCCAAAAAACTTGTTTGAACAATATCCTAATATTTTTGGAAATTTTGGTTTATTTTACTTCCGTCACAATGAAAAAAATTCAATAATTGAAAAAAACATAATTTTTTTTAACTTACTTTTTTAAAATTATTATAATCATTAGTGTCATTTCAAATAGTTGAAATACAATATCATTATCAATTCAAAAAAATAGAAATTTTTTTTTTATTATAGTTTTATTTTTAGAGATGTGTAAATTACACTCTAGATGTGCTTTTACTTATAATTTAATTTTCTCATTGGAAATTTAAGCATAAAATCATAGATTTCAATATTTTTCAAGCAAAAAAAGACTGACCAAAATTTTTTTAATGTTTTAAAAAACAAAAACAAAAAATTGAAAAGAAAATAGGAAAAAGAAAAAAAAAAAAAAAGAAAAGACATTTAAAAAGAGTTTAGAAGAAGCAATTAGTAAAAAATCAAAATAAAAAAAAATCAATAATGTCTAATTTAATTAAAAGGACTTCCCAAAATTACAAATACCATACTTTTGGTTGATTTGATAATTGATCATGATGTTCATTTGGGTATTGTTGTTTGAATTACCTTTTGATCCTTTTTTATTTGCAAAAAAAACCCTATTATTTTCATCTTCTCCTTTTTCGTTTTTATTTTCAAGTTACTCATACTTTTGTGTTTCAGTGGCATAGTATTAGCAAGTAATCACTTGATCTTTTTCCTTTGTAACTCTTCTCAATCTAACTAAAATTACAGCCAGTGAAAAAATGGAAAAAAATAAAAAAAATAAAATTTTATACCCGAACATATCATGATCGTTAAAGATATCCTAATCAATTTTTAATTTAAATTTAAAAAATTTTTCGTATTGTTAAATAATTTCTGATCAAAAAATAATTTAAAATGTAAAACAAATAGAATATATATTTTTATTTGAATCATAAAGTTTAAAAAAAAATTTTTTTTTTTTTTTTTTTCATTCAAAAATTGAAAATGATTTTGTATTTATATAACAAATTAAATGAAAATTTTAGATATTATTTCATTTATTTCATAAAAAAAAAAAAATGTATCAAAAAAAGAGTATTTATATATAAATAAGGAAATGTATAAGATGATGAAGAAGAATTTAAAGAATAAAAAGAAGAAATTAATAAAAAAACAAAAAATTAATTAATTTTTCCAATATTTTCTTCTCATTATATACAATGAGAAAAGAAGAATAAAAACTGAAGGGAGAAGCAAGGGTGTTAAAACAGTTATCCACGACATTGCTTTAAGGCCCATAAGATTTAAGTATGTAAAGAAAAACATTACTGTGAATGGCCCCCCGATGATGAAGGCACTTAAACAAACGAGGACTGATGGTCCAAATATGGTTGAGCATAAGAAAAGGGAAACAAACGATAAAAACAATCCTGCCAATGAAATGATTTCTCCAATTAAAAACGGGAGAAATATTACTGACCAGCTTATTGGGAAATTAAAGTCAATTCTGAAAGAAAGCAATATGAATGATAATAAAAACACAAACAGGAAGAGGTTATAAAAAAAGTATAAAGACAGTTGCATTAAGAGATATTGCTTGGGTATATTTTCAGTTTGTGAACGGTTCGACAACGCTTGATAAGTTTTTAAATTGCTATATATTGACGTGATTATCAACAAAATAAACGGTATCGATAAATATAGGAATTTGATTCGGACTAAATTGTCAATTCTTAAAGTCAGCCCGAATAGAAAAATAAAAAATAGGAAGAGGCACTGCGCTAATCTCCGTAAAAATAGTTCCTTATAATATTTAAAAATCATTGGTATTGATAAAGAGATCAGAATAAACCCATAACAGCAAAAGAAGGGTATCAGGACAATTAACCATGGCCAGGATTGGAACCAAATATTGTCCAATTTTAGACCAATTTCAATTAAGGTAAATGGCAACCCAATGGTGTACATTAAAAAAATTTTTTTGGGGGTAAATAATGTATTTTTTATTTTGTCGATTTTGTCTTTTCGATCTTGATCCTTTTTTCTTTTTGTAGACTCTTTTTGTGCTTTCTTCACTTTTTGTAATTGTTCAACAAAAATTTGCTTTGGGTTATTTTGGATTCTTATTCCAATTTTTCTAATTTTTTCTTTCTCTTTCTCTCTTTCTCTTTCTCTCTTTTTACTTTTCTCTTTCTCTTTTTCCTTTTCTTTTGTTAACTCTCTTTTCATCTTCCCCTTGGTTTCCTTTTTCGCCTCTAATTTTATATTTAAATTAATTGGAGCTTTTCTTGTTTTTTCGATTCTCGTTTCTTCTTCTTGATCCTGCCCCCCTTCATCTTCCTCCCTTTTTTTCTTTCTTTCCTTCTTTTTTTCCTTTTCTTTTTCTTTTTTGGAATCTATCCCTTCTTTTTGGTTTTGGTTTTTATTTTTTATTTTCTTACAATTTTGAAAATATTCAACCAGCCCAATTCGACCAACAAGTTGCGTTGGTTGGAAATAATTTACACGGATTTCTTCAAAATCTAATAATTTTTGATTCTTTTTTAATATGCTTGTCCATAATGCCCAATCATTACTAACCCTATTAAATTGCTTGCAAACACATGAACAAAATCCCAAATATACAGGTTTATCTAAATATGAATAAATTTGTAATAAAACTGTTTCAAATTTAAGTTGTTTTTTTTTGATAAAAAATTGGGGTAGAAAAAGAAATAATAAAAAATTAGATAAATATAAAATTTTGAATTTTTATGACACTATCCATTTTAAAAAAGTATGATCAAAAAAGTTTTTCAAAATTGTCTAGAAAACAGTTGACAAACTTTTAGAGAACTATTTTTAGGAATTAAAAAAAAGTAGGGATCTTGGTAAAATAAAAAACTGATTTTTTTTATTTCAGGAAGAATAATTGAAAAAGAAATCAAAGAAAAGGTTTGAAACAAATTGTTGAGAGTTCTAAATGAAAAAAAAAAATGTTTCGAAATACCAATTAAAGGTTAATTGGGAATTTTAAAGTTTTAACAAATGTGAGTTATTTTAAAAGTTATTATCAAACTTTTGAATTATTAACTCTATAAAACAATATTTAGAGTTAACGATAGTTTTTAAAGTTTAAATTATTCAGAATTTGACTTACAGTTCGTATTTAAAATTGAAATTATTGCCATACCTTTTTACTTTAGAGTTAATTAGAAAATAATTCCAATTTTCCATGATTATTTAAAGATTTTAATAGATAGGAAAAGGATTCATTTTTAGATTACCAATAAATTCCATTTTTGGAAGAAAATTACTTCTTTATTGTATTGAAAAAAACAAATGAACTTTTTTTTTTTCTATTTTTGGTTTGGCTATTTCCAAAAAAGTGGGCCAAATTTATTTTTAAAACATCTTTCTTAAACTCAATCTTCATAAAACGTATTTAAATATATAAAATTATTAACAATCATTAATTGATCCTTAAGAATAATTAATTTTGTTTGGAAGTGTGTTATTAAGAAAAAGATATGAAAATTTCTGATCTCCATTTTAAATGATATTTTTCAAGGGTGAAAAGTACTATTTATTTTTTTCAGTTTTTGATTGAAAAAATCGTTTTCCTAAGAGGTTTAATCTTGACAATACTTCCAAGGAAATGGAAAGCATATAAGGTGTATTTTATTGTTTAAAAAATCATTTTTATCCTTGTCATATGTTGCGCTTTTTTTATTGAAATTAGTCATATATTGTTTTGTCCAAAAAAAAGTTCCTTTTTTTTTTTAATTTTTGGAAATATTTTCGATCAAAATATTTTGAAATAAATACCATAGATACTGTTGATTTAATCGTTATTAATATTTTCACTCTATTTAGTATTGTCAATTGATGATTACTCCACTAACAAAGAGGATTTTTTATGAAATGTAAAATAAAATGACCCATTATATTGAAAATACCTTAGTTTAATATTTTGTGAACTAAATTAAGAAGAAAGATTCTTTTTAAATTTTGGAAATAAAGGAATCAGATGAAAAAAAGATAATTTTTTTAATTAATAATTTCATTAAAAGAGTATTTTCGAATGAATATTTTTTTAAAATTTTATAAAAATCTGAAATAATCATGGTAATATGTTTTAATATTATTATTATAAAGTTCCTTTCTTCGATCTTTGATTAAATCGTGATCAAATATCAAAAAATAAAATTTTATAATTTAAAAATGTAATGTTTATCTTTTTCTTCTTATTAAATAATTTTCTAAAACAACTACCGAAGGATTAACTATCAACAAATGTTAAGTAATTATTGTTGGTTATAATCTCCTAACAGATGCTCAAGATTAATAAAACTTTAAAAGAAAATGTTGATTTTAATTTTGATTTTTGAAGAGAAAATGGTGGAAAAATGCTAAAAAATTTCAAATTTTGATATTTTTTTGATTAATTTTTTTACTATTATTTTTTAATAATAAAAGTATTAGGTATTTCAATACAGTTTGATGACAATTAACTCTCTCTATATATATATAAGTACACAAAATACAAATGATGTCTAATTAAAAACAAATTTAAGGGTCGAGTCATTCAAATTAAAAATAATTTTCTGAAATGGAAAAAAAAAATTTTTGTAATTTTTATGAGTGTCTAATAACAATCAAAACTAACCAACCTGCGAAGCGTGATCGATCTCCAAAAATCAACAATCAAAAAAGAGGAAATTTTTTTAAAGAAGGGCAAAAGAGCGGTACTAAATTTCCAATTTGAATGGTTAGAATATATAATTTTATAAACAACTGTGTTGGTTTTGAAGTCTCTCATTGGCGCTTTTTGAGATCTTGGTGATTTTTTTTTACATTTTTTTCCTTTATTCTCAAATGAGTTATTTTTTTCTCGAAAGAATGTTACAAAATCCTTACTTTTTCAAATATAGAGGGTTAGAAAAGAACAACAAATTAAATTAAATCGAATTAAATTGATTGTGTACTTTTAGAAAATAATTTGTTTTAAATTGAAGAAATTTAACCCTTTGGTAATTTAAAAAAAGAAACAATTGATTTTTTTTTTTTAAAATTTGATAATTTGTAAAATGAGAATTCTTTTAAAGTTTTAAGTTACTCCTTGAGTATGGAGCAAATTCATGGTAAATGACAAGATCCTTAAAAGAAATAATAATTCAATTGAAAAAATGAGTTATTATTATTATTTTTTTTAATATATGTCTCCTGTTTGGAAGAATAATGTATTTCATAAATAGTATTTTTCTTTAACCAAAAATGGATCTGAGTTTTAACTGTTTGAAAACATTATTAACAAAACTATCACCCTCGAAGATTATAATGAACGTTAAATATGTTATTATAATAAGTGAAGTTCCTTTAAATTTGATTTTAAATGCTCTCGGGAAAAATACTGTCAAAAATCAAGTTAATGAAGTGATGAAAATAAAAATACCCAAATAAAAAAGAGTTTTTTTTAAATATATTTCACTTCAAATAAACTAAATATAATTATTATTGTTTGCTTTTTTTGTTTTAATAAAACTTGGAAATTCATTCCATAAGAAATATTGTTTTTAAGAAAAGTTATTTTAATTTCTTATTGGATTAATGGCAACTTGAACTAATTGAAAATATTTTTATTTGTTTTTGAAAAATTATTGCTTAATCTCTTTGACAAATAAAAATAAAATGTTGAAAACATAATTGTAAAAAAATTATATTTGTATAATCACAGTAATGAGTTACATAAAAAATTAAATGGAAAAAATAGGACTTTAGAAAAAAAATATAAAAAGAGAAAAATTCCGATCTGGCTTGTTTCTGTGATTTTTGTGTTTGATGTGATTTTTGTAATTTTTGTGATTTATGTGGTTTCTGAGATTTCTTTGATTGTGCGAATACTCTTATTTTCCAATTAAAAAATGAAAATTTTTAGTTCACATTCCAAAATATTTTTCTAGTTTATAAGTTGAAGAAAAATCCAAAGATCTTTACAACATCGTTTAGAAATGATCTTTTTAGGCAATAAACTAAACTTCCCGAGATAACTCTAATACAAAATTTTTACTCTGCTGATTTGGTTCTAGTAGTAATAATTAATATTCATTTTGGAACTGGAAATAAAAATTTTCGTTTATTAATTGGAAAATAACAGTATGTAATAAAATATTTCTTGAAGTCAAAAGTAACACATCCAATAAAAGATAATTATAAACTAGAGTTTAATTTGATTCTTTAGATTAAAATAGAATCCAAAACATCACATGAAACCAAAATTTAAGTAAACTCATTTTTCCAAATTTGAGATTTAATTGTAAACATTAGTAAAATTGGCTTTTTTGGGATTTTTTGTTGCTCTGATTCTTTTATCCCGGTGAAATTGGGTTTAAGAGGATAATAGCAGGTATTATTTCAGTTTGAGCAATTTCAATTTTAGATAGATTTATTGATCAGCGTAAAAATAAGAAAAAAATATTTGCAAAAGTTTTCCTTTTTTTATTTTACAATTAAAATCGATTTGGCAATTTTTTTCAGGAGTGGTACAATTAAATGAAAAGACATTGATTTAAAAAATTATACAAATTCTCTTTTTTTCACTCTTACATTTATTTTGGAATAGTACGAGTTATTCTTTTAATTTTTAAAAAATTGATTCCAAAAGACAACTTTTTTTTTTAAAAAAGTAGAAATTGATAAAGTGGTCCAGTAATAGGTGTTGAAAAAAATTTTTTAATAAGATTGAAAACAGTTGTGTCGGGTGTGGAGTTGTTACACCTTTTGAGTGTGCTTTTTAAAAACTTTTTTGTTTGTGCTTTTGTAAACCACGATTCCTGAAATTTTAGAGTTAGTCAGCATTCTTTTCCCTTCTTATTTTGAAACAACAATTTGGTTCATTCGAAAAAGTGATCCATTTAGAATTTCAGGTGGATCTTGGGATTTTCGATTCACACCAATGATAAAATTGGTTCATAAAAAGAAAAAATTTTAATTTTCTTTTACCAAACGGAATTAAATTTTAATTTGTTTTTTTTTTTATTTGGTAATTTGCATTCTTATTTTTTGAAATTTTCTGTTGGAAAAACAAAGAGAAATAATCAAAATTTTTGTTGTAACCAAACTTCAAAATTTCTTTTTTTTTTTTTTTTTTTTTTTTATTTTTAGTACAACTAGAGCACCAAAATTTATTCTTATTTGAAAAAAATAAAAAATGAAAGATTTACTTTCGTCAGGGAGGTGTTGGAAATAATTTTCACGGTTCTTGTTTTTTTTACGTTTTTTTTTTGATCTGAATTTCGATCGAAATTTCGATCTTGGTTTGTGTTTGAAAGTTTTTGGAATTAACTCATCTTCTGAACCGGGTTGAAGCAATTCATATCCAAAGTCAGAGTAAGGCGAAGAGTATGGTTTATGAAATGCTGGAGAATGGTTAGGCTCAGCAAAAGAGCTGATGTCAAACAAAGAGCTGAATTTGTCATAATCAAATGGAACAAATGAGCGGTATGCCATTTAAAAACCAAAACTTAAAACAAATTAAAAAAAAATAGTTAATACTTATACTTTTACAGACTTTCTCATAAAGTTCATCTTTTTAAACAGCAAGTTAATATTTGTGATGGGAATATGAGGTTTTTTGTTTCGTTAATCACAGTCACAAAAACATTTTTTTCCAGTAAAATTTCAATTTGTGGATTTATAACTCGACACCATGTCCTTGTTAAAATTTATTTGTCTTGTGACAATTTGGTTTGTTTGAAATTACTTTATCCTAAAAAACTTTTTTTGGGTAAAATCGGGATCATCAGAAAGGTGCTAAATTTCGGTAAGTTGTCCGATAGAAAAAAAAATTAGAAAAAAGATAATTAATTGCAAAAAAAAATCTATATGTTTACTGATTTTTTGTTTTGTTTCCTTTATATCTTTTTAAGAATGGGCCTACTCCAATAACTGAGAGGCAGTTTACCAAATGAAAAAGAATTAAACTTTTTGGGTATTTGAAATTTAAATGGGATTAAAATTTCATTTAATTTTTCCGTTTTTCAATTATTCTGAAATCTAATGTTAATTTAAGGTACTTAATACCACCAATTTATTTTCAAGAAAATATCTCAGATAAAAGTGCTAAACCAAATAAATCGAGATGACAACTCAGAATTAATTTCTTTGGAATTCTTTTTATTTCAAAAAAAGGAAAATATTAGAGTCAAAATAAAGCGTGCAAAAAAATTTACTGTGTGTTTCAAAATAAAAAGTCTATTTTTTTGTTATAGAAAACCTATACATTAACCAATCAAAGAAACTGATAAAAAACCCTAAAAAATATGGTATTGGTTTCTTGAAGTTCTATTATTTAAAAAGAAATTCTAATAATGAAGGATCAAATTGTACAATTTATCTCAAAAAATAGAATAATTTTTTAAGAGATAATTTTTATCATCAAAAAAATAAAAAATTCATAAAAATTGTCAATATTATAGAAAATTTTTAGACTATTTGAATGAATAATTTAAATTTTACACAAAATAACCAACCTTTACTTTCTAAATTATTTGAACTTAATGATACGATTTGGTAGTACATTGAATGTTACCTTGGTACAAGAAGCAAAAACACGGATAATATTTTGAAACTTGGATTATAGTCTTTGTGTACGCATTATTTTGATAACTGTAGAGAAATAATTTGAAATTTTTTCTCTTTGCGATTTAAAAATATATAGTTCAATTAAAACAGTTCTGTCTTATTCCTCTTTAGTAAGTTAACAAAATTAATATATTTAAATAATTTGTATTTAAAAAATAAAAGTCTTTAAGGTAGACAAATTGTTAAATACTTTTGTTGTAAAATAAATTGAAAACAATTTTCATTCATCTTTCCAAAAAAAGGTTCAAAAATTATGTTAAAATTCAAAATTTTAATTATGTAAACTAGCTAGGTATTAATTTTCATTTTCAAATTGGTGGCCTTGTAGACTTATTTTAATTCTTGATAAATATGATTTTTTTTGGAAAACTGAATGAAAAATTTGATCTTGATTATTTTGCAATTAACATTATATTCAGTTTCACTTCCAAGACACAAACTTTCAACAAAATGTAAGGAAAAAAAAACAAATCTCAAATTAAAAAACCTTATTTTTTGGAATTGTTTTTTATTCAAATTATTGTAACTATTATCTGAAAATTATTTTTCTAGAATTTGAATTTTTGACCTTAATTTGAGATTTTTTTGTATCTTAAAAGTGGAACTGATTATATCAAAAAAATATTTTCATTTTTCAAGGTACTTTCATCACGATAAAATACCATAACTTTTAAACTTGTTCTTATAATCTTGTGATATATTTTCGTTTTGGGTTTTACGTCTCTGAAAAAAAAAATGGTGACTAATAAAAATTAGACCAATTCGTCATATAAATTGAAGATCCTCAATAAAAAAAAATTTTACTAAATGATCAAAAATTTGGGAAAATTTATTTATTAGTAAGAAATTAAAAACCTTTTTTATTTGGATTTAGGGGGGTAACGTAAATTATCTATATTTTTTGAAAGCAAAAATACAATTTTTAAAATTCCACCGTTATTAAAAAAATTTTATTATTATTTTTTTTTTTAAATTATTTTAATTCGAACTGTAACACAATACTTAAGTAATAAATTAAAAGCTAAAACCAATATATAAAAAAACTGAAAAATAGTTATCTAAGTAGAAGTAGTAACCTATCCTCACACATACATACACACACACACACAAAAAAAAAAAAAAAAAAAAAAAAAAAAACCTAATCCTCATGATTACAAAAAAGAAAAATTTCCCTAACAAAAACCCTATACCCAAATTTTCGTTAGATAGTAGAAATTAGAATAATTATAAAGAAATGTATAACATTTCGAATCCTATGGTAAAATCTATGAAAGACATAAAATCCATTTTCTGCCATATACTTTAATTTCTATCATAAAATTATATTGTGATCTGAAAACATATATTAAAAATCATGACATTTTGTAATAGAATAAAAATTTCTAAAAAGAGAAGAAATTAAAATTTGAATTTTTCAAATAAAAAACTTCTTTTATATACATTTTATAAAACAATTTTAACAAAATTGTTCAAGAAACTTTCATAATATCAACCCTTTTTAAAATACATTGGCTTTTATTATCATATTATTAAAAAAGTTGAGTTTTATTTCAGATTCTTATAAATAATAATTTCCAATTTTTCGATTCAAAACATTTCTACCCATTAGTAATTTTTTTTTCTATTTTCCTCATTTTTTTTTTGCTTTTTTCAAATATGTATTTTCAATACTTTTAGTTATTTACTTTTTTTTTCTTTTTTTTTTTTTTATAAGAAACTTTTTTTTTTGCAAAAGATCAAGTTGACAAAAAAAGAACTTTTACAATACCAATAGACATAAAAAAAATTGTTAGAATGTAATCTCTTTCTAAAACGATATATATTTTTTAGCAAATAAACCTCTTCTTAACTTGTTTTCATCAAGTTCAGTTACAAACAATCGGTAATGTTAATTTCAAAAATTTTAATCTATTTTTTTTGTTTTTGGTTTTATTTTTTTTTAATTTTTCAAATATCAAAATTTTTTGTATTTATTACAATTTAAAACTGAATTAGAAATCAAATTTACAATTATTAGTTGTTCTCGAATAAAAAAGAATATGTTTTTGTTTTAAATTTTTTTTTTCAGGTGAGTCACAATTTTTGATATCATCACATCGATTTTACATTCAAGTATATTGATGAAATAGGTAATTATTAGATTGATAATAAAATTCGTTTGAGATTGTTTATTTTGTAAAAAAAAAAAATGAAACGAAAAATCAATTTTTTCGACTACAAACAGTCTCATGCCATTTCTTAAAGTTTTCTGTCTTTCAAAACTTTCAAACACTTGAAGACAATTTACACACCTTTCAAACACGTTCTAACATTTTTTAAGTCGCAAAGCTTTGGAAAATTCACAAGATTTTGTAAAATTCATGAGTATTTTTTGTAAGGTTGATTTCAAAAAAATAAAATTTGTTTTTTTTGCAATAATGTTGTTTATCGTGATTTTATGATTTTTCTTGATAGGGTTGGATGAATTGCGATTTTATGATTTTTCGTGATAAAGTAGGACTAATCTTGATTTTATAATTTTCTCATGATATAATTGATAATATTGTGATAATTGATGTGATCATCAAAATCTCTTTTATATTTTAAAAGTTAAAAAATGTTGTAAAGTTTCATTCTGTTCAAAAACAGATTCATTTTTCTTCAAAAAAAAAAGTAAATTTTGTGATTTTATTTTACAGAAAGGAAAGAAAAGGAAGAAGAAAAAAAAAAAATTAATAATATCAAATAATAAAATAAAAATTGATTTTTCTATTCTTTGAAAATTGTTTTTAAAAACTCAATTATATATTTATTTTATATACAATTTTTATTTGATGTAAAATTTGTCAATTATTAATGTTTATGATTAACTCTCGATAACTTTTTGAAAATTTCATTTAAAACACATGAATAGGTATAAAGATTTTGGTGTTTATCATCATCATTGACAGTCGCATTATTATTTAATACATTCAGTTCCACAATTAAGGCACACACTTTCAACGAAATTTCAGGCACAAAAAAATCCCAAATTAGGGCTCATTTTTTTGGAATTATTTTTTTTTCTACACAAGTTATTTTACTAGAAACCGAATTTTGTTCTTTAATTTGAGATTTTTTTGTGCATTTAATTTTGTTGAAATTTTGTGTCTTAAAAGTGTAAATGACTGAACTATTGATCTCCCCATTATTCAAAATTTTATTTTAAAGTTATTTTTCTTTCTTCGTTATCTACAATGGTATTACTCGATTCGTCTTCACCTTTTCTTTTTTCTTTTTTCTTCTTTCTTAAAATCTCTTCGTTTTCTTCTCCACCTTCAACCAGGCTTTCATCTGTACCAATCTGATCACCATCCCCATTTTTATAATTTTCTGTATCTGTATCGATCTCTGTATCAGCACCCGTATTGCTTTGATCATCGATAACATAATCCGATGACGAGGACATCTCCTGCTGATTATTGAAATGATATTCTTCAACGTCGCTCTTATCCCGGAATAAAGATTCATTTAAAATCCCTATATCAACTAAATTTTCTTTTGGACTTGAAAAAACCCTACTTTCATTTAATCTAGTTCTTTCAATTTTTTGAAGCCTTTTTTCTTTAAGATCTTGAACTTGAATAACTTTTTTTGTTTTTATGGTATTGATACGCTTAGTGTAACTAATATTTGATTCTTTCATACAAATTGTCTTTAATTGTGATACCCACTTATTTCGTTTATGTTTTGTATCAACCCGAAATTGGATAATTTTTTTGTCTTGTTTTTTATCCTTATTTATTCGATTATGGATTTCAAAGTAATACTCTTGTCTGTGCCCATGGTTATTGTCATTCTTATTCTTGTTTTTGTTCTTGTTCTTATTCTTATTCTTATTTTTATTTTTATCCTTGTTCTTGTTCTTGTTCTTATACGTCTCCTTATCCGTATTCTTATCTGTATTTTTATTCTTATTCTTATTTTTTATTTTTTTTTTTATTTTTATTTTTGATTTTTCATCTTTTTTGTTTTTTGGTATTACTATTTGTGTCTCCCCGGTAATTAATTGGATAATACCTGGTGTTTGTTTTAACGATTCAGGTTCAGAATTTTTATAATAATACAAACCCTTTTGTTTCGCAATAAAATACCTTTTTTTCCAAATTTTAAATCTGCCATTTTCTTTTTTTGACATGTATCCTCTTTTAGTTGGAATTATATATTTTGTATAGTGCTTACAAAATTCCCTTCTTTTGTTATCGGCTTGCTTTTCAAAATAATAATTCTCATGCACAATATCTAAAAGTGTTTCTTCTATAAAAGAAATAAACATTTGGGTTTCTAAAAAGTTCTTACAAAATAATGTTGTATGTTCTGGTACAATTTTTAGAAAGCCCTCAAAATCAAAGATATTTGTTGAATTGTCGCTTTTGACATTTTTAGGAAAAATAAATTGATCATAAGAATGAAACCAATTAATAAAAATTTTTACAAATCCTTTTTTTAAATTAGCAATTCGTAGTTTCTTCTTTGATAATTTTTTTCTCTTGTTTTTATTACTATTCCTTTTTTTATCTTTATGCTTTTTCTTTTTTCTTTTCTTTTTTTTTCGTTTTTTTTTGTCTTTCTTATTATCTTGCTTTGATTTGTTCTCATCGTTTTGTTTCACATTTTCTTTATTCTCATTATTCCCGTATTTATGGTTTAATTCACTTTCGCCCTTTTCCTTTTCCTTTTCCCTTTCCTTATTATTTTGATGATTCTCATTTTCCTTATCAATTATTTCTATATCAATATTAATAAACGGATTAAGTTCGTCTTTTATCTCGTCCTCATCTTCATCAATTTCTTCATCTTCATCTTCATTTTCATCTTCATTTTCATTTTCATTTTCATCTTCATATTCATTTTCATTTTCATATTCATTTTCATTTTCATCTTCATATTCATCTTCATTATCTAGACCTTTACCATCCTCTTTCTCATTTTTTTCAACATTCTCATCCTGATCCTCATTATCATAGCCATTCCCATTTTCATTTATATTTTCATGGTTTGTTTTTTCACTCTGTTGTTTTGAGGAGGGTGAATTCGTTGAGTCAATG
Source organism: Anaeramoeba flamelloides (assembly GCA_027625915.1). Lineage (NCBI taxonomy): Eukaryota > Anaeramoebidae > Anaeramoeba > Anaeramoeba flamelloides. The sequence continues at coordinate 1,793,206 of JANTQA010000060.1, read as the reverse complement.
GTGATTGAATCGTGATTAATAATTATTCCTAAATCCTCATGGTGCTTTAAATCCAACGATTTAGTCTTTTTTTTAAAGTTATTTATTACTTTGCTTGTAGTGGTACTCGTTGTTATATCGGAATCATTATCGTCAATTTTACTAAAATTTAATGATTTTGATACATTCCTTCTTAATTTTATATCCATATTCTTAAAATTAGAATCATTAGATAAAAATTTTGAATTATTTTTTTTCTGTAAATTTCTTGTTTGTAGTCTATTAATGTTAGGCGTAAGTGATTGAGTTTTGTTTGATCTGCTGATTCTAATTTTCTGTTTATGTAAATTTGAATTTTTCTGATTCGAAATTTTCTTTTTATTTCTTAGTATTAATGGCGTCACAGTTTTTTTAGTCTTTAAATGGCTGATTTTTTTTTTATTATTCTTATTTTTTCGGAAATGAGAATTATTTTTTTTTTTTTTTTGATATGATTTCCAATAAGTAGGCTTGTAGCTAGTTTCTTCTTCAATGAGCTGAATTTTTGGTATATTTACTAAAGGTGAAATTCTTAAGTTTTTTTGAGGTGAATTAAATAAATTTGCATTTTTGGTTATATTTTTTAATAGTATTTTTTTTGTTTTTCTTGGCAAATCAACCAAAGGTTCTTTAGAAACAATATGATCAACATCTAAATCAATAATTATTACCTATAATTAAATTTGATGTATAATCGTATTTAAAAATGAAATAAGTAGAATTAACGGAAAAAAAATTTGAAATGATTTCTAAGATTTATGGAGAAAGAATTATAAATTAAATTTCTAAAAAAACAATAATGATCAAAATAGTAAATTCAAATTTAAACATGCTTAAATTAAAAATGTGTTTTTTGAATTTTCAAATATATATATATATATATATATATATATATTACGAAATTTTCGGAAAAGGGGAAAAAAAAAATTTAAATTGTTGAAATGATAAAATCGATTTTAAAAAGAAAGTTGAAAAATATAGAACTCAAATGAAAGGATTTGATTAACATATTTTTTTTTTCGTTTATCAACAATAAAAAGCCAATCTTTTACGAGTAATTTTTTTGCTGAAAGGTTCTGAAAATAATAATTTTTTGTGATCATTTAAAGTCTTCTTACAATTGGATCACGATTCAAAAAATCAGTTAAAATTTTCAATTATATCTATTTAAAGTTGAATTTTCAACTGATCAAAAAACAATTGATCAAGTTGAAGATTTTTTTCTTGAAATTTAAAAGGAGAAAAATTCCCTAAAAAAAAATCATAATAATTTGTTTGATAAAAATTCATTAGAATATTATAGACTCATTGTTTTTTTGTAAAATGGGTTTAACTTCTTTTTGATGAATAAATTTTGAATTCAATTATTATCATTTTCTTTTAGATAAGATAAAACAAAAGATAAAAAAATTGAAAAAGAGAAAATGAAATATAATTTCAATTAAGTGAAAATATAATAAATCACAGTTTGATACTTTGTAAAATGAAAAATTTGATTTTGAATTCAAATGTTGTATCATCAAATATAAATATATTGATGAACTATAAAAGAAAAACTAACAACAAATAAATTGAAACAATAGTATTTATTAACATCTATTAATAAATATTAAAGTTTTATCAGAAGATTCAAAAGTACTTTTTTTTTCTTTAAAGTTTTTATTTTAAATATTTTTGATGTACCACTGAATTTATAAAGATTTTATTATGTGATGAATTGACAAAAAAAATATATTTTCTTTACTTTAATGAAAGATTATTTAAATGAACCTATTACTAATTTCCAAATGAGAAAACTCTCATTTATATTCTACAAAAAATTCAAAGAAGGTTTATAGACAAATAACTCTACCATCAAAAGTTTTAAGAATTATTTTGTTTTATTTTTTCAAAAAAGTATTTTTTTATCCTTTAAATGTTTTTAACAATCATCAGGGGTTAAATATAAAATATTTTGAAAGAAAATCTAAATAATTGATTTTGTAAAGAGGAATGTTCAAAAACTAATTTTTAAAATAATAATAATAATCTCAAAAAAATGATAATTTTGAGGAAAAAAATTATATTTGCCAAAAATCTCCTAATTTATAAATAAAACTATTTTCCAGTCAAAGGGTTTCAGTTGTGGTGCATTAATTATATGTGTTTAACGGGTTTTGTTAGATATTAGAAGAAGAAAAAAATCAATTTAGGAAATTTTAAAAATTTAAATCACTTTTTCACATTTTTACACATTTTTACTTTATTTTTTTTTTTAGGTTTTTCATTCAAACCTAATTGTTTTACAAATTTTTTTTTTTTATTACAAAATCTTATGTCACTTAGTTAAAAGCATGTTATTTAAATATTATCGAAAATGTGGAAATGATTGTTGAGAATTAATATTGAATTCTATTGGAATTTTATTTGATCTTCAATTGAAGATCAAAATGAATATTGTTGTTTTTTTCAAATGATCAATATTGTGGTAATTTATAAATAAAAATATAAAAACAAATGGAATGTCTTACGTCATCTGGGAAATATGCTTCATAAAATATTGATGAATGGCAACCTGCTATAAATGGAACTGGCGACTGGAAAAGTTCACTAAATGATATAGGGAGTATTGGTATGTATGGGCATTGCCATTTAAATGGATAAATAAAAGATAGCATTGCCAAAATGCAAGAGGTTATAGTCTGTAAATGAATGGAAAGAAATACCAATTTTCTTTCACGTAAGATTGCATTCCAAATAATAATAATACTTTCTGGTGATAAAGAACGAAATAAAATTTTATAATCAATCTAATATTTTGTTTTTTTTTTTTTTTTTTTTTTTTTTTTATAATAGGAAAAGGAAATTATATTAGCAGGGGTTTTATAATAATCTTAATATCAAATAATTTACTATTAAGAATAAATATTTTTATTTGAAAAAATGGAAAACAAATAAAATTATCATTAAAAAAACATAAATTTAAAAGTTCAAAATTAAACTCTGATTTTTCTTTATTGAACAAAATTTTAGGATTTTAATTTGCAATTTTATAGGGATATTTATATAAGTTTTTTTAAATTGATTAGAATTTATTTTTTCTTAAAGGATTTAATAATTATTTTTTTTTTGGGTTTAATCAAAAACATGAACTTTAAATTGAACGTATATATACATTTGTGAAACTTTATCTTGAAAAATGAAGTTTTTGAAAAAATCTGAAAAAAATATCCAATAAAATGTAAAATTCAAGAACAATCTTGTAACAATTTCCTTTTTATCATTCCAAGAAATCTTTTATCTCAAAATTTTCCTTTAGATTCAGAAAAAAAATAAAACAGCTCAAGAAAATGTAAAATTCAAGCACGATCATTCAAACATAGAAGGCCCGCAAAACATAAATTAAAAAAACAAAAACAATTATTTGAAACTCCCAATAAAATAAAATCTGAAAAATAACACATGTATTCCAAACACCCACAAAACGAAATCCTAAAAACAACAATTATTTCAACAAAATTTCAAAAACAACATTTAAATTTTTTGAAAAATAATAAAATACAAAAACACGGGTTATTTCACTTACTGTACTTTTTCAAAAAGTAATGAAAATATTATGTCTTCTTTTTAACTTTTAGAATGGGGCTCTTCACAATTATTGGTTTTTATTTTGTTTTAAAGTTTGGTTTGTCAATGTAAGATGAATTGATTAAAAGAATGTCAAAAAAATTAGAATATTTTTTTTTTTTTATTTTGAAGGGAGGAAATTAGTTTCCTCTTACAGCCATTAGGTTTTTTTTAATTTAAGAAATAAACTGAAAATTTATTTAATTTTCTGTTTATTTCAAAAATTAAAAAAACTGCCGTTAGCTTTTCTTGAGTTTTCTGTTTATTTGTAAAGTTTTCTAGGTTTTTTTGAGGTTTTCTCTTTTATTTGTGAAGTGTTCTAGGTTTTTTTTACTTTTTGAAATAAATAGAAAATTTTAATAAAATTTTCTGTGTGATTTCAAAAAGAAAAAAAAACCTAACGAAAATTGATAGATTTAACAAATGAAACAGAAAACCTCAAGAAAACCTAGGCACTCTACGGCACTCTATGGAACTTCTCCCTAATTTCTAAATTTTATGTTTAGAAATTTCAATAAAGAATCATAATTTTCTTTATCATTAACCAATGACAAAATAAATATGATTCTTTATTTTAAATAACATCAAAGATATTATTTTGATTATTTTTGTTCATTTGGATTAAATCTTTAATCCAAATTATTCTATTTTCTTTATAGAATGGGCGGTCCCATAAAAAATGATCGATATCTTCAATGATTTCTGATTTGAAGTATTTTTTGCATAAATTGCAAGATTTTGTTTTTATTTAATTCTTATCATAAACATAAGAATATCTATTTAGATAATTTGTGAAGTTTCTTACTTTTTAGATGGAAGTAGAACCCTTCCATTTGAAACTATTTTTGTTGTTAGGTTTTTTTTAATTTAAGAAATAAATAGAATTTTTTATAAAATTTTCTGTTTATTTCTCAAATTAAAAAAAAAAAGCAGTTATCCTTTCCAGAATTTGAAAGAATATAGCAAAATCAAGGATTTAACTAAATTCTTTTGAATTCTGGAAAACCTAGGTACTATACGGCACTTGGCGACACGGGTGTTTATTTATATTGCTATTATGCCTAATAATTTTCAAATATTCTTGAACTTTCCATCCAGAACTATTTATTATTAAGTTTTCTCTAAATTGATTAAGATTTAAATCTAGTAGTTTTCAACTTTCTACTTTCAAATTAATATTTTCGTTGTCTTTTTTTGAAAATTTTAAATTTTTTGAAATGTGTTCAAAACCAAGAATTTCTAATTTCTTTTTGAGTTTAAATCTTTTTTTATATATCGAAATTCTTACTTTGTCTAGTTTGGCTTCAGTTTTATAAATTATTCTTGGAGAGGATGTGTATTAATTTTTTAAACAATTTTGTGACTTTTTTATTTATACAAACATCTATCATGTTGAAATCTTTTTGAGTTAGATTGAAAATTACTAAGCCATAAAATAGTTGGCTGAATGTATATTGATTTAAGCATTTGTAATTTTACTCCATTGGCTGTTTTTTTTTTTTGGTTAAAAATCATTTTGATTTTTTTAAAATTATCTTTTACTTTTTTAAAGTTTTTTTGTAAATGTTTCTCTTTTCCAAGCCAAAATGTCTAAATAATTTATTTCTGATAATTGATTTGATTTTGTGGTTTTATCTATATTTGGATTCATTACAAATTCTTGGATAATAGTATAAATTAATATTAACTTTTTGTCAATTTCTGATATTGAGTCCTTCCATTATTAAAATTAAGTATAGTGATCAAAATAATGCGTGCTAAAAGACTATAATCAGTGTTTCAAAATATAATACGTGTCTTTTTTCTTCTTGTTTCAATGGAACATCAAATTCACTATCAAATAGTATACCTAAGTTTAACTCAGTTTTGAAGGTAAAATCCTTGAGGTTTTAAGTAAATTTTAAATTAGGAATGGAATTTTGTTCAAAATTTTTAGTAATTTTCTTAATTTTTATTTGTAAATTTTTTGTTTTTTTGGATGATGAAAATTTTCTTCAAAAATTTACTCTATTTTTTGAGAAAGAATTTCCAATTTGATTCTTTATTTTAAGAATTTCTTTTTAAATAATAGAACTTTAGGAAATCAATACAATATTTTTTAGGGTTTATTATCAGTTTATTTGATTGGTTTATTTATAGGTCTTTTATAACAAAAAAAAAACACGCTTTTTATTTTGCAACACAGATTATACTTTTCAACAGGCATTATTTTGACCATGGTATTCTGCAAACATTTGGACATGTTTAATCAGATCTTTTATTTTTTGAATTAAAAAGTGGTTGATAAATCTAAACATTAAAGGGGAAAGGGGATCTCTCCTTGATAAAACTCCTATTCCTTTTTTCTTCTTTATAATTTTTTTGTAACAAATTTTAATTTTTTCATTATGAATATATTTATTGGGAGTATAGTTAACTAATAACTGACTAATTGTGTCAGAGCATTTTTTAATATCAATTGTGACAATAAAAAATTCCTGATTTTTATATTTTGTTTTTGAATTTTTTGAGTTCAAATAGTAAATTTAGAAAAGCTATTCTTGTATCCAATTTTTTTTTAAATCCGAATTGAGAATCTAAAACTAGATTCCAAGAATCTTCTATCCCTCTATCAATAAGTTTTTGAAAAAATCTTGTTAAGGTATTATTAATTGATATTGGTCTATAATTTTAAGGAATTACTTCATCCCCGGATTTGTGAATAAATAAAACATTTCTTTCTTTAATAAATTTAATTATTTCTTCGTTTGGGTTATTAATCAAAAAAATTTGTTTTTAAAAATTATTTTTTTTCTTTGATAACTTATGAAACCTTTTTTAAAGTTGTAAGTTTTGAAATAAATGCAAATGTTCCTGGATTCGGGTTAATTGATGAAGGGGTTTTGTAGAATTTCTTCTCTGAAAAGTAAATTAAATATTCAAATGCAAATTTCCTTTATATTTGAATTTGAAAAGTCCTTTTTTAATTTGAGAGGATATCAAAAAAGGATTCTAGAACTTTCAAATTTGTTTTTTATTTTATGTTTTATATCCCAAAGACCTGAAAAATTCAAACTTTGAGTTTTTCATCGTTTTATTTCTCTGAGGCTTTTGGAACATTAATTGATATTATTATCTTTTGTTTTAGGTATGGTGCTTCCAAAGATAGAGAATATTGAAGGAATTTGCTCCTGAGATTCAATTTAAGCTTACTTACTATTCATTTTCTAAAACGGGGAAAAGTTACATTTTTGAAATTTATTCGATGTAAAATTATATTCAAGAAATATTTTTACAAAGTAAAAATAAGATCAAGACATCTTTTCATTATATTTGCCTTCTGGTTGAATTTTCTGAATTTATTTTTGGTTGTGCTGGAGATTTTGATTTGGTTACCTTACCCAAATAGGACAAAATATTTAATTGTAAAATTTGAACCAAAAAAAATGAAATGTATGCAAAAGGAAGAAATAATTTGATCGAAAATCATTTTTTGTTTCAAATCACGATTTTGAACAATTTGGTTGGTTTGTGATCACAAATTAGAAACTTTCACGATTTGGTAAATTTGGGTAAATAACCCCTACTTGTCATCCAATCGAATTTGGGAAAATCAGTTCGAATAAAGCCTTTACTTTTCGTCATATTTTTATAGTTTTTCTATCTTAATGTTTTCGGGTAATTTTTAATTTGAATTCTATTTCTGTTCAATAAGTAATTTTAAGTGATTTGATCCTTTTTAAATTCCATAAAATCGAAGAAAATGGTAAATTACAAAAATTTTCGAATATCAAAATAAAATTTTTTTCCAAATTCCAAAACCAAATAATAAAGAAGATCAAAAGAAAGGAAAATGAAAAAGAAAAAAAAAAAATATAATACATCATCTAAAGGTATCAATTTTCTTTTTCTTGTTTTTGGGAAGGACACCAATTCCTTTTCAGTAAATTTGACAGTGACAATTTGTTGTGACAATTGTGGTGATTGAATATTTGCGAGAATTTTTGTTAATTGTTGTGCTGCTGTTTGATTAAACCTGATCGAAGGGTTTGTTTTAATAAATTTGCGTAAGAGAAGGTTAAATGTTTTATGGTTGGGAAGCTTTGTAACAATAGCTAAAGTTCTTGGACTATGTAAGTCTGGTGGGATGCCAAGTTCTCTTCCTTTTTGAAGATTTTTTTGAGAAAATTTATCGTTTTGTTGTTTTTATTGGATTTTGAAAAGATGAAAATTTTAAAAAAAAAGATCAAGTTATAAATTATTTTGACATTGAAAAAGAAGAAGACATGGAAAAAAAAAAGAAAAAGAAGAAGTGAATTTTGTAGCTAGAGAAGAAGTTTTTCGTTTTTTTGTTTTCTGAATGAAGAAGTGATAATTTTGATCGAACCTTGCTTTTTAAAGATCTCCATTAATGCATTATATTTTTCCTTACTGAATTTTGGGTAGGATGTACATGCAAAACAATACAGTTTGTCTCTTTTCATATCAGTTAAAACAAACTCATAAAAAAAATATGGCTTTGTTGAAGAGTACAGCCTTAGTCCTTTTTCGGGATGTAAAAACCTTTCAATAAATTGTGGCGGATCAATTTTCGGTTCAACAGCAATTATGTATGGCTTAAAAAGCATTTCCATTGCATAGGTAATCTCGTCAGAATCATTTACGTCAATTGCTGTGAGTTCATTGCCGATCCCTGAGATAATAACAAATTCAAAAACAGGTGAATTTGTCATTTGTGGAATTTGAAAAATAAATATTGTGTTTTTTCTATTAAATCTTTTATTCACTGGTAAGATGAAATTCAGAATTACTAAACAATGGACTTAGATTACAAAATAAGAAAATTTTTCTCTGAAAAAAACTGATGAAGGTAAAAATATTTTTTTTTTAAGGGTTCTCTAAATTATATGATCGATGAGAGTTGAAAGATAACGTTGTAAATAAAAAATGATATTAATGTTGTTTAATAAAGGAAATTCAAAATTTTGCAATTTTTAGGTATTGAAGATGATTTTAATTTGGACTAAAAAATAAATTCCAAAAATTTAAAAAAATACTATTTTGAACCAATGATTTTTTGTTATTATTTAAAGAAAACTTCACTAAATTTTCAAGTATAGTTATACACTCACTCTAAATTCCATCATGTTATAAACCCAGTTAAGTATTCTTGTAGGGCAGGGATTTTAATAATTAAACCCCTTTCATATGAAATTCAAATTTGGTTTGTGCAAATGATGTCACTATAAATAACATATTTTCTGAACTAAAGCACAAAAAATAAATTTTAATAGGTGTACTTAATCCGAAAAATGTTAAATCCAATATATATGTTACTATACAAAAGTTAGTTAACTTCAAACTTTGAATTAAAACGGTCCAGAAGCAAGTTAAACTTTATTTAAAAAACAAAACAGTTAAGTATCTAATATTGATAAAAAATAATTCAAGTAAAAAAAAATGACAAAACCAAAAAAAAAAAAAAAATACCCCACATCTCGAAATAGAAAGTGAAGTAAAAAATCGATTACTACAATACTTGGGTTGTTTAAACTGCTCTTTTTGGAGTTGAATTATTTTCTTTAAAAGTTTGATCCCATTTTTCTCATTTTTGAAAAGTCAAAATTCAACATCTTTTCTGAACTATTTCAAAAAAAATAGTTTTTGTTGAAGTCAGAAATCTTATAGTCTGTGAAAAAAAAGAGTATTAAAATATATTTTAAAAAGAAAATTACAATTCTTTAGAATAATCAAGTAAAAAAAAAATAGATTTAATTTCGAAAAAATACAATAATTATTTTAAACCTGAATAAATATAATTTCTAACTTTAAATATTATTTTCTATATATTTTTTCCTTTTTGTTAGACGAATAGATATATATATATATATATATATATATATAATATTTAGTTTATTAAATTAAAAATTCTATTAAAATAATTTTTCCTAATTGTGAAAATTCAACCATAATCTCAATGAAATGATAATAATTTGTTATGTTCCAAATAGCAGATAAAATAATTTTTATTATTTCTAGTGATTGGAACATAATAACCTAAAGATTAGATGTACCAATAGACTTTCGTTGTTTCTTAAAAAAGGAAGTTTTTTCAAAAACAAACTATTTCAAATAAAAATATAATAATAATATAATAAACAGATATTTATCAAATAACTTTTTTTAAATTTTCTCAGTTTTTTATTTTTACTGGTGACAATTGAAAAAAAAAATAATACTTCTTGTTTTAAAATAAAATAATTTTAATAAATCGTCGAAAATAAAATTAAATATCTTTTTTTGTTCAAGTCCGAAAGGGTTAAAATGTTGTTTTTTATGGTTGATTGTTGCTCGTTTAGTGTTAGAAATTCATTTGTAGATATCAAATCTGGAAATTACTGAAAGTAATTATCATTTTTAAAATATTTCATTTTCTTTTTTGATCCAAAATTCAATCAAAAGAATCAAATCTTTTCACTGGAAATTTAATTTGGATAATGAAATCTTTAAAAAATGATAACTAATTTACTTAATCTTGAGAAATGAGTTTTTTTTATCCTGTTTAATTCTATAATTGTGTAAATAAGTACTATATTGCCTTTAGGTAAAAATAAGTAATCGTGTTGTAATTATATCGTTTGTAAAAGAACTCGAAACTAGCTCATATGTGTCCAAATAATCAAAATAATCTACAAAAAAATGCATAAAAAAGATTGGTCATGAAAGCACATTAATTTTTTTTCCAACCTAAATCATAATATAAAAAAATTACACATGTTCTATTTAAGAATTATAACTAATTTATATATATATATATATATATATATATATATATATAACTCAATTCCAAAATTTTGGGCACAGTTTAATCATTTGAAAGAATAAAAATACTGGTCTTTACATTCAATTTGGAAATAATTTTGATTTTAAAAACTATTTTTTCATTTCATAGTCGTTTTTGTTTTTTTTTTCTATTTCCATTTTTCTATTAACTTAATCTATTTATTTAGATCTGAAATTTTTTTTCAAATGTTGGTAGTAGGTTAGTATTGAGTTTGTCTAATAAATAAATCACATACAATTGGGATGTTATATTAGTATTCGTCCGATCAAAAATTTTTACTGAAATTACAATAATTTACCAATACATTTTTTGTTCCCCTAGTTTCATTATTTTGGACACACATGTTTTTATTTTTTCTTTTTATATTTTTACTATTATTTGGATAAAAATAATCAATTATAAAAACATTAATACTATATAACTTAAAAGTGGTTTCATATTCCATTTAGAAAAATATAATAAATTAGTGTTTTTTTTTTTTTGGCTATTTTTGATATTGTTTGTGTCCAAATTTTTGGAATTGGGTTTGTATATGTGCCATATTTGATTAATAATCATATTAACTAAATTTTCCTAGAGTTATATTACAATCAATTTTTTTTTTCCTGGTATAGATATTTTTCGCTTTAATTAAACAAAATTTTAAAATTTTTTCCACAATATAAATAAACTCAATATCAAACAAAAGGGAAAACCTCACAAAGGATATATACTATTGAATTTGATTATTCAGAAGATAATTACTTTTTGGTTATTTTTATTTTAATTTTTGATTTTTTCATCTTTTCTTTTTTTTATTTATAGATATTGGACAGTTGGGAAATGAAAGAAATAAGATAAGAAGAAATAAATTTGGAAATAACCTACCAGAATAAAGCTGGAAACAGTTTAAGTGTGATTTCAAATGAATTAGATATCGGAATTAAGAAAGATCATTATTGGATTGATATATGGAACAAATAAAAAAGAAAATGAAGAAAAAAACAACACCAACAAAATCACCAGATGAATTGTGGCCATACTTGAAAAGTGTGTCTTTAAAGAACAAAATTCTGGCTTCTAACGAACTTTTTCCCAATTTGCCATGTTCAAAGTTTTTTATTGGTTGTATAATTTTTTTCTCTACAATTTACAAAATACGATTTCTCATTTCAATTAAAAGGTTATACAAATTTTTAAAATATTTGGTTTTTAATTTTTATTGTTTTGTTTTAATAAGTTTTAACTATTCTGTTGGGTGTTTTTATATGGTTTAAAGGGTTTCTTATATTTTGGATTGATACTATAATTAAATTGAAACAATATGAATAATTCTTGAAAATGTATGTACGATTTTATTTGATATATAATTTATATCAAAGAATTACAATAATAAAATTTCATTTAAATTTGAAAAAAAATTGATTTTTATAAAATATAAAATAATTTTTTCATCTTTTAGTTTTTTTTTTTTCATTTTATCTTTGAATTAAATAACCTATTTTTTTCAATCAAAATTTTTTTCAACAATTGGTATTGTGTTAAAGTTGAAATCTCCAAAATAGAAAAAATCAGATAACAATTAGTTGATGATATCTAATCAGGTGATCGATCAATATTCCTAATAGAATTTTTAAACATTTATCAATTTATATTTTTTGTTTTCCTCTCTCAAAAATTTTATACATTGCTTGATTTATTAGTATAGATAATTATTTATTTTGTTCTGTAGGTATTTTATTTTATAAGTGAGTTTTAATATTTCAATTACTGAATGGTTCTAATTTGATGTTTCTTCTTAAATTTATTAAATAAGATTTCAATTTGAAATATTGAATTTTGGTGTATTAAATTTTTTGAAATGGGGTTTTGATGTATTAATCCATTTGACCTAAATTATGGAATATTTAAAAAGTGGTAGGCGGTTAGGTATAAAAGAATATTGTTCTTTTTGAACAATTTCAAGGTAAATTTCTTCTTAAGGGGTTAGCGTCTACCAAGGAGAAGCCTAGGAACAAAGTATGTTGTTATTGGACCTAACCAAATTCGTGTTACATGGTTCAAAGGTTTCTTAAAAATCGATTAGTCAAGTAGTAATATTTACTGATCTCAGCAATTAAAAATGATCCATTATTAGTAAAAAACCCAATAATTTCAGAAAAAAATCTTCTTTTCACCACAAATTTAAAAACTGAATTATCAATGTTCAGACTACAAAGTCACAAAATAACTATCTTAAATTTGTGGCGAAATGTAGATTAGTAGCTAAATATTTCGTTTTTTTTTTAAAATTAAATAATTAACAAACAATTTTTTTGACAAATTATTTCTCAAATCATCGAAATATATTGATACTCTAATTAGATTTATCAAAAGCAAACAAAATAAATCAGTCTTTGTGGGTTGTTTTTATGTTGATGATTATTGAGTTAATCTTTGAAATTTAAAAATTGTAAAAAAGTTACTTTTGGAAGCTCTAAATCTAAATTATTCAATGCCAGAATACTGTATTTTGGGATTTCTATTTTTAGATTTGGAAAAGGAATTAAAAAAATTTTTTCCAAATGAAACTTTTTTAATTGAGATCATTAGTAAAAAATCTAATAATTTATTTTGTGCAATAAGATTTATAATAGATTTTTTGGAGCTATTTGAGCCATGGTGCACGAATATCATTTACACCCCTTTGCAACATACTTTGATTATAGAGAAATCTATGGTTACGCTAATCCCTTAAGCTCTATAAAATCCTTTCATCAAATAACAAATTTTTGAAAAAAAAACAAAATTTTGAATTAAAACAAGATCACATTTTAACAAGCATTCTTTTTGGAGAATATAATTATGTTGAACGTCCCAAAAGTGTCATTCGCATTCCATAAAATTCGGATTGCCTCAAATATGAATCTGATCTTGTTTAAATGTTACCTACTTTAAAATTAGATATTGAAGAATTAACAAGTAAATTTTTTTGCGATAAAACTTTACTTGGTACTTTTTTTTGAATAACCTTTCACAAAAAAATATAAAAGACGACTTTATTTTCTATTTTTTAGTTAATTCTGTTAAAGACAAAATGTTACATTTACCTAATTTACTCTTTGATTCTCACAAGTCACAAAAAATTACAATGAGTTGTATTGAAAAAAAATTTGTATTTAATTCAAAAAGATGCCAAATAACTATCTTTGGTTTTTAAAATATCAAAACCTCGTTTAAAATCTTTTATAAAGTTCTTTTTGATCACACCTGTTCTGAATAATTTGACCTGATTTAAAAAAAATACTATTCAAATTTTTTATTTATTTTTTTCCGATTTTGAATTCCTTTTTCAAAAGAACAACCAAAAACAAAAATTAAATAAAGTAATGGGAAACAATGAAACAAAATCTGGAATAGAACTCAATGAAATTGAACCTGAAAATGAGTTTACAACCTCAATGGAAATCTTTGAAGATGAACAGTACAAAGAATTGGATTGTAATTATTTGGATTTTTTAAAAAAATTAACTTTAAATTATTGTTATTTAAAGCAGTTAGCCATTAGCAATCTTACTGAAGGGTGTAGCACCTGGAAGCTTTATGAACGTATGCTCTCTACAAATGAAACAATTGAAAAATTAACAATTGGTGAGATCACCTTCCACAAGACTTTGAGCCTTTCGATCTTTTCTGGGTTAACTCATAATACCAATGGCACGCTCAAAAGTTTGTCTTTTCAAAAAACGACTTTCAAAAAGGAGAGTCTTTCTTATTTTGCAAGATATTTGGCAAAAACTGAATCGTTAATTGAATTAGAATTTAAAAACATTCAGGGAGCAGAATTTTTGTTGTGTTTAGCTGAAGGACTTGCCAAAAATCAATCGATAAAAACCGTAAGGTTATATTCTAGTGATCAAAAACCGCTCTTTTCGAAATTTTATCAGTATCTGCTCGACTATTGCCCCAATTTAGAATTAATTGACTATAGCTCACCCAGAAGTAGCAGCACTCCGGCTATTTTTTCAAACATCAAAAGGATGCGTAATTTGAAAACGATTAATTTACCTTTGCAAAAGTTAAATTCAAAGGCAACCAAGTCTTTAATTACAGGCCTCACTTGTGAAGAAGGTGAAAATCTGCAAGCACTAACAAGACTAAATATATCTGGGTGTACAAAGATCAATCCCCAACAACAAAGCGATCTGCTACAGGCTTTAGCCGAGAACTGCCCCAATTTAAAGCAATTGAATTTAAATTATCTTGATCTCAGCCCAAAGGCATGCGATTCGCTTTGTTTGTTAATTAGAAAATGTACACATTTGAATACCTTGTATCTAAGGCACAACTCTTTGAAGGCTAATAATATTGCTTCAATTGGGGAAGCTATATGCTCAATTCAAAATAGGGAATTGAAACGGCTGGATCTGAGCACTTATCTGTTTAACCAAGAAATGGCGATCGCAATGTCCGAGTATTTTTCAAAGGATCAACAATTAAAAGCATTATTCCTCAATAATCTACATTTACAAAACGGTGCTTGTGGCGAACTTTTAATACAGTCTTTATTAAAAATGAAGTCCTTGAAATTCTTGTCTTTAAACAGTTCACTTATCAATGAACAAACTTCCAAGGCCTTAAAGCAATTAATTGAAGAGCATCAATCCTTATTAACCTTAGACATTTCCAATATTAAAAACCTTGAAAAGTATTCTGGGTTGGTCTTGTCTGGCTTTCAAAATAAAAATTGCTCAATTTCAAATCTTCGTTTCTTGCAAAAAAATAACCCCTATTTTGTAATTGATCAAGAAACGGTAATACACTTACAAAATTTTATTACAAGCGCACATTCTTTGACTGATTTATACCTTTCTTTTAATGTCTGTTCTAAGAATGAGCAATCTCTCAAGATAATGAATTCACTACATAAACAAAAAAATATCAAGAATTTATACTTATATTTGGTAGACAATAGAACAGTCAATGAAAATAATGTTAATAGCTTTGTCAAGCTTCTGAATGATTGTTGGAATAATTTAGAGACATTATCTGTTTATGGTCTAGTTTTACAAGACGGACATTTTCTAACTATTTTAAACACAATTGCCAAATTATTCAAAAATAATGGTAATGAAACGAATAATAATAATCTCACTAGCAATTTGAATGCCTTTAAAAAATTTAAATTATGTTTGCGTTTCAAAATAATTACTGAACAGATAGTTAATGCATTAATAAATATACTAGACACCTGCCCGGGTTTTCTCATCAAAGGTATATCATTTAAAGATGATCCTAAATTTTTGATATATGATTACTTAATTCAAGATAAAATTGAAAGAAATTTTCAATTACAAAATGGAATTAAAAATGACTTGTATAAATTTTTCCAAAGGCAAATATTAACTGATCTCCAATTAAATAATATCTATTTCCATTCGTTTTGGTTAAAATTGTGGTTTGCAAAAATAGACACAAACCAGATCATTGAATCGTTAGAGAAATTTTGTGGAAATGATAACAAAGTGTTTAATAATCTTTTAGTTTGGATATATTCTGGTATTTCTTTTGATTTTGAACAGACAATTGGATTTAATAACACCATTGGTTTACAGTTAAACCCTTTAAAAAAAAATATTAGTATAACTTTTAAAATGTTATTCCAAGAAAATGAAACAAAGGATTTTAAAATAATTCATAAAAACGGCAAAGCTGTATGGGTACATCGCTTTGTATTAGCTGTTAGGAGCCAGTTCTTTTCACAATTATTGCAAAATAATAATCATGCAAACACTTATGTTGATGGAAGTGGTTTATCTTTTAGAGCCTTGCAACTGTTAGTTGAATTCTTATATACAAATACTATCCGGTTTACAAAATCAGATGATATTTCTTCTTTAAGTGATGAGCTAAAAAATATAAATCAATATTTTAAAACTTCAAATAAAATTAAAGTCAATACTGAGAAATATTTTTTAAAAAATTTGGTTGAAATTAAAGATCAATATATTGATTTAAATACGTGTACTATTTTATAATTGTATTCAGTATAATTATTATTTTTTTTTGATTATTCATTTATTCGGGGATTTGTTTGCTGAATTCCCAGGGGTTTATATTAAAATTTCTAATTAAAATCCACTTATTTTCTCCCAAAGAGTGTGTTTTTATTAGATTTTTCTATTTTTTTTTTTTTTTTTTGAGAGAAAATATCAAAAACTTGTTTAACGGGAATTTTCTTTTATCTTAGGTTTTGTTGGTTTAAGTTATTAATAATTCCAATTTTTGGCAATAATTATTTTCTTTTTTTTTTTTTTAATTTAACTAGTTTATTGATTGGTTTTACTGGTTGTATATTTAAGATGTGTATATGTTTTAATTTAATGGGGGTGTTTTATATTTATAATGAAAAAATGTTTGGTTTATCTTTGAAAAAAATAAATTTATTTTAAATAATCATTTTATTTATATTTTTTTTTTTTTTTTAAGATTATTATTTTGTTTTGATAAATGAACAATAATAATATAATATAGTATATATATTCATTAAGTTGTGAACCTTAAGTATTCTTAATTACTTGGGTGAACTTTGAAAAGAATCTCTATGAAAAATGTTCTTAAATGTATTGTTCGGTATGTGTGGTTAATGTGATAAGTTAAATAAGTAAAACATATAATTCATAACTATAAATAGTTTTTTGAAGTAAACTTCATTTCACCCAAAGGTGCCTAGTCAAAAATGAAAATTTTATTTTATTTTTAAGAACCAATATAACTTAGATTGTTTAGAAATTCTGGAAATAATAAGTTTCGTATTAGAGGAATTAAACATAGAAAGGGGCATGAAAAAACCATAAATTTCAAAAAAAAAAAATTTAAGAAACTGTGTAGGTTACTTTAATTGGAAGTATTGTACTCAATTTCTAGATTTCTTAAGGAAATTAAAATTATTAAAAATGGGATTTTTTACTTGTAAATATATGAATTTTAAAAGAACTTACAAAACATCACTTCTCTTAATGTTATTTTGGAGTTTCAAGTATTTTTTTACAAATTTAAATTAAAAATAATAAAAGGGAACAAGAAAAGAAGAAAAGGGTGGTAAAAAGCTAAATACAAAAAAAAATTACAAAATGAGAAAAAACCGAGAAAGTATACTTATTTCCGGTATTCTGTTATTTGTTTTTTTATGGTTGGTGGAAAAAAAAAAAAAAACAGATTTCCAGTTTTTCCCAACCAGCATATATAAACTCTGTTTCAGTCAAAGGTGCCCAACTTTTTTTTCAAATATCATTTATTTTATATAATTGACCTTTGAAGAACAAATAAGAAATAAAGAGAATAATTCACCTCAAAGAGATGTTGATACATGTCTGAAAGGAAACTAATTAATCAATAGATTTTCTTAAAAATTGAAAAACTCGAATTCTTAGGGACTATTGAGAAAAACAACGATGTTCGTTTTGAACTTCTACTGGTATTTGGATAATAAATAGGAAACATTTTTCACTTCATTTTTCATACTTTTCTTTTAGAAACCAAGCCCTCAAACAAACTTTGTTGATATTTGTGGTAACTGTTTGAAAAAGTAAATGAAAATGAAGTGAAAAGTTTTCACATTTATTAAACAAATATCAAGATCAAAGATTGATTTGAATTGCAATAGAAATCAATAGATTTCTCAGCAATCTTTACATGGTTTCAATGACATCAGAATAACACGTTTTTACCAAGTGACTATTGATCTTGCAATAAAAAATTTTTTTGCAAATGAATGAAGTTATTAAAAAAAATCAAAAAAAAAAACAAAAATGTGTAGAAATGTGAAAAAATGATTTCAATTTTGAAAATTTCCAAAATGAAATTTTTCTTCTACAGTCAGTTTCACTTTTAAGGCACAAACCTTTAAACACGAGTATTATACCATTACAACTGGGCCATTTTGATTAAAAAATAGTTTATATATATATATATATATAATGAAATTTTGATGAATTTTTCAAATATATTATTCTTGGTTGAATTTAAATAATTTTTCAATAAAATTAAAATTAAATTTCATTTGATAATAATTCCTTTTAGTGAAATATTATTAAAACATTAGACAAATAGTCCGCAAATTATCAAAAAAAATTAAACAATGGTTTTTCCAATGTAATTTAAATAAAAATATATTAATGGTTATAAGAAATTATTGTAAATATTTTTATTGCCTTTTCCGTCAAATTGGGCAATTAATGTTTTTTTTTTTTTTTTTTTGGGGGGGGTGTGTTTTCTACTCTTGTTTTGCAAAAGCAAGATTTTGGAAAATTGGGGTAAAAAAATGATTATGGAAAAATAAATTAAATCAGCTTAAAAAAAGAATAATTTTGAAAATAAATTCTTATTCTTAAAATAGTTGTACAAGAAAGGTTTAGCTTATATGTTAAGTCAATTTAATATTTAATAAAGTAAAATATTGATTTGGGTAATAGTTTGCATAATATTTAGACCCCACTATTAAAATAAAAATATGATAGAGATCGAGAAATAAACAGTATGAAACCAAATAATCGCCAACCCATTACATATCCGAAGTCCAAAATAAATTTTTGTAAAAAATGGGTTTCTACCTTTTTTTAATTTTTTTATTCTTTTTGATTTTTTGTTGTTCTTTCGATTTTACTTTTATTTGTTTAGAAATAAATATATTTTCATTTCTTTTTGTAAAGATGGTTATATAATGTATTCTAATCGTGTCTATATTGCGGGTGGTATTATAACCCCCAAAATAGTTTTAGAGTTTCAGTAAGTCCCGAAAAGTCCCATCAAGTGTATTGTGGTGCCTATTTTTTTTTTTTAGGGGGGGGTTAATGTTTTATTTGTAAACTCTCTTGATTTTCTATATACACCGGAAACTTAAGAAAAATTTGAGGTGAAGAGGATATAATTTTGATGAATCATCACTTCTCGATAAAAAAATAAAATAAATACAAAAAAAATTATATAATCTAAATATCTATTCTATTGGAATTTTTTTGAGTTGGGTTTCATTTTATCAATTCATAAAATAAATGGTGGGTGTGCCGTGGTATAAATAGTTGTGGGTTTTACTCAATTTGGCAAATCAGTGTATGTTAAATATCATTTTTATTATTTTTAACATTATTTTTATAAAACACAATTGTAAATGTTTCTCTTATTCTAATTGAATTAATTGGGATTTTATTTTACGATAAAGGGTTAAATTTTAAATTTTTCTCAATATTTGGATCCGTTTCAAATTATAGTATAATTTTATAGAATTTTATTAAAATTATGTCAATCCCTAGAATTGGTCCAGTGGTAATTAAAAATATATCATCTACAAATCTGTTAAGATGATGAACTAAACATTTTATTTTATGTAATTGAAAAGTGGATGATAAATCAAAAAATCAAAAAAGAAATGAAATCATCTAGGTATATCCCTTGCATTGTCTTTTTGTGCAATATTTTTAAGATGAAAATTTAATTTTTTCATTTTTAATATTTTTCATGTCCAAATGTGGGAATGTTACATGACTAAATTTATCAAAAGTTTTTTTAATATTGATTTTTACAATAAAATATACTTTATTTTTATCCAGTTGTTTTAAAAAAGTGAAGAATTTTTTTCAAATTTTATTTAGTTTTCTATTTTAAAAAATTAAAGAATTTTTTAGAATTAAAGAATTTTTTAGAATTAAAACGTTGATCAAAGTTTTCTATTTTCAAAAAAAGAAAACTTTTTCAGAATTAAAACTTTTTGAAAGTTTTGTGTTTTAAAAAGTCAAGAATCAATAGTCAAATGTGATAAAATAGCTAGAATGTGAAGAAAACTACTTTTTTTAAACAAAATTTCACTTTATGAAAACATTTAACTTTAGAAACGTTTTAATTCTAACAAAATCAAAAACAACAAGTTTTCACTTTTTTAAAATGGTTATATGTGAATTTTAATTTTTTGTATTTTCAACTAAAATATAAATAAATTAAAATAAAAATTGGAATTATTTTCTCACTAAATATTAATAAGGGTGCTTAATTAAATCTCTAAAAAGATCGTTTCTAATGGGTTTGATAAGGATCTTTATGTTTTTCCACCTAATAATTAGTAATATATTTCCAAGAGTGTGTTAAAATTTACATTTCTTTATTAGAAATAGCATCAACTGTGTATTTTCTAACCTAAAAGGGTGTTCGTTAAAGTGGCCTTGTTAATATTTAAAAAACAATTTTATTTGGGTAAAATCATTTTCAAATTAGAAATTTAACTTAAAAAATGTTGGAAAATCAAAATTTCCCTGTTACAGGTATATTCCGCTTTATTTTTAAATATTGCAGAGGCTAGGGTGTGGGTATTGGTATGCTTGAATATAAAGTGGATCTTGAGTGTGGTAAGAGGTAAATAAAAGTGATTTAAAATTTTCCTTATTTCAATTCGAGAATGGTCATTAATAATTTTTCTTTTGAATTTTTTCATTTAAAACCCCTGGCAATCTGTAAAATGACAATATTTTGACAATACCTGAATTGGGGTACCTTTTAAATGATTTTTTATTGGTCCGTGAATTGTATTTCAAGATCTCCAAAGTATAAAATCCAGATACCTCTGACTAACTTTTTATGATTTTTCCAAGTTATAAAAAACAACAAAAAAAATCACTTGGATAATGCTTAATCACTTGGAAAGTGTAATAGGTGTCTGGAAGTTGTTTGTGACGTTTGAAAAGTTTGAAAGACTTAAGGTTTACAATCCCTTAAATTTGAAAAAAGATTCTCTTGTGTTGGGTGTAGTGACTTGTTAATTTCAGGGATTGTAAACCTTAAAACTTAGTCAAAGTTTCGAGTTATTTTGGGGACAAGTACTTTGAAAAGCATCACTTGAAGAGGACACACACCGTTCTGCGTGGCGGTTTAACGGAAGGCTAAATCCTTTTGGTTGTAAAAATTTACACTTGATCTTCTTTTATCTTTCTTTATTCTTTTCAAATCACAAGAAAGAAATTTCTTTTTTTCTTTTTCTCTTTCTCTTTGGGGTACTTTTTCTTGTTTGTATTAAAATATTTTCAAGTTAAACTGCCAAATTCAAAAGGAATGGAAAATTGAAGAATTTCAAAGAGAACAAGATGAGGTTTGATCCCCTTAACATTTCCCAAACCACTAACATAAAAAAACTTTTAAAATTCGCTGAAGAGAGAGAAAAAAGAATTTTTGGTGTGCTTAAAAGTGCACCCAAAGATCGGGACTTTGTATTAAAAGGTACTTGCAAATGCTTTGTGGAATATTCTTAGAAATATTCTATTTGAAAAAATTTGCTATAAGAAAGAGAGCGAGGAATTGTTTAGGGTGATTTGAAATTTTGCCCCTTGTGTTTTTTCTGGGGTGCAAAGTGTTGTGTGTGGTTTCTTTAAGATCACGTTAAAAAAAAAAAAAGATTCTTAATGTTGATAAGCATTCGGATGAAAAAAAGAAAGGGAAAAATCATGTAGAAGATGAGAAAGGCAAGTAATAGACAACTCTTAGAACTGAAAAAACAAACTGAGACACAAGATTAATTACTTCTTGATATGACCCTACACCAAGAAAATTTTCTCTGTATTTGTTGCTTACAAATCTTTTTACAGTATCTTAAATCTTTAATAGCTATTGGATTCAAAAAATCACAATGCCCAAGAAACGAGAAGAATAGAAAGCGTTTCTTTTCTTGAGTTGAAGTTTTGGATTTTTCTTTGTAAAAAAATTTCTTTTTGATCTTTTTAATTTAGAAAAAGAAATCTGACGAATACAAATTCGATTGTAATTGGATTAATTTTTGAAAAAGGTATATATTTTAAATTCGATCGATTTAAAATTATTAATTTTTCCAAAATACATCTCAAATCTTGTAAAACTCACTGTAAATGTCCAAATTAGCTTTATTCTATCAAAAGTCTATTTTCATTTTTTTTAAAATTTTCATTTTTTTCTTTTCATAAAAATTTTTATGTTTAGACTCTTTTTGTGTTTTTTTTTTTAAATTTAATTTTTTTTTTTTGTTGGGATGTTTTTTTTAATCACAACAAAAAAAGTTTTCTTCACATTGCTTTGGTTGGGTGTTGAAAAAAAAAAAAAAAAAGTTAACCTTAATCTAAAGAACTTAAAGGTACGCTTAATACAGAATTTTTTTTTTGAAGCTTGTTTTGTTTGATTATAAAATTAACTCCTTTTCACAATTTAACCTTTAACATTTTCTACGAGGTACTTTATTGTTTCCACAAAACAATTTTTTTTTTATTATTTTTTGTTTTTTTTTTGTTTTTTTTTTTTTTTTTTCAGTTGACTAAACTCTGGAGACTCTTAAAAATTTTCCAAAATTTTGGAGAATTCTATTAATTGATCTTCTTAACTAAAACTTGTCAACTTTCGAAAGACACTTTTTTTATAAATAATTTTCTAACTTTTTAGAAAAAAAAAAACCAACCCAAACCAACCAATTTAAACTCTTTCAACCTTTGTTGACAATAACTAGACTGTCAAAATTATTTTTTTTTTTTTTTTTCTCGAACAAAAAAAAAAACTCTTGAAAATTCCCAAAAACAAAAAAAATTATTAATTGGGCATTTATCCAATTTTCAGATTGAAAATTGGATAACAACGCTAAAACTCTTCAAAAAAAAGTACGAGTTTGAATAAATTTTAAATTTTTTTTACAAAATCGTAAATAAATATTCGTCATTTGAAAACCCATCCAAAATGACTCATTCCGAAAAGATCAAGAATTTTTTAAAATGGAAACCAACTCTTAGTGTCCCATTTAATTGTTTTGATAACTAAATGATCTCGAACACAAATACTGAATAATTTTGTTTCAAGAAATGCCACTGTTTTGCAGATCATTTTTTTTTTTTTTTTGTTTTTCGAATATTTTTCTTGCTTTTCAACAAACTACCATTACACTATGAGTATTCGACAAAGAAAAGCGGAACGTATTATGGTTTCGGGCTATTTACGTAAAAAACTAACTCATGGCCTGCAAGGGACTTTGACGATGGATGATTTTGAAAAAAAACATCTTAGTGCATGGTCTCGTTTAAGTAAGGAAGAACAGGGGTTATTATTAAAAAGCTTACCTATGACAAGGAGCAAACGTTTGGAGCTTTTCCGAACGAAATTTCCAAAATATTTTGTCGAAAAGTTCAGCACGGATGATCCTAAGAAGATCGTTTCTGTTTACTTCGATTCCGTTTTGTTGCTTTCTTTAATGGTTGCTTACCAGCAGGGAAGCTCAGGTACGAGAAATTGTTGGGGGACCTTTTATCGCAGGAAGGGATTAAAAAGTAACCCAAGAACAACTGATTCACCTGATTCTTTACGTATGATCATACGGGATGGAACTAACGACAAGCGTAATAATGATTCTAAACATAAACAAAAAGCAAGTAGCGTAAAGAAAGGAAATGGTAATGGTAATGGTATTCGAAACAAAAGATCAAACAAGAGAAAAAAAAATGTTTTGAAAAAAAAAAATCAAAAAACACAAACCAAAGCAAAAACCAAAGCCAAGCCCCTTACCCTTACTCAAACCCGAAGAAAAACAAAAGCGAAAAGATTAAATAAGCAAAATAACAAAGAAAATGTTCTTCCCTACATCAAACAATTTTCCAATGATTTTTTACGTAAATGGCTTCATGGTACCTGCCAAGATGATCAAACGAAAAAACAATCTTGTAATATTAAGAACAATACAAGGAAACGGAATTACGGGGATAGAGATATTGTTTCGAAATCTAGTTGTCAAAAACAACCAGAACAAAACAATAATCTTTGTAAAAATTCTCATAAAATAAAAATTGCAAATAAACCTAGAAATTTTAATGTTTTAAATGTATCAAATCCGAGTGAAGAATTTGCAACAAACAAGACAAAAGAAGAAGATCTGAATAAATTCACGCAAAAACCAATTAGCAAATCTGAAACCATTAATTTAAATATTAATTTTCCTATTAATAATAATATTAAGCTTATTAATTCTAATAATAATAATATTAATAATATTAATAATAATATTAATAATATTAATAATAATAATAATAATAATAATAATAATAATAATACTAATTATGGAATTAATAATTGTAATTTTTATGATAATTATGATAATCAGATTTCACAAGCTACTGGTGAACAATATTCAACGTCATCTCAAAATATGTCAAAATTTGTTGATTTTCCCACTCGAAATTATGATCCTTTGTTTTCTGATTTTGCTTTAAATAACACTAACAACGATTATTTGTTATTTGGCACAAACTGTAATTTTAATCCCAATAATATTGATTCTGATAATAGTGATTTTCATTTAGATAACATTGATAATGTTGATGTTGATGTTGAACATGAGAAAATTATTATTCAAGATCAAAAAGAAATTTGTGATCAAACCTTTTTCTCTGATCAAAATCTCAATCAAAGCCATTTGTCAAATGTTTTTAATTCTTCCCAGCTTGATACTTCTTTAGATGAATGCAAAGATTCGTTCCAATCCTTTTCAAATATTTTGGATTTAGATCTTTCTAGCCATCAGAATAACATCTTAAATGTTGATCAGTTTCAATTAAATACTTATTCCGAAATCATTGAAAGAGATGAAGACCTTTCAAATTGTAATAAGAATAATAATGTTGATCATGATGATGATGATGATGATGATGATGATTTTGTTGATAATAATAGTTTGAATGTGATTTCTTTAAATAATTTCGATTTAGATTTAGAATCATTACAAAATGATCAGATTGAAAACTTTTTTTTTAATTAATTTTTTAATGGAAAAGATAAATTAAAAAATATTTATCTTCCTTTGGCGTTTTTTTAATATATTTTCGTTTTGTTACTTATTGATAGTTAATGATATTTTTTTGATTTTTTTTTTTTTTATTTTTTATTATTTATTATTTTTTTTTCTTTTTCTTATTTTTATTTTTTTTTTTTGATGAAAAATTGAATAAATAAAATATTTATTTCTTATTTTAAATTTTTTATTTTGATTCTCAAAATTATCAATACTTTTTTAATGTTTTTTTAAATAAAAATGTAAAAAAAAAATTAATTTTTGAAAAAAGATATTAATTTAAAATTAATTTATTAGTAGGGTATGATTAATATTAGAATTAGTTACACTATTGTTTTAGTAACAAAGAAATTTCTTTTTTAATTTTAATTGTTTATTTTTAAATCGAATTTTATTTTGCTCATTATTAGGAAGAAATTGCCTTAAACAATTTTGGGAATTTATTGTGTTGTTTTGAATAATTTTCAAAGTGGTTATGATTTGGAATAATTACCCATAATTATAGAAGAGTTTGTGCAAAAATTTAATTTTTATCAAGTATGCCAAATTTCAAAAATTGATGCATATTTTTTATCAGAAAAAATTTTGTTTAATTGCTTTTTTTTTTAGATAATAATGTCTATTACTAAAGTTTTACCAGAGAATAAACAATATAGATGAATAAATAAAAACATAGTATAATTATTTTATTTATTAAAAGACAAATGAAAAAAGAAAAAAATAATAATAAAAAAGTTTGTCACGAATTATGAAATTTGGTTTATTAAATAAGGTAGTTTTTTTTTTTTTTGAATTTAACATATAAATTTTGATGACTGACTGTTTCTCAATTCCTAATTTTCTTCAAAAAATTATCAATTGAAAGTTGAAATTCCACACAAAAACAAAACAACGGTAACAAACATTAGTGTTTTATTAAGTAATCAAACATAGGTCACCATGGCAAATTTATAATACAAATTCTTTTATTTTTTTTAAATACATCAAATTTCAAATGAAAATATTACCCCTTAGGATAAATTATTCATCCAATACAATTAAAATATTTTTTGACAAAGTATATTACAATTTTACAATAATTGGAAATTAACACCTTCCTTGTATTTGATTTTAAGAACAATAAAGAAAGAGAAAGATAAAAAGAAAAAGAAAAAGAAAAGAAAGATGAAAAAAAAAAAAAAAAAAAAAAAAAACCAAAATATTAAAAACTCTGTTCTTAATTGAATATACATGATTATAATATAAATGTTTATAGTAACCGAAACAGCAGAGTAAACAAAAAATAAGAATTTTTTTTTTATTCTTTTATACTAGTAAAAATATTTAACCAATCATATTTATTTATTAACTCAAATCATTGATAATTATTACCAAAACAATGCTTTTCCAATCATATTTTTACATATAAAATACCCATCCTCCACTTAAACCAACCTTAAAAAATTTTCATCATCCAAAATTCAATTTGAAAAAACTATTATTATCAAAAAAAATCTATTAGAAATACTTAATTGAAATAAAAGCCAATTGAAATATTAACAGTAATTTATACTTTCTAAAATACACATAAGATAAAATAAATAAAAATAAATAATAATAATAATAATAAATAAAAAATAATGCAGCAAACACAACTAAAGAATATATTTCTAAATAGATTAAAAGTTCATTAAGAATAAAAGAACAATCAAAAATTGAGGCACAATAAAAAAAATATGTGGGAATTTGTTTATTCAAAATTTCTGAACTTTTACTAAATACCAATCACCCAATAAAAAAATTCAGATTTAATGTAAATTGCTACAGAATTGAAAAAACAAAATGAAAACGTAAAAATGAAAAAATCATTTTAAAAAATTAAATTATTTTTATAATAATTATAATTGTATTATTATTAATAGTTACATAAACCCCCTTCAGTCAAAGGAGCCCATTGTATTCAAAAAATATATTATATTCTATCAGTTTAATTCATTATTCTTCTCAAAATAAAATATTAAATTTTTAGATCAGAATCATTTTTTCACATTTGATATATTTTTTTTTTTTTTGATTTTTACTTTTTTTTTCTTTTCTTCTTTTCTCCTTGATTATTTTTATTTTGCCTTCTTTTTCTTTTCTTTTTTTATTTTTCTTTTCTTTTTCTTTTTTTTTATCTTGAAGATTATTGTTCTTATTTTTTTAAAAAGTCAATTTAAAAAAAACAATAACTAAAATGCCAAATCAACTTTAAGAAAAATGAGAAAATTGTATTTATTGTTAAATTCACACATTTTCATATAAAAATATCTTTTTTTCAACTATTATAATTTTTAAAGAAATTAAGAAATTTTGAAGGAGACTTTCCAATTAAAATGACCAACAAATTTTTTCTAATATATTTTTTTTTTTTTTTAAATTGATGATTTGTTCATACATTTCTTTTATAGATAAGGACCATAATCCAAACTTAATTGCCCCCCCCCTATTTCTAAATAATCGTTAATTTGGTTTATTCTTATAAAAAAAGTAAAAATTTCAACAGATTTCCTTTATCAAGTCTTTACTATTCTTTGAATTGAGGTTTCTCCTAAGGCTCTCTACCTTAGTTGATAGTAATAAAAAACAAACAACCAATAAATAGAGACAACAAACGATAATTTATTCACCTGATAGCTCTTCTTGTCCAACTAAAGTAGGAAAATGAAGTAAATAATCTTTCCTATTGATTGGAGCAAAGGCCTGTGTCTCAAGAAAATCAAAATTGTTTTTAAAATTTATCTAAACCACAGTAAATGTTCTAAATACCAATTCTTGTGAAGAAAGGAGAAAAATGTTGCCTTTCTTCTTTTTTTTTTTTACAAATAAATATCAAGCAGTTTGTGGGAAATTGGTTGACTCTTTTTCTTTCGGTCTTACTTTATATTCTTTTTATTGATATTTTGGAGAGTTGAAAAACGAAAAGGAAGGGAATAAAGGAAAATGAAAAACAATAAGTACAAATAAGCTATCAAATTTTTTTTCGAAAATTCTTCTTTTGACATGTAGAAATTTTGAAGTCAAAAATGACAACACTTTAAAATCTCGAAAAATAAAATAAATTGACCCCAGTTTTTCCTAAAGGGACTCTGGGTTTCTGTTCTTGGTGAAATGGTAACAAAGAAATTTTTTTAAACTACAAAAGGAAAATGAAGAAAAAGAAGAAAAAAAAAAGTCAAAAAAGAAAAAACCAACAAAAAAAAAATTTTTTTTAAAAGGAAGAGATCACTTTATTAAAAATAAGAAGAATTATATATACGTTAGATAAAAGACATCGAATTGATTTAAAAACTAGTTATTCAAACCAATAGTTGAAAAAGTCTTGAAAGAGTGTTCAAAAATATTATTCCAATTGTTTCAAAAAATGGTCTGGTTAAAGGTTGCTGTCTTATTAAGAATTTCTCACTTCTTTGGGAAAAATTAAGAATTAGCAAGCAAACTAACTTGCTTAGTTTAATTTTTTCAGTTTATCAACAAAGTCTGTAATGAACTTGTTTGCTGGAAGGCCAACAAATTGATCTACAATTTTACCATTGTGGTATGCAAACACCGAAGGCACACTACGTACTCTATGATTTACAATTGTTTGTTCAACACCTTGATCATCGATATCAATTTTAGCCATTGTTAACTTGCCATCAGCTTTTTCTACATGCTTCACCAATTTGGGCATCAGTCCTTTACAAGGCGCGCACCATTTTGCATAGAAATCAACAATTGTTGGGACTTTTGATTTCAAAACATATTTCTCAAAATCCTTTGGGCTTTTAATGTTATGGACATACTTTGACAAGAGACGAGAAAGGATCATCGATGGGTTTGTGTGTGTGGTTTGAGTTTGAATTGATTTTACAAGATTAAACATTTGGAGTAATGTGTTCAGTATTATTTAGTTTTGGAAAAAGTAAAATAAAAAAAATGATTTTTGTTTTCCAGAAATGTTTTTTATTCCAGAATTGTGCCTTAATTAGAACAGGTTTGTACAAATTTTAAAATCAGTGTCTTTTTTAACTTTGACCAGAAATACAACCT
This sequence comes from Anaeramoeba flamelloides, assembly GCA_027625915.1. Classification (NCBI taxonomy): domain Eukaryota; family Anaeramoebidae; genus Anaeramoeba; species Anaeramoeba flamelloides. Next base: position 1,763,918 of record JANTQA010000060.1, on the reverse strand, counting down.
TTTAAAGCCTAGATTAAATTAAATACAAAAATGTTTACATTTATTTATTTTACTGTTGAGGCACACTTTACTGTTATTTTTAAACACCACCAGTCTTCGTACTAGTTCAAATTGTGATCAATTTTCAAAGATTTAGAAATCAACTTTTTTCGCTCAATTATAGTGTTTTTCATTTTCACAATTTTTTGGAATAATTGATCAAATAAATCCTCAAATCAAAAAAAAAAAGAGGTAAAAAGTTAAAAAAACCTTTAGTTTCATGAAAAGGGTACCTCTTCTATTTTTGTTTCATTGTTAAGAATCTTTTAGAGATATATTTTTCAAAAGTATTTTTAATTGAAAACGTTAAGAGAAACTGAAAATGAAAAGTAAGATCAATAAATAAAAGAAAAAAAGTATAATTAAATACAAAATGAAGGGTTCAACACAATAACAATTTTTTTAATACTATCTTTTGATATGGGTTATTCTTTGATAGATCCAATATTAAAAATTTGTTGAAACAATTTACTTTTTTTGAGATTTAGAAAATCACTCCAACAATTTCGATATGAAACGAAACTTAAGACTATACTTTTTTGGTTTGGTTGAAAATAATATATTGAATTAAACATCGGAAGTAATTTGTTTCTTTTTTTAATAGATTGAACTTTACATGTTCAGGTTCTATTGGTGTTTCCAATTAAGAATTAAGTTAAGTGATATGTACTCTATTACAAATGGACAAACTTTTAAAATGTTTGTTTGTTGATATACTTTACAATCGAATTATATCTAAGTGTCGAAAAATACTGATCGACTAAGAAACCTTAGAATAGAAAATTTATTCATAAGATCAATTTTTTTCAAATTTGAGCTAAAACTTTTTAGTTTCTCAACAAATTGATTTTTTGAACCAATTGAAAAATAACTGTATTGATTTAAGAACCATGGTGATAATAATCAAAGTATTAAAGTCATGTAAAGATTTTACTTTGAAATTTTGTTTTTGTTTTAAGATTAAATTTGTTTTTTCAAAATAAAATTTTCTTGAAGATATTGAGGAATATTTTTAATTTTATCCTCAAAATTCAAACTCAATTATTATTTCTGACAAAAATAATCGAAGTTTTTAATGGTGGTTCTTGTGTAGAAGACCGAAAAAATTAATTAAAAAAAGTTCTACAAAATTGAAATATTTTTTTAGATTTTTTTTTCATTTTTTGAAAATCAGAAAACCAACTTTTTTCAAAGAATAAGGGATAAAAAATTAGTGATTAATAAATATTAATTTCAGTGATATCATTTTGTTAAACTTAATTCGTATATTCATTTATTAAATCGAGGATTCCAATTAGTTTTATTGGCTGATATTTGAATTGAAATTATAAAAACAAAAAAATAATAACAAAAGTATAAATTTTCTTTCAAAAACAATACTTTACAACATAAAACTAAAAATATGTTTTCAGCTTTTCAGGAATTAACATAATTATTAATTAAAAGAAGAGGTTAATTTTTTGTTTTTATTTGGAAACATGCGAATTGGGGATTTTAAAAAAATTAGAATCAAATAAGAAATTGATTAAATCGGGTTAACTCTAGCCCATTTCAATAGCCAAAACACAAATTACAAAAAATAATTTACAAGATCTTTAAATAAGTTCTCAGTTTAATTTCTAAATATTAATATATCCCTTAAGGTTTATAATCCCTGAAAATTTAAATAAGATAATCTCGTGTTGGGTGTGTCTACTTGTTAATTTGGTTCTTAGCTGATCGATCTTGGGCTTGGTATGTGATTTAATAGTTGCCCAAAAAATCAATTTTTGTAAATTTATTTTATTAATTTCCCTAAAACCAAATTGAAGAGTGTAAGACTATTTAGTTGGTTTTTAAGTTATAAAACAATGTGGGGGTTGGTTTTTTGATTGAAACTCATAATTAGAGTGATTTTGGGGATCTCAAAAAAAGTACCTTAATTTTTTTCATCAAATATTGAATAAAAAATCAATCAAAGAATAACCCTTACTAAAGGTTTCTTTTTTAAAAACTTTTCTTGTGTTTGATCACCCATTTTGTATTTAAAAGTCTATTTGCCTACCCTGGGCTTACTGGGTAACCGAGGAGTAGCTTACCATGAAAAAAATATATTGTGAATTTGTACTTATTTTGATTGATAAAAATTCAAGTTTATATATAATATTTCATAGGATCCCATAGGTACATTATAAGGAAAAAAAAAATTTAAAGGATTTTTATTCACATAACAATAAAAATAATATGAATTAAAACCACCATTGAATAAATATTTTAAAAATATTATAAAATTTGATTGAAAATCAATTGAATTTTTCAATGAAAGTTGATGAATCAACAACGAAATAATCATTATAATTTAACAGATCTTTAATGGAAATTATTATTAAAAATTAAGGAATTAAATGAAAAAGGTTTAAAATTTAAATAATATATATGTTAATTAAAATAAAATTTATTAAAATTTCAAATAAGTTAAAATTTTTAATTGTTTGGTTTGAGGAAAAAGAAAAAATATTGCAAACTGAAGGAAAAAATCAAGAAGAAAAAATAAGTAATAAAAATATAATAATATATAAATTTTTTGAGATAGAATTAGCGAAATGTATTCTTGTATCATTTTATCCAATTTTTTTACTTGAAATTATTAAAATTATTTTAAGATGTGTACTTTCTATTTAGTATTTTATTTTATACTTAAGCAATCCTTTTTTATTCTTAGGTATTTGTTGTCCTTGTTAGAATAAGAAAAAAAAAAAAAAAAAGAAACAAAAAAAGATCAAATTTCTATTCTATATTTATTATAAATCAAAAAAATAATATTAAAAATATAAGTAAAAAAATAAACAAATCAGAAACTTTAATTTTTTTGTGATCAGTTATTTCCAAAAAAGTGGGATTTTTTGTTTAATTTCATAAAAAATAATCTTTGTTAGTGGAGGCATTTGTTGATTGACAATACCAAATTAAGTCAAATATTAATACCTGTTGAATTAATTACTAATGTTTTATTTTCAAAAGATGTTTGTTGAACTATTTTCAAAAAATGAAAAAAAAAAAACAATTGCACTTTTTTTGGAGAAAACAATATAACACCAATTTAAATAAAAAAATGAAAATATGAAAAGGTACATATAATTTTTTAAACAATCAAATGCAATTATATGTATTTAATTCTATTTGGAATTTTATTGAGATTAAAAATGTTATAATAACGATTTTTCAGCCCAAAAAGACAATAATAAACACCAATTTTTACCCCGAAAAAATATAAGGTAAAATCGAGATAAGAAAATTTATTATCTGTTATTAATGTATACCAATACTAAGAAAAAAATTGAATTATTACAAAGAATCAATATATGATAGTTAATGATTATGCATATTAAAATACTTTTTTGAAATTGAATTTAATAAATATATTTTAAAAAAAAATTACCCCCACTTACTGGGAAATAGATTTTAGTATTGAAAAAAATACCAGATACTAATATAATCCAGGATAAGATTTTGAATTGTAACTATAAGGAAAATTTTTGTGTAATTGATTGTATTTAATATTTAATCCTTTTTTTAACTAAATAATTTGTTATGATCCAAGTAATATTCCCACCTATATTTCATAAAAGTAGGGTGTCTATCGAATAATCAAGTAATTGGTTGATAACATTAGTAGATCTACTTATTTTTTTTTAAAAAATAATTGAGGATTTATCGAGACTTACTTGAGTTGGAAAAATCATAATTTTTATTCTTTTTTTTTGATTGATTGAATGGTATTTTGCAAAAGTACAATTTCATTAGTCATCATTTTGATAAGTGGGTGAGTTATAATTTTAAAAGTTACATTCATAAAAAAAAGGACATGATTTTCAATATAAGAATTTAAACAACAATTTTACGAATTTTAACAATTAAAAATCTTGTCAGGGTATTTTTTTGGGTCTATTATTAAATTTCAAATTTGGTCAAATTTCAAAATTGGTCAAATTGAACTTTTTCATATTTTTGAAGAGTTTCTTGATTATTATAATTGGTATGAAAGTTTTTAATGTTTTTTTATAGTTGTTGGAGGAAAAAGCAAAACGATTATTTTGCGATTGGTAGTATTTTATTACTAAATTGTAGAAAATCCAAAATTTTGAAATCATCAATAATAAATATTTTTAAAAATTTGTTCGAAATCTAATTTTAACCACCAAAGTTAAGTGTAAATTTTTTTCCCCTTGAAAAAAATTGCAAAAGTCTAATTGATCACTTAATTATATTTTTTTTTCAAAATCCTTGTCAAAATTTTCTAGTATACCATTCAAACACCAAAAACCTACTCTAGCATACTCTAACCTACCCTAACCTACTCTAACCTACCCTAAAAATGATTTTGTAATACCTACAGTCAATATATTTAAATGACATTAACTTTTTTGAAAAAAAATGAGAATTTGACCAATTTTGAAATTTTACCAAATTTGAAATTTAATAATTTTCCCTATTTTTTTCATTTCAGCTAATTTTTTCACGAATTTAATGACTTGACACTTATATAAAATTGAGAATATTTCAAAAAAAGAACTTATATTTCAAAAATGACAACTAGTAGATAGTTTTGTTTGTTTTTAATTTAGACATTCAATTGGTGTCCCATATTTTGATTTAAAATGAGAGCAAAAAAAGTCGAGACCAGCCTATAAAAAATAATTAAAGAAAAAATTTTTAACTTTTCAAATTTTCTCAAAATCAAATCTTTTGTTTTATTTTCTCAGGTGTACAAGCTAAAAAAAACAGGAAAAAGTAAAAATGAACAATACAAAAAAGAACAAAGCAACAAGTAAAAAGAAAAAAGAAAAAAGGTAAAAGAAACAAGAAAAATGATAAAGGAAAAAAGAAAAACGAAAAAAAGAAAATCAAATGAAAAAGTTATTTTTTTGTTTTCTTATGAATTTCTTCCTCATAATAGTCCAACAAAAAAAGGCTTTTTGGTGTTTGTTGAAAAAATTTGTATTCTTGAATTTTTTGTTTTTTTTCTTCTTTTTCTGTAAGCTGAAGTTTTTCACGTCTTTTTTTAGCTCTTAATTCAAGTGCCTGCTTAAATGTAGGAACGGGTATTTCGAGCTCTCTCATTAAATAGAAGCAAAATTGGTCTGTTCTTCCAAAGACCCTAATTGAGGCGTAATCGTCAAGTGGTGTTTTTTGTAGATTCACAATGACCATTTTGCCTTTTTGCTTTTTCACATTGATCATGGGCAAGTCGGCAGCAGGCGTGACCCTTAAGGACGTGCCAAGGACGATTGAGAGATCAGCCTTTTTGGAATGCAGATAGGCCGAGTTGATCTGCTTTTCACTCAGGTTTTCACCAAAGTTGATGATGGAGTCGTACAATTTGCCGCCGCATTTGTCACATTTCCTTCCTGTTTGGTGATCGTGCACCTCGCGGGATGTGCGGCACCTAAAAGGACGGAAATATTCGCTTTGACAATCCTTGCAATATTCCTTGTTGGAGTTCCCATGCAATTCAGAGATCTTTTCAAGTGGCACACCGGAATGCAAATGCAACCCGTCTGTGTTTTGGGAGACCAAGTGCTTCACAAGGCCACGTTGTAGTAACGTCGCAATGGTCATATGGCAATTTGTGGGCTCTAATAAATTCCATGGCTTGTCAACAACAGGCGTTTCTCGGTTTTGATCTAAACAAGTCCACAAACCATTTGGACCTCGATAATCTGGGATTCCTGCTGATGTGCTAATTCCAGCTCCTATAACAAGATCATGTGGAAAAGAATTTTGTCAAAAAGTGTTTTTGTTTTTGTTTTTGTTTGGTTTAGAATTTGGGAGAAAATGAAATTTAATTTGGAGTGTTTTCTTTTACCTGTATGAATAACAACATATTTCGATTTTCGAATGAGCTTTGCTAATTTTGCTGCCTTTTTTTTAATTGACTTCAGATTTTCTTTGTATTCTTTCTTATCTTCTTCAGACATTTGGGTAGTTAAAGTTTAAAAAATTGTTAAAAATAAATATTTATAAATTCAAGTTTGAAATTTAAATGATTTTTTTAATTCGAAGATTTCTTGAAAAAGGAAAAAATGTCATTCAGCAACTTATATTTATTGGAACTTTTTCAGTGTCCTATTAACATTTCCAACCAGGATCTTATTCAAAACTTTTATTTTATTTTAGATTTTTATCTTTTTGCCAGTAAAGAAATTCAATTAGTTTGTAGATTTCTAAAACCCAAAGACTTTCTGAAAAACCTTTGAATTTGGTCTACAAAAAGTTCCAATCAACATAAATTCTTTTTTTTTATTACTTCAAATCCAAATCTCTTGGAATGGAATTAATTTTTTTCTCAATAAATTATTACAAGTAGTTCACTTAATAATTTTGCAAAACACTGACCCCCAAATAATCAAATTTTTGTCATTCCTTCGTTTCTTTTACTTGCCATAAAAACTCAAAATGGAAATAATTTTTCGTTAGAGCTTTTCGAATATCTATCAAAAACTAGAACATTATTTGCAAGTTTCGAATAAATGTTTCCTTTTTATTTAAAAATATAATAATCACAAAACCCTATTTTTTGAATCTTCCAAAGATAGATTAATAAAACCGAATTAATGTTTGAGAAATATTTTCAAAATGTAAGGATATTTGTTAGATTACTGTTGTCAAAATAATCCGTGGAGAAAAGCTCAATCGAGTTTTCCTAAAGAAAAAGCTTGTTTCTTTTTATAAAAGATCTATACACACTAAACGATCAAACAAACTGATAATAAACCTACTTAAATATGGTATTGGTTTTGTAAAGTACTATTATTCAAAAATAAAATCTTAAAATATAGGATCAAATTCGAAAATTTTTCTCTAAAAATAGAGGTAATTTAGAGTAAATTTTATTAAATTAAAAAAATTGATAAAAAAGGAGAAGATTATTCAAAATTTTAGACAAATTACATTCACAATTTAAATTTTACTTTAAATATCAAGGAACTTAGATTCAAAATTGATTTGACCTAAGGTTTTTTATTCAGAAGTTAATTCGATTTTATATTAAACAATAAGAAAAAAAGGCAAGCTTTTATTTTGAAACACGTATAATAACCTTTGGGAGGTTTTATTTTGCTCGATGTGTGATTGACTCTTAAAGATTTTTTTCTTTTGATTTGTTCCCCTTTTATTTTTTTTATTCATATTTTTTCCTTATTGTAATTATTACTAATTTATTTTTTCTTTGAGAGAGTGGGTAATTATATAGGTATTTTTAATTTTCAGTTAAAATAAGAGATTTAACGAAACAAAAACTATTAATTAATCAGAATTTTGAATAAAAATGATCTAAAAACCTTTAGCAAGAGCCTAAAACTTGTATAATTAAAATAAAAGTAGTAATTTTTTTTCTTCACGGTACAAGAGAACATATAATTCACTACACAATAGTATACAAAATTGAAATTAATGTTGGAAAGTAAACCCTTTGATAATTTATTGATAAACTAAATTAGGAATAAAATACATTTTTCAATTAATTTGCAAAATTTTCAATTTTTTACTTTTTGTTGTTTTTTTTATTAATAAAAATTTTCTCTAAATTGTCTTGAAAATTTGATAAAAATATTGGATTTGATCCTATATTTTCGAATTTCTTTTATAATCATAGAACTTTAAGTAATAATTTGCTAACACAATGAAGTCTCAAAATCAAAGAATGCTACGATTAAAGGTAAATTGTACCAGTTCTACATTTAATAAATGTCTACAGAAAATTTATTAGTAAAAGGAGTAAAAAAAGTTGATCTCATCAATTAAAAATGATCTGTGTATTAGTAAAAAACCTAAACAATTTTAGAAAAAGATCTACATTTTGTGAAAAATTTTCAAGGATGAATCATCATTATTCAAACTCCAATCTTGATAAATATCTTTTGTAAATTTGTCTCAAATTATAGATTAAATTTCGAAAAAATATAGTTTTGTTACCAAAATTCAAGGAAATTTTTGAGTTGGAAATTTGAATGTTACAAAATATCTTTCTTAAATTTGTGGTGAAATGTAGATTAGTTACTAAATCAATTCCATTTTTTTTTAAAAAATTAAATAATTTAACTAAAGAATTGATTTATTCGAAAATTATTTTGATTAATAGTCGGTATATATATATTGACAATATGACTTATTCTCAGAAAGGAAACTAATGGAATCATTCTTTATTATGATTATGATTATGACGATGCTTATTTAAAGGAGGAGTTGTTTCTTTCTTTTATTGGCTTTTGTATTTTCCAGAATTTAAAAGAATTGTTTAAAATTTATGGTTATTCTCTATTCTTTTTTCTTCTGGAAAAACGTCTTTAACTTTTCAAAAAATGAAAAGAATCAAGTTAAATCAAAGATTTTACTCTATTCTTTTGAATTCTGGAAAACCACCTTTAGGTTTTCTTGGGTTTTGATGTTTATTTTTAAAACCAATACATAATACGAATAAAACAGAAAACTTAGGCACTCGGTGGCACCCTACAACACTCTACGGCACTTACTGAAACTCAAAATTTATTTGTAATTTTTTATATTAGTTATAATATATCAAAGGTTATAACTCATAGCATATCTTTTCTAAAAAAAAAAAGAAAAGAAAAAAACTTATTTATGAACAAAGACAAGAAAAAGAGAAAGAATGTACATTAATGGAAGAGAGTAAATAAAAATTTATAAAAAGTAAAATCTTCACTAAAAAGTGTTATTTCGTAACCTGAGTGTTGAATTTGGGTTGGTGGTTCTTTCCTTTTATAAAAAATTTTCAAGATTCTAAGAATAATTTGATTGAATAAATTGATCTTAATATTTGTCTCAACTTAGAGATCAAATGAAATATTTTATTGAATAAAGTTTTAAAGTATAAATTTATAGATTGAGCAGACCAATAAACCAATTGAATTTTTAAGAATTGATTTTCAATATTTTCTTTTTGTTATTTTTACTATTTTTCTTTTACCTATTTTAATTTATTGTAATAGCTGTTTTATTCTTTTTTAACAAATTTCCAGAATAATGTTTTCATAAAATGTCAATACAAGATACCACCTCAACAACATTTACCTCTTAAATAACAACTCAAGAGATTTTATGGAAAGATCGAGTTATTTCACTTGAATAGGTTTCAAATTGTATCAGTTTGCTCCTTTTAAAGACTGTTGTTTCAGACATTTTTGCTTATGAACGAATCAGAAAAAGTTCAGTTTGTTTAAGATCAAATTGTTAATAAGTTTCAAAATTCTTATTAACATTTTTTTATTCGTTTTCGTATCCCCAACCACCCCTAAATAGTAGACAAATGCGAGGAGAGCAAACAAATTTGACAAAAATTTGGAATTAGTAAAGAATATAAAAAATTCAGGGTCACTGTATAATTTATTTATCATCTACTCTTGTTACAATAAAGTGTTTAGAAAAGTTTTATCCGTATTTCAAAATAAAAAGTGTGTTTCTTTTTTCTATAAAAGCCCTATGCATCAACCGATCAAAGAAAACAACTATAAACCCTAATGAATTTGACCTTGGTTCCTTAAAGTTCTATTATTTAAATAGAAATTATAAAAATGAAGGAACAAATTGAAAATTTTCGTACTATAATAATAAAGTATATTTTAAAAGAAAATTTAGAATCATCAAACAAACATAAAAAAAAACAAAAAAATTGAGAATATTATGAAAAATTTTTAACTACTTTCCATTAATAATTTAAAATGTACTCTTAATATCCAGATATTTACTTTCAAAATTGATTTGAACTTAGGTATACTACTGGGTAGTAAATTGAATGTTGCATTGGAACAAGAAGAAAAAAAATCCCGTACAATATTTTCAAACACCGATTATAGTCTATGTGCACGCATTATTTTGATCACTCTAGTTTTAAATTCTTCAACTTTTTGTTTATACCATACTTTTACCGAAAAATTGGAAAAAAGATTAGGTTATTGGACTTATTTGATTATCCAAACCTATTTATAACTAATTTCATTCTTTTGTTAAGATTAAGGTTTACTTTCACACCAAATAAATTTAATTAAGGTTTAATGGATTGTAACTTTGAACCCAAATAGTGACGTGTCTACCTTAAATTAAAATAAAAATGGAAAAAAAAGATAATCATTCTTTCAACATGAACTATAATTGGTAAAGAAGTTCCTAAAGCACTAGACTCACGAAACATTTAGTTAAAACATTAAAAAAAAACTATTCTGAGTTTTAAATTCTCAAGAAAGATTCAATCAATTTGACAACACCTACAGTCAGTTTTTGGTTAAACACACAATCTCCTTTCATTCCTTCAAAAAAACATTAAAATTATTTATTTTTTGAAGATTTTTTGTTTGTTTTGGATTTTTTCTCAGATTTTGTTTTTCGATTGAAAACCAAACAAAACAAAACTTAACAAAAAAAAAAATTAATAATATTAATAACAACAACAACAACAACAATAACAACAACAAAAACCGAACTAAATGAACAACTTTCTCAAAAAACTAGAAACAACAAAAGACGCAAATGAACAAATAAGCTGTTTAGAGAATTTATCTCACTATATCATTCTCTCTGATGAATCTGTTAGTTCTTCGATCAATGTGCAGCATTTTGTATCTTTAATTAAAAAGTTGTTGGACACAAGCAGCCATCCACAAATTGCTGTCTTGGGCATTCAGTGTTTAGAAAATTTGGTGCGATCTGCGCCCCAAACAGCGCGAAGGGTTGTTGACATTTCGTCGTCGATTATCACGAAGATCTCTGCTTTGCAATTCATTGAAGTGAGCGAGCACGCGATTGACCTTGTGGAACTTTTAACCCACGAACACAACCAGACTCTATTGTACGAGGGTGCGTTGATCCCCTGCTTAACAATTTTTGGCTTCTGTCGATCCATGACACAACAAAAAATAGCCGAAACTGCAGCAAACATTTTGAGAGTGATCCCTCGTGAGTGCTTAGACCTCGCTGCGGAGGCGATACCCTTGCTCTGTGAAATGATTTCGATAACCGAAGATAAAAGGGTCTTGGATTTGTCGTCTTTAGCGTTAGTTCGGCTCAAGGATCATTTTATAGCACAAAGGAATCACACCCGAAACAATTCGCTTGTCAACAAGCAACTGATCTCTTCGCTAATTCGAATTCTCAAAAAAGAAAAAAGGGCGCTGTTGTCCCCATTTACAGTGACAAACCTAATTAATATGCTGTCAGATATTTTTAGAATCAATTATAAATCAGTAAAAATCGCCTTTGAGAATGGGATAATTGAATTATGTCAACATTTAATTGGTGAAGACCAAGTTGAAAATTCCTCGAGAAACCCAGTAATTACTTTAATTAATTCCTTATTCTCGGAATTTGATTACTATCAGCAATTGGAAGAAAAAAAATTTACGAATAGACAAAAATTTGACGAATTTCTTTTGTTAAACCAAGACCAATTAATGGCTAAAAAAATTTTAGATAATCGAAAATTAAGAAGAGGAAGAGGAAGAGGAAGAGGGAGAGGAAGAGGGGGAAGAGGAGGGAGAGGAAGAGGGGGAAGGGGAGGAAGAGGAGGATGGGGAGGATGGGGAGGAGGTGGAATAAAAGGTTTAGAACTCAATAAAGAAACAGAGAGAACAAAAAATTTAAATAAAATCGAAAATTTGGATCGAGAATTAGAAGATTTTTTATCTTTTAAAAATGAATTATTACAATTAAAAAAAAATTATGAAACTGAAAAAATAATTCCACAATTTAATCAAAATAATAAATATATTACCAAAAAATCAAGAAACAATGATCCAAAACGTGTTTCAAGTTTTACTTATTCAAAAAGAAAAAAATCAAAAACAAAAAAATTTCTTTCTTTTTTAAAAAATGCACAAGAACATTATAAATTGAAACAAGAGAAAGAGAAGGAAAAAGAAAAGGAAAAAGAGAAGGAAAAAGAGAAGGAAAAAGAAAAGGAAAAAGAGAAGGAGAAGGAAATTGAAATAAAAATGCAAAAAGAAAAAGAAAAAGAAAAGGAAAAAGAAAAGGAAAACGAAAAGGAAAAAGAAAAGAAAGAAAAAAAAGAAATAAGAAATTATATAAAAATTCAAGAAAATATGACAAAAGAAAAAGATCAAGATCAAGAAAAAGGAAATGAAAAGGAAAGAAAGGAAGAAATGGAAGAAACCAAATTAAACAACATTTTAAAAACAAAAATTCTTCAAGAAACACAAATTATTGGATCTATTCAAAACCATATTAATGAAATAACGAATATTGATGAAAGCCTAGATAATATGAATAAAAAAAAAAAATTATTAGAAGATGAGATCCGAATTATTGTAAAAAATCAAAATGAATTTACAAAGCAAATCAACGAAATAGAAAAAAACAACATACAAAAAAAAACACAAATCTTAACCAAAGAAGAATTAAACAAACAACAGAAGCAATTAGAAATAGAATATGAAAAAATTCTTTATGACAATAAAAAGGTATTTGCTGAATATGAAAAAAGTAAAAATATTTATTTATATAGTGAAGAAGGAATAAAATATTATAAATTAATGATCGAAATTTTAACAGATAAAGTAATAGAAATGTACTCATATTCCATTAATGATACGATCAAAAAAAAATGTTTAATATTTTTAGAAAATCTCCTTAAAAATAGTCAAAACAATGAAATTTTAACATTAATGGAAAAAATTTTCATTAAAAATAATATATTTTCTTTCTTATGTGATGTAATTTTTTATGAAAATCTAAAAATTTCATTTACAGGAATTCAAATAATTTCTTTAATAATTAATAAATTTAATAAGAAGGTTCTTAACAATTTAACAACAGAAGGTTTAATTTTCAATCTTAAATTTATTTCAGAATATTTAGTAAATAACGAAAAATCTTTTTGGAAACAAAGAAATGATTATTTACAAAAACAATTTTCAATTAAAAAAATTATAGATGAATATGACGAAAAAGGAGATAGTGAAGAAGAAGAAGACGAAGACGAAGGATATGAATATGAATATGAAGAAGATAATGAATTAAATGAAATTAGAGAAGAAGTAAAAGAAGATAATAATAAAAAAAAGGAAAAGGAAAAGGAAAAGGAAAAGGAAAAGGAAAAGGAAAATGAAAATGAAAAAAAAAATGAAAATGAAAAGGAAAAGGAAAAGGAAAAGGCGAAAGAAACAGAAAAAGAACTTGAAACCAAAATCAACAAACAAGAAAAAGAAAAAGCTGTTGGTGGTATACCAATTCCTATATCTTTGGAAATACCGATCATTAAAATTAATAATAAAATCAAAACTAATATTAACCTCAACAAAATAAATCGAAATAGATTTACTGTAAACGAGCATGATAATAGATTGAAATTAATTCAAAAATACGAAGAAGAAAAAAAAAAAAAAAAAAAAATTGAAATTCTAAATAAAAAATATAATTATGATTTAATTAAAAAAATCAGTAAAAGTAATTATTTGAAATATTTCAATAAATTAGACAAAAAACTATTAATAAATGAAGAATTAAATAAATTTCAAAAGGTTATTAATAATTTAAATGAAGAAGATAATCTAATTCAATTTCTCAAATTATTAAGTCAAAATGATTTTACAATTTTTGAAATAGAACAAAGTAATTTAATTTTAAGACTATTCAATTTTTTGAAAAAAAAACAACGATTTCTAAATTTCTTTGAAAATCTTTTTAATAAAGAAATGATAAAAATCGAAGATCTAGTTAAAAATGGAATTGAAAAATTAATAAAAACATTGCAATTATCTTTCCAGAGAATTCAAAATCTAGAAAGTTATTCTCTTTCAAATTTCAATAAAAACAATGATCCATTAAGTATTTTAACCAGAAATATTACTGGATACTTCCAAATACAACCGATCGAAAAAACGGTCAAATCAACAACTACATCATTACCCTTTAACTATTTGATTTCGATGGAATCCGTTGAAAGATGGATATGGAAGTATGTGAAAAATAATGAAGAGCTTCCCTTACCCGGTAACCAATTTGATTTCATTCATAAGAATTATGAATTTAATGAATATGGCTTTACGGAAAAGGTTAATGATATAATTTGGAAAGAGGAATTTAATGAGAGATTATTTAAAAGAGAATTAGACCATTCGTTAATATTCTTTTTAAACGGCGAGCCATTAAAATACCAATCAAATTCATTTCAAGAAGTTGAAAGGATATTAAATAAAGAAAAACCTGGCAGATACGAATCCAGTGTTTATATTGAATATAGACGATATTATCCCGAAATTGATAAAAACATCAATCATGAAAATTTGATTCCAGTTAATGATGATAATGAGGGAAATAATATTAATAATAATAGAAAGAAGAAGAATGTATATGTGAATAACAATAATAAGAAAAAAAGGATGAGAGAACAAAATAAAAAAAATTTCAAAAAACAAAATAAAAATAAAAAACAAAATCAAAAACAAAATCAAAATAAAAATAAAAATAAAAAAAATAATAAAAATCAAAATAAAAAGAGAAAACAAAATAAAAATAAAAATCAAAAACAAAATAAAAATCAAAAAAAAAATCAAAAAAAAAATAAAAATCAAAATCAAAATAAAAATAAAAATCAAAATAAAAATCAAAATAAAAATCAAAATCAAAATCAAAATAATAACAAAAATAAAAATAAAATTTATATCGAAATTAATGAAGAAAAAAAAATCAAAAAAAGAAAAACTGAAATATTTAATAAAATTATTAAAAATACTTTATTACCAAATTTAAAATCTGAAAATAAATTATATGTTGAAAATTTTATTAAAAATAAGAATTTAAAAAATAAAAACAATCCTAATGAAGAACATTTAATAAAGCAAAGCAAAATATTATATTTAATAAAAGTATTATATCAAATGAATTTAATAAAGCCGAGAATTAATAATAAGAACTTTATCATAAAAGATTTAAATAATAAAATCAAAAGGCAATTGGATTCGATATATGTCTTATTTTCAGGAACTACCCCAAGGTGGATCCACGAATTAATGTTAAATGGCTATTTTTTTTTATTTGATTTCCAAACAAGGCAAAAATATTTTAATAGAACGTGTTTAGGCTTTCGAAGGACAATTAAAGATATTGAGCCACATTTAAATCGATTAGTGGAAAAATTTAGAAACCACACTATACCTAGAATAACAAGGTTCAAAGTAAGAATCAATAGGTCAAAACATTTATTAAAGCAAGCAATGCTAATAATGAAAATGCCACAGATTAAATCGGAATCCATTTTAGAGGTGCAATATTATAATGAAGTCGGCACAGGTACCGGCCCAACAAATGAATTTTATACTTTGGTTTCGAATGAAATCTGTAAAATGGATTTAGATCCCCAATTATGGTATGTTGTTTCCGATTCAAAAAATGAAAAATCGAAATACATTAACCCAACAAATGGGTTAATGCCCTTGCCCATCAATTACAACGACCACAAAAATAATAGCCTTAATTTTCATAAAAAAACGATTTATTTTGAATTCATGGGATCCTTTATTGCCAAGGCCATATTGGATAAAAAGACAATTGAAATCCCGTTATCGCCATTGTTTTGGAAAATTGCTTTTGGCGAAACTCCAACCATTGAAGACTTAAAACTTATTAACCCACAGGTATATAAGTTTTTAAATGACTGTAAAAAATTAATAAAAAGAAAAAAATTAGGTGAAGAAAATATACTATATAATGGGATGGACATAAAGGATTTATATATTTATTTTACCCTTCCTGGCTACCCCACGATCGAACTCGTTAAAAACGGGTCAAAAAAATTGGTTACAATGAACAATTTACAACATTATATGAATTTAGTTTATAATTTCTTCCTATTTGATGGTATCATGCACCAAATAAATGCCTTCAAAAATGGGTTTAATAAGTTAATGCCAATAAACCATTTGAAATGTTTCTCCATTTATGAAATAGATACAATAATTAATGGCGAAATGGAAACTTGGAATGAAAAGTTATTATTAAATTCCTTATCCTGTGAACATGGCTATTTCAAATCGAGCAAAGTCGTACAATGGTTAGTACAAGTATTATCAGATTTGAATTCAAACCAAAAAAAGGCCTTTTTAAAATTTTGCACAGGTTCGCCTAGATTACCAGTTGGTGGGATCGCTAACCTAAAACCTAAATTAACAATCGTGAAAAGTGACAGGTTTTTAAACCCAGACCAAAGACTGCCCACTTGCATGACCTGTGTAAACTTTTTGAAAATTCCTCCATATTCCTCAAAAAAAATATTGAAAGAAAAATTATTGATCGCCATTAATGAAGGACAAGATAGTTTCCATCTCTCTTAACCCAATAATTCAAATTTCAGATCATATTTATTTTTACATGAAAATATATTTTGCATTGTTTATCCTTTTCCCTTTTTTCATTTTTTTCTTTTTTGAGTTCTCTTTTTTTTTCTTCATGCTTTCCCTTTTGTCAGTTTTCTTTCTTTTTTGCTTTTTTTCTTTCAAATCATATATTTCTTTCTCAAAAACAAATAATTATTTATTAGTTTTTCTATGCTATTTATTATTATTATTTTTTTAATTTTAAGAATTAATTACTTCCAAAAATGTTAAAAATATTACTTTGAAATATATCATTTGTTTGCTTTATTGAAAAGACTCAATTGCATGAAATGCATGGAATGGTAAAAGATTCAATTCCTTTGTTATCTGGCAAGGTAAAGTTGCACTTTTAAATTCAAAAAAATAACAATTTAACCCTCTATACTTTACATTTAGAATAGTTTATTTAATATTCAATAAGAAATCGTAAATTTTATTTTTAAATCAAGATTTTATTTGAAAAAGGAAGAAGTCATGTAGATTTTTTTTTAATAAAATTGAGTTAAGGCTTGTTTCATTTTTTTTAAAGTAAAAAATTTTGAAAATTTATTTATAGATCAATTTTTTTAACTTTTTGAATGAGGAACACTCTTGGTCAAATCAATTTTATGAATTATTAGTATTTTCTGAAACAAAATACCCTGTACCTAATTTATTTTTGGGTAAATTTGATCTTTAAATCAAAAATAGTATCAAGAAAATTAATGGATTCCAAAAAAAGTTTCAATTTTCCAAAATATGTACATAATACAGAAGAAAAAAATCGATGATTGTAGATCACTTCATCTGGGTGAATTAAAGATATGAAAAAAACAAGAAAATAATGAAAAAAATACCTTCAGAAAATCAAAAAGTTAGACTTTAAAATGGTTACTATTGGTGATACAGATAGAATTTTTTAGGAAAATGAACCAAAAAGAAATTCATTATATTAAAATTGAGTAATATTTTCATTGTTCAATATGATAAACATGCCCAGCAGGAAAAAAGACGAAAAATCAAAATTATTTTGGAAAATATATTCCCAGATTCAAATTGTTATTCCAATAACACTAATCATTTTTTTTTATCTATTTTTAAATTCGTATTTTATTATTATTATTATTATTATTCTTTATTATTTCTTCTTCTTCTTTTTTTTTTAAAGATTATTGAACCTATACCAAAAAAAAAAAAAAAAAAATGAATTTAAATTTAAAATGTCTCTTATACTCTTTTTATCCAATAATCTAATAAATTTAACGAATTTAACCACTCCAAAAGTCTCTATTTAAAAGTTAAAAGATTTTTGACAATTATTTCCTTAACAATAAATCTAAAATATCAAATTTGTTTCTGATAAAAATTGATCGTATTTTAGAACAACGATAAATTCCTTATTCAAATATTATATTTTCGAAAAAAAGTTTGACTTTTACAGGATTATCTTGTATAAAAAGATGATATACAAACAAAAGAAATATAATGTACACACACACACACACAAACTAAATTCCAAAAATTATCGACACAGTTTAGCCCAGTGGAAAGGATAACAATATAACACTGTACATTCATTTTGTAAATATTTTGATTTAACAAACTATTTCATTTTTTGTCTTTTTTGTTTTGTTTTGATTCCTATTTTTCAAGTTATGTAATCTGTTTGGTTAGATCGGAAATTTTTTTTTTTCGATGGTTGATAGAAAGTTAGTGTTATGTTTGTTAAATTGAAAAATCAATCATAATTGGTTGATAGTATCTTATAAATTGATCGATCAACAATTGTTGGTGAAATTTCAACAAATTAAATAATACATTTTTTGTTCCGCTCGTTTCATTATTTTGGACACCAAGATTATTTTCTTTTCATTTTATATTTTTTGCTTTTATTGGGATGAAAATGATTACTTATAAAAACATTAATACTATGTAACATAAATGTGGTTTTATATCACGTTTGGAAAAATATTATAAATTGGGTATTTTTTTACCTATTTTTCATTTTGGGCGTGTCCAAATTTTTGGAATGGGGTTTATCTATATTTATATTCCGGTAAGATTATCTTTTTAATCCAAATTTATCTATAAAAATATTCCATTAATTTTAACATTATTCAAAAAAAAAACTATTTTTTTTTAAATTTATTCATTTTCATTATTGTATTAAATAGAAATAAATAATATAATGATTATAAGTTGAAAAATAATTGAATTTTTTTAATAATTTGTACTTTTTCCAAAAAACTCCTTTCAAAAAATAAACTGAGGGTTTAAAAATTATAAAAATTTTAGTGACCAAACCAATTTAACAAGTTTATCAAATACCTCAGAGTTATTTATTTTTATTTTTTTTTTTACATATTTAAGTACTAAATTTTTGAAAACAATAGCAATAATTTTATAGATATATTTAAAAACATCACAAATCTCTATTTTTTTTTTTTTTTTTGGAGTAACAAATTATTAATATTTGAAGCTAAAATAATAATCATATTAAGAAATTACTTTTAAACAACCAAAACACTTGAATACATAATAGTTCAATGTTCAGATTTTTTTTAAATTTAATATTTATCTTGATTGACTGTCCCATGTGATTATCAAATCAATTTAAAAACCTTTATCTCCATTTTTGATCAAACTCAAATAGAAAATTAGATTTTTATCATTTTTTTTCTACAAAAAATTAATAAGAAATTAAGTGAAAATATAATAAAAAGGAAATAAGAACCCCTTTTTTTTAAGAAGAGGAAGTACACACTATATCATTATTATTACCACCAATATGGTAACATTAATGTTTTCTTTCTTTCTTTCTTTCTTTTTTTTATGAAAAAGCATGTAACACAGACCAAAACGGAAATATCTGAGTAAAAAGAAAAAAGAAAAGAAAAAAAAATTATTAGAGTTTCCTTTATTTTTATTTTTCTTTTTGAAAAGGTTATTGTATGAGATTTTTTTTTTTTTCTAAAAGAGATATTGTTCTTTCAATTTTTTATTAAACTGTAATATTTGTAATAGCAAAATTGATTTGAGAATGTTGGATATTTTTGTTAATATTGTGAGATTATTCAAAAAAAAAAACACATCAAAAAAAAGAAAAATATATTTAAAGTTGCTGTAACGCTTTTCTCATAATTTGAACAAATTCATCAACATGTGATTTCTCACAAACAAGTGGAGGTCTACACCTTAAAGAAAGAGGGCCACAGGGAATAACAATTAGGCCATTTTCATAGCAATGATCTCTAACCTTCTTTCTGGACTCTTTGTCTGGGAAATCAATTGCACAAAATAATCCTTTGCCTCGGGTATTTGAAATAATTTTTGGGAAATCGTTTTGGATCAACAATAATTGCTCAAGAAGGTATTCCCCGACGAGTGCAGATTTTTCAACTAATTGGTCTTCTTCGATGATTTCTAAAATCTTTTGTGCTCTGATCATATCTACATAATTGCCACCCCATGTTGAAAAGATTCTTGAAGATTTCATAAAAACATTATCTTCAACTTCCATAATACGATCTGTGCTCATGAATCCGCAGACTTGTGCCTTTTTTCCAAATGTGATCATATCAGGGACAATTCCATAATGCTGGTAACCCCACATTTTTCCAGTGGAACCTATAAAAAAACGAGTTAACGATGCATATTCAAATTATTGAAGAATAAAATCAAGTTATTTAAAGCCATGATAATATATTAATAGAAGAACGAACGATACAATATTCATATAATTTTTGGAAAAAATTAAACTAAAATTCAAAATTTTCCACATTATTAAAACAGCTAAAAAAATCACAATGATACAATTTCATTCAAATTGGAAATAATTTTGATTTTTGTAAAATATGAAAATCATTTTGTCAACTTTTAGTTTTTTGTTTTCATTTCATTTTTTGAATTAAATAACCTATTTTAGTCGATCAATTTTTTCCAAACAATTGATATTAAATTAAAGCAAGTTCTTCAAAATAGAAGAACTCAAACAAAATTAGTCAATGGTATCTAGCCATTTGATCGATCAATATTCCTAATTAAAATTTAAACAAATTTGTCAATTAATTTTTTTATTTTGCCCTTATACATAATTTTTAATACACTCTTGAATTATTAGTATTGATATTTTTTTATTTTTTTTTTTATGAGTATTGTAATTTATAAAAAAAGTGTTTACATTTAAATCTGTGAATGGTTTTATTTTAGTATTTCTTCTAGAATTGATTAAAAAAGATTTTTCTTTTTCAAAAATTGAATTTTGGGGTTTTAAAAATCTTGAATTGGGGATTATTTAATAATAAAAATACTATGCAATTATAATTTACATAACGATTAAATATTTGATTTTTTGATATTTTGTAATTGGATGCCTTTTGAAAGATGATCCAAAAACAAAAAGAAAGGTTTCTTTTGATATCATAATTAATCACACAAAAGAAAAAAATAAAATTTTTGTTATTTTGGGTAATTTTTTTGAGATTAATTTATATTTAATGAAAAAAATTCTATTCTGTAATTTTTCTTGAATATTTTGAAAAAAAAAAAATTTACAATAAAACGATCTTTACCAATATTATCAAGACAATTATGAAAAATTCAGGTTAAGAAACTTCTTTTCAGTTAAAAAAGCCAGTTTTATTGAAAAAATAGAACATATCCCATGAGTTTAATTCAATATTCTTCTCAAAATAAATTTTTAAAAGTGAAAGCTGGATTATTTTGTAATTTCTTCAATTTTTTTTTTATTTTTTTTTCTAATTTAGTTTTTTATTTTTTTTTTTTCGAAAGTCAGAATCAAAAAAAAACAATGTTTGAAAACTCCAAATCAACTTTAAGAAAAGTTAAGCGATACAATATATTTTAAAATGAATACAATTATTATTAAAAAATATTATTGTCAACAATTTTAATTTCCTAAAGAAATTGAGATATTTTGCAAGTAGACGGTTCTACTGAAAAGTGATCACAAATTTTTTTACAATATTATTTTTTAGAAAATTTAGGGTTTGTTTGTAAAGATATTTTGTTAATGATCATCGAATCTAACCCGAAGTTTATTATTTTTCGTATTTAAAAACAATCTTAGTTTGGATTGATTCTTAAAAAAAAAGTGATTTTTTCATTTTAGCTGGGCCACTTGGGGCGAAATCGAGTTTACATTAATAAAATTCATCGATAAATATTACATTGAGATTTATTAGTTATTCTGAAGACAAATTAATAGAGGTAATAAAAGCTAATGTCAAATATTCTTTTAATTAATAACTTTTATCTATTTTTTTACTTTAATTTCAAAAATTTTATTTGGAAAGGTTTTATAATTTAAAATCTTGGAAAGCGTGTTAATTATTTTCAAAATCTGAATTACAAATTAAACGTAATAGATTTCTTCTTTTTTAGATATTTGTAGAAATTTGGATACTTTTTATATTTGAGGATTTTTTATATTGATTGATTGATATTATTATTATATTTTTTTACATTAATCCCCAAAAGAACATAATTTGTTTTAGTAAAGAAACATATTCTCTGTGTATTATGAATTATTTTCAATGATTATATACAATGATTAATATTTGAGACAGTAAATACATTTAATTTTTATTTTTTCCTTTTTTTAAAGCAAATACGCACACACACAAAACATGATGGAAATTTAAGCCAAGTAACATCGAGAAATTTGTTCAATGTATTCCTCAATCCAAAAAATCACCTTGAAAAAATAAATAAAAACGAAAAATATACAAACAATAACACAAATTATCAAATTCAAATCAGGTATAAAATCATTAAATTTTTTTCATAACAAATTAAAAAAAATAAATCTTAATGAATTAATTTCAAATCAAGACAGTTTGAAACTATTTTCATTAATTAATAATCGCGAAATCTATAATTTTACTTATTATTATTATAAGAAAGGAGTAATCAAAGAAAATTTACTAAATAAAAAAGAGAAGAAGAAAAATAATTAAAATATTAAAGTAAAAAAAAATATTATATCATTTATATGACCAAATTAAAAATTATCCACTGTCGTTCGGTTTTTCAGGATTTGAAAGAATTGAGTAAAATACTTGATTTTACTAAATTCTTTTGAATTCTGGAAAAGCGCCATTAGCTTTTTTTTGATTTGAGAAATTAAAAGAAAATTTTTGAAATTTTCTTTTTATTTTTCAAATTAAAAAAAAGCTAGGCACCCTACGGCACTTGACGACACGTCCCAAGAAACAGGAGGAGTAAAAACCCTATAGAAAGAAAATCTATGATTTTACGCTTAAATTTCAGAAAGTGAATTTAAGTCTAAGGGTAACTAGAGTGTAATTTACAGTCCTTCAATAATAATAATAATAAAAAAAAAAAAATCATTAAATTTAAATTATTTTTTAACAATTTTTAATTCTAAAGTACTAGTAAAAATTATCATTTTTCATATTTAAATATTTCTGAAGAAACGTTTTTAAATGAAAAAGAAGGGAACAATTCTAAAGTGGGTTTTTAAAATTGTGAAATAAAATTTTTCAATATAGTTTTAAAAATCGCCCAATTTAAGTTTATCAACTGTTTTATTGCTTATTAGAAAATTGAAAAAAGTAGAATCAATTAGAAAAAATGAGACGAAAAAAATTTTTTCGTATAATGCCATAAAAAGTTTTATCAGAGTTTCTTAACTATTTTAAAGATGTTTTGAAAAATATTTTTTATCAAAATTTTTTGAAATGAGTATACTAAAAATTTAGTTTCATTCTGTTAAATTTTTTAATTTTTTTTCCCAAAAGGTTTTAAAATGTGTATTAATTTAATTATTTAGAATTTTTTAACAAAAAATTTGAAATTTACCAATTCCAGTTTGTACTTCATCACAAATAAACATAATATCATTTTCTAAAGTAATTTCACGCAATGCCTGCATAAATTCTGCTCTATAATGGTTGTCGCCACCTTCACCTTGAATTGGTTCAATAATTAAACAAGCGATTTGATTTGGATTTTTTTTTATTGCTTCTTTAATTTCTTCAAGTGCTTTGTTCTCTAATTCAATTGTTTTTTTAAGATTCTCCCCTTCAAGTGGGAAAGTACATTTTGGGGTTGTAATTCTTGGCCAATCAAATTTTGGATAGTATTGCACTTTGATGGGATCTGTATTTGTAAGGCTCATTGTGTAACTATTCAAATTGAATTTTAAATAATAAACGTATGGAAACAACAAGAACAAAAGTTATAATATTAAAGGAAAAATCAGAAACAAAACTAATAATATACAAAAAGTGATAATATAAATATAAATTTAGGAATTGGTGAATTTCGGTAGTGTGCCTTCAGATACCGTAGAGTACCTTAGAGTGTCTAGATTTTCCAGAATTTAAAAGAATTCATCAAAATTAAAGATACTTCTCTATTATTTTGATTTATGGAAAAATAGCGGGTAAGTTTTCTTGGGTTTTCTGTTCATTAAGAAAATCAATAGGTTTTCTTGAGTATTATTTTGAATTATGGAAAAGCTAACTGAGGTTTTCTTTTGAATTTTTGAAAGGCTAACATCCGTTTTCTTGAGGTTTTTGTTTTTGTTTCGAAAATCTATTGATTTTCCTTATAAATAGAAAACCCAAGAAAATTTAGAGATGTTTTTTTTTAATTTTGGTTTTTGTTTCAAAAATCAATTAATTTTCTAATCAAAATAAAAATCAATAAAAACCAAAGTAAAATTGTTATAGAGTGCCTTAGAGTACAGTAGAGTGCCTAGTTTTTTTTTTTTTTTTTAATTTTTGAAATAAAAAAAAAACCTCATGGCAAACAATGTGAATTATAAACTCCTCTCTTAATCTATAAAAAAAAAATTCGCTTTTTTTGAGCTAATAATGTAGTTTTTTTTTAATTTTAATTTAGGGGATACGGATTCACACCTTAATTATTGATAAAATAAAAACATGTAATTATACCAAGTAGAGAATGATAATTTATTTTTATTTTTGAAATATATATACTAATTCTTAAAAACATTATCAATTCGTTTATTATTTTAAAAAATATTTTAAATAAGGGATAAAAGTTAAAAAAAGAATTTTGATATTATTCCACTTCAAATAAATTATTTTGATTTGTTTTTGATATAAAAATTTAAGAATTGATTACTTAATGAATAATTGAATTTTTAAAAAAACTATAATTTCTTTTTAATCTAAATTTAGATATTTTTCAAAATTTTTGACTCACTTTATAATGTTATTGGAAGTTGTTTTGAGTGAAAAGGATCAATTCTTATCAAAATAGTATTTTTCAATTTGAGATCAGAAACCATTTTTTCTAATTTCATCAAATTTTTGTTTTTTCTTTCTTTTTCCTTTTCTTTTCTTTTTCTTTTCTTTGTTTTTTTTTTTTTTTTCCTTTTCTTTTTGAGAAAGATCAAGTTGAAAAAAAAAAAGATCATTGAAAATACTAATAAACATTAGAAATTTGAGGCTCTGTAATTCCTGTTAAAATTAAGATAATTATGAGCAAAAAATATTTTGATCTTTTTTTAATTTAAAGACCAGTAATAAAAAATCTATAATAATCATTTCAAAAATTGTGACTCACTTTTTTTTTGGTTTTTGATTTTATTTTTTTTTTTCAATCTCCTTTTTCAAAAATCCTGTGAACAAAGGTTGCCTGAAATGTAAAAATGATTACTATTCAAACCTAGCCAAATACTTTGTTCAAAACTATAACTTGTCGATATTCCAAAAAAGTTAATTTCAAAAAAAATGACAAAAAAAGCCATTTATTGCTTTTATACTAGTACTAGGGCTTTAAATGATGATTTTAACTTTTTTACAAAATAGATTTTTTTGAGAGATTTGAAACAGAGATTACTGAATAAGATTATGACTTCAATTACTACATTTTTCTAGAATAAAGATCTAACTGAACCTGAAGTATTATTCAGATTTTATAGTATATTGAATATTACTTTTATAATAGCAACATATTTATTGACTTTAAAGAATGTTGAGTGAAGAGTTCATGTGAAAAAATTGACAATTTTAGTGTTTTTTTTTGAAAATGTGTCAATTTGGTTAAAAACTCTTTTCACCAACAAAATTCAAAATTTACTTTTGATAAAGGACAAAAATTTAAAGATTCATTATACTGGTTTTATCTAAATTATTTTTAATCATCATCCTATAGTTTGCTTCACGTGTACCATTATACTCGATAATAATTTGGACATAAGCGTCAGCAATATCAGTAAAAAATGATTTTTTAAATTTGTCCTGTTTTGTTAGAAAATTACTAAAAGTTTTTGATCAATAATTTTTTCCTTCAAATGAAAATCCATAAAAAAATCCTAAAATGAACAATATCTTCACTTTTCTTAAATTGGAATTCTTTTAAATAACATTTTTAGAGGTTAAAGTATTATAGTTCAATCCCTATAGAGCATAGAATCTGAAAATTCCTTTAGAAAGATAACCAACCATTATTAAAAATGAATATCGATTGTCGAAAAATATTATGTTCGATTGGAAGGGTAGACATAAGGAAGATAATATTGAAAGAGCAAACAGTAGACAAAATTTGTTTGTTTGTTGCACTGATAAGTGGTTCATTGAAGATTTTTGATTTTGCTTTTAAAAAGGGGAAAAATTCAAAAACTTGGAAAAGAAGAAAAAAAATAAAAAAAAAAAAGGGAAAAGATACCCTGTGCGACCATGGAAAGCTTCTTTAAAATGTATGACCTTTGTACCAATTTCCCCCAAACCAGCTTTAATGTTCTTCCTCACTTTCCAATCAATGGAAGCCTTTAAAGCATTTTCAACAGCAAGAGCACCACCCGAAATAAAAAAAACCTTTGTGAACTCTTTTGGCATTGCTACACGTTCCAAAGTGCTGACAAATTTCCCCATTTCAAGAGAGTAAAAGCTTGAATTATTGATTTTGTTCAGCGCCAACTTTCCAATGTATTTGATAAATTCTTCAGTGCACATTTTTGGATGATTCATCCCTAAAGCACTTTATTTATTTGAAAGAAATGTTTTTGAAGTGTTTGTGTTGAAGATCTCGTTTTAGCTCAAAAAAAAAACAGTTTGGTTTTATGAAATTACTTTTGCTTAATCAAACGACGAGAAAAAAAAAAAAAAAAAGTATATTTTACGAAGATGCAAAGTAGGTAAAAAAATCCAAGTATTTTTTGTTTGTTTTTTTATCGACTAAATACATCCCTTTTGAGTTATCGGTATCTACAACAAAATCATAGCCATCAATCAGCATTACTTTACGGAGACTGTCAAGTACTTGAGATGGTTGGAGGTTGTCGACTTGTTCCTTTGTTAATCCACGAGACATTCTTATTTGGTTGAGTGAATTTTTTAAAATAACGAAAAAAAAAATAAATAGATTTTTAATCAAGGATCGAATGGTAAAGTGACTTAACTATTTTTGAATCAATTCAACTCTTGTATAGTGTTTTGCAAAAGTCTGTTCATGTTTCAATTGTCCACAAACATAAAAATTTAATTCTTTTCATAATTTTACCCCACAAACCAAACTAGTAAAATTTCAAAAATATCCTCTCAAACATATATTTCCCAATCTTTTAGTGGACAAATTCTTCCTTTTTGTTATCCTTTGACATTTCTTAAAAAACTTTAGTTTTACCCTTAGTTTATCAGTTTTAAAAAGAAAAACAAACCAACACAATATTTTGATTTAGAAATTTTTATATCTCAATTCATTTTTCTGAGTTAACATTTTTACTCTTTATGGAGTTAGTTTTATTCTTAGAAATTCATTTTGTTAATTAAGAAAAATGGATTTTGTTACAATAAATCATTTGACATGGTGAAATGATAAGAGATAATAAAATAGGTAACAACTTTAGTAAACTTGTTAAAATTAAAAATGTTTAATATTTTATTTATAGATATAGTTACTGTTGGGAAAAAAATACAGGACATGAAAAAATTCCCTGACAAGATTTTTAATTATGAATATTAGTAAAATTTCTGTGTAATTTCCTTATATGTTCAATAAAATCCTTTTTATAAATAACTAAATTTTTTTAGGAATGTGTAATAAACCAACCAAAAGTCCATTAAAGCAAGGTGTCTATAGAATACTCAAATAATTATTTGATAGCCTATGTAGATCAACTTTTTTTGGAAAAACAATCGGGTTTAATAGAGGTTTATTAGAATTTAGAAAATGAAAATTTTTATACATTGTTTTTTGATTGATTGGTTGGTGTGTTGAATAAGTGGAATTTCATTAATCATCATTCTAATAAGTGGGTGTATTATAACTTAAAAAGTTTGATTCTTAAAAAAAGGATTTTTAAATAAAATAAATTACACAACAATTTTCCTAATATTCACAATTTAAAATATTTAACCGTATTTTTTTCATTTACGGTATTTTTTACACTACTTATATATATATATATATAAAATCTCTGATACTCTAAACTCCCCAACAATTTTTTAAAAAAAAATAAATAAAAACATTTTATTTTTTGTCAACTTCTACACAATTAAAATTTTTAGAGAAAATATAAACTAAATTTCATAATAAAAGAACCAATTCTTTTTTATTTTTTCTTTAATTTTTTATATTTTATTTTTAGATGAAAAATAAATAATTATAGTGCATAGAACTGAATATTAAAATAGTATTTTTTTTTATTCTAAACAATAACTTCAATATATAAAAATATTGATTTTTAAAATTAATTTTTTTTATTTGCCAATTATTTTGAAATGGAGTTTACTATTTATCGATAACATTTTTGAGACTATCAACTAATTTTATATGAGTTCTTTTATTTTGACAAACTAGTCTTTGGTCAACCAATTGTTGAAAAAAATTATTCTATCAAACAAAATAGAATACTTAAATTGGAAAAATGAAATGAAAAACAAAAAACTCAAAAAAAAAACAAAAAAATTGATTTTCATATTTTTTAAAAAACATAATTTATTTGAGTGTTTGAAATATTCCCGAAAATACCCGAAAATCGAAAATACCAGAAAATTTCTTAACCACATAAAAACATATTATGGAAAACTTCAAAGAAACCCGATTTCAATATACTCAGTTTAAGGGACTAGTCTATATTAAATTTTTTTTAGGTAAATTTAATAGAGATTTAGAATTTTTTTTGCCAATTACTTAGATTTGAAATCAAAGTGAAAAACTTCTTAGTATATTAATGAAATCTTGCTAAATGACATTCATTAAATTTAGTTATTGTTTTTAGAGAAAAAAAATTTTTTTCCATTTTTTCACTTTTTTGAAAGTTGCTTTTTTTCAACTTTTCACAAAAATACAAAAAATAAAAAAAAATATGAGCAAGAAAGCAAAACCTTGTTATTTTTGTAGAAGACGTATAAAAAATAGTTTGAAAAATAAACCTGAAAAGTTTTTTTTGGATTTGCATGAAAAAAACAGTTTGATTCGAAAAAAAATATGCAATATATGCTTTACTCAAAATAAAAGATTTTCTTTCTTTTCTTGTACCATTCTTTTTCTCGATGAATCTACTTTTTGAGTTTACACTCTTTTTTTTTTGTTGAATTTGAAGTTTTTTTTAATTATTCCCCAATTATCATTCCAAAAGTTTTTGTCAGAGTCAAAAAAAATCAACGAAAAGAATAAGAACTATTTTTTTTTAAAAGTAATTATTGATAAAACAAATTGAGTTCATTATAGAGTCAAGTTGGATGAACAGAAGTGAAAGAGAAAATATTCACTAGTTTTCAATTTTTTTTTTCGTTTTTAAAAATGAGAATAAATATTATTTTTGAGAAAATAATTAAATCCAAAATTAATCAAAAAATTCTCATCCATTCAAGATATTTTTTCAAAAAAAAATTTTCAAAAGTCACTTTTTTTGACTAGAATTGTAAAATTTTAAAAAAACAAGAACTTAAAGTTCTAACATTGAAAAAACCTGTCTATTTTCAATTTTAAACATATTTCAAGATAAGGATTCCTTATTTAGTTATTGGTCAAAAAAAAATTAATAGAGACTAGTCCCTTAATGATAAAATAACAATTTTACTTTCATAAAAAATATTTTTTTTTTGAATTTTCTATTTTAAACTACTCTAAAGAGGTTTTGGTACCTTTTGAGTATATTTGAGTAATTGTTGGTAATTATTATCGTAAATATATGTGCATTTCAGGTTATGTTATGTATGGTGTGTATTAGTATGTTTTGGTCAAAACAGTTCCTTTTATGGAATGGTAAGTTAAATAAAGTTTGGCTTTGGTCACATTGTCTAGGGTATTTGTTGTAGGATTAGACATTACTCGGGTATTTTAGGATTGTATTTAAGATTACAAAATTATAATTAATGATACAGAATTAGAATTTTTCTTTACAAGTACATTTTCTCTTATTTAGTTAATACCATTTCGAAATGATCAGAAATATTTATCATCCAATATTTCAATCCCTTTCACACAAAATGGGTTGAATACCATTCCCTAACAATTAATTTTTTTGAATTTTAATATTTTCAGAAAAAAAATATTGTTTCTGAAATAAAATTCCAAATTACCTTTAAACTGAGTATATTGACACTAGGATTTCTTAGATGTTGTTCAAAAAGTGTTTTTTCGTTGTTAAAAAATTTTTGGGTATTTTCAAATTCGGGTATTTTCGGGAATATTTGATAAATTCAATTTATTTCCAATTTGAAGGAAATAGTAATATTGTTGCTCTTTAAATTGTATTAACTGTGTTAAAATTTTTGGAACCGAGTTTATTATAAAAAAGGATTATATAAAGTTATTTTTGAAAATGGATAAATACGTAGACTTGGTTACTTTTTTCCACTGAATTTATTTAATATATCTGATTCCTTCGAAAAGTTATTGTATTTAAAAAAAAGTTAGATCTCTAAATTTCAGGAAAATAAATTTTTGATAAATAAAAATGAAAAAAAAAAATGTTATAATTTTCTAATTTGGTTTTTATAAATCAGTATTTGATAAAACAATACAATAAAAAAAAAAAAAGTGTTTATGTAGAATGATTTGTTTTTTAAAACCTTTATTTATTAAATCAAATTAACAAATTAATGAATAAATGGATAAATGGATAAAAGAATAAAAGAATAAAAGAATAAAAGAATAAAAAGATTAATGGATAAACGAATAAATTATTAATTTATATTTTTCTTAATTATTGGAAAATTTAATAATCCACTAGGTTTTCGATTAATCTTACGAGAATGTTTACAATTATTACTTCTCATATAATCTAATCTACGAGAAGGTTTTTTTTTATTTCTCAGTAATTTTTTATTTTTTTTGTTATTTAATTTGTTAATTATTTTTTCGTGCCCCCCGATATAAGATATTTTTCTTTTTTTCATTTTTTTTAAATTTGTCTTTGTTTTTTCTTTTTCTTTTTCTTTTTCCTTTTCCTTTTCTTTTTTTTTTTTTTTTTCCTTTTTCTTTTTTCTTTTTCTTTGCCTTTCTTTTTCTTTTTTTTTTGTGAAACAAGTCTTGGAGTTTTGTTTGTTAAAATATCAAATCCAGATGACAAAACATTAGGATTCATTTTTTTTCTTTTTCTAATTATATGTGAATGATTTAAAACCGTGTTATTTATTGTATAGCTTTGCGGAAAACGATTTATTCTTTTTGGAAATGAATTTTGTGACTTTCTAGGCTTGCTGGTTTTACTTATAATTTTATTGTTATATTGAATCACTGTATTTTTGTGGTTAATATTGGGAAACATAAGTAAATTGTTATTCAATTGAGTTAATTTTGGCTTTTTTTTTTTTTTTTTTTTTTTTTTTTTTTTTTTATTAAGTCGTATAAATTTTAATCTGGTTCTTTCTTTTGGTAGAACCAACGTTTGGGGAGTTGTAACATTTGTATTGTTATTGGTGTGTGTATTGTTGAGTGGATTAATGTTTTCTCTGTTTTGATTTACGTGGTATGGGATCACTTCTCTTCTATTGGCTATAATCAATATTTATTAAAAATTTTAATAAAAAAAAAATAAATAATAGATTTGGAATTTAGGAAAATGAAAAAACTTTCTTTTTAATACTAAAATTTAAATACACAAATATGTGTGTATATTATATATACATATATCACAGGGGGTGGGGGGTGCAATTTTACGTTTTAAAATAAGGAAAGAATTATAAAATCACATTTTTTCGAATTTTTTGCATGTTTTTTAATTTCATTCGTTGTTTCATTTTTTGAAAAAGTTCTTGAATTCTTTTGAAATCATAAACTCTGTTTCAGTCAAAGAGACCCAACGTTTTTTTCAAATATCAATTATTTTATTTAATTGACCGTTGAATAACAAATAAGAAATAATCAGAATAATACACATCAAAGAATTGTTGATATATGTCTGAAAGAAAACTAATTAATCAATATATTTTCTTTAAAATGTAAAAACTCAAATTCTTAGGGCCCTGTTGAGAAAAATAACAATGTTCGTTTTGAACTTCTACTGGTATTTGAATAATAAATATGAAACATTTTTCACTTCATTTTTCATACTTTTCTTTTAGAAATCAAGTCCCCAAACGAAGTTTGTTGGTATTTGTGTTCTCTATTTGAAAAAAGAAATGAAAATTAAGTGGAAATTTTTCACATTAATTAAACAAATATCAAGATCAAAGATCGAATGAAATTCCAATAGAAATCAAAATGATTTCTCAACATATATTTTCATGCTTTCAATAACCTTAGAATAACACATTTTTACCAATTGACTATTGATCTTGCAATAAAAAAAAATTTTGCAACTCAATGACGTTTTTTAAAAAAATTGAGAAAAAAAAACAAAAATGTGTAAAAATGTGAAAAAATGATTTCAATTTTTAAAATTTCCAAAATAAAATTTTTCTTCTAATATTCATTCAAACCCTTTAAACACATGTATTTTACTCATTACAACTGGGCCCCTTTGACTAAAAAATAGTTTACTTTTCCTTTCTGGGATATGAAAAAACGCAAACGAAAAAACTTAAAAACAACGAAAAAAAAAAAAAAACAATTATATACAGGTAGGCCGTAATTGACTAAAAAGCCTTTGAAAACAATGGGAATTTGCGATTTCCCATTTAAGTGGGAGGTTTTGCGTTTATGATCATGAAAATAGTTTGATTTTCTATTTTTAATTCTAGTGTTATTTTTTATGTTGAACAAAGATAGTAGGTAAACTCGTCAATATATTTTTTTTGTGAAAAAAAAAAAGAGATTATCCTAGATTGGGTAGAAACATCGCTTATTTGTCATTTTTTTCACTAATTAAAAACGTTATAATAAATTTAACAATTATTAATAAAAATATATTTGACAAACCAAAAAAAAAAAAAAGTTCTATTTTTTTGTATCTCTTCAAAGAATCTCGATAATAAAGTCCCATTGACTCCATTTATTTATTTGGTATTTGTTGAGTTTATACGTAAGTTTTTTAAGAATAAATTAAAACAAAAATTTTAAGAAATTTTTTACAATTTTTTTTTTTTTTGGTTATCTGGAAATCTGTATATAACGGTTGTGAAAAAAAATTGAAATAGATGCCAAAAAAAAAAGATTTTAATTTTTTTTTTTGAAAAAAATTCAAAATTTAATTGTTCACATTAGTAAAACTGATCGTAATCACCAGAATTTTTTGAAGATAATAAGAAATCAAATGGGAATTAAAACCTTTTAAGAAGCGCATTGCCTAATTTAGATTTTCTTCATTTCAATTTTATCAATATCCCTCAAGTAGATTGCCTTAAAAATCAAAGTCTATATTTTTGAGAGTAAAGAGTGGCAAAAATGAGTAAAAAGTACATTTTTAGGGCAATTAATATCTGTTAAATTATCGACTTTCAGAGATAACCCTGAATCTTTAATCTTAATTCTTTTGTGAATACTTGGGAAAAACTCGATTTATTAAGTTAAAGTAATTGTGAAAATGAACAATTTCTGATTTTTTGATTTTTCATTGTAAATCTTATTAAAAACTTGATTTTTTTAAAAATAGTATTTAATATCAAGATTACAAATCAAAGACTCCAAAGGAATTGATATATAATTCAAAGAGCCAAACCAAGAAATCCCTATTTTAAAAATAACATTTAAAATGACAAAAGATAAAAAAATAGTGATAATTCTTCATTTTCATTAAGATTTACTTTTAAAATAAAGTATTTGTGTTTTTACAGCAATCTACTTGAATTATCATGATGAAATTGAGATCACACGAAAATCTAAGTTAGACACTACGCTTCTTAAAAATTTTTAATTCCCATTTGATTTCTTATTATCTTCAAAAAATTCTGGTGATTACGATCAATTTTGCTAATTTGAACATTTAAATTTTGAATTGATCTGAAAAAAAAAAATTTAAATCTTTTTTGACATCTATTTCAATTTTTTTTCACAACAGCGAACTCGGTTTTTGATTATTTTCAGAAATATTTAATAAAAAAACAAAAAATTTGTGATAATCTACAACATTTAATGAAAAGAAAATTTATTCATCAATTTTTCAATTTGTTATTAAAATTCCTGTATTGGTGATTATCCATAGTATTGTGATTTTTTTTTTCTGTTTTTTACAGGGTATTATTCCCTTAAAAGTGTTTCTTCTTTTCCTATTGTTAGATCTCTCTTAAGGTTTTTGAGGTTCTCTGAATGTTTACAATAAAAACTTAAAAAATCAAATCAAGATAATCTACTTGTATGATTGTAATTTTTGAATTTTTTATTTCAACTATATCAAATGTGCAAAAATGATATCAGAATATTTCATGTTTTTTTGTTAAAATTGTGATTTTTTCATTAACTACTTTACTTTTTTCTTGCATGTGCCCTCAAGGATCAGGAAACTTGACCATATTTTCGATGTATTTAGTAACATTCTATTGTGTTTAAAAAGAAAGGAAGTGATTTGGTGTAGAAATGCCAAGAGAAAATTGGAAATACGTTTTTCAAATTCAAACAAACCCAAACATCTCCAATAGTTTTTTAAATGGAATTTGTTGCCATTTAAAACATCAAAAATTTGGTCAAGTTTCCTGATCCTTGAGGGCACATGCAAGAAAAAAGTAAAGTAGTTAATGAAAAAATCACAATTTTAACAAAAAAACATGAAATAATTTTTACACTTTTGATAAAGATCCCTCTTTTTTCAAATTAAAAAATATTAAATTTTAGTACAAGGTTCAAGAAGGAAGAACTAAATTAAATCTCCAAACTTTTCATTTTTAATTGATTTTGTGTGATCTTTTTATTTTATCAAATAATTGATTAAACATAATTTTGTAGCCTCGAAATAAAAAAAATTTTCTTTGATGATTAAGAAATGATGGTAATCGTCGTCATCTTTGGTATCATTATCTCCTCGTATTTTAGACAAATTGGTTTCATTAATGGAGCAGAAAACAAGTACAAAATTATTTAGAATTTATTGGTTTTTTGAAAAAACAATCCTTTTATTTGGTCTATTGAATTTAGTAAAAAACGGTTAATTAATTTTTCGGAAGGACAAAAAATAAATTCACGTTTCTTTCTTTTGTAAAATTTTATAATTTCTTTCAAAAAAATTGTCTGTTTTTCGGTTTTGAAAACTGAATTCAATAGTTTTTGAAATAGGCGAAAAGCTTGTTTGTTGAATATTTTGAGAAGGCTTTTAGAAGAAAAAAAACAAGCTTGATGTTTTCTTTGGAAGTGTTACCAAAACTCAACAAAAAAATTTAAAAAAAAAAAAAACAAATAATTTTGAACACATACCCAACACATTCTGCATAATTTCATTTTGGTTTCTCAAAAATATATTGATAGCATTTTGCTCTTCTTGGTGGTTAGACTGATCTTTTGTTTCTACTTGAAGTTTGTTTTGTATTTGTGGTGTTTGTGAAAAAGGGTGAACAATTTTTGTAATGGATGGGAAGCGTTGCCTACAGATCGGACAACTGTTCTCGTGTGTGGACCATTTGAGAATACAATTATAACAAAACATGTGCTTGCAACCCTCAATTTCCCCACGCGTTATGATAGGTTCTTGGCAAATACAACACGACTCAATAGAACCTTGTGAGTTCATATTTAGAAACCGTGATCAAATAAACAGGCAGAGAGTTTGGAATAAGCAAAAAATGTGACGAATGGAAAAGATTTTCTATTGAATGAAATTAAAAAAATGACTAACTTTTTAACTTTTCTTTTTCAATCTATTATCAATTTGAAAGCTTTTCCTTTTGTATAAACCTATAAAATTCCAACACACTCTTTTTATTTGTTCTCTTATATTCCAAAAAGAATTTATTATTTATGTTTAAATCTTGGCAATTAGACAACACATTAATACTTTTTTGATTTATTTTAAATGTTTATTTCCTTATTTTTTGTTGTTTGTTCTTATGTTATGTAGCGGAACAAATTTTGTCTTCCAATGTATCTGTTTCCACAACAAATTCTTTTTTTCAGATCCCAATTAGAAATGACAAAACAGACATAGTATTTTAGGAAAAAATGAGTTAATAATGATCCTTTTGTGAATTAAGGAATCATTCTTAGAAGAATATGCAACATATGATTAATATTTATGATTAGTGATAATTTTCTGAACTATAGATTTTTTATATGCCAAGTGTCAAAACATTCTGATCGATTAATCGATCCAAAAAGAAAATTTTCTTTTTTAGTAAGATCAATTTTTTTTTTACATTTTTTCTGAAAAATATTATTATTAAATTTATTTTATTTCAAACAACATAAAAAAATGTTAACCCCGTTTATTCCGATTTTTGATCATTATTATACAACAACCAAACTTTTGTTATCAGGAATATTTATCTAAGATTTTTATTTTCTTTTTCGAGATAATTCTTTTAGCTTACCAAAAAATGATTTATTTTTATACATTGAAATATATATGTATTATTGTTAACTGGGTGGTTCTAGCTATTTAATTTTCAACTTAATTTAGAAATTATACTTGGAAATATTTGTTTTGATTTTAATTAAAAATTTAATTGTTGAAAATAAAATTATCTAGAAGATCTTTTAGAATTTTGGTGATTTAATCCTCAAAATTCAAAATCAATTTTTTATTTGACAAAAATGATTTGAATTGTTATAACCTTACTTGTGAAATAGGTGAAACGATTTTTTTACAAAATTCCAAATTTCTCAATTTTTTTACATTTTTTTTTGAGTTTTTGAAAACCAGAAAACAAATTATTTTTAAACTTTAAAGAATAAATAAAATTTTTCCTTAATAG
The DNA here is from genome assembly GCA_027625915.1 of Anaeramoeba flamelloides. Classification (NCBI taxonomy): domain Eukaryota; family Anaeramoebidae; genus Anaeramoeba; species Anaeramoeba flamelloides. The sequence goes on along the minus strand of JANTQA010000060.1, from coordinate 1,727,278 downwards.
ATATAAATTTTGATTGATATTTTTTTTAACAAATATACTAAAATGTTGATTTATGTAATCATCTTTAACTCAATTATAGATTTATTAGCTAAACTTTGAATTGAAATATTAAAATTTCTAAATTATAAAAAGTAAAAAACTTTTAGTCTAAATCAAGTATTTCCAACCTAAAACCCCAAAATATGAAGTTTACCATTTTGAAGAATCAACTTCATTGTTAATAAAAATAATAGGCTACTTTTTTTCGTTTTATATTGGAAAAATTATAATTTTGGATTTCCAAAAATAGTATCTTATTAATCAATTGTTTAGCTGAGGTGGACTCATCCATTTAATAATTCAAAACAAAACACAAAAATTTTTCTAGATCTTTATGATTTTTTATTTTATTTTATTTTAGTTTTAAAAAATACTTTTCACTGTTAAATTTTTTTAAGATAGTTGGAAATTATTATTGTGAAATACTAATAGTGAAATAAATGATTTCAAACTTGTATTTTTGGAAAGAAATTAAAATTAAAGGATATATAGAGTGTAATTTACACTTCTTAACTATTAATAATAATAAATTTATTTTTTTTCGTTTTAATTTTTTGGTTTAATTCCTCAGAAAATGAAAAATAATGAAGAATTTTATGAATAGTTACTCAATTAACTTATATCTGTTTTATTATAGCAACAACATTATGATATTTAAAATACAAAATAATTCAGTTATGTTGAAAATTTTCAATTACGGCTAAAAATTAAAAACAAAATCTTTATATTTTTGATTTATTTGATAAGAAGTGTTGTTTAAATTCCAAGTAAATGATTTTATTGTTGGATATTGAAATAAAAAATAATAAATTTTCTCCTTTGGAATGGTAATTGGGTCAATTAATTATTTTAAAAGTTCCATGAATGAAAATTTTTTTAATAGATAGAATTAGTATTTTGGAAAAGTATATATATAAAGTAGTGTAAAAAATACAGCACATGAAAAAAATACTGTTAAGTTCATGAATTGTGAATATTAGGAAAATTACTGCGTAATTTCTTTTATTTAACAATCAATTCCTTTTTTTAAGAATTAAACTATTAAAATTATAACTCGCCCACTTATTAAAATGATGATTAATGAAATTACACTCATTCAAAACACCATTCAGTTAATAAAAAAACAAGAATAAAAAATTATAATTTTCAAAACCCAAGCAAACCTAGATAAAAAGCTCTTGTTTATCAAAATAAGTAGATCCACTTAGGTTATCACACAATTAATTGAGTATTCTATGGAAACCCTACTTTGATGAACGTTGGGTAAGTTTATTATAAATATTATAGGAAATCTGATAATTTATAAAAAAAGATTTGATTGAAAATAAAAGAAATTACACAACAATTTTCCTAATATTCACAATTAAAAATCTTATCTGGGATTATTTTCATGTAGGGTATTTTTTTCACATTTATATATTATTTTTATTTTATTTTCTTTGATACTTTTTCTTTTTTTATTTATTTTATTAATAAAAAATTGATTATCAACTTCATAATTCGTGAAAAAATGTTTTTCAAATCTTTTTTTATCTAAATAAACCCCATTCCAAAATTTTGGACACACCCAAAATCAAAAATAGGAAAAAAAAAACCCAATTTATTTTTTTTTTTTTTTTTTTTATTTTTGAAGAGAGAAAAAATTCTTTTCTCCTGTGTGCCCTAATTTCTAAACTTTTTTTTAGAAATTTTGTTAAAGAATCACAAATTTTATTATCACTTACCAACAATAATATACATGATGAATTCTTTTTATTAATAATATCTCTGATATTATTAATTTTTTTATTTTTTACAAAAAATTCAGATATCCAGATTTTTCGATTTATTTTTTAGGCTGAGACAGTCCTATAAAAAATGATTGAAATCTTCAATGATATCAATATTTAACTTTTCTTTACATAAATCACAATTTTTATTTTTATTTTTACTTGTTACAGAAGAGTTCCTATTTAAAAAATTAGTAAAATTTCGAAATTTTAGAATTGTTTTTGAAGCTTTCCAGTTTAAATAAAACCCAATTTATTGTTTTTTTCCAAACATACTATAAAACAACATTTAAGTTACCCAATATTAATGTTTTAATAAGTAATCATTTTCATCCAAATAAAAAAAAAAAAAATTAAAACTCAAAAATAAAAACATGTGTGTTCAAAATAATGAAACGAGCAGAACAAAAAATATCTTGGTAAATTTTTTTAAATTTCACCAACAATTATTGATCGATCAAATATTAAGATACTGTCTACTAATTTTATGTTATTTTTCAATTTAACAAACTCAACACTAACCTTCTATCAAACCATCGAAAAAAATCCAGATCTAAAAAAATAGATTAGGTAACTACAAAAAAGAAAATGAAAACAAAACAAAAAAGACAAAAAATGAAATAGTTTGTAAAATCAAAATGATTTCCAAATTGAATTTAAAGTTCAATACTGCTGTTCTTTCCACTGTTTAAACTGTGTCCAAATTTTTGGAATATAGTTTATATATATATATATATATATATATATATATATATATATATATATTTAAAAATCGCCATGTGTCAGAAAGAAAAACAATATTTTATTAAAAAGGGGTAAAAAATCAATCAAAATTATTGGATATTGATTTTTCCATCGATAATATTTAGATCTTTTGTCATTTTTTGGCCTGTTTAATAAAAAAAAAAAAAAAATCAATAAATAGTATTTCGTAATAGAAATTAATAAATTTCTTTTACATAAAATAAATTCTGAAAAATATAAGCCAGAAAATAAATTCAAGAATAAATATTCCACAAAACAATTTCAAAAAAAAATAAATAGATCCCATAATATTGGCGAATTTTTTTTGTTTGTTTAATAGCATTTTCAATTTTTACTTGATTATTAAATAAAAATAATGTTCTTTATTGTAAATTATTTTACTTTATTTCTTCAAAGAAATTACTGGAAATCCCTAATTTCTTTGATAACATGAAATTGCTTGTTTAGAAACGGATTTACCTTTCATCAATTTTTAAATGTTCAACAAATTGAATTTTAACAAATAGGACTTTTGGTTTGTTGTGTATGGGTTTTTTTAAAAAAAAAGTACGTAAAGCGTTTAAAAAGTATTTCTAATCAAAGTGATTAAAAGAATGAACTAAATAGTGTGAGTATTAATTTTTTATCGAACTTTTCACCATCACTTTTTTAAAATGGATCTTTTTCTTTAAAACTTATTTTAATAAAGGCAATTAAGCAAAAAAGATATCAAAGATTCTAAAACTGTATATTAAACCAAAATAAATTCTCAATTCAAAAAATCTTCAAATATTTTTTGCTTCATTTTCCTTTATTTTGAATTCTGTTAACTCACCTTTTGTTACATTTTCTTTCAAAGAAGGGATCCAAAACCAACTTATTTTTTATTGATTCTTTGAATTTAAAAGAATAAAATTGTTTCTTGTTCTTTATCCAAAGCAAGCTACAAAAATTCCCAAAATGGGAATTGAAGTCAAAAATTTAGGAGGACTTTTTGAATTTCTAAGTAAAACAAAGAAACAAAGGATGAAAAAACAAAATTTGTTGTTTTGAATCCGACAAAGAAGTTAAAAATTGTTTTTTTCGTTGCCTTGAAAATTGAAAGGGTTGGGTGTTTTCAAAAAAAGAAAAAGAAAAAGAAAAAGAAAAAAAAAGAAAAAAAAAAGAAAAAAAGAATTTTAAAAAAATAAAATGAAAAAAAGAAAAGGGTAAAAAAAATCATTTTTGTTAGTTTTACTTTTTGTTTTTGTTATTAATCGTTAATTCTTGAAAGGTTTTAGTTTAAAGCCAATCGATCATTTTGAATTAGGATTTTTTTGTTGAAAATTTTTTTTAAAAGAAAAATATCAAAAAAAGAGAAAACTGAAGGAGTATTCAATAACGGCTTGTATTTTAACCTGATTTAAAAATTAGAACAGCGAATTGGTCAACATAAAAGTAAATAAAAAATTTGGACTCATGTGTGACATACGAACCAAAGCTACGCCCAACTATTACATGGAAGGTTGGCCCGTGCCTTGTGTCAAGAGTGCGTTTAATGTGGGATGCAATATCTTTTTCAACTGTAAATTTGTTAAATGCTTGGAGTGTAAGATCGATTACTTCCTTTTGGATTTCAGGCATGTCAGCTGCTTTGATAACAACTTTTCTTTGATCTGTCATTTGTTGGAAGGGTGACCTGAGAAATAAAGTTCAAAAAGTAAAAACAGAAAAATGAAAGTTTTGGAAATTATCATTTTTTAAGTTAGTTTTTTGAACAAATGAGCTTTTGATTTCTTACCAAATAATTCTAAGTTGCCTTTTTGGTTGCCAGTATATATTTTATGGTTGTTTTGAATTAGACAAAACAACCTGCTAAATACTGATAGATTCTCATAAATTTCAAAAAATTTTTTGTTCAATTTCCATTTTTATAAATCTTTCAACTGTTACTTATAAAACGGTCGAGGACAAAGAATATTTTGAAAAATAATTAATTTTACAGAGTTTCTTATCACTTGACTTCAGAAGATGCTTTATTCAAAGGTTGAACATAATAATTTCAAAACGGAAAATCAAGTAAAAAATTTACCAAATATAAATTACAATTTATCAGTAGCTTTTATTCCAACTACTGTAAGGTGAACAAACCGTAATTTATGTGTTTAATTTTCTTAAGGGAATAGTAGACTAAAAAAAATCTTCAAGTAAATCCAATAACAAATTCAAAAAAAATTTTTCCGCATCTTGAAATTGAATGATAAAGTAAAAATCTGACTACAATCCAAAACTTACTTTTAATACTATTTTCAGAAAAGAATTATTGTTTTCAATACTCTGATCCATTTTTCTCATTTTTAAAAAGTTCAAAAATCCAACATATTTCTGAATTATTTCAAAAAAAAAAATTTTCTTTGAAAGAAGATTGAAATATTATAACCTGTAAAAGAAGTCTACAAAAATAAACTATAAAAAAAAGACCAATAATTTATGTAATAGCTCAGTTTAAAAAATCTACTAAATTTCAAAAAAAATACAATAATTATTATAAACTTGAAAAAAATATAATTTTTACATTTTGGGCAGATATAAATCACTTTTTTTTTTTTTTATTATTTAAATATTTTTAACAAAAAAAAACAGAGAAAAAAAACCAAATATGAAATTAAAAATTCTCGGAAATACTATTTTAAAAACTGGAAAATTCGACTTATAATCTCGAAAAATACTTTTTAATTTGATTATTTATGATCAATAATTAACAATCCAATCTTAATTATTTCAGTAAGTCATTAGCAACCCAAAGATTAAACGGATTAAATAGACTTTACAATTATTTCTCAATTTTTTTAAAGATTTTTAAACAAATAAAACAAATTCATATACATATTTCTAGATAATAAAAATTAAATAATAGATATTATCAAATAACTGATTTTAATACAAACAGTTCCTTGTTTATACCATTGATATTTGAAGAGAGATATTGACTAGTCTTTTAAATTTCAAGAAATTTAATAAATTATTTGTGGATAAAATAGATGAACAATTTTTTTAGATCTTCAAGGTTACAATATTTAATTGATTTTTATTCTATTTTTAAAATAAGAGTAAAGTTTAAATGTTACTTGTTCATTTAGATTCTCTGAAATTACTTAAAGTGCGATTTCTTCAAAATTAAATTTTTTATCAAATTTTTTTTTTTGAATTTGATCCAAACATCCTAACAAAAGTATTAGATCTTTTTACAGAAAATTTCATTGGATAAAAATGAAATCTTTTTAAAATGATTACTCATTTCTCTAAAGTTGACAAATAAAGTTGCATATCAGGTCTAATTGTATCTTATGTAAATAATTACTCTATTGACTTTGGTAAAAAAAAATAAATAAGTATTGTTACTATTCCCTTAAAAGAAAGTTTTTTCAAAATCTCGATTCTTTGAAAGGTATCGGAAGACTTTATGTAGATTTGTTATTTGGTTATTTGTTCAAATATATGAAAAAATAGAATAAAGATAAAAAATACATGTTTTTTTTTTTTTTTTTTTTATTTTGAAGGGAGGAAATTAATTTCCTCTTACAGCCCTAATTTCTAAATTTTTGTTTAGTAATTTTAACAGGGAATCATAATTTTCTTTATCATTAACCAATGATAAGATGAATAATGAATCTTTATTTTGAATAAAATATTTGATATTATTCTTATTATTTTTATTTATTTGGATTAATTCTTTAATCCAGATTTTTCGATTTTTTTCATAGAATGGGCAATTCCATAAAAAATGATCGATATCTTCATCTATTTCTGTGTTATGGTATTTTTACACAAGTTGCATGATTTTGTTTTTATTTAATTCTTATCATAAATATAAGAATATCTGTTTAAATAATTTGTGAAGTTTCTTAATTTTAAAATTGAAGTTGATCCTTTCCATTTTAAATATTTTTGTTGTTTATTTATTTTATTGTTATATCTAATTATTTTTAAATATTCTTGACCTTTCCATCCAGAACAATTTATTATCAATTTTTCTCTAAATTGGTTTAGATTTAATTCTAATAATTTTAAGTTATCTATTTCCCAATTTGTATTTTCATTATCCTTTTTTGAAAATTTTAAAATTTTGGATATGTGTCCAAAACCAAGAATTTCTAATTTTTTTTTGAGTTTATATCTTCTTTTATATATTGAAATTCTGACTTGATCAATTTTTGCTTCAGTTTTATAGATTATCCTTGGGGAATGTGGATTAATTTTTAAGAATTTTGTTATCTTTTTATTTATCCAAACATCAATTGAGTCGAAATCTATTTGAGTTAGATTAAATATAACTAATCCATAAAATAATTGGCTCATACATATTGATTTAAACATTTGGAATTTTACCCCATTTGCAAAAATTTGTTGGTTTTAAATCATCTTTATTTTTTTTTGAAGTTACTTTTAACTTTTTCGACGTTTTTTTTTAAGTGTTTCGTTTTTTCAAGCCAAATACCTAAATATTTTATTTTGGATAATTGGTTTGATTTTAAGGTTTTTTTAGTATTTGGATTCATTCCAAATTCTTGAATAATTTTAAAGATTATTATTAATTTTTTGTCAATTTCCGAAATTGGTCCTTCCATTATTAAAATCAAGTCATCTGCAAACATTTGAACTAAATATTTGATTTCTTCAATTAAAAAGTGGTTAATATACCCAAACATTAAAGGAGAAAGAGGATCTCCTTGATAGTCTCCAATTCCTTCTTTTTTGTAATATTTTTGGAACCAAATTTTGATTTTTTCATTTTTAATATATTTATTGAGTGTGTAGTGAACCAATATATGTCTAATCGTATCAAAAGATTTTTTGATATCAATTGTTACAATAAAGAAATTTTTATTTTTATATTTCTTTTTGAGTTTTTCGAGTTCAAATAATAAGTTTAAAACTGCTATTCTTGTATCTAATTTTTTTTTAAAAACCAAATTGAGAATCTGAAAATAGACTCCAAGAATCTTCAATACTTTTATAAATAAGTTTTAGAAAAAATCTAGCCAAAGTATTATTAATTGAGATTGGTCTAGAATTTAGTGGAATTCCTTCATCTCCAGCTTTGTGAATAAATAAAATATTTCTTTCTTTAATAAAATTTATGATTTCTTCACTTGGATTATCAAAAAAATACATATTTTAAGCATAATATAGACTAAAAATTATAAATAAGATTTACAAAAGCCATAAAAATATAATATGATTCTATTTACATTACAGCCGTTTTAAAAATGACAAGATTTTTAAAACCTACATCAAGTTTTCTATTTTTAAAAAAAGTGAAAACTCTTTCACTTAAGGACTAGTTTTTTAGGTTAAAACAGTGAAAGAATGTTTAAAATCACCTTTGAAAAAGTTATTTAATCCAAGTAATATTTATCCAAGGAGAATTTCTTTGGGAAAAAATGAGAGAAATTTTCACAATTTTAACAATTTTCAAAATATTTGTCTTTTTAGATCATGCAAAATTTTGATTTTAGTATTTTAGAATTTCCATTTCAACTTTCTGAACTCACAATATTTTCTCGGGCTGTTCTACATATTTTTTACATTTGCTTTTACAAGTTTGAAATGTTCTCAAATTTAAAGTGCACTTGAAAATCCCCAAAAGCCATTTTTTGCAATTATTTTTTTGTTTTTTTCCATTTCCTTTTCATTAAAAAAGAGAGAAAAAAAGTCTGTATGAAAATGAGAAAAAGTTGACAAAAAATGTTTTTTTTTTTTTTTTTTTCAAATTTTTTCTGAATGAAAATTTTTTTTGGGAAGTGAAAGTGAAATAACAAAATAACTAAATCCCCTCAAAACGTGGGAACGTAGTATTAATTAAAACTTTTTGAAATTTTTTTGTTTTAATAAAGTGATGATTAGACCTCAAAAAGTATGTGCTTGGGATTCTACCGGAAAAAAAGAACTTTTTTATAATTACTTTTCACTTTATTTCAAAAAAAAAGTTTACAATAATTACAATTCAATTAAAGTAAAAAAAATCACAATTTTCACAGATGATTCTACCTAAGAACTAGTAATCTTAATTTTGACTTCATATATCCGTAAATGAATTATCCTGAAAAATTGGTTCGGTTGAATACAATTAAAGAACATTGAAGTAAATACAACAATACACCTTGGAAAAATCGTTTTAAAAAAATTCTTATCAATAATTTTGGAAAGTTCTTATTGGTTTAATTAATAAATTTTATCTTAGAGTTAATATATAGGATAAAAAAATAAAGTAAAAAAAGGACACACTTAAATATTCACTTCTCCAAATTTATTGGTACAATTTCTTTTCCTTCCGATCATTAAAAAAATTCTCAAATAAAATCAAAATTGTTTAGTGAAATTTTTTGAATCCTTTTCGAAAATAGTTATTTGGAAACATTAATAACATTTAATCAACAAACAATAAAACCAATTGTAATTCAAAAGATTTAATTGTAGTGAAAAAAAGAAATGTATAAATAAATATATAATGAATTATTGAATTCTATGAACGGGAAATGTCGTTAGGTTTTTTTCAATTCAAGAAATAAACAGAAAATTTGAGAAATTTATTTATTTATTTATTTATTGTGAGAAAGGAGTAATCAAAGAAAATTTACTAAATAAAAAAAGAGAAGAAGAAAAATAAGTAAAACATTAAAGTAAAAAAATAATACTATCATTTACATGACCAAATTAAAAATTATCCACGTCCTGAAACAGGAGGAGTAAAAACCCGAAAGAAAGATTATTAATAATAAGATTCCACAAACTGTGATAAATAAATTGATATTCCACGACTCCGAAAAGTGGGGCACTATGTACCCGAATTTGTATATTTTTTTAATATTTTAGGAATTTTTTATTTTCTATTTTTTTATTTTCATTTTTTCTTTATTACCTTAAGTTTTCTAACCATAAGAGCTTTGATGAAAAATTCACAACAAGAACAATAAATTTCGTAATTTTGATTTACCAGATTAAAATTTGAGAAATTTTCGGTTTATTTCTTGAATTGAAAAAAACCGCCGTTAGCTATTCCAGAATTTAAAAGAATTGAGTTAAATCTTTGATTCGTCTCCATTATTTTGAATTCTGGATAACCTAAAGGTGGTTTTATTGGGGTTTCTGTTTATTTAAAAAATCAATTAACTAGAAACCCTTCGCACTCTACTTCACTTGATTACACTTGACAACAATCCACAAAAATATTTCACCATAATAAAATATCAAAAATATTTATTTAAAAACCCCAAAGATATTTAAGTCATCCTTCAAGCTCAACAATCCGAAAATTTAGGACATTTACTAATTGCCTAAAATATATATTATTATGTAATTTAGAAAAACTCAATCAATTTTGCCCCTTTATGTTTCAAGTATGAACAGAAAGAAATAATAGAAAATATTGATCATTTTATATGGATATGTCCTTCCTATTGAAAAAGATAGATTAATTTTTCAAAATAAATTCAAATAAATAAATCTTAATGAATTAATTTTAACAGAAAATAGTTTAAAATTATTTTCATTAATTAATAATCGTGAAATCTATGATTTTACGCTTAAATTTCCGAAAGAGAATTTAAGAAAAATGGCAACTAGATTGTAATTTACGCTTCTTCAATAATAAAAAAGAAATATATTAAATTCTTCTTAATAATTTTAAAAAAAATATTTATTAATTAATAAATTTCAAGAATGATAGGATTCCATAAAATAACTAAATTTAAACAAGAAATAAGTTGAGATTAATCATTGAAATAAAAAAGAATCATTTTATTCCATGGAATCAAAAAAAGAATCATTATTTGAGGTTTTTTTCTAAAAAGAATCAAAAGTGACAGCTATTAAAAATTAAATTATCTTGTGTGATCTGAATCGTTTCCTTTTAATAAAGTTGAAAGAGATTCATTATCGTTGGTTTGAGGTATCTGCCCATTTCTAATTAATAAATGAAACATTTTTATTTTAATTTTCCAAATCATTATTTCCTTAAATCGGAGAAAAAGAAAAAGATCTTGAAAACTTCTATTGAATATGAAAATTTTTAAGAGTTAATTTGTCTTCCTTTTGAGTCTTGGAGATGCACTGAAAAATTTTTTACTTTAAATTTAAAAAGTAATTCTTGGTCTAAAAGAGATTTGGAACAACAAATCAAAATATGGAATCTTTTTGTTGTAGGCAATTTTAATTTATGATTCGATAATTGAAAAAAAAAAAAAAAAAAAGAAAAAGAATTAAACTAAAAATTAAGAGAAGAAGCGAAAAGATCCTAAAAAAATAAATGTTCTATTAACTTTTTTTATTGTTTGTATAAATTTAGAGAAGTGAGTCTTGTTTGTGTGTTTTTTTTTTTTTTTTTTTTTTTTTTTTGATAACAAATTTTAAAATCAGAAATACCTTATATGGTGGTATTAAAACAAATTACTCTTATTTCCTTTTTCTCAAAATTAGCATCTGTTAAAAGAATAATTTATCTAATTGGTTATTGGGATTTGGGAATGGCAATATTAATCATCATCTTTCTTTTTCTTCTTTGGTTTTCCACCAACAAATTTGAATTTACCTCTGAATTTCTTACCTTTGTTTTTACGATCCTTTTTAGCTCTTCTGTTTGTTTCTGGTTTGACTAAAAGTCCAAGTCTGATTAAACGGTATTTTGGTTCGAATTTCATCATTGATTCAGCATCGTCATAAATTAAACAAAAGCCTGAGCTTCTTCCACCACCATAAACTGTTTTGAATCCAAATAATTGAACACACTTTGGATCTTTAAGATGGTACATCTAGAAAAATAATACAAATTGAAAAGAAAAAAGAATTTTTTTTTTTTTGTTTTGTGTTTTTTTTATTTTTTGTTTTGTTTTTTTTTATTTTTTTTTTTATTAAATTTATTTTTAATTTTGAAAAATCAAAAAGAAAAAGGATTTTTTTTTTTTTTTATTTTTGAAAAAAGAAAAAAAAGCATAAAATCCAAATTAAAAGAAAGAAAAGCAAAAAGAAAGTTCATGAAATGCTTCTCAAAAAGAAAGAGAGTGGTGTTTAGGAATAACTTACTCTTCCAACTCTTTGTCTGAGTTCTTCTTTTGATACATTAGCAAGACCTGGGTGAAGAATATCAATGATCATTTGTTTTCTTCTTAACAATCTGTTGCTCATAACCCTTCTTGTTCGAACAGTAACTGTTCCTTCTTTTTTAATTTTTGTTGACATTTCAAATGAACAAATGTAAGAAATTAAAGTAAAAAAAATGGTAGGGAATTTAATTTTTTATTTTTTACAGAGAATAAGGCAGACAGGAACTTGTAAATATAATTTAAAAAGGAAAGGATCTTCTTATGTTCATTGACAACTGATTTCTTAATTTGTTTTTCAGTCTTTTCAAAGTTTTGTTGGTAGGGTTTATAAATTTATTTTTAAGGTCCTAGTCATTATGGTGAAATTTTTTATTCTGAAATGGAAAAAAACTTTTTTGTAATTTTATTGAGTACCTAACACAGATCAAAAACCAACCAACCTATGATGTACGATCGATCTCCAAAAATCAACAACCAAAAAAGAGGACATTTTTAGAAAAAAGCGCCAAAGAGTGACACTCAATTTCCAATTAGAATGGTTGTGAATTACAATTCTGAAAACAACTATGTCAGTTTTGAAGTGTCGCTCTTTGGCGCTTTTTGAGATCTCGGTGACTTTTTTTTCTTTTTTTTCATTTTTCAAATGAGTTATTTTTATTGAAAGACTATTACCTAATCCTTACTTGGTCAAATTGAAAGGGTTTTAAAATAACCACAAATCAGACTAAATCGAATAAAATTGATTGCGAAATACAAGAAATCAATTTGTTTTCAATTAAAGAAATTTAACCTCTTTTGAAAAAGAAAATGAGAAAAGATGAATTTTTTTTTTTTAAATTTTGATTTTTTGAAATTGAGAACTCTTTTTCTTCGTTGAATTTTTTGTCAAAGAGATCCTATTAATTTTTTTTTTGTTATTTGAATTTTTTCAACTAAAAGAAGGCCTATTTCACAATCCCCTTTTTGGTCTCAGATCACCACTTGAGTATGGTGCCTTTTCACGGTAAATGACTCAACCCTTAAGGGAAAATATTTTTTAACTTTAGTAAAATTATGGGAGGTAGATTGTCGAGAAAAAAGTTATGGTTCAAGTCTTGAATTTAAAATAATGATTATTTTCAAAGTTATCAATTAAGTAAAGATAAAAAAATTATTTTAATGCATATTATTTTGAGAAAGTTTTCAATTGTAAATTGGCTTGATTCTTGTAAAAATACACTTAAAAAACACATCCCATAATCTAATACAGTAGTTCCAAACCTACTATAAATTGATGATAAATAAAAAAATCATTTTCTATCTTAGATTTTCCGTTCTATTATATTGTTTTAGGGCCAACATATTGCCGGTTATAAAATGTGAAATTATATCTAGAATCAAAAATTCTAATAGAAAAAAAAATATTGATTTGAATTTTTAAATCTAAATCTTTTGAAGGAAGAACAATTTAATAAAATTGTAGATTTTTTACTAGATCTTGAACTTCTAAACATCTTGATATCAAAATAAAAAACCATTTCCAAGTAATTATTAAATTATTTCTTGGTTCAAAATTCCAGGTAATCTTTATTTTGAATTTTTAAAAATTTTTTAGCGAACAATATAATATTTTTTTTGAAATGTGATCAGATTATTATTTTTTATTTTAAAAACCTCTATCAAACCATATATATCATGTAATAGTGTAGGATTGTAGATTTTTTTTTTTTTTTTTTATTTAACTAATATTGAACAATATATTTCTATAAAAAAAATTTCACCTTAGGTTTGGAATAGTATTGAGATTACAAATCATAATGAAATAAATTTATTTTCAGTTTCAACTTTTTATATTTTAAAAATAAATATTTTCAAAAAAAAAAAATTTAAAACTTAATTTCATTAACGTTATTTTTGTCTGAAATTCCAAACAAAAAGTTTAAGAAATGGACGTAAAGATATAAATAATCAACTTCATGGAGACTATATTTACTGTAAAAAACGTAATATCTGAATTTTTTTCTAATATATATATCTATATATATTAAGTAACTATCAACATCCATTGTAAGAGTTTCAACAAAGGTTTAGAAATTTAAATTCTTTTCATTTCCAAACTAAAATATAAAAATAATCACCATTTTCAACTTTTTTTAATAGATCTATCCATTTGAACCCAAAATAACCTAACTAATTTTAAAATAAATTAATAATTGTAATTATTCTCAAAATATTCCAAGTGCAAACTGAATTTACCAATAATTAACTTAGATAGAGAAAATTTCCCAATTAAAATTCCATAAGTAAACAAACTATTTTTCAGTCAAAGGGGCCCAGTTGTAATGAGTTAAAAACACATGTTAAAAGTGTTTGAATGAATATTAGAAAAAAAATTTTATTTTGGAAATTTTAAAAATTGAAATCATTTTTTCACATTTTTACACATTTTTGTTTTTTTTTTTCGATTTTTTTTTAACACCCTAATTTAGTTGAAATTTTTTTTTTATTGTAAGATCAGTAGTAACTTGGTAAAAACGTGTTATTCTAAGGTTATTTAAAGCATGTAAATGATTGTTGAGAAATCATATTAATTTCTATTGGAATTCTATTCGATCTTTGATCCTAATATTTGATTAATTAACTGTAAAAAATTTCCAATTAATTTTCATTTCCTTTTTCAAATAGAGACCATAAATCCTAACATATTTCGTTTGGTTACTTGATTTATAATAGAAAAGTATGAAAAATGAAGTGAAAATTGTTTCTTATTTATTATTCAAATACCAATAGAAGGCCATAACGAACATTGTTGTTTTTCTCAATATGGCTGTAAGAATTTGAGTTTTTTCAATTTAGAATAAAAATTTAATGATTAATTAGTTTTCTTTCAGACATATAACAAAAATTCTTTGATGTATATAATTCTGCTTTTTTATTATTTTTTCTTTAAATGCCAATTATATAAAATAAAAGATATTTGAAATAAAATGTTATTACACTTTGAATGTAACAGAGTTTATATAAAAACAAGCTTTTGAAAAGATTTTCAACATTTATAAATTTTTTTTTGTCTTTTTCAGAAAATTTTGTCTATACACTAAAAAACCTCCCATTTTATAGATTAAAACACATCAAAAAAGTTCTACTTGATTTTTTCGTCACTTTTCATACCAAAATCCCCTCAAATATTTTTTAACAAATTTTTTATTTATTTTATGAGATATTAAAATAATACCAAGAAACGTTATTTTATCAATTGGATATAATTTCATATCAAAGGTATATTTTTGATTAGAAATTTTTTTATTTATAAAAAAAAAATTAATTTGAAATTCAAAATCGAAATAATAATCTTTTTTTTTTCATTGTAAAATTTTAAATTTTTTCAACAAGAATTTTTTAAAATTTTAAATTATTTGGCCAACAGTTCGTGCCAGATAAATAATTGATTGTTTTTGCTAATTGTTAATAATTTTTTTAATTTTCGAGATTTGAAAATAAACACATTTTTTATAACACTAACAATTGGTATGAATTTTACTTTGCATGATCAATTCTTGAAAATTTTATAAATAAATTGACAATGTTTGAGATCTACCTAAAAACTCAAACAATTTTGATAAGAATGAAGATCTAATTTATTTGTATTAATTTTGTTGCTAATAAGATAATAATTTCTTCAAAAAAATCAAATAATTTTCTTCTTTTCAATGATTTAATTTTTACTTTTTAGTATTGGCTAATTAAAAGCTGTGTTAACTTTATTTATGTTTCCCTTGTTTTCTCCAATTGAAAGCTTAAATATTATCCCATAAAGATATTAAAACGAAAAAAGATTCATATATACTGAGAGTATGCTCTAATTTAGAACAAAGCATATTATTGGTCTTTATCTTGTAAGAATCTAAAAAAACTTTACTAAATTATATTAAATAATAAAATACAGGGTTTTCTATTTGTGATTAAAATTCAAAATTTTCATTTTTCAAATACTGGGGTAACATTATTTTGTGGTTTTATCAATTTTTAAAAAATATTGAATTCAAAAATTACCAAAAAAACAATTTACTAATTTTATCATCTTTAAGAAACAAAATAATTAATTATTCAAGAATATTGATAAAGATTTATTAGAGCAATTTGAACTCGAGAAAAATCATGTGTTTTGCTTTCAATTGTAATACACTTTAATAGTGTTTGAAAATTGAGTGGGATCTCCACATTAAATCAAAAAAAATTTGAAAAAAAGTGAACTGAAAGAATTTCCAAAAACAATATTTAAGGTTTTTTTCTTTTATTTAAAGTTTAAATTTGCTTCAACTAATCAAAATGAATTAAAAATCACACACCTCATGAAAAAGATTCATGTCCAATTCCAAGTAAAAGATCAAATCTTAAAAATTGGTTGAATTTCTTCAAAAAGTTGATTTATTTTGTTGATTTTTGATAATGTATCAAAATGCTACCAAACTTTACAAAAGTTATTGACGAATTTAACAACAAAAAAGAAGTTTCAGATCTAACATTAATTCTGGAAGAAAAACAAGAAAAAGAAGAAGAAGAAAATGGACAAACGAAATTAACAAAAAGTAAAAGACAAAAAAAAAGAAAAAGTCGAAAGGATCTTTAATTGTCATAAGTCACTATTTATCTTAAGTTCACCATTTTGGAAAGACGTTCTTCAGATGGAGGATCAAAAGGAAAAATTATCTGTTCACCTTGATTCTGTTGATCCACAAGTCTTTGGAGATTATATTTCTTTTGTTTATTCACACAAAGCACCAAAATTGGAAACTGCAGCTCAATATTTTCACTTGTATTCATTAGCAAGGCAGTTTAAAACGTATGATTTAGATACTCTGTGTTTCGAAAACATCAACAAAACTTTATCAATAGACAACGCACTTGAATATTTTGATTACGCAATCCAGTCTAGAAGCACCACTTTAGTTTCAAAAATGAAATCATACATCGAAAAGCATTCGTTTCAGATCCTTTCACAGAAAGGTGTCTTTAATGGCATTCCAGAACCAACCTTGGTTCGATTGTTACAAAGCGATCAATACCCTGTGCCCGAGATTGAAATGTTTCGGAGAATTATTGAAAGGGGGATTTACTTGTGCAAAGAAAAATTCAAGATCGAGCCGAGTAAGAGGAACATTACATCTTCGATCTTTAATCTTTCAAAATTTGTTTATTTCCAATTAATTTTGCCTTTCAATTATGCAGAGATCACTGAGCATTTTGATTTTGAATATTTTGAAATGAACAGAACTAAATCGAAAATAAATAGCAACGGATCGTTGTTAAATTTAAGAAACACTAAATGGATCGAGAACATTTCACCGAAGGGATTGGAATCAAAGCAAAAAAAAAAAAAAAAAAAATACAATTGCAATCATATTTCAACCAAATCAAAACAATATTCTTTTGGATCACCCAAGTTTCATTATTTCACAAGACAAAGATACAAAATCAAATTCCACAAGGATGAAAATTTCTAATTCAATTGCTGTGAATGCTTATCACCAAAATGAGGGACACAATTGGGTTAAAATGAAATCGTCTGATGAAGAATACATGGCCCAATCTAATGAGGAAGAAGATGACCATTTTGATCATGATCGTAACCTTATCACGTTGATTCAGAGTCGTCAGAATATGAAGGAGATGGATATGTCAAGTTAAAACGCAAAAGAAAATCAAACAATACCATTGGTGATCAAGATGGTGATGATTTAAAAGGTTTTATAATAGATGAAGACGAAGATGAAGACGAAGATGAAGACGAAGAAATGAAAAGCTTGGAAATGAAAATTCCCAAAAGAAAATCTCAAAAAAAGAAAAAATCACAAAAAGAAAAAAAGCAAAAGGATAAGAAAACGAAAGAACGAGAAAAGAAAGACAAAGAAAAAGAGAATGATACACACTATCGTAATATCGAAAAATTGTTTCTCAAAAAACTCAAAGATTTAAAAAAACAGTTTCCCAAAACAAACAAAAAAAGAACTCAAAGAAAAGTTCCAAGTGATTTAAAAAGCAATGAATTTCAAACAGAAACGATTATACGAAAGGGAAAGGCTTATGTAAAAAAAGTTTCCAAAGGGATGGCGCCAAGGCCAAAGCCTAGGAAAGAATTAAGAAAAATTAAGGTCATGTATTGCACCACGGAACCCAAACCCCCTAGAATTGAAAACATTTGCACTTCTATAAGTTGGCAAGGAATCACTAATATCGATATTTGTGATCTGAAAGAGTCAACCCCAACACTTGAAACTCTTGGAAAATATGATGTGGTCTTTTTGTCAACCGTACCAAATACACAATTATTAAACCAAAAAGAATTTGGTGACATCTTAGCACGCTACATCGACAACGGGGGTGGGCTAGTTCTCACAACCTATTGTTCAATGGCTGCCTCTGCGAGCGGAAAGCCTGCAAAGACAGCAATCCAAGGAAGAATTGTTTCAAGGCACTATCTTCCCTTGTCGTTGGGCAAAGTCATACGCGCGGGAAAGCAACACCCAAGAACCCTACTTGGCGAGATCACAGACAAAGAACATATGCTCGTCCGCGGAGTAAATGAATTCGAAGGTGGCGGTGTTTCTCACCGATTGCAAACTAGCTTTGTTTGCAAGAAAAATGAACGCGGCGCCGTTGTTGCTTATCTTAACGATGGGCTGCCGTTTATAGCCTGGAAACAAAAATTGAAACCAGAAAAATCTGGTAGAGTCGTAGTTTTGAACATGAACCCTTTGTGTGGAACATCAGAAATTCATGGAAACGGCAAATTTTGGTTAGTTTCTAGTAACGGATTTGAAATCATTTCAAATGCAATTGAATTTGCAGCAAATAAAGTATTTAATTAATATTTATTTTTTTTTTTTCATTTTTCAAAAATTTATATTTATTCTTGCCTAGATTTTTATTTTCTTTTTGTTTTTTTCCTAATAATATTCTACCTTATACATTTATTAATAAGATGCAATAACTTATACACATATATTAATCTCATATTTCATTTTTTTTTTTTTTTTTGAAAATACTTTTTCAATTAAGTGAACAAGCAATTTGAAAAAAGTTTGCACAAAATTACAGATTGTTCGTTGGTGTACAAAAATTTTACTTAATGAAATTTTGTTAATTGTTTTATCCATACTTTTTGAAAAGCTTTTTTGTTAAAGTTTGTTAAAACATCCTATACAGTTTACAAAGAGAAGCTTATTTTTTCTCAAAAAAAAAGTATATATAAAAAAAAGTCTATTATAAATGTTTTTAGGTTTTTATTATCTTCAAATCAAAATTAAACCCCAATTCAAAATTTTTAACACACCAAAATTCGATTTGTGAAAAAAAAACTTATTTAATCAATTCTAGAAGATTTACCAAATTAGAACCATTCACTAATTGAAATGTTAACACTTTTTGATAAATTACAATACTCACAAAACAATAAATAAATAATTATCAATACAAATAAATCAAGAGTGTATTAAAAATTATGTATAAAGCAAAACAAAAAAATACATTAGTAAATTTGTTTAAATTCTATTAGGAATATTGATCGATCAAATGGTTAGATACTACCAACTAATTTTATTTGAGTTCTTCTATTTGGAACAACTCAACTTTAGCCTAATACCAATGGTTGAAAAAAAATTTGGATCACAACGATACAAATTACGTAATTAGAACAATGAAATGAAAACAAAAACTAAAAGATGAAAAAATAATTTTCATATTTTTAAAAAATCAAAATTATCTCCAATTTCAATAAAATTGTATTCTTGTGATTGTTTGGAACGTTTTAGCTGTGTGGAAAATTTTGAATTTTAGTTTACATTCATAAATTAAATTAGAAAAATTTTATATTTAATATCAAATAATAAATATGATTAATTTATTTCTCCACTTAAATATATTTATATTTCCGTTAGGAGATTTTTGTCCAATGTTTTTTTTTCACAAAATTGTGATTTTTTTTTGAAATTATTCCTATTTTTTTTATAAAATTGTTTTTTGAACATTCTCTTTTGTAAAACCAATTTTTAAGATACATCAATTTTGCTTTTAAGGTACAAACTTTCAACGAAATTTAAGGTACAAAAAAATCTCAAATTAAGACATAAAATTTGGAATTTTATTTTTCACAAATTATTTTACTAGAATTTGAATTTTGTTCTTTAAATTGAGGTTTTTTTGTGCCTTAAAAGTGGTTCAAAGTTTGTGTCTTAAAAGTGGAACTGAATATATTCTTTCAAATTAAATTATTAAAACATGACAAAATTTTCAGTATATATAAAAAAATAGTATTTTAATAAAACATTGAAATGATAAAACCGGTATGAAAAAGAAATTTGAACAATCTAGAACTTAAAAAAAAAGGATTTAAATAACGTACTTTATTTTTTTTTCATTTTTCAATATTAAAACAACAAATCTTTTGCAATTAATTTTTTTGTTGAATTTTATGAAAATAATATTTTTTTGTGATCTTTTGAATTATTTTTATAATTGAGTCACTTTCTGAAAAGCTGTTAAAATTTTCAATTTTACTGAATAAAAGTTGAATTTTGAACTAAACTAAAACAATTGACGAAGTTAACGATTTCTTTGATGAAATCTTAAAGTGGAAATTATAACAAAAAAAAATGGAAATAATTTGTTTTTTGAAAAGTGCAATTTTTTAGTAATATTGTCAATATCATTAATATTTTTTTTTTGTTTAAACTGGTTTAACTTCTTAATGATGAAAAATTTCAGGATTCAATTACCCTCATTCCCTTTTAGATTATAAAAAAAAAGATAAAAAACGAAAAATAGAAAATGAAAAATATTTCCAATATGTAAAAATCTAATAAATTATGGTTTAAGTTGTTAACCGGAAAATAAATTTTGAATTCAAATGTTGTCTCATCAAATATAAACATATTGAGACCAGTTATAAAAGTAAAATTATCAAAAAATAAATTGAATCAAAATTACTTTACTCATTTATTCAATAATTAAGTTGCTTTATTATAAATAAAAAAAAAAAATTAACTTTTTTTTACTTTGAAGTTTTTATTTAAAGTAGTTTTTGTTTGAAGATGAATTTATTTTTTTTTTTCTAGAATTTGCACAATGAAACAACAATAAAAATTGAATTTCCTTTCTTTCAAGGTAAGGTCTTAAAATGAACCCATTATTAATTTCCAAGTGAAAAATGAGAACAATTTCGTTTAGATTTGAAAAAAAATCAAAGAAGAATTCTACACAAATAACTCTACAATAGGAATATTTATGAATCATTTGATTTATTTTTTGGTATTTTAAAACTATTTCATATTCTTTAAAAGTTTTTAACAATCTTGAGTAATTAAATATCAATATCAATATAAAATAAGCTAGATTTCAAAAATTTTGACTCACTTTATAATGTTAATCGATGTTTTATGTGGTTTTATTAAATATTATTATCAATATTTTTTTCAAATTTTTGGATCAGAATCATTTTTTCTAATTTTATTCAAAAAAATTTTGTTTGGCTTTTTTTTCCTTTTCTTTTCTTTTTCTTTTTCTTTTTCTTTTTCTTATTCTCTTCCTTTTTTTTGCAAAAGATCATATGGAAAAAAAAAAAAAGATCTTTGAAAAGACAAATAATCACTAAGAAAATTGAGACAATGTAAAGTCTTTTAAAATGAATTTAATTATTAGTAAAAAATCTTGCTGTTAAATTTATTTCATCCAAAGTTCAGTAATAAAAAATCGGAAATGCTCATTTCAAAAATTTTAACTCACTTTTTTCTGGTTTTTGGTTTTATTTTTTTTTTTTAATTTTGAAAATATCAGGATTTTTATATATTTAGAATGATTTAAAAGTTAATTACAAATCAGATTTAATTATTTATTGTTCATGGATACTAAAGGATAATTTTTTTTTTTCAATTTATTATTTCAGGTGAGTCATAAATTTTGAAATGGAAGGTTTATTTTGAAACAATTTCTAGACAATTTATTTTGTAACAAGGATTACTCCAAAACTAATTTTTAAAAATAAAAATAAAAATAAAACAAATCTCAAAAAAATGATAATTTTAAGGAAAAAATTATTTTTTTGTTAAAATCTCCTCAGGTATTGAAATTATTATTTATTTATATAATGAAGAAAATTGGATTTTTGATTCATAAATCTGATTGATTAACAATTTTCCAAAGATTAAAATAATGAAAAGGAAAGAAATAAGATCTACAATAAACAAGTTGATAAAAAAATATAAGAAAATTCATCCAATCCCATATTAATTGATTTTTAATTACATTTCCACAATAAATCAAAATTGTTTCTGCTTATTATCTTTGATATTTTTTTTTCTATTAATTTATTGATCAAAAATCCCAATTCATTTTTTAAATATTTAAATAAGAGTTAACATTATTTTATGTGTTGTTTACTGGAAATTAGAAAGAATATCTAAAATACGAATTTACTCTTCAAAAAAAAAAAAATAAATAAAAATAAAAAAAAAAAGAAAATAAAAAAAAAAAAAGAAGAAAATTAAAAATGGTTGATAGAATTTTCAATCCAAAATTGAAACTAATTTATTAATAAACAAAATAAAAATTTTACCTCTTAAATCATTACATATATTACATTCGTCTATTTTTTTTTTAAAAAAAATAAGAAATATAAAATATTTTATAGTGTTTCCATATCCCAAAATATAATCATTTCATTTTTGGTTTAACCTGTAAATTCTCAATTTAAAATTTTCATCTAAAAACATAAAACAGTGTTTTAAAATCCATGTTAATAAAGCAACCCCCCATAAAGAAGAGAATAAAAATATAAATATTAAAACAAATGTTTTTTCATATTTTGATTTAATTTTAAGTATAAAAGAATTTTTCTATGGATTTCTTTTTGAATACTTATCTATTTTCTTTTCTTTTTGCTTTTTTTTTTTTTTTTATGTAAAACACGTTTGATTTTAAAAGTGTATTAAACACAATACTTAAGAAATCCAAATATTATTAAAAGTGACAATGCAAATTTTAAAAAAATCCTTTTCTTGATTTAACTTGGGATGAAATATATAATTTTGGAAATTAAATTAAATTGCTTTTATTTATTTTCTAAACATTTTCAATTTATTATTATATTATTAACAAAACAATAAAGAAAATTATAATAAAAACTATAATTATAATTATTTCATTAGTTTTGCTAATTTAGATTTTGGGTTTAATTGAAAATATTCGACCGAATTAATTAATTGTCCAATTATTTTATTCCTATTATTATCTTGTGGCAATTCAATTTTATCTGTATACAAATAATTAATTAAAATTTTCATTGTTTTTGACGAAACACCCGAATAATCCTTTAAAGTGCTTTGATTTAAATAAGTAAAAAGTAGATTAAAAGTTTTCGATCTTGCATGAAGGATAAATTTGTGAACAGGAAAATGTATGATTTTATTTATAATTTCCCTTTCCTTTTCCTTTTCGTTTTCATTTTTAATTTCCCTTTCCTTTTCCTTTTCCTTTTCCTTTTCCTTTTCCTTTTCCTTTTCCTTTCCCTTTTCCTTTTTAATTTCGCTTTCCCTTTCCCTTTCCCTTTCAATTTCTCTTCCACATTCGTTTTCTTCTAATTCTGAATCCAAATTTAATTCTGAATCAGAATTCAAATCTGAACTTGTATCTGAATCCAGCTCGGAATTTAATTTACAATAACCGGATTCATTTTCATATTTATATTTTTTTTTATTTTGTTGTAAAATTAATGTAATATCTTTTGATTTTTGCTCTTTTGATAATATTAACAAATCCTCTTCAAGAGACTTTTCATGTATATTAATATTGAATTGATGCATTGCCCTTTCCATCTCCTTAAAAGGGACGAAAAATAATCCTGTAAAAATCCATTCCCAAATATGCAATTGTAATTTTCTCTCAAATTGGTTAATAATTTGCCTAACGTTTTTTGGGGAAGTTTGGCATCGCTGCCTAATGAAAACATCATAGAATTTAGGTATCTGTTGTCCATAATTATTATTCGAATTCGGATTACAATTGCTCTCAGAAATTTTAAAAAGATCTTGTCTTAAAGTTGATTGTGAAAATTTTAAATTTCGATCCAGAAGTAATTTGATCGTTGGAATTAAAGTATTAGGAATCAATCTATTCGATGTCGTAAAAGATATTTTTGATAGGGTTTTATTTACTAATAGGCATTTGCATATGTATCTCAAAACATGTTCATCCATATTCACTTCTCTAATTCGAAGAATTTTTAAAATATTATTTCTTTTCAAGATTTCAAATAATGTTTTAAACCCAATTTTACCAACGTCAATATTTTGAAATTTAAACTTTGAAAGATTTGATTCCCCTGTAAATATCTGGGATAATATTTTTAAGCCACGATCAGTAAAAGATGTTAGTGATAAGTTTAAATCCTTCAATACTTTATTTTTACGAATTGAATCAGCTAAAGGCTGCGCGCATTCGTCAGTTAAAGGATTATTGGCAAGTCTAATTTTTTTAAAAAAAGTGTTTTGCTCCAAAAATTTACATAATTCTGGCAATTGGTTAACTCCAATTTTGCAATGATCTAAAGATATTGATCGTAAAAATTTCGTTTGTTGCAATGACTTTAAGATTTTATTTAAATGTGGTGATAATTTATTGTATCCTATTTTGATAGTATTTAAGGATTTTTGGTTTTGTAATGACTCGATCAACTCAATAAATATGAAATTTGGATCAACCATATTACTAGAAATATTTTTCTTGTTTTTACCAAAATCATTTTTCTTATGGTCGTTATTATTTTTGATATTGCTATTACTATTATTGATGATGTTGTTGTTATTGTTATTTTTGATATTGCTATTACAGTTGTTGTTGTTGTTGTTGTTGTTGTTTTGTTTGCTATTATTCTGGTTATCATTTTTAGTGATATTTTTATTTGAATTTGTATTTGAATTCACGTTATTATTTTGCGAATTTTGATATAATTTCTGGGAATTGTATACACAATTCTTTGGGTGGTTGGATTCTAA
Organism: Anaeramoeba flamelloides; assembly: GCA_027625915.1. Taxonomy (NCBI): domain Eukaryota; family Anaeramoebidae; genus Anaeramoeba; species Anaeramoeba flamelloides. The sequence goes on along the minus strand of JANTQA010000060.1, from coordinate 1,702,621 downwards.
CTTCATCGAATGAAAAGATAAATGGGAAAGATTATTATTATTTTTTTTGAAACTTTCAATAATTATTTGTAAGCCTTTCAAATTCAAATATGTGTACCCAATTTTTAAAACATTCATTTTGGATTTCGAATTAGTAGAATGATCAAAATAGTTTGAAATTGCTTTCGCGCCAATTGTACCAAGTTTGTTATATTCCAAAACTAAAATTTGTAAAGAAGAATTTTCATTTTGTTGAAGGCAATTAAAAATTTCTTTAATACCATAGCCAGTGATTTTACAGTTCGAAATATCTAATTTAATTAAATTGTTATTGGACAATAGTGAATTTGCAAGATATTTTGCTCCAATATCACGCAAACTATTTTCAGACAGCCTAATTTTTTTTAAGGTTTTATTTTTTGAAAGCATTAAAGAAAAGGTTTTTATTGCCCTTAGACCAATTTCATCTTTATTGTCGTTTTTTTGATCTTTTTCTTCTTTTTCTTCTTTGCGATTTTTGTTGGTGTTGTTCTTGTTTAAGTAATCTTCTTTAAGGTTGTAGAAGTAGTTGTTGAGAATACTAAAGTTGTTGTCGTTTTTTGGTTTTTTGATTTGACAGTTAGATAATTTTAAATTTTCTAAAGTTTTATTAATTATTAATGCTTTGCCAAGCTCGAAAAATCCTTCAGACTTGATTGGGTTTGAACTTAAATTCAAATATTTTAAAGTGGTGTTCATTTTTAACGCAACAGAAAGACTTTTAATACCTTTAACACCCAAATAACAAAAAGATAAATCTAATTTTTTTAATTTACATTTCTCATTGCTTAATAATTGTGACAAGCAAATCCCGCAATTTGAATCGAATTCAGAATTCCATGAAAAGTCTAATTCAGTGAGCGAATTCGAATAGTTGAGTGCGGGTAGTATTTTTTGGATTATGTTTGCACCAATCCTCAAATTTCGTAGGCTTAATATTTGTAAGCTTTTATTTTCCGCCAAGCCTTGACAAAAGATGTCCGATTCCTTTTCTTTCAATTTAACCCTTTCCAAGCGTAAATATTTGAGAGATCTGCTTGCAGAAAATAACCTTCCTAAACTATTGATCTCACTAATTCCAAAATTGTGCTCACAAATAAGTAATTTGTTCACACATGTGTTTTCTTTTAATGCTAAAAAAAGCTTTTCTAGTTCGTTCTCTTGGAAATTTGATTTTGAAAAAACCAATATTTTTATTGAGGGATCATTGTTTGCCAATAATTCTAGAAGGTACTCATACGAAAAACTCATGTTGCAATCGAGACTGTTGTAAAATTTCGAGATCTTTGCTTTGTTTTTTTGTTTTTGCTTTTGTTTTTGCTTTTGTTTTTTTGATTTTTTAAGGTGTGGTTAAATAAAAATATCAAAATAAACAATGTGAAAATAAAAATTACAAAAAATGATTGCTTATCTTTTAGTTCCTAACAAGAAAGGCACTTTAATTGTTGTTACTTTTTGTAATTAACAACCTTTGTTTTTTTGAAATTATTCCAAATTTCGAAATGTAATAAAACTAACAATTTCCAAAAACTTTCAATTTAAACATCCTTTTTGGCTTTTTACTTTTCTGAAAAACAGTTTCAGGTTTTTGAAAGTCAACAAATATTTTTAATTACGGAGAACTTTTAAAATTTCCAATATATTCTAAAAGTTATCTATTTGGAAATATTTTATATACATCCACTTTGGTCTTTGTAAAATTTTCCTTAATTATTTGAAATTTGAAAAGTGTTGAAATAGTATCAGAAACTGAAATTTGAGTCTTGAAATGTTTCACAAAAAGTATTAAAAGTATTTATATCGATTATGAAATTCTTATTATATATATTCAGAGATTAAAGTATGATTATTCTCTCATTTCAATTTTGGTTGTACTATACAAAATAATGATAGAAAAGGTATTTTAGCTAGTTTAGTTTGAAATAAATATTTATTTTCACAATTAAGGGTCTAGTCATTTACAGTGGATTTGCTTCATACTCAAGGAGCAAATTGAAACTCAAAAAGGGAATTGTGGTATTGCCCTTATTTTGACTAACAAAATTCAAATAACAAATAAAAAATATTGAGAGTATCTCAATTACAAAAAATTCAATTCGATAAAGTCGAAAAGAATTATCAATTACAAAAAATCAACTTTAAAAAAAAATACTTTCTTTTTTTGAATTTCCAAAGGGTTAAATTTCTTCAATTTAAAACCAATTGTTTTCTAAAATTATATAATCAATTTAATTTGGTTTAATCTAATTTGTGATTTAATTGTAACTCTCTATTTTACACGAAGTAAGGATTTTGTAAGATTCTTGAGAAAATTATACCATTTGAGAAAGGAAACAATTGAAAAAATAAAAATCTTCGAGATATCAAAAATCACTTCAAGATCGACACTTCAAAATCAACACAATTGTTTTCAAAATGATAAATCACAACTATTCTAATTCGAAATTGAGCATCTCTATTGGGTATTTTTATAAAAATGTCCTCTTTTTTTGATTGTTGATTTTTCGATATCGATCATACTAAACAGGTTGGTTAGTTGTTAATTGTTATTAGGCACTCATAAATTTACAATTTTTTTTTTCCATTTCAGAAAATTATTGTTAACCTGAATGACTCAACCCTTAACAATTATCTTGGTTTTGTATTTACTTGTTTGTAACTTTTACTTTGTGTAAAAATATACAAAAACTATGGTAGTCTTTTTTGGAAATATAAAAAATTGATGTATAAAAATCCAGTTAAAACTTTATTTCTATAATTGCTAAAATTTTTTCCCTCAAAAATATTTAATATTTGATTCATTGACAAAAGTAATAAAATAATTATATACACTAGTAAAAAAAAAAATATCAAAATGAAGGATATTTTCTTAGAAAAGGTTTAAGGAATAAAATTGAAATCTTAAATTCAAATTTAATTGTTATTTTTTCTACAGGTATTGTAGAGGATATATTTACACAAGTATACAATAAAATTTCATAAAAAAAAAAAACAATTTAATAACTTTAAAGAAATGAGTTATGATTTAAAATAGAGTTATTTTTTTCTAATTTAATTATCAAGTTAAAATATCCTGATCCTTTCTTTGTTTTGAATTTGTTAGATGAAAGATGCAAAACCCAAAAAAATTTGAAAAACATTTTTATTTTTATAAAATCTCACTTTACGTCATTTCTGACAGTTTATATAAACAAATAACATTTCAAATTTAATTTTATTTTAAAAATATAAGAAACATATATCAAATATTGGATCCTTGGAGAAGGGGGAAAATTGAATATTTTTTTGATTTTTAATAAATTATTAACCAATAGATTTTGAAGATAAAAAATATTTCAGATATAGTAAATTTATCATATAATACAAATATTTTCTTTAAAAAAAAAATTCAAATAATCAATTTTTGGGTTTTATGTTAGATTCTTATTGAGTAAATCTTTTAAATGAAATAATTAAAAAAATACAAACTTTTTAAAGTTTATAAATTAGAATTATTAAATACCAGAATACTATTATTTTGAGTTTCCTATTTTTAGATTTGGAAAAGTGGAAATGAAATGAAAAAAAAAATTTTTCAAACTGATAATATTTATTGTTGATCCCAAAAAAAACTCTAATTATTTTTTCAAATAATATTTATATGTGATTTTTTAAAAACTTAGGATTCGAGAGTACTCATATCGTTTAACTCCCAATTATAGTATACTTTAATTTTTGAATGATCTAGAATAACACTAATTGGTAGGCAAGTTATCTTTTTTTTTAATAAAATATTTGCATATTATAATGTGCAAAATTTGAGGTCTAATATTTTGAGTTTTTTTAATAAATTTGTCATTTTTCTAAAAACAATAAAACTTTTCCTCCCGATCCAGTACGAGTGAGTTTCTTGTTAAAAACTTGATGTTTCTAATAGAAAAAAATACAATGTAATAAACGAATAAAAATATTTGTGGTTGAAACAGAAATTTAAAAATTGAAAATAAACAATATCTAAGCTATCCATCAAGTTCAACAATCCTAAAATTTAGGACATTTACCAATTGCTTAAACAGATATTACTATATAATTAATAAAAATTCAAATCAATTTTGTACTTTATGTTTAAAGTATAAACAGAAGGAAATTATAGAAAATATTGATCATTTTTTATGGGTATGTACTTCCTATGAAAATAATTAGATTAAATATTCTAAATAAATTTAAATGAAAAAAACCTCTCTGAATTAATTTTAAACCATAACAGTTTATGATTTTATTGTTATTTTCATTGGTTAATAATCGTGAAGTCTATGATTTTATGCTTAAATTTCTGGAAGGGAAATTTACGTCTAAGGGCAACTAGAGTGCAATTTACACTTCTTCAATAATGAAAAAAAAAATTGAAAATAATTTTCAGAAATCAAAAAACAAAAACACCCCCAAAGATTATTATTTGTCTAATAAATAGTATTTTTTGTGATTGAATACCTTGGATTTTTTATCAAAAAACCTGTACTATGTGGATATATTTGTAAAGTTTTATCGTTTTTGTAAAAATGACCAATTTGGTAATAAAACTGATGTAAAAAAATATCAAATTTTTCACATGAATAATGGTCAAGTCAGTTAGGTAAAAAATAATTTTCTGTAATAAACTAAAAAACGAAACATTAATATTTTATTTTCAATTTGATTTTTTGGAATTGATAATTCATTCAAACTATTTTTTTGAATGGATTTTTTGCCAACGAGTTCCTCTCAATATTTTTTATTTGTTTCTTCGACCAATTTCAATCACAATAATGGCAATTTTACAATTCCCATTTTGAGTTTCAGGTTTTCTCCTTGAGTATGGTGCAAATCCACCTTAAATGTCAAGGACCTTAAAAACTCTTTTCCCTATCTGGAGTGTGTTTAGCTCTTGGGTTATTTTTCATACACTTCTCAAAAAGAATTTTTGACTATCGTAAAAGTTAATTTGTTTACTGTGTTATCAATTCGAAATCAAAAACTGTCTTTCGACGAAAAATCAATTTCTTTATTATCTTCCAATAAAATTTTTCTTATTTTTTCTGATTGAGTTTCTTTTCAATTACAGTTTTATTTGCTGAAAAAAAAAAATGAAAAAGAATTCTTATTATGCGTGGGGACAAAATAACTACGGAAATTTTTCAGATAATATTATGACTTCTAAAACTCCAACGTTATACTCGTTAAAAAAAAAAACAGAAGAAGAAATTATTGATGTGTGTGGGAACTACCAAAGGACTTTATTCCTTTTGAGCGATCAGACAATTGTTGAACGAGGGATTGATGTCAATAAGCAAGAATGTTATACTACACTTAAAGATGAGAAAATTAAGAAGATAGCTTGTGGTGGTAGCCACAATACAGTTTTGACTACTACTGGTAGTGTATATACTTGGGGAACTGACGAATACCGACATGGTAGCATGGGCAATAAATTTAATGAACGATACAGATCAAAGGTACCCTGTAAATTGGATTTTTTTGAAAACAAACAGATTAATGACGTTTTTACAGGAACGCACCATTCCTTTTTTTTAACCTCGGATGGCTTTCTTTGGATGTGTGGCAAAAGTGAGATTGGTAGAATGGATGAAGAGAATATTCAATCCACGGAAATGTTTCGTTTAGTGGACAAAAATGTTCATCATTTATGGTCTGGAGTTTATGCACACCATATTTTTATTCTCAAAAAGAATGGTGAAATTTTCGCAGCAGGAAAAAATGATAACCGTAAGATTTTTATTTGCATTTTTTATCAATTTACTTTACTCTCGATCTTTGTGTTCAATTTTTGTTAAAAACAAGTCAATTCCCGACTTTCTCAACAACCAACCATTTTTCGTCCTGGTGTTTTCTTTCAAGGTACCATTAACCATAAAAGAAAACATCTTCGAAGGAAGTATACAAAAAATATACGTTAAAAAGAAAAACTCCTATGTTTTAAAATAAATCTCAATATCAAAAAATATACTTGGTTTCAAAAAAATTTTAGTAAAATAATTTGAAACTTGGAAAAAAGATAAAATAATAGCTTTGTTCGAAACGGATTTTGAAACAATTTTTTCTTTTTGTTTGACAGAAAAAAACATGTTCAAAATTACAACATTATTAAGATAAAAAATCGTTCAAAATACCTTTTTGAAAAACTGGGGAATTCAACTTATAAGACTTAAGAAATCATTTTTAATTCTATTATTTAGAATCAATAATTAATAACCCGATCTTAATTGTTTCAGTGAATTAGTAATAACCCAAAGATTAAAATTATTGATGAGTTTTAATTTAATTTCTCACCTCTTTTCAAATATATTCCAACAAATATAACTAATTCCAATAAATAATTAAACGAAGAAAATAATTAAAAAATATTATCAAATAACTATATTTTAAGAAGAACAGTTCATTGTTTTATACCACAAATATTTTAAAAAAATATTACTTCATATTTTAAATTCCAAGAAATTTAATAAATTATTAAAAAAACAAATAAAAAAGTTTAATTTTTTTTGATCATTAATTTATTGATTTATCAGGTATTTTAAATACGAATAAATATTCAATTTAATTTGTTCATCCAAACTATTAGAAATTACTAAAAGTGAAATTTTCTTCGAATAAAAAGTTTTTGCAAATTTTTCTTTATATTTTCCAAAACCTAAAAATTCAAAATATTCAGATCTTTTCACTTAAAAATTAAATTACTTAAAAACGAATTCCTTTTCAAAAAATATATTACTCTATTCTTTCAAGTTGATAAATGAATTTACATATCAATATTAATTGAATCTTACTTGAATAAGTACTCAATAATCTTTGGGGGGAATATCTATCATAGTTACTCGGCACTTATTTTTTTCAAGAAATAATTAGAGAGAGAAAAATATTCATTGTGGTGATAGTTTAAATTATCGATATTTCAAACTTATTTTTTTTTTGAGGATATTATAATTAAAAATTGTTATGTTGAAAAAAAATCTAAACATGGACTACAAATATTAGTCAAAAAAAATATATATATAATTTATTTCTGAAATTCATTACCCAGACTAATATATACAAATAATTCGTATAATGGATATAATTTTCTTTACATTTATTTACAAGAGGATCGAACAAAAGAATTAAGAAAAATTATACAAAAAATAATTGATCTATATCATAATTTCAAAACAATAATTGCTTTGGATTTTAATCTGACAGATATTGAGATTAACAAAAAAAAAATCAACTAAAAAATTTTAAAATTCTTCCAAATTCTTCAAATATAGAACAAACACATTAACCACCTACTAATTGATTATTATAATAAAAAAATTCTAAAAAAATCAAAATCAATGAAAAATATACCAGACCACAAAATGATTATTAATAATATTAATGTTTGTGCAGAATGGAATAATAAAAAAAATATATAAAAATATCAATAATAATATTTATTAAAAAAGAACTTATTAAAATATTTTTTATGAATAAAAATATTTTAAATACGAACTCTCTAAAAAAATATAAGAATAAATTTATATCAAATATACAGATAAAATTTATAAATAAAACAAAAAAGATTATAAAATTGCTCCATTAATTAAAAATATTTATAGTAATCCTAACTTAATTAATAGTTTATCAAAAAAAAAAAAAATAAAAAAAAAAAAAGCTTGAATAAATTCATTGAAATAAACTTAAAATTTCATCCAAAACAAAAATTTTTGAAAAAAAATGAATTTAATAAAGTCTCAAAAAAATGAAAATGATTCTAAATAATAAAAATATACTTGATAAATATTTTGACTCTATTAAAAAAAAATTAAATTGACCAAAGTAAAGAAATTTTAAATTATATAAAAACATATTAAAAAAAATGAATGATTTTAAAATTGATATATTTTTCCCAATTGAAAATCAAAACACTATTAAAAATTTAAAAAAATAAATCAGTTTTATGGATTAAAAAAATTGAAAATTTAAAATATATTGTTGATGATGAAAATATCACTTAATTTAATCCAATTGAAAATTTAAATGAAAAAAATATCTTTTTATAATTCTGAATATATTTGATAATTGGTTGTTCAACTCTAATAAGAATAATACTTCTGATATTCAAAAAAGATCAATTTTTCTTATTTACAAAAAAGGAAATGAATGGGTAACTTTAAACTATAGACTTATTTCAATTAATCAAAGTTTACCAAGATTATTTTTCAAACGATGTTATATTAACTAATGAAACCCTTGTTGAGGATTTATTCAAAAATTTCTATTTTGCATTCAAAAAAAATACACCTCTCGTATTGCACTATTAAATTTTTTAAATACTTAAATGAAAATCAAATCAGATAATGAAAATGAAAATGAAAATAATAAAATCTATATTATAATGATTGATATAGCACAAAATGATTTGATCCAATTAATTTTAAAATAATTAGAAAAACAATTAAAAAATTTATTATCAAATGTTTTTTATTAAAAAATTTTTTATTAAAATATTATCAAGGAGAAGGATTTGGTATATTCCAAGGGGTCCATTTGTCTCGCCTATTCTAATTTCAAATTTTCTTTTATTAAAAATAATACCTTTAACGGACCATTGTCAAATGCTTGTAGATGATTTTGTCCTAATTATTAAAGGAAATAAAATTATTTAAATCGAAAATAAAATTCGATATATGAAATTATTATTCAATTTAGATTAAAACCGAATCAAGAAAAAACTGTTATATCAAAAGATTTTTAAAAATATTAATTATTTGGGTATTTATTTGGATATAATTTCACATATATGTTTATAATTTAAAAAAATCTCAAGAAACATATAAAAACTGTAAAAAAGTATTCAATGGCAATCCTCGGAACAATAACTTAAAAATAAGAATATTTAAATCCTGGATATTAAGTCAATTAACCTATGGATTAGAAATTTTTAATTATGAAATTAAAACTTAAATTCTTTTAACAATTGTATTAATTCATGTATTACTGGAATATGTAAAATAAACAAACAAAAGACCAATTCTTATTTAGAAAACCAAAATTCAAAATTCAAAATATTTTAATTTCTGTAAATATAAAAAAATTAAAAAAATACTCTCTTCCTGATTTTGAAAACTTATTAAAATTTAATTAACAAAAAAAAATAAAATCAACTGGAATTCAAAGTTTTAATTGAACTAAAAAAAGAAATATACAAGTACACATATAATGTATAATTGAATACTCAGAAGTGGAAATATCGTTATATTTTCTTGAGTATTCTGTTTATTTTGAAAATCAATAGATTTTCGTTAGGTTTTTTTTACCTTCGAAATAAACCGAAAATTTATTAAAATTTTCGGTTTATTTCGAAGGTAAAAAAAACCTAGAACACTTCACAAATAAAATAGAAAACCTCAAAAAAAACTAGAAAATCTCAAAAAAATCTAGAACTATTAACAGATAAAACAAAAAACCCCAAGAAAACCTAGGTACTTGACGGCACTCTACGACACTCTACAATAATATTCCACAATAATTAAAATATCAAAATCATTTATTTAAAACCCAAAGATATTTAAGTTATCCTTCAACCTCAACAATTCTAAAATTCAGAAAATTTACTAACTGCTTAAATAGATATTATTATGTAATCAATAAAAATTCAATTGATTTTTTTCCTTTATATTTAAAGTATGAAAAAAAGGAAATATAGAAAATATTGATCATTTTTTATGGGTATGTCCTTTCTATGAAAAAAAAGAGATTAATTTTTCTGAATAAATTAAATGAATAAATCTTAATGAAATAATTTTTGACTGTGATAGTTTGAAATTATTTCCATTAATGAATAATCGTGAAATCTATGATTTTACGCTTAAATTTCTGGAAGGGAATTTAAGTAAAAGTGCAACTAGAGTGTAATTTACACTTCTTCAATAATAATAAAAAAAAAAAATATTCGATATTTCTTTTTAAACTTGAAATATTTCTCTGAAAATCAAATAATTAGGAAACAGTTTGAGATCCCTTAAAAAATCAAGTTTATTGTATTGTCACAGAAAATTTTTTCTAAAAATTCACTTCTCAATAAAACAATTTTTCAAAACTATTTAGATATTTTTTATAATTTTTTCATTTTCATATCTTTATTATTTTTGTATAATGATCATAATTTATATTGAAAAAATAACCTACATATATGTTATATATATATATATATATATATATATTTCTATAGATCAATGTGGAATTGATATAACTACTATTGAAAGACCAAAAAAATTAGAAGGTGTCGATTTTGAATCGGTAAAAAAATTTTCATGTGCAGAAAAGTATTCGTTATTATTATATAATAGTGGTGAAGTATTTTCAGCTGGTAATAATATAAATTTTTTGGTATCATCTAGTTTTAAAAAATTTCCACATTTCAACGATATGAAAATTATTGAAATAACTTCTGGGTTTAAACATTCGATGGCGCTTGACCAAAATAATGAACTTTATATTTGGGGGAATAATAGAGATAGTCAATTGGGTATAAATTCTGATGTTGATAAAATTCACAAATTGGATTTACCAAACTTGAAAAATAAAAGTACCATATGGCCAATTTGTGGCTCATGGAATTCATTCGTAATTTTTAATCGTAAAAAAAAACTTGACAATGAATTCTTAAAGTTATTTGAAAATCAAATCTTTTTTGATTTTACATTAAATGGAATCAAAGCACATAAAATTTTAGTTGAATCGAGAACTGGTAAAAATATTGATGAAATAACCAAGTTAGTTGAAAGCCGATTCACAAAGGAAGAAACAACCATATTTTTAAGGTGGGTGTATGGCGATACAACAAAAAACCATTCTGCAATTTTAAAAAACATTTTGAAATCTTTAAATGCATTACAAAACCTTAATCTTCCATTTTCAAAAACTTTAGAACATTTATTTGCTGATGAAAATTCAAAAAATTTTATTCTTTATGTTAAAATTGATGACGATGACAACGAAAACGAAGAAGAAGAGGAAATTCTTGAAGAAATTCCAGTTCATAAATTCATTTTACAAGCAAAATCTGGTTTATTTCGGGAAATGTTTAAAAATGTAACAGAAAAATCTAATTCTGTTACTGATTATTCGTGCAAAACAATCGAAAGTATTGAAATTTTAATTAAATTCTTTTATTTAAATAGAATTGAATTGACAGCCGATGACGACCCTCAACTACTAGCAGAAGAATTGGAAGATGCTTTTGATTATTACCAATTATCAAAAAATTCAAATTTTCAAAATGAATATGGCAAAATAAAGAATATTTATAATTAAGTTATATTTTATGTTTTAGATAAGCTATTTCAAAAAAAAGAGGGTCATATTTATTTTAAATAATCTTTATTAAACTCAATCGTCAATTATAAATATTTAAATAGTGAAAAGTGTCAATCATTTATTGATTTTTTAATAATAATCTAATTTGTTTTTTAGTGTGATATTACATAAAATAAAAGATATCAATGCTTTGATCGCAATTTTTTATGATATTTTTTAAGTGAAATAAGGTGATTCATATTTTTTTTTGTTTAACATAAAAACTGTTTTTTAAAAGAGGTTTAATCTTGAGAAGAATTTCTCAGAGAATGGAAAAGCTATAACAGTATTTTATTGTGTAAAAAATCTTTACATCATTTGCATATTTTCCATTTTTTGTTGAATTGTATAGTAACTTCTTTTTCCCCAAACCGTGAGTTTTTTTTTTTTTTTTTTTTTTTTTGGGGGGGGGATTTTAATCTTAAAGATATTAAGGGAGTAAGTATATTTTACACATTTTGAGTGTCAGAGTTTATCTAAAACTGAATTCTTCAAATAATTCCTTTAAATAAATATATTAATATTTTAATAATAAATATGAGAGTGGAATATCGCCATAGTATAATTTATTTACAAACCAATTAAAAAAATGGAATTCTAAAAAATGAAAAAGAAAAAATAAAAATCATTTATTTCTTGTCAAATGTTTGCAGAGGTTTTAATTTTAATTATTAAAGGAAATAGAAATCAATTAAATCAGAAATTAAATTCAATATATGAAATTAATGTTCAATTTGGATTAAAACCTAATAAAGATAAAATAGTTGTTTCAAAAGACTTAAAAAAAATTAAATATTTGGGTATTTATTTAGATAAAAGTTTGGATATAGTTTATAATTTAAAAAAGGCAAAAGAAACATATAACAACTGTAAACAGTTATTCAATAACAACTCGATCAACAATAGTTTAAAAATTAGATTATTTAAATCTTTTATCATAAGCCAATTGACATATAGGTTGGAAATATATAAATATGAAAGAAAAACTTTAAATTATTTAAATTTGTGGATTAATTCCTGTATTACAGAAATATGTAAAATAAACAGAAATACACCAATTCTTATTTATAAAACAGAATTTAAAATAGAAAATATAATAATTTCTATAAATAAATTGAAATTTAAATTCAAAAAAAATTAAAAAAATTTATCTCTCCCTTATTTAGAAAAATTAATAAAATTTAATCAAAGAATAAATAATAAAATCAACGGGTATTCAAAAGATTTTATTGGATTATTAAATAAATATTTATAATTATAACGAGTTGTTGAATTCAACAAGTTGGGAGGTCGTTAGGTTTACCAAAATTCAAAAGAATTGAGTAAAATCAAAGATTTTTCTCTATTCTTTTGAATTCTGGAAAACCTAGACACACCACAAAAATATTTGACAATAATAAAAAATCAAAATTATTTATTTAAAACTCAAAAATATTTAAGTTATCCCTCAAGCTCAACAATTCTAAAATTCAGAACATTTACTAACTGTTTAAATAGATATTACCATGTAATTTATAAAAATTCAAATAAATTTTGTACTTTATGTTTAAAATATTAACAAAAGGAAGTTATAGAAAATATTGATCACTTTTTATGGATATGTACTTTCTATGAAAAAGATAGATTAATTTTTCACAATAAATTAAAAGAAATAAATCTTAATGAATTGATTTTAAACTATGATAGTTTGAAATTATTATCATTAATTAATAATCGTGAAATCTATGATTTTACGCTTAAATTTCTGAAAGGGAATTTCAGTCTAAGGGCAACGAGCATGTAATTTACACTTCTTCAATAATAAAAAAAATCATTTATTTCTTGATCTTAGATCAAATGTTTGATATAATTACTTCTTCTTTGTTTGGTTTTATATTTAATTCTGAATGAGAAAAGTTTGGAAATTTTTTTTGATTGAAAAATTACTTTTTATTTGTAAAGAATACCCAAAATGAATGTCCAAATCTTATTTTAATTTAATTCACCTATTTCTAGTTTTGGTTTTAGAAAATTGGATATTTTTATTGATATCCTTTCTTCAGAAATAAATATTTTATAGATTTTTCAATTTGATTTTGGGATATATTCATTTTCCATTAAATGAGAATTAAAAATTATTCTAAATCAGATTGAAATTCTTTCTAAAGTTTTCCTTTTATTTTGGGTATGAATCTTTTAAAATTTGTTTTTGATTTTGTGTATTTGATTCTTTTATTTTTATTTTTGAAATAGTATTCTTTATTTTGGCTTATTTTGATAAAAATATTTGAAAAAATAATTTTGAAAACAAATTTGGAAAAAACAAGGTTTTGTTAAATAATAATAAATTCTAATTTGTTATAAATTTAAGGTAATGACTTGTTTGGATCTCATACAAATCAAGAAGAAAAACAAGAAATATCTTCTAAATTAGGAATTGGTTGATTTTTTTTTATCATGATTCAAAAAGTTTATTTGGAAAGGTGATCTTTTTTGTTTGGTATTTACAAAAAAAGATTTTTTAAAATTGAAAACTTCTCATGTATATTTTTTGGTTTATTCCGTGACCAAATTTAGGTATTTCTATATTGGTTTGTTTCGAAATCCAAAACACAATTTAATAAAACCAAAAATTTAATAAAACAAAATGTTCAAAAAATTGAAAATTTAACAATTGAACTTGGCTTTACTTTGTTTCGCTTTCTTTTCACAAATTGAGTTGAGAATCGTGTTCTAGGTTTCAAAGTTTCAATATCTGACGGAACTCAAAAAAAAAAAAACCTCAATAATAAATAATCAAAATTCTTTATTCGCAACTCATATTTAAGATTTCCTTCAAGTTCAGCAATTCTAAAATTCAGAAATTTTACTAATTGCCTAAATAGATATTACTATGTTATAAATTAAAAATAAATAAAATTTTGTTTTTTATATTCAAAACTTAATAAGAAAGAAATAATAGAAAATATTGATTATTTTTTTTTGGGTTATGTCTTTCCTCTGAAAATAGATAGATTGGTATTATTCAAAATCAATTAAAAGTAAAAAAATCTGTATAAATTAATATTAAATCAAGATAGCTTGAAATAAATTTCATTAATTAATAATCATGAAATCTAAGATTTTACACTTAAATTTCAAAAAGGAAATTTAAGTCTAAGTGCACCTAGGTTGTAATTTACACTTCTTTTCTAATAAAAAAAAAAATTTTCACTTTTTTATTACTTTTCAATTTGATCAGCAAACTTTATTGTGTATTTTCGCTGTGTTTTTGTTTGATTTTTGTTATTTAGGGTGTCATCTGAAAAACAATTTTTTTCACACTCAATATTAAAATCTCTCAATATAATGTTGAGATATGAACACAAGGTAAACTGTTTAACATTTCCAAAAATAAGATAAAAATCATTCAACTTGACATTCTATCGTATAATTTTATTTTATATCTGTGAAAAAAAATGAAATAAATTATTTTTCAACAAGCGCTTTGAATACTAAAAAGCAACTGATACACAGCCAAAGTAAAAACAATATTGTTTTCTGATCCCCTTTGACAAAATGGTAAAAAAGTGTGAAAATTTTTTGGCTTTATTGTTGGCTCTCCCTTAAATGCTGAACTTTTGAATAAATGTTTTAAAGCAATTCCTCAAAATTTTTGATGATGTAGTCTATTTTAATTGTTGAATTTAATGCCTCTGCCATCGAACTTACACCTGTACCGACCCAACAAGAGGAAATCCCAGAATTTTCAGCAAATTTCATATCAGTAATTATGCGATCACCAAGCATACAGATCCTGTTTTTGTTTACCTCCTTATTGTTTGCTTGGAGGTGCTTGGTAATAAAACTGAAACCATACATTTCTGGTTTTCCAACATTTTGTGCTTCTCTTCCGGTTGCAACTTCGATCATTCTTGCAATTGATCCTGTGCTTGGCAAACGATAATTATTGATCGGGCATGAAGGCTCTGGATTTGTTTTGTAAAATGGTAGGTTAGGATATTTATTCAGATAGAGCCCAGCAATCGCAGCCTTCGACCAAGAAAAATCCATATCGTTACTAACGAGAATCGCGCCAACGTTCTGATCAAGTTGAAAAGATTCTCCTTCAAATATCTTGAAAGGGTTTGTATGATGCTCTGCGCTTAGAACATTTATTCCATTTTTTTTTAATTCCGAATCGATCACTGGGGGAACGATTGCAAACACTTTATTTTTAGATTTATCAAAAGTTTCCAAATTGTCAAGAACAGAGAGAAAAGACGTAAAGGGAGTGACTAGTTGCTTTTTTTCAATCGCCGGAAATTCAAATTTTTTTAGTGTTGACTGGAATATGGGAAAACTCTTGGTTGAATTGTTGGTTAGGAAGTATGTTTGTTTTTTTTTTCTTTTTAAAAGATGAAGCAATTTCTTGGCTCCAGGCAAACTTTTCCCAGACGCATAAAGAACACCATCACAATCAAAAATAAATGTGTCAAAAGAATTAATCCATTTTGGAAAACTTTTTTTAGTTAAAAGGGTCTTCATTAAAAAGATTTTTTCAAGAAAAAGATTCAAATTAGAATTACAAAAAATGAGAATTTCATCTAAAAGTTTTACTTTAAACTAATTGCTTAAACGATTTACCCACACCACAAAAAGAACATTAGTTTAAAGATCTACCAATTTACTCAACATCTATTGGTACGTTGAAGTTGTAATTTAGTAAAAAATTCCTTAAAGCAATTAGTAATGTGCTTTTTTTTTTTCCCCTAGCGAATATGGTAATTAATTAAACTTGTTATGCAACTTTATTTATCAATTTTAGAGAGATTTATTATCATTTTGAAAAGAGTTTATCGTTACCCAATTTAATTTTGATTCAAAATCTCAAATGCTTTTTGTTTCAAAATTAGAAAAAGAGAAATTTGCAAAAAAAAATTTATTTTGATGAGAAAGGTCACTTTTTACAGAAAAGTGAAAAAATCAGTACAAGATTTTTAATTATTAATAATAGGAAAATTGATTAAAATTGCAAATATTTTCATCAAATCCTTTAAAGACATAACCAAATTTTTTATAAAGACTAGTTATAAACTAACCTAAATTTCATTAAAGCAAGTTGTCTATAGAATACTCAAGTAATTGTTTGATCGAATAAAGTAGATCAACTTTTTTTAAAAATAATAGAGTCATTATAGAGGTTTACCAGAGTTTGGAAAATGATAATTTTTCTTCTTGTTTTTAGATTGGTTGTATGGTGTTTTGAAAAATTGTAATTTTATTAGTCATCATTCTAATAAGTGAGTGTGTTATAATTTTAAAAGTTTGATTCTTAAAAAAAGGATTGATTCAAATTAACAGAAATTATTAATCTATTATACAAGTATTTCAATTCTATGTGGGAAAAATTTTCACTTCATTTTCAATTTTTTTTTCAAATTTTTATTGTCTCAAATTACAACCCATTTCTTTTAAAACTGTATTTATTGAAGAAAAATCTGGAAATTGGAAGTGAAAATTTTTTCCCATATAGAATACAAATACTAGTAAAACAATTATCCTAATATTCAAAATTAAAAATCTTGACAGGAATTTTTTTCATATCCCATATTTTTTTATTTACTATTCTTTATGTTTCAAAATAAATTGAATAAAATTTTCATTTGTATTTTCAAAAAAGGAAATAAAAGTCCGAAGCAAAATTTTTAATTATTACAGTGATCAAAATAATGCGTGGCCAAAGACTATAATCCGTGTGTAAAAATATTACCCGGGCTTTTTTTTCTTCTTGTATAAAGACAACATCCAATCTACTAACAAATTGTATACATAATTTCAAATCAATTTTGAAAGTAAAGGTTTGGTTATTTTCACTAAAATTTAAATCATTCATTCAAATAGTTGTATTTTTTCCATAATTTTCTCAATTTTTTGAATTTTTTTGATGATAAAAATTTTCTTAATAATTTACTCTCTTTTTTGAGATAAATTTTGAAATTTGATCCTTCAATTTTTTGAATTTCTTTTTAAATAATAGAACTTTAAGAAACCAATAACATATATTTTTTTGGTTTATTATCAGTTTCTTTGATCGGTTAATGTATAGGTCTTCTATAACAAAAAAAAACACGCTTTTTATTTTGAAACATGCATTAAATTTTTTTGCACACTTTATTTTGACTACAGTACTTTCATTAAAATTATTAAGCTAGTACTCATTTTGTAAAATATTTTCAATTTATTCATTACAAAATTAAAATCAAGATACTTTTTCTTATATTTAACCTTAAGGCTATTTTCTGATTTTTTTTTCATTCAAATGTGACTTTTCTTTGAATATCAATCTTCAAAAAGGACAAAATATTTAATTTTCAAAATTTGTATATAAAAAAAAAATTGTAATCTTAAAAAAATTATTATTATTAATTTTATACTTGAGTATATTTCTTGAACTTTTTAATTATATTAAAAATTAAAAATGTATAAATAAATATAAAAATAAATAAAAAAAAATTGAAAAAAAAAAAAATTAATAAGAATAATTACCAATTAGGAGGTTCAATTTTTACACTATAGTCCCACATTTCATTTTCTGTCAAAATAGGATCTCTATCTAAAAATTCTTTCACTTGACGGATATAGGTAAAATTGTATTTCACTGCTTGGCATTTTTTTATGATTGTGATAATTTCATAAGTTCTGCGTTTTTTTGCCCAATTGATTAAATTGCCTTCTAGTCTATTGGGCAATTCTTCAATATAAACGAGATCAGAAAGGAACACGCCAACAAAGGGAACCATTGGGTAAGAGCTTTCTTTATAGGCCTGTCTTAATTCTTGAAACCCGCCAATTGCATTGGTTAATTTACTTAATAATTGGAAAGCTTCCAAATATTTTTTGGGGATTTTTTTCCAAGTAGATGCCTCTAATCTCGAAATCGCAGAACATTCCAATCCACCCATCAGTGCCATTACATCATTAAAATTATTCATTGATTGTAGCCTTAAAGCCAATTTGATTAGTTTGATCAAAATTTTGACTCTTTGCTTTTCATCGTCTACTTCTTTTAACACTAGCGTTGTAGCCCAGTCTGCTATTCGGTTAAACCTTCGACTTAATCCAGTCACATTTGGGCTAATTTCTTGTTTATTCTTTTGTGTCCAAGCTAAATCTAATAATTCGCTCGTTCTAATTTTCGATAGTAAATTTTGGCCAAATATTGATAATACATTCGCGATATCTGATTCTTTTACATCAAAAAATGACATATCTTTCAAGTCTTTATATTTTGGTATTTTTGGTCTCGTTGGCCGAATTATTGGATATTTGATTTGATTAATAATGTCATTAAAGGTTTTCCAATTTTTCATGATTTTCACCCCCCCGGTTTTTTTCGTCAGTATTACTTCTAAATATAATCCCTTTTCTTTGATTATTTCATTTTTTTGCTCTTTGATAAGTAATGTGCCTCGAACAAAATTTAGCACTAAGTCCTTCACTTCCTTTGATAAGGTGATTGATCTATGCTTAATAATTAAAGTGATTATTTTTAAAACCTGGAACTGGATAGTTTCTTTTTCCTTTTTGGATATAATTCTATTGTTTATCGGGTTCATTTCTGGTACTTCAAATCTTTCAAATAATTTTTTCATAAAGAACTCAATTGTGGAAAAGGTTGGTAAAGTTTCATAAAAGATATCTAAAAATATTGGATGGAAATGAAATGGATCAGTTAAGATCTCAATGGATTTATTATAGCTTGCGCCATGGATTTTTTCAAATAGAAATAATTCCCTTCCTTTTTTTACTCTTTCAGCATCAAATTTTGCTTCCCAAAGTAAATTTTCTACACCTAAGGACATTTTATCCCATGCATGTAAATCATCGGAAATTTCAGGTGTTTTATCTTTTTCTTTTTCCTTTTCCTTTTCCTTTTCGTTTTCCTTTTCGTTTTCGTTTTCCTTTTCCTTCTCCTTCTCCTTTTCTATTTCCTTTTCTATTTCCTTTCCTTTTTCGTTCTCATTTCCCTTGCCATTGCTAATTTGTTGATTTTGATTTTGTTCTTTATCAATATACTTTATATCTACTTTTTGTTTTTGTATTTCAATTTCCTTTTCAATTTTGATTAGTTTTAGAGTTGAATTAATTGTTATACCTTGTTCGCTTAAAGTTTGAATTTTATTTAAATAATTCTTTTTCCTGTTTTCAAAATTTTTTAAAGTAGTTAACATATATTCAATCACAAAATTATTATTATGACTTATCATTAATTTATAAGCATATTTTAAATATTCAATAAAATCAAAAATAGGAATACTAAAATCAACAATTAACGATACTTTTTTTTCATCGGGTAAAATAATATTTAATTTGCTTGGGTTATGTTGTAATTTTAAATTATCATATCCAAAAATCTAATTCATAAAAAATTAAAAAAAAAAAAAATTACATTAATTAATAATAATAATAATTTTCAATAAATTATTCGATCGAAAAAAAAAAAACAATATAAAAATAAAAAAAAAAATATCCAATAAAAGGAAAAGTATTAAAAAAAAATAAAAATAAAAAGGAATTAAATAAATAAAAAGGAATAAAATAAATAAAATAAATAAAAAGTAATAAAATAAATAAAAAAGTATGAAAAAAATTAATAGTTACCAAAGTTTTTCCAAAATAATAGCCTAGTGTTTCTTTAGAATCTGAAGGGAGTGGAAAACCAAAAACATCAATTTTTTTCTGTAAAATTTGTTGTATTTTTTTTTCTGAAATATTCTGATCGTATTCAAAAAAAGGAAATTTTTTTTTGGATTTTATAGAACTATTCTTAAGGTTGTCATTTTCATTTTTAATGTTTTTTTCATTAGAGTCTTCAGTAAATATTACTGGGTATCTAGTACTTGTTCTTTTTCTTTGTTCTTTATAAAATTTTTGAAAATTCTTTCCATTTTCATAAATTCTTTCTCCTTTAATTACAAGAGAATAATTTGAAGGCGAAACAGAATAATTGGTAGTTAAAATATTCATTATTTTATTAATTGGTAAAGTTGATTCGAAAGTTACATATGTTTTTTTTAAATTTTTTAAATCAGCGGGTAAAAACACATCAATTGTTTTTGGAACTAAAGGTCTGATCATTAATTTCTTATATTTATATTTATAAACGGAACTATTTTTATCTAAGTATTCCCCATTTTCTAAATAATTTTCTTGGTTAAATTCTTTAAATAATAATTCATATTTTACAGAAGTTAATTGTTTATTTTTGTTATTATACACTTCTTCTTCGCTCTCTTCATTTTCATTTTCATTTTCATTTTCATTTTCATTATTATTGTTTTTGCTTAAAAAATTAGTCCATTCACTATTCAAATTCGAAGCATAAATTGAATATCCATTGATTATTCCTTCAATTTTATCAAAACAAAATTTTAACACATCATTGGTAGTTGCTTCTTTTCTAATAATTAATTCTTCTAAATAACCATTTGGAAACATTATTTTGATCGGAATCATACCGTGTCTTAAATATCTTGTATTTATTTTGTTATTTTTTAAGATTAAAGGCTTTTCTTGATAAATATTATTTGCACAATCTTTTAATGTCCTTTCAATTTCCTCAGGAAATAATTCAAAATTGAAAAATAATATTTCTTTAAATTTGTTCAATTCTTCTTCATATAATAATCTATTTGACAATTTTGTCAAAATTTTTAAAATCGATATCTTTAAATTAATTGATACCTTTTCATCAATAATTGGTGCCAACATATTGATAAAATCTTTTCCAATTGGATAATATCCTTTACATTTTTTTAAGAAAATTATTCTTTGTGGTATAGAGATCGTCTCTTCTTTTTCATTGATAACATCCTTTCTTTTATTCTTATCTTTTATATTATCTTCAGAAGTTAAGGAATTATAATATCTCCTTAAAATGTCCATTACTAATATGAAAATAATTTTTAATAATGTAATATTTGATTTTAAATTAATGGAATTTTTTTTTTCAACAATAATATTTAATTCATAAAAAAAACTTTGGTTTTCTAATAATGAATTTAATGTGTCAATTTGTTGTTGATAATCTTCATTTCTATTTATTTATTGATTTATTTTTTTTATTATTTATAAATTATGAGATTAGTTTGTTAATTTTAAACTTTTAATTTTTAATTTATTATTTATTCTTCTATGAAATATTGAAAATATTTAAACTAGTTTTCATAAATTTTGACTAGCTTTATAATGTTATGGGAAGTGGCTCTGTGATTTTCTCACATCCTTTTATCAAAAAAATTTTCAATTGAAGATCGGAATTAATTTTTCTAATTTCTTCAAATTTTATTTTTCTTACTTTTTGTTTTTATTTTTCTTTTCTTTTCTTTTCTTGTTTTTTCTTTTTTTCTTTTTTTTTTTTCTTTTCTATTTTTCTTTTCTTTTCTTTTTTGTGATCATATATTTAAAGAAAGTTCATTTGAAAAAAAAAACAGATCTTCGAAAAGAAAAATATGTTAATGAAAATTTCGGCTTTATAATGTTTTTTAAAATTCAGATAATTATTAGCAAAAAATCTTCATTGTAAACCTTTTTTCTGCTAAATTCCAGTAATTAAAAATATGTAATGCTCTTTTCAAAAATTGATATTCTCTTTTTTTAGGTTTTTGATTTTATTTTTTTTAATTTTTAAAATATCAAGTCTTGGTATATATATATATTGGAATGGCTGAAAAGTTAATTAAAAAAAAGATATTTATATCTATCTAATCATTTAAAAATGTATTATTAATAATATTTAATAATTTAATATTCTTGAATACAAAATAGAATTTTTTATTACTTTATTGTTGATTTACAATTTTTGAAATGGAGTTTCTTATATTTCACCAAAAAAAAATTGAGAAATTTAAATATTTTTTTTACAGAAAAGTAACAAAAAAAAAAAGTACAGATTGATTTGTTTTTAAAAAATTTGAAAAGAATTAAATAATAATCAGAATTTTATCAAATAATTCTTTCTCATGACTAAAATCTTTATTTATCATTTTCAAAACATTTTTCGATTGAATATTTCATTATTTCTTCACTTCAAAGAAACCAATGACATTAAAGTTGGAAGTTCTTCTTCGGTTTAATATTTATTTCACAGGAATCAAGAAATGATTATACTTGCTTCTATGTAAAAAACCGTTGAAGTAATTACCAACTCTCCAGTTTCTCACTGGAAGAAATTAGTTTTTTTTGTCCATTTTTAACTTTAATTTCAAATTTTAACAAAATGATAAAAGTAATTTTTTATTAAAAATTCTGATTTTGAAATCATTTCAGACTAATAATTGAGTTTTTAAAATTATTATTATTTTTTTAGAGTTGGTTTTTTCGTAGTATTTTTGTGGAAATTCTCTTTGAAACAACAAATACAAATCAAATCAAATAATAATAATAATAAGAGATAAATCAATGCAAATATCTTTGATAAAAAAAATCGAAAAATAAAATTAGTTGTTAAAAATAGGTACAAAATCACCAAATAAAAACATAAAATAAAAATAAGAATAAAAAAAAATAAAAAATAAAAAATAAAAAATAAAAAAAAAAAAAAAAAAACATTACGGATTTGAATCTAAATTAAAAGATGTTTTTGGAATCCACATCAGAATAAAATATAAAAATCCTAATTGATTATCATTTAAGATTTCTTTGATTAAAGAAATAGCTTGTTTTGAAAAAAATGATGACATTTTTGAGATTAAAAGATTCCAGTCTTGTTTAATTTGAGAATATTTTTCTGTTAAAAACATTTTTCGAAATTGTTGTTTATCATCTCCAAAATTTCCAGTTTCGAATGGTATCAATAAAAGATCACAGATGTATTTAATTTTTTTAATAATAGAATTTTTATTAGGTATATCTTCCCCAGTGTCAGGTGCGATTTCGGTTTCAATTCGTGTTAAGATATTTGTTGGATCAGTAATTAATAATAATTTACATTTATCTTGAATTGGATAATTAAGATATTCATTTTGTAGATTTTTTGGAATACTATTTTTAGATTTTTTTGTTTTTTGGAATTGATTTTATGTAATTTAAAAAGTTAAAAGAAAGAAAAATTATTATTATGTTATTAAATTAGAACAAAATTATTTATTGATTTTCTGATTGTTTATTTTTATTATAAAAGTGGTCAAACCCACATAGATGTAATTTTAATTGGAAATAGGAATCATGATTCAAAGAACTTATCATTTCCTTTAAAGATTCAGCACTAAATATTTTAACTTTTTTTTTTTTTATTTTTTATTTTATTTTGAAGGGAGGAAATTAATTTCCTCTTACTGTCATTATGTTTTCCAGAATTTAAATGAATTGAGTGAAATCTTTGATTTTACTCTATTATTTTGAATTATGGAAAATTGTCATGATGTTTTCTTGATTTTTTTATTTATTTGTAAAATCAATTGATTTTACAGATAAAAAAAAAAAAAAAAACACAAGAAAACAGCTGCTATGTTTTTTTTTACTTTTAGAAATTAAAAGAAAATTTATTTAATTTTCTTTACATTTTTTTTAAAAAAACATAGCCACTATAGGACACTTTTCGTTAGCTTTTCTTGTTTTTTAGAAGAAAAGAGTGTATTTCTGAATTTTTCTTTTTATTTCTTAAATTAAAAAAAAAAAACTTTTCTATTTTCTTGTTTTTTTGTTTATCTGTAAAATCAATTGATTTTACAGATAAAACAAAAAAACTTCAAGAAAACCACCGTTAGTTTTTTTTGAATTCAAAATAATTGAACAAAATAATTGATTTTTCTCTATTCTTTTGAATTCTGGAAAAGCGCCTTTAGTTTTTTTTTTACTTTCTAAAATAAAAAGAAAATTTATTTAATTTTCTTCACATTTCAAAAAAAAAAAAAAAACCCTAGGCACTCGATGGCACTCTATGACACTTAACGGATTTCTAAATTTATCTTTTGAAATTTCAATAAAGAGTCATAATTTTTTTTTATCATTAACTAATGATAAAATAAATAATGAGTCTTTATTTCGAATAATATCAAAGATATTATTTATTATTTGCTTATTATTTTGGTTTATTTAGATTAATTCTTTAATCCAATTTTATCGATTTTTTTCATAGAATTGACAGTCCCATAAAAAAATGATAGATATCTTTATCTGTATCTAGGTTTAAATATTTTTTGCACAAATTGCAAAATTTTGTTTTTAATTTATTCTTATCATAAACATGAATC
The DNA here is from genome assembly GCA_027625915.1 of Anaeramoeba flamelloides. NCBI lineage: Eukaryota > Anaeramoebidae > Anaeramoeba > Anaeramoeba flamelloides. The sequence goes on along the minus strand of JANTQA010000060.1, from coordinate 1,678,037 downwards.
CCTATTTAGATAATTGGCGAAGTTTCTTAATTTTAGTATGGGAGTAGAACCCTTCCATTCCAAACTATTTTTTGTCTTTTCATTTTTTTTTTTTTTAATTTTTGTTTTGATTAGAAAATCAATAGATTTTAGAAACAAAAGAATTTTAGAAAAAAACGCAGTTGGGCTTTACAGAATCCAAAAGAATTGAGAAAAACCAAAAATTTTCTTTTTATTTTTGTAAAATTAAAAAAAACTACCTTTAGATTTTCTTCAGTTTTCTGTTTATTTGAAAAATCTATAGATTTTCGTTAGGTTTTTTTGAGTTTTCTATTTATTTAGAAAATCTATTGATTTTCTAAATAAAATAGAAAACCTCAAAAAAACCTAGAACACTTAACGAAACAAAAACTAAAATTAAAATGGAAACACAGTTAGCTTTTCTAGAATTTATAAGAATTGAGTTAAATCTTTGATTTTACTCTATTCTTTTAAATTATGGAAAATCTAGGCACTCTACGGCACTTGACGGCACTATTCGTTGCCTTTTCCAGAGTTTTCTGAGAAATATTGAAAAATCAATAGATTTAACAAATAAAATAGAAAATCTCAAGAAAACGGCCCTTAGGTTTTTTTTAATTTTAGAAATTAAAAAAAACCTAGGTACTCCACGGTACTTGACGGTAATCTATGGCACGATAGTTATTGATATTATTATTATTATATCGAATATTTTTCAAAGCTTCTCGGCCTTTCCACCCAGAGCTATTTAATATTAAGTTTTGTCTAAAATTATTAAAATTTACCTCCAATATTTTTAAATTTTCTATTTCCCAATTAATATTTTCATCATCTTTTTTTGAAAAATTTTAAAAACAAAACCCAAGTCCAAAAATTAAATTGATTATTGTAATTAAAAATATTATTTCCAAAAAAGCACATAAAATCAAAATTTAAACATGTTCAATTTTAACCAAATTTGAATTTTAATATTAAACATTTTTAAAATTGATTTTTTTTGTATTGTTTGTTGCTCCGATTTTTCTATTCATGTGAAATTGGCTTTAAGATTTAAACAATAGGTATTGTTTCAGTTTGAAGAATTTCAAATCCAAATATTTTTTTTGATCAGTGAATAATAAGTAAAAAAATAATTTTGAAAAATTTTCCTTTTACATAATACCATTATACCATTAAAAAGATTTGACAATTATTTTCATTTAACAATTTTTTTCCAGAAAGGTAATATGAAAGTTGTGATGTTTTTTTGAAAAATTAACAAAATCAAAAAAATTTAGAGGTAAACTCAATTGGTTCACTCCAAAAAAGCTCACTTTTACGAATCTTTTCACCCTTTTCTGTGTTGGAAAGTTTCTGAAAGCTTTTTCAAATCCATGTGATTTTTTAACGTGTTGATCATTAAATATTTCTTATTTTTGATAACTTTTGATTTCAATGTCGTTTCTCTTCCAATCAAAAAAAAAAAAAAAAGAATTTTCTTTTGTAACTCCAACCAATTTTCACTCAAATCCTCTTTTTCCTTTTTTAAATAGAAGTTAAAAGTACTTTTTCAGAAAAAAACTGTTAAAACAAAAAACAAAAACAAAAATAAAAAGAAAATTTAAAACATACTCCCAATCGACAAACAGTTTTTTAATTCGATCGTCAAGCTCTTTTTCATCTTTGATCGTATTCTTCTCAAAATTTGGGTTGACAGAAATTAATGGTAAATGCCTCCACTTGCCTTGGGTCAAAAATTGTGAAGGGTTCTTTGTCATTGTTAAGTGAGGAAAGGAATTTGATCTCCTTTTATTTCTTTTAATTTCTGGTGTAAATTGGAAATTGAAGTTTTCCATTTGGTCCAATTCAAAGGCGTATTCACCAATGACTAATTTGTCTAATTCAGCCTTTAAAGATAATCTTCTCATTGGCTTTGGCTCGTTGCCTTGATGATAGTCTTTGCTGTTTAGGCTAGTGTCTTTGGGGTTATCATTGCTGAACGTGTCGAGAGGTTTCAATTTGCCATACAAGCCCAAGGGGAATTGGCTACTTTCGAAGGAAATGAGATCTCTTGAAATTTCTTTTTCATTTTCAATCGAATCAATTTCGGTAAACTCTGAAGAGTCTAGTGTTTCCAAATACCAAGAATTTGAATCAGACTGAGATTCCGAATCAGAAGTTCGAAATAATTTTGGTTTTTTTCTTTTTTGTTTAAGATCATTCTCAGAGGATGAATAAGATGAGGAATTTAAAAAATCAAGAGCGTCCAAGGGCAGATCTGGACACAGTGAACGTGATTTGGTTGCAGTTGTGCGTTGCGGCGTACTTGCCGAATTGGCTAGCTTTGACCTTGATGAATTTGCAGATCTGGAAGGGTTTTTTTTTGTGTTTAATTTTAGTTGGTTGTTTTTCCTTCTCTTTTGTTTATTGTCTTTTTCTTTTTCTTTTTGGATGGTTAGTGTGTTTGGGGGTTTTGAAGACATAAAATTATGAAAATTTTTTTTTTTTGAATAAGAAAAAATGATAGGTAATTCCTATCATTTTTTTTTTGTTTATTGGACCTCCATGAGAAAATTACTTTTTATTTTGAATAGAATAATATTAATACATTTTTCTTTTGAATACAACTGATTTTAAAACAAATAAAACCTTTTTTTTTAAGAAAGATTAGTAAAATTTTTCTTTTTTTTTCCTTTTTTTTTGTGAACTTTTGGTATCAGTGAATTAACTTAGATCCAATTTGAAAAAAGGGATTAAATTTTGATGAATTATCTTGTTATTTGAAATTGTTTTCAATGTTCACAAATATTTGGAAAAAGGGAATTCAGAAAATTGTTTTTTAAGTTTTTTGTTGTCAAAAAAAAAAATTAACTTTTAAGGTCCTAGTCATTACGGTGAAATTTTTTTTTCTGAAATGGAAAAAAACTTTTTAGTAATTATATTGAGTACCTAACACCAATCAAAAACCAACCAACCTATGATGTATGATCGATCTCCAAAAATCAACAACCAAAAATGAGGACATTTTTAGAAAAAAATCCCTAAGACTGACACTCAATTTCCACGTAGAATCATTATGAATTACAATTTTGAAAACAACTGTGTCAGTTTTGAAGTGTCACTCTTTGGCGCTTTTTGAAATCTCGTTGATTTTTTTTTTCTTTTTTTTCTTTTTTCAAATGAGTTATTATTATAGTAAGAATAATACCTAATCCATACTTGGTCAAATATAGAGGGTTTCAAAATAACTACAAATTAGAATAAATCGGATTAAATTGATTGCGATATTCAAGAAAACAATTTGTCTTAAATATAAGATATTTACTCTCATTTGGAAATAGAAAATGAGAAAACATGATTTTTTTTTTTAAATTTTGATTTTTTGGAAATTGAGAACTCTTTTAAACTTATATTTCTTTGTTTAATTTTTTGTCAAAGATGATCCTATGGAATTTTTTTTTGTTATTTGAATTTTGTCAACCAAAAGAAGGCTATTTCATCATACCCTTTTTTGGTCTCGGGTCACCACTTGAGTATGGTGCATATTCACGGTAAATGACTAGACCCTTAAAGATTACTTTTATATTTGAAATATTAAGTAAAATAGGTGTATATTATCGTTAGGTGTTTGTTAGTTGTAACGACTTTTTATAAACGAAGATTGAAGAACGAAAAAAATTATATTTTTGCAGTTAATTTTTTAGAGTTAATAGATCAACAATTAAAAAGAATGTTTGGAAAAAAAAATTATTTTTAAGAAAATTTCTATTGAATTGAAACTGAATAACATTCAGACATTACTAATAATTTTCTAATCAATTGTTTTCATGTAGTCGAATAGTTTACAGGATATGATCTTTTCATATAAAAGCTCAAAATTGAGAAAAATGGATAACAAAATGAAATTATTGTTTGTTTTGAACTAAAGAGATTAAAATTTACAACAAAATTGGCAATATATTTGATATTGAATAGAAAAAATCAAAATCCTATTTTCTCAAAAATAAAAAATTATTTTTTCGGATTTTAATGAATAAAATTTTTTTGTAAAAATAAACAAATAAATTTTTTACAAATTTAATTTTTATTTAGAATATCACTTTTTTATTTCTATAAGAAACAAAGTTTTTTTATTCAACGTATAAAAATCGATTGATTTTCACAAATTTAATTTCCATTAGATCTTTTCATTTAAACACTATAAAAACTTACAAACATAACCCTAATCGAAATTTATCTTCAAAAAACATTTAATTTTTAGAGAAACAATAGAAACAAGAAAAATTTCAACAAAAATGAATCAAATTTTTTTAGTGTTTGATAAGGGAGATTCTGTTCTAAAAATCAAATAAAGTAAATACCTTCCGGAAAGAGTTGTGGGAAAACAAATAAAAGAAAAAAATATAATACAGCAAGCGCTGAAAAACTAAAAGATAGTGAAAATTAATAATTCCTTTTTTAAGAATTGTTTATTTTTTTGCACATAATTGAATTATTCAAGTAATCCAAAGATCGAGAATTATCTACAATGTGATCTTTAAAAATTAGGGTTGTCCATTGAGAATGTTTGAAAAAATATTCATTGTGTAGATAAGAAAATCGTGAATAAACCCCATTTCACTCAAAGTGGTCCATCTAAGATTGAAAAATTCACTTTTAATTAAGAATCATCCAAACAACAATTGTTTATAAATAAGAGAAATAATAAACTTCCGATTAGAGTTGAGGTTCATAAAAGAAATATCTTAAAAAACCTTAAATTTCAAAAAAAAAAAATGTTAAAAAATTTTTTGGGCCTCTTTCATTGACACTTCTCGTTGTCAAATTTCTCAATTTCTTTAGGAAATTAAAATTGTTGACAATAAGATTTTGTACTTGTAAATGTAAGAATTTTAAAATTAAATATAAATCCTCAATTTTAATAATGTTATTTTGAGTTTCAAAGGATATTTTCTCAAATTTACCTTTTTCTTTAAAAAAAAAAAAGCAAAAAGCAAAAAAAAAATAGAGAAAAATAGAAAAAATGATCAGATCTAAAACTTGAAAAAATGATCAGATTTAAAAATTGAAAATTTATTTTGAGGAGAATTATTAACTAAACTCATAGAATATGTTCTATTCCTTCAATAACATTGGACTCCTTTGACTGAAAAAGAGTTTAGTTTTCTTATTCATAGTCAATTTTCTTATAATAAACCCCCTTTCAAAATCATATGCCAGTTAAAAATCATATTTTGAAAATAAAAATTTCTATAAATTGAAGTTATCTATTCTAATCAAAAAATTACTATTAAATATCCAGTTCTCTACACTAGAAATGTTTATTTTTCCTCTAAAAATTAAAAAAAAATAAAAGCTGATCAAAAACTTGTTTGAACAAAATAATTGATAAATTTGAAATAAAGCGAATTTTAAAATATAATTATTTTTTATAAATTTTATTAGATCATGTTTAATATATCTTTCAATTAGTGAAGATATGATATAAATTGAGAATAAAAACAGAACTATTAACTCTTTAATGGGATCCAAATCTAACTTTATTTTTTAGATGGTAAGCATAAAGTTTTTTCATTGTAAATATTTTGATTTTACCTAACTGATTTAGAATGTTTTTTTGATTTTATATGATTACTATTATTTTTTTGATTTATTGAAATCAAAATATACTCTTAAAAATTATACTGTCCAACACTAGTAGCTAATCCATAAAATATTTTTTTTTCTGTTTTTACTTTTTCCAAATATACATTTTTAGGATATAGTTTAATTTTTCAATTTCAAAAATTTTTAACCCTGAGAAACTGAAAAATAGTTTTTCATAACTAGGGAATATTAAAACTTTCTAACCAAAATATCATTCACTTTTCTATTTGTGAAAAGATCTTTGGTAAATCAGATTTAAATCTTTAATTTTTCATTTTTTTGAACCTTTTCTTTTTCTAAAATCATGGTGTATTGGTATTTTGTTTTGAATCCCGAAAGTTAAAATTGTGAATGAGTGAAATTAATCAAAGTATAAATCCTAATAAATAGACATGAACAGAGAAATAATACATTTTAAATTACATTTTTCTTAAGAAGAACAATCAAGAAAGATAACCTTACCAAAAAAACTTGTCGAAATCAGGTTTGAAAAAAAATCTGACCAAAGTATATTTTTCGAGGTTTTTTTATTCGAGATCTTCTTATTTTGTAAATTTACAAATCTATCATTACCTTGAATATCTCACCCCATTATTATTATTGTTTTTAACGCAAATACTTTTTTACAAAAATGCTTTCAAAATTCTTTTATCAAATATTTTTATTAAAAAAAACCAAAATCAAGGATACTACAGTGATCAAAATAATGCGTGCACAACGACGATAATCCGTGTTTCAAAATATTATCCGTGCTTTTTTTTATTCTTATACCAAGGCAATGTCCAATCTACTACCCAATAGTATACCTAAGTACAAATCAATTTTGATAGTAAAGGTCTGGTTATTTTCAGTAAAATTTAAATTATTCACGCAAATAGTTGACAATTTTCCATAATATTCTCAATTTTTTTGAATTTTTTTGTTTTTTTGATGATTAATATTTTCTAAAAAATTATTCTCAATTTTTTGAGATAAATTTTACAATTTGATCCTTCATTTTTAGAATTTCTTTTTAAATAATAGAACTTTAAGAAACCAGTACCATATTTTTTTAGGGTTTGTTATTGGTTTCTTTGATTGGTTAATGTATAGGTCAACTATAACAAAAAAACACGCTTTTTATTTTGAAACACGCATTAAATTTTTTGGCACGCTTTATTTTGACTACAGTATTTCAAAAAATAAAATTAAAAGGCAAGGAAGAAGACTGAATGATCCAATTCAATAAAATAAGTTCCAAAAAGTTCAACTCAAAGAAAAAAAAAATTGTTAAAAATTTCAATCATCATTGGAAATTATTTTGAATTTTCATTTTAATAGAAAATGAAAATTATTATAAAATCAAACTAATATGTTCAATAAATCTATATTTCTGAAAAATAATTTTATAAATATCCTATTTTAAAAACCAAATCAAGAATTAGATAAATTAAATGAAAATAGTGAATTTCAGAATTCATTTTGAAAATTCTTTCGAAATAAAAAGTACTTTGTTTCTCAAAAAGTTCTCAAACAAAATTTATTCCATTCAGAATTAATAATAAAATCAAGTAAATAAGAAGTAATTGTCTCAAATGTTACATCTAAGATCAAGAAATAAATTATTTTTCTTTATTTTTTCGTGATTTAATTTTTTCATTTTTTCGATTTCCATTTTTTATATGGTTTGAAAATATATTATATTAGGATATCTGACAACTCTGATATATATTAAAATAATAATGTGTTTTTGGTTTTTGAAGTAATTTGAATAATTTAGTTTCATATAAACTTTGGCTCTCAAAATTTGTAGAATAAACTTACTCTCTTAAAAGTAACAAAAGTAATTCTTTGTCACAGAACTATTAAACAACTTTCTATTTTTATGTCTACAAAAGCATTAATAAAAACCTGGACGTATCTATAATTAAAGTGTGTTGTAATAAGGTGTAAATGACATTTGTGAGATATGGTTACTGGACTCTAAAAAATTAATCACTTGTAATGACAATGCAAAAAAAAAACTTGTTTTTTTAAAAATACTTTGAACCATTTTTTCCAAGAACAATTTTATTAAATGTTTTTTTACCTCTTTTTATGATTGGTGAATATAATCAGATTTCATTTGCAAAATGACTCTTTTACCCAGTATTAAAAATTTACCAACAGACAAATCTTTTTTTCAAAAAACCAAGATCCCTTTTGGTGTTTATTTTCGATTTAATAAGGAAATACCTCCAACGAAAACTCATATTGAAAGATGCAAAAATTGTAAAATATACATCAACAAGTATTGCTTTTTTCGCCGTTCAGGAAAGAAATGGACTTGTAACCATTGTGGTACAATTAACAAAACAAGTAAAAAATATTATACTCAAGAATTATTGGATACAATTAACCAAGTGAACAAAAAGAAAAAACAGGAATTGCTTGTAGATAATTATTCGACAATTGCACCAAAAAGTTATATTGCAAGATCTTTTCAACCACCAATTTTTATTTTTCTTTTGGACTCTACTGAAAACTCAATAATCTCAGGGCTCTTTTCTTTTTCTTTAAAAATGATTAAGCAATTTTTAAAGAATGTCAAGAAGAAAAATGATGATCTTGAAAAAGAAAAAGAAAAACAAGAAGAAAAACAAGAAGAAAAAAAAAAAGAAAAAGAAAAAGAAAAAGAAAAGAAAGAAGTAGAAGAAAAAGAAGAAGAAGAAGAAAAAGAAAAATGCAAGCAACAACAAAACTACCCTTTGAAATTTTCTTTATTGTTAATTACGATCGATTCACAATGTGAATTACATCTTCCTGCAATTCATGGAAGAAAAAACGAACGAATAATCTCAATTCCTGAAACGGGAAAAGAAGAGAATAACTTTTTACGTAATATCAGCAATTATAAAGCAAGGACTGACAAACCAAAAGAATTATTTGCTTTTTGTTCAATGATCGATAATTTAAGAAACTCAAATTATCAAAAAAGAAAATTAAACCAGTCTCGTAATCGCACAAAAATGAAATTAAATCTTAAACTTGCCTTAGAAACAAGTTTAATTATCATGGATCAAAATATTGGAAAAATCATTCCAATTGTGTGTGGTGAACAGTGTTCTTTAAGGAATCAGTTGGGGAAGAATTTTAATAATTTTACTCCAAAAAATGTTTCTCTCCAAACAAATAAAGAGCAGACCATTGGAGTAAGTGACAGCTCAGAATCTGAAAATTATTATCAAGAAGAAGATGATGAAAATGATAATAAATACATCGAAGAAAATGAATCTGAAAATGAAAATGAACATAAAGAAGAAACAGTAAAAAAAAAAAAAGTAAATTTCTATAAATGGTTTTCCAAGCAATGTGGTTATTTGTACATCACAATTGATTTAATACTTCTTGGCCAGATCAAAATGGAAAAATATCAAATGCTATGTAAATACTGCGGAGGAAAGATCTATTATTCATCAAATTTCATAAAAAAAGATCAATTTTTAAAAGATTTAAAACACATTATAGCCATGACAAAAGGTTTTGATACAATAATGAGAATCAGAAGCAGTAGTGGCATCAAAATACACAAAATATATGGGAATCTACTTACTGATCCAATAAAAAATTTCCAATATTTGTCTTCAATAAACTTCTCAACAAATTATTTTATTGAATTAAAATTAAATCATACATTAAAAAAAAATACTTCCGAGCATATACAGGTATCATTAATATATACAAACTTCGTTGGGGAAAGAATAATTACGATTTTTAATTGCCAGTTTCTAGTGTTAGATTCTTGGAGAAATGTTTTAAAAAGTATTGATTTAAAAATTTTAATAAATTTATTAACAAAAAAGGCAATTAATAGCCTTGATAAAGGTGGCCTTTCTTTTGCTAGGCAATATTTTTTAAATGCTAGTTATTATACTTGTTTCTCTTTATATCAAAAATTTTATAAACGGCAACTGCCATCATCAACAGAATTGAAATTATTCAGTAATATATCCCTTTTGCCCTATTTTGCTTTATCAATGTCAAAATCAATATTATTCAGAACTGAGGGTGTTAGAATTCAAAAATGTTATCGTTTATATTTGTTAAATTATTTTAAATCTTGCTCAATTGAGGACAGTTTTTTATTCTTTCTTCCTCTATGCTTTTCAATATTTGATAAGGAATTAAAAGAGATACCCTTGAAAAAAAAAGCATTGTCTTCAAATGGGATATATTTATTATTTAACGGGTTGGTTATTTATTGTTGGGTCGGTGAAAACATACAATCTCATATACGAAGCCAATTAGTCCATCTTTGTAATCAATCAGAATTGGAATTTTCGGTTCAAAATTTTGAATATAATAATTCAAATTTTTGGAAACATAATTTGGTTGATGTAATCACATCTTATAGAAATTTAAAACCAAATTCTTATGTACCATTATATATCACAGAGCAAAATACAGAATCAGAAATATATTTTGTTCAGTTCTTAATGCTGGATAAAACCCCAAATTCTCTATCCTACCAGAGTTATTCAAAGGGGTTATTGAAAAATATTTTAATGGATTTGTAATCTTATATTATTTATTTCTTATCGATCATTAAATGTTATTAAACATTTTTTGATTTTATTTTTGATTGAATTTAAATTTTTTTTTACAAGGTTCTATTAATCTCAATTTTCCGCATGCGATACTTATTGCTATTAAATATCAAACATTTTTATTATGTCATTCTGAGTTTCTATGATTATGGTTAATTTTTTTGAAAGTATAAAAAAATCATATTTTCCCACTATTAAAACTTTATTTTTTAGTTATCATTGCAAATTCAATTATAAAAAATAATTGATATTTGAAAAAAAATAGGGAGAAATAAAATTTGTTTCTGTCAAAAGGCCCAACATTTTTTTCAAATATCAATTATTTTATATAATTGACCTTTGAAGAACCAATAAGAAATAAGCAGAATAATATCTATTAAAGAATTGTTGATATACCTCTGAAAGAAAACTAATAAATCAATAGATTTTCTTAAAAATAAAAAAACTCAAATTCTTAGTCCCCTATTGAGCAAAAACAAGAATATTCGTTTTGATCTCCTACTGGTATTTGAATAATAAATAGGAAACAATTTTTACTTCATTTTCCATACTTTTCATCTAGAAATCAAGTCCCCAAACGAAGTTTGTTGGTATTTGTGGTCTCTATTTGAAAAAGGAAATGAAAATGAAGTGAAAATTTTTCACAGTTAATTATTCAAATTTTAGTATCAAAGATCGAATAAAATTGCAATAGAAATCAATATTATTTCACAACAATCATTTCCACGGTTTTGAGAACTTTAAAATAACACATTTTTACCAAGTGACTATTGATCTTGTAATAAAAAAATTTTTGCAACTGAGTTATGTGTTAAAAAAAAAATCGAAAAAAAAAACAAAAATGTGAAAAAATGATTACAGTTTTGAAAATTTCCAAAATAAAATTTTTCTTCTAATATCCATTCAAACCCTTTAAACACGTGTATTTCACTCATTACAACTGGTCCCCTTTGACTGAAAAATAATTTATATCACAAATAAAGTTTAGTCACTCACAAGATAGAATCTACTGAAAAAAATGAGTGGATAAGATAAAAATAAAATTTCACTCTTAAGAAAAAATCAATCGAAAAAGGTTAATTAATTAATTTTAAAAGCTAATTTAAACTCATTAAAAGTAAGTTAACTCTAATTAACCATCTTAAACCTATTTTCTTAATTCTATTTTAATTTTTTCAAAAAAAAAAATAGTTTATTATTTTTTTATTTTATTATTATTGATTGAAGAAGTGTGAATTACACTCTAGATTTCATTTTACTTAAATTTCCTCAAAGGTAATTTAAAGGATAAAATCATAAATTCCATTTTTTTTCAAGGGGAATTCAGAACAAAATTTTCTTTGTGTTTAAAAAGCAAAAAGAAAAAAAAAATAAAATTATTAAAAAGGTTTTATAAGAAGCAATTGGTATTAAATCAAAAAAAAAAAAAAAAAAATCAATGCCGTCTTTAATTAAGAACTCCCAAAATTACAACATTGATACTTTTGGTTGATTTAATTTAATTTGATAATTAATCATGAAGGTTCATTTAGGAATCGTTATTTAATGTTCAGAATTTCTTTTTTTTTTTGATCTGATTTGCTTTAAACCTTTAGTATTTTTTAGCCTTTACTTTTATGGATTTTATTTTCAAGTTAATTAGACTTTTGTGTTAAAGTGTCTCAGTATTAGTATGTAACGACTTAGTCTTTTTCCTTTGTGACCCTTCTTCCCAATATAAAGAAGATTTAACAAGGTCAGAAATGGGAAATAATAAACAAAACAATTAATTTTGTATTCAGTAGAAATGCCACATAAAACCAAAAATTAGTAAAAAAAAGATTTGTTTAATATTTATATTTCATTTATTATTAAAGTATGAATATTGAAGGATTTAATTTTATTTTAATAAAAAGAAAGAAATAGTAAAGGTTGAATAAATATCAAAAAATTTAAAACACAATTTAATTATTTCAATGATGAATTGTGAACGATTTTGTAATTATGATTTTCAAAACAACAAATATGAAACTTTTGATTCCTTTTACCATAATTATGTTATTTCTAAAAATATATTTATATTTAAATTAGATAAAACCATTTAAATACTTTTATGTAATTTAATTGAATAGTAAAATTTTGAGTTTTTTTGAATTAACCAAAAGATTTTTTTTTGCATTCCTTTCTAAAAATATTGGGAGTTCTGATTTTCAATAATTTCTGAAGTTACATACGAAAAGATATTTTAAATATATCATTGAATAAAAATTGTGATAATAAGATAAATGATTAAAATATTATCATTTTTCCCGTTCAAAAAAAGTAAAAAATTATAAAAGCAAACGAAAAATAGATTTTTTTTAAAATAAAATTCAAACTAAGAATTCAAAAAAAATAAATATACATAGGGAATCACATTTAAAAAATTGTATGTATCAAAAACTAATATATATAATTATTTACAAATTGTTTGATATTTAATGTAGTGTGATATATTTAAAATATTTTCTCTATAAATCCCTTGATATTTTCTAATCAAACTTGAAAAAAAAAAGGAAAATTTTCACCGGTATAGAAATATTTGAAAAAACTGATTATAAGTTTTTTGAAAAGTAGAAGTAATACATTGTTGAATTTTAATGATAAGTCTTCTCAAATTTGTAATTTTCAAAATGAAAATTAACAATTTTAAAAAAAATATAATTTGAGAAAAGGTGGAAAAATAATGATCAAAAATGTTTAAATTTATAATAAATGTTGCTTTTTTCTTCGATAAACACAAAATATAATTTAATCTCCAATAGTAAGGTATTTCCCGAAAAGTGGGTCATTACATTTTACAATTTATAAAAAAAAACATCTTTTTTAGTGCTCTTTGTTAATTGAATGTACTAAATTAAGTTTTATATTAATACCGATTGAATCTAATGACTAAGAGATTTATTTTAAAATATTTTAATTGAAATATTTCATTAAAATGAATAAAAAAGAAAAAATATAACTAATTTTGGTGAAAACAATGTAACAACCAATTTCAATAAAAAAATGGAAATATGATAAGGTTATAAATGATTTTTTAAACATACAAATGTAGTTCTATGTTTTCAGTTCGATTTGAAAATTTATTGTGATTAAAAAAATTATGAAAATGGTTTTTTCTCTCAAAAAGAAAAAAATAAACACCAATTTTCACCGATAAAAAATGTCAGATAAAATTGAGATCAGAAAATTTAATATCTTTTATTTATTTTTCTAAAAAAAGGAAAAAATAATGACGAGATTACGATGCTTTGGAGAACCTCTTTTAAATTAAAAAAAAAAAATAAACTTGTTTGATTTGATTTGTTAACTATTTTTAAGAAAAGTTTTTTAATCTTAGCTATTTCCAAAAAAGTGTAGAAAATCTATTTTAAAATATATTTATTAAACTCAATCTTCAAAAAAGTATTTAAATATACAAAATCATTAAAAAAAAATTATTGATTCTTGATAATAATTCAATTTTTTGTCTTTGTCTTGTATTATATAAATAAAAGATATTTGAGTGAAAAATGATTTGACTCATAATTAAAAATCACTGAATCAGCTTTGTTCTAAAATTGTAAAACAAACATAAATAAAATATAAAAATAAAAATAAACCCATAAATAAAAAAATAAAAGCAGAAATTATTATTTGGTAAAAATGATAAATAATTCTATTTTGAAATAAAATTTCGATCCAATTATTACTTTAAAAAAGAAATTAATTGTTTTCTTTAAGGTATTGATCATGATTTGGGTCATTGGGTGATGCTTTGAATGTAATAAATTTATCGACCTGCCCATTTTCTAAAAATAATACCGAAGCTTCGTTCTTATTTGTATATAAATAATTTGGTGCACTCCATACTGTACATATTTTTTTTTTCATTGGTTTAAAAGGATCATCTTCAAACCACCAATAATACCCCTTTGGTGCAAGTTGATGTGACCGACATATTAAATTAACCTTATTTATTTCCAAAAATTCATCCAAAACTTTTTCACCAAAAAGCCAACCAGAAACTAATTAAAATCAAATATATAAACAAAAAATGTAAAATATATTAATATTTGAAATAAAAATAATTGAGAAGTTCTTGTTTTTAAGTTAATTATGATTATGATTATTTATTTTTTTTTTAGTAACACTGTTTCAATTAACAGTATTGAAAAATTGACCATAATTTCTCCTTATAATAACAAGAAAAATAAAAAATTATACGTCTTGGTGAGGGTGTCCAATTTTCAATTTCATGGGTTGGATCAGACCATAATAAATCACATAATCCTCCTGAAGTTGGAATTTCTTGAAATCTCCAAAGATTTTTTATTTCAAAAAAATTAAAAGCATCTTTAATTATTTATAATATTATTTTAAATAATACCGAAATTATTTAATAAAAAAATTTTCAAAATTGATTAACAAAAAAAAAAAAAATTACGAGGGGAAAGTCCACCGTGAACACAAAATATTGTTTGATCAACAACCTAATAAAATAAAAAAATTATCAATGGTATATTATAGAGTATATATATATATTATAGATATAGATATAGATATAGTGATATGTGTGCGTGCGTGTGTTTGTGTGTGTGTTTAGAAAGAGAGTAAAAAAAATAAAAAGTAATGAATATTTTATAAAGTAAAAAAAAAGTAATATATTCAATTTTTTTTTTTTTTTTTTGATGTATATAATTGCTAGAAGTGTTTCGTATTTTCACATTTATAATATTACATGGGTATCACTGCATGTAGTTCTATTAATGTGTTTCATTTGTTTATATACCCTTTAAATATAACATATAGTCTACGAAAAAAAAAATTTCCCTCAAACCATCAATTATTTTTTTTGATCTGTCATTTTCAATGATTTTTTTTTTGAAAAATTGAAACTACGATATTTGGCATTTTTATTTTTTTATTTTTTTATTCAATATTCAACTTTCATTTACAATAAATTTATTTATAAAATGAAATAAAAACAAAAAACCTCACTTGAAACAAAATACCAAATTCTGTTAAAATTGAAAGAAGGTATACCAATCAAAAAACTAGCAAAAAACAATAATATTACAACTAAAACTATTCGAAACTGGGAGAAAAAATCTCGTACAGGTTCACTTATTCGGAAAGAAGGTAGTGGTCGAAAAAGTTGGTTAAATAATGAACAGCTCCAAAAACTAGAAGAAATATTCAATGAAAATCGTGAGAAAAGTTCAATAAAATTGAAACGTTTGATCAAAAAGCAACTCAATGTATCTTTATCTATAAGAACTATACAAAGATATCGGAAAAATAATGATTGGATTCCTGTTAAACCAATCACAATTCCAAAACTTTCGCAAAAAGATAAGGAAAAAAGAAAGATGTATTGTAGACTCCACTATAATTATGACTGGAAAAGGGTGATTTTTAGTGATGAATCAAAAATAGAGTTATTTCGAAATACATCTTATGTTTATATCAAGAAAGGCGAGAAAAAGACCCCCAAAAAGAAATGGATAATAAAAGAATTTCAGTTATGATTTGGGCTGGAATTTCTTGGAAGGGAAAAACTGAAATTGTTTTTTCAAAAGATTTTTGCAAAAATTCAAAATCACTAATGAATTCAGAAATTTATACTCGAATACTTGAACAAGCATTACTTCCTTTTATTAAAAATAAATATGACGGCAATGATTTTGAATTTCTTCAAGACAATGCACCCATTCATAAATCAAAACTTTCAATGAATTGGTTCAAAGAAAATTCAATTAAATTGGTGTCTTTCCCGACCAAATCACCCGATTTGAATCCAATTGAAAAGATATGGAATGATTTAAAAAACATGATCGAAGAAGAATCTGCTGAAACCCAAGAAGAACTGAAAAATTCAATCAAAAAAAATTGGAAAAAAATTTCCACAAAAAAATTAGCAACCAGATTAAACACCTTGACAAAATCATTCCTAAAATCTTAGAAAATGGGGGGGAATTCAACATTTGAAACTTGTTTCGAAAATGATACGACTTTGAAAATTAAAAATACAAATTGAAATTTTTCAATTTATAATGTATGATTTTGTATTGATAACGTTTGTGAGAAAATTTTTTTGTCGTAGACTATAGTTATTTTCTTCTATGGGATTTTTTATACTAAATTGAAAAATATTTGAAGGTTAAAAATACCAATAAAATGGGAGAAATTTTTTTTAAAATGCATTAGAAGATTTTTGGCAAAAATAACTTTTTCTCAAAATTATCATTTTTTGAGATTATTATTATCATTTTACAAAAAAATAGTTTCTGAATACTCCTTTTTACAAAATAAATTATTTAGATGTTCTTTTAAAATATAAATTAATAATTATATTGATTTGAACTTAATCCCTTACCATTGTATAAAAACCTTTCCAGAATTGAAAAAATAAATTTTAAAAAAATTAATTCAAATAGTGCTTAAAACTTTTAATTGTAGAGTTATTTGTCTATAATTCTTCTTTATTATTTTTTTTTTAATCTAAATGAGATTTTTCTCTTTTCACATTTTGAAATTTAGAAATAGGTTCATTGAAATAATGTTTCTCTAAGATACAGAAAAACAATTTCATTGTGGAAAAAAAAAATATTTATTAATTCATTAATTCATACAATAATAATAATTAAAAATGGATTTAGCTTGAAAAGGTTTGAAAATCAAAATTCCATTGCTTCAAATGCCACTCCAGTTTATTTTCAAGTGTTATGGGATTTAGTGGCAAGAGTATAAATCTATTTGAAAGTCAAGTAAAGAGTAACCTTTTCATAATGGGTAAAAAAAAAATAGATTGTAATTTTCCCCATTGTTTTGTTCATTAATTAATTAAAATTTTTGGATTAATCAATGTTTTCATGCAAAATACTCAAATAACCCACAATTGTAATATTTTTTTTTTTTTTTTTAATTTTATAAAAAACAATTAATTTCCTCTTACAGACGTTAGTTTTTTTTAATTTAAGAAATAAACGGAAAATTTTATTAATTTTTGGTTTATTTCAAAAATTAAAAAAAAAAAAAATAGTACACTTGACGGTACTCTGCAGCACTTTACGTACACTTTCGTTAACTTTTCCCGAATTCAAAAGAATAGAGTAAACTCTAAGATTTTTACTCGGTTATTTTGAATTCTGAAAAAGCACTGTTAGTTTTTCTTGATTTTTAGAAGAAAATTAAAAGAAAATTTTAAAAATTTAATTTTTATTTCCAAAATTTAAAAGAATTGAGTTAAATCAAAGATTTTACCCAATTCTTTTTTCTCAAGAAAAGCTAGGAACTCTACGGCACTTGACGTATATTTTTTTTAATTTTAGAAATAAAAAGAAAATTTAAAGAAATTTTGGGTTTAGTTCTGAAACTAAAAAAAAGAAAACACCTTTAGCTTTTCTTGGGTTTTCTGTTTATTTGTGAAGTGTTCTAGGTTTTTTTTTTTTTTGAAATAAATCGAAAATTTATTAAAATTTTCTGTTTATTTCAAAAAGTAAAAAAAACCTAACGAAAATAAAAAGATTTTACCTGATAAAAAAGAAAACCACAAGAAAACAACCATTAGATTTTCCAATATTACAAAATAATTGAGCAAAATCTTTGATTTTTCTCAACTTTTTTGAATTCTGGAAAAGCTAGGTACTCTACAGCACTTTACGGGACTCTCCTAATTTCTAAATTTTTGTTAAGAAATTCCAATAAAGAATCATAATTTTCTGTATCATTAATCAATGGTAAGATAAATAGTGAACATTTATTTTGAATAATATCTAAGATTTTATTCTTATTATCATTATTAATTTGGATTAAATCTTGAATCCAACTTATTCAATTTTCTTGATAGAAAATTGTAATATTTTGACTTCCCTTTAATTGGCATTCTTTTAAATCATTTTTATTGGCTAATATATTATTTTCAATTCCCAGAGAACATAAAATTCGGATATTCCTTAATGTATAGTCTATTGAACTGCATTTGGATACTATTCAAATATTTTAACCTGGAAAATACAGTAGTGTAATCTTTTACTTTTCTTAGTGAAAAGTAATATTTCTTTTTCATGAATTAGGGTACATCTTAAGATCCTTTTCGGGAAATTCAAATATTTATTTGTTTCTCAGATTTAATTCCCAGACAGAAAATCAATTTGATAATACTGGATTTCTTTAAAATAATTCATTCGTATATGTCTTTCGCTACAATTTCGGTATTTTTTATTTTTTCTAATTTCCAGTAATGGGTCCCAAAAATAATATTCTCTCTTATATTATTATTCAAAATTGAATGTGAATTGTTGATCAATAAACTAATAAAGAAAAAAATTCAAAGAGAAAAAACTGAAACATTTTTTGTTATTTTGGAAACATAATTAAAAATCTATTAATTTGGAATTGAATGAAGAGTTACTTATTGAAAGGTGAATTTAAAATGGTTAAAAAAGTTTAGATACTCGGTTTTTTGATCATAAGAGATTGATACAAAATAGATTTGTATTAAAAAACTAAATGTCTTGAAATACTACAATTTTTCGAAAAATAAGAAGGTATTTTATTTTTATGGAATAATTTTTTGGAAAACCACTCTTACAATTTCAAATTCTAAAGTATAAAATGGAATTCAGGGAAGAGTAAGACTGGAAAGTCGTGTTTAATTCCTTTTTTTGAAGTGAAATTTTTTATTCAAAAATTAAATCCATAATAGACATCGGGGATTTGGTACTCATTTTCATTCATGAGATTTACTTTTTGAGATTATTTATTACAAAATGGATTTCAAAAATTACAAATACACATCAGGAATAAAACTGTTTGTAGCTTGAATGTTTGGTAGTAATTATATTTTATCTTTTTTTAGTTGAAGAAAAGATCAAAAAAGAGCAATTTATTTTCTCAACACATGGAAAGAATAGTTTAATTTCAATTTTGGTTTAAAAAATTGTTTTGTTTTTGGTGGAGTGTTTTCCACTCGGTACAAAAAAACAGGAGTTGTATTTTTTCAAGAAAAAAATTTTAATGAAATTTCAATTTTTAAAAAGAAATAAAATTGTTTTCGTTATTTATTCAAATTTTGGAAGAAAAACCAGCAACCTCAAACCCTTATTGACAGACCTTGAAATGATTTTGATTTTAGTAACTTTAAAATAATAAAACGTTGAAAATATTTTTATTTTTTTTTCGATTTTAAGTAAAAGATTATGGGGGTTTGTCGAACTCAAATAGTGAATCGGGGTTGGTTTTAACACTATTCTAATCGAATTCAGCTGTCTATATTCATTAAAACAAATTCTTTAAAAAAAACATTGTCCCCGTATACTAAGACATATTATTTATTTTGTTTTTGTTTTTTTACTCATTTTAAGGAAATGATCAGTCATTTTATAAAATTGTGACAACCAAAAACGTTTTCACAAGTATCTATAAAGCAAATCAAAATATTCAACAAACTTCACTAGACCTATTTTCAGGCCTTTATTAAACACTTTTTGAAAATAGTAATACAATTGCTCTTATTTTCCAATTAATAAATCATATTTTTGTTTCAAGTTCCCATTCTTTTTAGCTGGTTATTAGTGAATAAACCCATATCTTTCAAAAATCAATTAGAAATAAGATTTTTAGTGACTTTATTAAGATCTTCCTTATTCATCTTTGAGATAACATTTATCTAAAGGAAACTGGATTTTTTAAATAAAAATCTTTTATTTTCTTCATACCCAAAAGAGCATTATTTTAAGAACCCAAATACACCAAAACAAAGGGAAGGGTATTGTTTTGATTTAAAATGTTTTTTTTTGTTTCAGTTGGGTTGGTTATAAGACACGCTGTTATTTCCAATGAAAAATAAGTAAAGAACAGAATTATAAGAAAAATATTTACTGCGCCAATTGGTAAAACATCAAAAACGTTCATAATTGCTTTCCAAATATTCAAGTCTTGGTAGTGGTTGAAACATTCTTCATAAAATCCATAATTCTAAGAAACAAATAAATCAATAACAAAAAGATAGAATATTTAAGTAATTCCAAATCGGAGGATGGAAAATTAGGAGAAATAAAACAAAATTTAAATGAAAAAAATAAAAAAAGAAAAAAATATGTTGAAATAGAATTTTTTACTTGTGTGATTGTACGACACTCATGGTTTCTGGAACAATTGCAAAAAAATCGCGGGTTTTTTTTCCAAGAGTCAAGAATGATCAGTTGGGATTAATTGGAAAAAAAAAAACGAATAAAATATTATTAATTTCAAATTTTGAATATAATAAAAGAAAATAGATCAGTCACTTACCCACGGAGTAGAACAAAATGAGCTGGATACCTAGAAAGTTATTCATTTATAAAAAAAAAAAATAAAAAAGAATAAACACAAGTTTTTTTGTTTTTTTTTTCATTTGGTGGACAAGTTATCATTCAAAGATCCACAGACAAAAACAAAAAGTTAATTTACATTAGTTTCAATAGAAATAAAGAAAGAACGACTTCAAGTCCATAATGGCCCCTATCCACATAATCACCTAAACAAACAAATTTCCGAGGTGGTGCTGAATTTGGAATATTTTCATAGCCAGCTTGTTTAAAAAGTTCTAAAAGATCATAGAATTGGCTGTAAAATCACAAAAAAGAAAGTTGATCAATAACACATAATTCAAAACAATGAGTATCAAGAAAAAGTGATGTTTGATATTAAAAAATAAAAAAAAAAGAATTACCCATGAATGTCACCAACAACAGCAACAGGACCATTAATAAATAAAATATTGTTTTCTTCAAGTAAGTATTCTTTTAGTTTTGTCAACAATTCGATCACCTTTTTTGAAGGGATTTTTTTTTTTTCTAAGAGAGATGTAAAGAGTTGAGAATAATTCGACATTAGAATAATTTCTTTTTTTGATTTTTTTGTTGAAGAAAAAAAAAATGAGAAAAAATGATTTCATTGGTCAGGAAATCGTAGAAGTTGGAATAAAGACTTGAGCAAACAGTTTTTTCAGACTTGTTTTTGATCTCTTATTATAAAAAGATCACTTAAAAAATACATCTATTATTAAAAAGTTGGCTGTTAAAAGTTTTTTAAATTGATTGTCAAAATTTCTTAATTCTCTTTTGAAAAATAGTTTTATTTATTGACTGAAATTTAATAATAAATGTTATGTGCCGAAGATTAATTGTCTTCACAAATATCGAGTTAAATATTGTTAAAAATAATATTTGGGAAGGTACTCTTCTTTTGGTTATAAAGATTAAAAAGAAATGGTCGAAAAACTTTTTGGGTTTAAAATTTTACGAGACTTGTCAAAAATGCCAGTTCTGAAGTATAAGACAATTGTTTCAAATATAAATCATGATATTTTTTTTCTTGAATTCGAATACAACCTCTAATTAAGTAGTCAATATATATATATATATATATATATATATATAGAACTATTTTTAAATATATTTTGAAGGTAAATTTCTTGACGTTATCAGTAAACATTAAAATTATGAATGGAATTTGTACAAATTTCTAATTTTTTGACTATTTTTCCAAAATTTTTAGTTTTTTTGATTAAAAGATTCCTAGAATTTCTCAAAAATTAACTTGATTTTTCGAGATAAATTTTTGAATTTGATCTTGCATATATATATATATAAAATTAATAAATAAAAGAACTTTAAGAAACCAATTCCATATTTACTTATCATTTATTGTTGGTTTCTTTGATCATAAAATATATACACTTTCTGGAAAAAAGGGTATATTTTTTTTATTTGATAGGCAGGGGGTTACCTTGCTTAGATTTATAATTGTTACAATAATAGTAAAAAAATTCAACAATATTTTAACTCGAGACATTACGGAAAAACAACTTAAAAAATGATGGTTGAAACAACTTTAAATTCAACGAATAATTAAATAAATTATTTTCAATCAATCAACATATGAATTTAAATCTATCAGTTTTTCAATGGATTATTTTTGATTTGAGTATCTTCTAATCAGTCCATTTTTTCAGCAAATATTTAAGAAAAGATCAATCAAAGATAAATAAAAAAAAAAAACAAAAGATGGTCTTTTCAAAACTCTTAAATTGTTTTGATTTTTAATTTTTCTTTTTTTATTTATTTTTTAATTTATTAATTGGTCTTACCTTTTTCTTTGGGGTTTAAGTCCCTCCTTTGAAATCAGGGGAAATGTCTAAGTTATCCAGAATCTAAAAAAAAAATCAATAAAATCAAGGATTTTACTCAATTCTTTCAATTCCTGGAAAACCTAACAAAAATTATATATATATCTAACTTTGAAATACATCGAAAACAAATGAATTTTCTTTTTTTCCAAAATTAAAAAAAAAAACTAACCAAAGTGTTGTTGAGTGTCATCGAGTACCTAGGATTTTTTTTAATTTTCAAAAAAAAAAGAATAATAAAATAAATTTTTTTTTATTTCTCAAATCAAAAAAAAAACCATAACAAGAGTGGATAGTTTTTAACTTGGTCATGTAAATGATATTATTATTATTTATTGATATTTAAATTATTTTTCTTCTTTTTTTATTTGATATAATTTCTCAAATTACTACTTTCTCAAACTATATAAAGAAATAAATTAATTTTAGCTGTTTTTTATAAGAATGTTGATATTAAAAATTGATTTTTCCTTTTTTTTCACATTTTACTTTATTTCCAAGTGATGAATTTTATATGCAATTTAAGATGATAATCTCAAATTTTACCTTCAAATTATTCTTAGATTTTTCAGATTTTTAAAAGGAAACATTGAAAGTGTAAATATTCTTTAATTTCTAATGGTAAGAATCTAATTCCTTAATTTTTCACCATTTAAAACAAATAATAAACTCAATTAAAATGAATTTGTTTGAATAGGATAGAAAATAAGCTTCAAGAAATCAAAATAGGACCTATTTTAAAATTAAATAATTATTTAGTTTAAACTCAAATATTTTTGATTTGCAACAAAACTGTTTTTCAATAAATTTCAAAAAGATATCTTCAAATTTAAAAAAAAAAATATAAATTGTTTATTTTTATATATGGTAAACTAATAAATTGAAAATGTTTATTTTTATTTTTTTTATTTATTACGGAAAAGGGGTAATTTAAGAAAATTTACTAAATAAAAAAGAGAAGAAGAAAAATAATTACAATATTACAGTAAAAAAATATTATATCATTTATATGACCAAATTAAAAATTATCCATATCCTGAAAGGAGGAGTAAAACCCCAATAGAAATATTATAAATAATAAATAAGATTCCACAAACTATGATTAATAAATTGGTATTCCACGACTCTGAAGAGTCGGGAATTATGTACCCGAATTTGTATATTTTTTTTTAACTATTTTAGGAATTTTTTTTTTTTTTCAATTTTTTATTTTCATTTTTTCTTTATTACCTCAAGTTTTCTAACCTAAAAAATATTTATTTTTAGGTTCTAGTTCTAGGGGTTAAAAATCATTTTCTGAAATGGATTAAGTAAAATTTTGTAATTTTAATTTTTAACTAATACAAATCAAAAACTAACCAACATTTGAAAAGACATCGATATCCCAAAATCAACAAATAAAAAAGAGAAACATTTTAGTAAAAAAAGCTATGAGTAATATTCAATTTCCAATTCGAATGGTTGTGAATTATAATTATGAAAATAGATATGTTAGATTTTGAACTGTTGTTTTTTAACTTTTTTAGATCTCAAAGATTTTTTTTTTAATTTTTTTCTATTTCTCAAATGAGTTATTGTTTTCTAAAGAATGTTCGAAAATACCTACTTTGGCATAAATATAGAGAGTTACAATATAACCACATATTAGATTAAATCGAATTAAATTGATGGTATACTTTTAGAAAACAATTTGTTTTAAATTGAAGAAATTTAACCTCTTCGAAAATTCAAAAAAAGAAGAAGGAAATTTTTTTTTTTTAAATTTTGGATTTTTTAGAAATTGAGTATACTTTTTAACTTTTTTTTTCTTCTTTGAATTTTATGCCAATAAAATCTAATCATTTTTTTTTTTCTTTATTTTTTTAAATTGAATTTTTTGCCAAAGAGATCCTCTCAAAATTTTTTTTTTATTATTTCTTTTTCTCAATCAAAAGAAAGTCAATTTCACAATACTTTTTTGGTTTCCAGTAACTCCTTGGGTATGGAGCAAATCCACTGTAAATGACTAGACCTATAAAGGATGAGAATACTTTTTTATGAATTCTCTAAAATCAAATTTTTATAAAACTAATATTTTTTTATCTAATCTTTCTAAATTAAAGCCAATATAAAAAGTGTTAAGAAAATCTTATAGGTGTATGCCATTCTTCTTTGTTTGAAGAGAAACTATAATTGAAAAATAGTTTGATACAAATTATTTTCAACAAGATTATTATTCTGAAAAAAAAAAGTTTTGAAAATCTTTGAATAATTAATGATAATTTCTCAAAAAAATTATTTTCATATAAAACTTTTATTACGTTTTTGAATTGAAAAGAAATATTTAAATCTGAGTAATAATAAAAAAAATAAAATGGAACTGGTTTATTTTTACAAACAACAAGATAAATAAAGAAGATAGAAAGAAAGAAAAAAAAAAAGAAAGAATTAAAAAGAATAATAATAAGTAAAAAATAATATTTTCTAGAATACAAATAAATAAGAAATATTATAAAGTTCAATTATTGATATGATCACATTATAATTCTTCAACTTCAGCTAAATATTTGATGAACTCGAAGAAAGTGAACTTTCTAATACTTCTGATGGTATATATTTACCCTCCAATTCAGTATATGATGAAGTTTTTTGGCTCCGATGGAAGCTTAGATGAAAAACAAAATAAATTACAACAACTGGTATGATTTCTGTAATTAAGAACCAAACAAGTATAAAAACATAATAGTTTGAATTTTGTTTTTTTAATTCATGATTCAACTTGTCATTAAGAGGATTGCCATTAACCAAGGCTAAAAAACTCCAAACGGTTTCAGAAAAATAAATTATTGATAATAAACACATTAACGAAATGGTTTGGTTAATTTTATAATCGTAAGAAAACCTATAGGTAAACTTTTTTTGGATTTGAAATACCCTGATTACGAAAAACAAGTTAAAAATTGATAATAATCCAAAAACCACAGTGACAAAAATATAATTCCCGGACAAATAATTCTTAATTGTTGGTGGATAATGATTTCTAATCAGTGCATAAATAATCATTCCAATTATTGAAATGACGTGTAAAAAATAAAAGATTGGATACGCAATATTCTTGATTAATTTTTCATTTCCAAGTGTTGAAAAAATCTTTGTCGTCAATAAGAGTACAAAAAATGAAAATCTATTTTGATTATTTTTAGAAAAAAAAAAAGCAGTGAATATTATTAGATGTTATTTAATTTCTGATATTTTTCAAAAAAAAGTTCTATTAAAAATTAAAAAATTGTTTTTGATTTATTAATTAATATTCTAAACATTGCGAATAATTAACAACTATTTAATATTCAAAAACATTTAAAGTATATTTTTTAATATCAATTTGTGTATTTAAAATTTGTTATAAAAGTAAAAAAAAAAAAAAAAAGGGCAGATACTTATTTACAAGAAAACACTTTCCTTTGATTTATAAAATTTTCATTTTCCCAAATTAATTTGATAAAATGGGTTATGTAAACATAATTAGTGAAAGATAAATTTGATCAAACTTCCCTTATTAATGAAAATGGTTATTATTATTTTTTTTTTTTATTTTTTATTTTTATTATTTAAGGGACTAGTCTTCTACAACAACAACGCAAAATTTTAAAATATGTTATTGGTGGTATTCTCTACTTACAAATTTTGTAGATCCCAAGTGTCAAAAAATTCTGATCAACAAATAAAGCCATAAAAGAAAATTAGTTTAGTGAGATCAATTTTTTTTTTCCATTTTTTTCTGAAAATTAAAACTATTAAATTCTTTTTTTTTCTCACAATTTATAAATTTTTTACATCGTTAATTACAATTATGATCATTATTAGACTATAAAATTTCTTGGTTACCAGTAATATTAATATAAAGATTTTTTTCTTTTTTAAGATAAAACTTTTGGTTAACCAAAAAAATTGATATGTTTAACGGATTAAAAAATAATTGTATTTTTTTAATAATAGTAGTTATAATGATTAAAGTTTTAAAGTCATGTAAAAATTTTACTCAGAAATTTTGTTTTTGTATTAAGACAAAATTCGATTGTTCAAAATAAAATTTTCTTGAAGATATTTAGAAATTAGTTAATTTTATCCTCAAAATTCAAAATCATTTTTTTTCTTCCAAAAATGAATTTAATTGTTATAAGGATTCTTGTGAATAATACCAAACAATTTTTTATAAAATTTTTTTGCAATTTTTTTTCATTTTTTGAAAACAAAAAAACGACTTTTTTCAAAATCTTAAAGAAAAAAAATTTTTTACTTGTAAGATCTCAATTTAATTGATAAACTGTAGTTAAGCTTCTACCGAATATTCATTTATTGAATCACCTATACTTCATTTAGTTTTATTGGCTGAGATTTGAATTGAAATATAAATCAAAGAAAAAGAAATCAAATAAAAAATTTGCTTTCTAAATCAATACTTACTAACATAAAATGTAAATTTTTTTTTCCCATTTTCAAGAATTAACTTAATTCTTAAACAAAATAATAGGTTACTTTTCTTCGTTTTATATTGGGAACATGTAAATTTTCAATTTCAAAAAAGAGACTCAAATCAATAAATTGTTTAAATGTGGCTAACTCATCCCTTCCATAAGTCGAAACACAAATTATAAAAAAAAAATTTTTCAAGATCTTGACAAGATTTAATTTTATTTTCAAAAATGACTACTCCCTTAAGGGGTTAGTAACTCTTATATATATATATATATATGTGTGTGTGTGTGTGTGTGTGTGTGTGTGTGTGTGTGTGTGTGTGTGTGTGTGTGTGTGTGTGTGTGTGTGTGTGTTTGTATGTCAAGGATGATAGAGAACGTATTTCCCAAAGATTAGAATTATACTTGATAAACATACTCCTTTATCAACTTTAGAGGAAAAGATTATCATTTTCTAAAGGAAATTCATTTTTTACAATTTAATTTTCAGTAAAAAGATTCTGATCCTTTTTTTTTATTAATTTTTGGATTTTAGAAACCCAAAAAGAAAAAAATTCAAAACATTTTTATTTTTATGAAATTTACATTTCTGGAATTTCTGAGAGTTTGTATTAACAAATAAAATTGAAAATTTAATCACATTTTATAAACACAAGAAAAATAAAATAAACTATTAAATTGTTTAAGATCCCAAAAAAAATGATCTTTAATTTTATTTTCAATAATTTATTGAATTTATTGGAATTCGAACGATTAGTTGATTGTTTTTTAAATAATTAGAATAGGTAAAAAAAATGGACTATTATTTTTTAAATTACTTGTTTGATAATATTTATTCATTTTTTTTTATTATTAGAATTATTAATTTGAATTGATTTTTATTTGTTTGAAAATATTTAAAATTTTGAGAAATAAAGTATATTGATATATTTATTCAATGGGTTATTACAAACATATTGAAATAATTAAGATTGGGTTATTAAATATTTGATCAAAAATAATCAATTTAAAAAGTATTTCTTAAGTTTTAAAGTTCGATTTTACAATTTTAAAAACATTTTTTGTCTAAATTTTGAATTTAATGGTTTGGTATTTTTCTCTTATTTTTTTGTCAAATAAAAATAAAAAAAATGATTCGAACTGTTCTTTGAATAAACAAATTATATTTTTTTTTTAGTTTCAAATAATTATTGTAATGTTTTTTTGAAATTAAGTAGATTTTTTAAAACTGGATTATTCCAAAACTTTGTGTTTTATTACTTTTAAAGAGCATTTTTGTACATTTCCTTCAAATTCGATATATTTCTTTCTTCTTCAAATAAAATATATTTTTTTGAAATAATTTGAAAATATGCTGAATTTTGAACTTTTTTAAAATGAAAAAAATGTATCAAACTTTTCAAAACTATAATTCGTTTCTCAAAATATCATGAAAAGCAATTAAGGTCTTATTGTTATCTCAGATTTTTTCCTTTGTTTTTCAATTTCAAGAAATGGTAAATTATTTTGATTTCACTCTTAAATTTTACATTATGATTTTTTTTTATGTTTATTAGTATCTTAAACAATATAAAAGGCTGATTTTTGTAATGTGAGTTTAGATTTCATTTTGAGCCTACATCCTTACTAATCCAAAAAGAAACATTTAAATTTAGAATACTTTGAAACTGAAGTTGAATTTTTCTAAAATAAATTCATATTTTAGAGTTTTTGTTGGTCTCATTACTTTTTTACAGAATTAAAAAAAAAATGTTGTCTAGGAAAAAAGTTCAACACATTTTTTAATTGGGAAAATCTTAAGGAAGTAAGTAAATTTTACCATTTTGAAAAAATTTAATTGTGTAAACCGTACTGAAAAATATTTTTTGAGTACCACTAGATATTGAAACTTTGAAACCAAAAGATCATTCGCCACTCTATTTGTAAAAAGAAAGCGAACCCAAAGTAATTCAGAGTTGAATCTTAAATTTTTCAATTTTTTGAACTTTTTTTTTGATTAAAATTTTAGTTTTATTAAATTAGGTTTTGGATCAAGAAATATGTTTATACAAATGAGTGAAATTAATCAAACAGTAAACCAAAAAAAAATACTTGAAAAGAAGTGTATTTTAAACAAATCTTTTCTTTTAGAAGACAAAACACGAAAGATCAACTTTCCAGATAAATTTGTTAAAATCAAAAATGAAAAAAAAAAAATCGATGAAAATCTATTTTCGAAGATTTTTTTTCTTTATCTTCTTAATTTGTATGAACCCAATCAATTTAAAACCTTGAATTTCTGGCCCGATTCTTCTTTATTATTATTTTAAAAAACCTTTTGTTTATAAATTTGCTTTCAAAATTCAATTTTAAAATATTTTTATCAAACCTAACCGAAAATATCGGACACTATTTCAAAAATTAAAATAAAGGAGTTGAATTCTGGGAATCAAAAAACAGTTACAAAAAATTCAACACAAAATTAAAGAAAAAATCATAAAAAATTCCGTTCAGATTCAGAATTATTTTTGAGTTTTCAATTTAGTGGAAAATAAATAATTATCAAATCAAACAAATTCGTCCAATAAAGTTTAATTTTCGAAGAGAAATTAAAAAAAAAAATTTTCTGACCCAATCAAGAATTAGATGAACCAAATGAAAATAGGAAATTTGTATTCATTTAGTGAAAATTCTTTATAAATTAACAGTTTTTTATTTATCAAAAATTTTACAAACAAAAATATTTCCATGAAGAATTAAATACAAAATCAAATTAAGAAGTAGTAATTGTATCAAATTTTATAGATAAGATCAAGAAATAAATGATTTTTATTTATTTTTTCTTAATCAATCTTTTAATTATTGGAATACCATTTTTGAGTTGGTATGAAAATATATTATACTAGGATATATTCCACTTCCATGTTTATTAAAATATCAATATATTTGGTTAAAGAAATGATTTGAAGAATTTAGTTGCACATAAATGATGGCACTCAGTATTTGAAAAATGTACTTACTCCCGTAAATGAAAATTCAAAGTAAAATCAATTCATAAAAGAAAAAATAAATGATTAAAGACTCAATGAAGGATCCAGAATAGAAACAGTTTCTTCAGTTCTATCTTTTAGGTAGGGTTTTTGATTTGATAGATCTAGAATATTAAAAACATGTTAAAAAAATTTTGATTTTTGAGATCTAAAAACAGTCTGACTAATTGTATTCAGATAATCAAAAAGTAGATCTAAATTGTGTTTATTGGTTTGACAGTATAATATAATATAAGGAATTATTCTTTGAAGTAATTTTTTTCTTCTTTTTAATTGATTTTACTTTGCATTTTTAGAAAGATTTCTTCTTAAAAATCAGGTTTAACTTTTTTTCCCAAATGGCGATCACTTACCACCCTTTGAAACTTTTTTTGTTTACTGGCACTTTTTTGAAGTTTTTTTTTAAAATATCACCCAGAGTCGTCTCTAATAATTTATTTTAATAAAGAAAAGTGGATTGTCTCAGAATTTAAAATACAGTAGTCACCCACAATCAAAAAATACACTTATTTCTTGTTTAATTTATTGAAAAAACGATATTACAAAAATTGATCTGAACAAAACATGAGAACAAGAAAAAACAAAGTTTTTTGACACAGAATTTAACCAAGTTTTGCGAAAGAAGAAAAAAAACCGAAATTGGGTTTATTATTTTTTTGGGTTCTTGTTATCAAAGTTATTAAATATTCAAGACGAGTGAAAAATACTTACATTGAAAATTGTAAATACAATGGAACGCATTGGTGGAACAAATAGATTACAAACCAATTTGGCTTGGTACTAGAAAAAGTCATTACGCCCCTTTGTATCATTAACCAGGCTGAGAAAAATAGGATTAATGAACGATATTTTGATCCAATGTCCTGTGTATTAAACCTACTATTAGTTTGTTAGTGTTTGTAAATAAGAGTAGGTTTGTGTGAAAAGAAAAAGAAATATAAAAATAATGGTTGAAAAATATGAAAATTTTTTTTTCTTCTTTTTTGTTGTGGAACAACTTATTTACTAATTTCTGAAATTCCTATAAAAGTCAACCAAGCAAAATAAACCAACAAAAAAAAAGAGAACCCCTAAAAAATATAATTCCCAACTATGTGTGTTGAGTGCTGTTAATGTTAAAAGGTGTTGTAAGGTCATGTTGAAATAAAAAAAATTCGTTCAAGGTAAAATCAAAGAAAATGATTTTCAAGTCATATTTTTTTGTAACTTATGGAATTCATTATTTAAGGAACATTCAAATCACGGACTGAAAAAGCCTAGAAATATAGTTCTCGAAAATTAAAATTCTTTCAAAAAATTTCCATTAAGGTTGACATCCCTGAAATTTGAAAAAAGATTATCTTGTTTATTTTAGTTACCACTTGTTAATTTGGTTCTTAGCTTATCGACATTGTACTTGGTATATATTTTAATAGTGGCTCAAAATATCAATTTTTGACAATTTATTTTTTTTTTTCCGAAATCCGAATTGAAGAGTGTAAGATTAAGTGGCTGGAACCTAAGTTATAATAAAATGTGGTTTGTAGGTCGTTGATTGAAATTTTTAATTAAGTTTGGTTATATTGGGAGCTTTTAAAAATTGTTATTTTTTCATTTGATTAATTGACATAAAAATAAATCAAGATTCTTTTCTACAACCCAAAATTCAAAAGTTATAATTGAACACCTATCAGTCTTACACTCTTCAATTCGGATTTCGGAAAAAAAAAAATAAATTGTCAAAAATTGATATTTTGAGCCACTATTAAAATATATACCAAGTACAATGTCGATAAGCTAAGAACCAAATTAACAAGTGGTTACAAAATAAACAACATAATCTTTTTTCAAATTCCAGGGATTGTAATCCTTATAGGAATGTCAAAATATTGCAAATTGTTGGATTGTTGAAAAGTAAGAAAATATTTATTGATCTAAACATTTTATTTGTGAATAACTAAACTAAACAAAACAAAGCAAAATTAAAATTGATTTTTTTTTGCCTATTATGAAAAGATCTCCTAACTATATTTTCAAGTCTATTTCAACAAACTTCCCTAAACTCTATAGTATTTCAAAAATAAAGGAGATGAGACCTTTTCATAATACAATATTGATAAGGTACTCTTATCAAAATAATACATGTTCAGAAATTTTTAATCCGGTATTTTAAAATAAAAGGTGTTTTTTATTTTTGTTATAGAAGAGTTATACATCAATTATTCAAAGAAACCAACAATAGAGCCATAAGTAAATATGTTATTGGTTTCTTAATTTTCTATTTTTTCAATAGAAATTCGAAAAATAAAGGATCAAATTTAAAAATTTTTCTCAAAAAATCGAGTTAAATTTTCTAAAGAGGGGATTTTTTATCATCAAAAAATCAAAAAATGTTTTTTAAATTATTGAGACAATTATAAATATTTGGTAAAAAATTCATTCATAATTTAAATTTTACTAAAATCAAAGATTGTACCCTCAAAATTGATTTGAACGTACGTATATTATTGGATTGTGAATTAAAAGACCCATTTGAACAAGGAAAAAAAAAAAGGTTATATTTTGAAACACGGATTTTATTATTGGCTTTATGATCATTATTTTGATCACTGTATATTTCGAGACAAATTTAAGAAAGATATTTTGCAACTTTGGAGTCTGAATATTTATAATTAACCCTGTAAATTTGTAAGGAAATACAATTTTTTTCTGAAAATTCTTGGATTTTTTATAAAATAAAGATCCTTTTTAATTGATGAAGATCTAAAAATATTACTATTTTACTAATCACACCTGTTTTACCGACATTCGAGTCATGGCACCCCGAGTTGATTAACACCCAATTAACAATATGTTTTAATCTAAGACTTCTTCTTGATAGGTGATAATCCATTAAATTGTTTTTATAATTTTTATTCTTTAAAACTTCATTTTAATTTCCTTTTTCCCCATTACCTAATCTGTTTAGTTACATCAAGAAATTTTTCCCAATGGTAAAATGAATGTTATTATTGGGTTTATTAAGTAAAAATATCACATATAATTAATTGATGGTATATAATAATACAAACGATCAATAATAGTTTGTAGAAATTCAACACATGTATCAATATCATTTTTTTATTCAGCTTGGTTCATCTTTTTGGATAGATTGATTTTCATTTTTTCATCAAATTTTTTATTTTTTTCTTTGTTTTGGATCTATATAATTTTTTAAAATATAATGAATATAAAATAAATTAACCTAATTTACTATTAGTTTTTGATGAAATATAATAAATTGTGCCTTTTATTGTTGGTTTTTTTTTCTTTTAGGTTGTTTCAAAATATTTTCGAAATGGGTTTAGAGAATATTCCCAATTTACTACTCATAACCTAAAAAGGAATTTTTAATAAATTCGATAGGGGACAAAAACATAAAAAAGAAACAATTTATTCCAATGATATACTGATAAAAAAAATAGTTGTGAAGTCACCAAAAACATGGTAGAATCAAAACAATATTCTTTCTAAATTTTTCAAAAATTTTAACGACTCTTAAAATGATTTTGATTTTATAGACTTAAAGCAATAAAACGTGGAAAATATTTTTATTTTTTATAATTTTTGATAAAGAATATAGAAATTTTATACAATATTCTTAATAATAAGATCTTACATTTCCTAATAATTGATCAAATTTAGGTTTATATTCATTCAAAGAAAATTTATTTGTAAAAATTTTTTTACCAATAATAAGTGTCATAATATTTATTTTAAAATATTAATTAAACAAATATCAATTGACTTTTCATAATAAAAATATTTATTTTATCGGAATTTATAATTTTTTTTTTTTTTTTTGTTTACTAAATAAGAAATAAATTGATTATTAATTGGTTGATTTTTAATTGACTAATATTTTAGGTTTTTTAATTATTCCATAATAAACTGAATCAGTATTTATTTAGAAGTTATTTTTTTTTTTAGGAAAATTTGAAGTTTTAGAAGAATAATCATTAAATTTTAAAATATATAGGATGTCATTTACAAATTTTGTATTTAAATATTTTTATAGGTAATTAATTTATGATTTTTTTTTTATTTTTTATTGATTTAGAATAAAGAAACCAAGTTACTAATTGAAATAATTTTTTTATTTTATCATTATATATTAAGAAAGAAAATTATCCTTTTATTGGTTCTTATGAATTTTTTTGAATAACTGAAATGGTTTCAAAATTCTATTTTTATCAAATTTTTTTTTATTTTTTTTTATTAAATTTTGAAAATGAGTTTTCTTTAAAAATGAATTCTGATATTTCTTTCCCATTTATTTTATAATAAAAAAAAAATTATTTATACCAAAAAAAAATATCAATATCTTATCACACTTAATATCAGATATAATTGAAAGCTAATAACTCTTTAAATCTAAGTACAGGAATGAAAAAAATTCTTTAAGGAAATTAAAAAAACTCACAATTTTATATTTTAATTAATTTATCCAAAAGAGTTTAATTGTTTTATCTAATTCAAATTTAAACATTTTTTTACAAATTTAATCTTTGTGATGAATGGAATCTAACGCCCCATATATGTTGTTTAGAAACTTATCATTGTAAAATATTTCATAATTCATAAGTGAATTATTTTTTTTTATAATTATTTTATTTTTACTAGTTTATATTTTTTATTTCTTTTTTTATTGTTTAAAATGAAATTTATTCCTTAAATATTCATACTTTAATAATAAATATGAAAAATAAATATTAAACAAAAAGTTTATTTTTACTAATTTTTGGTTTGTTGTGGTATATCAATAAAATTAAAAAATAATGTATTCTATAAAGATATCGAAATTAAAATGCTAAAATCAACAAAAAAAACTAAAATTCAAAATTTTCCACACAGCTAAAACTTTCCAAACAATCAAAATAATACAATTTCATTAAAATTGGAAATAATTTTTCATTTTTGTAAAATATGAAAATCATTTTTTCATCTTTATTGTTTTCATTTCATTTTTTTAATTACGTAACTTGTTTCATTGGATCAAAAAATTTTTGAACAATTGATATTATGTTAAAGTTTGGGTTGTTCAAAATTGAAGGACTCAAATAAAATTAGTTAATGGTACCTAACCATTTGATCGATCAATATTCCTAATAAGAATTTCAACAAATCTACCAATATAATTTTTTTTGTTTTGCCCTCTCAAAAATTTTTAGTACACCAATAACTTATTAGTCTTGATGATTATTTATTTTTTGTTTAGTGAGTATTGTAATTTATAAAAAAGTGTTTACATTTAAATTAGTAAATGATTCTAATTTTGTATTTCTTCTAGAATTGATTAATAAAATTTTTTTTTTTCAAAAATTGAATTTTGGTGTTTCTAAAATTTTGAATAGGGGTTTATATAAAAATATATTTTTATATGATAAGAAAAAATCATTAATAAAGAAATATAAATCGTAAATAATATTATATATACATACATATTAATTTTCAAAATAAATTTAATTAAAATAGGAAAAATTAAATTCTAAAGTTATTATAATTCTAAAATTGATAAAATAATTTAAAGTAAAAAAAAAAAATAAAAAAAAAAAAAAAAAAAGTAATGTGATGAAAAATAAAAAAAAATATAGTAATATTATTTTAAAGAAATCACACCAGAAGAAACCAATTTACCAATTTTTTCAACCAATTGGGGATTTTTAAAATACATTTCTCTTTTTTGTGGGTCATTTTTAATTTCTTCAAGAATTATTTGGAATTCGGGGTCTTCCATAATTTGTTGAATTTCGACATTGTTATATTTATTGGGTTTTGGATTTTTTCGTTCTCGTTGTTCTTTTAATCTTTCGCGTTCACGTTCTTGTTTAAGGCGCAATCTTTCTTTCTGCTGTTGTATTATTTTATTTGCCAATTTCATTAACCTACCAATTTTGCTATTATTAGGCACAAATTGTTCAATTTTTTTTAAAACTGCAAGAGCTGTCTTTGCTCTTTTTTGTTTTAATAAGATTCGACTTTTTTGAAAATAGGCATTTGTATTTTGGTGGTCTAATTTGAGGATAATGTAATTCCAATCATTTAAAGACTTTGATAATTCGTTCATTTTAAAATAAACGGTTGCCCTTTCTGCATAATATTTCAATTGGGATTCTTTTTCAAAATTAAGATCAAGACACTTGGTATAGCATTCAATGGCTTTTTCAAATTCGCGTTTTTTCAAATGCGTTTGTGCATTTTCAAATAGAATTTCTGCATCTTTGGGATTTGATTTTGATTTTTTGTCTTCCAATTCTTTTAGTTCGTTATTTAATTTGGTTTGTGTCTCATTTAATGAATTTTCAGTTTTTTTAATTCTATTTTTTTCCAATGCCTGGGAATAGTATACACAGGCATTTTTCAAATCGCCTTCCCTTCTATAGGCATTTGCCAATCTAAGAAGGACTTTTGAATGGTCAACATTTGAAATGTTTTGGAGTTTTGCTAATTCAAGACACATTTCACAAATTTCAATTGCTTGTTCATATTCTCCAATTTCAATCAAAACAGCAGCCTTGTTATTGTTTAATAAGACGTTTTTTGGGGAAAATTCGAGGGCTTTTTCATATTTCCCCAGTGCCTCATTAAATTTTTTTTTAATAAAGAATGTATTTCCTTGTTTTTTGTACTTCATTGCAAAATCTTCATTTGTTAATACCTTTTTTTTTTTTTTTTCTTCTTCTTGTTCTTTTTCTATTTCTTTTTCGTTTTCTTTTTCATTTTCTTGGTTTTGTTGCTTCTGCTTCTGTTGCTGCTGCTGCTGCTGCTGCTGTTTCTTTTCTTTATTTTGTTGATCTAATTTTGTTAAAAAAGGATCAACAAAGGGTGGTTCACCAAAACTGTTTATCTTTTCAAATTGTTCAGAAAGCTTTTGTTGATTTAAATTCATTTTCGAAGCGATTATTTTTCTGATCCGAGAATCATGAATATACTTTTGAATACTGTTTTTGTTTTGTTTAATTTCGTCAAGGATTCCTAGAAATTCCTTGTCTTGTAAAATGGAATTGATCTTTTGATCTTTTTCGATCTTGTCAATGAGCTCAGGATCGGTAAAAATTTCCTCAATATTATTTGGTAAGACCAATTTTGCTTTCAATTCTTGTGCAGCCTTTTGGCATTTCTTCATAGATTTTTTGAGGAACGCATTGTCGGGATCCAATGTTACTGCTTTGTCAAAGGATACAAGCGCGTCCTCATAGAGGCCCAAATAATACAGCGCAGTTGCTGCACGCGAATATGCCTTGGCATAATTGGGATCAAGGTGAATGGCCCTTTGTGCCATAACCAACGATTGTTTGTAATCCTTGATCATGGCATAAGCACCTGAGCAATTCGCAAAGAGCACATGATCTTCAATCAAATATTGTGTTGCCTCCGCCCATGTTTTTGCTGCTTCAGCATAGTTTTTTTGTTTCCAAAATTGCAATCCTTTGTTTTTTAATTTTTCTCCCTATGTTTTGGTAAGGAACCAAAGAAAAGGTTTTTTTAAGGTTCGAAGCAAAAAAGAAAAAAAGAAAAATTAAAATTTCTGAATAAAGTTGTGGCATTCTTGGTCTTAATGTGGAACAAACAAAGTTTGAATAGGTCTATTTGTTAAAGCAGTTTATAAACTTTTTATTCATACGATCCCATGAACTGTTTTTTCTTTTTTTTTTAAAAGGAACCAGTTTTTTCTTTTTTTGATTGTTTTTTTTTAATAGTTTTTTTTCTTTTTGTTTCTTTCTGTTTGTTTTTTTTTTAATTATTGAAATTGTCTTGTTTATCGCTTTATGGGGTTTGTTCAATTTTTAATTTCAAAAAATCAAGATCTCACAAGAAAAAATAAAGATAAAAAAAAAAGTTACTGTTTCATCCATTTTTATAAAAAAATGTTTTTTGAAATGGTCTTGAATGATAAATAATTAAATAAGCTCGATTTAAAGAGTTGGATTTAATTGAAATGAATAAGATAAGGTATTATATAACTTCTCAATACTTTTAGGTTTGTCGTTTTTCAACTAAGTTGTCATTTTTGAATTATAAATGGGAAAAAATTTATACTTCCTTTTCTAGATTTGACTTTTTTAAATACTGTTCCCAAATAAATAGGTTTTAATTTGTGATTTCTGTCTCTATTTTTTGAAAAGGGATATCTCGAAAAAGAATTGAAAATTTTTCGGATTGTTAATTAAATACCAGTTTAAATTTCTTCAAAAAGAAGGTGGATGATTCTATTCTCTAATTCTTTTGTCAATAGTTTAAAAAGTATTATACTTTATGGTTAAGTTCCCCATGATCTTAAGGACATCATTAAATCTTCGAAAATAATTTTGGTTTAAGGAATTTGCTTTTTTAAAGGAGAAGCCAAAAATTAAATTATGTTACTATTGGGGTATAAATCTCAGAATTATTCCAAGATTCATATGTATCTAAAAAGTCGATTAGTCAAGTAGCAATATTTTATTGATCCTCATCATTTAAAAAAGATCCTTGTTTTTGGAAAAAGCCCAACAATTTCAGAATAAAATTAGAATTTTGCCACAAATTTAAAGGTGTAATTATCAATATTCAGAATCCAAAGTGGTAAAATATCTTTCTTAAATTTGTTAAGAAATGTAAATTTGTTAATAAAAAATTAAATAGTTGAAAAAAGTCTAATAATTAACTTTTAGATTATTTGGCAAATTATTTTTACAAATCATGGAAATATCTTGAAAACGACTACGAGACTCATAAAAAGAAAATTAAAATAATCGTTGTTTGGCTTTTTAATATATTAGTGATTTTTGAGTTTATCTTTGACATTAAAAAAATAAAAAAAATAATTAGGTTTCAAGATGTTATTTAATTAATTATTAATTACCAGAAAAAAAATTGTTTTGGGTTTCTATGTCTAGATTTGGAAAAGGGAATTTGATAAAAAATTTCCAAAATATAAATTTTAATTGTGGTATTTAATAAAAAAATACAATAATTTATTGTTCAGTATTAATTATCA
This sequence comes from Anaeramoeba flamelloides, assembly GCA_027625915.1. NCBI lineage: Eukaryota > Anaeramoebidae > Anaeramoeba > Anaeramoeba flamelloides. The sequence continues at coordinate 1,639,197 of JANTQA010000060.1, read as the reverse complement.
ACCATTTTAAGATATTTTATACTTGGGTCTTTAAATTTTAATCAGAAAATAACATAATTATAGAAAATATTAGGTAACAATTTTCCCTTAAGTATTCTCTGAAAATAATTTTTCAAGAATATAAATTTTATGGCTAAAAAAATAATTTTTAACTTTATAAAATCTTAATTCATGTGATTTGGTCAAATTGGGATTATAATTTGTTTTTCGTTAATTTGTGATTTAGGTCAAAATATTTTTCACAATAAAAATCAGAAATTTCAACTTGAAAAGGTTCCAAAATTCATAATCAAGGTTCTTAGTCTGTTTCTAAATTCTTTAAAAATATTAGTGGAGTTAGATGAAGGATATAAATTAATTTTAATATAAACTGTATGAAAAGTTCATATTACATTTAGCAAACCAAGAGATAAAAAAAAAATTGATTTTAGGTTGAAATTATTTTGTTCATTGATGTAGAATTTTTTTTGAATCAACCAATTTTTCCTTAAAATCAAAAAAAATAAAAAAAAATCTAATTTGAAAAATTTTGATACTTCATAAACCGATAATAAATTAAATATTTCCACAAAATCGACCAATGTTGGATTTAATCCGCCAGAAAACAAAAAAAATGCTACATATTAAAATTTTATATCTTGTTATCTTTTTGATAAGCAAAATTTGGAAATTCTTTGATTTTCTTCTGAAATGATAGATATAATTGATCATGTGAATATTTTTATAGAAAGTATTTTCAAAAAGAAAATGACTATACTAATTTTATGTTAATCTATTTTTCAAACTTTAGTATAAAAATAAATCAAAGTATATCAAAGTATTTTTTTTCACCCTCTTTGCAATTGTGAATTGAAGTTCACAAACAAATTTTTTTTATTATAAAAAGTTTTTTTAATTAATTTGTTATTTTTCAAAAAACTGTGATAACTTGTTGATATGTCCAAACAAGAATAGAAACATGTTACAAACTATTATGTTTATACTAGGTAATCAATTCAATTTAAGAAAAGAATAAAAATATTTAGGTTTGTTTGTTTTTTTGTGTTCACATATCTTTTTTTCAAATTTTTACTTCATTCCCAAACATATTATTATATGATATTATATTTCTATTAATCTAGCACATCAAATATAAACTCTTTTCAGGTCAAAGTGTGGGTGGGATAATTCCACTATTTAAAGGATTTAAAGGCATTAAAGAAAAGAACATTTCTTTTTGGAAATTTCAAAATTGAAATCATTTTTTTAAATTTTTTTTAAGTTTTTCCGTTTTTTTTTGAAACGTAATTCAGTTGCAAATTTTTTTTTAACTTGAGATCATTTTTCAATTTTTTTTTTATTACAAGATCTATAGTAACTCGGTAAAAACATTCAATTGCAAGATTATTGAAACAGTGGAAATGTTTTATGAAAATCCTAATGGTTTTAATTGTAATTTTTTTTTGATCTTCAATTGTAGATTCAACACAAACATTGTTGTTGTTTTTTTCTCAATAGGGCCCCAATAACTTTTAATTTTTCAATTTTTTTGAAATTATATGTCTATATTTACTTCATACAAAGATCAACTATTCTCTTATCTGTATTATTCTACTTATTTCTTATTTGTTCCTCAACGGTTTATTAAAAAAATTATTTTCTTTTTTTCACAATTGTGTATTTTATCGCGATAATGTGTACATCACAAGATTTGTTTATTATCATAATTTTGAATTAATCTTGAATTTATAATATCATCGTGAATTAATTGCTAATATAGTGATAATTTATGTTATCATCGAAATATCTATTTTAGAAACATCTCAATTTAAAAAATTAAATCATAAAAAATTACAAATACATAAACCGATATAATAAATTGCTGTCGAAAAATAAATAAACAAAATCAAAAAAATAAAAAAAAAAAAACAGAAAAATTTTCATTATTTTTGATAACCATCCACTTTTAATTGATTAGCTGATTGTACAAATAAAATAATTTCTTCATGGATTTTCTTTTCAGGAGACAATCTGATTTTTTTTTTTCTTCTTTTCGATTTGGCTCTTTTTTTACTGTATTTTTTATTCAAAACATTTTTTGTATTTATAACTCTTTTAGTATAAGCATAGTTTTCAATAAAATCCTCCATATACGACATTCCTTTTTGGAAAACGATTTTAAAGATTAATTGTTCTAAAATGCTAAAAAAATTGGTATAGTCTTTTTGATTTAATAATTGCTCATCAATTTGTTTTTGATCTTGGAAGTGTAATAATAAATTTGATAATTCTAAAGCTTTTATAAATTGTCCGTTTTTCGAAAGCAGTGAAATTAATGCAATGACTATTTTCCTATTTTTAAAACTCACTGAAATGGGTCCTTTCAAATTGCCATTTGTGATTGCTAATAAAAAGGCGTCATGTGCCTTTTGGATTTCTCCCAATCTCAGGGCCAGTGTGCCTATATCTAACCAATCTTCTTCAGTTCTTGTTTGACTTGAATTATTTTTCCCATTGTCTTCTTCAATTTTTAATACATAGAAGGATTTGGAATCATAATGTATTTGTTCTGAAATGTCTACTAACCATTGCGGCTCTTGGTAACAGGCCCAATCGGGTATTATTCTCGGTTCTAATGCCTTTTTTCTTATTAAGTCATTCCCCCGTCTTTTGTGAATTGATTTTAATTTTTTTTCTTGGGTTTTCATTGTTTTTGTTTTATTTCTTTCACCATTTTTTTCAAAATCGTTTTTATTTTTATTTGTAAATAAATTCTCAGAATTATTTCCATCACTTTCCCATTGATTAGAAACATTATCTTCACTTTCAAGATCTGCCAAATAGCCCTGAAATAATTTATTATTATTTCTGTTTATTATATCATCTTTTTTATTTTCATTCTCATTGTTGTGATTTTTATTATTGCTCTTGTAACTTTCATTATTGTTGTTCAAGTGATCCTCAGTTTCTGAAAAAGGGGATAATTCTGGATCACTTGTATTTAATGAATAGTCTGTTTCAGGGGATGACCGCAAATCAACGGTTTCTTCTGTTTGGTTGTTTTTGTTTATTTGTTGGGCTTTTTTTTCATTTTCTATTATTTCTCTTTCATCATAAGACGGCTCATTTAATAAACTTTTTTCATTTTTCCTATGTTCATTCATTGGAATTATGACCCCAAAATGGTTGCCATAGTGCCTTTTTTTCCTTGTTGCATCACGGATATTTGCAATAAAAACTTCATCATGCAATTCAACAAATCTTTCCCATCCCACCTTATTCAAAAATTTACTTAATAGAGTATAAATTTGGATTGTTATTCCTTTTAAAGCTATATTATTTTCTCTTTTTTTTAAAAATAATTCCAAATATATTGTACCTATATTATTTATTAACCCATTTATATTGTTACTGTTGTTACTGTTATTGTTGTTTTGTGTTGTTTTGTCCTTGTTAATGTTGCTATTAAATACTAAATTTGGTGGTTTCGTTATTCTTATTGGCTTTGGATAAATAAAATAATGATCAATTTTTGATCGAGTTAAATACATTACTCTATCATTAGAATGTTTTTTATTACCATTATTTTTTTTATTATTACTATTTTTATTGTTGCCACTGTCGCTGTTGCTGCTGCTGCTGCTGCTGTTGTTGTTGTTGTTAGTGATGTTGTTCTTATTACTGTTATTCATATTGCCGTAGTCGCCGTTGTTGTTGTTGTTTGGGTTTTGAATATTCTTAAGTTTAATATTATTTTGAAAAAGATGATTTGAATTTATATCGATTTGATCTTTTTTTGCCAAACTATAATTGCCTTTATTTCTTGGAATCCTGGTGTTTGACCAAGGGATTTTACTTAAAGCTAAAAACATTCGATGGAAATTTTTATCAATTAATGAAGTCTTTGCATCAATTAGCCAAGTTTCTGGAAGAAAGGGTGCCAAGGTTTCAAGTTCATCGATGGCGTTTAGTGCTCTTTTAAATTTGCGAAGAGCGACTAATATTTTGATTAATTCAATTTTCATCTTGGCTGATGATGGCTTTTTCATCAACCCCCTTCGGATAACTTGGAGCGACTTTTCCAATTTCCCCAATTTCCGGTACCCCTTTGCAACGCATCTTAATAGCCCAGGCTCCTTTTTAGCCAAAACCCTGAAAAATTTGATTCCACAGGTGTAGCGATAAGAAGAAAAAAAATATTTTAAGAGCCCATCAATTAAATAATTGTCCGAGAGTGTGGAAATACCCCGGACACTTGAGCATCCTAAAAATTTTGATTTTTGAAATATTTTTGTAATTGAAGACAAAAGTTGCCTTTCATCTGTCAAGCCAAAATCTTGAATAAACCTGATCGATTTTAATTTCCCAAAATCCTTTGGAAACAAAACAGATCTTAACCATGAACTTACTTTAGTTTCAGCCCATAATATTTCGTTTTCTTCGATTTCTTCCCCTTTGTATTCAAACAATGCTTCCTTTTCCAATCCCTCAGAAAGGTTACTAACTTTTTCCTTTTCGTTTTTCTTTTTGTTTTCTTTGGCTTGTTTTTTTTTTTTGTTATTTCTTTTGTTTTTTCTTGTGTTATTATTGTTATATTCTTTTTCACTTTTGCCTTTGCCTTTGCCTTCACTTAAACTTTCATTTTCAATTTCAATTTCAATTCCTTTGTCAATGGCTTGGTTATTTTCGAAATTTTGTGTATATTTGTTTTTGTTTTTGTTTTTGTTTTGGCTTTTCCTTTTCAGGAAGATCGTTTTAAATGTTCCATTTTTTGAATATGTTATAACTAAGTCGACCCTCGAAAAGGCGTTGTAACAATGGAAAGAGCCAGAAACAATTTTCCATCGATTCCTTTTTCGATCACAACGCACCTGTGATCGCAAGATCCTCCCAAAATAAGAAGCAACACTTGAAATATTTGAGACGTTTAATCCCTTTACAAAATGATAAAACCCAGTTTGCGCAACTTGATCTTTTTTCTTTTTTTGGTGTGGTTGCACTTTGATTAAATGAACAAGATCATGTGGCCCCAATCCTTTTGTGATGTTTTTGGTTTGGGAATTCCACACTTGAACAGTCCTATAAAGTACTTCCTCTACACATTCACAGGTATTTGATAGGTATTCCATACCTGAAGTTGAACCCTTTTTATCAAAAAGGAGACTTGTTTACAATTGGAGTTTTTGATCTTCAAGATATTTGAATTCTTCAAAGTACTTTGGGGTGTTTATTTTTGTTAATCCCTGAAGTGCCAATCAGAAAATTTGATTTATTTAAAAAAATTGTTATCTTTTTTAATTAACAAGTTTTTGGGGGTTTGGTTGTGTAAAAAATATTCAAAATAATTTGAGATAAGAAAAAGGGAAAAGAGATTGAGTATCTTTTTTTTCAAACAAAACAAGAAAAAATGAGCAAAAAATATTTAACTTTTTGAATATTTTTCTATCATTTGGGTAAAAGAAGATTAAAAAAATGAATTGTATGTTAATAATTTTCAAATTGTGTAAAGAAATAATTTTTCCTTTTTTTGAGTAAATTCCGACATTTAAAAAATGTTCAGTTGATATTAAAACAGTAATTCTGAAAAATTACAAATTGAAGAATATTGAATTCATTTTATGAAGCTTCCTAAATCGGAATTTCTTTTTAATACCTTTAAGAAAAAATCTCTAATAATAAATATTGTCTTTATTTCAGAGAGAATTTGTAAATTGTTGGTTATTGTTGTGAAGAAATAAACACTTTTAATAACTACAAGGTGAACTAATTTTAAGAATAGTTTATTTTTCTCAATAATAAATATTTTTTTTCTCAAAAGTTTCATTTTTGTAAAAAAAAATTTTTCTTTTAATTTTTTTGCAAATTTCTTAAATTATTTTAGAATTGTGTCAATTTTAAAAAAGTAGAAAACAATTTTATTACCTTGTTTTTTGAGTTTTTTGAATAATTTACAAGAATATTTCTATCTTATGTTAACAAATAAATACAATCAGAAGTCACAAATTTCCAGCTTTGATATCAAAATTTTAAATTAAATTGCAATAGAATCTTATGGGTTTATTCAGGATTCACAAAAAAAAAGGGATTAAAGTCTTTCCAAGAGAAGTCTAAAATTAAAGTCTGTTACTGTTTATTATAGCCCTAGTTAATACTGTGAGGATATAAGGTCTCTAAAAATTATATTTAATGAAAAATGTACTATTTGTTGATCCTCATCAATTAAAAATGATTTTTATTTAAGTAAATAACTCAAAGAAATTCAGAAAAAAATATGGATTTTTCTCACAAATTTAAATATTAAACCGTCAAAATTCAGAAACCAAAGTTGTAAAATGTCTCTCTTGAATATGTTGAATTGTAGATCAATTGCCAAAAAATTCGATTTTTTTTAAATAATTATATAATGAAAAAAAGATTTTTTTTAACTTTTTTTTCTTTGAAATCTTTTTAATAATTTGAAAATAATATTAGCTTTATAAAAAGAATTAAAAAGAATTTATTTTTCGGTTTATATCCCTTAGAACCCTAAAAATCTGAATTATTTCTGAAATAAATTTTTGAATTTGAATTGTTATTAAAGGTTTCTAAAATATGTAATTTATAAACAATTATATAATAAAAAAAAATTTATAATTAAAAAATGTTTATTCCCTACATTAAAAAAATAACTTGAAAAAAAAATTTCAATATTAAAAAATTTTTCTTGTTTATTGTGATTTAATTATTTTTCAATTAAAATTTGTCAAAAAAATTTTTGATTTTTTTTTTTGAAATGTTTATCAAGAAATCAGAACCTTTTGAGCTTGAAAGGATAAAATACGTTATGCTTTACTAAAAAATTTTTGATACCTTTGTACCCCAACATTACCTAAAATACTTTAATCAATAATTTATTCATTACAAAAAATAATTTGACATCACATAGAAATTTTTTTTTGTATACTTCTTACCATTTAATGACAATACAGTCAGTTGCACTTTTAAGGTACAAACTTTCAACGAAATTTAAGGCACAAAAAAATCACCAATTAAAGCACAAAATTTGGAATTTTTTTTTTACAATTTATTTTTACTATAATTTGAATTTTGTGCTTTAATTTGAGATTTTTATTGTGTGTTAAATTTCGTTTAAAGTTTGTGCCTTAAAAGTGAAATTGATTATATATATATATATATATATATATATATATATATGATTCTAAATAATTTAAAAATAAAAAAAAATATAAAGTAATTGTAAAAAAAATCATATTTTATTTTTTATAAAAAATTTCGCTGTATTTTCAACAATTTTTTTTTCAAATTTAAATGATTTGGTAAAAAGTTTGAGTCAGATTAATAATTGATTTTTTTTTATTTTTTAAATTTTTTTTCAGGTTTTAGCTTTTTAAAATCCAGATATAAAATAGACAATATTATGGAATAATAGATTCTATCTAAATTATTTTACAATATCTGGATTAATTTAGATTGAAAAAATGAAATTTTGCAAAGATTATTATCAAATTTATATCAATCACAAAAAAAAAAAAAAAAATACGATTTCAAAGATTATTTTATTATCTTTGAATAATATTTCAAAGTTATTTTTTATTTTTTAAAAAAAAATTCAGCTTGATTGCTTAATCTATTTAAAAAAAAAAAAATTATTGATTTTATAACAATGTAAGAAATGAAATTATTTGACAATTTTTTTTTTTTTTTTTTTTTTGAAGTAATTTCTATGGTTGAAATAAAAGTTTTAGAAGAATTATTTATATTAAAATTTTAATTTTGGCCTAAATAAATTAATTTCTTTTTACTCTTGATTGAATATTAATATGAATTTTTAATTAAAAAATAGTTGAAAATTTCTCAGTAATATGTTTTTTTATTATTTATTATATCATAAAATTAATCCTGATTTTTGTTGTTTATTATTAATAAATCAATCTATAGAGTTTTTTATAACTATTATTGTTATAAAATTTCTTATTCAAAAAATTAAGAAAAATATAAATCTCAAAAAATAATGTAAAAAAGAATAATTATTTTGTTTTCCAATATCAAAAAAAAAAAATAAAAAATTAACATTGATACTTTATATTTTAACTTTGCATTCTAATTAAGATCTGGATTAAAGACAAATAAGAAAATTAATATATTAGTACATCAATATCAGAAGAAATCTTTTTTAAAAAACATGATGAATTTTTTACAAAAGGTGAGTGCTTATGGATATGTTGTTTTTTATTGAGTTAAACTTTGATGTCTAGAAAGATTCAAATTAAATAGTTACTTAATGGGTTCTTAATATGAATTATTAGATTTAAAAATAAAATTATATTGATTTCGATACCCAATTTTAAAAATTTATCGACCCCATAATTAAAAATAGACAAAAAAAACTCAATTTATTGAATTTTTCCAAACAAAATATTAAAACAAATTTAAGTTACCCACTATTAATGTTTTTCAAGGTAATTTTTTTTATACAATACAAAGAAAAATTCTATAAAACAAAAAAAGAAAAATTGTTGTGTCCATATATTTTGGAAACAAGCCAAGTAAAAAAATGTATTGGAAAATATGTTGAAATTTCATTAGGATTATTGATCAATAAAATTGTTAGATGCTATCAATAATTTTATATTGGTTCTTCAATTTTAAAAACTAAACTTTAACTTTTAATCAAGGTTGAAAAAAATCCTGGTCAAACCAAACAGATGAGGTCACTGTAAAAAAGGAAATAAAATCAAAACAATTAAAGGCCATAAATGAAAAAATGCTTTTTATATTTTTCGAAAATCAAATTTTTTCTGCAATGAATTAAAAATGTCATATTGTTATTCTTTCAGTTATTTTATGGATGTCCAAATTTTTGGAATTGAGTTTGTTTTTTAGATTTAGAAAAGAATTGTATGGAAAAAAAACTAAAATAAAACTTTTCAATAACGAATATTTATTTTAAGATAGAAAATTTTAGAATTTGATAAATTTTTAATTGTATATAACGAGGCATTTTTACTGAATCTTGTACTTGTTTTATTTACTTCTATTAGTGATATTTAATATAATTTACACGTAATTGCTTGATTATAGACAGTTTATAATGTTATCTGCTGAAGAAAATTCACACGTTTATTAGTTTTCTCAATTTAAATTGGAAATCTTTTTTGTTGATTATCAAACACTTTAGGAATCTTTCAAAAATCAAGTTAATAATGAACATTATTTTTATGTATTTCTATATTCGGGGTTTTACAGCAATTGTATGTTATTTTTATGTTCTTCTTCTAAACTTTCTAATGTTTGAAAATAAATTGTTTTTGATTTTTATTTTTTATTCATTTTTTCAAACTTTTTTAAAGTTAAATTTAACATTTTAGATATTGAAAAAATATTAAAATATAAGCTATTTCCAATAAAGCGTGGTAATTTTATTTTGATGTATATCTTTTAAACTCAATCTTTAAAAAAGTATTTGAATGTCCAAAATCATTAACAACCATTCATATATTCTTGATAATAATTCAATTGGTTTCTTTCTATTGTATTAAATAAAGAAAAGATATTTTAAATTTTAGGATCTCGATTTTATGTGAGATTTTTTAGGATTGAACATTGGTGTTTATTATTTATTTTTTGATTGAAAAAAACCGTTTTCATAACTTGTTTAATCTCAATCAATTTTCAAATAGAATTGAAAATATATAACCACGTGTTATTGTTTAAAAAACCCTAAGTACCCTTTCCATATTTCTAGTTTTTTATTGAAATTAGTTGTACATCGTTTTTACCAAAAAAATTTTTTTTTTTTCATTTTTTAGGAATATTCATCAAATATATTTTGAAATTAATACCTTAACTATTTATCCAATCGGTATTAATATTAAACTTAATTTGGTAATGTCAATTAATGGACACTTTCACTAACAAAGATGATTTTTTCTGAAATCAAAAAAAAAATAACCCACTTTTTTGGAAATAACTTATCAAATTCAGAAATGAAAAATTAAATATTGTTTTTTAACAATTTCAATTGACTAGGTAATAATTATGACAATAATTATGATGCTAAATCCAACACATACATACCCATAGTAAATGTGTGGCTATTTCTCCAAGATGTCGTTTATTCATAAATTAATCTTTTTAGTATAATATATATATATATGCTAAAAAAAATCGAAATATAATTATTTTTCACAATTGGTTAAATTCTGAAAATTTTTCAAAACAGTCAATTCAATTTAAATCTATTGTCTGTGGGTATTTAAACCTCCATTTCCGGGCAGGTTAAGATTATGTTAGGGTAGGTTTGGGTGGTTTTTTAGAAAATTTTGGAAAATATTTTAATAAAAAAATTTTAATTGAAAGATTGATAAAAATAATTTGGATCTATTAAATGAACTTTGAAAAAATTATACATCAAAAGAAAAAAATAAAACAAAAAAAAAAAAATCAGGATTTATAAGCAATGATTAAAACATTAATAAAATAGTTTATTTTAAATTAAAAATAAAAAAATTTTTAAAATGCCCACTTATAGAGGATAATAAGGAAAATTAACAAAGTTGAAATAATTGGCAAAATTTTGTATTTAAATGCTGCCATTGCACCAAATTTATATTGGTCAAGTTGACAAAGCATAACTGAAAAATTACTTCACCCCGTGTTCAATAAGAAAAATGCAGTCTTTTTGTAAACAAGCAAACAAGCATTTGTGATAAATTTTCGTGGAAAGACAAAAAGTAATGAAGAGAAGAAGAAAATATGTGTAGTTAAAAAAGTTTTTCATTTGGCCAGATACCCCTTCCAACGTATAATCTCCTTGCAGACCCTGCGCATTCCTTATGATAAATTTCCCCATAGGCACACACAACTCTTCCATAAACAGGCTGGTTACAAATGGGGCATATTCTATCAAAATGAATGGAAAAATGCTTTGGGCAAAAAAGTTGTCCATCACGTTTTTTTCGATTTTTTTCTTTCAGCAAAATTTTATTACAAGTCGTGCATCTTGGAAGGCACTCATTATGGAAATGGTGCTTTTTGTTCACTGTAAGAAATTCTGTTACAAAGGGTTTGTGGCAAATTTCACAAACGATCTTTTGATCTGTTTCTCTTTCTCTTTCTTTTTCTTCTCTAAATTCATTAAAATATTGATTTAAATATCTATAGTCTTTTTCTTTCTCTTTCTCTTTTTCATCTTCTTCGTTATTCTCATAGTTATTCTTGTGATTCAATTGTTGGTATCCTTGCAGATTTTTTTTTGAGGTTTTACTTGAAGAATTAAAAGATCGATCTCCGATTATTTTCATGTCTTGTAAAAGGATTTCTCCAAAAGAGTCTTTGTATTTGCTTTTGGAGATAACTTTTTCAAGTGTTTCCTGCTGGTTGCTTGGTATTTGGTTATAAAAGTGTTCGTAGCAGAGCACTTTTTCCCCCCTCATAAAGATTTCATTGTTTTGTAAGGGTTTGGAACAATAAGAGCATTTGATTTCAATTAGCTCACCTTTGTCTTCGTTGTCTTGAACAATTTCTGATGTCAAAGATCTTTTGCTTTGTGTTTCGCGAAATTTGTCCGTTAGGTTTTTTCTTACCTGGTAACCATCCCTAATGCTGTTACTGTTTTTTTTTTTATTTGTTAAACGAGGTGTTAAGCGCGAAACAGTTCGTGTGTTTAAAAAGTGTGTTGTGTTTTTGTATTGTTTTGGTTGTGGAGTAAAAAGTTGTGTGTTCTTTTGTTTACGTCTACTTAGTTTGCGTCGTGATGACAAAAGTTTTAAAGTTTGATCAATCTCGTGTATTGTTCTGTTAGTCATTTTGTTATGAGGAAATTGGTTTTGCAATTACTTGGCTTTTATTACAGAATTACTATTTGTTTGGTTCTTGAACAAAAAAGCTAAAAAATGATTGATAAAATTTGAAAATATTTATCGAGTTTCTTTATTTTTGGTGTTTATCACAAAAATTCTTTGCTTCAGAAAAGATCTTCAATTACTCAAAAAGAGATTTAAAGACATTAAATCATTTCAAAATAGAACTTTTCCACTGAATTTTCCCATATTTTTTAAAAAGAAAAGACAACTATTTTAAAAGTTTCTTTTGGAAATTAGATCTTCTTAATTTGAATTGAAAATTGAAAATTGGTTGTTTTATTTTGTAATTTTATTAAATATCAAAAAAAGAAGATACAAATTGAAAAAAATTTGAATACTTTTTTCTAAACAAATTAAAGTGCATTTTTTAAATCAAAGGGAAATATGTTTTGTTCATTGAATTGTTTTCTTGTATCAAATTTTATTTGATTTTTTAATTATGAAAAGGTCAGTTTCTGTTAAAAATGTCATCTATTTTCTCAGAGGACTAACGAAATAAAAAATCTTTGAGTAAATTGAATAAATAATTCAAAAAAAATTTCCTTATCTTGAAATTTCAAAATGAAAGTGAAAGTCTGATTGACTAAAAGACTAAACTTGCCTTCAAATACTATTTTCAAAAAATGAATTATGATTTTTAGAAGAATTGATCCATTTTGCGAATATTTAAATAAAGTTCAAAATTGAAAATATCTCCAAATTATTACGAAAAAATCTATTTTCTTGAAAGAAGGAAGAATTCTTATTAATTGTAAAAAGGAAGTGTTCAAAAATACACTTAAAAAATAAAACCACTAAGTTCTATAATAACTCAGTTTAAAAAAATCTACTTAATTTCAAAAAAATTACAATAATTATTTCAAACTTGTAAAAAATATAATTTTTTGATTCAAAGAACAGTTCAAATTAATTTGTTTCTTTTTATTGAAATAATCTGAGAAAAAGAACCAAACAATCGAATTAAAAATTCTCCCAAATAACTTTTTTAAAACCTTGAATATTCAACTTATAATCTAAAGATATACTTTTTAATTTGATTATTTATAATCAATAATTATAAACTCAATCTTAATTCTTTTAGTGGTTCATTACCAACATAAATATCAAATATGTAAATAGAATTTACAATTATTTCTCTATTTTTCCAAGATTAAGAAACATAATATTAGCAAATTCGAATAAATTAATATAATTAAAAGAAAATCAATAAATAGTATCAAATATCTTATTAAAAAAATTAAAGTTCCTAGTTTATACTCTTAATATATAAAAAAAAAATTAGATAATCCTTTAAATTTCAAGAAATTTACCAAATTATTTAAAATAAAAAAAATGTTCAATTTTTTTTTTTTTTTATTGAAGAAGTGTAAATTACACTCTAGTTGCCCTTAGACTGAAATTCCCTTTCATAAATTTAAGCGTAAAATCATAGATTTCACGATTATTCATTAATGAAAATAATTCCAAACTATCACAGTTTAAAATCATTCATCAAAATTTATTTGTTTCAATTTATTGTGAAAAATTAATCTATCTTTTTGATAGAAAGGACATATCCATAAAAAGTGATCAATATTTTCTATAATTTCCTTCTGTTGATATTTTAAACATAAAGGACAAAATTTATTTGAATTTTTATAAATTACATAGTAATATCTATTTAAACAGTTAGTGAATGTTCTGAATTTTAGAATTGTTGAGCTTGAGGGATAACTTAAATATTTTTGGGTTTTAAATAAATAATTTTGATTTTTTATTATTGTGAAATATTTTTGGACCTTCCAAAATGTTGAATTCAACAACTCGTTATATGTGTATTTGTATATTTCTTTTTTTAGTTCTATAATATCTTTTCAATTCCAATTGATTTTATTATTTATTCTTTGATTAAACTTTATTAATTTTTCTAAATAAGGAAGAGATAAATTTCCTAATTTCTTTTTGAATTTAAATTTCTTTTTATTGATAGAAATTATCATATTTTCTATTTTAAATTCTGTTTTTTAAATAAGAATTGGTGTATTTCTGTTTATTTTACATATTTCTGTAATACAGGAATTAATCCACAAATTTAAATAATTTAAAGTTTTTCTTTCATATTTATATATTTCCAACCTATATGTCAATTGGCTTATGATAAAAGATTTAAATAATCTAATTTTTAAACTATTGTTAAGTGAGTCGTTATTTAATAACTGTTTACAGTTGTTATATGTTTCTTTTGCCTTTTTTAAGTTATAAACTATATGCAAAATTTTATCTAAATAAATACCCAAATATTTAATTTTTTTTAAGTCTTTTGAAACAACTATTTTATCTTTATTAGGTTTTAATCCAAATTGATAATTATTTCATATATTGAATTTAATTTCTGATTTAATTGATTTCTATTTCCTTTAATAATTAAAATTAAATCATCTGCAAACATTTGACAATGGTTCGTTAATGGAATGATTTTTAATAAAAGAAAGTGTGAAATTAGAGCAAATAAAATAGGTGATAATGGGTCTCATTGGAATATACCAAGACCATCTCCTTGATAATATTTTAATAAAAAAAAATTAATAATTTTATTGATAATAAATTTTTTTATTGTTTTTCTAATTATTTTAAAACTAATTGAATCAAAAAATTTTGCTATATCAATCATTATAATATAAGTTTTATTATTTTCATTTTCAATATTTGATTTTATCATATTAAAAGTATTTAAGAAGTTTAATACTGCAATACGAGTATCATATTTTTTTCTAAACCCAAATTGGGATTTCTGAAATAATTCCCAACAGGGTTCGATTTGTTTATATAACATTTTTAGAAATAATCTTGGTAGACTTTGATTAATAGAAATTGGTCGATAATTCAAAGCTACCCATTCGTTTCCTTTTTTGTGGATAAATAAAATTGATCTTTTTTTAATATATTCAATATTATTCTTATCTGGGTTAATTAGCCAGTTTTTAAATATTTTCTGAATTGTAATTAAATATTTTTCATAATTTTTATTTTCAATTTGGTTTAAATCACTATTATTTTCATCATCACAAATATATTTCAAATTTTCAATTTTTTGAAAACCTTTTACTGATTTATTTTTTAAATTTTTAATAGTGTTTTTGATATTTTCAATTGGAAAAAATATATCAAAAAAATGTTCAATTTTATCTAATCTTCAAATATTCATTATTTGATTTATTTTTCATATGTTTGTAAAAATAAGAATAAATTTGTAATTTAATTTTGTCTTACTATCAGAAATTACTAAAAGTGAGATTTCCTAAAAATAAAAATGTTTGACAAATTTTTCTTTTCATTTTTTGATCAAAATCTTTTATTAAAAGGGATCAAGATCTTTTTACTGGAAATTGAATTTGGTAAAAATGGACACATTTATATATGATAACTCATAACCCAAAAGTTGATAAATTAGGTTACAAATCAGGTTTAATTGTATCCTTGTGTAAATAATGACAAACAATTATCTTTGAGGAAAAAAATTAAAATGATTTACTTGTCACTTAAATTATTTATATTTATAAAAAGACTAATAATAAAAAAAATATTCAACAAAAATAATAGTTAATTTCAAAATAAATGGAACAAAATTTTTCATTCATTTTCTAAAAAAAAAAAAAAAGGGCAAGAAGTTAGATAAATCATTAAAGTCTACCAATCTAAAAGGGGTGTTTAAAATAGAACTCATTTACTAAATTAAATAATTCAATTTATCCCTTCTTTTTAAAACCAACCTTTTTTTGGAAAACATAATGAAAATTAAGCTAGATTTTTTCTGAAATTAATAATTTTTCAAATTACTTTAAGAATTTATAAATCTGGGGATATTTTTATCAAGTGATTATTAAAATAAAAAATTGGCTTTTTGTTGAAAATTTATTAATTTTGGAAATATGTAAATAGATGAAGGAAAGAAGATATAAATAGAAAAGGGTGGTTTAACCATATCTTAAATAAATATAATAGATTTTTAATAATAAAGTCGATCTTTAAGTAAAATTTTTTATTGTTATAGTGATAATTTGAATGTACAATCATTAGAAGAAATTCAAGGTACATAAAAACATAATTAAGGCACTTTTTTGGGATTTCTTTGTTTAAAAATTTATGATCACAGAGTCTGAATTTTTATGATTAAATTGAGTTACAATTTTTGTAGCATAAATTTGGTACTAAGTTTTTTCATTAATTTAGACTGCCAAATAAACACCATACCATAAATTTGTATATAATTGTTAACAAAAACCAGCAAAAAAAAACCCAATTTATTATATTTTTCCTTGCATAATATTAAACCACATTTAAGTTGACCACGGTATTATTTTTTTAATATTAAAACTAATTTTATCTAAATAAATGAATATCTATATATATATATATATATATATATATATATATATATTTTGAAATAATAAAATCTATTTATCTAGAATGATGAAACAAAGGAATATATTATTATAGGAGTAAATATGTTGAAATTTCACCAATAATTATTTATTGATCATATGTTAAGATACCATCAACTAATTGTATGTGGATTATTCCGTTTAACAAATACAGCACTAACCTTACTATAAATAATTGGAAACAATTGTGCAATTCAAAAACAATAGATTAGGATGACTGGAAAAAAGAGTATGTTAACAAAATAGAAAAGACAAAAAATGAAATAGTTTTGTAAAATCTAATTTTTTTCCAAATTGAAAATAAAGTGTGGCATTTTTATTCTTTCAACTTTTTAAAGTGTGTCCAAATTGTTATAATTTAGTTTACCTTGTAATTTTATGGAAAAATTTAAACTACTCTTCAGATCAAGAAATATAAGAATTGGATCGTAACATTATACAAGATCTAAATTATTTTTGTTGACATAAAATTTAATAAAATGATTAAATCATTTTTAGTGATTTTTTTTCTTTTTTAATTGGAATTACTTTTAGTTTTCAACATGTTTATAGCTTAGAAAAATAAAAAAAGAAAAAAAAAGAAAAAAAAAATGAAATATTGAATTATTAATTATTTTTTTTTTTTGCCAAATTTAACAATTTATAACTAAAATAATTGAAAAGGTGTAAAGATATAAAAAAAAACGAAAAAATTAACAGGAATAATGAAAAATTATTTGGAAAAATTTAAAAAATTAATGTTTTAAATTTATTAGAGTTTTTTTGGTATAGGTATTACCCAACGAGAATAAATATCGTGGTTAGGTACAGTATCCCCTTCAAACTCTAAAACGTAATAATAGGTTTGGAAGGTAGACGTGCGTCTCTCACCAGGCGAAGACAAAACCTTGGCAGGGTAAAATGTGGTTGTGTCTGGGTACATTGCATAAACCTTGGTATTCTTCTCGAATTCTGTTGAAGGTAAATGGTGTAAGGAAAGTGATGTTGGTAATGGCATAACCTTATCAGGTTTCGCTATGTGTTTAATTGGGCTTTTGTTATTTTCATCAAAATAGTCTACGAGACAATATTCTTGTTTTTCATGATTAAATAATTTTACATGGCACAACACCCAATCAACGCTTCCAAGGTCGTTGGAGATAGCTGTACAAACGAGATCACCAGGCTGGGCAATATAATTTTCTTTTGGTTGAACTTTTCCACATAGCTGAGGGGGGAGACTATTTAGTGGGGGGGGAATAAAAGAAATAATATAGAGATATAGTTAATTTATGAAAGAGAAAAGAAAGTTAATATCGCAAAATGGTCTAATTCTCAGGGTTTTTTTATTTATTTATTAGAGAGGATAAAGTTGAAAACTTCATTATTATATTTTTAAATTTTTCCCCTTGGTAGAATTTTCTTTATATTGGTAAGAAGGGTTATAGAGTAAAAAATATCAAGGGGTGGCAGTTTTACAGAATCTGAATTTATTCGATAGAGTCTTTGATTTAATTAAATACAAATATTGGTTGGTTTTATTTTATGAGAAATAAACTTCTTATTTTTTCTTTTTGAAAAAAATAAATAAATAAAAGATATTTTTATCACTTATAAGGAGAAAAAAAGAGGGGCATATAACGTTTTCATTCAATTAAAAATCAAAGTTTACAAGTTCTTAATTAATGGAAATAATAATAAGTTTTAGCAACTACTAAATAACTTTTAATGAAAATTGCCCCTTATGGGTGTGCAAATTACTTTTTGATTAAATAGAAATAAATTCTGGAAAGGCTTACTGTTTTTGTTTTTTTTTTTTCTGAGTTTGGTAATATAAATTTTATTTTTCTTGAGAAAAAATATTTAAAAAAATCTCAAAAAATGATGCAATATTTTTCAGTTCTACATCACTTAATATTTTTAATATTCTTTTTCTTTTATTTTATCTATTTGTTTTTTTTTTGTATTTTGGTATATTTTTCTTTATTTCCTCACTATTTTCAATAAATAAATTTTAAGTGCTTTTTAAACCAAAAGTTGCATATAGGATAATTCCCATCTTTTTTCTTCAACATTTCAATTTCTGGTATTGAAAACAAATTTAAAATTACCAAGTGGTCATTTTGTAAAATGTTGTTGTTTGCTTCTTTGATGATTTGTCAATTGGTAAATAAAATTTTCATTTACTTTTCATAATTGATTGTTTTGTTATTTTTTTAAAATATTTATATTCTTTCAAATTAATTCGTTTAACATAGACAGTATATTTAGTAAATGTTCATTTTAAAAATAAAAAGAAAAAATATTTGCTAGTTAATATACCATTCTTTTCATATATCGTATAAACCATTTTCTTATAATTTCAGCCCAAAGAACAATTTTATAGACTTGATTCCAAAGTTTTTTGTACTTTGATTTTTTGAATTTATTTTTTAAAATGAAAATTAACTTGTAATAGTATCAATGGGGTCAAGTATATTCCGTATTAAATGTTTTCTTTATTTAAACAACATTATTCAAGAAATGTTATTTTAAAAATAATATTTTTTCATTGGAGGATTTTACGATATCTTTTACAATTCACGAAATTTTCCTTTACTATTTACAACCATTTTAAAAGGGTGAAGTCTTTTTTTTTATGATTTTGCCCGAATTTTATGTTTTAATATAGTGAAAACTTTAAAAAAAAAAAAAAAAGGGGGGGGGGGGGTGCTTTTCCCCATACATCAACCTCTCACCCGTATTCCAATGTTGAGTTTTCACTTTATTAAAATAGAAAACTTGATAAAAATTTTGGTTCTCAATAATTTTTGACTTTTTTAAAATAGAAAACTTGATAAAAATTTTAAAAAAGTGGGAAAATACCAAAATTGAGATTATTTGTGATGTGATTATTTGCGAGAAAAATAATAATTTTTTAATTTGTGGGTGGGATGGGTTCTAAAATTACAAAAAGTTGACATATGTGTTGATAGTTTAGAAATCAATACAGACATAAAAGAAAAAAATATTTGTTTTTCTCGCAAATAATCACATTTTCAGAAATTTACCAAAAAAGTCCACACATTAATAAAACGATTTTATTAGAAAATCATGGCAATTGATAATAGCGTGTTTATTGATATAAAATGGTGATATTCTATAAAATCTCAATAATTGCCTAAAAATGTGATAAATACCTAAATATTGTCATAAAAAAATAATCGGGATAAAATAATTGATGAATTTTAGGTGATTTCAACGATATTTATAAAAAGAAAAAATTTATTTCATCAAAAAAAGCAGATCTTTTTAAAGAATTTTTTAAAAAATAACAAAAAAGATACTTGATTCAATCAAGGATCAGATCAAAAGTTTTTTTGTATTTTAGTTTTGTTTTGGTTGACAGATCGATCGATCCTTTAGATCAACATCAGTAATAAGAAAATGTAAATTAAAGCTATACCAATCTACTGTCGTATTATAAATTGCTCTGAATAAAAATTCTTACAAAACTGGCAAACCCTTCTCGGGACCGTTAAAGAATGTTCGTTGGGTTTAAATGGTTTCTTTATTGGGTTCAAGTTTGAATGGGGTGATTAATTTTCCAAAATCTTTCCCAACTAACCTAGCCAGAGTATCGCTAATTATTGTGATTATTTGTACGTTTGTTTTTTTTTTTTCTTTTTGTTATTCTTCTTTTTGTATTGGAGAGAAAAACACTTCGTGAGTTTAAAGTATTTTTTTGATCGATCACTAATAAGAAGGACAATTACTCTTTCTTCTTTTTGGTTATTTAACTTGTGAGTGCAATAATTCCATTTTTAAAACAACAAATCTATTTTATATTCAAGTGCATTGTTAAATGGATGATTATTTGTTGATCATGAAATTCATAGGAGATTTTACAATGCTGATATTTGAATTATAAATGTTAAAAAATTGTCACTTCATTTTCAATTTCCTTTTAAAAATGGAGACAGAAACCTCAAAGTGTAGCCTATTTCTTTGGGAAGTGTATTTATTAAGGTGCTAGTCTCTATTAATTTTTTTACCTAAATTTAATAGAGATTGAGAAAAGTTTGACAATTACTTAGATTTGAAATTCCCTGTTTATTTTCAATATTAAACATATTTCTGGATAAGGTTTCCTTATTTAGAAATTGGTCAAAAAAAAAAAATAATAATAATAGCTACAAGTCCCTTAAAAAAAAAAAAAATCTGGAAAAGGAAGTGAAATCTTTCTCCCATTTAGAATTAAAATACCATTAGTTCGAAAAAGATATTAAATGAAAAGAAAACATTTTTTTTTCAACTTCAAAAAATAACCATTCCTTTTACTAAAGTTCTCTGTCTTTCATAACTTCCAAACACTTGGTGACATTTTATACCCCAACCGGATACTTTCAAATTTTTTTGAAGGGGGGTGTATAAGTCTCAAAGATTTGTAAAATTCATGAGATTTTTTTGTAGTGTTAATTCAAAAAAAATATTTTATCACTATTTTGCCGTTTCTTGCTATTTTGTGATTTTTGTGGATTATCGCGGTTTTATGATTATCGTGATAATGTAGGACTAACAGTAATTTTCTGATTTTTCCATGGTTCTATAATATTACCAAGGATTTATTGCCAAAATTGTGGTAATCCATGTTCTCATCAAAACATCTCTTTTTAAAATAAGTTGTTATTATTGGAAATGGGTTTATATCAAGAAATGGTTGATAATAAAAATCAGAAAAATAGGTTCGGTATCATGCACGCAGGTTTTTTTTAAAACCTTCTCTTTTACCATCTTAATGTTTACAAGGGAGAAAGTAAGAGTTTAGAAAGTAAGAGTTTAAAAAGTAAGAGTTTATTTTCAAAATACAATTTATTTTAATTGAAAATTAAATTAAATATTGGGTACCTACACAGAAAATCTATTGAAGAATATGTATTCAAATAAAAATAACCTATTTTTTAAAGTCCGAAACTATTGAAAAATAACTTGACTAAAAAAGCTCAATTTGTAAAAAACCTTTGATTGAAATTTTTTGCGATCAGACAAAATCAGAAATAATTGATTTTGAAAAAAATTAAAAGGAAAAAAATTTGATTTTACGATTTTCCTCGGAATAAAGGTAGTTCACGTGAAAGTTCCTGTGTAACGATTTGTTTCAACAAATTTTGTGTTATATCAAGGCTTTTCGTGGCAATTTCAATTTTTTTATCCACAACCTCGTTTACTTGATCATGTAAAAGTAGCAAATCTTGTACTGGTTTATTAAATTTTGGATTGTTTTTATTTTTGACGACTTTTGGTAGTGTTTTTTTGATTTGGTTTGAGACTTTCAAATAGTTCAATTCCTCATTATAGAGTTTTTGGCAGTATTCTTCGAGTTCCTTTTGTTTGTTGGTAAACATGATTTCAAATGATAAAGCAAAGAAATTTGTTTCAAAAAAGAAAAAAATGAATTCATAGAAATTTTAACGGATAGCTTATTTTTCATTTAACAAAGTTTTTTATTGTTTTGTTCTTTATGGTTCGGTTAAATTAACATTAGTTGAGGTTTCTTTTTAATTGCAAAGGAGATTTTTTTAATATTGAGAGATATTTTTATTTGGACTTTTCAGTTCTCTCAATCACAACAGGGGGGATCTCCTTTGAGTTAAGGTGTATTTAAAAGGTTCTTGAAGATTCAACCTAACAAACTGCTTATCAATTATTTTTTTTTCTCTTTATTTTGTCTGTTTGAAAAAAAAAAATGGTTATGAATTTTCACTTCATTTTTCAATTTTGCAACAGAATTTTTAAGAAATAGATTGTATTTAATGTTCTATATTTGATGGGTTGATGTTTTTTTCTTAAATAAGAGCAGTGAAATAAGAATTATAAATGTAACAAAGAGTATCAAAATAAAAGAGGATTAAAATCCAAAATTGTATCCTTTTTCCAATTTAAAATTCCAGTGTTCTAACAATTCATTTGAAATCCTTTTTATATTTTTCATCGAGTTCTCTGTCATTTCATAATACACAATTGTTTCTGTTATCATTAATTAAGGTTAATTTGCAAATAAAAACATTAATATTTTTCTTCAGCTTCACAAAAAAAAATCACTTCTCGAAGAATTAAAACCCGTCAAAGTTTCCAATTCTAAAAGACAAATTAACCATTTAAGATTGTTTAAAGAAATATAAATTTGAAAAGTAACATTTTTCAAATCTTTTTTTAGAAAGCTGAATGAAAATTTTGATTAATAAATTTAAAAACAAATACCATTTGTAATCCTTTTGTCTCACCGTTCCTAATTGAATCCTTCTCGAAAAAAAAATGAACATTGAATTTCAAAGGAATCTCATTACTGTGATTTTCCAATTAAAAAAAGAAAATTTTTGTTTAATTCCAAAATATTTTTCTATTTTATAAGCTGAAGAAAATCCAAAAGATCTTTGCAACGTCATTTAGAAATGATATTTTTAAAATAATAACATAAACTTCCTTAGTTAAATCTAAGACAAAGATTTTTATTCTTCTAATTTGATTGTAGCAATAATACTCTTATTTTCCAATTAAAAATTGAAAATTTTTAGTTAACATCCCAAAGTATTTTTCTAGTTTATAAGCTGAAGAAAATCCAAAAGATCTTTACAACATCGTTTAGAAATGATATTTTGAGACAATAAACATTAATTTCGTTTGATAACTCCAAGAAATACATTTTTATTAGGCTATTTTTGTAAGAGCAGAAATATTTAAAATAAATTTTGATTTGAAATAAATATTTACATTTATTTATTGCAAAATCGCAGTATTTACAAAATAAAGAGGTGAAATTTTGAAAGAATTGAATTGAGTAGTGGTGGTAATATAATTCTTTGTAGTTTTGATAGAGATGTTTTTATTCAATTCTTTTTGTTTCCCCATAAACTTCTATCTATAACTTTTGAAATAGCTGAAAATCCAAAAAGACAAAAAATAAAAAACCCTCAATTTAGAGTATTTTTTCAAAAAGTAATTTAAAAACAGATTTAAGTTTCCCATAATTAATTGTTTTTATGAAGAAATAAACTTTATCTAAATGAACAAAAGAAAATAATTTAAAATCAAACAATCTAAATCGGTGTGTCTAAAATGATAAAACAAGTAGAACAAAAAATGTATTGGATTTATTGTAAAGGGTTAGACGACACTCCACCGAATATGTTAAAGAGAGAATTTGAAGTTAAAATTTGAGACTTCTAATTCAAAGACGATCTAAAATTGTTACAGTCAACAGAAGTATTTGAATTTTAATTTATTATTCTTCAAAAAAAGAACAAAAAATTGTTGAAAAATTTCAACAATAATTATTGATATGAACAAATGACACAACTCTATCAACTATTTTTTTGTTAAATTTCCACTCAGTTCAACAGAATTTATCTTGATATTAATTATAGGAAAAGCTAAAAATTATAGTGATTTTTTTATTGAAATCTTGGAATAATTTTTTTGTTTGGAATTAATCCAATATTTTTACGTTTCTTTAATTAACACAATTATGTTTTTGAAAGAGTGTCATGTTAGTCTGTTGATGAATAAACAAAGTTCTTTGATAAAGAAATAACACTATGTTTCAAGGAATAAGTCCATAAAATTCATTGAATGATTCTAATTTCCTAGAATTGTTTGACATTTTTTAAAACACAAACAAATTCTTTTCTATTTTCTTTTTCAAAATGATCTAGAATTTTTGATTCGTTTTGATATTAAAATCCGTTGAGTTTCTTCTTCTCAATACTAAAACATAAAATTATATAAAAATTCTCTATTAATTATTGAATATCAAAAATCACAATTTTATTGGATTATTTTTTCAAATGAGTAACAAAAAATAAATTTAAAAAAAAAATTAACAAAAATAAAACCTCACCTAAATCCCAACTTGTTTTCAAAACAATTTATTGGGTAGTGGTTTATTTTTCAAAAAATTTTCATAAATAAAGAATCATTTTTTTTATTTACTTAAATAACATAACTTAATACAAAATGTCCAAAAAAACAGTTAACAAGGAAGACGAAACCAAAAAAAGAAAAAGAAGAGTAGAAACATACTCAACATATGTATACAAAGTCTTAAAACAAGTCCACCCAGAAATTGGTATCTCCAACAAAGCTATGAGGATCATGAATTCATTTGTCATGGATGTCTTTGAAAGGCTTGCAATGGAAGCATCTAACTTGGCCAGATTCAACAAAAGAGGAACAATCACATCCAGGGAAGTCCAATCTGCCACAAGATTACTGTTACCAGGTGAACTTGCAAGACATGCTGTTTCTGAAGGAACCAAAGCTGTAACCAAATACTCAAACGCTACACACAAAGATGATTAAATCTTTTTTAAAAACCCTTTTATTAATAAACAAAAACCATCAAAAATTTACTTGTTTTTTTTATTTTTTATTTTATATTTTATTTTTTTTATTTTCAGGTTTTTTTTATTACACAAGACAGCCAGAGAATGAACCTATCCAAAAAAAAAACTTTTTTAAAGTTATTCTCAATATTAGATGAATTCGAATAATTAGTAATTCAGATCGAAAAATAAGTCCAAGATGAAAAAAAATTCAATAGGATTTTTAATTGGAAACCTAACTAAAAAAATAGTAAAATCAATTGAAAGTACAAAAGATATTAACTTCAAATAATAATCCATTATATTATTTTCAGTCAACCCAACAAAAAAAAATTTGAATCTACTTTTTTATCAAAATCTGAAGAGATATTTTGTGAGATCGTAAATATGTGCATTATTTCAACAAATTATTAATGAATTGATCAATCAAAGAAAAACCCCATAATAATAAGTAGAGCAGTCAGTTCCACTTTTAAGATACAAACTTTTAACAAAATTTAAGCAACAAAAAAATCTCAAATTAAGGCACTTTATTTGGAATTTTTTTTTTGACAAATTATATTACTATAATCAAAATTCAGTACCTTACCATTGTGGAAAAAAAGTGAGACAGGAAAAAAAAGTTCAACCACGATTGTTAATTGGGAACATAACTAAAAATTCAACGTAAGATCAATGAAAAAAAGAATAAATAAATTTATAAAGACAATATGAAGTATTAGCCACAATAAAAGTTTTTTTAATACTACCTTTTGGTATTGGCTTTGATTGATCAATATTTTAAAAATTTGTTCAAAAAATTGACTATTTTTGAGATCTCCAAAACCACAAAAACAATTTCGATAAATCAAGTAGACTTAAATTGTATATGTTGGGTTGACTGAAAATAATATAATGGATTATTATTTGAAGTTAAGTGGTTTCTTCTTTTTATTGATTTTACTTTTTGTTTTCAATAAGGTTCCCAATTAAAAACCGTGGTTGAACTTTTTTTCCCGTCTCACTTTTTTTCCACAATCGTAAGGTACTGAATTCAGATTATAGTAATATAATTTGTCAAAAAAAAAATTTGAATTTTGTCCCTTGATTTGAGATTTTTATCGTGCCTTGATTTTCCTTGAAGTTTGGACCTTAAAAGTGGAACTGACTATATTAAAAATTTTTAACATGTTTAATCCACCTTTTTGCTCTTTTTCCTTTATTTTTTCTTTTATTATTTGGCATTAATTTGAATTGTTAGTTAGGTTTTCCAATTATTAAAATTATTGAACTTTTTCCCTTGTTTCACTTTTTTTCCGAAATAATCATTATTTAAATTTACTATTGGATCTATAATACAGAAATTTCAAAAGTGATATAATTCCATTCTTTTTTAATCTTTCAGAAATATTAGTAATCTTAGTGAAACTTTCAAAATAATCTTACTTTCAAAAATTCTGACTTAAGGGTTGAGTCATTATGACTAAAAAGAATTTTTTCTGAAATGGATTAAAAAAAATATATAATTTTTATGAGTGACTAATACCAATCAAAAACTAACCAACATGTTAAACACGATCGATCATACAAAATCAACCTACAAAAAAGTGGAAATTTTTAGAAAAAAGTGCTAAAGACTGACACTCAATTTCAAATTAGAATGGTTGTGAATTATCATTTTGAAAACATTTGTGTTGATTCTGAAGTGTTGCCCTTTTACACTTTTTGAGATCCCAAAGATTTTTTTTTTCTTTCCTTTTTATTTTTCAAATGATTTATTATTATCCTAAAGAATATTACATAATCCATACTTGGTCAAATTTAGAGAGTTTTCAAATAACCAAATAATAGATTAAATCCAACTAAATTGATTCTGCAGTTTTAAAAATCAATTTGTTTTAAATTAAAGAAATTTTATTTTTGGAAATTCAAAAAAAGAAGAAGTAGGTAATTTTGATATAAATTTTGATTTTTTGGTTTTGGAAATGCATTTTCATCTTTTTTTTTTTGATTGAATTTTGTAAATCTTTTTTATTTGTTATTTGAATATTGTCAATCAATAGAAGGACGACAATTTCACAATTCCCTTCTGAGTTTCAAGCAGCCCCATGAGTATGGAGCAAATATACAATAAACGACTAGACCCTTAAGGATTATGTCCCCAAACTGGAGTGTGTTTAGTTGTTGTTCTGTTTTTCATTCACTTCTCAACATGATTTTTTTTACTGTCGAAATTTGTTCAAAAACCACTTGTTTAAAAGTTAAAACAAACAAAAAAATTAACAAATAATCTTTATAAGGAAATGGATACAATAAAAGTCTTTCAGGGATTTTCAAGCACAAGTTCAAATTTGAAAATATAATAAATTTATAAAAATAACAGTAAAAACCATTTATAACAACTAGTGAAATTGTTGTGTGTTTCCAGATCTGAAATGGAAAATGAAAATTGTAAAATGAAATTTTGCATGATTGATAAGATCTAAGAAAAGGGTATAATGGTGAAAATTTAACGTTTTAAAATAACACAATTTTTTGTTTCAAGAAATTCTCAGTGGATAAATTAAACCGAGATTATTGAACTCTTTCAAGAACCTTTTTATCAAAAATTTCACGTTACCCCTCAGAAAACATAATAGTTTAAGGGATTAGCCATGCCATTGATTCTTCTACACACAAAACATTCCGAAATTTGCTGTGTATGATATTAGTGCTGTACTGCTTATACAACCCTAACAAATCCATTATAAAAATTATTGTCGGTTAAACGATTGGATTTTTTACTAATCATCACCATTAAAAAGTCAAATTTTTGAAATATTTTTTTTTTAATTCCTTTTCTAAAATCAAAAAAAAGAAATCTGGAATAATACCTTTTCAACATTCAAGAATTCTTATTAACAACTTCCAAAAGAAACCATTTTTGTAAAATTTTTTACTTTCGAAGATTAACTCAACAACCATCAACATTAAAAACCAAACACATGATTAATTTTGTTTGTTTCCTTTTTATATAAATGCCAGTTGCAACATCAATATATTTCCAAGAAACAAATAATTTACCAAAAGAATACCGTATCCATTAATTATTTGGAAAAAATAGTAAAAAGCAGACACTTAACATTTTGGGCATTGATAGACTATGTATAAATTTAAATATTTTTTTACAAAATTCTGAATAAATGCCGACAAAGTTCAGTGAACAGAGCAAGCTATCATCATCATTATTATTGTTTTTTTTGTTTGACCAGAGACTGTAAACCTTAAATGTATCAATCTTTTTTTCAATTTTTTATATTTCTTTTTCAAACACCCTTTAGAATTTTTTATATAATAACATTAGAAAAAAAATGAGAAACAAGAAAAAAGGAGCAAAACAATTTTTAATGGGGAAAAATACCGAAAACAAATGGTTAAATCAATTTAAAAAAGACGTGTACTGGTTTCAGAGAATAACCGGTTACTTCCAGTTTCATGTTTAAGACACAAACTTTCAATAAATTCAAGTCACAAAAAAATTACAAATTAAAGATAAATAAGAAAATAAATATATTAACACATAAATATCATTTTAAATCTTTTATTTTAAACTTGATGAAATTTAGGCAAATTAGGGGTGTTAAGGGATATAAAATCTTTTTTTCTTTTGAATCAATAAATATGCAACCCCCCCCCTTCATTTCTATGTTTATGATCAAAAAGAATCCTCTGTAATACATCTTTTATGGGCTGAGTGGATCATCTCCATTTGAGAACTTTTGAATTGTTTGATATTTTTGAACTTTGGATCAAAACAGAGCCGGATTTGATGTTGGAAAAACAAATAATTCTCATCTGGAATGACCTTAATTCTAGTAACGGAAACCCAGTGTATATTTAGACTACAAGGATTTTGATCAAAATTTATACCTGGGTGGAGATGCGCACGTGTACGCGTACACAAATAAAAAAAAACCCCCCTCATTTGCTCAAATTATTGTTATTTGGTTTTTTTCTTCTCCTTTTAGGTTCTCCAATAAGGTAAAAAAATTTACCTTTTCGGGCAAATTTCCCCACCCTACGAGATTTTTTTCATTTATTTTGAATGAGATTTTTTTTTGATCCATATCGAGGATAATTTCAAAAATGTCGTTTTTTTTTAATTTTATTTCTTCAGGATATTGTTCTTGGGTGTATTTTCCGTTTTCGTTTTTGCAATTTTGGCTATGGATTTTTTTTTCATTCCCAAACCAGAGTGTTCGAAAATAATAGGTTTTTTCCCAATCTCTTTTTTTGATTAAATTTTCCCTATTTTCGGTTTTGATTACTCCTAACTGGATTTGGACATATTCGTTTTGATGCAATTCTGGATTTGGGAATTGGTCGATTTTTATTTTTATTTGGTGTTTTCCTTGAGAATATATTTTTTTACCACAAATTACTCCATCACGCACAATTGATGGATTCCAAGCTGTTTTATTTACATTTTTCAATATAATTTGATTTATATGATTCATTTTTGGATCAAATTCTTCTTTATCTTTTTCAATTATTTCCTTTGATTCCCGAATTAATTTGATTGTTTTTTCATCTTTTTCCAATTTTTTCAGAATTTTTATTTGGTTTTTCGTTTCATTTATCTCTTCTTTTTTTGCTTCGTTTTTGTTTATAATTTGATCAAATTTTAAATCAGATATTATTCCAACTTTCTTTAATAAATTGAGATGATTTATTTTCAATTTTTGGATTTTTTGGATCAATAAATCTGATTGAGTTTCAATTAAATTTGAAAGCTCTTTGATTTCAATTTTGAATTTATTTTTCAATTCAAGTGATTTTTGTATTGTTTCTTTGCTTTGGATTTCTTCATTTTGAATTTTATTTAAAATTATTTTGATTTTTTCTGAAATTTCATTTGAATATTCATCTAACGCCAATATTGAATGATTATTTATTTTACAATTACCATAACATTTACCACAAATTAATTCATTTTCATCTTTACAATATAAGCATAATTCTTTCATATGTTTGCTACATAAATTGGAATTGATTTCTTTTTGGTTAAATATTTAGAAAAAAGATTGAGAAATAAATAAATAAATATTAGAAAAAAAATCAATAAAAAATTAGAGAAAAATATTGAATTGAAAATAAAATAGAGAATATTAAAAATATTAAATTTTCAATCAGTTATTATTGACTAAAAAATAAATTTACATTTGAAATTAAGAAATAATTTTTAATTCATGATCTAACTTTTACTTAAATTTCAAATTTAAACCAAAAGCGTAATTTATTTAATAATCATATTTATTTTTCACAAAAAAATGTTTTTTCTTTCAGAATTTATAGATATATTTAGATGTATGGTTTTCGATTCTCAATATTTGATTTCTAAAATTAATATTTATATATTTCCAGTATTACTGTTAAAATTAATAATATAAAAAAAATAAATAAAATTTATCAAAGTTTAAATGTGTAAAAATTTCGGAGGTTTTATAATTTAATAAATTTTGTCAAATTTTTTTTTTCAAAAATAACAAAATTTCAAAATTTGATCTCACACAACATATGATCTTAAAGAGGAAGGCCAATTTCATGAAGAAATTACGATACCTCAAATTGGAAAATCTAGCTGAAGAACCGAAAATGGTTGAAATAGAAAACATTGACTGGGAAAACATCTGAAAAGTCGAGATCTAGACAAAACACCTTAACTTTGATATCAAAACAATACAAGACAAAGCATACTCATCCAAAGGTGTTGATACCTTGAAGCTGAAAAAAAACCTCAAAATCAACCATACAATTTTCCAGATAACTT
This sequence comes from Anaeramoeba flamelloides, assembly GCA_027625915.1. Taxonomy (NCBI): domain Eukaryota; family Anaeramoebidae; genus Anaeramoeba; species Anaeramoeba flamelloides. Next base: position 1,608,806 of record JANTQA010000060.1, on the reverse strand, counting down.
CAACGGAAAACAGCCTTATTTAAACTGGAAATCATCAACGACTGTATTCAAATTGAAATCATTATGTAATAGTTTGAATAGATACACATACAGATTAGAAAAACTGAGTAAACTCCAAAATATGTCCCTTCTGTAAAAAGAAAGTTGATGTTGTAGAAAACCCCAAATGGGACTGTAAAAGAGATGAGAAAACTCAAAAAAAAAAAAAAAAGGATTAAAACAACTCAACAATTTCAAAAACTTTGACTTCAATATAATATTCAAAGATAACACAGATGAATTATTGTGGAAAATGAACACAAAAAAGAAATCAATGATTTTAACATAGAACACTTTGAAACCAATATAACTTGATACACTATTTAGGAAAAGAAGCACAAAACCAAATAACTCTTAATCGCCAACATAAACAAATTTATTTGAATCGAAAGACTTCAGGTTTTTCATATTAATTATTCAAAATTTGTTCATTCTTTATTTTTTATGATTTTTACCTTTTCCAAATTTTCCTTTTTAAGTTGTTTGAGTTCCTCCTCTTTTTTTTTTTTTTATGGGTTTGTTGAATGGGAAGGTAAAAGGTTGAAAAAATCATTATAAGAATTGATAGACTTGTTCATGATATTCGATCTTAAACTAACTTGATATGATCAGATCTTAAACGAATTAAACTGGACTATAAAACTGAAGAGAAATGAATCTAGCTGATGCAATTTGAAACCAAACTGAAGTGAATCATATCGAACTTTCAGTATAATCTGCCGAGTTGTTACTTGGACTGGGTTTTTGCTGTCAATTCGGTATCTAGGACTGGTATTTTGTGAAAACCGGGTTTGGGAAACTTGTACATACAAATTTTTAAATCAAAAAAAAAAAAAAAACAACTCAAACTGAAAATTTGGTAAACCACAAACTATCCTTCAAAAAAATCAGCACTTTATTGATAAACCACATCTATAAAGTTCTAAATTAAACTTAATAAAGCAACAAATTTCATTTACTCATATAGTTTTACAAATATTTAGAACTTTTTATTAAAACATCTTATGGTGGGCAATCAAAAAAATTTTAACATAAAAGGCAAACAAACACCAACCCATTCAACACTTGTGGTGCAAAATTAAACTTTCCAATCAAATTTTTACCCTTTTTTTAATATTTTTTTACCTTTTCTTTCATTCCAATCATTTCAATGTTTTCAATCAATTTTTCTAATCTTTGTTTCGAAATAAATTTTTTTCTTTTCATTTTTTTAAGATACGATGTCATATGAGTTATAATCTTACTTACATTACAACTTGTATAAAAAACTCTAAATAAAATTTAGATTTTTTAGAGCGCTAAAAAGTGCCGTAGAGTGCCTAGGTTTTCCAGGATTTAAAAGAATAGAGAAAAAACAAAGATTTTACTCAATTCTTTTAAATCCTGGAAAACCTAACCGCGGTTTTTTTTAAATTTTGAAATAAATTGAAAATTTTGGAAAATTTCGGTTTATTTCTCAAATTAAAAAAAACCTAATGGCAAACAGAAGGTAATTTGGTTGAATCACCTCTCTTCAATAATAAATTAAAATAAAATTTCTTCATTTTTTTGTCTCTCTTTTTTTACATTTCTTCAATTTTTTTCTTTAAAAACTCAATACATTTTTTTCTCTTTCTTTTTTTTTAAAACCAAATAAAGTTTCAAATACTCCCAATGAAGTGTCTATTTTAGACGTACTTTGAATTGGAAGTCACAAAGTTTGTGTCTTAAAAGTGGATCTGACTGTATATTAGAAACCCCTTTAATTCCAAAAATCAAAATGGACATTTCGTTTACTATTGCTGAAATTTGGATAAATACGTAAAACTCTTTATTAATCCCGAAAATTGTAAAAACACTATTTTTTTTACAACATTCCATATTTACACTTGTGTATGTTTTTTTCAAGTATTTAAACATGCTATTTTTGGAAAAAAACGAAAAATTCATTTTCAAATTTTTATCAATAAAAGATTTTTAAAAATAGTTCAAAATTTCAATTTTTGAGATTAAACTTATCATAGATTCGACTATGATTAAAGTATATTGTAATTGTGTTTTTATGATATCAGTACGCTATATGGTTAAAATAAACTCTAAAAAATCTATTATAAATATTACTAAATAATAAATTATGAGTTTTTTTAACACAGGAGCATTACAATTTCAAAATTCTAATTTGTACAATTTTTTTTCACAAATTACTTTTTAAAAATCTATAAATTTAAACCAAAATAATATTATTCAGGTATTCCAAAATTAAAGTTGAGATCTCCCAAAAGTATTTATTTTTTCCAATTTTAAAATTTCAAGATTTACTCAAGAATTAGATACATAAAAACCGAAATATTGATTTCTAAAGTTTCCTTTCTATGGGATGAGTTGAATTTTGAATTTATTTTATGATATTTGAAAAATAATTTGTCAAAAGATAATCCCAAGCTCACTTTTTATTTTTTTATAAAATAGAATTTTTTAGCAACTAATCTTCATTTTTGAGACAAAAAAGGAAGATATTTTTCAACTTCATAGTCTGATGATTTATAACTCTACCTTTAAATTTGTCGTGAAACATTGTTTTTTTTTTAAAAATTCTTTTTTTTTAAAATTCTTTTTGTTTTTTACTAATATAAGGGATCACTTTTAATTGATAAGATCAATTTTTAGATCTATTGAACAAAAAAATTAAAGTTATTCACTTTTGAATTATAGGGCACTAAAATGATTTACATTCAATTTGTATAAACTTTTGTTTTAGACTTCTACTTGTTAAGGCCCATTACTGAAAGATAAATAATTTGACAATTAGATTATTTTTAATTGTTTTTTTGGGATATTTTGATATTTCAACAATAAACCAGAAAATTTTTGGGAAATATTTTTATATAAAGTAAGAGTAAGAGAAAGAGAAATAAAAATTAAAAAGGAACCACTGAGTAAACTATAATAAAAATAATTCACAATCACAACGATATAGACCTGAGATACAACCCTATTACACAAAAAAAGTGTGCCAACTTGGATAAAAAATGTGCTGTTACAGTGTGATATCTTTAGGATAAGATATTTTACACACTTTTTTATTATTATTAATGTATACCAGGTGTGCTAATCAGTCTGATCTAGGTGTGATAACTATAACTCTCGTGATATACTTTAATCACACTTACATTTTTATTAGGGTTATTAGTATATTTGACTCTGATCGAAATCTATGTATGAGAATATTTCATTAAGAAGAAGAAAAAAAAAAACGAAAAAGTGTAAAACAAAGATTACTGTTAATTTCAAAATAAAAAGATCAAAATTTTGATTCGACTTTCCAAAAAAATCACCACCATTAATTAAAAAAAATCATCAAAGTTCCCAATTCTAAAAGAGGGAAATTGATAATTTAAGCTTCTTTAGGGATTATTAAGAATTTGAAAGGTTTACTGATTTAAAAAACGTTTTTTGGAAAGTAAGAATGAAAATTTTGTCCAATTTATTTCGAAAAAAATAGTTTTTTCAGAGTACATTGCAACATAACAAACAATAATTGTTTTTTTTTTCAATTTTTGTATTTATTTTTATGGATTAAAGTTTTTGAAAAAATGTAATTGTAATAATTTTAGTTTCAAGATTGATTGAACTGAGAATTGAAAAGAAAGGTTTCTGGGAAAAGTTTAGCTGTGTTAGATCGAATATAACAAGAAATAATATAACCCAAAACATTAAAACAAAAAATCAATACAAGTCATTTTCAAAAAGTGCTGAAATTAATGACTATGTTTTTAGGTGAAAAAGGTGAAATAATGTATAAAATCACCCTTGAATAAATTATGCAATCCAAGTAATATTTGTCAAAGGAGAATTTCTTTTAGAAAAAATGTGAAATTTTCACAATTTCAACAATTTTCACAATTTTTACCTTGGTAGATGATGCTAAATTTTGATTTTAGTATTTTAGAATTTCCATTTCAACTTTCAGAACTCACACTATTTTCTCTGGCTGTTCTAGATTTTTTTTATATTTGCTTTTACAAGTTTGAAATGTTCTCAAATTTGAAGTGCACTTGAAAATCCCCAAAATCCATTTTTTGAAATTATTTTTTTTGTTATTTTCAATTTTCATTTACATTGAAAAACAAAGAAAAAAAGTCTTTGTGAAAAGGTAAAGATGACAAAAAATGTTTTTTTTTTTTTTTTATCCAATATCGTCCGTGTGAAAATTTTTTTTGAGAAGCGAAAGTGAAATAACACAATTACTCAACCCCCTCAAGGGTGGGAACGTAGTCCTTAAAAGGAAGATTAGAATTTAATTTTTCAAAATTAATTCTTTTAAAGTTGTCTGAAAACTTTTTATGGAAACCTTTACAAAACTTTTTGAGTTTACAGTTTGTGGAAAAGGTGTAACAAGTTGGGTATCAAATAAAATTTTGTATTTGGAATAGTCAATCAGATCAAGATCAAAAAAACTAAAAAGTGGGTTTGAAATTGGACTTAAAGGGTTTTTCTTGATTTGGTTATGTTTGGTTCACTAAATTTTATACTTGTTATTTAAAATTTTTTTTTTATTTCATTTCGTTCTTCTTTGTAAAAAAGAATTGAAAAAAAAATCGTCTATAAAAAAGAAAAATAAAAAATAAAAAAAGAGAAAAAATATTGAAAATAAATTACTTTTTCGTGGAACGTAAGGTTCTTGGAAAATGAATTCTTTATGCTTTTTCTTCCAGAACGAGGTGTGTACTTCTGATTCACAATTTTGGCAATAATGAACTTTGCATTCGGTGCAATAAAAGTCTGCTTTTTTTTCTTCACAAACTTCGCATTGAGGGATCTCGAGTTCAACAGGAATTCGTATGTTTCTTAACCTTTTAGGATCTTGGCTTTTTTTTTTTTTCTTTTGAGAGGATCTTGATTTGTACATTTTAAAAGATGAGTTTGGGATTAAATTGGAAATTAATAATTAAAGTTAATAAGATAAGAAGAACAAACTAAAAAGGGAATAATAAAAAAATGAAATGCTTAAAAATAATTTTTAAAAAAGTAGACTTTAAAAAAACTGAAAAAATCGAGAATTTTTCATTTATTTTGATTTGTTCCATTATTATTTATTTAAACAAGTCAAATCTCAACAAATTTCAATATATACTTCTGAATTTAATTAAATTATTCTGAGGACAAGATCGATTTTTCTTTGTAAATAATAATTTGAAATTTTAAAGATTCCTTTCAACTCGATATTGGAGAAACAGAAAAAAAACAAAAGAAAGTCATTTTTTTTTTGGAGGTTTAAGCTTTTCAATTGTGTTTTCAGAATTCAAAGGAAAGAAAACAAATTTAATTTGAAAATATTTAATTCGTTTTTTACCATTTTTTAATACAAAGAGAAACAGGTTAAGGAGTTTTTATTGTTTACTGAAATAATAAATTATACAAAATTTTCTTTTGACTTTTGAAAAAAAACTGAAAAAAAAACCTTGATAAATAAAATCATGTATAAAAGTTCCCTCTTTCTCCAAAGGACCGAACCAAAAATAAATCTCGATGATTTAAATTGAAATAGTTTGTATTTTTAAGACTATAATTTGATCCTTATTAGAGAACGAAAAAATAAAAATTTTTTTTATAATTTTTTTTTGAATCAAGAAAATTTTATTTTCTAAAAGTATTGTGATATTTTTCTATTACTTTGATTTGAATTAAAAATGAAAAAAAAATTTCGCTTCATTTTCCATATTTTTCTTTACAAATAGAGTTATCAATGAAAAGTGTTATAATTTGTTGATATGTTTGAAATTGAAAATTGAAAAGATAGCATAATCAAAATAATGTGTTGACTAAAGACTATAATTCATATTTAACAATACAACCCATACTTTGCTTTCTTCTGGTTCTAAACCAACACCCAATTTACTACTCATTAGTTTACCTAAATTCAAATAAATTTTGATTGGAAAAGTCTTGATATTTTGAGTAAATTGTAAATTAGGAAGGAAATTTGTTCGAGATATTCTCAATAATTTTGAAATTTAATGGTTGATTTTTTGATCAAAAAAATTTTATAATTTGATCTTTTATTTTTAGAATTTTATATTAAATAATAGAACTTTTTGATAACAAAAACCAAGTTTAATTATAGTTTATTGCAAGTTTATTGGCCGATTAATGTTTAGGTCTTTTATAACAAACAAATACACTTTTTATTTTGATCACCATCGCTGCAAGGAAAAAATAAATTCTGAAAAATAAAGTTAGCCAAAACTACACTCTTTGATTTCAGTTCTATGTCTTTTAGAAATTATTTTTTCAAAGTTATGATAATTTTATGTTATTGGAAAAATATAGCTATTAAACTCAGGAAAATCTGAATACCCCTTTTTCAAAATTATTGACATTTGAAAAAAACACCTATTTTTTGGGGATTGCTTGCTTGAAAAAAGACACAACCAATGAACTTTAAATTGAACATTAATAAAGAAAAAATAATAAATATTAAAACATAATGAACAAAAAAATCGGGCAATATATATAAAAATCGCAAACATGATTAAAAATAAAATGATAAAAATATCAAAAAACTAGAAAAATAGTCAGATTTTCAATTTAATTTATGAATATCTTTTGAAAGAACTATGTTATTTTATTCTAAAATTGAAAAACATAATTCTTCTAAGACTATTAAAAATATAGAGGAATACTTTCTCTATTAAGTAAAATAAAAAATTCAAAAATTTTACAATTAAAAATGAAAAAAATATTTCTAAAAACCTTCATTTTTTATCCAATTCCTATTAATTTCCAATAAAATTGTAAACCTTTTCAAAATTGTGATGTATAATAATGTTTATTATATGAGTGTATTTCACAAATACAAAATTTAGAGATTTTTTTTTTAAAAAAATTTTCCGAGTTATGATAGATTAAACTTTTCTACATACATTTTTTTAATAAGGGTATAAAAAAAAATATATACATCCTAAGGCATTTATACCTCATTTTTGAGGAAAAACTAAAGAAAAGTTTGAGAAAATGACACACAAATTGTTTGATCAACTCTTTCAAGTTTTTGGAATATTTTTTTTTGAAAAAAGGTTGAATTGTGGAAATTTTACACCTAAAAAAAGATTTGTAAAGAAGTTGCCACTAAATAATAAAAACTAAACATATCATTCCTTCTTTACAACAAGGACAAAAAATTAAAATATTTTATTGGTGATATTCCATTCTTAAAGATTTCCAAAATGTTAAAGTGTCAAAAAATTGTGATTGGCTCAAAAACAGGAGATATTAAATTTGACAGAAACCAGTAATAGTGAAATTTTGCAAATGGAAAGTTACTCTGAAAATTTGGTTTTTAATCAATTTCTTTAATAAACCTATTAACTGTTTTTATTATATCTATTTTTTTTTCTGTTGAAATTCAGTTAAAAATATAGCCCCCCATTCTTTTGAGAAAAAACTAAAATAAGAACACACAAGTTAATTTATACATTTTTTTTGCCCCATAGATTTTTTATTTGGTAAAATTTTGATTTCATTAAATTTAATTCGATCTCACAAATAATCCCAAAAATACCTGAAAATCAACAACAACTGAAAATATTGTCACCAACTTAAAAACACTTTTTGAAGAATTATTAAGATATAAAATTGCCAATATACTCATTTTCATAGTAAAATTGGTTTTTTATTATTAAATATGTTATGGGTAAAAATAAACACTAATTCAAAATTTTTAACACACCAAAATATACTTTTTGAAAAAAAAATCTTATTTAATCAACTCCAGAAGAAATACCAAATAAGAACCATACATTAATTGATTTTTTAAAGGTTTTTTAAAAATTACAATACCCACAAAACAATAACTAAATAATTATAAATATTAATAATCCAAGAGTAAGTTAAACATTTTGGAGATGGGAAAGACAAAAAAATGCATTGTTAAATTGGTTTAAAGTTCTATTCAGAACATTGATTGATAAATGATTAGATACCTACAACTAATTTTATTTGAGTTTTTCTGTTTTGGACAACTCAGCTTTAACATAATATCAATTGTTGAAAAAAATTATGGATCGAAATAAACAAGTTGTGTAATTCAAAAAATGAAATGAAAACAATAAACGAAAAAGATGAAACAATGATCTTCAAATTTTACACAAAAATGTTAATTATTTCCAGTTTGAATTAAATTGTATCATTGTGATTCTATTAAACCATTTTAACCTCGTGAAAAATTTTGGATTTTAGTTTACTATGTTATAAAGACCACAAAATGAGGGGTAAAATATTCAACCCATTTTATAAGAAAGAAATTGGTATCATGAATATGTTTCTGATAAAAGAGCCCAACATTTTTTCCGATATCAATTATTTTTTATAATTGAACTGTGAAGAACAAATAAGAATTAATTAAAATTCGAACTCAAGATTATTTGATATCCTTCTATGGAATAATTCTAAAAACAAATATATTGTAAAAAAATTGAAAAACTCAAATATTCTTGGGCAATATTAAAATATAAAAATGCTCATTTTGATCTTCCAAAGAAGATCTCATGAAAATTCAAATAGTCATCAAAATTATTTCTCTATGATTATTTTTACTGTTTTAGTAATATTAAAATAACAACTTTTTAACCAGTGACTATGGATCTTGCAATAAAAAAAAAAATTTATAAATCAATTATGTTCTAGTAAAAAAAAAAAAAATGAAAAAAAAAAGTAAAATGAGAAAAAATTATTTCATTTTTGAAATTATTAAAAATTAATTTTTTCATCTAATATATATTCAAACCCTTTCAATACATGTAATTCACTCACTAAACTGAGGCCTCTTAGTCTGTAAAATTATTTAGATGCCACTAACATTTCTAATCATTGCTAAATTGTATCAAAAAATGATATAAAAGATCTTTGTGAAGACAAATTCTAATTATGTATCATTACTTAGAATTTGAAGAGATAATTTAGATCCCCCTCAGCAAATCAAAAATAATGGAGAAATATTTAATTGTGGATACATAGAGAAGGGAAAAATCTTATTTAACTTTATACCCCAGAAGAGAAAATTGTTGGGTTTAACCAACTCTATAAGAATATAACCAGCCAATACATAACCCAACACACAAAAAATTACCCTAACAGAAACGCAACCATATCCAAATTCTCTCAAAAAGCACCAAAAAATCTTCAGAGTGTTTCAGGCAGAAAATACAACAAAAAAAATCCGATTTTGTCTAAAAGTTAAATTGTTATTTTACCATAAACAATTATTACTGAACACTTGTGATTGTTTTCAAGTTCTTCAAAAAGTGTTTTTAGGTGGCTGTAAACAAATTTTGTTTATTTTTGATTTTCAGGTATTTTTGGGATTATTTCAAACACCAACTTTTGTTAATTTTTTTTTTTTGGATCAATAAATTCACTGAAAAAATAATAGATTTAATTAAAGTATTCGAAAAATTTAATATTCACAAAGGCGGTGACAAATAAATTGACCTATTTATTAACATATTTCAATTAAAAGCCCATTAGAAAGATTTTTCTTTTAAAATTATTTGCAAAGGAAAATAATATTCTTACATTTTAGTATCAAACTCTTAATTTTACCTTTTAATAATAAAAAAAAAAAATTTATTATTTATCATCTTTACCTTTTTCCACATACTTTTTCAATGAAAAGGAAATGGAAATGGAAAATAACAAAAAAAAAAATTCCAAAAAAATGGCTTTTAAGGATTTTCAAGTGCAAGTTTAAATTTGAGAACATTTCAAACTTGTGAAACCAGATGTAAAAAAAATCTACAACAGCCAGAGGAATTATTGTGAGTTAAGAAAGTTGAAATGGAAATTCTAAAATATTAGAATCAAATTTTTGCATCATCTTCAAAGTTAAAAATTGTAAAAATTGTGAAAATTCCCCCCCCCCTTTTTTCTCCAAGCTATACCCAGTGTGTAAATATTTCCTGGATTTATAAAAACTCTTACAGATATTTTTTATACATTAATTCACAGTTTTCACTTGAAAATGTAGTATTAATTATTTAATTTTTTAAAAAAATCCAAAGATTTTTGATCTATTAATCTATATTTCCCACAAATTTAAAAAAGATATTTTGCAACTTTTTCGAATCTGAATATTGATAATTCAACATTTAAATTTATCTCAAAATGTAGATTTATTTCTGAAATTATTGGCGGTTTTTAAATACTGTAAATTACAAAATATATGGCACAAAATTTTCATTCAAATTTCCACAAAAATCACAACCCAACAATAAAATTAAAATACCAAAGTACCTTATTCTAAAAAGGTTCATTAATGTATACAACTTCTTGACGGAATTAAAAATTTGAAAAGTTATATAATTACAAAATCTTTTTTTGGAAAGCGGAATGAAAATTATTTATCTTTTATTTTATAAAAAAAAGTAATAAAAAAATCATTTTTAATTGACGAAGATCAACAAATAGTAATTCTTTAATAATCATTTTTTTGTGACAATGAAACGAGGAAACACTAATGCGATTACACTAAATAACAACATACTGTTAATTGCATAATAAAAAGATCAAAATTTTCATTCAGCTTTCCTAAAAACACATCTCTCAATAATTAATACCAAACATCAAAAGTCCCAATTCTATAAGGGAGATTAATGATTTAAACTTTATTAAAGAAATAAAAGTTTTGCAATGTAACATGATTATTAAAATCTTTTTTTGGAAAAGTTGAATGAAAATTTTGTTACATTTATTTTAAAACAAATAGTATATTATTCTTAGACTTCTTATTGGTTATGCTAATTACTTATCTTGAAATTCATTTATACTAATAAAGAAGTTGGTAGTCATATAAATAACCTGAATTGACTATGAAATATGATTAGTCCTGAAATTATATTGGAAATAAGTCAAACAAAATTGATTTATTTAAATAAAAAAAAAAAAAATCATTTTACCAATTATTTCAATTTCTCTCAAGTTTAATAAATTGAACTTCTTATGTGTACATTCCCTAAAAATTAAATGACCAAGAATACCACAGAAAAATTGAAGATTAATTTCAACTACACTACTCTCTAAAATTTTTCTAAAATTACTCATCCAAATTAAGGAGAAAAAATATTTTGGATTTGATCATTTTTTCATTTTTACGTAATTTTCAAAAAAATCATTTCTTGATGGGGTTTAGAAACAAAAAAAAAGTTTTGTTGGTTATGTTAGAAGACTACTCAACTTTTTCTCAATCACAAAGCAAATGAAATGAAAATAAAGATCAATCAAATCATTTTTAAACAGAGAAGCAAATTAAGAAGTCCATTTTTTTTTAATCAACATTTAATCATAAAAAAAAAGCTTTAAACAAACTAAAAACAAACTTTAAAGAGTTTGAAAACACTTTCCTTTATTTTTCTCTCTTATTCTTTTTCAAAAGAGAACCATTACAAATTTTAATTTTAATCGATCTCAAAAAACAAAAACCTAACGAATTAACCAAATAACAATAATTCAAACAAAACACAATTTCAATCTTAATTAGAATACCTCCTTAACTTAGTATATCTCAAAAACCCAAACTTATCACCATGAAAAAAGTTAAAGAACACATGAACATTGTTGTCATTGGCCACGTAGACTCTGGAAAATCTACAACAACAGGGCATTTAATTTACCTCTGTGGCGGAATTGACAAAAGGACACTTCAAACCGTTTCCCAAACAGCTGAAAACTATGGAAGGAATTCTTTCAAATTTGCATTTCTCCTTGATCGACTAAAATCAGAAAGAGAAAAAGGAGTGACAATCGACATTTCTCTTTGGGAATTTGAAACCAGCAAATACCACTTCACCGTTATTGATGCACCCGGGCATAAAGACTTTATCAAAAACATGATCACTGGAACCTCTCAAGCAGATGTTGCCTTATTGGTGATTGACGGAACCCAAGGTGGATTCGAAACAGGCATTTCCAAGAAGGGACAAACACGAGAGCACGCACTTCTCGCATCAACCCTTGGTGTCAAGCAAATGATTGTCCTTGTCAACAAAATGGACGAAAGGTCTGTACAATATTCTGAAACAAGATTCAACGAAATCAGAACCGAAGTGCTCAAGTATTTGAAAAGGCTTGGGTACAACGCCAAGAAAGTCCCTGTAATCCCCATCTCTGGATGGAAGGGCGAAAACATGATTAAAAGATCGCCAAACATGAAATGGTGGAAAGGGCCCACACTCATTGAACTATTAGACTCACTTACACCACCAAAGAGACCAACAAACCTTCCATTGAGAATCCCAATTGAAAACGTCTATAAAATTAGTGGTATTGGCACGGTCCCAGTCGGAAGGATTGAAACAGGAATCCTTAAAGTCGGGCAAAGTGTCACCTTTGCTCCATCTGGAATCACCTCAAAGGTAAGATCAATTGAAATGCATCACAAGTCCTTTGAAAGGGCACTCCCAGGATCAAACATTGGCTTTAATGTCCAAAACGTTTCAGTGAAGGAAATCAGAAGAGGAAATGTTTGTGGTGACACCCAAAACGACCCACCATGCGGAGTCTCTCAATTTACTGCACAAATCATCGTCATGAACCACCCCAAAATGATCAAAGTAGGTTATACACCCATTATTGATTGCCATACTGCGCATGTGGCTTGTAGAATTGATAAGATTGTCCAAAAAATTGACAAACGATCAGGAAAGGTTTTGGAAGAAAACCCAAATGGATTACGAAATGGCGAATCAGGTTTAGTAGTTTTTGTTCCCCAGAAACCTTTCTGTGTTGAAAGTTACACTGAATACCCTCCTCTTGGAAGATTTGCTGTAAGAGACATGAGACAAACAATCGCAGTTGGCGTTGTTAAAAGTATTGTTCGAATTGGAAATAACTCAAAGAAAAAGAAAAATTATTGACAATTAACCACCCACTGTTTTCACTTGACTTTTCTGGTTTATATTTACCAAAAAAACAAGTTACCATTTTATTTTTGTTATCCCAGTTACGTTGTTCTTCAATTCCACCTTTACCCCCTCTTTGTACATTTGTTCTTTTTTATGACCTTGCACTTCTCGATAATCTTGATATTACTATTTTTTGTTCTCTTGTTCTATTTTTTGATAAATAAATTTCAATTATTGGTGGATCATTTTTTTAGTGTTTATGATTTTGGATCTTTCTTTTTTTGTTAATGTATTTTTCTTTAATTGAAGAAAATAGGTTTTTTTGTTTAATTTTTTTTTATAACATTGCCGAAATAATATGTTAAGACTTATTAAATTAGTATTTCAAATTTAAAAGCCATGTGACTAATTTCGAGCAGACCTAGATATTAGGATCAAAGGGACTGACAAAAAACAATAAGTGGATATGATAATAGGTTTTAACAGTTCTATTACAATCAATTTCTCTTTTAAGGGACAAACTTTCAACGAAATTTAAGGCATAAAAAAAATATCAAATTAAGGCAAACAATTTCAATTTTTTTTTTCACAATTTATTTTACTAGAATTTTAATTCGTTGCTTTAATTTGGAATTTTTTGGTGAGTTAATCCACCTTGAAAGTTTATGTCTTAAAAGTGAAACTAACATTATTAAAAAATAAAATATATAAACTCTTTTTCAAAAATTGTGACTCACCTGAAATAATAAATTGAAAAAAAAAAATTATCCTTTAGTATACGAGAACAATTAATAACTCAATATGATTTGTAATTCACTTTTAAGTCATTCTAAATTTATAAAAGCCTGATATATTAAAAATTAAAAAAAATAAAACCAAAAACTAAAAAAAAGTAAGTCACAATTTTTGAAATGAGCATTACCCATTTTTTATTACTGAACTTTCACTGAAAAAAAGTTGAACAACAATATTTTTTATGAATAATTAAATCCATTTTCAAAGACACTACATAGCCCCAATTTTCTTAGTGATTATTTGTCTTTTCGAAGATCTCTTTTTTTTTCCACATTATCTTTTTAAAAATAAAAAGAAAAAAAAAGAAAAAGAAAAAAAAAAAAAAAAAAAAAAAAAAAAAAAAAAAAAAAAAAAAAAAAAAAAAAATTTGAAAAAGCAAAACTAAAATTTGAAAAATTAGAAAAAATGATTCTGATCCAAAAATTTGAAAATAATTTTTGTTAAGAATACTGGAATAAACCCTCAAAACAACTCCCATTAACATTATAAAGTGAGTCAAAATTTATGAAAAATAGTTTACAAACGATCAACACTATTATTTAAAAATAATTTTGAAAAAAAAAAAAAATTGTTAATTTTTCACTTTTTGAAAACTTCACTTATAATAAATAGTGTTGGCTAATAAATGATCATGGATCAAAAAATTATTTTTCAGATATTTAATGATTTAAGTTGGGAACTTCAATTTACCAGCTTGGATTAAGATTTTTAGCAAATTTAATAATAAAAATTTAAAAAGACTTTTTTGTACATAGTAAAGTTGCGAGGATAATATATTTTGAAGGTATTTTAAATTTACTAAATATATTTCATTTGGATAATCAATTATTTGGCCTATTATGGGATTATTTATTGATTTAAATATAAAAAAGTTTTTTTTTTTTTTGATTTTTCCATTACGATTTTTTAAATTTTGAAATAAACTGAAAATGTAATAAATTTTCGGTTTATTTCTCAATTAAAAAAAAACCTAAAAAAATATATTGATTTTCTAAATAAATAGAAAAGTAAAAAAAACCTAACGAAAATCTATTTGATTTTCCAAAAAAAATAAAAAACCTTAAAAAAACCTAGAACACTAACAAATAAAATAGAAAACCCAAAAAAAACATATACACTTAACAAATTAAACAGAAAACCCCAAGAAAAATACCGTGAGTTTTTTTTTTAATTCCAGAAATAACAAGAAAATTTAATAATTTTTTTTTTTCTACAATTAAAAAAAAAACCTAAACGCTGTAAGAAGAAATTAATTCCCTCCCTTCACAATAAAAAATAGCACAAATTATTGATTTTTTTACCATGTTTCAGAATTAATAGTTTTCATTTTATAATATATTTTTTTTAATTTCTTTTTCCAAATCTTAAAATACAAACTAAAAAAAAAATTCAATATATAATAATCCATAGTTAGAACTTACAAAAGTAAATTTTTTTTTAAAATTTTTAATTTCAAAGATTAACTCAATAATAATCAACATAAAAAACCAAGACTGGTGAGTTTTGTTTCCTTTTTATCAAAGATAATTGTAGCATCAATATATTTCAAAGATTACAGAAATAGTTTGTAAAATAATCAAGCGGTTAATTATTTGATTTTTTAACAACTAATATACAATTTCGTGGCAAATTTAAGAAATTTATTTTGCAACTTTCGAGTGGGGATATTGATAATATATACCTTTCAATTTGTAGATAATAGTTGCTTTTTTTGTGCAAAATCTTTGGGTTTTTTGCTGATACTATTATCATTTTTAATGAATGAGGATTAAAGAATAATAATAATTCACTAATCGTTTTTAGAGAAATTGAAACCATGTAAGCTAATGTGATTTAAATTCAGAAAGTATTTCTAATTTAATCTGAGACTTCTCATTGATATTTAATAATTCCTCAAATAGAAGAATTTTAGTCATCTTTAAATATAAAAAAGAAAAAATTAAATTATTTTTTTTTTTATTTGTTTTTTTAAAATTGAGACTTTCATTTTTAGAAAGAAAGTCAATTCCTCTGAGACGATGAAAATTCAGGATAAACGTAGACACTTAATGATTAGTTGTTGTCCAGAAATAAAATTAGGTTTATCAATGGGTCCCTTAATACACATACTCTCAATGAATACTTCAGGTGTACACTAAATGTTTATCCTTTCGGTTTTTTTAAGGCTCAACGATCTTTTCTCTACATTTTAAATTTATAATTGTTTTTCCAAAATAATTAAGTTTTTTATAATTGAATTTTTTGTCATACTCAAAAACACCACTTACCAAACACTGAGAAATACATCTAAGAAGATATTTATGTGATTAATTTTTCATTTAAGTCAGTTATTCTTTCTTTTTATCCTACTGTTGTCAAAATATTACATCGTGAAAAGTTTAATCTGAGTTTCAAAATAAAAAGCGTCTTTTTTAGTTATAGAGGATCTATAAATTCATAGATACAAGAAACCAAAAATAAACCCTCTGCATATAAGATGTTGAGTTCAAAAAGTTCTATTATTAAAAAAGAAATTCTCAAAATGAAGGATCAAATTGGAAAATTTATCTCAAAAAACATAGAATAAATTTTTCATAAAATTGTTATTCATCACAAATTCGAAAAATTACACAAAGAACTGAGAATTTCCGAAAAATTTTGGACAAATTCAATTCTTAATTTAAAATTTAATTAAAACATCACTGAATTGACCTTTGCAGTTGAGTTTAGCATGGTTATACTATTGGTAGTGGATTAAATGTTAACTTGGTCAAAGATGAAAAAAAAGTAGAGTTTTTACTTCTAGTAAATAGATTATAGTCTTTGGGCATACATTTTTTAATCACTGTAAAAATCATGATAAAATTGAATAGTTTCCCCATAAATCACAACCAATCTGAATTATTTTTCGGAACTTGGTGGGGCATTTTCAATCCAAAAACTTTATTTTTTGAAAAAAAAATATTTGAATCTTGGGATAAACAATTGGAAGAACCTTCAACAAAAAAGAAATCTGAACATCTAGTGTGCATCTGGTGTATTCGTTTCAAACAATCACATTAAGAATTATCTCAAACAAAGCCTCCATAGGGGGTGAATGATTCAAAACATTATCGAAATATACCCCTTTTTTCTTGAGATAGAGAAGAACTATTAAATTTCAATTTTTTAGGAATTGTAAAATCTAACTGATCAGATTCTGAATTGGAAGAAGGTAGTAGAAACTACAACCTTTTCCTTTTTGTTCTAACTCGGTTTTTTTGAGGTTTTTATTGGTAACTCGACAATACTTGTCTTCGAAGAAAAATCGGTTGCAGGTTTTAAGTCTCAACTTTCAAATTAGGATCTAATCTATCAAAATTCAAATTATTAAAAAATTGAAATTTAATAGTTCTTCTGTATCTCAAGAAAAAAGGGGTATATTTCGATATTGTTTTGATTCATGCACCCCCATGGAGGCTTTATTTGTGATAATCCTTTTGAAACCTTTTGATACTGGTATTTGAATTCTAAATGGGAAAGAATTTTCACTTCCTTTTCCATATTTTTTTTTTATAAATATAGTTCTTAAAGAAAGAGGTTCTTATCTATGTTCTCTTAAAAAAGAGAAATTAAAAATGAAGTGAAAAAAAATCCCATTTATTATTCAAATACCAGTAAACCTTATTTTTTTTCTGTATAACAACTTTTCATTGTAAGTGTATAATTTTCACAAGAATTTCATCTCTGCCCCCAGCAGTATGAAAAAAAAGATCCAACTTGAAACCCAAGAAATAGATACGGAGATAATTAATAATTTTTATTATTTACTTTGATTTTATTTGACGGTTTTTCGCAAAAGAATATTGGTGAATTCCAAACAAGCGAATCAATAACAAATTCCTTCAACAATTTACACACACATTTGATATTTTTAGAATTTATTTTTTGTATTTTTTAGTTGCGAAACTACTATCCTTTTTTTCGTGCTTCTCAACGAACAGCTACAGGCTCACAAAAATGGCGAACACAACTTTAGAATATTATTCAGAATTAAGAGAATCCGAAGAACTAATTCAAAAGCATCATTACAAAAACTGTATTAGCCCAATTTCGCCGCTCCAGATCATTGAAAGGATCCCAACCGATTTAAAAAACTTTGACAATTTACACAATTGCTATGCTTTAACAAAAAAAGCGTATGAAGTAATCAAAGAATTTTATTTTTCACTCCTCAAGGACTTTGATGAGAAAAAAAGAGTTAAAAATTTCTTTAGAATATTTATTAAAAGGAATTTTGAATATTATTTTACAAAAATAACACAAAGCATTACCGCTAAAGAAACAAAATCACAAATTGAAAACGGTGATCTTCCCCTCTGGAATTACTTGATTCGAGTAATGTTTCAGATTTGTGTTTACGATAATTGGAAAACAAATTTCTATTGGCAAAATGAAAATGAGAATGAGAACAAGAACGAGAACGAGAACGAAAACGAAAACGAAAACGAAAACGAAATCACTACTGCTTTTTCTCACCAAGAACACTCATTTTTAGAGAACTGTGATTTTTCTGATGGCCAAGTACGTTTAGTTTTCCCACAAATTCAATTAAGATCAACTTTCCCAACAAGGTCCTTAGTAATACCAGTGGATCGAAAATTGCAGAACAAGACTGTAGAAACAAAAAATAAAAAACAAATTGTAAAAAACAATTAGCAAGCCTTACTTTTTGTTGTTAAAATTGAAGCACTAGCCCACAGTTTCTTTAGAATTTCAAATCCCTTCTTTTTCTTTCTCTTATTTAATTTCTATTTTCAGAGTTATTTAAATTGTACTTTTTCGTTTTCATTTCAATTTCTTTTTCAACTTTTTTTTTCTTTTCTTTTTTTGAAAAAAAAACTTTTAAAAGGTAAAAGTTTTATCATTTTCTATCTTTGAAAAGAAACAGTGGGGAAGGGCCCCAATCACACAACTTGTAATTTAACTACTAAAAAGAAATTATTCCATTTTTCATTTTTGATTTTTTTTATTCGAAAATTTAAGCTTCGTACTTTAAGGAAGTAAGAATATTTTTCAAATTTTGTGTGACACTCTTTCTTGGGAAACTGAATTCTTCAAATCATTTCTTTAACCAAATACATTGATATTTTAATAAATACGAGAGTGGGAAATATCCTAATATAATATATTTTCGTACCAACAAAAAAATGGAATTCAAAAAATGAAAAGATTGATCAAAAAAAATTAAAAAAAATCATTTATTTCTTGATCTTATCTTTTACATTTGATACAATTACTTATTCTTAATTTTATTTTATTTTTAATTCTTCATGGAAATACTTTTGTTTGTAAAATTTTTGATTAAACAAATTACTGTTTATTTCTAAAGCATTTCCAAAATGGATTTAAAAATCCTATTTTCCTTTTATTCATCTAATTCTAGTTTGGTTTCAGAAAATAGGATTTTTTTTTTAAAATTCCTCTTCAGAGATAAAGATTTATTAGAATTGAATTTGTTTGATTTTGTAATTATATAAACTAAATTTCAGAATAAATGGCCCATGTTACATTTGAATTTTAAATTGCTTTTGTACCTTTTTGAAGTTTTTCCTCTCACAATGAAAAGTTTGCAAATAAATCATTTTTTCTCTTTTTTATTTTTTCAACAGTTTTTTATTAAAATGGAAAATGAAAATGGAAAATTGGAAAGAAGTAACAGATGAATTAATGAAAAAATTAGTTTCAAATCTAAAAAAGAGAGTAGATTTAATTATTCAAATGGAAGGAGAATCGATAAATGTTTTTTTTTAATTTTTTAAATTTTCTATTTTTTATGTAATGCTTCTTTCAAAATAAATGCCCCAATTTTTTTTAACAGTTTCTTTTATTTTTAGACAAAATATAAAAAACTCTTGAGTATAGAACTGAATATTTAAATCGAAATTTTTATATTATAATAGAAAACTTCAATTATTAAAAATATTTTTGTTTGAAATTTGATTTTTAGTGGGCCAATGATTTTGAAAGAGAGTTTATTTTTCATTAAATCATAAAAAACAAAAATAATTCTGAATTATAATTGAAATTTTTTCAAATTTTTCTTTTATTTTGGGTTGAATCTTATGTAACTTTTTTTTTTGATTCCGAGAATTCAACCCCTTTATTTTAATTTTTGAAATATTATTCCTTATTTTGATTTTGTTTGATAAAAATATTTGAAAATTGAATTTTGAAAGCAAATTTGTAAAAAATGTTTTGTAAAATAATAATAAATAGTAATGGGACGAGAAATTCAAGGTTATAAATTATTTGGACTCATACAAGTTACGAAGAAAAAAAGAACAAATCTTCGAAAATAGGCTTTAATCGATTTTTTTTTTTTTTTTTTCATTCTTGATTTCAACAAATTTATTTGAAATGGTTATCTTTTGTGTTTGGTCTTCTAAAAGAAAATATTTGTTTCAAATTCATACCTTTTCGTAGGTCCATTTTCTTGGTTTATCCTTTGATTAATTTCACTCATTCAAATAAACACATTTTTATATACAAAACCAAATTTAATAAAAACCAACAATTTATTCAAAAAATAAATGTTCCAAAAAATCGAAAAATTAAAGATTCAATACCTGGTTTTCTTTGATTCTTTTCACAAATAAACTATCGAATGGTGTTTTGATTTCAAAGTTTCAATATCTCATAGCATTCGAAAAATATTTTTTCTGTGATATCAACACAATTAAAATTATTCATAATGTTAAAATATACTTACTTCCTTATAAATAATTATTTCGAGATGCAAAATTAATCAATGTTTAGATCAAAACATTTATTGGATTTTGTCAAAATAGATCTCTTTGGTATATAGTTTTGTTTTTTTTATTACAATTTTACCAATACTATTTTTTTAATTTGATAGGCAAGTTTATCTATCCCTAACATTAAGCCAAAAATATACTTAATGTAAAATTTTCATTTCTCAATATTCCATTGAATTATCATCTATTGCTATTAAAAAAAAAATAAAAAAAAAATCTTTTTTCAATATTATCAACACCATTAGTATTCAATATTTTGTTTCCCCGACAGTTAAACAATTTTCAATGGTATATTTCACACAAAAGGGAGGCCTTTTAATTTTTAATGTTTTTTTTTTGCCCTTATGAACCTTATAATCACAAATTAAGAATTATTCGAAAAAAAAAAAACAATTTATCTTCTTACAGTTCTTCTTCTTTCCTTAACTCTACATTTTGGAATAATTTCAAACACAAAAATTAAATCTTTTTTTTTAATCAATTACTTTGATCAACAAGAAATTTCTCTTTCTTATTGAGAATTTAACTCTAGGAGGCAAATAACAATTTTAAAAAACACTTCCATCTAAATTTAGAACCCTTTTTTTAATTGATTGATAAATGGTTGTTTGTCTCTAGGAATTAGGAATTTTTATTTATTTGTACAAAAACTATTTTTTCTTCTTATCTTTCGATTTATTAACTATCTAGTAAAAGATTAAATTAATGGTTTTAACATCCTTTCTTTGAGTTTTATTTTTGACACAAAAAAAATATTTTTTTTTTTTATTATTGAGGATCAAGTGTAAATTAAACTATAAGTCCTTTTACTTACATTCCCTTTTATAAATTTAAGCGTAAAATCATAGATTTCACGATTCTTAATTAATGAAAATAATTTCAAAATTATCGTAACAAGAAATTATTTCATTAAAATTTAATTCTTTTAATTTATTTAAAAAGATCAATCTATCCTTTGTATAGTAATAACACACCAATAAAAAGTGATCCATATTTTCAATTATTTCCTTCTGCTCATATTTTAAACATAGATAACAAAATTGATTCGGGTTTTTATTTATTACATAGTAATATCTATTTAAACAGTTGGTAAATGTCCTAAATTTTCGGATTGTTGAGCACGATGGATAACTTAAATATTTTTGATTAATAAATAAATCTTTTTTTTGGTTTTTAACTATTTAAAAATATTCTTGTAGATTGCCGTAGAGTTTCATCAAGTGCCGTAGAGTGCTAAGGTTTTCTATTTTATTTGATAAATTTATTGATTTTCAAAAAAAAACAGAAAACCCAAGAAAACTGAAAAGAGTTTTTCTAGGATTTAAAAGAATAGAGAAAAATCAAAGATTTTACTCTATTCTTTTGAATTCTGGACAAACTAACGGTGGCTTTTTTTCAATTTAATTTTAGAAATAAACCGAAATTTTCTTAAATTTTCTTTTTATTTCAAAAATTAAAAAAAACCTAATGACACTTTCAACTTGTGGAATTCAGCAACACATTTTATGTGGATTTATATATTTCAATTTTTAGTTCAATTATATCTTTGAATTCCAGTTAATTTTATTATTTATTCTTTGGCTAAATTTTATTAATTTTTCTAAATAAAGATAAATTTCCTAATTTATTTTCGAATTTAAATTTCTTTTTGTTTTAATGAAAATGATCATACAGCCGTTCCAAGCTACCATAAAATTTCAAATAAAACACAATTGAGTTTTCTATTCTGATTTTCTATTTACAAAAAATTCGGAAATAAGAGTTATTATTCAAAAATTTTTTTCAATAAATGAGCTATTATTCAAATTTTGGTTACATAAAAAAAAATTCAAGATCCCATGAAATTTCAAAATTATCAGTCCAAAGAATTTAAAAAAAAAATATCAATATTTACTGATCTTTAAAAATTTACCATTTTTGAACAATATTTTTAAGTGCTTCATGAATCTTCAAATTTTTTTTTTTATTGTTTCAAAAATTTGAATAATAGCTCATTTATTGAAAAAAATTTTGGAATAATAACTCTTATTTCGGAATTTTTTGTAAATAGAAAATAAGAATAGAAAAATCAATTGTGTTTTATTTAAAATTTTATGGTAGACTTGGAAAGACTGTATTTTCAATTTTAAATTCTGTTTTATAAATGAGAACAATTGTATTTCGGTTTATTTTGCATATTTCAGTAATACGTGTGTTAATCCAGGAATTTAAATAATTTAGCGTTTTTATTTTATAGTTATATATTTCTAAACCTATGTTAATTGATTTAATATAAAAGATTTAAATAATCTAATTTTCAAATTATTTGTTCGTAAATTAGTATTAAATAATTGTTTAAAATTGCTATATGTTTATTTTGCCCTTTTCAGATTATATACTAAATATGAAATTTTTTCTAAATAAATACCCAAATATTTAATCTTTGTTAAATCTTGTGATATTTCTGTTTTGTCTTTATTAGGTTTTAATACAAATTGAACAATTATTGAATAAATTAATATTAATTTTTTATTTATTTGATAAAAAAAATATTTGTTTTTTTAAGTAAAGATCATAAAAAAAATAGGATC
Source organism: Anaeramoeba flamelloides (assembly GCA_027625915.1). Lineage (NCBI taxonomy): Eukaryota > Anaeramoebidae > Anaeramoeba > Anaeramoeba flamelloides. The sequence goes on along the minus strand of JANTQA010000060.1, from coordinate 1,585,751 downwards.
TTAAAATTTATAATTAGTATTTTTCCAACAAGCCTTATTATAAGAAGCGTTTTATTTGTGAAAAAACAATACCTTTCCGTGAAAACAATGACTTATCCCCGAAAAAAAGCATTTACTCACAAAAAACCACTTACTGGAAAAAAAAAAAATAATTATTTCTGCAAACAAGTAACAATATCCGCAAATTTGTATCATTTTGTGGAAAACTCTATAATATTTTAATGATTTTGTTTTCGGTTTAAATTTTTTTTTTTTTGTCTCGAAAAATAAGAAAATAAAATAAGTTTTATTAATATTTCTAGGGGTGATAAGAGATATAAAAATTGAAATTTGAATAATTATAAAGGAATTTGAAAATAAATATATCTTGTATTATGTAAGAAAAGTTTCGCAATTGAAAAAATAAAAAAACATAAACTATTATAAATTGCTTTCAAAAGAAAACAGTTATTTATTTTTGTATTCTTTGCTTGGTTTTTTTGAGTTTACTTTTTTCTTTCTGAATCTCGTTACAATAAACATAAAAAAATATGGAAACGAGATCAGAAAAAATGGAACAGTTATATTAAAAAAGAATATTCTTGCAATTGCTGGTATATTCATTAACTCATCGCTGAGAAGTAAGTTCTTTCCGCGAACTATAATTATTAGTATTTATTATAAAAAATAAAAAAAAAAATGAGCAAGTATTGAATAAAAAAAAAAAAAAAGAAACAAGAATAATAAATATAACATTTTGCAAAACACTGAACAAAATTTTAATTACTTCAAACTTCTCGAACTATTTTTTTGTTTTTTCAAAAAAAAAAAAAAAAAAAAGGTAATAATAATTGATCTTAAATCTTTAACAAAACCTGAATTATTAAAAATATAAATTATTTTTGAGTCAAAGCTATTACGTTTTTTTTTAACTACTATTATTTTCCAATTAAAAAATGAAAATTTTTAGTTCAAATTCTCCAAAATATTTTTCTGTTTTATAAGTTGAAGAAAATCCAAAAGATCTTTACAACATCGTTTAGAAATGATTTTTTTAGACAATAATATAAACTTCCTTAGTGAACTCTAAGATAAAATTTTTACTCTGCTAATTTGATTTTAGTAGTAATAAATATTCATTTTGGAAATTGAAATAAAAATTTTCATTTCTTAATTGGAAAATAACAGTATTGTTTTCTTTAGGAAACCTATTGATTTTCTTGGCAAAAACACAAATTAAAAAAAAATTCGATTAAGTTTTCTCGAGTTTTCTGTTTATTTGTGAAGTGTTCTAGGTTTTTTTTACTTTTTGAAATAAACCGAAAATTTATTAAAATTTTCTGTTTATTTCAAAAAGTAAAAAAAAACTTACGAAGATCAATAGATTTTTCGAATAAAAGAAAAAAATTCATGAAAATCACAGTTATTATTCCCAGAATTTAAAAGTTGACCACAGTATGGAACTCTACGACACTTCTCTAATTCTTTTGAATTCTGGAAAACCTATACAACACGCACCACCCCTATTCCAAATGAGGAAATATAGCACATTCGATGAGTTTTTATTAATATCCGATAAAACTAAATTTTCAATTTTGAAACCAAAAAACATTTTTTTCATATTTGTTCAATAAATGTATAAAAATTGATTTACTATTTTTTAAAGTTTTTGTGCAACATTTGTAATTTTTTCCAAAAACCAAGAAACTTTTTCAGATGACCAAAAGGGAAAGGAAACGGATCAGTACATTTAGTGTTTTAAACTAATAGAAATCTGATTTAATTTAATAAAAGAATAAAAATGATTGAGGTTGATACAGAAATTCAAAAATGGAAAATAATATTGAGAAACCAAAAAAAAAAAACAAAGAAACAAACCCCTAAACATTTTTATTCTCATATTAAATTAAATTTTTTGCAATTAGAAACCTCAGGTTTTTTGACGAGTAACCTCTACCCTGTGGGTGCACACAGGAAAAGTTTTATAGTTTTTGGAAAAAATTACAAATTAAGTACAAAAACTTTAAAAATAAGCAAATCGATTTTTGCACGAATGTTTCCAGTCATTAAAAAAAAAAACTGTGACAAACAAGTTTTCAAAAGTAAAAAAAACACAATCAACAAAATTCAATGGAGCTATTTTTAAATGTATCTATAAAGCTGTTGAAAAACTTCAAGAGGAACTATTTTGAGGATCTTATTGCAAAACCTTTTTTGTCACACTTTTTAAAAACTACTTTATTAAACATTTTAAATTGCTTATTGGAATGCAAATTCAGGATTCTTTTATTATTGAGATTTCTGGAATGATCTAAAGAGGCGCCTGCTGTTTCTTTTGAGGGGATTAAGAGTAAAAGGGAAAAAAATAAAAAATGTAAAAGCAAAAGAAAATTTTACAATTTGTCAATATTTTTGTGATTATATTGGAATTTCTAATATTGGTCATCAGGCTTTGTGAAACACAATGCGTACCGAAGATAAGCCAAGTTACAACTGAGGATAGCAAATGTAAAAGAATAGTTAATGGTACTGTAAGCATTGAAAGTTTGCCAATACAACGAACAAGAATGAGGCACACGGGTATTGACCATACTAAATGCGAACGGACTAAAAAGTCAAAGGGATCAGATCCTTGCTCGAAAATGTCTTGCGGGAACATGTTGAAATAAACTTCTCTGTCTTGAAGTATGAGAAAGAGATCTAGAATTGAAACCAAGCTTGGGAAGAAAATACAAATTGTGGAGCTTGTGAGTAAAATGGAGCTCCTTAAAAATGCACCAATCGAGGCAATCAAGATGGCAAAGTTCCACGGTAAAAATAATTGCTTGGCTGCGCATTTGTCCTCTGTGTTTGATGTCTGAATTAGGACCATAAAACCAAAATGAATCAACAGTATCGTTCCAAGAACAGTTTCAATGCCACGGGTTGTTGGTAATTTGCTTTTTCTCGTTAAAGCTGCTTTTTTTGTTAGATTTCTTTTTATTTTTTCGTTGCTTTTTTTTATTGTGGTTGCTTGTTTTTTCTGCTTTGCATTTCCTTTGTTTGGATTTTCTGTTTTTTTTTCTTTTGGTTGGACATTTTCTTTTGTCTGTGTTTTTGGTTTTGTCTGTGTTTTTGGTGTTGTATGTTTTTTTGCTTTTGTCTGTGGTTTTGCTTTTGTTTGTCTTTTTGACTTTGCTTGCCTTTTTTTTTTTGTTTGTTTGTTTTTTCCTTTTTGAGACATTTGTTTGAAAAAAAATTATTTATGAGAGAATGATTAAAAAAATGATAATATTAGCCATTTGTCAAGCAAACCCTCCTGAAGATAATTAATTAATTTGTGCTATTAACTCATACTATTACCCAGGAACTTAAAGGATAAAATCTGAAGCTATCCAAATGATTTGTTATTTTCCGACAAACAATGCTAACTAACTAATCAGTAGACTAATTATACCCTTCCTAATTTTCTTGTATAATCTTTGTGATACACTAACCCCACTCATTAAAAAGTTCAGCAGGTAATAATCCATTCTGTAAGGTATTATTTACCGACCCAAAACTGATCTTATATCATTTTTCTCCTCAAATATTATTTCAACTTAATTAACTTAAGTTCTGATGTAATCATTTTATTTTTTGATAAAGAACCACTCCTAATCTTAGTATGTTAGAGTTGTAAAAAGTTGCGAAAGCTTAGTTATTCCTAAAAAATAATTAAGAAAAGATTCTCTTTATTTTGTGATTGGAATAGTTTTGAATAATAAATGAGAAATAATTTCACTTTCTTTTCGATTTCCTTTATCTTTTTCTTTTTTTCCAAGTTTTTTAAAGCAATAGATTGAAATCTCTGAAATTTGCTAATTTGTTTCGTCTCTTTATATGTTGTGATGCACATTGAGAACTTTGGGTGAACTAAGAATCCTAAATGAAAGGAATAATTATTTTGATGGTAATTGAATTATAAATGAAAAAAATTTTCACTTTCATTTTCAAGATTTTTTTTTTATATAAAGACACTTGCTAAAAAAGTAGGCTGTAATTCGTAACTCTATTTTTTAAAAAGGAAAATACTGAAGGGGAAGTGAAATTTTTTCCCATTTGTAATTCAAATACCAGTAACCTCATCAAATTTTGAACGACTCAATTTAAAATAGGGTCTGAAACAAAATTACTTTTATATTTTTCCCAAAAAGATTTTAGGGCTTTTCCCAGAAGAGTTGAATTTAAACAGTTATTTCTATATGCGTGTTTGGATATAGATAAATTTGTAATGAGCAAAAGATTCCTATTGAAGGATATACATTTCAAATTAAGCTTGAAAATACAAATAAATATTCCTTTTTCTTGAGTATATTTTACGCTTTTTATCAATTGTTCATCTTTTTTAAAAAGCTTTTTTTTGATCCCAAAATTTTTGTAATCTTTTTTGGAGAATATTTTTCCAATAAAAGCCCTTTTTTTTTTTTTGCCAATTTCTGATTCTGATTGAAAAAAAAACTAAATAAAATCAGAAACTTATTTGATAAAAAAAGTAAAGTAGACTTGAAACCACTATAGACCCCCATTAGAACCCCAAATATATTAATAAAATTCAAAACAAAATTTTTAATTTGTATTTTTATCAAAGTATTATAAGATATAGAATTTATAATCAATCATATTCAAAAGAAAATTTTATAATTAAAAAATGTATATATACCTAGAATAAAAAAATTCTCAGCATTTGAAAATTATCTGATAAACTTTATAAAAACAACTTGTGTTAAAATAATTATTTCTTTTTAACTGTCTTTTGTTAATAGTTCACCTTTTTTATTACTTTTTCTTATTTACAACCAAAAACCGGAAAAAAAATTATTCAAAATAAGCTTTTTTATTTTCATATTCAACTGTTTAAAAATCTACATCAGAATTGAAATATAATATTGAAAGTTTATCTTAAAAGAGCTAAAGAACTGTATCTTTTTTTTCAACAGTTAAAAAAATCACTTCTAATTTGTTTAATATTTTCAATAATTCATCACCCCCCTTTATTTTTTGTCAGAATATTTTTGGTTTAAAATATATTATTAAAACAATTTTTGAAAATAAATTTTATCAACTGAATTTCATCTAAAAGGTAAAAAAATTATAGTTAATGAATATTCAAGTTAATATTTTATTTAACTTCTTCCAAATTATGAATATTAAAGAAGAAAAAATCATCTAAAACCTAAATTTTGGTTAAAAAAGTTTATTTTTTATAAAAAGAAATTTGTAAATCTATACATAAATTTTTATTGAATGATATGGACTGGGTATGTTGTTAAGTTTTCCAAAATTTTGTAGAATGTAATAAAAGAGGGGATTTATCTCATTTCTTTTGAATTTTGGAAAATCACCATTAACTTTTTTCAATTTTAGAAATAAATATTTAATATATTTAAATTTCTTTTTATTTCATAAATCATAAAAAAAAAACAGGTTTAGTTTGAGTTTTCTGTTTATTAGGAAAATCGATAGATTTTCGTTAGCTTTTTTTGAGTTTTCTATTTATTTGTGAAGTTTTCTAGGTTTTTTTACTTTTCGAAATAAACAAAAAATTTATTAAAATTTTCTGTTGATTTCAAAAAGTAAAAATAACCTAACGAAAATCAACAGATTTTCGAAATTAAATAGAAAACCTCAAAAAAACCTAGAATACTTCACAAATAAAACAGAAAACCTCAATAAAAGATCTATTGACTTGTAAATAAAACAGAAAAAACAAGAAAAACTGTTAGCTTTTGCAGAATGTAAAAGAATTGTGTAAAATCTTTGATTTTACTCTATTTCCTTACATTATGAAATAGCTCGGCACTTTAAGTTACTCAACGTAACTTGGTGGCACTTGGCCACACACCTCAAAAATAATATTCCACAATAATAAAAAATAAAAAATAGTTATTAAAAAACTTCAAAAATATTTAAGTTATCCTTCAAGCCTAACAATCCTAAAATTCAGTGCATTTACTAATTTCCCAAATAGATATTATTATACCATAGATAAAAACCCACACAATTTGTCCTCTATTGTTTAAAATATGAACAGAAAGAAATAATAGAAAATATTGATCATTTTTTATGGGTATGTCGATCTTATGAAAAAAATAGATTAAATATTCAAAATAAATTAAAAAGAAATAAATCCTAATGAATTGATTTCAAATCAAGACAGTTTAAAACTATTTTCATAATTAACAATCGTGACAATCTATAATTTTATGTTTAAATTTCTGAAAGGGGATTTAAGTCTAAGGACTTAGAGTGTAATTGACACTTCTTCATTAATAAACAATAAAAAATATTTTTTTTTTTTTCATTCTGATTTTATAACAGTTTATTTGAGAATGTGAACTTTCTTTTACTTGTTTTTCTTTAGATTTTTTTAATCATGTTCAGAGTTCCTAAAATGATTCCATTTTTGGAATTTTTAGAATCTCAAAAATTAAAATTTGGAATCATAATATCAAAATGATTCGAATGGAAACAATTTTTATCAACCATTTTCCACTTGTTAAAGTCCCTTGTATAATTTTTAAAGAACATTAAAAATTATTTTATTCTGATTCCCTGGAATCATAAAAAGAATTTTTATTTGGAACCAAAACTCTATTAAAAAAAAAAAAAAAATCTTTTGATTCCATTTCAAAGTAAAATAATTTTCTAATTAGGAATAAACTTAAAAACTTCAGGATTGGTGAAAAGACAATGAAAACTAAAAGCCCAAGAAGAAAAACCTTAAATATTTATTTTTTTGGGAAATATAAAATTCTTTTTGATAATAAAAAAAAAATAATTAATTATTAAATTTTGAGAATGATGGGATTTGATGAAAAAAACAAATGTAAACAAGAAATAAGTTGAAACTAATTATTGTGCTAAAAAAGAACCATTTGATTCCATGGAATTAAAAAAAGAATTATTTTGGTTTTTTTTTTCAAAAAGAATCAAAATGTGAACCCTGATTCAATGAATCATGTTTTTAGATTCTCGAAAATAAATTAATTGATCTAATCAAAATATTATTATTATTTTTTTTTTTGAAGCTAAAAAAAGCCCTTTTATCTTTTTTTAATTTTGAAATACATTGAAAAAAAAAAAACAAAGCAAAATAATTTAACTAAAATCTCAAAAATCAAGAAAAAATCAAAAAACAAAAAATATTAGTTAAGCTATTATTGAGAAACTCTAATCAAAGGAAATATTTTGTGTTTCTGTTTTCGTTTAATTCCTGTCGATAGAGCTGTGGAATTGAAAAAAAAAAAAAAAATATGCTCCGTCCTCATCAAACATCAAACTCTCTCTCTGGAAAACAGATTATTTTTTGTTTTTTTTCTTTGTTTTCTTTGAAGATTTTGATGTTTCCTTCGTTTTTTTTTTTTTTTTCTTTTTTGATGTTCCTTTATCTTTTTTTTTCTTTTTTTTTAATTTTTCTTTCTCTTTCTCTTTCTCTTTCTCTTTTTCATCATCATCAGACTCTTCACTTTCTTCACTTTCTTCGCTCTCTTCAGATTCGTCACTTTCTTCGCTTTCTTCACTCTCTTCAGATTCTTCTTCATCACTTTCTGATTTCTCTGATTCCTCTGATTGGGCTTTCTTTTTATGCTTTTTGACAAAAAATTCTTGATAAAGATCAAGCGATTTTGTAACAGCCTTTTTAGCCTTTTCTGCACCACGAGGATCAGAAGTAATTACAATTTTGTTTTCCAAATCTTTATAATCGGAGAAAAATTTTTTGATTTCAAGCAATAGATGCTTTGGCACATCTTTGATATCATAATAGTCATTATATGAAGGATCGTCTAAACAAACACAAATAACTTTGTCTTTGGAACACAAGTGTTTTATGAAATTATTCACAAGACAAGATCATGTTTTTTTGGGTTGGGATAGGAGAAAAAGAAAAAAGAAAAATTTTTAGGTTTTTTTACAATGGGAATAGGATAAAGAGGCCAAAGAAGTAAATTCCTTTGTAAAAAGTGTGGCTAAAAAAGTTTTTAATCGGTTTCCTAAAAATAGACTTAAAAGTAAAGTTTTGCTCTGCTTTTTTTAAAGACACTTTTGAAAACTTCTTTCTTTCACACCTTTATCAAATAGCTCGTTAAGAAGAAGATAAGAAAAAAAAAATGAGTCAGGGCTTCTTGAGAAGAAATATGTTTACCATCTCTTTCGTCTTCATCTATCATCCTCATAATTCCAATTGGTCTACACCTGACGATACAGCCTGGGTAAACAGTTTCAGACATAAGCACCAAAACATCAACTGGATCACCATCTTCCCAATATGATTGGGGTATAAAGCCATAAGAATGAGGGTAAACAACAGAAGAGTGCAAAATTCTGTTCACAACCAAAAGTCCTATTAATTAAAAACAGTCAAGAATAAAAAAAAAATAGAAAATGGGTGGAAATGGTTTGATAATATTTTTGGAATTACAAAGAAAGTTGGTTGAAGAAAGAAAAAGTTTGTTAGCAAAAAAAACAAATAATGGTTTGGATCAACACCAAACTTAAAAAAATGCATTTCGAGGTTAAGAAAATTGTTTACCTGTTTCCTTGTCAAGCTCATATTTAACCTTTGATCCTTTGGGTATTTCAATAATTGCATTAAATTCTTCAGGGCAATTTTCACCTGGAGAAACACCGTGCCATGGATGAAGAACGCCAAACGGAAGTTGATAACCAGACATTAATTAAATAAATAAAAAAATTGAAAAAAAACTTGTAAAGAAAAAATGAAAAAATACAGCAAAATCAGAAAAAATTTGACAATTCAAATGAGGAAATATTTTTGGAATTTTACGAAAAATCTTCAAATAAAAGCAGTTTTTAAATGACAAGGGAAAGTTTGAAGTATTATTACAATTAGGTTTTTTGGAAGGAACAATTACTGGTTTTGGGATAATAAATGGTTAAGTTTCACATTATTTTCAATTTCCTTATTCAAATAGAGGTTCTAATAACCATCTTTTAATGAGGAAATGTATTTTTATAAAGACAAGTTTGGAAAAGGATTTGAACTTTTTTTCCTGTTTATAATTTAAAAACTAGCAAATCAAATTTTAAAGAAAAACAGATTTAACTGATGTTTGATACATTTGTGAAGAGATTTGTTTTGTTATTATTTTTAATTTTATTTGTATTTCTTTGTAAAATTACAACAAGCAAAAATAAGTTGTTTTTTTTTCAACCAAATTTTGATACAAGCTTTTTTTCCCGAACAGATTAAATTGAAGAAGAGAATGAATACCGAAAACTCTCAATTCGTAGCCAATTGAAAAGAATTTAAGGATAGTTCCTTCAAATAGAACGTTCCTTTGAATTAAAAGTTTGTGTAACAAGGGGTAAATAAGATTTTATTCAATTTTACGGAGATTGTTTGAACTCTTAAAATCACTTTGAAGGTGAAAATGCATTCACTCATATATTCTGATGAAAACAGTAAAAATTGTATATTGAAAAATTTAAGGCGGAAGAGTAGTGAAAAAAATACCTGATATGAAAATAATCCCAGACAAGATTTTTAATTGTGAATATTGGTAAAATTGTTCTGAAATTTGATTTATTTTCAATCAAATCCTTTTTATAATTTAACCAAATTTTTTATAAGTCTAGGAATAAACCTACCCAAAGTTAATTAAAGTAAGGAGTCTATTGAATACTCAAGTTAATATTTGATAGGATAAGTAGATCAACTTCTTTTGGAACTCAATTGAGTTTGAGAGAGCTTTGCTAGAGTTTGTGAAAATGATAATTTTTATTCTTGTTTTTTAATTGATTCGATGGTGTTTTGAACAAGTATACTTTCATTAATCATCATTCTAATAAGTGGGTGGGTTAGAATTTAAGAATTTATATTCTTAAAAAAAGTATTTGATTTTAAATAAAAGAAATTCCACATCAATTTATCAAATATTCACAATTAAAAATCTTGTACGAGATTAATTCCATTTCCCGTCTTTTTTTAACTAATTTATAAATTATTGGTTATGAAAATACTGAATACTGTTAATATTTAAGGAAATTAATATTTGAAGATACCCATTACGTAATTGATTTCTTTTCCCTGAAAAAGAAAAATATTCAATAGCAAGATAATAAATCAGAAAAAAAAACAGATAAATTTTTTTTATTTTTGTTTTTTTTTTCTGATCAACATCATTATTTATGGTGTACCTCAAATTTTATCTAAAATAAAATCAAAATAAAAGTAAAAATTTCACAAAAAAACTCTTTAATCTGACAAATCAAAATTATGAAATTTGTTGTTTTTGTCGAGAATTTTTCATCAAAGCTCTTATAGTTAGAAAACTTAAGGTAATAAAGAAAAAATTGAAAATAAAAAATTGAAAATAAAAAAATCCTAAAATAGTTAAAAAAAATATAAATTTTGGTACATAGTGTCTCACTCTTCGGAGTTATGGAATGTCAATTTATTTATAAAGTTTGTGGAATCTTTATTTATTACTGATAATCTATCTATCGGGCTTTTCCCATCTTATTTCAGGGTAAGTGTCGTCGAGTGTCTAGCTTTTTTTTAATTTAAGAAATTAAAAGAAAATTTTTGAAATTTTCTTTTTATTTCTCAAATATAAAAAAAGCTAACAGCGGTTTTCATCTGTTTGAAATAATTTAGTAAAATCAAGGATTTTACCCAATTCTTTCAAATCATAGAAAACCTAACGAGAGTGGATAATTTTTAATTTGGTCATGTAAATGATATATCATTTTTGTACTTTAATATTTTATTTTTTTTTTGTTCTTCTCTTTTTTTATTTAGTAAATTTTCTTTGATTACACCTTTCTTGCAATAAATAAATAAAAGTAATAAGTTCAAACTATTAATTATATATTTCTTTATATCATTATTTAACAATAAAATGAAAAAATAATAAAATAATAATATGTACAAATTAATAAAACTTCAAAGAATTTAGAGACGAAAAACAAAACAATCAGCAATTACGAAATAGGTACTAAACTATAGAACACACGTGTTTTTTTAAAATTTTTTTACCACCCAAAAGATAAATCACAAACTCAACAGAAATTTCGATTAGATGAAAGAGATCAAGCCAAGAAAAAAAAATTTTTTTTTGTTTTGAATTTATCGTATCGAAAAGTTAAACTATAGAAAAGAAGAAGAACAGAAAGAAGATAAGATTTATCAAAGAATAATCATTAATCCATTGATTGTATCATTTTGATATTAAAAAAAACTGTGAAACTTTTTACTTTTTCTCACGTTTTGTAGATACTTTCAAAAATATAAAACCGTAAGGATAACCAACTAAAGAATAAACAATGAGGTTGATAGTATTGGAAGATATATAATATTTTCAAAGCAATAGCCCATACTTCTATAGATCGAGAAATGAAGAACTAAACTTTAGTATTTATTTAAGTTGATTATAATGATTCATATTTTTGCCAATCAAATCAAAACAAAATTTTAATAATTATTTTTGTATTGATTTTGATGTATTTTTGTTTATTTTTAGTTACTTCAGAAAAAATAATTTTACTTTAAATACAGGTTTGTTGTTCAATAAAAATTATCAATTTATAAATGATATCATCTTCTGAAACTCAATTAATATAATGGCTTGGTAATTCTATAATAATATTATAGTCTAAAAAAAAAAAATATATTGTCTTTAAAGAATTATAATTTTTTTTTTCATCCTATTTATTAGTTACAGTCAGTTATAAATTCATTTTTGAGTCTTGAAAAAAAAATTATAAATAATAATTAGGGGATTATTAAAGTGTCGAAGAGTTCAATCAAGTGCTGTAGAGTGCTGTAGAGTGCACATCTTTTCCAGGATTCAAAAGAATAGAGAAAAATCCTTAATTTTACTCAATTCTTTTGAATTCTGGAAAAGCTAACTACAGTTTTTTTTTACTTTTTGAAATGAGAAGAAAATATATAAATTTTCTTTAAATTTCAAAAAAGTAAATAAAACCTTACGGTGGTTTTCTTGAGGTTTTCTGATTTATATGTTAAGTGTTCTAGGTTTTTTTGGGGTTTTCTATTTTATTTCCAAAATATATTGATTTTCGTTAGGTTTTTTTGAGGTTTTCTATTTTATTAGTGAAGTCAATAGATTTTCGCTAGGTAACCTTTTACTTTAGAAATAAACAGAAAATTTTAATAAATTTTTGGTTTATTTCAAAAAGTAAAAACCCCTAGAACACTTAACTAATAAAATAGAAAACCTCAAAAAAACCTAACGAAAATCTATTAATTTTCCAAATAAACAAAAAATTAAAAACAACCTAACGACGAGTGCCTAGCTTTTCCAGGATTCAAAAGAATATAGAAAAATCCTTGATTTTCCTCAATTCTTTTATATTCTGGAAAACCTAACTGCAAATAAATGGAATTAAAAACTCCTTAGTAAAATAATAAAAAAAAAAAAATGATTATTTTTTTTCACAAAATTGGTTACCGAGAAATTACTTTTTCAGTAAAATTGACTTTACATCGAGAAAATATCTTTTAACGAAGAATTAAGTTATTGAAAAAATAAATAAAATTTGAATAAAAGACTTTTCTTCTCGTGTATTCAAGACTTTTAGAAGGAAAAGTCTATTCTATTAAAAAAACTTTTTCTTAAAAATGATCATAAAAAAATGAAAAAATAAACTTGAGATAATAAATTTAATTAAAAACAAGTTAAAAAATAAATAAAAATAGAAAAAGAAAAGAATAAAAATAAAAATATTAAAGAAAACTAAAAGGAATCATCATAAAAATCAAAAAAAAAAAAATTCAAAAAAAAAAAATAAATCAAAAAAAAAGATCAAAAAAGCCTAATTAATTTCTTCAATTTATTTTTCAGTTTCTAAAGATTGCGAAAGAGCTTTTGAAATATTTGAACCCTTTTCATTTACGGACTTAATTGCGTCTATATCCAAATTTCCATCTTTTAAATAGGGAAGGGTGTTTTCTTTTAAAGCAGTGATACCGAGCTCTAACATTTCTTGGAAACCGACTTGGTCTGTTTTGACAAGAATGGAATTAGCCTTGACTGCCTCATCGAGCAAATCAATGAACTGGGCAAAGTGTGTTTTCAATTCATTTATTTCATCCAAAGAGTAAGTCTCTCGTGCCTCGGGGCCTAAAAATGCCTTGCAGATGGCGAAAGGGCCCTCGTTGACTGTGATTATTAAGGATCCTCTTAACAGGCCTTGCAAATTGTTGGTGTCTTTCATTGTCTTTGACAATTCATTTTTCAATTGAACATTTTTCTGCTTGATTGAATTAATTGAATTCATGATTGGGCTTAATTCCTCTAAATTTTTTTCAATAATTTTGATTCTTTTTGTCAAATAGGGGAATTTGCCGTCAACTGTCAATATGGCCTTTAATATCCATTGTTCGGTTACTGCGCCCTGTGCCTTCTTGCCACTCTTCGTAAAGGGCGTTTGGTATGTGAATCTGGAGATGTGGTTCATTCGCTGGAAATGGGTTCTTCTCCAAATGATCTCCTCGTCTGTATAATAAGGCTGAACTGAAGTGATTTGGAGCCACCCCAGCGAGTTTTTCATGTTATCGAATTCCTCGAGGGATTCTCTATCGACGGGCGCAGAGCTGGGGAATACTTTAATTTTGCAATTCTTGATTCCCATTTCAAATTGCTTGATTAGTCTTTCCTTTAAGTCATAGAGGGTAACCTCTGGCAACTCACGATATATGAATTCAGAGTTATTCATTTCGCCAAAAACTTTGCCATAGAACCCCACTCGATAGTAGTGGGCAAACATTCTTTTTTTCTTGGTAAAGTCATTTTCAATTAATTCGTCATAGCAATTTTTTAAATCATTATACGCGACAGATATGTTCTTTAAATCATTCCGATATTCAAAAATTGGTATAAGCAATTTATAAACGTCTGCGATCATTTCGTAAAGCTTTGGAGTCTTTAAGAGATTGATACCTCCGATCAGCCCGTCAATCAACCCCTTTTCTGTAAACCAAGAGCTGTTGCAGAGGCCACCGATTTCCTCTGAGGTTAGATGGCATGATTCATTTAGGCAACTTTCAGAAATCTTTTTGAAGCTCTTGGCGCCCTTGGGTAGCCAATTGTCGTTCGGGTTTAAAATATGCACATACTCCGATACCATTGCAGCTATGTGCAAATTGCCGATGCCACCCTCTGCAAAATTGTCATTATCGATATGGTATTTAACCAAATTTTCCAGCCAGGTGACCCTGAGATCTGGTGCCGATCGGTATCCATCTGCGATACTCAATAAGAGATCACATGTCATTTCTGGATCATGTTTACACTTTCGCAATTTTTTGGAATCTTCAAAAATATTTCCCAAATTATTACAGTGCAATTTCACCACATGGATAAACTTTTTTCGCTTTTTCGTTAATGGCGATCCAATTGTGTTCATACTATAACTCTTCTGCTTTTGCTTCTTCCGTTTTTTTTGTTGCATCCTGCTCTTCTTGTTATTGCTGCCATGATCCAGAATTTCGATTCCATTTACGGGATCGATCTCTGACAAGGCTAATTGTTGTAAGACATTTAGGGTGTTTTTAATTTCGCGATCGCCATTGAAATGATCGATGTCGCCAACTAGCTTGGAAAAGGCAATGATCATCTGGATTTTGACCTGCTGGAAATTTTTGCTCGTTGTGTATCCCCGATGCAAGATCCTATATAGCAGGGCATTGCCTAATTTCCGAATCTGAGGTATTTTTGAAATGGCCTTTAAAAAGGCAACCTCGCACAGGTCCTTAACTATTTCGCTGCCCGTCGCAAAAATGACGCCTGAGAATCTTTCCAATAGGATTGTGAAGCAATGGAACAAATGGTCCAACAATTGGTTGGATTGCTCACTCTTGGAGATTGTAATTAAAATATTGATCATCTTGGGTAGGAGGCTTCGATCGTCCCTGGGGTCTTCTTGGTTGAGCTCCTCTTGGAAGTTCTGCATAAAGTCGACAATTAGATCAATTATTGTCAATGAGCACTGGTTGCACAAATTTTGTTCTCTTTCTAAATCATCAAAAAGCAATGGCCTTGTCACCATTGTTCGAGTAGCCTTCCGAGTTATCGCATGAACATTTTTGTGTTTATTTTTCTTGGTAAAATTAAAAGGTAGCAGATTTAATTTGGATGCCTTATTCCTCCTATTTTCGATTCTCTTTTTTTTAGATCGGCTTGTCGCAAATGCACCGTGGCCATAATCACCCTCAATCATTTCCTTAAAATCGACAACAGAGGCTGAAGTGGAACTATTTTTCTTGCTTAGCTTCAACTTGGCTTGATTGTTTAATTCCGTTTTACCCTTGTACAAAAAGGCATTTAAACACTCCAATATGAGATCCCAAAATTCTAATTTTTTTCTTAGTGCCTCTCTTCCCCACCATTCAAACAGGAACTTTCTTTCAATGTATCTTAATATGAATAGCAAAGAAATGAATAAATTTCTTTTTTCTTCCAATAGCAATACCTTCTTGATATAATCAAACTTTTCAATTAATGTCAATATAAATGGTAAATATAGGCTTAACGTTCGCGAGAGCATTTTGCCATTATTATTGCTGCTCTCGAATTGCTGTTTGCCTTTTTGCCTTTTTTGTCGTGTCCTTTTAGCCATTGCCCTTGAATCCCGTAAAAAGGGATCGATCCAGTGCCTATTTAAGGAATCCCGAATTAAACTGATTATTGATTTTCTTACAACTTCCGTCCTATTGCCACTTAGCCCTAAAGATAATTCGTTCATCAGCAATCCAATTAAAAAGAATTTTTTTGATAACAATTTTTGAATTTTGTTTTCCTTGCGTAATGACGGTAGCACGGGCAAATTTAATTGAATGAAATACTCGTAATTTGTTAAGACCCTCAAAAAATAGGGCCGAAATTCCATTATTGAGACCTCACTTTTATCTCTTGGTATTAAATTCTTTAAATAAAAGTCAATTAATTGGAAAACATACCCGCGATCAATTAACGAAAATAAATCTTTGAAAAATATTGCTATTTCTAGATTTAATGTTTTACCGATGGTATACCCAGATCTTTTAATTTCAATAATAATCAAATTCGTTAATTTTTTTAAACAAGTGAAGAATCGTGGATTGATTAATTTGGATCTAAAATTATTATTTGGCTTTAAAAAATTTAAGGTGTCTAAGTGAATTGTTATGGATTTTATGATCATTTCAAATAAAATGTAATTACAATTCATATATTCTTCACCCTTTATTAAAAAGGAATATTCATTTTCAAGTGCCCAACACCATAATTTTATTAATTCTAAATAGAATGGGATTTTCTCTTCTTCTTCTTCTTCTTCTTCCTGTTCCTCTTCCTGATCATCGTCATCATCATCATCATCATTGTCATCTTTGTTCTTTTTCTTTGTTTTTTTCTTCTTGTTCCTGTTTTTATTTTGATTCACAATAATTGGTGGCCTAAATATTTTATTAAAATAAGGCCTCATAACATCTTCTTTCGTTTCCAAACTAAAATTGTGAACTCTCGCGATCAATCTAATAAAAGAAGAAAAAATTGACGTTTTATTTTCCTTATTTATTGGATCAACCATCATTTCTAATACTATTGGTATCACCATTGGGAAAAATTGAATTAAATATTCAACTCTAACCTTGTCTAAGCATACTAAACTATTTTTTATTACAGTTTGAGAATTGTTTTGAGCCTTATATTTATCAAAAAAAACATTCAAATCGGGATCCTGTGGATAAATTGACGAGATCAAGTTAATTTTTAATTGCAAATAATTCTTCATTTTCACTTCGTTTTTCCATAACTCTCTTGTCATTAAATAATTTGATTTTGGTAATTCAGTGACAATGGGTATCTGTGTTGTCCTATTAATCAACCCGTCTTCTAAAAAGATTTTAATGATCGAATAACCAATAATTTCATGATCCTGATCTTCCTTGGGGATTAAATCATTTTCAGAATTTTTATTTTTATTTTTTTTTTTAAATTTGCAGTTTAAATTATAATACGTAAATAAGATATGATGATATGGCCCAATGGCCGGTGGCAATTTTAATTTTATTTCATCATAGAACGCTGGGCTTTTGTTTTTAAATTGCGTGCTTGTCCATTTACAATTCACAAACATCTTTTCATAATGCGATCCATAAAAGATGCTTTCTCCCTTGCTTAATAATTTTTTATCACTTGTCAAATATTGGATCTTTATGGCAATGTTATGTGGCTTTTTACATTTGAGGCCCCCCACAAATGCCTGCTCTGGGTAAATATACAAATTATTAACATAATTTTGATGTACGTTTGGTAATAATTCTGTTGGGAATTCTTGAACCATTAAAGAAATTGGACCATTTTTTTTTGGCGACCATTTTTCACCAAAAATACTTTTCATAAATGCTTGCCCTATTAAACTTGCTTGTGTTTTTTCATTTTCATTTTCATTTTCACTTTCGCCTTCGTTTGCATTTTCGTTTTTCTTGGTTTTCTTTTTGACTTTCTTTTTCTTTTTAAATGTTAGCCAACTAAATCTTGAGACGGATTGCTTTGAAATATTCGAAAAGCCGTCCATATCCAAGATCTTTGGAAATGTTATTGGCTTTTTTAAATCCCAATTAATGTCCTTTAAATCAGAGATGGTAATACCGTAATTTAATGGGATAAACCTAAAAGTGAACTGGCATGGGAATGCCTTTAATTTCTTTGGAGTGCCTTTTTTCTGTGCCAATGACAATGTTGAAAAGATCTGCTGATCGGTCCATTCCTCTTTAGACCTCACAAAATTGTCGACTAAAAGAATATCAGAACTACTCGAATCGTATTTGATGTTGTTGTCTTGATCAAACAATTGGATCGAACTCCACGCTACGGGCTGATGGAACCGAGACATTCTTGACCAGATTGTTCGCGCTTTTTTGTATTCGGCGTCAATCTTTTTTTGTTTCACCTTCCCCTTGTTCAATTTATAATAGAGATTTGTTGAGTCGTCAAAGGAGCCATGAAGAACCTTTTCTAATCGAAAAATTATATAGATGTTTGGGTTGACATTGGACAGCGTCAGGACACACGTTTTTGCCATCGTTTCATTCTTCGTCGAGATCTTTCCTCGCAACTCCTCCAAAAGAAATTGTTGGAACTCCGTTGTAAGCTTTTCTGAATTTAATTGAAACCGAAAGCATTCGCTGACTCTGACTTTCTTTTTAATGTCCACGAGATACATGGTCAAAAAAAAGGGATCGGTCTCAAGTGGCAAATTCATTTTCAGCCCTTGGAAAAAATAGCTTGGCTGTGGCTCGCTTTTGTATTCAATTCTGTTGCTCCTTGGATCATGAATAATGTTCCCGATCCTCAGATCACTAAAGACCTTAAATAAATCACTCCACCCTTTTTGCCTTTCTCGATTGAATTTCGCCAGCTCTTTTTCATTCAGCGTCTGGAGCAGCTTTAATTCAACGTGCTGATTTACAAATTCCTCATCTAATTTTGCATTTTGCAATTTGTCTTCTTTTTTGTTGTCTTCTTCATTCTCGTTAGACAGACTTGACTTTTTTGCTTTGGATCCTTCGTAATCAATTTCGTATTCGAGTAATGGGAATTTTTCTTTTGTGGAAATGTACTGCTCTTTCTCTTCTGTTTGGTGAATTCTTTTTTTCCAAATTAATTGTGTACCATTCCTAGTAAAACACTTTAAGGACTCTTGAACGAATGGTGAACAAAAATCGTTATCTTTCTTTTTTTTTTTTTTATTTTTTTGTGTTTTTTTTTCATTTTTTGTGTTTTTTTTGAAAGTGTTATTTTATTTTTTTTGTGTAAATAGAAAAAAATCTTCGAGAAGAAGAAGAAAAAATTTGGAAAAGGAACACATACTAATTTTGGTACATTTGGCTTGAGAGTTGGAAACGTTTTTTTGATTTTTCTTATTTGAAGATCGTCTTCTGGAATAGTCACAAGCCCTTGAAGTGGTTCACGAGTAACTGCAAGTGATTTGATTTGTGTTTCAAAATCAATAGTCAGTGGCTCTTCTTCGATTGATTTTAATTTTATTTTCTCTTTTTCTTTTTCTTCTTCTTTTTCTATTTGAATTTCTTTTTCTTTTTCTTTTTCTTTTGTTTGTTCCTTTTCAAGGAGATCTTCAGGTATTGGCGGAAGATCGCTCATTTGAATAATTGAAAAGGAGGAGAATTTGTCAAAAATAAGAAAAAAAATGTTTAACGATTTGCCAAATTGTTAATCATGAAAGATACAAAAACAGTTCACAAGTTAAGATTTTCATAATTTGAAAGGTTGTTTTAGCAAACATTTGGAATATTTCACGCTAAAAATAAATAATTTGCTCTCAAACAAAAAAACTGTAAGATAAGTAACAATTTTAAACTGATTTTTTTCCAGAACAGAAACTCATACTAAATTTTATTCAGGTAAAACTTACATTTGGTTCTCAATATAATAAAGAGAAAAATTAATCAAAAATCTTTTTGTTTAATTTCCCTTTTTAGGGAATTTATATATTTTGGAGAGTTAAGTTTTTGAATAGGTATATTTGCTTACTATGTATTTTTACAAATCTCAATGGTGTATTGAATTTAACACTATAATGGGGAAGAGATTTTTTTTGATTTAAAAGAACCAAATATTAACAAGTGTGTAAGTAACGTTGAAAACATGAAATATATTTAACTTTAGTTTTTTTTTTCAGGCTTCGTTATTTAAAGTTATAATTAGTGTGTGTACAAAAATTGGTTTTAATATAAATTGACTTTCGAAGATAGATCATTGATTAATGCAAATCGTTAAAAAAGATTAAATTCTGTTTCTTAAATTTTCTGAATGAAAATAATTTTCTGAATGAAAATAATTTTTTTTTATCAAATATTAAAGATTTTTCTCATATGTTTGTCAAAAAATTACAAAGTAATCTCTCAGTATCATGATAATTATTTTTTATAATATATTTAAAGAATTCAGTTTGTTGTTTTTGTCCTATTGATTTGTTTCTTTTATTTCAATACTAAGTCAATATTTTTATGAATTACATTTTAGTCATAGCTATTACGTGAAAAAAACTAGTAAGTTATTGCACTGTACTTTCTAATGGAATCCTGAATATATATCACATATACCACCATATCTTTCAATATATTGATTAAGTTGAATAAGATCCCAGAATCAATGATTAAAATTATTTGTTCATACTAAAAAGGTATTTTTTGGTTTTTTTTTTTATATTCATTATTATACTAGAAAGATTTGTTTACTAAAGCCCATAAAAATATATCTGAAAAGATTTTTATCCAATTAAAATTTCATTTAAAATATTTATTAATAAAACAATTCTACTAATATAATAAATGTTAAAAATTACTTTAGCTGTAAATATTACTCAAAACAATTGCCTTAATTTAAACACATATTTAAAAAATAAACAAAAAATAAAAATGAAAAAAACTTCAATTATTCCAGAAAATATTTTTTTTTAATCTTTCAATAAAAAGATAGGTTTACCCTTAATCAAAATGAAAAGATACTATTTGTAATAAGTTTGAAATTTTTATTAAGTCTAGTCACACTCAAGTGATTAACTTCAGGTTTTCAAAAAATGAACAATTTTTTTTTTGAAAAAATTATTGATTTTTTACCCATTCTTTTTTTGACTTTGGGACTATTATCTCTGAATTATTCTTTTTTTTTATTATTTTTTATTATTCACAAATAATTTTACAAGAATTCTAACTTTTTTATCTTAATTTGGAATTTTTTTGGTGCCTTAAATTTCTTGAAAAAGTTTGATTGAAAGTGAAACTGGCTGTATTGAAGAGATTCAAGAAATACACCCTTTTGCCTGAACCCCGAAATTTATTGAAAGTTTTTTCATCCCAATGCTAATGTAAACCTTTTTTCATTCAAATATGACATTTAATTTTTTTCTTATATCAATTATTTTATATAATTAACCCTGTTAAAGAACAAATAAACAATGGATAGTCATGTAAAAATCATTGAAAAGTTTATCTCTATCAAAAATAAAACTTATAAATCAATAATTTTCTTAAAAATCGAAAAACTCAAATTCTTAATACGCTATTGAGAAAAAAAAAACAATAATGATCTTTCAATCTTCAATTCTCAGCCAAATTTCAAAATTAGGGGAAAACTTTTTTATTCTTATTTTTTTCTTTTATCCTTTGCCCATCAAAAAATAAAATGATTAAACTATATTTTTATTTATTAATTTATATTGGTTATTATCTCTAAACACTTTAGTAAAATACATTATTATTCAAAAAAAAAAAAACAATAATTAAACAAATATTTTTATGATGAAAAATCTACCCCTATTTTTGAAATTTAGTTTAGACCAAATAAAACCCCAATAGAAATAAACATGATTTCTCTCCAATCATTTTCACTATTTCAACAACATTAAAATAACATGTTTTTACACAATGACTATAGGTCTTACTATAAAAAAATTTTTTTGCAACTGAATGATGTTTTAAAAAAAAAATCATTATAAAAAAGAGAAATAAGAAAAAATGTAAAAAAATCATTTAAATTTTGAAATTTTCAAAATAAATTTTTTCTTCTAATGTTGATTTAAAACTTTTAAACATATATAATTCTCACACTATAACCGTGCCCCTTTTGAGTATAAAATGGTTCAGGTAATATTATAACTCAAATTATTTCCTTTTGGTAAAAAAAGAAAAATAGAATCTGAAATTTTTATTTCAAAACAATGATAAGAAAAAGAGAAAGAAAATTAAAAAATAAAAAAAAATTTAAAAATTTTTTTAAAAAAACAGTAAAAGCTAAATTTTTTTAAAAAGTTTTATTTTGTAACCCAATTTTGGGATGTTTAGTAATTGTATCCTTTTATGCTAATTATATCCAAAAATTCTGGATCACCACTACCATACCACCTGTTTTAGATCATACCATACTTTACAGAAGTTGATCTTAAATCCAAGGAATTATTACTCTACTGAAAACAGGTTAATACAAGTTTCATAAAACTAAACATTTTACAAAATAAAAAATCGAAAAAAGAAAAAAAAAAAAAATATTCATAAAAATTATTAGAAAGTGATTAATCAGTCATTTAAAAATTCATTATTAATAAACAAATTAAAAATAGATTTTTTTATTTTAATTTTCGAATAAGATCTTTTTTTTTTTTGTCATAATTTTTTTTAATAAAAACTAAACATAGCATAAAAGCGATTATTAAAATAGTATTCATTAAAATCCTTTTAAAAATATTGGGTTTCTTTTCTTGAAGATGTTGCAAATCAATTATTTGCTTATTATATTGTCTATATGAACGATAGGTGTTTTTACGATTCATGTATGAAATTATGACATCTGGCGCTATTGTATTAAAGCTATCAATACCTAATTTCATAAAAAAATCCCAGCCCCTTTCTGTTGCTGGCAAAGGACGAGGGCCAAAAATATGAAATAGCCCGCCTAGCCCATGGAAACCCATTATGTTTGATCCATGACAGGGCTCGCTTTCTTGGAAGGATTCCCAATCTTCCAAAAGTTGGGAATAGGAAAAGCTATAGCCCATCGTATAATTATCATTTTCGAAATGCTCCATTAACAATTCTGGCGTTGCGTTCCAAAAATACAAGATAGAAGGCCCGTATTGTGGATCAGAAGCAGTCAACTCCTTTGCTACTTTGGAGTAGCCATTTAAATAGATTCTTTCCTTCTCAAAGCCAATTGCCTCAACAAGATCGTTGATTTGCCGAGAATAATCGAATTGGTGGCACGCCGGGTTTTCTTTTAAATCAAACATGATCGGGATCCTTTTGCTTTGAAACTCGCTGAGCACTTGCCTTAAACTTGGCAAGTTTAATCCAGAAAATTGCCATTTCCTCCCGACGTCAGCAGCTTCTAATTCGCCCTCGTTTGCATTACAAATATCAATGGGAGGATGTACGTCATCAGCTAAATCGTGGGCTATATAGAAACCGTGCCCTTTGATCGGCTGGATATCTACTTCAAGAGAATCAACAAAGGGCTCAGCAGAGCGTAACCCTAACAAGGTGTTTGGTGGGAACCTTTGATACCAACCCGAGTGTGCAAAGATTTTGACAGGTCTATTTTGGATGACGACACTTAATTTGACACCATTTAAAAACGCACTTGTTGGACCCTTCATTCCCGACCGATACCACAAGTGAGCTAGTGCTTTTTTGATCTCTTTGTGGGATCCAAAAAATGACAATTTCGTGTCTGTTTCTTGTGTGATGTATATTTTGAACTGTTCCTTCTTTTTTAAAATTAAATTTCCCTTGTTGACTTCCAAAATCACTTGGTGTTCACCACACTCAATTTTTTCTGTAGCTTTGTCTTGGATTTTGACTGTTATTTGAAATTCATTATTTTTGCGATCACCCAAGCCAACCTTCACTTTAATATCTGGCTGGAAGGTTTCTAATTCAATTACTGTAGAATTGGAGATCCTCTCGTTGCTTGACGCGTCCTTGCCAAAAGTTACAACTTCATACTCCTCTTCTGGCTTCAGCCCACGGAATGTGATACTTGGCCCGTTACCTCTATTTTCGTTTAACCATTCGGTTTGGCCTTTGTGTCGAATAAAATAATCGTATTTTTGTTCAGCACACGTCGCACATCTCGTGTTGCAAATAATATTTTCCTTTTTAACAACACAAAGAAGATCAATTTTACCAAAAATAGGTTGGCTTTGAATGAAAGGAACCAAAAACAGTACTAAGACGAAGAAAAAAAGAATTCCTTTGATGAATTTCATTTATTTGATGAAAATGAAAAAAGTTAAAAAAAATAGAAAAGTAATCGTAATTGAAAAGAATTTGAAATCAAGGATGTTTGAGAAAGTAATTTTTTCATTTTGTGTATGTTAAATAGTAAATAGGAAAACGACACTTTCTTTTAAAACTTGAATAAATCCTTTAACGGGCTCACAAACTAAAAAAAAACTTACAGTAAATTTAATAGCAAATGCAAAAAAAAAAATACCACGTATCCTAAAATTGAAAAATAAAGTGAAAATTTGATTATTAAGAGACCAAACTTACTTTTAAATCTATTTTTAGAAATCAATTCGAGTTTTTAAAAAGTTCAAAAATTCAAAATATTCTGAATTATTTAAAAAAATTTAATATTTGAAGAAAAAAGAAATCATAATATTGCCTGTGAAGGAAACCTACTAAAATACACTTTAAAAAAAAAATAAAATCCCAATTTTTGGAATAACTGAGTTTAAAAAAATCAACTTAATTTCAAAAAAATCACAATAATTATTTTAAACTAAAAAAAAAATATAATTTTTTGATTCAAATAACAGTTCGAATCAATTTTTTTCTTTTTATTGAACAAAAAAAAATACCTAGAAAAATAACCAAACCTTTTAAAATTAAAAATTCTCCCAAAATACTTTTAAACACTTGGAAATTCAATATATAACCAAAAGAAATACATTTTAATTTGATTATTTTTTATAAATAATTAATAACCGAATCTTAATTATTTCTGTGGGTTATCAACAACCCATTGATTAAAAGTATTGATAAATTTTATTATTATTTCTAAATTTTTTAAAGATTTTCAAACAAATAAAATTTATTTCCAAATTAATAATTGTAATAATTAAAAGAAAATCACTAAATATTCTTAAATAACTGATTTTAATATAAAAATCGATATTTATACCCTTTATATTGGAAAAAGAAAATATACCCAATCTTTTCAATTTCAAGAAATTTAATAAATATTGTGAATAATATCAAATTTCAATTGTTTCTGATCTTCAAGGATTCAATATTTGATTGATTTTTTTGAATTTTTAAAATAAAATTAAAGGTTCAAGGTTATTTTTTCATATTATCAGAAATTACTAAAAGTGAGATTTAATCTAAATAAAACTTCTTTTGTAAATTTTATTTTTTCAAAGCCGATCCAAAAATCAAACCAAAAGAATTATATCCTTTTAATGAACACATAATTGAATAAAATAATAACTTCTTTTAAAAATGATTACTTAATACTCTAAAGTTGATAAATACATTGTTTCTCAAATTTAATAGAAATCTGTGTGTAAATAATTGTACAATTACCTTTGGCAAAATAAATATATAAGAGTTATTAGCTCCCACAAAAAAAGAATTTTAGATTGAATTTTAATTTCTTATGCAAGATAAAAAGTGTTAACTCTATTTATATTATGAAATATACTTAAAAGTTCTCATTTTCAAAGTTTTTTCATGATTTTTTTCCTTTGATTAAAAACAAAAACCAAGTATAAAAATCAGATTATTAATTTAAATTACAAGAAAATTCAAAATATCAATTGAAACCAATATTTAAAATGTTTCAAATGTTCAAATTGTAACATTAATTATAAAACTTAGTACAGTTGACTAAGTTGGGATTTTTTGTTGTTCTGGTTTTTTAATAGCGGCGAAATCAGTTGGAAGAATTTAAATAATAGGAATTATTTTCGTTTTAGACATTTCAATTCCAGATATCTTTATTGATGAGTGAAAAATATGTAATAAATTATCTAAAGTTTATTCCCTTTTACAACTATTTTACAATTCAAAATGATTTTACAAGTTTTTTCACTTTGAAAAAAAGTTTTTATAGAAATGTAATATGGGTTTTGTGAAGGGTATTTGAGAAATTAACAAAATCAAAAAAATTTTACCATATCTTGTATTTTAAAAACAAAATAAGAGTATTTCAGGATTTAAAAAACATATTTAGACCTTTTTAAATTTCTTTTTTTTTTTTTTCTTTTTTCTTTTTCCTTTTACCTTTTCAATTTTCTTCTTTTACCTTTTTAAAAATACAGTCAGTTTCACTTTTAAGGCACAAACTTTCAACTAAATTTAAGGAACAAAAAAAATCTCAAATTAAGTCACAAAATTTGTTCTTTTTTTTTTTACAATTTATTTTTACTAGAATCTGAATTTTGTGACTTAATTTGAGATTTTTTTTGTGCCTTAAATTTAGTTGAAAGTTTGTGCCTTAAAAGTGAAACTGACTGTAAAAAAAAATTGTGTATGTCTTTTCCTTGAACAATCGTGAAACCGATGATTTTACGCTCAAATTACCTTTGATGAAGTTTAAGTAAAAGGACATATAGAGTGTAATTTACACTTCTTCCATCAATAATAATAATTGGTTTTTTTTTTTTATTTTTTTTTCTGGTATTACAATTTCCAGAGAGCATAAAATATAGACAATCCTTAAAACAAGTTCAATAGTTCTATTAAAATAAATAAATCGAATATTTATACAAAACCCTCAGGGATAAATGAGAGATTCTTGATAGTTATTCACATTCAGTAAACAGGGATTACAAAAACAAATTTCTTTTTTTCCAAATTATCTTTATATATAATAATTAACAAGAAGTCCTTCAAAATGTAAAAATACGGATTTTATATCCCACGTTTCGACCTATGAGATTGTTAAGTGATTGTATTATTTTACTTTTACTTCTCAAAAAGAATCTTCATTCTAAAGGAATATGATTAAAAATACTAGTTTTGATGTTAATAACAAAAAAAAAAAAATTATAAAAATTATAAAACAGATTCTTTAAAGTACTAGTAACTCTAATTGATTTTTTTTTTTTTATTTTCAAAGGTAATATAGTAATTATTTACACAATGATACAATTAAACACGATATGCAACTTTATTTCTCAACTTTAGAGAAATGATTTATCATTTTTAAAACAGTTCATTTTTCCCAATGAAATTTTCAGTGAAAAGATCTTGAACATTTTTGTTTTGGATTTTTGGTTCAAATCAAGACAAGGAAATTTTTTTCAAAATTAAATCTCTAAATTTTGTATTTTTAAAATACACTCATATAATAAACATTATTATACATAACAATTTTCAAAAAGGTTTACAACTTTAATAGCTATTAATAGGAATTGAAAAAAAATGAAAATTTTCAGTATTATTTTTTTCATTTTTAATTGTAAAATTTTTGAAATTTTTAGTTGACTTAGTAGAGAGATAATTTTCAATTATTTTTTTAATAGACTAAAAAGGAACATATTTTTCAATTTTAAAATAGCATAAAATATTTCAATCGAAAGATATCGCTAAATTAAATTGAAAATCTGATTTTTTATCTGTTTTTGGATAATTTTTTATCATTTTATTTTTGTCCATGATTGGGTTTTTATATACATTCCCGATTGTTTTCTGCAAATTGCTTTAGCATTTATTCTTTTTTCAATCTCAATGTTCAATCAAAAATTAATTCATTTCAACTTTTTTCATTAAAAAAAAATTCACCAAAAATCGGTGTTTTTTTCAAAAGTCGGTATTTCAGAAAAGGGGGGTATTCGGATTTTCATGAGTTTAATTGCTATCCTTTTTTTATTACATAAAATTATGATAACTTTGAAAAAATAATTTATAAAAGAAGTATAACTGAAATCCAATGTATATTTTTGACTAACTTTAATTTTAGGGGTTTAAATTTTCCTTGTAGTGATTTGAAAAAAAAAAATTTGCAAAAAAATTTATTTTGAAGAAATCTCACTTTTAGTAATTTCAGAGAGTCTGAATGAACAATTAACATTTGAAACTTTAATCTTATTTTAAAAATACAATAAAAATAAATCAAATATTGAATCCTTGAACATCTAAAAAAATTGATCATCTATTTTATTGACAAATATTTATTAAATTTCTTGAAATTGAAAAGATTAGGCAATATTCTTTTTCAAATATTCAGAATATAAAAAAGGAACTAATAGTATAAAAATCAGTTATTTGATAATGTCTATTATTATTTTTTTATTAGAATTATTAATTTGAATTAGTTTTATTTGTTTGGAAATATTTTTACAATTGGGAAATATATACTAAAATCTATTGTTACATTTAATTTGTGTGTTATTAATAAACCACAAGAAATAATTTAAATCCGGTTATTAATTATTGATTTTAAATAATCAAATTAAAAGATATTTCTTTAGATTAAAAGTTGAATTTTTCAGATTTTAAAAAAGTATATTTTGGAAACTTTTTAATTTGATAGTTTAGTTTTTTTTTCTCGTATTTTTTTGTTCAATAAAAAGAAAAAAATGGGATTTTAACTCAACTTTGAATAAAGAAATTATAAAATTTTCAAGTTTAAAATAATTATTGTGTTTTTATTGAAATTAAGTAAATTTTTTATATTGAGTTATTTTCAAACTTTGAGGTTTTTATTTTTAAAGTCTATTTTAGTAGGTTTCCTTCAAAGTCAATATTATGATTTCTTCCTTCTTTCAAAGGAAATATTTTTTTTTTTAAATAATTCAGAAATTTGTTGAATTTTGAACTATTTCAAAAATGAAAAATGGATCAAAATGGATCAAACTTTTTAAAAACAATAATTCATATCTGAAAATAGCATTTAAAAGTTTGATTTTGTAGTAATCAGATTTTTACTTTGTTTTTCAATTCCAAGATGCTGTAATTTTTTTTTGAATTTACAATTAAATTTACTTGAAGATTTGTTTTCGTTTACTATTCCCTTAAATAAAAATGTTTAAAAATTGACTTTCAGGGATTTTCAAGTACAATTTCAAATTTGAAAACATTTCATACTTGTAAAAGTAACTAAAAACAATATTTAGAACAGCCATGGGATTGTTTTGTGTTTTTAGATTTGAAAAGGAAATTCTAAAATTATAAAATCAAATTTTAGTATGGATCTTTGAAGAAGAAAATTATTAAAATTGTTTGGGATTGTGAAATTTTCAAATTTTTTTGTAAAATAAATTCTTTGTGTATAAATTAGACTGAGGTTCTGGAAATCTTTCAAGAGTTTTTTTTATCCATAATTTCACTCTTACCACCTGAAAACGTTGTCGTTAAGATGACAAACAATTGATTTAAATTAGTTTCACGTTCTTTATAAATTCTTGTGTTAATTAATTTCTTTTCAAAGTAACACAACTTTGGTGAAATTTACAAAAGAAGAAAAAAAACAAAATTTTGGGTTTGTTGATAAATTCAAAATAAGTTGAGAAAGGTTATTTTTGCTTCATTATATTTATAAACAACATTCAAGCGGAATGGTTTAACCAACAATTCGATTGAAAAACTTTTTGCGATCGTGAGATTTGTGATTATAAATATTGAAGAGCAAAGCAAAAAAAAAAGTTCAAAATATATTTTTATTAAAGTAGCAATAGCTTAAACTATCTACCGAAGCTGTCTCACAATATTTTGTGAATTTCAAAAACCTCTTCGCCAAAGAAAAAAAAGATTAAAGTTGAAAGAAAAAAGAAAAACAAACCAAACAAGTTTGGAACAAAACAAAGAATCTTTTATTTTCTTCTTAGGGATAAATCCTGGTAAACCAACAAAAAACAAACACGAACGATCAATTAGTCTGTTTTTTTATTTGAAAAGAACTTGTTTGATTCAAAAAACTGTACTTCAAAAACTTCTGAAGGCGATCTATTTACTAGGTGTGTAATCGTGGCACCGCGTTTACCAATTTCACCAGAGCAAATCTCCATTAACACATCAGCCTTCTCTCCGCGCTCTTTGCAGGCTGTTATAAATTGTGGGATTTTTTTTAATACGTTTACCTGAATTGAAAGTGGGCGATCTGCTTGCCATGTGGACTGGATCGTTTTGAATGGCTTGACCTTAACAATGTTAAACCCTTGCTTTTCGAGTGCTTCAATATTTTTCCAATAGCGCTTTGGGAGAATACACCCTGCAAGAGCACGGCACTTTTTGGTGTCTGGTACCTCCTTTGGGTTGTCGTAATAGATCCCAAACCCTTTTGTACAATCCATTTTCAATTTTTTAAGATCGTAGTAAATTTTGTCTTGTACTTTGCCAACATTTTGATACTTGCCAGTATAGCATTCGTAGATAAGATGCATCGTTGGGTGTGTTGACTTTAAAATCTTTAGCTTCTCAAAAACACGAAGAAACCGAAGAAACATGAAAATTGTGACTGCAAAGATACCAAGAGCAAAGACAGATTGCATTTTGAATTAAAAAATGTTTTTTTCGAATACTTTCTTAAAATTGAAAAAAATGAAGCTTTTTACTTTATTTTTGTGACATTCTCTTAAGAACAAACCTTAAATTTCCAAATTTTTGCTCTTTTGATTTCTTAATACAACACTGAATATACAAAACCTTTTTTTTATTTTTTAGAAATTGTTAATTGTCAATCAGCAATTCTTATGAGAGTCAATTCAATACCCTTTTTACTCAGTTCAGTTGCTCGCAGTTTTATGTAAAGTTATTAAAATGAAATTTAAGAATAAATAACAGAGTTTGAAAGGAGTAGAACTAAAAAAAAAAAGATAAAAATGTGAAATTTGTTTCTACTTTTCTAACATTTTTCCTTCCATTGATAAGATAATTTGTTGTTCTACAACTCTTTACCTTTTAAACAACAAACTAGTACCTCTCAACTCGTATATCTTCTTTTTTCATCTTTCTTTTTAAGGGAATAGTAAACCAAAACAAATCTTACAGTAAATTTTTGGGTTATTTTTAATATTGTGGTCAGTGAATACTATTTTTATATGTGAAATCATATTTAATGACTTAAAAGAAACTAGAGTTAAGAGATCTTGCTAAATTGAAATAATTGGGTTTATTTTTCAAAAAAATTGAGTTAATAAAATCCATTTTTGACACAAATTCAACATCTTTGTCATTTACTTATCAGAATTTATCGTGTTGTCCCAGAAACACAATGATATTACTTACCTTTTCTTTTTATTTGTCCTTGATCTAAATTCAGAGTCTTTGCCAGTGAATTTTTTCTTTGTAATTACTTTTTTTTATCTGGAGGAGTCAAAATAAAAGTTTATGATGGTTGGCCAGTATTCGATTTTGATTTGGTTTCTTCAATTTTGAGATCATCAAACCCATTCAGTTTTCTTTTGTTTGTTTGGATTAACACAATAACACTACCAATAGTAATAACAACAATCATAATCTGAAACCATATTTTTTCTAATTAGATCGTTGTTTTTAGTTCTTCATACTCACCACATCTGAACACCCTACTAACATAAACTGTGGTTTATTTGTTAGGTAATTCCAAACACAAAGTGTTCTAAATACCTCCTTTCTAGTGTCTAATTTTAAATTGGGTGTAAGATCTAGATAATCAATATAAAAGTTTTGAATAGGAAATTTGGTGGTCATAAAATTAGTTTGAATTGAAAATTTTTAAATTAGAACTCCAAAAAGGTCAAGTAGACTTTTATTTTTTGATTTTTTTAGGTTGGACGAATCATAGATTCAACAATTAAAATTCCATTTTCAAATTTGAATAAAAAAAATATTATCTGTTTAATCAAAATACCAGATAAAAAAAATCAAAAAACAAACAAAAAAATTAAAAAAAAAAAAATAAAAACATTGTTGTTAGAATTTAAACTCTAAAATTCCAATTACCATAGGAAAACAAAAGGTACACATTTTAGATCTTGTCAAAAATAATTGTAATTTCCCCTTCAGCAAATCCAAAATTTTTGACAACAAATTTTGAGAATCAAAATTTCATTATACAAAGGTTGTTACTTTCTTTTAGAGTATGATAGCTTTTTGGATCTGGTTGTGGGGTATAAATATACATCAACAGAAAGTGGGCTAGCCTTTACATTATATCAAAAAAAAATATTTTTTAAATTTGTTTCGTTTTGTTTAGAAATTCACAATGTTTTTGGATGAATTAATGATTATTTTTACTTTTTTTCAAGATAAACCACAAAAGCCAAACAATTGCACTATTTATAATTTCTATCAATGAAGTATTGATTTAAATCATGTTTTTTAGTCAATTTAGTTTATTTAAACCCTCCAATAGTATAAAATCGGATCATTTTCATAGACAAAATTTAGAAAAACTATATCAATATCTTGAGATTTTAAAAACTGAAAAAACTCTAATTACTATATAAAATAAGTTACTTTCAAATTTTGCTTTTAGAAAAGAATTTTTTATATTTAAAAGTTTGATAGATTGTTTCAATTCTTGAAAAGTTCAAAATCCAAAAGTTTACTAATTATTTCAAAAAAAAATCTATTTTCTTTCAAATGGAAAGAAATTTTCTGTTCTATGAATGAATTTGACAAAAATATTCTTTAAAAATAAAACTTGCTAAGTTTCGTAATAACTCTTTATAAAAAATTTTCCAGCTTTTAAAAAGGCACGCAATTAATTCTGACTACATACAGTAAATTGAATCCTTTTGTATGGTTAAGGTGAGTAAAATCTTTTAGTCAATGTATAATATTTTTTTTTATGTAATGATATTTAGCTTTTAAGGTGTTGGAAAAAAATGTTCTTTTGTGATCTTACTCTTTTTTTTTTATATTAGGTTAATATTCCAAAAATTCATTTGAA
Organism: Anaeramoeba flamelloides; assembly: GCA_027625915.1. Lineage (NCBI taxonomy): Eukaryota > Anaeramoebidae > Anaeramoeba > Anaeramoeba flamelloides. Next base: position 1,553,382 of record JANTQA010000060.1, on the reverse strand, counting down.
ATTTGAGAATTTTTTCTTTTTAAAATTTAATTTACCACAGGTTTAAGATAATTCAATGAATTAAAGTTTTTTTTTTTTTCAGATAAAAAACAGGAAGGTAAGCATAAAAAAAAATTTAATTTGTTTTAATCAATTTTTTTCTTTTTTTTTTTTTTAGTAAAATGGGTATTACTTAAGTAGTTTTTGCTAAATAATTATTGGGTTTAATACATACAGTTCCACTTTTAAGACAGAAACTTGTAACGAAATTTAAGGCACAAAAAAATATCAAATTAAGGAACAAAATTCAAATTCTCTTAAGATAATATGTTGATAAAAAAAATTTCCAAAAAATGTGTTTTATTTTGATATTATTTTGTGCCTTAAATTTTGTTCATAGTTTGTGTCTTAAAAGTGGAACTGACAGTAACCATCAAATTATTTTTAAAATAAAGAATAAGATAAAAAAGAAAAAGAAAAAAGTGAAAAATAATTTTAATTAAGTAAAAATATTTTAAATTATCAATTTTATATAATAAAATTGGGTATTAAGACATTTTAAATAGGACAATTCGTTATAAATTCAAAAAAAATATCACCGATTTTTTATATATAGATTCCAACTATAAAAAATAAATTATCAAACAAAAATTAAATATAAATTCTATATAAAACCATTTTAATAAAAATTAGAATTTTCTCAGAAAAATTCAATAATTCTTTTTTCTTCCAAAAATATATTTTTAATTATATCATTCTAAATATCCATAAAGAGAAAAATATTTATTTTCTTAATGAATTTGTTCAAAAATTGATTTTTTTTCTTTAAAAAAAAATATACAATGTATGTAATCTAAAGATCCAAATTTGAAAATTCGAACAAGCCCATTTGGATTTCCAAAAAAAAAAGTTAGAATTCAATCCAATGGGTTCTATAATTAATAGTATTATGGAAAAGTAACCTAGTTCATTTTTATGGAAAAAAAATAGTAAGAAGGAAGCTGGTTTACTTTACCCTTTTTAGTTTTTTTTTTACTTATGTATGTTCAACCACTTTTCTATTATTATACAAATATTCTAACAACTTAAATTACAATAAAACTGGTTTTTTTTTTTACAAATTCTATAATATCACAACAATTTCATTATTCTTGCAACTAATTTTTGTTTTTTTTGGGTATGATTTTTTATTGTTCTCTTGTCCCAATATTAAAATAAAAATTCTAATTTTGGTAAAAAATTAACAATAAAAAAAATAAAAGGATTAATTTAATGTATATGCCCAGAAACGACTTTAAGAAATAGTCTGTTTGACATTATTGAGGGATGGGAAAAATCATTTTCAATCAGATAAGTGAAAGACTGTAAAAAAAATTCTCATATGTGAATATAACTTTTTTGATTAAAAATAAATGTATAAACCTTAATAAATGTTAAATCAAGGGATCTTGTGTTTAAAATTAAAATTTTGAATTTTTTTTTATTGATACTTCTATATTTCAGCAAAGCCTATTACAAAATTATAAAATTTTCCTTTTATAGGTTCAAAATTCATATTTTTTATTCTGAATAGAATGTATATCCTTATTATAAATCCTGTATTTTTTATTCAAAGTAAACCAAAATTCAAAATTTTCCACACAGCTAAAACTTTCCAAACAATCACAATAATACAATTTCATTGAAATTGGAGATAATTTGCGTTTTTTAGAATATGAAAATCATTTTTTAATCTTTTAGTTTTTCTTTTCGTTTCATTGTTTGAATTACGTAATTTATTTCGTTGGATCAAAATTTTTTTGAACCATTGATATTATGGTTAAAGTTAAGTTGTTCAAAATAGAAGAACTCAAATAAAATTAGTTGGTAGTATCTAACCATTTGATCGATCAATATTCCTAATAGAATTTAAAAAGATTTACTAATGTATTTTTTTGTTTTGATCTCTCCAAAATTTTTGACACACCCATGATTTATTTGTATTGATAATTATTTATTTATTGTTTTGTGAGTATTGTAATTTATAAAGAAGTGTTAACATTTCAATTAGTGAATGGGTTTTAATTTGGTAAATCTTCTTAAATAGATTAAATAAGTTCTTTTTCTTCACAAATTGAATTTTGGTGTGTTAAAAATTTTGAATTGGGGTTTATTTGAATAAACTTCAAAATTATTTGTAAATAAATTGTTGAAGAACAATTAAATATATATATATATATATATATATATTATTTAGGGGGGGGGGGGGGATATTAGCCCCTCTTGTGTGCCCGAATTCCTAAATAAAAATTTAGGAATCTTATAAAAGACTCAAAGATAATTTTATTATCCACTAAGGCTAATAAACTTGATGAATCTTTTTTTTTTGTAACAATATTGAAAATATTATTATTTTTTAATATATTAGATCAAAAAATTATATTTATTAAATTTTGGTTTTCTGTTTGAGAATTCATTAAAGTTTTTTGATTAATAAATTTTTTAATATGAATCCTTAACATTCAAAAAATAATATATTATAGCTTTCCTTTAATTTATCATTGCAGAAAAAATTTTCAAATTGAAAAAATGTATATTTTCAATTTTAATTCAATAAGGGTAGTAGTTCCCATTTTGAAAGATTTTTTTTTCTTATTTTTTGTTAAAATTTTTTTAAAAAAAATATATTAAAAAATTAGCTTGGTTATTAAAATTAAAATACAATTCACTGTATGAAATGAAACCATTGTTTAAGATTTACCAATTATCAAGATTTGTATTTCTAATTGTATCTATTAGTAAAAGATAATTTTTTTGGTTTTTTTTGTTGCTAGGGTTTTTCTATTCCAGTGGAATTGACATTATAGTCTGGGGGGGGTGGGGGGTAGGGTATAAAAATAATCCCCAAACAAGATTTTTAATTGTTAATATTAGGAAAAGTGTTGTCTAATTTCTTTTATTTAAAACAATGATAAAAATTATCATTTTTCCAACTCTAGTAAACCTCTATAAAATCCGATTGTTTTTCAAAAAAAGTTGATTTACTTATTATCAAACAATTACTTGAGTTTACTCTAGGCACCTTACTTTAATGAACTTTTAGGGAGGTTTATCACTAGACTCATAAAAAAATTGGTTATTTATAAATAGGATTTGATTTTTTGTTAGGTTGAATGATGTTTTGAACATGCCTAATTTAAGTAATCATCATTCCAATAAGTGACGAGTTATAATTTTAAAAGTTCGATTCTTAAATAAAAATAATTTGATTTTATAAAAAAAGAAATTACACAACAATTGTCTCAGATTCACAATTAAAAATCTGGTCAAGGAATATTTTCATATCAGGTATTATTTCCACTACTTTAATTTTAAAATGGTTATGAAAAAGGAAAATTTTGGAAAGAATTATCTTATTTTTGTGCCTTAAATTTTGTTGAAAGTTTGTGTCTTAAATTAGAAACTGACGTTAATTCTTATTTTTTTGCAGATCATTAAAGCTAATTTCACCTGAATAGGAAGTGATAGCAACAAAAACCCAAAAAATACTTTTACTAGAAATTTAGAATTATATCTTAAACACAAAAAGTGATGTAACTAAAATTTTTTAAACTAGGAATCATACCCATCCTAAAAATCTTAAAATTTATTAGAGATTTTTTTTTCTCATTAGTTAATTCTTGAATAAAAGGCCAAGTAAATTTCATCACATTTACTCCGAATTTGGGGGCCGATGCAACCAAACAGAATATTTTTAAATTACTTTTCTTTTGATCTTTTAAATTCAAAAAAAAAAAAAATATTATTTATTTCTTTTTATTTTATTTTGGGTTTTTTTTAATCAGTAAGAGTTTCTAAACAAGATACACAATGCTCAGTGCATGTTCATAAAAGTGAATTAATTTATAGTATTTCACATGTACTTTTGTTTTTGTGATTTTTGTTGGTTTTTCTGTTGTTTAGATTATTGTTTAGCTTGTCTAATCTACTCTTGTTTATTTTCCTGGCCAATACAATAAAGGCTTGTTCAACATTTAGATTGCTTTTAGCTGAAGTTTCAATAAAAGAGCAATTTAGACTTTTAGCGAGATCCATCCCTTCACCTTGAGAGACTTTACGATCATCCTCAAGATCTGCTTTGGTTGCAACGATCATTATTGGACAATGATCAGAATCTTTGTACTTTCTGATTTGTTCACAACAAACAGTGACCAAGTCAAAGCTGTTTCTTGAAGTGATAGAATATAAAACTAAAACGCCATCAGCTACACTTGTAAAACGTTTAAACAAATTTATGTATTCCTCGGCTCCAGAAGTGTCAAGAACTTCGAAAAAGCAATTTTCACCTTCAATTTCCATATGTTTTCTAAAATAATCTTCAATTGTAGGATCATATTCTTCAACAAAATAATTTTGGGTAAATTGAAGGGTTAAAGCAGATTTCCCAACACCCCAATCTCCAACAACACATAAATAGTATTTGGTCATTTTTTTTGTTTTGGTTTATTGTTTAAATTAATTCAAAAAAAGTTAAAAAAATAAAAATGATAATCAATTATTTTGTTTTTTTTTTTTTTTTCCTTTTCATTTTCTGAATTTTGTTGTTAAAAATCTCTGAAAATAATTCGGAAGAATCAAATAAACTGAAATTTTTGAAATAATGTAACAATTTCTTCTAAAAAAAGAGAAAATTTGATTTTATTTTTTTTAATTTGTTGGTGTAAATTATCAATGAAAGAGATCATAGTTTCACAGTTACCCTTAAAAAATCTATTTCTAAATTATTTATACTAAAGTCAAAATAAAGTGTGTAAAAAAATTTAATGCATGTTTCAAAATAAAAAGCGTGTTTTTTTGTTATAGAAGTCCTCTACATTAACCAATCAATGAAACTGGTAATAAACCCTAAAAAATATAGGTGTTGGTTACTTAAAGTTCTCTTATTTAAAAACAAATTCAAAAAATGAAGGATCCAATTGTATATTTATCTCAAAAAATATCTAAAATTTTCAAGAAAATTTTTTAGAATTAAGAAAAAACAAAAAAATTGAGAATAATATGAAGAATTTCCAACTATTTGAATGAATAATTTAAATTTTACTCAAAATATCCAGACCTTTACTTTCAAAATTGATTTGAACTTAGGTATACTATTTGGTAGTAAATTGGATGTTGCCTTTGAACAAGAAAAAAAAAAAGCTTGGATTATATTTTGAAACATGGATTATAGTCGGTAGCATTCATTATTTTGATTACTGTAATTTCTTTTATTTAAAATCAAATCCTTTTTATAAATAATCAATTTTTTTATCAGTCTAGTGATAAACCTCCCTAAAAGTTCATTAAAGTAAGGTACCTATAGTAAACTCAAGTAATCGTTTGATAAAATAAGTAAATCAACTATTTTTGAAAAACAATCGGATTTTATAGAGATTTGCTAAAATTTTGGGAAAAATGATAATTTTTACTCATTGTTTTTTGTTGGTTGAATGGTTTTTTGCACATGCTTAATTTCATTAATCATCATTCTAATAAGTGGTTGAGTTAAAATTTTTAAAAGTTCGATTCTTAAATAAAAATAATTTGATTTTATAATTAAGGAAATTACACAACAATTTTACTCAGATTCACAATTAAAAATCTGGTCAAGGATTATTTTCATATCAGGTATTATTTTCACTCCTTTGATTTTCAAATGATTATGAAAAAGGAAAATTTTGGAAAGACTTATCTTATTTTTTTGCAGATCATTAAAGCTAATTTCACCTGAATAGGAAGTGATAGCAACAAAAACCCAAAAAATACTTTTACTAGAAATTTAGAATTATATCTTAAACACAAAAAGTGATGTAACTAAAATTTTTTAAACTAGGAATCATACCCATCCTAAAAATCTTAAAATTTATTAGAGATTTTTTTTTCTCATTAGTTAATTCTTGAATAAAAGGCCAAGTAAATTTCGTCTCATTTACTCCGAATTTGGGGGCCGGTACAACCAAACAGAATATTTTTAAATTACTTTTCTTTTGATCTTTGAAAATTCAAAAAAAAAAAATTATTATTATTTATTTCTTTTTATTTTATTTTGGGTTTTTTTTAATCAGTAAGAGTTTCTAAACAAGATACACAATGCTCAGTGCATGTTCATAAAAGTGAATTAATTTATAGTATTTCACATGTACTTTTGTTTTTGTGATTTTTGTTGGTTTTCTGTTGTTAAGATTATTGTTTAGCTTGTCTAATCTACTCTTGTTTATTTTCCTGGCCAATACAATAAAGGCTTGTTCAACATTTAGATTGCTTTTAGCTGAAGTTTCAATAAAAGAGCAATTTAGACTTTTAGCGAGATCCATCCCTTCACCTTGAGAGACTTTACGATCATCCTCAAGATCTGCTTTGGTTGCAACGATCATTATTGGACAATGATCAGAATCTTTGTACTTTCTGATTTGTTCACAACAAACAGTGACCAAGTCAAAGCTGTTTCTTGAAGTGATAGAATATAAAACTAAAACGCCATCAGCTCTTCTTGCAGCACGAGGTCTTACCAATGGCTCTTCCTCTCCACCTACCATCTCGTAAATTTCGAAAAAGCAATTTTCACCTTTAATTTCCATATGTTTTAAATATGAATCTTCAATTGTAGGATCATATTCTTCAACAAAATAATTTTGGGTAAATTGAAGGGTTAAAGCAGATTTCCCAAGACCATATTCTCCAGCAACACCTATTTAGTATTTGGTCATTTTTTTTGTTTTGGTTTATTGTTTAAATTAATTCAAAAAAAGTTAAAAAAATAAAAATGATAATCAATTATTTTGTTTTTTTGTTTTTTTTCCTTTTCATTTTCTGAATTTTGTTGTTAAAAATCCTGAAAATAATTCGGAAGAACCACATAAACTGAAATTTTTGAAATAATGTAACAATTTCTTCTAAAAAAGAGAAAATTTGATTTTATTTTTTTTAATTTGTTGGTGTAAATTATCAATGAAAGAGATCATAGTTTCACAATTACCCTTAAAAATCTATTTATAAATTATTTATACAAAATAAATTCTCGAATTTATTCCATCAATTGCTTCTGTTGTCAAATTAACAGAGTTCTATTTAGAATAATCCATTTTCGAAAAATACATTCTTTAAAAATTTTGAAAAAAATAAAAAAATTTTGAATAAAAATTTCCTCCCTAATTTACAATTTACTTAAAAAATCAAGGAGTTTACAATCAAAATTCATTTGAACTTAGGTATACTGTTGGGCAGTAAATTGAGTGTTGACTTAGAACAAGAAGAAAGCAAAGTATGGTTTGTCTTGGTAAATACGAATTATAGTCTTTGATCAACACATTATTTTGATCATTGGACCTGATCAATTTTCAATTTCTAACAGATCTACATATTACAACTCTCTTCTTTGATAACTCTATTTGATAAAGAAAAACATGAAAAATGAAGCTAAAATTTTTTTTCATTTTTAATTCAAATCAAAGTAATAGAAAAATATCACAATACTTTTAGAAAATTAAAATTTTCTTGATTCAAAAAAAAAATTATATAAAAAAATTTTAATTATTTCGTTCTCTAATAAGGATCAAATTATAGTTTTAAAAATTCAAACTATTTCAAATCAAGTCATTGAGATTTATTTTTGGATTGGTCCTTTGGGGAAAGAGGGAACTTTTATACCTGATTTTATTACTTTGCGATTTTTTTTCAGTTTTTTTTCAAAAGTCTAAGAAAAATTTTGTATAATTTATTATTTCATAAACAATAAAAACCCATCTAAAGATTCTCTTGATATTAAAAAATGGTAAAAAAGGAAATAAATATTTTTGAAATAAATTTGTTTTCTTCCCTTTAAATTCTAAAAACACAATTGAAAAACTAAATCTTCAAAAAAAAAATGACTTTCTTTTGTTTTTTTTTATGTTTCATATAATATCGAGTTGAAAGTAACCTTTAAAATTTTATTTTTTTATTTACAAAGAAAAATCGATCTTGTCCTCAGAATAATTTAATTAAATTCAGAATTTAATATTGAAATTTGTTGAGATTTAACTTGTTTTAAGGGAGTAGTCACGATAAAGGATAATTTTTCACTTTTTTACATTTTTGAAGATCATCAGAAAATAACATTTTTTACTTTGGTTGATACCTCATTGATTTTTATTATTTAAGGAAGTAAGTATAATATACCATTTTGAAAAATTTTAATTGTGATAACATTACTGAAAAATATTTTTTTGAGTGCCACCATATATTGAAACTTTTGAACTAAAACACCATCCACTAGCCCGTTCGTGAAAAGAATCAAAGTAATTCAGAGTTAAATCTTAATTTTTTCAATTTTTTGAACATTATTTTTGATTCCATTTTTGACTTTTATTAAATTATGTTTTGGATCTAGAAATATGTTTATATGAACGATTGAAATTAATCAAACAGTAAACTCAACAAAATATACCCAAAAAGTGTGCCTTTTAAACCAATCTTCTCTTATTAAAAGATCAAAAAAGAAAGATCACATTTCCAGATAAACTTGTTGAAATCAAAATGAGAAAAAATCGATAAAAGACTATTTTCGAAGATTGGTTTTCTTTATCTTCTTAGATTGTAGGAATACAAACTTTTTTTTCCTTGAATTTCTCGTTTTTTACTATTTATTATAATTTTAAAAAACATTTTGTGATAAATTTGCTTTCAAAATGCTTTTTTCAAATATTTTTATCAAACAAAGCCAAAACAAAGAATACTATTTCAAAAATTAAAATAAAGGGGTTGAATTCTTGGAATCAAAATACAGTTACAAAAGATTCAATACAAAATAAGTGAAAAATTCAAGAAAAAAGATTTTAATCAGATTTAGAATTATTTTTAGTTCTCATTTTAATGGAAAATAAATAATTATAAAATCAAACAAATTTGTCCAATAAACCCTTATTCTCAAGAAGAATTAGAAAAATATCTGATTTTCTGAACTAAAACTAGAATTAGATGAATTAAATGAAAATAGGATTTTTAAATTTATTTTGGAAATTCTTTAGAAATAAACAGTAATTTGTTTATCAAAAATTTTACAAACAAAATTATTTTCATAAAGAATCAAAAACAAAACCAAATAAAGAATAATTAATTGTGTAAAATTTTATTGATAAGATCAAGTAATAAATGATTTTTGTTTATTTTTTTTTGATCAATTTTTTCATTTTTTTGATTTGCTTTTTTTTATTGGTCTGAAAATATCTTATACCAGGATATATTCCACTCTTGTGTTATGGAAAATATCAATGTATTTGGCTTAAGAAATGATTTGAAGAATTCAGTTTCACATAAATGGTGCCACTCAAAAAATGAAAAATGTACTTACTCCCTTAAAGCACTTCATTCATTAGATTTTTTAAATTTTATTTTCAAAGTCTCAAAGAAATTGTCATGATAGAATGTTAAGTTTAATTGCTTAACATAGTGTTTCAAATGTTGAATAACTTATCTTTTATCCTTATCTCAACATTCTATTTAGGTATTTAATTTTTTCATTTTTTATTTTTTGATCATTTTTGTATTTTTTAAATCATCACAACCAAAACTAATTAGAAATATTTTTTATAAGTGACATTTCGAATACTGCTATTTTCCCATTAATAAATGAAAATTTTTATTTCAATTTCCAAAATGAATAGTAATTATTGATGCTACAATCATTTTACTCGAGTAAAAATTTTGTATTAGATTTAACTCAGGAAGTTTAATTTGTTGTCTAAAAATATCATTTCTAAACGAGGTTGTCAAGATCTTTTAGTTTTTACTTTGACTTATAAACTAGAAAAATATTTTGGAATGCTAACTAAAAATTTTCATTTTTTAATTGAAAAATAATAGTAAATGGATTTTTTTTAAAATGAACAACAACATTATAATCGAGAGAATCATAAAAGGAAACACGAGTGTACTTAAATAGCTAGAAGAATTCCAAAGAAAATAATAATTATCCAAAAATATTACTTGTTAGGATTGAAAATCGTTGGATTTGGTGGAATTGGAGAAGTGAATATGATTATATTTTATAAAATTTTAAACCATAAAAAAGCTGGAAGTTTTATTCTAAGAATCTAAAATTATCTTCTACCAAAAAAAAAACTAAACCCCATTCCAGAAATTTGGACACACCCAAAATCAAAAATAGGAAAACAAAAACTCAATTTATTATATTTTTCCAAACGTAATATAAAACCACATTTAAGTTAACATAGTATTAATGTTTTAATAAGTAATCATTTTCATCCAAATAAAAGAAAAAATTTAAAACAAAAAAATCAAAATGAGTGTGTCCCAAATAAGGAAACGAGCTGAACAAAAAATATATTGGTAGATTTGTTAAAATTACACCAACAATGGTTGATCGATCAAATGATAAGATACCATGCACCGGTTGTATGTGGATTTTTCAATTTAAGAAACTCAACTGTAACCATCTATCTTCCATCTATAAAAAATTTTCATACCTAACTAAACCGATTACGTAACTGGAAAAAACCGAAATGAAAACAAAAACAAAAATAGACAAAAAATGAAATAGTTTGTAAAATCAAAATTATTTCCAAATTGAATTTAAAAGCTGATATTGTTAGTCTTTTGACTGTTTAAATTGTACCCAAATTTTTGGAATTAAGTTTATTGTAATAATAATAAAAAAAACTATCTTATCAATATATTCTCTTTTTTTTTATTCTTTAACATTACTAAAAAACAAAATATCAAATTATTTTTTTCAAAAAATTTTTAGAGAATCTACGATCACACGCCTCTAAAATAAAATACTCTTATCTCATCTCTCTCAAATTTTTATCATGTCTTATGATGTATCTACTCCCTTAATCAATAATATTTGAATAAATCAAAATAAATGAAAAATTCTACGATTTTTTTCAGTTTTTTTCAAACCTTTTTTACAAAATTATTTTTAATCATTTCTTAAGATTGACCTCGATTTTTTTGGAAATTCTTTTATAATAAATACAATTTTGATTAAATTTTATATTTGATTTTATTATCCTAAATACTATGAAAATTATACTAATAAAAATGCCAGGACTATCAGTTCTTCAAAATATAAATTAAAGGAGTTTAGTATAAAAATCATCCCATTCGCCAATCTCAAAAAATATCCCATAATTTGTATTCTTAGATATCTGAAATTATTCTTCTTTATATATTAAGTCAATTACATCTCGTTAGAATTCATTTTTGGTCTTTTATTAAAGTCTAAAATTCAATTTTTAAATTTATTTGTCAAATTAAAAGCTTTTTGAAAATCAAAAATAAATTTTGACAAATAAAAAAATCCCAAAAAACAAAATTTTCAAAGAGAGATAAAAAAATAAAATTCCAAAACTCACATCCAATAAACACTATAACAATACACCTCTTTAAATATTGCTTTAGTTTTGGAATATTTCCAAAGATAAGAGGAATTATTACTGAATGAAGAAACACTAAAAATTAAAAATTGTAGAACAACAACTTTGAGGTTAAAAAACTTTCCATACTTAAATGATCAGAACTTTAAAATAAAGAAACTCACCCTGACATTTTTTTCTTTATAAAAATAACAAATTAATTCCAAATAGAGGAAAAATAAACCAGAATTTTTTAATCAAGTTCTTTTCATTTTTTTATTATTCCCTTTTTAGTTTGTTCTTCTTATCTGATTAACTATTATTAATTTCCAATTAATTCCCAACTCATCTTTTAAAATGTACAAATCAAGATCCTCTCAAAAGAAAAAACAAAAAAGCCAAGATCCTAAAAGGTTAAGAAACATACGAATTCCTGTTGAACTCGAGATCCCTCAATGCGAAGTTTGTGAAGAAAAAAAAGCAGACTTTTATTGCACCGAATGCAAAGTTCATTATTGCCAAAATTGTGAATCAGAAGTACACACCTCGTTCTGGAAGAAAAAGCATAAAGAATTCATTTTCCAAGAACCTTACGTTCCACGAAAAAGTAATTTATTTTCAATATTTTTTCTCTTTTTTTATTTTTTATTTTTCTTTTTTATCGACGATTTTTTTTTCAATTCTTTTTTACCTTGAAAAATGAAACGAAATGAAATAAAAAATTAAAAAACAAGTTCAAAATTTAATGAACCAAACATAGCCCAACCAAGAAAAACCCCATAAGTCCAATTTCAAAACCCATTTTTTAGTTTTTTTGATCTTGATCTGATTGACTATTCCAAATAAAAAATTTTATTTGATACCCAACTTATTACACCTGTTCCACAAACTGTAAACTCAAAAAGTTCTGTAAAGTGTTTTATAAAAAGTTTTCAAACAACTTTAAAAGAATTAGTTTTGAGAAATTTTAATTCTAAACTTCCTTTTAATTTCAACACTTTTTGAAAATGACTTTTAATTGATTTTTTTTTTTAATGTTTTGGGTAATATTATTTCTTGTTATATTCGATCTAACACTCCTAAACTTAATCCACAAACCTTTCTTTTCAATTCTCAGTTAATTCAATCTTGAAACTAAAATTATCACAATGACATTTTTTCAAAAACTTTAATCCATTAAAAATAAATACAAAAATTGAAAAAAAAAACAATTATTGTTTGTTATATTGCAGTGTACTCTGGAAATAATCTTTGTTTTCCAATTTTTCGTTTTTTTCTCTCGTTTTTCTGAATGGAATATTCTCTTCAATAGATTTCAATAAGGATTAAATATGCTATTGTGTACACACAGTGGTTCCCTTGTAAAAATTAAATTGTTATTTCTCTTTCTCTTTCTCTCTAAAAAAATATTTCCCAAAAATATTCTGCTTTATTGTTAAAATATCAAAATATCCCGAAAAAACAATTAAAAATAATCTAATTGTAAAATTATTTATCTTTCAGTAATGGACCTTAACAAGGAGAAGTCTAAAATAAAAGTTTATACAAATTGAATGTAAATCATTTTAGTGCCCTATAATTCAAAAGTGTATAATTTTAATTTATTTGTTCAATAGAACTACAAATTGATCTTTTCAATTAATCTTGATCCCTTGTATTAAAAAAAAAAAAAAGAATTTTTTTAAAAAAAAAACAACTTTTCGCGACAAATTTTTAGGTTGAGTTATCAATATTCAGACTTCAAAGTTGAAAAATATCTTCCTTTTTTGTCTCGAAAATGAAGATTAGTTGCTAAACAATTCTATTTTATAAAAAAATAAAAAGTGAACTCTGGGATTATCTTTTGACAAATTATTTTCCAAATATCGTAAAATAAATTGAAAATCCAACTGGGTCCATAGAAAGGAAACTTTAAAAATTAATATTTCGGTTTTTATGTATCTAATTCTTAAGTAAATCTTGAAATTTTAAAATTGGAAAAAATAAATACTTTTGGAGGATCTCAACTTTAATTTTGGAATACCTGAATAATATTATTTTGGTTTAAATTTATAGATTTTTAAAAAGTAATTTTAGAAAAAAAATTGTACAAATTAGAAATTTGAAATTGTAATGCTCCTGTGTTAAAAAAACTTATGATTTATTATTTAGTAATATTTATAATAGATTTTTTAGAGTTTATTTGAACCATGTAGCGCACTGAGATCATGAAAGCACAATTACAATATACTTTAATCATAGCCGAATCTATGATAAGTTTAATCTCAAAAATTGAAATTTTGAACTATTTTTAAAAATTTTTTATTGATAAAAATTTGAAAATGAACTTTTCGTTTTTTTCCAAAAATAACATGTTGAGATACTTGAAAAAAGCATACACAAGTGTAAATATGGAATTTTGTAATAAAAAAATAGATTTTTTACAATTTTAGAGATAAATAAAGAATATAATGTATTTATCCAAATTTCAGCAATAGTAAACAAAACACCCATTTTGATTTTTGGGCTTAAAGAGATTTCTAATAAAAAAAATCATTTGTTAAATACCAATACATTATTTGAAAAATGATTTTTTTTAAAAAAATTGAAAGATTGATATTTACCAAATGAGATTTTTTGATTAAATTTATTATTAATCTATTAAGATAATCAGATTTTATATTTAATATTACCTAAATTTGAATAAATGTATAGAACTCTTTATTTATCTCTAAAATTGTAAAAACTCTATTTTTTACAACATTCATATTTAAACTAGTGTAAAACAGAATTTTGAATTGACTAAATTTGTGACTTCCAATTCAAAGTGCGTCTAAAATAGACACAGCATTGGGAGTATTTGAAACTTTATTTGGTTTTCTAAAAAAAGGAAAGAGAAAAAAATGTGTTGGGTTTTTAAAGTAAAAAAATTGAAGAAATGTTTTTAAAAAAATAAAGAGAAAAAAATGAAGAAATTTAATTTTTTTTTATTATTGAAGAGAGGTGATTCAACAAAATGACCTCCTGTTTGCCGTTATGTTTTTTTTAATTTGAGAAATAAACCGAAATAAACCAAAAGTTTCAATTTATTACAAAAATTAAAAAAAACTGCCCTTAGGTTTTCCAGAATTTAAAAGAATTGAGTAAAATCGTTGATTTAACTCAATTCTTTTAAATTCTGGAAAACCCAGGCACTTGATGTCACTCTGTAGTACTTAACGGTACTCTATGGCACTTCTAAAAAATCTAAAATTTATTTAGAGTTTTTTATCCTAGTTGTAATGTAAGCAAGTTTATAACCCATATGACATATTATCTTAAAAAAATGAAAAGAAAAAAATTTATTTCGAAACAAAGATTAGAAAAATTGATTAAAAACATTGAAATGATTGGAATGAAAGAAAAGGTAAAAAAATATTAAAAAAAGGGTAAAAACTTGATTGAAAAGTTTAATTGTTGCACCACAAGTGTTGAATGGGTTGGTGTTTGTTTGCCTTTTATGTTAAAATTTTTTTGATCGCCCACCATAAGGTGTTTTAATAAAAAGTTCTAAATATTTGAAAAACTATATGAGTAAATGAAATTTGTTGCTTTATTAAGTGTAATTTAGAACTTTATAGATGTGGTTTATCAATAAAGTGTTGATTTTTTTGAAGAATAGTTTGTGGTTTACCAAATTTTCAGTTTGAGTTGGTTTTTTTTTTTTTTTTAAATTTAAAATTTGTATGTACAAGTTTTCCAAACCCGGTTTTCACAAAATCCCAGTCCTAGATACCGACTCGTCAGCAAAAACCCAGTCCAAGTAACAACTCGGCAGATTATACTGAAAGTTCGATATGATTCACTTCAGTTTTGTTTCAAATTACATCAGTTGGATTCAGTTCTCTTCAGTTGCCTAAGTCCAGTTCAATTCGTTTAAGATCTGATCATATCAAGTTAGTTTAAGATCGAATATCATGAACAAGTCTATCAATTCTTATAATGATTTTTTCAACCTTTTACCTTCCTCCATACACTTTAAAAAAAAAAAAAAAAAAAAAAAGAGGAGGAACTCAAACAACTTAAAAAGGAAAATTTGGAAAAGGTAAAAATCATAAAAAATAAAGAATGAACAAATTTTGAATAATTAATATGAAAAACCTGAAGTCTTTCGATTCAAATAAATTTGTTTATGTTGGCGATTAAGAGTTATTTGGTTTTGTGCTTCTTTTCCTAAATAGCGTGTTGAGTTATATTGGTTTCAAAGTGTTCTATGTTAAAATCATTGATTTCTTTTTGTGTTCATTTTCCACAATAATTCATCTGTGTTATCTTTGAATATTATATTGAAGTCAAAGTTTTTGAAATTGTTGAGTTGTTTTAATCCTTTTTTTTTTTTTGAATTTTCTCATCTCTTTTACAGTCACATTTGGGGTTTTCTACAACATCAACTTTCTTTTTACAGAAGGGACATATTTTGGAGTTTACTCCGTTTTACTCAATCTGTATGTGTATCTATTCAAACTATTACATAATGATTTCAATTTGAATACAGTCGTTGATGATTTCCAGTTTAAATAAGGCTGTTTTCCGTTGAAGTTATCTGGAAAATTGTATGGTTGATTTTGAGGTACTTTTCCAGCTTCAAGGTATCAACACCTTTGGATGAGTACGCTTTGTCTTGTATTGTTTTGATATCAAAGTTAAGGTGTTTTGTCTAGATCTCGACTTTTCAGATGTTTTCCCAGTCAATGTTTTCTATTTCAACCATTTTCGGTTCTTCAGCTAGATTTTCCAATTTTAGGTATCGTAATTTCTTCATGAAATTGGCCTTCCTCTTTAAGATCATATGTTGTGTGAGATCAAATTTTGAAATTTTGTTAATTTTGAAAAAAAAAATTTGACAAAATTTATTAAATTATAAAACCTCCGAAATTTTTACACATTTAAACTTTGATAAATTTTATTTATTTTTTTTATATTTTTAATTTTAACAGTTATTCTAGAAATATATAAATATTAATTTTAGAAATCAAATATCGAGAATCGAAAACAATACATATAAATATATCTATATATTTCGAAAATTAAAACATTTTTTTTGAAATATATGATTATTAAAACAAATTACGCTTTTGGTTTAAATTTGAAATTTAAATAAAAGTTAGATCATGAATTAAAAATTATTTCTTAATTTCAAATGTAAATTTATTTTTTAGTGAATAATAACTAATTGAAAATTTAATATTTTTAATATTCTCTATTTTATTTTCAATTCAATATTTTTCTCTAACATTTTATTGATTTTTTTTCTATTTTTTATTATTTATTTCAAAATCTTTTTTCTAAAAATTTAACCAAAAAGAAATCAATTCCAATTTATGTGGCAAACATAAGAAAGAATTATGCTTATATTGTAAAGATGAAAATGAATTAATTTGTGGTTAATGTTATAATAATTGTAAAATAAATAATCATTCAATATTGGCGTTAGATGAATATTCAAATGAAATTTCAGAAAAAATCAAAATAATTTTAAATAAAATCCAAAATGAAGAAATCCAAAGCAAAGAAACAATACAAAAATCACTTGAATTGAAAAATAAATTCAAAATTGAAATCAAAGAGCTTTCAAATTTAATTGAAACTCAATCAGATTTATTGATCCAAAAAATCCAAAAATTGAAAATAAATCATCTCAATTTATTAAAGAAAGTTGGAATAATATCTGATTTAAAATTTGATCAAATTATAAACAAAAACGAAGCAAAAAAAGAAGAGATAAATGAAACGAAAAAACAAATAAAAATTCTGAAAAAATTGGAAAAAGATGAAAAAACAATCAAATTAATTCGGGAATCAAAGGAAATAATTGAAAAAGATAAACAAGAGGGGGGGGAGGGGGAGAAAGAAAAAAAGAATCACAGAAAAAAAGAGAATCACAGAGAAACAATGAAAAAGATAAAGAAGAATTTGATCCTAAAATGAATTATATAAATCAAATAAAATTGAAAAATATAAATAAAACAGCTTGGAATCCATCATTGCGTGATGGAGTAATTTGTGGTAAAAAAATATATTCTCAAGGAAAACACCAAATAAAAATAAAAATAGACCAATTCCCAAATCGAAAAAATAAATCTAACGTAATCTCTTTAGGAGTAATCAAAACCGAAAATAGGGAAAATTTAATCAAAAAAAAAAATTGTGAAAAAACCTATTATTTTCGAACAATTTGGTTTGGGAATGAAAAAAAAAACCATACCGAAAATTGCAAAAACGAAAACCGGAAATACACCCAAAAATACTATCCAAAAGAAATAAAATTAAAAAAAAACGATATTTTTAAAATTTTCCTCGATATGGACCAAAAAAAAATCTCATTCAAAATAAATAAAAAAAATTTCGTAGGGTGGGGAAATCTACCCGAAAAAGTAAATTTGTTTGTCGCATTGGGGAAACAAGAAGGATAAGAAAAAAACCAAATAACAATAATTTGAGCAAATGAGGAGGATTTTTATTTCTTTGTGTACGCGTACACGTGCGCGTCTCCACTCAGGTCTAAATTTTGATCAAAATCCTTGTAGTCTAAATATACCCTGGGTTTCCATTACTAGAATTAAGGTAATTCCAGACAAGAATTGTTCGTTTTTACAACATCAACTCCTGCTCTTTTCTTATTTCCAAAGATCAAAAATATTAAGCAATTCAAAAGTTCTCAAATGAAGATGATCCACTCATCCCACAAAAGATACATTAAAGAGGATTCTCTTTGATCAAAAACATAGAAATGAAGGGGTAACCATATTTATTGGTTCAAAAGAAAAAAGAATTTATATCTAAACCCCATTCCAAAAATTTGGACACACCCAAAATCAAAAAATAGGCAAAAAAAAACTCTCAATTTATTATATTTTTCCAAACCTAATATAAAACAACATCCAAGTTACCCAGTATTAATGTTTTTATAAGTAATCATGTTCATCCAAATAAAAGAAAAAATATAAAACCAAAAAAAAAATTGGTGTGTCCAAAATAATGAAACGAGCGAAACAAAAAATGTATTGATAAATTTGTTGAAATTTCACCAACAATTGTTGATCGATCAAATGATAAGATACCATCGGCCAATTATATGTAATTTTTCTATTTAACAAACTCCACACTAACCATCTATAAACCATCGAAAAAATTTTCCCGATCTAACGAAAAAGATAAAAGTAACTAGAAAAAAGGAAAGGAAAGCAAAACAAAAAAGACAAAAAATGAAATAGTTTGTAAAAACAAAATTATTTCCCAATTGAATATAAATTCTAGTATTGTTATTCATTCAACTGTTTAAACTGTGTCCAAAATTTTGGAATTTTGTTTATATATAAATTCTTTTTTTTTAAAAAAAAACGATATTCTTATTTATTCAAAAAAAAACAAGCCTAAATAAAATTTTTACTGATCTATTTTATATTTTTAAATTTTAATTTTAAAGAAAAAGAGAGAGCAAAAGGGAAGAGAGGGAATTCGTTAAAATAAATAAAGTAAAAGTCAAAAGGGAATTTTACATTCACTATTTAATATATTTAGAATTCAAACAAAGATTAAAATTAAAAAAATTATTTTTATAAGATCCTTGAATCACAAATTTACAAAATTTAGTATCGAAATTAAAATCAAGAAGTTATAAAAAATAAATTAATATTTACAAATACTAACATAAACCATCACAAGATCTCTATATTTTTTTGAATGAATAAGTATAAAGGAAAATCAAAACAAAGTAAAATCAGTATTATATACCAATTTAACAATAAATTAATCTTTTCTAAAATCAGAAGAAAACAACAATTACAATTATCAAGCAATAGTTTTGTTTCTATAAACTATTTTTTTAATATTTTTAATTTAAAAGAATGTAAGAGAAGAGAAAAAAGTCCAAAATAGATTCATTTATAGTGAAAATGATCAAGTTAAAAATTGTCCCTACTAAAAAAAAAAAAAATAAAAACAAGAATTTTCAAGTTGTCTCGGTGACTATTTATTAATTATTGGTTTTAATTTTCAAGTAATTAATATTTTGATCAAAGATGCAAGTGATTGAAATGTATTCCTAAAATTATGAAAATAAAAACGTAGAGTTGAAACATTTTGATTGGTAGTTGATCAAAATGATTATTTTATAGTTTTGTTTTGGGTTTAGTTGTTTTTCTGTTTATTTTAGTTTTTGAAAAGAAAAAATAATTTATTTCCAATTTTTTAATAATCGTAATTTTCTAATCTTGTAACCATTTCCCAATAAACGAATATCATAGCTCTCTCATGAAGTAATTCAAACAAGATATTTGTTGAATACAAAAATGTAAGAAGTCTTACTCTTGGTTTAAAAAACAATAAAATAAAAGAATTTTAAAATAATTGATAAAATAATTTGGAAGATTTTGTTTTAAGGGACTAATCTCTATTTAATTTTTTTACCTAAATATCATAGAGATTGAGAAAAAATTTCTTCAAAACAAAAAACCAATTAAAAAAACCCAAATAGAAATTTTTCTTTTAATCTTCATTACTGTTAAATATAAAACACAAAGATCAAATTTTTCTTTCAGCTTTCCACAATAATCACATCCTAAAGAATTAAAAATAAACCTTTAAAGTATATCATTCTTAACAATTAAATTACTAATTTTACTTTCTTTTAATTGTTAAAAATTTGAAAGGTTAAACGAACTATGAATTAAATTTTGGAAAGATGAATGAAATTTTTGTTCTATTTATTTTACAACAAATAGTATATTACATAATGATTTAAATTAGAAATTAAGTTTTTTGTTTTGAGTATTTTTTTTCTATAAATAGTTGTGAAAAAAAAATACGGGGAATGAAAATAAACCCAGACAAGTTTTTTAATTCTGAATATTAGTATAATTATTGATCTAGAATTTCTTTTATTTAAAATCAAATCCCTTTTTTAAGAATTAAACTTTTAAAAATATAACTCACCCAATTATTAGAAAGATAATTAATTAAATTACATTTGTTCAAAACAACATTATGTTAATCAAAAAAACAAGAATAAAAATTTAGAATTTTCCAAACTCTAGTAAATCTCTCTAAAACTTGTGAAAATTTTCAACAAAAGTTGATCTACTTATTTTATAAAACAATTACTTGAGAACTCTATAGATACCCCTTCGTTAATGAACTGAAGGGAGGTTCATTCCCGAATTCATAAAAAAATTTGGTTATTTATAAAACGGATTTATTTTTAATTAAAAGAAATTATAGAACAATTTTCCTAATATTCACAATTAAAAATCTGGCCAGGGATTATTGTTCAGGCCAGGTATTTATACCACTAGTATTTTTACTTGATCTCTTTCATTTTGTTTTTTTCTAATATATATCTATATATAAATATATATATATATATATTACATCTTTATATTCAACTGTAAGGATATATATTTCAATAAATTCCCCTTCATAAATAAATGGTTATACCGCTACTATAACAGTACTAAGATTTTTATTTGTTGTTTTTTAGATAACAATTGTATCCTGAGGTGTTGGCTCGTTTTTAAAAAAGTGTTATTTGAGACCAATAAAAGTGTTCAAAAAATTTTATCGATTTCAATCAACATTTTTAAGATAAAACTCTAATTTTCCAAAAGAAACATTTCAAAAAACCTCCATACTTTTATAAAGCATTGAGTTTCATAAAAACGCTTTCAAACACTTTTAAATGATAAATTCATCTTAAAAGTGAAAACCATTGTAAAAATCATGAGATTATTTGTTGTCTGAAAAATTGAAACATTATCATTTTTTTTCCTATTTATTTTAGCAACCATCAACAAACTATTTTGAGCCTGACAAAAATTTGAATTGATGAGCAAGTCAAAACAAAAATATGAAGAAATTCTCCAAGAGTCACCGGAAATTTCTGAAACGTATCTCCCATTGATGTGTGGATGTAAGTTGCTAAACAAATTTTTAGATGAAAAATTAAGAATTAGTGAGAACAAATTTAAATATAACCTCACCAAAACAACAAGGTCTGTAAGAAAAAGAAAAAATTCCAAAAGCCGGAGAGGTAATAAACAAAAACCAAAAATAAAAGTCAAGCTAAACAAAGGGATGAAAAAAGAAAAAAAATTTAAAGCAGAAAAAGAAATGATTGATAAATTTTTTCAGAAGCAGGATCTTATGTTCCTGTTTGATAAAACTGAGAACGAAGAACACGAGACTGGATCGTATCAAATCAAAAACCGAAACAAAAACCGAGCTGGAAAAGGGACTGATCGGGCCAAGGGAAACGAGGGTGATTACAATTACAATCTCTATGGCGATGAAAAAATTGCCGAATTTGAATCGAATTATCTCGAAATTGAAGCGAACATTGACGAGTCAAAATACTTGAAAACGGATTTCATCTCTCTTTGGGAGAAACACAAAAAAAGAAGTTTGTCGTTCGAATTTGAAATCTTTTTTTTGGTCAACTATGTTGAGGGATGGAAAAAAAATAATTTTTTAGAATTACAAAACGATCTCATTTTAAGAAAAATTGCAAATAACTACAACAAAATTGTTTTAAGATCCTACGTCGAGGCGAATTTAAATATAATCTTTTCGATCGCAAAATTCGAGTTTTTGATTGGCTATCAAAAAGAAAAAAAAGAATCTTTTCAACAAGGGATCATAATGCTTGAAAAAAAAAATATGTTCAAGGTCTTGATTCGGAAAAACCAATCAGATGATTTATTGAACGTTTCAAACTACAAAAGGAATTTGTCTCTTTCACCATTAGAAACGAATGGGTCATCCTTTCCAACTTCTTCTTTAACCAAATCAAGGGTTTCGGTTTCAAATTCATTGACGGACGACATTAAGACTCTTAGTAAGTCAAAGAGAAACAGCAACAGCAGCAGCGACAGCAGTAACAACAACAACAATAACAATAATAGTAAACATCATAATGATGGAAATATTAGTGACGGGTCAATTATGACTTCAAGGCATTTGAAAAAATCACATATTTTGAACAGTTCCTATAATTCTGAAAATGAAACACATTACACTAAAAAAAAAGAAGATCTCAAAAATCTAAGACTTAAGAAATATAATAATATTAACAATCCAAATTATGATCTCGGTGACCAAAAAGAGCACGATAAATTTAAAATGAAAACCAACCGAAGAATAAATCCACAAAATAAATCTGAAGAAATTTTCCTTCGTAATCCATTATATGATTCAACCTTGGAAGAAATTATGAATCTTAAAATCACTTCAAAGATAATCGTTACCATCTCTAAAACAGACCCGACGCTAATCATTTTAGAATTCATCAAAGAAAATAAAATTCTTAAAATTAATTGCCTCAGCCCACACCAAAAAAGAGTGTTTTTATTAACCTTGTTATTGTTTTATCGAAACAAAAACACTAAAAACACAATTGGATATAACCCCGAAAGCAATTCAGACTCTCTCGAAAACATTGATTTCTCGATTTTGCCCAAGCCAATTGAGCCGACACAAGAATTTAATATATTATTATTAAAAACTTCAAATGTTCCCGAAGACAAAACAGAACGCGACAAAACTTTACGTAGAATGTATTTTGGCCCCGGTATTAACTTTTTGTTATATATCATTGTTAAAAAAAAGTTCCCATTGCAACCTGGATTTATGAAAATTAGAAAGCAAATGTTAATAATTGGTCACCAATCAAAAATTTTATTCAGAATCCCATTAAATGACAAAATTCAAATCAAAAAAGACCAAAAAAATGTTCGCATATTGAAAATTAATCTGGACAGCGAGTCAGAAAAAAAATATTGCAATCTACTTACACTCTCGGAAAAGCAAAGAGCATTAATAATTGATGTGCTTGCTTTATTTTTAAAAATGAAAATTGTTAAAAAGCCCAGAAGGAAATTATCAGGCAATTTTTTTAGATCAAGAAAAAAATACTAAGCTTTTTCATTTTTACTTATTCAAAACCAAATTTTTTATTGTTTTTTTTTTATTGATTTATTAATTCAAAATTAAATAATTATTAGAAAAATATTTAATTAACCTAATTTGTTAATAATTTATAAAACCCAACAAAAAAAAAAAATAATAATAATAATTAAGCATTATAAAGTATTTTGTGAAATTAACTTTAATAAATTATGAATTAAATTATCAAAACTATTGTTTTTTTTGAATTTTGTTGTTGGTAAAAATTTGACAAAAATCTTTTGAAAATTGAATTTGTTATTCTAGATTAATATTGATTTTTTGAATATACTTTTGGTAATATGGTTTCATTGTAATAAAATTATTTTTTTCATTTAAATAAGAAAATTTGGAGATTGTTTTTTGAAAAAAAACAATTTAATATTGTTGATATACACGATAATCCTAATTAAATAAATATTAAAAAGAAGTACGAAATTCGAACTGTCTATAGAATGAAAAATTGAGAATTATAAATATGATTCTTTACAATTTTTCTTTTATAAAATTTGAAAATTAAAACTTTTGTACAATTTGAAGATTGATCTTAATATATAATTAACATCACATTCAAAAAGAATTCAGAAAATTATAGTGGGTTAAATATAATTACGATATGTTTATTTTAATTTTGCAAAGTATAAATGACAATTGATTTTATTTGTCTTTTAAGGGTCCTTTCATTAGGATACAAAATAATTTTTTGAAATGGAAAAAAAAAAATGTAATTTTTATGGGTGCCTTATAATAATCATAAACTAACCAACATGTGATTTGGATGATTGATCTCACAAAATCAACAATTAAAAATGAAGACATTATTTTGAGAAAAATGTGCCAAAGATCGAAACTCTATTTTCAATTTAGAATGTTTATTAAAGATACTTTTGAAAACAACGGTTTTGAGTTTGAATGGGTTCTCTTTAGTATTTTTTGAGATCTAGATTTTTTTTTTCATTTTTTTACTATTCTCAAATGAGTTATTTTTTTCTCAAGAATGTTACAAAATTTTTACTTTATAAAACTTAGATGTTTATAAAATAACCACAGATTAAATTAAATCTAATTAAATTGATAGTATACTTTAAGTAAACAATTTGTTTTAAATTGAAGAAATTTAACCCTTTGGAAATTTAAAAAAAGTAAATGGTAATTATTTTTTCTAAATTTTAATTTACTGGAATTGAGAATACTTTATTATTAGTTATGTTTTAATTGAATTTTTTGCAAAGGGAAATATAATTATTTTTTATTTTTTATTATTTGAAATTATGAAACAAAAGAAGGGCAATTTCACTTTAAAATTTTTAATAGAAAGTCACTCCTTGAGTAAGCAAAATCTACATCAAATAATTAGAATCTTAATTTTGTTTTTAAATTCTAAAGTCCAAATTGAATTTGAATAGTATATTGTTTTTCAAAATATTCTATCTTTGGAATTAAGATATAAATCAAAGTATATAAATTAAGTTAATTTTCCAAAAATTTTCATAGAAAAAAAAACATAAAACTCAAATATACATCTTTTATATTTTCAAATATAAAATAACTGTTGTAAAATATCTAAAATTCCCCCTTTAAAAAAAAAAAAAAAAAATCTCTTTAAAAGCTTTGTAAAGAATTTATTCTCGAAAAGTAAAATAAATATTGTAGTGGGGATTAGTAATTATATTTTGGGATAAAATTCAAGAATACCCCTTAATATATACACTTGAAACTATAACCCCTGAAAATAAAAATTCTGAAAAAATATCAAAATTTTACCTTTAAAACAAATAAAAAAATATATATTTGGGGGTGGGTATTGAAAATTTAAACCTTAAAAGAATATAGAATGATTTTCATTACTTAAGAGAAAAAGAAAATGGGAATATCAAACTTTTTCAACTTTTTGATTTTTATTTCGAAAACCCCAAATAATTTTCTTTTTTGTTTATTTAATTCTACATCAATAATATGAAGTATATTTAAAGATTTTGAAGTTATCAAATTATAAAAAGGGGTGTTTAACTTAGATATTAAAAATACATTGATTTTATATTTAGAGTTCTATACCGAAAATAAAAAATTTTATTTTGAATGTTAAGTAAAATACATTTTTTATCAAAATTGCTTCACTTATTATTAATAAGAAAATTGAATCAAATTATTCTTTCATAAGATTAAGAAGATTTCAGTTAAGTGATATAGAGATAAAAGTCTTTTTTCTTAAAAAAAAAAAAGATTCATGGAATTTGACACAATAATGAATAATGAGTAATATATTTTTCTTTTTTGGTGCTATAAATTTCATTGTATCAAGAAAAATATTTCATTATTTTTCAAAAATTCTTTTAAATAATATATCTCTATATATTAAGAATGAATCAATATATGATTAATTAAAAAATAAAAATGATAGAATTCAAGATTAAAACGGACCTTTTTGAGAGGAAATAACATAATTAAATCTAATATTAATAAAAAAGAAATGTTAAAAAACATTTCTTGCAGTTTTCATGGATTCGTCGCATGAAGAATTTCTCAAGTTCTTTAGGAAATTAAAAGTGTTCATAATAATTTTTTTTTAATTGCGAGTGTATGGAATTTTAAAATAATATACATAGAGTCATTTGTTTTCAAGCTTATGATTTTTTAACTGTTTTTATTTCAAACAGGTTCAATAAATAATTTATAAAAAAAAATAAATCAAAGATAAAAAAATATTAAAAATGATTCTCATCTAATAAAGTCAGTTCCATTTTTAAGACAGGGAATTTCTAATGAAATCGAATGCACAAAAAAATCACAAATTAAGGCACAAAATTTGGATTTTTTTTAAAATAAATTGTAAAATAAAAAAAACACAAATTATTTTCCTAGAATCTGAGTTTTATGCCTTAATTTAAGATTTTTATTGTGCCTTAAATTTCGTTGAAAGTTTGTGCCTTAAAAGTTGAACTGGCTGTAATAAACGCAATGTTATGAAAAATGTATTGTATAAAATAAATCGGATTTGTCCCTGTTGTTTAATTTAACATAATCCATATAAAGAAAAAAATAATTCGGTTAAATGTTTTTATTCATTGAACAATCAATCATTATCAACAGAAATTTCAACAAATAGTAAAATATAATGATTTATTATACTCTTTATCAAATTTTGCATAAAAATATTTTTTTTTTTTTTTTGGTTTTTTTTTTTTTTTTTCCTTCAATGAGATAAAAATGTTAACATTCAAATAATAACAATTAATTTCTCTTAAAAGTATTTTATTTAAGTTTTATAAAATTTAATAATTGTGTATGTTTTTTTTGTAAATTTTTGATTATTAGTAAATACAAATTTATGTGATTGGGTTTCAGGACTTTAAAAATATTTACTTTAGAGTGTTTCTACTTTAATCAATCAATGTTATCTCGTTAAATAACAACCGATAATTCCCAGTTTTTTATTCTAAACGAGAAAAATTTTAAACAAATTCTTTTCATGTTTTTTTTAGATTATTTCAATTTTAATTTACCAAAGATAGTTACTTTAAAACACAAATTAAATGATAAGAAATCATGTGTAATATTTCCATTATTGATAAGTGTATATTTTATGTTTGGTAATTAATTTATATAATAAATTTGTTTTTTTAAAAATCAAATTTTTTGAATCAGTGTTTAAATCTAAGAAAAAATGATATTACTTTACCTTTAATTGTATTTTCATTATTAATCCATAAATCTATCAAACATCTAACCATTCATAAAACAATCTAAATTAGTATAAATTCCATTGCACTTCTTTATATCGTTTTTTTTTTTTTTTTTATTAAACCAAAACATATTAATTGGTACATTTCCATCATTTTTCGACTTAAAAATATTTTCAATTTTTTTATTAAGTGACTTATTACTATTATAAATATCTTGAGCCTCTGTCCCCATTTTCAATCAAATTCAACATAAAACTAGGTAGATCGATGTTCAAAACAAAGCAAAAATTTTTTTAAATTATCAATTACATTTTTCATAATTGTTCACAATTTTCCAAATATATTATTTTTTTATAATGTATTTATTCAAAAAAAAAAACAAAAAAGTACGAAAGAGTAAGTTTTTATACAATAAATTAACATAAAACATCATTATTTTTGTCATCAACTAATCATCAAGTACTATTTTATTTCTTATTTCGATAAAAAAAAACTCAATAAAGTAATCAAAAATAAAAAAACAATAAGATCTTCAATTTATTTTGTGAATACTATCTAATAATTCAAAAAAAAATTGAAGAAAAAACAATAATACATTAAAGTTTTAAACACTTAATCAAAATGCAAAGATAATGAGTAAGATAAGCAAAAAAAAAAAAAAGAAAAACACAACAGAAAATCTAAAAAAATAAAAAAAAATCAAGCAAAACAAGTGTAAATATCAATGACAGAAAAAATCTTCCTTGGAAGAAATATTATAATTGTTGGCCGACTTTTTTCGGTTGTGATGCGAAAGTAATTGAATTTGCGATTATTCGCCTTCCGTCCGATTTACTTGCCCAATAATTATATTTCCCCTTGTATCCGTAGCACGCCCCCGAAACAGGCCACATGTTTAAAATTATAATTTTCCCATTTGTGTTTTCGTTTGTGCATGACAATATCAAAGGATTGCCGTCTTTCCATTTGGCAACAATTTGTGAATGGTTTTGGTTTTTTGGCTGTCTTAAAGATGAAATTTCGATTCTATACGAAAGTGTCCCGCCTGTAAAGTGAGTAACGTCATTGATCAAAGGGTGGTTGTCCATTAAAATCTCTCCTAACTGGCTCCGTTTTTCCTGTATGTTTCCCCTTAAAATTGGCAAATACTCGTGCGAAACGATCTTTCCGAGCAATTCGCTACCTTTAAACTTTTTTGGGTTTTTTATGAGCGATCGGTATGTTGAAATGACGATGCCGCCCCCGTGGTCATAAAACAGAGCCAATTCGTTCCCCAATTTTATAGAATTGTGAAAGGCATTAATGGAAGAGAAAATGAAGGCGACATTGTATTGTTTTAAAATTTGGAACGAAGGTGTTTCATGCTGGGCATGTATGATCTCGACATTCTCGACATTTTTTAAAAAGCATATTGAGGTCACCACATCTTGTAAATGCTTTTCAAATTTATCAGTTGAGATCAAGACCACTTTTATTTTATTTTTTTGACAATTTTCAATTGGACTGTTCTGAAAAATATTACTTTTCAAAAACATTTCCTTATTTTGAGTTTGTTGTTCTTTCTCCTTCTCCTCCCAATTTTCGTTCCCGTTCTCGTTCTCTTTCTCTTTCTCTTTCTCTTTCTCCTTCTTGCTTTCGCTTTCGATACTCTTCTCTTTCTCTTTTTCCTTTGCTCTTTCCTTTTTGTTTACAATTGCCGACTTGTGATTGAATCTGCCCAAATAATTCCGGGTGTGTTGCTGATATAAATCCTTGTTATTTTCATCAAATTTCAGAAATAGATCTTGATTATCCTTTAAATTTGCACTTGAATCTGAACCAATGCCTTGACAATTTCCATTAATGGTAGTTTTTGGTAACAAGAATTCTTGGCTATTGCTGCTATCAGGATGGAAATTGCTATTATCAAGAAAAAGTGAATTATTTTTTTGTCTTTCTTCGCTGGGTATGGGTATTTTTTCTTCATTTATGGTTTGGCTGTGGATACCTTTCCCCCTTTGGTGATCCTGAGCATCTAAAATAAATTGGAAAAGATCTACAAGATGAGTTTCTTGAAAGACAAATTCTTCATCTTTCAAGTTTATGAAAAAATTTCTCTTAAATTTCCCCACCCACCGGAAAATCTTGTCGTTTAAATGCTTTTTTTGAACAAATTTTTTTTCATTTTTTGTTTGCAATCGCCGAAAAAACCATTCAACAAGACACACCTTTAAATCGTTTTGACTCAAGAGGTTGGTCGTGGAAAATTTTAGTTGTGACAAGAAAAAAATCAGAATAGATCTCTTGAAATCTATTAAGGAATCTGTATTCTTGAAGATTTCCTTGGAGTTGTTTTGAATCGTTTCGATAATGGTTGGCGACAAATCGTATAGTTGAAACTGTGCCACCTTGCGATAAAGAGACAAGCAGTTGTGCCTATTTAATAAATTCTTAAGAAATTTATCACATTTCTCATATAAATCGGAAAGCTGAAACCTTTTCGCAGATAATAGGATATCCCAGATCTTTTTTTCGTCAAGGGAAATTTGGCCTTGGTACAAATAACGAATAATTTCGTGAAATGCATCCTCTTTAATGTCAGGAATCGAAATACTCAAGACTTGGGTTTGTTTGAGTTTCCAGTTTTTGGGGTATAGAAGCTCCTTGAAAAAAATGGATCGCGAAGAAAGGATAAGTTTATGTGCATAGACTCTTGTTTCATTTTTCCCAATTCGGAATTCAATGTCAGACATTTCAGGATTATTGATTAAGCTCGAGATTTTGTTTAAAATTACATTGAATTCCATAAAAAATTAAATTTTCCGAAATTTCGTTGCTTGTTAATTCGCGAATTGAGGAGTGGTTGGAAAATTATAATAAATAAAATAAATAAAAAAAAAAAAAAAAAAAAAAAAAAAGTTATTAAAAAAAATAAAAAATGATTGATAGGAAAATACAGTAAATTCAGTTGAGTGAATTTGTTTCCCAAACATGTTTTATTTCATGATATGTTGAGTTGTTTTTTCAATTAAAACATCTATAACGGTTCCAAAATTCAATTTCAATTTATTCCTCTTTCAGCAAATTTTTTTTTTTTTTCAAAAGTCTGTACCTATTATAGTTTTTAAAAAGATTGTCGAAAAGAAAATTGTTATCGGACTTCACACCAACCCAAAGAAAGGAAACTTTACTTCTTTTTGAGGGATTAAAAAGTTAAATTAATTAAAGTTAGAATTTTTTTAGTTAAATGTTCAATTGAACATTTCTCTTCTGTAAAAAAAGATTTTCTTTTTTTTTTTTTCAACACACAAAAGAAAAAGCATGAGAGGGATTTTAGAAAATAGTGATTGTTTGTTATGAGTTGATTGGTTAGGGTGAAGTGAAAAAGAAATTTTTACCACTTTTTGTTCTACTCTTTTTCCACTTAAAAAAGTAAACTGATTCTCTATAAGGAAAAACGACAAAACGCATTGAAAGAATGTTAAGTCAACCAGAACAAAACTTGAATTGACTTGAAATGTTTCCTTTTGGTTTTTGAACAGAATTACAATTTTCTTAATTTTTATTCAAAAGAGTTAACTTTTGATCCACTATCCAAGATTGCCTCGCTCATTGAACAAACGACATGTTGAAAAGGTAAAGTTTTGTTACTTTTCATCAACAACCCACATAAAAGTTAGAAGATTGGAAAACCATCATACGTTTCTTGAAGGTTGCATTTGAACTCAGGTTTAACAAAAAGTATTGAATTTTATGGTATTAATCAACAATTTCGGCAAAGACTTTTTTTTCGAAAAAACAGAAAAGAAGGACAGCTAATTTCAGACTCAACACACGGGCGTTGCCCGTGGTTAATTCGAAAAATAAAGTGTATCAAAATTAACGTTAAATCACATGAGCCTTCCAAACAAAAAATATACTCTGACAAACGAGTATTATCTATCCACAAGATTTCAAACAACCTTCAATACCATTTTCAAATTATGGAAGCGTACCTACTTCAATATATTTCCCAAACACGAAACAAAAAATATCAGACCTAAAAGAGAGTCTGTAATTCATTTTACTTTTTTGGAAAGTTCTCTGATTTCCTAATCTGAAAAAATTTCACTTTCTTTTTGTTTTCATCTTTTGTTCTTTATAAAACGTATTTTCCACGAATGAAGATTATAATTTGATCTCTTTGCCAATTTATTTCTAACTTTTTCGATGAATTATTAAAATAAATAAAATGAAGGTATGGTAGAATACTAAATAAAACCCCAGCTTTGGAATTGAAAAAGTGTAATAAAAATGAAATTTTTTTCTTTTTAAATAATAAAAAATTATTGTCTCTTAAATTATTTTTTTAGGGTGTTTGGGAAATGTAGTTTTGTATGGTTGCTTTTCTATTTTGAAAATTGCCCTCTTGGTTGTTTAAGTGTGTCTCGAAAAAATGTCGTAGTTGATAAAATAATGATAAATCAAAATACAAGTCTTGAAAATTTTGTTTCCTTCATTTCCATTTTACAAATTTTTTTAACTTCCCTTTGAGTAAAGTATTTTTCCTTATAAATATTAAGAAACTAGGGACACTTTGCAAAATTGTTTGATCGTCAAAGTGTTTATTTTCCAGAAAAAATTTTACAAGTTGAAGTTATCAGATTTTCTAAATTGAAATCGAATTACAAATATTTTTCATATTTTTTTTTATCAATTTATTCGATTTACTAAAAGTCCATCTCGTGTTTCAATAATGACCATTATATCAGTAACAAATAGGAAAAAAAAACCGAATTTTAAGATAAATTTCTGTTTAAATCGTCAAGATTTAGATATTAAAGTTGTCCGAAATCTTTCCTAAATGTTTCTGGAAAAGAAGATTGACTCTTAATTTAGGTAAATTTTTTTAAAAACAATTAAATAATTCACAAATAGACTATTTTCTCAAGTTATTTTCACAAATTGGAATAATATTGAAAAAACAACTAGCATCATTTTTCAAGTGAAAGTTGCAAAGAAAAGTAGGGAAAAAAATGTGGGGCCCGAAAAAAATACCTGACAAGATTTTTTATTGTGAATATTTGGAAAATTAATGTGTAATTCCTTTTATTTCCAATCAAATCGTTTTGAGAGACGACCAAAAATTTTATGAAGATAATAATAAACCTACCCAAAGTTCGTTAAAGTGGGGTGTCTCTAGAATACTCAATTAATTGTTTGAATGGCAGAAATAGATCAACTTTTATAGAAAAAAAAAACAATTGAGTTTTTATAGGGGGCTTGATAGAATTTGGAAAAATGACTAATTTTTATTCTTTTTTTTTTAATTGATTCTATGGTGTTTTGAACAAGTGTGATTTAATTAATCACCGTTCTAATAAGTGGGTGAGTTATCTTTTTAAAAGTTTGATTCTTGTAAAAAGGATTTGATAGAAAATATTAGTAATTGCACATCAATTTTCTGAATATTCACTATTAAAAATCTTGTTTCCGATTTTTTACAGGTTCTTTATTTTTTTCACCACTTTAATCAATATTTTGGTTTTTATTCAAATTATTAAAGAGTAAATCTTGAAATTAAAAAAATATAAAAAACAGTTCAGCCTTTTTGGGGTTTAAAATAATAAATTGTATGCCCTGGAGTAATTCTTTTTCTGTTTTCTTTGAGTTTTGGAATGAGAAATTATAAAAAAAGTTTACAAAAGAACAATTTTTAAAAGTGTTCCTTTAATAAAAATTATAATAATTTCTTTTGAAATAATTTTTTTAAAAGATTTTCTTTATCTATTTGTATTATAGTAGAAAACGTTGATTTATAACAAATTAGGAAAAACTTCCATTTTGGACCAATTTAACCTATGACAATCGATAAACAATAATTCTTACATAAAATACATATATTATGTTTGTTAAAAGTGATGATCAATCTTTTTTTCATAATCCCATTTATTTATTTTTTTTTTATTTTTTCAAGATTTCAACTTGTAGTAAAAAAAATATAACTATATCACAGACTTGGGAAATATCGAACCCTTGAATAATCAGGCTTGAATTGAGAACATTCAATAATTTCATATTTAACTTTTTTTAAATGTTATGGTACCCTGAAAATTATATTCTTTCTTCACAAAATTGTGAATATTTTATAAAAAAAGAAACTTTCGAGTAAATTTTATCATTTAACTGAGCTTAGCTTGTAAATTACATACAATTTCCTCTTTTACAAGGCGACAAATCATACGATTTTTCCTCCCCATAAATAAACATCATCATCATCAATTACATACAATTTTATCTTCTTTTTATTTCTGGAATTAAAAAAAAAAACTGTCTAGTTTTTCCAGAATTTGAAAGAATTGAGTAAAAGCAAGGATTTTACTAAATCATAATTTCCTTTGGATGACCAAATTAAAAAAAAAAAAAAAACCGTGGCACTAAGGGGTATTTGATGACACATCTCAAGAATTCACAGAAATTATATAAACCCGAAAGATTCACAATAACATATTTAAATTCCACAATTTCTGACTAATGCTTTAGTATTCGTACGTTGTTAGTTTTTTTTTATTTAAAAGAACAAGGTAAATTTTTTAATTTTTCTTAATTCATTTTTTAAAACCAAAACTAGACACAACCTCTAGGACTGGAGTGCACCAGTTAATCGAGTTTATAGATTTTTTTTGCTATTTTAATTATTTTTCTTTTTCAATTTTTGATTTTTAGTTTTTCTTTATTACCTTAAGTTATTTTTATAATAAGAGTTATGATGAAAAATTCCCAACAAGAACGGTGAATTTTATAATTTTGATTAATCATGTTAAAGAGTTTCTGTGTATTTTTTTTCTGAGAATATATTACAATATTTCATGAGTTAAGTACTTTTTTAATACATCTGAATAATAAAAAAGTTCAAATTCGAGAATAAAAGGTTATACTGTAGTCAAAAGAAAGTGTCTAAAAAAATATAATGCGTGTTTCAAAATAAAAAGCATGTTTTTTTGTTATAGAAGACCAATACATTAACCAATCAAAGAAACCAATAATAAACCATAAAAAAAATATGGTATTTATTTCTTAAAGATCTATTATTTAAAAAGAAATTCTAAAAATAAAGGATCAAATTGTTAAAGTTCTCTCAAAAAACAGAGTAAATTTTTCATAAAATTTTAGATCATCAAAAAAATTGAGAATATTATGGAAAATTATCAACTATTTGCATGAATAATTTAAATTTTACTGAAAATAACTAAACTTTTACTTTCAAAATTGATTTGAACTTAGGTATACTATTTGTTAGTTGGTTGGATGTTGCCTTGGTACAAGAATAAAAAAAAGCACGGATAATATTTTGAAACACGCATTATAGTCGTTGTGCACGCTTTATTTGGATCACTGTAGAATAAAGATAAAACATCCATACAAATTCTAAACAAATTTTTTTTCCAAAAATAAGATTCTAATATAATTAATTAGTGAAAAAAAGTGAGAGATGAAAACGAGTTAAATATAATTATAAATTTGGGACCAGTAATAGAGACTCGAAATAAAAAGTAACCCCAATTAATTGTATAAAAAAAATTAATGAATTAAAAAAAAATGAGTATCAGGCCATTGAATAACAGTTTTTTAATACAATCTTTTTTTTTTTTTTTTTTTGATTAATAATTAAACATTTGCTGTAAAATATTTAGTATTTTTGAGATCTCCTAAACCACTCGAATAATTTCGATAATAAAGTAGTTTAAATTGTATTTGTTCATTCGATTGACAATAATATAACGAATGATTCTTTTAGGTTATGCTTTTTTTTCTTTTAATAGGATTTACAATTCGTTTTCAATTTCTATTAAGTTTACAAATTATAAACAATGTTTAACTTTCCCCAGAAGGATGAAGGTGTTTTTTTTATGATTTTTCAAAATGTGAGAGGAAATTTTTTATTTAGAAAAGAGTATATCATGAACATAAATTGTATATTGATATAAGCAAATATAACCTCTTGAATTGATTTGGATATGAACTGAAAAAAAACAAAAATAATTTTTAAAAATAAAACGATTTACACTTCATTGAAGAACTTTATAGAGATTAAAATATAAAAGAATTAAATAGATGATTTTGCACTCTTCTTTAAATAATTTAAAGCTTTTAGATATTACATTTTTTTTTCAATCATAAGAAGAGAAATTTCACTTTATCATTTTTTTCAAGGGTAAATTACAAGGGGGTATTTATATACCCAATGGATTATAAAAAATACTTGATAATTAAAGAATCGAAAGAAAAGAATTCACTGAAATAAGAACTAAGAATATATATCTAAATATTTTTTTTTCAATAAATTAATAATTTTTGAAATTGTATATTTTCTTTTTGATAATAAAATAAAATTTCTTAAGAGGGAATTGCATTTGGAATTATAAATTGGCAAAAATGTGAGAAAAATAATTTAAAATTGAAAAATATTAGAATTATTATGGAATATCTTAAGTTTATTTTATTTTATATAATATATATTTCAAATTATTTTTTTTTCATTTTAAAATTATTCTAGAAATATTGATAAGGATATTGTTTGACAATTTCCCAAATAATTGCCCAAAAGACTTCATTTACAACATGTGTATTTAAATAAAAAACTTCAATTTTACTCTAATTTGAAAATATAAGTTAAATATATAAAAAATATGAATCCTTGTGGATCAGAAATAATTTATATTCGAGATTATTTTCAACCACTTGTCAACCTTCTTGAAATTTAGACTAATATATCTTATTTTTTTTAAAAAAAATAATTAAGAGTATAAACAACGAACCAATATGACTCAAATGAGTT
The DNA here is from genome assembly GCA_027625915.1 of Anaeramoeba flamelloides. NCBI lineage: Eukaryota > Anaeramoebidae > Anaeramoeba > Anaeramoeba flamelloides. Next base: position 1,517,593 of record JANTQA010000060.1, on the reverse strand, counting down.
ACTTGATAAACATTATAATTTTTTTTATTTTGCAATTAATTTAATTTAATTTCGTTTTTTTTGAAAATATTTAAAAAGTTTTAGAAATAATAATAAACCAACTTTTATATTTAATTTTTGAATTCGTCATAAAATCATTAAAATAATTAAGAAAAAAGAATTAATTATTTATTAAAAATAATCAAATTAAAAAGTCTCTTTTTTATACTAAAAGTTATATTTTACATGGATTTAAAAAAATCATTTATAGGGCATTCTTAATTGTATGGTTTGATATTACTTGTCATATCTTTTTTTTTTTCAAAAAAAAGAAAAAAATGATTAAAAATATCAATTAAAATTCAAATTATTTTTTTCAAGTTTATAAGAATTATTGTAATTTTTTTGATAAAAAAAAAAAAATACCTTTTATTATGAGTTATTACAAAACATTATGGTTTTATTTTTCAATTATTTTTTTTAAACACTATCGTCATACACAATAATATTTCTTTTTTTCTGCAAATAAAATCTTTTTTTTTTAAAATAATTGGGAAATATGTTGAATTACAACATTTTAAAATAGTTCAATTTTTTCAAAACAATTCTCGATTTCTGAAAGTATATTCGAAAGTAAGTCTGGTATTATATTAATCTGATTGTGAACTAATTATTTTTCAATATAAAGATTAGGTAAAATGGTTTTTGATCTTTTTTAACTATTATTGAAATTTTTTTTGGTTATCAAGTCATTTTAAGATTAAAATTCCTGTAGAAAGAAAAAAAGATTATCTTGTGCTCGGTGCACATTATTATTATTTTTTTTATGAGCTGATCAATCTTGTGCTTGGTATGGGTTTTAAGAGTTTTCCAAAATGGCAATTTTTGATCATTTATTATTTTTTTTTTGGAAATGTGAATTTATGAGGGTAAAGTTTACCAAATTTGTAGATATTGAAATAAAAAAAAAATCATCTTTGGGTTGTAAATCGGAATTCCCAGTTCCCTTTCGATCCTATTACCTAAAAAAAAAAAAAAAAAAAATAGTTTTTAAAAACACCAAATAAAACCTAATCAAAATAGTAATTTTAAATGACAACAAAAAAATAAAAATTTTTTTATGACTTAAGTTTCCAATCGATTATTCTTGCACTATTCAAATTGGATTTCAGGAATAAAATAAACGTAATTGAAAAATTTCATTTTGTAATGTAAAACCACTCTCAAAATTCCTACATTGCAAAAGATAGATCAGATAAGAACGAAAATAACATTCCCTTACACCTAACACAATACAACCATTTATCTTCCTTCAGGGATTGTCAACCTTAAGATCAAAAATTGATTTAAATTCTTAAAAATCTTATTTGCTTAAAATTGACCCAAAAAAGGTCATCATCTGTAATGTTTATTTTTCCTTTGTAAACTCATCCAACAAACTGATAATATAATATGTAATTTTCATTTTTATTCATTTTTTTATTTATTTGTTGCTTTTCAAAATATTCTTTTTATTTTTTCAAATTAATTATGAATAAAAAGCTAATCTCATCGATCAATGAAATACAAAACGCTTTAAATGAAGCAAATGTCAGGAATTTCAATCTTCCACAGATTGTGGTTGTTGGTGAACAGTCAACAGGGAAAAGTTCTGTTCTTGAGTCGATCGTTGGAATCGATTTCCTCCCAAAGGGAACCGGTATCGTCACACGACGGCCTTTAGTGCTTCAGCTTATTCGGATAAAAGTCCCCAAAAATGAAGAACAGACAACAATTAATAATCAATACAAACCCTTTGCAACATTCCAGCACACAGGAGAAAAAAAATTTTATGACTTTAATAATGTTAGTCAAGAAATTGCCAACGAAACAAAAAGAAGTGTTGAGGGAAAAAACATTTCATCAAAAGAAATCATCTTAAGAGTAAATTCCTTTTTATTTCTTTTTTTTTTTTTTTGGTTTTTTTTTTGTATTGTTACTTTGCAATTCTTGTTTCTTGACAAAGTTTTAATACTTTCCTGATCCCTTAAAAAACTTTAGATTTATTAATAAACACAACAAAACTTTTTGAGAATTTTTCGAAAGTTAAAACAAACACAAAAACAAAGCTTTCAATTTTTCAAAAAAACAGTCTCAACATATCTTTTGAAACAATTTCTCTATTTTTTATTGTTTGCTAATTTCCAGTAATCAACACCAAAAATAATTTTGACCCTTATTTAAAAAGAAAAAAAAAGATGAGGTTTTATTGATCAGTACACTATAAAGAAAGAAAATGCCAAAGATAATAGACTGAAGTGTTTTTTATTTTTTGTGAAACCTCAAGAAAAAACAAATTAATTTGAAATTACATTATGAGTACAAAGAGAGATTTGAATTTAACTTATTTAGTCAAGTAAAGAAACCATTTTTTTTTGAAACTCAGACAAGTATTAAAGGACTAGGAAACCAAAAAAAAACCTCTCCATTAAACTAAAAGCAAATTCAAAAAAAATTTACCACATCCTAAAATTGAAAAACAAAGTAAAAATCTGATTACTAAAATACCAAAGTTACTTTTAAATCTATTTTTAGAAATTAATTCTAGTTTTTAAGAGCTATTTTTTGAAATGAATTCTTGTTTTGAAAAAGTTCAAAATTCAACATATTTCTGAATTGTTCAAATTATTTAAAAAAAAATATTTTCTTTAATGAAGAATTGAAGTCTTATTGTGTTTGTAAAGAAAAGTATGCAAATATATAATTTAAAAATAAAACCATGAAGTTTTGAAATAATCCAGCTTAATAAATATAACCAAATTGTAAAAAAAAATTACACTAATTCCTTAAAACTTTAAAAAATATCATTTTTATTCAATTCAGATTTATAATCAATTTTTTCTTTTTGTTGAACAAAAAAACCAGGAAAAAGAACCAAACTTATTAAAATTAAAAATTCTCCCAAAATATTTTTTTACAATCTGTAAAATTAAACATAAAACATAAAAGAAAGACTTTTTAATTTGATTATTTCTAAAATTATAATTAATAGGACAATCTTAATTATTTCAATGAGTTAGTAATAATTCAAATACTAAAAGTATCAATAGCGTTTACAATTATTTTTCAACTTTTTAAATATTTTCAAACAGATAAAACGAATTCCAATTAATAATTCTAATAAAAAAAAAATCATAATAAATATTATCAAATAACTTAATTTAAATAATAAACATTCGTTGTTTATACTCTTAATATTTGAAAAAAAGAATATTGCCTAATCTTTTAAATTTCAAGAATTTTTTATTTATTTATTTATTTAGAGAAAGGAGCCATTAAAGAAAATTTATCAAATAAAAAAAAGAGAAGAAGAAAAAATAATTAAAATAGATATAAAAAATAATATTATCATTTTCATGGCCAAGTAGAAACTATCCGCTGTCGTTAGGTTTTCTTGAGTTTTCTATTTATTTCTAAAGTAAAAAAAACCTAACGAAAATCAAGAGATTTTCCGAATAAAATAGTAAACCTCAAGAAAACCGCCGTTAGCTTTTCCAGAATTTAAAAGAATTGAGCAAAATCTTTGATTTTTCTCCATTCTTTTGAATCCTGGAAAAGCTAGGCACTCTACGGCACTTGACGGCACTTGACGACACGTCTCCCGAATACACAGGAGGAGCAAAAACCCGATTGAAAAATTTCAAGAAATTTAATAAATTATTGAAAATAATATCAAAGATCAATTTTTTTTAGATCCTCAAAGATTCAATATTCAATTAATTTTTCTTGTTTTTTTAAAATATGATTAAATTTGAAATGTTGTTTGTTTGTAAAAACTCTCAGAAATTACTAAAAGTGAGATTTCAATCAAAATTAATAATGTTTGGCAAATTTTTCTTTTTGTAACTTTTACCAACTCATAAACCCAAACAAAAAGAATCTAGATCTTTTGACTGAAAATATAATTTGAAAAAAAAAAGAATTATTTTAAAAATGATAACTCATTTCTCTAAAGTTGATAAAGGAGTTTGTTTATTAACTTTAATTGTATCCTTCAAGAAAATAAGTTCTCTGATTACCTTTGAGGAAAAATAATAAAAATAAGAGTTACTATCCCCTTAATTAAATCCTTGATTTTACACAATTCTTTAAAATTCTTGAAAATCAAAAGTTTGGAAGTATTTTTTTGTTTTGAAGAAGTGTAAATTCAAAGATTTTACTCTATTCTTATAAATAAAAAAAAAATAACGGTGATTTTTTTAAATTATTGTTTTGATTTCAGAAATCTATTGGTTTTCTACACATGTGCAATAATGATTTCTTAATTTTTCATGATTTTTTGATAAAATTGTGATTTTTTCATTTACTATGAAACTTTTTGAGTACGCGCCCAAGGGTCAGGAATCTTGACAATATATTTGATGTATTTAGTAACATTTTATTGTATTTTAAAAAAGAAAGAAAGATGTTTGGAGTAGAAACATCAAATCAAAATCGAAAATACTTTTTCCAAAATCAAAAAAACCCAAACAACTTCAATAGTTTATTAAAATGGAATTGATTACCATTTAAAACATCAAATATATTGTCAAGATTCCTGACCCTTGGGCGCGTACTCAAAAAGTATCATAGTAAATGAAAAAATCACAATTTTATCAAAAAATCATGAAAAATTAAGAAATCATTTTTAAACATGTGTAATCAAAACAATCATTAAAAAAAAATAAAAATAAAAAAAAAAATAACAAACACGGATAATCTTTAATTTGATTACCTTTTGGATATTATTTTTTATTAAGCTTATTTTTTTATCCTTACTTACTTTCAAAGTTATTATTTCCTTTCCCTCTATCCAGACATTAAATTAATGAAAATTATTTTTTTAAAAAGATTTTTTCCTATTTGATCCAAATCTCAATAAAAACATGCGACACTCATCCCTTTTTTTTATTGATTTTTAAATTATTTTGATTTTAAAAAACTAAAAAATAATAAAACATTAAAAATATTTTAATTTTTTTTCAATTTCCAGTTAATGATTACGAAGGGTTTATTGAACTTAAATAATGAATCAAGAATTGATTCTAAAGTGAATTTGAATCGAATTTAGGTGTTTATTTTCAATCAAACAAAAATTTCAAAAAAAAAAAACACATTTTTCACCCATGTTAACGCAAATTAAAACTTATTGTGTAATGATTCATCTTCGAAAGGCAATTTTAAAGTTATTAATCAAAACAATTTTAAAAAAATCAAATTTTTAGGTATATTGGTTGTATCTGGTACATATAAAAAAATATAAATAAAAAACTGAATAACATAATAATCTACTTCAGTTTAATTATTATTTTGAAAAAAATTGTCGTTTGATTTCTTTTGAAGGGAAAAAATAACTTTTTATTTTTCTCAAATGGTAAAATAATTGAATTAAAAAAAAGAAAAGAATATAATTAACAAGTTTTTAAATACAAAGAAAAGGCATGAAGCACCTTGCAACCCATTGGAAAATAATCATTTTTTTTTATTATGTTGATTCTTTTTCATTTACGAATATTAATGAAAAGATTTTTTTTTTTTTTTTAATCGTCACCCACTATTTGAACAAGATTTCAAAAATTAAATCTAGGTACAGAACAACCGTACTTGTCAGATATCTTCCCCTCGCATTACTTTCAACTGTTCTCGACAGATTTAAAGCGGGTTTGAATTAAAAATTACACCACCATATGTACCACTTTATATCTTCTTGCATCTTTCTATATAATGATTTGTTATCCTCAACTTTAATGTACAATAATACATCAAAAAAAAAATTCAAAAAGGAGTAACTCAAAATTTCAAAATTGGTCAAATTCTCTATTTTTGAAAAATAGTCAATTCTATTGAAATTTATTGGCTGTTGGTATTTAAAAACACCTATTCATGAAGGACTTTGTTTGGGTTAAGGTATTTTAGTGTGGGTTATATAGTATGCTAGGGAAATTTGAAAAAAAAATAATTAATACAGTAATCGAATTATACCTTTCGCTTGTTTTAAGGAGTAATTTTTTTTCACTGAACTTTGGCTGAAAAAATTGGGTTTGGAACAAATTTTTAAAAGTGTTTAGTTTTGAGTGTTTCAACAATTTTGGATTTTTCGAAAATTTGAATTAATAAAATACTACTAATCAGAAAATAATTTTTTTTATTTTTACTCTCAAACCCATTAAAAACTCTTTAAACCGATCATACCCAATAAAATAATCATGAAAATCTTCAAAAATACAAAAAAATACAATTTGACCAATTTTAACAATTAATAATATAGAGTATTGATTAAAATACCGAAAATGAAAAAAATATCTGACAAGATTTTATTTTTTTTTATTTTATTGTTAATTGGAGAGAGGCAATTCAGCTAAATTACATCATATTTGTAGTTATGTTTTCTAGAATTTAAAATAATTTAGAAAAATCTTTGATTTTACTCCACTCTTTTGGATTATGGAAAAGATAGGCACTCTAAGACACTTGACGAAACTTCACGTTCGTTTTTTTTTTATCCTATCTATAATGAAGGTAAGATTATGGATTATAGGATATATTTTCTTTCAAAAAAAAATCAAAAAAATTTATTTTTATTTTTGAACAAATACAAGAAAAAGAGAAAGAAAATCAAGAAATAAAAAAGAATTAAAAAAACAATAAAAAAGATAAAACTTAATTAAAAGTTCTGTTTCGTAATCTGAGTGTTTCAGGGGTTGTTTAGTAGTTGTTTCCTTTTATGTTAATTATATCGAAAATTTTAAAATCACATCATAATTTTCACCTGGTTATTGTAATACTGCACTTGACATAAGTTGTGCCACATTACAAGACATTATTACTATACAAGAGATAAGATAATTACAGTACATATCATTTCTCTTCTTCAATACCTTTCCCTCATCAAATTAGAACCACACCGTTTCTTATTTTTCTTCTTCTCTATTTTTTAATTTGAAAAAAAAAAAATTTTGATTTAAAATTAAAAAAAAAAACTAAAAAATAAAACTCGAAAAAAGTAAATGGAAAAATAATAAAAAAAATTTCAAATGTCGAAACAAACTTATTAATTTCTAATTTTGTTGAACACAACTTTAAAAAAAATAACAAACAAAAAATAGATTTTTTCAACGCAAGTAACGAATTTAACATTGGTTGATTTACCAGGGTTAACCCAAAATCCAATTAAAAATCAGCCAAAAAACATTAGTGATCAAATCGAAAAGCTTGTATTAAATTACATCACAAAATCCAAATCATTAATTTTAACTGTTATTCCAGCCAACCAAGATATTGCGAATTCAAGGTCGATCCTTTTAGCAAAGCGAGTTGATCCAAAGGGTAAAAGGACGCTGGGTGTCCTAACAAAAATTGATTTAATGGACAAGGAAACGGACATAGTTGATGTTTTGAATGGGAGCCAGTTGCCCTTGAAATATGGGTATGTCCCTGTGATCAATAGAAGTCAACAGGAAATTAATGATAATATCAGTCCTCTGCAAGCAAGAGCAAATGAAAAAAAATTCTTTCAAAATCATTCCAAGTATTCAAATCTTAGTGACCGCTGTGGTGTTTCATTTTTAACAAAGAAATTATCAAAATTATTTAAGAAGCATATCAAGAAGCAATTGCCAAAGGTTAGAACAGAGGTTTATAATCAAATCATTAGATTAAATAAGGAACTTCAACAAATGGGTAACAACATTGAAAATAAAAAGCCATTTGTTTTAACTCAATTAATGAACCATTTCACCCAATCGTATATTCAAGAAGTAGACGGCAAACAAATGAATCAATTAACTAATAACAACAATAAAAATGGCCTTAACAGTAATAGCAATCAAATTTTGCCAACAAAAATGCATATTAACCATGTATTTCACAAAATCTTTTCAGAGTTTATCAACAATATTAATCCAAAAAAAAATTTACAAAAAAACCAAGTCAGGATCCTATTAACAAACACAAAGGGAACCAAAAGTACTTTGTTTTTACCAGAAAATTCCTTTGAATTGCTTGTGAAAAAAAAAATCGAACTTTTAAGAAAGCCTGCCCTTGAATGCTCACAAAGGGTTCTGACTGTACTGTTAAAGGCAGTATCCCAGGGCATTGAAATTAAAGAATTGGAAAGATTCCCTATTCTAAAAAAAAAATTAATCAAAAAATCAAAGCAATTTTTGAAGCAATTATTGGAAAATACGAAAGAGTTTATCAATGATTTAATAGATATCGAATTGGCCTTTATTGATACCAGCCACCCAGACTTTATCCCACCAACGGAATTGATAAAGCACAATTTGCATGCCAAGGAATCTCAAAATTATACGAATAACCATTATCAAAAAAAAGTTAAACAAAAAAACAATAAATTGAATTTTAAACGTGGATCAAGCAAAAACACGAAAGAGAAAAAAAGGGAAAAGGACCCTTTGAAAAATGACGAAAATGATAATAATTTCACTTTGATGAAAATGCCAAACGAAATGAAGGACCCAATCATTAATGAAAACTCAGAAAAGGAAGTCGAATTAATAATGGAATTAATGACGAATTATTTCTCAATCGTGAAAAAAAAGGTTCAAGATACAATACCAAAATCAGTCATGCGATTCTTAATCACAGATAGTAAGCAAAAACTTTTGAAACATTTGTCAGAGCATTTATTTAATAACGAAAAAATTGATTATTTATTAGCTGAAGATGAAGGTCTTGCTAAAAGAAGAAAAATATGTATGAAGGAATTGGAAGGTTTTGAAAAATCCTCTCAAATTTTAAGCAAATTGGATTTGAAATTAAATTAATCACTTCTTTTGGTTTTTTTTCTTTTTTTTTTTTTTTTTTTTTTTTTTTTTTTTCTTTTCTTTTCAATCCATTTCATTTCATTCCATTTTAATTTTAATTTTGCCATTCGGCTGTTGAACTTCTTATTGTCGTCAATGGCGATTATGCTGTTGAGAGGAGAATTCAAATAACGATTATTATTATAATTTTTTTTTCCATTATTATAAATTTACTTTCTATTAAATTAATTCTTTTAAAGAATCTATTGATAATACTTTTTAAAAAAATTGACACTTTCATAAACAAAAAAACTCTAAGGGGATTAAAAATTCTTTTTTTTTTTTTTCTTTTTTTTGAAAGTGTGTTTTCTTATTTTTGCCATTTGGTTATTATAAATTCTATATAAAAAATAGTTTTTTACTTTTTTCGTTTGTTTTTTTTTTTCAGAATTTTTGTTTTTACTTTTTCAATATTTTTGTAACCAATAAAAAATTTGGAAATTTTCGGAAATCAGAAGAAAGCTAATTTTAACTTATCTAAATTACAAATTGCTTTTAGTAACCAGGTTTATAATCATATCTTTGATCTCGCCCTTCATATTAATAAAAAACCATTTTTGTGATGCAGTCAAATACTTTCAAGAAGGTAATAAATGAAAAATACTCGATCTGATAGAAACTGACTTTACAACTATTGATCTCACAAGAAATAATAAAGTTTCAACAGTCCAAAAACATTAACCAAAATCTTCAAATAAAAAGATTTTTTTAATGTATTAAAAATTACTTTCTTTTATAAGTTGTATTACCTATTCAACAACTTTTTTGAATTAAAAATCAACAATATATACAAAAATTTATTTTATTGTACTGTCCAACTTCTGAAGAAAATCAAAATTTTTGATTTAATGAATTAGTTGAAATAGAAAAAAATAATAAGAATAATATTTTTGGTATTATTCAAAATATAGAATCGTTAATTATTATATCATTGGCTTATGATAAAGATAATTTTAATTCTCAGTTAACATTTCTAAACAGAAATTAGAAAAATGATAGTTGTAAGAGGAAATTAATTTCCCCACTTCAAAATAAAAAAAACTTGTTTTAAAGATATTGACACTTGGATTAATAAAGAAAAAGACTTATTTTTATATTAATCAAGTCATCTGCATCCAGTCTTATTAATAAAAGGGAAGTTACAATTGATTTTGCACAAATAGTAATTTATAAAAGATGTTTAGGACTATCTAAAATAAATCCAGTGTGGGGGTCTTACAAATCATAATATCAATGAATTATATTCTTTATCTAGAGATTTCAAGAATAACTATAAATTTTCGTAAATTTTGGAAAAGCTAATTTTGACAGATTCTTAATTGTAAGATGGTAGTAAAAAAAAAAAACAATCTAACCATTATTGATAAGTACATTTTATAGAGGTTTTTATTGGAAACTAGAACAATATTTCAAGTAAAAAAAAAAACAACATTCGGTTGTGTAAAACACTACCAACTTCCATTTTGGTATCTGAGAAGGTAAAAGTATCTATTTCAAAAATTTTTAAAATTTTATAGTTCTTCTGGGTTTCTCGAGATAAATAATAGAATTCATTGATATTTTGATTTCTAAGACCCCCACCATGTTGTATTTATTTTAGATATTCCTTAAAATCTATTTAAAATTTTAAAAATGAGTGATTTTGATGAATTAATTCATATTCTTCCTTTTTGGGAAAAATGATTTGAAAGTATTATTGAAAATAAAAAAAATAATCAAACAATTTAAAATACGAAGAAACAATTTAAGAATTAAGATTTTTGTTATATTGTCCAAGTGGGAAGTATAGTTTTTTTTTTTTTTTTTTTTTTTTCAGAATTTAAAGGGATTAAGTTAAAATACACTAACTTTTGAAAAAAAAAAATGATAAATATTATTTTTCTTTTTTTTTTTTTGTTAAGGGACTATTAAAATTAAAAAAATCTTCGAGTGCAAATGTAATAACAAATTGAATAAAAATAATTCACGCATCTTGAAATTGAAAAATGGTGTAAAAATCTGATTACTACAAGACTAAACTTGCCTTCAAATACTATTTTCCCAAATGAATTATTATTTTGAAAAGTTTGATCTATTTTTCTCATTTTTTGAAAAGTTCTAAATCCAACCTTTTTCGAATTAATTCAAAAAAATATTTTCTTTGAAAGAAGCTAGAAATCTTATAATTTGTGAAGGAAGTTGACTAAAATAAACAGTTAAAAAATAAAAACACTAGGTTTTAAATTAACTTAGTATGAAAAATCTACTTAATTTCAATAAAATCACAAAAATTATTACAAAATTGAAAAAAAGATATTTTTTTGATTCAAAGAACAGTTATATCTAATTTTTACTTTTTATTGAATAAAAAAAATTGTGAAAAAAAAAACCAAAATATCAAAATAATAATTCTCACAAAATACTTTTTTAAAAATCTGATTAATTCAACTTCTAATTTAGACAAATACTTTCATAATTGAATTATTTATAATCAATAATTACAAACCCAATCTTAATTTTTTTTTCTGTGAGTTAATGATAACACAAAGATTAAATATATTAATATACTTTACAATTCAATTCTTTTTCATTCAAATGGTGCCATTTTTATTGAAAAATAGGACTTATTCTCTGATTTTAATTTGTTATTCTTCTCAAAATATATTTTCAAATTTTAAATATGATCTTTCTTTCTCATTTAGTATTTTTTTTTTTGTATTGTGCTTTTTTTTCTTTTTTTTATTTTTATTTTTCTTTTGTTTTTTTTTTAAAGACAATTTGAAAAAAAAAAAGTTTCTGAAATTCTAAATTAACATACACAAAAGTGAGACTTTCTGTTTTTTCATAAAAATCAGACATTTACAATAAAAAAATCTTATTGTCAAAAATTTTAATTTTCTTGAATTTGACCCCAAAATCCCAATCAAAAAAAACACAGATCTTTTGACTGAAAAGTTTATTGGGAATGATGAACACTTTTAAAAAATGATAATAAATCTCTCTTAAATTGATAAAAGAGGTTAGATATCGGGTTTAATTGTATCCTTGTTTAAATAATTACTCTATTACCGATGGTAAAAAAAATCAATAAGAGTTATTACATTTAGTTCCACTTTTAAGACATAAACTTTCAACGAAATTTAAGGCACAAAAAAAATTCACAAATCAAGGCATAAAATTAAAGAATATTTTTTTGACTTTTTTTAACACAAATTATTTTACAAGAAGTAGAATTTTGCACTTTAATTTGATATTTTTTTTTGTGCCTTAAATTTCGTTGAAAGTTTGTGTCTTAAAAGTGGAACTTTTTGTAGTATTTAAAAAAAAAATTACATAAAGACAGTTGATTTGAAATTGAAACCATAAACTTTCTGATTATTATGAAATAGGGATTTGTTTTGATTTAATCAAGACAAAACCCTAAAATATCTTTTGTAGAGTGTGTTTCGTTTTTAAAATTACAAATAACAGTTACTCAAAAATTTTCAATTTTCTCCATTTTTACCAATTAAATGAAAATGGAAAACCATCTAAACTTAACTCACAGATCAAAAAATAATCCTAGACAACCCACAACAATTTCAAAAGGTGATCCATTTTTCACTTTTATAAAAAATTTCTCCAAAAGCAGATTTTTGCCAACCTTCTTTTTCATTTTGTGATACCAGACTGAGAAATTTACAAAAAATTCATTTTTTCCTTCTTAGATCTTACTTCTGAAAAATTTGTGAGATTTGCCAATCACCAAATCCTCTTTAAAAACATACAATACTTTCAATGTTCAATTGCAAAAGGTCATAAAAGATAATTTTTTCTCACAATCTGGGATTGGTGCTATTGAAACCAAAATAAAAAATGAGTTACAAATTTGAAGAAAAATACTTTTTGAGACATACCAGGAATAAAAACAAACAGGTCTCTTTCGAACAACTTCAAATTATTCTTCTTCATTTTGATCAAATCCAAATAAAATGAATCAAACTTTAATTTAAATTGTAACGTAACGAGTCATCTCAAGAAATTCAAAGCCCAAACGAAAATGAAAATGAAAATGAAAATGAAAAGGAATAATAATAAGAATTGATTGAATATTCGTCACAGAAATCTTACAAACTTTTGACAAAAAAATAAACCACAAGGTTTTGTAACATTAATTTTCCACTTTTCTTTTCTTAACCCACAAAGAAAAACATTTAGAGTTGGACCATATCATGTTTTATAATTGGGTAACAACTCTAATTGAAAAAGCTGATGAAACCAAGTTGAAAATTGACAAATTACCAGATTTGATGAAATTAAAAGAAGTCAACGAGATCAACCAAAAATTTGAAAAAAATAAGGAAAAATTGAGAAAAAGAAAAAATTCAAAATACTGTTTCATCCTTGTTTTACTTCGAACGTTTGTTGTTGAATTTCTGATCAAGTTGTTGTGGAGGTGTCTGAGAACTGCGTTATTTTTTGTGGAGCCATATTTAACAAAGCAAATCCTGTCTACGCTCAATAACAAAAATAACGAAAGTACCTCCAATATCATTTATTTATATCTTTTTTTGTATGTGGCAAACGATTTTCTCTATCAAGCGCTTTTTGGTTTTTTTCAAAAGTACGACCTCAGTTTACGTTATAAAATGCGTTTAGCAATAATGAACCAGATCTTTAAGAAATGTTTGGTTTTGAATTCCAAAAAAAAGTTGCAGCAATATTCCAAAAAAATAAAAGAAGACGATGAAAGAGTTATGGGTACAAAAAAACACAAAGAAAAAGATAAAGAAAAAGATAAAGAAAAACAAAAACAAAAAGAAAAAGATAAAGAAAAAGAAGAAAAAGAAGATAAAGAAGATAAAGATAGCACAAAAACACAAGATAATAAAAAAGAAACGGAACCAGAAAACGAAATTCCAAATATTGATTTGGCACAATTAATGGGCCGAATTGGCACAGACGTTTGGAGAATAATGGATTGTCTTCGAATTATTTACGATTTTGTAATAATTCCTGTCGAATGCTTAATAAGTGTCAAAATCTTAATAAAAACATTAGGGTGGTATCCATTGCTCTGTGGGGTCGTTTTCACTTTATTGGCATTTCTTTTTAATTATTTCTTGATTAAAAAAACAAACCAATTGAATAAAAAAACTCGTAAAGAATCAGAAAAGGGCACTCGCAAAATCAATGATCTTATTCAGTCAATTTATTTGATCAAATCAAATGCCTGGGAGCATATTTGGAAAAAAAAAATCGATGAAAACAGGCAGAACGTTTTAAATTTAAGAGCCAAAAGTAGATTCTATAATTTGCTCTTCATGATAAATTGGAAACTATTGCCTAAAATTATGAATATCGGTTCGTTTTTTATATATAACTATTTTGGTGGAAAAATGGAACCAGAAATTATATTTACTTCGTTAATATATTTAAACCGTACCCTGAGAGGGATTAATTATTTCCCACATTTAATCGAAAGCTTTTCAAAAACTAAAATTTCATTGATAAGAATAGTCGGATTTTTAAATTCTCCTGAAGAATTGGAAATGGAATCACAATTACTCCAATCTAAGAGAATGGATAATAACAACCAAACTTTTGATCTTGAATCAAAAAAAGAAAAAGAATCAGAAAAAGAATCAGAAAAAGAATCAGAAAAAGAGTTTGAAAATGAAAATGAAAATAAAAATACTGATAAAAATGAAAAAAAAAATGAAAATGAAAAGGATAACATTAAAAAAAATGAACTTAAAAAATCAATTTATAAAGATGTAGAAATAACTGAAGAAATAGAAAAGGAAAAAAATGAAAAAACCAATCATGATTCTAGCCAAAACAATGAAAAAAAGAATAATAATATTTTCATTAAAATAGAAAACGGAAATTTTGGATGGGAACTAATAAATAATCAAGAAGACAAATTTTGTCAAAAAAATAAATTGATTTTAAAAAACATTAACATTCAATTAGATGATCCTTCACTTGTTATTGTTGTTGGTAAAGTTGGGTGTGGCAAAACATCATTATTATATTCCATTTTAGGAGAAATTCCAAAATATAGTGGAAATGTAAGTGTCGATGGAACAATCTGTTACACGGGCCAAGAACCTTGGTTATTATCCAAGACTGTCAAAGAAAACATCTTATTTGGATCCAAAATGGAAAAAGAAAAATATGAAAAGGTTCTTGAAATGTGCTGTTTAAACAAAGACATCAAAATATTTAATAAAGGCGATGAAACAAAAATTGGTGAAAAAGGAGTGAAATTAAGTGGTGGGCAAAAGGCACGAATCGCATTAGCAAGAGCGATATATTCCGAAAATGAAATAATTCTTTTGGATGATCCGTTAAGTGCTGTCGATTCTCATGTCAGTAAATATTTATTTAAAAATTGTTTACAGTCACAATTTTTAAAAAGCAAATTAATACTTTTGGTAACGCATCAAATTCAATACCTAAAATTTGCTAAAAAAATTATCTTGATGGATCAGGGTCAAATTATTTTTCAAGGTGACTATGACCAATTAATAAATTCAAATTTAACTTTGTCCCAATATTTCAAGAATATTGAAAAATTAAATTTGGGTGTCAATGATGATAGTTCAAATATAGAAGATGAAAATGAAAATGAAAATGAAAATGAAAAAGAAAAAGAAAAAGAAAAAGAAAAAGAAAATGAAAATGTAAATGAAAATGTAAATGATAACATGGAAAAAAATGAACTTAAAAAATCAATGAGGAAAAATCTAGAGATAATGAAAGAAGCTGAAAAGGAAGCAAAAAAAGACAAAAATAAAGATAAAAACAAAGATAACGAAATTGTAAGTGAAAAAGAATTTGAAAAGGAAAACCAAAATAAAAAAGAAAAAGAAAAAGAAGAAGAAAAAGAAGAAGGCAATTGGAAAAAATATTTTTTATTTTATATACAAAATACACCAAACAAATGGTTTTTATTGATCATGTTAATATTAAGTTTATCGTTAAGTGAATTTTCTTCAGAATTTCCAAGTTATTGGCTGAGTATCTGGACTGGTAAAAAAAAATACCCAGAAAAAAATAATAATTGGTTTTTAATGATCTATTTATTCTCGGGTTTCGTTGATTTCATTTTAATGTTTTTCTCGAGGTTCTCAGAAAGTTATTTTTCAAGAAAAACTGCAAATAATATCCATCAGACTTTAGTAACAAAGGTATTATATTCGCCATTATCTCATTTTGAAACGATCTCCTCTGGTGAAATTATTGATAGATTTACAACTGATTTGAAAAAAATTGACAGTTGGCTAGTATACCGAATAACGGGGCTCTTGAGTGCCGTTTTAAATTTGGGTAGTCTTGTTGTAATTGTTGTATCCATTCTTGGGCCCATGCAATCAATCTTTTTAATCATAATAATCTATCCATATTATCTCTTGGCAAAAAAGTTCCGTAAATTGGATCGCCCACTTACAGAAATCGACATCAAAGTAGAATCGCCCCTGAAGACACATTTAAGTGAAACCCTGCAGGGGCTAATCGTCATACGTGCATTTGGCCTACAAGGCAAAACCATTGATTTGCTGAACAATAGCTTACTCGACCAAATGAAGGTCAATCGGGTTAAATGCGGATTGAATAGATGGATTGAAATTAGAGGGTATTGCCTCGGCACCCTGTTCACCATAACAACCTTCCTTCAAATTACATTAAATACCGATAAGTATGACCCCGGTTCAATTGGGCTCATAATTTCGCGTTCGTCATCCGTGATTTGGATCATCGATTGGCTGATTTGGACGGTCCTAAGATTTGAATCGAATTTCTTTTCATTGAAAAAAATTGAACACTATTGTACATTAGATACAGAAATCGAAAAAGATCAAAAAAATTTCCCAAATAAAATCACAATTGATGAGCAAAACTTCCCCGCGAGCGGCAAAATTGAATTCCAAAATATTAGTATGAAATATAATGATGAACAAAAGGAATACATTTTAAAAAATATAAACGCAACAATAAACCCAAAGGAAAAAATAGGCATCGTCGGTAGGACTGGGTCTGGGAAAACAACTTTATTTAAGTGTCTATATAGATTTATTGATATTGAAAGGGGGAAAATACTCATTGATGATATTGACCACACAAAACTTTTGCTCAAGCAAATCAGGAATAATTGTACAATAATTCCTCAAGATTCGATCATTTTTGAAGGAACAGTACGTGAAAATTTGGACCCAAACAATCTCTACCCAGACGAAAAGTTGTCCGGTGTTCTTGAGTTGGTCTATTTAGACAAAGTAATTAAAAAGTTTGAGAAAGGTTTGGATCATGTCTTCCAAAAGGGGCGCGAAAACTTATCCGTGGGTGAAAAGCAATTGTTTTGCTTAGCTAGAGCGATCTTGAAAAGTTCAAAAATTGTTTTATTGGACGAAGCGACTTCTAGTATCGATAATAAAACCGACCACCTCGTTCAACAAACAATTAGAACCCAATTCAAAGATTGTACAGTTTTAACTATCGCTCACAGACTAAACACAATTATCGATTCTGATAGGGTAATGGTTTTAGATAACGGCAAGCTTGTCGAATTCGATAAGCCAAATGTTTTATTACAAAATAAAGATTCCTTATTTTATAAATTAGTACAAAGCTCCGATACTATCAAAAAAAAATCCCATCCTTTAAAAATACAAAAATAATTTAAATAAAACACTTTTTGCAATTTTTTTTTTTTTTGTTTTATTGTTTAATTATCTGAAGACGATTGTTTTTATTGATTTTTTCTTTTCTTTTTCTTTTTCATTTTTTCTAATCAAGTATAATTTTTTTGTAATTTGTCTTTACTTTAATTTTTTTTTTTTTTTTTGTTTTTCAGAAAACGATTTACAAAAAAAAATAAATGTCCTAAAATATATAAAAAAAGCATAAAGAAAATTGTCACAACATAATTTCTTTTAAGAATGAATTCATTTGGGAAATGGAGAACTTCAAATTGTTATATGTAAATCTAAATCAATTTTTAGAAAATTTAATCATAAATAGTTATAGGTAGAAATATTAAGAATATTTAAACATTATAAAGATAATAATAATATCAATAACCAGTTTATTATCTAATAACTTAGAATATCATGGAGAGTTTAGTTTATTTTATTTTTTTTTTTTTCTATTTGTAAAATCTATTGGTTATACAAATAAATAGAAAACTCAAGAAAAGTTAAGTATGATTATCTATTTTTTTGAAATTATAAGAAATCTAACTATTATAATACTGATAAATTCTAATAAATTTCAAAAAAAATTTTGTTCAATTTATATTTTTATAAATCTTCGAAGTGTTCCTTATCAAACAGTCCAGTGACAAAGAATATTTACAAAAACAACTAATTTTTCAGAGTTTCTAAACACTTGACTTCATAAAATGTTTTATTCAAAGTTGTACACAATAATTTCAAAAAGGAAAATCACGTAAAAATTTTCAAACATAAATTGCAATTTATCAGTATTCTTTTTATAATATATTTTTAATAAAAACTTAATACCTAGTTTTTCCCGAATTCGAAAGACTGGTGAAAAATCAAAGATTTTACTCGTTCTTTTCAATTCGGGGAAAGCTAATAGCGTTTTTTTTTTTTTTTTTTTTATTTTAAGAAATAAACTAAAAATTGAATAAATTTTCAGTTTATTTCATAAATTAAAAAAAACTTAACTGTTATAAGAGGAAATTAATATAATCTCTTCAAAAATAATCATTTCAGGTCTCTTTCATTGTTTTAATTCTGTTCATTGGAGTGAAAAGATTGAAAAATGAAAATATCATATTGTTTTCAATTATGTGGCAATTTGAGTTACTTCACACGTTTTCATTTATTGACAAACTTTTCAAAATGTACTTTTACTTATTTCCAATACTTTTGAAAATTTTCTAATTCCTTTTTAATTGAATGATATTAAATTTGATGTAATGTCTAGATGAAGATAAAATTTAGATAATAACTGATATGAACAATTGAATTCATAAAAAATATTGAATCTGTGGTTTTCGTTGTTCTTTGAATCCAATAATATCAAAAATTAAATTGTTATTGAACCTTTTTAGAAGTTGATTTGAAAAATATTTTTGGTTTTTTATATAAAGGGGAAAAAAAATACTTTAATGAAAAAAAATGAAAAACAATCAATACAATTGTTTTGAGAACAATTTAAATATCAAATTCATTGTTTAAGTAAATAAAACCTCCTTTTTTTAATCGTTTTCTAAATATAAAAAAAAGTTTTTTTTCAATTTTCCAATCTAAAATATCTCTCAATATTTCCAAAAATCGAAAACCCATTATGAAAAGGTTTTTCTCCTTTTCTATTAAAAAATATAGGAGTTTAAGGATGAGGGTATAAATGTACTTGAAAATAAAGTTGAGTGGACTTTTCAGAAGGGGTCAACCAACCAATAATAATTTTTACTTGTTTTGTTTAGTAATTCACAAAGAAAATGTTTAGATTAAAAAATATTCTCTAAATTGTCAGACAATATCCCAAAATTTGCAATATTTTGACATTCCTTTAATTCACTAAAATTTAAATCATTTTTTGTGTTAAAATGCTATACCTCAATTCTTTCAAAAACTAAAATTTGGATAGTCCTTAAGGATCTCAAAAATTGAAATTTATTCAAAAAAGTTCATTTTTTTTTGTTTTCTGATCGATCTGTATTTCTTTTCACAATTAGTCCCTTTTTAATTTTCATAACTGATAACACTTAACAACAAAAAAACTAATAAGCATGCTTTCAAAACATGTGTCTCAAGAATATGTAAAAAGCAGTTTTAAGAAATTGCCTGTCAAAGGAGAGGAAATTCAAAAAATGGATCTCCCGTTCCTTATCGAGCTACAGCCATTTGCAAATGAAACAAAAATCACAAACTTGGAAGCACCGCCATTTGTAAACTATGGAAAAGACGATCTATCGAATTGCTTTCAATGTATCAGCTACTTAAGTGGTCATGCAAAAATCTCTCAAAAGCTTGATGCGTGGAAATGTGGTGTATGTGGATCAATGAACAGACTACCAAAGTGGCATCAGCAAACAATTCAAAAAGATCCGATACTAAGAGAGGGTGTTGTTGATATCTCGACAACATCAAAGTTCCATTTAAGCATGCCTAAAACCGCCGTTTTTGCTTTTGTTTTTGATTTAAGAAATTGCGCGATCGGAAACAAAGAGGTACGAACAATAGTGGCAAACACTTTAAGGGGAATCGTTGAGGATTTACAAGATCGGAACAAATGGAAAAAGCCAAAACTGGCTTTTCTGACCTTTACCCAAAACGAGTTACAATCTTGGGTTTTTCCCAAGAATTCCAATCGGCCCAAAATGGTTGTTTTGTCTGATCCAGAAAAGTGTTTCACTTCCAACAGAAATCATTTAGCAAGTGCCACCAAATGCACCAAGGCAATCAACAGTTTCATTAATATGATCGAGTCTGGTCGTTTGTCGCCGAGAATTAATTCCACAAGGCAAACCTTGAATAAGAGCACAACAGAAGGCAATGAGCAGCCACTCAATAGAATTGGATTTTTTCAAGTGATGGAGCAAGTGAAAAGCATATTGTCTTTGTACGGAGGCAAGATTTTCACATTTCTAGGGCCACACCCCTTTTCAAAGCGGTGGGTAGATCAAGAAATTACAAAAAAAGATCAAATGAAAGAAAAAAAAGAACAAGAAAGCATAAAGGAATTCCATTGGCTTCAACAAAAGGTGGATCCCGAAGAAGAGAAATTGGAGCAAGACCATTTTTCAAAATCTTTAAGAAAAGTCGCCGGGCTGTTTGCGAAAAAGCATTTTGCAATCACTTTATTTTTATTTGGCAATCAGAATTCACAAAACCTCAAAGTATTAGAAAATTTCGCGAGGCTGACAGGTGGCGACATGCATTTGTATCCGCCAATAACAAGCCAAAATCGTTTCTTATCAAATCTTGTTACAGACATAAAGACTGCTTTCGACAATAAAACTGTTTCTCAAGTTTCTGTATCATCAAGAACACCAAGTGGTATATATTTATCCAAAATTTGGGGGAATGGATTTGTTGGAGAACTCGATAAAAGATTTAAATCGGGGAGTGCTTCCATTAATGATTCTTATTTATTACAATTTAAATTCTCAGACTCGATTTTAATCTCGCCAATATTTATTCAATTGATATTCACGTATGGATTATTTTTTTTATTATTATTATTATTATTATTATTTTTTTTTTTTTTTCTTCTTCAAGCCATCACAAATGTCAGAAATGGGCATAAAAGCCTTCTTTTAAAAACACTTTTTTTTTCAAATGAATTATTTTCAAATTCCTTCAACATTTTTCCCTCAGTTGAATAAAGAGAGAAGAAAAATAGAAGTATGGTGTAATTAAAATGATAAAAATGAGAATTTTATTTAAAAGTAGTTCAGTAAAAGTTGACAAATGTTAAATCAAAACGAAATTTTTTTGAAAATTAAAAAAAAAAAAAGAAGAACATGATCTCTTTTTATTAATTGTTTTTTAATATACATACTGAGTAAAGTTTGCTTTGAAACTTTAATGTTTTTCTTTTTCTTCAAATTACTGTTGTTTTTGTCTTCTTCACTTTATTTCATTTTTTTTTTTCCTTTCTGATTTTTCTTGTTTTGTGTAACTATTTTTTCCATTACCAAGTAAATATTCTACCAACTCTAAATTACTTGAAAATCCATGGTCTATTTACACACACCGAAAAACATTCAACAATTCCATTGTTCGGATTAATTCTTTTTGTTTTATTACTGAATTTTTCTTGTTTTCTTGACTAAATAAAAAAAACAAAAAACAAAAGTTAGTTTAAAAATGAAAGAAAAAAAAAATGTTTTAAATGGAACCCTTTCAGTTTATATCCACCGATGGGTGTTTTAATTGCTTTATATAAATGTGTGTGTGTATATTTCATTTTTCCAAGATTATTATTTCTAATTAAATGTGAGGTAGTTTAGATACATAAAAAATGAAAATTCAAAAAAAAAAAAATTGAAATCTTTGTCAGTAATTTTAAAAATGTATCAAACAACTTTTTCAACAATATCTATAAAATCATCACAAAACTTCAAATAGCCCTATTTTTCCGGATTTATTTCACAAAAAATTGGTAATACTTTTTTAAAACAGTTTTATCTTAATGAAAATAAAAAGTTTTGATTGTGTAAATGAAATGAATTAATATTCTCCAAAAGTTAAATTTGAGGTATTTTTAGCAAAATTTAAAGCATTATTGAACTTTTAAATTTAAATAAAATCAAGTTATTTTTAAAAAAAAGTTGTGAAAAGTAGGTTAAAGTAATTGATAAGAAGAAAAAATTATTGAACACTTTTTGAAACTTTTTATTTATTAAAATTTAAAAAAGGTTTTACTTGCTTTTGTTTTATGATCCCAACTCTAAAAAAAAAAAAAACATTTTATAATAATCATATAACATCTTTATAACAAAAATTTTGTTTATTTGTGATTTTAGAATCAAAAGTAAATAATAACATTATTATAACATGTTATAATTTTTTAAGTTGAAAATATTTCAGATTTTTAAATAAATTTTTTATTTTTAAAAAAAAAAATATTTATTTCCTATTTGTTTAAAAAAATGTTTTTAATGACCGTTTTATAATTTAAAACAGTCTTCTACTAAAGTTTTTTAAAGTGAAAACAATATTAACAAGATTTTTTATTCAATATTTTATTCAATAATTGTTGCTTTTCTAATATCCATAATTTATAACACATTATATAACATATTTTAACATTTTACTAAAATTTTTAACATCTTTTAAACAAAAAAAAAATTTAAAAATTTGTTTATTTTTTTATAATATGTTATAAAGGTTGTTATTAATATTTTAACCAGTTTTTATCAAAATTTAATAACATTTTCAAAATGTATAGCAATTTATATATCATACTCATCGCGTGTTATAATAATAAGTTTTTTATCTGGAAATAAATCTAATTTTTTTACACTTCTTCAATAATAAAAAATAAATCGAATTTTTTTATATAGCATATATATATATATATATATAACCCCTTTCCAAATAAAAGGACACAGGAAATTTCAAGAATTATTCATAATTGAATCAACTTAATTGTAGTCTCGTTCTAAAATATAAGAAAATCTTTAAAACATAAAAAAAAAAAAAACCACTCAACTGGATATTTAAAACTCATTCAAACAAAACAATCAAAATTAACATTAAATATTTTAAAAATTAATGTGCACTTTTATTTGAAATGAGAAATCTCGTTTTGTAAATTGTAAAGAAAAAAAATTATCAAATCAATAAAAACCTTTGAACATGATGAATTGGGGAAAAGTTCTTTACATTTTATTGATAATTCTTTACAAGTCAAACTTTTGTTCTTTAAAATCTCATTTCAAAGGTAAAGCCCCGATTCATCTGGGTATTTTGTTGGTATTTTTTTCTTCAATATTTTCTCTTTTTCTTTGTTCCATTATCAATCCAATAATAATCTTTTTTAATTCCTATATCTAGCTTATTCGAAATCAAACTTTAACTGTTTCCATTTTTATATATCAGATTATTTCCAAATTGGTTTCTTCTTATCTTGTTTTTTTTCATTTACCAACTGTCCAATATCCATAAATAAAAAAACAAAAAATGAAAAAATGAAAATCATCAAGAAAATCATCAATAAGTAAATATCTTATTAACAATGAAACTTAATAGTATTGATAATTTGAGAGGTGTGCTCTTTTGTTTGAAAAACAGTTTATATTTGGGATATTATAATTATAATTTTATTTGAAACTTTTTATTGTTTGATCGAATCTTAAAATATACAAAAAATTTTTATCAACGAAAGATATATTTTTACAATTTTTACCAAATTGAAATTTTCTTTTATTTAAAAATAATACTCAATTATTTTTTATTTTTTGTTTTATTTTTTTTTTTTTTGAAAGACATTTTTTTAAAAATCATTAATAAGCGATTAAATCATTTCAATTATGGATTTAATTTTTATTAATATAATTTTCTTACAAAATCATTAATCGTCTAATTATAATCATATAATTTTAATTTCAATATATTAATTTAACTTTTTCTCAAATAGTTATACGAATTCCTTTGGTGAACGCAGACAAAGAATATTTACATTAAAATATTTGGTAACTGAAAATATTTTAGAAATCATGAATACAGTCAATGTCAATATTTTATTTAATTATTATTTAAAAATGGGAATTAAAAATTTAAGAATAAATAATAGCCAACCAATCAAGCAAAAAATGATAAGCGTGTGTGTATCAATTTTACAAAAATATTATTCTTTGAAATCAATTGGGCAATTGTCCGGATTAACAACAACAAAAACCAGGACAGAATTAATTCTCCCGGAATCCTTATCTACACTGCCATTGATTTGTTTTGCTTATATCAAAAATGAAATATTTTTGAAAAAACAAAAACAAGAAAATAAAAAGGATCTTGGTATCTATATTAAAAATAATATCTATAACCAATTTTATTTTGGAAACAAAAATTCAACAATAACCACAGCATTGTTATATCCTCATTTATATTCTTTGCATAATATTGAATTTTTACAAAATTCAGACAATAATATATTACCAAGATTATCCTTAACTCAGCAAAATATCCAAAATAATGGAATTTATTTAATATTTAATGGCTTGGATATGTTTTTATTAATTCAAAAACTCGCAGATAATGGTCTAATAAACGAACTTTTTGGAACTGAAGCCCCAAATAAGGGGATTTATAGTAATTATTCTTTGCCTATTAATAAAAATTCTTACAATATAAAAGTAAGAGAATTTATCCAATATCAAAATTCCGTATTTATGAAAAAAATGAGATTAAATTTAATTTTTGAAGAACAAGATCAAATTTCCCCTATTTTGAGAAATTGGTTAATTGAAGATAAATCAGAACAAGAATCTTCTTATCAAGATTTTACAAAAATTTTATTCAGAAAACTTGATAATTTGTAAAATAAATTTTAATTATTGAATTAAATTCTCATTTTAATTCTTTTTTATTTTACTATGTTTTCATTTTTGATTAATATAGTTTTTTTTTTTTTTTATTTTATTTTTCATCTCGGTATTTGATTCTAGATTCGTTAAGACAATACACGGTAATAATTTGGAAGCCTAAAAATATTCAGAATTAATCCCTTAAAAATTCAGAAATTTGATTTCTTTCACAATTCTTTTATTTCACACAATTATATGGTATTGAAAAAATAAAATTATTATTTTTTTCGGATTTTCTGATTCCTAAGAACCTTAAGATTTGATTTTCTCAAAATTTTTCTTGAAATAGATCGTTGATTTCAAGTCAAAATGGTCTAGTTTAATTGAAGAGATAGAAAAAATCCATTAAGTTTTATTTTGAGTAGAATACTCAGTATAAAATTTCCAATTTGTTGATCAGATCATTTTTTCAATTCAATCAAATCATTTTTTATTTTTTGGTCATTTTATTTTTTTATTTTATTTTATTTCTCTTTCCTTTTATTGTTTTATTATTTTTCAAGAAAATTTAGAAATAGAATTTTTTAAAAAATCTAAATTAACTTTTAAATCTTTGGGTTTTTAATTGTCTTTTAAAAAGGGTTTTATTTTTTGTAAAAAAATCCAATTTTTTGTTTTTTTTACTTTATTTTTTTGGTGGGTACTTATTAGTGGGATGGGGTTTCCAAAAGGATATCTTACGAAAATAATAATAATAATAATATAAATTTGAGTAATTGCGAACCCAAGTAATAGGATTTTAACAATTTTTTTTTTTTTTCATTTTATAATTTGAAAAAATTTTTTTCCTGAATCAATTTTTATTGTGGTGAGTATACAAAACAATAAAACTTTGTGATATTTTGTATTTATTTTATTTTTTTCAATAGTGTGGCTACTATTTAAAAAAATAGTGATTTTTTTTTAATTTTATCAAGATAAAGTTGATTTTTTAAATGATTTTAAAAAATATATCAATTTGAAGATTTTTAATGTGAAAATTACAAAAGAGAAAATTCTAGTTTAAAAAACAAAATTAATCGTTGTGTGAAACCCCCTTGCGGTTATTATACATGGCCTTTTTTTATCAAAATTATTTAACTTGTTTTTGATGAATGATTTATGGATTCAATTATCTTCATTGTCTTTTAGATAAGATAAAACAATAAGAGAAAAAATCAAGTTAAAAATAGAAAAATTTCTATTAAATAAATATCAGAAAATTATCATTTACAAAATTGTGAATATGGAAAATCGATTTTGGATTCATAATTTTTTTCATTAAACTTCAATATTATGACTGGGATCATAAACGAAAAGCTTTCAAAAAAATAAATTTAAACAAAATTCCTTGTGAAAATGTTTTAATAAATATTAAAGTATTCAGAAAGATTCCAATATTACCTTTTTTTTTTTTATTATGAAAATTTATTGTTGAAGATTATATATATTATTTAACAATAAATTAATAATTTTTTTTTTTTATGTAATGAATTGAGTAAAAAATCAATTTTGTTTACAGTAATGAAAAATTATTTCAATAAATATATTGCTAATTTCAAAAAAAGGAATGAAAAAAATCTCATTTTGATATTTAAAAATAGGAAGAATCAAGTAAAATTAACCTTTCTACTTAAAAGTTTCCAGAAAATGGAAAAAAAAAAAAAAAAAAAGAACCTAAATAATTGTTAGTATAAAAAGATACAGAGATAGTTTTATGACAAAATGTACAATAAAATAAGTAACCCAATGGTTTTTAAAATACAATAATAGAATTATAAATTTTCTATTTCAAACAAAATTTTATTTATACCAGACCTCTTAGGAATTTTTTTTTATTGTGGTAAAGCCAAAATTCCCTCCTATATACTAAATTGAAAAACATTATATACCAGAGGTACCAGAAATGTTGGTATCTTTAATAGTACAATTGTTTTCTAAAAAACCTAATTTAATAATGAATAGCAATTATTTGGTGATTTTAACACAATTGTTGATATTCTAATCGTAATATTAGATTTGGGTTTAATCAAAACTTTTTTTCAGTCAAAGGGGTTCAATTTTATTGAAGGGGTTGGACATATTATATGAGTTTAATTCATAATTCCCCTCAAAATAAATTTTCAATTTTTAAATCAGATCATTTTTTCTCATTTTGAAAATTTTTTTATTTATTTTTTTTGATTTTTACTTTTTTTATTTATTTTTTTTTATTAAAATTAAATTCAAAAAAAAAAAGGTACGAAACTCAAAATTAACATTAAGAAAAGTGAGACTTTGTATGTTCTTTTAAAATTAATACATTTACTAGTATACGATCTTATTGTCAACAATTTTAATTTCCTCAAGAAATTGAAAATTTTGAACGAGATGTTCCAATGAATGGGGCCCAAAAACTTTTTTAATATATTTTTTTTTTTTTTTTGAAATTTATGGTTTGATCTGGTTTTTCTTTTATGATTATTGACTCTAATATGAAGTTTTTTATTTCTAGTATTTCTAAACAATCTAAGTTTGGTTAATTCTTAAAAAATAGTGAATTTTTCATTTTTGTCTGTGGTACTTTTAGTGAAATGGAGTTTAGATATTTTTAAAAGAAATTTGACACTTTTTTTGAAATCATTTCTTTGTTAAAAAGAATTAAGTAAATTTTTTTCTTGATTTAACTTGCAAAAATAATGAAAAGTTAGAAACTTGATCTTTACAAAATTAACATAAATATAATCAAAACTGGGAATTGGGTTTGGAGAAAAAATAAACTCACAAATGAAGACTTTTTTTTTTATTAAAAAGTTCAAGGTTAACCCAAAAGATTAATAGCACTCATCAATAATAAGAATCTAATTTTTCCTTGATCTTGAACATTTGAACTGTTTTTGAAAAAAAATTCAAACCACGAACCCCCCCCCTTAAAACAAAAAATTAAAAAAAAAAAATTGATTAGTAGTCTTTTGAAATTTTATTTTATTGAAAAACCAACCATTTTATTTTTTAAAATTGGTATTTTTTTTTCATTGGGAGAAATACAGAAAAAAATTGATTCTATCAAACGAAAATAATTCTTTTGAAACCAAATAATCCATACTTATTGTAAAGAAATTGAAATTTATGGATAAATAAATGAAAAAAACAATCACAAATCTAAAATTAAACGATTAGCTTGAATAGATTTAGTTAATTAATTAATCTTTAAACAAATTAATTAATGAATGAGTGAAGAGTGAGTTAGTCTTGGTTCATTAGCATTTGTTCCATTTCAGCTTTTAGGGAATCTATTTTTCTTTGAATTGGGTTTCGATCAGATTTAATTACTGCGCATGCTGTTATCCTTCGTGTGAGCCCACAGGATTTACCAAGTGCCATAGAGCTTGGAAGGAAACAAAATGGAATATTTTTGTCTTCACATAAAAGTGGTAAGTGAAGAAGAATTTCGAGTGGGATAACATCAGCACAAATAACAATAAATTCTGCTTGGCTTCTGTTTAACATTTTTGTTGCTTCGTTTGCACCTTTAAAAGTCAAGACATTAATTGAAAGAGAATAGAAATAGAATAAATATTAAACAAAAAAAAAACAAATCTCACATTAAAAAAATTCAAATTGGATTCAAATTAAATCAAAAATTAAAATAGTTTGAATAAAAAAGTAAAAAAATGATTAAAAGATCAAACCTTTTCTTACAAGTTGGTAAGAATTTGCTTCAGAAATTAAATCGAGAATTTTAATTTTTATTTGATCTTTGGCAAGAGGTTTTGCACGTAAGTCAAACCCATTATTGTTGCTTATCTTTTTTTGCTTTTCTTTTTTTGCTTTCTTGTCTTTCTTCTTTTTGTCTTTTTTTGTTTTCTTATTTTTCTTTGATTCTTTTTTTGTTTCTGGGATTGTTTTTGATTTTTTTGGTGATTTGTCCTTTTTCTTTTTAGACTTTTTTTTCTCGGCCTTTTTCTTTTCTTTTTTTACTTTCTTTTCTTTCTTCTTTTTGTCTTTTTTTTTTGATGGTGTTTTTTGAACAACACTTTGTTCTATTTCCATTTCTTCTTTTTTTTTATCTTTTTTCTTTTGGTGCTTCTTAGACTTTTTCTTTTTTTTTGTTTTGTGATCGCTCATTAGGATTAATAAAAAATTAAAATAAAATGCAAAAAAAATGATAGCTAATTTTGAAAATTCATCCTTAGTTGTGAAAATGCTTCTCTGAGAAGGAACTGTTTTCAGTCGAGAAATTATTTTCACAATAACGTAATTTTGTTTTTTCGACATAAAATAAAGTTAAAATTTCAGAGAATGTGAGTCTATTTTAAGTCTTAATTCAAAGTATTTCCAAATTTGTTTTTATTTCCATAATAATTTTGATTAGATTATTTTAGGAATTAAAAATTGATTAAAAAATCAAACTTTGAATGTAAGGACAAAATTTGATATCAATTCCATTAATAACAACATTACCCAAACAATTTGAGATTTTACTACCCTAACCTTACTTCACATGAAGTATCGAGATTAAATTAAAATGTTTTTCATTTCGAGAAAACAGAATATAAAATAATATTTTGTAAATTCTTGTTCCTTGTATAACTAATTTTCAAGACTGATCCCCAACAAAAGGGCCCCATGATAATCTTACCCATTTCCCTTCAAGACCAAGAACAAGAACAAAAACAAAATAAGAGATTTTTGAAGAGTTCAACAACTTTAAAATGTGACACAAAAGTCCTATAAAAATCATTTTTTATAAATTTTTCAATCTCCAATTTTCAACAACCAAATTAATCCGGAGTATTTTTTCAAAAACAATCATGTGGAAAACACATAAACCACCAGTCCTAATACCATTTTTACTTCCTAACTCATTAAGTCAGGACTATTTAGAAACACTTGAATTAAGGATCAGGTTAGATGAATTGACCAAACAAACATCAACCCGCGATTACAACCCCGAAGATATTGAATTTATGCTTTCAGAAGAAGATCCCGATCCAAAGACAATCAAAAACACAAGCATAGAACGTGCAAGAGAATTGCTGTTAAAAGAGCAGCAAGAATTAATTCTCAAAGCTACGAAAAAACACCCATGGTTTACTGTGCCAAGTAGATGGGAGTTCCCTTCTGAAATTCCACTTTTCACAAGCCAATTGGTGATTCCCCAAGACGAGAACACTGAGAAAATTATCAATGCAATACTAGGCCCAGACAATTCCACAATTGATAAGATCTTATCAACCACAGGCGCAAGAGTGCAATTTAAAGGGAAAGGGTTTGAAGATGAGATTGAATTAGAAAATTCTGAATCAACACAAGAACCACCAAATATTATAATCACTGGTACTTCTGTAACTTCAGTCCAACAGACCCAAATAAAGATACAGACAGTTATTGATCAAACAAAAAATTCTCATTTAATATTACAGATTCAACAACAGAAACAATTACTGGTAAGGAAGATTTTTACTTTATTTTTTTTTTTTTTTTTTTTTTTTTTCAATCACCTTGGAAATGATTTTATTTTACAATAAAACGAAAATAACTAAAGTGTTACCTATTGAAAAAATACCAATTACGAAAAACTGTTTAAGACAAAATTGATGAAATAAACAATTATTTTATTAACAAAGGGAAAAAATCAGATTATTTTGATTGAAAAGTATTCTTTTCAAAAATTTCAAAATGTTGTATTTCAAAAAAAAAAAAAAAGAAAATGAAAAAATATAAAACAGCTTTTTGAATTATTTTTTTGTAAATCAAATAATCACAAGCCAGTAAAAGAATATTCACATTTAAAAAATGAATAATTATAACCAAAATTAACAACGCTCTTCATCTAAATCAATAAAGGATTAATCGATTGTACATTTATTTTTTTTTTCATTTTCACTTTTTTTAAAATCAAACAAGATTATCAAATTAGAAATTTTATTAAAGCAGTATTTTTTTTGTTGCTTTATTTTCAAATCTAAATTTCAAACAAATTCATTAGAGTACTTATCCTTACTAATGATTTCAAAAATATAAATCAGGCTTTAAATTAAAAAAATTCATATTATGATTCAGCAGCAAAATGTTGGGAATTCAATGCCGATTTTTTTTGAATGGGATTAATTCCAGATAAAATATTTTTCACAAAACAAAGTATTTTGAACTTGATTCACATGAAAATTTTTGTATTTTGGAACTTTTTTAATTTTGTTTTGGTTTGACACATATACTTTCTCACAAATATTCCAAGGTCTTTTATAAAAAAATTTTATTACAATTGAAACCTCAATTAATCATTAAATTAAAAAATCTGAAAAAACAGATGCTTCACCATGCACTTTACATAATGTTTTTGACTCAACGATCTAAAAGTTTCTGAAGTTTGGGGAAACTTTTAAAAATAACCTTTTTTTTTTTTTTTTAATTTCTAAAATTTGTAAATATATTTTTTCTCATTTTCAAAATATTTTATTAATGGTCTCTTTTCTAATTTTTTCAAAGAAAAAAAGAGACCAAACCTTTTTAATTTTTTTAAAAATGATATTGATTTCTTTTGAACCAAAACCAAAAACGCTGTTTGATTTTAGAAATTGTTTTTAAACAAAGAAAGGGAATTCATTGAATTTTCAACCTTTATGAGAAAATTGAAGGACTTTTTTCTTTGTTGTCTATTGATCATATAATTGGGCTGACTTGAACCAAATTAATTTTCCAATGTCGTAAATCCTTGAGCACGACGATCTTTTGGGATTTATGAGATTAACAACGTCGCAAAAAAAATTAGTTAAACTCTTCTAAAATAACTTTAAATAACATTTTTAAAGTCTAATTTTTTCGTAAAATGCTTCCTATTTTATCTAAATTCAATTTCGAAATTAGAAGATCAGAAAATTTTCAAGCTTTGGCTAATTACTAAAAGATTTTGAGAAATCTTTCCACATTGACTACAATGTCATCCTAAACTTTTTTGTGAAACAATCACTTTCTTATCAGTAGTTGTCTAGAATTATATACTTTTTTTTTTACAAATAAAAAGTTTGAGTTAAAAAAAATATATATCTAGCATCTATATAACATTTTTATAACAAAATTTCCTTTTATATTGATGATTTTTTCAATATTTTTTGAAAAAAATATTCTTATAACAAACTTATAACATGTTACAAATTTTATAACACATTTTATAATAAAAACTTTTATAACATAAATATTTGTTATAAAATTTTATAACATTTTAAATGTTTACAACACGTTTATAACAGTTTATAAAAAAACTTTTTTATATTAGAGTATTTTGACTTTTTCAATTTTAATCAAGTAAAAATTTCAGATTTGTATAGAAGATAAATACAATCAACAACTCAACGTTTAACTGTATACAATTTGGATAGAGTTTAATGAAAAACAAAAAAATAAAAACTATTTTAAAAATTGTGTTATTTTTGTTTTATATTCACAGTAAACTTTGCTATAAATTTATTATTTTTCATTAGTGTTAAATTAAAATTAAAACAATTCAAATTTTATCTCAAATGTTTAATCAGGAAGCTTTGGATTAAATCTTTAAAAATTTCATTTTAAATTGACTTTAAGAAGATTTTGGTGTTTTTTCAACTAATAATTAATTAGAAAAATATTTTGGGTGACTTGAAATAAAAATATTCTTTTTTTAATTGGAAAATAACAGTAAAAATATTATTAACAATATCGTTTATTTGAATATATTTTAGAAGTAGAATTGGTTGATCATCTATTTTTATTTCGAATCACATTTCAACAATATTTTGGAATCGACTATTATTTATTTATTACAATAACACCAAGATAACAATTAGATTTTAATTTTAATTTTTTACTTTTTATACAATATTCTTTCTTTTGAGATTATGAAAGTACATAATATTATTATTTTTTTTATTTTTCTTTTAAAAACTACAAAATCTCATTTCCAATGTGTATTCGGAATAATTCAAACACAACCATTAATCTAATGTATCTATTTTCCAATAAAATAACATTTTTTTTATAAACAAATATAATTCTTCACTTAAATAATCTAAATGAAAATTCATAGAACCAAGATCAATTACAAAATGGATTGATTAATTCACAAATTGAAAATCAACAAAATTCATTAAAAGTTATTATACCAAAACAAGCACAGAGTCTTGATACAATTCAAAATAATATTGATAATAATTCTTTATCCAATATGGGAATGATAATAAGTCAAAACCAAACAACACAAGAAAACATTTTAAACCAACAAGAACTACATTCTAACACACAAATTCAAGTGGAAGAAGAAAAACCTGTAAAGCAAACAACGATTCAAGATTTATTTGAAAGACAAAATAAATTAAAAAAAGAACAAGAAGAACAAGAAGAACAATTATTACCAAAAAATGAAAGTGAAGAAAAAATCGTTGAAGAAATGAATTAAATTAATCCTAATAACTTTTTCTTTTCTTTTCTTTTTTTTTTTTATTAATCCTTTCATAATTATTATTCTTTTTTTTTTTCGTTTATTTTAAGATAAAATAAATTAATCTTTTTTCTTGTTTTGAAAAATTGATTACAAAAGTTTTTTTTTAATTTTTTAATTTTATTTGATAGCTGATGATTTCTAGTTCTTCTAAATAAAGTTAATTTAAGTAAAAATTAAATAATCTTACAAATGAAATTAAAATTTTTATTTTTTTATTTTATAAAATAATTTTAAAATAGTGAAAACAGAAAGTTTTAAAAAGTGTATAGTATATAAACTCAATTCCAAAAAATGGGACATAAAAAAAAATTGCATTAATAAAAATATACTCCAAAATACATAATACTTAAACATTAAAATAATAAAAGACCCGAAAATATTTAATTAATACTATTTATATATTTTATAGTAAATTTAAAATTCAATTCGAAAAATAAAAAATAAAAAATAAAAAAAAGTGTGCCCCTATTTTTGGAACACGGTTACCAAAAAATCCATTTTTATTGAAAGAAAAATTAATAAAAACTATTAATAGATTCAGCTTGTCTTTTGATAACTAAATCTATCGTTTTAAATATAGAGTTTACTAATTTTCTTCGGTTTCCCAACTCAAAGTATTCCATACATTAGTGAAAATTTTAAAAATTCTTCTTCGTTTTTTGGTTACAATTTTTCAGTTTAGTATCCAAAATTATCCATAAATTCCCAATTGGATTTAAATCTGTGGAATTGGGGGTCAAGGGTCTAGAACATTACATCCCCGATTTAATTAAGTTTGTGTTTTTTTTTTGAAGTATGTGGAAAAGCCCCATCCTTTTGGAAAATCCATTTCAACTCACTATATTCTGAATTAGCGAGTTGAATTTCCTTTGATTTTTTTGATAATATCATTAATAATATATTCAGTATTCACACTTCCATTAATGATAATAATGTCTGTTTGTAGGCAATATGCTCTAGCACACCATATCATGATTTTTTTTCAAAAAATTTTTTCTCGATAAAAAAAGAATCTTTATTCTTTTTGAGAGAAAAAAAAATTTTTTTTTTTGTGATCAGAATGAAAACTTTTAAATTTCATTTTAAAGTGATTTTGAGATTTTCAAAAAGTTTTGAAAAAAAAAGAATCCAAAAAAAATCAAAAAAATTATTGAAAATCAAAAATCCAAAAATAATGAAAAAAAATGATAAATAATTAACTTGAAAATTATTTACATTGATTATTAATATCTAATGTTTCTATTTAAGAGTCAAATATCACTTTTCTTGGAATTAAATTGATTTTGAAGATGTGCCCCAATTTTTGGAATTGAGTTTAATTTGAGATAGAAAACTCTAATTAATCTTATAAAAATACAAATGAAATCAATTTTAGATCTTATAAAAAAAAAATTTGTTAAAAGTTTTTGGTTTAAATGAAATGGAAGAGTTAACCCCATCTAAATAATTTATTAATTTGAGTCTTTATTTTGAAAAACAAAATTCGACATTTTTCCAATATAAAACGTAAAAATGTAACTAATTATTTTTATTAACAATTAAGTTAATTCTTGAAAACAGTAAAACATCTTTTTAGTTTTGTGTTGGAAAGCCTTGATTCCGAAAGAAAAGTATTTTTTGTTTGTATTTTTAATTATTAATATTTCAATACAAATCTGAGCCAATAAAACTAATCAAGGTAGGAGTGATTAAATAAATGAAAATTTGATAGAAGTTTATCATAAATATTAATCAATGAAATTTAGATATACTAAGTAAAAAAATTATTTTTTCTTTAAAGTTTATAAAAATAGTTTTCTTGTTTTACAAAAAAATGATAAAATAATTGCATATAAAATTTCGCTTTAGAAAATTGTATTTATGATAATTTTTTGTTCTAATTCACTTTTTGCATTATAACAATTTAAATAATTTTTGGCAAAAAAAAAAATTGATTTTGAATTTTGAGGATAAAAGATCGTAAGAGTCTTAAATATCTTGATGAATATTTTATATTTGAAAAATCAAATTTTATCTTAAAAGAAAAACGACTATTTCTTGATAAATTTGTCAATTATTTGCAACCCTTTTATGGACAAAAGTATTATTTTTAAAATAATTAAATTATTTTTCGAGATGTTTAATAACAAATTTTTTGCTTTCACCAAATAAATTATCTTGATAAATAAAAAAAATCTTAACTTTCCTTATAAAAAAAGTTTTTTATAACATATTATGAACGGGGTTGAAAATGTGTTATAAAGATATAAAATGTTTTCAAATTTTATAATAACAACTTTTATAACATAAATATTTGTTATAAAATCTGTTATAAAATTTGTAAGATGCTATAAGCCTTTTATCTGAATATTTATTTCCAAAAATATTGAAAAAATCATAATGTATAAGGAAATTTAGTTATAAAAAAGTTATTTAAATATTATAATTTTTTTTATTTTTTATTAAGGTTTGTTAATAATTTCAATAAATATTATTTGCTATATAATATATGAAGTAATAATATTAAGCAAGATACAACTTTTTTATAATGTAAGAAACGAAATCAATTTAAAAGTTTTCTTTTTCATAAAAAAAAAAATTGATCTCACAAAAAAAAATTATTTTCAGGGTTTTTGGGTAGTTTAGAATTTTTTGATACATTTCGGATACAAAATTTATAAATATATAATATCGCTAATAAAATATTTTATAATTTTGCCACATTTTTATAGAAGACTTGCACCTTTAACTTTATTCAAGCTAAAAAT
Source organism: Anaeramoeba flamelloides (assembly GCA_027625915.1). Taxonomy (NCBI): domain Eukaryota; family Anaeramoebidae; genus Anaeramoeba; species Anaeramoeba flamelloides. The sequence continues at coordinate 1,481,560 of JANTQA010000060.1, read as the reverse complement.
AAAACTTTCTCTTTTTTATTAGAATCGAAGTTTTAATTTATAATTACTGGTTTACACTTAAACTCCATTTATTTTTTGCTTGTGTAGTGAAAAGAGTAATATTTGAAAAAAATTAAAAATACTAATAACAAAATGAAAAGAAAAATATATAAAATTTTAGATATATTAATACCATATATATTACTGAATTGAAAACCATTTACTTCTTAACCAATGTTCAAAAAAGGGTATTTTTTCAATTGTATTTAAAATTTTTTTAAATTAGAATTCCCAAAAATTTCATTTTTTCCAATTTTTTTTGTTTTATTATTTTTTTGTTTTTGATTTAGGAAATTAAACATCTTAAAATTGAAGATGAGTTCTAAACCTAGATACGACAATGGGTACGATCACTTTTTAAAATTACGGCTTCAGTATCTCAAGTATGTGGAAAAATTAAATATTCTTGGTGAAGAAAAACAAACCTTTATTAAAGAAAATAAAAAAATACAACAAGAGATCGACAATCTAAAAAACTTTAAAAAAGATTTACAATCATCACTAACGAAAATCCAGCAGTTTGATCAACAATTAGAAAAAGTAAAAAAAGAACGAAACGAGGAACTACAAAAATATTCTCAAACAGAGACTTGGACAAAAGATCTGCCAATCGATCATCACGAATCAGATAACGAACCAGAGAAAACAAACAAACAACCAACAAACAATCAAACAACACAAAACAATAACCAAATGTCAACACAAAACCCAGATGTTATCAAATATTCTCAACAATTAGAACAACTTGGATATATGGGATTCACCGATCAACAAAAAAACTTGGACATTTTGAAACAGTTCAACGGGAACGTAGATCTTGCTCTTGACAAACTGTTTAATTAAATCGTATTTAACTTCAATAAAGGATTTTTAGGTTTACTCTTTTGTTTCTTTTTCTCCTATTTTCTCTTTTTTTTTTTTTTTTTTTTATTTTTGTTACAAAACAAAAACTAACACACAAACTTTATTCATTATTTTGTAAAAATCCACAAGTGTCTTGGATTTAATTGATCAGTTTTAAACTTTTGAAAACGCTTCTGATGTTTGGATTTAACTCCTTGTTTTTCCAATTCACAAACAAAAATTTTTTATTATTTTTTGCGAATAAAATGCTTATTAGAGGAATAATATTTTAAATTTAAAAAGGTGTTTATCAAACAGTACTTTTTGAGTTAAGAGATCATTATTCTGAAACTTTTGTTAAATGATTTTGTCACATTTTTTTATAAATGCTTTGTCTATTAATTAATATTTTTTAAAAGCCTTTTTTCAGATCAATTTTCTTTTTCAAAGACACAAAAAAAGAAAGAACAACTACTGTTAATTGAAAAAACAAAGATCAAAATTTTTATTCATCTTTCCAAAAAAAAATCACATGACCAAAGAATTAATACAAAACATCAAATTCCCTATTCTAAAAGGGAAATTAATAATTTAAACTGCTTTTCAGAATTAAAAAAATTGAAATAGTACTATGATTTATAAAATCTTTTTTTGGAAAGCTGAATGAAAATTTTATCCCCTTTATTTTACTACAAATAGTAACCTTAACAACCCCAAAATATAGTATAACACCTTAAAAGAAATAATAATTCTTGTAAATTTAATAGCAATTGAAATAAAAAAACATTTAAACTATTTCTTTTTTGAAATCTTTCTCCTTAACAAATAAATACACATCTTTTTTAAGCTTTTAAAACTTGCCAATTCAATTAATATGGAATTACAAAATTGAAACCATTTCTTAATGAGTAATTAAATGTGAATAATTGAATAAAAAGATATTTATATATAAACTCCTATTCAAACTTTTTAAGGGATTAGTGTCTACCAAGGAGAAGCCCCTGATTAAAGTGTGTTGTTACAAGCTTTAAAAACATTAGTGCGTCACGGTTCAAATGTCTCTAAAAATGGATTAGTCAAGTAGTAATATTTGTTGATCCTCATCAATTAAAAATGATCCATTGTTTTAGTAAAAAACCCAACAATTTCAGAAAAAAATGTGTATTTCACCACAAATTTAAAGGTTGAATTATCAATATTCAGACTACAAAGTCGTCAAAATTTCTTTTTTAAATTTGTGGTGAAATGTAGATTAGTTGCTAAAAATTTTGATTTTTTTAAAGAATCAAATAATTAACTTAAGATTTTCTTTTGACAAATTATTTCTCAAATCATTGAAAATATATTGATTTTACAATTAGCTTAAAATAAAAGAAAACAAAACCAATCAGTCTTTGGGTTTTTATGTTAATGATTATTGAGTTAATCTTTGAAATTTAAAAATTATAAAAATAGTTACTTTTGAAGGCTAGAAATATGAATTATTAAATACTGGATTAAGATTATTATTTGGAGTTTCTATTTTTAGATTTTGAAAGGAATTAAAAAAAAATGTCTCCTAAAAGACAATTTTCAATAGTGATTATTAGTAAAAAATGTAATAATTTAAAATGTAATAATATTTATAATAGATTTTTTAGAGTCGTGTGAATAATGCAGCACTAAATATCATTTACATCTCAATTACAACATACTTTGATTATAGAGAAATATCCAGTGAGGTTAATCCCTTAACACACCAAAATTCAATTTTTTGAAAAAAAAATCTTCTTTAATTAATTCAAGAAGAAATACCAAATGAGAACCATTCACTAATTGAAATGCTAACACTTGTTTATAAATTACAATAATCATAAAACAAAAAATAAATAATTATCAATACTAATAAATTAACGTCTGTTTAAAATTTTGGAGTCAACAAAACTAAAAAATGAATTTGTAAATTTTTTAAATAATATTAGGATTATTTATCGATCAAAGGCCAGAGACAATCAACTAATTTTACTATTTGTTGCAAAATAAATTGAACAAAATTTTCATTCTGCTTCCGAAAATTATTTTAATATTATCCAGTAAAAATTCAAATTTTTAATTCTTAAAATCAGCTTAAATTCTTAATACCCCTTTTCAAATTGGGTACTTTGGTGATTTATTCGAATTCGTGGAAAGTGGTTATTTTGGAAAGTTGAATGAAAATTTTGTTCCCTTTATTTTGCAACAAATAGTATTTGAATTCTTCTATTTTGAACAACTCAACTTAAACATAATGTAAATCTTTCGAAAAAAAATTTCAATTGTCCAGAACAAGTACTTGATTCAAAAAAAAAAAAATGAATAAAAAAACAAAAAGATGAAAAAATAATTGAAATGTTTTTGAAAAATCATAATTATTTGTAATTTTCAGCAAATTATAAACTTTGTATCTGTCAAAGGTACCAAACATTTTTTTGTAATATCAAATATTTTTCATAATTGAGCTTAGTGGAACAAATAAGATTTATTCAGAAGAATAATGCATATTGAAGAATAGTTGATATCAGTTGTAATAAAACTAATAAATCAATATATTTTCTTAAAAGTTGTAAAACCCAAATTCTTTGAGGTTTCATTGAAGAAAAACAACAAGGTTAATTTTGATCTCCTAATGAAGATCCAAATAACATTCCACTAGAAATCAAAATAATTTATCTACAATCATTTCCACTGTTTTAATAATATTAGAATAACAATTGTTTACCAAGTAAATATCGATCTTGCAATAAATAAAAATTTTGTAATTGAATTATATGTAAAAAAAAAACGAAAAAAAAAGTAAAAATGAGCTAAAATGTTTAAAATAAATTTCAATTTTCAAATTTACAAAAGAAATTTTTTTCTTCTAATCCCCCTTCAACCCATTTAAACACGTTTAATTCGTCTTTAGAAAACCTTTCCTCTTGAATAGAAAATAAACTTTTTTTCAAACAAAAGAGCATACCTCTAAAATCATCAATGTTATTGAATTTGATTGTTAATAAGATAATTACTTATTGGTGATTTTCATTATAATTATTCATTTTTTGTTTTTTTTATTTATGGATATTGAACAGTTGGAAAATAAAAAAAAAAAAGAAAAGAAGAAAAAAGTTTGGAAATAATCTATCAGTATAAAATTGGAAACAGTTTAAGTTTGATTTCGAATGAGCTAGATGTAGGTATTAAGAAAGATAATTATTGGGTTGATGTACTGAACAAATAAAAAAGAAAAGAAAGAAAAAAAAAATACCAATAAAATACCTAGATGAATTGTGGCGTTATATTGAATATGAGAATTTGAAGAAAAAAAGTTTGATGTGTAAAGAGTTATCAATAAAATGTCTTGTAAATAACTTTTTCCCAATTCATCTTGTTCAAAGGTTTTTATTGATTGGATAATTTTTTTTTCCCCATAATTCACAAAATGAGAAATCTAATTTCAAATAAAAGGACACATCAATTTTTCAAATATTTAATTTTAATTTTTACTTTTTTGTTTGAATGGGCTGTAAGTATTCAGTTGGGTTTTTTTTTTATGTTTTAAAGAATTTCTTATATTGTAGAATGATATTATAATTAATTTGATTCAATTATGAACAATTCATCAAGTTTTCTTTTCCTTTTTTATTTGAAAAATTTTTTGAAAATTTATAATAATGTATCCCCTTCGTGGATGCACTTCCCCTCTTATGTATTACTTTATTGCATTTATAATAAAAAAATAAACTCCATTTTACTCAAAGTACTCCAGCCAAAAATGAAAAATTCACTTAATTTTTAAGAATCAACCAACTTTGATTGTTTAGGAATAAGAAAAATAATAATTTTCAGGACGAAAATCGATAATCCTAAATTCAATATACAAACAATACATTTAAAAAATAAAAAAAATGTTAAACAATTATTCAGGCCCCATTCCTTGGAAATCTCGTTCAAAATTTCTCAATTTCTTTGGAAAATTAAAATTGTTTAGAATAAGATTTTTTTAAGAGTAAATATATGAATTTTAAAATAAAATACAAATACTCAATTTACTGTATGCTAATTTGAAGTTATAAACATTTTTTTTTTTTCAAATTAACTTTATAAAAGAAAAAAAAAAAAAAAAAACAATTTAAAAAAGAAGAAAAAAAACAAAAATTTTTAAATTTGAGAAAATGATTAGATTTAAAGATTGAAAATTTATTTTGAGAAGAGAAATGAATTAAACTTATAGAATTTGTTCAATTTCTTCAATAAAACTGGACCCCTTTGACTGAAAAAGAGTTTATAATAAGTTTGTGAGTCACCAAGTTAAAACATTTCACCTTATCAACTCTTGTGCATAAAATGCATTCATTTGGATTTTTTTTTTAAATCAATTCCATATAATTCATTAGAACAATCCTTGTGTACTTTTTCATATTTTTTTCACACCGAATTATTTTTTTATCCATGCCATTTCAAGTAGATTCAATTGATTGATAAATCAATTTTAGATCTAATCTAGGTAATTTTTGATTTATAGAGATTGTCAAAAATTACATTTTTAAACTTTATCACCATTTTTATGAAAAATAAAAGATTTCTTTTTGAAATTACTTTAAAATTTTCCTATTTATAGGGTTTTTCATTTTTTTTTTTTTTTTTTTCACAAAAAAAACTGGATTTTCTAATTTTGAGAACAGTTTAGCAAAAGAAATAATTACTTATAAATAAACTTATTCTTAATATTTAAATAATAATTTACAAAAGCCAATATCTTGAGAGATTTGTTTATTAGTTAAATTGAAGTTAAATACTTGTAATAATTATTTTTAAACTGAACATCCTGTGTATGGCACCACAATTTGACAAATTAACAGCGAAAATGATTTCATATTTTTTTTAAACCTATGTTTATTTGTAAAAAATTCGTTTCTACAAATTTATTTTGTTTATTTTTTATTGATTTTGAATGACTCTTTTTTTTGCGCAGAGTAGATACTTTTTGAAAGACTATTACAAATATTTCTGAAATTTTTTTTATTTCCCTTATTGTAATGTTATTTTAAAATTTATAAAAACAGTTCTTTTATATAATATTATGAAATATTTGTCTTTTTACATTCACACTTGATCAGATCTCTATTTGTTTATAAATATATAAACTTTCAAATATATTATTTTGTGTGATAAAATAGTATATTTTAGAAATTGATATTTGTTTTCTTCAATTATTAACTTATATCTCAGAGAGGATAGAAAAAAAGACTTAATAAAAATCATTCAAAAATTAAACTATTTTTCATAAATTTTGACTCACTTTATAATGTTAATGGGAGTTTTTTTGAGGGTTTATTCCAGTATTCTTAACAAAAATTATTTTCAAATTTTTTGATCAGAATCATTTTTTCTAATTTTTCAAATTTTATTTTTGCTTTTTCAAATTTTTTTTTTTTTTTTTTTTTTTTTTTTTTTTTTTTCTTTTTTTTTTTTTTTTTTTTTTTTTTTTTTTTTTTTTTTTTAAAAAGTTCATGTGGAAAAAAAAGATATCTTCGAAAAGACAAATAATCACTAAGAAAATTGGGGCTATGTAGTGTCTTTGAAAATGGATTTAATTATTCATAAAAAATATTGTTGTTCAACTTTTTTTCAGTGAAAGTTCAGTAATAAAAAATGGGTAATGCTCATTTCAAAAATTGTGACTCACTTTTTTTTAGTTTTTGGTTTTATTTTTTTTAATTTTTAATATATCAGGCTTTTTATAGATTTAGAATGACTTTATAGTGAATTACAAATCATATTGAGTTATTAATTGTTCTTGAATACTAAAGGATAAATTTTTTTTTTCAATTTATTATTTCAGGTGAGTCACAATTTTTGAAAAAGAGTTTAATTTATCAATATCATAAGAAATCAAAATTATTTATTTAAAAATCAAAAATATTTAAGTCATCCCTCAAGCTCAACAATTCTAAAATTCAGAACATTCACTAACTGCTTAAACAGATATTACTATGTAATAAATAAAAATTCAAATAAATTTTGTCCTTTATGTTTAAAGTATAAACAGAAGGAAATTATAGAAAATATTGATCACTTTTTATGGATATGTCCTTTCTATGAAAATAGATAGATTAATTTTTCGCAATAAATCAAAAGAAATAAATCTTAATGAATTAATTTTAAACTGTGATAGTTTGAAATTATTGTCATTAATTAATAATCGTGAAATCTATGATTTTAGGCTTAAATTTCTGAAAGGAAATTTAAGTCTAAGGACACTTAGAGTGTAATTTCAACTTCTTCAATAATAAAAAAAAAAAAAAAATATTATATTTTAGAACCCAAAAGCACTTAAAATTTGATAATTTATATGTTTTTTGAGGAATTCATGCAAAAAAATGGGGTTAATAACTCCTCCCCCAATATAACAATAAAAAAAAAAAAAAAATTTAAATGTTTTTTATTTAATTTTTATTTTTTGGTAAAAAAGTAACTTTTTAAAAAAGTTTCAATTAAGAAATTAAATTATTGACAAAAATTTTAAATTAATTACAAAAGTATAATTTTATTAAAATTATTGAATAACTAAAATAACTGTAAAAATAAATTGGACTTCAGGTTTTTGTAAAGTATTACCCAAACCGCTTAAAATGGATGAATTAGATGGTTTGAAATTAACACTTATAAAACTTTTAGCCATAACTTTTTATAAAATTATTGAATAAATAAAATCACTTTAAAAATAAATCCGTAAAAATATTTTAAATTACAAAAAAAAATTAATAAAGAATATGATTTTTTTTCTTTTTTAAGATATTATCTTTATAAAATAATTGCCTGCATTGGTTTATTAATTTTATTATTTGTTCTTTGATTAAAAATAGACGTCCAAATGATTTTCAATTATACTGTTCATAACACCTTCGATTACTTTTTTTGTCTATTATAGTTAAAATATTAATATAATTTGAAAAGAATATTAAATAAAGAAAATAAATAAAGAAAATAATTAAATATTAATTAAATAAATTGTTTGCTTTTTTTTGTTTTTTACATAATATAAATAAAAATAATACATCTTTATTCTTATAAATATTATTTATTGGTAATTAAATAAACTATTTTTCAAAAATGTCAATTCACGTTACAATGTCATTGTAAGTCGTTTTTTGAGTTTTATACCAGATTCTTGTCAAAAAAATATTTTCAAATTTTTGGTTTATAATCATTTTTTCAAAGTTTTCAAATTTTTTAAAAAAAATCATTTTTTCTCTTCTTTTTTTCTTTTTTTCTTTCTCTTTTTTTTTTTTACTTTTAAAGATTTATTTTTCTTTTCTTAATCTTTTTATTTATTTTTTTTTCTTTTAATTTTTGTATTGTTTTTGATTTCTTTTTCTTTTTTTTCTCTTTCTTCGAAAAAATTTTGTTTCTGATACTTTTTTTTTTGCAAAAGATCATATGGAAAAAAAAAAAAGATCTTCGTAAAATACAAATTAACTTGAAGAAAATTGAGACTATAATGTCTTTTAAAATGAATTTAATTATTAGTAAAAAATCTTCTTGTCAGCTCTTTTCCGGTGAAAGTTCAGTAATAAAAAATCAATAATGCTCATTTCAAAAATTTTGGTAACACTTTTTTTTTAGTTTTTGATTTTATTTTTGATAAATTTTAAAATATCAGACTCTTGTGTGTTTATAATAATGAAAAGAGAATTAGTAATCAGATTTAATTATTAGTAGTCATTGATTACAAAATAATTATTTTTTTTTTTCAATTCATTATTTTAGGTGATTCACAATTTTTGAAATAGGATTTAGATATTGTTATGTAATAAAAAAATCTTTAAATAAATTTTGTCATTTATGTTTAAAATATATACATTAAAAATAATAGAAAATATTGAAAGTTTTTTATGGTATGCCCTTCCTCTGAAAAAGATAGATTAATATTACAAAAAAGATTAAAAGGAATTAATTCCAATGAAATAATTTTAAATCAAAGCAGTTTGAAATTATTTTCATTGATTAATAATCATGAAATCCATGATTATACGAAAAAATTCTCGGAAAGGGTATATAAGTTCAAGTACACTTAGGATGTAATTTACACTTCTTCAAGCAACAACAACAATAAAATAAATAAATAAAATTTTTATTTTTTTTGTTTTTGATTAAAGATAATTGTTCATTGATTAAATTTTGTAATGTTTAAATGTTTTGTAATGTTTCAATATTTCGTAAGTATTGACAACAAAGTATTAAAAAAAAAAAAAAAAAATATTTTTGATCTTTAGGATTAGAACTTATTGAAAATTTTGAAAATAAAAATCATTTGATTTTCAAAATGAAGGATAATCAAAAACTTTATTTAAATTTATTTGTTAAATTATCAATTGCACTTTAAGTTTTGTCAATTGTGTACCCGTTGTGAATATATATATAACCAAGCAGATATCAAAAGTTTTCGAAAAAATGCAATTTTTGTTTTCTTATTTATGTAATTTTTGTAATAAAGTTTGAAATTTTAATTTTTTTTTTTATCAAATATAAAAAGTATCAAAATATTAAATTTGAAGATTTGATTGTTGTTTTTCCAGTTTGAAATTATTGACTAATAAATTGATCATAAAAAAAATATTAAAATATGTTGAAAAATATGTTGCAAAGTATTTTTGATTTGAAATTAAAAATTTTTAATAATTTGAAAAAGTTATTTAAACATGTACATTTTTAAAATATTTTTTAAATTAATCAAATTTTTGTTTGAGAAAATTTACGATTAAACATAAAGTTGTTTTAGTTCGATTTGTATAATACAAAATATTAATTCTGATTAAAATTCAAAAAGAGGATGGTGGTAGATAAGAAGAAGAAGAAGAAGAAGAAGAAGAAAAAAGAATAAGAAGAAGAGGAAAGAAAATAAAATCATACCAAATCTGTATCTGTTGCACAGGTGAAATGAGGAGTAATTCTTCGACCTTTTTTTTTAACCATTGATAGATATTTTTTTTTGATATATTCAGAAGTTTGCTCAAATGATTGATCGCCAGAATATTCCGAAAAACATTTTGTTAAGGGATGCTTTTTAATTTTTTCTTTGAATAAATCAATTTTATTTAATAAAATTACCAAATCTTTTTTTTTAAAAAATTCATTATTAACTGTTTTTTTAAATACTTTTATACTTTCTTTCATTCTATTAATACGTTCGTCTTCATATAAAGACTGATTATATTCACTACTTGCTACGACAAAAATTAGAACACTAACATCATCAAATTGATGAATCCATTTTCTTCTTTCACTTCTTTGACCACCAACATCTACAATTCTTTTGAATTAATAATTAGAATGTTTGAAAAGATAAAAAATAAAAAAGAGAAAAGAGAAAAGAGAAAAGAGAAAAGAGAAAAATTTAGAATGTCAAAATCTATCATTTTTTAGAAAGATTATTATAATATGTGCTTGGTAAAAAATCATTTTAATTTTGATAATTTTATCACTGGATTTTTTTATATACTTTAGAAATTTTTAAAAAGTCTAATAATTTTTTTTTTATTTTTTTTTTTATTATTTAAGGGATGAGTTTTCTGCAATTTAATTTTTTTTTTATTTAATGGTTTGTATTTTTAGAAAAATGGAACGACAGAAATCAAAGAAAATTAAAAAATGGTCTTTTGACAAGTGTTTGAAAATTATAAAATAAAAATTTTTATCAAAATAATTTTTTAATTAATAATAAAGATTAGGTGTTGTTTTTAAATTATTTTATTTACCTCCACAAATGGTTGTTAACTTCAAATTGAATTTCTTTAACACCAACAGTAGCAATTCTACAATTAAGAATATCATCGGGTGATGGTTTATAATTTGTGGAACAAATTTCATCAGTACGATCTAAAAAACTATTGTAATTATTGATTTTTTTTTTAATTTTTGTTGATTTTTTTAAAAAATAAAGATTAGAAGAGAAAAAAATATTAATAAGAATTTTTTAATAAAGATATGTTAATAAATAATAATAAATATAATCATTTGATTGATAATAATTCAAAAAAAGCAATATCCTCTCTCTTAATTATGTTGTAACCTTAAAATTTGAATAATAATTTCTGATGTTGAATAACTTTTCTCAACTAAAATCAAAAAAAAAAAAAAACAAATGAGGATTTTGATAATGAATCCTAAAAACAGAAATATATTTTTTGTTTTTGGGATTCTTGGTTTTTAATTTAATAAATAAGCATAATATTTCATAAGAATGCAATTCCAGCAAGAAATTTACTATTCACAATTATACCCATATAGTGTATGAATTGACTCTAAATTAGATTTATTTTTGAGGAAAAATTTTGTTTGAATTAACCAAAGGTAATTTATTTTTAAATTGTATTTTTATGAAAAGTGGATGTTACAATTCCCCTCATGTGAAAAAAGACCAATATGCCACCTAATCAATCTATTATACACCAGAATTTAAGTTATCTATTATATTGGGCTAGTATTACTCGAGTAATTTTATTTTTTTTTCTTTTATTATTCAATTTCATTTAATTCCTGGAGTATAATAGAGTATTTGAGGACAACATGCGAAAATCGCAATATTATCAATAAATCACGATTATAAATTGTAGCCCTAATTATTCAAATTTTTATCGTGAAAAAATCATAAAATCTTGAAAATCCTTTTATTTGAAAATTTATCCTTAAAATTATTAGATTCAACAAAATCGCAAAAAGCTGAAGATTTTATGAATAAAAATTAGTTTTTACGTCGTTTAACTATTTATTTTTTAAAATTCTTAAAATTCCATCCGAATAGTTAAATCAAACAATTAATAACATATTCTCGAAAAAAGATGTTGAATCTTAAATAGAGGAATTTTTTTAAAACGGATATTGTCTTCAAAACTCAAATTCTCAATGTTAAAGTAGAGAAATTTCAATTTTTATTTTTAGTGATCGATTAAAAAAAAAAAATTATTTGGATTTTAGTTGACTTTTCTCTGAAATCTAAATAAGATATTTTCAAAAAAGTGTGGCATTGTTTTTTATATTTCAAATTATTTTCTTGAGAGCTCTATTTGTAAAAGAGAAATATAGAAAAAGAAGCGAAAATTTTGACCCACTTAGAATTTAAATAATAGTATCAAAAAAAACACAAAAAATGTGAAGTGGGTTTGGCATGGATCATGTAGATCCAAAAACAATTCGAGGAGTCACTCTCCTCTTAGTCGTGGTGGAGAGATTTAATTCATAGGAAAAACAAAAAGAACCAAAAAAAAAAAAAAGCCAAAATCACAAACCCTTTGCAATAATTGATACATTCGTTTCAGCCCTATCGCAAAAATTTATAAGACTTAGAAATTGATTTTCTATTCTGAAAATTTATTTTGTACAGCAAACTGTGAAATGGTTATGAAAGTTCATCATAAACTGTAAAATTTATAATACAAGATTAAAAATAAGTTATCAATTTTTTCATTCCTTTGCTTTTGGAAATTGACAAACAAATTCATTAAAATACATTAATGTGTTTCTTCAATTTCCAAAATTGTTAAAATCTCAGATTTACAATTTAATAACAAAGATCGAAAAATACATTCAAGTTTCCTGTGATTTCTGTAATTTCTGTGATTTCTGTGATTTCTGTGATTTCTGTGATTTCTGTGATTTCTGTGATTTCTGTGATTTCTATTCTTGGTTTTTACAAAAAAAAAAAACTCTAATAAAGTAAGAGAAGTTGAAATTTTGATCTTATGGTAGAAATTGAATTTTATATTTCATAAAACACAATTTTATAATAGATAACCAATTTCTATGTCTTATGATATTTCGTGGTCGGGTTGGAACGGTTATGTGTTTTGTGGGGACAATGTAACAATTCAACGTAACCCAATGGTCAAAAATCATAGACTATGTGATCTTTTTAAGTTAGTGTTATATATTAAGAAGTGTTTGAAATGAGAGTGTTTTTAAAGTTAAAAAATCATGAATATTTTTTTTTCATTTTCACGTTCCTTAACAAGGTGTTCAGGTTCACGTATCTCAAAATTTCAATTTTATTTTTCAGAAAAAAAATGACCTAAAATGATTTTTTGATCCAAATTGGAGAATATTTTAAAGATCCTAAGTTCTCATTTTAAATGGTATTGGGACAAATTGTGTTGAGACTATTTTTTGAATTGCAAACGTAGTCCTTAAATGGTAGTTTGAAAAAAATTCAAAATTAACTAGAAACAATTGAAAGACACGTCAGTATAATGTGGTGGGTTCACCTTTACAAAACTTTCAGAGTTTTCATAAAAAGGTTTCAAAACCAAGATTGAATAGTTTAAGGATTTTGTCAAACCTTGTACTCAATTCACATTTTGGAAATTACATGCTTGATCTTAATTTTTTATTTCTTGTGTTGGTTCGAAGAAAAAGATCCTATTTATTTTATTTATCTTTTTTAAGAATAACAAAAGGTCTCTGTTTTTTGCTTTTTCTATTAAAAAGAAAATTGTGAAGATGATTTACTTTTATTTTGGAAAAAAAAAAGAATAAAAAAACAAAAAAAAAATTAATAAAAGAAAAAAATTATTACTATTTCGAAGCGTCTGGGAGCTGGTACTCGTCCCTTCTTTCATAAGCTTCTTTTAATTTTGGATCTTTCCACAGCGTGATAATTGATTCTCTGACTTGTTCTGTGATATCAGGAGAAGATTTTTTGACTGTTCGAACAAAATCTTCAGCAATTTCAGCATTTTTTTCAGAGATTTGCAAATTTAGTTGATTGCAAGACTTGATGAGAGATTTGATGTAGGACTTTATATTTGATCGAATTACATTTTTGTAATTCTCGATATCGTTCTCAGGAAATCCTCCCTTATATAGAATTTGCATTTGCTTCACAATTGTAGACTTTCCAGAGTCACCAGTTCCTATTTGAATTGTTTTTGTTTTTGTTTTTGATTTTGTTTTTATTTGAATTTTTTTTTTTGTTTATTTTTTTTGTTTTTGGTTTGAAGAAGAAAATTCCAAAAAATATAGGTTCCCATTTATGTTTGTTGAAGAAATTGGTTTGTAAAAGGTTTTTTGTTGCAAACAAAAACAAGTGTGAAATACGTTGATAATTTTTTATTTTTGTTCGATTTGAAAAAAAAAAAAGAAAAAAGATATTTACCTAACAAAAGGATCTTTATTTCTGTATCTTGTGCCTTGTTCTGTTGTGCTAATAATTTTTCAATTTTTTTATTTTGCTTAGCCTGTTTTTTAAGTGTTTTTCGTCTTGACTTTGACTGACCTTTGCCCATAGTTTTAATAATTTTGTATTTAATCAAAAAAGAATTATTTGTTAAAAAAATGTTCAAATATTTGGAAAAATTTACAAATTCAAATATATTTTTTATTCTTAAATGACTTTTAAACTTCAGGTTTTCGACTTTTTTTTAAAAGGTAAATTCAGTAAATGTTTGAATTTAAAACTGATCCTTGCTTGATTCTTTTTTTTTCGAACAATACTCACATAAATTTGAATGACAAATTCGAAAAACATTTAATTTCTTTAAAAATTTTATTTTTATATTTTAATTATTTGGAAAAATTGAATTTATTTATCTACACAATTCAATTAACTTTCTTTTTGGTAAATTTAAACAAACAGAGTACTTTTTTGAAAATTTAGGTAAATCTTTTTTCAATTTTTTGTTTTTATTGTTCAAAATCTGAAATAGCCAAATAGTCTCTTTCAAAGTTTATTGATGAATCAGAAATTACCACTGTTATGTTAAAAAGGCTGTAACTTTTGGTTGGGTTCTATTTCGTGTTTGATACATAAATTATTCTTTTAAGGAAGTAAGTACATTTTCCATTTGAACAATTTTCATTAAGTGAACATTACTGAGAAAAATCTTTTTTGAATGCTACAAGAATTTGATACTTTGAAACTAAAACTTCATTCACCAGTCTATTGGTAAATGAATCAAAGTAATTCAGAGTAGAATCTTTAATCTTTCAATTGTTTGAACAACATTTTTTTTTATTAAATTTTGGGCATTATTAAATTTGGTTTTGGATCTAGAAATGTGCTTATAGGAATGAGTGAAATTAATCAAACAGTAAACTAAAATAAATAGACCAAAAAGGTATGTCTTTAATACACTTATTTTCTTTTAGAAGACCAAACACGAAAGATCACCTTTCCAAATAAATTTGTCAAAAATTGAAAAAAAAAAAATCGATAAAAACCTATTTCCCAAGATTTGTTTTTTCTTTGTGTTCTTAATTTGTATGAACCCAAGTAATTTATAACCTTGAATTTTTCACCCTATTACTATTTTATTATTATTTTACATAACATTTTTTATGAAATTTGTTTTCAAAATTCAATTTTCAAATATTTTTATTAAACAAAACCAAAATAAAGAATATTATTTCAAAAATTAAAATAAAGGGTTCTGGATTCGTGGATATAAAAAAAAAACAGTTAAAAAAGTTTCGACCCAAAATAAAAGCAAAATTTAGAAAAAATTTCAATCAGATTCCGAAATATTTTTAGTTCTCAATTTTATCGAAAAATAAATAATTATTTAATCGAATCAATAAATCCTATAAATCTTAATTTCTGAAGAGAAATTTACTAAATATCATATTTTCTGAACACAATCAAGAATTAGACAAAGGAAATGAATATAGTATTCTAAAAATTATTTTAAAAATAATTTAGAAATAAAAAATAATTCGGTATTAAGAAATTTAAGAAAGGGGCAAAATATGATTGTAATATTGAATTTTCAAAAAATAAAATATCAAAAAGTCTAATAAAAAATTATTAATTCTATTCCAAGAAATTTAAAAATATATAAATTTGATAATAAGAATACCTAAAAATAAAAATTATTAATAATATGGGAAAAAAACAAGATTGGAAAAAAAAATAAAAAAAAAAGAAAGTTAATACATTTAAATATAAAATGTTTTAATGTTAGAGATTTAAATAACATATATTAAATTATATTTTTGGGCACTTTTTTAGAATTTCACTAGATATATATTTGCTTACAGTCCTTTCCACGTTTAATACACAAACTAAAAACAAACTTTAAGGTACATTAAAAAATCCCAAATTAAGGCACATCTTTTGACTTTTTTTTTTCACCAATTATTTTACTCGACTTTGAATTTAGTGTATTAATTTGAAAACTTTATTATGTTTTAAATTTGTTGTTAGTTTGTATCTTAAAAGTGGAACTGACTGGTACACATAAATATTTTATGTAAATTCATCTTGATGATTCCATTATTATCAATCTTTACAAAAGAAAATTAAAAAAATTTATACAATTTCAATAATTTTTTATCAAAATTTTCAACTTTATATCTCTTACATAATGTTGAAATGAGTTTATATTTTAATTTAAATAAAAATGAAATACAAAAAATCCTGCGAATTTTTTTAGTGATTGGGAATAATAAGCCACATCACAATATAGTCAGTTCCACTTTAAGATACAAACTTTCAAAAGAATTCAATGCACAAAAAAATCTCAAATTAAAGCACATTTTTTTAGAATTTTTTTTAATCAATGTTTTACTCGACTTTGAATTTAGCGCATTATTTAAGATTTTTTCAGCAGTAAATTTCGTTGAAAGTTTGTTCCTTAATTTTGAAACTAACTATACTACTAATTTTCAAATCAATATACTTTCGTTAATTATTTTCTGGATTAGTTCTTTAAGCTAACTCAAAACTATTTCAACAGGATTGATATTTTTATTAGTCAATTTCACTTTTAAGAAAAAATGTGTCAATGAAATTTATTGCATAAAAAATCTCGAATCAAGGCACAAAATATACATTTTTTTTGATTCTATATATTTTAATAGATTTGCATTTTAGGATTTAATTTGAGATTTTTTTTTTTACTAAATTTTGCTTAAATTTTGTTCCTTAAAAGTGTATCTTACTGTAAATAAACAGTTGTGTGGTCATGTGTCATCAAATTTCAAAGGGTACCAAGCTTTTCGAGAATTCAAAAGATTTGAGAAAACTTTAGGATTTTACTCATTTTTTTAAAATCCTGTATAAGGTTTGACACTTCTCGTTATGTTTTTTTTTTTTTTTTTGATTTATTTGGAAAATCAAGAAAGGTTAACCGCGATTTTAAATAATTCAAAAGAATATAAAAAAAAAACGGAAGATTTTATGTAATTATTTTAAAATATGGAGACGCATAATAGTTCTTTTAATAATTTCAGAAATAAAAAGAACATTTTTGAAATTTTCTTTTAATTTTTAAAATCCCTTACCATAAAAAAAAATAAAAAATGGAATGATTCTTCTTCAAGTTAAAACGTTGAAATTTTTTAAATTATTTAAACAGATATTCACAAGTATATGATCAGAATAAATATAAAAACAGAATCCTGCAATTTATATCAAAAATATTTCAACATAGAAATATTGATGGATCCCAATTATTTTTAGTGTATGTACCATTCTATAAATAAAACCATACAATTTAGAGTCAAGATTTATTTCAAATTATTAAAAATAATCATGTAATTGATAATATCCAAAATAAGAACCATTATTGATCTAATCATTAGTGAATGATAAAAAAAAAATATCAATTCTTTATTCAAATTTCTAAAATAAAAAAAAAAAAAATAGAAATTAGAGACATTCAGTCAGTTCCATAGAGTGGATAGTTTTTTTTTTTAATTTTTGAAATAAATTGAAACTTTCAAAAATTTTATTTATATTTCTGAAATCAAAAAAAAAAACATAACGAGAAGTGCCAAGGTTTTTTTTAATTATAAAAATTAACTGAAAATTGTAAAAATAATCTGTACATTTTTTAAATTAAAACAAATCTAAAGGCTATAAGAGGAAACTGATTTCCTCCCCTCAAAATAAAAAAAAAAAAATTATTTTTCAATCACAAAATTTGTAAAAATTATAAATAATTTTCTATATAAAAGCCTTTAATATTTTATAATATTTTACTTTAATTCAAGATCATATATAAACCTCGTAATAATTGTTCAAAATTACTCTTTGTTGCAAAATCGATGTTATACATTTTCATTCAGCTTTCCAAAAGCAGATTTTATAAATCAGGTAACATTTCAACTTTTTAATTCTGAAACAAAGCTCAAATTAGTAATTTACCTTTTTATAATTGGAAACTTTGGTGATTTTAGATTAATTTTTGTGACAAGATTATTTTAGAAAGTTGACTGTAACTTTTGATATTTTTATTTTACAATGAATAACAAGAATTATTAAAGCCTTTTAAAGATTTCTTTTGTCTTGAATTTTTGTGATCTCAAATTGTTCAATTTATAAAAAAACTCAACCAAAAATAGTTGAAAAAGGGTAAGGATTGTCAAAAAGTTGAAAAAATAAAATATTTTTATTTCACTTTAACCAATAATTTGTAATTTTGGTGGTATATCATTCTAACTGTGTTTTGAACCATTTCTGAAAAGATTCCAAAATATAAAGTTTCATTTTTTGAATTTTGAAATAAAGTTAGTTTTGCTTTATTAAAATGAACAAAAAAGGAATGATCGAGAAAATACGGTTACGAATCTCTAATTTGATCTTCTATTGGTTAAAAAGAATTGGTGTTGTTTTTGGTCATGCGTGTGGGATAATGTTTCTGAGTGGGGTTATAATCTTGACTTCAATTGCAAGTTATTTCTTATTTTACCATTTTTATCTTCCACCTTCACAAATAAGCTCTTCGCTCGAAATGTCACCAATTTTGGGTAGCAATCCAATTTACCAAACACAACTCGAATTATTCAACAACACTTCTCTCAAGAATAAGTATTCTTCTAAAAGGGTGCTAAAGGGTAAACAAAAATATAACATCTATCTTGACTTGAAAATTTATGATACACCTGGCACCTTCCAACGGGACAGCTTTAATGTCGTTTCCAAAATTACCAGCAACCAAAAGGATCTTTTAACGATTTCAAAGCCCATCAAGCTCGAACCAAGATTAAAAATTTCAAAACTTATTAGATTTATTATTTTCCAAATACCTTTACAAATACACCTCAAACTTCCTTACGTTCCAAATTTTTTAAAAGATAGCCGAAAAATATCTGTTGAGTGTTTTGAAAATTATGAAGAGGAAAACGTAAATTTTATTTTTTCTTTTGATTTGTGTTTTTCTTTTCTTTCTTTCAAAGATTGTTGTTTCTTTTTTAAAAGCCACTTTTCACAACCAGAATTTCTGTTTGTTTTTTGATCTTCTTGGAAATTGAACAATTGGAATCAGTTTTTTAATTCAAAAGCAAAACAAACACTTTTTGAGATTCTTGTCAAACAGACAGTGCCTCACAAAGCTTGTTGAATTTCAAATGTTGAAAAAAAGAAAAACATTTCTTTAAGTCCAGCGTTCCCACTCTGGGGGTGTTTAGTTGTTGTGTTATTTTTCATTCCCTTCTGTTAAAAAGAATTTTCATTCTGAAGAAATTGGACAAAAAAAAAAAACATTTTTTGTTCCTCTTTACCTTTTCACATTTACTTTTTTTCTTTCTTTTTCAATGAAAGGGAAAAAGAAAATAACACAAAAATCACTACTGTTATTATCAAATTCAAAACAACAAATTGTATCTCCAAGTTTCAAAAATGGAGAGATCCAACTAAGAAAACTCAAGATTATCATGATCAAATGATCTTGAGAAGATCTGGTTTTTTTTCGGGGATTAAAATCATGGTTGGATAAATATTTGAGAATCTGAAATAAAAATTTTTCAATTTTAATTGGAAAATGACAGTAATTTAGAAGCTAAAATCAACACAAAACAAAATTAAAATTTTCAAATAGATTTTTGAATGAAATGTTCAAGAAAAGGGCTTTTATGGAATTTCAAGTACAAGTTCAAAATTTCAAACATTTCAAACTTGTAAAAGTAACTTTAAAAAAACTATTTAGAACAGCTTGGGGAATTGTTTTGTGTTTATAGATTTGAAATGGAACTTATGAAATTATTAAAATCAAATTTCGGTTGGTTCCTTTTTCAGGAAAAATTGTGAAAATTGTTTGGAATTGTGAACATTTCCCATTTTTTGGTAAAAGAAATTCTCAATGGGTAAAATTAACTGAGATTACTGATCTTTAAAAAGAGCGTTTTTATCAACAATTTCACTATTTTCACCTGAAAACGTAGTCCTTAAAGTTGACCTTCAAATTTTTGGTTAAAAACTTTTTTTTTTTTTTTTTGAAGGGCAGCAACCAATTTCCTTTTATATCATTAGGTTTTTTTTAATTTTAAAAGAATAGAGTAAATCACATTTGATTTTATTTAATTCAAAAGAATTAAAAAAACCGTCATTAGCTTTTCAATAATTTAAAAGAATTGAGTAAAATCAAAGATTTAACTCTATTCTTTCGAATTATGGAAAATCTTTGTTTACTTGTCTTGAGTTTTCCGTTTATTTGGAAATTCAATAGATTTTACTCTATTATTTTGAATTATGGAAAAGATAGGCACTCTACATCACTTGACTGCGCTCTATTGCACCCTACTGTAGCACGTCACTCTCCTAATTTCTAAATTTTGGTATCGAAAATTTACTAAAGAATTAGAATTTTCGTTATCATTAACCAACGACAATATAAACCATGATTCTTTCTTTTGAATAATATCAAAAATATTATTTTGATTATTTTTCTTTATTTGAATTAAATCTTTAATCCAAATTATTCGATTTTCTTTATAGAATGGGCGTCGTTAGGTTTTCTTGAGGTTTTCTGTTTTATTTGTTAAGTGTTCTAGGTTTTGTTTACTTTAGAAATAAAGAGAAAATTTTAATAAATTTTCGGTTTATTTCTAAAGTAAACAAAACCTAGAACACTTAACAAATAAAACAGAAAACCTCAAGAAAACCGCCGTTAGCTTTTCCAGAATTTAAAAGAATTGAGCAAAATCTTTGATTTTTCTCCATTCTTTTGAATTCTGGAAAAGCTAGGCACTCTACGGCACTTGACGACACGATCCCATAAAAAAATGATCAATATCTTCAACGATTTCTAATTTAAAATATTTTTTGTATAAACTACAAGATTTTATTTTTATTTTATTCTTATAAAAAACTTTGTTTTTTGAATTTTTTAGAAAAGTGGTAATGTAGGCTTAAAAATAAATTGAACAAGATTTTTGTACAAATTTCCCACAAAACATTTTAATATCTTTTGAAAGGTTATTTCTTTGTAGCATCATACATATTTTAAGCGGTTAATTGTAAGTTAAAATGAACAAAATTTTCCTGAATCGTTCCTAAAAAATCAAAGTCCAAATATTAAAATAGAACATCAAAGTCTGCAATTCTTAAAAAAGGGAAATAAAAATATTAACTTCTTTAATGAATTAAATAATTTATATTTGACATTGACCTCTGTAATAATTTTTGGAAAGTTGAATGAAAATTTTTATCAATTTATTTTACAACTAAAAGTAACAAAAAACACTTTTTGTGTTTAAAGTTAAAAATTATTTTTTATTCCAATTTATTAATTCTTTAATTTGTATTTTGTTTAATCTTAATTTGAGATGAGCCAATTACACATAAAATCTATAAAAAATGTCGATAATCAATTATGAATTATATTATTGTTTCTTTTTTGAAAGGTTGATCAACGTGATATTTATAAAAGGAGTAAATAATAATATTTCTCCTAAATGTAAATTTTTTTATTTATCCACAAGAAATTTATCTCCAAGAAAGAAAAAACAAAAAATCATATTTTGTATTAATTACAAAGTCTAAAAGTTTTCACTAAGGATATATATATATATAGTGTTACTAATTTTTGGAATGTGTGCCAAAATTATTAAAAATACTATTATATTAAAACAATGGAAAAAGTTTAATGAACTGAATTGAATTAATTATTTATGGAAAAACGGGAGAAGGTTGTTTTTTTCAAACTTTTTTTTATTTTTTATACTTCTTCCTTTTTCCTTTTTCCTTTTTATTAGTTGTTTGGGTTCCTTTGGTTCCTTGGGTTTTTTTAGTTTCCTTAGGTTCCTCGCATTTTTATTTTTATTTTTTTTTATTGTTTGGAGGAAGGTACAAGAGATAAAAAAAAAATTCTAAAAATAATAAACTTGTTCATGATTAGATCTTAAACAAACAGATCTTAAGATCTTAAATAAACAGAACTTAACTGAAGTGAATTGAAGTGAATTGAATCGTACTTTTTGTACAATTTACACAGTCATTACTTGAACTGTGTTAACACTGCCAATTCAGTATCTTTTCATGGGATTTTTCGAAAACACTATTTGCAAAACTTGTATAATAAAAACAAAAGAAATTAAATCGACAAGAAGAACTCTTCGCAAACAAATTCTTATTCTTAAAAGCTTGCACTTTATAGATGTAAACCCATCTATAAAGTTCTAAATTAAAAATTTAATAAAGTAACATATTTCGTTTGATCTAATTTGGTCAAATATTTATACATCTCTTTATTAAAATAAATTTTGGTGACGATCTAAAAATTTTCAACATAAAACCCAAAAACCACAAACTCATTTAACACTTTGAGTGCAAAATTAAACTTTTTAATTAATTTTTTACTTTTTTTATTATATTTTTTTACTCTCTTTCATTTTTTGCTATTTAATTAACTTTTTCTTGTCTTTGTTTAAAAAGAACTTTTTTCTTTTTTTTTTTTTTAAGGAAAAGATATCTGTTGAGCTATTACCTTGCCTATATTATAACTAAGGTAAAAAACTCAAAATAAATTGAGTATTTCAGAAAGTGCCGTAGAGTACCTAGCTTTTCCAGAATTTAACGAAATAGAGCAAAATCAAAGATTTTACTCAGCTATTTCTAACTCTGGAAAAGCTAATGGCAGTTTTTTTTAATTTCTAGAAGTAAAGAAAATATAACGGCGTTTTTCCAAAATTCAAAAGAATAGAGAAAAAATCTTTGATTTTACTCAATTCTATTAAATTCTGGAAAAGCTAACGCTGGTTTTCTTGAGGTTTTCTGTTTCTTTCCAAAAATCAACCGATTTTCGTTTGGTTTTTTTGAGTTTTCTATTTATTTGTGAAGTGTTCTAGGTTTTTTTGAGTTTTCTATTTATTTCAAAAAGTAAAAAAAACCTAGAACACTTCACAAATAAAATAGAAAACCTCAAAAAAACCTAGAACACTTCACAAATAAACAGAAAATTCAAAAAAACCTAACGGTGAACAGGATGTAATTTTGTTTAATCACCTCTCTTCGACAATAATAAATAATATAATTTTACTTTTTTAAAAAACAAATAACCAATTTATTAATATTATTTCAAGAAAGAGAGTAAGAGATTTTTTATTTTTACTTGAACACAAAGCTATCTTTTAAAAGTAAACTATTTTTCATAAACTTTGACTCACTTTATAATGTTAATGGGAGTTGTTTTGAGGGTTTATTCCAGTATTCTTAACAAAAAATATTTTCAAATTTTTTGATCAGAATCATTTTTTCTAATTTTTCAAATTTTAGTTTTGCTTTTTCAAATTTTTTTTTTCTTTTGTTTTTCTTTTTCTTTGTTTTTGAAAAATTTTTCTTTTTTTTTCTTTTTCTTTTTTTTTCTTTTTCTTTTTCTTTTTTTTTCTTTTAATTTTTCTTTTTTGTTTTTTATTTTTTTTTCAAAAGATCATGTGGAAAAAAAAAGAGATCTTCGAAAAGACAAATAATCACTAAGAAAATTGAGATAATGTAATGTCTTTGAAAATGGATTTAATTATTCATAAAAAATATTGTTGTTCAACTTTTTTTCAGTGAAAGTTGATTAATAAAAAATGGGTAATGCTCATTTCAAAAATTGTGAATCACTTTTTTTTAGTTTTTGGTTTTATTTTTTTTAATTTTTAATATATCAGGCTTTTATAGATTTAGAATGACTTTATAGTGAATTACAAATCATATTGAGTTATTAATTGTTCTTGAATACTAAAGGATAAATTTTTTTTTTCAATTTATTATTTCAGGTGAGTCACAATTTTTGAAAAAGAGTTTATTTTCAATTTTTGAGGGGTATATCCGAAATATTGAAATGGCGTTTATTTTCATTTGATAAAATCAATTTTTGGGATAGTTAATGTTCAAAATATTTCACAATGAAATATCTCCAAAACAGCATTTTCTTTCTTTTGTTATAAATCCACGCCATTAATTTACAACACCAAATTAAACAACATTTATGATATCTATATAAATTTATCTCCTTTTCAAATTTTTTTTTTTTTTTGCTCATATTTTTACAATAGGAATACCCATTAACAAAAATTGAATTCAATTTATCTAATTTCACAGTTCCAGTGCACTCTGCGTCGCTAATAATTAAAACCCAATATTCTGGATTGCGGTATTTTTGTTATCATTGGTTTTTCACTGCATCATTTATTGGAATATTTATTTCATTCACAATCCAATTTTTGGGTTCAATCTTTTTTTATATTGTAATATGGTTGCTCGTCAGGAGAATTATGAATCAAAAGAAAATTGATAACCCTTTACATTTTAATAATAAATTCCAAAGAATAAAAATGCATGGAAATAGAAACAAGGAAAAATTAAACAAAAAGTCTTTTTCAAATATAAATAATTACAAAGGCCAACAATCGAACATTCACTATAAGGACAAGGAACAGAAAAAAATCGAATTGGATTTTAGTTCCGATGAATGGGAAAGAGAGGAATATGAAATTAATGATTCTGGGAACGAATTACAAAAAAGTAAAATTAAAAAAAAAATCAACAAAAAAATTCAAATAAATAGGATCAAGGTAACATATATCAATCAAAATGAAGTCGACAAAAGTGATGCAGTTATTGAAATAACGAACAAGAAAATGACAATTAGATCACAAAGCGAAAATTTCCTAATTGAAGGAATTCTTGGAATGAAAATTATTCGAGATAAAAAAATCCCAACTTTGATTTTAATCAAATTGAAAAATGGGAAAATAAAACTCAATTTTCATTCACAAGATGATATCTCTTTATTTATATCTTTGGTTAAAAAAATGCCCCATAAAGGTGCAGTGTTGATTCCAGATACCCCTATTGATGAATTTTAATTACATATACACCATCAGTAAAATTTATTATTATGATGATGAATTGCTTTAAATTGTTTTCAAAACGAGTTTTCAAATCTCTATTTTTTTTATAGATTTTTATCTTTTAATCCCTGGTATTCATAAATAAAAATAAATACAATTAAAATTTTTTATTATTTTTTTACCAAATATTAAATAAATTAATTAAAATTTAATCACACATCGATTTCTTTTGCATTTTATGCTCAATTTTTAAAAAGAATTTTGAAATTTAAATATTAATTTTTTACTTTTTTTTTGGCTTCTCAAAAGCAGATAATAAATATTAAAGTTTCAATAATACCCTTTGAATATATAATAATAATTTAATAATTCTTGCTGGTTTATTCACAATTAATTGAGAAAATGAAATAATTCAGAGCTTCAAATATTTTAGTTTTTTTTTATATGCGAAATTTTCAATTATTATACTTTTTACTTATTGAATCAGATAACTGTTGTTTCAACTACAGCTTGGTAAAAAAAAATATTTACAAATTTCAATAATTTTTTTTAATTGACGGTTGAATTAAAAATGATCTTTCAAAATTGGGAATTTTGGTCTTTGGTGAATTGGATACAATACCAAACATACTAAGTGCCTTTTATCAAATGTTTCTTTGTTTTCAAATAAAAAAGAACAATTCCTCAAAAATTTATATTTTTCTCCATTTTGATCTTTTACTTGATAATGGAAAATAATTTTTACAAAACTTAAAATAAAATTATAATAGTATTTAATTATTAGCAATGTCAAATGGTTTTCCATTTTCAAAAAAATAGAAATTTTCTCCAAATGTTGATTTTCCTTGACCTTCTTTGTTATTTTTTAATATAAGACAGACAAAATTCTATCAATTTCAGTTATAAAAATATAATTATCCTTGTTTTATCTGACTGAATAATTATTTGTGAGATTAACTAACCTTGAAACACTCTTTAGAATACACTGTTACTAAAAATTTTAAATGGAATGTAGTCGTTCAAAGGTGTTCTAAAAATTTATAAAATATGTGTACATTTGGTTGAATAACTGGTTTTGACTTTTATATTTTTTTTCAAACTTTTGTTTTTTCAAAACATTGTTTTTAAAGACTATGTTTCGGATTTATCAAATAGCCTCAACGCCTTTATATCCAATATCATTTAAAACAAGAACTCAAAATCTTCAAAATATTCTCTAATTTGGATCAAAAAATTATTTTTAGGTATTTTTTTTTAAGGAAAAATGAACAAAATATTTTTAGATAACTAAACTTGAATACCTTTGCTAAGTATTGTAAAAATGAAATTGAAAAATAACCGAAATTTTCTAGTCTGGAAAAATGAAGATCCTTTTATGTATTTTCAATAAACAGCTCTAACTTTTAAAGATCACATTTTCTCTGATTTTTTTATCATATAATTAGGGGGATTGTTCTAATGTCTCAATAAATCAGATTAATTCTAACTTAATAGTTGTGGTTTGATCGTAATTATTTAGCTTTTCATTCTTGTTGCCTTTTCAAAAATTGATGTTCACAACAACTCTTTTGTGATATAGTATTTAATCGATTTGGTTTTTGAACATAAACCATCCTTCCAATCATACAAAGCATCTTCTTTATATTTGTGTGCAATTTTGTTTTTGTTTGTATTGTTTCTCTCAAAACCTATTTGTTAGTATGAAGACAAATTGTTCTGGCATTGTGTGGGAAACCTTTTTAGGAATTTTCTAGACAAAGATCAAATGGAAATTAAATTTGCAAAAATTAATGAGTATTGTTAACTCTAAAAATATTATGTCAGTTGGAAGAAAAAAAAAATGATCTTTTATTATTGGAAAATAGGAATTTTGGTGAATTCAATACAATACTAAACAAATTACCTTATCTTATTATCAAAATATATATTTGTTGGAAATAAAAAAGGATTTGTCATCAAAAAATAAAAATTTCCTACATTTTTACCCTTTAGAACAACTTTTAAAACCCTCTTAATTTACCCCATATAACAATAAAAAATCCTACAAATGTCTAGACAGGGTGTCAGGGTTTAAACAATTGTTCTAAAGGGGAATTTTCTCCTAAACAGATTATTTTCGATCTTCTTTTGAATTATTTTATAAGGAGTAAATAAAATTTTTTGAAAAAGATTTCATTTTTTACTTTTTAGATCTAACTGGACAAAATTTTGTGAGATTTACCAACCACTAAATACCTGATGAGAGCACATCGAATACCGATTTTCCATTTCAAAAGTAGTTCTTAAGTATTTTTTTCCAACTTTTTTGAGATTGTTTTCAATTTTTATCTGTTGCTGAAATCTAAAGTTTTCAATTATGAATATATTTTTAAAAATGTGTTTTTTGTTTTGATAATAAAACTCTCAATTCTCCAAGTCACAATTGTAATTTTTTTTCATCATTTCGAAAACTATTATTTCTTCTAATTGATTGAAAAATTGAAAGATTTTATTATAACCAATGAAAATTGATCTTTTAAGAGATAAAATTTGCTCTCATTATTAAACTTGTTGAAAAGGAATTGGTTTAGTAATAATTTGGTCATTGAGCATGTTCTTGTCAAATTTTAATCAGATAAAATATAAGCTAATAAACTTTTGGTTCAATCTGAAATATTGCTTCAATGAGGATTCTTATCTCATCGAATTAAGGAAAAAATTAGAACCAAATAAATAAATAGAATCATCCATTTACAAGATATGATTTGAAGGCTAATGACTAAAGGTAAAAAAGTAAATTGAAATGAATTTTTTTTTCATTTTAATTTCTAAAAACTTTGAAAAATTGATATCTCATTTGTTCATGTGGAGACAACTGTAAAAAAGATTTTCAGAAACTCTTTTTATCCTTTTTATTGTTTTTTTTTTGATCTTAAGTGGCGTAAATAACCCGTGTTTTTTATTTTAAGCCATTACTAAAATTGGGATCATGTAAAAAAATATTGGCTGACTGTTGAAATAAAAGAAAGAAATCAATGGGATGAAAACAGTAAATAAAAAAGAAATAGGGTTCTTTACAGCTGTTCCAAAACTACCATAAAATTTTAAATATTACACAATTGATTTTTCTATTCTTATTTTCCCTTTTCAAAAAATTTGGAAATAAGAGTTATTATTCAAAAAAAAATCTCAATAAATGAGACCTAATTCAAATTTTTGGAAAATCAAAAAAAAAATTCTAGATCCCATGTAACTTAAAAATTATCAGTCCAAAACAGCTTAAAAAAAATATCAATATTTACTGATCTTTCAAAATTTACCTTTTTTGAACAATATTTTAAAGTGCTTCAAGAATCTTCAAATTTTTTTTTTTGATGTTTCAAATTTTGAATAATAGCTCATTTATTAAAATTTTTTTTTGAATAATAGCTATTATTTCCAAATTTTTTGAAAAGGGAAAATAAGAATAGAAAACTCAAATATGTTTTATTTAATATTTTATCAAAGACTTGGAAAAACTGTAAATAAATTTTCAAAAAGAAATATCTAGATATAGAAAGATTAGAATGTTATTTTAATGACCAAAAAAAAATGAGAAAAAGATATTTTTTGATTTTTTTTATATAAAAATCATTTTATTCCAGAAATTTTGTAAATATGAAGAAATTTTGAAACCTTAGCATTTAATATTATTAACTATTTTGATTAATCAAAGATCTAACTTCCAAAAGTTAATTTAAATCTGAACCAGGAATATATTTGTGTCTATCTCTCTTTTAATACTAAGTCTGAAAAAAAAAAAACATGAGTTAAATTTTTGTAATGGGTTAAAGGTTGTCAAAAAGGGTTATTTACACCACAATATTGATTCAAATAGATAGATTTGGTTGTTGTGGATTTTAATGTTGTTTTATTTAAAGTAGGTCGAATTAGATCTCTTTTATCAGGAGATTGACCTTGAAGATTGTAGATAAACACTTGGATAATATGATCTTTGAAAATATCATTTGATTTGAAAGAATAGTTAAACTGAACTGTATTTTTTATTAAATACAACACAAAGCGAACATAAAACTTTTAAAGAAATAAAGAAGGATTCAAACAAAAAAAGAAACAGTTATTTCCAAAAAAATACAAACACTTTTGAAAAATACATATTAAAACTGAGTGGGTTTGAGTTATTTAACAAATAATGACATGATAGGAAAAATCTCTTTTTGGCGAGTTAAACGAAAATCTTGTTTTCTTTATTTTCGATCAAATAGTTAATTGTATTCAAAATTACACCCTCAAATGATCTTCTTTTCTCAAGATTCAATTATTTTCTCCTTTCAATTCAAGTTAAATAAAAAACGATGAATCTTTTATCCATTTTTTTATATTAATACCTGAAATGTCGAAACAACTTAATAACCTTGGTTTGTTTGAAAATTTTTAACCATTCGTTTAATAGTAAAACCCTATCTCATCTCTCCTTTCTTTTTTAATCAACAAACAACCTGTTTAAATAATACTATGTTATTAAAGATCCACTTGAAATGTTGAATCAAGTCAACAAAACGATCAAAAGTTTGGAAACTGAATATAGCCATTTGTTAGATCAGATAGGAGGCCAGAAAACTGGATCAAAACCATGGATGAAACTCCAAAAGATTCGTAAAAATGTGAAAAAAGAAATGGTTGTTTTACAAAAGCGAAAGAATCTTATTCTCAAGATTAGTTTCGAATTACATAAAGTAACCGACAAAGCCAAACAACCAATTTCCGTTGAAGAAGAGAACTCAAAATTCTTCGAACCAGTCAACCAACTGTATGTTAGTGGAAAACCTGAAACCAAAATAAACGAAAAACTTATTCTTAATTTACTCAATTTTGGCTCAAAGATTTCTATCAGATCAATTCACGGTAGATATCTGCGTGCCGGGCAATACGAAGTCAACCAACAAACTTACATTGGGGGATGGGAGATTTGGACAATTCTCAATCCCAAGAACGAAAAAGATACAGCTTCAATAAATTATGGTTCAAAGATTTCTATCAGATCAATTCACGGTAGATATCTGCGTGCCGGGCAATACGAAGTCAACCAACAAACTTACATTGGGGGATGGGAGATTTGGACAATTCTCAATCCCAAGAACGTAGAAGATAAAGCTCCAATTCAAAAAGGGGATAAAATTGCTCTCAGATCAACGCACGGCAGATATCTGCGTGCAGGGAAATTCGAAGTCAACCAACAAACTTCCATTCAGGCATGGGAGACTTGGACACTATGTTAACTCAGCATTAAGAAGGAGAAATCTCTTTTATTTTTTGAAAAATTTGAAAAGCTTATTTTTTTGACCTTTTGTTCAGTTTGAAAACAACTCATCTCACATTTTAATTTTTTTTCTCTTTTTATTGAAAATTTTCAACTTTTCTGATTCTCTAAAATGGAGCTCAAGTAGGATCTTTTACAAAGTTCAAGCAACTAGAAAATAAAATTCTAGTTATTTTTGAACTTTTTTGAGAACTTGTAAAATTTAAATTGGTAATTTGAAATTTTAAAAAATCTGAAACTATATCCGAAACTGAAATCTTGTAGACTGTAAGGCTGAAAGTTCCAAAAAGTTTTAAAAGGATTTTTATTATGTATGCTTTTCCATGAAGTTCTGAAGAATTTAATTTTATCTTAATTTGGAAATTGGGATTGTAGAGTTGGAATATTTAATAATTCAAGAGATTGGGAAAGTTAAGCGATATGTCTGATAAAAAAAATATTCACATAAACTCTTTTCAGTCAAAGGGGCCAGTTTTTTTGAAGAAAGAGAACATATTCTATCATACATGTACCTACGATTAGATTTCACCATGTTATTTATAGAAGGTATTTAGTAAACTAAATTTCATAATATAAGGCCCAATTTTTAATTATTTTTATTTTTGCTTTTTTTTATTTTAATTTTTAGAGGAAAAAAAAAGATTTCTAGGGTATAGAACTGAATATTAAAATTGGAATTTTTATTATTATAATAGATAAATTCACTTTATTACAATATTTATCTTTCAAAATTTGATTTTTAATTGGTAAATGATTTTATAATGGGGTTTATTACCAAATTATCAGTAATGATAAACAATTAGAAATTTTTATTACAAAGACATTTTCTTTCCTAAGTTAATACCATTAAACAATGATCAGAAATGTTCAAGACATTTAAAATATCAATTCCTTTCAGACAAAATTGGTTGAATATTATTCTCTACAATTATGAAATTTTTCACATTTTATATATTTCAGTTAAAAAATATATATTTATTTTACAATAAAATTACAATTTAACTTTAAACTCAGTGATTCCCCAAGAGATTTTCTTAAAAGTTGTTCATAAAGTTGTTTAACAATTGAATAATTTTCGAGTATTTTTGAGTTTCAGAAATATTTTATAGAGTTAATGATTTTTTTCAAAAAATTTATAACAATTTTGTTTTTTAAAAAACTAAATCTAAACTATTTTTCAACCATTTTGGCACATCCATAATAACTTTGATACTAACTATTTTAGCCATTTGATAATCATCATGATGAATCTATAAATATATTTTTTCAAATTTTAAAAAGAGTTTTATTTCATTTTTTAATTCATTTATTTTCATAATCCCCTTTTTGTTTTGTCATTTTTAAATACTAATAAAATTTTATTTTTGAGAAACCATATTTTAAAATTTTTAGCAATTCACCTTTTTTCTATTTTGGGTTTTTTTTACCATTAATGGGTTATTAATTAATTAAACCTTTAATTTGGTTTTTAATGAGTGTGTAATTATTTAGGTTATTGTGAAAAATATGTGTTATAACACCTTTTATTTTATAATTCGATATTTTTTTTCAATTTATTAATAACAGTTTGTGGAAACTTTATTTATTACTGATAATGATTCTATTGGGTTTTTACCCCCCCCCCCCCCGCCTGTTTCAGGGCGACGGGTAATTTTTAATTTGGTCATGTAAATGAAATAATATTTTTTTACTTTAATATTTTAATTATTTTTCAATTTCTATTTTTTATCCAGTAAAATTTCGATGATTACTCCTTTCTCACAATAAATAAATACTTAAATAATTCGATTTTTTTAATTTTGGGTGTGCTAAAAATAATAAAAATAGTTTAAAATATGATACTATATCCCCTACTAACAATTTGGACACACACAAAATCAAAAAATAGACAAAAAACCCTCAATTTATAATATTTCTCCAAACTTAATTTAAAACAATTTAAGTTCCCCAGAATTAATGTTTTTATTAAGTAATCATTTTGAACCAAATAAAAGAAAAAAATATAAAAAGAAAAAATGAAAATTGATGTGTCTAAAATAATGAAACGAGCGAAATACAAAAATGTATTGGTAAATTTGTTGAAATTTCACAAAAAATTGTTGATCGATCAAATGGTTAGATACCATCAACAATTGTATGTGGTAATTCAATTTAGTAAACTCAAAAATAACCTTCTAACAACCATCAAAAAAAATTTCCAAATCTAACTAAACATATTAGATAACGTAAAAAGGAAATGAACAAAAAAGACAAAAAAAAAAAAAATAATAGTTTGTAAAATCAAAATTATTCCCAAATTGAATGTAAGATGTGGTATTGATACCCTTTTAAATATTTAAACCATGACCAAATTTTTGGAATGTAAACTAAATTCCAAAAGCATTCTATTCTATTATAATAAAGTTTTACCTAAATACTAATCAATATATTAGTAATTGAAATTATTTAATAAATTAAATAAGATTTCTTCATCTCCAAATATAATAATAAATCAAATATTTCCTTTACTTTTTTAGAAATTTATTATTACTCCTATTGGATGATCAATAGATAATTTTTTATTCTATGAACATTCTTTTTAAAATGAAAATGTTCTTATCCCTTCATTCTTCTGGGTAATAATAATAGAAATGTCTTTAATCAAAAAATTTAAATATTTTTATTTTATTTTTTTGATATTATTTTAAATTATTCATCTTTCCCCAGGAAAAACCATAATTTTTCCTTATTGTTTTTAACCCTTCAAATATTTTAATGTAATTTTTATTTATTTGCAGTATGGTTTTTATTACAAGTGACTTGCTAATAGATTCGAAATAATAATAATTATATATTTTTTTATAAATTTTTATGGTTAAAGTATCTCACCAGTAAGATGAAATAAACTTTTGAAATGAAAAAAAAAAAAAATAGTAATTTTTATAATCACTAAAATTAAAATATAACTAAAATAAGATGTGTCATTGATCCCTAAAAATCAACAATCAAGAACTAGATCATTTTTAGAAAAAAGGTTCCAAAGAACGACACACATACTTTTCAATTAAAATTATGGATAATTCTCATTTTGAAATCAACTGTTTTGGTTCTGAAGTTTTCCCCTTTATTCTTTATGAGATTCTTTACGTTTTTTTTTTTATCATTTTTTTTTTTTTCAAAAGATCATATAAGTTCAAAAAAAAACAGATCTTCGTAAAGACAAATAATCACTATAGAATTGAGACTTTATGTATTGTCTTTTAAAATGAATTTAATTATTCATAAAAAATCTTGTTATTAACTTTTTTTCAGTGAAAGTTCAATAATAAAAAATCAGTATTGCTCATTTCAAAAATTGTGAATCACTTTTTTTGAGTTTTTGGTTTTATTTTTTTTATTTTTTAAAATATCAGGCTTGTATATATTTAGAATGATTTAAAAGTGAATTACAAATAAGATTTAATTATTTGTTGTTGTTGAATACTAAAGGATATATAATTTTTTTTTTCAATTTATTATTTCAGGTGAGTCACAATTTTTGAAATGGTGTTTATATTCAGTTGTATTCTTATATTCAGATTTATTTTAAAATCTATGGATTAAACAAATTCCTTAAGAAGATTAATTTTTGAAAAAAATTAAAGTTACCGAGTATTAAATAGAATGAAAAGTTATTTTTTAAAATATTTTTTGCTTTTATTTTCTTTTTGGAGGATATTTATTGTTCCAAGTTAACTATTAATTAGGAATTTTTTTCTAATTCCGTTTTAAATTTTCATTTTTTTTTTTTTAAATTTTAATCTTCGTCTTCTTGATCATCTCGACTATCATCGTCATCGTAATCGATTCCAACATCTTCAGCTTCTTCTTCTTCTTTTTCTTCTTCTTTTTCAGATTCAGATGTGTCTTCTGGCATTGATACATCCGACCATGTTTTTAAAAATATAAATTCTTCAGATTCATTTTTCGATTTTGATTTATTTCCAATCTTTTCCTTTTCTGCAATTTGTGGATTTGCTTGTGCTTGAGGAGATTTTCTTAAAAGTTTTGAGAACAACCAAATTGTTGACAATAATATGATTACTGATGTGGCTATTGAAGGTATTGGATATTTTTTGAAGGTGTATATCAAAGAGTCAATAAGGTTTAAGATAAAAGATCGGACCCGTTGGACAAAGCCACCTTTTAACATCTCGACTCTTTCCTTTTCTTTTCTTTTTCTTTCAATTTCTTGGAATTTAAATTTTTTCCCCCAAGTTTTTTCTGCATATTCAAAGGCTTGTTCTTTAGCTTCTGCTTTACCAAGAATTACATTGTCAAACAAAATTTTAGGGCTCATTATCCATAATTCAAAGCCAATGCCGTAAATGTCGTTCAAGACACCTGGGCTTTCATCCAAATAATAATCTGGGTTGGGCATTTGCTTTGGGCTCCATTCTCCCTTATATTCCGGATTGCCGATCATTGGATGGTTCCATTTACCAGTAAAATCTGGGTTTTTGATCATTGGCCTTTCCCATTCACCGTCCTCATCTTCGTCCCAATCTTCGGGCTCCTCGGCTTCTTCATTTGGGATAAATTCTTCGTCGACCCAGTCTTCTGGTTTGGTGACCTCTGGATCCTCGATCATTGCTTCGTCGACCCAATCTTCGGGCTTTTCGTCTTCTGGATCGTCAACTGTTTCGGGCTGCCATCCATCAAAAAATTCTTCGTCAATGGTGCCTTCGGTTACAACCTTGAGATCAACAAAGACCTTGAATGTTCCGTCTGTGTTTACGAGGAAAGAATAAACATGGCTGATTGTATCAAAAATAGGTGATGGGCTATCCTTGACTAAGGCCCTTTCTTCCCATTCTTCTGTCTTTGGGTTGAACCTTTTAAAAATTAAATGGACTTTGTTTGTCTCGCCGCATTTGTCGGGACCAAACATTACTACATAATGAAGATCACCATTGAGGTTGATTGGTTCAAAATCTGGTAACAGTTTGACGTAGGCACCTGAACAGGTTACGTGCTCTTGGAACCTGACTTCATATTGGAAAAAGAGCCCCTCTTTCGATGCTTCAAACTTGTTTTCGAATTTTGTTGAGATCCCATGATGCTTGGCTTCGTTTTGAAGAACTAGCCCAATGTCGTCAGCAATGCCACAGGGCTCTTGAGATTCTTCAAATTTCCACTCACCTTGGAATTTTGCATCGCTACTTTTAATCCATCTTTCCTTGCCCAAGCCATCACTGAAGCTTTCGAAAAAATGAAAGTGAGGAGAATACTCTTGATCAATGGTACCATGATCAATTACCTTTTCTTGTTCAATGTTGGTTTCTTGTTCAGTGTTGAGTTCTTCTTCTCCACATATTAGAGCTCCCAAAAGGAAAAGTGCTAACAAAAGAGAAATTAAGTTTAATTTCATTTGGTAAGAATGAAAAGAGAAAATTAACAGGAAAAATTAATAAAAAAATGAAAACACTTTTGTATTTGCTTTTTTTCAATCAAGTGGGGAAATATTTTGAATTTACTATTGAAAAAAACAATCTTATCATAACTTTTATTTCTTTTTAATCTTCCTGGATGGAATAACTCAATTAGAATACAATTTGAAGATTTTTAAGTCATATTGAGTTGCAGTTGATTGTGTTTGATAAAGAGATCAAGCTAAAGGCAAACTTATTTGAATTTCTAGTTGTTACCAAAATTTTTACCTCGAACAGATTCTTATCTTTAAGTTGTTAGTCTTTTAAAAACACTTTTCTTACTTGTTAAGGTCTGTTATTTTAAAGAATTTTTGGGAAAAATCAATAATAAGAACTTGCCTTCAAAGAAATCTATGACAGAAAAAAACCTTTTGAATTTCAATAAAATGGTATTTTAATACTTGAAGCTTTATTTGCTTGTCAAAAAATAATCAAAGAACCTCAGTTACTTTGAAACCCCCTTCTAGTAACTCCATTTTATATAAACACAAGTATTTATTTACTCCTATTTATTTTGTGCCTTACAAAGGGCGATATATCAGGTAAACACAAAGTAACAAAATTGAACAATTCAAAACAAAAAAATTTAAATATAAATTACTATTTTTCGAATTCTACCTTTGAAAAGAATTTTGTGGATTTCATTGACATTTCTTCATTCCCTTTCTTTCTAACATACTATATCTTAACTAAAGGATTTCTTTTCGTTCGGTGATATGATTTAATATTATTAAATAGGTATAGTCAGTTCCACTTTAGAGATACCTTTAACCAAAATTAAGTTACAAAAAAATCAAAATGAAGGCACAAAATTCGAATTTGAGTAAAAAAAAAAAATTGTCTCAAAAAAAATATTCGAAAACTTGTGACTTAATTTAAGATTTTTTTATGTCTTAATTTTTTTTTTGAGGTTTCTGCCTTTAAGTCGATTGGACAGTATTTGTAAATTGACTAAATACGTTTCTTATTTTTTTTTCTTTATTAATTCATTGTTATTATTCTTAATTAATAATTTATAAAATAAGAAATCAAATTTGATTTGAGTCTTCCAAAAGCGACACATATATTTTCTAAAGAAAATATTCTAATTTTTTAATACTTTTAAAATTACAAAAATTTCTTTAAACTTAGAGGACTTTAACTTAATGATGTAAAAAAATTTAAATGTATAAAAAAAAATATCTTTTGTTAATATTTCCCAATTTTTTGAATCCCTTGTTAATTTATAAATTGTTCATTTTTTTTTGAATTTTGGGGTTATATATATATATATATATATATATATATATTGGAAATAAATTACTAAGCATAATAATTGTATTTTGAATCAATATTGAAAATTAAATCTTATTTGATACTGTAAAATTTTATAGCTGACTAAAATAATATTGATTTTCAAGAATACTCATTTGATCAAGAGAAGAAAAACTAAATTCCAAAAATTTGGACAACAATTTAAACATTTGTAAGAATAATAAAACTATACTTTGCATTCAATTTGGAATTAATTTTTGATTTTACAAACTTTTTCATTTTTTGTATTTTTATTTTTGTTTTCATTTCCTTTTTTTCCAGATAAGTAATCTATTTCCTGAGATCTGGGAAATTTTTTTCGATGATTTATAGTAGGTTAGTTTTGAACTTTTTTAATAGAAAACTACATAGAATTAGTTGATGGTACTTATCATTTGTTTGATCAATAATTATTGGTGAAATTTCAATAGATTTATCAATACAATTTTTTGTTCAGCTCGTTTCATCATTTTGGACAAACATATTTTTATTTTTGGTAGAATATTTTTATCTGTTATTTGGATGAAAATGTCTACTTATAAAAACTTTAATACTTTTTAACTTAAATGTTGTTTTATATTATATTTGATAGAATACAGTAAATTGGAATTTTTTTTTTTTCATTTTTTTGATTTTATCGATCTTTTCGTTTTTTTTTATTATTTAAATACTTTATACGATATTTTTTTTATCATAGATAAATGTTAACATAAACTCTGTTTCGGTCAAAATGGACCGATATTTTTTTTCAAATATCAATTATTTTTTTAGAATTAACCTTAAAAGAACAAAAAAGAAATAAATAAAATAATACACATCAAAGACTAGTTGATATTTAAATGGAATAAAACTAATCAATCAATATATTTTCTTAAAAATTTCAAAACTCAAATTCTTAGGTATCCTTATATTGAAAAAAATAAAAAAATTTTCATTTTAATCTTCAATTGAATATCCAAACAAAAGTCAAGTAAGAAATAAATACAAATTCACTACAATCATTTCAACTGTTTGATTAACATTAAAATAACACTTTTTATTGAGCCACTATTGATATTACAATAAGAAAAAATTTTGTAAAAGAATTCCTTATCAAAAAAAAACCAAAAAAAAAAAAGTCAAAATAATATAAAACGAGATAATTATTATTAGTAACTAATTTGTTATCAAAGCTAACACTGGACTTTATTGAAAACCTGTGTTAATTTTTTTTTCTTTTTTTTATTTATGGACCGAATGGTTTAAACACTTTTCATCCTGAGTTCCGAAATTTTGGTAAAGAAAGTTTATCAAAAACCCAAAAATACATTTACAGTGATCAAAAAAACTCATACCTAAAGAATAAAATCCGTGATTCAAAATCAAACCTGTTTTTTTTTTTTTTTCTTGTTCTATCTACATCTAATTCATTAACTAATATTTTAATTAAGATCAAAGCAATTTTGAAGGTAAACTCCATGTTTTTTAGTAGATTTTAAATTTGGGATTAGATGTGAAAAAATGGTATCGATTTTCAAATCTCTTTACAGTACCAGAAAAAAAGAGAAATAGGTGAAAAAAGTTCAACATGGTTTTTAATTGGGAACTTTAATTGGACCTGAAAATAAAAAGTACAACCAATTAAAAGAAGAAATCAATTAACTTCAAATAATAACCCATTATATTATTTTTAATCAAACCAACAAATACAATTTAAATCTACTTTCATATCAAAATTGTTCAAGTTGTTTTGGAGATCGCAAAAATAGTCAATTGTTTCAACTAATTTTTTAATAATTGATCAATCAAAGAAAAACTCATTCCAAGAGATTTAAATAATTTATAACTGTTTTCATGTTGAATCCTTCATTTGGTCTTTATTTATTATTTATTCTTTTATTAATTGATTTTATTTCCAGGTTCTATTAATGTTCCCAATTAAAAACGGTATTTCATTTTTTTCCCCTATGGTTCATATTTTTCCCTGAACCGTTAATTTTATCATTTCTTCTAATATTTATCCAAAGCTTTAAATGTATGTAATTTGCCCATTATAACTGGGCATCTTTGACTCGAAAATAGTTTAATATAATGGAAACTTTGAACATTCCAATCTCTTTGTGTCA
The DNA here is from genome assembly GCA_027625915.1 of Anaeramoeba flamelloides. Taxonomy (NCBI): domain Eukaryota; family Anaeramoebidae; genus Anaeramoeba; species Anaeramoeba flamelloides. The sequence goes on along the minus strand of JANTQA010000060.1, from coordinate 1,442,480 downwards.
TTATTGAATTTAACATTGTATCTTTTAATTCATTTTGATTCATTTAATATAAGAAAATCTAATCAAAAAAATAATAAATTTTAGTATTTTTCATATATTTTATTTCAAAAAAATTTTCAAATTATCAACATCTAATGAATAATTTTAATAAAAACAATGAATAAATTTAAACAAATTAAAAAAATAGAATTAAATTAATAGGATAATACATCATAATATAGCAGCACACATGTATCAACACAAGAATATATAAATTAATGATAAATTCTTGTAAATAAAATTCTTTATTTCTTTTTCTAATTTCAATTTTAATCATTTTCTGAACCTTTAATTACTTCCAAAATTTCCATAACATTTTTATGAGAAACCTTTACTCCATCTAATTGTTTTTTAATTGCATTATAAATCTTAAAAACTTCAAGAGAAGACTCGTCTTGATTTATATTCGGGCTTGATAAACTCGATGATCTTTCTTTTTTCTTTTTAAAATAATCGTTGACCCTAATTCCGCGAATGTTATCTTCAATTTTTGATATCCAGTCATCTGCAGAATTATTGAGAGGCTGGATATAAAAAGTTCTTTTTTGAGTTTTCACTGCAAAGCAATTTTTTCGTTTATTAACTAATTTTTTTTCTGGTCTAAAAACTTTTACTTGATTTGATAAAGAAATTGAGCCCAATGGTAATTCAAAATGAAGAATTTCATCTAGTGGTTGTTTTCGTTTAAAATATCTCAATCTATCCTTTGTTAAAATAAACCATCTTTTTTTCCAGCCCTTGTTCACCCTACCCTTTTTCTTGCCAAAGCCTGCCATATATGCGCCCTTATCTGGTATTGTTTTAGGTGCCTTTATTGTTGATGATCCAGTTTTACTAGTGCGTTTATTTTTTGTGAGACTTGTTTTTTTTTGAAGATTTTTTACTAAAAACAGCAAGGGATCTTCAAATTGTGTTAATTGGTATTTGCATCTTGCAATTTTTTCTTGAATTTTTAAAGTTTCTAATAATAAATTATTTATTAATTCTGTTTGATTTTTCTCGGATTTTTCCTTTTCAAGTTCAATTGATTTGGATTTATTACTTTTTTTATTTTGATCGAATAATTTTTCTGATGTTTTTTTAGAGGATAATGGTTTTGATTTCCCTTTAGATTTAATTATTTCATTACCAACATTTACATTTTCCATTTCCCTTCCCCTTTCCTTTGCCTGCTCCTTTCCCGTTCCTTTTCCCTTTCCCGTTTCTTTTGTCTTTTTCTTTTCCTTTTCCTTTTCCTTTTCCATTTCCATTTCCTTTTCAATTTTCATTTCCTTTTTATTTTCTCTTTCTCTTCCCATTTCTTTCTCTCCTTCATTTTCATTTGTCATTTCCTTTTCCTTTCTTTCCCCCTTTTCAGTTTCAGTTTCCTTCTCCTTCTCCTTCTCCTTTTTCTTTTTTTCTTTTTCTTTTTCTTTTTCTTTTTCCGTTTCAAGTTTAATTATATTTTTCTTTTTATTTATTCCTTCATTTTCATTTTCTTCGGATTCATTGTTTGTGACGATCAAATTTCGATCTAATAATAACTTTTTTGAATCCCAATATTGGATAGAAGATTGGTTTTTATCAAAATTAGTTGAATCCATCTTAATTAATTCATCTTTAACAATATTGGTTATACGGTGGAAATAGTCAAATATTTCACAAAATAATATAAATATATTTTTCTTATTTTTCATTTGGATAATAGTTTTTGAAATTTTTAAACCCTTTTTTGTTTTAATAAATTGAATTTCCTTCCCACTACAAAAATCAGAATCAATTCCCTTTAAATTCACCAAAATATTTGATTTTAAATCTGTTGATTTTAAAATAGATATTTCATTCAAATTAAAATTATTAGTTTGTATATTTGAATTTAATTTCAAAAACCATAGCAATACACTTTTAATTTTTGTTATTTTAATATTAAAACCAATTTTTAAAAATTTTGGAAAAAGTGATTCATTAGTTAATTCATTCCAAAATGATCTATATCTTTGATATAAATCTAAAAAGGTATACCACAAATAAACAAAATTTAAAATACGACCAGCACAAATTAAATTTTTTATTCGAATTTTTAAAATCAATTTTTGTAAATGTAAATTTTCATTTTCATGTTCCTCCCCTTTATTTTCTTTTTTCCTTTCCATTTCTTTTCCTCCCCCATTTTCATTATTCGTCGTTTTAGAAACACCCTTTTCATTTTTATTCTTATTTTCATTTTCGTTTTCATTTATTTTTTTTTCATTTTCATTTATATTTATTTTTTCATTATTGTCTTTTTCATTCTCCCCTTTTTTAGAGATACTCCCTTCGTCCCCATTTCCCATTTTCATTTTCTTTTCATCTATAATCTGAATTTTTTTCAAATTCTTCATCAAATTTAAAGAAAATTCATACCCTTGGATTAATTTTAATCTAGTTTTACTTTGATTTCTATAAGGGTGTAAACTAGTTTGTAATTTGAATCCTTCATTTAATAAAAGTTCATATTTGAATTTATTACTAGAAAGTGAAAAATTTGACGAATTTGCATTAAATTTTAAATTAAAATCAGAAAAAAATAAGCATGAAACACCAAGGTTGTAAAAAAAGTTTTCAATTTGGAAATTATAATCAAATCTGGGAGATATTAATAAAGAAAAATGTAAAATTGCTTTCCTCCAAAATAATAAATAGCATAAATCATGATAAGAAGTAGTTAATGATCCTATTTTTAAAAAAAGTGATACTGGGCTTCGTTTAATTAACACAGATCTAAAAATTAATTTATGTTGCTTTAATAATTGAAATTCAGATGGGAAAAATAATTCTAATGTATCATGCTTGATATCAACTTCTAATTTTTGGCAGTGCAGTTGTGTAATATTTTCTTCATCCATTGTCAATTCACCTTTAATTTGATATTATTAGATATTTGAAATACAAATAGATTTTAATTTAAAAGAGAACCGAATTGGAATATTTATGAGATAAGAAAAGAAAATTTTAAAACAATGATAAAATCATTTTATAAAAGTTTAAATCAAATAAAAAAAGATTGTTGTTTTTTTTTTTTTTTCAGATTAAAAATGTAAATTTCGATACGATCATTGTATTAATTATTATGAAAATTAGGATCATTTTATTTGTTACTGTGGAATATATAAAAATATTTATAAAAAATGATTCAAAAAAATAACTTTGATAAATTTTGAGAAACGATAATGGATCAGTCACAAGTATGAAAAAATATAATTGAAAATTCCAAGTTATGATAAAACAAATACTTTGCTTTATCATTTCACCATTGGTTAATAAAGTTTATTCATAATATAATCAACATCCAAGAACTTTAAATCCATGAAACTATTGTTTTTGAGTTTTTTTTACAGTAATGAAATTTTTAAGATTATCTAGTCCAGGAAAAAGGTGTTTTTTTGGGGTAATTTTTTTTTTAATCACTTGGAAAATGAATTTTTGTTAAATTAAACTTTGGGATTTTTACTTTAATAGACAATAACTAATAGTTTTGAAAAATGAGATTTTCATCTAATAAAATTGAAATATATAGAGAAAAAAATTACTAAGGATAAATATTCTGTGTCCTAGTTTTCCCAGAATTAAAAAGAATAGAGTAATCATAGATTTTACTCCATTCTTTAAAATTCTGGAAAAGCTAACTGGGTTTTTTTTTTTTTAATTTTTGAAATAAACCGAGAATTAAATAAAATTTGGGTTTATTTCAAAAATTAAAAAAATCCTAACGAAAGTGTCCGTCAAGTGCCGTAGAGTGCCTATGTTTTTTTTAATTTCTGAAATGAAAAAAAAATTTCAAAAATTTTCTTTTTATTTCTCAAATTAAAAAAAACCTAACGGAAAATCAAAAAAAAAAAAAAAATTCAATTTTGATCAATAAATAATTCTTAAATAGTCAAAATAAACTAAAATAAACTAAAATTAAAAATTTTAGTAAACCAAATCAAGTTACAAAGGCTTCTGATGACTATGTTATTCGTTCCTTGAATTAAAAGTTACCGATTTAATAACTTCAAAATTCTCTCTTTAATGGATAGAGTATTTTTTAATATTTAACCCTTAACAATAAATCCTCTATTTAAAATTTTTGAAATAGCCTTAATAATTTAATTTGATTAATAATTATTTATTTTTTATTTTGTGAGTATTATTGGTTTTTTCTATTTTTTTTTTTTTTCTTTTTTTAAGAAATAAATGGTTGGATTTTTGGTTAAAGTTTCTAAATATGAAAAATAGAAGAGACAGATGGATAGAAGAAATATAAATTTTCTCTAGATCTTTCTTAACCAGTTATGTTTTTTTATTAAAAAAAAAATAGAATTCAAAAATTGTTGTTATTGGATAGTGTTTTTTATTTTAAGCGTTTAATGAGGGAAAAAAAATAACCTTTGAAAAATGTTGTAATTTAGAAACAATTACTTTTTAAGTTGAAAGTATCATACTTTTAATACTTTTATTAGAATTTAAAAATTCGTCTAGCTTTAATGATCTCTAAAAAATAAAAAAAAATTTTAAAGAATTTTTTCTATTTTTTTTTTAATCAATTTTTTTCATTGAAGATCATCACATTTCAACAAAGAATAACTCACGCAATTTGACTCATTGTTTCGAAAACAATCAAAATATTTTTCAATCTGGGTGCGATAAATATCATCCTATCAAGAAAAATATATTGCTTATTTTCTCAACTTCGCACAAAAAAAGACAGTTATAAATAATTTTTTTTTATTAGAGTGATGTAAATTAAATTTTTTTTCAATTTTATTTTGTCAAATGTAAAAATAAATCTTAATAGAACCTGGAAAAATTGGATTTTTCAACTTAAGGGATTGGCGTTTATCAAGGAGAAATCTAAAATTGAAGGATGTTTCTATTGGTGTGTAAATTATATTAGTAATCCATGAGTTCAAATGTATCTAAAAATTAGATTTTTTAAATAGTACTAAAAGTTGATTTCATCAATTAAAAATGATTCTTGTATTACTGTTGTCAAAATAATGCCTGTTCAGAAAAGTTTAACCCCTGTTTAAAAAGAAAAAAACGTGTTTTTTTATTTGTTATAGAAGACCTATACATCAACGAATCAAAGAAACCAACAATAAAGCCTAAATAAATATGGTATTAGTTTCTTAAAGTTCTATTATTTAAAAAGAAATTCTAAAAATGAAGGATCAAATTGGAAAATTTATCTCAAAAAATAGAGTAAATTTCATATAATTCTTAAAATCAAAACAAAAAACAAAAAATTTCAAAAAAATGTGAATATTACGAAAAAAATTGAACAAACTGCATTAATAATTTTAATTTTACTGAAAATATCAAGGATTTTTCTTTCAAAATTGATTTGAAGTTAGGTATACTATTGGGTAGTAAATTGGATGTTGCATTGAAACAAGAAGGAAAAAAAAACACGGATTATATTTTGAAACACAGATTACAGTCGTTAGGCATGCATTGTTTTGATTACTGTTGAAAAAAAACCAAGAATTTTACAAAAAAAAAAAAAAAATACTGTTCCAGGGCAATTATTAAGATTGAATAATCAATATTCAGACTACAGAGTTGCGAAATATCTTTCTAAAATTTGTTGCTAAATGTTGATTAGTTGCTAAAAAATCCAAATCTTTTAAAAAAAATAAATAATTTACTCAATAGACTATTTGGCAAAATATTTCTGAAATATTGGAAATATATTGATGTTACAATTAGCTTTATAAAAAGCAAACAAAAATAATCATTCTTTGGTTTTTTATGTTGATTATTTTCGAATTAATCTTTGAAAATTAAAAAATTCGAAAAATGGTTACTTTTGGAAGTTCTAAATATGAATTATTAAATACTAGAATAATTTTATTTTGGGTTTGTATTTTTAGATTTTAAAAAGGAATTAAAAATAAAAAAAAATTCCAAAATGTAAATTTTTAATAGTGATCCTTGGTAAAAAATGTAATAATTTATTCTGCAAATAATAGTTATAATAGATTTTTTAGAACCATGCGAGTCATGTAGTGATATCATTAACACTCAATTACAAAATATTTTGTTTTTAGACGAATCTATGGTGACATTAGTCCTTTAAATTGTAAAATATCTTTAAAAAGAATTTTTGAGAAAAAGATCTCTTATTAACAAATAATGTTTATTATAAGTGAAGTTATTAAAATGTGAAAAAATACCAAAGCACATGTGCGAAAAGTGATGTCTTAATATTTTAAGTTTTTTTACTAAATATTTTTTCATTGTCTGGTCAGGTTAAATTAATTTCTCAAGTTTTTATTATTGGGTATTTGCATAATAATTGGTAAAAAATTTTCACTTTCCTTTTTCATATAGAGTCAAAAATTACAACCATCTTCTTTGAAAGATCTTTTTATAAAAAATAAGTCTGAGAAAAGAAAGTGAATTTTTTTCCCCATTTATTTATCGAGTGTTTGTGTGTAACGATAAATTCAAAAATATGAAAAACAATTTTTGATCTAATTGCAATTTGTAAATTTTTTTTCTCAGATTTGAATAAAGAATGTTTAGAGTTAAATGAAACGTGACCTTGATAAAATTACTTGGTTTGTAAAATATTTTGGAAATCACATTTGAAAGTTGTGAAAAAAATACCTGACAATCATTATTAATTGTGAATATTAGGAAAATTGTTTTGTCCTTTCTTTAATTTAGAATAATTTCAATTATTTTAGAATCAAACTCTGAAAATTATAACTCACCCACTTATTAGAATGATGATTTATTGAAATTACACTTGTTTAAAATACCATTCAATCAATCAAAAAACAATGAATAAAAAAATATCCTTTTCCAAATTCAAAGCAAACCTCCATAAAAACTCGATTATTTTTTTAAAAAGAGAGTAGATCAACTTATGCTATCAAACAATTATTTGAGTATTCTATACACTTCACCTTTAATGAACTTGGGGTGGGTTTATTACTATTTTCATAAAAAATTTGGTTATTTTGAATTGTAGAATTTGATTTTAAGTTGTACAAAAATTTTACTAATATTAACGATTAATAATGATAACAGGGATTATTTTCATTTACTGGATTTTTTTTTCAATGACACTAAAGGAAATCTGCAAAGAAGAGTCTTAAAATTTCAAAAAATATCATTGAAGAAAAAATATTTTACTTTTTTTGAATTTATTGATATTTGAAACCAAATGTATGTGTTTTGAATTGAATTGAGGAAATTATAGAAGAGGCTAATTTCTTGAGCAAAATAAACGACTAAAAATCAATTTTTTTTAAAAAACAAAGACACCAATATGCGGCGAATAGTTGTAAGCTAATTTGTGTTTCTATCCTTTTTCCAAATTTTTTTTTTCAGATCCTTTTTTGTTTTAATATTTCAAATTTACAAGTTTTGCTTGAGAAAACTGAACTAAATAAAATCACTTTTCAATACAAAATCTTTCATAAGGATCATTTTGAATGTTTTATCATTATTAGAAAAAGTTTTGCAAAAAAAAAAGTGTGTTGTTGTTTTTAAAAAAGGAAAAAAATCTTACAATGAATAAAATCTAAAGAAAACAGCTCACTGTTGTCTTTCCAAAGTTTTATTTTTAAAGATTTGATAATAAAAGTATTTTCTTTAAAAAAATCGTAATGGTACAGGTTGTATTTTGTTTGTTTTATATTTGAATTTATTTCTTTTCCTGAATCATCTCCTGTGTCTGAGCCAGGGCTGGAGCCTGTGTCTGTGTCTGGGTCTGGATCTGTTTCTGGGTCTGAGTCCAAAAGAATAAGATTTTTTTTATTGATTTGTTTTTGTTGTTTCTTTTGTTTGTTATTTTCTTTTTTATGTGAATTTTGATTATTTTGGGTTTCTTCGATTTTTGTTTGTGGTCGTGTTGTTTTTAAATTCTGTTTTGTTTTGATACTGTCTCTTGTTGTTTCTCGAAACACTAATACAATTTTCTTAATTTCAATTGTCGATGGTCCCTTTTGTGATAAAACTTGACTTTTTAAATCTTTCGCCAAGCGCTTTTCTGGTTTGTAGCTTGGAGACAAACACAAAGCATCGGCTATCATTGTACTAAAACTATTTGAAAACGTTAGCTTTTCAAGCTTGGAATATTGGTCTTCTAAAAAGACTTTATGAACACTCAAATCTGGAAAGATTTTACGAAGAGAACCAAACAGCTCTGGTGATGTAAAAACTGAAAACATTCAATATTTTCTTGATGAGGATTGCAGATATTAAAAAAAAGAAAAAGTCCAAGCAAAAAAACAAAATAAAAAAAAATGATATCCTTCATACGCTATGTCGCATGTTTATTTCAGATTGTTCAATTCAAGAGTCTTATAACAAAAACCTTTGAACAAACAGAAATACATGAAAAAGTTGACTCTTCCCTTATATCTTTGATATAGTTATTGTTTCTCCAAAAGATTTTAGATCTTGTATAAAAGAGAATGTCTAATTTTAATATTTTAGATCACATACTTTGATAATTCCTATTCAACTTATGAACAGCTACCTTTTGTACAAGTTTTTAAGATCAATATTATTTTTACTACTGGTATACGAATTATCAATAGGAAATTTTTTCAATTCAATTAGTTTACAATTTAATTATTATTAGAAAATCTAGAGACTAAATTTACAACCTACTTCTTTGGGAAACTATTTTTGTACAGGAAAAGGAAGTGAAAATATTTTCCTATTAAAAATTCAAATACCAATATTAAAATATATGAAACTCTTCCAAGGACTGTCTTTTTTCTTATTCTATGCCCTAATTTTGTTATAAAACAATGTTTCAAAACATAAAAACAATTTAATTTATTATTTAATCAAACAAAAGCAGAATATTGCAATTTTTTTTTTGGAAGTAATAAATATTTATAAACGATATTTCGTATTTCATTGGCCCATTTTAAAAATCAAATTTTGAAATAGAATATTTTTATAAATTAAAGTTATCTATTATACTTATAAAATTACTATTTTAATATTCCGTTCTATACACTAAAAATATTTTTTTTTTATTTTTTTTTTTATTATTGTTTAAGGGAGGAGTTAATAGTTCCTCTTGTTCGTCCTAATTCCTAAATAGTGATTTAGAAATTTTTTTAAAGATTTACATTTACTTTTATTTTTCACTAGGGCTAATAAAGTTATGGGTTTTTTTCTGTTAATAATATTAAAAATATTATTGTTTTTTAATATACACTCAGTTTCACCTATAATGCACAAACTTTCCACATAATTTAAGGCTCAAAAAAATCTCAATTCAAGATACAAAATTTGTATTTTTTATTTTTTTACAAATTTTTTTACTAGAATCCAAAATATTGTGCCTTAATTTGAGATTTTTATTGTACCTTAAATTACTTTGAATTTTGTGCTTTAACAGTGAAACTGGGTATATGAGATATCTTAATTGTTTTTAATTCATATATCCAGATTTTACGATAATTTTGATAGGTTCGAAAGTTTCAGAGAAAATAAAAATATTTGTTTTTGATCTAAAAATAAAATAAAAAAAAGTTAAAAAAAAGTAAAAAATATTTAGGGTAATTTATAATGAAATTTAGTTTTGATCGAAAACTTTTTTAAAATTTTCAAATCTTTCAAGATAAATTTGAAATATATTTTGTCCTACCCCTTACTTAATTTTATCTCTACATAATTTAAATATATTTTACCTTGCTTTTAACTCAATTATATATCATATAAAGTGAATATACTACACAATAAGCACTTTTCGTTTATCCAGGCTTTCTTGTATAATTTTGAATTTTACTCAACCTAAAACTTAATTTCTGATATGAAATCACAAATTTTCATAAAAAAAAAATCCTTAATTTTAAATTTTAACAAGATATAGATAAACTTAACCTTCTTTAATTCCCTAGTCCACGCTCTAGATATAAAAATAATTGCTATTGGGGATATATTACTTGTAATCATTAAATTTTATTGTAAATTTGTTGGAGTTTCTAATAACTTCATTGACTGATTTAAATATCCTTAAAAACGATTGAAACCATCATATGGTGTTGAAAGGGGATTAAAATATTTTTAAAGAAATTTTATAAATTTTTAAGCACCCATAAACCAGATTTAAGAATGAACTCGATTATATTAAAAAAAAAAAAAAAAATAAGGATTATTTATATATATTTGAATCATTAATCTATCTATTTATTATAAAACCGTCATGTTTTTAGGCTAGAAAAAGAATTGAAAAACAACGAATAATATCAGTCAAAATCATCAAAAATTTATTATAAAATCAAAAATCAAATTCTTTTTACTTTTTCTAATAATTCAAATTTAATCATAATTTTCTAAAAGTTTTCTTTATCATTTTAACAATAATTTGAGAGAATTTTTCATAAAACCTTTGAAATTTTTTCCTAAGAAGAAACTGAAGATTTTTCGGATTATAGAAAATAAAAAATAAAAAAATTATAATAATGAAAAAACAAGTTTTTTTTATTTTAACTTTCCATACTAAAAAAATGAAAAAAAAAAAAGGTTTCAAACATTCTGCATTATTTCTAGAGCTGGAATCTTAAGATTGGGGCTAAGGAAATACTTTTTGGTTTTATTCAAAGATTTTTTTATCTTAAGTTTTAAATATAAATCAGTCAGCCTGTGTTTTTTTTTAAAAAAAACAAATAGACTTTTATTTTATCAAAGTTTTTATAATAACTTTTTCAAATAACTATTATTTTTTTAAATTTAGCTTAAGAAGAACAAATATGAAATAATTAGAACAATATAAATTATGTAATAGTTATTATTTCGACTGTTTAAATTTAATCAATCAATATAAACCTCCATTCCAAATATTTGGACACACCCAAAAAAAAAAAAAAATAGGCAATATAAAACTCAATTTATTGTGTTTTTCCAAACGTAATATAAAACCACATTTGAGTTACAGGGTATTAATATTTTAATAAGTAATCATAATAATCTAAATAAAAGAAAAAAATATAAAACAAAAAAATAAAAATTGGTGTGTCCAAAATAATGAAACGAGTGGAACAAAAAATGTATATTAAATTTGTTGTAGTTTCACCAATAATTGTTGATCGATCAAATGATTAGATACCATGAGCCAATTGTATTTGATTTTCAATGAAAAAAACTCAACATTAACCTTCTATCAGTCATTGAAAATAATTCTAGATCAAACCAAACAGATTATGTAACTGGAAAAAAGGAAATGAAAACAAAACAAAAAACACAAAAAATGAAAATAATTGTTAAATCAAAATTCTTTACAAATTGAATGTAAATTGTAGTATTGTTATTCTTACAACTTTTTAAACTATGTCAAAAATTTTGGAAAGGGATTTAATTATTTCTAAATTTAAAAACTAAAATTTTCATTACCAATTGGGAAAGAGAGTAATGTTTATTTTTAATGCTAATCAAAATCACATAAAATTTCAATAGAAATCAATATATTTTTTCACAATCATTTTCACTGTTTCAATAACATTGGAATAACACTTTTTACTTAATGACTAAATATATTGATATTAAAAAAATACAAAAGAATTAGGTGACAAAAAAAAATCGAAAAAAAAAGTAAGATAAAATAAGAAATTTCATAATTTTGAATCAATTTTTTGAAAGAATTGCCTTTGAATAAAAAAAAACAACATTTTTTCTAAAAAATTCGAAAAAGCATGAAAAAAGAAAAATGAAAAATAAACTCAATTCAGAATTTAAAAATTCCAGAACAAATCAAGAAGTTAATGTTCAAAATTGATTTTACCTTGGGTATGTTATGGTATTATTGAATTGTTTGAGTAGTAGAACAAGAAGAACAAAAAAATAGGGGTTTTATTTTAGATGGGGGTTTTATGTCAAAAAGGTGGGTTTTTTCGAAAACTCAATATTATTGTTTGAAATAATAAGATTCTTATCATTTTCTAAATTTCCAATCTTGCAAACCCAATAAAAGAATTGTAGTAAGATTGGTTTAAATGTGGAATTAAAATTAAAGCAATTTAGTTGTGATAGACCCACCTTAAATTGTTTTGCTTTATTTCAATATCTGACTGAGACAAAACAGCCGAGAAGGTTTGAAAAAAATAGGATAGTGTACAAACATAAATATTTGATTTTATCTTTTAATTTGTAAATTTATATGGTGTATAAGTCTGATGAATAGCTTTTTTAAAACTGTGTATTTTGAGGATCAAATAATAAATAATAAATAAAAGGTGACTTATAAAGATAATAATTTAAAATGGAAAGTTGAAAAATGAATATTTCCAATTAACTCAGAAAGAGAGTTAACTCTCTTTTTTGAAAAAGAAAGCAAAAGAATAAAAAGTTATTAAATGATCAATTTTAATTTTAAATAGGTCTAATAATCAACAATAATTTCTTCCAAAAAAAAGTTAGTAACATTTCCCATATATGTTTCTTATTTCTTCAAAAAACCAAATGTTTAATCATTTTTCGATCCGATCATTTTATCATTTTTTAACTTCTTTATCTCTCAATTGTTTTTTGTTTATATTTTTTAGAAATAATTAAAATGTTACAACTCCAATCACTTGTAAAAAGCTCTTTAACAACAAAACTACGACAACCTTGTGTCTTAAGTAGTCTTAACAAATCGTGTAAAAACGTCTTTCGACAATCTTCACATCAAATTAAAACACAAGACTCTTTTAAGCTCTCGTCAACTCTTCTGTCACGATCATTTATTTCACAACCAAAAAAATCAAAAATCAACTTTGATTTTGTTGCCAACCAAAAACTCGAAGAAATTGAAGACTATTTTCAACTCTACGAAGACGAACTAATGGACATTGATAGCAATTATGAAACGTCTCTTGAACAAGGGGTGCTAAATATCAAATTAGGTGAACCTGGCCAATATGTGATAAACAAGCATTCAGGAACAAAAAAAATTTGGTTTGCTTCTACAATTTCAGGCCCAATGAAATTTTCTTTGGACATGGCAGATTCCAAATGGAAAAATAAGAAAGGGGAAGCAATAATGGATGTAATTGAAAGAGAATTAAAACAAATCCTTCAGAAAAAACACTAAATAAATTTGATCAAATCTTTTTCTTTTTCTTCTTCTTTTTCTTTTTCTTTTTCTTTTTCTTTTTCTTTTTTGTTATGTTTGCTTTTGTATTGTGAACAACAAAATGAACACAAAAGTTCCCCCTTGATTTCATTAGCCAAGAATAAAGATACCTAATTACATATTTTTCTCCTTTTTTTTTTCTTTTTCCTTTTTTTTTCTTTTTCTTTTTCTTTTTCTTTTTTTTTTCTTTTTTTTCTTTTTCTTTTATTGCTCAAGATAAAAGATCTTTTAATGATCTTGGTGAAACTTATCACTCAAAAAACAAAATGTAAATGTTTTTTTGATTTGAACTTACTTTTCCTTCACTTTGTTTTTGTTGTAGTTTTCTCATTTTAAATCTTCTTTTCAATTTTGAAATTATAGAAAGGATTTGTTTCTCTTGGTTATTTTGTTGATTAGGAGTTTAGGTTACTTCAAGAATCAATATAAAAGACATACTCATGCACTCTTGAAAGAGAAAAAATCCTTAATGGGCCAGTTTACTAAATGAAAATCTTTTAGTAAAATTTAATAGTAAATCCCAAAACAAATTAATGCACCTTCCCATTGAAAAACTGAAGTAAAAATCTGAGTACTTACATATAACCAAACTTACTTTAAATGCTTTTTGGAAATGAACAAATCTTTTGAAAAGTTTGATCCACTTAGATATACATGTAGAAAGCGCAAAATTCAAAATACTGTAATCAAAATAAAGTGTTCCCAACGACTATAATCCATGTTTCAAAATATAATACGTGCTTTTTCTTCTTCTTGTTCCATGGCAACACCCACTCGGCTACTCAATAGTATACCTAAGTTCAAATCAATTTTAAAAGTAAATGTCTGGATATTTTCAGTAAAATTTGAATTATTTATGAAATTAGTTACAAATTTTTCATAATTGTTTCTAATCTCTTTGAAATATATTTGTTTTTTTGATGATAAAAAATTTTCTGAAAAAAATTTACTCTGTATTTTTTGAGATAAATTTTTCAATTTGATCCTTTCCTTTTTAGAATTTTTTTTGAAATAATAGAACTTTAAGAAACCAATACCATATTTAATTAGGTTTTTTTTGTCGGTTTCTTTGGTAGGTTGAAACATATGCCTTCTATATTAAAAAAAACACGCTTTTTATTTTGAAACAGAGATTAAATTTTTTTACAGGGTTTATTTTGACAACAATATTTCAAATTATCTCAAAAAAAATATTTTCTTTGAAGATGACAGAAATATTATTTTGGAAACAGAGAACCCAAGAATACACTTTTAAAAATAATAATGCCAAATTTTGGAATAATTCAGTCTCAAAAAACTATTTAATTGCAAAATAATTACAATAAATTTAGTAATCAAAATACTGTGTGCTTAATGAATATAATCCGTGTTTCGAAATATACTCAGTGCCTGTTTTTTTTTCTTGTTTAAATGCAACACCCACTCGGCTACCCAAGATTATACCTAAGTTCGAATCAATTTAAAAGGTAAACTTCTGGAAATTATCAGTAAATTTTAAATTAGGAATTTAATTTGTTGAAATTTTTTTATAATTTTCCCAATTTTTATTGTAGTTTTTCGGTTTTTTGATTGTTAATAAATTTCTCAAAAATTTACTCTTTTTTTGAGATTAATTGTTCAATCTGAAAGTTCATTTTTAGACTTTCTTTTTAAATAATAGAACTATTTCCCGGAACTGCCCAGCCTGTGAAAATCTGGGACTGTCCAACCTATGAAAATAATCCTAAAATTTGGAAATCTAAATTAAAAAAAATTAATATATCTAATATATTAAAAAATAATAATATTTTTAATACTATTATAAAAAAAGACTCAATATATTTATTATCACTAGTGGGTAATAGACTTATTTTTGAGTCTTTATTAAAATTTCTAAATAAAAATTTTGGAATTTGGGCATACAAGAGGGATTCACAACTCCGCCATTAAAAAATAAATAAAAAATAAATAAAAAATAAAAAAGTTTGTATTTTTCGGATATTTTTTAGTTTGTTAAGGGGGTGAAGTTTACCAAGGAGAAGTATAAAATTAACATATGCTATTATTTAAGGTAAATTACATATGAATTCTTGGTTCAAATGTCTCTATAATTCCGATTAGTAAAATATAAATATGAGTAGATATTTTCAATTAAAATTGAAGCTTGTATCTGTAAAAAAAAGCAAGAATTTTGGAAGATAGGATTTGTTTCGAGACAAATTTAAAACAAGCTGAAACAAAAAAAAAAAAAAATCTGACTACAAAGATGCAAAATCTCTTTCTTAAATTGGCCTCGGTATCTAAATTAGTTGTTTAATAATTTCTATTTTTTTATTTTATATAAAAGTATGAAATCAGAGATTATTTTTGACCTATTATTTTCAAATGTTTAAATAAATTAAAAATACAAATAATTTCATAATGGGGAAATTTAAAATAGTCATTCTTTGGATTTTTTTAGTATAATAATTGAAGTAAAATCTTTAAAATTAAATAATTCGAAAAAAATTGGTTACTTTTGGTAGACTTAAATCTGAATTATTAAATACTATCATACTCTAATTTGAGTTTCTTTTTTTAGATTTGAAAAAGGATTTTTAAAAAAATAATTCCAAAATTGCAATTTTTAATAGTGATCCTTAGTAAAAAATGTAATAATTTCGAATTCAATAATAAATATCACAGATTTTTTAAACCACGTGAGCCATGCAGCGATAATACCATTTACACCCAATTACAGTAGACTTTGATTATACGGTTAAGGAAGTAAATACATTTTACCATTTTGAAAAATTTTAATTGTGTAAACATTACTGAAAAAATATTTTTTGAGTGTGCCACCATATATTGAAACTTTGGAACTAAAACACCATCCACTAGTCTATTCGTGAAAAGAATCAAAGTAATTCAGAGTTGAATCTTAAATTTTTAAAGTTTCTAAACATTTTTTTTTTGATTCAATTTTTAGTTTTATTAAATTTGGTTTTTGATCTAGAGATGTGTTTTTACGAACGATCAAAATTAATAAAACAGTAAATTAAGAAAATATAGATCCGAAAGGGTGTTTATTTGAAACCAAATATTTTCTTTTAGAATGCCAAACACAAAAGTTCACCATTCCAAATAAATTTGTTGAAATTAAAAATGAAAAAAAAAAAAATCGATAAAAGCTCTATTTTTGAATATTGGTTTTCTTTATCATCTTAGTTTGTATGAATTCAAATTATTTTTATCCTTGAATTTTTCGCCCCGTTACTATTTATTAACATTTTAAAAAACCTTTTGTTACAAATTGGTTTTCAAAATTCTTTTTTAAAATATTTTTATCAATCAAAGCCAAAACAAAGAACACTATTTTAAAAATTAAAATAGAGTGTGGAATTCTTGGAATCAAAAAACAATTACATAAGATTCAAATGAAAATAATTGAAAAATTCAATAATAAATTTCAATCAGATTCAGAATTTTTTTGAGTTCTCATTTTAATGAAAAATAAATAATGATAAAATCAATCGGATATGTCCAATAAACCCTTATTCTGAAGAAGAATTAAAAAAATCTCTGATTTTCTGAACCCAAACTAGAATTAGATGACATAAATGAAAATAGGATTTTTAAATTCATTTTGGAAATTCTTTTGAAATAAACAGTAATTTCTTTATTAAAAATTTGTTAACAAAATTTTTTTCATCAAGAATTAAAAATAAAACCAAATAAAGAATAAGTAATTGTGTAAAATGTTATAGATAAGATCAAGTAATAAATGATTTTTATTTATTTTTTTTTTGATCAATTTTTTCATTTTTTTGATTTATGTTTTTTTTGTTGGTATGAAAATATCTTATACTACAATATATTCCACTCTAGTATTTATGAAAATATCAATGTATTTGGCTAAAGAAATAATTTGAATAATTCAGTTTTACATAATTGGTGGCACTCAAAAAATGAAAAATGTACTTACCCCCTTATTTGTAAAATAAAAAGATCAAGATTTTCATTCCGCTTTCCAAAAAAATCACATTCCAAGAATTAGAACTAGCCCTCAAAGACCTCAATTCTAAAGGGGTAATTATTGATTTTTGCCAAGCAGGATTAAAATTTTGAAATTTTCTATGATTTAATTAAATCAAATTTTGAGTAAACTTAATGAAAAATTTTGTTCTTTTTATTTTTCAACTAATAGTTGCTGAATCTATAATGACATTAGCCGATTAGTGTTTTTCTTTTATGAATCTCAACTCAAGTCTACAGTTTATGTTTTCACTACTTTAGAAATCATTGTATCTTGGTTTACTTTCTTCAAAATTTGTATTATATTATTGTTGTTATGTTATACCTTTTTATAAAAACTTTGAATAAAATTAAGTTCTTATTTTTGTGGCAAATTTTTTAAAGTGATTGTATATAAAAATTGATGAATTGAATTTCTGTCTGATTATTTTTAATATGGGTATTTTATGTAATTGTCATTTGGTTCGTCTGTTTGGAACAAACTAATAAAGATTATTGGTTCGAATCAATCTTTTTAAAGAGAAAAATTGAGAAATATAAGTATATTTTTATTCAATAAACCATGTTATGATGTTTATCGAAAGCTAATGTGGCCGAGTGGTTAAGGCGCTGGATTTAAGTCCCAGTGGAAGTATCCGCGCAGGTTCGAGTCCTGTCATTAGCATTTTTTATTATTTTTTTTATCTTGTTGTTGATTTTTTTTAATCATTACAATTGAAAGCAACAAAATTGTTGGTGAGTTGTGCTTTTAATTCAAGAATAAACTTTGGTATTTATTTGTTTTTTGTTTGACAACAAGGATGGTTAAAAACATGTTTTTTATTTTACTGGTAATTATATTCACTGTGGTGTAAATAACCCGTGTTGACAACCTTTAATCCATTACTAAAATTTAACCCATGTTTTTTTTTCAGACTTGGTATTTGAAGATAGAAAGACACTATTACCCACTTGGTTCACATTTAAATTGACTTTAGGGGATTGATCTTTGATTAATCGAAAGGCTCAATAATCTTAAATGCTTTTGTTTCAAAATTTCGTCATATTTACGAGAATTCTAAGATAAACTTATTTTCTTAAGGGAGTAGCTACACCATAAAGCATGATAAAAATTTGAGAGGGACGAGATAAGAGTATTTTATTTTCGTGGCTTGTGATAGTCAATTCTCGAGAAATTTTCTTTAAAAAATTATTTATTATTTTTTTTTTTTTGTAATGTTAAACAAGAAAAAAAAAGAGAATATATTGATAAAATATTTTGGATTTTTTTTTTTTTTTATTTAGATATACTTAATTCCAAAAATTTGGACACAATGTAAACAGTTGATTGACTAGCAATACCACACTTTACCTTCAATTTGGAAATAATTATTTGATTTTACAAACTATTATTTTTTTTGTCTTTCTTGTTTTTGTTTTCATTTCCTTTTTTCGAGTTACGAAATCCGTTTCCTTAGATCTGTAATTTTTTTTTCGATGGTTGATAGAATGCTACTGTTGAGTTTCTTCAATTGAAAAATCAAATACAATTGGTTGATTGTATCTTATCATTTGATCGATCAACAATAGTTGGTGAAATTTCAAAAAATTTACCAATACATTTTTGTTAAGATTGTTTTATTCCAGCTCGTTTCCATATTTTGGACACACTGATTTTTTGATTTTTTTGTTTTATATTGTTTTCTTTTATTTGGATGAAAATGATTACTTATTAAAAACATTAATAATATGTTTCTTAAATTTTATTTCATATTAGGTTTAGAAAAATATAATAAATTGAGTTTTTGTTTTCCTTTTTTTGATTTTAGATGTGTCCAAATTTTTGGAATGGGGTTTAGTATTTTTTTTGATGAGAAAATAATTTTAGATTCTTAGAATAAAACTTCGAGCTATTTTGTGGTTTAAAATTTTATAAAATATAATCATATTCACTTCTCCAATTCCACCAAACCCAACTAGTTAAAATCCTAACAAGTAATGTTTTGGGTAAATTATTATTTTTTGGGGCCTCCTAGCTATTTAAGTCCCATTTGTATTTTATTTTGTGATTCTTTCGTTTGTAATGTTGTTGTTCATTTTAAACAAAATCCATTTATTCCAGATGTCACTGATAAAAAAAATATTTCTAATTGCTTTTTGTTGTCATGATTAAAAAAATTCAAAAATGATGAAAAAATAAAAATATGCAAAAATTAAATGCCACAATAGAATGTTGAGAGAAGGACGAAAGATAAGTTATTCAACATTTGAAACGCTATTTTAAGCAATTCAACTCAATATTCTATTGTGGAAATTTCTTTGAGACTTTGGAAAAAAATTTTTAAAAAATCTAATGAATGAAGTAGAGCAGTGAAAAAAATACCTGACATGAAAAAAATCCCGGAAAAGATTTTTAATTGTGAATATTAATAAAATTATTGTGTAATTTCATTTATTTACAATCAAATTCATTTTTTTAAGAATCTAACTTTTTCAATTATAACTCCCCCACTAATTAGAATGATGATTGAAAAAATCACACTTGTTCAAAACACCATTCAATCAATCAAAAAACAAGAAGAAAAACTATCATTTTCCAAACTCTCGTAAACCTCAATAAAACTCAATTGTTTTTCAAAAAAAGTTGATCAACATATGGCTATCAAACAATTACTCGAGTATTCTAGAGACACCTTACTTTGATGGACTTTAGGTAGGTTTATTACTAATCTCATAAAAAAATTGGTTATTTATAATAAGGATTTCATTGAAATTAGACAAAAATTTTACTAATATTCACAATTAAAAATCTTGTCCGGGATTTTTTTCATGTACGGTATTTTTTTCCCTATTATACTTTAAATAATAAAAATCAATGAGGTACCAACAAAGTAAAAAATATTATTTTCTGATCCTCTTCAAAATTGCAAAAAAGTGAAAAATTTTCCTTTACCGTAGCTATTCCCTTAAGGGGCTCGTCTCTATTATTTTATTTTTAACCAATTTCTGAATAAGGATTCCTTATCTGGAAATATATTTAATATTGGAAATAAACAGGGTTTTTCAAATCTAAGCAATTTACAAAAAATTTTCTCAATCTCTATTATATTTAGCAAAAAAAAAATAATAGAGATTAGTCCTTAATATAATTCATTCAAAAAAAGAAATTAGCCTCATTTTTTTGTCAAAAAATTACATTTTAATCTTTTAATATCTTCACAATTTGCTTTTAAAATTTATCTAAAGAACCCTATTTCTTGTTTAAATACTGTTGTCATCCCATTGATTTGTTTATTTTATTTATACATTCAGCCAGTATTTTTTGCATGAAATAGATTTTAGTAATAGGTTAAAATAAAAAACACGGGTTATTTACACCATTAGAAATGTATAAAATTTTCACTTCCTTTTCGATATTTTTCTTAACGAAATTGAGTTTTCAAAGAATGTTAGATACAATTTTGTGACCTTTAGATTCAAAAAAGAAATTGAAAATGAAGTGAAAATTTTTCACATTTATTATCCGAATCCCAGTACAGACTAAAACAAATTTTTTTCAAGAAAAGAAACAGCACTTCAGTGTAACAATTTGCAGATGAGTAGTAGGATCATAACAATTGATTCGATCGTGAAGATCGATTCTTAGATTTTAATGTGTGCTGATGAGATTTGTTAACATAAGCCAAAACCAAACTGGCAACACATTAACTTTTTGTGAAAGTCTTCTTTCAATTTTCATTCTTTTATTGTTCAATTTGGTTTCCTGATAAATTGTAATTCAAACAAATATACTTTTTTCTCAAAACTTTATTCAAAAAGGAATAGTCAAATTAACGAGAAAATTTTACGTTTTGGCTTGCATTGTTGAGGTGTTGTGTTTTTTTTTTTCTTCTAATTGATCAAAGGCAATACAAGGGAAACTGAAATGTCAATAATGGTTTCTAAAGCGGAGAATGATTGAAACTTGGAAGTGATCGATATAAAATTAGAAAATTTTGATGACCAGTATTTGAATTGATAACAATGAAGAATTCGGTTGTTGTTTGCGTTTTGCCATTAAAAGATCTAACTTGTGTTTTTTTTTCTTTTGATCGCTTAAAATAAAAGAATTTGGTGTTCATGCTGATTATCGATCATTAAAAAAATCTTTTTTTTCCTTCAAAATAAAAAAAAAAGAATTCTTTTTTATTGTACCAAGGAAATTTCCAATTCTTTAAGCAATTCATGTATTTTTTTCGTTTTTAAATTGATTTGTTTTTATTAAAAAAATGATTGATCAACAAATTCTTCACAATAAAAATCTCACAAAAATTGTGGTCACTTTTTTTAACTTCACAACACTTTTGTTTTTTTGAAATTATTTCAAATTATGATAGGAATAAAAAGATCAAAATCAAATAATTTTCAATTTAAAGTTTTTACAATTCAAACTTTTAAAATATGTACACTAAAACACCTTTTCATGTATTCTGGTTTTCATAAAAAGAGTTTCAGGTTTTTGAAAGTTAATTAATATTATTCTTATTGGAAAACTTGAAAAAATTTCTTTTAAATACAACGGATATATTTTGTTAATTATTTTTTTTTACCTTTTTTTGGGGTTTTAAAAGTTTTGATCAAGTATTTGTAATTTGATAAAATATGAAATATTACAAGAAACTGAAATCAATTAGACTTTTCAAACTCAAAGTTCCCAAAAGTCTTGTATGAATTTATTTGGATTGTGTAATTCTTGCATTGTTTCAAAGTCTGAAAATTCTTTTATTATATAAATTAATACAATTTAATTTTTTTAATATTCAATCTTTCAAGAATAAAGATTTTTTATTTCACAAAAAGAACAAAATTAAGGGTGAAAATTCAAGAAATATTTCCTTTGATTTGATAATTCAAATCATGAATTGAAATACAACATTCAATAAGCTATTTTTTTTTTTGATTATTTCAAGATCATTTTTCAAAGATTAAGGTAATCCAAATCATTGAAACTATGATCTCTTTGAAATAAAAAACAATTATACAGCTGTTCCAAGGCTACAGTGAATTTTTATATGAATCAAATTTTGATGCTGATATAGATTTTTAAAAAGTTGGATATGAGGATAAGAAAGCTCATATTGAAAAAAAAATTTCACAAATGACCTCATTTGAAAAATTTTCTTTTGATACAAGAAAAATTAGTTTTCAGATCCCTAAATTGCTTCAAACCTGGAAAATCTGTTGAGATGCCACTTAACAGTTTCTCTTGAAATACCAAAAATATTTTTGATAGTTTCACAAGAAAATCTTTGAAATAAGTTCATTTGTGAAATTTTTTTTTCAATATGAACTTTATTATTCCTATATTGAACTTTTTAGAAATTTATATCAACACCAAAATTTGATATTATAAAAATTTCACCGTAGATTTGGATTGACTGTACTCTTATTTTCCAATTAAAAAATGAAAATTTTTAGTTCACATTCGAAAATATTTTTATAGTTTATACTTTGAAGAAAATCCAAAGATCTCGACAACACCATTGAGAAATGATATTTTTTGATATTTAATTAAACTTCCTTTGTTAACTCTAAGACAAAATGTTTACTCTGCTAATTTGATTGTAGTAGTAATAATTAATATTCATTATAGAAATTAGAATAAAAATTATCATTTATTAATTGGAAAATAATAGTATTCGGATCTAAATGATAAGTAATCAAATACATTTGATTATAAATTTTAAAAACTAGTGATTTTATCAAGTCATCAAAAAATGTAACGGTTTACTACACGGTGTAAATAACCTGTGTTTTTTTTTTTAACCCATTAATAAAATTTAACTCAGGCAAACAATACTGGCTGACTATAGAAATAAAAGAAACAAATCAAAGAGATGAAAACAAGTATTTAAACAAGAAATAGGTTTCTTTAAATAAATTTTAAAAAAGAATTATGAAGAAAGGGAAAAATTAAAAAGTAAGTTTTTGACAAAAAAATGAACACAATTTCATTTTTTGAATTGTTATATAAAAAAATAATTTTATCTCAGAAATTTTGTAAATTATGACCAAATATTTGAAACAGAAGCCTTTAATATTATTGATCCATTTCATTTAATCAAAGATCAACCTCTAAAGTCAATTTGAATGTGAACCAAGAATATATGTGTGTCTTCCTATCTTCAAATACCCAAGTCTGAAAAAAAAAAACACGAGTTAAATTTTAGTAATGGGTTAAAGGTTGTCAACCCGGGTTATTTACACCACTGTACAACAAAAATTATAAAAATACAGCAGACTGGTTAAGAGAAATGGATAATTATACCTTTTTTTTCAAATGATGTAATAATTTAGAACTTATTCTTTTACTGTGTATTTGCCCCATAATCATAATGATACATGATATTGACAATCATATTGTTTAATTATACTTCTTTTGGTTGACATAAAATGAAATTAATAGAAAAAAAATTACAAGAATCCCATTGGCATAAAAATTAATTATCAAAATAAAAAAAAATTATGAAGATTTTAGCTCTAAAACTTCAAATTTTGAAAAAAAAAAAAATTCACAGAATCCCAATTATAACTAATTCTGAATAATAAAAAAACATCAAAAAAATATAAAAATTTTTAATATCAAAAAAATTCAAAGAAAAAAAACAATTAACAAGTAATATACAATTCTAAAATTCAATTTGCAAAAAAAAGTCAATTTCGCATAAACCAAACTAAAAAAATCAAATTATAGAAAAAATGTTTCAAAATATCTATAATTTTAACGATTCAAAGAACAAAAATAAAAATTACAGGATCCCAAAGGAAAAAAATTCGATTAACCAAAACAAAATATGAAGGAGAATAAAAGAAAAAAATAAAATACAAAAAAAAATTTATAGAGTACTCATTTGAAAAAAATTCAAGAACGAATTAAAATTTTTCAAGTGAATTCTCAATTCTCAAAATTTGAATTTTAAAAATAAAAATTATTATTTTCTATTTTATTTTTTCAAAGCGTTAAATAGCTTTTGTTTGAAATAAACGGTTTTTTTTTTTTTTTCAGTAAAAATCAATTTAATTTTATTTAGTCAAATATGTGGTTATTTTTTAACTTTTTATTTTGATAAATAAAGGATTTTGCAATATTAGTAGGTTAAAAATAAAAAAATTGAGAATAGAAAAAAATCAATAAAAAAATCTTCGAAATCTCAAAAAGCGCCAAAGATAAACACTTCAAAAACTGTTAAATCATTTATATTCAAAATTATATTTCACAACCATTTTAAGTCAAAAATGAAGATTATATCTTTGGCGCTTTTTTCTAAAATTTTCACTTTTTTGATTGTTAATTTTTAGAGATCAACTAATAACATCAATAACTTTTTAGTTTTTAATCAATAGTGTGCACTTACAAATTTTGAATTTTTTTTTCTATTCAAAAAAATTATTTTTCAGAATAGAGGTACAACTTGGTAAAATTTTAACCAAAAAGAAAAGTTTCAAATCTGGTATTATAATTTTTCACCTTATCTAAGCTATTAAATTTTATCCAATTATATTTTGTTGTTTATTTAGGGTACCTGAACTATAATGTTATTTGAATATGAAAAAAAGAAAATAAATTAACTACTTTTTACTATTTTTCATTTAACAATAAAATTTTGGGAAATAAATTATTATTTAGTTATATCTTTATTTTTTCAGTTTTTATTTTTAAACTTTTTATTGATATATATATATATATATATATATTTATATTAATGTTATTTTTATATAAATAAACTTAAAATAACGTTTTTAAATTGAAAAAAAAATAACAAATTGTCATTTCACTCCATTTAAATTTCAAAAGTCAGTGAGTTACAAAAATGATATTTAATTGTTCTTTATTTTTGGTTTACTTGGTCACATATTGTGGTAGTCCTTGAAAAATGAACGATTTTATTTATTTGTTTATTGTGAGAAAGGAGTAATCAAAGAAAATTTACTAAACGAAAAAGAGAAGAAGAAAAATAAAAATAGAAACCTTTTTTGAATTTAAAAGTTGGGTTAAAGAAGTCTATAACTGTTTTTTTTTTTTAACAAGACTGGAATTTTTCAATTAATAAATAAAAAAATTTATTTTGTAGCACCGAAATATTTGCGAATTAATAGTTGAATAAACGTCAAAATCATTCCAGAAGCCATTCAAAATAGTGATTTTACATTTTTAATTATGCTTCCATATTGAACTTGGTCTTAAATTTTTAGTCTGGTGAATTTATTTTGAATGGGTGGGAGGGGGGCATAGGATCTCAATAAATTGGTAAAATTTTCTGTTTTAAATTCTTAAATATATTAAATTCCCTCCTATCCAATTTGAAACTAAAAAGGGTTATTCTTTTTTTTTTATATTTTCGTTTTTTTTTTTTTTTTACAAAAAACTTAATTTAATGGAAATTTTCTTTCGTTATGAATTGATAGGATTATTTAGACTGTGATGAATTACTGGTAAACACTTGCAAATAATCCGGGTTTTAAAATCAAACCAATATTTTTTAAAGAAGATCTATATGTTAAAATAACAAATAAAAGAATGATACCAAATAATTAAGTGTTGTGCTTGTTTCTGAAAACATCTATTTTTTAAAAATAGGAAATTCAAAAAAAGAAAGATTAATATTAAAAAAAATTCCCCATATAAAAATAAAGACAATTTGTTTCATAAAATTCTGTTATGAAATAAGAAAATAAAAATATGATCAAATGTGAAAAATTTTAAACTTATTCAATATATAAACTCTTTTTCATTCAAGGGTGTCCATATTTATTGAAGAAATAAATTATATTTTATGAGTTTAATTCATTATTCTTCTCAAAGTAAAATTTCAATTTTTAGATGAAAATCATAATTTCTCATTTGTAATATTTTTTTTTTTGTATTTTGCTTATAGCTTTTTTTTTTATTATTTTTTTTTTTTATATTTTTAAAAAAATTAAATTTGAAAAAAAAATTTTTGAAACTCTAAATTAGCCTAGAGAAAAGAGAGTATTTGTATGTTCTTTTAAAATACATATATTTACAATTCAAAAATATTATTGTCAAAAATTGTAATTTAGCAGGAGATGACCCAATGAAAAGGGCCCAAATAATTTTTTAACATTTTTTTTATTTTTGAAATTTCTGTATTGTTTAGAGTTTACTTTTATGATTCTCGACCCCAATATGAACTTCATTATTTCTCATATTTCAAACAATCTAAGTTTGTTTTTTTCTTAATAACGTAGTGAATTTTTTATTTTTTACTAAGGACACTTTGGGTGAAATGGGGTTTAATTTGAAATTTATTTCAAATATCAAGAATTTTACCATCACGATTGATTTTGACTTGGGGTATACTATCGGATACTAAATTAAATGGTATATTAGAATAATAAGAAAAAAAAATTAAGACAGGTTCTATTTTGAAACAGGCATATTATGTTATAGGTAATTTTTATTTTTATTGATCAAAGTATTCTTCTAAAACCAAGTTCAAAAATTTTGTTTTAATATTTGAAAAAACAACGGGAAGCAGGAAAAGTGTTCAACAAACTTTTTAATTAGCAATATTATACAAAATGAAAGGTAAAACCAATAAAAAGAAGAAATAAATTATCAAGTGCTTTTCCACTCTATACAGTGTTAAGTTATTGTGTAATTTTGAATTAAATTTTCCTAAAAAGAATATTCAATTATAAGGGC
Organism: Anaeramoeba flamelloides; assembly: GCA_027625915.1. Lineage (NCBI taxonomy): Eukaryota > Anaeramoebidae > Anaeramoeba > Anaeramoeba flamelloides. The sequence goes on along the minus strand of JANTQA010000060.1, from coordinate 1,415,676 downwards.
TTTGACAAAATTTTTACAAATTCGGAAGTTAAAATAACCAACTCTATCAAAAAAAAAAAAAAGGGGGGGGGGGGGGCTAAAATAGATATTCGGATTATAATTTATAAAAAAAAAGATTTCAAGGTATTTTCAGTACAGCTTCAAATTTTGAAACATTTCAAAATTGTAAAAATAACTCGAAAAAATATTTCGAATATTCATAAGAAATCTTTTGAATTTTCGATTTGAAATCCAAATTATGAAATTGTTAATGCAAATTTTGGTCGGATTTTTAAAAAAAAAATTGTTAAATTGTTAAAATTGTGAAAACTTCAATTTTTTTCTGGATATCTGAATTACAAAAAAATAATATATATAATCATTAATGAATAATAATATTTTTAATATTATTACAAAAAAAAAAAAATATTCATCAAGTTTATTATACCTAGTGGATAATAAACATATTTTTAAGTCTATAATAAAAGTCCTAAAAAAAAAATTAGGAATTCTGGTACCAAGAGGGATTGAGTGACTAGGTTTTTGGTTATTAAATAAATAGACCGAAAATTTATTAAATTATTGGTTTATTTCTCAAATTAAAAAAAACTTAACAGCAAATAAGAGGGATTAATATCTCCTCCCTTAAATAATATAAAAAAAAAATTTCAACTTTTTTTTTAAAAGAAATTCCCACTCGGAAAATATAACTGTAGACATAGATCTCTTTCAAGGGTGTTTTTAACAATAATTTCAACTTTTTCATCTGAAAAAATTGTCCTTAACTTCAAAGCATAAAATAATTAAATTGCCCGTATTTGAAAAAAAATGGAAAATACTTTTCGCTTCCTTTTCTTTTTCTATTTCAATATCTCAAGTTAAAAGATTATAATTACTGATCTCTATTTATATGATTGTTTGCCCTTTTAATATTTACAAATTGGATATTTTTTGAGTTAGCTTAGAAACGCGGAGTAAACACAGATTACCGAATTGTAAAAAACGAAAATCAGTTAAAAATGTATTCGATTTAAAAATCAATTTTCTCGATCAAACTTACAAATACAATCAAAATCTACATTTCAATCAAAATCTAATGAGTTGGTTTTGGGTTCTTTCAAAATTCGTAAATTTTTCCGACAAATTTTTAATTATTAATAGATCAAAGAAAAAACCCTATCGAACTGAATTATTATAAAAACTCTAATTTTGTTAAACCCTTCATTTGTTTTTAATCATTTATTCTTTCTATTATTAATCGATTTTACTTTTCCATTTTCGTGTTTTAGTCATGTTTCCTATTCAAAATATTTTTGAACTTTTTTTTCCTAAATTGATTATTATTCAAAAAAAAATCAAAATTTTGCACTTGAAAAATTCAAATATATGTTTAAATAAGAAAATGATGAAACTTTGTTGAACAAAAGAACCTTTGAAATTTGAAATCAAAAACTAATTCTTGTTACAAAAACAAGTAATTTTCTTACCTTCGAAAAAATCTACCTTTTATTTTTCAAGATTTGTAAAAACTATACTGGTATTTGAAGTCTAAATGGGAAAATATTTTCCATTCATTTTCCTTATTTATGACAAACAGAGTTTCCCTACAGGGCCAGGTTGTAAATTGGAGTTTTGTTTGAAAAAGGAAATTGTAAACCAAGTGAAAAAATTTCCCATTTGTAATTCAAATACCATATTGAATTTATTTTTTCAAAAAGAGAAACATTTTCCAAAACACTGTTTATTGGGGTAACTGTATTCTCTATTTAAAAAAATGTTAATATTTTGTAAAGAAAATCAAAATTTCTCTCAATTCAGAAAAAGTAGATTGAATTTTAACTCAACACCCTTCGTTTTGGATATTTAACTTGCTGAAAAAACTTTATTGTCATAAACTTTTAAAATAATGAGAATTGGAGTCATGGAAAATGTTTATGAATTTCGCTCAAGTAGAATAATCAAAGTTTTTTTAAATGGGCTTTTCCACATCTTAAAAAATTTCACAAATTTTAACTTTTTTCCAAGTTTGTTCTTTTTACAAATTGCGATATTTTCATTTAATTTATAAAGCTATTTTCGGTATACGATCGTCCTCAAGACAAAACTGGAAATATTGACAAAAAGTGGTAGATATTTTGACAAAAAATTCGAATTTCCAAAATAATATTACCTTTTTATGGAAATGACTAAAGTCGATTTTTCGGTGAAGAAATACTCAGTGAATGTACAACAGTTTATAGTTTTTGTGATCAAGAATTTTTTTCCAAAAGGTAACTGTAAGAAAAATAGATCACCATCAACAAAAAAATAATATAGTTTTGGAAATAAATCAACATATCACAAGAATCTTGGGTAAGATACTATTTAATTCATTATTTTTGTTGACAAACTTGTTCCAAGACCAAAAACAACAAAACAGTTAATTTGATAAACAAGCTTTGATTTCATTTTTTCTCTTGTTTTCAACTCCTTATTCCACTCTTGAAAAATTTCAAAATGTCTGTAGGATCAATTGGCCCTTATCAACTTGGTGTGTTCTTCTATTTTCACTTTTGTTTTCAAAATTAAATTGCTTTTTTTCCTTTATTTGTTGTTTCTTAAATTTGTTTTTTTATTCACACTTTTCAAATTTTAAAAAAAAAAGGACTCACACTTGGATCTGGGAGTTATTCAAAAGGTAGGTCAGGATTTCATTAATTTTCTCTTGCCTTTTTCTTTTGTGCTCTTTAAACGTACTCATTCATAAAGTGCATCCAATTCGATAATTATTTTCTTGTTCTTGAAATTCTGTCTTTTTTTACAATAATAAATCAAAAAATCCCCAAAGTAAAATTGGCAACACATCGCAAAACAAAACAAAAAGTGGCCATTAAAATCATCTCAAAAACACAGTTTTTATTAGATCCTTGTAATATGGAAAGAATGAGACGAGAAATTTCCATCCAAAAATTAATCAAACACCCAAGCGTAATCCAAATTTATGATGTCTATGAAACAGAAAAGAATTTATTTTTGGTTCTTGAATACATTTCTGAAGGTAACATTTCTTCTATTAGCTTTTTAATTTTATTCAAAAATGGAAAATCGATTTTTCGGATCTATCAAATAATTCCTGAAAATATCAGAAAATCGAAAATACTCTAAAATTTTTTTTTATAACTAAAAAACACTTTTTGAACAACTTCTAAGAAACCCGAGAGTTCAATATACTCTGTTTAATTGTAAAATTGGACTTTGATTGTCAAACATTTTTTTTTTGTACTGAAAAATATAAAAAGTGGAAAATTGCTTATATTTTGAGGAATGGTATTCAACCCATTTTGTGTGACTGAAATTGGCATCTTAGACGCCTTTAACCTTTCTGATCATTTCTAAATGGTATTAACTAAAGGAGAGAAAATGTACTTGTTATAGACAATTTCTAATCGTGTAATATTACCCATAATTTTGTAATCTTAAATACATTCAAAAAAGAACCGAGTAGTATCTAGTCGTGCTTCCACATATACTCCTACTACCAAGATGACCCAAGCCAAACCTGATTTAACTTCCAATCCCAGAAGAGAAATTGGTTTGAACCCAACCAAACCAAACCAAACACAACCCCATACCAAACCCAAACATTACACATACCCTGGAATACATTACACCTACTCAAACAAGTACTAACAATTACTCTGATCTTCTCAAAATATACAACAAACTCTTCAGAAGGTTAATAAAGTAGAAAATTCAGAAAATATATTTTGTATAAAAAGTAAAGTTTTCATTTTTACAAAAAACATTTATCTCTGAACAGTCTGGGAGGTTTCTTAAAAGTTCTTCAAAAGTGTTTTCGAGTATTTTCTATTTTTGAGTATTTTCAAATACCCAGATTTTTCTATTTTCCACAAAAAAAAACCAAAAAACACTTAAAAAACTAGAGACAAATTTGTTTTAGTTAGGGAGTGGTAATACTGTTAATTTCAAAATAAAAAGATCCAAAATTTTCATTTGACTTTCCAAAATAATCACATTCCAAGAATTAATACAAATCATCAAAGCCCTCAACTTTAACATTGAAATTAATACTTTAAGCTTTTTTTCAGAATTGAAAATTTGGAAAGGTTAACTGATTTTAAAATCTTGTTTTGGAAAGCTGATTGTAAATTTTGTTCCATTTATTTTACAACAAATAGTATTTCAAAAAACTTTGTAAAAAATTTCTGCTTATTTACATTCTTCATAAAACTTTCAATTTTTTTTTTTTCTCAAATCGAAAATTAATAATAATATTTGCAATAAAAATTCAATGCTTCCAGAATTTTAATCAGGGTTACGAGGTTGGTAAATCCCACAAATTTTTATAGGGTGAGATCTAAGAAGTAACAAGTGTCAAAATATTTTGCCTCTTTATTGGATTTTCTCTCTCGTTTCTGTGATTTCTCTCGTATCAAAAAATGAAAACGAAGGTCCACAAAAAATACAGCTTTTTGAGAAAATTTCTCATTATGTCAAATTTAAAATCCTTTCATGGTTGAAAATTTTCAAAGTTTTTTTTTTTTTTTGAGAGTTAAGTTAAGAGGGGTTTCAATTTTGAAATAAAATTCAAAATGACCAAGATTAAAAATTTTTGATGAACTTATCGTTTTATTTTTTACAAAGACAAAATTTGATAAAAGCACGAAAAAGGATTTGGACTTGTATAGGAATTCACCAAATTCCTTATTACCAAAAAGAAAGATCAAATTTTTTCGACTGAATTAAAAAATTTTGTGTTCAAGCTATTTCCAAAAAAGTAGGGCAAATTAACTTTAATATATATTTATTAAACCCAATCGTGATAAAACTATTTAAATATACAAAATCATTAACATACCATCGATTGATTCTTGACAATAATCCAATTTGTTTTTTAGTATTGCTATTATATTAATAAAATATATAAAATTGTATGATCTTGATTTTATCTGATATTTTTTAGTGTGAAAATTACTGTATTTGTTATTTTCTTTTTGATCTAAAAATTTGAATCTATCAAATATTCCCGAAAATACCCGAAAATCGAAAATACCCGAAAATTTTTTAACCACGAAAAAACACTTTTTGAACAACTTCTAAGATTCCCTCGTGCTAATATACTCAGTTTAAAGGTAAATTTGGAATTTTATTTTCGAAAAAATTTTTTTTTCTGAAAATATCCAAATTCAAAAAAATTAAATTTTAGGGAATGGTATTCAACCCATTTTGTGTGAAAGGAATAAGTATCTTGGATGAATGTAACATTTCTGATCATTTCGAAATGGTATTAACTAAATGAGAGAAAATTTACTTGTTAAGAAAATTTCTAATTGTGTATCATTACCCATAATTTTGTAATATTAAATGTTTTCCTAAAATAACTGAGTAATCTCTAATGATAAAACACATACCCATATCCTACATAAGGTGACCCAAGTCAAACTTTATTTAAACTCCCCATTCTATAAAAGGAACTGTTTCACCAAAACATACAAACACAACACATACCAAAGGTACCCTGACATACCCATACACAACCCAAGCATACAATGACATACCTCTACACGTACCCTAATAAGTACCAACAATTACTCAAATATACTCAAAAGGTACCAAAACCTCTTTAGAGTAGTTTAAAGTAGAAAATTCAAAAAAAAATATTTTGTCTGAAAGTAAAATTGTTATTTTACCGTTAAACTGGGTATATTGACACGAGGGAATCTTAGAAGTTGACCATAAAGTGTTTTTATGTGGTTAAAAAATTTAAAGGTATTTTCGATTTTCGGGTATTTTCGGGAATATTTCAAACACCTGAAAAATTTGTTTTCATAACTTGAATAATCTCTACAAATTTAACAATAGAACGAAAAACATATAAATATATTTTTTTTGTTCAAATAACCATTTGCGTCTTTACCATATTTCCAGTTTTTTGTAGAAATTTATAGTACTCTGTTTTCTCCAAAAAAAGTGCAATTGTTTATTATATTTTTAGTAAATATTTCAACAAACATATTTTAAAATTATACCATAGTCATTTATTCAATATGCATTAATATTTATCTTAATTTCTGATTGCCAATTAATGAATAACCCCACTAAAAAAGATGATTTTTTATGAAATATAAAAAAAATAATGCCCCACTTTTTCGGAAATACCTTATATAGTTGTTAAAATAACCTCTGCAGACTTGAGATAAACCCCCATTTCAAAATTAAAATGCATATTTCTAATTCTTTTTTATTGAAGGCGTGCACATTAAACGATCAAAGAAATGGATGATAAGAAATGTGCGGATATTGTATTGGTTTCTTAAGGTTCTATTATTAAAATTAAAATTATAAAAAAAAAGAATTAAATTGAAAAATTTATCTCAAAAAATAGAGTTAATTTTTGATAAAATTTTTATCACCAAAAAAACCAAAAAAATTTAAAAAAATTGAGAAAATTAAAAACGTTTGAACAAATTTTAATTATCCAATTGAAAATTTTTATCCAATATCAAGGAGTTAACCTTTAAAATTGATTTGACCTTAGGTATATTATTGAGTACTGTGTTAGACATTGTATTGGGGTATGTAAGGAGAAAAAAAAAGCATGAACTTTATTTGAAATACGAATTGATGCTTTGAAAATGGTTATTTTTGACCAAGGCAAATAAAAAAACCGATTAATCTTTGCAAATTGATCTTATTAGATTATTGAATACAGAAACATTTCAAAACCTTTTCCACAACATAACCCCAACCCAATTATCTTGAAACTTACAATTAGATTTCCAGAGAAAATAATACAAAAAAAAATAAATTGACCACAACAAAATAAACGAAATGTTTTGGGTATTTAGTAAAAGGAGATTCTGTTCAAAAAATCAAATATACTAAATACTATCTACTCAAGTATTTTTAAGTATTTCAATTCAAGAAAAAAGAAAAAGAACTAAAATCAAAAAAACTCAGAGAAAATCACAATTCCTTTGTAACAATATAGTATGATTTATGGAAACAATGAAACAATTCAAGTAACCCAATGTTCAAAACTCATTAGACAATGTGATCTTTAAAAGCTAGGAGTTGTTTATTGAGTTTATCCAAAATGATCATCATTTTTAGGCTCCAATAGAGTAATTATTTTTCAATTTCTTATCTACGCTTCCTAATAAGATGCTTTCGAGTTTGGACCTCATTGAAAAAATTTCTTTTGAATTTTTAATTGAAAAATACTCATAAAATGATTTTCCGATCCTAATTTCATAATATTTTGATGAACATTCCTTTACAATTTAAAGGAGATTTGATCAAAAGATTCAAAGACAACTTGGTAAATAGTGAGTATAGTCCTTAAATATTGCCATTTTAATATTAAATGTTAAAAGTTATTCAAATTTTTATAAATTAATGTGTTTTTATTTTGTTAATAGTTCTGTTCTTACTGTTCGGTTATGAATTGAGTTATTAATTATCGCTTTTGTTGATGATTTTTTTTTTTTTATTCAGTTTTTGTTGTAAAATTAATTTTCCGACTGAAAAACAAAAGAAAATGAATCTTTATTAAATGTTATATAATAAATTCTGAAATTAAATTGATTTAACCAAACTACAATTAATTTCTTTTTAAATAAAGATATTTTTGAAATTAAAAAGAAAAAAAAAAGTATAATTTTTTTCCCATATAAAATTCAAATATTAGTAGTCACTATTTCCTCTTTTATTCCGTAATTGTTAAGAAAAACCCAAGAAAGCGATCAAATATAAAACCCCACTTTCATTGTGCGTTCTTAATAGTGGCCGGTTTTGAACATTCCTCTCCAAAATTTCTTGACTTAACTTTTTTAAAAAAATGTTTTTTTTTTTTTTCATATTTTTCTTAAATTTGTAATAGTGTTTTTTTTCACCTTTTGAAATTCTTTTAATTTATGGTACCTTCTCTCTTTTTTTATAAAAAAAGAGAAGAAACAATTTTTATCTCTAAAAAATGAGATTGGTTTGTTTTAAAGAAAAACTGAAAACAAAACAAGGTTTGGATTTAGACATTGTTTTTAATCAAAGAAATGGACTTAACTCCATTTTCCAAACTTTCCCCAAAAAATGAAGTACTTTTTTTTAAAACTCTATTTGAACTAATAATTTGGTTCCAAAAACCAAATTATTTTTTAAATGGATAACATTTGAGATGAGCAATCTTTTGGAATTTATGAGATTTAAAATCTCCGAAAAAAAATAGTTAAAGTGCTCTAAAATAACTTTTAATATAATTTTTAATGTTAGACTTAATAGTAAAATACAAATTATTTCACCCAAAAAGAATTGGAAATAAGAAGATCAGAAAATTTTCCAATTTTGCCTAATAACCGATGATTTCTCAAAATCTTTCCATAACAACTATAGTGCTATAGTCAACTTTTTTGAGAGACAATCACTTACTTATTTGTAGTTATCAAAAATTATTTTCTTAAAATTTCTCAAATACAATATTTGTGTTAAAAAAAAAAAATAATAGACCATTTTATTAAACATCTTTTAAATCTACTTGAAAATAAAACAATAAATATTAAAATTCATATGTTAGAACAATATAACTCTGATATTTGATATCATCAAATTAATAACCTTTTCAAAGTAGAAAATTTAATTTGATTTTAAATTGAAACTAATGTACATTTATATAAATAATAAAAAAATAACTTTACTTTTAAATATTAAAAAAAAAAAAAAACAGGTGAATTATTCGATTATATTGTGAAAAACAAGAAGATATCACCCACAAAAGCAAGATCATTTTTTCAACAAATCATTTATGCAGTAGAACATATTCACTCATTTTCAATTACACATCGGGATTTGAAACCTGAAAATTTATTATTAGATGAAAATAACAATATAAAAATTGCTGATTTTGGAATGGCAAAAATTATGGAAAAAGGAAATTTACTCAAAACTGCATGTGGATCACCACACTACATCGCACCTGAAATATTAAGGGTAAATAATTTAATACCAGAAATCTAATTATTTTTTAATATTATATTCTATATATTTAAAATGAATTATTTTTCATTTCAATAATTTTTAGAAAATAAAATTTACTACTTTCAATACCAGATGCACCCAAAATTATTACTCACATTTAATGATCAAAATTAAAAAAAAGGGATAAATTTTTAATATTAAAGATGCCTTTTAATTAGAAGCAAACGAAATCTTGATTTCCAGGAATTTTAATCAATTTCCTCTCTCCAAAATCTATACTTTAACTCTGATATATATAAATTTCAATTGTATAACTAATTGTTTGTGCTATTATCCACTTTGTAAAAAAAGTACAAAATGTTTTAACTAATAAACTTCTATCTAAACAGCATTTCAAAAATTGTTACTCACCTGAAATAATAAATTGAAAAAAAAAAATATCCATTAGTATTCAAGAACAACTAATAACTAAATCTCATTTGTAATTCACTTTTAAATCAATTTTAAAAATATAAAAACCTGATATTTTGACAATCAAAAAAAATAAAACCAAAAGCTAAAAAAAAGTGATTCACAATTTTTGAAATGAGCATTACGGATTTTTTATTATTGAACTTTCACTGAAAACAAGTTTAACAACAAGATTTTTTACTATAATTTAATTCATTTTAAAAGACATTACATTCTGAATTTTGTTAGTGATTATTTGTCTTTTTGAAAATCTTTTTTTTTTCAACATATATGATCTTTATCAAAAAAACAAAAATTTGATAAAAAAAAAAAAAAAAATCGATGAAAAAAAGGATTTATAAGAAGCAAAAGAAAAAGAAAACGAAAAAAAAAAGAAAAAATGATTCTGATCCAAAAATTTGAAAATATTTTTTTGATAAGAATACTGGGATAAACCCTCAAAACAACTTCCATTAACATTATAAAGTGAGTCAAAATTTTTTAAAAATAGTTTGGTTTTAAAATTAAAACATAATATCTCTCTGAATCTATTAAAAAAAAAATTTTTTTTTTCATTTTAAAAAAGGATGATTTATCAACATGAAACAAATTATTGAGACATTATACACAATACAAACTTAATAAAAATAAAGCTTTTTCATCTTTGGATCATTTATGCAAGAAATAAAATAATTTTTCTTCAAACTAATATTGATAGCGAATTAATCGATCAGAATTTTAATAATTCTCAAATCACGACATCAAATTGACCTTTTAGTGATTATTCAACCAAAATTTGATTTTGATGGAATTGATTGTGTCTTTAATTTTATATGAATTAATTCCCAACTTGATTGTAAAAGAAATATTGATAAAAACCTAAAAATTTTGATAAAAAAAAAAAAAAAAAAAAAAAAAAAAAACATAATCCCTCTTTGAGTTTTGAATTATTTTCTTATTAATTATAAAAAAAAATAATTTTAATTTTTAATAAACCGCGAATAACAATTTCTTAATTCTGAATATATTAATATATTAAACTAAATTCTAAATTATTTTTTGATCAAAATGTAAATAGGGAATTGGATATGATGGTAAACAATCTGATATTTGGGCGTGTGGTGTTATTCTATTTACAATGCTTTGTGGGTATTTGCCATTTAATCATAGAAATTATCATAAATTACTTTTAGTAGTAAAAAGGGGAGTCTTCCAATTCCCTCAAGGTGTTGTTGGCGAAAGCGCAAAAGATTTGATTCGAAAAATGTTGACTATCGACACAGAAAAAAGGATCACCATTAAAGAAATTAAAAGGCACCCCTGGTTTACATACAATCACCCTACATCGTATATCTCACCATTACCGCCCATTGATTATGGGAAAGATTTAGAGAAGCCTATCAAAAAAAAAAATATCCAATTAAGGATTTTAGAAGAATTAAATAAGTTGGGATGGATGAATCCAAAGGATATTATAAATGAATTAGAAAGTAATAAACCTAACACGATCAAAGTATTTTATAAATTTTTTCAAAAATACATTAACCAAAATCAAAATTTAAATAACAACAGCATTGATGATGATGATGATATTGAGAATGATAATGGGAAAAAAGTACCAAGGACAAAACGCCGTTCTTTGCCTTTTAAAAAAAGAAGGAATGCCTTAAATAGAAACATGAAAAAAAATTCTAATAATGATCTTCGTCCACCACAAGAAAACATTAATGGAACATCACCCGTTGAAACAAATCGAGTTCTTCAATTACACAAATTAGTTGAAAAAACTGAAAAAAATAAAGATTTAGTAATGTCTCAATATTCTCAAATCATTTCCACAGTGGATTCTTTTAGTAATAATGAGACCAAGAATAACAAAAATTATGAAAGCAATTTCGATAAAAAAGAGGAAAACAATACACTAAATGTAGTTAGACAGCGAAAAAAAAGATCCGTTAGTTGTGCTTCTAGCACAACAATTAAAAAGAAAGATGACGGTAACGATCAAAATAATAGCAAGAAAAAATCAAAACCAATTACTATAAATCAAAATAATAAATTAATTCCATTGAAAAAAGTTAAATTTGAGAGGAATAAACCAAGAGGGAAATCCTTAGGTAGTACCAGATCATTAACACCAAAAAAGAGAACAGGAATAAACATAAAATTGATTTTTAATATTGGGTTACTAAACAGAAAAAAAAAGAAAAAGAAAAGTAAAAAGCAAAAGAAAAAGAAAAGGAAAAAAAGACAAAAGACCAATAAAAAAAAAAAAAGTAAGGAAAATACTAAGATCGAAAATGAAAATGAAAATAATAATAATAATAATAATAATAACGAGAACGAGAGTGAGAACGAGAGCGAGAATGAGAGCGAGAACGATAATGAGCATGAAATCGAAAATCAGAATGAAAATGAGGATAATGCTGGAAAAAAAGATAATTTAAATAATAATACTGAAACCAAATCAATCGGCCAAAATCAAATCGTTGGAACTTCAAGGTTCCATAGAAATTATAAGAATAATGATGATAACGAAAATTCTAATCGTTCTTCTAATGATCTTTCACAGGAGGACATTGATTTTGGCAGTAAACGATGGATTGATAATTTCGTGAGTAAAAAAGTCCAAAAAAAGCTCAATTGTAAATTGAAAAAAAAATTAAAAAATGCCAAAAAAGATCTAATGAAGAATTTGCTACAAAACCAAAACTTACCCATATTCATTTGTAATAATAGTATTATTTCAGTAAGCTCTGGCGAAATTTTTTCAGTGATATCCGAACTCCAAACAGCCTTAACCATTTTAAATTATAATTGGTCCTATCCTAATTATATCACTTTGAAAGGACAAAATGGCAAATTTATTATTAAAATTAAAATTATTAAAACTAATCTGAATACAATCATAAATTTGATTTCGGACAAAATGTATGATCAAAATAATTTAATCAATTCTCCAAAAAAAAAAAATAAAAAAAAAAAAGAGAAATCAAATTCTGAGAATTCAAAAGTTAATCAATTAGAATCGATCAAAATGCAAGTCCGTAAACAATTACAAACATTGCAAAATACCCAAAAAAGAAATTGGAGCATGGCAATAGAATTCATTTGGAAAACGGGGTCTTCGAAAAAATTTATTGAAGAAACAGAAAATATAATTCATTTTTTATCAGAATAATGGTTTACTCTCGAAAATACTATAATTTTTTTTTCTTGTTTTCAAATCACTAATTTAAAATTGAATTGGTATTCAATATCTCACCTAATCTTTAAGTAATTGATGAGTGAGATAAATAATACCCCCCTCCCTTTTTATTTTTTTATTTTTTTATTTTTTTATTTTTTTATTTTTTTATTTATATAACCACTGAATCATTTAAATGAAATAACTTTAGTTGTATTTTTTTATCTAAAACGAGTTATTAATACCTTTTTTATCTTTTTTTATTTTCGTTTATTTATTTATTTATTTATTGTTTTTTTTTTTTTTTTGATAACAACTACAAAATAAAATTTTAGAATTGAATATTTGATTTTTATTTTTTATTTTTTTTATTTCTCTTTAAATATTGAAACAATTTTGAATTTAAAAATGATTTTAAAAATCAGTGAATATTTAAATATTTGATAAAATTAAAATGTCGGTTTTATGTAGTAAAACATTTTTTCACTTTTTAATAAATATTTTAATACATATTTATTTTTACGATATCTACGATTAAAGTGAATATTCATTTATTTATATATTTCTATTTTACTAAGTTAACAAATACAAACAACAAAATGTATTATTAACCAAAAAAGACTCGCCTAGTTCTAAGGTATTTCTAGGTAAAGCAGTGCATTTTTTTTTAACATTTCATAAAAAATCATCTTTGTTAGTGGGAAGTATTTATTAAATGACATTACCAAATTAAGTTTAATATTAATACCGATTAAATCAATGGTTAAGGTATTTCTTTTGAAATATTTTTGGATAAAATATTTGCAAAAAATGAAAAAAAAAATATCACTTTTTTTGGAGAAAATAAGGTACTGAACAATTTCAATAAAAAAGTGTAAATTTATAAAGGGAACAAATTATTTTTTAAACAATAAAATGTAGTTATATATTTTTCCTTCTATTTGAATTTTTTTTTGAGATTAAACAAGAACAGGGAAACAGTTTTTTCAATCAAAAAGTAAATATTAAACACAAATTTTCACCTAAAAAATATCAGAAAAAATCGAGATCTGAAAATTTAATATCTTTAATTTATGCAATATAATACTAATAAATAAATTGAATTATTATCAAGAATCTATAAATGGTGGTTAAAGTTTTTGAATGTTTAAATACTTTTTTGATGATTAAATTTAAAAAATAAATTTTAAAATGAATTTGCCACATTTTATTGGAAATAGCTTATTTAAGATATTTGATCACAACAATAAAAAAAAAAGAAAATAAAAAATGTTTCTAATTTACAATTAAAAATCAGAAAAAAAAAATAGATTTATTTAAGAATTATATTGACAATTTACTGGGTTATATTAAAACCCTTTTACACATTCTCATATAATTTTTTAGGAATGCTCATTAAAATAATCTCTAATTTGGAATAAAAAATTATTTTAGATTCTGTTTTCAATAAAAAATTCAAAAGAAATTTTTATATAGATAAACCTTGAAATTCTTATAAAAGGAAGCAATAATAAAATTTAAAAATAACAACAGTTTTATTTTCTAAAAAATTAAGATCATTTCAAACACTCTTAATAAATAACTCCTAACTTTTGAAGATCATATTGTCTGTGAGTTTTGGTCATTCGGTTACGTGGTTTTTTCTCGGGTTACATCAAATAATAAATAATAACCATTATAAATAAATTGCGTTTTTTTTTTTTGTTTTTTTGGTTTTAGTTTTAGATATTTTTCCCTGAATTAAAGTTCCAAATATCACTTTCGAAGATAGATTATTTACATTTTTTGATTTTTAAACTGAATTTTCATAATCAAAGTCCCAATATTTTGTGTTTAATTTAACTGACAATTTTTTTTTGTTTGTCATGTTTCTCTAGGGAGTTCAATTGTAACATATAAGAAAAAGTGTAAAGAGATGTTACGTGAGTACTTATTTTGAGGAATTTTACATTCAAGTATCTAATGAAAATGTATTTTTTTTTAAAAATAGTTGGTTTGTTTATTCAAAAAAATAAAAAAAGTTAGTTCAGAAGAAATGATCAATCTTTTTTTGGAACAATATTTTGGTAAATTCTATACAATAACAAATCTTTATCAAGTTTTTATCATATTACCCCAATCAGAAGATATTATACTTTAATCCTGAAAATTTTATCATTTTCCTCAATTTTACTACTTTCTATGAAAACTTCATATAATCTCAATTATTAACATTTATCAAAAAAAAAATTGATTAAAAAGTTATTAACTAGGCCAAATGGTTTTAAATTTTGAAATAAAATGAATTTTTCCGGAAAAAAAATTTTACCCAACTTTCTTTTTAATTTTTGATAAAAGTTAGAGGTATGTAAAAAAAAAAATTATTGTTTCATTTTAAGATCTAACTGGACAAATATTTTTGGGAATTATCAAATATGAATACACCCCTTTACAACCCAGAATACTTTGAATTACAGACATAGTTTTTAAAATAGGAAAACCTTAATTAATCCTCCAAAATTCTTTTTTAATTTGGTAAAAACACAAACAAAATTGAAAATATTGTGCACTTCACATAATGTAGTAATAACTTCAAGGAAGTCTTTGGACAAAGATACTAAAATAAATTTTTAAAAAAATAATTGTATCAAAAACTTGAAAAAACAAAGATTATTTTAGTTGAGTAAATTTCTCAAAAATA
Organism: Anaeramoeba flamelloides; assembly: GCA_027625915.1. Lineage (NCBI taxonomy): Eukaryota > Anaeramoebidae > Anaeramoeba > Anaeramoeba flamelloides. The sequence continues at coordinate 1,400,410 of JANTQA010000060.1, read as the reverse complement.
AAATAATGTTAAAACGAAAATTTTACTTCAGCCCCTTTAGCTATATTAATTTTTTGTAATTATTTCACAAAAAAAATTTTTTATTCTGTTCATAAAACATTTTTAGAACAAAAAAATTGTATATTTAATATAAATTTTTAAATAATAAAATAATAATAAATTTTTTAAGGAAAAAGAAAGCCAAAGTAAAATATTATTTAATTCCATTCCTCTCTTCTTCTCTTCTTATCTTTCGCTCTTTTTTTACTCTTTGATTATCTTTATTATTTTTTTATAAACCGAAAATAACTTTTTTCCCTTCTTCTTCTTTTTTTAGAAAATTAACTATAGGTTAAAAAACTTCTGATGACTGAGCTAGTAACTCTACTACACTTGGGGACACTTGACAACACTATCCTAATTCCTAAATTTTTATTTAGAATTTTTTTTTAAAGATTTCAATCTACTTTTAGTAACCACTAGCGCTTGTCAAGTTATGGAGCCTTATCTTATTATAATATAAGAAATAGTATTATTTGGTAATTTATATGAAAAATTATTTATTTTTAATTCAGATACAATGTTTTACAATTATTTTCATTGAATGAGCAGTTCCAAACAAAATGACATCTTTCCTGATTTTTGATTTATAAAGAAAGATAGTAAGCATCTAGAAAAATTACTAGTTAATTATTTTGGATTTCACAAAAGAAACTAAATTATAACTCAAGTAAAAGAATCTAAAAAAATCTATTTATTGAAAAAAAAAACCAAAAAGAAAAGTAAAGCCAAACAAAAAAAAAAAATGCTCTTATTTGACAAAAAAATCCTGATTAAAAAAGAATTATTTTTACGTACTCCTTTAGACACAACTCCAATTTTTCCGTATCTAGATATGAAATTTCTTGACACTCTGAACAAACAAGCTTTTTGAAGTTTTTATCAGTTGGATTTTAAAAGAATTGTGTTCTGGGATTACAAACAAAGTTATTTCTTGATCTTGACTACTTATTTCAAAAAGTTTTTTTCTTAGTAAACATAAAAATCAATATAAGTTCCCAAAGTTTGGAATATACCACAACTTATATAAAGGTTTGGTAATTCTACTGTTATTTGAATATTCTACTGGTATTTGAATTTTAAATGGGACAATATTTTTACTTGATTTTCAATATTGTTCTGGTACAAAGACACAAATTACTACTACTTGTTTGAGTACTCTATTTATAAAAAAGGAGTCTAGAAAAGGAAGTGAAAATTTTGTATCATTTGTAATTCAAATCCCAGTATAAAGATAATTTTCACTTCATTTTCAATTTCCTTTTTCAAATGAGTTGCAAATTACAATTTACTTCTTTGAGAACTCAATTTGAAAAAGAAAAAATAAGAAAAAGGTTGTTAGAATGTTTTCCCATTTTAAATTCAAAGACCAGTAAACAATTAATACAAAATATTTTTCACTCTGGACTTTTCTTGTTCAAATCAGATGAAATTTCATCAATTTTGTATTAATAAACACTGTTTAATTCAAAGATTTCTCCAAATCGGTCATCTTTACTAATCATTTTTCCACAAATTTTCAAACTTGTTTCATTTTTTCTTTTTTAAGCACTTTCCTTTTTCTTTTACTCCTCATTATTTTGATCAAACAAAATAAAGAATTAAATGACCTTTAAAACAACAGATCCCTTTTTTTTACTTAAAGGTGAGATTAAAAAACTTCTACCAAGCCTTGGTGCACACTACGACCATTGGGAAGAATTAATACTGTTATTTTCCAATTAAAAAATGAAAATTTTTATTTCAAGTTCGAAAATATTTTTCTAGTTTATAAGTGAAAAGAAAATCCAAAGATCTTTACAACATCGTTTAGAAACGATATTTTTAGACAATAAACTAAACTTCCTTCTTGAACCCCAAGACAAAATTTTTACTCTTGATAATTTGATTGCAGTAATAATTAATATTCATTTTGGAACTTGAAATAAAAATTTTCATTTTTTAATTGGAAAATGACAGTACTAACAACCAACACTGCAAATAACGATGAATTTTCTTGGACACAAGAAGAATTATTAAAAGGTATTAAAGATGTTAATTGGTATTGTCATGAACTTGAATTAACAATAAACAAAGTTGCTGAAAACCAGATCATTATAAAATTGATCAAGAAGAATTATTAAAAAGGAAAAAAGTAAATAATCGTTATTTTTTCTTGTATTTTTTTTTTTTCTTGTGAATAGTGTGTTGCTCAAATAAAAACAAAACATAATAAAACAAAACAAAAAATAAAAACCACAAGATCTTTAAATACCGTAAATTTTTGAACTGTAATTCAAAAAAGATTCAAAATAATACATTTTTGGAGAAAACATAAAAATTCCTCAATTATTACTAGTTTTTTTCTTTTTCTTTTCGAATTTCTTCTTTTTTACCCAACCAATTCAAATCAATATTTTCATTGACTAATCTTCTAAAATTTAAATTACAAAAACACCTTTTTTGTTGTCTCCTAAATTAAATAAATTCAACTACCAAAAGTTATTTCTGATTACAGGATTATGAAAAAATTTTTTCAACAAAAAATTAAACATCTGCCAATTTTTCACTTTTTGATAACTTTACTTAGAATAAACACTCTTGATTAATAAAAAATCGTGGATCAAAAAATATTTTTGAAGATATTTCACAATTAAAGTTGGACAATCCAATTTTCTAGGCTCTATTAACATTCGTATTCAAATTTGATAGTAAAAAATCCGAATAATTTTGATTTACACATTTAAGAGGTTATAATGATGATTCTAAAGTATTTTAAATTTAATAAATATCATTCAAATAGAGAATCAATTATTTTGACTTGATAAAAAATTATTTATTGTTTTAAATTGAAAAAAATAATTTTTTTTTGATTTATGTGTTAGTTTTTTTTTAATTTTTGTAATAAACAGAAAATTTTTGAAATTTTCGTTTTTTTTCAAAAAGTAAAAAAAACCGTCGTTAGCTTTTCCAAAATTTAAAAGAATTGAGTAAAATCAAAGATTTTTCTCTATTCTTTTGAATTTTGGAAAACCGCTGTTAGGTTTTCTTGAGTTTTCGGTTTATTTGTGAAGTGTTCTAGGTTTTTTTTACTTTTTGAAATTAACAGAAAATTTTAATAAATTTTCGGTTTATTTCGAAAAGTAAAAACAAACCTAAAGAAAATAGATAGATTTAACAAATAAAACATAAAACCTCAAGAAAACCTAGGCACTTGACAGCACTCTACAGACACTTTGGTTAGGTTTTCTAGAACTTAAAATAATTGCGTAAAATCTTTGATTTTTTTCGATTCCTTCGAACCCTGTAAAAGTTAGGCACCCTACGACACTTTACGGCACTTTTTGTTAGGCTTTCTTGAGTTTTCTGAAGAATCGAGTAAAATTCATGGATTTTACTCTACTCTTTTGAATTCTGGAAAATCGCAGTTATATTTTCTTGAGTTTTATAAAATACACATGGTGCTATATAACGCAGTGAGTAATTCCAAGCTTCTTGCTCTTCTTGACTTTTAATTTTTGTTTCGAAAAATCATTACTTTTCTAAAAAAACAAAATTACTCGAAAACCTAATGGTGTTTTTTTTTTAAATAATATATAAAAAACCTAACTGCTTTTTTTAAAAGGTTTTCGTTTTTATTCTGTTAGTCTATTGAATTTCGTTAGGTTTTTTTTACTTTTCGAAATAAACCGAAAATTTTAATAAATTTTCTGTTCATTTCAAAAAGTAAAAAAAACCTAGAACACTTTATAAATAAAAATAAAACTTTAGAAAAGCAAGTGACATTTTTTACAAATTCTTGTTTTTGTTTAGAAAATATATTTATTTTCTTAGAAAAACCATAATTATAAAAAAAAGCGACTAGTAGTTTTCTAAAATTCAAAACTTATTGTTTTCTTTTTCCTTTTAAAATAATTCTAAAATTATTTTTTTCCTTTTTTTTAATATTTTTTTTTCTTTTATCTAATAGTTTTTAAAAAAATCAAAAGATGAAATAATGACAATACAAGAAAAAATGCAAAATCCAAAACTTCTTGGAAAGATCAATAACGATAAAAAAAAGTATATTATTGTTTCCAAAATCGTTTTTTTGAATTTAATATATATTTCCTATTTAATTTTTCTTTCTTTCTTTCTTTCTTTTTTTTTTAATATCTATCTATTTTTGAATCTCTCAAATTAAGCTCTTATTAAAAAAAACGAAAAAAAAGTAAACAAGATAATAAATACCATAAATTAGACGAAGCAATTGAAATGGATAATCAAAGATTTATAGATGAAGAAATTAAAGAACAAGAGGTAATATTTTAATTTTGCTTAATTATTCATTAATTAATCCAATTTTTTTTGTATAAAAACTTTGAAAAAATTTTAATAGATTATTTGTTTGGGATAATTTTTTAATTTTTTATCTTTTTTTCTTATTCTCTTTCTTTTATTTTAATATTGTTTTCTTGATTTACTCTATTCTTCAATAAATAAACGTTTGAGAAAATTTTCATTTTTGAAAGGGATAATAATAAAAAATAAAAATTTTAATAGTTACTAAACAGATTATGCAAATACTTTTTATTTATTTTGTTTTTATGATATGATTTTAACAATTTCACTAAAATTATTAATTTTCAAACAAACAAAAAGCTATTTTTAAAATGTTTTCAAAAAAATTATTGATGATAAATCGAACATTAAATTGTTTTAATTTTGTAAAATAACATATTTTATAAAAACAGCCATAGATCTAATTAAAACAATTATATTGGCTGCTTAAGGGATTAACACCACCCTAGATTCGTCTAAAATCAAAGTATTGTGTAATTGGGTGTAAATGATATTAGTGCTTCATGGCTCAAGTGATTCTAAAAAATCTATTATATATATTATTACACAATAAATTATTGCATTTTTTACTAATGATCACAATAAAAAATCTGTATTTTGGAAATTTCTTTTTAATCCCTTTTTCCAAATCTAAAAATAGAAACTCCAAATAATAATATTCCAGTATTTAATAATTCAGATACAGAAATTCCAAAAATAACTATTTTTTTAATTTCAAAGATTTAACTCGATAATCATCAACATAAAAACCCAAAGACTGTTTCATTTTGTTACCTTTATATGAATCTAATTGTAACATCAATATATTTCCAAGATTTTCAAAAATAATATGTGAAAAAAATATATTTGGTTTTTATTTATTTTTTTTTTTTAAAAAAACGAATTTTGTTATTAGATTTTTAAGGAAAGGAAATAATAAACTTGTAATTTGGGAAAATCTCGAAAAAATAAAAACTTTTAAAAGAATATTAATAAATAAACAAAAAAATATTCCAAATGATCTATATATAAAACATTTTTTGAAGAACAAAGAAAGATTATTAATAAAAGGTTCTAAAAAAATGAAAAATAAAAATCAAAAAATAAATATTAATATAGCCTCTTTAAATATTTGTGGCTTGAATAATTCAAATAAAATTTTTAAATTAGAATCTTTTTTATTAAAATGTAATATCGATATTTGTTTAATACAAGAATCCAAAATAACAAAAAAACCAACTTTCACAAACTATTTCTCTGTGAATAAAAAATCTTATGGAAATAATGGAAATAAGGGTGGTTTATTAATAATAATAAAAAAGATATTTCTAGAATTTTTTCGTGAAATATTAATTGCTGATTTAGATGTAATGGGAATACAATTTACTGATTTAATCATTATTAATATATATCGGAGAAATGACCGAAATATTGAAATTAATAAAAAAATAATAAATATCTTAAGAAAATACCAAAACAATAAAACAATTATTGGTGGTGATTTTAATTTAAATGAAAATAAAATAAAATTATTTGAAAAATTTAATTTTAAAATATTTCTTAATAATAAACCAAGTAGAAAACCAAACAATTTGGATTATTTTTTAACAAATTTTAATAATTTAAAACTCAATAAATCAAAGACTATCAAAAATTTTATTAGTGATCATAATACAATTATGAATAAATTTGAAATAAACTCAAATTGGGAAATCAATGATATCTATAAAATTAAAGATATTCCAACCTTTCAAGAAGACTTTCTCCAATTCTTTTCTCGGCAGAATTTTAATTTAAATGAAGAAAATTTTATTTTATTTAAAAAAAAATATAAACAGAAAGAAAGAATAGTATTTGATATAAAACAAGATAAATTAAAAATTAATAATTTACTTTATAAATTGTTTGATAAAAATGAAACTTTACATAAAATCAAAAAAATTAATGAATTAAATTACTTAAAATTACTTAATCAAATAAATGAAGAATATAATAAAAATAAAAACTTTTGGAAAACATTAAATAAAATAAGAGAAACTTCTACAAAAATGTTTTTAAATAATGAAACCATATTCACAGTGTATAACGATTTTGTAAAATCAATTAGTCAAAAAACCTAATACAAATATAATTAATTATATTAAAAAATTTAAAATTGATAAAAATTCATTAAATCCAATTGACATAAAGGAAATTTTTGATCAAGATAAAATTAAAGAAATAATCAAATTTCAAAAAAAAAAATCAGTTAAAGAATTTGACAAAATAAATCATTATAAGTTTCTAAAAAACCAACCAATTCAATATTTATTAAATTATAATTATTTTATTAAAACAGTTCAAAATATTTTTTTAAATTGGATAACAGACGAAACTGAAAAAAGTATAAATTTTATTAAAAAAAGAAATTTATTATTTATTCATAAATCGGGGGGATGAAGGCGAACCATTAAATTATCGACCTATCTCTATAAATCAATCTCTTCCAAGATTTTTTTTTATAATTAATATACATTGGAATTCAAGACTCATGGGACTTGATTTCAAAAAAAAAATTTGGATTTAAAAAATATTATGGAACAAAATTGCTGTTTTAAATTTATTAAGAAAATTTAAAAAAATAAAAAATAAAAATAAAAATACAGAATACTTTGTAGTTACTATAGACATACAAAAATGTTTTGACTCTATACAACACTCGTTAATATATCAATCTATTAAAAATTTATCAAAAATGAAACAATTAAAAATTGGCTCTTGAGATATTACAAAAAAGAAGGAATTGGAGTTTATCAAGGAGATCCCTTATCACCAATTCTCTTCGCATTTATATCTCATTTCCTACTAGAAAAGTTAAAAACTTTAGCTGTTCATGTTCAAATGTATGCAGATGATCTTATTCTTATTATGAAAGGGCCATTAATCTCTCTAAAAATTAATTTAGAAAGTATTTTTGAAATAATAAAAAGATTCGGGATGAACCCACATAATAAAAAAACCAAATATTACCAAGTAATTAAAAGATATTTTTTATCTTGGGATTTGGTTAGAAAAAAACACGCATCTTGAATATAATTTCAAAAAAAGTGGAAAAGTCCTTGGAAACACTTAATCGATTGTTTCAACAAAATAAACTCAACAATGGAGTCAAAATAACTTCTTTCAAAGCTCTCATTTTAAGTCAACTTTATTATGGTCTTGAAATATTTGACTTGAAACAAAATGATTTTGAAAGAATTGATAGATTTATCAATAAAACAGTCACAAATTTCTTACAAATTAATATCCATTCACCTCGATTAATTTATAAAACTGAAGCAAAAATTGATCTCGCTAGATTAAAAAATATACCGAAGAAAATATAAATTGATAGAAAAATTAGATTTCTTAAATTTAAAAAAATTAAAAACAATACTAAATTTTCGAAAATTGGAAAATGAAAATATTAATTGGCACACTAAGGGATTAAAATTATTAGATTTAGAATTAAAAGTTTTTCGATTAACCGAATTGGAAAATTCACCTAGTTGGAAAGTTCAACAATATCTAAAAATTATAAAACAACAAAATTGCAATTTCAAACAACAAAAATATTTAAACTGGAAAGCTTCAAAAAACAATTCTAAAATTTCGAAATTTTACTAATTGTTTAAATAGGTACTCTTATGTAACAAGTAAAAATAAAAATAAAAATTGTGATTTATGTAAAGAAAAGTTAAATATTGATATCATTGAAGATTTCGATCATTTTTTATGGGACTGTCCGGCCTATAAAATAAATCGAAAAAATCTGGACATCTGAATTTTTTGAAAAAAATAAAAAAAATTAATAATATCAGAGATATTATTAATAAAAAGAATTCATCATATATATTATCATTAGTAAGTGATAATAAAATTTGTGATTCTTTAACAAAATTTCTAAAAAAAAGTTTAGAAATTAGGGCACACAGGAGAAAAGCAATTTTCTCTCTTCAAAAATAAAAAAAAAAAAAAAAAATAAAAAAACGAATTTTTTAGTAACTAATCTACATTTTGCCACAAATTTAAAGTAGATATTTTGCACTTCGGAGTCTGGATATTGATGGTAATTCAACCTTTAAATATGTGGTGAAATGCAGATTTTTTTCTGAAATTCTTGGGTTTTTTAATAATACAAGAATCTTTTTTAATTGATGAGATCAACAAATATTACTACTTAACTAATCGATTTTTTAGAAACATTTGAACCATGACACACTAATGTGATTTATACCCAATCACACATATTTTAATCTTAGATTTCTCCTTGGTAGACGCTAATCCCTGAAAAAGGTTTTGTAACTCAAGATTCACTCAATTAAATAATATAAAATATGATTTATTTATTAAAAATCTCTATCAAACAAGATTAAAATAAATTTGAAAAAAGTTTTATAATTAATTCTTTTTTGTTATGTGGATATTTTAAAAGATAAATAATTGTTAACATTTGAGTTAGAGGGTGGTTCTAATTTGGTATTTCTCATTGAATTCATTTATTATGATTATTTTTTCTTTCATAAATTGAATTTAATCATAGAGTTTCAAAAAGTTTGAATTGATATTTATTTTAATTTAACAAAAATACTGTATTAAAAATCAAAATAAAAAAAGACTGTTTCCATAATTTTGGAGAGAACAAGCTAGCAAAACAAATTGTTGGTAAATTTGTAGATATTTCATTAACAATTATCGATCGATCAAATAGTTAGAAACCACCAAATAAACTATTTTTCAAAAATTTTGACTCACTTTATAATGTTAATGGAAGCATTTATGTGTTTTTATCCCATATCCTAATCAAAAAAATATTTTCCTTTTTCTTGTTTTACATTTTTTTTCAACTTTTTTTTTTCACAAAAGCTCAAGTTAGAAAAAAAAAGGTCTTGAAAAAGACAAAGAATCACTAACAAAATTCAGAATGTAATGAATTTTTAAATGAATTTAATTATTAGCAAAAAATCTTGTTATTAACTTCTTTTTCGGTGAAGTACATCAATAAAAAAACCTGTAATTTTCATTTCAAAAATAATGATTTACTTTTTTTTTATTTTTTTGGTTTTGTTTTTAAACTTTTTTAAAATATCAGGTTTGTTTTATATTGATTTCAAAGTGAATTATTAATTAGATTTAATAATTAGTTGTTTCTCAATACTTTAATATTTTTTTTTCCAATTTATTATTTTTAGGTGAGTCCCAATTTTTGAAACATATTATATAATAAACCCCAATTCAAAATTTTTAACACATCAAAATCCGATTTGTGAAAAAAAAAACTTATTTAATCAATTCATAAACAAATACCAAATTAGAACCATTCACTAATTGAAATTTTAAATATTGTTTATAAATTACAATACTCACAAAACAGCAAATAAATAATTATCAATAAAAATAAATCATGAGTGTGTTAAAAATTTTGGAGAGAGTAAAACTAAAAAAATACGAATTAGTATATTTGTTTAAATTCTATTAGGAATATTGATGATCAAATGGTTAGAGACTATTAAATATTTTTATTTGAGTTCTTCTATTTGTAACAACTCAACTTTAGCCTAATATCAATGGTTGATTAAAATTTTGATCGAAAGAAACAAATTACGTAATGCAAAAAAGTGAAATAAAAACAAAAACCTAAAATTGGAAAAAATTATTTTAATATTTTACAAAAATAAAAATTATTTCCAATTTTGAAGGAAATTGTATTATTGTGATTCTTTTAGCTGTTTTAACTGTTTGGAAAATTTTGAAGAATAGTTTATTTTATTTGTTCAAAATCAAAATTGATCAAGATATTTGAAAATATTTTATTTGCAGAAATGGTACTGGTTTATTTTGTTGAATACTGAGAAACAATAAAGATAATAATCAAAAATCGATTGTAATTAATTTTTTCGAATGTGTGTGACTTATTCCCTTTTTAGCGAAAGAAACATAAATTTTACCTCTATTAGTTTATTGGTCGAATTTTTAGTACACATTGATTTTTTTTGTTTTATGATTTGGAAATTAATAAATATGAAGAAAAAAATAGAATACTAAATCATTATTCATCATTTTATTTATTTTCTAATTCTAATTTTATTATTTTTTCATTCAAAAATAAATCATTAAAAAAAAAACAAACAAAATAAGGTATTTCCAAAAAAGTGGGGCATTTTTTTTTACATTTCATAAAAAAATAATCTTTTTTAGTGATAGTAATCATTAATCAACTATACCAAATTAAGTTTGATATTTATACTGATTGAATCAACCAATTATGTATTTAATTCAAAGCATGTTAGTTGAAATATTCCCAAAAAATGAAAAAAAAAATAGCACTTTTTTTGGTGAAAGCAAAGTATGACCAATTTCAATAAAAAACCGGAAATATGGAAAGAGAACAAATTATTTTTTATACACGAAAATGCATTTATATGTTTTTAATTATATTGTATATTTTGTTGAGATTATACAAGTTATGAAAATATTTTTTTCGACAAAAAAAAAATAATAAACACCAATTTTCACCATAAAAAAAATCCGATAAAATCGAGATCCTAAATTTTTTTATTTTTTATTTCTGCAATACAATTCTAAGAAACAAATTGAATTATTATCAAGAATTTATCAATGGTGGTTAATGATTTTATATTTTTAAATCCTTTTTTGAAGAATGGGTTACATAAATATATTTTAAAATAAATTTGCCCCACATTCTTGGAAATAGCTTAGTTAATTGAAAGAGAACATATGATGAATTGGATGCAATTCATGGCACAATCACAAGGGTAAAAGAAATGGGAAATGTAATTGGTGAAGAAATAGATGAGCATAACAAAATGTTAGAAGATTTATCCGATGATATGGATACCGCAAAGGGAAAATTAAAGCGCGAAATGAGAAAATCCAAAAAATTATTAAATAGCAAAGATCGAGGCAAAATGTGCACAATTTTCATTTTAATAAATGTATTGGTAGTTCTATTAATTGTTGTCTTTCAATAATTTCATTTTTCAAAAAAATAAGAATAAAAAATCATCTTTTATAATTCACCGATATATAGATACATACGTGTGTGTTTATGTATGTCTTATAAATCTTTTCAAACTTTTACACAGTATTAATTTTTAGATTTAATCGGAGAATAAATATTCTAAACCATAGAGATATATTTTGCAGATTTTTGCCCGATTTTTAATAATAATTTTATAATACAATTCTAATTTATTTTCTCAAAATTTATTAAATACATTAGTTGTAGATTTATTGATTGTAACAAGCAATAATAAATTTATAATTATTATTTGTTGATAAGTCATAAAAACATATAGTTAAAAATAATTTTGATCGTGAATATTTTTCCTTTTTTTGTAAAGTTAAATAATTTATTTGAAGAGTGAATACTTTTGTTATTTACAAAATAACAAATTTAGACATTTTTTTGTAGTTATTTAGCTGTAAGCATAACATGTGAAAATTTGTAAAATTTTATTAATATTATTCTAAAGATTGTAGGTAAATTTAATTGGCATCTCAGAGGCTGGTAGTATTTCAATACGTTGCTTTATAATGGTTTGAAAAATGTTGGTAAATGTCATTGTAATTACAATTTTTTGCAAGTTATGTCAACCCCTATTATTTAATTGAATAATCTAAAAAAATTACTAATTTTTTTATTCAAGGTTTTATTTTTAAACATTTTGAATTCATTCTGTTCAATATTTGTGGAAAAAAACTATATCTACAGAAAAGTTAAGTATAAATTTACTTTATTGAAGTTAAATAATTGTTTTTTCAAAGATCAAAAGATTTTTAAATCTGAATTTAAATAAAATCTTCTGAATCTTTCCAATATAAATAATATATATATAAACTAAAATTCAAAATTTTCCACACAGCTAAAAGGTTTCAAACAATCACAATAATACAATTTCATTGAAATTGGAGATAATTTTTGATTTTTGTAAAATATGAAAATCATTTTTCATCTTTAAGTTTTTCTTTACGTTTCATTGTTTGAATTACGTAATTTGTTTCGTTGGATCAAAATTATTTTAAACAATTGATATTAGGTTAAAGCCAAGTTGTTCCAAATAGAAGAACTCACATAAAATTAGTTGGTAGTATCTAACCTTTGATCGATCAATATTCCTAATAGAATTTCAACAAATTTACTAATGTATTTTTTTGTTTTGCACTATCCAAAATTTTTCACACACCCTTGATTTATTTGTATTGATAATTATTTATTTATTGTTTTGCGAGTATTGTAATTTATAAACAAGTGTTAACATTTCCATTAGTGAATCGTTCTAATTTGGTAAATCTTCTTGAATTGATTAAATAAATTTTTTTTTTTCACAAATCGAATTTTGGTTGTTAAAAATTTTGAATTGGGGTTTATAAACTCAATTCCAAAAAATGGGACACAAAAAAAATTACATTAATAAAAATATACCCCAAAATACATGATAATTGAACATTAAAATAATAAAAGACCCGAAAATATTTAATTAATACTATTTATATATTTTATAGTAAATTTAAAATTCAATTCGAAAAATAAAAAAGAAAAAATAAAAAAAAGTGTGCCCCTATTTTTGGAACACGGTTACCAAAAAATCCATTTTTATTGAAAGAAAAATTAATAAAAACTATTATTAGATTCAGCTTGTCTTTTGATAACTAAAACTATCGTTTTAAATATAGAGTTTACTAATTTTCTTCGGTTTCCCAACTCAAAGTATTTCATACATTACTGTTTAGAGAAAAATGTTGGACACAGAAAAATTGGTTGGACACTATAAAAAAATAAAAAAAAAAGAAATTAAAAGTCTTCAATGAATTCTCCTTGATATTCACCAGTTTGTTTTTGTAAATTTCTCACCAAATTTCCTCTAGTTATGTTTTCTTCTTGTTGTTTATCAGTCCGCTCATCAATTTGAATAGAATTTTGCACTTGACGATAATTTTCACCATTCACTAAATATTCACTGAGACGTATTCGTGGCTTTCTTCTATCATTAACTGTCTGTACATAAGGTATCTGAATTGATAGCTTCACTGGACAATCTATAGGGCAAAGTCTTGCCTTTTGAAAACTTTTAATAATTTTATTTCTTAATAAGGATTGAGTTAGACCATCACGAATACAATAAACTAATTCTTGATAATCTGATTCGACCTTTTGTTTCTTGAGATAACTTTTTAGACCTTTAAAGATAGATACATCCAAAGGTTGGTAAAGATTTGTAGAATTTGGAGGAAGGTGAAGATAATCGATTTGGTTGTCTGTACAGAAATTGAGTGATTCTTCATCAAGGTGGGATGAATGATTATCAAGTATGAGGAGAGACCTACATTCCAAATTGAGTTCTTTCTTTCTCTCTTCAACCCATTTGTAGAAAATAAATTTTATCCACATAAAAAAATTTTTTGAATTGATATAACCAGATTTCGAATAGGTAAAATTTAATTGATGGAGATACCTTTGAGAAATCAATTCTTGTTCAGTTGTTTTTTTTCTATCAATCATTAAAGAGGGGAGAGATGAGCCGTCATTAGAAATGCAAACAACAGCGGTTAAATGAAAATTTAAAACAGGAATTTTACGAATTGGTTTTTCATTTCTCTCGGTTGTTACTACAGTTAATCGTTCCCGATTAGTATTATTGTAAACTGCGGTTTCGTCCATATTAAATATGAAACCAGCAGGATAATTATTCTCTGAGACTAATCGACAAAGTTTAGTAAAAAAAAAAGTACAATGTCTTGAATTTTTGGTTTTGGTTTTTCTTTGATTTTTTCAACACTTTTTTTTTAAAAACACTTATTTCTTTTACCCCATTTGTCTACCCACGAAACATCTTGAATTTCATCATTGATGTCATTAGCTTTGAAAATATTATTTTTTCTTTTAATAATAATATCATTAGCCTTCTCAAAAATTTCCTTTCTTGTTGGTGTTTTATATTTCCGATTTTTTTTTTTCATCCATTTCAAAAGTTTTTTATCTTCCTTTCTAGTCAGTTTTCTTTTTCTTCCAGAACGTATCTTTGTTACGTCAACATCTAACCGACTGATTCTATAAGATAATGTTGATTTTGGAACTTTCATAAAGGTGGAAATTTTTCGAATTAAATCCGACTCTGGAAAAATTTCTTGTCTAATTAACCAAATTTTGACTGCTTTGCCAATATCTTCCTTTTCCCTTCTTACTTCAGAATATAGTAAAATTTTTTTGAAAAAAGGATCAAACATAAAAATAAAAAGATAAAAAATAAAATATTTTTTCAAAAAATAACTGTCCAACTAATTTTTCTGTGTCCAACATTTTTCTCTCAATAGTTACAGTCAGTTTCACTTTTAAGGCACAAACTTTCAACGAAATTTAAGGTACAAAAAAATCTCAAATTAAGGCACATTTTTTGGAATTTTAATTTTTACAATTTATTTTACTAGAAGCTGAATTTTGTGCTTTAATTTGAGATTTTTTTAGTGCCTTAAATTTCGTTGAAAGTTTGTGCCTTAAAAGTGAAACTGACTGTAGTGAAAATTTTAAAAATTCTTCTTCGTTTTTTGGTTACAATTTTTCAGTTTAGTATCCATAAATTCCCAATTGGATTTAAATTTGGGGAATTGGGGGTCAAGGGTCCAGAAAATTACATCCCCGATTTAAGTAAGTTTGAGTTTTTTTTTTGAGGTATGTGGACAAGCTCCATCCTTTTGGAAAATCCATTTCAACTCACTATATTTTGAATTAGCGAGTTGAATTTCCTTTGATTTTTTTGATAATATCATTAATATTACATTCAATATTCACACTTCCATTAATAATAATAAGGTCTGTTTGTAGGCCATGTGTCCTAGCACACCATATCATGATTTTTTTTCAAAAAATTTTTTTCTCGATAAAAAAAGAATCCCTTTTCTTTTTGAGAGAAAAAAAAAAAATTTTTTTTGTGATCAGAATGAAAACTTTTAAATTTCATTTTAAAGTGATTTTGAGATTTTCGAAAAGTTTTGAAAAAAAAAGAAAACAAAAAAAATCAAAAAAATTATTGAAAATCAAAAATCCAAAAATAATGAAAAAAAATGATAAATAATTAACTT
This sequence comes from Anaeramoeba flamelloides, assembly GCA_027625915.1. Lineage (NCBI taxonomy): Eukaryota > Anaeramoebidae > Anaeramoeba > Anaeramoeba flamelloides. Next base: position 1,384,954 of record JANTQA010000060.1, on the reverse strand, counting down.
TAAAATTATTTACATTGATTGTTAATATCTAATGTTTCTATTTAAGAGTCAAATATCACTTTTCTTGGAATTAAATTGATTTTGAAGGTGTGCCCCAATTTTTGGAATTGAGTTTATATATATTAATTTTCTTTTTCATTTTAACAAGAAACAAGTGTTTTTGGTTAAAAAATGTATTTTATCAAATCTAAATAACAATAAATATGTTGTACAACTTGTGACCAATATCGTTCAAAACCTTAAAACAAGATCCAACAATTTATTAAAAACAACTTGTTGTATTCAAACTAGAAATGAACAATTTTGGTTTTTGCATTTTCGCAAAAATACAACTTTTTTTTAAAAAAATGTACTCATCACCGTGTCGATACAATTTTTTTTTCAACCAAAATATTATATGTAGAAAAATTTCTTTGAAGATAGCAATAAAATTTACAACAATTGCTTTATCTCTTATAAGTTGGTAGAGTTGAAAATTGAAATTGTTATGTGGATAGGTAGATATTTCCAATCTCAACTAAGATTTAATTTTTTTATAAAAAGGGATTATTTTTTTCTTATAAATTTATTTCAATAAAAAATGATATTACCAAGAAAAGAAAGAAAGAATTCCAAACAAAAAATAATTAGGGGGGGGATATTAAGGATAAAGGAGTGTGAATAAATAAAATTAAAAAAATTAAAAAAAAATGTTAAGAATTATATGAAATAATCATCAAGAATTTGATAAAATAAACAATAAAAATTAATAAAATAACAAAAATAAATAAAATAACAAAATTATATTATAACAGTAAAAAATCTTGATTTGATTTTTTTTTTGTTAATTGTTCTTTTTTGGCAGTTTACTATTCCCAAGTGTATTTGGTTCAAAATCCAAATCATTATCAAAATCAAAATCATCGTAGTCATCATCATTATTATTGTTTCCAGTACTTTCCGAAAATAATATTTTTCTTAATCTTGGGTCTATTTTGTTTAGTCGTCTTTTTTTCCTATTATTTTTTAAAAGTTTCAAATTCTTAAATGGGACTTGAAAATCATTATTCTCGTCAAGTTGGGGTGATAAATGTAATTTTTGATTAAAAGCGGGGTAAGGTTTTCTTTCCCTTCTTTGATGAATTCTCTTTATTTTTGGGTTGTGGATTAGTTTTTTACTTGTAATTCTTTGATTAGGGTCTGGGTTTAACATTTTTTTTATCAAATTTTTTAGTTTTTTTGATCTTTGATTTTTATATGGAAGTTCTAAATTTGAATATTCGTTTCCATCATTTTTGTTATTATTATTATTATTATTCTGACTACCCTTTTGATGATTCTTATTTGCATATAGATTATTCTTACTGTTACCACTTAGTACCCCCAAAAATTGGGAATATGAATCCAAATTAATCCCAGATGCCAATTGGTACACTGTTAAGCCAAATATAAATATGTCAGTTGAAATATATGCTTTTTTTTTCAATAACATTTCTGGTGGAATAAAGATTGGATCTATTAGGAAACAAATACTTTTTCCTGTTTTCTGGCTTTGGGAGAAGTTGCCAAGTTGATAAATGAATTTTTTCTTTTTCTTTTTCTTTGTCTTGGTCTTGAATCTTTTCATTTTTCTTCTTGTTGCTTTTTTTTTTTTCAATTTCTTTCTTGTTTTCCTCTCTGGATCTGAAGATTTCCTTCTGTGGTTTGGTAATTCGTCAAGAAGAATATTGAATGGTGAAGTATTCAAATGAACGATATTCTCTGAATGTAAAATATGAAGAGCATGTGATATGTCGTGAAGTAAAAACCAGAGCTCACGTTCAGAAATTGTATTCTTTAAATGATCATAATGATCACTTAATGATCTTTTCTTGTGGTACTCCTTTAAAATGTGGGCACTTCCATTTTCTTCCCATGATCTGAAATTTCCAAGAATAAATCGGCGATTTGATTCAGGTATTTTTTGAACCTGCTCGGAAATCATACACAGCTTTTTATTAAGCTTTAAAGCTTCTCTACGGTTATCAAGCTTGAGACTTTTGAGAAGATATTTCTTTTTGTTCATTCTTGAAGTTACCTTCCGAACGATTTTTTTTTGATCACTTTGGTAAACGAATTTTGTTTTGAAATTTTCAATTCTTGGCAGATGATTTTGATCAAACACTATTATTTAATTTTTTCGAAAAAATTGTTTTTTGAAAATAGTTTCAAAATAAGATTATTTAGTCATTAAATATAGAGAGAATTGAATCACTCTCATTTTCTAAGGTGTGTGTATTATTTTTTTTTGAATCAAATAACAAGTTTGGAATTTTGAACACAAAACCGAAAAAGAATTGTTTTTTGTAAAAACGGAAAAAAAAAAAAAAGTTATACATTTTTTTTGTGAGTAAATTGGATTTGTGTTCATTGAGTTGAATTCAATATATTCATTTGTTTTTCTAATTCTTGAATTCTTGTTGTTTTTCAGATTGAGACTATTTTTTGTTTTTTGAAATTGAAACATTTTAAAAAAAAAAAAAGAAAAGTTAAAGATCTTTGATGAAAAAAAATAAAAAATTTTTTTTCTTGATTTTATTCAGGTGAAAATACATGTTTTGAATTTAGAGGTTCGTTTAAGTGCACTAAAAATGATTCAGTTGCCTATTTAAAAAGGTTAATTTTGGGTTCAGGTTTTTTTACTTGATAAATTTTTGAGTGATTTTGAACAATATTTCCAGTTTTCTTTGAAATCGACTTTAGTCTTAGAATCTTGATTAGAATTGTTTTATTGGTTGAAACATTTTCAGAAGCGTTGCAAAAACAATTTTTTTCTCAAATGTTTTTTTAGAGAAGAATTTATTTTTTCCATATAAATTTTGAACAAAAACTATTAGTATTGATTTATTCCTATCTGAAAATTTAGTCAAGATTTAATAAAAAAGGTGAAAAGTGATCATGTAAAAAAATAATTATTTTAAACACCTTGTTCTAATGGATTCTTTTTTGATTCTTGTTTATAGTTGTTTACCAAATAATAATTGAACTAAAAGATCTCTCAACAAATTGGAAATAATATTTTTTGATTTAATTTTGAAACTTCCTAATTGATCTTGGATGAAGAAATTTTAATTCGGACAATTTGATTTTAAGACGAATGATAATATTTCAAATATTTATGTAGAAAAAATTATGAATTGTTGAAAATTTGGAATAAAGAACGTCTAAAAATAACGAATAAAGTTGTTTTAATCAGAAACTATTCAAGAATATAAAGATTTTGTTCTAAATCAAAGTAGTTTTTCAGTTTCATTTGTTACCTTTTCGAAACAAAAAACAATTAAATCCATAAAAATCTTTGTGAATTATTAAATCTGAAAAACTGATTTACGACTCATACTTGTTTTTTAAACCACAATGAACGAACCCTTAGAAACTTCTCCAAATAACATTTTCCAATTTATTGTCGGAGATTTATAAACATGAAAAGATGAGGTATAGTTGAACAATTATTTTCAGCCAAAAATGAACGAAGGAATCGTTAGTTTAAAAAAACGAAAAAATTTTTGGAATAAAAATTTTTGGTCCGGGTTAATTTGAATCGTTATTGTAACCAATTTACAATTTTAGTCACAAGATATTTTTTGATCAATTACCCTTTCATTTTGGAGAATTGATCAACAATTTTTTTGAAATCAAGTGAAATCGGAAAAATAAACAAAAACTAAAAGGTGTTGGAAAAGTTCAACACGAAAAACAAAAAAAGTATCTTTAATTCCTGTTGAACTCCATCTTAATAAAATTATAATTTTTTCTCAAAACATAAAACTAAAATTTGAAATTAAAAGGGGAAATATTTTAATCTGATTCTTGTTATTTTTTAATTCTTCAGAACGGATTAATTAGGATTCTTATTTCCAACACTGTTGACAAATATTGCTTAAAAGATCAAAAAAGATCTCGTTTTCTAACTTATTTCATTAAAATTTAATTTTTATGTGGAAAATGAAGTGAAATTTTGTACCATTTATTCTTCAAATACCTTTAAGTAAGAGACAAACGAAAATATCGACACACTTTCTCCTTAATTGGGTTTTAGGAAGAAAAATTTATCTTTTTTCAGTCAATCATTTGGGTAAAAAAGTGGACTTGAAAAAAAAGATTATTAGAATTTTTAAGGACTACATAAGCAATTTCAACAATTTGTCTCAACACCATTTGTTCCAATCTCATTTCAAATGTAAAGGAATGATCTTCAAAATATTCTCCCATTTTGATCAAAAAAACATTTTATATTCATTTTTTTTCTGAAAAAAGAAAAAGAAATTTTGATATTCATAAACTCGAACATTTCCTTGTTAAGGATCGTGAAAATGAAAAAAAAAAACAATCATGATATTTTAACATTAAAAACACTTTCATTTCAAACACTCTTCAAAAAATACCACTAACTTTAAATGATCTTAGTGTCAATGGTTTTTGATCATTGGGTTACGTTGAATTATTGCATTATCTCCACAAACAGTATACCCCGTTCCATCCCAACCATGAAAATTTATAATACCTACAAACTATTTCTATATCCTATAAAATCGTGTTGTTTGAAAAAAAAAATTCAATTTCTATCATGTGATCAAAATTTTGACTTCTCTAACTTCATTCAATTTATTGTTTTTTTTGTAAAAACCAAGATAAAAATTAAATTTTCTCAAGAAAAGATATCACAGAAATCACAGAAACTTTGAAAGTATTTTTCGGTCATTGTTATTAAATTGTAAAACCTGGGGTTTTAATAATTTGGGAAATTGAAGATCAACATTAATATAAGTTTATTAATGGATTTGTTTGTCAGTTATAAAACAAAAAAATGTATAACCTACATTTTAATCTGGTAAACAAACCGTAAATTTTATGGTTTTTAAAGTTCATCATAAACTATAAAATTGATAATACAACATAAAATTTCAGAATAAAAAATCAATTTCAGGTTCATATATTTTTACAAAAGGACTTGAACGAAGTTATCAATTATTACAAAGGGGTTTTGATTTTGTCTTATTTTTTTTTTTTTTGTTTTTTTTTTTTTTCCTAGATCTCAATCTAAGCAGCTATAACTAAGAGAAGATTATCTCCTCGAATTGTTTGTGGTATAACATAATCCAGGCCAAACATACTGAACATTTTTTTTTAGTATTTTTTTGATCAATTTTTTTTTGTTTTGATCGTTTCTATTGAAAAAAATTTGTTATATCAAGATAAATTAGGTTTAGGTTGTGTGGTAAAGGTTTTGAAGACTTTTTCATGAAAGGATCTTTTGGAAATTAAATTTATAAAAATTAATCACTTTTTTTTATTTTTAAAAATATTTATTTATTGTCTCAGTTGAGAAAACATGATCTAACAATTTTTGGATATGGGAATTAAAATGCATTTAATTCTATACCAAAACATTTATAGTTCTATTATTCAAAAAATCTTTTTTTAAAAATAAAATAATAATAGTCTTCCAAAATTGTCGCTTTTCTCCATTTTAACCTTTTAGATGAAAATGGCAAACCTTCTCAACCTAACTCACATATCAAAAATGATGTAAGGAAACCCCCCAACACCGTCTCAAGGTTTGTCAATTTCACCAAAAAAGAAATTTTCTCCAAAAGCAGTTTATTGGCATCTCCTTTTTCATATTTTCGATACGATCCTGACAATTTTAGTCAAAAAATGTCATTTTTTCCTACTTTGATCTCACTATATAAATATATTTGAGATTTACCACCTTTAGAATTCTCTTTTATCACACATTTTATCAAATTTCTAATATAGACGTAGTTCTTAATTGTGTACCTTAATAAAAAATGAAAACTAAAAGTTTGATTTCTTAATAAAAGAAATATAATTGAACAAATACAAAACTGAGGAATATACCATATAAAATTTCTGTTATTGTACTATCTTTTGTTCTCCATTTTACATTGATTGATCCCTCATTATTTTTTTTTTGAAAAAATTAACTATTTTTGAAATCTCAATAAGCACTTTAATAGATTTCAATTATAAAGCATATTCATTTGTTTTTTTTGTTGATTTGATTGAAAATAATAGAATTTATTATCCTGAAGTTAATTTGTTTCTTCCTCTTTATGATCTTAATTTTCAGTTTTAGTATGGTAACATTATTAAAAACAGTGTTTAACTTTTTTTTTTCAAATTGAGCTTTTATTTCTGAATGTTAATCCTAATAAAATATTTTTATTTATGAAAAAAAATGTTACACTCAAATTTCAATCAAATTATTAAAAAAATTGTCTAAAATTTTACAATTTTTAAGGAAGAAGACTGGAATTAAAATTTAAATTGTAAAAGGGGGGTTTCTAATATGTTAATTTGGAGTTTCAAAAAAAATTGTTTTTTAAAATGGAATTTCGTCAAAAAAATATAAAAAATTTTTCTTCTGATTAGTTTATGAATAAAAATATCCAAAATTGATAGAATTTTAATAAAAAAAATAATCTATTAATGTTTTTCTATATACAATATTCTATACTTTTGATTGATTCCAATTTTTAAAAAAATTTTAAAAAAATTCAATTTTAAAAAAATTAACTCTTTCCCATTTATGAAAAGAAACATTTATCCTTCATTCTTTTGTTTGTTTTTTCTCTCCTCCAATAAAAAATAATCAACAATTCAAATAATTAAATTCTAGGAGAATTCTAATCTGAACCATAAGAGAAACAATCTTGAAATTTTATATTAAAAATTAATAATAATTTTTTGGATTTTTTTAACACTTTTAAAAAATTTGTAGTAATCCTATTAAAGAAATGATCAATAGCATCGTTTGTTTTAACCACTGTGTAAAAAAATCGAAACAGGGAAAAAATGGTGAAACATGGTTTTTAATTGGGAACCTTACTGAAAATGAAAAGTAAAATCAATAAAAAGAAGAAACTAATTAACTTCAGTTTATAACCCATTATATTATTTTCAATCAACCCAACCAACACAATTTAAATCTACTTTTCTATCAAAATTATAGATGTGGTTTTGGAGATCCTCAAAAATAGTCAATTGTTTGAACAAATTTTTCAAAATTGATTAATCAAAGAAAAACCCCGACCAAAAGATAGTAATTAAAAAAATTTTATTGTGGCGAATACTTCATTTTGTCTTTATTTATTTAGTTATTCTTTTTTCCATTCATCTTGCTTTTTATTTTCAAGTAATGTTCCCAATTAAAAACCACATTTCGCTTTGTTTTCACAATAGTAATATTAGTAACTATTATTTTAATAGTTTAAATTATAAAAGTATTAATATTTTTTCCCCAATGATGAGATCAATAATAAACTTTATTCATGTCTCAGAAAAGGATATTCACTTCCAGAAAAAAAAGTGTCAAACCAATAAAAAAAAGTGATAAAATAGATTTTAAATATAAGAGGTCCGTTAGAAAAACAAAATTTCAAAAAGTAATTTCCTTCGGATTTTTCAGTAATCAATTTTTGATATCTGAAATTGAGATTGCTCAAACTGAATTAATACATATTGTTGATCCCTTAAAATCGGTTTAACATAAATATGAAAATTCCAGAATAAAAAACAATAAAAAATCTACTTTTCCAAATATTTACCATTAAATCTAACAATTGAAAATTTATCAAGCAAAATTTTAGTTTAATTTGATATTTTAAATTCTATATTTATTCTAATAATCAGTCTGTTTCCTGTACAATATATATATATATATATTGAAAGAATTAAGTAAATGATCTACAAGTAATATTAGAAAATAAAAACTTTCACTATTGTTTATAACTTTTTTCTTTTTAAAATTTTTTGATCCTTTTCTTAATTTTTGAACCAAGAATGGTTGACAAGTAGAAAAAGTTTCTTTATACCAACATAATTTTTCTAAATTTGAAAAAGATTAATAATTTATAAATCTTTTTTAAATAGGCAATAAATAAAAAAAAGAGACAGATCAGATTTAATTTTTGAAAATAAAAAATAATTGCTTCCTAGTTTTTTCAAAAACCTACATTTGTTTTTACAATCGTTTTCAAGAAAATGACTAACTTGTCTGTTATAAATTTACAGACAAACTGTTTAAAAAAAACTTAAAATCATAAACTAATCGGTTGGGGTTACTATTTTCCAACCTACTTTCTTTACTTTTTAATAGACACCTAATTAATGTGACTGATAACTAATTAATCTGTTTATTGGAATAAGTTATCTCAAAGGTTCAAATTTGACAGACTCATTCACTTCTAGTTGCAGTTACACATAGTCCTTGTTATAACAGACTATATTTCTCGTCTTAGTAATTAATCTAACGATGTCCAAATTGCAAAAATATCATTTTTTGCTTTGTTTGTCTCTTCGAGAAAATGTCTTTTGAAAAACGTCATTCGAGAAAACACCGCTCAGAAAAAAGAGAAAGAAAAAGAGACAAAAACAGAGAAAGGAATAGAAAAGAAGAGAGAAAGATCAAAAGTTATCAGAAAGAAGAAGAAACAGAATCAGACAAAGACGAAGGAGAATATTACGAAACAAGCGAATTATTGAAAACTTATACGCGCTTTGAGCAAATGTCGCTGAAGGATGATCTCTTGAGGGGGCTTTATAGTTCAGGCTTTGATGTCCCATCGGGCATTCAGCAGCGAGGGATCGTTCCCATTATCAAGAAGCGTGATTTGATTGCGCAATCGCAGTCTGGAACGGGGAAAACTGCGACCTTTTCTGTGGGCATTTTGCAACGGATCAAGCTTGAGAAGGTGCAGCCACAGGCCTTAGTTTTGTCGCCAACAAGGGAACTAGCAGACCAGACAGGCAAAGTGCTTAAGAAATTGGGTGACTTTATGTCGATCACGGTCTTGGTGTGCATTGGTGGCAAGTCTGTTGGGAAGGACATCAAGGCCCTCGAAGATGGGGTGCATGTGGTCACGGGCACACCAGGAAGGGTTCTAGATATGCTAAGCCGTGGGAAATTGCAAACCAAGCATTTGAAGATGTTAGTGATCGACGAAGCCGATGAGATGCTGGGCCTTGGCTTCAAGGAAACCATTTATGACATTTACCGATTTCTGCCCGAAAGCTTGCAAATCGTCTTAATGTCGGCCACGCTGCCACGCGCAGTGATCGAGGTGTCCAACACATTTATGGAGGATCCAATCAAAATCTTGGTGAAAAGACACGAACAAACACTGGAAGGGATCAGGCAATTCTTCGTCAATGTGGAGAAGGAAAAATGGAAATTCGATACATTATGCGATCTCTATGACACCCTCACGATCACACAAGCCGTGATCTTTTGTAACCAAAAAAAGAAAGTTGACGATCTCGCTATTAGGCTAATAGAAAACAACTTCACTGTGTCTTCAATGCATGGGAGCATGCCACAACAGGAAAGAGAGCAAATCATGAACGATTTTAGGATGGGCGAATCAAGAGTGCTTCTAACAACAGATGTTTGGGCAAGAGGAATTGACGTCAAGCAAGTAAGTCTAGTAATTAATTACGATATACCCCCTTCAAGAGAGGTGTATTTGCATCGAATCGGAAGAAGTGGAAGATTTGGTAGAAAGGGTGTTGCAATCAATTTTGTTAAAAATGATGAAATGCAAGCACTCAGGGATATTGAACAATATTATTCAACAGAGATTAACGAAATGCCAAGTAGTATCACAGAATTTTTGTAATGAAGAATAGATTAGAATAAAATTTTAATTTTAATATTTTTATTTTAATAATTGCTTTTTTTATTTTGTTTTCATTGCTGACAAATTCAAAAAAATTCAAAAAAACTTTTACTTCATTTTCATTTTTAAAAATCAAAAAACTTCTCCTATAAAACATTTCTTGAAATTGAATTTTTTGAAAGACCAACTATTTTACAAATGTTTCTTAAAAATATAAACCAATGAAATTCTTTATTCAAAAATTTGGTAAGATACATAAATTTATAAAATGGAAAATGAAGTGAAAATTTTCAAGCACTACTTTGAATTTATCAGTATTCTCATATTAATTACCATAATAACAAATATTAAACAAATTTTTTGGTGTCTCTTCTGATATAATTTTTATACAAAGCTCCAACTTAATTTTTAAAGAATTGGAGTTTTCCACCTAAACGTGATAAATTCGCGGATATTGTTATTTGTCCGCAAAAGACACATTTTTCTGCAAACAAATACTTTTTTTTTAAACTAATTCTTTTTTTCGGGTATACAAGAGGGGTTAATAACTCCTCCCTTAAATAATAAAAAAATAAATAAATAAATAAATACTTCTTGCCAATATTTTTTTCGAAAACGAGTTATTTTGTGGAAAAGTTAAGGTTTTCAAGAAAAGGTAATGTTGTTTTTTGCGAATAAAACACTTTTAATAATAGGTGGTTGTTGGAAAAATTGTAAATGAATTTGAAGATCTTTTTCTTTCAGATCCTTAATTTAAAAACAAAATATTTTTTTTGGGGAAATAAAAGTAAAATAAACGTTTTCAAACTCTTAATTAAAGATTTATTTATACAGTTTTTTAAAAATAAAAGAGATGAAAAGAAAACTAATTTTTTGACAAAATTATTAATATTCGGAATTTTGAGACGAAAAAATTGTTTAAAAAACAATGCAAGATAAAATTAGTGTGTTCAAATGAAGAATAAAAGAGTTTTTTTTTTAAAAAGCATTGGGGTTTCATAAGGTAAATTGTCAAAAAGAAGATTAAATTTTCTTATTGAATATAAATTATGGATTGGAAAAAAAAACAAAAAATTCCGTTTTAGTGATGAAATCTCTTCAAAATGTAAAGTTAAAAAAAGATGAACAGTAAAAAGAAGATACCATGTTTTTCAAATGATCAGAATTGATTTCTAGTTGTATAGTTCTTTTTTTGAGAAGGGTTTTTAAAAAAAATTAATGCTTCTGTTAGTATTGTAAAGATTTATGAAAATTCTTAAATTGAGGAATCATTCTAAATATAGAATTTCAATGGAGTTGGTAGTATTCAAAGTATTTTATTTTCAAAAAATCATAGCTGGTAAAGATATATAATTTTAAAATAGATTGGGCAATTATAATATGCTAAAGTTGTTATTTTATTTCGTGAAAGGTAACGCGAAATTTACCAATCAAATCTAAACAAAACAAAAATCATTAATTCATTTGATCGATCATTGATATCTTTTTATTTTATTTTTTTTTATTCTCATTATTTCAAGGAAATTATGTTAAATACCCCTTTTTGCATGAATACCGATTTTTTTATAAAAACTAGGCACTCTTAGTCACATACTCAAATTCTTAATTTGAATTCGAGATACTGTTAAACCCAGTAAGATCTGGTTATTTCTCCCAAAAAAATCGATCCATTCAATAAAATTACATATATTTTTTTCGTTTTCGTTTTTATAATAATCAAAATAATTCAAATTGAGAAATCTTTTTTTTTTTTCAAGACATACTAGTTACATGATTTGTAAAGGACAATTTTAAATGAAAATTTCATTGTGGTATCTTTTTGAGGAAATGATGAATCATTGGATTTAAAGTTATGAAGATGAATTAAACACCCGTTTTCGTACTGTAGTTGGATGTGTTGTCACTTGCACAAGAGTAAATATAAAACTGGGATCAAATTTTTTTTTATTGTTCAACAAATTCAAAATTTTCTTAAATTTCGATTTTTGGTGTTTAGAAGTCTCTAGGACGTCTAGTTTTCTAGATATTGCCCAAAATCGATTTTTATATACAAATGTTTTTATAGTGATTTTTCACAACTATTTTGGGTAATAAATCAAAAAATATAAGAGCCCCAAAAAAATGAAAAATTGGGATTGTTTTTATATTGTTTATATAGTGACTCCCATAGATTAAAATGAATTTTAAAGTTTTTTTTTTTTGAAAAAAACAAAAAAAAATTTTTTTTTTAATTGTAGGTTTTAGTATATATAAATAATTTAAAATCTTCTACTCTCCACACAGAAAAAAATACTTAGTTACCAGCATTTATCCGAATTTTGGTACCTAAAGAAGATTTTTATTTTTGAAAAAAAAAATTTTGAAAAGATTTAAATGTAAATTCAGGTAGCAAACATATATACTTTAATTGATCAAATGATATATAAAAATTTAAAAAAAAAAAAAACTAATAATTTTATTGATCTTTCCGGGAATCAAACTCAGGATAAAAACTTTTCAAATTTTGAGAACTCGGTGCTCTACCGCTGAGCTAATGAGTAATTATTGGATATTTTAAAATTATAAAATTCTGAAGATAATGAAATTGAATTTTTAATTGAGTAATTTTTCTAATATATTTTTTTTTTGAATAAAAAACTACAAGTTTTTTACGATTAATTTTTTTTTTTTTTAATTGAAAAAAATTATAAAATTTAAAATTGAATTGAAAAAAACTTATAAATTTTTGTTTTTTGAAAAAAATCATTTTAATAGGAAACTCTAGTTAAAATTTGTTTTTAATTTTTTAGCATTTTTTTATATTTTTCTAGTGATTACACTATCAATAATTTGAAAAAATGAATATTTAGATAAAATAAGATGAGGTATAATGCTTTTTTTTTCAAAATATTAGTAATGTGAATTTTTTTATGATAAATTTGAAAAAATTGAAATTTTACTAGAGTTTTCCTATTAAAAAAAAAAATTTTTTTTTAAACAAGTTTTTTCAGTTAAAATAAAGATAAAAATCATTTTTTTGAGATGTTTAAAAAAAATATTTTTTTTTCAAAGTTGCCAATTTTTAGTAGTTTAAAAAAAATTTTAAAAAAAAATTTTTTATACACATTTTTTAAAATTTTCAATTTTGAAAAAAGTCAAAAACACCCATTTTAAATTCTAAATATTTTCGATACCTCTAAACCTCATAAAGTTTAAATTTAAAAACTTCACAACAATAATAAAAATAAAAAATTTTTGAAAAAAAATTTTTGTCTATATCAAATAGATTTTTATATATCATTTTATCAACTAATATTCTCAGTAAATTATGTATTTTTATATAAAACTTTGATAAAAGTGAAAAAAAAATAAAAAAAAATTTCAAAATTAAAAAATTTATAACTATTGTAGTTTAAAATATATTATAAATATAAAATTTGAGTAAATAAAAAATGGGAAAATCAAAAGAGTAGTAAAAAAATTTTCAAAAAAAAAAATTTTTTTTTAAACCTAATTTTTTCAATTTTTTTCACCAAAATCACATTTTTAATCAAAAATTACCCTAGTAAGATGATCTTTAAAATACCAAAAAAAAATTATTTTTGTGTTAAAATGTACCTTTTTTAAAAATGAAAAATTCAAAATTTCAAAAAAAATTTTTTTTTAATAAAAAATCGAAAATTGAGAATAACTTCTAAATTAGAGGAGATAAATAGCTCTAAACTTGAAAAATCAATTTTTCAGATTATTTTGATTTTGGAACGATGAGTAATTCGTCCAAAGATACAATATTTATAAATTCAATTTTTTTCATTTTATTCTTGTGTTTCATAAAATGAATTATATAATTTAAATTTCAAAATATTTTTTTTTTATAAAAATTATTAAGATTAGTCATCTTTTTAAGTCATAAATTTTCTAAAAATGAATTACAGAACAAAAATTACATATAATTAATTTCGGGGTAGAAATTCCATAATAGATGATTATTTTTATCATTAAAAGATCAAAGAAAAAAAGTATTCTAATTTTAAAATTGATTCAAAACAAAAAATTAATAATTTGTATTTCGTTACTACTTTTTCTGAGTCCTAAATTAATTGTTATCATAATATATTACAGTCAGTTTCACTTTTAAGGCACAAACTTTCAACGAAATTTAAGGCACAATTAAAATCTCAAATTAAGGCACAAAATTCAGATTCTAGTAAAATAAATTGTAAAAAAAGATAATTACAAATTTTGTGCCTTAATTTGAGATTTTTTTGAGCCTTAAATTTCATTGAAAGTTTGTGCCTTAAAAGTGGAACTGACTGTAAAACATATCATTTTTAATCAAATTTCTAGTATTCATTGAGACTATTTTTGTTAAGGGATATAATAACATAAATATTTTGTTTTTTTTATTACATTTTTTTGATTATGAAAATTATTATCTTATATCTTGAAACCATTTTTTTATTTAAAAATGTTTATTTTCGTTGAGTAATCTGATTTTTAGGATTTCAAATTTATTTTATTACTCTTCAATTATGTTAGTTTACCATTTTTAAATTAAAAATTTACTTTTGTTTTGATTATTAAGAAAAGGGGTAAATAAAGAAAAGTGTATCTAATAAAAAAAGAGAAGAAGATAAATAATTAATATATATCTAAAAAATAATATTCTCATTTACATGAAAAAATTAAAAACTATCTACTGTCCTTAGGTTTTTCAGGATTTTAAAGAATGGAGTAAAATAAAGTGTTTTACTAAATTCTTTCTAATTCTGTAAAACAACTGTTCGCTTTTTTTAAATTTGAGAAATAAAAAGATAATTTCAGAAATTTTCTTTTTATTTCTCAAATTAAAAAAAAAGAATTATTGGGTTTTCTTGATTATTCTGTTTATTTCGTAAATCGATATATTTTTTGTTAGGTTTTTTTTTTTACTTTTTGAAATAAACTGAAAATTTATTAAAATTATCTGTTTATCTTAAAAAGTAAAAAAAACCTAAAAAACTTAACTAATAAAAGAGAAAACCTTACGAAATTCTAGGTACTTTAATACACTTGGCGACACGTCTCCAGAATATAAAGGAGGAGCAAAAACCTCGAGAAAGATTATTGATTACAGATAAAATTTCCTCAATCTGTAATTAATAATTGGTATCACGCTGTCGTTGGGTTTTTTTTTTTTAATTTTTAAATTATTTAGAATCAAATATAGATATTGCCATTAACTGGTAATCAATAGACAAAACAAATTTTCTATGTGATTATCAAAGATCTTTTATAATTAAACAATTATTTCTAAAAAAATAGTTCATTTTAGGTCGTAAAGATACCAAATATGTTTTCAATGAAGTATTATATTGATTATAAACCATTAAAATGAATTATTTTTAGAAGCGTAGACAAACTTTTCAAAAAAAAAAAAAAAAAAAAAATTTTTTTATATATACTTTGCTTGTAAAAAATATAGTAATCACATAAAAAACAATAAAAAAATTTTCTAATACAGTCAGTTTCACTTTTAAGGCACAAACTTTCAACGAAATTTAAGGCACAATAAAAATCTCAAATTAAGGCATAAAATTTGTAATTTTATTTTTTACAATTTATTTTTACTAGAATTTTGATTTTGTGCTTTAATTTGAGATTTTTTTGTGCCTTAATTTTCGTTGAAAGTTTGTGCCTTTAAAGTGAAACTGACTGTATTGAAAGTTTTTACTTTAAGAAATTTTTTTATTGTAGGATTCCCAAATACAATCCAACAATAAAATATTCTATCAAAGAAAATTAAAAATAAATTATGTACAGTCAGTTTCACTTTTAAGGCACAAACTTTCAACGAAAATTAAGGCACAAAAAAATCTCAAATTAAGGCATAAAATTTGTAATTTTAATTTTTACAATTTATTTTTACTAGAATTTGAATTTTGTGCTTTAATTTGAGATTTTTTTTGTGCCTTAAATTTCGTTGAATGTTTGTGCCTTAAAAGTGAAACTGACTGTATCTATGAATCTTTTTTAACAATTGAAATTTATTTATTGTATTTCAAAGCCTATTTAATAATTTTTGGTTTTAATGGATATATTATGTTCCAATTTCAAACTTGGTATTATTTCTTACATCTAATCATGTGTGGTTTAAATCTTTGGATATCTTTGTGAAAAAAAACATATTATGGCAGTAATCCAGAACTTTTCAACGTACAGTCAGTGTCAGTTTTTAGGTACAAACTTAAAACCTGGCTTTTAAGCAATAAAATATAAAAAAATTGAGAATTAAGAATTAAATTTAATTAGAAATTATTTGATAAAAAAATCATGAAAATCTGCCTTAATTTATAATTTTTCGTACCTTAAATTTCGTCCCAATTTGTGGTTTTAAAGTGATACATGTTGTAAGTATAAACAGTCACTGGCCCATTTAACACTCGGTGTATAAAAAAAAACAATATTTGATTTTTTTACTTAATTTTAGATTTTTTACTTTCATTTAGACTTTTTTTTTCTCTCTTATGTTTGTTAAAAATAATTTTCTATTTGTTTAATTATTGATTTTTTGTCTTATTTGAATTTTATTTATACTGGAAAGAAGAGTTATAAAAGCCAATGATTAAGTTCAAAATTGTTAATAATGAAATACTATATAATCTGGGAAAGTATGTCTAAATTGAAAATAAAAACCAAAAACAAAGGATAAAAAATACCTATTAATTAAAAAAATGTTAACAAGAAGAAAGAAAAAAAGATAACAATAAAAATAAGACCACTCAAATCAATTGTCATAATCTTTAACAACTAACCTAAATTAAATAAAATTATTCTTTGTGATTTTGGACTTTCTTAATTAAAGATTGTATTGTATTTTTGATTTTTTAGCAATTTTTACTTAATTAAACTCTTTTTAATTTTTTATAAACTCTTTTTAAATTTCAATTTTATTCTTTTTTCTTGATTTTTTGTTTTTGTTTTTTCAACTAATAAAAATAATTTCAATTTTTGTGGGTGTTCTATATTTGTCTTTTCCAATTATTTTTCGAAAATCTTTCGTTTGATTCACAATACAAAAAATTTATAAGGTGGGCAAGAATCACTAAATAAAGTTTCAGGTTTCCAACCAACCGAAGGATCTCTTTTCTAAAATTAACTCTCTTCCATTCAATCAAAAAATAAATAAATCATTCAAAAATTATTTCTTTTCATTTTTCCAAGAAAAGACTATCCTATGATTTATAACCTTATCTACATTATAGCCAAGATCAACAAACTTTCAATATAAATTTCGTGTTTAAGATAAATATAAGGCAATTTTGTTGGATCGACACTCTGTAAGAATAAAACAAAAAAATCTAATGCTTTTTCATGTTTTATTATCCCATTCTTAAGAACTACGTCTGGTATTGAAAATTGGGGGCGTGTGTGAAAAAAGAGGATTCTGATTGTTAGTAAAGTTCACAATTATTTCTTCATCGAGATCTAAGAAGAAAAAAATGACATTTTTAACATAAATTTTAATCTCCTCGTTTCTCAAAATGACAAAGAAGGTTGCGAAAAAACGGCTTTTTGAGAAAATTTCTTTTTAGGTGAAAGTAGCAAACCTTGTGACATTGTTTGGGTGTTTCTTACATGCGTTTTTGGATTCTGAGATTAGATGAGAAGGTTTGCTACTTTCACCTAAAAGTTCAAAATGGAGAAAATTGGCAAATTTGTATGATCAGATTCTGTTCTTTTTAAAAAAAGACTTTATTTTGATAAGGTGTAACGATAATTGGTTTGGTAAAGCATTGAATCCCCTAAAATACCCAATTCCCAAAATTGAATAATCATTTTTTCACAACTGACAAAGTATTTTTTTTTTAAAAACAAAAAATCGACTAATTTCCCCAAACTTAATTTTTCAAAGATCCTTCAAATGTAAGCAACACCAAACCTTTCCCACACAACGTCAACCCAATTTTCATTGATTCAAAAAATTGGGTTTTAACTGAAACGATCAAAACCAAAAAACATTGGCCAAGAAGTACGCAAAAAATAATATTTTTTGCGCTTGGCATGGACAATTCTGTTCAAAATCCAATTCAAGCAAGT
The DNA here is from genome assembly GCA_027625915.1 of Anaeramoeba flamelloides. Taxonomy (NCBI): domain Eukaryota; family Anaeramoebidae; genus Anaeramoeba; species Anaeramoeba flamelloides. The sequence goes on along the minus strand of JANTQA010000060.1, from coordinate 1,367,237 downwards.
ACTGTCATCAAAGTCATGGAGGGGAAACCAAATCAAGAAATAGTAACAAGAACCCAAGCAAACAAAAGAACCAAAGAAAAAGAAAAAAGAGTCAAAACCAAAGCCACAACCACTTATGCCGAAATTGCATTCAATTGTGGAGAAAATGGAATCCTTCTGGAAACCCAATCATAAAAACTTTGGGTGAAAGGATCAAAGTTTCCGATTTTGAAGAAGACTCAGAGTCAGATGAAAAAACAGACTCTCATGAGGAATACATACATGAGGAAGAAGAAGAGGTGAAAAAAGACACTAACCTTTGTCATCAGCCATCATACAACGCTGAAGAAATGCAGATTTACTTGATGACAGATGAGGAAAAGAAGAAAGAATTGGAATTTCAAAATTTGGAAAGAGGCGGAAAAAAAGAAGAAAAAAAAAGAAAGGGAGAACACGAAATTGTTCAATTAAAAAAAAAAATTGTTTATCACTATTAAACTCAATTTTTTCTTACAAACCAAAATTTTTGAATTTATTTTACTTGTTTTTATTTATGTTTTTGTTTTATTTCCTTTTTATAAGTTGAATCCCAATGAGTTAAAGAGAGTTAAATATTGGTATATTTCTGAGTAAAGGAAATATTTTCAGTTTTGTGGGAGTGTTGTGATTTTTAAAAGTTAAAGTTGTTTATTGAGAATGTTTGAAATGATTTTCATTTTTATAAAAAATCGTTGTGTATTTTTCTTTTTCATTTTTACCATCCTTAATAACGGTGTTCGAGAGTACGTATCTCAAAATTTCTTTTTCATTTTTCAGAAAAAAAATGACGAAAAATGATTTTTTGATCCTAATTGGAGAATATTACCAAGATCACAACTTTGTGTTTTGAGTGAGACTGGATCAATTTGTGTTTAGATAAATTGATCAATTGCAGACGTAGTCCTTAAAATTCTAAAATTCTGAGAAAATTGGAACAACCTTAATTTTTTAGTAATTTTCAGTTACAATTAAATACTCGTCTTTTTACCATTGGTTGTATTTTATTAATTGAACATTGAAAGTTTTCTGTGATTAATTCTCAGAAATTTTTAGTAAGGGTGATTGATCTAAAGAAACAGTTTGTGTGTTTGTTTTTATCTTTAAAGGAGTTTCAAAAAAAATAAAAAAAAAAAAATAAAAATAAAAACAAAAAATTATTTTATTTTTTTTTGTTTCTTAGTTATTTTGAAAAAGTGAGAACAATAAGTTTTAAAAGGTGTTTTTCAAATTGTATCAAAGAGTGAACTAAAACGGTTTTAGTAACACTTATAAAAAGATTGTTTACACACTTTTTTAAAAATGGATTTAATATTTTTTATTCAGTTTTTTGTTTTTTCTTTTTTTTTCATTTTTAATTCAGCCTTCAAAAAGAATAAATAAAAAAAAAAAAAAACAAATCTTTTTATTCAAAATCAATTAATATAGGAAGAGCTATTAATTTTTTGTTCGCCTGTTGTTTGTTGGTTTGTGATTGTAAATATCCGAAGTTGTTCAGAATATCGTTGGTTTAATAAGTCCTCGTATTGTTTTTGTTTTTCTTTTGTAAAACCCTTATATAGCTTCGAAAGAATAGTTTTAACTTCTAAAGTGGTATATAGTGTTTCTTTTTTCATATTTTTTTGTTGATAGGTAGGATAAAAATGATTGTTTAGTAAGCGTTGGTTTTGTTGGTGTAGTTTTAATTCTGTTGAATCTAAATATTTGGAAAATTTGGATTTGCTGTCTTGTTGTCTGTTGTTTGTTTGATTGAAATTATTCTTCATAATCAAATGGTTACTGTTGAGATCTTGTGTTTGTTGTTGATCTTTTTCTTTTTCTTTTTCTTTTTCTTTTTGTTTTTGTTTTTCTTTATTTCGTTTTCTCTGTTCAATTTGGCGAAGAGAAGGATGGTTAATTCTTGTTAATCTATTCCCAAGAATTTTGTTTGGAAGATTTAATTTTCGAGGGTTTTTATTTGAGATGAATTCGTTCTTGTTAAAGTCTTCTGTTTCTGACAAAGGAACAAAAGTTCTTTTTCTTGTTGGAATTGCGATCATTATTTTTGAAGTTGAAAGAATAAAATTTACAAATAAAAGTAAAAAAATGATTTTTTGAAAAAATGATTCTGTTTTAAACTCTTTCAATATGACTCAAATTAAATAAAGAGATAATACATATTCAGTTGAATTTCAGTAAATTACTATTCCCCAAATTATTTTTATGATTTTTGTGAAAATATTTTAGATTTGCAAAATACGATGTTGGTTATTTTTTGATTGTGAAAATATTCTATGCATTTTCGGATGCTTCAGGGATTAGTATTACCCTAGATTTCTCAAGAATCAAAGTATATAACAATTGGGTATTAATGGTATTAGTACACCATGGCTCAAATAGCTCTAAAAAAAATCTATTATAAATCTTATTGCACAATAAATTATTAAATTTTTTACTAATGGATCACAATTAAAAAATTTTCATTTTGAAATTTTTTTTTATAATTCCTTTTCCAAATCTCAAAAAAGAAACTCCGTAATAATAGTATCATATTGTTTAATAATTCAGATTTGAATCTTCCAAAAGTAACTATTTTTATCTTGTTTTTTATTTCAAAGATTAACTCAATAACCATCAACATTAAAACCCAAAGACTGATTAGTTTTGTTTGTTTTTTATAAATTTAATTGTAACGTCAATGTATTTCCATGATTTGAGAAATAATTTGTCAAAAGAATCTATTGGTTAATTATTTAATTGTTGGAATAATTTGAATTTTTTAGCAATTAATCTATATATCGCCACAAATTTTTGAAAGATATTACGTAATTTGGAGATATTGATAATTCAACCTTTAAATTTATGGCGAAATGCAGATTTTATTCTGAAATTGTTGAGTTTTTTTACTAATACAAAGGATCATTTTTAATTGATGAGATCAACAAATATTACTACTTAACAAATCGATTTTTTAGAGACATTTGAACCATGTAGAACTAATGTGGTTAGGTTAAATAACAACATACTTTAATCTTATGCTTCTCCTTGGTAGATGATAATCCCTTCAAAAATTTGTTTTATTAATTTTACCCGAGTTTTCCCAAGACATATAAATAGGAAAATGATAATAGGACTTTTGCATAGAGGAAAAAAAAAAGATAATTTTTTAAAGTTACAACAAACTCTGATTTCGATTTTATTTCATTTTTTTCACAAAGATAAAAGAGTTAATTACAGTCTTAAATATTCAACAGAAATCAACAAACAATCTCCTTAATCAACTTTGGAGCAAGTATATATAATTTTTAAAAGAATTAATTATAAATAATTTATTTTTGGTTTAAAAGATCTATACCTTTTTGTATGAATTTTTTAGAACCTTGATTTTTATTCAATCTCACTTACTATTCATTTCCCAGAGTTGAGTATAGGTAAACAGCATTGAAAGTCAATTGTTTTTTGAAAATCGAAGAAAAATTAACTTTTTAATTAAATTTTAATCTTATTTTTCAAAAAGAAGTAAAAAATCAAATAAAGAAACAAACAAGAAATCATCAACAACTTATTTTGAAATAAAGAATTAGTCATACATACAAATCAGGAAAAGGGGTAGAATCCTAATAATTTTCAGTACGTCCACAAATAAATAAAAAAAGGATGATATCAATCACTTCATATGTTCTTTAACAGATCTGCAAAAAACAAAAAAGAAAACTATTGAAAAGATCTCAAGAAAATTAAAAAAATTTATTTTAAGTGTGTCATATACGAAGATACAAATAAATTGTTAAAGAAAAATAAACAGAAAAGAAAATCATAGCATTACCTATTACAATTTCCTGGCCAATAGGACTCAGCTTTTTTGGGTAAAAAAATTCAAAACCAGATTTTGCTGAATTACTTTGATATATAAGTTAGTATATAATCCATAAACTCAAATTTTTTTTTCATATCTATTTTCAAATTGTGTTATTTTTTTTCGTTTTAAATCCTCTTTATTTCAATTTTATTTCAGAAATAAAAAAGTAAGTTCAAAATGTTTAAAAAACTTTTATTTAACCAGCCTAATTATTTCGAATTTTTTTTTGAATTAAAATATATACATTAAGTTTGATCAAAAATTCTAGATTTAAAGTTTACAATCTCTGAAATTTGAAAATAGATTATTTTTTTTTTAACAATAAATCTGTTTCAAAATATTTATTTTTTAAAGATCAGAAAAAATGATCTTTAATTTTAATTTCAATTGCTTATTAAATTCCTTATAAATAAAAATGTGAAGTAATATTATTTTTCTTCAATTATTTAAACTTTAAATAAAGAATTGAAGTTATTAAAACATGTTAATTGGTCATTTAACCTTATTTTTTTTTTTTCGTAATACTATTATTTTACAATTTATAAATGAAAAACATTAATTTGTGTTACTTTAATCTTTGACAAAATATAAGTTTAAAAAAAAAAATCATCTCAACAAGATATATAGAAATGATATTTATATGAATTTAATTCAGATTCTTTATTGAATTTTGAAATTATTTTTGACACTTAGAATTTGATTAAACAATAATTATTAATTCGAAATAATTTTATTTTTTTAAAAAAAGAGTTCATAAGTCTAGAAATTGGTGTAAAAATCTATTATCTTTTTAATATTTTTATTATATTCATGTGAATTATTCCAATCGGTACCCAACTTAAATTTGAGTGTTCTGGGGTGTTTTAGAATATTTATGTTTTCTCTTGGTTTTCATTTTTATCTTTAAAATAAATTGATTTTATGAATAAACATAAAACACTGGAAATTTTATCAAGGATTTTTTTAATTTTTGAAATTTATTGATAATAATGAATATTCTCTTATAATTTCTAAAATCAATTTAAAATAATTTAATGATGTTTTGTTGAATTTCATGAACTAAGTAAAATCTTTATTATTACTCATTTCTTTCAAATGTAGATAAAACTTTTGAAAAAATTTGGTTCGTGACATAGAGAGTCATCAAGTACAAAAGTTTTCTTGATTTTTCTAAAGAATGTAATAAAATTCTATCATTTAACACTATTGATTTTAAATTTGGAAAACCTAAAAAAAGTGTTGGTCAAGTGTCTAGATTTACCCCGAATTCAAAAGAATGGAATAAAATTCAAGATTTTTTATTTATCACAGTTTGTGGAATCTTATTATTAATAATCTTTCTATTGGGTTTTTACTCCTCCTGTTTCAGGACGTGTATAATTTTTAATTTGGTCATCAAAATGATATAATATTTATTTACTTAATGTTTTAATTATTTTTCTTCTTCTCTTTTTTATTTAGTAAATTTTCTTTGATTATTCCTTTCTCACAATAAATAAATAAAAAAATAAATAAAAGTCAAGATTTCCATCAATTCTTTTGAATTCTAGAAAAGATAATGTTTTTTTTTTTTTTAATTGAAGAAATGAAATAAAAAATTATTGCTATTTCTTAAAATCTAGAAAACATAATATAGGTGGATAGTTTTTAATTTAGTATTGTAAAATTATTGAATTATTATTTTTGACTATAAAATTTTAATTATTTTTCTTCTCTATTTTTTATTGTGGCAATTTTTATTTAATTGCTCCTTTCTCTCAATAAATAAAGAATATTTAGATTGTTAATAACCTGAAAAACTAAAATAAAAAATAAATTCTTGATGATCCAAAATTAAGCTAGGGTTTCATTTTTATTCTAATTTTAAAAATAAAATAAAAATCAAAAGGATCTTAATACTAATAAAAATTCAAAATTTCCAATAATTTATCTTTAAACTCCCATTTCGAAAATTGTGAATCTTCTGAAATCATAAATTTAAAAAAATAATAATTTATTTATATTAAAAGACAATCTATTAATAAAATTTATGACTTAATCACTTTTAATCTATTATAACCCAATTCAAAAATAATATTTTAAAAAATAGTAATAATAAAAATTCTAAAATATTAAAAAAAAAAAGTAAATCAAGATTAATCAAAGATCATTACCGGTATTTTATTAACGAATACTCGTTAAAAATATATCAATAATCAAGGTATTTTTGATAATAAATATCTGAATTTTATCACATATGGAATTTATTTCAATTTTTTTAATGATAATTGGTAAATCAGAAGATTTTTTTTACAACATGAATTGTTTTAAAAATATAATTTGAAAAGGAAAAAAAAAAGGAAACGACAAAAATATGAATTTCTTCAAAAAAAAAAAAAGAAAGAATTCAGAAAAAACTAATTCGAAAAGGTAAATTAAAAAGTACATAAATTTAAAATTTGAAAAAAAAAAAAATGAAAAAATCGTTCCAATTCAACAGTTGAAGATTTAATTTTATGAGAATCTAGTATAAAACAAAACAAATTCACGTCAATGGGCATTCTAAAAGTGAGTAATCAAATTTAAAAAATAATTGAGATACCAAAATGGATTTGTAAAACTACTTTATAATTTTTTTTTGGAAAATATAATGTTTTTTTCAAGACCTATTGTATTGGGTTAGAAACTTTTGTGGTAAAATTTTAGTTATCAGAATATAAAAAAAAATTATTTCTGTTACTACCAACTAAATTTTTCTATTTACTAAACCTCAAAAACAACAAATCTCAAAATGTCAACATTTTTTATCACGTGAACAAAGATCAAAATTTTTAGTTTTTCAAAAATCATGTTAAATTAATCCTGGTTAAAATGGTATTTGATTTTTGTTCTGAATTAAATCTATGATCAAATTGTGAATTGATCATAAGTCACAAAAAAAAAATCTTTGTTGTTATTCCCTTAAAAATTAGATTTTTGTCAAAAATAACCTAACTCTTTGAAAATCAAAAGGAAGCGAAGAAGAAATCACAGAATTTCAAAATTGAAATGGTATATCAAATTTTTGGTTTTTAAATAAAGAGAAAACTATTATTAGGTATCTAAAAAAAAAATCCAGAAAACAAAATCTTATTTGAAATTAATCATTTTTTTTTTCATTTATATACTTTTATTACTTTTAAATTTATTGAATACAATGGGTAAACTTCCAAATCCAAAATACTAGTCTTTTCAAAACAAAAGTTATTTAATTGTTTGTCTTGTTCCAAATTTCATACAATTCTTTGAAAAATTTAATAGGAAAACCAAAAGGTATTAGAGCAGGTAGAAAACTTAGAAACAGAAGAAAAGTCCAAAGATGGAAAGACAAAAGATACAAAAAGTCTCACTCTGGAACTGCAATTAAGGTTTGTTGTTCTCTTTGTTTTCCTTTTTTATTATTTTTTACAGGCTTTTTTGTTAAATTTTGAATGAAGAAAGAGCCAAAACAAAAAATAACAACAACTCTTCCAATCAAGCATCTTAAACAATTGAATTTGTTTTTACTTTTCCAAATCTCTCAAACCAATTATAATTAACAAAAGACTGACGCTTTCCAAGGCGCATCTCATGCTCGTGGAATCGTTGTAGAAAAAGTTGGTGTTGAAGCAAAACAACCAAATTCAGCTATTAGAAAGTGTGTCCGTGTTCAACTCGCCAAAAATGGTAAAAAGGTTCTTGCTTTTGTTCCAAAAGATGGATCACTTACATACATTGATGATAATGACGAAGTTTTAATTTGTGGATGTAAGATCTCTTTTTTTTTTTTTATTTTTTTTTTTTTTTTTTTTTTTTTTTTTTTTTTTTTTTGAATGAATTTTTGCTTTTTTTTTTTTTTTTATTTCTTTTTGTTGAATTTTGAATTTTTGATAAGGATCAAATTTTTTTTTTCTCATTTACAACTCTCCTTCTCACACCTTTCCTTCTTTTTTGTTTCTAACTTTTTTTCTTTGGATTTTCAAAAACAAACAATTAAAAATTAATATTTTGCACATTATCATTCCTGAATTATTAGTTGGAAGAAGTGGACGTGCTGTTGGTGATGTTCCAGGTGTTAGATTCAAACTTGTTAAAGTTTCAGGTGTCTCTCTTCTTGCTCTTTGGCAACACAAAAAAGAAAAACCAAGATCATAAATCCTTAACAAAAAAAAACCAAAAAAAAAGAACAAAGAAAAATTTGCTAAATTTTAATCAGTGGATTGAATTATTCATGTTTTTTTTTTCTTCACAACATTCTTTTAGTCCTTGATTAAAAATAAATAATATAGAAGAACCAACAGAATTTTGAATCTCAAGTATTTAATTTTTTTTATTTTTCATTTTGTTGAATTTCAAATACAAATTAAAACAATTTTTGCAATTGTTTCGTTTCCAATCTTAAAACACAACAATCAATCTGTTATTTTTCATTTTTTTTTTTTCGTAAAGAGGTTTAATACTGTCATTTTCTTATTAATAAAAGAAAATTTTTAATTCAATTTCCAAAATAGTTTTTCTAAACAATTTGAAGAAATAAGCACAACACCTTCACAAATCAATTAAAAACAAAAATTACATATATAGAGTAATTTGAATAATCCTTACTGAACTCCAAGATAAAATTAAAATTTTGTTGAATGGAATTTAACAGTATTGATAATCTTTACAAAACAATGGGTTTTCAAATTAACCAACAATACCAATGCCTTTATTTTAAAATAAATTTTTTGTTGAGTAAAGGAATTGTTGGTGAATTAATTTTAAAATTTTTTGATTAATTTTCATTTTTTTAAATTGGATAGATCCACTTTTAAGGTTTACAATCCCTGAAATTTGAAAAAAGATTATCTTGTGTCAGATATGGTTACTTGTTCATTTGGCTCTGAGCTGATCGATCTTGGACTTGGTATGGGTTTTAATAGTGGTTCAAAATGGCAATTTTATTACAATTTTTTTTTTTTTGATTCTTTCTGAATTGATGAGTGTAAGGTAAATATTTTGATATTTATTTAAGAAGGGATTTTGATTTTGTGAGTTGTTGATTGATATTTTTATTTTCCTTTTTTGTCAATTATATGATTTCAAAAAAAAATATTTTTTAATAAATTCCTTAAAAAATAATTAAACAATATTTTTAAAAATTTTGGTCTTAATTGAAGGATTATTCAAAAAATAATTTTTTTTATTTTTTATTTTTCTGATTTGAACCCAAAAAGGGATTTTTAGATTATTTCAAATTATTTCTTGATATAATAAAAAAAACTCTTTTTTGAACTGAAAAAAAAAGTTGAAATAAATTTCGTGGAATAATACTACAACAGATCGAATATTGTTTCTCAATAATATCATTGGTTTTTTTTTTTTTTTGAAATTATATTAATTGATAAGAAACACTCAGCAAAAATCATGTTTTAAACATCTTTAATTTTTTTATATTTATCGTTGATAAAATAACAAGAACAGAAAAGTTTAATCCCTTTTTCAAAATAAAAGATGTATTGTTTTTTTTTTTTTTTTTTTTTTTTGAAAAGTTTTGTATATATATATATATATATATATATATAATATTTTTCAAACAAAAGGGTACGCCTCTCAAATCATTAATACTATCAAATTTGATTGTTAATAAGATAATTATTTATTGGTGCTTTTCATTTTAATTATTTCATTTTTTGTTTTTTTATTGATGGCTATTGTGTGGTTGGAAAATGAAAAAAAGAAGATAAGAAGAAACAAATTTAAGAATAATCTGACAGTATAAAAATTGGAAACAGTATAAGTTTGTTTTCGAATTTGCTAGATATAGAAATTAAAAAAGATCGTTTTTAGATTGAAGTACTGAACAAAGAAAGAGAAAATAAAGAAAAAAAAACAATTCCAACAAAATACCCAGATGGATTACGGGTTTACTTGAATATGAGACTTTAAAGATTAAATTTTTAACATATAAAGAACTCTCAATAAAAATGTAACAAACATTTTCCAAATTCACCTAGTTCAAAGGTGATTATTGATTTTATAATTTTTTTTTTACAATTTACAAAATGAGATTTCTCATTTCGAATAAAAGGACACATCAATTTTTAAAATATTTAATTTTAATTTTTATCCTTTTATCAAAATGGGTTTAATTTTCAATTGATTTTTTTTATATATATTTTAGAGATTTTTATATCTTTTAAAATGGTATTACAATTAATTTGATTTAATTATGAATAATTCTTAAAAAAATTTGTACACTTTTATTTGAAAAAGAGTTTATCTATCTATATATATATATATATATATATATATATATATATATATATATATTAATTGATCAAAGAAACTGACAACAAACAAGAAATAAATATGGTAATGGTTGCTGAAAGATCTATTATTATAAAAAGAATTGCTAAAAATAAAGTACCAAATTATAAAATTGTCTCAAAAAATAGAGTTTTGATTTTGATTTATTGTTAAGGGTTAGACAATGACTTGTCTAATCTGTTAAAGAGAGAATTTTGAAGTGACTAAATTTGAGACTTCCGATTCAAAGAGTATCTAAAAGACACAGTCATCGGAAGTATTTTAATCCTAATTTAGTTTTCTAAAAGAAAAAAAGAAGTAAAAAAAGAGAAAGAGTTAAAAAAAATAAAGATAGGGTAAAAAAAATGAAGAATAGAGAAATGAAGAAGGGTAAAAATAAGTAAAAAATATAAAGTCAGTTTCACTTTTAAGGTACAAACTGTCAACAAAATTTAAGGCAAAATAAAAATCTCAAATTAAGGCACAAAATTCAAATTCTAGTAAAAATAAATTGTAAAAAAAAATATTACAAATTTTGTGCCTTAATTTGAGATTTTTTTGTGCCTTAAATTTCGTTGAAAGTTTGTGCCTTAAAAGTGGAACCGACTGTATAATTGAGAGTTATTCCTTCGTCTCCTTTCTTGTGTAAAAAGAGAAGGTCTCTAAAAAATAGAGTTTAATTTTTGATTAAATGTTACCATTCAAAAAACAAAAAAAAGAAGTTAAATTGTATAAATTTTGAAAAAAATTTCAACAGATCCCAATCATAATCTAAATTTTACACAAAATAACAATGTGTTCACTTTCAAATTTAATTTATACTTAGTTATACTGATGTGTAGTGAATTTTTTAGTCTATTGGAACAAGAAGAAAAAAAAATATCGTTTAATTTTGAAATAAGAACTAAAGCTTTTTCGCACTCATTTTTTTTGTTGCTCACCGTACTGATCATTGTTTTTTTGTTATTGACTTTTGTTTTAATTAAAATTCAAATGTAAAGACAAAAAATTCATAAAGTTGAACAGATCAAATTTTTCACTCCAGAAAAAAGAATGTTTGATTGGATACTTTAAAATATTTTAAAGAAAAATCAAAGTTCGAAATAATTCTCCTTTTCCTTAATCTTTTAGAGTGATAGTCCGCGTGGGTTTTTTCAAACTACATAGTGTTTTTTAAATAGTAACTTTTTCCTTTCAACGGTTTTGGTCGCAGAACTTCTTTTTGACTTTAAAATTGCTTACAATAATCGTTATATACCCTTAAATTGCTTTGTTGATTAATTTATGTCAAAATATCATATCTTGTTTTTTTCATTATTCTTATTTTTCTCTTTTTTCAAATCAAAAGTAAATAATTTCTGTCAAATAATTTTTTTTTTTTTTTTTTTCTTTTTGTTTTCCTAATTTTCTCCCTTTTTTCAAATTTTCTTTTTATTTGACTTCTTGTTTTCGATTCAAATAAACAAAAAAACACAAATTCTTAGATACTATCATAAATGACCACCGAGCGATCAATTAACTTTTCAGCCGGACCAGCAATCATCCCAGAAAGTGTTCTCCAAAAGGCATCAAAAGAAATGCTCAACTGGAACAACACTGGAATGTCCCTTATGGAACTGAGTCACAGAAGCGGACCATTTAAGGAACTCATTGCCAAAATTGAGCAAGATCTTATTGACCTATTAAAGATCCCCGAAACACACAAGGTCCTTTTCCTTCAAGGAGGAGCACATTTCATGTTCAGTGGTGTTCCATTAAATTTGATGGGCGAAAACGGAAAGGGTGATTACATTTTAACCGGTAACTGGTCCACAAGAGCCATGAATGAAGCCAAAAAATACGGAAAGGTTAATGTTGTCTGTAAGCCAGATGAATTTAACAAAATCCCACCAAAGGAAGAATGGAACCTTTCAACAGATGCATCGTATGTCTACTATTGCGACAATGAAACCGTCAAAGGTGTCGAATTCCCAGACATCCCAGATGTAGGTGATGTTCCACTTGTTTGTGACATGTCCTCCAATTTCCTTTCAAGACCTTTCGATGTAAGCAAATTCGGATGTGTTTATGCTTGTGCCCAAAAGAACTTTGGAATGGCTGGACTCACAATTGCTATTGGTAAATAATTGAGATTTGTTTTTTATTATTATTTTCAAACCTTCACCACCTTCTTTTTCTTTTTTTTAATTGAAATTCAGAAACTCCTAATTTTCACTCATACCTTTTCTTGAAATAAACAACACCACAATAACCCAAACCATTATGCCAAAATAAAATATTACAAAACAATAGTTCGAAAAGATTTAATTGGAAAACAATTACCATACACCCCAATGATGTTAGATTTCGAACTCCAAGCCAAAGCTAACAGTATGTTTAACACACCAAGTACCTATGCAATCTATATTGCCGGATTAATTTTCGATTGGCTAAAAGAACAAGGTGGCTTAGAAGAAATTGCCAAAATCAATTTAAAAAAATGTAAGCTCATTTATGACGCAATCGACAACTCGAATGGATTTTATAAATCACCTGTCGAGATCAAATCTAGATCAAGAATGAACATTCCATTCGTTTGTAAAAATAAAGAATGGGAAACAGAATGGCTCGAGGGTGCTGCCAAACTCAAACTTGTTTCTCTTAAAGGTCATCGTTCAGTTGGTGGTTTCAGAGCAAGTATTTACAATGCAATGAGTTATGAAGGCTGTGAAAAATTAGTTAACTATATGATCGACTTTATGAAATCAAAGGAAAAATAATTTTTTAATTCTTCTTTACCTTTTTAAAATTTTTCATTTCTAAATTATATCCTCAGTTTCATGACTTTACCCGGATTAAGACTTGATTATTAGAATAATTAAATTTTCTTGAGAGCTCAATTACATCATATTTTTATTTGATTTTTAATTTTTTTTTTTTTTTTTCAATTTATTTTGATTTTTATGTGAATGATGTACTTATTATCGAGAAAGTCATACCTTGAAAAAACAAGAAAAAAAAGTAGAGCAAAATTTTTTATGATTAAAATATTTATTTTATGGAATTTTTTTTTTTGACTTTTTTAATTTGAATTGACTATTTTTGTCAGATATGACTTATTTCATTTCAATTTTTATCTTTTTCATTACCTAATATTCTTTTTTTATCTTTGACTTCAAGCATCGTTTTTAAACAATATCAAAAGAAGATAAAAAGAAAATTTTGAAATATACAGCTATTTATTTATTTATTTATTTATTATGAGAAAGGAGAAATCAAAGAAAATTTGCTAAGTAAAAAAGAGAAGAAGAAAAATAATTAAAATATTGAAGTAAAAAAATATTATATCATTTACCTGTCCAAATTAAAAATTATCCACTATCATTAGGTTTTTCAGGATTTGATGGAATTGTGTAAAATCCCTGATTTTACTAAATTATTTCCAATTCCTCGAAAACCGCGTTTAGCTTTTCTTGAGTTTTCTATTTATTAGGAAAATCGATAGATTTTCGTTCGGTTTTTTGAGTTTTCTATTTATTTAGACAATCAATAGAGTGTTCTAGGTTTTTTTGAGGTTTTCTGTTTTATTTGAAAAGTTTTCTAGGTTTTTTTTACTTTAGAAATAAACTGAAAATTTATTAAAATTTTCGGTTTATTTCTAAAGTAAAAAAAAACCGAATGAAAATTGATAGATTTTATAAATAAAACAGAAAAGCTCAAGAAAACCGTTGTTAAGTTTTCCAAAATTTAAAAGAATCGAGTTAAATCTTTGATTTTACTCTATTATTTTGAATTCTGGTAAACCTAGGCACTTGACGGCACTTGATGAAACTTCTCCTGAAACAGGAAGAGTAAAAACTCGATAGAAAAAATATATAGCTATTTTAAAAAAGTAAAAACTTTTTTTTGTTCTGAGATAATCCTAATTTAAAATTCTTGAAAGTTTATTACTGTGAAAAAGTGTGTACTTTTTTTTTAGTTTTATGTTGGAAAGTATTGATTTTGAAAAAAAAAAAATTTAATTTGGTTATTCTTTTTAATAATTTTTATTTCATTTTAAATCTATGCCAATAAAATTAATTGAATTATGGTATAGATAATAAAAAAAATGAAATTTTGATACAAGCTTAACTAAAATTTCTTAATAAATTTAGATCTATTTGAAAAAAAATATTTATTCTTTAAAAGCTTGAAAAAATTAGTTCTTTTGTTTTCAAAATGAAAAAAAATTGCAAAAAAATTTTAATTTCAAAAAAATTTTTAAACAAATTTTTTAGTCTTATTTAAAAGGTAACCTCATAACATTTTAAATCTCTTTTGGAAGAAAAAAATTGATTTTAAATTTTGAGGATAAAATTAACTAATTTCCTCAATATTTTCAAGTAAATATTCTTTTGAAAAATCGAATGTCCAATTAAAACAAAAAATACAATTTCTTGATAAATTGGTAAACTTCTTTAAAACTTTATTTGGTATAATTATCCTTCTTATTAAAAAAATACAATTATTTTTTTAATATACTGAATAAATCATTTTTTTTTTTTTTGGTTAACCAAAAAAATTATTTTACAAACTAATTACAGTCAGTTTCACTTTTAAGGCACAAACTTTCAACGAAATTTAAGGCACAAAAAAATCTCAAATTAAGGCACAAATTTTGGAATTTTTTTTTTTACAATTTATTTTTACTAGAATTTGAATTTTGTGCTTTAATTTGAGATTTTTATTGTGCCTTAAATTTCGTTGAAAGTTTGTGCCTTAAAAGTGAAACTGACTGTAATATACAGACTTGGACAAAATGAGGAAAAAATTACAAAAATTTAGAGTAAGAGATTTCTCTAAATCCAAAAAAAATTCCTCATTCTCTAATTTCCTCATTGTTTATTTTATATAATACTCTTCGATTTTTCAATAGATCTCATGATTAAAGAAATTTTTAGAGAAGAAATTTTTTATTTACTCAAAAATCGAATTTTGTGTTTTACAATTTGTGAAGGCAAAATTTTGAAGATTTCTTTTTGGGAAAATCAATAGTATATTTTTGTGAAAAGTGGCAACTTGTCACTTATTATCCCAGCAGTTTTATGGTAATTAAACTCTTAAAAATTTGAAAACAAATTTTGTTTTTTCAAAATGTGTTTTTCAAAAACTTGATCTTGAAAAGAAAAATAAAAAAAAAAAATATTTAAGAAAAAAAAAATTTTTTAAAAAAAAGTAATTTTTTATTGAAGCAAAGAGAAGAAATCAACCAGAGACAGAATAACCTTTTACACAAAATGGTTCCTTTTTTTTTTTTTTTTTTGGTAATTGTTGTTTAAAAATCTTGGGAGGATTATATCTCTTTTTTTTTTTTAAAGCAATTTTTTCAAAGAAATAAAACAAGTCGTGAAAGCAGAACAAATAGAAAGTGAGAAAAAATTTTTTTGTGTTTTGTTTGGAAAGAAAAAAATAAAAAAAGTAAAAAAGAACAAAAGAAAAATCTAATAATTAAAATAAAAGTAAAAACTCATTCAAGTATATACTACTGATTTTAAAAAGAATTGAAAATTACGTGTAACAAAAATTCTTTTCTTAAAAGCGAGGTGTTGTTACTGTCTTGTTGTTGTTCTTTTATTGTTTTTTTTTATTGTTTTACTGTTGTTGTTTTTGTTTTTTGTTTTTTATTGTTGTTATGGTTGTTGTTGTTTGGTTTTCTTTGTTTTCTTTGTTATTTTTTTTTTTTTCTTGTTTGTTTTTTGTTTTTTATTATTGTTGTGTTGTTATTTTTTTGTTTTATTGTTTTTTATTGTTGTTGTATTGTTGTGTTCATTTGGTTGTTTTTTTTTTTTTTTTTTTTTTTTTTTTTTTTTTTTTTTTTGGAGGATGTTACACTTGTTTTTTTAATCAATGCAAGTCAATCTTCGGTTAAATGGTAAACACAATAAAGAATTTAAATGTTTTGTTTTTTAGTTAATATTTGCAGATCTTTGATTTAGAATTTTTGAAAAAAAATAAATTACAAAGGTAGGGAATTGAAGTAAGGGTAAAAATGAATAATAAGAAAAATATTCTTTTGATTTTTTGTTTTTTAGTTGAATAAAAAAAATTATGTTAAAAGGCGAGATTTGAGGTTCCAGTTGTTGTTTTACTTTTTGAGTTTGGAGTTTCTCTAATTATATTTTTTAGTGTTTTTTTTTCTCAAAAAGAGAGAATTATTCATTTTTCTCTAAATGTCCAAGTCTGATCATAATTAAAATACAGCCGTTCCATTCGACTTGTGAAGGATTACCCTTTAAAGGTGCTTTAAGGATCATTTTATCTTTTCTTTAAAGACCTTTTAAAGGCTTTTTAAAGACCTTTTAAAGACCTTTTAAAGATGCTTTAAAGGAAAGCTAAATTTTCAGGTTTGCTTAAAGGAAAGAAAAAAGCTTCACACGTCGAATGGAACGGCTGTAAGTTTTTTATTTAAAGTTTTAAATTCTCTGAACAATAAAGAATTTATAATCATTTTTTACAAAATTCTAACAACTTCATTTAAAAAAGATTCTTGTAGTAATTTTGTTATTGTTTGTAACATTTTGCTATATATTAAACATCTTTTGACCCACAAATTTTAAAATTTCCCGAATTCAGAGAAATAATTTCAAAACCAATTGTTTTACTCATTTCTTTGATAAATGGCTATTAAAAAATTTGAACTCTATTCCACCCAATAAAAATTATCAGAATTTCGGAGGTAAAATAGTTGATTAATATTCCAAAAAAAAAACAGATTTTTTAGATTTTTACTTACCAAATACCTTGCTAGTATTTGATTTTTAAATGAGAAAAATTTTCTCTTCATTTTCAATTTCCTTTTTTCAATAGAGTTTGAAATCACAAACTGCAACTTTCTACTTTTTGAGAACTATGTTTATAAAAGAAAAATCTGGGAAAGGAAATGAATATTTTTTCCCATTTATTAATTCAAATAACAGCAAAATACGGGGACAATGTTTTTTTAAAAGAATTTATTTTAATGAATATAGATAGCTAAATTTGATTAGAATATTGTTAAAACCAACTCTCGATTCACTATTTTGTTTCAACAAACCCCCAGAATCTTTTGTTAACAATTGAAAAAAAAATAAAATAATTTTCAACGTTTTTGTATTTTTTAGTTACTAAAATCACATGAATTTAATAGATCAGTCAATAAGGGGGCGGGGGGTTACCTTGTTTTTCTCAGAAAATTCAAATAAAGAAAACCTTTTTATTTTTTTGTAAAAAAAATTGAAATTTCATTTGTTTTTTTTTTTGAGAAAAAATACAACATCTTTTTTTCTATACCAGTGGAACACACACCACCAAAACAAAACGATTTTCAAACCAAAATTGAAATTAAACTATTCTTTCTATGAGTTGAGAAAAGAAATTTCTCTTTTTTGTTATTTTCTTCAATCAAAAAGAGAAAAAATCTAACTACTACCAAACATTCAAGTTATAAATGGTTTTCTTTCCAATGTGTATTTTTATACTTTTTCAAATCCCACTTGGTAATAAATAATCTCAAAAAGTAAATCTCATTAATGAAAATGAGTACCAAATCCCCTCGATTTCTTTTAAAGATTTAATTTTTTAACAGAAAATCTTACTTCAAAAAAAGCAATTAAACAAGATTTTCCAGTCTTGATCTAAAACTAACTAACGTTTTATCTTTTTAGAATTTGAAATTGTCATTTTGGTTTTCAAAAAAAAATTCCAAAAAAAAAAATAAATACCTTCTTATTTTTCGAAAAATTGTAGTATTTCAAGGCATTTAGTTTTTCAAAACAAACCAATTATAAATCTCTTATGATCAAAAAAACAGAGTATCTAAACTTTTTTAACCATATTAAATTCAAATTTCGACAAGTAACTCTTGATTCAATTCCAAATTAATAGATTGTAAATAATGTTTTCACAATCAGCAAAAAATGTTTCAGTTTATTATCTTTGTTATTTTTTTCTTTATTAGTTTATTGATCAACAATTCCCATTCAATTTTTAATAATAACATACTGTTAATATTATTTTTGGTGTCAATTATTTAGAATCCGAAAAAATAAAAAAATACAGAATTTGTTGCGAAAGACAGATAGTGGTCTTTTTTGGTTTGGTTTAGAAACATTCACTTTGTTATGTTCCAAGTTTGACCTGGAAGAACGAAAAAAAATGAGGTTGGATGTTAAATTATATTGGATGGGTGTTTATGATGAAATTCGCTTGAAAAAAGATTTTTTTTTATCAAAAAATTAAAATTATATCAAAATAATATTGAATTTGTACAAGAATCTGAAATTGAAAATCGTGAATTATATTCTTTATCTCCACAATTGATTGAATTAAGTGATATAATTAATAAACTTTCTGATCGATCAGAAGAAATTTTTAAATCGGGTTCAACAAACAAATGTGAAAGTTTTATGAATTCGAGAACAAAGTTTGTTGAAAAGAGGTTTAATATAACAAAACAATGGGAAATGAGATGCCAATTTTCAGCTTTAAACCGAGAATTGCCAGAATGGAAAACGATTTTAATGGAACAATTAGGGTTTCAAATAAATTTACCGCAAATAATTTCACAACAAAAAAAAAATTTAGAAAAAAATTATGAAAAAAATAGACAAAATACAAAAGAATATAAATTACAAAGATTTAAAAGAAAACTAAAAAAATATTCAAATAAAAACAGAATAATTGAAGAAGGATATTATATTTTTAAAGATACATTAATAGATAAAAATATAAATAAAAAAAAAATTATTGTAGATATGATTGTAGTACTTCATACAAAACAAAAATATCACAACTAATCCACGAAATAATATTTCATAAAAGGGTGTTAGTTCCAATAGAACAAGACCAAATTGCTCAGAATGTATTACAAACAAAAAAAAAACTTTATCAGGTTCGGTCATATTTAAACTCAAATTTAATAAAATTAAAAGATAAAGTTTCAAAAAACAATAAAACTGCAGACATATTAAATTTAAATAAAAAAAACGAAGCATTTATAAATCTCTCACTATACATCACTGAATTTGAAAACACTTTTAAAATTAAAAAAAAATTCAAAGAACTAAAACATTGAATATTAACAAAGGTGAATTTAATGGGGAAATTGAACTTTTTACTGAAGTCGATGAAAGTAACGAAATAATTGGTTTTGTTGAAGAGGATTTACAAAAAGAGGATAGTTATAATGAAAATGACATCGAAGAAATAGAGGAAATTTTAACAAGTGGTCGGAATATAATTCCTGATCTAATGGATGATGATGTTTTTGGGATATCTTTTGATAAAAGATTACCCATTTCTTTTACTGAGAATACTCTCTTATTTGAAATAGATAGAGAGAAAAATAAATAAAATTTACTGTTCTTCTTCTTTTTTTGAAAATATTTAGGGTACAGTCAGTTTCACTTTTAAGGCACAAACTTTCAACGAAATTTAAGGCACAAAAAAATCTCAAATTAAGGCACAAAATTTGGAATTTTTTTTTTTCAATTTATTTTTACTAGAATTTGAATTTTGTGCCTTAATTTGAGATTTTGATTGTGCCTTAAATTTCGTTGAAAGTTTGTGCCTTAAAAGTGAAACTGACTGTAATGGAAATAGGTATATCACATTTCCTTCTTTTTAAAATCATTATTATTATTCTTTTATTATATTTTTTGAAGAAACTAGTAATGAATATTTCTACATAAATATTCTATTATTTCTTTAAAAATAGAATATGGTCGTAGAAAGAATTGTTAATCCATATTATTAGCAATTTTTTCTTAAAGACCTATATTGTTAAATGTGTTTTAATTTTTTCTTACAGTCAGTTTCACTTTTAAGGCACAAACTTTCAACGAAATTTAAGGCACAAAAAAATCTCAAATTAAGGCACAAAATTTGGATTTTTTTTTTTTTACAATTTATTTTACTAGAATTTGAATTTTGTGCTTTAATTTGAGATTTTTTATGTGCCTTAAATTTCGTTGAAAGTTTGTGCCTTAAAAGTGAAACTGACTGTATTTTTACTTGTTTTATTTTGTGTTATTTTGAGAGAGAAACAGTGAGAGAGACAAAGAGAAAAGAAAAAAAAATGAGTATTGCTTGATAGTTAATTCCCATTTTTACAATCTGAGTGGATCATTTTTAATTTGGCTTTTTAAAGTTAGAGTTGTATATTTAAATCGTAAAAAAGATCAGGTTTTTTTGATACAAGAAACCCGTGATGATTTTTCTTTTTCATTTTCCCATTCCTGAACAAGGTGTTCGAGTTCACGTATCTCAAAATTTCTTTTTCATTTTTCAGAAAAAAAATGACCAAAAATGATTTTTTGATCCAAATTGGAGAATATTTTCAAGATCATTCTTTCCCTACTCGAATGATTTTAGGTCAAATGCTTTCAAGACTATTTGGTAAATTGCAAACGTAGTCCTTAAACAAGACAAAACTAATTTGCTATTTTTTTAATGACAATTTGAAAAATTTGTTCTTCAAAGTACCCTTTTCAATGAATAGAGTTCTCGAAAACACTCAAGTTAACTGTTAAATTGGTTTAAATAAAGAAGAAATTTGGATTAAACATTCATAGAGACTAAGTATTAATCCAACTTTTCAATAGTTCTTTTTTTCCTCTTTTATTACACGTTTGTTAAGAAAAACCTGAAAAGGATCAAAAATAAAATCCTCGTGTACTGTGTGTTCTTATAAATGATTTTGAAAATTTGAATTTGAAGGTAATTTAAAAAAAAATTTTACTGTTGTGGAAAAAAAGTGAAACATGGTTTTTAATTGGGAACATTACTGAAAATTAAAAGTAAGATCTAATGAAAAAAAGAATAAATAAATAAATTCAAGACAAAGTGAAGTATTCGCCACAATAACAGTTTTTTTAATACTATCTTTTAGTATGGGTTTTTGTTTGATTGATCAATTATTAAAAATTTGTTCAAAAAATTGACTATTTTTGAGATCTCCAAAACCACATCAATAATTACACTAAATCAAGGATTTTGATTGTATTTGTTGGGTTGATTGAAAATAATATAATGGGTTATTATTTGTCGTTAATTGGTTTCTTCTTTTTATTGATTTTACTTTTTGTTTTCAGTAAGGTTCCCAATTAAAAACCGTGTTTGAACTTTTTTTCCACAACAGTTATTTTTTTTTTTGTCGCATGACAAAAACAAACCTTTTTATCATATTGATCATGTTTTGAATTTATGAAGATGAAATTGTTTTATTTTTTAAAAAGATCTGAATCAATAAGTCTTATAATTGCTGGGTGATCATCAAGAAATTTAGAGAATGGTAATTGTTTGTGAAGAAAAGTCAAAAATATGTTCAAAAAGGTCGTATGAACACAAAAAAATTTGCATTAAAAAAAGAAAACAATAGGAGAGAAAAAGCCTTACCTTTTTTAATGGAAGTCGCCAACAGTAGAACGAAGATCAAAAATGTAATTTTTTTTTTGTGAGTACAAAACATCAAAATCATGAAAAAAAAATAATTAAAAAATGAAAAAATTTTTTGACTTGAATTTTTGCAACAACAAAAAGAATTCTAAAATCGAAATTTTTCAACTATTGAGCAAGTGAAAAAAAAGTTCATGAGCAAAGTTGTTAAACAAAAATTTTTTACCTAAAAAAAAAAGAACAATTTCATTTAGATAAAAAACCAGATTTAAATTGTGTTTGTAGTCAATTAGAGTGAAACAAATGTTTATTTGAAAATCAGTTCTTTTGTTCTTAAATAGATATTGTTCTAAGAAGAAATTTCAAAATCTTTTAACTTCTTCAAAGTTTTATAAATTTTCGATTTGTAATAAATTTGGAATTTTGATTTAAAATGGAAAAACTTTTAAAATAATTATTTTTTTGCCATAAAATTTATTCGAGTGATCAAGACTATTTTAACTTAAATCGACAATTTGAAAATAATAAAAAATTGGTGAGTTGTCTTTGGAAATCATAGTTGGTTGGTAAAGCGATTGGAACTAAAATTTTTTAATGTCAACAGATACGATTCTGAGAAAAATAAATTCCAAAAACACCACTAATCCTCTGTTCTTTTCAGAACATTCAAACCTATCAAATATTTTTTTATGAAAAAACATTTTTTTTTAAACAGAAGTTTCACTTTTTCATGATACAATTGTGTGTGTTATTGTATTTTGTCTTGATCTTGGATCGTTTGCTTTCTTAATTTGACAGGTAAAAATAAAAAATACTTTTTCATCTAGTTCATCTAAAAATATTTTTCGAATTTATCTCTATTTTTGGTTACATTCTTCAAAGTAAGAACACACTCTTAAGATTCCATTTCAAAATTTATCATACTTTTGATTGTTTTTTATCTAATTGTAACTGTATTTGGTTATTCCAATACTGGTATTTGAATAATAAATGGGATTTTTTTTCACTTCATTTTTAATTTCTCTTTTTTAAGAGAACATAGATCGAGAACCTTAAATTGTAACCTAATCTCTTTGAGAACTTTATTTATAAAAAAAAAATATGGAAAAGGAAGTGAAAATTCTTTCCCATTTAGAATTCAAATACCAGTATTTCACATAAAATAAACAATATGGTAAAAAGGGTGTTTGTTCCAATTAGATCAAGGACAATGAAATTTTCTTGTTCTTTCTAATCTTTTCAAAACTGTCAAATAACCTAATAGTTAATTTCATAAAAACCTGTAAATATCCATTTTGTTGATCTTTTGAAAATATTCGGAAAAGTTAAAAATTGTATTCTTATTTTAATAAATATATTAATTATTGAGCAAACACAAACTGTTCTTAATCCGTGGTAGGGTGATATTGAAAAGTTTAATGTAAGTCTATCAATTTTCACTCTTTTAGGAAAAAAGTAGAAATGAAAGAAAAAATCTTTACAATTAATTGAGAAATTGAATACAAAACCAAACAAAATTTTCTGTTATTATTTTGAGGAAATTTATATCTTTTTCTTTGAAGAATTATTTGAAAATAATTTTAGATAAAGATCTGACAAGAAAAAGTTTAGGGTATTATTCGAGAAAAATTTTTAAGAAATTATTCTTTTCATATGTGAGGTTTATAAAATTTTGAGCTCTCCTAATTTCCAATTCTATTTGAGCAAAAAAATAGTTTTTGACCAAGAAATATAACTTGAAACGTGTTATTTAAAGTTATTGTATAACAGTTTAATCAATTTTTTTAGTTGTTTTTCTTATCACTAATATCAAAAAAAAGCCTATAGAATTTAGATACTAATATTTACCAATTAATAAATGAAAATTTTTTTTTCAATTTCCAAAATGAATATTAATTATAACTGCAACAATATAATTAACATAGGAAAAATTTTGTCTTAGAAGTTAACGTTGTAAGTTTAATTTATTGCCTAAAAATATCGTTTCTACAAGATGTTGTAAAGATCGATGGGTTTTCGTTTAACTTATAAACTAGAAAAATATTCTTACTGTTGAGAGAAAAATAGTTGGAGAGAGAAAAATAGTTCGAGAGCAATTTTAATTGGGAACATTTCTGAAAATGATTTTTAATTTCAACTGTTTGTGAAATAACTAAAGAAAATAAACAATAATCTACTTATTAGAATAACGATTAATGTAATTCTACTATTTCAAAATCTTATCTCTTATAATCTAAAGCAAGTTTAACAAAAATCCAAGTTTTAGTAAAGTTTACTATTAATTCTGAAAATGGTAATTTTTAAAATAGCATGATCTACTATGGTTATCAATCATTCAAATGATTATTCGACACACACCCCAGATTAATGAACTTGTAACACACTTAAACCTGGATTTATATAAAATTCGCCTTTTTATCAATAGGTTTTGATTTTCACTTTTACTAATTTTCCCAATTAAAAATGGTGTCCAACCATTTTTCTGTGTCCAACATTTTTCTCTCAACAGTTAGAATGTGAACAATAAATTTTCATTTTTTAATTGGAAAATAGCAGTTTCTGAACAAATAATTTCGTTTCTTGAACAAATTAATTTATTCAACACAAATGTTAAATGTACACACTCGGTCTTATTTAA
The DNA here is from genome assembly GCA_027625915.1 of Anaeramoeba flamelloides. Taxonomy (NCBI): domain Eukaryota; family Anaeramoebidae; genus Anaeramoeba; species Anaeramoeba flamelloides. The sequence goes on along the minus strand of JANTQA010000060.1, from coordinate 1,343,070 downwards.
CCTTGTATAAAATCAGCACTGTGTTTCTTTTTTCCATAAAAATCTTCAGATTAAAATGACCACCAAAAAAGAAATAAATTATTATTAAACACAATACAGTTTCTTATATTTATACATAAGGGTATATATGAAAATCTTAAATCATCAAGTATTTTTCAAAAAAAAAAAATTATTTTAAAAGATGCCCATATTTACCCTTGTGTGGAATTAAAATTGAAATTCTAAAAATGGGGATCAAATTTAAGATCAAATTTCTAGAATCAAAAAACATAAAATTACAAAACAATCAACAAATTCATTTCCTAATTGATATTTTGAGAAAATTATCAATGAATAAACCTTCATGATTGAATAGGTGCTTGGGGTGCTATTTGATAATAATTTGGACGCTGTATAGAAACAATCAAAAGAAATAATTACAATTTTTTATTTAAACTTCAATACATGGAAAAAATAAATTCTGAAAATTAAAGTTTGCCAAAGGTATATATTTTCTTTCATTTATACATCTTTTAAACATTATTTTTCTAAAGTTATAATAATTTTATGTAATTAAGATATGATAACTATAAAAATAATTAAACGTTGAATACCACCTTTTTGAAAATTACCGACTTTTGAAAAAAAAACTTATTTTTGAGGTATTTTTTTTTTGAAATAAGTTACAACAAATAGTTTTTTGATGGAGCTTGAAGGAAGTTAAAACAATAAATGTTAAAAAAATATACTTTACAAAAAAACAGTGTATATAAACTCTATTTCAAAATCATTGGCCCATTAAAAATTAAAATTTAAAGAAAATTATTTTTAATAATTGAATTTATCTATTATAATATAAAAATTTCGATTTTAATATTCAGTTCTATACTCATGAGTTATTTATTTTTCCTCTAAAAATAAAAGAAAGAAAAATAAAAAAAAACTGTTAAAAAAATTGGGACATTTATTTTGAAATAAGCATTACATAAAAAATAGAAATTTTAAAAAATTAATAAAACCTATTTATCAATTCCCCTTCCATCGGAATAACTAACTCTAATCTCTTTTTTATATTTGAAACCAATTTTTTCATTAATTCATCTGTTACTTCTTTCCAAATTTTCATTTTCATTTTCCATTTTGACAAAATACTGTGTAAATAAATAAAAAGAGAAAAAATGATTTAACTACAAACTTTTCCTTATGTGTGGAAACTTGAAAATAAGCAAAATAAAATTCAAATGTAACATGGACCATTTATTATGAAATTTAGTATATATATATATATATATATATATATCCCTAAGCACCCCGAATTTGCCCAAATTTCATAGAGTTTAAAAAGAAAAGATTCAAAAATGATATTGATGTACTAATATATTTATTTTCTCATTTGTCTTTAATCCAGATTTTAATTACAGTCAGTTTCACTTTTAAGACACAAACTTTCTAAGAAATTTAAGGCAAAATAAAAATCTAAATTAAAGAACAAAAATCAGATTCTAGTAAAATAATTTGTGAAAATTAAAATTCCAAAAAATTGTGCTTTAATTTGAGATTTTTTTGTGCCTTAAATTTCGTTGAAAGTTTGTGCCTTAAAAGTGAAACTGACTATATAATAAAACGTCAAAATAGTTCAAAGAAAAAGTAGTTATGTTATTTATTTTTTTTTTTGATATTGGAAAAAAAAATAATAATTATTCTTTTTTACCTTTTCTTTAAAGATTTTTTTTATTGTAATTTTTTTAAATAAGAAATTTTATTGTAGCAATATTAATTAAAACACCCAATATATTGTTTTATTTATAATAATAATCAAACAGTGTTGTTTTTTTATGATAAAAACAATAAATCAATAAATATATTATTTAAAAAAATTTATTTTTTTTAGAAAAAATTTCAATAAATATAAATCAAGAGAAAAATTAAATTCATTTCTTTCAGCCAAAATTAAAAATTTAATATGAATAATTTTCTAAAAATTTTATTTAAACAATAGAAATTCCTTTAAAAAACAAAAAATATATATATATATACAGTCAGTTTCACTTTTAAGGCACAAACTTTCAAGTAAATTTAAGGCACAATAAAAATCTCAATTTAAGGCACAAAATTTGGAATTAAATTTTTTACAAATTATTTTACTAGAATATGAATTTTGTGCCTTAATTTGAGATTTTTTATTGTGCCTTAAATTTCGTTGAAAGTTTGTGCGTTAAATTTGAAACTGACTGTATAAAATAATTTCATTTCCTAAATTGGAATCAATAAAATAAAAACGTTTCAAAGAGATAAAATAATTCATCCTAAATTTTAACAAATATAAAATAATTCTTAAATATTATTCAAAGATAATAAAATAATCTACGAAACTAAGAATTTTTTTTTTTTGAATTTGGTTGTTTGTATAAGTTTGAATAATATATTTGTGAAATTTTGAATTTCCCCTTTCTAAATTAATCCCGATCTTGAAAAATAAGTTCTGATAGGTGTTCTCTTCTTGAAAAATATTTTTTATTTTATTTCTAGATCTTAAAAAGTCAAAAATTAAAAAAAGGTAAAAATTAAAAAAAAAATCCAATTATTGATCTGATTCGGACTATTGGCCAAATCATTTAAACTTGAAAAAAATTCATTGTGGAAAAATTTTCCAAATTTTGCAATCAAAAAAAAAAATGAAAAAAGTTTCAAATTTAATTTATATTTTTTTTTTTTTATTTTTAAATTATTTAGAATCAAATATAGATAATGTTGCTGAATGGTAATCAGAAGATATAAAAAATTTTCTATGTGATGTCAAAATAACATTTGTAATGAATAAATTATTTAATCGAGTGTTTTTGGTAATTTTAGGGTGTAAAGGGCCCAAAAAAAAAAAAAAAAATCTCAGTAAAATATGAAATGTTTAAATTGTTAAAAGGAAGATTTCTTTGGTATGTATACAAAATTTTCAAAAAATAAACAAATATTTTATTTTTTTTTGACAAAATTTGGATGGGTAAATAATAAAATCACAATAACCAAAAAAAAAAATTCCAATGTTGAAAATTTTTTTCAGGTTATTTTTTCAAAGTTTGTAACTGTACAATTTTTAATTCTAAAATTTTCTTTCATAGATAATTTTTTATAAATTCTATATATTATAACCCTTTTATAATAATTTGAATTTACAAATTTTATTTTGAAGGCAATTAGTATATTTGAGATTGCTAAAGGATATAGACTCAAACTTAAAAAAAAAAAAAAGAATTATAAAAAATATTCTAAAACCTGTAAAAAATTGGTTTTCATTGTAATTTAGCAATATCTTTGGAAATAAATATTATTTTTTTACAAATTGATAAATATTATTCTTTTTGGACTATTAATAAAATAGATTCAAATATTCTCTCTAACTAATTCAAATAAAATTTTCAAAAATTAGATAATTAAAAATGAAATAAAAAATCACTGAAAATTTTCATTTTTTTTTCAATTCTCATTTATATATAATAAAGATGTAAATCATTTTTTTAAAAATTTTCAAGTATAATAATGTTTATTATGTAGGTGTATTTCTATAATACAAAATTTTGAGTTTTTTTTTTTTTGAATAATTTTTCAGAATTATGTATTAAATTGCTTTTCAATTTTAGTATTTTGAAGATATTTGGGCGGGGCTAATACCTTTTAATAGGTCTTTAATCACCAATTCATTAATTTATAATTCTATTTTTTTTTTTTTTTTATTTTTTTTTTTTTTTACTTCCTTTCTTTCAAAACAAGAAGCCCAATACCGATAATAGATTAAAAATACATAAAAAATATTAATTACAGGATAACCATTGTTTTGAAACTTTGACGCTACCAAAATCAATGTATCATAATAACAATTCGTTCCCAACAATAAAATATGGGGGGGGGGGCGAATTCAATTTCTAAAAATGTAAATTTCTCATTGGTTTTGTAAAAGATCTTTGGGTTTTTTAATACTAAATATTTTGTAACACATTTACAAAGGAACTTTTAGAAAAAAATTTTCGTCTGTTAAGGACAAGGTTCCCATCCTTGAGTGGGTTGAGTAATTGTGTTCTATCATATAAATTCTCGCAAAAAAATTTCACATCTAAGAAATTGGACAAAAAAAAAACATTTTTTGTCATCTTTATATTTTCATGGAGACTATTTTTTTCTTTCTTGTTCAATGAAAAGGAAATTGAAAATCGAAAAAAAAAATAATTGTAAAAAATGGTTTAAGGGTATTTTCAAATGCAAGTTCAAATTTGAGTACATTACAAACTTATAAAACCAAATGTAAAAAATATTGAGAACATCCCAAGAAAATATTATGTGTTCCGAAAGTTAAAATGGGAATTCTAAAAGATTAAAATCAAAATTTTTGCATGGTCTAACAAGGCAAAAATTGTAAAAATTCTTGAAATTGTGAAAATATCACATATTTTCTAAAAGAAATTCTCCTAGGGCAAATATCACTTGGATTAGATAACTCTTTCAAGTTTGATTTTATACATTATTCCACTGTTTTCGCAGAAAAAGATAGTCCTTAATACAAAAAAAAAACATTTTTTCTGGTTTTTGAATATAAAAATCGAAAATAAGAAGTATTTTCACTTCATTTTCTAGATTTTCCTAATTCAAATAGGTATCGAAACCATAATCATACATCTTTGAGAGATCGATTCTCAAAAGAGAAATCTAAAAAGGAATAGAAAAATGTTTCCCATTAATATTTAAAAAACCAGTATTATTACAATTATTTAACAATTAAAAAATGAAAATTTTTTAGTTCTCATTCAAAAATATTTTTCTATTGGTTTAATTAGTAGAAAAAAATCCAAAGATCTTTAACTAATGATTTAGTAATCGATATTTATAGACAATAAACGAAACTTCCTTATTGAACTCCAAGGCAAAAATTTTATTCTGCTAATTTGTTTGTAACATTTATAATTAATATTCGCTTTCGAAATTGAAAAAATAATTTTCATTTATTAATTGGAAAATATCAGTATTCAAATAACAGTGCAGTGGTGTAAATAACCCATGTTTTTTATTTTAACCCATTACGAAAATTTAACTCATTCAAAAAATATTGGCTGACTTTAGAAATAAAAGAAATAAATCAATGGGATGTAAAAAAGTATATAAATAAGAAAGTGGGTTCTTTAAATAAATTTTAAAATAGAATTATGAAGATATGAAAAGATTAAAATACAATTTTTTGACAAAATAATGAGCAAAATTTCATTTTTTTTTTTCAAAAATAATCATTAAATCTCAAAAAAAAATGAAAATATGAAGAAATTTTGGAAACAAAAGCCTTTAATATTATTGAGTCATTTCATTAATCAAAGATCTAACCTCTAAAGTTAATTTGAATCTATACCGAGAATATATGTGTGTCTTCCTGTCTTCCAATATCCAAGTCTGAAAAAAAAACACGAGTTCAATTCCTTTGTAATGGGTTAAAGGTTGTCAACGGATTATTTACACCACTGTATTATATTTCTGGAAAAAGATCAGAATATGTGATTTTTATTAATTCTTGGACTTGTTTATGATACCATTGGGTGTACTTTGGAAAAAAAGAATAATAAATGAAAGTGATTTGTAAGAATGAAAAAAAGATAATCAAACCCTGATTCTGTAACTTCCAAATCTCGAAAAACCTGTAAAAAAATTATATTTCCTTTTAACTCTTCGGTGTTTGAAAAAGGAAATGAGTAATATTTTTATCGTGTTTTTTTTAATTGTGCCTCTTTGCATTTTTTTTTCAATATTTTTGATTTTCAATTAGGGGAAAATTCCTTGGATATTGGTCTTGTATTTTTAAATTGTAAAATGTATTTTCGTCAACTTTTTTCTGTTTAGTGTAAGATTGGTTTTTGAATTATAAATAGGAAAAAAATTTCAATCTCTTTTTTCATACAGATCGATCCAAAAATTACACCATACACTTTGAGTACTCAATTTAGGAAAAGAAAAATCTTGAAAAAGAAGTGAATATTTTTCCCATTTTTAATTCAAATACTAGTACAGTTGTTTCAATAACCCGTGTCGACGTCTTTCTTTGTGTTTTTCAAAATTTTTTTTTTTATTTTTGAAAATAACTGTTGTTTTTTTTTTTTTTAACAGGTTCTCGTTTTTATTTTTAACTGATGTTGGTTTAGGTTTTTATTTTGTGTTTAATCAAAAATATAGTTCAGTGAAACCTTGCTGTTTCCAAAACAAATGTATTGAAATCAAACCGATCATATTATCAAAGTGAATATCTACAACCTTCAAGACCAATACCCTCATGAGAAAAGAGACTAAATCAACCAAATTTAAACAAATCAACAGGACAATTCACAATAACCAAATCTTTCAGTTTGATCCAATACAAACACAAAAAGGATTATAAAGGACGGAAAAACTATTTGGTATCTTGGCATGATCAAAAATGTGATATCTTTTTTTCAAAGTTTTTTGAAAATTGAAATAGAAAAGAAATCCAAATCTTTCATTTTCCTTTTTCCCCTCAAGTCAATAGTCTTCAAACCGTATCTTGTTATTGGATGTCTTTATTTGGTTCTTTGGTACTTTTTTGCCCCTCTATTGGTTGAGATAAGAATCCTTAGTGAAGAAATATTTCAGATTGAATCAAAAGTTAATTAGCCGAGATTTTATCTGATTAAAATTAGACAAGAACTCTCCAATGACCAAATTATTTAAAAATCAATTATTTTTCAACCATTTACATAATGAGAGAGAATTAGGTCCCCTAAAAACTGTCAACACTCATCTGTTATATCAAGATCTTTCAATTTTTCAATCAATAATAAGAAACAATTGCTTTTTAAATCTTTAAAAAAAAATTTCTTTTATAACTTCGAGATTGAAAGTATTATTGTCAAGACATACTTCCTTTTTAAAAATAAACACACCCTTGAAAAATTTTCATTTTCAACAACAATTAAAAACACAAAACACTGTTTAAAGATTTTTTAACTACAATTAAAAACACAAAATCTGGAAAACAACAGTTAAAGTCGGAAAAACAAAATTTATTTAAGTTAACACAGGTTATTGAAAGAACTTTACCAGTTTTTGGATGTTAAATAGGAACAAATTTTCACTTTTTTTTCTATATTTTTCTTATGAATAGAGAGTTCTCAAAGAAGTATGGTTATGTGTTTGTAATTTCAAAACTCTACTTGAAAAAGGAAAATATGGAAAATGATGAGAAAATACTTCTTATTTAAAGTTTTAAATTCAAAAACCAGTAAAATTGATATTTTTGTATGGACAGAAGGAAATTTTGTATTTGAATTTCCAAATAATTTACATAAAAGTTGAACAAACTTTAAGATCTTTTACCAATCCGATGAGAAATTGGCTTTTTTGGAGATTTATTAAACTTCCAAAATTGATAGAAAATATTTGTTTGGATATTTTGGTTTTGGTTTTGGTTTTGACCTTTGACACACTAAAAATTTCATGATTGTTTTTGGAAATGAATAAAATAATCATTGGTTTCAAAAGATAACAGTTTCAAGGGATTTTTTTTTTCTAACCATCTAAATAGTGAACGAATTGGACAAAACAAATAAAGGAAAAAAAAATTTGTTTCTCCTTTTTAAACAGATAAGGAGGAAAAAACTTTTAAAGAAAGATTTTTCAATCAAGATGAAAGAATCAAGACATAATTATAAAGTAGAATTAAAAATTGTTTTATTCACAACCACTACTTGTCAAATCAAAAAATTATCGTCATATTTTAAGTATTGAAAATTTTAATCAAGTTTTATTTATTTGTGAGCTAAAAAGGCCAAAATTCTTTGTAAAATTCAAGAAGGTTATTAATTGAGTGTATTGAATTTTTAGTTTTACTCCCTATAACTGAAACACAATAATTTTATATCTGAATAAATAATTTACTTTCTAAAAAAAATTAAAAAAAAATTTTCAAAAAAATAATGTTATTTGTAGACCCGTTTTAACAGAGTATATCTTCTGTTGAAGAATATAATTTAATCTGATGATTCGACAAAATATTTAAATTAATTCGTAATCAAAAGATTTAGAATAAATAATTGTATCCCATACAACGAAACTCAGAATTTGAAATCTCAGGTGAAAGATCTTTGTCTGTTCATGAAGAAAAAAGAAGTCAAAAGGAAAATAACAAAAAACTGAATCATTTTTTTTCATACTTTCTTTAAATATTACTACTAAATAAATCAATAATATGTCTTCCGAAAGATACGAATTTCAAGCCGAGATCACTCAATTAATGAGTTTGATCATCAACACTTTTTATTCACATAAAGATATCGCAGTCAGAGAACTTATTTCTAATGCTTCTGATGCTTTAGATAAAATTAGATATCAAGGACTCAAAGACAAAACAAAACTTGAAAAAGAACCAGAACTCTTTGTTAAAATCACACAAGACAGCGAAAACAAAACACTTACCATTCACGATTCTGTAAATTTTTTTTTTCTTTTTTTTTTTTTTTTTTTTTTTTTTTTTTTTTTTTTTGAAAAAAATCTAATTTGCTTTTTTTTTTTAATCCAATTTTAAAAAAAAAAATTTTTTTTTCTTCGATTTTAATAGGGTATTGGTATGACGAAATCTGATTTAATCAACAGTTTAGGTACAATTGCTAGATCTGGTACCAAATCTTTCATGGAAATGCTCCAATCTGGTGCTGATATTTCTATGATTGGTCAATTTGGTGTTGGTTTTTACTCTGCTTATTTAATTGCCGACAAAGTAACTGTTGTCACCAAACATAATGACGATGAACAGTAAATATTTTTTCTCAGTTATTTTTCTTTTTGCTTTAACTTTTTTTTTTTTTTTTTTTTTTTTTTTTTTTTTTTTTTTTTTATTTTTGTTTGAAAAAAAAAAAAAAAAAAAAAAAAACAAAAACAAAAAACTAACTATTTCGCTTCTGTAAAAAATAAATAATAAAAAAAAAACAAATAGATATATTTGGGAATCTGAAGCTGGTGAAACCTTTACCATTGCTAAAGACACTGAAGGAGAACAACTTGGAAGAGGTACCAAAATCATTCTCCACCTTAAGGAAGATCAACTCGATTTCCTTGAAGAAAAAAAAATCAAAGAAGTTGTCAAGAAACACTCTGAATTTATTGGATACCCAATCTCCTTATGGGTAGAAAAAGAAGTTGAAGAAGAAATTTCTGATGACGAAGAAGAAGAAGAAGAAGAAGAAAAAAAAGAAGAAGAAAAAGAAGAAAAAAAAGATGAAAAAGAAGAAGAAAGCAAAATCGAAGAAATCAAGGACGAAGAAGAAGAACCAAAAATCGAAGAAATCGACGAAGAAGAAGAAGAAGAAAAAAAAGAAAAAAAAACCAAAAAGACCAAGCAAATTGTTCACGAATACGAACAAATCAACAAACAAAAGCCAATCTGGCTTAGAAACCCAAAGGAAGTTACCAACGAAGAATACGGACAATTCTACAAGGCCATCAGTAACGATTGGGAAGAACACCTTGCTGTCCAACATTTCAGCATTGAAGGACAACTCGATTTCCGTGCCATCTTATTTGTACCAAAGAGAGCACCATTCGACTTGTTTGAACCAAACAAAAAATCTAAAGGCATCAAGCTCTATGTCAGAAGAGTTTTCATCACCGAAGAATCAAAGGAATTACTCCCAGAATACTTGAACTTTGTCAAGGGTATTGTTGATTCTGAAGATCTCCCATTGAACATCTCTCGTGAAACACTCCAAAAGAATAGAGTCATGAAAATGATCAAGAAATCCTTGATTAAAAAAACACTTGAAATGTTTGACGAAATTGCCGAAAACAAAGACGATTACAAGAAATTCTACGAAGCATTCTCCAAAAACATCAAGCTCGGTGTCCACTCCGATACAGACAACACCAAAAAGCTTACCAAATTACTCAGATACTTCAGTTCCAAGAGCGGCGAAGAAATGACCTCTCTTGCTGATTACGTCACCAGAATGCCAAAGGAACAAGAAAGCATCTACTACATCTCCGGTGAATCCCTCAAGAGCGTCAAAAACTCACCATTCATCGAAAAACTTAAAAAGAAAGACTTTGAAGTACTCTATATGGTTGATCCAATTGATGAATACTGTATCCCACAAGTCAAGGAATTCGAAGGAAAAAAACTCGTCAATGTCTCCAAAGAAGGTGTCAAATTTGGTGACTCTGAAGACGAAAACAAGGACTTTGACGAACTTGTCAAGGAATTTGAACCATTCTGTACCTACGTTAAGGAAGTCATCGGAAAGGGTGTCGAAAAGGTCACACTTGGTAAAAGACTTGTCGAATCCCCATGCGTCCTCGTCACCGGCGAATTCGGTTGGACAGCTAACATGGAAAGAATCATGAAGGCCCAAGCACTCAGAGACAGCAACATGTCCACATACATGGTCTCCAAAAAGACAATGGAACTCAATGCCAAACATCCATCCATCTTGGAACTTAAATCCCGTTTCGAAACTGACAAAACTGACTCCACAGTCAGAGACCTCGTTACTCTTTTATACGAATCATCTCTCCTCTACTCCGGTTTCTCCATTGATGATACCACAGGTTTCACCTCCAGAATCCATGACATGATCAACATGAGCCTCGGTGTCGGCGAAAAAGAAGAAACCTTGGACCTCCAAGACGACGAACTCCCTTCATTAGAAAAAGTTGAAGATGAAGAAGAAGAAAAAAAAAAGAAGAAAAAACTGAAGAAAAAACTGAAGAAAAAGAAGTCGAAGAAGAAGAAGACGAAACACCAATGGAAGAAGTAGATTAAATTATTTTGATTTAATTTCTGTTCCTGCAATGAAGCGATATTTTTTTTTTTTCATTAAAAAAAATTTATCTCGGATATATCGATATCTCTATTATATATATATTTATTATTTAATTAGATTTTTTTTTTACTTTGTTTTTTTACATTATAAAAAAAAATTGAATAAATAAAAATGTTCTTTTTGATGTTAATTATTTCTCATTGAGTCTAACCTCTTGAATTAATATTTTAACTGTGGATAACTATGTTAAACTTTTAAATTTTTTTTTTTTGTTTTGTTTTTTTTTTTTTTTTTTTTTTTTTATTCTCTTTATTATTTTTAATTTTATTAAGTCGTAAAAATTGTTTTTAAGGATCAGTTTTACTCAACAACTAGGAAAAATTTCAACATATTTTATTGGTGATATTTTAAATTAAAAAATTTTTTTATATGCCAAGTGTCAAAAAATTCTGATCGGCTGAAGAAACCCAAGAAAAAAAATAATTTTTTTATGAGATCAAATTTTTTTATTCGATTTTTTTTATTTGAAAAAGAAAAACATTTAAATTCATTTGATTTCTCACATTATAAAATTTTTTTACCCCGTTTATTGTCATTTCCATCTTTATTATCCATAACAAAGTCTTTGTTGCTGGGAATAGTAATAGAAAAGAATTTTTTTTCTTTTTTGAGATATTTCTTTTGGTTTCCCTTCAAAAAAAAAAAAAAAATGATTTATTCAGCCGATTGAAAAATTGAGTATTTTTTAAGAATGATAGTTATATTCATTAAAGTTTTAAATTTATTTTCAAATTTTAATTATTAAATTGTATTTTAGTTCTGTTAAAATTTAATTTTTCAAAATAGAAATTTAGAAAAGATATTTTAGAAATTAATAAAAATTATCTTCAAAATTCATAATCAATTTTTTTTTTTTGAATGAAGAGGATTTAAATTAGTAAACGGATTCATACAAATAAGGCTAAACAATTTTTCTTTATAAAATTTACAAAATTGAAAATTGTTTTTGAATTTTTTTTTCATTTTTTGAATACCTGAAAATGAGATTTTCTAAATCATTAAAGATTACAGCCGTTCCAAACCTACCGTGAAATTTGACAGACATAGAAATTGACTTTTTGTCCCAATTAAATACAAAAAAAAAAATCTTCACTTATACGCTATCATAAACATTTTATGGTGTGACATAGGTTTTTTAAGAAAAATTCTTATATGAATGAGTGAAAAAAACCTTGTTGTTTTTGAAACAAATTCAAAAATTCAAAACAAAGCTTCCAAAGATCGAAGATCAAATTTGATAATATCTATAAAATGGTCTTGTCTTTTGATTTTAAGGTATTTAGAAATTAAGGATCCACCAAAAACCTGAAAATTATTCCAAATTATGAACCATTTAGAAAGTTTTGTAGTTATAAATTCAAATTTTTAATATTTTCTCTATTGTAAATTTTTGTTCTATTATAAAATTTAACATTTTGCAATAGGCTATCACATAACCATAAAATCCTGTCATAAAAAGTAAAGTATGGGAAAGAAAATGAATTTTCTGTTTATCATAGATTTCAAGGTAGGGTTGGAATGGCTGTATAAAATTTTTAAACAAATCAGATCTCAATTTCAAATAAATTATTATTCAAATTTATTAAAATTTTTATTTACTTAATCACCTATATCTTTATTAGTTTCATTTACTGAGATTTGATGAGAAATATTAATAATTAAAAATTCAAAAGAAAAAAATAATTTTTTTTTTCATAATCAATAAAGTCCAACATAAAACCAAAAATTTGTTACACCATTTTCAATAATTAATTTAATTTTTAATAAAAATTAATAACTTCTTTTATTGAGTTTTGAACTGGAAAGATGTGAATTTTGGAATTCAAAAAATAGACACAAATTAATAAATTGTTTAAATGACGTAAACTCATCTATTTCCCATGCCAACACACAAATTACAAAAAATTTTTTTGAAGAACTTGACTAGATTTCATTTTATCAAAAAAAATACTAGTTCCTTAACGTTTAGATTGCTTCACATTTGCAAAAAATATTATCATATGTTAGATGTTGGTACATTTGTTATTTGGTTCTTTGTCATTGGATTGTAGAAATGTTATGAATTTTAATAATTATCGAAAATTTCAATTTTTGAGAATATATTAATTTTTACCGAGAAATTGTAATTTAAGGATAACAGATTGATTAAGTTGATAGGAAAAGTTATAAAAAAAATGTGATATCTTGGTTTTCAATTGAAATATTTATAATCCTTTTGTTCAATCAACCCAGAAAAAGAAATACATTTTTTATAACCCGCATTTAAAACAAAAGTTAATTAATAATTTGATTCAAAAACCCATAAAATAAACGATTTTCAAAAATTTTGACCCACTTTATAATGTTAAGGGGAGTCGTTTTGAGGTTTTATTCCAGTATTCTTAACAAAAAAATATTTTCCAATTTTTAGATCAGAATCACTTTTTCTAATTTTGCACATTTTAGTTGTACTTTTTCAAAATTTTGTTTTATTTTTCTTTTTCTTTTTCTTTTTTTTGAAAAATTTTTCTTTTTCTTTTTCTTTTCTTTTTTTTTTTAAGATCATGTGGAAAAAAAAAAGAACTTTGAAAAGACCAATAATCACTAAGAAAATTGAGACTATGTAATGTCTTTGAAAATGGATTTAATTATTCATAAAAAATGTTGTTGTTCAACTTTTTTTCAGTGAAAGTTCAGTAATAAAAAACCCATAATCCTCATTTCAAAAATTGTGACTCACTTTTTTTTAATTTTTTTTTTTTTTTTTTTTAATTTAAAAAAATATCAGGTTTTTATAAATTTAGAACGATTTAAAAGTGAATTACAAATCATATTTAATTATTAATTTTTCTTGAATACTAAAGGATATATATATTTTTTAATTTATTATTTTGGGTCAGTCACAATTTTTGAAAAAGAGTTTACATTTTTTTTTTAAATAAATTACAATTTATTAGGCTTAAACTCTTCAATTTGAATTTTGTAAAAAAAAAAGAAAAAATTGATTTTTGGAAAACTACTAAAAGTCACACCAGTCCAATATCAATCAACACGTAACCCAAATAACAAGTGTGTCAACATCTAATATATGATAATATTTATTCAAATGTGAAACAATATAAACATTAAGGAAGTAGTATTTTTTAAAATAAAACGAAATCTAGACCAGTTCTTCAAAAATTTTTTTGTTATTTTTAAGAGTAACTAATACCAATTAAAAAAAAATAAACAAACCAATATTGAAGCACGACCAATTTCTAAAAATCAAAAATGAAAAACGAACTTAATATTTGAAAAAAGAACCAACGGTTGATGATGAATTTCCTATTTAAATCACCATGGATTATAATTTTGATCCAACTTTGCTAAGTTTTAATATACATTTTTTTTAGTAGCTTTGAAAATCTCGAATATTTTTTTCTTCATTTTTACCGTTTTAGAAATGTGATATTTTCTCAATAATCTTCCAAAATCGAAACATTTGTCAAATATTGATGGGTTAGGGAACAATGACAATTTATGTTAAATAAAATTCAATCCATTTTGCACTTTAATAAAATATTTTGTTTCAAATTGAAGAAATATATCTATTTCCCAATTTTCATTATAAAGAGATAAATATTTTTCATTTTATCTTTGAATTTTTTTAAATTCCGATTCGATAAAAATCTTTTGGTATTAATACGATTTTTTGGAATTTAATTCCTAATTTTTTTATTATACAATTTTTTTACAACAAGATGTTCAATTTAACCTTTGAATATATAATATTAAACACCTTTTGAGTTATGACCAAATCCAAGACAAATGAATTGTTCAAGAGAGTATTAGTTTTAAATATATACATTTATCAAATTAAAATCAAAGTCAATGGATATTTGGAGCCAATCATATAAGTATTTGTGATTCAGATTTCTCTAAATATAGGATTAATCAAATATTCATTAAAAGATAATATTTCCAATTAAAATATTATCCTTGCATTAATAAAAAAAAAATCAAATAATTACTTCTAAAAATCATTTTTTTTTAAACACAATATGAATCATATAATACAGCTTTTATTCACTTCAAACAATAATATAAACGCCCTTAAACTCAAATAAGCCCAGCAAAAATAAAAAATTCACTTTTTTGAAGAATCAACTAAAAATATAATTATTTAAAAACAAGTGAAATTATAAACTTCATATTATAGTTTATATTTATGAAAGTCATGCGTGGATAAACTAAAATTTTGAAATATGTATATATATATATATAAATTTTAATTTTTTGACACTTTCATGGTAAAGTCACAGGAGAATTGTATCAGTTTCTTTTGGAAAATTAAAATTGTTAAAGATAAGATTTTTTAATATTTGTTATATAAGCTTAATTTCAAAAATAGGGACAAATTTTTGATGAGAAAAAAATATGTTTAATTGTTTGTTTTTTTAATAATAATTTATTTTACTAAAGTTTTAAGAGATAATATCCAATATAGATGAATAAATAAAAATATGGTGAAACATCTTATTTTTTGAAAGAAAAATGAAAAAAGAAAAAAATTATAATAATAAAATTTGTCCCTAATTTTGAAATTTGTCGTATTTTTTTAAAAGAAATTACAAGACCCTGATTTTCTTAAAGTTATTATTCCAATTATCAATTTATTTTTTTTCTAATTAACTTTCAAAAAAGTTAAAAAGAATAAGAAATAAATAATACAACAATTATATTTGTTCAAAACTATTGAATTTTATACTGTATTACAAATTAGATGTTAATTAAAAATTCAAATTTATAAAAATTATTATTTTGCAATCCAAAATTACAAACAATAATAAATAAAACCCATAAATCATTAATACTCGGATTGTTAAAGGAGAAATCAGAAAATTAACATGCTTTAATTATACCAAACAGTTCTTTATGAATAGATATTTGAAATATTTTTTTGACAAGTTAATTGAAAATTTTGGTTCAATTGAGATTGTAACAAATTTTAGATTATGAATCATGTTATTGGGCGTTAAATAAATCAGAATTTTTATTGTAGAATAAATTAAAACAAATATTTGTTCAACTTTCTTAAACGTTTTCCTTGTTCAAACTCAAATACAAGTTTTTTGATTCCACAAATGAGTTAGATTAGGATTTACCTTTTAGAATTATGAAAATATAATTATTTTTATATATCTTCTTTTCTTATTGTTTTTTCAAAAATTGATTGAAAAGTTTTTTCCTTTTATTTTTAAATTATAAGTAAATTCAAAGATTTCAAGTTGAGTGTTTATTATCAAACAACCTAAATTAAAAAAATTCAAAATATAACCTAATAATGTTTGCCAAAATCTTGTAAATATTCTAAATATCATGAATTAAAGACAATTAGCATGAAAGTATAATCTCCTTGAACCAATTGACATTCGTTAACTTGGTGCCAAAAGTTTCTCAAAAAAATAACCAACTTTTCAAACCATCCAAAACTATTTTATTAAATAATAAAAAAGGTAGAGCTTTGTAATTAATCAAATACATTATTGATGAAATTATGACTCAACATTTCTCTTGAATTATTATTTGGCCATTTTTTCTTGTTTATATTCAATTTGAATCAATTACCAAAATGGACAAATATCTAACCGAAGGAAATATTCATTTTGGATCACTGCTATTAAAACCAAACCTTTTAAAGGGATTAAAAGAAAACGGTTATGAAGAAACTAGTGACGTTCAATTTAAATCTCTTCCATTTATCCTAGGCGGCCTTGATCTCATTGTACAATCTAAAGCTGGAACAGGAAAAACACAAGCTTTTGTAATCGCTGTCTTAGAACTACTTGATACCCTACTTGATCATGTTCAAGTTTTAATTGTAACCCCAACAGGAGAACTTGCTTCACAAATTGAGAGAGTACTTTACTCACTTGGCAAACATATTGAAAAACTTAATGTAAGTACAAAATAAATTACTTTTCTTTTTTTTTTTTTTCTTTTTCACAACAAAATACAAGCCAAAAAGGGTAATATTTCTTGGTTTTAAAAACAGTAACAACACTTAGAATTTAAAATAATTTGAAAATGTGAGTGCTGGTTTGTCTTTGATTCTAATTAGAAAATGCAAGTTAATTCGGATTTGTCACAAAAATCTGCACTTGAGAAAAGATTTTTTCGATTTAGGGCACTAGTCGCTAACCATGAATTTCCTTCATACCCAACGAAGGAATGGAAAAACTTTCTCAAAATGAGATCGCAAAAGCCTTCTTCTTTTAATTGAAAAAATTCAAATAACAAGCAAAAAAAAATTCACATAGGATATGATGACAAAAAATTGAAAAACAAAAAAAAAATCAATTGTAGCCGTGAAAAAAATACGGTGACTGAAAATAATACCGGAAAAGATTTTTAATTGTTAAGTTTTCGGAAAATTGATGTTTTCAAAATATTTTCAATCAAATCCTTTTTATAAATAACCAAATTTTTTAAGAGAACCAAGTAATAAACCTACCTAAAGTTCATCAAGTTGGGGTATCTCTAGAATACTCAAGTAATTGTTCGATAGCCAAAGTAGATCAACTTTTTTTGAAAAACAATTAGAGTTTAATTTTGAGGTTTACTAGAGTTTGGAAAATGATATTTTTTATTCTTGTTTTTTTGATTGATTGAATGGCGTTTTGAACAAGCTTAATTTCATTAATCATCATTCTAATAAGTGGGTGTGTTATAATTTTAAAAGTTTGATTCTTTAAAAAAAAAGGATTTGATTTTAAATAACTGAAATTACACATCAATTTTCCTAATACCCGCAATTAAAAATCTTGTCAGGGATTTCTTTTCAGGTCGGGTATTTTTTTCACTGCTTTAATCAATAAAAAAAGTGCAAATAATGTCCAATATTGAAAATCTAAAGTTAGAGAAACAGTTTCATAGCATCTCAGTGGCAAAAAATTCAAATTATCATAAAAAATGTTTCAAAGGATATTCTCAATTCCAAAAAATTCAAAATTTTGATAAAAAAATCCTTGTTCCTAATTTTCAATTTCCAAAGGTTTAAAATTCTACAATTTGAAACAAATTGTTTTCTAAAAGTACACAATCAATTCAATTCGATTTGGTTTAATTTGATTTGTAATTATTTTATAACCCTCTAAATTGGACAAAGTAAGAGTTTTGTAAAATTCTTTAGGATCAAAATAACTCATTTGAGAAATGAAAAAAAAAAAAATCCTCAAGATTCAAAAATTGTCAAAGAGAGACACTTCAAAACCAACATAGTTGTTTTCAAAATTAAAAATCACAACCATTCAAATTGGAAATTGGGTGTCATTCTTTGGCTCTTTTTTCTAAAAATGTCCTATTTTTTGATTGTTTTTTTTTTTTGAATTTATCTTACATCACAGGCTCGTTAGTTTTTGATTGGAATTATGGACTATCTAAAATAAAGCCATTATGATTGATTTATCTGTCAAAAGATTTATTGTAAACATTGGTGACTCGGCCCATAAGGCGGCATTAAAAGTAAGTTTTGATCCCCAACAAAATGTTAAAGAATCTCTGATCATATAGCCATTGACAAAAAGATGGGAATTCAATGCTTAATTTTTCTGAATGGATTTTAGATTCATAATAAATTATTTTAAAGATTAAAGATAAAAACGAAAAATGTTAAAGGTTAGCAGAATGCCTCTTTAAAATTTTGGTTTGTTTGACTCTATACCCGAGAAAACTTGTAAAAAAACCCAAAAAAAGAAAATGCCCAATTTAACAAAATTAAAATTTCTAAAATTAAATCCTTTTCATTTTACTATCACTTCAGAGACTAAACTCTCAAATTAATTTCCATTTTTTCTGTGACAAAATTTTCCCTACGTTTTTTTTTGCTCTTGTCCGTATTTTTAAAATATAATTTTCTAATAAAAGAAAAAGGATCTTATTCAATTCTCTCAATATGGGGAAAATAATATATTGACGCTTTTCTTTGAGTTTCAGTTCAATATTAAAAATATTTAATTCTCATTAAATATCAATGCTTCAATGTTAATCAGTACCCCCTCATACAATCAATTTACACTTGATAAAACAAGTATTTCAAAGTTTTTACAATATTCAAGAATCAATATCACTTAACAAGAAAAATTTTGGGAATTTTTACATTTTTACATTTTTCAATTTATTTTTGTATAATACACCATTATATAAATATTTGCTGAACTCAAAAAATGATTATTATTATCTCCATATATATATATATATACCGAATGATAAATACTTATAAAAAAAGAACTTTTCAAAAAAAAGTTAATTTTTAAAAAAACATTTGAAAAATTGATGTATATTTTTTACTTTTTGTCCGGAATTTGGGTTTTAATTTGAACTTTAAACTTATATATTTTGATTATTTTTGAAGTTTTTAAAAAATAAGGTGTCTACCCTAAATTCTAAAAATCTTTCTTGAAAATTATCAAAAATCAAGGAATTTTTACATTTTTTGACTTTATTAATTTATCAAAACCTAAAATATTTACCTAGTATATATCCTGAACAAAAATAGATCATAAAATTTAATATTGAATTTACATAATCTTAACAATTAATTCCCCCCCCTTTTCTTTTTTTTTTTTTTAATTTAATTATTTCCTTTTAATTTATCAAACAATATAGGTATTATTGTTTACTGCCGGAATTTCAAATAAAATGCTAATTCCCAAAATTAAAGAAGGATGCCAAATTGTTGTTGGTACACCAGGAAAGATCAAACAATTAATCAATATAGGTGTTTTAAATATTCATTCACTTAGATTATTAATTTTTGATGAAGCAGATAAATTAATTAATGAATCAACATTAAGAAAAGATGTATTATGGATAAGCGAAGTACTGCCAACTCGGAAACAATCTTTAGCATTTTCAGCAACATTCCCAAATGAAATGATCAATTTAATGTCAATCATGATGAGGGATTGTAGAAAAATTCGATTGGATTCAGAATACCTTTCACCAGAAAATATTTCACAATATTACATAACAGTTCATCATGAAAGACAAAAAAAAAGAAAATTAATCGATATACTTGAAAACATTCATTTCCACCAATGCTTCATATTTGTAAATACCAGAAAATCAGTCCAGATTGTATCTGATCTTTTAAAACGATACGGATTCGATCCAGGTATAATAAGTTCTACAGCATCAACCCAAGACCGAAAGAAATTACTTGACAAAATGCATAATTTTAAAGTGCGGATTGCGGTTGCGACAGATATAATATCCCGGGGTATTGATATTACACACCTTTCCCTTGTAATTAATTATGATTTCCCAAGAGATTATCAAACCTATTGTCACCGTATTGGTAGAACAGGTAGATTTGGCAGATTTGGTATTTCTGTAACACTTTTGACAAAAATCGAGAAAATGAAATTCCAGAAACTGCATAATAATATTAAAATCGAAGAAATTCAAAATTTTGAAAAAATTCCTTTATTAGAGAAAGATAATTTATTGGAAGAAATTGTTAAACGTTTTATTGAAAAAAGAAAGAATAAATTAAATCAAATGAAAATAAATCAAGAAAAAAAAAATCAAGAGAAAAAAAATCAAGAGAAAAAAACAAAAAATAGGAGAAAAAGAAGAAGAAGAAATAGGAAAAAACATAACAAAAATCAAAATCAAAACCAAAACCAAAACCAAAAACATAACAAAAATCATAATCAAAATCAAAAAGAAAACCAAAACCAAAATCAAAATTGAATTATAAAATGTGAATAATAAATAAAACCATTAATTTTATCGATTCACTGGAATTTTTTTTCCAAAATATTTTTTAGTCTTAATTTGGAATAAAATTTTGTTTAAAATTAACTGTTGTACTTTAAAAGTTAAATTAATAATTTAATATAAAAAATATGACATTTTTGTAAATACATATTCTAATTCATTTTTGTTTCTTTCTCCCCATCTTTATTTTTTTTATTTTTTTTATGAATTAATTATAAATAGACATTTTACAATCCATTCTTTTTTTTTTTTTTTATTTTTAATTTAATAAGATATATATATATATATCACCATGGAGGTATATTTACCTTTATTTATTTATTTATTTTCAAATAATGACGAATCCCCTATTTTTATAAAATTTAAATTAAAATTGAGAAATAAGAACTTTTGATCAACTCAGAGAAAGAAATTGCTATGTTTCAAATATTTCATTTTTAAGGCAGCAGTATTTTTTAAAAAATAAAATAAAATCTTGTCGAGATCTTTAAAAAATTTTTTTTTGTAATATGTGTTTTGGCTTAGGGAATAGATGAGTTAACCTCTCTTAAACAATTTCTGAATTTGATTCTATTTTTTTATTTTCCAACATTGGCTTGTTTCAGATATAAAACTCAAAAAAAATAACTTATTATTTTTATTAGCAATTAATTTTAGACTTGAAAATAGGTGAAATATATTTTTGGTTTTCTTTTAATAAGTTCTTGATTGTGAAAGAAAACTTTTTATTTTGTTTGATTGGATTATTAATATTTCAATTCAAATATCAACAAATCAAGAATTAATAGATATATAGGTGATCAAATAACTGAAAAATAGAAAGAAAGATAACAAAATTTTATCAATTAAATTTAGATCTAAACTAAATTTCATAATAAATGACCCATGTTACATTTGAATTTTGAATTGCTTTTATTTTGTTTGGAAACCCCCCCCCCCCACACACACACAATGAAAAGTTTGTAAATAAATCATTTTTTCTCTTTTTTTTTTTTTCGATAGTGTTTTGTCATAATGGAAAATGAAAATGAAAAATTGGAAAGAAGTAACAGATGAATTAATGAAAAAATTGGTTTAAAATATGAAAAAGAGATTAGATTTACTTATTCAAATGGAAGGGGAATCGATAAATGGGTTTTACTAATTTTTTAAATTTTCTATTTTTTATGTAATGCTTCTTTCAAAATAAATTCCTCAATTTTTTTTATCTGTTTTTTTTTATTTCTTTTGCTTTTATTTTTAGTGGAAAAATAAACCTCTCTTGAGTAAAAGTTCTGAATATTTGAATCGAAATTTTTATATTATAATAGATAACTTCAATTATTAAAAATATTTTTTCTTTAAAAATTAATGTTTAATGGGCCAATGATTTTGAAAGGGAGTTTATTTAGTACATTTTTTTTTTATTCGTAAAAGTTTGAAAAAATTCATTTTCTGGTTTAAAAAAAATAAAAAAAAATTACAATAGAATTTTCAATTTTTAAAATTTTTTTTGAAAAAAAGTTTGGACTTATTCACAAGAATCCTTATAACAACGTAATTCCTTTTTTGTCAGAAAAAAATTGATTTTGAATTTTTGAAAATAAAATTATTGAATTCCCAAATATCTCCAAAAAAATTTTATTTTGAAAAAAGGAATTTAATTTCGAAACAAAAACATAATTTTGAAATAAAATTTGTAAATTGGTTTAAATTTTTGTTCGATAGAATTATCCTACTTAAAAAAATACCAATTTTTAACAAAAAATCCAAATTTTACAAGGCCTCTTTACTCAAAATGATATCAATAAGTGTGTTGTTAGGTAGTAAAAGTTCTACTCTCAGAACACCAAATCATGACTTCCCTTAACATCAAAAATCTATTCTATTGATTTTTTAAAAATTTTTTTTATTTTTTGATGTTCTTTGAAAAATTCAATTCTTGAAATGAATTCACTTCAATAACCTAGCTGCATTATCACCAATTATTACTCTTATTGTGATACTTATTTTCTTCTTCTTGTTATTCTTCTTCTTTTCATATCTATCGATTGTGGAGAAAACGCAACTAGAGCGAAAAAGGTTTTTTAATCGATAACTAATAATTAGGAAAATTACTCTTTATTCTTTTTGGCTATTTAAAATTGTAAATGTAACAGTCCCATTTTAAAAAACACCATCAATTTTATATTCAAGTACATTGTTGAAATCGAAGATTATTAGTTTGATCCTCAATTTTTGGTTGAGATTTTATATTTTGTTAAAAAAAAAAATAAAAAGTGAAGTATTTTTTTCCACAACAAACCAAACTCAATCCCTTTTTAAAGTTTTCTGTCTTTCAAAACTTTCAAACATTTGGTGGCACTTTGCAACCCTTTCAACCATTTTCTCACATTTTCTAACATTTTTAAAGGGGAAAAGCGTTGTAAAAGTCATGAGATTTTTGATAATGAGAAAAAGTAAGAAAAAAAACATTTTTTCCATTTTTTTTCGGAAACCTTCTTTTTAAAGCTTTCAAAAATACCCTTTCAAATGAGTGAACGTCAAGAAATCAAAACCTATTTTATGGGACAACAAGGCAGTGGAAAATCAACAAACGCCTTCAAATTTGTCAAAAATCATTTTGTGGAACAATATGATCATATAATTGAGGAATCATTTCAAAAGCAATTAACAATAAACAAAAAAGAATATTGGTTGGATATTTTAGATACTCGGGATTTTGAAGAATATTCCAGTATGCGTGAAAGTTTTATTAGGCATACAAATCTATTTGTTTTGTTTTATTCAATTACTGATCCATCATCTTTTCAATTTATAAAAGATCAAGAATATAAAGATATCATGAAATATGCCCAAGAAGAACAAGATTATTCGCTTGTTGTTGTTGGAAACAAAAAGGATCTTGAAAATGAAAGACAAGTCAGCACACAAGAAGGAGAAGAATTTGCTGACGAAATTGGAGCATATTTTGTTGAAAGCTCTGCAAAGACTGATCATTTGGTTCCCTTGTTTGAGAAAATTGTTACTTTCCATCTTGAAGGAACAACAGGAGATTTACCCCAAGATCTTCTTGAAGATCTTGGGAATTTATTTGAAAAGCAAATCCTCATTGATTATCAATTTGAAATCAACAATGGAGAACAAAAAATAGGGTATCACAGATTGTTTCTGGAACAAAGATTAGGAGAAGAACACTTTGGAAATCTAAAGCAAATTCTTTTTGATTTATCTTTCGAAAAAGCCAAATTTGTTTTGAAAAGTGCCTATTGTGGGTTGTATAAAACTAATTACATTAAATTCAACAAGATTTTGAAGAATTCAAAGATTGGTATCCCAAGGAAATTGTTGAAATTCAAAAAGCTTCAAAATGATTTAAACGAAATGTTGAATAGTCAAACCCACGACTTTTGTTTGCTTGTAGAAAATGAAGAAATATATTTCCATAAAATCTTTTTAATTGCAAGATTTGGGTATTTTGAAAAGTTATTTTCCAAAAAAGAATATCAAGAAATCGAAAAATTAACTGACCAAACTGGAATTAGCTTGAAAATATGGAAAATATTACAAACATACATCTACACTGGTGAAATAATAGAAGGGATAGATGACAAAAAAGCATATAAAGAATTATTCAAAGCTTTAAAAACATTAAAAGTTCACTCAAATTTCAATTTAAAAGAGCATTTTAAAAAAAAAATTAAATCAAATCAAAATTGTATTTTAATGTAATATTATTTCAAAATTGATATTTTGTGTTTTTATGATTTTTTATGTTTTTTTTTGAAGCACTCTTTTGAGCTCGATTTTTTACTTATATTACAAATAATCTTTAACAGCTGTTTAATCAAAGTAAACAAATTCTTATCTAAATCGCAGAATTGTTAACCAATCTGAGAATATATTTTTTCAGTATTTATTCATAATTAATTTCATTTATTATGAAAGACTTTAAAAATTGATATAGAACTAATAAACTTGTAATATAATATTAAATATTCAGAAGAAAAAATAAATAAATAGTAATTTTTCATCTTGTTATATATATAGAAGGAGGTCTTCAAAATGTTAAATTCAAAGTTGTAAACTTTTTTTCTAGGATAATTGTTAATATTAATATTTTAAATGTTCAAAAATATTAATTAATAGTCAAGTCATTACAGCTAAAAATAATTTTATGAAATGGAAAAAAAAAATTGTAATTTTAATGAATGTCTAATAACATTCAAAAATTAACCAACCTGTGAAGTTCAATCGATCTTCAAAAATCAGCAATCAAAAAAATAGGAAATTTTTCGAAAAAAGTGCAAAAGAGCAACACCCAAGTTCCAAATTAGAATAGTTATGAATTATAATTTATAAAACAACTGTGATAATTGATTTTGAAGTTTCACTCTTTGGCACTTTTTGAGATCTGTAAGATTTTTTTTTCTATTCCCAAATGAGTTTTTTTTTTATCTTTATAATATTACAAAAAACTTACTTTATTACAACCAATTCCACTTTTAAGGCACAAACTTTCAACAAAATTTAAGGTACAAAAAAATCTCAAATTAAGGCACAAAATTTATATTTTTTTTTTTACAATTTATTTTATTAGAATCTGATTTTTGTGTTTTAATTTGAGATTTTTAATGTGCCTTAAATTTGGTTAAAGTTTTTGCCTTAAAAATGGAACTGAATGTAACGATAGGAGGTAAAAAAAAAAAAAAAAAATCAGATTAAGCAGAGTAAAATTGATTTTGTACTTTAATAAAATAATTTATGTTAAATTCAAGAAATTTTATATTTGGAAATTTTAATTTTTTGGAATTGAGAAAGGTTTTAAACTTTTTTTTAGACTGAAATTATTTACCAAAGAGGTCTTCTCATAAAAGTTTTTTATCTATTTATATATTATCAATCAAAACAGGAACAATGCCATAATACCCTTTTTGGTTTCGGGCCACTCCTTATTATGAAGCAAGTACAGAATAAATGACTAGAACCTTAAGAAAACTTTTTTAAAGAGTATTAATAATTAGTATATTTGAATAGCCTAATTATTCTATAAATATCTTTTTTAAGTGATTGTAAAAATTTTACTCTTATTAAACAATAAAGAAAGCAACTACACAAAAAAATAATTTTAGATGAGTTAAGATTTATAAACTTTTAAATGATAACAAAAAGATAAAGATAAATCTTTTAAATTATTTAACATGATCAAAAAAATAAATTAAGAAACACTATCCAAACCCTAATAAAAATTAAATTAAAATAAAATAAAAACTGGGGACTCTGAAAAAGTGGTGTGGTAGATCTAAAATAGAATTTTTACAACGTAAAGCACTTGAATTTAAAGGTTGGTATATTTATATTATATATATATATATATATATTTAAATATTAATAGATAAAACTAACATTTAAATTTTTCTATTTTGTTAAAACGTACAAAAAATGACAAAAATATAATTTGATTCAAATTTGAAATGATGATGATTTTTGTAAGATATTCAAATAATTTTTTCATCTTTTGGTTTTTGTTTCCATTTTATTTTTTGAAAAACTTAATTTATTCTGTTCAATCATTTTTTTTTTTTCAGATAATTAATATTATATCAAGGTTGAGTTGTTGAAAATAGAACCATCCGAATAATGTAGTCAATAATAGCTAATTTTTTGATGAACCATATTCCTAAATGGATTTAAACCAATTTGTCAATATGTTTATTTGTTTTGCTCTCTCCAAAATTTTAACACAGCCTTGGATTTATTTGTTCAGTCCTGTTCCTTTTTAAGGTACAGGATTGTATTGAAAATTATTTTCATTTTGGTTAATCCGTATTATGATTTATAACCGAGTATTAAAAATCCAATTAGTAAATGTTTCTAATTTTGCATTTATTCTTGAATTATTTAAACAAGATTTTTTTTTCAAAATTTGAATTTTGGGGTGTTAAAAATTTTGAATTATTGTTTCTATATCCAATAGAAAACATAATATCCTAATTTGTTTGAAATAAAATTTTGTAATTTGAATTTTGACAAAAAGATTCTATCACAGAAAATTTATAAAAAAAGTATCTTCGAAATTATTATAATTAAAAATTTTATCAATGCCTATAATAAAACAGTAACTTGGAAAAATTTTTACAACCTATCAATATTTTTTGATCATCTTTTGTTTATTCATCTTTTTTCAATATAAATTTTTTCAAAATATTTTTTTTTTTTTTTTTTTTTTGTTTTTCAAGTATTTTATATTGTTTAAATTCAAGTTTTAGAAACCTATTTATATTAAAGTTTTAATTTTAGCTTCAAGAAAATAATCTCTTTTTTGTATTGATTTGATATTTATTACAATTTTCTCTATAAAAAAAAAAAAATGAAAATTTCTCAGGATAGGCTTTTTTTATTTATTTCAGTTATCATGAAATGAATATAATTATTTGATAGCGATTATTAATAAACCAATAAATTGAGTTAAGAATTATATCATTGTAATAAATTTTCTAATTTAAAAAATTAAAGTAAAAAAAAATAAAAATCTTGAAAAAAAAAATACAAAAATGAATAATCATATTATAATTAACAATTATTATTTTTTTTTTATAATATCAAAAAAAAAAAAAAAAAAAAAGCCATAAAAGAATTATTTTATCTTTGAACTATTTTTGTTTTTTATTATTAATCAGATTTGGATTAAAGATAAATAATAAAATAAATTTATTGGTAGAGCAATATCATTTGAATTCTTTTATTTTGAACTTGTGGAAATGTGGGTCAATATATGGAAACTAAGTTAAATATTATATTATAAATAGTACCAAGATCAAAAAGTGTGATTTTAATCTTATTGAAAATGTGTTAATTATTCTAAAAAAGATATCTTGATTTCTATTGAAATTGTATTTTCATCTTAAATTAAAGATCAAAATAGATTTTACTGTTTTAACATAGAATACAGTCAATTCCACTTTTAAGGCAAAAACTTCAACCAAATTTAAGGCACAATAAAAATCTCAAATTAAGGCACAAAATTCAGATTCTGTAAAATAAATTGTAAAAAAAAAAAAAATTACAAATTTTTAGCCTTAATTTGAGATTTTTTTATGTCGAAAATTTCGTTGAAAGTTTGTTCCTTAAAAGTGGAACTGGTTGTATAATAATCTTAAATTTTCAATTTCCAATGATTGATATGGTAACATTGATTGTAATCTCCCCACGCTGATATCAAATACTCTACTTTGTATATAATTCTAATTTTTTTATGGTGTTATTCAAAGGTTAATTATAAAAAATAATTGAAATTTGGAAAATAGTTTAGAGCCTTTAGGTTGAAAATAAAGTTTTTATAAATTATACAGGTGTTTTTAATCCATGTAACTGATATATCAATTAAACACTCCAAATATACAAACCATGGGCTTCTCAAAATTATATATAAATCAAAAATTTCTTTTTTACAAATTTTTTTTTACAGAGAATATCAAATTTTATTTATTCGAAAGTAGATATCGAACTACGTTATGAAATAAATAAATAGAAAAAAATTAATTTGAGAAGAAAAAAAAAAGGAATTGAGAAATATTAATGTTAGGGGGGTTAACGTACCTCAAGAAAGGGGTCTTAGATTAAAGTATATTGTTTAATCACTGCAAGTCAAATTTGTGATACATTATTCAAATGTCTCTAAAAAATCAATTAGTCAAGTAGTTTTATTTGTTGATCTCATTATTTAAAAAATGATCTGGTAATAGTAAAAAATCTATATTTCTCAAATCAATTTCAAGGTTGAAAAGTCAATATAAAGACCCCAAAACTGAAAAAGATCTTTCTTAAATTTGTCTTGATTGTAAATTAGATGCTAAAAAATTCATTTTTTTCTAAAATTAAATATTTAACAAATTGATTTTTTAGGCAAATTGTTTTCAATTATTGGAAATATATTGATGTTACACTTAGCTTTAAAAAAAGAAAACGAAACCATCAGTCTTTGGGTTTTTATGCTGATGATTATTGAGTTAACCTTTGAAAAATTTTAAAAATAGTTAATGTTTGCTGTTTGAGTATCTTTTATTTAAAACAAGTTTGCTATTGTTTGTGTCACTATTTTTAGATTTAGAAAAGGAATTAAAAAAAATTTTTCAAAATGACAATTTTTAATTGGATCATTAGTAAAAAATGTAATAATTTAAAGTACAATAATATTTAGAATAACTTTTTTAGGGTCCCAGAAACGAGTTGAACCTTGGCGCACGAATATCATTTAGGTCCAATTACAATATACTTTGATTATAGAACGAATCTAGGGTCACACTTATCCCTTAAAGAAACCTATTTCGTATTAGTATATTGATTTAATCCAATGATTTTTTATATTTTATTTCTTGAGTTAGATCATATTTTGAGATGATCCAAATTTTCGTAATGGCTAAAGTAAAAGAACAGGTTAGTTATGACACTATAGAAATAAATATTAAAATGAAAAAAACTACAAATTTTGTCTTCAAAATAATAAATTTTAATCTTTGGAGAAAAGATAGTACCCACATTAACCAATCTAAAAGGACAGTGTCTGTGATGTATCTCAAGAATTTGTTTATAGCACACCCCCACTTAAAAAAGTGTGACAAAAAAGTTTTTCAAAGTGATCTTAAAAACATTTGACGAAATCCAATTAACTTATTTTTTGGGCTTTGTTAAAAACTTTTTTGATCAAAGTTTCCAAAACAGCTTTGTTTAAAAATATTTTGAAAAAAAAAGAAAAAAAAGACAACAAAAAGGAAAAAAATATTTTGAAAAAGAAAAAGAAAAAGAAAAAGGTAAACAATAAAAAGAGTTGTTTCAAATTTTAATTGAAAGTTGGTGTTTATTTGATCAAGAACATTTACAAAGCAGATTTTTTTTATAAATTATTTCTGAAGAGAAAAATTTTCGATAAATTTTTTTCTGACATAGAAAAATAAAAAGAGAAATGAATTGATCTTATCTGTTATCTGAGTTTACCCCAGATCTCGTATTCTTTGCTTTCTATTTTTTCTTTGAATTTTTACGATCTCTTCCAAGAAAACCAAGAATGCTGTCACATAAGGAATCACCAATACCAAGAAACTTTTCTGTCCCAAGTCTAAGGTAATCATTTGGGATTTTGCTTGTTTCAATATCGTAATCCAATGTTCTTTGTGTAACTGAAATTGCAACAGAAGTAACTGCTGCTCCAAATGCTACTTTCATAATCTTTTGAAAAGTCATAATTAAATAAAAAAGAATTTGAATAACACGTTAAATAAGTGTGTGAAGAATAAAAATGGAAAAATGTCTTGATGTTTTTTTTTTAAAAAAAAATTAAAATCACTTTTTGAACTCTAAACCGATTAAAATACTTTACACAGACACCACCACCAAAGTATTTGAGGAAATAAGAATTCCAAAATGATTAGGTAAATTTATTGCCTGTGAATAAAACTTTGTTTCTAAATGACCAGAAACAAATAAAAGAAGAGTAAATTATTCCTTTTTGATGTTTGTGTTTGTTTTAAAATTTCGTAAATTCGTTAAAAATGTAAAATAGTGACATCCTTTAAAACAAAAGATTTTTTTCCTCTTTGTGTGAAGTTTTTTAAAAATAATAATCGGTGTGATTATTTGTTCAAGTAAAAGGAAAAATTAATTGAACAATTATTGCTTTGTTTTTCCAAAAAAATCATTTATGATCCTGATTCCTGTGAGGGACAAGACAACCCAACCATTTTACAACAACCAAAGACTTTTAATTGGACTCTAATTTTAACAAACCTTTTTGAATTAGCTCAATAACAATACTTTTTGATTGTTTCAGGATTTTATTTTTTTCTTTTGAGATTTTCATAAACGCAGAAAGGAGCTAAATGAAAAAAAAAAGTTTGAGTAAAGTAATTCAATTCATTACCACAAAACAACGAGATGAGTAAAGGTATTTTTACGTTTTGATCAATTTATGTTTTTTGTTAAATAATCAATTCTTTTCTTCTTTTTGGAATAATTATGAGATAAGTAAACATATCTACATAATTGTAGAATGAAAACGAGAACCTAAATTCATTGCTTTCGCTTGAAAAAATGTCCAATTTAAAAATTGATGAAATATGAGAAGGTTCTTTTTGTAAAGAAAGTAACCGTTTTGGAAAAAAAGTGAAAAACAGTTGTTAATTGGGAAACTTACTGAAAATGAAAAGTAAAATCAATAAAAAGAAGAAACCAATTAACTTCAAATAATAACCCATTATATTATTTTCAATCAACCCAACAAACACAATTTAAATCTATTTTATTCTCAAAATTGTTCTTGTGGTTTTGGAGATCGCAAAATAATCAATTTTTTGAACAATTTTTTAATAATTGATCAACCAACAAAAAACCCAGACCTAAAGATAGTTATTAAAAAAACTGTTCTTGTGTCGAATACTTCATTTTGTCTTTAATCATTTATTTATTCTTTTTTTCATTAGATCTTATTTTTCATTTTCAGCAATGTTCCCAATTAAAAACCGTAGTTTAACTTTTTTTCCACAATTATTAATTTTCTTTAGAGATTATCAGAAGAGCAACTTTTTTTAAGTTTTCTGTTTTAAGAAAACGTGAAATTTACTATTCAAAAAGTGCTTTACTTCCAACCCCAACCTCTACACCAAATTTTAAAGTTGACACGTCACTTTGTTAAAACAGTGAATATTTCTTATCGTTTGAATGTTTGAAAAATAATGTGTAATGAAAAGTAAAATCTATGTTTCAAAATAAACAGCATATTTTTTTGATTTAGAATATCTAAACATTTACCGATCAAAGAAACCAACAATAAACCCTAATTTAATATGTTTTTGCTTTAAGTAAAGTTTTATTATTCAAAAAGAAATTCTAAAAATAAAGGATCAAATTGGAATATTTATCCCAAAAAATACGGTAAATTTTTCAAGAAATTTTAACAAAAATGTATCCACATAAAAAAATTCAAAAAAATTGAGAATCCTACGAAAAAAATTCAACAGATTACATTCCTAATTTAAAATTTACTCAAAATATCAAGATGTTTATCTTCAAAATTGATTAAAATTTCGGATTACTACTGTGCCAGGGATTGGATGTTACATTGAAGTAGGAAGAAAAAAAAGCAGGGACTATTTTTTGAAATTTATTCTAGTACTTTTGTATTGATTATTTTGATTGCTGTAAATTCAAAAAAATTTCACTTTTTAACAATATAAAACTTTAAAAAAGTTTTCACCTTTTTAAAACTACGTTACACCCACCCCATTAATTAAAGAAAAGTTTTGGTTAAAGTCACTTAATATTTTACTTGAGATAATGAGTTGAGAAAAAAATCCAATGATCTTCTTCGAATCATATCGAACTAATATATCTATGGATTTTATGAAGGGGAGGTAAGTAAATTTTACCAAATTTGAGTACTAAGGTTTATATATACAGCCAATTCCACTCTTAAGATATAAACTAACAACAAAAAGTCAAGACATAATAAAAATCTCAAATTAACGCGCAAAATTCGAAATTTAGTAAAAAACTTTGTATAAAAAAAAATTCCAATAAATGTGCTTTAATTAGAGATTTTTTTGTGCCTTAAATTTCGTTTAAAGTTTGTGTCTTGAATGTGGAACTGACTGTATCTGAATTATTCAAATCATTCTGTTAATTAAATTCTCAAGAATTTTTAATAAATACTACACTACAAGGAAAATTTAAACACTGAAAATTAAAGTTAGCCAAAACTATAAATTGGATTTCAGTTATATTTCTTTTCTAAATTATTTTTTCAAAGTTATAATAATTTTATGTAATAAAAAAAGGATAGCTTTTAAACTCATTAAAATCTGAATACCCCCCTTTTCAAAATACCGACTTTTGAAAAAAACACCTATTTTTAAGGTATTTTTTTATAATGAAAAAAGTTGAAATGAATTAATTTTTGATTGAACATTAAGATTGAAAAAAGAATAAATGTTAAAGCAATTTGCAGAAAACAACCGGGAATGTGTATAAAAACTCAAACAAGGAAAAAAAAAAATAAAATGATAAAAAAATATTCCAAAAACAGATAAAAAATCAGATTTTCAATTTAATTTAGCAATATCTTTTGATTGAAATATTTCGTGCTATTTTAAAATTGAAAAATATGTTTCTTTTTAGACTATTAAAAAAATACTTGAAAATTGTCTCTCTAATAATTCAATTAAAAAATTATATAAAATTTTACAATTAAAAATGAAAAAAATATTACTGAAAAATTTCATTTTTTTTCAATTCCAATTAATATCTATTAAAGTTGTAAACCTCATTGAAAATTGTTATGTATAATAATGTTTATTATCTGAGTGTATTTCAAAAATACAAAATTTAGTGATTTTTTTTATAAAAAATTTTCCTTGTCTTGTAGACTTGGATCTTTTCTAGTAAAATTTAATTATATTACAATTAATAAAAGTATAAAACCAAATAATGAAAAAAAAAATGATTCCGAAAAAATAAAAAAAAAAACATTGATTTCTTGATCTTTCCTCAGATATTTGATATAATTTCTTTTACCTTTCTTGTCTTTTATTTTCCATTCTTAAAGGAAAAAATTTTAGTTTATAAAAATTTCTAATTAATAAAAAAACTTATTATTACTCAAGAATTTTCCAAAAATAATTAAAAAATCCAATTTTCATTTAATTCATCTAATTCTAGTTGTGGTTCAAAGATATAATATTTTTTAAATTCTTCTTTAGAAATAAAGATTCAAGACTTATTTGTTTGATCTGATCATGATTATTTATTTCCGTTTAATTGGAACTCAAAATAATTCTGAATAATTATTGGAATTTTTTCTCACCTTTTTTATTCTTTGTGTTGAATCTTTTTCTATTGTTTTTTTATTTTGATAATTCAACACCTTTCATTTATAACATTTTGAATAATATTCTTAATTTTTACTTGGTTCCATAAAAATATTTGAAATAAGAATTATGAAAACCAAATAATAAAAAAATATTTTTGTTAAATAATAAAAAACATTAATTGTGTGAGAATTTCAAGGCAATTAATTGTTTACAATCATACAAATTCAGAAGATATACTATATAATGCTTCAAAATAACAATTTTGTCTATTATCCTTATTCTTGATTTCAACACTTTTTTTAGAAGGGGGATGTTTCTTATTTAATATTCAAAAAGGAAAAATTGTCAACTTTGCTTATCTTTTCATGTCTATTTTTTTTTTTTTTTGGTTTCTTTTTGATTAATTTCAAAAATTAACACATGGACAAATTTTGTGATTCAAATATATTTTTTAATCAAACCCAAAAAAATGCAATCAAAAAAATTGTACAAAAAAAGAAAAAATTTAACTCTCGTCCACTCTGAACTACTTTGATTTCGCTTCCTTTTTTACAAACAGAGCCGCGAATGATCTTTCGTTTTCAAAGTTTCAATATCTGAGTGAAAGTCAAAAAATCTTTTTTCAATAATATTGCCACAATTAAAAATTTTAAAAATTGTAAAATGGAGCTAATACCTTAAGCTTTCTTACTGAGTGTTATAAAAAATAATTAATTAGACATTTAGATTTGAACAGTACTGATTAAAATCTAATATATTACTAATTTCAGATTTTTTTAGTTTTTTTTTAAGAAAAATTTAGTTTATTATACCATGATCCTCATATTTTCTCAATTCTTCAACAAAATATGTAAATTTAAAATGAACTTTATTTACTTTTTTAGTACCTTCACCACCTATGGTTTTAGCTATTTTTATACCACTACCACCCCCAAATGAACATTCAAAATAAAAAAAGAAAAGAATCGAACTTTTTAATTCTCATTCAGAATAATATTTATTAAAATAACATTATCGATAATACTAAAAAATTAAATGGTACTTTCTTCAATTTTCATTCCCCACCCTTTTTTATATAAAAGAACCCCATCTTTACAAAATTTCATATTAACCAATTCATTTAATGCAAGAATTAAATCAATTCCGGATAGAAAGTTTAGAATAACCTTTTTAGAACAAAATAATGTTATTTTTCTTCTGACCCATGTTGAGGAAATTGAATTATTTCAAAATTATGATTGAAAAAAAAAAAAAAATGTAAAAAATGATTATTTGATAATAAGCTCCAATTCAAAATTTTTAATACATCAGAATTCAATTTTTTTTAAAAAAAATCTTATTTAATAAATTCTAAAAGAAAATTTACTAAATTATAACCATTCACAAATCGAAAATTTAACTTTTTTTATAAATCATAATACCCACTAAACAAAAAATAAACAATAACCACACTATTAAATAAAGAATGTGTTAAAAATTTTGGAGAAGCAAAATAAAAAAAAAATGAATTTTTAAATTTATTTAAATTCTATTCGCAAATATCGATCGATCAAATGGTTAGCTATAATCAATCTATTTTTATTTGAGCCCTTCTATTTGGAACAACTCAACTTTAAAATAATATCAATCGTTCTAAAAAAAATTTCTAACAAACGAAATAAGTTTTCGTCATTCAAAAAATAAAATGGAAACAAAAAACTAAAAGATGAAAAAATGATTTTTATATTTTACAAAAATCAAAATTATTTCAAATTTGAATGAAATTGTATTATTATGATTGTTTGAACTGTTTTAGCTTTTTGGAAAATTTTGAATTTGAGTTTTAACCTTTCATTCAAAAACAAACAAGAAACACCTAAACTGTGTAATGAATAATTTAAGGATATACCGCAATTTGGAAAAAAAAAACACTTAATACACACTGAACATTCTTTTATACATTTCAAAATAAAATTACAAGAAAAATAATTATTTAAAATAATATCAAGTTTTCAATTTTTATTTTGAATCTAATATTGTTGTATAAAATAATAAATTTATTCATTTTTTACAGAAAATAAAAAACAAAAACAAAAAGAAGAAAGAAAAAAAAGAAAAAGATCAAGAAAAAAAGAAAAACAAAATATGTTTAAAAGAAAAAAATTAATTATATTTTCTATTACGTCGATTATTATTATATCTATTTTTATTATTATTATTCTTATTATATCTATTTTTTGGTGGAGTTGGTGGCAAATTAGTTGAAAAAAAGGACACGGGACCCTTTTTAGGCTTGAGTATCTATTATTTTTAAAAAAATTAATATATACAATAATAAAGTAAAGATTAGTAAGATATAACTTATTCACTAGGTATAAATTGAATTAATAAATTGAGCAAAAAAATGATTGAAAAAAAAAAAAAAAAGAAAAAGAAATAATCTTGATAAAGGATGGAAAATGTTAACTAGTACTCTCATTATTTGTTTGTTTCACGTTACTCTACCGATTAAGTATTGCTTTCGTTTTGTCATGAAAATTATAAATAAACTTTTTATTAATACCAATGAATTCAAAAAAAGGTAAAACAATTTACTTCATCCAATTTCCTGTTACAATCTTGATACTCCCCCTTGAAAACATTTCATTTCAATGAACATTCTGATGACCAACCCCTTTACAAAGTTTCTTGACATTTAAACATTTAAAATTCTTCCTTAGAAGGGAGTTAAAATTAAAAAAAATGAAAATTGAACCAAAAAATTAAATTCAATCTTATTTAAGAAAACTAAATTAACTTTGAATAGTTGTATTTATCCACTCTTTGGATCAGAAGTTACGAAGTAAGTCACTTCAAAATCCTCCCTGTTAGTAGATAATGTATTTAAAAACGAGATTATGAGCAATAAATCCAATAAACAAAATAATTTGTAATATTTTTTTTTTTGAATTTTCAGTAAAAAGCATTTATAAAATCCTTTTAATGTTAGTAAACTGAAATTGTACTCGGAAAAATTGAAATAGTTATATGCATTTAATTTTTTTCGCTGATTCCAATTTTTGATCATTATAAAAATATGATATTTTTTACTTAAATGTTTATATATTTAACTCATCTAAATTAAAAAAAATAAAATCTTACTCATATAATTAAGGTAGTAAAGATTTGTTTTCAAATTAAAATAAGTACAATCCTGATCAAAAAATTTTTTTCTTTTAGATTCTGAATAAGAGGTAAAATATTTTTCGAAAATATTGACTCACTTTAAAATGTCATTGGAAGTGGTTTTGCGTAGTTTTATATCATATTCTTATCAAAAAAAATTTTCTATTTTTAGGATCATAATAATTTTTTCTAATTTTATCAAATTTTTGTTTTTTTTTGTTTTGATTTTCTTATTCTTTAATTTTGCAAATTTTTGTTTTTCTTTTGTTTTTCTTTTTGTTTTTCTTTTTTTTTTCGATTTCTTTTTTTTTTTTTTTTGATTTTCAATTTTTTGTTTTTACTTTTAAATCAAAAAATAATTTGTGTGTCTTTTTTATGAATAATAGTAAAATCTAGGATTTTAGGCTTAAATTCTTTTTAATACATTTAAATAATAAAAAAAAAACATCTAGAGTGTAATTAACAAATCTCCAATAATCAAAATAAATTTAGTTTTTTTTCTTTTCTTTTTTTTTTAGTTTCTGTGAGAAATATCAAATCATTGGAAATAAGGACAAAAGCCTTTCAAAATTTAAGATTGAAATTTATGTTAACATTATTGAAAAAAATTGTCAAATCGATTTTAATTTTCAAACAGTCGCAAAGGCTCTCATTTTTTTAACTATTATTTTACTTCATTTTAAAACAAAAACCAAGTCCAAAAATTAGATTGTTTATTAGAATTAAAATAAAACCCATTACATCAATTTAACAAAATTTAAGCATATTCAATTTTCGAATATTTGAGTGTTAATTACAAACATCAGTAAAAGTAAAATTGAATTTTTTTTTTTTTTTTTGACACGATGATTTTCTTATTCAGGTAAAATTGGTTTTAAGATTTTAAAACAATAGCTCTTATTCGGGTTTGAGTAATTTCAATTTTAGATATCTTCAATGATCAGTGAAAAATAAGTAAAATAATATTTGAAAATTTCACCCTTTTACTACCGTTTTACAATTAAAAAAGATTTGTCAATTTTTTTCAAGAATGGTAACATAAATTTCTATCTAAATTTTTTTTAAAAGTTTTTATCCTTATTTCTAATAAGTTGATATCACTCTACCTCAAAAAAAAAAAAAAAAAAAAAAAAAAAAAAAAAAGAAAGAAGCCATTTTCAATAGTTCTAATTTCAATTTAAATTTGTTGTAAATTGATTATATTATGTGAACAATAAAACACCACACTTAGTTAATAAATTAAACAAACAACCAATATTTCAATAAAGATAAAATTTTGACAAATTAATTTCAAATTTATATATAAATGGATAAAAAATAAATATACAAAACTTACAGAAAAATCACAATCCAATTCTTCACTAATATTCATCATTGCACCAGAATTATCAAATTCACCACAATAATTTGAAGCGCTAAAAATAGTTACAAGACGCTGATTAGCAAAAAATTCAAATCCATCATCAACAACCTAAGATATATATATATATATATATATGTATGTATGTTTGTATCGATAAATATAATTAAATATTATGTTATTTGCGAAGTTTAGTTTTTACAAAGCACTCCAAATGAAAGTATCAACGGATTAAATAACAAAGGAAAAAAAAAAAAAAAGAAATTAAGGGATAAAAGAATTAATCCAATAACATTACTTGATGTGCTCGGCAAATTAAATCGAGATTCATTTCATCACAAAATTCTTCAACTATATCCGCACCAAAAGTATAACTGACACCACGGATATTTTCACGCCAGCCATAAAAAGTTTCTGAAGGATCACTCCAAAGCAAATCACAAAGAAGACCAAAATCAGCAACACCAGTGGGTCTTGAAATCTTTTTAATTCGATCAATATCATCCAATTCTGGTGACAATCCCCCATGCACACAAAATATTTTGTCGTCAATTATAGCTGAAAGCGGTAAGCACTGAAAACAATCACAAAAAATTTTCCATACATCAAGAGAATATTTTTTTAAACCTTATGTTTTTTTTGAATAATAAATTTAATTAAAAAAAAAAAATATTATTTTATATGCAATTGAGATATTCATAAATTCTGGTTTTGTTTTTTAGTTTGGCACAAAAAAAAAAAATATTAATAATAAAATTTTCAATTCATCTTTATCAATAACAAAATATGCAATATTAATTTTGAAAAAGATACCTTTTTCTTATTCATTCAAATTATACAATAATGGCATGCTTAAAAAACAAAAAAAAAATTCGTAAAGTTAATTAATTAGCCAAAAAAATAGATATTTAAATAAATAAAAATAATAATAATAAATTTTTCTTTGGAACTGATCATTTTGAAAAGAAGTGACAGTTAAAAAGAGACAATAGAGTTATATTCCACAGAAATTTCAATTTCATCTCTCTTTTTTTTTATATATTTTTAACATTGTAATATCTAAAGCTGATTCAAAAATTTAATAAAATATCACATGCATGCATGCATACATACATACATACACACATACATAAATATATCTTGAAAGAACAAATAAAAATTTAAAAATTACATTCGTCATAAAAACCATAGACTTGAGTTGTTGTAAAACATTCATGGTTGCTATTTATTTATTAATTTATAGAATAAAAAAAAATGGGGGGGTTATTTTTGATTTTAAATTAATGATTTTCTTAATAGAATTAGATTATAATTTTTTGTTTAATGAATCAAATTGGGATTTATTGGTTAAAATTGAATACTTTCCAAATTGTTCTTTCAAATTGCTGAGATTTTGTGTGATTTTATTTGAACTTTTTCAAAATAAACTCTATTTCACTCAAAGTTCCCCATCCAAAAATGAAAAAAATCATTTTTTAAGAACCAACCAACATTCGATATTTTAGAAATAAGATAAAAAATAAACTTCAGAATAGGGGTGATATCCTTAAAAACTCTAAAATTCACGAAAAAAAAAAAAGTATAAAAAAAATATTTTTGGTCACTTTCATTGGGAAGTATGGTGTAAAATTTCTCAATTTCTTGGAAAATTAAAATTGTTGGTAACAAGATTTTTTAATTGTAAGTGTTTGATTTTTACAAGAAATTACAAAGCTTCACTTTTCTAATTGTTAGTTTGGAGTTTCAAACATTTTTTTTTTTCAAATTGACTTTTTTTTTAAAAAAAAGCAAATATCAAAAAACTAAATGGAAAAAATTTCACAAAATTCGAAAAAAAGATTCTGATCTGAAAAATTGAAAATTTATTTTGAGAAGAATACTGTTAAAAACTAATAGAATTTGTTCTATTCCGTCAATAAAACAACACCCCTTTGAATGATAAAGAGCTTGTTAAATTTAGTGATATTTCCATTAAAAATTTGAAAATTTATATTACACATTAAATTAGAACTAATTATTATTAAGTAATATTTAAATTATTAATAACATAATGAAACATTAAAGTACAATAGTGAAAAAAAAATACCCGGTGTGTAAATAATAACGGACAAGATTTTTAATTGTCAATATTAGTAAAATTATTCTGTAATTTCTTGTGTTAAAAATCAAATCCTTTTTTTTAAGAATCGAACTTTTAAAATTATAACTTACTTATTAGAACGATGATTAATGAAATTAAGCTTGTTCAAAACACCATCCAATCAATCAAAAAAACAAGAATAAAAATTATCATTTTCCAAACTCTAGTAAACCTCTATAAAACCCAATTGTTTTTCAAAAAAAGTTGATCTACTTATCCTATCAAACAATTTTTTGGGTATTCTATAGACACTCCCACCATAATGAACTTTAGGCAGGTTTATTACTAGGCTCATAAAAAATTTGGTTGTTGTTAAAAAGGATTTGATTGAAAATATTTGTAATTTCACAACAATTTTCCTAATATTAACAACTAAAAATCTTACCCAGGATTATTTTCATGTCAAGGTATTTTTTTCACTATTATATATTTAAGAGTTAGAAAATACATAAGGTATTTTTTTTATTTTGTTTTTTTATTACTTTGTCTTTTAAAAAAATATCCTATTAAATTTAAAATCTACCAGACTTTTACATTTTAGACATGTTTTTTTTTCAATAGTAATGTTTAAATCGAATTTAATTAATAGATTACTTGAATAACTTCTATCTTTGGTGTTTCTTTATAAAACAAAAGATAGGTAGAATCTTTAGTTTTTATTCCAAAGGCACGTTCGTGTAAAAAAAAAAAAAAAAGATAATAAGCCGAAAGTAACAAGTTTTCACCTTTAAAAATAAAAAAGAAAATAAATATGAAATATATAGATTCTTTTTTTGATATCTCAAATTATATGGACTTTTCATGCTCAAAATACAATCGATACTTGTATTAGAAATTTAAATTTACTTTTTAAAGAAAAATTTAACAAAATTCTATCATAAATTATCA
The DNA here is from genome assembly GCA_027625915.1 of Anaeramoeba flamelloides. NCBI lineage: Eukaryota > Anaeramoebidae > Anaeramoeba > Anaeramoeba flamelloides. The sequence goes on along the minus strand of JANTQA010000060.1, from coordinate 1,302,123 downwards.
TGAATCAAGAACCTTAAATTTGGAAAGGAATGTAGATCTTTAAAACTTAGAAATTTTAAAAAAGTTTTCAGAATAAGTCAGAAAAAGAAAATAAAAGAAAACAATTTTCAAAAAAAAAAAATATGTTTTTTGAACAAGTTGGATTGTATTGACAAACCAAACTTTAAGCAAAACATAAATTCCCAAGATCTTGACAAATATTCATTCTAAAAGTTAAAAATATTTCAAAATATTTTCGTTACTTTTTCAAAAAGCAAATCACTGAATCCTAAATTTTGATAACATTTTGATTTTTATTTCCCTTGAGTTAATTCAGTCATTCTTATATTATAACAATCACAAATAAGTGATTCATTTAGCGTATTCAAAACGAAAACGTTTAAAACTATTGTAAACTAGAAGATTTTTGGTTTGAAATTAAATGAATTTTCCAGTTAGAGTTTCGATAGGGTAAAAATATCACCTTTTCATACTTTATAAAAAACATTTTTTAACCAAAAATACTTGTTTGCTTATAAAGAAAAATAATGCGAATTTTTTTTTTGGGGAGAGATTAAGAAAAATTGATTTAAGCGAATAGATCAAAGTATTAGATCTTTGAAAAAGAATTATCTACCAAAAAATAATCATATTTAACATTAGACCTTTCAGTACAAATATTTTTTTTCCAAAATATTGAACAAATAGAATCCAAAAAAGTTTAAAAATGAATCATTAAAAAAAAAAAAAATTACATTTTTGACGTTTTGTGGATTACAAAAGGTTAACTATAAAATTTCCACTTTGAAAAAAACAGACAAAATATAATGATTCAAATTATATTTAATATATGTTTTTATGGACAATCAATGATTGGATAATTACAATTTTATTATTTATTCAACATTATATTACTGAAACTAATATATTTTTAAAAATTTTAAGAAAAAAAATTATAAATTTAATTTCAAAATTCCACTTTTAAACAAAAAATATAAGGACAATTGTAATGTTTAAAACTTTTATTTTCATTCTTTTCTTGAAAACGCTTTATTTATTTTTGAATAGCTAATTAAGGAAATTCTTCGATTTAATTTTGTGGGTAAAATAATAATAGTAATAAAGAAGACTCGTAAGAGTCCGGCCAATTTCCACTGATTTAGTTTTTATATTTTCGCTAATTTACAGAGTTTTAACGAATTTAACAATTATTCCTAAAAATATCTTTATCAACTCAAAAATAAAAAGATATAATTTGATTATGTTCCAAAAAAATCTAAATAATAATGCATTATTTATGATATTTGTAGGTTTTTTGTGTTTATTGAATTTGTAGGTCAGTTTTTTAAGCTAGATTAAATTGCAAATAAATTTCGGCTCAATTTATTTCAACTTTTTTTTAATTATTGATAATTTGTAGATTATCACGAGTTTTTAATATTTTCAGAAATATTTCATGATTCCAGTAAAAAAGCAAAAAAAAATTGATAATCTACATATCATGATGAAAAGATAAATTAATCACTAATTTTTCGATTTGTTATGAAAATTCTAAATCTGGATAGTACAGTCCAAAAAAAAAAAAAAAAAAATTAGAAAATTTGAATAAAAATTATTTAATTTTCCGAATTATTCAATTTTTGTTCCTTTAAGTTTTATGTAAAAATGTTTGTTGTGTATTGAAACATCATTAATTTTAACAAAATAATTTGTGAAATGGATAATTTTTTAGGTTTTTAATACAATCCCGAGAATTAAAAAAATTAACCAAAACAAATCAGAATCTCTAAAAAAACTATTTAAGGAAGAGACCAATATTCTACAATTCCTTTTCACTAAAATTTGGAAATAAAGTAAATGTGGCTCTGAAATAAACACTGTTATTTTCTAATTAATAAAGGGTTTTTTTTTTTTTCAAGTTCTAAAATATTTTACAATTTCTTAGTTAAAAAAACCCAAAGTTCTTTTCAAAATCAAATAGAAATGATATTTTTAATGATCTGGTTAAGTACTACCTTATTGAACTTTGAGATAAAATTTTAATTAGGAAAATCTGATTTTAAGGGATTAGTGTCACCCTAGATTCGTCTATAATCAAAGTATGTTGTAATTGGTTAGTAAATGATATTAGTGCTTCATGGTTCTATCTATTGCTCAAATTACTCGAAAAAAACTATTATAAATATTATTGAACAATAAATTAATAAATTTTTGACTAAGGATCTCTATTAAAAAATTTTCATTTTGGAAATTTCTTTTATTATTCCTTTTCCAAATCTCAAAAAAGAAACTCAAAATAATATTATCTCCAGTATTTCTTAATCCAGATTTAGAAACCACAAAAGTAACTATTTTGTAAATTTTTTTAATTTCAAGATTAACTCAATAATTATTCACATAAAAACCAAAGGCTGGTTAGTTTCTTTTACTTTTTTCTCTTGTTGATTGTATTTTCAATTTGTTTCCAATATTTAAAAAATAGTTGTACAAATAATCTATTGGTTAATTATTTAACTATTCGTTAATTATTGAATTTTTTAGAAATTAATCTACATTCCTAAACAAATATAACAAAGATCTTTTTGAATTTGTTGTCTGAAAATTGATTTATAGTCTTTTAAATTTGTCAACAAATGAAGATTTTTTTATAAAAAAGTTCGGGTTTTTTACTAATACAAAGGATCATATTTAATTGATGTGATAAACAAATGGTACTATCCTTACTGATCAAATTTGTAGAGACATTTGAGCCCTGGAGAACTAATGTGATTTACACTTCGATGTCAACATACTTTAATTTTTGACTTCTTTGTGGTACATTCTAATCCCTTAACAGTAAAAAAATTTCAAATAATTTTTAGTGGGTTTTGTTTATCAGTGAATAATATCTATAAAAAGTTTACAAAAGAGTGTTTCTTCAATTCTATTATTAAAGCCAAAATTGTCATTTAGTTTGGTTTTCTTTTCATCATACTGGCAATAAAAAAAAAAAAGAAATATTACGTAATAAAAAGAGCAAAAATAGATCTAATTACAAAAAAGAAATAAACTAATTACTTACCCTCGTAATAAAAAAAAGTTATCAGGATATTTGATTTTATAACAAAAAAGGAGACAAACAACTTCTAACCCCATTTTACCACGATCTGTGTTGGTGTTTTTGTATTAAAAAATTATGTAAGATAATTGGAATAGAAAAGGAAAATCATAAGAACATTTCAAAAAAAAAAAAGAAAACAAAACAAAATAGAAAAAAAGAAACAAACCAACAAAATCTCCTAAAAAAAGATAGTTTGAAAGAGGTGGGAAGCCACCTTCATCAAAAAGTCTCAATAAATCGTGGAATTGGCCATGTATGTCACCTAAAAAAAAAAAAAAAAAAAAAAAAAAAGATCAATTGAGGAAAAGAAAAAGAAAAAAAGAATCTCTTTGTGAATTATACTTTCAAAAACTAAGATTAAAAAGATTAATAAAAAGTATTAAACCCATACCACATATTTTTATTGGTGCATGTAATTCTAAAAGCATAGGTTGTGATAAAAAGATTTGACGGGCCTCAAGGACTATTCTTTTTACCTCGTGTTCTTTTAAAGCAAATTTTTTGCTGTTTTTGCCTCCTGAATTAAAGAGTTTTGTGATGTAAGTATCAATAATTTGAGTGTCGTTCATTAAAATAGTATTCAAGAAAAATTTATGATAATTTCTTTGCAAAAAAATGTTTTTTGATTTTTGGTACTTTGAGTTTAACTTTAAATCAAATAAAAGAATAATAGACTTATTCTTTAAAAATTTCAATCCTAGTTTGAATGACTTTATCATTTGAGGTACTCTGTATACTAAATTTTCCATTCTTAAAAATCATCAAATGAATACTTTGTTGCAAATTAATAAGATTATTTTTGCAAGAGTATACACAATTTAACTTGGTAAGAGGCAATCTTCTCAAAAGATTCTCTTTTATGAAAGCGTGTTGTAATTAAAAGTAATTCCTTTTTGTTCTCTAAAACCCATTGGTCTCCAAAAAATCTTTAAGGGATTAATCTCTAGTATTTTTTTTTGACCAATTTCGAAATAATGATTCCTTATCTCGAAATATGTTTAATATTGAAAATAAGCATCGGTTTTCAAATCTAAGTAAATGGCAAAAAATTTTCACAATCTCTATTATATTTAAGAGGTTAGCGTCGACCAAGGAGAAGACCAGGATCAAAGAATGCTGTCGTTGAATGTAACCTCATTAGTGTTACATGGTTCTAATGCCTCTAAAAAATCGATTAGTCAAGTTGTAATATTTGTTGATCTCAACAATTAAAAATGATCCTTGTATTAGTAAAAAACCCAACAATTTCAGAATAAAATCTGCATTTCGCCATAGATTTAAAGGTTGAATTCTCAATATTCAGACTACGAAGTCACAAAATATCTTTCTTAAATTTGTGTCGAATTGTAGATTAGTTACTAAAAAATTCTCTTTTTTTTAAAAATTAAATAATGAACGATAAAATTTTTTGGCCTATTATTTCTCAAATCATGCAAATATATTGATGTTACAAGTAGGTTTATAAAAAACAAACAAAACTAATCAGTCTTTGTGCTTTTATGTTGACAGTTATTGAGTTAATCTTTGAAATTTAAAAATTCGAAAAATAGATTACTTTTGGAAGTTCTAAATCTAAATTATTAAATGCCAGAATTATATTGATTGAGTTTCTATTTTTAGATTTGGAAAAGGAATTAAAAACAATTTTTTCAAAAGGAAACTTTTTTAATTGTGATCATTAGTAAAAAATGTAATAATTTGTTGTACAATAAGATTTATAATAGATTTTTTAGAACTATTTGAGCCATATGCCCACAAATATCATATACACCCAATTACAACATACATTGATTAAAGAGAAATCTATGGTGATGCTAATCCCTTAAGTAAAACAAATTTAATAGAGATTAGTCCCTTAAAATAATTATTGTAGATCAAATTATTTGAATATTGTCAACTTAAACCAAAAGAACCAATGAAACTTGGTGACCTCCTCTTCAAATTAAAAATTTGTTTCTTTATTTTAATAAAACCTATCGATGAATTAAACATTGAGTGTTCAGATACACAGACAACAATTGATAAGTAAATATGTTATTGCTTTCGTAATGTTCTACTATTAAAAAAGAAATGACAAAAATAAACAACCCATTTTAAAGTTTGTTATCAAACAATCAAGAAAATTTTCAAAAAAGTATCTGCTAAAAAAAAATAATTAATTGAGTATAAAAACCTTTTAATATAAAGACATCAGGTTTTATACAGATGAATCATAAAAAATTTTGAACAAATTAAATTTATAATTTAAAATTTGTTGATCAATAAATCATGGAATAAACCTTTAAATTTGTTTTTACCTTAGTAAATATATTTTAAAACTAGATTAGATGGTCTATTTGAACAAGCATATAGGTAAAAAAAACACTAATATTTTGTTGAAAAAAGTATTTTATACATAAGTTAAGGTTTTTTAATTTAATTGAAGGATCACTTTAAAAAATTATCATCGAGAGATTTTTGCCATTAATTTTATTTATAAATCTCAAGATTGAACACGAAATAATATTATACTAATATTTTGAAATTAATATTTTAAACTACCAAAAGGAACGTTATTTTTTTTTTTTTTTAATTTCAAGGTTTAACTCAATAATTAATGGCATATATATATATATATATATAATGAATAATTATTTTCATTTCCTTTTATGAAAGAAGTTTTTTCTTCAATAAATGACAAATATGCAAAAATATATAAAGTGTTAATAGTTGATTCTTTTAAAAATCAGTATTTTTTAGTAAATAATCAACATTCGGGACAAATTTAGCATGTGTATTTTTCAACTTTAAGAATGGATATAGTAGAATAATTTTATTTAATTTATCTTGAACTGTATATTTTTTTTCTGAAATTCTTGGATTTTTTATTAGAAATAATTTATTTTTATTTTTTGATCTCAATTTTTTCGTATTATTTTACCAAACCGATTTTGAGAGATGTTCGAAATATGGTAAACTAATGTTATTTATCTTCAATATCTACTTACCTCAAATTTATACTTTCTTTTTTCGTAGAATCTATTCCTGTAAGAATATAGAATGCATGTTTTATAAGAAAAATGATAATATGCTCCCACTTATTCCCATCCATATTATAAGAATTTATCCAATAGTATACCAAAGGCTAAATTAATTTTTAAGTTTCTCTCCTTGGTTTTAGAGAATATTTTTAAATATAAATTCAATTTTTTTATAATTTTTCATGTGTTCTCCAATTTTTTCAAACTTTTTTGTTTTTTTAAATGTGATAATTGTCTCGATTTGTTGAGAAATTTTTCCGAATTAATTTTTTTTTTTTTTTTATTAGTAGAACTTTCAGAAACCAATAATGTGCTTATTTGTCTTTAATTGTTAGTTTTTTTGATCTTTGGATGTGTTGATATTAGAAAAAAGAATGGCACCTTTAAAGTTGTAAATGTAGATTAATCTATTTATTTATTTATTGAGAAAAAGGAGTAATCAACGAAAATTTACTAAATAAAAAAAGAAAAGAAGAAAAATAATTAAAACATTAAAGTAAAAAAATATAATCTCATTTTAAATGTAGATTAATCAAATCTTCACAGGTTATTTTTACAGCAATTTTGAGATTAAGAATTAACAAATTTGAAGAAAATATTTTCACTTTCAAACAATATTTAAAGATTCTTTATCAATATTGTCGATTTTTCATTGTAAATTATTTCTCATTAATTTTTTTATGAATCTTAGATTTGTTCGAAAAAAAGATGATTTTTTTGAGAATATCTTTTCTATCACTTTGAAAAAAGTACTTTTCCGAAAGTTCGAGAATTTTCTTTACAAATTATTTTGTAGAAATCAGAATTCGTTTCTTTAATATTAAGAATTTTATTCTATTTGGAAAGTTTCCTATATAATTTTCACTTTTCCTTCCAGCTTTTGAGAATAATCTTAAAAAATGGCTATTTGAATTAAAAAAAAAAAAATTCTTCAAAGATATTAAAAATAGTCAGTTCAACTTTTAAGGGAAAAACTTTAAACGAAATTTAAGGTACAAAAAAATTCTCAAATTTAAGAACAAAATTCAAATTTTAGTAAACTGGTTGATGTTAAAAAATTACAAAATATGTACCTTAATTTGATATTTTATTGTGCCTTAAATTTTGTTCAAAATTTTTGTCTTAAAAATGGAACTTGTTGTAATAGCAGAAACAAAGATTATAAACTATATTCCAAAATTTTGGACACAGTTTAAACAGTGGAAAGAACATCAATACTACACTTTAAATTCAATTTGGAGAGAATTTTGATTTTACAAACTATTTCATTTTTTGTCTTTTTTTTTTTTTTTTCATTTCCTTTTTTCCAGTTACGTAATTTGTTTCCTTAGATCTGGAATTTTTTTTCAATGACTGACAGAAGGTTAGTGTTGAGTTTGTTAAATTGAAAAATAACATACAATTGGTAGATGGTATCTTAACATTTGATCGATCAATAATTATTGGTGAAATTTCAACAAATTTATCAATACATTTTTTTTTTCAGCTCGTTTCATTATTTTGGACACACCTATTTTTATTTTTGAGTTTTATATTTTTTTTCTTTTATTTTGATTAAAATGATTACTTATTAAAACATTAATATTGGTTAACTTAATTGTTGTTTTATTTTAGGTTTAGAAAAATACAATAAATTGGGTTTTTTTTTTTGCCTATTTTTGATTTTAGGTGTGTCCAAATTTTTGGAATGGGGTTTATTATCAATTTAAAAATTATGGAAATTAAAAGAAAAAATAAATAAAAAAAAAAATAGATTAATGCGGATCTTCAATTTCCAAATTTGGGCAAATAACTGGTTTTTACAATTTAAAAGAAAGGATCGAAAAAGATTATCAAATTTTTGTGATTTCTTTTCTTTTGAACTGCCTTTTTTTCTTTGTTTTTGATAAAAAAAAAAAATGTATACAGCCGTTCCAAACCTATCAGGAAATTTTAGAGACATGGAAATTGACTTTTTTGTATCATTAAATACAAAAAACAAATTTTATGTTCTATCAAATCACATAATTTTATGGTTTGGAATGGCTTTTTTAAAAAAATTTCTTATTTGAAAGACTGAGAAAAAAATCTTTTTTGTTTATGAAATCAATTCAAAAATCCAAAACAAAGATTTCAAAGATCGAAGATCAAATTTAATAATCACTTTGAAATGGTATTTTCTTTTGATTTTAAGGTGTTTAGAAATCAAAAGATTCACCAAAACCAAAAAAAAATTTCAAAAATTATTGGTCATTTAGGGGGTTTGGATTCAAAAATTCAAATTTGTATTATTTTCACTATCAAAAATTTCTATTCTATTATAAAATTTCACGGTTTGTAATAGGCTATCACATAACCATAAAATCTTTTCATAAAAAGGAAACTGTGAGATAGAAAATGAATTTTCTGTTTATCATAGATTTCAAGGTAGTGTTGGAACGGCGATATGATTCACTAGAAATTGAAATTTTTCTCTAAAGATATAAGAAATTGAATTTTCTATTTCATAAAAGACGATTTTAGAAGAGAGAAATAATTTACATGTATTATAAATTTTCACAGTAGGGCTGGAACGGCTGTAAATTATTAGCAGATAATATTTTTTTTTTTTTTTCTTATATTGGTATTTGAAATATAAAAGGAATAAATTTTTCACTTCACTTTCCTTTATTTAATTCAAAAATCGACTTTCAGTTTCGCTTTTTGGTTCACACAAAATAAAATAAAAAAAGTGTAAAGCAAATAAATAGGTCTCACAAATTCTAATACGTTTCTTTGACAACTCCATTTAAAGAAAAGAAAAATTAAAATGAAGTGAAAATTTTTCCCTTTTGATTAATCTAATAGCAGTACCTGTGTTTTTTAAAAATGTGAGAACTTTACGTAGATGAGAAGAACTTTTCACATTGATATTTTAATGAGGGTTTTTGATCATCAAAGAATAAGTTTCTTGTTGCTAACAGAACTTGATTCATTTTTTATTTTCGGAACGTAATTTTAGAGTACTTTAATTTTCAAATGTTTTTAAAAGAAACAGAAGAAAAAGAGAAAAAAAAAAAAATGAAAATAAACTTTTGTTTGTTGGTGGATCGAAAAAAATATTGTTTTTTTCGAAAATATTGTTTTTATTGGAAGTTTATTTTAAATTTTTATTATTTGCTTGATCTATATTTGAATTAATATTTTGTCAATTATATTGTTCGTTTATTAAAAGTAGATCAATAAAATGGTTCTTCAAATATGATTTAAATAATGGAGTGTACCAATTTTGAGGTTTGTTTGTGGTTAATTATTTTGTTTTGTATTATTTTTAAAAAGCAAAGTTTTTAAAAAGAAAAAAACATTTTACAAGTAGTTTGTATTTGATCTAAAAACCTTTATAATTTAAAAGTCAAGTTCAAATTTGACTGGTCGAAGCATTTTGACTTGCTCTTTTTTAAATTTGACAAACTCTCCTTCTCTTGGTTGTTTTGGCCATCTTTTTGGTACTTGTGGTTTTTCTTTTTTTTATTGTTTTTTGTTTTTTGTTCGGTTTGTTTTTGGAGAATTAAAAGAAAAAGCAAAAAAAAGCAAAAAGAAAAAATTTTTGAATAACAAACAATTAAAAAGAAAAAGAAAAGGAAAAGTGAAAAGTGAAAAAAAAAAAGCTTACTTTTTTCTTTTTTAGCTTTTTGAACGAGTAATTGGTTTTTTCGGACTCTTTTTAAAAAGTCATCTCTACACTTGGATTTCCTTACATGTTCGATCCTTACATATAATTTCTTTCTAAATCTTCTATGTTTAACTGTTTTTAGAACTTCTACACCAATTGCACGTGGGGTGACAGCCCAAACTCTTCCTGTTGTTCCATGAAAGACTTTGTATGGAAGTCCTTTTTGGATTGCGCTGTTAGCAATGATATCAACATATTCACCTAATTTGAATGTTCGTAGGTATGTTGAAAGTCCTGGCATTCCATGTTGACGGAAACCTCTTCTGTATTTGTGTCTTGTTCCTGCTCTGTACCCTTTTGAGTTTGGCATTTATAATTATAAGATAGTGAATTAATTAAACAAAAATGATTTAAACAATGGAATTTTTTCAAAAAATATAAGTTGAAAAACGAATATTTGATTCTATATTTTAATTACTTGATAACAGTTCTAATGTTAATTGTAAGAGAAAAAAATCAAAATTTTCCTTCAGCTTTCCAAAAAAATCACATTCCAAAAATTAAAATAAATCATCAAAGTGATTAGTTCTACAAAGTGAGAAATTAAGAATTTAAGATGGTTATACGAATTAAAAGTTTTGCAAAATAACTTGACTAGAAAATCTTTTTTTAGAAAGCTAAATGAAAATATTCTTCAAATTATTTTGCAAAAAATATCAGAACCATGGTGTATAAAAATTTTGTGAATTTAATTTTATATTCAAGAAATCAGATATATTGAAACTATTTTCAAATTTTCACAGGTTTTTTTTAGTTTTGTTTGATAAATTGAGGGATGAATAAAATTTTATCAAAATGTTACTAAATTTTTTAAGAAAATTTTTCCAATTTGATCCTTTATTTTTAGAATTTTTTTTTAACAGTACAACTTTGAAAAACAAAGACCAAATGAAATGAAGTTTATTATTAGTTTCTTTGATCATTTAATGTATAACTCGTCTGTAAAAAAGAAAACAATGTTGTTAATTTGAAGAATTTTTTTTAAAAAGTCTTTCTAGTTTTTTTAATATCATTTTTTAAAAATTTAAAAATAATTTTAATAACATAATATAAAATTATTTTTGAATATTTTTTAAAAGTTTAATAAAATAAATATAGAGAAATCAAGTCTAACCAAAAAAACAAAGTTCAAGACTGTTTCAATTTAATTACGACACAAAGAAAAATATTTCCAGGTGTTTTATTTTTGCATGTCTCTATTTTTAATGAAATAAGATTCAATAAAAACCGAAGTTGTTTAATGTTAAAAACACAATTATTTGTACTTTAATTTTATCAAAGAAACACTGAAAAAAAAATATTCTCTTTATTCCTACTGAAACAATATGTTTTTCCTATGTTTTAAATCTACAGAAAAGATTAAATATTATATTTCTTTATTTTCAAGATTATTTCAAATTAAAAGTAATAAAGTGAGATATAATAACCAATATTTAATTATGTTAATTGTTTATGAATATAATGTTATTAAAAAAATAATTGAAAAAATAAGCTATCAAATTACAATAATTAAATGTTTCAAAAAAAAAAAAAAAAAAAAATATAATTTATTTAAACAATTTTTGCAAAAAAAAAGAAAAATACTTAAGGTATAAAAATTGGATAAAATTCAAATTTTTAGATCAAAAAAAAAGCAAATTATAAAGTTTTTATAATAGAATAATCAATCAACCTCCACTATGAAAATTACTTTTAATTATCTTGTAGATACAGGATTAAATAATGTATAGGATAAAGTAATAAAAAAAATTTTTTTTTTTCAGATTTGACTTTTAAATGTTACTTAAATCATATTAATTAAAAACTGGCCCAAAATATAATTAGGAAATTAACCCGAACAATTAATTCATTGTTTTGGAAAAAATCCAATATTTATTGTGTGTTGTGGTTTGCCTGGATTTGGAAATTTATATGTTTCATGAGTTAATAATGTTTTCTAATTCATTTGAAAATATTAAAAATATTTAAAATGTAATAATTTAAAAATAGTTATTTATTGTTAATAATAATTAATTTTAGATAGTTTTTATTTGTTTGAAAATCTTTAAAAAATTGATAAATAATTAGAAATTCTATTGATGAATTTTATCTTTGGGTTGTCAATAATCCATTGAAAAAAGTAAGATTGGGTTATTAATTATTGGTTAAAAATAATCAAATCAAAAGATCTTTCTTTGTGGTATAAATTGAATTTTCCAGGTTTTTAAAAAAGTATTTTGGGAGAATTTTTTTTTTAATTTAAAGGCTTGGTTCTTTTTTCTCAGATTTTTTTTTTTTTCATAACGAGAAAATTTAAAAATTAAACTATTCTTTGAATAAATAAATTCAATTATTTTAATATTTGAAATAATTTTATAATTTATTTGAAAACAAGTAAATTTTTGAGACTAGACTATTTTTAGAATTTTTGCTGTTTTTATTTTTATGCTGTATTTTTATCTACTTCCTTCCAATAAAAAAAACTCATTGTCTTAACTTGAAGGTAAAACACAATTTTCTTTTAATAATTTGAAAATAAGTTGGATTTTGAACTTTTCGAAAAAGAGGAAAATGAGATCAAACTTTTTAAAAGCAATAATTCATTTCTGTTAATCATATTAAAGGGAAAGTTGGTCTTATAGCAATTAGAATTTTAAATGATTTTTTAAAATTTCAAACTCTTGTAATTTTTTGGAATTTTCTAGTTAATTTAATTTACGAAAGGATTTTTATGGACTACAAGCACCTTAAATTACAAAACAAGAAAGAATCACAAATTAGACCTCCAACAGTATTAGCATCATGGATTTGAGAAAATTAAATCCACAAATTCTCAAACTTGAGACCACCTCTTCTTGACCCATCTAAATCGTGTTTAAAAATTCAATATTTCTCAAAAACCCACTTTGGTAACAAATACAAATCGGATACCTTTTGTTTGATGTTGGTCTATCTGCATGAACTTCTATACAAAGTAAATTATGAGGGGTGGAAAGCTGATATCGTTGTTGGACTCATGATCTTATGAAAAAAAACTATAGTTGCATTCTTGTATTTCAAAAACCACTTCGTTGGATAATTAAATCTCAAACACGACCAAAAAAATCGCCATTTGTTATTCTAAGATGAATTATTTGAATATTTCATACAAAAAACGAAAATAACATTAATCTCCCATTTTGATCTTATTAAAAATTAAAAAAGAAATTGAATCGTTAGATTGTTTTGTAATAATTTTGAAACACAGTGCCAAAGAAACAAACACCCAATGAAATTTCTGTTGGAAAAAAAGAGAGTACTTTCCTTCAATTGTTCTAATAAATTTTTTCGTTTAAACTTTTTCAAGATTAATCTATTTATTTTTTTACTTTTTTTTTAAATAACCCAGCTTTAATGATTAACCCTTTTGCAGAAGGATCTTCTTCTTCTGATGAAGTAAACCCTTTTAATGTAAGTCACTAAGATCTTTCTTCTTTTGTTTTGTTTTTTTATAATAAAATTTCTTTAATCGCTAATACAACAATTCTTTTTTTTTTTCTAATCACTCATTTAAAGGATGACTCAGTTACTAAAGTTGTTGATAACACAAATCAACAATCGTACACAAACGAACCAATCCAAGATCAAAATTTTGACAATCAAGAAAAGAAAAAACCAGATCCAATTGTAATTCTCTTTTTTTCCCAAACAAAAATATAAAAAAAAACAAAAAAAAAAGAAAAAACAGAAAAAAAAATCATTGTTATTTTTATTTTTCTCTCTTTTTCAATTAATGTATTTTTCACTTTAGGACGAAGGATACAAACCACCAGAATATTTACAAGAAGAAAATCGTATTGTTTCCTTTCAATTTTTCTTTTTGCGATGGATTCTTTTTTTTTAAAAAATTTATGACTAACCTAACCTATCTCCTATTAAAATATTTACTTGATTTAATTAAATCAGCACTTGAAAATAACACTGTAGAAGAAAGAGAGCTCATGTTGGAACGTAGAGAACAAGAATTACTCCGAAGAGAACAAGAATTAAATCAAAAATCCAAAGCTAGTGGTTTGTTTCCACTTTGAATCGAATTTATGAATTTTTTTTAAAAAATAAAATTTCTAACCTGTTGTTTGTTTTGTTTTTACTTTTTTATGAAATAAAAGGGATTGATCTTGATAGACCACCAAATTGGCCAAAATGTAGACCATTTCTTTTCCATGACATCTCAAAAGATATTCCACAAAATTGTCGCGCAATTGTAAGGTATGTATTAAGTTGATTTCTTTTTTAATCTTTTGCTAAGTAAAGAAAAATTGATCTGATTTTTTTCATAACATGAGCTATTCCTCAAATAAATAAGGAAAATACCTTGGAGGTAATTAAACAAAAACTTTAAGGAATACATTTTCAGGCGAAAACAGTGAAATTGCTGATAAAAACGCACTTTTAGAGTTCCATAATCTCAGTTTATTTTAAAACACTAAGAATTTCTTTTTATCGAAAAATGGTAAAATTTCACAATTTTCTCAATTTTTACAATTTTTACCTTTCTCCTTTTGATCCTGCCAAAAATTTGATTTTAAAATTTCATAATTTCCATTTCAAATCTATAAACTCAAAACAATTTCTTAAAGCTGTTCTAAATATTTTTTATAGTTACTTTTACAAGTTTGAAATGTTTTACAAATTTGAACTTGTACTTGAAAATCCCTAAAAGTCATTTTTATAAAAATTTTCCTTCAAAAATATATTTGAAAATTTTAATTTTTTTTGTGATTTATTATTGACTAATTTGATTGTTCAATTTCTTCAGAATGAAAATTGTTTTTGAGAGAGCGAATGTTAAATAACACAATAACTAAACACCCACAGGGGCGGGGACGTATTCTTAAAACTTCATTGATTTACTTTTAGACATGTCAGTTTAAAATTATTTTTATTAATCAATAATTGCAAAATTTATTATTTTTGTCAGAAATTTCGGAAAGTAAAAACAAGTATAAAAAAAAATTTTCATCTCACCTAATTTTTGTTTTATAATTTGAATAGGAAAAAATCTAATAGCACTTTTCTTGAGGATTTCTGATTTTTTTTGGAAAATCAATTGATTTTCTGAATCAAGCCAAAAACTTGTAAAAAGTTAACGATAGTTTTCTGTATTTTAAGTTTTTGTTTCGAAAATCTATTGATTTTCTAATCAATACTCAAAGTCTCGAAAAATCTAACATTGGTTTTTATTTTTCAAATTTAATAAAAGCATAATTGCGTCTAGAGTGTAATTTAAACTTCTTTTGCGATAATACAACAGTTTAAAAAAAGTGAGTACTTTTTTAAAGCTTTTATCAAGTTTTCTATATTAAAAAAGTGAAAAATTGTTTAGAATTACAACCATTTGAAAGTTTTCTATTTTCAAAAAGTGAAGTCTTTTTTTTTTTTTTGAAATTGCTAGAAAAAAAACTTTTATCAAGTTTTCTATTTTAAAAAAGTGAAAGGACAACCTTTAAATGCGGGAAATAGGTTGGTGCGTGAAGAAAAGCACTTTTTTTCAAAAAAGTCCTATCTTTATTAAAACACAAAACTTACAAAAAATTTTAATTACAATAATTTTTGGAAAAAAAATAATCCTCACTTTTTTAAACAAACTTTAATAATAAAACAAAAATTCCACCCCTAATTGAGAAATAAAATGAAAAAAATTTTTGGCATACTTAAAACAGTTAAAAGAATAACTATACTACAATTTCCATTCAATTTGGAAATAATTTTTATTTTACAAAAATACGATTTTTCGTCTTTTCTTTTTTGTTTTCATTTTCCTCAATTACACACTCTGTTTCGTTCGATCAGGAAATTTTTTTCCCAATAATTGATATTAAGGTTATAGTTGAATTCTTTTAAATAGAAACACTCAACTTTAACCTTAGTTGGTG
Organism: Anaeramoeba flamelloides; assembly: GCA_027625915.1. Classification (NCBI taxonomy): domain Eukaryota; family Anaeramoebidae; genus Anaeramoeba; species Anaeramoeba flamelloides. The sequence goes on along the minus strand of JANTQA010000060.1, from coordinate 1,286,439 downwards.
GTTTCAAACCATTTTGATCGGTCAACAATTGTTAATAGAAATTTCAACAAATTCACCAATACATTTTTCTGTTGTCCCTCTCTCCAGAATTTTTGGACACTCTTTATTTTGGGTTTATATTCATTTCTTTTTTTGTTTTGTGAGTATTGTAAATTATAAATAATGGTTATTATTTCAATTATTTAATGATTCTAATTTCGTATTTCTTCCATATAATTTTTTTATAAAGATTTTTTTTTTCAAAGATTGGATTTTAGCGGTATGTCAAAAATTTTGAACAGGGGTTTAGTAATTCAACACTGAGCCAAAAATGATTAATCTCATTAAAACTTATTCCTGTATTTTTAAATACAAAAATATTTTTTTTATACTGTTAAATTCTAATTTTAAAAAAATTTAATTCTATTTCAAAAGTTTAATAATATGGAAGAGACAAATTTAATGAGATAATTTTTGATTTAAATTAATTTGTGAAGATCTCTATATTGCTTCAATGGAATTGTGATTGAAAAACAAGTATTTGGGAAATTGAAATAAAAAATTTTGATTTCTAATTTGAAAAGATCAGTATAAAAAAAATATACATTTAAAAACACTATCGGATATAGAATATCACCAATCTATCATATTTTGTGTAGAATGCTTATCGAACCTTTGCCGCACTTTGTATAATTTACTTGTTTATTCGGGCTTCGCTTTTGAATGCTATTCTCAATTTTGTCAAGACTTATCTTCTTTGTAAAAAAATTATTTATTTTAGAAAAAAAATTAACCTCTATTTTTGTACAAAATGAGACACGGCCCATTTTAATAAAAAATGGACAATATTCTAATGAGAAAATAAATTTTAAAAACAATAAAATACATTAATACATTTTTCTTTCTATTGGGAATTTTGTCGAATTTACACTTCTTTTGAAAAGAATTTTTATGATCAAACAGAAAAAAAAATATCACAACTTTTACCTTTGAGAAAATTTCATATAAAATAAGAGATCATAAATTTTTTATATGTTTGGGTTAAAGTAATTAATATGAACAAACAAGTCGGATTAATATTAAGTTTCAACAAATGAAGAATAACGTTTTTGAATATTTAAATAGCAATATTAGAATTATTATTTAAAAAGATATTTTACAATAAATTTGCCATCTTTTTTGGAAATAGTTTCGATGATTCATATTCACGCACTTCAGAAATGATGAGTTTATGAATATGAATCATCGAAACTATTTCCAAAAAAAGATGGCAAAATTATTGTAAAAGACAATTATTAAAAAATAATAAGCAATTTTCCCTTTATCTCCCTTTTTTTTAAAAACTTTTATTATTATGGAAATATTCAAATTTTTTTCTATCTTTTTTTTTTTTTTTTTTGTTATAATATTTTAAAAATTATTTTCTTCAAAATAAAACCAAATCCAACCAAAACATTTCAAAGTATCAATTATGTCTTTATTTTGGAGTTCATAAAAAATAATATAAAGGAAAAAAAAAAATAATTTTTGACAAAATTAAAATCCCAAATCTATTAAAAATTCCTAATAGAGTTCAAAAGCAATATTTTAAATTTTCATAATAAAATTCAAAATTATTTTCAAATATATATATTTATATATATAGATCTTATTTTATTGATATATAAAAATTGGGGAAATATGAAGATATCCGATTAATTTATCTTTATTTCATTATATTCCCTAAAAAAATTAATATTATTGCAAATATTTTTTTTGATGAAATATTCGCCTTGATTAATATTCAAATATATATATATATAGTTTATAATAATCTTTGAAAAAATACACATTTATAAATTAATAATACTTTTAACAATATTTCCATATTTTAGAAATTCTAAGAATATATATATATATATATATATAGATAGATAGATAGATAGATATATATACTTGTCCTGTTTCTTGAATAAAATTAAAAATTATTAAAAATCAAACAAACCCAGCATTTAACTAAATTTATCAACTTATCAATATATCTTATCGTTATTATAATTATCATTATTATCATTATTATTATTATTATATTCCTCTTTTAATTCTTCCTAAAAAATATATCACTTTTAATAAATATTTTACAATGAATCAAAATAGAAAAGCATACTTTTGCTGGATATGTAAATTCTTTTTTTTTTCAATATTTATATTTTTTTAAAAACAACAATAAATTTTTTTAATATTTATTTTTTCTTGATTTTTATTTGTATCCAATAAATAATTAGGGGGCGTCACTGGTATTTTATGGAATTTAGTTTGTATGATCGCTAAATTATTTGTAGGGGATGCCTTGGGCAAAGGAAATGATATTGTGATTTCTATTTTAATACCCTTTTTTGTAATTCCTTTAAGTTGGATTTTTTGGTATCGACTTCTTTATAATGCAACTGTAAGTATTTATTTTAACTTTTTTTCATATGATCAAATAAAAAAAAAACTATTAACACTAATCTAAATAAATATATTATTATTTATTCTTTTCTTAAAAAATATTTAATTTAAAAAAAATGTCAATAGAGAAAATCGAAATCATCAAAGTAAGTGGGAAAATATATTTACAATTATTTTTAATAATTTATTTTATTTCTAATTTATTTTATTTAATAATTGCCTCTTTTGATACGATTTTAAGTTTATAATTTATATTAATTTTTTTTATTTTGATTTTAATATTTTGATGATTACAATTTTTTTTCTTTTAAATTTATAATTCTAAAAATAGATTTATAATATTTTTCTCAACTTTTTCAATGTGGTTCCTTTTTTCAGTTTTTATGGTAATTGGTATTAAAGGAACAGGCAGTGCTGGTATAATTAATTGCATTGATTTATTTGGACTTAATAAAGTTGTTGGATTTTTTTTGTTAGCAAATATTATATTATGGGTGTTTGAAATTGTTTTAATTGTCATCATTATAAAACAAGTTAATAGTTATTATAAATCTTCAAGTATGACAACGGAACAAGCAAAGCAAGAACTTGGTACAGAAGTTGGGAAGCAATTAGCATCAGGAATGATTTAAAATTATCAATGATTTTTTTTTTTTTTTTCTTTCTGAATTTTTAAAGTCAATTTGAAACAACTTTTTTTATTTTATTTTTTAAAAAAAAATGAATAGTTTTAAAGAAAAATAAAGTTCAATTTCTTTATCTCTTTTTTCTTTTCTTTTCAATTTTTTTGAGCAAAATATTTTTATTAATGGTATTTAGTTTTTGATTTTAACATTTTTAGGGAAGTAATAATATTATTCATTGAAATGATCAAAGAAATAAACTATTTTCCATTACAAGATTATAATTTGTAATGTCACGAATTATATGTGTTGGAAAGGATATTAGAAGAAAAAAATTTAATTTCAAAATTTAAACCATTTTTTCACATTTTTTCTTTTTGTTTTTTTTCTATTTTTTTTTTGATTTATTCTTTTGCAATTTTTTTTTTATTGCAAGATCTATGCTATTTCAAAAAAAGTAGGTGCAAATTTATTATAAAATAATTTTTATTCCACTAAATCCTAATAAAATTATTTGTAGTCGATCTATAGTTACGGTGAAGTTTTTGAAAATATCAAATTTTGATGCTGATATAGATTTTAAAACAATTACAAGGTGGCATTGGAACAGGTGTAAATCGTCAATATTGTTTTTAAACCTTTATTGATTTTTAATAATCCAATTTATTTGTTCGTCTGGTATTACATAAATTAAAAGATATGAAAATTTAGGCTCACACTTTTAAATGATATTTTTTAAGAGTGAAAATTGGTCAATAATTTTTTTCTAACTGATCATAAAAATTCTTACATAATAAGAGATTTATCTCAAAAAAATTTACAATTGAATGGAAAATTTATAACTGTATTTTATTTTTTAAAAAATTGTTATATCCTTATTATAGTGTTCAATTTTTTTATTGAAATTTGCCGTGCATTGTTTTATCAAAAAAAAAAGTGCCATTATTTTTTTATTTTTTCTGATATTTTATGTGAAATATTTTGAAATGAATATAATATGTTCTAGTTATATAAAGTATTAATATTTAGTTCAATTTTTTTTTCACCAACAGATAAATAAAAAAATAACCCCTGCTATAATAGAACCTTACTGTTCACACATTCGCCTATATATATCTATATATAAGGTAAACTAGATTCCAAAATTTTGGACACAGTTTAAACAGTTGAAAGAACATCATTACTGCACTTTAAATTCGAATTGGAAAGAATTTTGATTTTAAAAATTATTTCATTTTTTGTCTTTTTTGTTTTGTTTTCATTTCCTTTTTTGCAGTTACGTAATCTTTTTCGTTAGATCTCGAATTTTTTTTGATGGAACAAAGAAAGTTAGTGTTGAGTTTGTTAAATTGGAAAATCACATACAATTGGTAGATGGTATCTTAACATTTGATCGATCAACAATTGTTTATGAAATTTCAACAAATTTACAAATACATTTTTTGTTCCGCTCGTTTCATTATTTTGGACACTCCTGTTTTTATTTTTTCATTTTATATTTTTTTCTTTTATTTGGGTTAAAATGATTACTTATTAAAACATTAATATTGGTTAACTTAAATGTGGGTTTATATTAGGTTTGGAAAAATACAATAAATTGGGTGTTTTTTTTGCCTATTTTTGATTTTAGATGTGTCCAAATTTTTGGAACGGGGTTTATTTCCAAAAAAGTTGGGCGTTTTTTTTTACTTTTCAAAAAAAAATATCTTTGTTAGTGAAAGTATTCATTAATTGGTATTACCAAATAAAGTTAAATATTAATAACGATTGTATAAATAGCTTATGTATTTATTTCAAAATATATTTGATGAAATATTTTCAAAAAAGGTAAAAAAAAAAATTGCACTTATTTTAGGTAAAAATAATCTACGACCAATTTTAATAAAAAACTGGAAATATAGAAAGGGTATAAAGTATTTTTTTAAACAATAAAATGTGGTTATATGTTTTTCTTCTATTTGAAAGTTGATTAAGATTAAACAAGTTATGAAAACGGTTTTTTCAATCAAAAAATAAATAATAAACACTAATTTTCAAGCCTAAAATATATCAGAAAAAATAGAGATCAGAAAATTTAATAACTTTTCTTTATTTGCGACAATATAAAGAAACAATTTGAATTATTATAAAGAATCTATAAATGGTTGTTAATGATTTTGGATGTTTAAATACTTTTTTGAAGATTGTGTTTAAAATATATTTTACAATAAATTTATCACACTTTATTGGTAATAGCTTATATACTCTTTTTAAAACAAAAGAACACGCCACACAAATGATCAATACTATTGAATTTGATTATTAAGAAGATAATTACTAGATGATGATTTTTATTTTAATTATTCATTTTTTCATTTATTATTTTTTTATTTATGGGTATTTTACCGTTGGAAAATGTAAAACCTAGATAAGAAGAAACCAATTTTGAAATAATCTACCAGTAAAAAACTCGAAATAATATAGGTTTGGTTTCAAATGGGCTAGATATAGGAATTTTGAAATACTATTATTGGATTGATCTATGGAATAAAGTAAAAAGAGAAAATATTGAAAAAACAATTCCAACAAAATACCCAGATGAATTGGGGCTTTATATTGAATATGAGACTTTAAAGAACAAAAGTGAGACATCATGTCAAGAGTTATCAATAAAATGTAAAGAACTTTTCCCCAATTCACCTTCTTCAATGGGCTTTATTGGTTTGATAATTTTTTTCACCTACAATTCAAAACGAGATTTCTCATTTCAAATAAAATTACACATCAATTTTTAAAATATTTAATTTTAATTTTTATTGTTTTGTTTTAATGGGTTTGAAATATTCATTTGAGTGTTTTTTTAGGTTTTCAAGAGTTTCTTATATTTTAAAATACTACTACAATTAACTTGATTCAGTTATGAATAATTCTTGAAAATTTCTGTGCACTTTTATTTGAAATGGAGTTTATATAAAAATTGAAACGAATATCTAAAATTTGATTAAAATAAAAGAAATTAAATTTATTTTTAAAATAAATAATTTTAAATTGTTAATAAAAAATAATCTTTTTTATATGATCAAGATAATTTTTGTAAAAAAGAAAAAAAAAGGAAAAATGAAAGAATAATAAATATTTAGTAAATTATAAAAATGAATTAAACATAGTCATTTCAAAAAAGTGAAAAGCAAATTTTTTTTAAAAAAGTCCCCAGAAAAAATTGTAACCAATTCCAATGGAACAGTTTGAGTTGAGTGATGAATTCTAAAAACTTTTAGTTTTGAATTTAATAGCAAGACTCGAAAGGTTTGAAATCAAAAAAGTATCATTATAATTAAAGAATAAAAACTTCCATTATCGCGTTAATTGGCATTCTACACATTGGACAAATGCCATTTCTTTTATGTATCTGTTCTGCGCATTCTTTACAGCAACATAAATGTTTACAGGGAAGAAAAAGAGTAGTTACTTTTGCGTCCATACAAATTTTACAAACAACGTTTTCTTCATTTCCGTTAGTATTATCATTTTGTCCTTGTTGTTGTTGGGTTTGTTGTTCCGTTTGTAAGGGCCCTTGTTGTTGGAACTGTTGTTGTTGTTGTTGTTGTTGTTGTTGTTGTTGTTGTTGTTGTTTTTTTTGGAGCTGTTGTTGATTTTCTAATTGTTTTTCTTGTTGTTGTTGTTGCTTTTCTAATTGTTCTTGTTGTTGGAAGTGTTTCTGTTTTTCTAAATATTTTTGTTGCTGTTGTTGTTGTTGCCCTTGTTGTTGGAACTGTTGCTGTTGTTGCTGCTGCTGTATGTCTAATTGTGGATAAATGCTTTGCTGGGTTTGTGTTTGCATCTGTTGTTTTTGAAATAAACGTTGGTAAATAAGATTAAACATTTGGGTTTTTTCCATTGGGTACAAATTGAAAACGTTTAATTCCATTGTAGTTTGATCAATGTCTTGGCTCAAAAAGCCAGTTTTTAACAATTCGCTTTTGACTAAAGGATAAAAGGCACGATTGATCATTTGGGGTGGTACTTGTCTAAAATAATTGAAAGGAATCAAACCAATTTCACCTTTTAAGTTCACTTTCCACCAACCGTTTTTGTTTTGTTCAACCACCTGGCAAATGTCGCCAATCGAAAAAGAGAGTTGTTTCTCGTCTTGCGATTCCCAATTTGCAATTGCTTGGATCAAAAAGATTTTTATTTGTACTTGTTGCTGTAATTGTTGTTGTTGCTTCTTCCGCTTCTTCTGTTGTCCTTGCTGTTGTTGTTGCTCTTTCTCAGAAATTTTCTTTTCTTCTTTTGATGATTTGCCAAATCCAAAGAAAGGTTGTAAGATTTTTGGTGTCCAATTTTTGCCATGGAAGTATTCGTCGAAATTCATTTTGTTTGTTGTCTCATTATTTTGGGTAGATTCCACTTGTTGGTGCCTGTGCCTGTTCCTGTGCTTGTGCTTGTGTTTGTGCTTGTGTTTATGCTTATGCTTTGTTTTTATGGGAACAACTTCAAGAGTCGAAACAAGCGATTTTGGAAAGACACCAATTTCATTCCCAACACGACCACGATAAAAAAACTTGCTATCAAACCCCAAGACTTCGATCCTTTGGCCCTTTGCAAAGGTCAGTTGCCGATCTGTTTTAGCCAAATACCTCGCGTTCGCTGTTACGTAGTACTCCATCTCTTGAGACACCACATTTTCAAGTGAAACAAACCCATCCATATTTTTGTAGTTTCGAGCAAAGATCCATCCTGTTTTGTTCGGTGGGTTCAGAATTTGTAAATATTCCCCAGCAGAATGACTCAAATACTTTTTGTTTTTGTTAATGTATTTGGTTTTTGTCAAAAGATATTTTGGTAAAGATAAAGCCATTTTTTTTTTAGAAAATGAATTTTCAAAAAAATGAAAAGAATTTGAAAAAAAAAATAAATTTAAAACCAAACGAAATATTTCTCAAAAGAAATTTGAGGATCAATTGTTTCCGCATTTCTCATCAAAAGAAGATCAATTATTTTCCCTTTCAACAAAGTTCTTTTTCAAAAATTGTAGTTTAAAATAGAACTGAGAAAGTAAAATGATATTGAGTAAAGAATTGCCTGACAAACAAGACATTTTTATTTCGTTGACAGTTCTTTTTGTAAAGTATTTTTTTAAATTGTTACTTTTGAAATCAGTTTTCAAAACATAATTACAAGATCTTGAAAAGTGTCTTGAACTCAAAATTGATCAACAAGATAATCTCGAAGAATTTGTTTTCCTTTTTCTAAATATTCTCTTTGTTCTTAGATTTTTGCAAATTGTCTTTTGTTGTCAAATTGTTTTTTGAAACCCTAGATTTTTACGAAAAGAATGGTGTTATTGTTTTCAAAATTTTAATTATTGACACAAATTGGAGTGTGGGAAATTGTGTTTCACCAACAGGTATTCTCGTTATATTCTGAAAAAAATATTTTGGCAAACATTTTTTAAATTGATCGATTAAAAAAACCTTCTACCCTCGTTATGGTTTATCTGAAATTGTAAGAAACAATAAGGAGAGGAATAAAAAGAACAAAAACCAGCTTTCCAAACAAGCTTTATAATTCCTGGTTGTGTAGACACTTTGCTGAAAAAGTGATTGAATAGTTACTCATGTCTTTAAATCCGATAAGAATAAAGGATAATAGATTTAACAAATGTGGTTCTTGAGAGACGCATGTAGGGTTGTGAGTATGTAAGCGTTTTTGTTCAGAACAATTTCGACTAGTACATGATACTGTGAAAGAAGGTTTTCTTTTGGTTTTTGATTTTAATGACAGATCGATCGATCGATCATTCACGCCAACAATAATAAAAAAACAAAATAATACAAAAGCACCTTGATCTGGCGATTGATTTAATTAGTTTCTTTTTTGTTATTTTTTTAAAATACTTTTTCTTTAAAAATATGCTTTTTGATCAAACAAAAATTTTTTTTTTAAAAAAGTTTTGTGAGCGTTTCTAAAATAAATTAACCAATCTATTGCCATTAATTTTGTTTCTATACCTATATTTTCAAGACTTTGTAGATTTTTTGATAATTATTGTGATTGTGTCTCATAGTGTGATTCAATAATACTAATCTCAGTGTTTGATTGATTGATTTTATTCGAAAAGAATTTTCACTGTTTTTTCCAAAAAGGAAAAATATCAAAAACATTTTTTATTCGAGTTAATACAAAATTTTGACATAACTTTTACAAAGTTTTTCACTTATATAACACACACCCACCCCCTTAAAAGCGTTGAAAAGTGTTTGGAATCTTTTTAAATTGTCTAAAAGTGTTTGAAAGTTTGAAGAGACTGAAAGCTTTATAAAAGTCATTAGATACTTTAAAATTTACCTTTTAAGGGACTAATCTCTATTAAATTTTTTTCCTAAATTTTAATAGAGATTATGAAAAGTTTTTGTCAATTACTTAGATTTGAAAACCCATGTTTGCTTTCAATATTAAACATACTTCTATATAAGGAATCCTTATTTAGAAATTGGTCAAAAAAAAATAATAGAGACTTGCCCCGTAAAGTCGTAAAAAATTGAGAGAATAAATTGATCCTTTTGTGAAAAATCAACGTTTCCAAGTTATTAACCCATTGCAACATTAAAATGGTTTTGGTGAACATAAAATAACTACAAAATAAAAAATTGTTTCAATTCAATCTGTAGAGTTACTTTTTCAACAGGGATGAAATTTATTGTGACAACGATCAAAAAATGCATAAACAGAGAATATAACCTTTACTTCAAAACAAAACCCCTTCTTTTTTTCTGCTGGTTCCAATTCAAGATACAGTCCAGTCTCTAATACTGTCACCGAGGATAAATTATTTTTGAAAGTTAAAATATTGGTATTTTGTTTAAAATTTATATTACAAACAGAATTTACTTCAAATTATTTTTAATAATTCCAATTTTTGAGATACTGCACCTTTTTGTTTATATCAATTTTTGAAAAACAATAATTACTTTTTTTGGGTATAATTTTGGTATTTACTTATTCTTTATAGAATTTCTTGTTCAATAATTAGGTTTTTCCTAAAAAGTGTTGTATTTTTTTTTATATTTAGAAAACAATACCCTTTTTGATGATTCGATTTCTAAATTGGGAATCTAAAATTAAATGAAATATATATATATATATAGATATATATATATATATACCAATTGAATCAAACTTAATGGTATTCATTTCAAAATATGTTTCTTAAAATATTTTAAAAAAATGATGAAAAAAAAAACAAATCAGACCTTTTATTTGGAGGAAAAAAAAGTGATTTTTGGTAATTTATATTGTAAAATGAGAAAAAAATGCAAGGAAATAAAGGCCATTATATCGATTAAATATACCAAGTTAAAAATGAAAATACTCTATAAAAATCAAAAGATATTTCTCCATTTTTTGAGATCAGATTTTTTGTTATTTTATTCTTTTGTATAATTTTCATTATCGAATTTATTTTGCAAAATAAATGTTAATAAAGATATTTTATGTAAAAGATATTATGTGCTTCCTGCCCCAAAAAACAAATTTTTAAACTTTTTTTTTTTTTACAGAATTAAAGTCTTCGTTTTTGACGAAAAAAATAAATAAGTTGATAGTAATATTATGAATTTGAAACACCAAAAGTAGATAACTTTTTAAAAAGTGACACTTGGAATAAAAAAAAACACTTTAACGAGATTAGAAAATAGTTTTAGATTACAGCCAGTTCCACTTTCAAGACAGAAACTTTCAACAAAATTTAAGGTACAATAAAATCTCAAATTAAGGCACAACATTCAAATTCTAGTAAAAATAAATTGTAAAAAAAAAAAATTCCAAATTTTGTACCCTAATTTGATATTTTTTTGTAACTTAAATTTCGTTGAAAGTTGGTAGTTTAAAAGTGAAACTGGTTGTATTACACAATATATGGAGAAGTTTTAGTGTGTATTTGGACGATATTAAAAGTTTATGTAAATTAAAAAATCTGAAATTTATCATTTTGCTTGGAAAAAGAAATAATGGGAGCCATAACTATAATTATTATTTTATTATTTTTTTTTATTATTAAAATATTTTATTTTTTATTTGATATTTTAATTGAAAAAATTCACTAATTTGGAATTTTTATTTTTAAATTCATTTTCTGCAATTCATATCCAGTAAAAATTTTACCAAAAAAGATGATTGATTTTGAAAATTTCCTCAAAAAAATCTATTTTGGAATTTCTATCCGTAGAATACTAAATTAAGGTCCATGTATTTCTGATGACTGTTTATGTTTTTGATTATATTTGGGCTGGGAATCTTGGATTTAGTCCCTTTCTAATCACCACTTATCAAATAACAAGATCTTTAGTTTAACCATTAACAATTAATACCCAATTTCCATTTTTTAATTACACTTACCGAGTTGGTATATATATATATATATATATCACATGTATGACGATTTTTTAATGTCATTAAACGTGTTTGCCCACGCGTGAGTGACGCGTAAAAATCGTTTCTCCGATATATATATATATATATATATGTAGGAAATTTTTGTTTACATGGTATTTAAAAAAAGAGAGGGAATTTGATTCTTTTCGTCCACATAGTTTCAAGAAGTTTTTCAAAAATTCACGTTTATTAAATATTTATTTATTTATTTTAATATATCTCAAAAATACTTAATAACTGAAAAAAAAAAAAAAAACCAATAAATAAAATATAAAAATAATTGAAACAATTGAAATAATAATTTATTGTCTATATGTATTTAGGATTGTTATCAGAAAAAAAATTATCAAAAAAATCTGATGTAATTAAATATATTTTGATGTAATGAGATATTTTTAAAAAATAAATTTTATGATCGATCACAAAAAAAAAATTATAAACAAAAAAAAAAAAAAATCAATTAAATACTGATAATTTTAAATCAAATTAAAAAGATAATTTAATTTAAACATTTTCTTCACATGGGTTGAGTGTTGTAATTTTATTTTTTTTAGTTCATCAATTCGCCCTTATTATGTGAAATTAAATAAATATTAGAATAGAATTTGCGCATTAAAAAAGGAAATATTATTATCATTCTTAAAATGAGTTTAAAAAGTGGAAAGAGTTATTACTTATACTATCTCATTCTTCGAATTTTTATCATCATTTAACTCATAAATATTTTTTTAAAATGGTGAAATAGTACTTTTGGATAAAAAAGTAAGAATTGAAAATGTTTGAAAACAATTTTGTAAAAAAGTAAATTATAAAAAATGAAATTAATTTTAAAATAAAACATAATGAAGGATTCTAAGGAAATAAATTTTTAGAAACAATAAATACGAGAAGGTTTATGTAAAAAATAAGGGTAAAACTGGTTTTATAGTCTCAAAAAAATATATTATTGTCTATCTAATAAGTTAAAGGGGAAGTCATATGATAAAAAAATTACTGATCACATTTTCCTTATTTGAAATGGTAGAAAAAAATTTTTTTATGATAATAATTTTTAATATTTTTTGTGATCAATAAAAAAATAATATTGGAATCTGGTAATTGATAAAAGATTCTAATAATCTTTTTTATTAATAAAATAATGAATTTTTGAACTAATTTTCAACTCAAATAGTAATTTTTGTTCAAAAAAATAATGGTTTTTCTCAGTGTTTAAAGAGTGACTACAATTTTGAAGATTTTCATACTGAAATCCACTTTACATGTTTTTGACTTTTTAAAAATCGAAAATCAAACCATATTCATGGTTTTTAAAACCAAAAACTCCCACTTAAATGGGAAATCACAAATTCCCCTTTTTTGAAACACTTTTAAGGCCACTACACACTACATGTGTTAAATTGGTTATTTTTTTCTTTGTTTTTAAGTTTTTTCGTTTGTGTTTTTCCATATCACAGAAACGAAAAGTGCGATTTCAAAAGAATTTGAGGACTTTTTCAAAAAAAAAAAAAACGAAAACAACGAAAGAAACGAAAAAACTTGCGAAAAAAGCGAAAAAACGCGTTTTTATTCAGCTTTCACGTTTTTGAAACGAAAAAATGTAATACATGTGATATATATATATATATATATATATATATTAGTTTTATTGGAAAATATTTTGATTATTAATACTATAAGTTCTAAAAATTGTATGTATTTTTAATTTTTTCATAGATTAATTACAGCCAATCCGAATCCACATTAAAAAATCTATTAGAAAAATTTCTAATGTTTAATTAAATTTAAAATGATTTTAAAATTTTATTATATACCAATATATTTTATAATAAAAGAAAAATTAAGCCATTTATAGAATTGTTATTTTTTTGAAATTGGAAACCAAATTAAAAATTAGTAATACATTTAAATTCAAATATTTAATTTGTAAACTAGGGAAAATAATAGTTATAAACAATATAAATACTAATGCTTGGCAGTATATTTCAAGTTTCTATTGTTTCTTTTCTTTTAGAATTCACTTTGGGTATTTTTATTTTTAGCAAATATATATAAACTCTTTTTCAAATAAAAGGGTACAAAAAATTTCAAGAATTATTCATAAATGAATCAAATTAATTATAGTATCATTCTAAAAGATAAGAAACGCTTTAAAACCTAAAAAAAAACCCTCAACTGGATCTTTAAAACTCATTAAAACAAAACAATAAAAAATTAAAATTCAATATTTTAAAAAATGGTGTGTCATTTTATTTGAAATAAGAAATCTTGTTTTGTAAATTGTAATGAAAAAAATTATAAAACCCAATAAAAACCTTTGAACAAGGCGAATTGGTAAAAAGTTCTCAAAATTTTATTGATAATTCTTTACACGTCAAACTTTTATTCTTTAAAGTCTCATTTTCAATATAAAGTTGCAATTCATCTGGGTATTTTGTTGGGATGTTTTTTCTTTATTTCTCTTTTCTTTTTTCCATGCATCAATCCAATAATGGTCTTTCTTAATTCCTATTTCTATCTTGATTCGAAATCAAACTTAAACTCTTTCCATTTATACACTGGTAGATTATTTCCAAATTGGTTTCTTCTGATCTTGCTTTTTCATTTTCCAACTGTTCAATTCCAAAAATAAAAAAAGCAAAAAATGAAAAAATGAATAATTAAAATGAAAATCACCAATAAGTAATTATCTTATTAACAATCAAAGTCGATGGTATTGACGATTTGAGAGGTGTGCCCTTTTGTTTGAAAAAATAGTTTATAAATATATATATATATATATCCTTTAAAGAAATAAAAAATGAAAATTTTATTAATAAAAAATATAGAAATAGAATTTTTTATATCAGAAAAAATAATTTTATAAGAGAATGCTTAAAAAATTACAACAAATTTTAAAATTAAGGACAAATTTTATTATTATTATTGCTGTTTAACATATTTGTCTTTGAAAAAAATAAAATGATTATACTATATTTTTATTTATTAACCTTTTTTGATTCGGATCTTTAAACACTTTAGTAAAATACATTATTTATTCAAAAAAAAAAAAAAAAACAAAAAAAAATTTTTTTCTGATGACAATATTACCCCTATTTTTGAAATTATGCTTATATTACAAATTTACTATAATTTTAGAGCCACAGTATCTTTTGTAAATTTTATATCTATTCATAACATATTTTTTAATCACCATCGTTGATGAAAAATATAAACAATGTTATCCATTTTTTTTTTATTGGGTGAGTAAATGTGTAAATTTTGTACGTGTAGATATAAACTTAAAATAATTGGTGTTATTCCAAAAGAAGAAAAAGAGGAATGGTTTTTAAAAAGTATTACATTTCAAAAAAAAAAAAAAAAAGTGGTGGTGGGGGGATTATTTTTGTTAATTGGAAGGGCGAAAACAGTATCTTATAGATGTTATTGGAGGGTAATATCTTAATATTAGATATGAACAAAAATATATTGGATAATTTTGAATTCTAAATCAGATATCATGGGTTAGTACATGTTTGGAATTAAGTTGTTACAGTTAACAAAAAAAAAAAAATGAAAATTAAAAAAAAAAAATAGTTTTTTTTTTATTTTTAATCATGGTTAGTAAGATTTATTTAATTTTCAAAAGATTGGTTTTGAAATCCATTAACTTTGCTAAAAAATTGAAACTTTTTAGATTAAAATTCATATTCAATGTTATTTTTTCTCTTACCATCCCACCCAAAGTAGTTTAGTTATATTAGTAGTACATATTTAAAATATTGATTTAAAAAAAAATAAAAATGATAATATGTTATTAAAAATCAAGACGAAACTGTAATTTCCATAAATTCCCTTTTCCAATCAATTTTTGAAAATTAGATACTTTTCACGCAACAAAACTTTAAGAAAAAAAAAAAATCTCAAAAAGGCTATTAAACGTACTTTACTCAAATATTTTAACTATTTTGATCGAAAATACCATGATTTTTTTCTTTAATTTACAAATGTCTTAAAAATACCCTAAGGAAGGAGTTACCTGTTTTAAAAACTCATCAATACTAATTTTTTCAATTTTTTTTTGATAAATATCATTGCTAAATAGCCTAAGTATGCAGCATTTAATCCATTGCAACTAATTAACTAATGTTTTTTTTTTTTTAATTTGGGTTTGGGTATTCGAAAATAGGTAGATAAATAAATATTTATACTTGGTTTGGATTCAAATTGACTTTTTAGGTTAGATCTTTGATTAATTTTCAATTGTTCAAAGTTCTTTAATGCTTATATTTGACAAAATTTTGAAATAATTACAAATTTTATTTTTATAAATGATAGTTTTATAAAAATTCAAAAAATGATGATTTTTCTATTAAAAAATCAAAAAAATGCATTTTAATTTCCTATATATTTATTATTATTTTTTAAATTTTATTTAAAATGTCTTATTTCTTGTTCATTGGTCATACCATCCTATTCATTTGGATGTTTTATTTCTCCAATCTGACGATATTTTTTACATGGGTTAAATTTTAATAATGGGCTAAAGTAAAAAAAAAAATGTATTATTTATGAAATTTTAGTTATTAATAAACAAGACCCAGATTACAATTTTTATTTAGTCCAAGCAGTTTAAATTTGGATTAATAAGAAACTTATCTGAACAAATCAACAAGTTATCAAAATTGACAAAAAAAAAACATTTTTGAATTTTTTAAAATAAAGGAGATGGAGAGAGTAAGATTTAGGATGGCCCGATGATATTTGTGACATATCTAAAGAATTTATTTTGAACTCCCAACCTTAACTTTCGGAAAATAAAGTTAAATACTTTGATTCAGGGTTTAAAAAATAATCTATTTTTTTTAAAACAAATTTGTCTTGTAACCACTTTATTTTTACTCTTTTTTTTTAAGACATAGTGTCACTGTTTTGTTTTCAAAATTATGTTTTATATTATTTTTATGGAATTTCTACTTGATTTTGAAAAAAAATATCATACTTGATCCTTTTTTGGATTATAAACTCCATATCAATTTTCTTTTTAACATAAACTATTTTATTTACTTTTTATAAATGATAACACAATACAAAACCAAGACTTAAAAGAACAAAACCCAGAACTTCTAATGGTTCAAACATTGTTAACATAATTTAATATTTGAATCACATAAATCGTTTTTGAAGAAAAGCATCCAGTTTTACAAATATAAATAGTTTATTCAATTCAAAAGTGAACAAAAACTAAACTCGAGAAAGTTCGTGATAAAATTGTCCAAAACTTATTTGCAAAAATACAAAATTTTCCATTAAAAAGGAAAGGCGATAAACAAAAAAAAGTTCTTAAACAATTTCATTACAATAATTTTTGCTAAATGTTTCCAACCAAGAAACTCAAAAAGATTGTATACCTTTGTTTTAGTCCTGGATATCAAATTAATATTTAGTCATATTGAAGAAGAATAAATAAAGAAACATACTAATCTGAATTTTGTCGTTTTTTCAAGATTATTTTTTTCGAGTATAAATTGATATAAAGTGGGCTTCGAAAAAAGACAAATAAAAGAGAGAAGAATAATCAAAAAAGTTAATCCCAGATGAAAGGTTTTGGGATCATAATATTGAGTGGATTAAGGAAAGGTAAACCATGCAAAAACAAAGAAAAAAAAAAAGTTAAAAATTCTCATTTTTTCATGAAAAAAAGTATGTTTGAATCAATCGACTATTTACAAAACAAAATTGAAATAATAAAGGACAAACAATTACCAGTCATTTTATAATGTTTGTTTTGAACTTTCAAAAGAGTTCATCCTTAAAAATACAAAAGTCAATTTTAAATTCGACAGAAGTTGCTCACTTGCATAAACTGAAAAATACCGTTTATTTTTTCGTTTAAAATTGAAAAATTTAATTGGAACATCTTTCTTGATACTCTTTTTTGCTTCTTGTTGAACAAAGCTGTTTATATTGTTCCCATGGTAATTGGGTTCTCTTTCTTGGGTTAAATTCTCCTCGTGAAGAAATGAGAAAAATAAATCTCCTTTTTATTTGTTATTTTGGTAAGAATTTACGAGTCAGTAAAAAATTTTTACATATGCTGAATGTTAACAATAAAACGATTTTGGGGATATATGATTTCTTTTTAAAAAAATTAAGAGGAGTTTTCTTGGAATTCTATTTAAAAAAACAGAAATGAATGAGAATTTTGATGGACTACCTTTCAAATAAGTTTAGCCTGTAATGATCTTGGATAAAATTGTCTACTATTTCTTAATATTGACAATCAAAACTTATGAATTATTTTTCTAAAAGCCCTCTTTCCAGTTATCGTTAATGAAAAATCAAACCATTGGTGTTTGCCAACACTTCTCTCTGCAAATTTAGATTTGCTTTTTGTAGAATTGTTTTTATCATAAATTTTTTTTCTTCCTTTTTGTTTTTTATAATTTTTTTTTAACCAAATTTGGACAAGATTTGTTTTTATTTTTGGAAATCCCTATTAACACAATCTGTTTTAATACCACCTTTGAAAATAAAGTCACAATAATTTCAATCTATTGTTACTTTTTTCTACTGCAAACAAAACCTTTGTTTCTAAAAAGAAAATTGAATATCAAAACATCCAAACAAACAACAAATTTTTTCGCAATTAAATTCTTAAAATCAACAAAAGAAAGTCGAACAAAAAAAAAAAACAAAAAATCTCGAGAATGGATCAAGATTTACAAAAACAATTCTGTCAAATAACTGGGTTTCGAAAAAGACTCAAACTCCTAAGTAAAATAAAACCCGAGGAAACAGTTGGATTGGAACCATCGATCTTGAAGAAATCGCAACTCAAAGCATTAAAAAAAAACAAAAACGCACCAAAGCTGATCAAGATTAAAAGAAGTGCAATTGACTATTTAGCAAAATTGACGTTTCGACCGAAGAAATCGATAGAAAGAGGGATGACCTCCTTTTTACTCAAGAATTTCAATTTAGAGAATTCAAGAGAGTACTCCCGTGAGTGGTTTATTTTTGCACAAAGGACCGAAGAAAGAAAGAAAATCAAAGACAAAATAAGAGAAAAAAAAAGACGAAATCGAAAAAAGAACCCCAAGCCTAAAGTTAAAGGGAATAAAATTATTGTTATTGAAGAAATTAGATCAACACAAAACACAAGCAGAAATAAAATAATAACAAAAACAAAATTTGAGGACTTTTTGAAGAATGATTTGTTAGAAGAGAAAAGTCAGAGAAAAAGAACTTTAAATTCAAAATTTGAAAAGAGCCAAACATCTTTGAGAAAGAAAAAAAAATTATCAAAAATTATTATACGCGTAAAAAGATCGCCATCCTATTTTCAAAAGAAAAATAATAAGAAAATTCCTCAATCAGAAATTCAGAAAAAAACTGAAAAAGTTCTTGATCAATTGGTTAATAACCGAATTAGTAAGAAAAAAACTATCAAAAGAATTAAGACCAAGAATGTCAACCACACAGACAATATCAACCACATTGAAAACAAAAACGAAAACGAAATTGATATTGAGAAACAGAATGGGAAAGAGAATGAGAATGAGAATGAAAATGAGAAAGAGAAAGAGAATGGGAAAGAGAAAGAGACCGGGAACCTAACAAAAAAAATAAATAGTCGGAGAGAAACGTGCATAGGATATAAAAATAAAAAAGTAAGAATAAAAATGAAAGAAGAAAAAAAAATTGATCAAGCTTATAACACTAATCATATTTACAATGAAATAAAAATAAATAAAAAAGTACAACTAGAAAACTTGAATATTGATTTAGGTTTTGATCAGATAGATAGCCCCGATTTTCAAATCATTAATTCAAAAAATTATTATATTGACAACAATATCGAATTCCATCCCAAAGAATTTATTAAAAACAACTTTGGGTACCAACCCAATAACGAAGATCAAGGTATTCCTTTCCAGCGAACCTCAACTAACCAAAAAAATCTGAACTCTTCAGAATTTAAATATAAGCCAGAATCAATGATATTACAGCCACAAAGCGAATACCTTGAACAAATTTTTGATGACTCAGAAATTTTTGTAGATTTTGAACCGAATCATATATACGAATATAACCAACAGTTTATGTGGTATTAGATTTTTAAAACTTTATTTTTTTTAACTATTATTTTTGTGTTTAATTAATAATAATATTTTTCATAATAAATTATTTTTATTTAATATTTATAAATTTAAATATTTTCTTTTTATTATTCCTTTAACCTTTTCAGATTTTAAATCAGCGTATAAGATTTCTTCATAGAACTGTGCCATTTTATTTTAATATACTGTTAAATTCAAAGAAATATCATAATATTTTCACTTCGTTTTCCATTTTTGAAATTGTTTTACTCAAGCCCTGATTAAAGCACTCTATATGATTAAATCAGAAGAAACTTTTTAAAATTGGTTTAAATTTCAAAAGATTCGTCCTATTGAGTTGTTTTATTTGTTGAGTTAATTGATTACAAAAATGGAATTTGAACTAAAAATTTTATTCAATTTATTTTTTTTAATCAGTTTTTCTAATAATAGTCTCTTTGAAGGTTGTTCAATTCGTAAATTTGCAGTATTGTTGTAAGAAAAAATCAACTCAGGATTGAACCAGTAGCTATTGTTTACATTTCATAACAAGTACAACAAAATATTGACAAAAGATGAAAAAAAAATCTACTATTAAATTTCCATATTTTTGTGAATTCGAAAAAATATGCTAAGTATAATCCCCCACAGGTGATATATTTAATATTGGTTAGAGAGGATTATAATCAGATTATTTATTGAGAAATAAATAAAATTACAAGAGCTATTATTTGAAACAGGCTAGTTTATACCATTAATTAAAATAAAAATTAAAACTAACCAATAATTTACAATTTTTCTTTTAGAAAGTAAATAAAAAAAAAATACAAAAAATTCAACCAATTTTTTTAAATAAATTCGAAAAATTTTCTCAAATACAGTATTTCCAAAAATCATCTTTAAATTACCAAACTTTAACAAATTGATCAATTTGGTCTAGAATTTTTTAACTATTATTTTTTATTATTATTGTTTGTTACAAACATTCATATTGGATGATTCAGTAGATTAAAAGACTTTTTTAATTTTCACTTTTTTTGAAAATTAGTATAAGCTGCTAGACTTAATCTACATAAAATTTTCTAATGTGATTTATCCTACAACTCCTCTAATTGTAATAATTAGAAACTCTCGCATTCATATTAAAAAGTTATTTTGAATAACAAAAAATAACAATTCAGAATTTGAAAATAAACAAAATTGAAAGAGTAAACAAGTGTCTAGAAGTACAACTATCGGAAGTATAAACTAATTAAATCATCTCTGTAGAATTGTTATTTTTTGTCATTTTTTTAATCTAATCCAGAAAAAAATGAGAACTTATTTAAAAAAGGATTGAGAGCCAATTTCAATAATAATACTAAAAATAGCCGTTGATACAAACTATTTTTAAATAATTAAACTCTGTTTTATGTTTTCCCCTTCTATTGGAGAATTTTCTTAAGATAAAATCACTTTTAAGAATATTTGAAAGTCAAAAAGAAAAAAATAATCACCAATTTTGACACCCCTGAAAAATTCCAGATAAAATCGATAGCTGTAAAGTTTGAGAATTATGGTGAAATTAATACCTTGTAAATAAACAAATTCAGTTATTATGAATCAATTTATTGTAAAATAATCTTGCCCAACTTTGTAGGAAATGGCTTGTATATATACTCAAAATATAAGAAAATATGTGAGCTGATCGAATTTAGAATTAGTAAAAAAGTTAATTTTTGATCACTTTTCTTTCCCCGTTAGTATTTTTTTTTTAAATAAAATTAATTCTTTTTCAAAGTGTTTCAAGAGTTTACAATTTTCAAGATTTTTAAATTGAAACCCAGCTTTGTATTGCTTTGGTGTTTTTAAAAAAGAAAATCAAACTCAACCCCCTTTCAAATATTATGACTAATCTGAAATAATAAATTGAAAAAAAAATATATCATTAATTATTCAAGAACAATTAATAACCAAATCCGATTTGAAATTCACTTTTAAATTATTCTAAATAGATAAAAACCCGATATTTAAAAAATTAAAAAAAATAAAATCAAAAACTAAAAAAAAGGTGAGTTACAATTTTTGAAATGAGCATTACGTATTTTTATTACTGAACTTTCACAGAAAAAAAGTTTAACAACAAGATTTTTTTTGAATAATTAAATCCATTTTCAAAGACATTGCATAGTCATAGGTTTCATAGTGATTATTGGTCTTTTCGAAGATCTCTTTTTTTTTTCCTTATAATCTTTTGAAAAAAAAAAAAGAAATCAAAAAAAAAACAAATGAAAAAAAAAATGAAAAACAAAGATTTGAGAAAAACAAAAATTTGTAAAAGTAAAACTCAAATTTGTAAAATTAGAAAAAAAGATTCTGATCCAAAAATTTGAAAATATTTTTTTTGTTAAGAAAACTGGAATAAACCCACAAAATAGCTTCTTTAAAAATTATAAAGTGAGTTAACAATTTTGAAATCTAGTTTATTTTCATAGTTTCCTATGTAAAACCTCCCACTTGAATGCGAAACTGTGAATTCATATTTTTTACAAGAAATTTAAGGCAATTGCGTCCTACTCACACACAAACATTATATATATATATATATATATATATATATATATATATAAACTCAATTCCAAAAAATGGGACATAAAAAAAAAATTACATTAATAAAAATATACCCCAAAATACATAATACTTAAACATTAAAATAATAAAAGACCCGAAAATATTTAATTAATACTATTTATATATTTTATAGTAAATTTAAAATTCAATTCGAAAAATAAAAAAAAAAAAATAAAAAAAGTGTGCCCCTATTTTTGGAACACGGTTACCAAAAAAATCCATTTTTATTGAAAGAAAAATTAATAAAAAACTATTAATAGATTCAGCTTGTCTTTTGATAACTAAATCTATCGTTTTAAATATAGAGTTTACTAATTTTCTTAGGTTTCCCAACTCAAAGTATTCCATACATTAGTGAAAATTTTAAAAATTCTTCTTCGTTTTTTAGTTACAATTTTTCAGTTTAGTATCCATAAATTCCCAATTGGATTTAAATTTGTGGAATTGGGGGTCAAGGGTCCAGAACATTACATCCCCGATTTAAGTAAGTTTGAGTTTTTTTTTTGAAGTATGTGGACAAGCTCCATCCTTTTTGAAAATCAATTTCAACTCACCATATTCTGAATTAACGAGTTGAATTACATTTGATTTTTTTGATAATATCATTAATAATACATTCAGTATTCACACTTCCATTAATGATAATAAGGTCTGTTTGTAGGCAATATGCTCTAGCACCCCATATCATGATTTTTTTTCAAAAAATTTTTTCTCGATAAGAAAGGAATCTTTTTTCTTTTTGAGAGAAAACAAAAAAAAAAAATTTGTGATCAAAATGAAAACTTTTAAATTTCATTTTAAAGTTATTTTGAGATTTTCGAAAAGTTTTGAAAAAAAAAGAATCCAAAAAAAATATTGAAAATCAAAAATCAAAAAATAATGAAAAAAAATGATAAATAATTAACTTTAAAATTATTTAAATTGATTGTTAATATCTGATGTTTCTATTTAAGAGTCAAATATCACTTTTCTTGGAATTAAATTTATTTTGAAGGTGTGTCCCAATTTTTGGAATTGAGTTTATATATAAGCTATTTCCAAGAATGTGGGGCAGATTTATTTTAAAATATATTTATGTAACCAATTCTTCAAAAAAGGATTTAAATATATAAAATCATTAAAAACCATTTATAGATTCTTGGTAACAATTCAATTTGTTTCTTAATATTGTATTGCAGAAATAAAATATATTAAAATTTATGATCTCGATTGAAACGGATATTTTTTTTGGTGAAAATTGGTGTTTATTATTTTCTTTTTGATTGAAAAAAATATTTTCCTAACTTGTATAATCTCAACAATTTTTACAATATAATTAAAAATATATAACCGCGTTTGGCTGTTTAAAAAATCATTTGTTCCCTTTCCATATTTCCGGTTTTTTATTGAAATTGGTCGTACATTGCTTTAACCAAAAAAAGTGCTATTTTTTTTTTTTTCATTTTTTGAGAATATTTCAACTAACATACTTTGAAATAAATACATAAGTGGTTGATTCAATTGGTATTAATATTAAACTTAATTTGGTATAGTTTATTAATGATTCCATTACTAAAAAAGATTATTTTTTATGAAATGTAAAAAAAAAAATGCCCCACTTTTTTTGAAATACCTTATCTATATATACATATGGCTGTTTTTAAGTTTTTTCTTTTTAATTTTTTCACAGCCCGTAAACCAAAAATACGATTTCAATATATTAAACGTATTTTTCAAAGTAGAATAAAATAAAAAAACATATGAAACGAAAAAAAAATAAGTTTAAAATTTCGAAAAAACAGGATTTAATATCTTTTTTGATTTACAAACAAAAAAATTTACGACGTGTCACATATAGATATATTGATATACTACCAAAACGCGACCCTTATTAAATATCACCATGAAGGATTTGAACAAGGAATTTTTCATTGATATGTTGGCCACCTAAAAAGGGCTATTTTAATTAAAAAGAAGATTTATTTAAAATTTATTTGATTTCAAATTCAAAAAAAAAATTTATAAAATTTCAAATTAAAAAATAATAGATACTATAATTTTTAAAATAGCAAAATTGAAATAAATGAAAACACTTTAATTTGTAGTGATACCAATATTATTATTTTAATCATTGAAAAAAAAAACTTCAAATGGAAAAAATATATATGTTTTTAATGTAAAGTGTGATGTTACAAAATCTCATCTAGAATTTTTAAAAAATATATGTTATGAAGATATTTTTTTTTCAGAATTGACAAAAAAAAATCACAAATAATAATGTCTAAAAGCAAATTTTATATCAACTAAAAGTAAATTTACCCAGTTTCGTTTCTATCCATCTTATTTCTCTCTTTTTTTAATTGTTTTAAAAGAAAATTTTTCAAAATAATTTATTTTTTTATGTAATTCAAGATATATTTTTTAATTTATTTTTATATTAGGTCTAATATTGAAATATCATTAAAAATCCAATCAAACTGATCCAATTTTTTTTTTTTAACTGAGTAAAAATAAAAAATAATCTATTTTTCGTAAGATTCAATTTTTTTGAACATTTTTACCCATTTTTTATTTTTTTGAACCCGTTCAAATAATACTATATGAACCCACCACAACCAAGGTGTTCTATCATTATTATTTAAACACCGCATTCTTTTTTTTTTTTTTTTTTTTATCTAAGGCCTTGAAAATACAAAAGCTCTTTTATAACTTGATCCCTAGATTTTTTCTCTACCATTATGGTTTTTATCAGATAAACATAAAAAGTTTTCAATTTTGACACAACGCATTCCAAATATTCATTTCTCCAAAAAGCCCAATAAAAACAATAATTAATACACACTCAATGAACAGATAGTTAAATATGAGGCAAATCAAAATAATTAGAATCATGAATGATATTCGCAAGTTTTTTTTTTTTGATGAAATCTTTCTGATTGGGGGAAAATAGCGAAACACTCAAAAAAAGAATAACAAATATTTTAAGCGGAAAACCCTTACAGAACCTGAGAAAAAAGTAAGATCAATAAATAAAACAATAAATATATAATTTAAGACAAAGTCGGGTGTTAAAAATAATAGTATTTTTATTACTACCTTTTAGTAAGCATTTTTCTTTGATTGATCAATTATTAAAAAATTGTTGGAA
This sequence comes from Anaeramoeba flamelloides, assembly GCA_027625915.1. Taxonomy (NCBI): domain Eukaryota; family Anaeramoebidae; genus Anaeramoeba; species Anaeramoeba flamelloides. The sequence continues at coordinate 1,261,177 of JANTQA010000060.1, read as the reverse complement.
AAATTTTTCTATTTTTTGGGATCTCAAAAATAACAGCAATATTTTGATAAAAAAAGTAGATTTAAATTGTTTTTGTTGATTCGGTTGAAAAGAATATAATGAATTAAACTTTTGAGTTGCTTTATTTCTTCTTTTTATTGATTTTACTTTTTGTTTTCAGGTTCTATTAATGTTCCAAATTATAAAATAGTTTTGAACTTTTTAAACCCAAAGGTTTGACTCAATTTAAAAATCAAAAAGAAAAGAATTGAGTGGAAATTCTTGGAAAAATTAATCCTTTAAAAAGTGAACGATTTTTCCGAAAAATGAATTGAAGAAAAAATGAAAGGGGAAGTGATTCTGGATAATAATAATCATTTGGATAAAAAGTGAAAAATTAGGTTTTTTGTTTTTCTGATAATTCCTTTTAATAATAACCCTATTTGTAAAATTTTTATTGTTTTGTGAAGAACTAATAACTTGATGAAAATAGAAAAAAAAAATATTTCTTAAAAATGTTGAATCATTCTTTAAAAAATCAAAATATTCTCTCAAAACAAAAAGGCATTCTTTGTAGTAAGGGGACATTATAAAAAAAACAAGAATGAATATAGTGTAATTGTTTTGATTTTTTCGCATCGATTTTATCCGATATTTTTCCATAAAAGAGTTACTTATTTATTGCAATAAATATAAAACTTGAATTACAATTATGGCCATTGGACAAAAACAAAACGTATTGGAAAATACATAAGCAAAATTTTGCTACCTAAGTGATCGAACATCTAGCATTTTAGTGGCAAAATCCTAAAAAAAAAAAAAGTAAAATACACAATCACAAAAAAAATAACACTCTTGGTAACCAGACAGAGGATTAATTCTGATTCTTTTTAACAAATTTATTGGAATGTATTGAAAAAAATTGTTCCAATATTATCATTTTTTTCAAAATTTTAAATCAATTTTTTATCCACGACTGATTACAAACAGCAGTGATTAAAAAAAAATTGAAAATGCAAAATTTGAAAGTTCGATGGGCACTTCGTGGTACTTATAAAAAACTTCGGAAACTTTGGGAAGAATACTTAAAACTTTCACAGCAAGGGTAAGTCTCCAGCAAGAAACTTTGGATCTTTTTTTCAAAAAAAAAAAAAGAAATTCTGATAGATTTTGTTCTTCTTGTGCTTGTTCAAAAAAAAAACAACAACAAACAAACAAACCTAAAAAAAATAAATTTCTCTTTTTTAATCCTTCTTGCTTGTTACCCGTTTTAGTGATTTAAAAAAAGCTTCAATTAAACTTACAACATTTCTTGATACATTTCAACAGTCTTATAATGAATGGGCACAAAAACAAAACTCAATACCACTTGACGTAATTATAGGCGATTGTACAGATGTGCTGAAAGAGATTATTGAAGTTGTTGATCGGTAACGATTTCTCATTTACTTTTTGATTCTACTTTTCTCCTCAAACCTATTTGGTGCTTTTTGTTTTTACTTTAGCCCAAAAAATTAGTGCTTTTTTTTCTTTCTTTTTTTTTTATTATTTTTTATTTTTTGAAAACACCAAATAATGATCCAAACGTTTTAAATCCAATTAAAATGATTCTAATTAGTTTAATGAAAACTGTAAAAAATAGCCCCACTGAAAATAAATCAAAACAATCAAAAATTCTTTGTTTAAAGTTATTTACTAATAATTATTTCAATCAACCAATAAATTACCAATTAACCTAGTTGTTGAATTTCACAGCATTAGAATTCTTTATTTGGTACAGTTATTTTACAAAAGAGATTACTACAAGTTTTCAAAAAGTGTCGTTCAAACAGTTTGGCTCACTCTTTTTAACCAGTTTGGGTAGCATCTTTATAGAACTTTTCTTCTCATTTTTTAAAACAACTGTATCTTAAAAAATTATTTAATACGATATTTTTTCACTTCCTTTGTTAAAAAAATATTTTCCAAAGAGAAACGTGATGTTGTTTAAAATAGATTTATTCAAAGAACTTTTGAAAATATTTTTTTTCGAATAAAAATTGTTACAGCCGATTTTAAAAAAATGAGTACTAAAAGTTTTAAAAAAGTTCTTACTCGCTCTTTTGAAGTGATTGTAGTTACGCTTTTTCAAATTTTTAGTCTTTTCATTTTTTTAAAAAAAGCTGCACTAATTTTTTTGAAATCATTACCCGTCTTAAACCACAATCAATTTGTAACGAAAAATTATCAGATTCAAGATTTAAAATCGCTTACACCTTTAAGGTGTAAAAAAACAGTTTTAAAGGAACAATTAAAGCCGAAAAAAAGTTACACCCATACTTTTTTGTAATTTTGTTTGTAAAATTAAACAACGTTATTCTGCGATCTTTGATAAAATAACTGCAGAAATCTCATGCCGAGCGTAGTGGGTGTGCTTTCGTTGATATTTTGTAAAAGAATTAGTAAATGTGAGATTATTGGAAAAAACAGTTTCGAAGATTGAATGTTATTTGTTGAGATTTCCAAAATAATTAATAACAAAAAAATAAAAAAAAATTCAGAAAATCAAAAGTAAAGCCTTTTTATTTAATATTTTTTCTCGAGTCCCAATTCTACTTGTAAAGTAATTTACTACATTCTCCACCTCTTAAAGATTTTAATTTCGAACGAGTCCAAAAAGACATAATTAACAAGGATTTTGGTTCTTCTATCTTTAAATTTTGAATAAATTTTTCACCTTCTTGCTTTTTAATCCATCATGGAGTTTTCCTTGCTGAAGATCTTTTCAAAATTTCATAAATTTGCTATTTAAAACATTATTTGTTATTTAAAATATTATTTGTTCCTGTAAATTCAATTAGGCCTAAATCATTCAGCAAAATTTGGAATTGTTTTCTGGGCAAATTCTCTTTCAAAGTACATGATAAATAATAAAATAATTCTTTCTTACTTTTCCATTTATACTATTTTTCATTTCTCTGTTTTAAGGATGTGCACTCCAAATGAATTCTTCAGATACATTACAAAAAGTCATACTTTTTTTTTTTAATTAAAGGTATTTAGGATCTTTTCTCCACAGACCACAAATTAATTTTTTTTTGCAAAAAATATAGTTTTTTTGAGTTTATTTTTTGTTCAACTCACTTTCCAATCCAAAAAAACAAACCCAAGAAGAATATATTTATCCAATTAATTTTCCATTTAAGTCAGTTATTTGTACCAAAGTACTTAAAAACACAGTAAAATTCAATAATTTTTCGATAAATCAATACCACTCTTCCTTACAACTACTTTATAATCAAGTGGGTATTTACAATAGAATAAATCAATAAAAAACGAAAAAAACACCTTTTTTAAAAAAAAAATAATTTATTTTAATCTGTGGATAAAAGATTTTAAATACCTTTAATCAACATAAAAAGATGACTTTTTGTAATGTATCTGAAGAATTCATTGTAGTGTACATTATTAACTGAGGGGAAGTTTTTAATGTTAACAAATCCAAATCGTTAAATGGTATTTTGGTAATATCATTCATGACCAAATTATTGTTATTATTATTTTGCTCTTTTGATTGAATTCTTTATATCATTTTTGAATAACATTGATCGATCTTAAGGTATTTTTTTGTGTTGAACTTTATCTTAATTCTAAAAGTTCCTTCTTGTGATGAATTTAATTCATTTCAATTTCTTCTTCTGGCTTGTCAAATGATTCTCATTATTGTTTTTCTTCTTCTTTTAAGAGATCTGTTTCATTACTTATCTTTTTATTGCTAAATTTTGAAATTAAATTGTTTTTTTTTTATTTTTGGAAAAACAAAATTTTTAACTTGACTAAAGTTGAAAAAAAAAGAAAAAGATCAAAATTTTCAAAAATATGTTGGTGAACATTTTTTTTTTTTTTTTCGTTATAATGTGCTTTACTTTTGATCGATTTAACTTGGAGAGAAAAAATTAAACGTACTTTGATCACAACCAAATTAAGTTATACTAGAGTTAAACTGCAACCTAGGTGAATATAGCACTTTTGGACATTCCTTTAATCTCTGCTAAATTGATCATTTGATACATTTAACATAATTTTAATGTGTAAAAATGAGAGGAATGAACCCTTTTAAACCCCTCTTTTTTAAATTATTTTGAATAGAGTATTTTGTTGAGTTAATATAATTGTTAATATTGTATTTCAGTAGACATTTGTTTGGTGAAGTTTATAAAAGAAATTGAAAAAAAAAAAAAAAAAAAATGTAAAAAGAAGGAAACTAATTTTGTTTTTATACTTTAAAAGGTTATTTAATTTCAATATGATACATTAAAAACATTGAAAAACTAAAACACAATAAATAAACTGCTGGGTGGGGAGTAATATTTTATTTATAAAAAAAAAAAAAAAATCAACTATTTTAAAAAACAATTACGAAAATAAAGAAGAAATTACAAATTATATACCATTATTATTCAAAGAATCAAAAAGAGAAAAAAAAATCTTTCTTTTTTTTTTATCGTTAAATATACCAACACAATCTTAGTGCATGTGCGCTCTAAACACTAATTTGAAATTAGAGACATTTTCAAATAAGGCAAGAGCGTGAATATTTCATTTCCTTCAAGAATTACGTTATTTGCAGTTTATGTAACTCTGTCCTGAAATTAAGAGAGATTTTGTTCCAATTCTTTTTCAGTGCTTAAACGTCAAAAATTTTATATCAACCAGGAAATTTCTAAAAATTAGTGGATTTCAGTTTTTAAAAAGCAATGATTCGATTTAAAATTACACCTAGATCATCTTTTTTGTAACTTTTAGAATAAATTAAAGTATTTCAAAAACTTTTGAGATTAATTACCAATTTATGAAATTTCTAAATGAACATTTTTTTTTATCTCATTATTTTTTATAAAAATAACTTTTTAAATTTTTAATAATCCAAATGATTTAAAATAACATTTTGGTAATTCAATAATCAAGTTTACTTTAAAAAAATTTAAAGTTACTACACAGAATTTTCATTTTGATTTTTCACCAATAGGAAATCATTCAAAAAAAAGTTCTCAAAAATAAAAAAAATAAAAATTTCGTTTGTTTTACAATTTATCAGAAGAAATTTTTAATCCTCTTCTAATCAATTTTTACTAATTGTGAATTTTATATTCGGATTCATAAATCGACTGTAAAAAAAAAAAATGTCATAATGAATGTCAAAAAGAATAATTTTTATATTTTTTCAAATACAATATAACAAAAAAACAAGATGGCTAAGTAATTTTTTAAAAAACACTATTCACAAATTTAAATGATTTTGTGAATACTTTGTTACAGTTTTTCAAAAAATTGAAAAACTCTTTGTTAAAAAAGACAATTGTTTCAAAAAGTATTTCGTTAATGATTCAAACAAAAATAAATCTTTATTTTCTTCATATTTATTGTATCAATGAAATCACAAATTTTTTTTTTTTTTTTTTTTTTTATATATGTCCTTAATAAAATTAAGCACTATTTTTTTCTGATTAATATTTTTCGAAATCTAGCTTTATAGCTTAATTCAATTAACCACTGGGATAAATTTTTTTAGAATAAAAACACTCAAAACTTTTTAATATCGAAAATATTTTTTGAAATTACTGTGCACTTTTTTATTTTTTTTTGAAAAATTGGGGTTGAGAAAAGTTTGAAATCAAAGAATAAGTTAATATATTAAATTAGAATGCTTTTCCAGAAAGTTTATCCTTTTAGTTGAACTTTTTTTTTATTTTACCATTTAAAACTAAAAAAAACATTTGAGGACCAAATTAGTGCCTTTTGTGAAAAGAAAATTCCCATAATTTAGAATTTGTTTTAGTAAATGAGTTAAAACAAGATAGTGTATCTAAAAATATACATAATTTCAAGTTTGAATTCAATGATTTTGTCAAAAAATGTTTTCAAGAAAAAGCTAAATTGAAACTTTATTTATTTTTATTTTATCATTTTGTTTTTTTAATTGTATTAATGGAAAGTATTTGATCAGTTTTCCATTTTTAGTGTTTTTTGGGTCGTAGGGACATATTACATCGACAATTTTATGTTTTCAATTTTCATTGTATAATTTTTTTCTGTGACTATTCCCAAAAATTTGCAACTGATATAAAATCTAAACTCTTTCCAAATAATTACAACCCATTTGAGAATAAAAAAAACACTATTTTTAATAAACAATATTTATTTGATCATATTTTTAGAAAAGAATAAAAAAATTTTATTTTTAGTAGACTTATCTTTTTTTGATTCTATATTGATGTAATTTAATTTATTTAAAAAAAAAAGAGAAATTATTAAAAAAAAACAAAATTATTAAAAAAAAAAAAAAAATGAAAATATTAAGAATATGATCAAATAAATATTGCTTATTAAAAATAGTGTTCATCAAATTATTACTGGATTAAAATTATTGGAAAATAATTAATTATGAAATTTCCAGTAATTGTAAAATAAAAAAAGAAATGAACACATTGAAAACAAAAATTAAAAGAAAAATGTGCTCGTAGTACTAATTAATTATCAATCTAACAAAAAAGAAAAAAAAAATAGAAAATGATTTATTTGATTTAGTATTTATTTTTTTCAAACTAAAAATTATTCTTTTTTTTTTTTTATATTGCTCACTAAAAATTATAAAAAAATTAAAAACAAAAAAGGAATTCAAAAGAAATATCCAAAGAAAAAGAAGAAAACGAAAATGAAAAAAAAAAAGGAAAGAAAAACGAATTTCAATCATTAACACAGATTACAAAGGATCTTATTGAAAAGGCATTAAATGTGATTGAATTAATTTTACGAGATGAGCGATATCATGCAGTTATTCGCGACACACCAATTATTTTATCACGGTTTTTGGGGTTGTTAGACAATTTAAAAACTGTGGAATCACAAAGGATTCTGGTTCGTATTATTGGGAGTATGAGCAATTCTGTCGAGTCTTCATTAGCCATTGGCAAACTTGAGGGCTTTAAAAAGATCACTCAATTATTAGATAATGACCCAAGACTGGCACGAGAAATTATTACAACTTTTTCAAAATTTATACAAATTCGGAATGATGAGGAAACTCAATTAATTGAACAAGGTCAAAATGAAGAGCAAACAAATGAAACAAATGAAAATCTCGAAAACGTTCCTTCCATTACTGATAAAGTAGGCCGAGCTGTATGGAATGTTGGTAACTTTTTAGTTTCAGAAATTGAGAAATTGATTGGCCCAGAACAGATAATTTCAAACGAAAAAAGTACTCTTAATGGAAACAATACGGGAAATGGAAAAGGAAGTGAAGGAGAAGTAGAAGAGGAATTTAAAAAGAAAATGAAAAAATCAAAGTCTCGATCCATTTCAATAAACCAACCAGACTATCCACCGACTAATCTCTCCATTCGATCTGAAATTGAATATTTAGATGAGCGAAAGTTGTTTAATAATAAAGAAAATAAAGAGATAAACGAAAAAGAACGCTTAGAAATTCTTGAGGAAAATTATAATTTAGGGGTAGATGATGAATTACCATTGGATATAAATAAAAAAGAATCAAAGGAAGAAAAACAAGAAAATAAACAAAATTCAAAAGATAAAGGAAAGGAAAATAATAAAAATAATGAGGATGAAAATAATAAACAACAAGAAAAGGAAAAAAAAAAGACCAAACAAAAAAATGAAAAAAAAAATGAAAAAAAAAATAAAAAAACAAATAAAAATAAACAAAATGAAAAGGAAAATAAAAATAAACAAAACGAAAAAGAAAAAGAAAAGAATAATAAAAAAAAAGTTCAAGAAAAAACAGATGAGATTGAAAAAAAAGAAGAAGACAAAAAGAAAAACAAAAATGAAAATAAAGAAAAAGATCAAAAGAAATTAACTGAAGAAGAAATTGTTAAAGAATTTATGCTAGTTCAAGGCGCTTTAAAATCCTTAACCAATTTATTGAAAGAAGCTGTTACTGAAGTACGATTGGATTTAATTGAAACCATTAGCAAATTGTTATATAAAAACAAAAGAAACCAAGAAGCCTTTTTAGAAATGAACGGATATAAACGATTATTACAAGTCTTAGATCGTGTTGCAGAAATTAAACAGGAAGAAAGAGATCATTTTATTGAAAAGGTGTTTGATATTATATTTGTCTTAACCATCGATGGAACACAAAAAAATAGAATAGGTAATATTGATGGATTAAAATTAATTTTTAAAGCAATGAAGCATACAATTTCACCACAAGTAAAATTCCATGCAATCAAATGCGCAAAGGACATTTTAGCAATTCGGCCATTAAATGTGGTTATTTTTGAAAAATTCGGGATTATTGACAAAATTGAAAAAATCTTAAAATATTTTTTAATTAAAGATTCCAATACATTATTTTTCAAAGAATTAAGTTCATTGCTAAATATCATTCAATTTCTATTATCTTCCTTTGATCCTTTCCCAATCACTAAATTATTTAATTCGATTTATTTATCCTTCCAAGAAAATGATAACGAAAAATTTATTGAGCATGAGTTGATTTTATTGGACTCAATGATCATATTATATACAGATCTCTTTTCTCGAGGAATTACTTTTTCAAATAAGGATGCGGAATATTTGATTGAGAAAATTAATTATTTTTTTTTACACACAATTAAGAATATCACAAATAAATTGAAGAATGTTCAAAAAGAAAACCTAATAAATCTTGAAAAAAATATTAAAAAATTAGAAAATTTATTATTAATAATCGGATTATTTATTTCAATAGAAGATAATATGATTATTGAAAAATTTAGATCTTTAATTTTAATTAAAAATTTGAATTTGATAATAAAAATTTTCCAAAATTATGAATGTGTTCAAGAACAAGAACAAGAGCAAAAACAAAAACATAATCATGGTGGTGGAAATCAAGAAACTGAAACTGGAATCGAAAATAAAAAAAAGGACAAAGAAAAAGAAAAGGAAAATGAAAAAGAAAAAGAAGAAGAAGAAGAAGAAGAAGTGGAAAATCAAAATAAAGATATCTATCAAAATTGTATTTATTTTTCTTTAAGCATTTTACAAGAATTAATAATACTTGATCAAAAAAGTTTAAAAAGCATTACCAATTATTTAACTTTATTATTTGATGATGAGATTAGTACTGAATTAAAACTTCGGATATGCTATTCAATAAAATCAGCATTTTTATCTGAAAAATTACATTATCAAGATAAATATTATTTAAAAAGAAGATTTTATCAATCTGAATTTTTAATTAATTTGTTACAAAACTTTAATAAATTTAAATCTGAGACTTTAAAAATTGAAATTTTAAAACTAATTGGATTTCTAATTTGTAATTTTGTTGATTCTAAAAAGCAAATAGAAAAATATATCAATTTCAATCAATTAAATCAAATTTTAGTACAATCCAAATTGAAATTAAATCCAGATTTATATTTAATTCTAATTGAATTAAGTAGTTTTGATTCCATAATCGAAGTGACACCCTTAATTAAAAAAAACTATAAATTTTCTTTTATACCAAAGCACAACCGAGAAACTTTTTATAATTTTTATTCAACATTTACAGATCCAAAAACTCGATTTCAAACAAGGCCAACGTGCACTAGGAAGCCAAATTATCAAATTTTATCTGATGGAAAAAAAAGAAAAATTCATGTCAAAAAGCAGAATCATCAAACGAGCAAAGATACAAAGAAGAAAAATCTCAAAAAAACAATAAATAAACAAAGAAGAAATACTTTACCGAATCAAGAGCAATTCTCACAAAATAGCTTTTTAACAAATTCTAATAATACTAGTTTTACAACTGAATTAGACGATTTATCTATTGATGATCAAATAGATTTTTCTGAGAGATCGGAAAATGCAAACAATAATAATAATCATCATCATCATAATAATAATAATAATAATAATGATAGAGATAATGATGATGATAATGATGATGATGATGATGATGATGATGATGATGAATTTTCACAAAAAGATAAAAAACAAAAAGATCTTTCCCTGATTGATGATATATTAAGCAATAATAATAAACAATTAAATTATTCATCAAGTTCAGAGTCTTCATTTTTTGGAAAAATATCTCAAGTCGATCAATTATTATTTAATAAAAAAATTAGATTTTTGAATTCTTCAGCAATTTTGTTTTTAATAAATAATTTACCAAAAGGTAAGGGTATACAAACCAACGACAAAGAAAATTATCACAACAGCAAATTAATGAATTGGAATTTGACCTTCCAGTTGGTTCGACATTATATCACTACACATCCATGGAATCGATATATTTTATCCAAGGAAATCGGGATTTACCATTTATTGAATATTGCCAAAAAGAATATACAAATTTTAAATTTCATTTCCAAAATAATTATTTCCATTGGGCTGTTTAATATACGATCAGTAGAGATTAAGCATTTATTTGAAATTGTTACACTGTCTCAACTACCAACTGATCATGATAAAGAAATAATTTCGCATCAAATACAAGAAAGAGATTTTAAATTTCAAACAAAATGCCTAGAAATAATTAATTCCATTTCAAATCGATTTGCACCAAATGAATATTTTAACTTTAGTGGGGATTATTCCTTTTTGAAATTAAAGCCATTCACTAAGTTCCCAAGTAATAAAAATGGATTTATTATAAGCTGTTGGTTAAAGTTGTCTTACAGCAAAGAAAAAAAGTTAGGATTTTTAAGTTTTCATAATAAAAACAATAAAATGGTTTTCCAATTATATCTTCAATTAGTAACTTCAACCCAAAAACAGAAAAAAAAAAATATTAACGATGACAATAATGATGATGATGAAAACATAGCTTATAATGATGATGATGACGACGATGATAATGATAATGAAAGAAGAATTAAAAAATCGATAAAAAATATCAAATATTCTTTAACTATGGAAACCATTTCCAAAGTTAGAGGAGCTACAAAAGTTAATGTTTTTGATAGCTTCTTTTTTTATGTTAAAAAGGGATGGCACCATTTAATTCTGACTCAAAAAAAAAATGATGTATCTTTGTTTATCAATGGTAATTATATACAAACAATCAAAGATGTGGAATATTTTAAAAACGTTTCGAAAGAAAAAAAACTTTATCCATATATTGGATGTATGATCGAAAATAGACAAATAGGGCAAACTAGCCCATCAAGGAAAAGAGAGCCAATCGAAAATCTTTCAGTAAGGGCACATTCCTTTTTAAATGGCAAAATTAGTCAGGTTACATTTTTAGAAGGTGGCTTTGACCCTAATTTATCTTATCAAATGTATAGATGTGGAATTGATGAACAGAAAAGCTTTAAGGATTTTGGAATTGAAAATAAAATATTCTGTGTTGTTAAGCCATCAGATTTATGTAATTATATTGAAAAATTAAATAAGCAAAGATTAGAAAAACAAAAAATTCAAAATGAGGAATTGATTAAGAACGATAAAACTAAGATTGATTTTGAAAAGAATATGATAAAGGAGGGAAAGGAAAAGCAAATTGAAAGGGAAAAAGATCAAAATGAAAAAGAAAATGAAAATGAAAAAGAAAATGAAAAGAGAAAGAAAGATCAACAAGAAAAAAAAGAAAAGGATCAAAAAAATGAAGAAAAAAAAGAGAATAGAGAACAAGAGAAAGAAAAGGAAAAGGAAATAGAAAAGGAGAAGGAAAAGGAAAAGGAAAAGGATCAAGAAAATGAGAAAGGAAAAGAAAAAGAAAATGACAGGCAAAATGAAAAAGAAAATGAAAAAGAAAATGAAAAAGGAAAGGGAAAGGTGAAAGTAAAAGAAAACGAAAACGAAAACGAAAAAGAAAACGAAAAGGAAGAGTCAAAGAAAAAAGAAAATGAAAAAGAAAATGAAAAAGAAAATGAAAAGGAAAAAGAAAAAGAAAAAGAAAAAGAAAAGGAAAAGGAAAATGAAAATGAAAAAAAAAAAAAAAAATCACAAAAAAACAAAAATAAAGAAAAGGAAGAAAAAAAAAAACAAGAAGAAGAGCAAATAAAAAAAGAAACGATCCTAAATAAACAAGATTTTATAACCAAATTCATTAGATCTGAATCTGAATTTGATGAAATATTTTCAATTGATCTCTACTCTGCTCAATATAAAAGAAAAGTACAAAACTATTTCCAATTATTAAATGAAGATCCCATTTGTACTTCATCACTTGATTTTGAAAAGCATACTAACAACAAAGACAAAGAAAAGGAGAAGGAAAAAAACGAATCAAAATTGAATTGCCAAATGTTTGGTAATTTATATGCATTTAAAACCACATCAATGTCAAGAACGATCCAGAAAATAGGGGGGATCGAAATATGCTTTCCATTTTTTGAGTTTGGTATCCAAAAGCATAATTCTGTTTTGCAAATGTTATTATCTGTCTTAAGAAAATCGGATTCCAATGAAGAATATTTCAAATCGATTAATGGATATTCGATGCTGTTTTATATTTTAAATAAAAGTAATTTGTCAAAGGAAATATTTGAAATCTTATTCCAATTTTCGTCAATTGGGCTAATCAAAGGCAACCAACCGTTGTTCCAACGATTACCGGCATTGTATCTAATAAATGATTTGCTGATCAAAAGCAGGAAAAACGAAAATTTGCATGGCACAATCTATCGAATTTATATAAAGTATTTAACTTTATCTATTGATAATTTGAAGCTCTGGATGAGGAAGGGGCCGGGGCTAAGCGGGCTATTAGATTTATTAAAGGTTTCTCAATTCAAGGACCGCATTATCTTATTGTCCTTATTAATTGCAATGTTCCCTCTGTTTACAGAAAGCGAATACAAAATATTTTTCTCGTTTTTGGGCTCCGATAAGGATAAATTTGTCAAGGTCAAAAGGGATATAATCGAATGTGTGTATAAGCAATTACTGGATGACCCTAACTTTTTAGAGCAGTTCAAAAGATATGGCAAATTGCCCCTGATATTCAGCCTATTGAGCAGCCCAAAGGCTAGATTAAGAATTCTATCAATAAAAATAATTGGCTTATTGTTGAATGATTCCAGAAGATTTAAAGATCGCTTTATTAAACATTACGGATTCCCCCTAATACTTAAGCATTTGGATCTCTATCAATTAAATGAATTATTATGCAAAACTTTGATGAACTTAGGTATTGGACTCTATACGACCAATTATCAAAATTTAACGAAAAGAGAAAAAAATGATTTGGAAAGGAAAAAATCAGATCCTCAAATCCAATTAATAAATAAAAATAACAAGAATGATAAAAAAAAAAATCCAAAAATTAAATCTTTTATTCGTGATTTTGATGTTAGTGAAATAGATACCAGTGAAGAGGAATCAAATTATAAAAAGAAAAAACAACAAGCTTCTTTAAAAAGAAGAAAAGAACTTCATAAAAAGCAGAAAAATAAAAAATGGAATAATACTAAACAAAAAAAAAATCAAGATAATAACGATGACAACGATGATGATGGTGATGATGATGATGAGAATGATGTTAATGAGAATGATATTGAAATTGATCTCATTAATGATCAGGATAACGATAATAACAATGATGAAGAAGAAAAAGAAGAAAAAGATGAAGATGATGAAGAAAAAGATGATGATCAATTGAATGAAATTGAGTCTGATTATGATATTAAGCTATTAGAAACAATGAGGAAAAGGGGAATCAAGGACAACTTGTCGAAAAAAAAGCAGCAAGTAATTATCGAAATGGAAATTTTCCATGAATTATTAAAGAAAGTTCAATCACTGAACGATGATAAACTTTTACTTTATTGTTTGTTGGACATCAAAAGATTAATGTCTCCATTGAATTTGGACATGCTATGGACCGCAAAGGCTGTCGAATGGTTTTGGGAAATAATCCACTTCAAATTGGAAGCATATGAAATGGATTTAGAAAAGATTCATAATGACAATGTCTGTATCCAAACATTGAAATTAATACAAAAATTATTTTTAAACCAATTTTCCAAAAAATATCCTAGATTCAATACTTATAAAATCTTGTTTAAAAACCATCTATTCTGCCGCGAAATCTTCAAAAGCATTTTGAATTACTTTGAGAAAAATCCAAAATTGTTAGTCAACGAGACTTGTGATTATATTTTGAAAAATTTTGTTAGCTTTAAAAAAATTGTTGACGAAAATTTAACAATAATACCTCCGAATTTGTCAATCAAAATAATGAATGTAATTAATTTAATGGTGTTGAAAAATAGTATTGAAATTAGAATTTCAATGAAAAATTCTGGCATTTTCGAAATGAGAGACTCCTCGGTGTTAAATATTTTGAAGGCCAATTTGGGTTTCTGGGAAAACGAAAACAATGCCGAGCAAATGCTAATAGACATCGTGAATAAATTTGATTTTGGTGTTGTCGTTGAAAATTCCAAATTTATTGGATCTCATGGCATTTTATTCTTATTGGGATTATTAAATCAAAATATAAGAAATGCAATCAAAATTGCAATCATCGATATCTTGAAAAATGAATTTTGGATCATTGAAGAGAATAAAAAAATTATTTCAAAAATAATTAACGAGCAATTGGTAATTAAAAAAATGTTTGGTTTAAATAATGTGATCAAAAAAAAGAATAATGAGAATAATAATAATAATAATAATAATAATAATAATAATGGAAATGTGAATAAAGAGAATGAAAATATTGAGAAAGAAAATGAAGATCAGAATAAAAATGAAGATCAAGAGAAAAATGAGAAAGATAAAGATAATAAAGATGTTTTTGAGGATTCACACAAGAATAATAATAAAGAAAAGGCTTTGAGCTCGGAAGAATTTTTAAATTGGTATTTTTCAGAAGATGCGAAAAAATCGTTTCTTAAATTTGAAAAAAAATTAAACAAAATATTAAATTCTTTAAAGCAAAGCAAACAAAGACAATTTGACAGAATAAAGCAAAGACATGAAAAAAGACTCAAGGAATATAAAGAAAAATTATTAAGAAAAAGAAACCAATTCAAAAAAAACGTTAATGAATACTATGAAAAATTGCAATCACAAATTTTAAATTTTGAAAACCAAGAAAAAATCCGGATAGATGATCAGATTATTAATTTTAATAATAGAACAGAAAATGGACAAAAGTCTTATATTTCAATTCTTGAAAAGGTTTTTAAACTGCCTTCGACAAATGTTATTGAAGAAAAATCTTTGGTGAAAAACATAAATTGATAATAAATTTCTTTTATTTTTTTTTTTTTTATTTTTTTATTTTTTGTTTTTTGTTTTTTGTTTTTTGTTTTTTATTTGAACAAAAAAATAAATAACTTTAAAATTATTTTTATAGACTAATCAACTTTTTATTTTTTTTTTTATTTGATTTTATTTTTGTTTTTTTTATTTCTAGAGATTAATTATTGATAATTATCATTTTAAGTTTTTCACATTAAGCTATCAAATAAATTCTTTTCTTTTTTACCGTTCATATGATCATATTCTATAGTAATTTTGAATAAAAATTTTTTAATTTATTGTCGAGATTTTTTTAATCATTTTGGGAGATTTTTGTCAGAATTATCGAAAATGAAAAACAAAATAAAAATCTGAGTACCATATGAAGATCATACTTACCTTTAATGTTATTTTCTGAAATATATTTTTTGTTTTGAAAAGCTTGATCCATTTTTCTCATTGTAGAAAAACCCAAAAACCAATAAATTGATGATGATGATGATGATGATGATGTTTATTTATGGGGAGGAAAAATCGAATGATTTGTCGCCTTGTAAAAGAGGAGTTTTGTTGAGAAAATGAACTTCAAATGAATACTGTAAAAAAATTGTATACCCAAATCAAGAAGATATGGATTATTTTTACAACATCTGAAGAGAAAAGTTTGATCATTTCAGAACAGTCTTCGTAGAAGAAAAATATAAAAAGTAAAAAAGAAAGAAGAGAATAAGAATAAAAGAGAAGAAAAGAAAGAATAAAGATAAGAAAAAAAAAAGAGAGAGAGAGAGAGAAGAGGATGAAACGAGTTGGAGAGGGAGGGTTTAGGAAAGAAATTATTGTTGTGAATTCTGATTAATTATTGCTCTAATTTTCAAATTTTTAAGAAAGAATTCCATTGAAATCTCATAAATTTCTTTGTTGTTCATTAATCTGAATATTAGATATGTGTCCTTTTGATTAAATAGATTAGTTCTATTAATAGATTTTAATTCTCCTAATTTGGCCTTCCAAATACTTCTGCTTTTTTTTGTATTTGGGGCAATCCCAGATAAAATGATCTATTGTTTCGTCTTGATCATTTTTACAATGGCAATCTTTAGACGAGTCAGGTTTGTCCAAGTGATAAGAATACCTTTTCAATCCATTTGTGAAAGATTTAAATTTGAAAAGAGTAGATGAAGATTTCCACTGTAAGTAATCTTGTTTTTCCCAAAAGTTGTTTGGAAAATTTGTCATTTTTAAATATTTTTTCAATTTCCAATTCTCCCTGTTTTGGCTTTTATCGATCTTATCCTGTATTAATTGAATATAATAATTTTTAAATTGGTTTTTGAGTTGAAGCGAGGATGTGAACTTCCAATTAATATTTGGAATATCTGGAAGCTTGAGTTCCTGTGATAAATATTTAAGATTCAATTCTGATATTTTCTGAATGAATTTGGCTTTTCTTTTTAATATAGAAAATTGGATTGGTTCTATTCGTGTTTCCATTCTCAAAATATCTGTTGGAGTTCCATGTTGAATTTTAAGAATACATTTCAGTTTTTTATTGATCCAAATATCAATAGTTTTAATTTCTTTATTATTTAGATTATAAATATCTAAACCATATAGAATTTGAGGAAGAATGATTGACTTAAAAGTTGAATTCTCAAAGCATTTGAAAGATTACTATTACAATAGATATAATAGTAGTTTGAAAAGTTTATTGAGGCTTTTTGGAGGTTCATTTTGATATGTTTCTCTTTTTCCAACCAAATTCATAAATATTTAATCGAAGATAGATCCTGAGTAATTTCGGTTTTTTTTTTTTACTTTTGAGTCCAAAATTTTTGATAATTTTGTAGATGGGTTTGAGTTTGTTATTTATGATTTCTTTTTGATCTTTTCCATTTAGAATTATAATTAAATCATCTGCATACATTTGGACATGATTTGTATGAGGTTTGATTCTTTCTAAAATGAAATGAGTAATATAAGCAAAAATAATTGGTGAGAGAGGATCCCCTTGATATACACCTCTACCATCACCCGCATAATAGCTTTGTAGAAAGTTAACAATTAATTTGTCATCAATAAATTTTGAAATTGTTTTAACAATTAATTTGTGAGGAATTGAGTCGAAACATTTAGCTAAATCAATTGTAATCGCCCAGCAATTTTTGTTTTTCTTTTTTTTCCTTTTGGTAATTATAAAGAAAGTTTTTGACTGCTATCCTTGTATCGAATTTAGTTCTGAATCCAAATTGTTTCGGATCAATATTAACCCAGGTTTTTTTCAATTTTTTTGTATAGAAGTTTTAGAAATATTCTTGCTAAAGAAGAGTTGATTGAGATTGAGCGATAATTTAAGGTGAGGCCTTCGTCTCCCTTCTTATGGATGAATAATAAGTCTCTTTCTTTAATGAAATTGATAGTTGAGTTATTTGGATTTTTTATCCAATTATTGAAAACTGTTTGGATAGAGGCGATGAATTGATTGTAAGTTTCATTTTGATTTTGTTGATTTTGAGTTTGTTCTTGCTTGTACAATTTAAGTTTATCAAAATATTTTGTTGATTTATTTTTGATCCATTGGATTTGTTCTTTGATTTCTTCTACTGAGAAAAAAGGCTTGTTTGGATCAGTTTTATTTTGATTTTGAGTATTATTTTTTGTTTTAAAGAGTTTTTTTGTATCTGTAATTTGTTGAAGTAATTCTTGGTTGACTGGATTTGTAATAGAATTTACATGAGCAAAATATTCTTTCTCCATTTTTTGATTATTTTTGATCATTTTTAGATTGTTTCCTTTGATTTTATTATGATGCTTCCACCAATTAATATTATTACATTGGAATTCAAAATTAATTTTATCTAGAATTTTTTCCCAATTTTTATATTTGTTTCTAGTAACAATTTTTTTAATTGCAGGATTTGAGATTAAATTTGTAATTAGTTTTAAAGTTTGGTTTTGTTCTTGAGATAATTCATTAATAACTCGATTTTTCATTTTGAATTCTTCCTGAAAATTTGTAAAATTTTTTTGATTTAATTGGAAATTATTTTGTTGGGCAATTTCAATAAATTTTTGTTGAAAGATTGTTGGATCTTTACACATATAAACGTCTTCAATTTCCAAATCTCTATTTATCATTAGATTATTGACTACTCCTTTATGATCCGAAAGATTAGTTTCGTCTTGAAATATTTTTGGAGTTTGTACAATTGAATTTGTGGAATTTTGAAATAGGATTGAGTGTGATATAAAGTGGTCAATATTTCTTTTTCTTGAAGAGGTTTCATTTTTTGAGAATTTCGAGGTTTGATTTTTCTAAAAAATTCTAGTTTATTGAGTTGTTGGTTGTCTAAATTGAAATCACCCGCAATTAATAGTTTTTGATTTTTTTAATTGTTGGCTCAATTTTTTTAATTTTTCTTGGAATTTTTTCTGATAATTAATTTTTGTTTTGGTATCGTAATGTCTTCCATAACAATTGATGATATGGAGGTCAAATAAATTTATTCCCAAAAAGTCTTCATTAGAAATTAGTTTTTCTGAGATGAAAAAATTTGAGATATGGTTTAAAGATAATTGATAATCCACCTTTGGATGAATCCGACCCATAAGCTTTTTTTGTTTATGGATTTGTAAGACCTTAAATAAATTGATTTTTTTTAATTTTGTTTCTTGGATTAAAGCGATATCAATATTTTGTTCTAGTAGGAATGATTCCAGTGTTTCGGTTTTGTTATTTTTACCGAGACCTCCACTATTAAGGCTCATGATTTTGATTGGGATTTGATTGTGGTGTTCGAATTTCCCCCGAGATATAAATATTTTTTTATTTATGTCTGAATATTTGTAAATTGATATTGAAGAGTGAATTTGATTTTGATTTTGAATAAAATATTCAACCCATGAATTGATTTTGAACGAATGGTCCCAAATTTCGATAATTTTTGAACCCTTCCTTAATGATCTGAGAGGGATGGGATTGTTTAAAAAAAAAAAACAAAATTGAAATTATAAAAACTTTCTAAGATTGAAATATACTTTTCTTTTGATTTAAGAAATAATTTATTCCTTGAGCCAACTTTTTGTAGTTTTCCAATCTTCGAATTGATATATTTTTGGGAATATCCATATTGAGTTGTTTTATTATTGAAATACAGCTCAATTTCTGTGTTTAATTTAATTTTATTCTTTATAAAGTTATAAATACTTTTCAAATTTTTTTCTGAAATTTGTGTATATTTGTTGAAATTGTGAAAATAAGAAAAGTTAAAAGATTTTGTGATCCAAAGTTTGATTTGGTTTAAATTTAATTTTTGGGTACTTTCCATTTTGGAATTTCTTTTTTCAGAATGTTTTTAAAATTTCTAATTATGGGTTTTGATTTGTTATTATATTTTGTTTTTTTGTGGAGTTTTGTGATAATTGGAATTCTTAATGGGTCTTCAAAATCTGTTTTGTACCAAATTAGGAAATCATTTTTTGAATTTTGATAATTTTGATAATTTGAGTTCCAATTATTGTTGAAGGGACTGTGAAGAAAGTTGTGGCTTTCTTCTTGTGATTCAAGATCATCTATGGTGCCCCCTTTAATGTCCATTGATGATCTTGTAATTTCCTCTCATTTTTGTTGATTTATTATTGAGTTATCTTTTATTGATAATTCAATAAATTTATTAATCAATTTTTTGATGTTTTTCGAAATCCTTTTATTTGACTTGTGTTTTTCTAAGCAGATTTCGCAGAAGTAGTGGTTTTTTATTGCGCATTTTGTACATTGGTTTTGGTTTTTATCATTCATTGAAAGGCATTTTATTTGACCTTTTTCTTGATCAAACACGATTTTTTCTTTTTTTAGACTTAGTTTTTGTCTTAGTTTGGTTTCAATTTCATCTATTGAATTGGGTATTGGCTCGACTTCAATCTCATCAAAATCAAGGTCGAATTTCCCCCCACTTAGCATGTTGGAATGAATTTGTGTTTGGTCCCGGGTTAAATTGTTATCTGATTCAATTTCTGAAAATTCTCTTTGTTCTATGTTGGTATTTGGGTATTTATTCTCAGAGTTATTCTCTTTTTTTCCAAATTTTTTTGAGTTCGTTTCGGATTCTCCGAGTTTTTTTTCTTTTAAGTTTTCGGGTTTTTCTCTGGTTTCTTTTTTGTTTTTTCCTGTCATAATTTGATTGTTGTTAAATAGACGGTTATATTTTTCTTTTTCTTTTTCTTTATCCGTTTTTGTTTTATTTATGGTTTGGTTTTTTGTTTCATTTTTTGTTTCATTTTTTTTACTTTTTTTTGAAACCGTTGAGACCGTTGAGATGTTATTATTGTGTTTGTTTTTTAATTCGCTTTGATTTTCCTGGTCATTGGAGGTCTGACTCTTGACGGGTACAATCTCATTATTTACTTTAGTATCCTCAATATGGGTACTATCCCCTCGTGATTTTGATCCTCCATCGCAAAGGGTAGTTCCTATTTTGGATTTTACTAAAGGTGAATTAGAGTCTGGATCTTTATCCAAATTCATCTCATTCTCGTTGATTTCTTTTTTTTTGGTCAAAATTTTTTTTTCCGAGTTTTTTCTTTTTGTATGTATTTTTTCTTTTAACTCTCTAAGTATTTTAGCCTTGATCAAAATTTTATATCTTTTATTTTTGAGTGGTTCAATCTCTCTCTTTTTGACTGATTTAACCATTTTAATCTCTTTTTTTTAATTTTATTATTTCCTGTTTTTTCTCAAAGACTATTTTATTTCTCTTCTTTTTTTAAGTCTAGAATTTTTTTCTCAATTTCATGTAGAGTTTTTTTCTCTGAGATCACTCTCTCTGTATTTATCATTACTGATATCTAGAGATTTTTGAAGTGCTTTTTTTACCATAATAATATTTTCTTCTATCTTCACATTGTCCATACTTAGGGCTCTATTTCTCATAGTCTGTTCTTCGAACTTGACTATGAAATATGGGTCCCCAGATCTTGTTCTTCTCTCTATAATATCCTGAGGGTTAAAATAAAAAAATATCTCTTTTATCATCTTAGGGTTTAAGCTTTTTTCGCTTCCCTTTTATCTTATATAGACGTGTTTTTGAGAATATGTTTTATCTCTATTTCCTTTCTTATTTCTAGTTTTTTTACTCTTTTCTTTTTTATTTTTATTTTTATTTTTACTCTTTTTTTTGTTAGGGTTTTCCTGAACTGCTTGACTGTATGTCATTTTTCTTTTATAGTTCCCTTTTTCTCGATTTCTTTTATTCTGAGAGGTTTT
The DNA here is from genome assembly GCA_027625915.1 of Anaeramoeba flamelloides. Lineage (NCBI taxonomy): Eukaryota > Anaeramoebidae > Anaeramoeba > Anaeramoeba flamelloides. The sequence goes on along the minus strand of JANTQA010000060.1, from coordinate 1,239,756 downwards.
AAAAGGTTGGAGTAAAGAATAAATGCTCTGAATAGAGCTGGAATTAGAGTAATATACCTGAGTTCTCCGATTTTCAATGAAAATAGGTTCATGCTTCATCTTCCAGTAGGCTCTTGTAGCTTGCCAAGTGTTCTCAAAACTTACTTTTGTGAGCATGGGTCCTGCTTTTGTTATTTCCTGTTCCATGGTTCTGTCCCCCTTAAAAAAATAAAAAAAATTTGAAAATTTTTTTTTATTTTTATTTTTATTTTTGGATTCGTCATCGGATTCGTCGTCGCGTACTTGAAAATGTTCGATGTCTTGGATTTTGGAATAAAGTACCCCAAGACATTCATCTAAGCTTTGCGCATATTTGTCCTCCGGCGAACGTGTTTTGTTTCCCAACAAAAATAATATGTTGGTGAATTTCGAGCTAGGTTGGTTGTAATTCATAAATTACAGAGAAATTTGAAAGTTGAGAAAAGTAAAAAAAAATTAAAATTGATTTTTTATGAAATGTAAAAAAAAATAAAAACCAATAAATTTCCAAATTATTTAAAAAAAAATTATTTTCATTGGCAAAGTAAGAAAGCTTATTATCTGTAAATTAAGTTTACACAATGACAGTTTAAAAAAGAAAACTGCGAATATTGGAAAATTATCACAGTATAAGGTATTAACCCTAATTCAAAAAAAATGATAAAAATTATTTTAAAATAAAAAAATAATCATTTATTTATTCAAAGAAGCAAAGTTCAAATAGTTTTTTTCTTTTTGTAGAACAAAAAATCACAAGAAAATAGACTAAAAGAAATTTAAAATTCTCTCAAAATACATTTTTAACACTGGGTAAATTCAACTTTTAACGCAATGAAATACCCTTTTTTTTTTTTTTTTTTTTTTTTTTTTTTTTGGGGGTTATTTCTAATACATAATTAATCATTCAATCAAAATTATTTAAGTGGGTTATTAATAAATAGAAGATTTAAGATATAAATTGCATTTAAATCTATTTCTTAATTATTTAAATATTTTCAAAGATATAAAACACTTTCAAAATTTTAATTCTAATTAAAAAATAATAATAGATATTATCAATTAGGTGATTTTAACAAAATTAGTTCTTTTTTTTAGACTCTTAATATTTGAAAAAGAAAATTATATTATCATTTAAATCACAAGAAATTTAATAAATATTTGTGAATAAAATAAATGATGAAATTTGTCCTATCTTTAATGAATTAAATATTTGATTTATTTTTCTTGTATTTTTTAAATAAGATCCAAATTTTAATTTTATTTGTGGATATTAGACTTTCTGAAATTACTAAAAGTGAGATTTATTCAAAACAAAAAATTTTTACAAATGTTTCTTTTTGGTTGTTTTTTAAAAAATACAAACAAAAACGACCAGTTCCTTTTGCTAAAAATCGTGAAAAAATGAATTCCTTTTAGAAAATGATAACTCAGTTATCTAAAGTTGATAAATGCGGTTGTCAATTAATGTTTAATTATATCCTTTTATAAAGATTTCTCCTCTTACCTTTGGTAAAAAACAATAAGAAGAATTGTTATTCTCTTCAATAATTCTTCACCAAATGTGAAAATTGATGAAATAGAAACCCAAAACTCTAGAAAACGATAGTGATCAAAATAATCAATTCAAAAAAAAGTATAATCTGTCATGAAAATGAAAAAAATTTTCCAAAAAAAATAAAGAATTTGCTAATTTTTCACCAATAGATAACTTCAATTATAATAAACATTATTGGTTAATAAAAGATCTTTTAACAAAAAATATTTATAGAATTATCTTACAATTTAAGTTGAAAAGACCAATTTCCCAGGTTCTATTGAAATTTTTTTATCAATTTAATAGTAAAAAAGTAGAAAATTTTTCTTCTTAGCTAAGAGGCCATTTTATTATATTTAAATAGTATGTTAAATCTGATGAATATATTTCAAATATGGAATTAATTATTTGGGCTACTTTAGAATTATTTGTTCTTTTAAATAGAAAAAAATAGTTTTTTTCTTATATTCCCCTATGTTTTCTTGAGTTTTCTATTTATTTAGAAAATCAATAGATTTTCGTTTGGTTTATTTTTACTTTTCGAAATAAATCGAAAATTTATTAAAATTTACTGTTTATTTCAAAAAGTAAAAAAAACCTAGAACACTTCACAAATAAAAAAGAAAAACCCAAAAAAACTAGAACACTTTACAAATAAAACAGAAAACCTCAAGAAGACCTAGGCACTCTACGGCACTTGCGGACACTTTCCGTTAGTTTTCCAGAATTTAACGGAATTGAGTAAGATCTAGAAATATATTCTCTATTCTTTTGAATTTTAGAAAACATAGGCACTTAATGTCACTCTTCAACACTTGAAGGACACTTGAAATACACTTCAATATTTATCATCGGTTATTTTTTTTTTCCTAATTTGGGTTTTCTAAGATGAGTAGAGTGTTTTCCAAAACTATGAGTTATTATTTTTTTTAAAAAAATATCCAAAAGTTGAATTTTAGAGAAAATTCATTGTCGTTTCGATATAATCCTTTTTACCCCAAAATAGACCTTTTTGTAGACTAGAGACTTTTAACAACTATAGTACTATTAACAGCAATGAATACAACAGCCTCAAGATTTTTAAGAGCTATACTATTGATTCTTTTGTGAATAAACTGAATTAACAATGTTTAAAATGAAAATTGAAGTCATAGTTTTGTCTAACCTTTTTTTTTTTTCAATTTTATTTTCTCATATTTGATGTATTTCAAAATATTATTGGTGCTTTTTTTTCTTCATGTTCCAATGTAGTATCCGATTTACTTTCTAATTATACACTTAAGTTCAAATCAACTTTGGTTGTAAACTCCTTGATGTTTTAAGAAAATTTTAAATTGTTCTTGCAATTTGTTTTAAATTTTTTCTTATTATACTCAATTTTTTTGAAATTATTTTGGATTTTTTTGATATATAAAATTTTCTTCAAAATTTTACTCTTTTTATAGAGATAAATTGTCCAATTAGATCCTTAATTTCTTGAATTTCCTTTTTAATAAGTAAACTTTAAGAAATTACTATGATTGTTTAACTTTGGGTTTATTGTTGTTTTTTTTGTTCGATTAATATTTAGGACTTCTATTACAAAAAAACACGCTTTGTATTTTGAAATACAGATTAAACTTTTCTATACCTATTATTTTGACAAAAGCAGGAAAAATAGAAATCAAATCAAACTCCATGAGAAACTTAGCAATTACAAATAAAATAAATAAGTCCCACTACAAGCAGAATAAAAACTACAAATTGGAGAAATATTTTACAAGAAACCAATTTCTTAAAAACTTAAAGGTAAAAACATTCATACCTAAACTCTAATCTTTGTTGACTTAATTCAAAATGAAATCTTTTTAAGATCGCTGAAATAGATAAACAGAAACAAATGGCTGATATAAAATTCAAGAAAGTTACTATAAAATTGTTAGTTCACTCTCCATTTATGAAATTCTTCAAAGCTACTTTCGAAACAACTCTTTGTCAAGGGTATTTTGGAGATCTACAAATTTTATCAAATTTCTGAAATTTCAATCAATAAAAAGCTAAAACCAAAGCTAAGGAAAATATTTGAATAATAAAAAATGAACTAAAAATTGTCATACATTTATTTGAATTTACCAGTTTTTACAAAATTTTATTTTTTATTGAAATGAAAAAATACTTTTCTGTTTGTCTCATTCTTATTCTCAAACTTTTAATTTTGAATTTAATAAATACCTCTCAAACACTTGAGGACTTTATGTAATATTTTGACTTTCCTTTTTAATTTTTAATCGGGGTGTAGTTTATGTTGCCGTTCTTTCGCAGCCTTAAACTTTTGCTTTTGGAAATTTCTTTTTTTAAAAAAAATTTTTCTTTGTCTTTTTTCTATGAACCTATACAATTGTAAATGAATCAAAGAACTGAAGACATTGTCTTTCGACACGAAGACGGATCAACTACAATAATCAACCCAAATAGAGGAGTCCAATACCCTGCTTGTCCACCAAACTCAAATCTATGTACTTGCTCAGTCACAAATCAAGATCCTGAAGTAAGGCAGTCTCTTGAGTGTAAACATACTGGAACCGCTGACACCCAAAACCCAAGTAAAAATTTCAACCCTACTTTTAATTAAAAACAAAAGATTAAATGTATTTTCAATTTTTCAGAATTTCAAAACCTGCCTTACATTTGTTATGTTGGCGGGATTCAAATAAACTCCAAAATAAAAAATAAAAATAAAAAGCAAAGAAAGACTTGCAATAAACCAAACTTTTTTTGTAATTTCAAAAAACAAAACAAAAGTCAATGGTTGTTTGAAAAAAGTGATAGAATAAGTTGTTAAAAGTGTTTCTCAAACTCTTTGACTCATATTTTTGAAAGCATTGAGAGTGTCACTTTCTGAAACTTTTAGGACTTACTTTTTTCAAATGGCTGTAACTGAACAGAGTTTTTATTAGAAAAGTAAGTCCTAAAATTTCGTTGGTCATTCAAACAAAAGTAAAATCAAAGAAATGCGAAATCTCTTTTCTCTTTTTTCTGAAAGTTTTTGGAATTATTAACTTTGTTGATCAACAAAACCACTCTTTAAAGTCGGTGTTTGTTTATTGTATTGTTGATTACCAAAATTTAATTCAGTCCAAAATTTCATCTTATTGAATTTTTTTTTTCATTCCTTCAATATTTCCTTTTCATTTCGAATTGTAATTCCACCTAAAATATCTCAACACAAACACCAAAATTGTATACACACACAAAAAAAAGAGATCATCTTCAATTTCATTCTATTTCTTTAGGCTTGCTTATAAAATAAAAAAAGATCTCGCTGAAAGATAAAATTTTTTTACATTGAAAATGCAAATAACAGTATCCATATCTCTTTCAGTACAGAAAACCAGGATCTAATCCAACAAAAAACCCAAGATAGATTAATTCCAAGGCTCTCTTCAGTGATAGCCTAAATTCACTTTTGTTAAATGGTGAAGGATGAAGAAGTTTTTTGATCTTGGAAATATTTTTAGAAAGGTTATTTAATTTTGCTTTTCTTTTGTCACTATTTTATTGTTTTTTAATGGCGTTTGTGGAAAAAAAAAAAAGCAGAGGGGGGTACTCAAACAGCCTAAACAAAAACCTGATCTTTTTAAATTGAAAAGTGATAGACATTCGACAAAAAAAAGGAAAACAAGAAAAAAAGTTCAACACGGTTTTTAATTGGAAACCCTACGGAAAAAGAAAAGCAAAATCAATTAAAAAAAGAAATAAATTAACTCCAAAGAATAACTCATTATATTATTTTCAACCAAACCAACAAACACAATTGAAATCTACTTGGATTATCTAAAAATCCAATGAGTGGTTTTGGAGATCTCAAAAATAGTCAATTTTTTCAACAAATTTTTAATAATAGAACAATCAAATAAAAACCTAGACCAAAAGATAGTATTATAAAAACTGATAATGTGCTTAATACTTTCATTCTGTCTTTTATCATTTTTTTTTTTTTAAATTATAGATCTTACTTTTTCTTTTCAGGTTCTCTTAAAGTTTCACAATTAAAAATTGTGTTGGATTTTTTTTCTGCTTCATTTTTTTCCGCCATTTAAAAAATTTTTATTTTTTTTTAATCTACATGTTTAAAAAATTTAATTCAAATAAGTAAAAATGATCAAAATCACAAATATTTTTAAAAGTTAATAAGAACGTAAATCAGGATTGAAGCGTTTTAATAAATGAGGTATCTAATTTAGATCATTTTAACTCCAATTTCATCAAGGTAGTTCAAATAGATTGTTGTCAAACCCAATGCCTTATTTTCAAACCAAATCTTTCTTAAAATAAAGAATTATCTCTATTTTCCAAATCTACCATTTTAAATATTATTTTAAAATAAAGTTTTTATAAGTTTAGTAATTTGAATTTTGTATTTATACGTTTGGACATTTGGTTTTTAATCTTGATATTTAATGCTATTTTAAAAATAGTTGATTTTTTAGAAATATTTACAATTAAAAATCGAAAATTTCAAAAATTGATAATTTTTTCAATTATTTTCTCTTAATAAGAATAGAGATTTGTTCAAATCTAACATTTTTTATACAACAGTGATTGTAATTATTTTCTTTCATTTCGCTTTTAATCTTACAAAAGAAAATTCTTTTATATTTTTGGGTGTTTTTTAAAAACTTTAAAAAAACTATTTTTTCGAAAAATTCAAAAATTTTCTTTTATAGCCTGTATTTGAAAAAAAATGTAAAAATGAGAAATAACTCAAAATTCCTTAAAAATAAACCTAATAAGATATTTATTCAGTTAATTTTCCATTCAAGTCAGTTATTGGTACCTTTGCATTAATAACTCAGAAAAGCCCAATTATTTAAACATAAACCAATACTGCATCTTAATAACTACTTTGGGATAAGTGGGTATTTACAATAGAATAAATCAATAAAAAACGAAAAAAACTATCTGTTTTGTAAAAATAATTTAAATTAATCTGGGGATAAATGATTGTATTTACTTTAACCAATATAAATGGGTGTTTTTTTTGTAATGTATGTGAACGAAATCATTTGGATCTTACATCCATAAATCACAATAAATACTTCTTGAGTATTCAAAATAATTTATTATAAATTTAAAAATTATTATTTATATTTAAAATGTTTCGGAAATATAACAAACGGCTAGGTAACTATGAAGAAAAAAGATTTTTATAATTTTTTACAATAAATTTGAACAAATTATTAATACTGTCTGAAAAATCAGATTTGTTGAACTAAATTATTGTATGCCTTTAAAACCAATCATTGATTAAAGATGTCTTGTTAACTAATAATGTTTCTTCTAAATGAAGTTATGCAAAAAGTTAAAAATTAACAACTTTTTTTGGTAAAATAAATGTTCACTGAAGTACATTAATGAGTTTAAAAATAAAATTTTAAAAGTATTTTTTCATTTCTTAAAAAATGAAAAAAGTTAAATAAAAATAAGGTTTTTTAAAATGTGGGCTCTTTTGTATATAAGCTATTTCCAAGAAAGTGATACAAATTCATTTTAAAATATATTTATTCAACTCAATCTTCAAAAAGGTATTTAAATCTACAAAATCATTATATATCATTTATTAATTCTTGATAATAATTCAATTTTTTCTTAGTATTGTATTACATAAATAAAAGATATTAAATTTTCTGACCTCGATTTTATCTGATATTTTTTAGGGCTGAAAATTGGCATTTATTATTTTCTTTTTGATCTAAAAAATCGTTTTCCTAACTTTTATAATCTCAAAAAAATTTTCAAATAGAATTGAAAACATATAAATGCATTTGATTGTTTAAAAAATCGTTTGTGCCCTTTCCATATTTCCAGTTTTTAATTGAAATTGGTCGTACATTGTTTTCTCCAAAAAAAGTGCGATTTTTTTTTTTTTTTTTTTTGGAATTATTGCAATGAACACATTTTGAAATAAATACCTGAGCAATTTATTCAATTGGTATTAATATTTAACCTAATTATGCATTTTCAATGGACGAATACATCCACTAACAAAGATGATTTCTTATGAAATGTAAAAAAAAAAAATGCCCCACTTTTTTGGAAATACCTTATACTTTTAGTGGGATTTAAAGGGTTCTTCATTATCAAAAATAAATATTTATTTTTCTTTCTTTACATTAACAACAATTTTTCATTAATATATAAATTATAGTTTTTGGGAGTAATTTCTTTATACAACAATTTCGCCTGGAATCTAAAACTGGAGAAACAAGCTTTTTAACAACAGTTTTAATGAAATGCCCTGATTCGGCGGGTGAGAATGAAAATAAAAGGGGTTATTATAAGCCAGATCCAAACACACAACATTTTTTAATTTTCTCGAAAAAGGCATGTTTTTCTGAATTTTCTTCAAGCAAAATATCAAAAACAGATTTTATTTCTTATGATGATTTAGACTTTGGCCTTGGTGATTTTTCATTAGTGATGAATACATCAGCAATAAATGGGACAATGAACATGCCCTTTTGGTTTTATGCTGAACGTTCAGAGTTCGATCTTACTTTTGATGGATCTGTTTATCAATTATTAATTGACTTTAATTTCCATACAATGAATTATACAGCACAACAGCTCGGAGAGCATTTTAGTTGGGATGCAGAAATTTATGCAGATGTTTGCTTCTTCTTTTTTTTTTTTTTTATTTTTTTTGTTCATTCATCCGATCTTTTTTTTCTTTCTTGGAAATTGATCATTCAGATTTTTTTATAAAGTGTATTTAATTTTTGATTCTATTCTAAATTTAGTTTCATTTTGATCAACCAAAACTCATTTTTTAAATTTTATGCAAAACATATTTGTATATAAATTTTTTTGAATTTATTAAAAATTAACATAAAATTCAACCAAAATCTACACAAAATATACATTTAAACATTAAGAACTTTTTGAAATATTCTAGAATAATTCTTCATTCTAAAGTTTGAGAAATATATTATATATATATATATATATATATATCTATACATTGAGATATAGATGTAATATAAACTCCAATTCAAAATTTTCCACACACCAAAATGAAATTTTTGAAAAAAAAAACTTATTAAATAAATCCTCGAGAAATACTAAATTAGGACAATAATACGAATTGAAACGTGAACAATTATTTATCATTTACAACACTCACAAAACAAAAAAATAAATAATTATCAATACAAATAAATCATGGGTATGTTAAAAATTTTGGAGAGAGCAAAACAAAAAAATACATTAGTAAATTTGTTGAAATTCTATTAGGATTATTGATCGATCAAAGGTTAGATACTACCAACTAATTTTATTTGAGTTTTTCTATTTGGAACAACTTGACCATAACATAATATCAATTGTTGAAAAAAAAATTGATCCAACGAAACAAATTACGTAATTGAAACAATGAAATGAAAAAGAAAAACTAAAAGATGAAAAAATGATTTTTATATTTTTCAAAAAGCAAAATTATCTCCAATTTCAATGAAATTGTATTATTGTGATTGTTTGGATCGTTTTATCTGGTGTGGAAAATTTTGAATTTTAGTTTATATAAACTTTGTTTCAGTCAAAGGTGCATAACATTTTTTTTCAACTATCAATTATTTTTTATAATTGACCATTGCGAGAGTAAATAAAAACTAATTAGAAAAACACCTCGAAGAATAGTTGATATCATGGATGAAATAAAATGAATAAATCTATAAATTTTCTAAAAAAATAGTAAAACTCAAATTCTTAGTTCTACATATGTTGAGAAAAACAACAAGTTTCATTTTGATTTACTATTGAAGATCCAAATAAAATTCCAATAGAAATAAATATGATTTCTCTTCAATCATTTTTACTGTTTCAATAGCGTTACAATAACAGGGTTTTTACCAAATGTGACTACCGATCTTGCAATAAAAAAAAAAATTGCAAATGAATTGTGTATCGAAAAAATCGAAAAAAATAAAAATTCAAAATGAGGAAAAATGTCAAAAAATGATTTCAATTTTGAAATTTCCTTCTAATAGCCATTTAAACCCTTAAACACATGTAATTCACTCGCCTCAACTGATCCCCTTTGGCTGAAATGATTTTGCACAAATACTAAAGAAACCCGAAATTCTCATTTCTAAGTAAAATTTTCAAAAAAAATAATTCTTATTTTTTTTTTTTTTTTAAGAATCTCTATAATAGTTGGGTTTGTGGAATATTTGTCGATAAAATATTTTCAAATAATTACTAAATTTTTCATAAAAATAAAATCTACAAATATAAATTGAATGGATTTAGTATTCAACCTTAAAAAAATAATCTCTCAAAAAAAATCACATAAATTTCTCAAAATTTCTTTTAATTTTGTTTTTGAAAATACTTTTCTCTGAAATTTTAATTGTGAATATTAGTCGAATTAAAATTTTTCATTTTTTTTTAATTTAAAATTTTTTGGGAATATAGAAACGAAGTACACCAATACACTTTTTAATAAACCTACACGTATTTCAATTTCAGTCGATGTTATGGTACTGCCACACCATTAATAACACAAACAACGTTTTGTAGATAAACTCAAACAAAATATATACAATAGTTAGTTGCATGTATATATAAATAATTAGAAAACTTCTTTTGATTGGATTTTGGTTGTTTTTGTTTCGACTGTAAAAATCACTTATTATTACTATTGATGGAAGAAGTGTAAATTACACTCTGAATGTCCTTTTACTTAAATTTCCTCAAAGGTAATTATAGCATAAAATCATAGATTTCACGATTGTTCAAGGAAAAGACACACACAATTTGTTTTATGTTTCAAAAGCAAAAGCAAAAAATTAAATCGAAAAAAAGAAAAAAATAAATAAAAAAAGAAATTTAAAAAGGGGTTAACCAGAAGTAATTAGTAAAAAATCAAAAAAATAAAAAAACATTGCTTTCTTTAATTAAGGGCTCCCAAAATCACAGCCACAATACTTTTGGTTGATATATTAATAATTGATCATGAATGTTCACTTGGGGATCATTGTTTAATTGTTGTAATTTCTTTTTTTTTTTTGATCTGATTAAAATTGAACTTTTGGTAATTTTTAGCCTTTGCTTTTTCGTTTTTATTTTCAAATTACTCTCCTTTTTGTGTTTCATTATCACAGTATTAGCAAGTAACCACTTGATTTTTTTTTCCTTTGTAACTCTTCTTCCCAATATAAAGAAGATTCAACTAGGGAAAGAAAATGGAAAAAATAAAAAATCACTTTATTATTTGTTAAAATGAATTTTTTTACAAACCATTAAAAATTAAAAGAGTCAAAAAAATTTAAAAACCGATGAATAAAAAAAATCAAGAATTATAATAAAAATCCCAATTTTTTTAGAATTTTTCAGAGATCAATTTCAAATGTAAAAAACTGATCCTTTTCTTTTTTTTAAAAATATTAAAATTTTAATTAATTAAATTTATTTATTAATATTATTTTCTTCAATAGCATGTCCCTTTAGATGTTCTAGTTAGCGAATATGTGCTTGGTGGAATTGGGTGGGTAGCAATTGGTCTCATTTTATTAATTGATCTTATTTTAATTATTATTCTTATTTTTCAATTCCAAAAAATTTTCGAAACTTCCAAAATTCTAAGTTATGTTATTGGTAAATAATAATCGATTGTTGTATTTATATTTAATGATTTTTGATATAAATAATAAAAAATTTAATTTGAATTTTTTTTTTTAAGGCGTTTCAAAATTGAATTTTATGGATTATTTTTTAGATATAGCCTGTATGTTTCCGTGGATTTTAGTTTTGATTTGAAAAGGTTTTCCAGTTCGCTTCGATTGATATGAAAATGATTCGTTTCGCTTCAGTTAAGTTGTGTTTGTTTAAGTTTTGCAATGAACAATTTGAGTTGTTTATGATACAATCTAAACTATTCCAGTTTGTTTAAAATTGAATCATGCACAAGTTTATCAATTCTTTTAATGGTTATATATTACTTTTACTTTCTCCAAATAATATTAATAATAAAAAAAAAAAATGGGGGGACCAAGTCAATTTAAATTATGGAATTTCAAAAAAGTTAAAAGGGTTCATAGATTGTTATTGATTTATTTTGTGGGGAAGAATAACTTCCTATTTCTCATATATTGGGAAATAAAAAAAAAAGCAAAAATAAAAAGAATAAATTTTTTTATGATTACAAGTATTAAACGGCAAAGAAAGGGCATGCAGAACCTTGTAGCCTAATAAAAAATAATCAATTTTTTAAAGTCTGTAAATGATTTTTCATTTCAGAATATAAACTATATTCCAAAAATTTGGACACAGTTTAAACAGTTGAAAGAATAACAATACTGCACTTTAAATTCAATTTGGAAAGAATTTTGATTTTACAAACTATTTCATTTTTTGCCTTTTTCGTTTGGTTTTCATTTCATTTTTTGCAGTTACCTAATCTGTTTTGTTAGATCTGGATTTTTTTTCGATGGTTGATAGAAGGTTAGTGTTGAGTTTGTTAAAAAGGAAAACCACATAAAATTGGTAGATGGTATCTTATCATTTGATCAATCAACAATTGTTGGTGAAATTTCAACAAATTTACCAATATATTTTTTGTTCCGCTCGTTTCATTATTTCGGACACACCTATTTTTTGATTTTTTGAGTTTTATCTTTTTTTCTTTTATTTTGATTAAAATGATTACTTATTGAAACATTAATACTAGGTAACTTAAATGTTGTTTTATATTACGATTGGAAAAATACAATAAATTGTGGGTTTTTTTGCCTATTTTTGATTTTGGGTGTGTCCAAATTTTTGGAATGGGGCTTAATTATCAATAAATTTATTTTTAATCTTGAAAGTGGGTTTTATATATGCTCTTTTATATTGAATTTTTTTTGACTTTATCATTTAAGAAAAAACGTTCAATACGGTTTTTAATTGTGAAAATTACTGAATTTGAAAAGTAAAAACAATTAATAGGTGAAATAAATTCACTTTCAAGAATAATCAATTATTTAATTTTTAATCGAACCACAAATACAATTTAAATCGGTCTTGATTATCAAAATCATGAGAGTCTTTTGGAGATCTTGAAAAATATTCAATTTTTTAAATAAATTTTTAATATTAGATTAATTAAAATAAAATCCGATAGAAAAAGATAATATTATAAAAAACAGGTATTGTGTTTAATCCCCCAGTTTGTTTTTAATCATTTATTTTTTCTTTTATTAATAGATCTTACTTTATACTGCAATTTTTATTAATGTTCAAAATTAGAAATTGTACCAAACTTTTTTTTAAAATTGATTTTACTCTGTTACTTGAATCGTTATTTAAAATATAATTTTGTAATAAATATAAAACATTATTGTTTTTTCACTGATCTATCACTATAATAATAAGAATCCCCGGACATAAGAAGCAGCTCAAAAAACATATATTTGGATGAAAACTTTGTTAAATTCCTTGTTTTTTTTTATTAAAATTAAAAAATTCGGGGTGTGGATGGGTATGTAATTAGAATTATTTATTTATTGGAGTTTGAATAAAATTTTAAAATTGTAAATGGTCCTATCATTTGTCATCATAATTGAGCTATTTCCAAAAAAAGAAGAGCAAGTGTATTTCTTCAGATCTTTCTTAAATATAATCCAAAGGTTAATATCATCAGCTCCAAAATTGTTAACACTCATTAGTTCAATAATCATAATAATACTGGGTATTTATTAACAATTTCTTCCTTATTTTTTAGTGGTGGAAGTTTCTGATCGAAATTGGTATTCGGTATGTTTTTCTAGAGTATGAAATTGGTTTTTAATTTTTTATTTTTGATCATAAAATATTTTTTTTATAAAAAGCATTAACCTTAATAAAGCTTCAAACCGAAGGGGGGTACTTTAGTACTACGTTTTAATTATAAAAAAAACTGGTTTTTAGCCTTACCAAATTGTCCATTTTTTGTTAGAATTTTATCATACATTGTTTTCTCCAAAAATAGTGTTATTTTTTTTTTTTGATTTTACGATATTTTGAAATAACTAACAAGACTTGTTAATCCAACCAGTATTAACAGAGTTGCCAAAATGAATCCATTTTTCGAATTTTTAGAATTTCAAAATTATTAAATTTTTGAATCATAGATTAAAATGATTCTAATTGAATCAATTTTTATCAAACATTTCTCACTTGTTAAAGAACCTTCTAATAATAATTTTTCAAAAACATTTAAAATATTATTTTATTCTGATCCTATCGAATCAAAAAAAGAATTTTTCTTTTATGATACCAAAACTCTAAAAAAAAAAAAAAAAGAATTGTTCCATTCCTTTTCAAAGTAAAATAATTTTCTTCTCATTAATAAACATAAAAACATCAGGTTTTATGAAAATATGATGAAAAACAAAATTTTAAGAAAAACCCCAAATATTTTATTTTTAGAAATATGAAATTCTTTTTGAAAATAAAAAAAAAATTATTAAATTTTTAAATTTTGAGAATGACCTTTTTCCAAGAATACCCGAAGGTAAACAAGAAATGAATTGAGACTTATCATTAGAAGAAAAAAGAATGGTTTGATTCCATGGAATAAAAAAAAGAATTATTTTCGGTTTTTTTCAAAAAAGAATCAAAATATGAACTCTGAGTATTGTTATTTAATATTAATTCCATATTAGAAATCTACGATTAGGAAAACTTTCAAAGAAAATATTATTTTAAAATAATTAATAATATGGAAATCAATACCTTAGAAAAATCACTAAAAGTTACATCAAATGTTATCATTTTTTTAATTGTATTATTATTAATTGATTAGAATTAAAAAAATCATGAAAATATTTTAAAGTCAAAACAAAAAAAATGTATTAAAAATGTATTTATTTTATAATATTTTTATTTTTTTATTTAGATCTAAGTGTGGTTTTATTATTGGTAAAAAAAAATCAAAGGAAAAAAAAAATGTGTATATAAAAAGTTAGAGTTTTTGTTTATAAAATTTTCCATTATAATTAACACCTTCACCAAACATTTTAAGAAATACTACTTGACAAACTTTTTCACCAGGATATAATCGAAGAGGGTGCTATTAATTATTAAATTATTAGATTTGAAAAATATTGTTAAATCATGTCAATTATAAAAGAAATTAAGATCGAATAGAAAAATAAAATAAAATAAAAAAGGAAAATAGAATTTACATTGGATGCATTAAATATTTCTAACACTTGTTGGGCTTCAATTCCAGGTTGAATAAAATTCGCACAAAAATGAACAAAAAGTCCTACTCTCGCAAATCTTTTTAATTAAATAAAAAATAATATAATTCGTAAATAATAATAATAATAATTAGATTGTTATTGAATCAAAATACAAGAAATAATTAAAAAATTTATAATAATTTTGAAAAGGCAAATGATAAATAAGCAGATTGATTTGACTTTAAAAAAAAAACAACATTATTTGGAAATAGGTTGTATGTTTTGAAAGAGTTATGAGAGAATATAGGTATTTTTCATACTCACATATATGCCCCCCCTCATAAATAAACATAAAAATATCGGTATTTTTCTACAAAGATCATTAATTGATCAAAAGCAAAAAAAGTTTATTTTTGTGCCAATTTGATTACAAAATATGGTCCATGTCAAAATAAAGAGCATTGTGGAGCAATAGAAAAGTGAAAATTTTTCCCTTTCACAAGAGAATTGAGTGTATGATAAAAGCCCTATTCTTTGTATTTTGGCTTTTTTTTTTCTTTTTTTTTCAATTCAAAACTGTTTGTCATGATGCTGTATATTTAGAAAAAACACATAGGCTGATAAAAGTAGAATTAAAATTGATTACTTTGCAATGTGAATTATTTTTATTTCAAAAGGGATAGAAACCGTTGTTTTTTAATTTAATAAATTTTTACCTTTATATTTATTCTGATTGAGATCCATTCGAAAAATACAAGTAATATCCCTAATTATGTTCACTCTTTAAGTAGTTTGAACAATACTTTTTTAAAGTTTTTCAGAATCTCTTTTTTCAAACAGTTTTATCGTTGTTTTAAAAAAGTGTACAAAAGAATATCTAAAACGAAACGAATTAAAAACTTCAATAGACCAATTTTTATAACTTTGTATTAAAAATATTTTTGTTCAAAATTATTTTAAAAAAAGTTTTGAGTAGAGGTTGGTAAATAGCTCTTTTGAAGTTTGACGACAATTTTATTGATACTTTTTAAAACTTTTTGGTCACAATTTTTTGAAGCAACTAAATAACTATAAACTTTTCTTTTTTATATTACCATTTTCGAAAAAAATTGTTAAATTGGTTTTAATTGGGAAATAGTAATGAAAGTTCTTATTTATTAAAAATTTTTTACTTATTTTTTTGTTTGTTTTAAAATAAAAACCAAGTCCAAAAATTAGATTGATTATTAGATATGAAATAGAATTCAAAAGATCAAATTAAATCAAAAATTTAAGTCTCTTCAATTTTCCAAATTTGAATTTTAATTGTCAACTTTAAGTAAAATTGACTTTTTTGAGGTTTTTTGTTACTGTGTTTTCCTATTCATGTGAAACCAACTTTAAGAGTTTAGTAATAGGTATTAATCCAGTTTAGGTAATTTCAGTTTCAAATACTGATAAATTCAAATAGATGTTTGAAAATTTTTAGTTCATTTTTCATTTTCATTTTCATTTTGTAAAATTTTTTACTTTGGCTTTGATTTAAAGCATTTCATTCGTTGAAACGTTAAGAAACATTGTAAATTAGTTGGCCCTTCAAAAAATTCTTTTTCAAGAACTGTTTTAAATGGAATGCTTTAAAAGGAGAGTTTACAAGATTTAAACGAAAATGGAAATTGAACTAAAAATTGTTTGTGATTTTTTTGAATTTATCAGTATCTTTATTGATCAGTCAAAAATAAGAAGAATAATATTGGGAAATGAGAACTTTTACTACAATGTTGGAATGAAAACCGATTTTACAATTTTTTTAGGATGGTTAGAGAGATTTGAGAATAAGACAAATTTTGAAGAAATTAGTTTGTTGTTGATACTCTTCTTGTGGAAACCCCTTTGATTTGTTTAAAAATAATTAAGGATTATCCGAATTTTATGGTTAGTGAATACTATTTTTCCACCTAGTAACATATTTATAGACTTAAAAGAAACTTGATCTACGGGATCTGGCTAATATGAAAAATTTAGGTTTTTTTTGGAAAATTTTGAGTTTGGAAAAGCCATTTTTAGGTTGAATTTAACATCTTTGTTATTTTCTCTTCACAAATCTTGATAGTATTCTTGAAAAAATAAAGAATTCCTTGCTTTCTTCATTGGTGTATCTAAATTGACTTATTTGATGCTGAATTTTTTTTGGGGTAATTTTGTTTGGTTGGGTATTAAAAAGCTAAGTGTATTGATTTAGTTAATGGGGTTGTTATTTATTCCCCAAAACTTTTCTTTTCCAATCACTTCTGAGATGTTTTTGAATTAAAAAGTCGGTTGTTGACTTTTTTTTTTTACTTATTTATTTTATTGAATGCTCAAATCCAAATTATTCTCAACAAATTTTGAAGAAAAAAATTTCATTAGGAAAATGTCACTACACTTTCTTTTCAAGTATGTTAGAGTGTAGCGAGAGAGTATAAATATACTTGAAAAGAAAGTGGAGTTGCATTTTCTTAATAATAAAAAAAAAAATAGCTTTTTAGTTTTGCCTTGTTTTGTACGGGAAATTCAATAAGTTTTTGGATCAATAAATGATTTTCCAGCAAAATCTAAAAAATCCCAAAAATTGCAATATTTTGACTTTTCCTCAATTTATTGTCTTTTAAAAGATTTTTTTCTGTTTATAGTATTTTATTTCAACCCCCACAAAGCATAAAATTCGAATAGTCCTTAATTTGAAAGCCGAAGAGATCTTGGGGTTTAAGACAAGGTTTGGGGGTTTATGAGAGAAATTTCATTCTTAAAAAAAAAAGGTGATAATCACAATTACATAAAGCTGTGAGAAAATAAAAGCTAAAAGAGTAATGAAAATCAAAAAAGAGAAAGTAAATACCTTGATCGACCAGAAATGATCCCACTGAGATTTTTGGAAACATAAACACTTTCTTCGGTGATGCCTAAGCAAGATTCATGAGGTGCAATTTCAAGATAAGGTTTTTTATCAGACAATGTGATGAGTTCGGTGAAGTCTTGGTAATTGGTCTTTTCACGAATTTCGATAGGTTTCTTGTTCTCTGTGTATTTCCTGAATTCGGTGCCTAGTGTTAAGTCGATCGAAGCACACCCAATAAGAGAATCGAGATCAACTTTTTCTTTTTTGCTTGTAATGCCAATTTCCCCTTTGCTAATTGCTTTTTTAATTTCTTTGCCAGTTAATACACACCCATTTGAATTTTTTTTTTTCAAAAGGTTTTTGATTGCAAGAAAGATCCAAAAACAGAAGGTTGCAAACGAAAAAATTAAAACTAATTTTGACTCAAATGTTATCATTGTGGTGTTCATAAGAATTGGTTGGTAAGTGATCAAAGAATGAAAAGAAAATCACAAAAAAAAAAAAATTATTGAATTTAAAATAAAAAGAGTGAGTAAGTTAAGAGGTATTTTAAAAAAAGTAAATTATTTTAATGACTCAAAAAGAAGAAGTCTTTTGAAAATTTGCAAATTTCATTACTTTTCAATGTAAAAAATCACCTTTTCGTTTCTGGATTTTTACAAAAAGTTGTCTATTACATAATTTTTAAATGGGAAATTTTAAACTCCAAATTCTGATTTGTTTATAAAAAGTAGTCAAGACTATGGAGTTTCGTTTTTTGTAGTTGTAAAAAATTGAAATTGGAATAAATTTCTTCAGTTCTTTTGTTTTGTTGTGTGGAGCGAGTAATTATTAAATTTAAGTGATCTCTATTTGAACTAAACACACGTTAAACGTTGGCGTTTTGTTTATTGTTACCAATTCTGGGAATTAGTAAGCATTTTCTTTTTTCTTTTTTGCTTGTTACTTTTTTTGTTTTTTTTGTTGATTGCTTCAAAATCAGTTATTCAAAAGGTAAGGAAAGTGAACAAACACTCATCAATTTGAATTTTAATAATTTTTGTTTTTTTTTTGTGGATGGAAAGGAAAAAAGAAAGGGATTTTTTGCAAGTAAAAAAAAATTTTTTTTAAACAAGTGTGCGGATTTTTGGACAAAGAAAAAAAAAAAGAAAAAATTTATTAGCATTTGAGGTAATTCTTAAATACAATGTGTACTACATAGGTTCTTGTTGAGTGTGTAAATTTTAAACCATTAATTTTAAATATCAGAAAAAATTCAATAATATTTAAAATAAAGTCAATCGGAGCAGTGTGGTCCTACATATTGTTTAACTGGAAGAACTTTTTGTCTTGAGAAGCAAAAGCACACTTTAATTTACAATTTTTAGGAATTTTAAAATTTTACTTGATCAGATTCTGAATTGATATCTGGTATAGTCTGTTCGAAATTGATTTTTTTTGTATTTTTTTGCTATTTTTGGCAGTATTTAGATGTTATTTTGTAAGTGTTTGTTTAAATTAGATGCCGTTTTTTAGGATTTAAGGACGATCAAAGATAATGAAAATCTTATGGGTCTTTCGAATTAAATCATCAATTAATTAGACTCTTTATCACTTAAGATCCAGAAGAACTATAAAATTTCAAAATTCTGGGAAAAGGTAATTTGACAAGATCTGAAACTTACTTGGAAGTTGGTAGTGTTTTACACAACCCAAAAATAATGTTTCTTTCAATGAAATATTGTCTAGTTTCCAATAAACCACTCTATAAAAATGGGCTTGGAATTAATATGGTTGGATTGTGGGTTTTACTACGATCTTCCAAGTAAGTTTCAGATCTTGTCAAATTACCTTTTCCCAGAATTTTGAAATTTTATAGTTCTTCTGGATCTAAAGCGATAAAGAGTCTAATTAATTGATGTTTTAATTCATAAGACCCCCCACTGACTTGGATTCAGATAAATCTTATCTTTGGCGACGTTTGAAAAAGTTGTTATATTTTTTTATTTTAATACACTACAAGGAAAATTTAAATACCGAAAATTAAAGTTAGCCAAAAATATACACCTTGGATTTCAGTTATACTTCTTTTATAAATTATTTTTTCAAATTAATCATAATTTTATGTAAATAAAAAAAGGATAGCTATTAAACTCATGAAAATCTGAATACCCCCCTTTTCAAAATACCTGACTTTTGAAAAAAACACTTATTTTTAGGTGTATTTTTTTAATGAAAAAAGTTGAAATGAATTAATTTTTGATTGGAAATTAAGATATAAAAAAGAATAAATGCTAAATTAATCTGCAGAAATCAATTGGGAATGTATATAATAACTCAAACCTAGACAAAAATAAAATGATAAAAAATATTCCAAAAACAGATAAAAATCAGATTTTCAATTTAATTTAGCGATATCTTTTGATTGGAATATTTTGTGCTATTTTAAAATTGAAAAATATGTTTCTTTTTAGACTATTAAAAAAATACCTGAAAATTATCTCTCTACTAAGTCAATTAAAAAATTCAAAAATTTTCCAATTAAAAATGAAAAAAATATTACTTAAAAATTTCATTTTTTTTCAATTCGAATTAATATCTATTAAAGTTGTAAACCTTTTTGAAAATTGTTATCTATAATAATGTTTATTATATGAGTGTATTTCAAAAATACAAAATTTAGGTTTTTTTTTTTGAAAAAATTTTCCTTGTCTTGGGGTGAAGTCTTCTATTCTGTTTTTTTTACCTTTGGATTTTAAATTTTCTTTGAGGTTCTTTTTCTTCTGAAAATGTAAATTTTTTGAAAAAAAGATTTTGAGAGTTGATTAAATAGGGAATTGGATCAAAAATTTTCTTTTATTTATAATACTTTGAATTGTTTTCTGTTTTTTGAAGAAGTTTATTTTTTCAACACAATGGTTCCCCACACGTACCTGTTAAAATCTAAAGAACTTGTTTTTTTTGATAAAAAACAAAATTAACATTACAATGCTTTGAAAAAAAAAAAAAAATAACAAAATGATGGAAATAACTTGTTTCAACAATCTTTATCCTATTATCAAAATTTAAACAGTGGTTTTTTTTCCAGACATCTGTATTTTGCTGATAGGTAGATAATATATATATATATATATATATATATATATTCTTGGTTCGAATTGAAAGTGGATTTTGTCTATTGATCTTTGATTAATCTAAATCGTTAAATAATAATAAATGCTTTTATTTCTAAAGATTTAAAAGATAAAAATTTTTTCTTATAAAAAATTCAAAAAATAATCTTTTTCTTTATTTTTATCATCAGGAATTCACATTTAAATCTTTCAATATCTTCATAACCCCCTTTTAAAATTTATTTAAAGAATACTATTTCTCGCTTATACACTGTTTTATTACCATTTTTTGTTTCTTTTATTTCTGAAGTTCACCAATATTTTTACAATGGGCTCAAGTTTTGCAAGGGAGAAAGTTAGAAACATTGCGTAGTTATACCACTACAGCCAGTTTCACTTTTAAGGCACAAACTTTCTACGAAATTTAAGGCACAAAAAAAATCTCAAATTAAGGCACAAAATTCAAATTCTAGTAAAAATAAATTGTCAAAAAAAATTACAAATTTTGTGCCTTAATTTGAGATTTTTTTGTATCTTAATATTCGTTGAAAGTTTGTGCCTTAAAAGTCGAACTGGCTGTATTTTGGGAATTATTTTGGGCAGGAATGAATTGTTTATTATAATTGATTTGGTTTGTTTTAGTTTGTAATGTAGTAAGCCAAATAAGAAAAAAAAATCAAAAAATAATTATTTTAAAAAACAAGTTTTGAAATCAATTTTCAATATTGTTTCGAAATTTTCTTCAACTTCGTTTTTTTTTTTTTTTAATTTTTTCAAATTAACAAAGAGGATCTCATAATATTTGTTTTTTTTTGAATTTGTTTTTTTTTTTAATAAACAACAATAAATCCAAACAGAATTGGTTTGATTTCGAAAGGGCTAAAATTGGATGGAAATTATTATTAGTTTAGCTGAAAGTGGCTTTTTTAATTGACTCTCTTATTTCAAAAAATGATTTTTAGTGGAAGAAATTTGAATTGAACAGGCGATATTTCGAATATTGAATATTTAAGAATATCCAGGGTGTCTTTGAATTAGGCAATTGGGAACCCAAAAAACTTCTTGTTTTGAGGGAATATGGGAAATACTCAAGTAGTGTTTATTGTAGAGAGAAAAATGTTGGAAAGAGAAAAATAGTCGGAAAGTAATTTTAATTGGGAAAAATACTGAAAATGATTTTTAATTTCAATCATTTGTGAAATAACTAAAGAAAATAACAATAATCTACTTATTAGAATAATGATTAATGTAACTCTACTTTTCCAAAACCTTATCTCTTATAATCTAAAGCAAGTTTAAAAATTACCATTTTCAGAATTAATAGTAAACTTTACTACAACTTGGATTTTTGTTAAAATATCATGATCTACTTAAGTTATCAACCATTCAAATGAGTATTCTACACAAACCACAGATTAATGAACTTGTAACACATTTAAACCTGGATTTATATAAAATTCACCTAGTTATCAATAGGATTTGGATTGTCAATTTGACTAATGTTCCCAATTAAAAATGGTGTTCAACCATTTTTCTGTGTCTAACATTTTTCTGTCAACAGTTATTGAAAGTTTTTTTTTGAAAAGTGGCTTTGGAATTGTTAAAAATGGTTGTATACCAAAACAAAATTTCAATTGAGTCAAGAAATTGAAGATCCACAATTTATTGTTTTGGGAGAAAGGTTTTCTAAAAGTCTCAATAGAAAACCAAAATTTTATTGGTGTCAAAAAGGTTGTTATTGGTTGACATAAGATTAGTAAATTGGGTTTTTTGGCTCAAAGTGTTTTAGTTAGAAATGGGGAATTGAAGATCAGTTACAAAATGTTTTGTTTCAAATATATTTTTTTTTTCGTTAGGGAATACTTCCATGTTCAATTCTGGCTATTGTGTGAGTTTTAAGTTTCACAAGAAACTCAAGATCTAATTGAAATTTTTTTCTAGAAAAGCTTCTCAAATTGGATTTACAGAATACTTTGGAATCTGTTGACAGTTATTGGTCTGGGAAGAAGACGTCTTGAAACTTCTTTAGTCCACACTTTATTAAAACTTAAAAGTTATGAATGAAAAGTTTTAAAAAAAAAAAAGTCCACACTTTATTAAAACACAAAACTTTTGAAAAGTTTTGATTCTCAAACAGTTTTCACTTTTTGGAAATGACTGTATTTGAAAATTTTTTATTTAACAAAAAAAGCATAATAACTGGAACAAAAAAGGCCTGAAAACCATACTTAATTGGTGTGTATCACAGTTTAATGGTATTTTGATATTTTCATACAATTTTGGAAAATACTTTTACTAGTTTGGAATTAATTTGTTTGGAAGGTACTTTCTTGAAAAAAAGTCAATAATTAGAAATTATTTTTCCGATTTTCTCTTTTCTAAAAGTCAGGAGTCAACCAGAAATCAGGCATAGAGGTTGAAGTGTTGGAAAAGTACTTTTTTTCAAAAAAAGTTTTAACTTATTGCAATCACTTTTCTCATTTTATTCCTCAATTAATTTGAAATAAATTCCCTTCTTAGGTTTATTTTTAACAATTAAAATCAAAGATAATTCTAAAAGTTCAGTTTATGTTAACAATATCAAAAAGATCTTGGTAATCAATTTTAAACTTTCTGAATTTAAAAATTTCAACTTTTAATTAATTATTGTGATTTAAAGAAAAAAGTTGAACTTTCATCGTCTTTCCGCCAAACAAATTGAAAAATAGGTCTTAAAAAGTTTGGTTTACATCATAAAAATAAATACTTTTGGAAAAATTTGGTGTTGTGAGTAAAACAAGTATATTAATCATTTTTTTTTCATATTTTCCAAAACAAGTTTGAATTTTTCTCTTTGGACCAACTTTTTTCAAAAATCACTTGTATCTTTAACATTCTTTTAACGTGGTTTTGCTATCTCAATTCGTTTCTTTCAAAATATTAAAATAGGATGAAAGCAAAAACAATTCAAAAAAATCTTTCGTATGTTGGTGCGTTTGATCCAGAACGAACACTGTTTGATTCTGTGATGCCACTTACAAGAGGAACAAGTTACAATAGCTACTTGTTGCAAGGTGAAAGAAAAACAGCACTTTTAGAGCTTGTCAAGGACGATGAAAAATCCTTCAACCAATTAATTACAAAGATTAAATCTGTTCTTCCTAAAGAAAGAATGAAAATTGACTATTTAATCCTTCACCATAGTGAACCTGATCACGTTTTGGTCGACTACTTTGAAAAGTTTTACAAAATATTCCCAGACATCACAATCGTCGGATCGCCTCAGGTTCTGGTGCATTTTGAAGAAATTCATAACCGCAAAGATATCCCCACAATAAAAATAACAAACAACCTTGTTCTTCATTTAGGTGGTTACACACTGAAATTTCTTGTTGCTCCATTATTGTAATCTTTTCTTTTTTTATTCAGTTATTTTTTTTCCAGAGGTCGCCATTTTTTGGGATATTTTTCACTAAAACCAAAAAAAGTCGATAATTTGTTTTTTACTTTCTCATTCTTGATTGATTTTTTTTTTTCTCTTTTTGAAGAAAAATGAAAATTCTTCACAACAATTAAGCTTCGGTATTACTTTCCATAAAATTTGGGTGTTGTTAACCTTTTTGATTTTCAGATGTTTATTTTTCCTTCACAAATTCCAAAGCAAATCTTAATTGTGATTTGTTACTGATTTATTTTTGAAAATTAACCAGTTTTTCATTTGAAAAAAAAATTGTCTTTTATTGTCAAATTCATTTTAAGGGAAAATATTGGAAATTATTTTTAAAAGAAGAATAAATTTAAGGACTATTTTTTCCAGGTTAAAAGAGTGAAATTGTTGATAAAAACGTTCTTGAAAGAGTTCCAAAATCTCAGTCAAAATTTACATGCTGAGAATTTCTTTTTCAAAAAAATGTTAAATTTTCACAATTCAAACAATTTTCAACAATTTGACACCTTCAAAGATACAACCAACTGAAATCTGTTTTTAAAATTTCATAATTTCCATTTCAAATACTGATAAATTCCAATAAATATCTGAAAATTTTCACTTCATTATCCATTTTACAAATTTTTTTACACAAGCTTTGAAGAAAGCATTTTATTCTTTTAAATGTTAAAAAACTTTGTAAAATTGGTTATACTACAAAATGTTCTTTCTCTTGAGTTGTTCTAAAAATTGAGATATGAGATTACAAAATGGAAAATTGAACTCAAAATTTTATTAAATATCTTTGAATTTATCAGTATATAAAAACAAAAAAATTCCTAAAGCTGTTCTAAATATTTTTTAATAGTTGCTTTTACAAGTTTGAAATGTTTTAAAATTTATACTTGTACTTGAAAATCCCTAAAAGTCATTTTTTTTTGAAAACTTTTAAAGATCTAAACTTTGTTTCTGTCAAAAGGGGTATCCAAAAACAAACATTTTTTTCAAGAATCAATTATTTTTGATAATTGACCATTTGAAGAACAAATAAAAAAAAAGTCGAATAATAAACATCAAAGAATAGTTGAGATCCTGTATGATATAAAAAAGAATAGATCAATAGATTTCCTAAAAAATTCAAAAACTCAAATTCTTAGGTTACAATTGAGAAAAACAACAAGGTTCATTTTGATCTCCTATTGAAGATCAAATAAAATTCCAATAGAAATAAATAGGATTTCTATACAATTATTTTTAATGTTCCAATAACCTTAAAATAACACCTTTTTTATCAAAAGTGACTACCGATCTGGGAATAAAAAAAAAATTTGTAAATGATTTCAAAATGATAGCAAAATGTGCAAAAAATGTGAAAAAATGTTTTCTATTTTGAAATTTTGAAATTTTGAAATTAAATTTTTTCTTCTAATATCCACATTCAAACCTTTTAAACTATTCAATTCACCCCCGACAACTGGGCCCCTTTGACTAGAAAATAGTTTATTTGACAATTTTTGAATTTTTTTGTGTTGATGATATTTTTAGCTTTGAAATGAGTTATTTTTTTCTCCTATTTTTTGAGAAGTCAATGTAAAATAAAAAAATAACTCAACACCCTCAAGGGCGTAAATTTAGTCCTTAAAAAGAAGATTTACTCATATTTGCTTATTGAATGAGAACAAATTTTTAATTATTTTTTTTTTTTTTTTCATTTACAGCCATTTTGACTCTGGTGCAGATATTTTAACTTTTACATGAATTTTTATAATTAGCAAATCTTTGTTATAACTCATTTCAATCCAAATATACCTGAATAGTGAAAATAAATTTTAGCACCAAAACACAAGACTACAATAAGGAAATCATTCTCCAACAACTTTCCAATTTTTTGATATTAAATTTCAAAACTTTTCAAAAAATTACTATTTTGTACTGGATCTTCAAAAAAAAAACACATTAAGAGAAGATTTGAGATATTAAACAACAATTAACCATTTCAATTGATATGGATTTTAACCAAGTTTAATTAACTTTAAAATTTCAGGAAAAGCTAACGCATTCACCAGTTTGAAACAACTATATTTGCAATATTTATTCAAACAAATTAAATCAACTTTAGTTAGCTTATTTTAATTTTAGAACTTATTATATAGTGTTAATATATATTTTTTCTCTTTTATTTTTAAGTGAGACTTTTAACTGTCCAGAATATAACTGAATAAAAAAAAAAAAAAAAAAAAGAAATGAGATCAAATACTTGTTCCATTTTACTTTTAAATATCAGTAAAGTATATTGATTTTGATGATTATTTATGAAACAACTTATTTTTATCTACTTTGAAAAACTTATTATGGTATAAATAAATATTTAAAAAATTTGAATTGTTTAAAAAAAAAAAAAAAAATAAACAATATATCTAACAAAACAGATCAAAGTTGTAAATTAAAACATAATTTGAACATTTACAAAACACTAAAAACAATCTTCATTAATTCTATTATTTGTAAAAAATCTATAAAATATAAATGTTCAACAAAACAAATAAAAGCTTTTTTGAATATCCATTTAAAATTAAAATATATTAAAGATCATATTTTTGTTGGAATAAAAAATAAAAAAAACTTTTTTTATGGGACTTCCGCCAATTATTTATGAGACTTCCCATCTTATGAAAAAAATCGAATAAGTTGGATTAAAGAATTATTTCAAATAAAAAAAAAAAACAGGAATAATATCTTTGATATTATTCAAAATAAATGATAATTATTTATCTTGTCATTTTTTAATTATAAAGAAAATTATGATTCTTGATTGAAATTTCTAAACAAAAATTTAGTAATTAGGGAAGTTCCGTAGAGTGCCGAGGTGTTCCGTGAGCCGATGTTTTTTTTTAATTCTTTTTTTTTGTTTCAAAAATCTACCAGTTTTCTAATTCAAACAAAAATTACAAAAAAACCTAACCACGGGTTTCTTGGGGGTTTCTGTTTTATCTGTGAAGTGTTCTAGGTTTTTTTTACTTTTTGAAATAAACCGGAAATTTATTAAAATTTTCAGTTTATTTCGAAAAGTAAAAAAAACCTAACGAAAATCTATTGAATTTCCAAATAAACAGAAAAACCCAAGAAAACATAAACTCAGGTTTTTTTTATTTTTATTTTTTCATTTATTCTGAAAATCTATTGATTTTACAAAATAAACACAAAACTCAAGAAAACATAACTGTGGATTTTTTTAATTTGCACCATAAAAAGAAAATTTCAAAAATTAAAAAAAACCTAATGAATTTTCTTTTAATGTCAAAAATTTATGGACGTAAAAGGAAATTAATTTCACCTCTTCAAAATAAAAAATAAATAAAAACAAAAATCAAATAAATATTCAAAAATGATTATTACTCGTGATTCATTTAAAAATCTTTGAAAAGCAATTCAAAGTAGATCAATTTATATAACTTATTATAAAAACCTCTCAAAATCTCATTTCAAATAACCATATAAATTCCAAACTAAAAATAACTAAAAGACATTGGCCAGACACTGCATTTAGCTATTGTCCAGAACTTGGCGCATTGTTTTGTTGCGATGTATTTGGTGTTCACTATTATTGCAAAGATGTCTTTCGTGACACGATTGTTGACAAGAATGATCTGGATGCCTTGATGCAGGAAAGAAAGTCCTATTTTGATATAATTTTCGGAGCATTTAAAGAGAATGTGCGTTCATTTCTGAAGAGAGTGAAAGAGCTTGAAAAGTTAAAAATGATCTGTTCATCACATGGCCCTGTTATGCGGGGTTCCT
The DNA here is from genome assembly GCA_027625915.1 of Anaeramoeba flamelloides. Classification (NCBI taxonomy): domain Eukaryota; family Anaeramoebidae; genus Anaeramoeba; species Anaeramoeba flamelloides. The sequence continues at coordinate 1,211,867 of JANTQA010000060.1, read as the reverse complement.
TTGTTAAAGAAGTCCTCAAAATATGGACCGAATGGTCACAGCCCACGTTACGTGAAGATAAAGTTATTTTAGCCTATGTAAGCGCACATGGCTTCACTAAAGAGATGGCCAAGGAAGTGAAAAATGGCATAGAGTCTGTTGATAAAGGAAGGATCAAAGTAGTATACTTGGATTTGGTTGATCCTGAATCCATAAATAAGGTGATTTCTGAATTAACAACCGCCAAGGGGCTAATATTCGGAACACCCACAATTATGAGTGATGCGCACCCATATGTGTGGAAGATTGTCTCTTCAATGAACCCGTTAATTCACGGGAATGGGCAATTGTTAGGAGGAGTTTTCGGCTCTTATGGATGGAGTGGGGAAGCATGTTCAAATATCACACAGAGGTTTATCCAATTAAGACTAAAAGTTTTCAAGCCATTGCAAATCAGATTCAGGGCGAGTAAGCAACAAAAAATGCTTTTAAGGCAATGGGGGTTTAATTTTGGTAAAGTTATTGTTGGCAAATCAACAATTAATAGCCAATTTGAAATGGGTTTAAAAAAAAATAAACTAAAATTTAATAAGCTAATAAGAGTTGAACAAAATTTTCAAAAAACGAACAACAACAACAACAACAGCACCATTAACAAAAATGAGAAAAATACCAATAAGCAAACGAATAATAATTCAGAAGAACAAACGAATCAAATTGAAAATGACGGCCGACTAAGGCTATGGAAATGTTTAATATGCGGTGAAACAGTTGAATCGGTCTTGCCACCAGATTTTGTTTGTGGTGGGTGTGGAGCAAGTGCCGAAGTGTTTGTGTGCATTGGATTTGCGAAAAGCAAAGACGTATATGAAAATCTGGACGAACAGGAAGTTATTAGCGCAAATTACAAAGGGCACATCATCGTTATTGGAGCATCAGCGGGAGGAGTTTCAGCAGTCAAAAAGATCAGAGAAATGAATAAAAAAGTCAAAGTTACTTTAATTTCTGGTGAAAACCACATGCCATATTACCGACCGCATTTAACAAAAGTCTTAGAAAAATATGAGACAGTAAACGATCCCAGGTTCCAATTATTAACGGAAAAATGGATCACCGAAAATTCCCTCACATTCATGAAAAATGCAGTTGTGACGGGCATCAATAGGAAAAAAAAAACAATACAAGTCAGGCCAAGAATCAAAGAAACAAGTAATGATAAATATACGCTATCGTCCGCAAAAAAACTCAATTTGCAATATACAAAACTAATTTTGGCAACGGGAGCTAATCAAAAACTGCCACGGGAAAAAACCTATTTGATACCCAAAATGCTCAGCAAAAAAAAGAAAAAAACTCTTGTAGACAATACCCTCAATGAGGGAACCTCAAGCAAAAAAAACGTTTTTGGCTTAAGAACCTTGGATGATGTCGATGAAATAAACACGTACATCAAACTCAACGACTGTAAAAGTGCCACTATATTGGGCTGTGGGCCATTAGGCCTTGAGACCGCCGATTCGCTCAGGAAATCTGGGATCAAGAGGATCTATGCCATCGATTCAAATAAAGTAATTGCCTCGAGCAGATTGGATTCTGTCGGCTCGCAGGTGGTCGAAAAAATTGTAAAAAAAAAAGGAATCAGGCTATTTTTAGGATACCAGCTCATCAAAATCCTTGGCGATAATTCGAAGGTTTCCAAAAGAACTAAAAAGAAAAAATCCAAACTAAATGTCGATAACGTGAAGCAAACTACAAAGGATCTTGCCAAGGGGATCGCCATCCAGTCGATCCGCCTTGAGGAAAAGGAATTAGTATTCATCGAGTCGGATATAATCATTTTTGCATTGGGTGTTGTTTCTGAAACTTCGCTGGCGAAGAAGGCCAATTTGGAAACGAAGAAGGGGATAGTTGTCAACAACAAAATGCAAACATCGGACCCAAATATCTTTGCATGCGGCGATTGCATCGAATACAATTTTTACAACGACCGATCATGGCAACACGCCATCGAAACCGGTGAGGTGGCAGCCAGGTTTGCCCTCAACAGAAACCACCCCTCTACATACATTCGCATGGTCCCACCGTATTCCATTATCGCATTTGGCATTCACATCTTTTCCACGGGTAAGATCTCGAATGAAAAGTTGGAATCAGTAATGCTAAAATCAGACAACGGGATGGAATATTTACGATTGTTCTTCGAATACGAAGAAAACGAAGCTATAATATCCGGTGGCATTTACATTGGCAACAACATCAATGTCATTGTGGATATCAAAAAATTTATCATCAGCAGAGAACCCTTCAAAAGGACAATCAAACGATTGGTCAATTATTATTATCAATTAAGACAAAACGAAAAAATGAAATTCTCATTCGATAACGAATCACAGAATTATGAGAACCTCTTATCGGGCAACTCCATTCTGAACCAAAGCAATGTCAATAATAACAGCAGCACCAATCTAACAACAGATACAGAAACGGACAGCCAATTGATTTTGGTCGATCTATTCCCTAACATTAAATCTTTAATCATTTCTTCCAAGGGCATTCAAGCCTTTAAGCAATTCCTGGAAGCAGAATATTCAGAGGAAAATATTGAATTTTGGAATGAAGTGGAACAATTCCAATTATTAAAAGACGGGCATGAAAACCAACAAAAAATCGCAATGGAAATTTATGAAAAGTATGTCGCTTACGAGTCACCAAAACAAATCAATATAGACCATTTCACTAGAGTGAAAATTACAGAGAAAATTAAACAGAATAAACTCTCGGGATCAATGTTTAAAAAGGCACAAACAGAAATAGAGAACCTTCTACAAAGAGATTCTTTCCCAAGATTCATGGTTTCAGAAAAAGCAGAAAAGTTAGTTCAAGAGAAAAAAAAGTTAAAAGAAGTTTTAAATGAAGAAGAGCTCAAGCAAATTGATTAATTTTTTATAGATTTATTTTTTTATTTTTTTATTTTATTTTTTATTTTTTTTTTTTTTTGAGTCAAAAATCATAAAATAAGATTTTATCTCTTGAATGAAAAAAATTTTTTTGTTTTAATCTCTTACAATTTATTTGACTTTGTTTTTTAATTTACAAGTTAATAAAAATTTCTTTTAGAAATTATTTTTTTTTTTGATATCAATATTCATAATTTTTACTTTTTAATCAAAGTACGCGAAAATTTCCAACAAAAGATTTACATTCGTAAAATAAAATAACAATCCTGTTTTTTTCACATCTTACTTGGCAAAACAAGAACACATACAAATAGCTTCGAACGGATTACACATATCATTCAAAATATAAAAAAATGTTGTTTAAAATAATTAAGGAAGATCATATCTAACTTGAAATTTTATATTTTATTAGTCAGTTCCACTTTTAGTACACATACCTTCAACGAAAATTAAAGTGCAAAAAAATTTCAAATTATGGTACATTTTTTGGAATTTTTTTTACACAAATTATTTTACTAGAATTGAATTTTGGTAGCTCATTTTCCCATTTTTTTTTTTTGTGCCTTAAATTTTGTTTCCAAGTGTATGGCTTTAAAACTGGAACTGATTGTACTTATTTATTCTAAAAGTATTCTCAGTTATTCATAATTCCAAAATTTTGTGAAACAATTAATAAATACGAAGAATCATAAACAAGTAATATTGGAATTTATGATTTTAGGTTTATATTTCTGAATTGGAATTTATTAGAAGAGCACTTAGAATGTTATTTACTCTTCCACCCCAATAAAATAAAATAAAAATAATAACATAAATTTCCTTACTATTGGGAATTATTTTGATTTGGAAATAATATATTTTTATCTTTTTTTGTCTTATACGTAATTTTAACGCTTTTTTACAAATTATGTACTCTGTTTCTTGTAGATCATAAATTTTTTTTTTTTTTTGAATAAATGTTGTAGTGGTTAATGACGAGTTTCGATAAATAGAAAAAATGTGGAAAATTAGTTTATAGCATCTAAACATTTTGATTGATCAATAAATTTATTGAAATATCAAAAACTTAGCTCATAGATTTTTTCTTCTACTAATTTCATCATTTTTAACAATATAGATTGATATTATTTGGTTCTATAGATATATTTCTTTTATTGGAGCAAAATTTGAATTTATAAAATCTTGAAAAATAACTAACCAAAACCGGATTTATATGAAACATTGAAAAAACCTAATAAATTGAGTTTTTTTTTTTTTGACTAATTTTGATTTTGGGACTTTTTGGCTTATTATTTTGGTGTTATTAACATATAAAAGATTACTTTTTTTAATACAAAGGCTTATAATAGAAATTTTATTCAAAAAATCGTTTTCAATTTATTTAGTTTAAACCTCAATTGAATTGTATTTTCATTTTAAATATATCTAGTTCCACTTTTTCGACATAACTATCAACGAAATATAAGACAAAAAAAAATATCAAAATAAACTGAAATTTTCATTTTTTTTTTTTCACAAATTATTTTATTGAAATGTGAATTTTATGCCTTAATTTGTAATTTTTTTTGTATCTAAATTTTCGTTAAAAGTTTTTATCTTAAAACTAGAACTAGCTGTAACGGTAATTTCCTTTTAACAAATTATACTTGTAACGATTTTTTTTTTTTTTATTAAACTGTTTTATTTTACTTGTACACAATCCAATAATGAATTAAAATTTAAAATATAATTACAAAAAAAATAAATAAAAAAAAACAAATTAATGAATAAATAATAAAAAAATTTGAATAAAAAGTCTCTCAATAACATGTTAAAATATAAAAACTGTATGAACTGATAAAATGAAACAAATAAATTTCTAGTACAAACTAACCAGTCTTCAAATATCCAAGAGGAAGAAGAACTTTGATCTGAAATAATACAACCTACTTCCAAACTATTCATTTGAAAAAACCCCAGAAAATTGACATGATTCAAAAATATCAAAAAAAAAAGTAGAATTTTGATAAGAAATAACAACCACTCTCAAACTTTAGAGCTTATAAATATTCAAAAAATTATCATTATTAAAAACTTAAAATGATTTCATATTTCATTAGGATCACCGATTATTTATAATTCTCTTAACTTTATCATTTTTGAACCAGAAACATAATTTAGATTGTTAGTAATCATTTTTTGGTAGATTTTGAAAAAAAAATATAAATTAAATTGTTTTTTTTATTTTTTTATTTAATATTGTATTAAATTATAAAAAACATTTTTTTAATAAAAATTTTAATTGTTAATAATCAAATTTTTTAAAACTTCCTTACAAAATTCTTTTTTGTCAAAATTTTATTGAAAAAATAAAAAAAAATAATTTATATTTGTGAACAGATCGAAATAAGAAAAAGAAATCTGAATTACTGTAATTGCAAAATGTTTTTTTTTTTGATAATTTTGACTTATTGTATCCTTTATTTTATAGAATCTTTTTTTTTAACTTTTGATATATGTTGAATTGTTATTTTATAGAATAGACTATTATCTACAATAATATACCTACAACTTTTTTTCAGATTTATAAGATTGTAATCAGTAAAGTGAAATAATTCCAAAAAACCATATTTTAACTGTTTTTTTTATATTATAAATTTCAGAGAACAATAAAGAAATTGAGTTTTGTCTACTTTTTTGTTCTGAAAAATCCTTTCAAGAGATAACAGACTTATTATGAACCAAACACATTCCAATCTTGAAAAATTATATGTAATATAATTACCCTTAAAATTACTTTACAAAAACAAAAAAACAAGTTGTATTAAATGAGTTAAAAAAAGAGTTATCAGGTAAACTGATCACTCTTATAAACTGTTTTGTAAACAAAATTGTCAAGATTTACGTATTTATTTTTTTCTAAAAAAACCTTCGGTTGAAAATTCTCTTAGAGTTCGTTTCTTTTCTTGCTTTTTCTTTGTGATTACGAAAAAAAAAACAAACAACAAAAAAAGCACAAATGAAATACTTGCTTGTACTTAGATGGCAGTTAATAGATTTTATTCTTCCAGAACTTCGATCACTCTTTAAACTCTATAACCTCCCAACCCCTGAGCAGGCAAGTGAGACATTAGTTGAGCCACTTGCCACTCCGTTTCATTACTTGGAGCTTAATGATGAAGAGGCAAAGGCAATTGACAAAATCTGTTCAAGATCAGTTCTCATTCATTCCTTTTACAGAGTACTTGAGCACGGCGAGTCCTTGAGCGAGTTACATGAGAAATTGAAGAAATTGCCCTATGAGGTCTACCAACAGGATCTTTATCAAAAAACCTTCAAGTTTGTGCTTTATTCTTTTAATTATCATTGGAAAAGCAAAACCAAATACCCCATGTTTGACGACATTGGGAAATGTCTTCCACATGAACGTTTAGGCCTGGAAGTCGATTTAAATAAGCCAGATGTTGAGCTGTTTGTATTGTTTGACTACAGCAAGTTTGATTCAAATAGGACACTAATCCCATGTCACAAGCCAAGAAATGTCTATTTAGCATTTCAAATCGGTTGCACAGGGTTTGTTGATACAAAATATGGATTAAAGAGAAGAAAGTTCATTGGCAGAACATCAATGAGGGCAGATTTATCGTTTTTAATCGCAAATTACGCATTAGTTAAGCCAGGATCCTTAGTGTACGATCCCTTTTGCGGAACAGGGTCTTTATTAATTCCTTGCTCAGTCCACGGAGCAGTTTCGTTTGCATCAGATATTGATTGGAGAACTATTAAAGGAGATCAGGAATTATTGGAGGAAAAAAAAAAACGAGAAACAAACCAAAGCCAAAGCCAAAATCAAAATCAAAAGCAAAACCAAAAGAAAAAATATAATAAAAAGAAAAATCAAAAGAAATCAAATACAAAAGAAATAGATCAAAAAAGAATGAGGCTGAATTGGGAACAATATAATATTGCAGACAAACCTTTAGAAATAATTTTAATGGACTTGACAAATAATAATTGGAATTCTAGAATCAAATTTGATGCAATTATTTGTGACCCACCCTATGGTATCCGTGAAGGCTCGAAGCAATTGGGATCAAAGAAAACAAACGAAGGCCAATCAAAGGAAATAAAAGGCTCTCTGAAATTCCGGATACCATCAAAAAAGCAGGTCGGTGTTGGGGAATTGATAAAATATTTGATCCTCTTTGCTTCAAAGTCTTTAAATATTGGATCGCGATTGTGCTATTGGCTACCCTCGAGGATAGGATTTAAAAAGGAAAATATTCCAACCCACATCTGTTTTAAGATCATCGATGTTTGTCAAGAAAAATTGTCAGGCGGCAATATGAGAAATTTAATAATAATGGAAAAAATAATTGAATTTGACCCTTTAAATTCATCACATCTCATTATCCAAGATTCAAATTATTCTTTTAAAAAGAAAATAAATGAAAAAGGAATGTCAAGGAAAAAGTTAGCTTATGAAAATAGGAAAAAAAAAATGATACAAAAGATCGAAAAAGAAAAAAAATAATCAATGAGTTAATTAAATTTAGAATTATTTTGATTTTGAAAAAAATACTTTTTAGAATTTTCATTTAGATTAAAACATCAACTTTACGATTCATTATCAATACTTAACTCATACTACACAACTAGTTCATTGAAAAAAATAATAAACTGTTTTTTTTTTTTTTTTTTTATAATTTATTTATTTCTATTGTTTTAATTATTTTAAAAATAAATGATAGAGTTTTTCTGGATGGTTGCTATGTAGTTACAATTTAATTTTTTTAAATTCAAAAACTCATAAAATTAGTTGTCTTTAGTGTCTGACCCTTGATGGATCTATATTTATCAGTGAAATTGGAACAAATTTGGGGTATATATCAATATTGTTGAACATACCCCAATTTTTTGAAACTCATTTATTTTATTTTGAATTTTTTTTTGATTTTGTGAGATTTCTAAAATGATAAATCATCGTTTTTATTTCATTAAATAAGGTGTTTTATTTTAGTATTTTTTAAGGAAACGGCACACTTTGAGAACTTGATATATACAATACAAATCCCAACTATTTCTGTTGACTTACTGACTACCTTTTCAGGTTAAAACAGCCAAATTGTGGATAAAAACAGCAATGAAAGATTTCCATAATCTCAGTTAAATTTAAAACACTGAGAATTTCTTTTACTATAAAATGGTAAAAATTCACAATCTCAACAATTTTACCATTTTATATTCTGTCACAATTTGATTGTAAAAGTTCATAATTTACATTTAAAATCTACGGCCAGTTTTACTTTTAAGGTACAAACTTTCAACGAAATTTAAGGTACAAAAAAATCTCAAATTAAGGCACAAAATTTGGAATTTTATTTTTTACAATTTATTTTTACTAGAATTTGAATTTTGTGCCTTAATTTGAGATTTTTTTTGTACCTTAAATTTCGTTGAAAGTTTGTACCTTAAAAGTGGAACTGACTGTATGTCAAACACAAAACAATTTCCCAAGCTGTTCTAAATAGTTTTTACTATTACTTTTACAAGTTTAAAATGTTTTCAAATCTGAACTTGTAACTTGAAAAACCCTTAAAGTTTGTTTTTTTTTAAAATTATCATTCAAAAATCTATTTGAAAATTTTTTTTTGTTTTTGTTGATTTTTACTTTGAAATTAATATTTTTTTTGTCCAATTTCTTGAAAATGAAAATTCTTTTTGAATAAGTGAAAGTAAAATAACATAATAAATAAACACACCCAGGGTGGAAACTTGGTCTTTAAGTGATTGGGTATGTGTGCTGTAGAATTAAAATATTGTTTTTATAATTAATTATGTTTTTTTCTATTTTGGCAATTTTTTAATAGCCCACTAACTTCAGAGTTCTTATTAAGGTAATATTTATATATTGCAAAATTATTTAATTTCATAAATTAATTATTAAATTATAGCACATAACTTGGTTTAAAAGTAAAATTAATTGAATACTTATGTATTTAGTTGTAATGCTCAGGAAATAGGATGAACTTTTTTTTAAAAGAAGTACTAGAAAAAAAACTAGAATAACTATATTTTTTGAAAAAATCTACTTTTAATAACACAATAACAGATTGCAACCACTACAGTTAACTTTAAAAGGATGAAATAAAAATTTTGGATTATGGATTCATTTGGACATATAATCGTTAAATTAATTAATAATAATGCTTTTTATTTTTGTAAAAAATGACCTTACCAGTTTAAAAAATTGCAAATTGGTGATTTTTAAATAAATACGATATCTACAAGAAAAAAATTTAGTAAATAAAAAGTTTATTAGCTTGTTTTTTTTTTTTTTTTTTCAATTTTTGTGATTATCCTATAAATTTTCATAAGTAGTTTATTATTTAAATTTTAATTTTTATCTTGTGCTTATTGATGGATACCAGAGTTTTTATGTAATCTTTTTAAATAAAATAAATTAACGAAATAGAAATATCCAAAATAGAATTTTTTTATTTAATTTTCAAGATCAGTTGTATTTTTATGCAATATTTTTACTGAATATAGATTATAGAATAAAAATCACAGAAAATATATTAAGAACTAAAATTATAATTTTTTTATGATTAAATAAAGAAAAAGATTAAAAAATTAAAAAAATATTTTTATTTACAATATTGAAACAAAACAATATAAATTAGAGTTTTTGCTTTACACTACTTCTTTTTTCGTGTCTTATCGGAATGAATATCATAATTTAGTATTAATTATCAATTTTTAAACAGATGTTCTAGTTTTCATTAAGACTATTTATATCAGAATATGATAAAATACATATATTCATTCTCTTTAGTGAGCTTATATATTTTTTTTTTTCACTCTTGAAACTCTTTTTTTATTTAAATATATTTCTACTCATTGTGTTAACTATTTTTAAATTTTAGTATTTCTTATTCTAACTTTTAAATTATTTTCTTTTACCCTTTTTAACTTCATAATATAAATATGAAAAAATACAAAAAAATTAAAAAATTGTTTTTAGGAATAGAAATTCAATAAAATATTTGACATAAAACGAATTCCATAAAATATATTCAGTAAAAAAAATATGTACCATAATGAAATAAAATACACAACCATATTTCTAAAAAAAAATTGATTTCAAAAAATGGAGGAATATATTTTGGTTTAGCAATAGCTTATGATGTTTCTACTTGATATATTATTTCAAAAAAAGTGTTTTTATTTTAAATATATATTTTTTTTTATTACATAATATCAATAATGAAGAATCCGCATTAACTTGTAAAAATGACTTCTAAAAAACATATTTTGATATTAAGAAAATTGAAAAAGAAAAGAAAAAAATTTATCAAGTTTTAAAGCAAATCAGATCAAAGAGAATAACGAAATTACTACATTTAAACAAGTATTTCCCAAATGAAAATTCACCACCAATAATCAAATTAAACTAAATTAAGCAAAAGTGTTATTGCTGTGATTTTGTGTTCTTTTTTTTTTAAAGATAACATTTTTTTTTTTTGTTTTTTACCAATTTCTTCTGATAAACTCTTATAATTTTTTTAAAGGCCATTAAAGCATAAAATTATAGATTTCATGATTATTTGTGGAAATGACATACCCAAATTAGTATGGGGGTTTAATAGTAATAATTATAAATTGTCACAAAAAAAAACGAAACAAAAAAAAAAGAAAAGAAATGTAAAGTAAAAAGATCGTTCATGTTTAATTTACATTTCTTCCTTAATATAAAAAAAGATTTTCTACCCTCTTAAACAAAAATGTCTTATTAAAAAAAAAGTAAAAAAAAAAAGCAACTCAATTTTGTAAAACCAAATCTTATTCTTAAAACCTTAGCACTTTATAGAATCAAACCATCTATAAAGTTTCTAAAAAACTTAATAAAGTAACCTATTTCATTTGATCTATAGTTGTTCAAATATTTAGATCTCTTTATTAAAACAAGAAATTATTGAAAATATTGATCATTTTTTATGGGTCTATCCTTACTATGAAAAAAGATAGATTAATATTTCATAACAAATTAAAAAAAAAAAAAAAAATCTTAATGAATTAATTTAAAACAAACAGTTTGAAACTATTTTCATTAAATAATAATCGTGAAATCTATGATTTTACGCTTAAATTTCTGAAAGGGAATTTAAGTAAAAGGGTATCCAGAGTGTAATTTACACTTCTTCAACAATAAAAAAAAAAAGATGAAGATTTTTTTGTCTAAATTATTTTGGCAACATTTTATAAATAAATAAAAAAAAATTTAATGTCAAAAACTAAAACGAAATTTCCATTTTTATAAAAATAAAAAAAAAGTAAATAAACGAACCAGATTACGCCGAATTTCTGAAATGTATACTATAAAAATAAATAATATAACTTGTAAAAAAGAAGAAAAAAAAATTAATATATAATTTTTGATTTTATAAATTAATATACATTCAGAGATAAGGCTATTAATTATTAAAAATCCAAACTTGATCTTCATCATCATTTTCTTTATTCTCATTCTCGATTTCCTTTTGGTGATTAAAAACCTTATTATTATTCCCAATTTTGGTTAGCTGATTTTCATTTACCCTTTCAATTTCAATTACTTCTGGAATATTATTCTTATTATTTTTTTCATTTTCTTTTGAAAGTTCTTCAATTTCCCTTTCAAATACATTATCATTATCATTATCATTCTCTTTGTTGTTATCATTACTATCACCATTCCCCTTCTCATTTTCATCTTCTAAATTTCGATTTGAAGAATTCTTAACGATACTTTTAGTTTTAGAATTTGAAATATTTAATTGTTTATTATTCTTTAAAATCATTTCCTTGAGAGATAATTTTTTTAATTTTTTTCCTAAAATTCTTTGAAGTAATTTATCTTCTAATTTGACATCTTGATAGGAAAAAGATCTTAATAAACCCTTTTTAGTTATTACTGTTTTCCTTTGAAGTTCGAAAGGATTTGACGGGTTTCTTTTAAAAACCGAAGAAATCATTACGGAGTGGCCCCTCCGAACATTTTGTATTCCCTTTACACGTAGAAACCGCGTACCCTTTTTTTTCCTCATTATATTAAAGTCGGCCATTAATACCAATAATAAACGAATTTTGTTTTTAATAATTTCTCCTCTTTGAATAGATAAAAAGATATTATCATTGCCGTTATCATCATTACCATTATTGATTTGATTTTGATTTTTCTTGATTCCTGATTTTACATCTTGCTCATCATCAGAAATATAAGTTTCGTCATCTTCATCTATGATATCGCTTACATCATTGAAAAGATCCAAACTCTCATTTTCTTTTATAGAAACAATGGTTTTCACGATTGACATTGTCTTTTCAATTAAAAACGGTATAGACCATTCAAAAACATCCATAAATTTTGGTAGCCAATAAGGTTGTTCGACAGATTGAAATTCTTTAAGAGTTACGGCATTTGGTTGATATTTAAAAATTGCGGCTTTGTTGTTATACACTCCAATATAATTGGGACTTGAAAAAATTGTAATCAATGATGGGAATTTTGTTTCTTTTCTTTTTAAATACATTTTAAATCCGTCATCCTGCGCCTCATGTGCTCTAATTATACAAGTTAATTTATTCATTAATAAAAACCTCCGAACCGCTTGGAAGGAATATAATACAGAACAGCTTCTCGGTTCATTTGGCTGGAAAAAATTTGTTGTCAGTTCTGGTTCATTATAATTCGGATCGGGATCAGACCATAACAAATCCCCAAACAACCCCTTAGTTGGTGGTTCTCGGAATCTATTAATTAAATTAATGGATTCCACCTTTTTTAATTTTGGTGAAATTCCGCCATGAACACAAAAAAATTGTTTATCAACAATAGCTGCTAACGGTAAGCAGTCAAATGTTTTCATAATTTCTTCATAAACCTCTACATCATATTTTTCAATCACTTCATCTTTAAAATTAAAAAAAGTGGTTAATTGCCTACATTCGTGATTACTATTAAATATATTATTATTATATTTATTATTTTATTTTTAATTAGTTATTTTTATTTTTATTTTTATATATTAAATAGAAAAGAATTCTTTTACCCTATTTTATTAAAAGAAGAATTATTAAGTATATTTATATGTATAGAATAAATTTGTTAAAATAATGAGTTTGATTAAGAAATATAAGTATATATATATTTGCTGTTTTGTAAGCAATTTTTTATTTTTCTAAATATGAGTAAAACAAAAGTAAAAATCAATGGATATAATTTTTTAATATACCAATAAATTCGAAAAAATGAAAAAAAAATTTTTTTTATTCAATTTCAATGTTTTTTAAATTTTGAAATCAACTTTGAATAATGATGAAGAAAGGTTGGTACTGGTTCAAATTAATGGCAACTTTATAAATTAGTTGATTTTAGAAATATTCTTTGTAATGAAATTAACTGAAAAGTTTATTAATAAACTAATAAAATGGAAATTGAATTAAAATGTTTTTATATTTTTTTAGAATTTATTTATAGTAAATTATTTTATAAGAAGTTTTTAAATTTGCTTTTTTTAACTTATAAAAACTGAAAACCAAAAATTTGTTTAAAATCAAATCGAATTCAAAAAAAAATATTTTAGGATATTAAAATTAGTAACTGAATTAAAACAAGCTATAATTATACAATATTTCCAAAAAAGTAAGAAATTTTTTTTTTAGCATTTCATATAATATTCTCTTTGGAAGTTATTTATATTTGTAAATTGGTAATATAAAATTAAGAGGTATATTAATAATGAATAAATCAACATCATATTGTTTGTATTTCAAAATAAACTACTTTCGAAAAATAAGGGCCCAGTTTTTCAAATGATACTCAGGAAAACTAATTATATGAGGAACCCTGTAAATAATCATCAATAAACTAGAAGTTGATGGATAATCATCAGAAGATTAAATACTAACAAGGTGTCTTCTTTAAAAATTTTTATACGTTGAACAAAATCTATTTCATTTTTTGTACAAAAATTTGGCTAAAAAAATCATCCAAAATTTTACAACATCTGGATATTATCGAATTTTTTTTCGGTTGTAAGAGTAATTTGATTGAGAATTAAATTGAAATTTTTCATCATGTAAAAATATTAAATGTAAATCAGTGAAGAAAAATTGGCATCTGAAACTAATCGATTGAAGAAACTAACAAACAAAAAAAAAATCAAATTGTCATCTGATTGTTTGAAAATTTTTTTTTATTTTCTTCCAATTTTTTAGTCAAAAGTTTGGTTAGTAAATTATGAAGTAGAAAATTTTATTTAAATTACATCATTAATCAACTGCCCAACATCATATTGAAATCCAATGATTCTAGAACGAGATCTCGAAATTTGGGCCCCTATTTTTGGAATTTAGTTTATGTTCATCAAAATATTTCTAAAGAATGAAAAAACAATTACATTCCTTTTTTATACAAAACGAAGTAAGATCAATTTCAATAAAAAAATATAAAATATGAAAAGGGTATAAATGATTTTTTTAAACAATAAAATAAAATTTTATGGGTCTGTACATTCGATGAAGAAAATCGAAAAATTTGGATTAAAGAACTAATTCAAATTAATAAAAATAACAAAAATAATATCTTTGATATTATTCAAAATAAAGAGATCATTATTTATCTTATCATTGGTTGATGATAAAGAAAATCACGATTCTTTATTAAAATTTCAAACAAAAATTTAGAAATTAGGCAAGTGTCATAGAGTACCTACCTTTTCTTTTATTTGTAAAATTTCTTGAATTTTCTTTTTATTTTCTGAATAAAAAAAAACCTAACTACACTTTGACAGAATTCAACAGAATAGAAAAAAATCTTAGATTTTACTCAATTCTTTTAATTTTTGGAAAAGCTAATATCAGTTTTCTTGAGGTTTTCTGTTTTATTTGTAAAGTGTTCTAGGTTTTTTTTTACTTTTTGAAATAAACTGAAAACTCAAGAAAAGCTAACGACGTTTTTTTTTTTTAATTAAAGATATAAAAAGAAAATTTATGAAATTTTCCTTTATAATTTCTAAAATTAAAAAAAACCTAACAGCGAGTTCTGTAGAGTGCCTAGGTTTTTTTAATTTCAAAGAATTGAGTTAAATCTTTTGAATTTACTACATACTTTCGAATTCTGGAAAACCTAACGGCTGTAAGAGAAAATTAAATGCTCATCCCTTCAAAATAAAATATAGTATTGGAAAAAATACCAGACATGGAAATGATCCCTGTAAAGATTTTTAATTGTTAATATTAGTAAAATTGTTGTGTAATTTCTTTTATTTAAAATCAAATCCTTTTTATAAATAACCAATTTTTTTATGAACTCAGTAATAAGCATACCTAAAGTTCATTAAAGTGGGGTATCTATAGAATAACCATTTAATTGTTTGATAACATAAAGTAGATCTACTTATTTTGTAAAACCAATCGGGTTTTATAGAGGCTTCTAAGAGTTGGGAAATGATAATTTTTATTCTTGTGTTTTGATTGAATGAATTCTGTTATGAACAAGTGAAATTTAATTAGTCATAATTCTAATAAGTGGGTGGATTATAATTGAAAAAGTTTGATTCTTAAATAAAAGAAAAAATATCAACAATTATTCAAAAATTTTTCTAATATTAACAATTAAAAATCTTGTCAAGGATTTCTTTTTTACGGGTATTTTTTTCAATGCTCTACCATTTTAAATTATTCCTTCTCTTCAAAATTTTGTCAGGGATTAAACCTCTTTAAAAAATAAATTTTTTTAGAATCAAAAAAAAAAAAATGATTCACCTAAACTACTAAATTTCACACTTGTAAAATATCATATAAAATTGTGATCAGAAACTTTGATTTCCTTAATTATAGTAATGTCTTACAAATAAACAGATTGTATTATTACGTTAAATCAATTGATGACGAATAACCATTTTTGGGTGTTTGGATAGTTTTAGTGGAATTAAGTTGAAAAAAAAAATGTTTTAAAATAAATTTGTCACAACTTTTTTGAAATTTCTTATCAATATATCAAGAATTTAAACTTTTGTTTTGATAATTTCTACAAGGAATATTCTATTAAAAAATTAAAGTGCAAATACATTCTCTTTATTTTTTAGGTGGGAATATTAAATTCACAGCATGAAGAGGACAAAAAAAAAAAAGATGGGATGAAAATTTTTTCACATTTATTTTTTTGTTTAACAATATCTAATATTTTTCTTTTTTTTTTTGTTGGAATTCGAGATTAAAATTTTACAAAATCATACCCCTATAGTACCAACCAATTGAATAAAGAATGTATATCAGATCTTTATACATAACAGGACTACGTAGTTCAGATAATGTGACCTTTTCATGAATGTGGTGGTAATAGTATTTGATTTAAAAATTAGAAAAACATGTTCACTTTATCTTATATGTTGGTTGCTTTTAATTTTTCAGAGAAATAAACGATAATATTTTTTCTTTGAAATATCCCTTTTTGAAGGTTAATATAAAAATCCACTCCCATTCGTTTTAAAAGGGGGAAACTGTGAATTGTTAACTGTGTCTTTATAAAAATTAAATACAAATTAATATTTATTGCTATTTTAAATATAAATAAGAGTACTGTTAAAAAAAATATACAATTTACAATTTTATCTCAAAGTCAAATAAGAAAGTCAAATTAAAGTTCTAAAAATATCACTTCAGATTGGTTTTGTGAAGATCGTATGTTTTTTCAACTTATAATTACATAACCTTAAAGCCATAGTACCAATATAAAAACAAAAAATGTCCATTTTTTTTTTTTGTCATTTTTTTTCAATCTCCTTTGACAAAAACCCCATGAAAAAAAGGTTGCCTGAAATGTAAAAATGATTACTATTCAACCTATTCAAATACTTGGCTCAAAACTATTACTTGAAGTTATTCCAAAAAAGTTATTTTAAAAAAAAATGATAAAAAAAATGGCTATTTTTTGCTTTGTTACTGGTATTGGGACTTTAAACATGATGTCTCTATCATTAGAGTTTTTTTGATAAAAATTGATTTCCAGCACCTAATATAGAATATTACAGAAGTGATTTCTTCTAAAAATCAAATTTTATCAAAAAACTCGAAAAAGAGAGACGTAATCTTTAAACTTGTGTAGTAAAATTTTTTGAAACTTGATTTAACTTTTAATTCGGTTTCTTTTATTAATTGGACCCTTTGTTACAGCTTTTCCAATGCTACCGTAATTTTTTTTATGAAACAACACGACAAGAATAGCACAATCCATACAAACACTTTCAAGACTTTTTCCAACTTTCAGACTAACAGTCTGCAAGATTTCAGTATCTGATATTCTTTCATATTTATTCAAATTTCAAATACTTGATACAAACTTTTGTAAGCCGAAAAAAGGGCAAAAAAATAATAATTAACAATAGATAACATTTTGAATTTGATTGAATTTATCAAAGCTATCAAAAAGAAAAATATTTGTTAACTTTCAATAACCTGAAACTCTTTTTATGAAAACCTAAATGTGTAAAGTTGTTTAAATTACATGTTTTTAAAAGTTTGACTTGTAAAAACTTTTAAATTGAAAATTATTGCATTTTGATCTTATACAGTGGTGTAAATAACCCATGTTGACAACCTTTAACCCATTACGAAAATTTAACTCGTGTTTTTTTTTCAGACTTGGGTATTGGAAGACCAGAAATCACCCATATATTCTTGGTTCAGATCCAAATTGACTTTAGAGGTTAGATCTTTGATTAATCGAAATGGCACAATTATATTTAATGATTTTGTTTCAAAAATTTCATAATATTTACAAAATTTGAGAGAATAAATGATTGTTTTATCAAAATTCAAAAAATGAAATTATTCTCATTTTTTTTTCAAAAAATTACATTTTAATCTCCCAGTATCTTCATAATTCTTTTTTAAAATTTATTTAAAGAACCCAATTTCTTGTTTATATAGTGTTGTCATCCCATTCATTTGTTTCTTTTATTTCTAGAGTCAGCCAATATTTTTTGCATGAGTTAAATTTTAGTAATGGGTTAAAATAAAAAACACGGGTTAGTTACTCCACAGTAATTCCTTTCAAAATTTTGAACAATTTCAAAATAACAAAGTGTTGCCAAGTTAAAAAAGTGACTGAAATTTTTGTGCTGTTCTTGTAGTGAAGTTTCATATTTTAATTCAGTATTTTCATTCAGAATATGAAAGTCTGATATTCTGAGAAAAAAATGCAATAAAACGGTGATTATTCAAAACGTAATTTCGAAAAGACGACAAAGAGATTTCCTTTTTTCTTGAGTATATTTTGAGCTGTTTGGAAATTGTTCTCCTTTTTTAAAAGCTATTGTTAGTCTTGAAATTTTATTGACCTTTTTGGAAAAAAATTTTTAATAATAATAGCCCGTTTATTGATTTTTTTTTTCAGAATATCAGACTTTCATATTCTGATTGAAAAAAATGAATTAAAATATGAAACTTGTTTCATAAAAAATTTTACGGTAGCATTGGAAAAGCTGTAAAAAAGGGACCAACAAAATAAAAATTAGTTTGGTTGAATCAAAACAAGTCTTAAGTTAAGGTGGTGTCTAATTTTTGTACTTGAAAATTCATGAAATAAATCTTTTTGATTTTTCGAATTCCAAAAGTTGTCAATTCAAAATTACTTTGAATGAAAAAAAAATCTGCAAAAATTTGTAATTTTAAACAAATGTCTCCTCTTTTAGTGTAATGCAAGAACAGTTAGTAATTTTTTTTTGTGTTTTTATAAGCTTGTTTTGATTTTTATTGAAAAGAAGTCAATAAAAAATAAAACAAAAAAAAAAAAACAAAAATTCCAAAAGAAAACTTCGAGAATAAAAAGGAAAAAGGGTCAAATAAAAAGGAACGAGTGGCATACCCCGAAGTAAAAAGCAACCGTTTGGGTAAATAATTTTTAGGGAAAAAAGATAAAGAACGATTTCGATGCCAAAAACTCCACGATCGACATAGTCACCTAAAAAAAGGAATTTGTTTGTTTCTGGATCGCATTCACCGATTGTTTCGATGTAATTCACTAAATCAAAAAATTGACCATGTAAATCACCAAAGATCACAACAGGAGAAGACAGGGTGATTAGATTATTCTCTTTACAGAAAATTTTTCTTGTTGACCTGACAATGGTTATGAGATCATTTTTATTCAGTTTCCCCTCTCTTTTGAAATGGGAGCGTAGAGCAAGATGATCTGGTATTGAATTCGAATTTGGAAAAAGTACTTTTTGTTTTAGTGGTGTTCTAATTAATGGTACTACATCATTTTTTACTCGATCAGATCCACAATTTATTTCTTTTTCTTTTTCTTGCTCTTTTTCTTTTTCTTTTTCTGTTTCTTTTTCATTTACATCTTCTTCAACATTTGAAAGGCTACTGTTAAATTTTGTTTCTGATAAACGAGAAGTTGTGTTTGATTTTTTTGGTAAATTCATGTTGGGGGTAATTTAACAAAAAAGAATCTGAAAAAAAAAATAAATCAAGTTGTCTGTTTTGTAATTTGGAAATATTTTTATCATATTTTCTGTGAATATAGCCAATAGAAACCGTGAACAAACATAACTCTTTTAAAACTCACAAGAGTTAAAAAGATCAGGAAAAATAGATAAAAAATTTTTTTTCTTTATTTCCCTTATATGAGTCAAAATTTTTTTAAGATTGAGAAGGGTGAAGTTTAGTTTTGTTGATTAATAGTATGTGGTACAAATTTAAATTTTTAGTTTTTGTCTATCAAGTAAATTCGAGATTTCTTTAAATTTAAATATAGTTAAGGGGCAAGAAACCAAAAAATCTTTACAAAATTTAATACAAAGCTAAAAAAATTTGACTGAGTCTTGAAATTAAAAATCAAGTAAAAATCTGATTATCACAAAACCAAAGATATATTTAAAGTTAATTTTCTGAATTGAAGTATTGTTTTTAAAGGTTTTATTCATTTTTTCCCTTCGTTTTAAAAAGGTGAACAATTCAACCAATCTCTTATGACATGACATAAACTGGTAAAAAATGGCATTGCTCAATACCAATATTTATGTTCTAAAAAAAATAAACATATTAAAAATCTCAACTTTGAACAATAATATTCGTTCATAGAAATTTAATTCATTTTCTAATTATTTGCTTTCGATTTATTAGGTACAACCACAACTTAATTAAAATCGATAACAAATTAAAAAAAAAACATCGACTTAAAGTTTAAAAATTTTTTATTATAAACTCCAATTCAAAATTTTTAACAGCCAAAATTCAATTTTTGAAAAAATAAATTTTATCAAATCAATTAATAAAGAAATACCAAATTATAATCATCCACTAATTGAAATGTGAACATTTTTTTTTTTAATTACAATACTCACAAAACAAAAAATATATAATTATTAATACTAATAAATGTTTGGTATGTTAAAAATTTTGGATGGGAGCAGAATAAAAAAATGTATTCGATTTATTGCTAAGGATAGATGAACCTCATTTAATCAGTTAAAGTGAGAATTTTGAAGTGAGTAAATTTGAGACTTTTAATTCAAAGAGTATCTAATAGATACAGTCATTGGAAGTATTTGATTTTTAATTTAGTTTTCTAAAACAAGAAAGAGTAAAAAATGAAGAAGTGATGAAAAATGATAGAAAAAAAAGAATGAAGAGTTGAAAAATAAAGACATAAAAAATAATTGTTTTGGAGATCGGAATTTTCCGGTTCAAATGAATTTTTTGATAGGTTTTATTTTGTCTTGAGCTCCATTTTCCAAATTGCATGGTGAGTCCTGTTAGTCGAAGATATTCTATGGTTAATGTCATAATTTCTTTTATATTCAAATTTCTCAATAATTCATCTGTGAATTTTTTCAGTATGTTGAAGTCAAAGCCTTTTTGATTTTCCTGATTTGTTTTTTCCAGTGTGTTCTCTGGTTCTCTCATATTTTTCACATTCCCAAATAAAGTTATCTAGGTCATCAATTTTTTTTTTTGTAGAATGGTCATAATTTAGAATTTACCACCCTTTTCCATCTATACGTGTATCTATTCAATCCATTATAACAGGATTTTTGTTTGAATAATGTAGTTGATGTTTTTAAGTTTTAAGTAGGGCTGTTTTTCTTTGAAGCGTGGGGGAATTGGTTAAAATTAGGTATTTCTTTAGTTTCCAGTTCTCATCCCCTTTGGATGAATTGACTTTTTCTTCTATTGATTTTATGTGGATTTGATGAAGTTTTTTCTTTATTCCAATTTTCCCCATGTTTTCCCAATCAATACCTTCAATTCCATACAAAAAAAAAAATGTATTGATAAATTTATCTAAATTCTGTATCATGAATTATTGATCCAACAAATAGAGACAATTGATTAATTTTATTTAAGTTCATCTGTCTGGAAGAACTCGACCACAATATAATACCAATTTGTTCCAAAAAATTTTTGATCAAACGAAAAAAGGTTACATACTTCAAAAAATGAAATGAAAAAAAAAAAAAACAAACTGAAAAAATTATTTTCCTATTTTCTTTCAAATTTCAAAATTATTTCAATTTTGTTTGGATTTGTATTATTGCCGTTATTCTTTGAACTGTTTTCTTGTGGAAAAATTTGAATTTTCGTTTAGTTCAAATTGGTGGGGTTTTAGTATTCGATTGTTCAAGTTTTTAGTAATTATGAGTCATATAAGAGGAATAATTCAAGAATAATATAAAAGAAAAATTTAATTTTGTTGAAGAAATAATTTAAAAGATTCTAATTCTGTAATTATTCAAAGGAATGCTAAAAAACCGAATTTTGAGAAAAATTAAATGTAAAGTAAAAAATTTTGGCATACTGTAATGAATAAAATTAAAAATAAATTTTGATGGTATTCTTGATAGAAAAATCTACAAAATATGTGTAACTAATTCCTTTTCAAAATTTACAAAATTTGTTTTCAACACACAATACTTTGAAATAAATTTCAAAAAAATTTGAAGTGAAGGTCCAATTATAACAAAGCCAGTTTTTTTTTATTTCTTTTTAATTGTTGACTCAAAAACTCGATTTCAAGATCATTTACCCACTAAAAATCAAATTTTTAAAAAAAGTATTTTTATAAATTAAAGTTATATCCATTATAATATAAAAATTACTATTTTAATATTCATTTATATACACGAGAAATGTTTATTTTTCATCTCAAAATAAAATAAAAAAAAGTAAAAAAAAAAAAAAAAAATTAGACAATTATTGTGAAATTTAGTTGATAATACTAACCTAAAAATTCTGGGATATCATTGAAGCTACTATACCTCACAGAAAAATAGTTTCTCATCATCATACATACTACCATCCCATACGAATTACATTTTATATTTTGATCTCTAGACTATTTACATCAAATTATTCCAATTACAAAAATAATTTATTGAATTCTTTGGTCTTTGTTACATTATTTAAAGTAAAAAGTTGAATGATTTATTTAACAATTATATTGAAAAAACTGGGAGTTTAATGGTTAGATGATTAAAAAATGTATATCTGAGTGAAAGGTGTTCTTAAAATAAATAAGTCTTAAGCACTCTTCAGATGAAAAGGTGATTCTAAAAGAAAACCAAAAAAAAAAAAAAAAAAAAACTTAGGGGAATAGTCTTTTTGTTGGATAAGTTGTTAAAGAAAATAAAGCGCCCAAGGATATAATTTTAAATTGAAAAATATACTTTAATATTTAACTAAAAGGGGTTCTAAGACATTTTGATTATTATATTCAGATTGTATGTTTATTTTAATTTTTTTTTTTTTTTGAAGGTTAATCCTTTGATTATTTGAGAAAAATTTTTAAATTATGAATAGAATTTGTTTATCAATTTTTTTGTAATTTTACCATTTTTTGGAAATTTTTCTTTTTTAAGGAAATAGTATCACCATAGGTTTGTATATAATCAAAGTGCATTTTAATTGGATGTAAAGGATGTTAGTGTATCATAACTTATATGGCTATAAAAAATCAAATCTCAATATTTCTATTATTTTCCAATTAAAAAATAACAATTTTTAGTTCACAATACAAAATATTTCACTATGAATAACCAGTTGAAGAAAAATCAAAGATCATTACAACATCATTTAGAAATAAATTTTTTCTACATATAAATAAAACTTCCTGAATTAACTCAAAGACAAAATTTTTACTCTACTGATTTGATTATTCTGTAATAATTTATATTCAATTTGGAAATTGAAATAAAAATTTTCATTTATTAATTGGAAAATAACAGTAAATTAAACTTCCTTATTAAACTCTAAGACAAAATTTTTACCTGTTAAATTGATTAGCGGTTATCATTAAAAACATTTTGGTAATTGAAATAAAAATTTTCATTGAATATTTGGAAAATAACATTCTTAAATAATAAATTATTTTATTTTTTTTTGTTATTGATTGAAGGGAGTGATCAAAAATCCTCTTACAGCCATTAAGTTTTCAAGAATTCAAAAGAATGGAGCAAAATCTAAATTTTTACTCAATTCTTTTAAATTCTGGAAAACCTAGGCACTTTACGATACTCTACGGCACTCATTCTGATTACTAATGGTAAATTAATAATTTAGATGATAAATAAAGAAATATTTGGGAATCGGGTAAGTTCCAAATATTTATTGGTTGAAAAAACAAAAAGAAAAATTAAAAAGGAAAAAAAAAAAAAAAAAAAAAAAAAATAGCTAAAAGGGTTTTTACAAATACAGTTGGTAAAAAATAAAAAAAAAAACAACAGTCCATTTTTATCAAGAACAGTCATTAAAACAGTAACGATCCTTTTATTTAAAATTTTGTTGTTAACATATTTCTAAGAAATCGTGAGTGCTTCTTGAGATAAAGTTGTTTCGTAGCTGCGTTTTTTTTTCTTTTTGATCAAATCTTTTTTGATCGTTCCAGTTTTTGTTTTTGTCTTATCTTTTTATTGTCATTTTACCCAGACAGACTAGTGTCTGTTCTTTGAGTGTTAGTAGGTAACCACTTGATTTTTCTCCTTAGTAATTCTTCTTCCCAATAAAAAAGAAATTCAACACGTGAAAAAATAGAAAAAAATAATGAAGGTTTGAATTAACAAAAAAAATAAATTATTTTTTTTTTAATAAGGATCACAATTAAAAATTATTGTTTTTGAAATATTGTTAATATACAGTCAGTTCTAATTTTAAGGCGCAAATTACAACGAAATTTAAGACACAAAAAATTTCTCAAATTAAGGCACAAAATTCAGATTCTAGTAAAATGATTTGTATAAAAAAAATGTAAATTTTGTGCCTTAATTTGAGATTTTTTTGTAGGTAAAATTTCGTTGAAAGTTTGTGCCTTAAATTTGAAACTAACTCTAAAAGGAAAGAATCCTTTTATCAAATCTAAAAATCGAAAACAAAAGTATTTTATTCAAGTATTTAAAAATTAATATTTCGCACTTCTAAAAGTAATCATTTTTTGAATTTTTGAGTTGCAAGATTTAGTCTAATAATCATCAACATAAAAAAGCCCAAGGTTGATTATTATTGTTTCATTCTTACGAGGCAAGTTGTAATTTCAGTATATTTCCAATTTGTAGAAATAATAACTCAAAATAATGCATTCATAAATTGTAATTTCTTAAAAAAAATCAATTGTTTTAGCAGCTAACCTAGATTTTATGAGAAATTTAATAAGATATTTTGCAACTTTGATCCTGAATATTGATAATTTAATCTTTAAATATTTGGCAAAATGTAGATTTTTTTACTGAAATTGCTGGGTTTTTTACTAATATACTAGGATTATTTTTAATTGATGAGTTCAGCAACTATTACTACTTGACTAATCGATTTTTTCGAGACAATTGAATCATGAAGAACAAATTTGATTTATATCCAATAACAACCGAGTTTCATTTCAGAGTTCTCTTAGGTAGAGTTAATCCCCTAAAGTATAATAATTATATAAGATTCTCTCTTTTTTTTTGAGAACATATTTTTAATTTGTGTTCATTTTGAAATTTTTTTTTTAATAGTAGGACTAAAAGAAACCTATACCAGATTTAATTAATTGTTTATTATCAGTTTCTTTGATCTATAAATCTGGGATGAAAAAAAGAAGCACAGTTTCTAATTTTGTAACACATTTTTACCAAATCCCATAGGGCTATTTCGATAAAGTAATTCAAAACTAACTTTTCCAAATTCATTTTTTCAACCATTTGACTAGCTTTGTGAATTTATTTTTTATCTCTTCAGGTTTTAAAACAATTAGCAGAACTTTTAGATTTAAATATCAAGTGCAAATATAATATCTTCAACTTTGATACAAACTCCTCAAAACAACCTTCAATTTATAATCAAAACAACAAAAGAAAAATATATCTCAAAAACCAGAACAAATGGCTGAATTTGAGAATGTAACGACAATTAACGAGCTTCCTTTAACAATAAACATTTCAATGACATCAACTGGGCAGCGTTTTAAAATGAATATCAGTTCATTTAATACAGTTGAGGATTTAAAACAAAAGTTAGTTCGAATGAGGGAATTACCAAGAAACTCACACATTCGGCTTATACACCAAGGTCAATTACTTGAGAACAACCAAAAGATTTGTGACACGGGGATTCAAAACGAAGGATCTCTTCATTGTGTATTATCACAGTTTGGAAACAACCAAAATAACGAATATGATGAAGAAGAAAGAATCGACATTGAAGCAATTCCTGTCGGATTTGATCGTTTGTTAATGTATGGCTTCACACAACTTGAAGTTGAACAGTTTCGTTCCCAATTTCGAAGTTCTTATATGAGAACTGTTGAGCCATGTAAAAATTATTCTCTTTGTTTCACGAGCTATTATTTTTTTTTTTATTTTTTTTTTTTATGCTCCTTTCAATCGATCTTTATTTTGATTTTTTTACTTCCCAATACAAGGCCTTGTGTAATTTTTTTTTGTCTTGTTTGACAGACCCTAATCCCAAACTGAATTAAACTCTTTCAAAATTACTTGAACACAAACTCAAGAACTTTGCAAAACTATCATAAATACTATTTTATAAAGAACATCTTTAACAATTTTTTTCGCTTGGCTGATGTGTAATTTACACTCGTTCAATAATAATAAAAATTTAGCACTTTGTTTCTCTTTGCTCGTCAACAATCAAAACCAAAATCACTAATCTCTCAACACCAAGTTTTTTACAATTAAATTGCTGAAACAATACTTCAAAAAAGGAATTATTAGACGTAGTAACTAATAAAATATATATATACATATACAGTCGTTTCAGCCATCCAGAGAAAATTTATAAGAAATAGAAATTGGTTGTTCTATTATAAAATTGTGTTTGACGAAATAGAAAATTCAATTTCGAACATAAGATAAATTTTTTCAACTTCTCTTATTAAGTAAGAGAATTTTTTTTTAGAAGAAACCAAGACAAAAATTAAATTTTCTCAAGAAAATAAATCACAGAAACCACAGAAATTTCAAAAGTAAAGAAATAATGGAAACTATATAAATCACAGAAATCACAGAAACCATAGAAACCGAAAGTATTTATCAATCATTGTTTTTAAATTGGAAAACCTGGGATTTTAACAATTTTAGAAATCGAAGATCTGCATTAATATAAGTTTTTTTATAAATTTGTTTGTCAATTTCCAAAACCAAAAAATGGAAAAAATTGACAACTTTCTTTAATCTTCTATTATAAATTTTACGGATTATGATAAACTTTCATAACCATTTTACAGTTTGTCATACATGATAAAATTTTATAATAGAAAACTAATTTCTCGGTCTTATTAAATTTTCATGGTAGGGTTGGAACAGCTGTATATATACATACATACCTAAGCTATTTCCAAAAACAGTGGAAAATTTATTTTAAAATATATTTATTAAACTCAATCTTCAAAAAAGTAATTCAAATATACAAAATCATTAACTACCATTTATTAATTCTATATTAATAAACCAATTTGTTCGTTTGTATCACATTACATAAATAAAAGATATTAAATTTTCTGATCTCGATTTTATCTGATATTTTTTAGGGGTGAAAATTGGTATTTATTATTTTCTTTTGGATCGAAAAAATTGTTTTCATAACTTGTTTAATCTCAACAAATTTTCAAACAGAATTGAAAAAATATAACCGTATTTGGCTGTTTAAAAAATCATGTACCCTTTCTATATTTTCAGTTTTTTATTAAAATTAGTCTTACATTGTTTTCTCCAAAAAAAGTGCAATTTTTTTTTTCATTTTTTGGAAATATTTCAATAAATATTTTGAAATGAATATCATAGTCATTGATTTAATCGGTATTAATATTAAACTTAATTTGATATTGTCAATTAATGGATACTTTCACTAACAATGATGATTATTTATGAAATGTAAAAAAAAATGCCCCACTTTTTTGGAAATACCTTGCAGAGGTTATAAATGTTGAAAGTGTTATAAAATTTGAAAGGAACTCATTAAAACATTAATAACATGATCCATAACATGTTTTTTTAAAAAAAGAACAACTTTTATAACATTTTTTTGTTACAAGACGGTATTAAATTATTTAGTATGTTATATTGATGTTATATAAGATAAAACATGCTAGATAATGTGCTATAAATTATGGGTATTACAAAAAAAAATTATAAAATAAAAAAATACATAATACATCTTGTTAAAATTGTTTCACCATTAAAAACTATGGTAGAAAACTTTTTTAAATTGTAAAATTTTCATTAAAAAATATTTTTTTAAATTAATTGTAATTAAATATTTTCAATTTTATTTCATTTTAAAGTTTTTTTTCAAATAAAAAATTTATGTAAAAATTTGAAATATTTTAAAATAATAAAAATTATAGCATGTTTATGAACACTGTTATTCTAATTTTGTTTATTTAAAATCACAATATACAGAATATATTTGTTATAGAGATGTTATATTATTGTTTTAAAATTATTTTTTTTATTATGGTAATAACGCAGAGTTAATATATTTTTTTCAATTTACGAAATAAAAAGAAACGTTAGCAGAATTTTTCTTTATCATTTCTTGTATTATAAAAAAAAAAAATAAAGGTGAGTTTCCAAATTTCAGAAGAATAGTATAAAATCATATCTTTACTTTATTCTTATAAAATCTGGAAAAACGCCGTTAGGGACTATCTGAATTTTATGCACTGTGAGCATTGAAATGCAAAGTAGTAAATAGATTAAGACCTTTAAAATATAGTGAATTGAGGGAAAGTCAAAATATTGCCAATTTTTAGCAATTTAAGATTTTGACTAAAATCATTTATTGATCCAAAAACTTTTCGAAAAATCCCAACAAAGCAAGGTAAAAATAAAAAGCTATTTTTTTTGATATTGGGAAAATGTCACTCCACTTTCTTTTCAAATGGGTGGCTACACTCACCACCAACTCTAACATACTTCAATATAAAGTGGAGTGACATTTTCCCAATATCATTTTGGAAGTCGAAAATTTTGAGTGAAAAATTTTGGATTTGGAAAGTAAATTTTTTTTGCCTTCCTCAAAAACAACCTAAATTTTACATTTTAACAAGATCTATTAACTCAGCATTCTTTTGAGTTCATAATTCGTGTTGTGGGTATAAAAGTAATATCCACTGGGAATAAAATTCGAATAATCCTTAGGTTTTCTTGAGTTTTTTGTTTTTGTAAAATCAATAGATTTTCGTTAGGTTTTTTTTGAGTTTTCTATTTATTTGTGAAGTGTTCTAGGTTTTTTTGAGGTTTTCTATTTTATTTGGAAAATCTAAAAATGCTCTCGGTTTTTTTGAGGTTTTCTATTTTATCTGTGAAGTTTTAGGTTAGGTTAGGTTTTTTGAGTTTTTCTATTTATTTGGAAAATCAATAGATTTTCGTTAGGTTTTTTTTACTTTAGAAATAAACAGAAAATTTTAATAAATTTTCTGTTTATTTCTAAAGTAAAAAAAGCCTAGAACACTTCACAAATAAAATAGAAAACCTCAAAAAAACCTAGAACACTTCACAGATAAAACAGAAAACCTCAAGAAAAGCGCCGTTGGGTTTTTTTTTACTTTTTAAAAATAAACCGAAAATTTATTATAATTTTCTTTTCATTTCAAAAATTAAAAAAAAAACTGCGGTTAGCTTTTCCAAAATTTAAAAGAATTGAGCAAAATCAAAGATTTTTCTCTATTCTTTTGAATTTTGGAAAAGCTAGGCACTTGACGGCACTCTACTGAACTTAACTGCACGTTACCTCCAAGAATTGGGAGCTGGTTACCCGAATTTATGAAAAATTTTGAAAAATAACACCCAGTGAGAATTACACTTTTAAATAACATGTGATTGTCGATGTGAATTTTGAAAACATTGTACAAATCTAATTTTTTCAAAAATATTTAAAATTGGAAATTGGTGTATAATAATCGAAAAACAATAATTCAATTTTTTTTTTTTTTTATCTGTTTACGGAATTTTAATTATATTATTCATAATATACTTATATTTATAAATCTATCTCATAATAATAATAATAATAATAATAATAATAATAATAATAATAATAATAATAATAATAATAATAACGATAATGTATATATCCACATTCGATCACATGCTCATACAATAATACTTATAATAAATATTTTTTAATATTAAAAGACCCAACAACGGAAACTGAACGGAAAGAAATTGAAGATGAATGGGTTGATGGCTTAATTGATATAGAATACATGAATAATGATATTGGTGTTGAACAGCAGCGAGCAATAATACGAAGAACAATTAATGAACAACACCAACAATTTTCTCTGGCTACATCTCAAAATGGCACAGACAATGATTTGTTTTTTGGTGCTGTTTTAGGATTTCTACTTGGTATCGTTGTTTTATTTTTTCTTTGGGCAGATCTTCCAAAAAAAAGAAAATTGGGAATAATATTAGGCATTGTTTTTAATATTTGCATTGCGCTCCTTTACACAATATTTCGTACAAAATAAATAAATAAAATATCAAAATAATTTTTTTATTAAATTGTATTTAATATTTATGAATTTACAATTTGAAAATCAAAATTTTATTGAAAAATAGCTGTTTAATTAAATATGTAAAGTTTGATTTTTAATTCCGTGTAAAGAAAAATTCTTCTTAGTATTATTATTATTATTATTATTCGAAAATGAATCTATTTCAATTCTTTTCTATAATTTTAATTATCTTGATTTCTTGAAAATCAAAATTATATTGGGATATATTAGTTTTATATTCGATCAACCTATTAAACTGAAGTTTAATAGTCATTTTTGTTTTTCGTATTTCGATTTCATCAAGATATTTAAAGTAAAGTCATTTTTTAGTCAAAGTTGCCCAGTTGTGGTTGGTGAATTGCGTCTGTTTAAGGGGTTTGAATGGATATTAGAAGAAAAATATATTTTTGAAATTTAAATTATTTTTTTCTTTTTTATCCATTTTGAATTGTTATTTTTTTCAATTTTTTTTTATTGCAAGATCGATAGTCACTAGGTAAAAACGTGTTATTTTATTATTATTGAAACAATAGAAAATGATTGTAGAGAAATAATATTTATTTCTATTGGGATTTTATTAGATGATCTTCAATAAGATTTCAAAATTGACCTTGTTGTTTTTTTTCATAGATATCGAAGAATTTTGAGTTTTTGAATTTTGAGGAAAATATATCCATTTTTTATGTTTTATTTCAGAATGGATATCAACATATTCTTTGATGTGAATTATTTTACTTATTTTTGTTTGTTCTTTCGGGGTCAATTATAAAAAATAATTGATATTTGAAAAAAATGTTGGATTATTGACTGAAATAAAATTTTAAATTCTCAGGTTGAAATAATATTGTGTTCTAATTAAAGAGATCAGTCATAAAGAAAGGGAAACGGTTTATAGGTTCCCTTTTTCTTTACATTTGTCAAAACAATAATCTAGTTTTCCAAAATGTTAACTAACTTAATAACGCTTTGTGAACTTGTTTTTTTTTGAATATTATCCAAATTTTTGATCAAAAAACTTTATTCAATTTTAGAAATTTTTATTTTTATTTTTCTTATTTTTTTTTTCTTTTATTTTTGTTTTTGTTTTTCTTTTTTCTTTTTTTTTCCTTTCATTTTCTCTTTCATTTTAGATTTTTCCTTCTTTCTTTTTTTTTTTTTTTTTTTTGAATATTTTTGTTTTTCTCACCAAGTTCAGTTCGAAATAAAAAAAAAAGATCTTCGGAAATATAGAGTATCGTTTAAAAAAATGAGATTATTTAATGTCTTCTAAAGTTCGGATTATTATTATCAAATAATTTTCTGGTTAATCTTTTTTCAATTAAATTTCAGTAATTAAAAATTCTATAATTTTCATTTTCAATAATTTTGATGCACTTTTTTGAAACTTCTTGATTTTCTTATTTTAAAATTTTCAAAATATCAGTTTTTTGTATATTTAGAATACATTAAAAGTGTATTATTAATATGATTCCATTATAAGTTGTTCTTCAATGTAAATGGATATACATATATTTATTTGCTTAATTATTTCATATGAGTTATAACTTTTGAAATTAAGTTTATTTTTAAAAGAAGGGTACTTTTTTATGCAATTTGCAATATAAACTATATTCCAAAAATTTGAATACATTTTAAACAGTGATAAGAACATCAATACTGCACTTTAAATTCAATTTGGAAAGAAATTTGTTTTTACAAACTATTTCATTTTTTCTCTTTTTTGTTTTATTTTCATTTCCATTTTTGCAAGTTACCTAATCTATTTCGTTAGATCTGGAATTTTTATCCAATAGCTGATAGAAGGTTAGTATTAAGTTTGTTAAATTGGAAAATCACATATAATAGGTAGATGGTATCTTAACATTTGATCAATCAACAATTGTTAGTTGAAATTTCAACAAATTTACCAATACATTTTTTGTTCATTTCGTTTCATTATTTTGGACACACCTGTTTTTTTTTTTTTTTGAGTTTTATCTTTTTTTCTTTTATTTGCATTAAAATGATTACTTATTAAACATTCATACTGGGTAAACTAAATGTGGTTTTATATTAGGTTTGGAAAAATTCTATAAATTGGGTTTTTTTTTGCCTTTTTTTGATTTTGGATGTGTACAAATTTTTGGAATGGGGTTTATATCGGAATATTTTGAAATTTTAATCATTGAGTATTGAAATTAAATGATATTATTAAAATATTGATTTAACCAAAAAATTTTAAAAAAAATAATCAAAATAATATAAAAAGAAGATGAAAAATTATAAAAATATTATAATAAAAGAATAAATAATAAAAAATATATGAAAATATAAATTAAATTTTTAATTGAAACAAAAACTCTTGTTCCGCTGATATTTGAAGTCTAAAAAATTTTTTTACAGATATAAAAGTAATATCAATCGATCAAAAAGAACCTATATCCCTTAATCAAATTTCAATTTGTTTTCACTTTTCGGGTATCTGAAATAAATAATAAAGAACAAATTTTTTTCATTGATAATTATGACTGGAAATAAATTTACTACTTTTCCAAGATATATTTATTAACAGAAAATAAACTTTTTTTCGTGGATTTTTCTAAATAATAAAAGTTAAAATATTTTCACTTTTCCTTTTTTTGTTTAAGTTTGACTAAAAAATTGAGTTTTTATTATGTAGCAATAACTAGTTATTTTTTTGTTTATTTTTTTTTTATAGTATGATGGATTGTTTTGGTATGATTCAAAATCAAGAGTAAAGGAAATTTTACTACAAAAAAAAAATTCTAAAATTTTGGATCAAAAAGAAATTTTTTTTATGATAAAGAATTCTTTTTATTTTAACAGTTTTCATAAATATTTGCATTTCAAAATCTTCAATATAAAAAAAATAATTCAATTGAATCTTTTCAAAATGACTCAATTGGGAATAAAAAACAAAAATAATTTTTCCAACTAATATTTGAATTTTAAAACAGAAAAATTTTCACTTCTTTTTCAATTTCCTTTTTCAAAAAAAGGTCCAATTTACTTCTTATTTTTTTGAGAACTCTATTTATAAAAGAAAAATCTGGAAAAGGAAGTGAAAATTCTTTCACTTTTCAAATTTAAATAACAGTAACAAAAACTCCTAAAAAAAAAAATTGATTCCTAATTTCCATTTATAATTCTAAAATTTTGCAACCAACCCACCTTACGAAATTCATATTACTGTTAAGAGAAAAATTTTGGAAACAGAAAAATGGTTGGACACCAATTTTTAATTGGTAACCTTAGTAAAATTGAAAATCCAAATCCTATTGATAACAAGTGAATTTTATATAAATCCGGGTTTAAATGTGATACAAGTTCATTAGTCTGTGGTGTGTGTATAATACTCAAGAGAATGGTTGACAACTAAAGTAGATCATGCTATTTTAACAAAAATCCCAGTTTTAGTAAAGTTTACTATTAATTCTAAAAATGGTAATTTTTAAACTTGCTTTAGACTATAAGAGATAAGGTTTTGAATAAGTAGAATTACTTTAATCCTTATTCTAAGAAATAGATTATTGTTATTTTCAATAGTTATTTCACAAACGATTGAAATTTAAAAACTTTTTCAGTAATGCTCCCAATTAAAAATGCAGTACAACTATTTTTCTGTGTCAAACATTTTTCTCTCTTTAGTTACAAAAAAAAAATTTTTTTGCCAACACTCAAAATTCAAACTAAGTCTCAGAATGCTCAACTAATGACCAAAACTATAATACTAGGCACACTTTTCATTTTGATCTAATTCCCATTTTAAGAATTGTAAATTGAAAAAAGCGAATTCAAAACCCAAAAATAAAAAAAAATAAAAATAAAAATAAATTTAGGTGTGATTTTTGATATGAAAAGAATTCCTGATTTGTTGCCTTAATTTGAGATTTTTATTGCGCCTTAAATTTCGTTGAAAGTTTGTGCCTTAAAAGTGAAACTGACTGTAGAGAAAAATCTTAGATTTTACTCAATCCTTTTAACACTGGGAAAAGCTAACGGTTTTTTTTTTTTTTTTGAAGTTTTCTCTTTCATTTGTAAAATCTATAGATCTTACAAATAAATAGAAAACTCAGGAGAACCTAATGAAATGTATCAATTTTCCAAATCAATAGAAAACTCAAAGATACTTACAGTCAGTTTCACTTTTAAGACACAAACTTTCTACGAAATTTAAGGCACAAAAAAATCTCAAATTAAGGTATAAAATTCAAATTCTAGTAAAATAATTTGTGAAAATTAAAATTCCAAAAAAAGTGCTTTAATTTGAGATTTTTTTGTGTCTTAAATTTCGTAGAAAGTTTGTGTCTTAAAAGTGAAACTGACTGTAACTAATAATTATCGATTTTCTAAACAAATAGAAAATCTCAAAAAAACCTAGAACACTTAACAAATAAAACAGAAAAACTCAAGAAAAGCTAACAAGTGTTTTTTTTTTCAATTTAAGAAATAAATGATATATTTCCTAAATTTTCTTTTTATTCTCAAAAATTAGAAAAAATCCGAACCACACTTCCAACTTGTAGAATTTAGCAACCGATTGTGTTTATATTTATATATTTCAATTGTTTAGTTCAATTAAAAATTTTAACTTCAGATGATTTTATTATTTATTCTTTGATTAAAATTTCATAATTTTTCTAAATAAGAAAGAGATAAATTCTTTAATTTACAGTCAGTTCCACTTTTAAGGTACAAACTGTCAACGAAATTTAAGGTACAAAAAAATCTCAAATTAAGGCACAAAATTTGTAATTTTTTTTTTTTTACAATTCATTTTACTAGAATCTGAAATTCGTGCCTTAATTTGAGATTTTTGTTGTGCCTTAAATCTCATTGAAAGTTTGTGCCTTAAAAGTGGAACTGACTGTATTATTTAATTTAAATTTCTTTTTATTTAACGAAATTATTTTATTATTAATGTTAAATTCTGTTTTGTAAATAAGTCTTGGTGTATTTCTGTTTATTTTTTATATTCTACTAATACCTTAATTAATCAAATAATTTAAATAATATATCATTTTTATTTGATAAATCAAAATTTCATATCCTAATGTTAATTGACTTAAGAGAAAAGATTTAAATCGTTTATTTTATTTTATTTATTATTTATTGCTTTAAGGGAGTGATCAAAGTTCCTCTTAGAGCTCTCGTAAATAATAGAAGATTAATAATTTAGATAATAAAGAAAAAAAGATATTTTGGAATCCAGTTAGTTCCAAATTTTTATTGCTTGAAAAAACAAAAAGAAAAATTAAAAAGAAAAAAAAAGAAAAGAAAAAACGGGTTTTTTAAATACAATTGATAAAAAATGAAAAAAAAAAAAAAAAAACTGTCCGTTTTTATCAAGAACAGTCATTAAAACAGACAGAATCCCTTTATTTGAATTTTTTTCAATTAATTATTTCTTAGAAATCGTGAAAGACTCCTTGAGAGGTAATTTTTAGTATCTGCCATTTTTTTTCTTATTGATCCAATCTTTTTTTGATCGTTACAGTTTTTGTTATTGTCTTTTCTTTTTATTTTCAAGTTACCGATACAGACTAGTTTCTGTAATTTGACTATTAGTAGAAAAACACTTGATTTTTCTCCTTAGTAACTCTTCTTCCCAATAAAAAGTAAATTCAAACAAGGGAAAAAATACAAAAAAATAAATGGTTTATTTTTAAAATATTATTCTGAGAATTATTATTGAATAATTGTTTGTAGTTGGTGTAGGTATCTTGTGATTTTTTTAAATTAAACTCCATTTTACTCAAAGGTGCCCATATAAAAAATGAAAAATCACTTTATTTTTAAGAACCAACATAACTTAGATTGATTATAAATACGAGAAATAAAAAAATTCATATTAGAGTCGATAATAATCAAAGAAAAGCCTGAACAAACTATAAATTTCAAAAAAAAAAATCTTAAAAAATTTTTTGGGTCCTTTTCATTGGAGCCTCTCGTACAAAATTCTCAATTTCTTTAGGAAATTAAAATTATTGATAATAAGATTTTTCACTTTTAAATGTATGAATTATAAAAGAAAATAAACTATTTTCCAGTTAACAGGGCCCAGTTATAATGGGTAAAACACATGTATTTAAAGGGTTTGCATAAATAATCGAAGAAAAATTTTATTTTGGAAATTTCCAAAATTGAAATCATTGTTTCACATTTCTACACATTTTAGTTTTTTTTTTTTTCAATTTTTTTTTTTCGTACCTAATTCAGTTGCAAAAAATTTTATTATAACAAGATCAAAAGTCACTTCGTAAAAGTGTGTTATTCTAAGGTTATTGAAAACGTAGAAATGGTTGTTGAGAAATCATATTGATTTCTATTGGAATTCTATTCGATCTTTGATCTTGGTATTTGTTTAATAAATGTGAAAAATTTTCACTCCATTTTCATTTCCTTTTTCAAATAGAGAACAAAAATATCAACAAACTTCGTTTGGGTACTTGATTTATAAAAGAAAAGTATGGAAAATGAAGTGAAAAATGTTTCCTATTTATTATTCAAATACCCGGAGAAGTTCAAAACGAACATCCTTGTTTTTCTCAATGAAGCCCTAAAAATTTAAGTTTTTCAATTTTAAAAGAAAAGCTATTGATTTATTAGTTTTCTTACAGACATATATCAACAATTCTTTGATGTATATTATTCCAAATATTTCTTATTTGTTCTTCAAATGCCAATTATGTAAAATAATTGATATTTGAAAAAGATATTGAGCCCCTTTGACTGAAACAGAGTTTACAAAGCCTAACTTTTCTTAATGTTAATTTGTGATTTCAAACATTTTTTTTTAAAATTTAATTTAAAAAAAAAATAAAAAAGAAAAGAAGAAAAAAAAAAAAAGGCAAAAACTAAAATACAAAAAAAAAAATTTAACAAAAGGAGAAAAAATGATTTTGATCCAAAAATTGAAATTTAAATTTGAAATGAATAATGAATTAAAATCATAGAATTTATTCTATTTCTTCAATAAAACTGGACCATATTGACCGAAAAAGAGTTTATAAACTTATATGTGAAATTTTATCAAAAATAATACCAAAAAATTTAATTTTTTATAAATCTTTTGATATAACTGTTTTATCTTTATTGGGTTTTAATTCGAATTGAATAATAATTTCATAGATTAAATTTAATTTTTGATTAAATTGGATTTTATTTCCTTGTTTAATTAAAATTAAATCATCTGTAAACATTTGAAAATGATTTTTAATTGGTATAATTCTTAATAAAAGAAAATTTGGAATAAGAACAAATAAAATAGTAGATAGTGAACCCTCTTTGAATATACCAAGACCTTTCCCCTTGATAATACTTTAATAAATTTAATTTTGATAATTTTATTTAAAATAAATTTTTATTATTGTCTTTCTAATTATTTTATAATTGATTGAGTCAAAAAATTTTTGCTATATCAATCATTATAATACAGTCAGTTTCACTTTTAAGGCACAAACTTCCAACGGAATTTAAGGCACAATAAAAACCTCATTTTTAGGCACAAAATTTGAATTCTAGTAAAAATAAATTGTAAAAAAATAAATTCCAAATTTTGTACCTTAATTTGAGATTTTTTTGTGCCTTAAATTTCGTTGAAAGTTTGTGCCTTAAAAGTGAAACTGAATGTATTTATTTTGTATCATTTTTGTTTTCATTGTCTGATTTTATCTTATTATGAGTATTTTTGAAATTTAAGACTACAATTCGAATATTATATTCTTTTCTTACAGTCAGTTTCACTTTTAAGGCACAAACTTTCAACGAAATTTAAGGCACAAAAAAATCTCAAATTAAGGCACAAAATTTGGAATTTATTTTTTTACAATTTATTTTTACTAGAATTTGAATTTTGTGCCTTAATTTGAGATTTTTATTGAGCCTTAAATTTCGTAGAAAGTTTGTGCATTAAAAGTGAAACTAATTGTAATCCAAATTGAAATTTATGAATAAATTACCAACAAGGTTAAATAGTTTATATAGGATTTTTTTTAAAATAATCTTGGTAAACTTTGATTAATTAAAATTTTCCTACAATTTAAAGCTGTCCACTTCATTTCCTTTTTTATGAATAAATAAAATTTAACTTGCTTTACAGTCACTTTCACTTTTAAGACACAAACTTTCTACGAAATTTAAGGCACAAAAAAAAATCTCAAATTAAGGTACAAAATTCAAATTCTAGTAAAATAATTTGTAAAAATTAAAATTCCAAAAAATTGTGCTTTAATTTGAGGTTTTTTTTGTACCTTAAATTTCATAGAAAGTTTGTGCCTTAAAAGTGAAACTGACTGTAATATTTTTGATATTTATCTTAATTAGGGTTGAAAAAACAATTATGAAATATTTTTTGATTTTAATGAGATATTTTGTATAATTTTTATTTTCTATTCGTTTTACATCAGTGAAATTCCCTTTATTAATAAAAAAAGTTCTTTGTTAGATAATACTGTTAATCCTAGAATAAGAAAGTCAAATTTTTCATTCACCTTTTCAAAATAATCACATTCCAAAGAATTAAAACAAATAATCAAGGTCTCAATGTTCAAAAGTAAATTAATAATTTTAACTGATTTTTGGGATTTTAAAATTGAAATTTTACATAAAATTTTAAGTGATCAGTCTTCTACGACAACAAGGCAAAATTTTATTACAGTCAGTTTCACTTTTAAGGCACAAACTTCCAACGAAATTTAAGGCACAATAAAAATCTCAAATTAAAGCACAAAATTTAAATTCTAGTAAAATGGATTGTAAAAAAAAAAATTCCAAGTTTTGTGCCTCAATTCGAGATTTTTATTGTGCCTTAAATTTAGTTGAAAGTTTGTGTAATTAAAAGTGAAACTGACTGTACAGTCAGTTTCACTTTTAAGACATAAACTTTCTACGAAATTTAAGGCACAAAAAAAAATCTCAAATTAAGGCAAAAAATTCAAATTCTAGTAAAAATAAATTGCAAAAAAAACAATTTCCAAAAAATGTGCTTTAATTTGAGATTTTTTTTTTGCCTTAAATTTCGTTGAAAGTTTGTGCCTTAAAAGTGAAACTGACTATAAAAATTTATTCTTGGGCCAAAAATTAATTAATAAAATTAAAAAAATCAACTCAAATGAATGGTATAAATTAATAAAACAAATCAATTATGAATTTGAATTTAATTTGAAATATTGGAAATTAATAAATAAAATTAGAAAATCATCAACAAAAATTATTTTAAATAACAAAAATTTAGAAAAGACTTATTTTAATTATTGTCAAGAGATTAGTAAAAAACCTGAATTAAAAATCATCAAATTAATTAAAGATTATTATTTTAATAAATTTGAAGATTTAAAACTTATAGAAACAAAAGATTTTTTTTCTCTAGAAAAGATTTATGAATTAATAAAATATCAAAAAAATAAATCAGTTAAAGATTTTGACAAAATAAAATTCTATAAAATTGACCCCAAAAAGAAAAATGAAAAAGAACATCTTGAATTTTTAAAAAGAATTCAACAAACTTTTTACTACTGGATTGATAACCCTAATGAAGAAATAATAAATTTCATTAAAGAAAGAAATATTTTATTTATACACAAAGCTGGAGACGAAGGAATTCCATTAAATTATAGACCAATATCAATTAATAACACATTAGCAAGATTTTTTCTTAAACTTATTTATAAAGGAATCGAAGAATCTTGGAATCTAGTATCAGATTCTCAATTCGGATTTAAAAAAAAATTAGATACTAGAATTGCTGTATTAAATTTAGTTTTTGAATTAGAGAAACTTAAAAATGATTACAAAAATAAAGAATTCTTTGTGGTTACAATTGATATCAAAAAATGTTTTGATACTATTAGTCATATATTAGTACAATATGCTCTTGATAAATATATTCGAAATGAAAAAATCAAAATATGGCTAAAAAACTATTATAAAAAGGTTGGATTAGGAATTTATCAAGCGGATCCTCTTTCTCATTTACTATTTGGATTTATCAGCCATTTTTTAATTGAAAAAAATAAACACCTTGCAAAACATGTTCAAATGTTTGCAGATGATTTGATTTTAATAATGGAAGGACCAATTTCAGAAATTGACAAAAAATTACAGTCAGTTTCACTTTTAAGGCACAAACTTTCAACGAAATTTAAGGCACAAAAAAATCTCAAATTAAGGCACATTTTTTGGAAATTGTTTTTTTTGCAATTTATTTTACTAGAATTTGAATTTTGTGCCTTAATTTGAGATTTTTTTTGTGCCTTAAATTTCGTAGAAAGTTTGTGTCTTAAAAGTGAAACTGGCTGTAATTATAATCTTTAAAATTATTCAAGAATTTGGAATGAATCCAAATACTGAGAAAACACTAAAGTCAAAAACTCTATCAAAAATATAATATTTAGGTATTTGGATTGAAAAAGAAAAACATTTGAAAAAAAACTTTGAAAAGGTAAAAGATAGTTTTAAAAAAATTAAAAAAATTTTTAGCCAACAAAAACTCGCCAATGGAGTAAAATTACAAATGTTTAAATCAATATGTATTAGCCAATTATTTTATGGACTTGTAATTGTTAATTTAAACCAAAAAGATTTTGACTCAATTGATGGTTGGATAAATAAAAAAGTAACAAAATTTTTAAAAATAAATCCACACTCTCCAAGAATAATTTATAAAAATGAAGCTAAACTTGACCAAGCCAGAATATCAATCTACAAAAGAAGATATAAACTCAAAAAAAAATTAGAAATACTTGGGTTTGATCACATTTTAAAAATTAAAATTTTCCAAGAAAAAAGATGAAAATATCAATTGAGAAATTGAAAACTTAAAATTACTAAATGTAGACATAAATGATTTTAGACAAATGTTAATTATAAATAGCTCTGGGTGGAAAGGTCAGGTATATTTAAAAATTATTAAATACAATAACAATATCAACAAACAACAAAAATATTTAAAATAGGAATGTTCAACTTCCATTTTAAAATTAAGAAATTTCACAAATTATCTAAACAGATATTCTTATGTTTATGATAAAAATAAATTAAAAACAAAATTCTGCAAATTATGTAAAAAACATTTAAATCAGGAAATAATAGAAGATATCAATCATTTTCTATGGAACTGCCCATTCTATGGAAAAAATCGAAAATTTTGGATTAATGAATTACTTCAAATAAATAATAATAATAAGCAATTGAGGAATATTA
This sequence comes from Anaeramoeba flamelloides, assembly GCA_027625915.1. Taxonomy (NCBI): domain Eukaryota; family Anaeramoebidae; genus Anaeramoeba; species Anaeramoeba flamelloides. The sequence goes on along the minus strand of JANTQA010000060.1, from coordinate 1,170,704 downwards.
TTCTTGATATTATTCGAAATAAAGACTCATTATCTATTTTATCATTAGTTAATGACAAAGAAAATTATGACTCTTTATTAAAATTTCTAAACAAAAATTTAGAAATTAGGGAAAGTGCCTAGGTTTTCCAGAATTTAAAAGAATTGAGTAAAATCTTTAGATTTTTCTCTATTCTTTTGAATTCTGGAAAACCCAACGGCTGTAAGAGGAAACTAGTTTCCTCCCTTCAAAATAAAAAAAAAAAAAAAAACAAGGTAAAATTTTCAAATATGTTATTGGTTGTATTCTCTATATACAAATTCGGTATATGCCAAGTGTCAAAAAATTCTGATGGACTAAAAAAGCCATAAAAGAAAATTAGTATTGTGAGATCAATTTTTTTTTTTCCATTTTTTCTGAAAAAGAAAACTATTTACTATATTTTATTTCTCAGATTATAACTAGTTTTTACCCGTTTATTGTCATTTTCTCAATTATTATACTATAACAAGTCTTTGTTACCAGTAATATTAATATAAATATTTGTTTTCTTTTTTGAGATAAAACTTTTGGTTAACTAAAAAATTGATATACAGTCAGTTTCACTTTTAAGGCACAAACTTTCAACGAAATTTAAGGCAAAAAAAAATCTCAAATTAAGGTCCAAAATTTGGAATTTTTTCTTTTACAATTTATTTTTACTAGAATTTGAATTTTGTGCCTTAATTTGAGATTTTTTTTGTGCCTTAAAAGTGAAACTGACAGTATTTGACTGATTAAAAAATAATTATATTTTAAAAACTTTAAATTGCTTAAATTCTTCGATTAATTCATGTATTACCGAAATATGTAAAATAAACAGAAACACACCAATTCTAATTTATAAAACAGAATTTAAAATTGAAAATCTGGTAATTTCGGTTATAAAAAAAAAGTCAAATTCAAAAAAAAAATTAAAAAATTTGTCTCTACCCTTATTTGGAAAAATTAAAAAAATTTAATCAAAGAATAAACAATAAAATCAATTGGAATTCAAAAGATTTAATCGAATTGAAAGAAGAAATTTGCAAATATACATATAATGAATTATTGAATTCCAAGAGCTGGAAAGTGCAGAAATATTTCACAATAATAAAATACCAAAACTCTTCATTTATTACCCAAAGATATTTAAGTTATCCTTCAAGCTCAACAATCCTAAAATTCAGAACTTTTTCTATTTTGCCTAAACATATATTATTATGTAATAAATAAAAATTCAAAGAAATATTGTCCTTTATGTTTAAAGTTTGAACATAAGGAAATAATAGAAGATATTAATCATTTTTTATGGGTATTTCCTTCTTATGAAAAAAATAGATTAATTTTTCTGAATAAATTAAAAGAAATAAATCTTAATGAATTGATTTTAAACTGTAATAGTTTGTAATTATTTTCATTAATTGATAATCGTGAAATCTATGATTTTACGCTTAAATTTCTGAAAGGGGATTTAAGTCTAAGGGTAACTAGAGTGTAATTTACACTTCTTCAACAATAAAAAATAATTATATTTTTTTTTCAGAAGGATAGTTATAATAATCAAAATTTTAAAATAATTTAAAATTTTACTAAGAAATTTTGTTGTTGTTTTAAGATAAAATTCGATTTTTCAAAATAAAATTTCCTTGAAGATATTTGGGAATTAGTTAATTTTATCCTCAAAATTCAAAATCAATTTTTTTCGACCAAAAATGATTTGAATTGTTATAAAGATTCTTGTGAATAAAACCAAACAATTTGTTAAAAAACTTTTTTTGCAATTTTTTTATATTTTTTGAAAACCAGAAAAGAACTTTTTCTAAACCTTAAAGAAAAATTTTTTTTTGTAAAATAGATCCCAATTTAATTGATAAATGTAGTTAAGCTTCGACCAAATATTCATTTATTGGATCACATATACCACAATTAGTTTTATTGGCTAAAATTTGAATTGAAATATTAATCATTAGAAAAAGAAACCAAATTAAAAATTTGCTTTCGAAATCAATACTGTCAAACATAGAACGAAAAATTTGTCTGCCCATTTTCAAGAATTAACTCAATTCTTAAACAAAATAATAGGTTACTTTTTTTCGTTTTACTATAGTCAAAATAAAGCGTGCAAAAAAATTTAATGTGTGTTACAAAATAAAAAGGGTATTTTTTTGTTATAGTTGACCAATAGATTAACCAATCAAAGAAACCATAATAAACACTAAAAAAATGTGGTATTGGTTTCTTCTAAAGTTCTATTATTTAAAAAGACATTCTAAAAATGAAGGATCAAATTGCCAAATTTATATCTTAAAAAATCGAGTAAATTTTTGATAAAATTTTCATTATCAAAAAAACAAAAAATTTCAAAAAAAATGGAAAATATTATGAAACTTTTTCAACTATTTACATGAATAATTTAAATTTTACTGAAAATACCCAGACCTTTACTTTCAAAATTGATTTGAACTTAGGTATACTATTTGGTAGCTAATTGGATGTTGCCTTGGTACAAGAATAAAAAAAAAAAACACGGATAATAATTTGATACATATGCTATAGTCGTTGTGCACGTATTATTTTGATCACTGTATATTGGAAACATGCAAATTTTGAATTTCAAAAAAGAGACTCAAATCAATAAATTGTTTAAATTAGGTTAACTCATCTATTTCATAAGTCAAAATACACATTAAAAAAAAAAAATTTTGAAGATCGAGAAAAGATTTCATTTTATTTTTAAAAATGACATCTACCCTAAAAAACTTTTTTTCTCAAAGAGTTATGAAAATTTTTTTCTTTTTATTTTACAAAAGAGAGTACTCAGCTGATTCTGAATATTATTGGTTTTTTCTCTTTATTTATTTATTTAGAAATAAATTGTTGACTTTTTGGTTCAAGTCACTAAATATAAAAAATAGAAGAGATAAATATAGAAGAAACGTGAATTTTCTTGAGATCTTAATTGCCAGTTATGTTTTTCTTCAGAAAAATTCACAAACAATTTTTGCAAATGTGTTGTTTCTTTCTTCCAAAAAAAAAAGAACAATTCGTATTCTGTTGATTGGAAAATAATAAAAAAAAAATTTTTCATTCAACTTTCCAAAATAATCACATTCCAATGATTAAACCTAATCGCCAAAGTACCCAATTTTAAAGGAGAAATTACTATTTTAAACTGATTTAGGGATTTAAAAATTGAAATTTTTCTTGATTGATAAAAAACTTTTTTAGGAATAGTAAATCGCAATTTTATTCTTTTTATTTTGCAATAAAGAATAGATTCAAAATAAGAGTCATAACAAATCTATAAAAGAGTTAGTTTTGTTGTCCAAAAGTTTTTCATATTGGAAAAACATCAAAAAGACCCAAGATTAAAAAAATTATTTTCTTTTTCGATAAATGAAAAACAAAATTATTTATCAGATCTTTTTCATTTAAATTCAAACTTCCCCTTAAGTTAAGTTATTTTTTTTGTTTCTACTTTTCAATTCCGAAACTTTCCAGTTGAATTTTATTTGAAAAATTTTTGTATAGTTTATTTTTTTTACGAACAATTTAACAAAGTTTTGATTGATTTGTGATTCAATTAGTAGTAAATTATGTGGACTAATGAAATGGAATTTTCTATTCGTACCAACTCAAAAAAAAAAAAACTTTGTAAAGAACATTTGCAAAAAAAAAAAAAAAAAATTATTTGAGAAAAGAAAAAGGTAAAACCTTGTTGAAAATTTAAGAACAAATTTAAAAAAATTCACTTTTGTCTGTTAAACAAGCATTTTTCATGATTATTAAAAAATTTTTTTTATTATTATTTGTAGGAAGAAATCCATTTTGTTTGGTTAAAAAAATTTTCGTTTTTGAATTTTAATAAAGAATCTTAATTTTGTTTCTCATGAACCTAAACATGAGTTAAAGAAAGAGTCTGTATTTATTACAAATCAAAAAAAAAAGAAAAATTTTTTTTAAAAACTTTCAACTTTTCCTTTCATTAATATTAAAAATTCAATATTATTTGTGGTATCTTTCTAAGAAATTTCTTACTTATAAAATACTTTTGACTCATTTTGAAAAGTATTTTTTTTTTCTTGCTTTTCAATCAAAACCCTATTTTGAAGAAAAAGAATTTTTAACAAAAAATGGATTCACAAAGAAGAAGCAGAGGAAGAAGCAGAGGAGGAAGAAGTAGATATAGAGGAAGAAGTAGAGGAAGAAGTAGAGGAAGGAGTAGAGGAAGGAGTAGAGGAAGGAGTAGAGGAAGGAATATAGGAAGCAGAGGAAGAAACTGGCGAAGTAACATTAGAAATGTTGACAACTTCATTCCTTCCAAACCACCATATATGATTCATGTTTCAATTTCAACAAGTGGCAGAATTGTTGAAGATCTCTCAGTACAAGAATATATCAAAGGTATTATAAGTAGTACTTTCAATAGCTTTAAGCGACTGAAAAAAAGTCAATATTGTGTTGAAGTCTGGAGTCATTTGCATATGAGAAAATTATTACAGAAAACTAATTCAAACTTTTTAGATGGACTAATTTTCTTTAGAACCTATCACGAAATGCCACAAGAAGATTTATACACGAACTCATCTTTGGAAATACGAACAAAAAAATCCAATGAAACTTTTACCAACGAAAATAAAGATGATTTTCAAATACAAGTAATTATATTTCCTTTTTACTTCTTAATTTTATTTTTAATTAAATCTCTGTTCTTATTACAAATCAAAATTTTTTTCCTTTTGGAAAGTGGCCAAGCTCTCAAATAATTTCAAACCACGCTCTTAGTTAAGAGAACTGTGATAAAAAACCATTTTTTCCTTTCATTTGTGAAAAATGTTGACAATTACATTTTGCTACACTTCAACATTTACTTCCAGTGGAAATATTGATATTCATTTTTTTTTTTTTATATTGTATCAATTTTAAGGATCTATCATCAACAAGAAAAATTAAAGGATGGACTCCAATTTCTTGAAGTGGTTGATTCTTTTGACTCTCTCCACTTTGAAAACTTGTAAACAACGTTTAAAAAAAAAAATAAAAAAATCGAAAAGTTAAAGAAAATAATATTCGCAAATGGTGAATCCAAATCTCTTTTGGGCAATATTTCAAAGATTGGTTTTTTCAAATTCCCTTTTTTTTTATTGATTTCATAATCACCTGCATTTTTTTTTTGCATGAATTTTTTGAGGTTTTAAGGTTTACAATCCCTGAAATTTGAAAAAAGATTATCTTGTGTAGTTTGTGGCCACTTGTTATTTTGGTTCTTAGCTGATCGATCTTGTGCTTGGTATGGATTTTAATAGTGGTTCAAAATGGCAATTTTTGACTATTTATTTTTTATTTCCGAAATCCGAATTGAAGGGTGTAAGATTAATTGGCTAGAACTTAAGTTATTAAAAAATGTGGTTTGTGGGTTTTTGATTGAAATTTTTAATTAAATTTGGTTTTTTTTTGGGAGCTTTTAAAAAATTTTATTTTTTCATTAAGTTAATTGACAAAAAAGTAAATCAATATTCTTTTCTACAACCCAAAATTCAAAAGTTATTCTTGAACCCCTACCAAAGATTAATCTTAAACACATCAATTCGGATTTCGGAAATAAAAAAAATAAATAGTCAAAAATTGCCATTTTGAACCACTATTAAAATCCATACCAAGCACAAGATCGATCAGCTAAGAACCAAAATAACAAGTGGTCACAAACTACACAAGATAATCTTTTTTCAAATTTCAGGGATTGTAATCCTTAGTATGTTCGTTTCTTACTAGATATTTAATCTCCATAGAACTTCAATTGTCCAATTTATTTAAAATAATTTTTAATTATAAAAAATCTGAATAAACTCAAAAAAACCTACTTTTCTAATGATCTTTTCCAAATATATAATTTTTAATATTTTTTGTTATTTCGACTATTTTTTGAATGTGAGAGGTAAAATTTTGTATTCAAATTATAATTTTATTTCCATAAAAAAATAAAATGAAAAGTTTCTATTTTTTTTTTTGTTGATAACCTTTTAACAAGAACTTTTTAGCTTTCAAACCAGAAGTTTATTTTTTCTGTTAAACAAATTCAAAAAATAAATTTTTTTTTTATTTTTATAGCAATACCTAATTTTTGTTGAACAATACACACCTTATTATTTCTCAAAACTAAATTCTGAATTTATATTTACAATTTTTTCCATTAATTAAAAAAAAATTAAAATTTATGACAGAAATGTAACTATGAAAAGAATCAAAATATTACAATTTCATTGAAAATTGAAAATAGTTTTAATTATCCAAAAATTTTTTGATTTTTTTTTTTTCATTTCAATAAATTTTTCCAATTTACTTTATCTATTTAGTGGGAATAGAAATTTTTTGAATGAATTGTATTAAGGGACTAATCTCTATTAAATTTTTTTACCTAAATTAATAGAGATTGAGAAATTGTTTTTGCAAATTACTAAGATTTGAAAACGCCTGTTTTTTTATCAATAGTAAACATATTTCTAGATAAGGAATCCTTATTTAGAAATTGGTAATAAAAAAAAAATGATAGATACTAGTCCCTTAAGTTATGAGAGCGGTTCTTATAAATAGATAAAAAAAACTAATAAAATTAATTGATTTGAACATTTTAAACAATTTGATTGATCATATAATTGAGTAATTTCAACAAATTTACTAATACATTTTTTTTTATTTTCAACCCAAAATTTTTGACATGATATGTATTTGTATTGATAATTAATTCTGAATTGTTTTAAATCAAACAAAATTTCAATTCAAAATTGTTGAAACTCAAAAATTTTATTATTAAAAAAAAAAAAAATTCTTCAAAAACACATCTCGTGTTTATTAAATTTGCCATTCTCACTCATGGTTTTGTTCACGATACTAATTTTATTTACATTTCTCAACAAAACAAAAAATAAATAATTTTAAAACAAAATACAAAAAAAAATCTTGTTAAAAATTTTGAGTGGAAAATAACAAAAAAAAAATGTATTAGTAAATTTGTTGAAATTAACTTAAAAAGATAGAAAATTGTTCAAAATTCACCTTCAATTATTTTTATTTGATGTTTTCTCTTTAAGGGAAATCAAATTGTAACTTAATACAATTCCTTCAATTTTTTTTTTTCAATTTCAGGCAAAAATTATCATTTGATTAGTAAAATGGAAAAACTGATTGAAAATTAATAAAAGGAACTAAAAAAAACAAATGAGAAAAATATTTTAAAGTTCAAATTTTACCAAAATTTAATAAAATTAATATTGTTTGAACTGTTTTAACTATACAGTAAATTACTAATTTCACTATATTAGTAACATTTAGAGATTAAAAAAAAATGTAAAAAAAAAAAAAAAAAAACAGATAAATATAATATTAATTTTATTTCTTTTATCATTGCGTTTTCTATTTTTATCTCTAGATTTTAAAAAAATTATTGATGAGAATGAAGCCAAAAAATTATTAAACTTATGATAAAGTTTGTTTTTAATGGTATACAAGATAGAATTAATATTAAAATTTTATTTTTTCAAATTTAAAAATTTTGGCAAATAAAAAGCTGTAATTTTTTGTTTGTTTAAAATTTTTTGGTTTCGAACCAATTTTATGATTTTTTCATTTATATAACAATGATATATTTCAAAATGTTTTATTATAATTATTAAAATTATTATTTTATCAAAATAAATGAATTTAAAAATTGAAAATAAAAAGAAAAAGATAAAGAACAAACACAAAACAAAAAGACAAGAAATAAAAGAAAAACAAAACGAATTACGGACCTTGAGTTCAAAAACAAATAGTATCTATCCATCACTCCCAATTGAATTGATTTCTGAAATTGACAAAGATAAAAGGATAGAAATTGAAATAGAAAACGGTGTTTATGAAGATGAAGATGAAGATGAAGATGAAGATGAAGAAGAAGAAGAAGAAGAAGAAGATGAAGATGATGATGATGATGATGATGAAGATGAAGATGAAGGAGAAGAAGATGATGATGAAGAAGAAGAAGAAGATGAAGAAGAAGAAGAAGATGATGATGATGATGAAGAAGAAGAAGAAGAAGAAGAAGAAGAAGAAGAAGATAATGAAAATTATGGAAAACAAGAAGAATGGAAAAAAGAAAAGAAGAAAAAAATAAAGAAACGGCTTTATAAGAAACTTCAAAATGGTTTAATTGATAATGGAAGAAACAGTTATCAAAATATTGATCTAAAAAGAGGTCGTAATGATGGGAATAATACTAATGAAGAATTGGAGAACAAGAATAATAAGGAAAATATAATAAATACTAACCAAAAAGGTAATTCATTTTTAAAATATAATGTCTATTGTATTTTAAGGATAAAAACTGAAAATTTTGAAAGCTCTTATATTAGGAAATCTATTATTGAAAAAGTTCAATTAAAAAACTTGTTAAGATCTTTAGAATTATCTGAATATTATGATGAGAAAAAACCATATTTAAATCTTCAAAAATTAAATAAAGAGATGCAAGTTTTTTATTATGGAGTGTATGGCACAAAGGAAAGTATTTTAAATTATTTAAAAACGAAATCAGAGCCCTTTTATAACTTTTTTTTAAAAAAAGGAAAAAAATTGGATCTGGGATTATACTTACATATCTCTCAAACACAAAATAATTATGGTATCCTTGTATTTTGGCCAGCCGAAGAAAACTTGTTTGAAAATAACCCAATTGATTCCATTTGTACAACATTAATTCGCTTTCTCTATGAATGCTCCCATGAATTAATTTTAGTCTTGGATAAAAATAATAATCAATTCTCTCAAACCTATAAACCCATTTTTGAAAACCCTTCAATGAGATATACGAATTTTAAACCAGAAGTAAAAAATATTACTGAAGATTGCGTTGAATTTTATCAAGAAGCTTTACAATTTTCCTTTGATAAGAAATCCCAATTAGATTTTAAGAACCCTGTATATAATAACTTTTCTTTTGCTAAAGGATTGAAATCACCAACTTTAATTTATTCCTCAAAAATTAAAGAAAAAATAATAAAAAAGTATGATTCCCAAAGACTAGATAGAAAAAGTTATAATAATAAAAATTTTTTACAAAAATATCAACCAATTGATTTCAAAAATCTAAACGATTTCGATATATTGAAACTCTCAGATCATTTACAATATTATAATAACAAGTATTCGCAATTTAGAACAAAACGAATAACTTTTAAAAAGAATCAAGAAGATGAACTAAATAAAATTAGGAAAGAAAGCGAATCTAATTTCAAAGAGGAGGATATTCAAGAATATGAAAATTACTTAAAATCTTCACTCAAAAAATTAATAAAGAATGAAAATGAATTTAAAACTGATGAAAACCTTTCAAAATGCAATGAAAATAAATTTACTGAAATAAATATTAATCAATTAGTTAATCAATATTACGATGAAATTGATAAAGAAAAAAACAAAATTGTAACTTGGAGAACCTTTATGCAATTTAAAGTTGAGAAAGAGTTTGTTTTTAAGAAGGGTGAAGATAAATTGAAGAAGATTTATACAGAACTTTTTCACCAAAACAAAGAACCAAAAAAGGTAATTGACAAATTTTTAAATGATCTTATAAATGACTCAACATTCACAAAAATGTTGAAATTTTTTTTCAGCATTGAGCAGGATAAAAAAAAAAATTTTTTTGATTTATTTGAGGAAAAAAGAATGGAAATTTCAGAAAATTTTAAATTTCAACATAAAAAAATCCAGACAATAATAAATCAAATAATCGAAAAAAAAAAAAAAATTTATTCAAAAAACTGGCAGAAAAAGAAGAAAAAATATATCGAAGAACATAAACGAAATTTAAAAATACTAATTGACGATCTGAAAGAAGATAATAGGGGAAAATATGAAAACTTTGAAAGGAAACAAGTTCAACAAATTAGAAAAACATTGGAAGATGAATATTCATATAAAAGGAATAATTATCGTAATAATAATAACAATAAGAGATTACCATCAATTCTAACTTTGCAAAATAATCAATTAAAAATTGAACACCATATAGTTAATCCACCACGTACTGAAATTAAATCTTTTGAAATATTATCTAATTCTACTATCCAAACACATAACCACGAATTAAAACAAAAACCAAATACTGATACTAATAATAATAATAAACAAATCATAAATGAAAAAAAAGTAAAATTAATTGATAACCCAATCATCAAAATGAAAGATCAACAGAAATTAAAATTTTTATACCGATCAAAAAATGGAGAAATAATAAAAATTATTGAAACATATAAAGATCGAAAACTATTTTGTACAAGTTTTTATCTTTTAACAGGCGGACAAATAAATTCTAATTCCCAAAAAGAATTAATACAACCAATATCTAAAAAAGTTAATTTCATTTGTTATGATGAAGAAAAAAGAATTTTGGCAATTTCAAACAAAGAAAATACAAGTATAAATAATATCTCAAAAAAAGAGCAATATATTACAAAAATTGGAATTTGGAAATTTAATGAACAAAAATATCGACAACCAACAAAATTTACAGTACAACTTGATTGGGATGTTGAAACGAAAGAGTCGTCAATAGTTAATATGAAATTAATTCCAAATCAATCAAAATTGATGATTTTACGAAGCAATTATCAAATTTGTTTATACGATTTATCTGAAAGATGCGTTCGTGCTTCCAAAAAGAAATTGGATCCAAGAGAATATGATTTGAAAAAAATTCAATTCTTTATAACTAATCACCCAATTTTGTTTCTAATCTATTTTTCAATCACACAAGAAAAATGGATTATCCAATCCCTATTTTTACAGTCAAGAAAAGATTCCTTTAAAAAAGTCAATATTTTTGATGAAATCACTCACAGGGAAATATCAAACAAAGAACAACAAAAATATTCCCCGTTTACAAAATTCAATTTGTCATTAATTGATAATAACTATTATATTATTGGATACGATCCAGAATGTAAAGTACAGCAGCACAAGTTCTTTTCATTTTATTTAAAAATCGAGCTCCATTCAAGTAAAATCAATCAAATTATTGAAAATGATTCGAGTTCGATGGACGAGAAAAAATTCATAAACCCTGAAACAATTAAAGTAAATTTATTATTGAATTATTGGTACTTCATTTTTAGAAAATTTTCTACAAATAACGGTTTTAATAAGAAACCCAAGAAAAAAAAATTTACAGTATGCTTTGAAGAGATAAATGAGATGGGAGAGGAAGAAGAAACAATAAAAAAACAAATTTTCAAATATTTGAAAAAAAATATCAATCTCTTGGACGAGGAATTTGGAAAATATGTGAAAAACATTAAAAAAGTGTTTTTCATGGAAAAATGGGAAAATAATACATTAATTGGCTTTGATCTCCCACAAAGCAATAGTCAAACACAAAACCATAAACTTTTCAAGTTTGGTGATTGGATCACAAAATTGATTTGTATTATCCCGATTCAACTAGCGAGATACACATTCAATGATTTTCAAATCTTGAGTAATGGGCTAGTTTTTGACCCTCTGGAAAAAGAACAAGAAGAAAATGGATTCTCTGATCAGTATACAAGACACAACGATAAAAAATTGACCCTAGAAAAAGTCTCAAATAGAATTAATTTTGGCTTATATGATGCATTATTATTATCAATCGATAAGCCAGTTTATGTCATTTCTTGCATGGGTGGCCAGTCATCGGGTAAATCTTCATTATTAAATAACATTGGCGGTACATTTTTTGATACAAGCACAGGGAGGTGTACTGATGGCATTTGGATGTCCTTAAAAATTATTAAAGACAAAATTATCATCTTGTTAGATTTTGAAGGCCTGGGAAGCTTTGAAAAAAGACCCGAGCAAGAAATGTTTATGTCACTAATTGGAGGCGCGCTTAGTAACATAGTTATCATCCGAACGACATTAAACTTTGATCGAAATTTAAAAGATACCTTGACAAATTGTGCTGAGGCTGCTAGGCATATTAAATTAGGGAACTCAGATAAGATCTTTAATGGGATGCTCTTTATTAGCCCCAAGGATGTTGATATCTTGGGATCCAAAACATTGGTTGATGAATTTACAAATAAGTGTATGAAAATTTTAAATGATTTTGATAATTCAATTAAAAATGTTCATATTAGGCAACAGTCCGAGAGTAACAATCAGAACAACAAGGATAGATTTGAAATAAAAACATTATGCATGTTTACGAAATGCCAAATACATCCTTTGCCTAATTTTTATTCAAAGCAATACTATAGAGAGATTTTTAAAATCAAAAACAATTTAATCGATACCAAATTTAATACAGGCATCGAATGGTCCAAAAATATAAAATTATTTTTAAGTCAAATCTTATCAAAAAATTTTTCGTCCTTAGATGAGGAATACTTTCGATCTGATTTGGCATATTTACAAAAATTAAAAATCAATTCTATTTATTCAGGAATGGGCAATTCCCAAGGTAAATTGAAGAAATTTAGCAGCAGCTTTTTAAATAATTACTTATTCAATAAAAAAAACTGCCTAACACAAACAAGAGAAACTAATGAAAATTTCGCTGATGATAATAAATTAATTCTAAAAATTATGGATAAGAAAAAAAATATTATCCAATTATTACAAAATAAACAATTTGATATTGATATGGAAGATTCAGTTATCCCAAAGAAGATTCTCAAAAGAATAACATATAATAAAAAAAAAAAAGGAAATTTAAATACAAAGAATTTACCAATTGAAAAGTTGGAACAAAAGATTGTTTTAATTCCAAATCTCAAAATAAAATTACATATTAAACCGATAATAGCAAATCCAATGAAGAAAAATAATAATAACATTGATGTGAAAATTGAAAAAAATTTTGAATTAAAAATATTTATTGAAAATCTTCCAGACGAGGGGTTAGTTTTGGGAAAAATCAAAGAATTCAAAAATTTGATCCAAAAAAAAAAAAGTGATCAACAATTGTATTTAAATCTCTTGAGATACCACCAAAATATTTTTAAAAAATATTTTTTTCAAAGAAACGATCAAAATCATCTTATTTGGTTCAATTGCTTTTTTGATTATATAAATTCTTTGGTAAATAGGAGAATTGAAAGAATTGAAAAGTGGTTAACCGGGAATTTAATCAAATATAAAGAAAATCAGAATTTCAAAAATGAAATTAGTGTGATCGTCAATGACTATAAAAATGAATTTAATGAGTTTCGAAATTTTTGGAATATTTGTAGCCATCAGTGTAACCATTGCTTTAAATTATGCTTTTTGCAAAAGGGGACACATACAAATACAGAGCACGACTGCACTTTTGATCATAAATGTAAGCACCGTTGTTTCTATTGTAAGGAAGATCAAAACGCGATTTGCGCGTTAAAATCTGGCCATATAGGCAAGCACATATGCGATCAAACAGAGCATGAGTGCGGAGAGGAATGCTCATTGCACGATTATTATGGGTGTAACTTAAAATGTTGTTTAGAAATCGGACATGAAGGGAAGCATTTTTGTACTGCACCAAGTAATTCTCATTTTTGCGGGAAAAAATGTTCCTTGGACGAATGCCAAGAAAGATGCACCAAGCCATGGAATATCGAACACACGCGATGCCTATGCAGCACCTCGGCAAAATGTCCCAAGAAATGCCCACTTTGCAACAAGTCTTGTAAGTCAACCAATCATTTCCATTCAATTGATAGCCCAAATGATCACCATTTATGTGGAGATTCGCATAAATGCCCGGGCATATGCGAACATCCCGGTATTTGCGTTGTTATGAACGAATTACGATCAGAAAAAAAAAAGTATAAAAATAAATTTGATGAAGAAATTCAATACGAACGTTTTACGAAACAAAACGGTGAGAAGAAAACATGCTTTATTATGTTAAAGCCTGATGAAATATCACACGAGGGAAAATGCTCCTGTATTAAACGCGAGGATGAAAAGGAAGGGAAACTTCACCATTATTGTAATTTCCGATGCAAGACATGTGATTATTTTTGTACCAAGCCATACGGCCATTTAGAAGAAGATCCTGAAGATTTACATCTATGCACGCATGGCAACATGCGGAATACAACCTTGATCATGGAAGAAGGCGCGGATCAAATTCAATTCGACGATTTTAATTTAGGCAGAGGAGACTCGGGAATTGTAACCCTGTGTAACCTGTCTTGTCTCCAAAGAGGCAGGGGCCATTTCCACTTGGTTTTGTGTCCACACGATTCAAAAGAGGAATGCGATCAAGCAAATTTGTTTAATGACAATATTAGGCACCAAACTAAAGTGTACTCTCAAAAAGACAATTATGACGAAGTCAAGTGTGAGTATTATTGGAAGCACTATCTCAAATTTAAGCATCCCTTTTTAGAAGATGAATTAAAATTATTCGAGAAATGTAATCATAAGTGTGGTTCAAAATTCCATCAAGAAGAGGAAAACGAAAATAGTCTTGTTGAAAATGATGAGGAAGAAAATGAAGATCGTGGCTTGTGTGTTTTGCCTTTATGGCATAAGCCCTGGGATTTGCAAACCAATGGCAGGCCCTACAATTTAAAGCATGGATTCATTTCAAATAAGGGGGGGCATTATTTTAATTGTAAGCATGGTGGAGGTGGCCAATATTCCAAATACCATACATATTTTATAGTAGATATTTCAGGCTCAATGAGTAGTAGCAGCGGGAAACCAACTGGGTCCTATGATTGGATCACTCAAAGCAACAGATTACAAAATGTATTGGGTCTGGTTTTTGAGGCATCTTGTAATTATTTAAATTCAAGAATAGGTTCTAATAATAATGATTTGTGTACTTTTATCACCTTTGAATCACGTTCCAAAATTGTCTTTGAAAATGAAAAAATTAACAAAAATCTAATCGAAAACTTTTGTAAAACTATTCATCCAACTGGCGGAACAACTTTCCTTTATGGCTTTCAAAAAGCATTTGAAGTTTTGGAAAGAACTCGAAGTATCGATATTCGACCTATTTTTATAGTGTTTACAGATGGGGCTGATGGTTCTGGAAGAAATGATGTAAAAAACTTAATAAAAAAGAAAATGGGAAGTGAAGATCCTAAGAATGGATTAATAATCCACACAATTGGCTTCCAAAGCAGTACAAGTGATAAAACATATCTGAGGGAAATTGCTGAGCTTGGTAACGGGAAATACCACGAAAGTTCTGAATCAGTCGAATTGGTCCAAGCCTTCGAAATAATTGCAAAAAAGCCAGTTAATTATTCCTTTGTCACTTTTAATTAATAATAGGCCAATCATTTGGTTTTTATTTTTTTTTTCATATTTATTTTATTATTTATTTTTATTTTAATCTCTTGCTTTGTTCTTTTTGAAGCCTTCTATTAAATCAATAAATATAATATTATTTACTATTGAACTTTTCTGGATTTATATTGTTTTGTGGAATTTTATATATTTTATTCAAATTCCTTCAAAATTATAGTTTTTTAACATTAAGATTCTTCAACTTTTTAAATAAATTTTAAAAATAATCTTTTTTACACTTAAAATTTAAAAAAAGTCGTCCTATCTGAAAAAAATTAATTATTAGAAATTTGCTGAAAATTTTGGTTTAATCAAAAAATAATTGTATTTATATATAAAAAAGTATTTTCAATCATGAAGGGATCAGTTTTCACCAACAATAGGGGAAAATATTAAAATATGTTCTTGTTGATATTCTTTATTTGGGAATTTTGTCTATGAAAAGGGTCAAAAAAATTATCATCAAATCATAAACTCAGAAATGAAAAAAAATTTTCAAAGAGAGTATACTTGTTCCATTTTTTCTAAAAAAGAAAACTTTTATATTCATTTTATTTCAACATTATTAAAAGTTTTTACTCCATTTATAACCATTTTCATTATAATTATCCAATAAATAGTCTTTTTTGCCAGGAATAACAATTTAAAGATTTTTTTTCCTTTTTGAGAAAATTCTTTTAGTTAACCAAAAAATTATTTTATTGGTCATATTAATAATATATTTGTCTTTTTTTAAAAAGGAGCATTGATAAACATTAAAATATTTCAAACAATTTTATAATTTCAAACCAAAACCATTTTTTATTTTAATATGAAAATTACTATTTCAAATAAATGTCCTTAATGATATTTTGGAATTAAATAATTTTATTTTATAAATTCAAAATTATTTTTTTTTTCGAAAAACTATTTCAAATATTTCTATTTGTTGCAAAATAAATGGAACAAAATTTTCATTCAGCTTTCAAAAAAAAACAATATGTATAAATCAAACTACCATTACACATTTTTAATTCTTAAATCAGCTTAAATAATTATAAATTGCCTTTTTAGAATTAGGTACTTTGATGATTTAGTTTTAATAATTGGAATATAATTATTTTGGAAAGCTGAATTAAAATTTTGATCTTTTTATTTGACAATTAACAGTATTATTTTGAAGGAAATGTTGGAAGACCTCTAATTTTGATATTTTTTCGTTTTTAAATTGATTTAAGGGAGTAGCTACACCATAAGACATGATAAAAATTTGAGAGAGATGAGATAAGAACATTTTATTTTAGTGGCGTGTGATCGTAGATCCTCTAAAAATTTTTTTAAAAAAATTATTTGATATTTTAATTTTAGTAATGTTCAACAATAAAAAAAAAGAGATTATATTGAAAAAATAGTTTTTTTTTTTTTTATTATTTTTTTTTTTAAAATAATCTTAATTCCATCAATTTGGACACAGTTTAAACAGTTGGAAAAATAACAATAACATGATTTACATTCAATTGAGAAGTAATTTTAATTTAACAAACTATTTCATTTTTTGTCTTTTTTGTTTTTGTTTTCATTTTCTATTTTTCAAGTTGCTTAATCTGTTACGTTAGATCTGGAATCTTTTTATAGATGGTTGATAGATGGTTACAGTTGAGTTTCTTAAATTGAAAACCCCACATACAACCGGTGCATGGTATCTTATCATTTGATCGATCAACCATTGTTGGTGTAATTTTAACAAATCTACCAATATATTTTTTGTTCAAACTCTTTCATTTCAGCTCGTTTCCTTATTTTTGACACACTTGTTTTGATTTTTTATTTTATATTGTTTTCTTATATTTGGATGAAAAAGATTACTTAAAAAACCATTAATCCTATGTTACTTAAATATGGTTTTATATTACATTTGGAAAAATATAATAAGTTGTGTTTTTGTTTTCCAATTTTTGATTTTAGAATGTGTCCAAATTTTTGGAATGGGGTTTAGTTTTTTTTTTGGGAGAAGATAATTTCAGATTCTTAGAATAAAACTTGTAGCTATTTTGTGGTTTAAACTTTGATAACATATAATCATATTCACTTCTCCAATTCCACTAAACCCAACGATTTAAAATCCTAACAAGTAATAATTTGGCTTAATTATGATATTTTGGAATCCTTCTAGTTATTTAAGTCCCATTTATGTTTCCTTTTATGATTGTTTCAATTGTAATGTTGTTGTTCTTTTTAAACAAAATCCATTAATCCCAAATGCCACTAATAAAAAAATCTTTCTAATTGCTTTATGTTTTCAGGATTAAAAAATCACAAAAATGATGAAAAAATAAAAAAAGGAAAAAATTAAATGCCACAATAGAATGTTGAGAGAAGGATAAAAGATAAGTTATTCAACATTCAAAACACTATTTTTTGCAATTCAACTCAACATTCTATTGTGGCAATTTCTTTGAGACTTTGAAAAAAAAAATTAAAAAAATCTAATGAATGAAGTACTTTAAATAATAAAAATCAATGAGTTACAACCAAAGTAAAAAATGTTATTTTCTGATCCTCTTCAGAATTGCAAAAAAGTGAAAAATTTTTCTTTACCGTGGCTACTCCCTTAAGATAAAAATCCAATTAAATTTGGTAAAGAATGAAAAAATTGCGAAAATTTTTTATTTTTCAATTTTTTAATTTTGCAACATAAACAAATTTTAATTAGTGCTCGATACAAGTGCAATAGTCCATGATTCTATTGGGGCCATAAACAATTCAAAAAAAAAAAATTAATTAATAAATTTTATGGCTATTGTAAAAAAAAAAGTGAAACATGGTTTTTAATTGGGAACATTAATAGAACATTAAAATTCAAAGCAAGATCAATTACTAAAAGAAAAAATAAAAAAATAAAGACAAAATAAACTTTTCAACACAACAATAGTTTATTTGATACTATCTTTTTGTATGGTGTTTTTCTGTTATTGATCTAATTATTAACAATTTGTTCAAAAAATTAACTATTTTTACGATATCCAAAACTACAACAACAATCTCGATATGGAAGTAGATTTAAATTATGTTTGCTGGTTTGATTGAAAATTATATAAGGGATTATTATTTAAAATTAGATGGTTTCTTCTTTTTGTTGGTTTTACTTTTAGACTTCAGTAAGGTCCCGAATGTAAAATGGTATTTAACTTTATTTCCAAAACAATAAATCTTATACTAAGCAGATCAATATTAAGGAATCATTGAAATTTGAAAAATGATTATATCTATCCGTTGTGGGTACTTGCTATTTTGGTTTTTAGTTGATCGATCTTCTATTTATTATTGGTTTTAATAGTTGCTAATATACATAATTATTATGAGTTAATTTTTTTTTTCCTAAATCCAAATAAAGAGTCAAAGACAAAGCAAAGGGGAATATTTAATAATAAGTTTTTGATTTTTTTGGTTGTTAATGGAAATTGAAATTTAATTTTTAATCAATTTTCCGAAAAAAAAAAATTAATTTTTTTAAATCACAAAATAAAGCCAAGACAAAATAAAAAAAATGAATTGATAACCCACAAAACACATTTTTTTTTCCCCTTACCTTTCAATCAATGGATTTATTAGATGTCCTTGGAAAATTTTCTTATTTTTTCATATGTCAAACATACTATTGTTATGTTTGACTTTAAAAACCAATTTATTTGGGATTTGTAAAAACAAAATTTCGGATAGCTTTTAAACTTGGTTTAAACTTTTTTTCATGATCTTTAATACTTTTCAACATTTAAATGTTATTTCAAAAGAGTTTCAACAAAATACAAAAATAAAATTAAAACTATTAAGGTAAAAATTATTTTAAGGTATATGGGAAAAGAAAAACTAGTGTAAATATGGAATGTTGTAAAAATTAGAGTTTTTACAATTCAAGTGATAAATAAGGAGTTCTATGTATTTACCCAAATTTTGATCATAGTAAATATAATGTCTGATTATTTTAATATACTAATATTAATTTTAATCAAAAAATGGCTTGGTGAATATCAATCTTTCAATTTTTTCAAAAAAATATTTCCTTCAAATATATCTATTGGTGTTCGTCAAACAATTTTATATCAAAAATCCATTCAATCCAAAAAATCAAAACAGGTGAGTTTTATTTATTATTACCAAATTTTGGGCAAATACCTGGAACTCCTTATTTATCACTTGAATTGTAAAAACTCTATTTTTTACAACATTCCATATTTATAGTTGTGAAAGGGAAAAAAAAATTATAATATTGACTTATTATTACAAATCAATAAATATAAGGTAAACGGTAAACAAATATTTGATCAAAAAAAAATGTATAAAAAATATTTAATCTGATCAATTTGATTTTGTGTGAAAAAAATTTTCTATTCTTTTAAATTAATCTAGTTAATCTTAAATATCCTTTTAAACCAAATTAAATCAAATAATTGTCCAAAAAAAAGATATTTTTTTCAAAAGAGATTCATTTTTACTACTGTTTTATTATCAAAACTTCAAAATCAGGATATATTAAGATATGAAAAACAATTTATATTCTATAAACCCCCATAGAACAAGCCTTAATATAATTTAATTATTTATTTTTGGTATTCATTAACCATCATTAAACTTTATCTTGGAATGTTAATATAATAAAAAAAAAATTAACATTTTTAGTAGTTCTTACTATTAAAATTCAATTTTTGTATTTTTAACCTTCCAAAGCAACCCCAATGGGCGGAAATGCAACCAAATAGTATTTTATTTGAAAATTAGATTTGATAGGCACTTATGTTTTTATCTATAATGTAATATTTGTTAACCAAATTATACTTTGATCAAAAATCATTTTGTGAAAATTTGCTATTCAACAAACCAAAATAAATTTTTTATGTACTCAATTTTTTTTCGCAATGGTAAAAAGATTTTAGGTTTTAATCTTCAATTCGAAAAGGTAATTACAAATAATTTGAAAAATGAAAATTTTTAAATTGTAATCCATTAGTAAAATAAAAATCTAATAATACCTTTTTTAATAAGATTTATAATAGATTTTTCAGATCCATTTGAACTCACAAATACCAAATAAATTGACTTTCTACAGTAAAATATTATGATTATAGATAAACCTATAATTATCATAATTCCTTCGAAGGATGAACACTAATATCAATCTCTTTTTTAAAAATTGATGGTTTTAAAAAACCAAAAAAGTGAAAATTTTTTACCAAACAATACACTAAGATCAAAACTTGTGGATTTTCTTTTTTATTAAAAACAACACCTTGTAACATGAATTATCAAAATTCAACCCCCATTTCAAAATTCCTTTTAATAATGTTATTTTGTAATTAGCTGTCGAATATCTATATTTGAAATTGAAGAAAACTTTTCATTTTTTTTCATAAAGTTACCAAACAAAATTAAACACATTTCTTGTGATGAGCAAAAAAAAAAGTAACTTTCGAAAGATAAAAAAACAAAAAAACCGAACAAGAGGAATATCTATTATTGACGTGAACGAAGAGACAAGCAGTGGTGCTGTTATTAAACGCTCCACAGGATTTTATGAAGACAGTAGTTCTTCAGAGTTATCATCCGATTCTTCATCGTCTTCAAATGCAAATGAAGAAGAAGAAGAAGGTGATGAAGAAATAATGAAAAGCTTGTCAAAGGACACCAAGGAAAGAGAGGAATTTGAGTCAAGGCTGGAGGAAAGGGATTCTGAAAATCTTCAAGGCCTTGAAGATCTTAATGACATGGAGAAGGGAGATTATGAGGAACGAAAGCAGCGTCTGCAGTTGCTCCTGGGTGAGAAAGAGGATTTTACGAAGGAAAGGTCCACAAGGAGGTATCTCTATTTGAAAAAGCGAATGGTTGACAAGTACAAGGAATTGGAATTAAAGGTGAAAGAAGAGCAGCAGCTGATCAAGGACGGTGTTGAGTTCAGCAAGGAGGAATTGGATCTCTACCAACACAATCTGGAGACGTTACGGCAGTTGTCGCGGCTCCAAAACGAAGAGAAAATGGACCAGTTCTTGAAATCCTACTCGCTGCCCGGCGAGGGCAAAGAACTGGACGGCACCAAGGGTTTCATCAAAGAGGACATTGAAGTTTCTGAGCAAAGCAAATGGGAGGATTTAAAAATTGCCAATTCCATTTTCAAGCCTGTCAACCGGAAAAGGAAGGCATACAGCAAAAGCAGAAGAAAAAGAAAAACAAACAGGGACAAAAAAAAGCGCGGCAAGGGCCATTACTCAGGGTCGACTTCATCATCGTATACGTCGTCAAGTGGCACAGACGAAGAAAATGTCCAAGGCGAAGAGCAAAACGACTATAATCTCTTGCTTCAAAACCCGATCGATTTTGTCAAGGACGCCGTGATGTCTGGCACCTTGGATCTTGACAAATTAGCGGAGGAATTGAAAAATAAAAAGGAGCTCCAAAGGAAGGAGAGGGAAAATAAGCAACTGAACGAAAGGCTTTCGATGAAGCAGCAAAGAGCGTCGCTGCCGATCTACAGGCACCGCGAGGGCTTACTTGAAGCGATCGGGAAGCACCAGGTGATCATTGTTGTTGGGGAGACGGGCTCTGGGAAGACCACACAAATCCCGCAATACCTGTATGAGGCTGGCTACAATCGGAAGACCGGCAACGAAGGATCTGATCGCGAATTTATGCTTGTAGGTTGCACGCAGCCAAGGAGGGTTGCCGCGATGTCCGTCGCGAAAAGGGTCAGCGACGAGATGGATGTCAAGCTCGGGCACGAGGTTGGGTATTGCATCAGATTTGAAGACCGGACCAACAAGGACACCAAGATTAAATACATGACCGACGGTATGCTGCTCCGAGAATTCCTACGGGAGCCAGACCTGGCAAGCTATTCTGTCCTGATGATCGACGAGGCGCACGAACGGACATTGCAAACGGATGTCTTGTTCGGCCTCGTGAAGGACGTGGCGAGATTCCGCTCGGATTTTAAACTGATCATATCCTCGGCGACCCTCGACGCACAAAAGTTCTCAGAGTACTTCGACGATGCGCCGATCTACGAGGTGCCCGGCAGGCGCTACCCCGTGGAAATCCTATACACGAAGCAGCCCGAGGGCGACTATGTCGACGCGGCCGTCGTCACGGCACTGCAAATACACGTCACCCAGCAGCTCGGCGATATCCTGATCTTTTTAACCGGGCAAAGCGAAATCGAAACCGCGGCATCCATTTTGGAAGATCGCTCTCGCAACCTGGGCGGCAAAATTAAGGAGCTGATCATCTGCCCGATCTATGCCTCCCTGCCGTCCAATGAGCAGGCCAAGGTTTTCAAGCCCACGCCAAAGAATGCGAGAAAGATCGTTATTGCCACGAATATTGCAGAAACCAGTTTGACCATCAACGGTATTGTCTACGTCATCGACGCTGGGTTTATCAAGCAAAATTGCTATAGCCCCAAAACGGGTGTGGAATCGTTAGTTGTGACGCCCGTTTGCAAGGCCTCCGCGAGGCAAAGAGCCGGGAGAGCCGGGAGGCTTTGTCCCGGGAAATGCTTTCGGCTATACACCAAATGGTCCTATAAGCATGAAATTGAGGAGTCTTCGATCCCTGAAATACAGCGAACCAATTTGGGCTCTGTGGTGCTCTTGTTAAAATCCCTCGGGATCGACGATTTGATTAACTTCGATTACATGGATCCGCCGCCATCAGAAACGTTAATAGCCTCGGTCCAGCAATTATATGCATTGGGCGCGCTAAATAATCTCGGGGAATTGACCACCCTGGGGAGGAAAATGGCCGAATTTCCCCTGGATCCAATGCTCTCAAAGTCTTTGATCAACTCGGAAAAATATGGCGTCTCTCAGGAGGTTATGGTCATCGCTTCAATGCTATCTGTGAATAATAATATCTTTTTTTATCCCAAAAAGGGCCAAAATGTGACGGTTGCCAACAACGCCATCTCGGCGTTCTATGTGACTGAGGGAGACCATTTGACCCTGCTAAATGTCTATAGCCAATGGAAGGATTCCAATTATTCCACACAATGGTGCTACGAAAACTTTGTGCAGCCGAGAGCCTTGAATCGTGCAAAGGATATCATGGAGCAATTGCAAAATTTATGTGAAAGAGTAGAAGTCGCATTAAAATCAAACCCCACAGATAAAATACAAATCGCAAAGGCCTTGACTTCGGGATATTTTTATCATACAGCTAGGCTGCAAAGAAACGGCGAATACAAAACTTTGAAAAACCCCATCGACGTCGATATACACCCTACTTCAAGCACCTTTAAAGAAAAACCAAAGTGTGTAATATACTATGAATTGGTAATGACTACAAAAAATTATATGAGAACAGTCGCGCAAATACAACCAGAGTGGTTAGTCGAAGTTGCCCCCCATTATTATACACAAAAGGAAATCGAGTTTGGCGAATCTTCAAAAAAAAAATTGCCAAAAATTAAAAATTAACAACTTTTGATTCACTTATTGGTTTTTTTTTTATTGAAGAGAAGAATTAATAGTAGTTTTCATTTCGATTTGGTATTGGTTTAGATTGGATATATTAATAATAATAATGTTTATTTTTTTTGTTAATATTTTAATGTTTTTTTTTTATTTTTTTAGTTTTTTTTTTTTTTTTTGTAATATAAATTGATACAGCTCTTTCAACCATGCTGTGAAAATTTTTCAAATATATAGATTGAATATCAATTTTAAAATTGTCTTTTATGAAGGGGGAATTTTCTTTTCTCTTAATAAGATAAAAATTTTCAATTTCTTTTAAATTATAATATAATTTATTTTTTTTTGTGATAAACAAATAAACAAATTATTATTAAATAAAAAAAAGAAATTTCATAAATCATAGAAAATATTTTTCGATCAATGTGGTATAAATTTTGTAAAACTAACATTTTTGTAATATGTATATATATATATATATTGATTGATAAATTTTGATGGATCAATAAATCCCCCTTTCTCGATTTCAAAGAAATAAATAAATAAAAATTTGTAACTAAAAAAAGAGAAAAAAGAGGGATATTATTAAATTTCAAAATTGGTCAAATTGAATTTATTGGTATATTCGAAGGGTTTCTTGATTGTTTCCGATTGTCTGGAATTTTTTAATGGATTTCAATGATTGTGAGAGGAAATATCAAATAGATTATTTTGTGATTAGTAATATTTTATTACTTAAATTGTCGAAAATTCAAAATGTTGAAATTGTCAAGAATCAATATTTTTAAAAATTTGTTCAATATTCACTTTTAACACCCAAAGTTAAGTGGAATTTTTTTACATCTTAAAACAAGTGATAAAAATCTATTTTATATCAAAAAAAAATATTTTTTTTTTCAAAATCCTCTCGAAAATTCCCTAACACAAAATTAAAACCACAAAAACTACTCTAAAATTTTATAACATCCATTAACTTTACGGAAAAAATTTTTTTTAAATTAATACTTATAGCTAATAAGATTCAATAGATTGAGTATTTTGAAAAAAATGACAATTTGTAAAAAATTGATATTTGATCAACTGTGAAAAGTATAAATTTTCACAAAAACAAAAAGTCAATTTTTCAAATAATAGATTTGTAAATACAACGCAAACTAATTGTGACCCATGTAACTCATTGTGTAATAATTAGTTTTATTTTTTCATTGTTTTTTCCTTTGTTTCCCAGCACTAAATTACCTTATACTTTGACTAAACTCAGTAAAGGGGGGTTGTCAAGTTGTTTTTTACTATTACCAAGGTACCAAAATATGAAAGTATATGTAACTTAAAAGTTTATTTTGATAAAAAGTGAAAATAAAAAATACTAAGGGTTTAAAAAAAAAAAAAATCAAAAAGGAAAAAAAAAATAATTACACTGTTTAAAAAACACGAAATGATGGTTTATGATAGGAGTTTAAACTAAACTAAATTAAGGAAAAGTATTATGACAGTGATTTTGGATGTTCTTAATTTAAGGGAGTAGCTACACCATGGTATATGATAAAAAATTGAGAGGGATGAGGTAAGAGTATTTTATTTTAGTAGTCTGTGATCCTAGATTCTCTAAAAATTTTTTTAAAAAAATTATTTGATATTTTTTTTTAGTAATGTTTAATTATAAACAAAAGAGAGAAATAATTCATAAAATAGTTTTGAATTTTTTTTTTTTTATTAAAATAAACTTAATTCCAAAATTTTGGACACAGTTTAAATAGTTGAAAGAATAACAATACCATACTTTACATTCAATTTGGAAATTATTCGATTGAACAAACTATTTCATTTTTTGTCTTTTTTGTTTTGGTTTTCATTTCCCTTTTTCAAGTTACTTAATCGGTTTCGTTAGATCTGGGATTTTTTTTTAAAATGGTTGATAGAATGTTACTGTTAAGTTTGTTAAATAGATAAATTTGCATACAATTGGTATATTGAATCTTATCATTTGATCGATCAACAATTGTTATTGTGATTTTAGCAAATTTCTCTATGCATTTTTTATTCAGATCGTTTCCTTATTTTTAACACACTAGTTTTGATTTTTTTGTTTTATATTGTTTTTTTTTGTTTGGGTGAAAATGATTACTTATAAAAGCATTGATACTACGCTACTTAAATGTGATTTTATATTACATTTTGAAAAAAATAATAAATTGGGTTTTTTTTTGCATATTTTTGATTTTCTGATGTGTCCAAATTTTTGGAATGGGGTTTAGTTTTTTTTGGGAGAAGATAATTTTAGATTCTTAGAATAATACTTATGTCTATTTTGTGGTTTAAATTTTGTAAAATATAATCATATTCACTTCTCCAATTCCAGAAATTCCAACTATTTAAAATCCTAACAAGTAATGTTTTGGGATAATTATTATATTTTTTAGAATCCTTCGAGCTATTTAAGTACCATTTGTATTTTCTTTTATGATTCCCTCGATTGTAATGTTTTTGTTCTTTTTCAACTATATCCATTAGTCCCAAATGTCACTGATAAAAAATCTTTCAAATTGTTTTTTGTTGCCATGATTTAAAAAATTCAAAAATGATGAAAAAATAAGAAATGAAAAAAATAAAAGACACAATAGAATCTTGAGATAAGGATAAAAGAAAAGTTATTCAACATTCGAAAGACTATTTTTAGCAATTCAACTCAACATTCTATTGTGGCAATTTCTTTGAAACCTTGCAAAAAAATATTTAAAAAAATCTAATGAATGAAGTACTTTAAATGATAAAAATCGATGAGTTACAACCAAAGTAAATAATGTTATTTTCTGATTCCTTTCAAAATTATAAAAAAGTGAATTTTTTTCCTTTACCGTGGCTACTCCCTTAAGATAGAATTTTTTTATACTTTCTGAATCTCTTTTACGAACAATTTTTAAATAATTATTAGTCTTTTTTCTGTATTTTTTTCTTTTTGAAAATTTGTTTTTTTTTACTATTTTAATCAAAAAATAAATTGGGTGTTCTTGTTTTTATAAATATTTTTTTTTTTTGTTTTTTATCCAATTTTTTATTATCAACCTAAATTTATTCTATTTTATCCAATAGTTTTTTCTTTCTTTTTTTTTTTTTTTCTGGACGATGAATTTTATATTTTTGTTGTTTCAACCAAAAAAATTTTTAGTATATAGTTTCCCATGAATACTAGTGTAGTCTATATTTTTATTTCAAATTTTAGAATGGGATTTAAGTAAAAACTAAGATAATTTAAGGTGTAATTAACACTTATTGAATAATACATTAAATTCCGATTTTTTTTACTGGTTAGATTCATTGTTAATAGTATACCGTTGTAACTCAAAATATATTTGTTAAATCGAAAATCAATATTTAAATATTTTTTATTATTACAAAATCTAAATAATAAGTCACTTATAGAAAATAAAATTTTTAGAATTTATATAATGTTTATTATTTTTATAATTAATAAAATTTGAAATTTATGTATGTATGTGTGGGGGGTTGGAAGATATTATTAAAGGGTAATAATAAGTTTTAGTTTACGAATCATCCCTTGTAATTTGTTCATTAATTATTGTTTTTTTTTTTTTTTTTTTTTTTGTTTTTTTAATTTATTTAAAGTGTCTTAGTTGGTTTTAGTCATCTTGGATTAAATTGCTTTTTGAAATGTTTAAATTGAATTTTTCTAAAGATCAAATTTTGATTTTTCTTTTTTTTTTTTTTTTTCTTTTATTTTTGAAAAACAGTGAGATTTTATTTATTTTGTTTTTACTGGGCCTCCATAGGTTAATCAATTCGATTCTTCTGTTTTTTTTTTTTTTTAAATGAATAATAGAGTAAAAACAAGTGAAAAGAAAAAAAAAATAGAAAAAAAAAAGTCTTTAAAAAATAGAATCTTAATTTTGTAGACTTTCAAATTATCAAAAAATGCAAAGAAACGATATTACAAAACAATACAATTACAAGAATCCCAAAAATTAATAATTTAAGTACATTATTCAAAATTTTAAGACAAATTTTAAGATGGAAAGTAATTGCATGTCTAATAATTTTAAGAAAAATTGTTTAATGACTAATTTGGATACACTTTTAAGAAAAAGAATTCAGCGTTGAAATTGAAAGTTTTCATATAATTGAATAGAACCCTTGGATTCTATGACTTAATAATTTTGAATTGCTCGATCCATAAAACAATTTTTCCAATTTATTGAAACATTAAAAGGTCTCTAAAATTTTATTTGATCAAAACATTAACTCTAAAATATAAAAATAAAAAAAGAAAAAACTAACAAAAAAAAAAGATTTTGGTCGAAATATTTATTTTCAATAAGATGATGTCAGTATTTAAGTGGTTATATACATTTTTACAATTACCGACAAAATAATAAAATGATAGCAATGAAAAAAAAAAAAAGAAGAATAAATAAAGTACAATAAATCCGTATATTTTCATTAATTATACATTTCAAAATAAACAAAAAAATATTTGAAAAATAAATATTTTTAATATTATAAGGTAGTATTCAATTTGTTTTGTTTGATTTTTACAATTTCAAAGTAGCGATTATTTCCATAAAATAAAAATAATTTTTTATCTACTGCCTGGTGTGTTTTAGGTGGGCAAATAAAACCAAATAAAACCAAAGAAAAGAAAACTGATTAATTGCATGGCGGGTTGTTTAGTTGAAAAATTGTTGGTCAGTTGGTTGGCGATAATATTTGAGTTGTGTCAGGATTTTAACTAATTCTCTTTCGTCTTCTGTGTAGTCTTTTAATTTTTTCAGGGTTGAGGGTGTCTGTAATCCTAACTCTGTTTTTGCTTGTTCTTCTCTGAAGATTTCGGAAAATGTTCTTTTGAGTTTTGTTTTTTTATGAATTTGTTGTTTTTGGTTGTTGTTACTATTACAGCCACTGTTGCATTTTCTGTTTGTTGTGCTTGGGTTTCGGAACACAATTTGAGTTCTTTTTTTTGATTTTTGTTTTTGTTTTTGTTTTTGAATTTTTATTGGCAACCTTTTTCTGTCTTCATTATTTATACTATGAAGTTGAGTAATTGTGTTGCTAAAGAATAAACCGAAAAGATTTAAGTTTTGATCGCCGTTTTCATAAGCATAATCTCTTGTAAATTTCATTGTCTTTCTGTTTTTTCTTGTTGCGTTGATCAAATTGTATCGGGCGCTGAAGAAAAAGGCAAATCCACGATAAACCTTTTTAACTCTGGACTCAACATCGTATTCGTTCTTGTCCTTGAATAACTGTTTGAGTGAACCCTTGTTGATGACAACTGTTTTTGGTAATTGGAATTGTTCTGAAAAATGATAGATTTCAAATCCCTTAAAATAATTTTGATGTTTTTGAAAGGCCTTTTTGAGTTCAACCCCAACGATTTCTTTTTGCTTTTCAAATTCCTCGCTATCGGCATAAGAGATTAGAGAATTAAGACCGGTCGTTGGTGTGAATTTAAATTCAACGCATTCGTTGTTATTTTGGTTGATTTTTGGAAACAAATTGTATTTGCTGATCATATATGCAAACACATTTTCTTTTGAAAGTCTCGTTGAGAGCTGGAAAATCTGATTGTTAATCGTAACATCCTTTGGCGAGTTTGGAACAAAAAGCATTGGTAAAGTCATGCCTTGAACTGAATTTGAGTATTGTGTTAAAAGTGTTTCCAGTCGAACTTGGTTAATTGTTCTGCGTCTTGGTGGGAATATATTTTTGTTCATGAGGTGTTTCTTGGAAGGTTTGTGTTTTTGAAAAAAAAGTTTTGAGAAAGTGATGAATTAAAATGTAAAAAAAGTTTTTTTTGTGACTTTTGGGTGAAAGGTTAAAAAATGATTTTGATTTTTTCTGTTTTTTTTTTTTATTCTTTTTTGTTTCAAACAAAGTTTGGTTTCCTTTGAACTAAAAAGAATTAAAACAAGAGAAATTAAAGAGTTGTGAATATAATTTAATTTTCAAATTTATTATTTTCTTTTTTTTTTTGGAAAATATTTTTTTCTGAAAAGGTAATTCTTAAAAGGAAAATTGAATCATTGTTTCTACGATGGGGTTTGGTGTCTGAGAGAACTTATTGTTCTCTATTTTTCTCCTAAAAAATTTTATTTTCTCAAATTTTCGAAATCTTTTTTAATAAACGAAATACGACTCAAATCGTTTTCTGAATCCAAAAGAAAGGTGTGTGTTTTTTTATTGGAAAACTGTGAACTGAGTTTTTTAATTTTACATTTTTGGATTTAAAATTTTATTTTACCAATTTTTTGTAGTTTCTGGTTTTGGGATTATGGTACAACGAAAGTTTTGTGGTTTACGATCATGGTAAACTTCCAAATCTTGTTAGTTTTAGTTTTTTTCACTTTTAAAAAATTATTTTGAAATAAAAATTGAAAATTCTTTGATTAATAACAAAAAACAAATTGAAAAAGGGATTCGTTTTAAGAAAAACAATTTGTTTTCTTTTTAAATTTTTTTCAACGTTTGCTGTGACAAAAGAATTTCATGTATCGAGATATTGAGTTAAACATTTTTGAATTTCTAATGACCAAATAAACATCCACTCCAACTGTTTTCAGAGAAACTGAGCAATTTTGATACTTGTATGTCCTTTTACAATATCAAAATTTGAAAAGTCAGATTTTTTAAATCCTCACTTTGTAATGTATATTAATGTAAACTGCCGTTTAAATCGCTGAACGTTTTACTATTTAATTTGTGAGGAGTAGAGGAAGAATGTTGTTTAATTACTATTTTTTAGTGATCTGATCAGTTTTTTGAATAAAAAAATCTTTCCTTTTTTTTTCTGAAAGTTATGTTATTTGACAAGTGAAAAAATAACACATCTGAACCATAGTTTTTTAACCCAAATTCTTTTAAATCAGCGATAAAACAAAATAATTAAGAAAAATTAAAAAAAAATTTCAAATGTTTG
Organism: Anaeramoeba flamelloides; assembly: GCA_027625915.1. NCBI lineage: Eukaryota > Anaeramoebidae > Anaeramoeba > Anaeramoeba flamelloides. The sequence goes on along the minus strand of JANTQA010000060.1, from coordinate 1,140,041 downwards.
AAATTGAAAACAGAAAAAATTTCATCAGAAAAAGATGACTATTTAAGATTTTGATCACCAAAAAAAGGTATAATAAAAGAAAAAGAACACACACTAACAAATGACAACCAATTTCTTAGAACCTTTATTTATTAAGGCAAAAATAAAAAAATGAAAAAGATAATTTGTAAGCTTTTATTGTTCTAAAAATACGTATAATTAAGGAATATTTTTTTATCTTCAAAGTTACTTTTTGATTGCGACGACCCCAAAATTAAATACAAAAAATGTTTACATAACACTTAAAAGTGATCATTCTGTTGATTAAAATCTTAAGAATTTATTTTTTCGTAGTTTTTTGTTGTTTTCTCCAATCATTTACGATTTTACAAAAAGATCTCCATTGCTCTATTTTTGAGAAAATACCCTTAATATATTTTTTGAATAAACTATAAGAGACACTAATGGACTTTAAATTTAGAAATATCTATGTTAACTTTTTTTTAAATGTTTGGTGACTCTTATTGATTTATATTCCAAAAGGTAAGAAAATACTGTTTTTTTTTTCAGAAGAATTTGATTTATCTTGAGAAACATACAAACAATTTATTCAACTTGTGAATTTTTTCTTTCCTTTCGTAAGATAACGTGAAACAAAAAAATTGTTTAAAGCTTTTTTTTTCTTTCATCGTGTTGTAAAAAAAATTGTTTCGTTTTTAACTTCACTAGTCGGAATTGAAAATCAAGGATCTGAAAATTTTTTTCGCATAAATAATTTCATTTTTATTTGGAAATTTCATTTTTGATGTCCATAGCTCTCTAGAACCTTTATTTAAGGATATATTGCCCCTTTTTAATTTTTACTTTCAAAAAAATTTAATTGGGATATTTTTTTGATATATTGGCCAATAAATATAGAAATTAAGGATCCCATCAAAAATGAAAATTAAAATGTGTTTTTAAATATTTTTAGTAGGATCTCTCATAAGTTTAAACTCAATTTTAAGAATATTTTTTTTTTTGAAAAAAACAAATTTTTTTTTTTTATAGTAAACATTAGTAAATTATATTTTGACTAAAACTTCTACTCTCTCTACTGAAAAAAATAATTTTTTTTCAGATGTTACCAGAAAATTGGCACTTAATTAATTGGTGTTCTTTCAAAAAAAAAATTTCTAACAAAATTCAAATTAAACTCAGCTTGTAAACTCAGATACTTTAAATGATCCAGTTTAAGAAATTTTGAAAAAAAAAATAAAAAAAATTAGAAATTTTTTGATACTACCAAATCTCGAACTCGTAACATTAGATTTTTTTACTCTAGATCTGGCGCTCTACCGTTGAGACATTAGACTATTTGTTGTAAATTGAAAATATTTTTTTCTTCAAAATTGATTTTTTTAAAATATTTAAACAAGTAATATAACCAAAAAAAATTACAATTTTCCTAAGTTTTTAATTTAAAAAAAAATTTTTTTTTTTAAAACTACTTTTTTCTATTAACATTAATAATATAAAAGAAAAATCTGATAGGAAAAAAAAAATTATTTAAAATTTTAAAAAAAAATTATTAAAAATTTTTTTAATAGTAAAAATTTCAATTTTTTTAAAATTTCCAAAAAAAAATTTTTTTTATATAAAAAAAATTCTTTCAAATTTTTATAATGAAAAAAAATATTATTTGAGTTTAATAATAAAGATTTTTTAATAAAATAAATTTTTTTTCTAATACTTTTTAATAAATTATTATAAAAAAAAAATTATAAAAATTTTTTTTTTTTTATTTTTCTTAAAAAAAATGATAAATCAAAAAAAATACCCAAAATAAAATTTTTGAAAATAATATTTTTATATATAAATTATTTTAGAAAATAGATTCAAATAAAATATTTGTAAATTTTTATATATAAAATTTGGTGTTAATCTTTTTATTTTTTTCTATTTTTATAATAATTTTATTTAAATATATATGAAACGAATATCATCAATTAAGACTGTATAATTAAAATTAAAATGAAAAAAAATTTTTTTTTAGTTATATATAAATCATTTTTAAAATTTGAAATAATATTTTAAGTATTATTTTTTATTATTATTTATAATATATATGACCAAAAAAAAAATTTTTTTTTTCAAATATGTTTACAAAGAAAAATTTAAAAAATTATTTTTTTATTTTTTGGCCTTTGGGCCCAAAATTTTACCAAAAATAATTTTTTTTAAAAATTTTACTCTAGTGGGAACAATTTAAAATTTTCTAAAAAAATATATATTTTTTCTAATTTTGCACAAATAAAAAAAAAAAAAATTTCAAAAATAAAAAATTTTTTTTTTTTTTTTGAAAAAATGAAAAATGGGAAATATCTTTTAAAATGTAGAAGATAGAATACTCTAAATTTCAAAAATCAAATATTTAGAGTATTTTTGATGGTTTAGGTAAAATAATTTACTATATTTCTCAATATTTTAAAAAAATTGATTTTTCAATTTATACTTGTGTTGTAAGGTTTCGTTCTGAAACATTACAAAAATTCTTGCTTTTAAATGTACCTAAACCACCATTAGAGCCAATCTATTCAACTTGTGAATTTTTCTTTCATTATGAAGTTTGACTTTATTGAAAAAAATTTGCTTTAAACAATTTTTTTTACAACACGATGAAAGAAAAAAATGTTTTAAACAATTTTTTTGTTTCACGTTACAGTCAGTTTCACTTTTAAGGCACAAACTTTCAACGAAATTTAAGGCACAAAAAAAATCTCAAATTAAGGCACAAAATTTGAAATTTCATTTTTTACAATTTATTTTTACGAGACTTTGAATTTTGTGCCTTAATTTGAGATTTTTTTTGTGCCTTAAATTTCGTTGAAAGTTTGTGCCTTAAAAGTAAAACTGACTGTATATTACGAAAGGAAAGAAAAAATTCACAAGTTGAATAAATTGGCTGTATACTTTTCCATATTTTTGGAAATAAATTAACAGTAATTTGGAAAAGATTTCATTTTTTTCATTTAATTTTCGTGTATACATATCTGATCCGTTTTATTCAGTTACACATTTCAAAAAGTGATGTCTTAATATTTTGAGATTTTTTACTAAATTGACTTTTTTCAAAAACTAGAAAACTTTTCCCGTGTGCACATATGGCGGAGGTTTCCTGTCAAAAAAATTGAAGTTTCTAATATCAAAAAAACAATTTACAGTCAGTTCCACTTTTAGCCACAAACTTTCAACGTAATTTAAGACACAAAACAATCTCAAATTAAAAAACAAAATTTGTAAATTTTTTTGATACACATTATTTTACTAGAATTTGATTTTATACCGTAATTTGAGAAATTTTTTGTGCCTTAAATTTCGTTGAACGTTTGTGTCTTAAAAGCTGAACTGGCTGTAATAAAATAATAAAAATGTTTAATAAAGAAACAGCAATTCAAAAATCAATAATAATTTTCAGATATCAAAAAAACAAAAACTACCCCAAACCTTTTTTATTTGTTTATTAAGGGACAAGTCTCTATTATTATTTTTTTTTTTTGACCAATAACTAAACAAGGAACCCTTATCTTGAAATAAGTTTAAAATTGAAAGGAGACAGATTTTTTTGATGTTAGAACTTTTTGTTCTTGTTTTTTTTTAAATTTTACAATTCTGTCAAAAAAAGTGACTTTTAAAAATGTTTTTTTAAAAAAATATCTTTAACCGATGAGAATTTTTTGATTATTTTTGGATTTAATTATCTTCTCAAAAATAATATTTATTCTCATTTTGAAAACCGAAAAAAAATTGAAAACTAGTGAATATTACTCTTTCACTTCTGTTCATCCAACTTGACTCTATAAAGAACTCAATATGTTTTATCAATAATTACTTTTTAAAAAAATAGTTCTTACTCTTTTTTTTTTTTTTTTTTTTGACTCTGACAAAAACTTTTGGAATGATAATTTGGGAAACCCCCCAAAAAAATCCAAATTCAACAAAAACAAAAGAGTATAAACTCAAAAAGTAGATCTATAAAAAAAAGAATATTACAAGAAAAGAAAGAAAATCTTTTATTTTGAGTAAAGTCTATATTGCATATTTTTTTTTGAATCAAACTGTTTTTTCATGCAAATCCAAAAAAACCTTTTCAAGTTTATTTTTCAAACTATTTTTTGTAAGTCTTCTACAAACATAATAAGGATTTGCTTTCTTGCTCATATTTTTTTTTTTATTTTTTATATTTTTGTGAAAAGTTGAAAAAAAGCAACTTTCAAAAAAGTGAAAAAAACGGAAAAATTTTTTATTTCTATAAAAACAATAACTTAATTTAATGAATGTCATTTATCAAGATTTAATTACTATACAAAGAAGTGTTTCACTTTGATTTCAAATCTAAGTAATTGGCAAAAAAAATTCTAAATCTCTATTAAATTTACCTAAAAAAATTTAATCGAGACTAGTCCCTTAAATTATTTTTTTGCTCTTGAAACACCTTTTTTTCATACAAGAAACCTGTGCTTTGGGGCACCCATGAAAAGTTAAATAATTTTTGGAAAAATTTCAAATTTAGTATAAAAACTTAAAATATCTAGACATCAGTTATTGCACATATGTTTTTGGATTGAAAAATAACTTGAAAAATAAAAATTAAACATTTGCTAATTTTTCACTTTTTGATAACTCGAATTATAATAAACACTACTGTTTAATAAAAGATATTGGATCAAAAATTATTTCTCAAGATATTTTACATTTTTAGTTGAAAAAATTAATCTTCTAACAAGTTTTTTTCAACTTTAATAGTAAAAATTATAATAAAAAAATTTTTTTTATAGTTAAGAATATATTTTATCATAATTCAAAAGAATTTTAAATTTACTAAGTATCTTTCAAATGGGTGATCAATTATGTTGACTATTTAAGAATTATTTATTCTTTTAAATTGAAATATTGTATTTTTTTCTTAATTAAAACAACGTGGCACTGGGCGGCACTTTATGGGCACTCTTGTTAGGTTTTCCACAATTCAAAAGAATTATGTAATATCTTGGTTCTTTACTAGATTCTTTTAAACCCCCAAGATCCCATGGCATTGCAATTAAGTTTTTATTAATTGTTGAAATAAAATGAAAATTTTTAATATTTTCGTTTATTTCCATAAATAAAGAAAAAAACTTAAAGTTACTCTACAGACAATTCAGTTAGGTTTCCCAGAATTTAAAAGAATTGAGTAAAATTTACATAAATTTTGGAGCATTCTTTTGTATTCTGGAAAACCTAGGACTTTGATTATTTATCATTAGAAAATTTTCTTCTACATTTAAGTTTTATTAGAAAAGTACAGTATTTTCCAAATTATTTGTTAAAATCTATATCAAAGTAAATATCACAAAGTTGAATTAAACAAAAATTCATTCTGAAACCAAGTTAATATAAATTTTTACTCCAAAAACAACTTTTTTTTCTTGACTAGAGAGTTTCAAAAATCGTGCTATGACTAACAACAATAAATATAATATCGTCATGAATTTGAAGTTCTGGAACGTTGATTTTATTGTAAATAAACTTTATTATTATGATGAAAATGAAAGTATCAATTTTGTTAAACCAAAATATTTCAATTCAATTTTTTCATATTAGTGAAGCACTAATTTTCAAACACTTTGTACAATTTTGTTAGTTACTAATAAATTCTAATAAATCGTAGAAAATTTTTACATGATTTTCCTTTTTGAAATTTTAATGCACAAACTTTGAGTAAAGTATTTAATGAAGTCAAGTCTTAAGATACTGTGTAAAATTAGTTGTTCTTCAACATACTCTTTGTACTGGACTGTTTGATAAGAAACAGTTCGAAGATTTATAAAATTGGAAATTAAACTAAAAATTTTTTGAAATTTATTAGAATTTATCAGTAAACAAATAAAAAACAACAAAACAAATTAACAGAAATAATATATTTCATCTATTTCAATGTAAACCCTATTTTTAATAAAATGATAAAAGAAACAAGAAGTGAAAATTTACAATTATTTATTCAAATTTAAAAAGTTCCAAAAAAGTTTAAAACCAAAATATAAAATTCAAATTAACAATAGGGTTTATTATCTGAAATTTGTGACCAGTTTGTGGACAATTTAAATGAACAATTTAAGAATTTTCTTTATCTTTTCTTTTTCTTTTCGATTAGAAATTCTTCAAGAAAAATTTGGGAAATATTAAAGAATAAAATGTTAACCTTTCAATTCTATCAACTAACCTAAAACCTTATCGAAAATCATCAATTTTATTAATGAAATACGATGAAGAGAAAAATTTAAATAGATCAATTTTAATTTTTAGATTTTTTGAAAATAAAATCACAAATTTTCTCCTCAAATAAAAAAAAATATTTCTATTTTGAATTGAAAGCAATAAAACACTCAAAAAATAATTGTAACACAATTTTAGAAAACATTTCTCATACTCACAATTAAAAGGATTTTTTTTTTAGTCGAGTTTTTTGTCATGAAAAAAAATTTCAAAACGAATAAAAATATTCATTATTTAGTTCTTTTTTGAATTAAAATTAATAACAGTTATCACATTTAAACCAACCCAAAATGTTTAACTTTTTCCGAGTCTCCAATTGTTACGATTAATAATCAATTTGATTTAAAAAAGATTTTTTCCCAAATCTTAATCATTTATTTTTATTTCTTTTTAAAAATTATTATTAATATTAATTACTTATCTTATCAAATGACTGAAGAACACGATATTGTTATTATTGGAAACGGGCCGGTTGGAAGAGTTATTGTTCATATGATGACACATTTTCAACAGAACATGAAAGAAAAGCTTTCAATTTTGATGATCACCAAAGAACCTATCTTGGCTTTTAGATGTTCGATGCCCTATGGTTTAGATTCTGAGAAAGATATGGATCAATTTCTTGTGCCACCAAAAATGATGAAAGAAATGTGCAATTTTAAAGAAGGCACCGTTACAGAAATCTTGCCAGAAGAAAACATCATCAAAACAAAAGCCGGAGAAAGTTACAAATACAAACACTTAGTTCTTGGACTTGGAAGTAGACCATTTGTCCCCCCTTTTAAAAACGTTGACAGCGAAAATATTGTTGCCTTTCGAGTAAAAGAAGACCTTCAAAAATTAAGGGAGGTTACCAAGAACAAAAAAAACAAAGTTGCTGTTATTGGTGGTGGGTACATTGGAATTGAAGTTGCTGTTGAATTAGCCGAACTTGGTCTTGATGTGTCTGTTGTTGAAATGGTAAATATTATTTCTCCTTTTTCATCCTCCTTTTTCTGCTTTCCTTTTTTTTTTTTTTCTCAATTGAATTCTCATAGTTTATTTGAATAAAATTGTTTTAACATTAAATAATTTCTTATCCTAAAAAAATAGGCACCATCCATTCTACCTGTCAGTTCCGAACCAGAATTGGTTAGTGTAATTCAAGAAGAAGTCAAAAAGCATGGCGTCAAGCTTTATGAAAACAGCAAAGTTACAGGATTCACCAAAGATGGAAACAAGGCTGTAGCTGTTGAGCTAGATGGAAACTTAGATCCGATCCCTGTTGACTATGTAGTCATGGCTGTAGGTGTACGACCAAATAGCGAAATTGCAGAAAAAGCAGGCTTGGAAACAGCCAGATTTGGGATTAAAACAGACGAATTCTTAAGAACAACCAAATACCAAAACATTTGGACAGCCGGTGATGTCTTGGAAAAAAAATCTTTCATCAGCGGGCAATCTATGCCAAGTGAATTCGCTACAACTGCCGTTTTCACAAGTAAAATTGTTGCTCACAACATCTTTAATACTCTTTTTGGCCAAGGAAAACAATTACAGAAATATGTAGGATCGATCAATGGTAATTGTGCATCCTTATTTGATTATTCAATTGGACAATCAGGCTTTACAGAATTCTTAGCCAAGAGAGCAGGGTACGAAGTCATTACAGGGTATTCCGAAACCCCAGACAAATATCCCCAATTAAACCCCCAGAAGGTGTATTGTAAATTAATTTTTGATAAAACCAACCAAAAATTAATTGGCGGTACAGTGTTAAGAAAAGGTTTAAGCGCAGGGCAAAACGCAGACTGGATCAGTTTAGCCATCCAAATGGGTGTTGGGTTACGTGATATCATGCAATTCCAATACTCTTCCCACCCTATGTTAAACCCAAAGGCTAATGAAAATTTATTCCTCTATTCTGCAATGGACGCAATGAAAAAATTCATGCAATTGAAAAAATAATTTTATTCAAAAATAATGTGTAACTGTGTTGATTTTATCTTACTTTTGAAGTCATATTTAGAATTTACTACTGTTAATTTTAGAAAAAATAAATTATTAGAAATTTTTTTATTATATTATTTGTTTAATATTTTATCCAAATTTATTTATAAATACCTATTTACAGAATTTACATACATATATTTAATCATAAAAATATCAACGATTCTCTTCTTATTATTTTTTTTTTTTGATATTTTTTTTTCTACATTTTTAAAAAAATGTTTATTTGATTTAAAAATAAAATATATAAACAATTATTTTTTTTTTTTTTTGATGATTACTTTTTTTCATTTATAATTTCATGATTTGACCTTATATCTCTTCCGATTGAAAAAACTTGATAAAATTCAACAATAAAATAGCATCTCTTAACTCGGGTAACCTCTTTGAAAGTATATAAAATCCAGTTTACTTCATAAGAAGGCTGGTAAAAAAGTTTTTAGATTTAGTCATTATTTTTGACAATTCTATTAATTTTTTTTTTTTGGTTTTTGCTTTGTTTTACCAAACTACTATTTTTTTTTTTCATTTTCCTTTTTTTCTTAAATAAAAGATTTTACTATTTAAAATTATTGTTTAAACAAGCATCTAAAAAAATGATTCTTTGTTATTTTTTTTTTGCCTATAGTGATATGTTAAAAAAATCTTATCTTTTCAAGAGCCATTTGAGAAGTGAATTTATTGATAACTACTAATTAAATCAGTGAATAAACATCGCTTCTAAAAAGATTTTAAACTTGATTATATTTTATAATAAAAATTTATCTGTTCAAAAAAAAATAGTAAAAATTGCATTTTAAATAGGTTAAATTGTTGACTAAAATGGAACAAGAAAAACAAGATATAGAAACTCAAAAATATATTGTTTTATTATTTTTTTGAATCAAAAAAAAAAAAAAAAAGAGAGTAATTGCAAAGAAAATATAGAATTTAGAATATATTAATCTTCTTATTAGATAATAAAAATATTTACATATATTTCTTTGCAAGTTTTAAAGCACAATAATCCAATGTTAAAAGCTGATTATATCACATACTAAATAAACAAAAAACTTTATTATTTTTTTTTATTAGTAAATAATTCATTTGATAACTATACTTTGACATTTGGGAGTATCAAATAATATTTTATTATTATTTCTTAATAATTATTTTCATTCTGGATAAATTTGATAAAATCATAATAGTTTTCAAAGTTAAAACAGTAAACAAAAAAACCTAGAAAAGAGAGCTCTGAATGAAAAATTTATAATATACAGTCAGTTCAACTTTTAAGGTACAAAATTTCAACTAAATTTAAGGTACAAAAATTACTCAAATTAAAGCACAAAATTTGGAATTGTTTCTATTACGATTTATTTTACTAGAATCTGAATTTGTGCCTTAATTTAAGATTTTTATTATGCCTTAAATTTCTTTGAAATTTGTACATTAAAAGTAGAACTGACTGTAATTGAATTTAAGGATTATAAGAGTAAAAATTCAAAATTTAAAACCTTTTATATTTGTAAAAAAACTTTTAAAAAATTGTTAAAACTGTCAGAGGAATTGTTTTCTAAATATATATTTGAAATAGAAATGACAAAAGATAAAGATCAAAACGTGGACAGTGTAAAATTTATAAAGTTATGAAGTGTGAAAAGTGTTGGAATTGTGAAAAAAAGTATACCAATTTATCTGTGATTATGGTAATATTTCAAGATTTTTTAATAGATTCTCTTCTTTTCAGTCCACAACCTCTTCACCAATATCAAAAAAAAAAATTTTTTCTTACAATTACACCCCGGCATACATATACACATTAACTTTTTTATTACGAACACTATCAATTCACTTGGATCACCAATATTTATAATATTCCACCCCAAATCTCACAAATTTCCATATAATTGTTAATTGAATAATTTTACAAAATATTTGAAAAATATAATAAAGTGAAAAAAGATAACGAAATTCTTTGGAAAATTAATTTACTTTATCACAAACCAATGCGTTACCAAAATGTATAAAAGTAATTCACATGGTGTAGAGATATTGATCAAGATAAACAAGGGTTTTATGTGTGATAAAATGGTTACAATGATATCTTACCATGTTTCGGTCAACATTTTCCTAAAGAGAAATAATAAAAACACATTAAAATAAACTTGAATTTCGAAAGAACTTGGATCTTTATCTCTTCTTTTGTTATAATTTTATTTTAAAAGGTAGTTGTTCTAATTAAATATATAATTAATTCAACAGTAATTAAACTTGATATCTTTTTGATTTTTTGATTTAGAATATTAATTACCACCAGTTTGAATTTATCATTAAATATTTACAAAAAAATTCTACTTTATAAATGTATTTTCTCAAAATTTAGTTTTTAAAATTACACAAAATAATTTATTTTGTTATCTAAAAAAATTTTTTCAATAAATTAGAAGTATATTTTTCACTCATTCTGTATGATTGATCAATTTTTTATAACAAATACTAAATAATAAAATAATAAAATTGATCTATTCGGGGACATACTAAATTTTTTTTTCAAATTCTAAACTCTGTTATTTTTTAAAAAAAATTTTTTTGATCATTTTCAAAACTTTCAAAATCCAACATATTCACAGATTATTTGGTAAAAAATATTTTCTTTGAAGAATATTGGAATTCTATTGTTTTTGAGGGAATTTTTTAAAAATACACTTTAAATAATTAACCACAAAGTCTTACAATAACCTAGTCTTAAAAATATACTTGTTTTCAAAAGACGAGACAATAATTTTTAACTTGAAATATATATATATATATATATATATTCAAAAAATAGTTCAAATCAATTTTTTCTCTTGTTTTAACAAAAAAATCACGAGGAAAATAACCAAACAATCAAATTAAAAATTCTCTATAAAATATTCTAATAAAACTTTGAAAATTAAACTTACAAAATACATAAATATTTTTCTATTTTGATTATTGTTAATAATAATTAATAACCCAATCATATGTATTTCAGTGAATTAGTATTTGTTCAAATATTAAAAGTATCAATGTGTTTTAACATTATTTCTCAAATTTTTCTCAGATTTTCAAACAAATAAGTGGAATGAAAATAAAAAATTATAATAAAAAAAAAATACTAAATATTATCGAATAACTTTTTACAATAAAAAAAATTTGTTGTTAAGACTCGTGATATTTGAAAAAAATTATTAAATAATCTTTTAAATTTCAAGAAATTGTATATAATTATCGGAAATAAAAGAAATGATCAAATTTTTTCTGATCTTCATTAATTTAATATTTGATTTATTTTTCTTGTATTTTTTAAATAAGATTAAATTTGAAATGTAATTTGTTCATACAAACTGAAAAAAATTATTGTATTTACTAAAAGGGAGATTTCCTCAAAAATTAAAGGTTTTTCAAAATTTTCTTTTTTGATTTTTTGGCACAAATAACCAAAACAGACGGAAAAGATCATTTTTAGTCAAAATTAATGTATAAAAAGAATACTTTTAAAAATAATAACTCATTTCTCTAAAGATGACAAATAAGATGGTTTATAGTGTTTAATTGAAGCTTTGTTTGATTAATTACACTAAATACCTTTGGGAAAAAAACAGAAGATTTGTTATTGCCTTAAAAAAAGTAATATCTCTGAAACAATCAATAAATTAATCAAGGTAAAAAATTCTTAAAGAAACACTCAAATTGGATTTGAAAAAGTACTCAACAAAAGAATAATAACTAAATGAATTCAGAAATTTTTCGAAACTGTTATCCATAAAAGTTGTATTTAAAAGTTTTTCAAAGCACTTCAAACTTTAGGATTCACCCATTGAAGTAGTTTGGGTACACTTTCTAACACTTTGATGAAAATCTTTTTTGAAAACGGCTTCTCTCAAAATAAATATTAATTCTAGCAACAGTTTCAATAGTTTTACTAGAACTTTATGTTTTTCAGAGAACACACTAAAAAAAGGAATTACTGAACTGTTTCGTTTCCTAGTACTTTCCCTCTTAAAAATTTCAAGTTAACCAGCATACTTTGATCATTTTTTTTAGTACTGCTCTTTTATTTTTTGTTTTTTTTTTGTTTTATCTTATTTAAAAACTTTTATTCTCAAATGTCTCAACTAAATGAACAACTTGTAAAAAATACTACAACCAACCCACTAACTGATAATTTGCAAACAAATGAAACACCAAACGAAATTCAAGAGAAACAACAACAATCACAAGAAAACAAAATTGAATCAAAAGAGAAAGAATCTGAGTTAACAACGGAATTGAAAAAGAACACTGAAAAAGAAAATGGAAAGGAAAGCAATGAAGAAAACAAAGAAGAAAATAGAAGACATCGACATTCCAGCCGTTCAAGAAATGGTTCAAGGCATGGAAGCAGTAGAAGACATCATCGCCGACACAGAAGAAGGGAACGCTCAAGAAGCAATTCCGCTGAATTTGGTGGCTCAAATTCAGATAACGATCAAAGGAAAAGGAACTATGATGAAGAGAGTAAAGACAATTTAAAAAGGAAACGCAAAAACAAAGAATACCCAAACGAAACCGAAGAAAATAAAACAAACGAAGATCCTCTGGACAAAAGCCAGCCACAGGAAACAAACAAAACTGACCCCGAGAAAAAAGATGTTCAAGTTGATGAAAAGGATGAAAAAGAAAAAGAAAAAGAAAAAGAATCACGTCACTCTTCTTCAAGTAGAGAAAGCTACAGGCGATCTTCAAGAAAAGATAGCCGTGGATCTGATTCACGTTATAAAGATGATTATTCCAGAAATGAAAGGAGATCAAGGCACTCGAGTTCACGAAGATCATCGGGAAGATCAAGAAGAGACTATGGTTATGAGGGCGAAGGCTATGACGATTATCGCCGAAACGATAGCCGAAGAAACGATCACCACTCACGTGGCACCAATATTTATAACCGCTACGAAGCAAGGAATCGCTATTATGAATCAGATCGTTGGGAACGAAGGTTAGATCGAACAACAGAATTAATTCGAAAGCATATGGTGACAAATTTGTCACCAGAACTTGAAGATCGTGAATTATTGGATTTTTTTTATGACAAATTAAAAAAAGTTCGAAAAGTTACAATTGCGAGAGATCCAAAAACACAAATATCAGAAGGGTATATTGCTATTTTTTTTTATCTTTTGATTTATTTATTTTTATTTTTATTTTATTTTATTTTTTATTCTTTCTTTTTTTTCTTCCTCTTCCTGTGCTTTCTTTGAAAAAAAAAACCCATTAATTTGATAACAAGAGAAATTACAGTTTCAGATTTTCAGAAAAAATTGGAAAACACAAACTTGCTTTTGTAACAGAACAATTACAGAATTATCTAAAATAAGGTATTTAATCTTAAAAATGTACCACACAAAATGTTAAAGATTAACTTAATGCTTCTTGCAATTTTTGGTTTGTTAGTTTGTATTCACAAAGAAAAGCTGTTAAAAAAAACCAAAAAAGAAAATTTCAGAACAAACCAAATAAAATTCCAAAAATGAAAATTCAAATCATTTTATAAAAATGAAAACTCAAGTCCTTTTAACTTCATTCCAAAAATTCAGCGAACTGTTCCCCAAAAAAAATATCAAATCAATTGTAATTGTCAAATCAGTTTTAATTATAAAATGGAAGTGAAAAAAGGAAAATTTTTCAAATATTTTTTTACTTATTTTTCACTGATCCAATGAAGATTTCTGAAACTGAAATTTGCTCAAACTGAATTAATAGCTATTTTTAAAATCTTAAAACCAATTTCACTTGAATAGGAAAAATCATAGAATCAAAAAGCCTCAAATAATTCACTTTTACTAATGTTTTTACAATTAAAATACTCAAATTGGGAAAAATTGAACAGATGACTAAATTTTAGTTTAATTTGATCTTTTGGATTCTATTTTTAATTCAAATAAACAATCTAATTTTTGGATTTGGTTTTTGTTTTTAAAATGAACGAAAAATTATTTATACAATATTATTTGAAACTGAAAACTTTTACTACCCTTTTTATAATTAAAACTGATTTGACAATTTTTTTCCTGAATGGTTAATTCATTATTTATTGTAAAGTTAATCCCTAGTTGTTTTTTTTTTTATTAATGCTTAGAGGTTTTAATTGATAGACTTTTCGAAAATTATATTTAAAATATAATCGAGTAATTTTAACAAGTTTGACCAAAAAATTTTCAAAATTATCTCTCAAATGTTCATAAACCCGAATATACCTATTTTTATTCCACTATTAAAAACTTTTTTGTTACACTTTATTAAAAATATAATAACATTTTTCGTTTTTCTGTATAATCCTAAAGTTTTCAAGAAATAATACATTTTCATTTAGTTTATACACTTGAATATTTTTGAACACCTTTTTATAAAGGTAGCATCCACAAATACCCTCTTTAATTTTTGAGTGATAATTCTATGTAAAGAAATATTTTATAGAAATAAAAAGACGATCTTATCAACACATTTATCATCGTTCAAATTCAAATAACAGTAATTAATTCAATAATTCTTCTTCAAATATTGATAATGGCACTTTATTTAAGAATTGCGATATTTTTCAAACTTGTAGTTATTTTTATGTTGTTAAACACTTCTTTGCCATCACTATAAAATGAAAATTAAACAAAAATCATTTCCCATTTCAAATGGAAATACTAGCAAACAATCAAGGAATTACAGTCATTACTTTGAATTATCACACAAATCTAAAAATTTCAACCCATCACAAAAAATACACAAATAAAATTTTAAGTGCTAAAATTATTGAAAGCAAAATCAAACCAATTGAAAAAACTATTTTATTTAAAATATTCTCACAAGTTCAAAAATCAAAAAGTAAATTATTTTGGGTTAACGATTAACTAATCCTTTAATACAATTAAAATACAAATATACCTTCCCATCTTGAAAAAAAAAAAACAGATACAATTTCTGTTAATATTTTGTATTCTTATTAAAAATTAATATTTTCTTAATACTTTCAAATCAAAAAATTACTGCCTTCAAACCAGTATAATCAAAATTATTTCAAATTCTAAATAAATTATTTTTATATGAAAGATCCCAGCTAATTAAAAAATCAAATTGTATTAAGATAAGGATTATTGCACCATATTTGCTTTTATTACGATAACGAAAGATGTTTAACTATTTACAAAGGTTTAATATTAACAATACTTCTTTTTAAATTTACTTCTCTTTTTTATTCCAAGCCGAGAAATATCTTAAAGTTATTATCATACAATGATCCTTAAATTGTCTTGTCAATTAATAAGATTTATATATTTTGAAAAAAAAAAAAATCCAAAATAAAAAAGTTTGAAAAAAGTCAAAGAGGAGGAATAAAATAATAATCTGAACATTTTTAAAACTTTCTGTTTCCACCTTTTTACAATTGCTATTTTTTTTTTTTTTTTAAAAAAAATAACAAATTACATCAAATACAAAAATTTTAAACTGAAAAGTCTACTTATTCTAAGTGAGCAGTTATAATTTTTTTCATTTTTTACCAAATTCTGTAATATAATATCAATGAAAAGTAAAAATTTTTGGATCTTTTCTCTACAGCCGTTTTAAAAATGTGAGTACTTTTTTAAAACTTTTTTGAAAACCATTTTCCAGTCAAAGGGGCCTAGTTGTGGTAAGTGAATTACATGCGTTTAAAATGTTTGAATGGATTTTAGAACAAAAAATTTATTTCTAAATTGAAATCTCATTTTTTCACATTTTTGGAAATTTTAAAAATTGAAATCATTCTGAAATCATTTTGAAATCATTTGACTTTTTTTATTTTATTGCAAGATCTATAGTCACTTGGTAAAAGCGTGTTATTATAAAGATACTGGAAGAGTGAAAATGATTGTAGAGAAATGAATATTTGTTTCTATTGGGATTTTATTTGTTGATCTACAATAGGAGATCAAAATGAACCTTGCTATTTTTTTCTCAATAGAGACCTAAGAATTTGGGTTTTTCAATTTTTAAGAAAATCTATTGATTTATTAGTATTTATTTCATTCGGGTTTCAACTATTCTTTGATATGTATTATTCTACTTATTTTTTATTTGTTCTTCAAATGGTCAATTATAAAAAATATTTGATATTTGAAAAAAATGTTTTTTTTTTGATTCCCTTTGACTGAAACAAAGTTTACATAAAAAAGTGAAAAATTTTTCAGAATTAAACTTTTTGAAAGTTTTCTATTTTAACACACTGAGGACTCAACCTTTAAATGTGGTGTAGAGGTTGGAGTCTGAAGTTAAGCACTTTTATTCTGAAAAAAAATCGAAACTTCTTTCAAACAGAAAACCCTAAAAAAGTTTAAATTTTGACAAAATCATAAAAAAAAAAGTACTTCACTTTTCCAAAATGACTGTACAATTAATATTTATTATTTATTATCAATAGCAAAGAAAAAAAATCTAATTTTTGAATAGAAACTTTTAAAAATTCTAACTGAAATTAAAGTTATTTAATTTTTTAATTGGATCTTGTTTTATTAATAATTGCTCCTTTTTTTACTTATTTATTTTTTGAACGAATTAATTTGAAAATCTTTTATTTGTTTATTCTTTTGAAACAAGTTTTTTTTTAATTGGTGAAAAAATATCAAAAATTATTAATTCAAATATTATAAATAAACCAAAAACAATTAATATTTTTTTTTTCAAGAGTTATTTCATTTATATTTCCCAAATCAAAAAAAAAACAATATTGTTTTAATGTTATTAAAATTAATTTTTAAATTATTTTTTTAATAAAAAAAAATAAAAAAATTCCAAAAATATATAGATTTGCGGTTGTGGAATTTTATGATGTAGAAACTGCGGTGGAAGCAAAAAAGCTATCCGGTACAGAACTGAAAGGTTCACCAATTGTTGTAGGTATTAATGTAAAACAACAAATCCCAAAAGCAATAAAATCAACTAATAGAAATGTAAATACGAGAGGAGGGATGATGAATCAAAATATTGGAATGAATTCACAACTCCCAAATATTCACAATAATACCCAATTAATTGAAAATGCAAGAAAAATAATTGAAGCTAAAAAAGCACAACAACAGTTGCAACAACAACAACAACAACAACAAATGCCAATGAATACACAGATTCCAATCCACCAACAACAATTATTACAAATGAACCAACAACAACGCATACAACAACAAATACAACTTCCAATTAATACACAGATTCCAATTCAACAACAACAGCAGCAGCAGCGATTACAAATTCCAATCCAAAATCAAGGTCTGATGAATAATCAACTTCAACAATTGCAACAATTGCAACAACAACAACAATTACCAATTAACCAACAACAGCAGAAGCAACAACAATTCCAAATCCCAATACAAAACCAACTAAAAGAAAAAGAAATACTAGCAGCAAACATCCCAACTAGATTCTTAGTTTTAAGAAAAATGTTTAATCCACTTGATTCCCAACAAGATCCTAATTATTTTAGTGAAATTGAAGAAGACGTAAAACAAGAATGTTTATATTTTGGTGAAATAAATGCATTTTATTTAGAAAGGGCAAGTATGGGTGATATTTTTGTAGAGTTTAAATCTGTTGATTCAGCTAACAAAGCAAAATTTGCTCTAGATGGTCGGTTTTTTGATGGTAGAAATATTGTAGTTTATTCACTTGATGAAAATACCTTTAAAAACTTGGTTCCATAATAATATTTCAATTAGATTACATATTTAGATTTAATTTTTTTTTTACTTTATTTTTTTTTTTTTCTTTTTCTTTTCTCTTTTTTATATTCTCTAGCTAATATTGATCAATATTCTGTTTTGATTAACAAATATACATAGAACATTTATATATATATATATATATATATATATATATAAATCGAGAAAATAGTTACTGTTGTCGATAAACATAGTACAAATTATTAAATCATTTTTTTCTCTATAAAAAAAAAATTTAAATTTCTATAAAGATCTGTGTTTTTTTTTTTCTTAAAACTAGGTTTAGGTGGAAGAAAACTATTTTAAATAAATTTTTTTTTTTTATTTTTTTTTTATTATTCTTAATTTTCATAATTTTTAGTAAAATTTTGGATTTTCTTCTAAAATTTTACTATTTTATCTAAACTTTAACATCTTTTTATTTTTATTTTAGTCTTTCCTTAGCTCTAAAATTCGTAAAAAAGATCAATATTTAACTTTTAAGGTAATGTTTAATTTTAAGATATCTCTATATATTTTATTAATTAAAATGAATAGTAAGGCAAGAATTAACCAAATACAAAAATTATGAGAGGAAAATAATTATTGAGAAATAACATATTTTTTTTTATTTATATGCACTTTTAAAATTCTATATATATGTTATACATATAAGTATCTTTTACAATTCTTTCATTCTTAATTTTATTTCAATCTTATTCTTTTATTTGATAAAAAAAATTGATCGAAATATAAACCCCAATTCAAAATATTTAACACACCAAAATTCAATTTTATGAAAAAAAAACCTTTCTAAAATAGATTATTTGGGAAACACCAAATTAGTTATTGAATCGCTAATCGAAATGTGAACAATTTTTATCATGTACAATATCTACAAAACAAAAAATAAATAATTATCAATCAAAAAAAAAAAAAAAATACTTTGTAAAAAATTTTGGAGGGATCCAAACAAAAAAAAATGTTTAATTTGTTGAAATTCTATTTACAATAATTAATTCCATCAAATGCTTAGATATCACCAACTAATTGAATTATATTTTTTCAATTTAAAGGAAACTCGACTTTAACCTATTATCAATCATTATAAAAAATTTTTTTTCAGGTAAACATATTACGTAATTGGAAAAACAAAATTAAAACAAAAAACAAAAAAATGATCAAAATAGTTTGAGGATTAAGCACAATTATTTCCAATTTCATGAAATTGGAAACTGTAGTATTCATACACTTTTAACTATACAAAAATTTTTGAATTTTGAATCAGAAAAAATCATCTTTTCATTTTCTGTAATTTTCCACCCATAAAGATCCCAAGAAATTAATTGAAATTAGCCGGAATCATTTTCTTTGAGGAAGCTCTTGATATTACCAATCTCAATCTTTGATCTTTTTATTTTTCTAAAATTTGGAAAAGGAAAAAAAAAGAAAAAGACAATTTTAAGAAAAGGTAAGGCTGTTTGAAAAAAGTGAGAAATAAAAGTTTTGAAAAGTGTTACTCAAAATTTTTTGTTTAAATCTTTTTCACAGTTTGAGTAACACTTTTTTAAAATTTAGCTTTATCACTTTTTAACAATTGTTTTAAAATCAAAAAGAAAAGAAAATTTTATCTCATTTTAAGGTTGCGTTACTCAATAGAATCAAGAGTGGATTCAAATAATTATTTCAAATATTGAATTTAAAAGTGCCTATGTTATGTTGAACAAATGTTAATCTTTCAAATGTAGATGTTTTCAATATTTACCAAAATTTGTACATTACCTGAAGGACAAAACTTGTAGAAAATGATACTTTTTGCTATTTATTAATCTTTTTACAAATTCCATTTTTTAAGTTTTTTAGGTTCCTCCTTTTTTTTTTTAATTTTTTTGATGTTTTTGGGGATGGCCAAGGGAATAAAAAATCATTATAAGAATTAATAAAGACTTGTTCATGATATGATCTTAAACTAACATGTAAGATTAGATCTTAAACAAAAAGAAGCGAACTGAAGCGAACTGAAGTGAATTGAAGCCAAATGAAGGGAAAGAAAGTGAAATTAGACAAACTATTTATACAATCTGTCTAGTTCTTATTTGAACTGGGTGATTAATACCGAGTGGATATCGTGGGCTGGGATTTACAAAAACAACAAAAAACTGAAAAAAAAAAAAAGCAAAACAACAAAAAGAAAAGTCTAAATACAAATTCTTATATTAAAAACTGGTAATTTATAGATGCTACAATTTTGATAAATGATTTGCATAAAATTAATTTGTAGACTTAAAGAGTATAATTTTCCATTTAAAATTTATTTAATGTTGATAAAAAAAAGGTTATCATTTTCAAGGATTCATAACTTGAAAACTTTGATTTTTAATCAAATCGAAAATTCCTCTCTCTTTTTTTTTCTTTACTAATTTTAAAAATACTTTTTATTTATTTTTTCTTTTATACGAAAAATAGAAAGTTTAAAATACTTTTCTTAAAATAAAATCAATTAATTAATGACACTTTTTTCTTAAAATTCCGATAATAAGAAATCTGAAAAGGGGTTGTTGGTGATAAAATGCACTTCAGAACCTTTCAATTTTAAACTGGGGAAAATTTGCATCAATGCCGGACAGTTTGGAATAACTTGTTCTTTAGCAACTATTTTAAAAAATTGCGAAATAAAAATTTCAAAAATTGATGCTTAAAATGTTTACCAAACTCTTTTTCGAAATACAAGTAAAACATTTTAACTATTTTAGTACTTTCATTTTTAAAAGTACCCTACAATCAGATTTTTTTTTTTGTTCTACAATAGGAAAAATAAAAAATAAAGTAAAATTAAGAAAGGAGGTAAATGTTTCTCATTTTTGAAAATTTTAATTATGAGAACCCTACTTAAAAAAGATTTTTTGAGTACCATGGGATATTGAAACTTTGAAACCAAAATATCGTTCTCTGCTCTATTTGTGAAACGAATAAAAGGAAATTAAAGCTAAATCTTTAAAAATTTCAATTTTTTTAAACTTTTTTTTGATTAAATTTTTTCTTTTTTTTTTTTTTATGGGAATTTAAGGGAGGAGTTTAGAATTCCTCTTGTTTGCCGTTTGGTTTTTTTAATTTGAGAACTGTAAAGAAAATCTATTGATTTCATTAAATTAAAAAAAAAACGCAGTTAATTTTTCCATAATTCAAAAGAATTGATCAAAATAAAAGATTTTTCTCTATTCTTTTGAATTTTGGAAAACCGCCATTAAGTTTTCTTGAGTTTTTCTATTTATTTGGAAAATCAATAGATTTACAAAGGTTTTCTTGAGGTTTTCTGTTTTATTAGTTAAGTGTTCTGGGTATTTTTGATGTTTTTTTTTTAATTTCGAAAATCGTTGGACTTTCATGAGGTTTTTTTGAGTTTTTTATTTATTTGTGAAGTGTTATCGATTTTCCAAATAAATAGAAGCCTCAAAAAAAAACCTAGAACATTTCACAAATAAAATAGAAATTCTCAAAAAAACCTAGAACAATTAACAAATAAAACAGAAAACCTCAAGAAAACCTCCATTAGCTTTTCCAGAATTCAAAAGAATTGAGAAAAATCTGAGATTTTACTCTATTCTTTTAAAATTCTGGAAAAGTTAGGCACTCTAAGGCACTCTACGACACTTGGTGGCACCCTCCAAATTCCTAAACTTGAATTTAGAAATTATTTAAACGATTCAAACATATTTTTATTATCTACTCGAGTGAATAAAGATATTGATTCTTGTTGATTAATAATATTAAAAATATTATTATTATTTAAAATAATTGAAAAATTATTTTGTTTTAATTATTCCTGAAATTCAGATTTTACTATTATTTTCATACGATGGGCAGTTCCAGAGAAAATGATCCAAATTTTCAATGATATCTAAAATCTTTATTTATTTTAAACTTGACAAAATTGTGATTTATTTTTATTCAGAAAAGAAGAATATCTATTAAGATAATTTGTAATTTCTTAACTTTAAAATAGATGTTGAACAATTTCCAATTAGAATGGTTAGAATATAGAATTTTGAAAACAATATTGCGAGATTTGAAGTGTTTATTTTTGGTACTTTTTAAAATTTCGAAGATTTTTTTTGTTCATTTTGTACTTTTCATTTGAGTTATTATCATTAGAAAGAATGCAACAAAATCCTTACTATGCCAAATTTAGAGAAGGTTATAAAATAAACACAAATTAGATTAAAAGGAATTAAATTGATTGTCTAATTAAAGCAAAAAAATTGTTCTAAATTGAAGAAATATAACCCTTAGGAAATTTAAAATAGGAAAAAAGGAATTATTTTTTTTTTCCAAATTTGATTTTTTGGAATTGAGAATTCTTTTTCAAATTACTTTTTTTTTCTATTGCATTGTTCGTCGATGTAGATTCTATTAAGATTTTATTTGTTTATTTGAATTTTGTCAATCAAAAGAAGTGCAATTTCACAATACCCCTTTTTTGGGTTCAATCCACTCCTTGAGTCTGGGTAAAGTATAGGTAGTGACTAGATCCTTAAACTTGAATTTTTATTAAGGAAGAAAGATCACTTAATTACAAAACAGAAATATAAACTCCTCTCAAGAATTTTGTTCTTGATACAAAAGCAAAGTTAAATAATTTCAATCCAAGAATTTGTCAGTTTTTGTTCATTCTGACCTTTTAAAATGGTACTAAAGTTTTGTGTTGAGCAAATGAAATTTTCTATTTTATTTCGAATTCAAAAAAAAAATTATTCAAAAAAAATTAAATTTTCTGGCAAATCACACCTTAAAAAATAAAAATTCTGAACCTACGAATTTGTGTTGTTTTTAAAGAGTTTCAACAGACACTTTAGAATTTAAAAAATGATTTATAAGAAATATACAAAATAAAAAGAAAAGAATTCTTTCCAATCAAAATTTTATTGAGTTTTGAACAACTGTTTTAAGAAAAATTCTTTACTGTTTCCAAATTCCACCATCTAAAATTTCATTTTTTCTCTAGTTTTCACTAAAAAAAAATGAATCTTTTTAAAAAAAACGCTACTTTTAAACCAAAAAAAAGGATTCCAGAAGGAACCAAACAATACCAATTAAAAAAATATGCAGAAGCCACTCTAGGTTCTGGGAATTTACAACTTGCTGTGGGACTTCCTGAAGGCGAAGATCTCAATGAATGGCTTGCTGTTAATAGTAAATACTTTTAAATTTTTGATTTTTTTGTGTTGTGATTTTCAGTTTCTGTTTTCAACAATTTAAAATCACTCACAAAATAAAAATGATTATTTGGCGCTCATTTCAAGTTTTGTTTTTTTTTTTTCTCTTGTCTTTTTTCTTTTTTCTTTTTTCTGTTTTGCGGGCTCTTTTTAATTGCAAATCTTTAGCTGTTGATTTTTATAACCAAATAAACATGCTTTATGGAACAATTACAGATTACTGTACAAACGAAAGCTGCCCAGTAATGTCAGCTGGTAGAAAGTATGAATACCATTGGGCTGATGGTGTTACGGGTATATATTTTTCCACTTTCTTTTTTTCAGAAATTTTTTGTTTGTTTTGGTTATCGATCTGTTTTGGGAGTTTTTTAAAAAAAACAATCTTGTCTACTTTCAAGAATTAAACTCTATTTAATCCTAGAGGAAATGGGGCTGAAATACTCTAATCCAGAAAACCTTAATTCTTGTTCAAAGAAACAAGTATTTTTTAACATTCTTTCTTTTTAAAAAAATCTTTGAATTTTTCCACAAAAATAAATTTCTTTCTATTTAACTTTTTTTATTTTTAAATTAACAAACACAAGTCAAAAAACCACTAAGAGTAACAGCACCAGATTATATTGATCGTTTGATGACATGGATTCAAGGCTTTCTTGATAATGATGAAGTCTTTCCATCAAGAATGGGTAAGTATTCGATTTTACAATTTTTTATCTTTATTTTTTGTTTTTATTTAAATTCAGTCCCTTAAAAAAAAAGCAATGACCACTTTCGCTAAAGGTGCAGATTTTGAACACGACACATACTTTCGTAAAAATAATCATTTAATGCGCGTTTTAACACGAATTGTTGTCTTGAAAGCAAAAATAAATATTTTGGACAAATTTCAAGGATAAATTCGAACCAAAAGAACAATTTTATCATTTTAAAAATGATAATTTCATTTTATTTATTTGAACAGCTTCCTAAATATTTAAAACAAAATTTAAAACAAAAAGAAAAAAATAAAATTGTATAAGCAAGACTATGAAATTTCCATAAAAAGGTGGTTTAAATATGATAAAAAATCATAAAACCTTGAAACAAAAAATGTATTATTTTTTACATATAAACTCTTTTTCAAATAAAAGGGCACAAAAAATTTTAAGAATTATTCATAAATGAATCAAATTAATTGTAGTATCATTCTAAAATCTAAGAAACGCTTTAAAACATAAAAAAACCCTCAACTGAATCTTTAAAACACATTAAAACAAAACAATAAAAATTAAAATTCAATATTTTAAAAATTGTTGTGCCCTTTTATTTGAAATGAGAAATCTCGTTTTGTAAATTGTAATGAAAACAATTATAAACCCAATAAAAACCTTTGAACAAGGCGAATTGGGAAATAGTTCTCAACATTTTATTGATAATTCTTTACACGTCAAACTTTTGTTCTTTAAAGTCTCATATTCGATATAAAGCCGCAATTCATCTGGTGTTTTGTTGGAATGTTTTATTTTCTTTATTTCTCTTTTCTTAGTTCCATGAATCAATCCAATAATGGTCTTTCTTAATTCCTATTTCTAGCTCATTCGAAATCAAACTTAAACTGTTTCCATTTATACACAGGTAGATTATTTCCAAATTGGTTTCTTCTTATCTTGCTTTTTCATTTTCCAACTGTTCAATATCCAAAAATAAAAAAAGCAAAAAATGAAAAAATGAATAATTAAAATGAAAATCACCAATAAGTAATTATCTTATTAACAATCAAATTCGATGGTATTGACGATTTGAGAGGTGTGCCCTTTTGTTTGAAAAATAGTTTACCTTTGGTGAATGGAGTAAATTGAATTTGTTTTGCTAATTTATTTTGAATAAGAAAAAGTCTTCATCAAGTTGAAGATTTATATTTTTAGTTTGGTTTCTTAAACTCTTTGATTGAAATTTCCAACAACAACAACAATGTATAAATTGAGATCTTTTATTTGTTTTTTTTGAATTGTTCATTTTTAAATTTAAAAAAAATTGGCAGTTAAAAAAAATACGATTTTAAAAAGAGATAATTTTGTCCCTGAGATACAATGCTATTAGAATATTCGATGTGTTGTTAATATAATTTTTGTGAGGGATATGACCAATTTTCAATTGGGAACCTTCTCGGGAAAATGGTAAATACAAAAAAGCTTTCAAAAGTATATATAAAATAGATGGCAAACTTCAATAGGCCTATTTTCAGATACGGTATTTATAAGCTTTTTTGTTGACACTTTTTTATAACAGCTCTCGGTCTACTCTTAAATTCCAATTCACTCTTAAAATTAAATTGCCCGAATTAAAATTGTATCTCAAAGTTCAATAAGGAAGCTTTTAATTAAAATTCGAAAAATATCATTTCTCATTGGTTTTTTGAAGATCTTTAGGTTTTTTTCTCCAAGAATTATTCGAGAAAAAATATTTGGTATTTGAATAAAAATTTTCATTTTATAAATTGGAAAATAACAGTAAAAAAAGTTCATTTGACATCAAAAGTTAATTCAGGATATTCACTAATTTCAGATTTCCCTTTTGGGGTTACCTTATACTTTTTAGAAAATTAACCCTTTCTTCTCAGACTTGAAGAAATTTTGTCGAAAAATAAATTTCAATTAACCGCTTCACGTTTTTTTTTTTTTTTTTTTTTTCCCTCTTATTTTAAAATAAAATGTGTACCATTAACTCAAATTGTCATCAACAACATTAAAAAACCACTCCCCTATTTTAACAATTCTGAAAAATAAGTTCTTTTTTTTTTGATAATTATCAATAATGGTGAGTTACATTTTTTTTGAAAAAGTTGAAGAAATTCAATTAACTTTTAAATAGTGACTGAGAACCGTGAAAGGGAAAAAAAGTAAATTTTTGGTATTTGGGAGTTTGTATCTCTTATTTTTCCAATTTAATATTTTTGATACTGTTTTTTTTTTTTTTTTTTTTTTTAAGTCAAAAAAGAGTTTTTTTATTTTTGAAAAAAAATAATGTTCAATAATTGAGAATTTCCTTTGTTTTGGAAAAAATAGAGAAAAATTGAAAATGAAAATTACTTTTTTTGTTAAATAACTCTTATTGGATTAAGACCAACTTTTGATAAAGATCTCTTCCAATTTTTTTTTCAAATTAGAAATTTTTTTAATAAAGTATTTGACAAAATAACTAAAAATAAAAAATGAAATTCTTTATTTTGGACAAAATAGAGAAAAATTGAAAATGAAAATTACTTTTTTTGTTAAATAATTCTTATCGTATTAAAACAAACTTTTGAAACAGATCCCTTTGAAATAGTTTTTTAGAAATTTTTTTCAAAATTGCAAAAATTTTTAATAAAGTATTTGATAAAATTGACTCGAGTAAGCCCGATTCATTCATTTGCAAGTTATCAGAACCAAAGGCCAAATAACCAACTTAAATGAAATTTTAATTGAGTAAAATATCTTATTGGAGTTATTTTTAAGAGATTGGTATATGAATTTTTAAAATCAAACAAAAAATAAAAACCAAAAAAAACACCATTTTTTGCAAAAATAATTTCTTTTAATCTTTCGGTAAAAAATCTTATTTACTTTAACAAATTAGAAAGGATGATGGTATATGTAACGTATCTGAAGAATTCATTTGGAATCTAGATCCTTAAGAACACTTTCTTTTAATTCACTCTGTAACTGAATCTTGCATATTCAACTTTTTTTTAAAAAAAAAACATTTGTAAAAAATAATTATATACAAAGTGTAGAATTAGAAAATAAAATTTATTGCTTTCTGAATTATTTGTGATTTTATTAATCCTAAACTCTTTTTCAAATAAAAAGAGTACATAAATTTTCAAGAATTATTCATAATTGAATCAAATTAATTGTAGTATCATTCTGAAAAAATAATAAAATCTTTAAAAAATAAAAAAAAACACCCAAATGAATATTTAAAACTCATTAAGCAAAATAATAAAAATTAAAATTAAATATTTTAAAAAATTGATGTGTGCTTTTATTAAAAAATGAGAAATCTTGTTTTGTAAATCGTATGGGAAAAAAAATTATAAAATCAACAAAAACTGTTGAACTAGGTGAATTGGGAAAAAGTTATTTACATTTTATTGATAACTCTATACACTTCAAACTTTTGTTTTTTAAAGCCTCATATTCAAGATTACACATCAATTAATCCGGGTATTTTGTTGGAATTGTTTTTAATTTATTTTCTTTTTTCTCTTTGTTTCATACATCAATCCAATAATTGTCTTTCAAAATTCCTATATCTAACTTCATTCGAAATCAAACTTGTATTGTTTCCATTTTTATACTGATAGATTATTTCCAAATTGATTTCTTCTTGTCTTGCTTTTTTCATTTTCCAACTGTTCAATATTCATAAATATTAAAAAAACAAAAAATGAAAAAATGAAAAAATGAATATGAAAATCATCAATAAGTAATTATCTTCTAAACAATCAAATTTAATAGTATTTCTGATTTGAGAGATGTACCCTTTTGTTTGAAAAGGACTTTAGATGAATAATACATTGAATTTATTACAGCATTTTTGAAAAACAAGACTATTGAAAATCACAATTTACCTAGAATTTTTTTTTGAATTCATTGATTAAATACTTTCATTAATATAAAGTAATAATAACTTTTGAAACAAAAAAAAGAAGAAATTCTTTGGATTTAGGAAAATACTTTTTGCAATAAGTAGTGAAAGTATATTAATTATATACTTCATTTAACTCGGTGACTGCTATAATTTTGTAAGTGTCATAGAACGCCACCAAGTACCATATAGTTCCTTCAAGTGCCTAGGTTTTCTTGTGGTTTTCTGTTTTATTTGTAAAATCAAAAGATTTTACAAATAAACAGAATACTCAAGGGAACCTAACGGCGCTTTTCCAGAATTCAAAATAATAGAGTAAAATATTTGGTTTTACTCGATTCTTTTCAAACTCTGGAAAACCTAACGAAATTGTCGTCAAGTGTCTTGCTTTTCCAGTATTTAAAAGAATGGAATAAAATTATAGATTTTACTCAATTCTTTCAAATTCTGGAAAAGCTAATGGCCATTTTCTGAAATTTGAATTTATTTCATTAAATCTTGTTATTTAATTAAATCAATCTAAATTCTGGAAAAGCTAACCTAGGTTTTTTTTAACTAAAGAAATAAACCGAAAATTCCGAAATTTTCTTTTTATTTCTAAAAGTAAAAAAAAACTTAACGGCAGTTTTCTAGAAGTTTTCTGTTTCATTCTGAAAATCTATTATTTTTCGTTAGGTTTTTTTGAGATTTCTATTTATTTGGAAAATCAATGGATTTTACAAATAAAATAGAAAACCTCAAAAAAACCTAGAACACTTCACAAATAAATAGAAAACTCAAAAAAACCTAACGAAAATCAATAGATTTTCGAAATAAAATAGAAAACCTCAAAAAAACCTAGAACACTTAACAAATAAACAGAAAACTCAAATTCCTGTAAATGAAAATCAGGTTAGAGTAAGAAATCCTGATTTCAAGTATTCTTAGAAAAAATTTTCAGCACAATTCTTTATCAAGATCATGTTTGTTCTCATTTCATTGTTTAATTAAATTAATTATTATTTCCTTTTGATTACTATTTTTTTTTTTTTTAGAATATTAATTTTGTATTTATTTTAATCTAATAACAAATCTAATTTCTGTTTTCTTTCTGATATTCTGTTTAACATTTATTTTTTGAACTCATTATAGGTGATCCCTTCCCAAAAAATTTTGCGAACATTGTAAAAAATATTTTTAAAAGACTTTTTAGAGTTTATGCTCATATGTACCATGATCATTTTTCACAAATTGTTACCTTAGGTGAAGAAGCCCATTTAAATACAAGTTTTAAACATTTCATTTATTTTGTAAATGAATTTAAATTAGTAGATAAAAAAGAATTAGCACCATTAAAAGAATTGATAGGAACTTTATTAAATAAAGAAGGCGGAGAAAAAAAAAAGCAATCGAATGAAAAGAAAAAGAAAAGAAAAAAGAAAAAGAAAAAATAAATTCTGATTCCATTATCATTTTTATTTATTTGATTTCTTTTTTATTTATTTTTGAATAAAATAATTTTATTCATTAATTTTTAAATAATTAAGATATTCTTAAATTTTTCAATAATTAATCCATACTCTTATTTTTTTTTTTTTTAAAAAAATTGGATTAAAAAAATAATATGTAACTTCAGATATTATAATAACGTTCATTAAATAAAATAATATGATTGAAAAATATTTTCTTGTCTTGCAAAGTAATTAATTACTTCTTCTTTTCCAAATATACTCAATACCTGTCTCAGTTAAAACTCAAATTTTATTAATTTTTAATAAGAATTGATATTTTGACTTCTGAAATAGTTTTTTATATTTTAATAAAATAAAAGTTGACAAAATTAGAATTTGTGAATATGCCCTTTCTTTTGAATACAGTGTAACCTTTGATTTTACTCTTAAATTTATGTAAGGGGATTTTAATAAAAATGGCATCTAGAGTTTAGTTGACACTTGTTCAATAATAATAATTAGAGTTTATATTTTGATTCTTTTTTGATTTTAACCTCGAAGAATTCTTTTTTCGATTCCATAGAATCAAATGATTCTTTTTGATTAAAATGATTATTCTCAACGTATTTCTAGTTTTCATTCATTTTTACAAGGAATCACATCATTCTCAAAATATAATAATTATTAATTTTTATTTTTTTATTTTCTGAAAATGAATTTAATATTTCACAAAAACAATAAATATTTGTGAGTTTTTTATATTGGGATTTTAATTTTAATCATCTTTTGCCTATCTTTGATGTTCTTATATTTATTCTTGGTAATAAAATTATTTTACTTTATACTGGAATTAAAATATTCCTTTTTTAAAAAAAATCGGGCTTTCGTACCAAATAAATAATTCTTTTTTTGATTCCCTATGGGACGAGAATAAAATAATTTTTAGTGTTTTTAAAAAATTATCTTAAAATGGGATTTAATAAATGAAATATGTTGAAAAAACTGATTCCATTGGGATCATTTAGTGTTTTCTAATTCCAAATTTTAATTTTTGTGAATTTAAAAATTCTCAAAATGTAATAATTTTGGTAACTATGATAATCATGTAAAATTTTGAATTAAATAGAAGTATTTTGATTAATTTATAGAATAAATAAAGTTAGAAAATTAATTGAGATTTTTTATGAAAAATAATAATAATGAATACAATTAAATTAGATCTCATCCATTTAAATAAAAGTAAATCTTTCAGAAATCAGAGGAGAGATGACCCGACTTTGTAGATACTTTTTTTTGAAATACGAGTATTTTATTATTATTCATCATCAATTAGTTATAGATTATAATTATTACCCCCCAAAAAAAAAAAAAAAAAAAAAAAAAAAAAAAAACAATAAAAAATAAATAAATAAATGAAAATAAAAAGAAAACAAAAGGAAATCCAACATTAAGACAAAATATAAAAAATAATTGGCCTTACAATAACTCTAAAAATTCATAATGATCAAGAAGGGGACCGAATTCATATTAAGTATATAGTTAAAAAAAAGTTAATGATAAGGCAAAATAAAAAACACGAAAAAAAATAAAATAGAGCGATAATTATCACACATAATAATAGTATCGGTTTAAAAAAAGTACTGAAAACAATTTTTTACCGAAATCTCAACTCAATTTCTATTGTGATAAACCAAGTATTTGACAGATATTTTTTGAAGATAGTTTTTGTACAAATTTTTAATGTAACTAAAAACCATTTTAATAATTGTGACTCGCCTGAAATAATAAATTGGAAAAAAAAATATATCCTTTAGTATTGAAGAATAATAAATAATTAAATCTGATCAGTAATTCACTTTTAAATCGTTCTAAATATATAAAAACCTGATATTTAAAAAATAAAATAAATCCAAAAACTAAATAAAAGTGAGTCACTATTTTTGAAATAAACATTATGGATTTTTTATTATTGAACTTTCACTGAAAAGTAGTTTCAAAACAAGTTTTTTTACTAATAATTAAATTCATTTTCAATAGACATTACTTTTCTGAATTTTCTTAATGATAATTTGTCTTTTAGAAGAATTTTTTTATTTCCTATTATCTTTTGCATAAAAAAAATAAATAAAAATAAATAAAAATTGAAAAGAAAAAGAAAAAAAAAAAAGAAAAAGTTATAGAAAAACAAAAGAAAAACAAAAATTTGAAAAAGCAAAACAAAAATTTGAAAAATTAGAAAAAAGAAAAACATAATTTGCAAAATTAGAAAAAATGATATGAGCAAAAATTTAAATTTTTTTTGATAAGAAAGCGGGAATAAAACCAAAAAACAACTCCCATTAACATTATAAAGTGAATCAAAAATTTTGAAAAAAAAGTTTAAATGTATTTTTATTTCTATTCTTTTCAACTTATCTAAATTTGTATATGAATTGTTGATTAATTTATAACTTATTAAAAAACAGTTATACAAAGTTAATAAAATAATAAATATATCCTCACCAAAAAAGGAATAATTAAAAAAATTGACAATATTTTCTTCTTTCTCTTGTAACCAATTGTTTTTAAATACAAATTATAAAATTGATCACACAACAGTTATTTGATTAGCTAGTACTTTTGGAAAGAATAAAATATAAAAAAAATTGTATCCAATATAATTTATTAATTATCTATTCAAGAACAATAATTTTATTTCTAAGATCAATTAATTTTACAAAATAATTTTTTTAAAAAAAATATTATTTAAATAAGAGCAATTCTAAACCCCTCACTTAAATTAAAATAAAATAAAAAAAAAAACTATTTTTTAAACCTTCGGATTTTTAAAGTTTTGTTTTTAATAAGGGTTATTAATATTTTATACTCTTGAATGATTGAAATACAATATTTTATCAATTAAAAATGATTTCAAAGAATATCAATTTGTAAAGTGTCAACTTATGTTAATTATTAAGATTTTTGAGAATTTTAAATTAAAATTTCCTGATCAAAAAAATTTACCTGAATTTTTCTAACAAAATATATATAATTTAAAATCAATTTTTATGATATTGCTGCCCTATTCTCCCAATTATTTTCAAGTGTAATGATATCCTCAAAATAAGCTATGTTGTACTTGAAAATCATTTGGGAAGAATAAGCAGTAGTGAAATTTTGATTTTCAAACCTTTTAGTGTTAAATTTTGAGTTTGGTTAGTAAAAAATGATTTTGCCCGACTTGAGTAATTTTGTTAAAATTTGAAAAAAAAATGAAATTTTAAATTTTGTACCAGATCTCATGACTTTACTTTTTTTTAACTCTTCAAATGTGCTGTTAATCGGATAAGTAATATTCACAGACTATAAAATATGAGACGACATTAAGGTTTACAATCCCTGAAATTTGAAAAAAGATTATCTTGTGTAAGGTGTCGTGACTTGTTAATTTGGTTCTTAGCTGATCGAACTTGTTCTTGGTATCGGTTTTAATAGTGGTTCAAAATGACAATTTTTGACTATTTTTTTTTTTTTTTCCGAAATCCGAATTGAAGAAACAAAGATTAATAGACGGATAGGTTTTTAAGAATAAATTATGATTTGTGGGTTGTAGAAGAAAACATTTTCATTTACTTTTTTGTCAATTAACTAACGGAAAAAAAATTTTTTTTTAAAAGCTCTAAATAAAACCAAACATAATTATAAATTTCAATCAACAACACACAAACCACATTTTTTTATTAACCTAAGTTCCAGCCAATTAATCTTAAACTCTTCAATTCGGATTTCGGAAAAAAAAATAAAATTATCAAAAATTGCCATTTTGAACCACTATTAAAGCCCATACCAAGTGACAAGATCGATCAGCTAAGAACCAAATTAACAAGTCACTACCCTACACAAGATAATCTTTTTTCAAATTTCAGGGTGTGTAAACCTTAAATCGAGTAGAAATTCAAATAAAAAACTTGAAAAAAAATTAATAAACATTTTGAAATTATCGTCGAAGTGATCTTTTCAGATCGTTTTTTAAAAAATAAGAATTAAAAATCTTTGTATGAATTTAAATCATTTTCCAAGATCTGTAAAGCTTCTTCCAATTTTGCAACCTTATTTTCCAAATTCTCATTTTTGTCTTGTTCTTCATGAGTTTTCATTTTCCAAAGATCACGTTCTTTGTCCAATTCGGTGGCAATAGTATTTAATTGCTTGATCTTTTGTTTCATGCCAAGGTGTAAATTCCCCAATTGTTCCAAGTCTACTATTGCAATTCTTGGTTTATCTTTTGTGTTATTTGTCTTTGTAAGATTTTCTAATTCTTGATAAACGCCATCGTTGTTGTGGTGTTTTTGGATTTCTTTCCATTTTTTAATGAATTTCTCCAAGAATAAATTTCGAGAAAGGGAATTCTTGGTTGTTTCAATTCGGCAAACAGGGCACTGTTTTGAGGTGCGAAGTGCTCTTTCAATACATACTTGGCAAAAGGAATGTCCGTTTTTGCACATTTTTACTGGTGTTTTAAGGGTTTCATGGCTGTTTTCATTTTTTTTGATTTTTTTTTTTTTTTTTTTTTGTGTGATTTCCAAATGGTTTTGTCGAGGTTTTGTTGTCCAAGAGAAACAAGAATAATACAAAAAGGTTTTTTTTTTGAGAGAATTTTTGTTTTTTCAACATTTGGGGTTGCTTGGTTTAGAAATATGACTTTCACCAAAATATAAAAAAACTAAGAAGAAAGAGAGTAATTACCATATCGGACATTCAATTTCAGAAAGAAAAAAAGTCATTATTTCAAGATAGGAAAGTTTTTTAAGGATAACGGATCCTTCAGAAAGTGAAGAAATAGCTTTGGTTATTGGGAATAAATTGGGAATAAATAAAAAAAATACTTTTCAATGTTCGTAAATTAAAAAAATGATTATTTGTGACTCCAAAATTTCACTGACTTTGATAAATCTTTGGCCTCTTAAAGTATTTGAAAAGTTTGAAAATTGTCCAAAAGATTTGAGAAGGTAAAAACGTTTGTGAAAGTCAAAGGTTTATTGATAATACTCAAGAGATTAACACCATCATGTAGAACTTAAAAATAAAAGTATTTTGTTATTGAATGTGAAAGTAACAAGAAACACATGATTCAAATGTCGCTAGAAATTTTATTCGAAAAATAGTACGAAAAGATGGATCTTGTACAATTAAAAAATGAATCTTTAATAGAGAAAAAATTTTAAGACAATTTCAACAAAAAATTTGTATTATATGCCAAATTTGAAGGTTGAGTCATCAATATTTAGACTTTCAAAGCTGCAAAAAATCTTTTTTCTATATGTCTCGAAAAGTATATTAGTTGAAAAAATTTGATTATTTTAAAATATAAATAAATTAAAAAATAGAAATTATTTAGGATTTATTTTAACAAAAATATTGGAAATATATTTAAAAAACAATTCTATAATTTCATAGAAAGGAAATAAAAAATAACCAATCTTCGATTTTTATCTGGATAATACTTTAAATAAATCTTGAAATTGAAAAACTATTTATTTTTGGAGGATTCTTAATATTATTTATAAAATACCCCAACAATATTGTTTTGGATTGTCTATCTTTCGGTTGGGAAAGGAATTAATAAAAAAATTCAAAAGGATAATTTTTAATTTTGATAATATCTAAAAAATGTAATATTTTATTATTAAATATTATTTCTCAACATTTTTTGAGCCATTTAAACTTTCTAATACCTAATATCATTCCTACCAAATTACGACATATAAAAATAATTTCAAAATTTGTGACTGACCTGAAACAACAAATTGAATATATATACCCTTTAGTATTCAAGAATAACAAATTATTATACATAAAAATTAATTCACTTTTAAATCATTCTAAATATATAAAAATCCAAATTTAAAAAATGAAAAAAAAAGAATACCAAAAACTTTAAAAAAATTGAGACACATAATTTATGAAATGAACTTTACTTATTTTTTATATACTGAATTTTTAATGAAAAAAGTTAAAAACAAGATTTTTTTACTAATAATTAAATTCATTTTTAAAGAACTTACATAGTTTTAATTTTCTTAGTGATTATTTGTTTTTTTGAAACTGTTTTTTTTTTTTATTTATTGCGAGAAAGGAGTAATCAAAGAAAATTTATTAAATAAAAAAGAGAAGAAGAAAATTAATTAAAACAGTAAAGTAAAAAAATATTATATCATTTACATGACCAAATTAAAAATTATCAACTGTCGTTGGTTTTTTCAGCATTTGAAAGAATTGAGTAAAATCCTTGATTTTACTAAATTCTTTCGAATCTAAAAAACCTAGACACGCCCCTTGAAACAGGAGGAGTAAAAACCCGATATAAAGATTAATAATAATAAGATTCCACGAACTGTGATTAATAAATTGGTATTCCACGACTCAGAAAGGTGGGGTACTATGGACCCGAATTTGTATATTTTTTTACTATTTTAGGAATTTTTTATTTTCAATTTTTTTATTTTAATTTTTTCTTTATTACCATAAGATTTCTAACCATAAGAGCTTTGATGAAAAATTCTCCACAAGAAAAATAAATTTCGTAATTTTGATTAGGTATATTAAGAAGCTTTTGAGTATTTTTCCTAAGGATAACATTTTTATATACGTTTTTATCTAAAATTTTTGTTATTTTTTTTTCCATTTTATTGTAATAAAATGTTTTTTTTTTCAATTGATCTTTTGCCTAGGAAAAAAGTCTTAAAGATAAAAAAAAATAAGTATCAAAAAGAAATCAAAAAAGGGGGGAAACAAATCAAAACAAAAGGTGAAATATAAAAAAGAAAGAAATTCAAAAGAAAAAAAACCAAAGAAAAACAAAAATTTGAAAAATTAGAAAAAATGATTCTGATCCTAAAATCTGAAAATATTTTTTTGTTAAAAATACTCAAATAAACCCTCAAAACAACTTCAATTAACATTATAAAGTGAACAAAAATTTTTGATTTCTATATTCGTAAAAATAGATAAATCTATTGGATACCAACCTGCTAAACAAGAAATTTCAATTTGTTCAGAGAAAATATAAACAAATTTGAAAAAATAATCTGTATTTTTCTTATTAAGTAAATCAATAAAACCAAAAAGTATTAATATAGTCAGTTTATAATCCTAAATATTTTGAAAATATTCTATAAAAAATCATATATTTTATTTGAAGCTTTCTCAGTACAGTCAGTTTCACTTTTAAGGCACAAACTTTCAACGAAATTTAAGGCACAAAAAAATCTCAAATTAAGGTACAAAATATGGAATTTTGTTTTTTACAATTTATTTTTACTAGAATTTGAATTTTATACTTTAATTTGAGATTTTTTTTGTGCCTTAAATTTCGTAGAAAGTTTGTGCCTTAAAAGTGAAACTGACTGTATATGACTGATATTTTTCGTTTAATTAATACTATAAAACTATTAAATGGCTCTTTGGAAATTCAAATTCATTTATTTGAAATTTTTTATTAGTGTAGATCATTAATTTTAGAGTTTCAATAACAAATCAATGGATTAGTGATTCTCTTAACTTTCTCCTATAATAGAAATAACAACTATTTTTTTTTTTTGATGAATATCAGTAATATTTCAGAAAATAAATAAAACATATAATAATCTATGAATTCTTGATAATCTAAAATAACAGTTATAAAAAAAAGAATAATATTTTATTTTTTCTCTTTTCTAATTAAAATATATAATTATCAAATAATATTTAAAAATTGATAAAAGGGTTGTTTAAATGTGTATTTCGTAAGGTATATTTATTAGAATATAAAAAATCTAAATTTTATCAGTTTTTAATTAAATTTTCAGAGATAATTGTAATTTTTTGTAAAAAATTATTTAATTGGTGATTTAAATTCAAATTAAAAAAATTTTTTATCAAAACACAGATAACCATAGTTTATCTTTCAAGGAATATTTTCTTAATTTTCCCTGTTAATTCTTTTTTTCAAAAAAAAAAAACATAAATTGTCAAACTATGAATAATTACAATTTTTTTTGAAATAATTTGGATTTTATCAAAATAATTTTGTTTACTTATCAATCATATTCTTTAATGAATTAAATCGAAATAACTAAAAATAAGAGTTTCATATATTTAAAATTTTTGAAAAATAATACTACTATCCTAAAAAAAAATAATTTTTCTAAATAGAAATTACTTCTATAAATTAAGGTTTATTTTACTTTTTTTTAGTTCAAGTTATTTAAGGGTAATCTTTTTATCAAAAATTTTCACATAATTCAAAAAATATAAAAAAATCTATAAAAATGAGATCAATTTTTATTATTAGAATTAATTTTATTAATGGAAAAAGACATTTCAAACAAATGACAAAGTTTGAAAACCCAATATTGAATTATCAACATTCTAAATACATTATAGTTGTCGATTAGGGTCTAAATATTGATAAATTCATTTAATTTTAGAATTGATATTATATCCTGCAAACAAATGTAGTAAAAGTAAAATGAATTCGAATGGTCTAAAATAACATAGAATTCTAGAAAAAGTAAAAATTGTTAAAAAATAATTGATTGCTTTATTATCTCATTTTTTTTATTTATTTAAAAATTCATCAAATGGACTAAGGGGGGGGGGGGGAAGAAATATTATTTTAAAATTTTAAAAAATAATCGAACTGTTGTAATATTTAATTTTTTGTTTTTTTTTTCCATTTTTTCGCTGGCTGAATATTCTTTATGTTGGGAAGAAGACTTAGACAGGAAAAACTGCCAAGCTGTTGTTTGTTAATAACGAGACACTGAAACATAAAAGTTTGAGTAACTCTAAAATAACAACTCAAAAACAAAGATTAAAAATGACCAAAGGTT
Organism: Anaeramoeba flamelloides; assembly: GCA_027625915.1. Classification (NCBI taxonomy): domain Eukaryota; family Anaeramoebidae; genus Anaeramoeba; species Anaeramoeba flamelloides. Next base: position 1,101,966 of record JANTQA010000060.1, on the reverse strand, counting down.
TAGTGTTTGCAATCCATGAAATTTGAAAAAAAGATTATCTTGTGTCAGATGTAGTGACTGTTAACCTTACCGTTGTGGGAAAAAAGTGAAACTGGAAAAAAAGTTCAACAACGTTTTTAATTGTGAACATTACTGAAAATTCAAAGTAAGATCAATGAAAAAAAGAAAAAATCAATAAATAAAGACAAAATGAAGTATTCGCCACAATAACAGTTTTTTTAATAACTATCTTTAGGTATGGGTTTTTGGTTGATTGATCAATTATTAAAAATTTGTTCAAAAAATTGACTATTTTTGAGATCTCCAAAACTACACCAACAATTTCGATAAGAAAGTAGATTTAAATTGTATTTGATGAGTTGATTGAAAATAATATAATGGGTTATTATTTGAAGTTAATTGGTTTCTTCTTTTTATTGATTTTACTTTTCATTTTCAGTAATGTTCACAATTAAAAACGTTGTTGAACTTTTTTTCCAGTTTCACTTTTTTTCCACAACAGTTCAAGCAAATACCTCACAAAAAAAAAAAAAAAAGGGAAATTATAACTAGATAATGATCCCCAGTAAACATTTATGATCAATTATCCAATTGTTAAATCAATCAAAAGTATCATGGCTGTGATTTTAGGACTACTTAATTAAAGATAACATTGATTTTCTTGATTTTTTACCAATTATTACTTGGAAACACTTTTTCAATTTCTTTCTTTGTTTTACTTTTTCTTTTTCACTTTTTCTTGAAATTTTTTGCTTTTACTTTTTATACATAAAAAAAATTGGCTGTGCCTTTCCCTTGAAAAATCTTGAAATCTAGGATTTTACACTTAAATTATCATTGAGGAAATTAAAGTTATAAGTACACTTAGAGTATATTTTACACTTCTTCCATCAATTAATATATTTCATTTTTTGATAATAATTCGAAAATGTTAAGCTTTAATATATTTTTGATTATTTTTTTTCATACAATTCCACTTGGTAAGTTACCAAGAATAATAGTATTAAATTGTGGTAATAGTATATTTTGAAGAAAAAAAAAAAAGTACAAATTCAAAGATCTTTTTGCTATTTTATGAAAATATAGAAAAAAAAAAAATAGTTGAATTATATTCACTTAGAAGAGATATATTTAATTATTAGTCCTAAATTATTTTTACAACATTTACTAGAAAGAATTCTATCTCTCAATTATCTATTTTTTTCAAAAAAAAAAACTCAATAAAGGATAATTTTATTTATTTACCAAAATAAAAATAATAAAACAAGATCGAATAAAATTGGGACGAAATTAAATTTATTTTAGAAAGATTGAAATATTAAACGATCTAATAAATATTAATGTAGAAATTTTCATCTTTTTTCCAGATTTTCAACTGTTATTATTTGAGTAACCAATTTGTCTGTTATTCTTCAAATATTGAAAACCTAAAGACAATTATATATTTTATTTTCTAACCTTTGACATTATTCGTTCCAAAATTCGTTCTTCATTTAAGTCTTTGGGGCTGTTAATTTGTAACGAAATTCCTATCCCTCTCAGCTTATTTTTAAATGACAAAAGTGTTGTAGCATAAATCATTTTGTTTTTAAGCTTTGATGTTGATGGTATCCATCCAATAAAGATTAATTTACTTCTTTGTTGACCATTTACATCAAAATCATAATGGTAACAAATATATCTACAATCGTCTCTTGGTAATTGGTTATAAAATTCTTCAAATGATTCCTTTTTTGTTCCTCTTTTTTCTACTTCAATTTGAGTAAGTTTTTCATCCATTTTGTAAATGATAAATCGATCTTCTTTCGAGAATTTGAATTCATGAAATTGTTCAATACACTCATTTGTTGGGAGAATTCCAGTCATTTGGGATTTGATTTGGTTTATTTTAAGTTGAATAAAAAAAAAGTTGTTAATAAAAATCAATGAATTTATTTTTTTTGAATTTCTTTTTTAAATTGAATCCTTTGAAGACAAACCCAAAAATAAGATCCATATTTAGACTATTACCTTCCTAAAGCTGCTGGGGTCTTTTTGGTCAACACTTTGTTTGTGGTAGGTGTTTGTTTTGTCTTTTTTGTTTTTGTTTTTTTTTTTATTCGAAAAAAATTTGTGTTTGTTGTTATATTTGAACAAGTGTAAATTTTCTCTAAGAGCCCTTTTAACTTTAATTCCCTTTCAGGTAATTTAGTCAGAAAATCTTAAATTTCATGGTTGTTTGTGGAAAAGACACACAAAAATATTTGTGTTTGTTTTATTTGTTTTTTTGTTCGTGTTTAAACTGAAAAATTCAAAAGAATTTTTTTTGGCTGTTTTTCGTGTTTCAGTTTTGTTCTATTATTTGAAATCAAACTGATAATTTGTGGGAGTCTATTTTTGAAAAGTCTTTGAGTGGAGTGTTTTTGATACAAGATAATAGATTAAGAATTTTTAAGGTGACTTTAGGAAAAATGAATTTATACAATTTTCAAAAGCATTTTATGTGATATTTAGTTTTTGTTCTGAAGAAGAAAATTAAGTCTCCATTTGAAAAATAAAGCCAAATACTGTTGCCCCAATAATACATTAATAAAAATATTAACCTTGTTTCAAAATAAAAAGTGATATATTTTTTTTTTTCAACCATATACGAATTCATGAAGTGAAAAAAATTATACTTCTCATTTCAAAATAAACAACAAACGACAACCTACTTCTTTGAGAACTCTTATTAGGACAGAAAAATATAGAAAAGGAAGTATAAATGTTTTTCCCTTAATAATTCAAATACCAGTAGAAAAATTCAACATTAATTGATCTAAGAAACCGACTTTAAGACAAATTAAATACTATTTATTACAAAACAAATTGAACAAAATTTTCGTTCAGCTTTCACAAAAATTATTTTAATAAAATAAAGTAAAAATTCAAATATTTAATTCTTAAAATCAGTCTAATTCTTAATATCCCTTTTAGAATTGGGGAATTTGCTGATTTATTTTCATTCTAGGAATTGATTTTTAGGAAAGCTGAATGAAAATCTTGATCTTTATATTTTACAATTAACAGTATTGTACTTAATTTCTAAAAGTCCTATTAATAAAAAAGAAATTGGAAAAATGAAGAATCAAAATAAAAATATTTATCTCAAAAAATAGAGTATATTTTTGATCATTTTTATCCTCAAAAAATAATTAAAAAAGTTCTTAAAAATTTGAGAAAAGTGCCATAAATTTCATAAAATTTTTAATTTCAAAAAGTTGTATCATCGTGACACATAGTATTTTTTCATTTTTCAAAAGAATAAAAAAAAAACTCAAGGTTCTTTTCCAAAATTTTAAATGATAGATTAAAATCAAAGTTTTATTTGGCATTTTTATAATTCTGGAAAAGCTAACTTTGTTTTACTAGAGTTTTTCTATTTGGTTCTGAAAATATATCGATAATGCAAATAAACAGAAAAAAAAAAAGGAAAGAAAACCTATTTTTATTTATTTTACTTTGAGAAATATAACTACATTTTTTTAGATTTGCTTGTATTTTTCAAATTAAAAAAAAAAAAGAACAGTGGTTTTCTAGATTTCAAAATAACAGAGCAAAATCTTTGATTATTCTATATTATTTTTGATTCTCAAAGCCCAATTACAAAAAAATATCAAAATTGTAAAATTTTAAAAATAATTCTTTAATTACAAAATTTTACGTGATTATTTTAAATTTTTGAAAAGTTAGTCACATAGAAGAAAAATAATTATTTCCTGTTCAAAAATAAATAAATATATAATAACTTTGATGTTATTAAAATAATTCATTAAATTTTGAATTAAATATAACAATTTTAATCAGAAATCATAGGGAGTTAATAGTAAAAATAAAATTTTTACCTTTCAGATATTTTATTGAAAATTAATAACAAAAAAAATTATTAGTTTTATTATTAAAAACTTAATTAATAATACAAAAAAGTGAAAATGGAAACATATTTCAAACAAAAAATTTAAATAATCATGTTTTGAAGACAATTAAAAAGATAAAAACAAATTAATTTTTTTAATATAAATTCTGATTGTGTGAATAGAATTGGGGTATATATTCTCAATCATAATTTTTTTTAATAATTGTGTTTTTATGTTAAAAATGCAGATATGTTAGATTTTTTCTGTATAAATAGACAATGTTATATATTGGATAATTTTTTAATTTGTGTTATTTTCTAATGAATGGTTGGGTTTTTCTCTTCCTCTTCTTTTATTTGTGTATAAATAGGGTGATGATGAATTGTTTTCTACTTTATATACTTTTAAAAAAAAAAAAAAAAAAAGAGGTGGGGGGGGGATGAACAAGAAACGTTATATTTTCGACTTATCTATATAAAAATTGTTGATGAAATTCTAGGATTTAACTGAATAATTACATTCTGGAAAAAAACTGTACAATCTATTTTAATAATAAAATAATAGTCAGTGTTCACATTTTCTCTCTCTCTTTTTTTTTTTCGTATTTATTTCGTTGTAAAACAAAAACCAAGTCAAAAAAAAAAAAAATAGATTGATTGTTAGAATTAAAAGAAAATCTTATTCATCAACAGAAACCAAAATATAAATCACTTTAAATTATAGAAATTTGAGATTTAATTGTATTTATTAGTAAATTAAATTTTTTGTTTTTTGTTTCTGTGTTTTTCTTATTCGCCCAAAATTTACTTTGAGTTTTTTTAGTTAATCTAATAATCAAGTTTGGAGTTTTTTGTTTCAGATATTAAAAAAGATAAATAAAAATAAGTATCAAAAATTTTGCAAAATTTGATTATTTACTATCATTTAACAATTAAAACAGATTTGACATTTTTTTTTTTCCTGAATTTTTTTTTTCCTTTTTTAGTGGTGAAAAAAAATACAATAATGGAAAAAAAATACAGGACAGGATTTATAATTTTAACTATTATGAAAATTGGTGTATAATTGCAATTATTTCCCATCAAAACCTTTTATTTAAGAATTAAAATTTTTCTAATGATTAAAAATTCAGTTTTTTTGGGATGTATTACATAGCAAATTATTATGGGGATAATAAGAAATTTGATTTGAGAAAAATAGATTTTAAAGATATTGATACTTGGATTAATAAAAAAAAAAAAAGTTGAAATTTTATTTAATCAACCCACATTCTCCTAGGCTTATTTATAAAACAGAAACCAAAATTGAATGTTTCAGAAGAACTATAAATAAAAGAAGATTTAAAAAAATTCAAATATTAAAAATCTCAAGTTTCAATGAATTAATTAATTATCTCCCTTTTGGAAAAAAGAATCAGAAAATATTAATTGAGTATTCCAAAAAATTTTAAACCAACTAGAATATGAACTAGGAACGATTAGAATTAAAACTTAAGAAAGTATTACACGTTGTTAATGTTGTTTATGTTTTCCAGAATTCAAAAGAATTGGGTGTAATATCTGATTTGACTTAATATATTTATTTTTTGGAAAACCTAAGGATAAAAGAATATTTAAAATTGATGGGTTTAAATTCAATTTTAAAACTCAGAAATTTTACAAATTGCATTAACAGGTATTCTTATGTTATGTATAAAAATATAAGAATTATTATGAATTGTGTAAAAGAATAAATTATTTAGAAATCATTGAAGATTTGGATAATTTTCTCTGGAACTGCTCATCATATGAATATAATCTGGAAATCTGGATATCTGAATATAAAAAAAATTAATATTTCTAATATATTAAAAAATTATAGTATTTCTAATTTTATAACAAAAAAAAGATTCGACGTGCTTTTCATCCTTAGTGGGTAATAAAGTTATTTTTATGTCTTTAATAAAATATCTATTTAAAAATGTAGAAATTTGGTAAGTGTCGTAGATACCGTCTTGTGCCTAGGTTTTTTTTAATTTTCCATAATGAAAAAGAATAGAGAAAAATCATAGATTATATTCAATAATTTTAAATTCTGAAAAACCTAAAGAAAAATGAGTGTGGTTAATAACACCTCCCTTAAATAAATAAAAAAAAAAAAAAAAGGAATAAAACTTTTTAAAAAATAATTCACCCACTTCTTGGAAGAATGATAAATGAAATTACACTCATTCAAAATATCAATCAAAAAATCAACAAACAAGAATAAAAATGATCATTTTTTAAACTCTAGTAAACCTAGATAAAAACATCTTGTTTTTTCAAAAAAGGTTTATCTACTTAGGTTATATAACAATTACTTGAGTTTTCTATAGATATTTCACTTTAAAGAACTTTTGGTAGGTACATTACTAGGCTCATAAAAAATTGGTTATTTATTATATGGATTTGATTGAAATTATTTGCAATTACAAAACAATGTTCATACTATTAAATATTAAAACCCTTTACGGTTTTTTTGCATTTCTGATATTTTTTCACTACTAAAAGATTTTTTAATAGTGTGTTTCTTTGAATTTTGGATGATTTTCAAGGATGTATATTTTAGAAAAGTGAAAATTTAACTTGTTATATGATTTTCAATTATCGTTATGTATTGAGTTTTTAATATTTAATAGATATATTGGTTTTTCAGATTCTATAAAAATTGTTATTTAATATTTAAATGGGATAATAATTCACCTGATTTTTGTTAGATTTTTATACATTAATGAAGTGTATTCTAACCCCTTCAGGTTTACAATCCCTGAAATTTGAAAAAAAGATTATCTTGTGTAAGGTGTAGTGACTTGTTAATTTGGTTCTTCGCTGATCGATCTTGTACTTGGTAATTATTTTAATAGTGTTTCAAAATGGCAATTTTTGACAATTTATTATTTTTTTTCCGAAATCCGAATTGAAGAGTTTAAGATTAATTGGCTCGAACTTAGGTTATAAAAAAATGTGGTTTGTGGGTTTTTGATTGAAATTTTTAATTAAGTTTGGTTTTATTGGGAGCTTTTAAAAAATTTTATTTTTTCATTAAGTTAATTGACAAAAAAGTAAATCAATATTCTTTTCTACAACCCAAAATTCAAAAGTTATTCTTGAGTACCTACTAATTTATTAATCTTAAACTCTTCAATTCGGATTACCGAAAAAAAAAAAATAAATTGTCAAAAATTGCCATTTTGAACCACTATTAAAATCCTTACCAAGTACAAGATCGATCAGCTAAGAACCAAATTAACAAGTCACTACACCTTACACAAGATAATCTTTTTTCAAATTTCAAGGATTGTAAACCTTAAATCCTTTATCTATTTTTAGTAATGTAATTTAGAATCGAACATGAACAAAAATCCAAAATTTTTGTACACAGTTCAAATAATCACCTTAAAAAACACAATAATACAATTAGATTCAAATAGATAATATTTTTGATTTTTATAAATTATTTTTACCATTTTTTCATCTTTTAGTTATTTGTTTTCATTAATATTCCAAATTACCTAACCTGTTTCGTTCGATCAATAATTTTTTCGAATGATTAGTATTATTTTAAAGTTTGGTTCTTTTAAAGAGAAGAACACAGATAAAATTAGTTGATGGTATCTTCTCAAACCTTCTGATCGATCAATAATCCTAATAGAATTTTAACAAATTTACTAATGTATTTTTTTGTTTTGCTTTCTCCCAAATTTTTAACACACCCATGATTTATTAGTATTGAAAATTTTTTATTTTTTGTAGGTTCGTAATTTATAAAAAATTGTGAACACTTTAATTAGCAAATGTTTCTAATTTGTATTTCTTCTTTAATTGATTAAAAACGATTTTTTTCTTTCAAATATTGAATTTTGGTTTGTTAACAATTTTGAATTGGGGTTTAGTTTGTTTTTATAAAATGAACGATCTTCCAAAAAATTATTTTTAATGAGAGAAAATTACTTTTCTTAGATATGTGGGTCGAACTTTTCTAAAAGTTAAAAGAATCAAGCAAAATTTCAAAATTTAAGAATTATTTTTGAAGCCTTCCAGTTTTGATATTTTTTTTGTCGTTAGGGTTTCCAGAATTTACAATGGATCTTGTTTAAATTCTTGCTAAAGTGATGTAAATTTTTTTTTTTCATCAAGAAAGAATATTTTTTCCTAACGGATAAATACTTTCTCAGGGTTCTTATGGGTGAGCATTTGTTTACTCCCACCAATTCACAGTCTGGTCGAGATTCTAGTAAAAATTTAATTGAATGTTTTAATTTCAAAGTTTTGTCTTAATATTAGTTTTCTTATGCTTATAAATGTTGAAAAAAATCAAGACAAAACCCCCTGTATCGTTAAAAGGATCTAATTTTTTATGATTTCTTCAAGATTTATTCATTTCCTTGATCGAAAGATAACTTGTAAAACAAGAGAACTTATATTTATAAACAACCAATATTTCTTGAATAGAATTAGTCATAGCACTTGGAATATTTCCAACTCATTTTTTGTTTTTAAAATTTTCAACTGAAAATAAATTGTTTTCAATTTTTAACCACGGACTTTGGATTAAAAAAAATTTGGAACAATTTGGAAATTGGCGTATCGAAATTAAAAGAAAAAAAACAAGGATTTAATTCGAAAAATGAGTGAAGAAAAGAAAATCAAAAAACTGAAAGAATTGGTTGGCAACAAAAACATCGATCAGACAATTGTTCAACTTTTAATCAAAAGACACAAAACCACAATTGAGTCGAACACAAACGTGATCGAGTTTGCAAGAGAAAAATTAGAGAATAATGATTTGAAGCTTGAAGAACTAACGGATCCGAGGGGTGTGCAACTATTAAACCTCTTGAATGTGATCGCGCCAACAGCCGAAATTAGTGTTATCTACGGGCCGTTCTTGCAAGTGCAAATGGCAAACAATCTCAACACATACCAAGGCGTGTTACAGGACCTATATGGTTACCCATCTGAATCATTGTTTGATATCTCTTCCTTATTGAAGGGCTCTTCAAGGGCACAGTCGTCGTTAATCTCCTCGATTGATTTCTTAAAAAAAGAGACCGAAAAAGAGGGAATCAAAAAGGATTTCTCCACAGCACCAAGATCTGTAACAATTAAAAATAAGCAATGCTTAAATGAAATACGATTGGGAAAAGCAATCAGGAGCAACGTATATTCAAACCCGAATTATAATTTCGAAGAAGGGACTTTCAAAAAAGAAATTAAAGTAAAAAAGTACTTTCACTTTTCTCAAAATGCTCAAAAAACAACACAAAAAAGTAAAAAAACTGAACAAAAAGGTGGTAATAAAAAAAGCCAATCCCAAACAAATATCGAAAAATTCAAAAGAAGAAAACCGAAAAGATCAAATTCATCCACAACAACTATAAATTCTTCCCCCTCTCTTTCCTCTTCTCTTTCCTCGTCTCTTTCCTCCTCCCCTTCCCCCACCCTTTCCTCATCTCTTCCCCCCTCTCTTTCCTCTTTATCTGATAATGATTCTGAAATTTCTGTTCTTAATGAAGATGAATCTGAGAATAGATTATCAGAAGAAAAGTTAAGACAGAAAGAATTAGAAATCAAAAATGCAGAAGAAGAGTTGAGAAAAGAAAATATCCAAACACAAAAGCAATTTGAAGAACAACAAAAGTTGGAGATCTCAAATCTGCAAAGAAAATCAAGACTTTTAATCAAAAAAGAACAAGAATTAGAGGAAAAAGAACAGTTATTAAATAAGGCAATTGAACTTGAAGAGCAAGCAAGAAAAATTGAACTTCAAAGGCTTGAAACTGAGCTGAAGTTGACAAAAAACAAAACCAATTCAGAAAAAAAAATGAAATTACAGCAAAAAGAAATACAATTCGGGCAAAAAACTCAAAATTCTTGGCAAATTGAGGAAAAATCTTTATCATCACAACCAACCACAACATCTTCATCAATAACATCTTCATCGTCTTCATCATTGTCGTCGTCGTTACAACCATTATCGCCATCTTCATCACTATCATCACTGCCAGCACCACTATCGTCATCAGAAAAAGAAGATGAATACAAAAATAAAAAAAATGAAGAAGAAAAGGAAAAACAAAGCAGTAATTCAAGCGAACCTGATTTTGATTTCACCGAAGAAACATATACACCGAAAAAATACAGAAATAAATTTAATTTGAGAGAAAAAAGTTTATTTCTTGATACTTTAACAAAAAAAGATTACAGTGATTATTCTAAAAAACAAGAAGAAAATAAAAGATCAGAAAGTCGAGAGAAATTAGAGCGTTCAGATAGTTCAGAAAGTCTATATAGCTCAGAAAGTTTATATAGTTCAGAAAGTGATTTTCTAAACGAAGAAAATGAAGAAGGTGGGATAATTAAAAAATCAAAATCAAAATTATTAGTCAATAACACAAAAATAAACGATAAAAAGAAAACAATTAAAAAAAATAAATTGAAATCAGGATCAGAGCCAGAGTCACGAGAAGAAAAAGATCAAAATAAAAAAATATCTAGATCTAGATCTAGATCTGATACAAGCACAAGCACAAGCACACACACAAACACAAGTAAAAGTACAAGTACAAGCTCTTCTGAATTTTCAAAATCTGAATCACAAGATGATATTAACAAAGAAAAATCGAAAAACAAACTTGCCTTACTTGAAACAAACCTTGATGATCATGATGAAAAAATGTCAAGTTCAATCTCAAGCTTTGGAGTTAATATGAATTCTGAATCTAAATCTCATTCTAATTCGAATTCAAATTCCCACTCCCACTCCCACTCCCATTCTAATTCTAAATCCTCATCAGAATCCAAATCAGAATCCGTATCAGACATTGAATACCATTTTGAATCTGAATCTGAATTGGACAAAAAAAAATCAAAACAGAAAATAACGTTATACAAATCAAATGTTAGCGATACCATCGACAAAAATAAAGAAAATAAGGAAAATAAAGAAGAAAAAAAAAAAAAAGAAGAAGAAGAAGGAGGAGGAGGAGAAAAAGAAACAATTGGAATGGACAACGATCAAAAAAAAGGAGATCATAATAATAAAAATAAACACAAAAATCTTAACAAACCTGAGCAACAGTTAATTAGGGACAAATTGGGTTTAAAAGAAAAACACTTATTAATTCATGAACAACCAAAAGGAAATAAATCATTAGATTCTGAAGAAAAAAGTAGCGAGGGTAGTGGTAGTAATGAAAATGATGATTCAAGTGAACCTGTAGGGATTATGAGTTCTGATAATGATAAAAGTAATGACAAAGTTTCGGGGCAATCAATGGACACCTCGAAAGATCCAAATGGGAATGGCCATAATGGAACAAGCTCTGCCCTTAGTTCTAGTTCTAGTTCTAGCTCTCTGCCTAGTCTCATTTCACATTCTGATTCACAATTTTCCAATTCTCGTTCCATTTCTGAGCCTTCTGATTCTGTGCATAAAAGCGATCTGCAATTTCAAGGAGTTTTTTCAGAAGATTTTGATCCAAATATAAATGTACAAGATTTTAATGCAAATTACAATACAATAAATATGACACCAAGAAAAAAGTTAAATTCGAGACCAAGGCCAAGTTCAAGTTCAAGGTCAAGGTCAAGGTCTAGGACAATGTCTAGGACAATGTCTAGGACAATGTCTAGGACAATGTCTAGGACAATGTCTAGGACAAGGACAAGGTCAAGAAGTTCCCTAAGAAGTGCAGGAAAATTTAAAACCATAAAAGTCAAAAAAATTACCGGCAAACCCTTTGATCGAAAAGACAAGATTAGATCTAAACTTGAACGAGAAAAATTTCAAAAAAAGATTATCTCAAACACTTTACCATACAAATTTAAAGAAAATAGAAGAACTGTCAACTTAATATCAAACACATTAAATTTTACACGAGATATGTCAAATAAGACAAACAAATATCTAAACCCACATACAGATTCCTTTGGGTCTTTAAAATTTTTATTAAACCACCAATTTTTAATCGAAATCGGGCTAGAAAGAGTTGATCCCGAATCAAAGTCATCATATTATTCCAAGACGAGTTTACCATCTTTAATTGAAAAATACCACGAGGAACAAAACAACCCGACCATTTTAGAAAATTTCTTTTTATTAAATGTTTACGATCAATGGAAAAAAATCGATTTAGATGAACTACCAAAAAAGACTCGCAAATGCATCTCTCAGCAAAAAGCGGAATTTGAAAAGGCATGGTCGGATACCGTAAAATTAGCAAGAATCGGAAGATCTGAATTTGAAATAATGATTGACACCTCTGGAAATGCACAATTCCGGAATTCCAAATTAAGAATTTCGAAAAAGTCTTTTAGGATCTGGCTACCCGCACAGGGCGTGATTTGGAATTCCAAATGGCTGGACACCATTGCGTTATATATCGATAAAAATGATATCCGGATGCTGTATATTGTTGATTTGAAAAGCGAAGAGTACTGCGTTGCCAAATTTGCAGATTTGATTTTAAAAAGGGCCGTGATAATGCTGTTATTGCTTTATCACCAGACCAAGGGACGGCATTCCTTAATTGGAAGGAACCCTGAAATTCGATATGTCAACCCAAACATAATAAGTACACAGATTTTACCGCCATTGAAGAGGCCCAAGAACCGAGAACTTTTACGATTTTTAGATTTTTGGAAAAATTGTAAAAGCAAATATGACCTGCCCTCAATTGAAAACGAAAGCCAATTGAATAGGGAATTAAGAATAATGGAATCTGCAGTGGAATCCTATTATAAACGCGGCGGGGTCAATTTTTTGATCTACTTAATGGTGAAGAAGGAATTCCCCTTTGAACAGGGCTTTATTAAAATTAGAAAGGAAGGCATTATTATCGGCTATAAAAAAATACAGGTTTTGGGGATCCAATATAATCCATATTTTAAAGTCATCGCTTCACCCTCCGATGAAAAATTATTTTCAATAAAATCAACAAAAATTAAAAAACCTAGCTTTTTTAGTTTCAAAAGAAAACCGAAAGAAATTGACGACACAGTTATAATTTCCGCTTGTAATAATAAAGATCGTGATTTAATTCTTGCTACATTACTTTACTTTTTGGAACAAAAGAAATTGTTTGTTGCCAAATCAAGAAAATTAGAGATTAAAAAGGAGAATATTTGGGGGTTAATTCGCCCCAAAATTAAAAAATTGAAAAAAAATCTTTCCAGAAGAAAACAGGATGAAGAGACAAGCAAAATGAATAGTTATTCGCAATTAAATTCGGCCTTTGATAAAGATCATTTCAAAAATACTTTTTATACTTCAAATTTGGATCAAGATTATAATGGCCTTAATAGCAGTAGTAACCGTAATCGTAATCGTAATCGTAATTTTGGAATTAATATTAATGAGAAAAAGAAAAACAAGATCAAAAACAATTTTGAAAAGGTGAACGAAATTGTTACACTTCAAGATTTAGAAGTAAAAAAATATTTAACACAACAAGCCCAAAAAAAATTATTTACAATTAAAAGCAATAGCCAATCCAAGAATCCAAAAAAAATTATTAATAATAATTCAAAGCCAGAGTCCAGCTATGAATCGAATTTTGAGAGACAGTGGAATTTAAAAGCAAACTCAGAGACTGGATCAGAAAATGATTATAAAAAAAAATCTTCGATTGATTTACAATCACAATCACAATCACAACAACAATCACAATTTCGTTCAGAATCTGAAATTAATTTTGAAACAAGCTCAGTACCAGAACGATATTCTAAATTTAATTCCGAAATTGAATTAGATTTTGAATTAATGAGCAGATCTAATCAAAAATCCATCACCGAAAGTTCTGGAAATGTATTTGAAGTTGACAATAAAAATTTTTCTTCAGAATCAAATTCCAGCACCAATTCCAATCGCAGTTATGGTTCTGATTCAGATTCAGAACGTGATATCAATTACAATTCTGATTCTGAGCATGATTCCAATCATGATGATTCTAATTCCAAAACTGGATCAGAAAAGGAATCAATGGATGAATCTAATCAAAAATCCAGCACCGAAAGTTCTGAAAATGAATTTGAAGAAGATAATATAAGGTTTTCTTCAGAAACAAATTCCAGTTCCAATTCAAATTCGGACTCAGACTCAGATTCTGGGCCTGGTATCAATTACAATTCTTATTCCGAGCATGATTCTTATAGTGATGGCTCTAATTCCAAAACTGGATCAGAAAAGGGATCAATGGATGAATCTAATCAAAAACCCTTCACCGAAAGTTCTGGAAATGAATTTGAAGAAGAGAACAAAAGGCTTTCTTCAGAATCAAATACAGACCATCATAATAATGGAAATGATGGGAATAGCATCGATTCACAAAATATCCAAATTATTGAAACAATCCAGGAATTGCAATCAAACAAATTTTCAGCAATAATACCCTCAATTTCTTCAGCTTCAGAATCTGAATCTTCATCATTATCATCATCACCACAATCTCCATCATCAATACCATCATCATTATTTGAGCAATCGGGATCAAGAAATTCAGAAAATAATCAAGATACAACACAAAACCAAGGAATTAGTTCGGACAGTGATGTAGAGGAGAGCTTTAAATTTAATACAAAAGATCATTTACAAGAAAATTCAAGTAATGAATCCAATAGTTTTCAAGATTTCGAAACTTCTACTAAAAGTGAAAATGAGATTAAAAGCGGAAGTGGAAGTGGAAGTGGAAGTGGAAATGAGATTAAAAGTGGAAGTGGAAGTGAAAGTGAAAGTGAAAATTATATTATAACTGAAAGTGAAAACAAAAATGAAAGTGAATCTGAAAAAGAAGATCAGACTGAAAATTCTGAAATAAATTTTTTTGATTATTCAGATTTTGATACAAATTCAAACACAAATTTTGATCATAAATCGAGTTCATATACATATTCCAGTTCAAATTCAAATTCAAATTCAAATCAAAATACAATCCCAAATTCAAATTCCAGCTCAAATTCAGACTCAAACTCAAATTCTGACTCAAACTCAATCCCAATCCCAATTTCAATTTCAAATTCAGATACAAATTCGGATACAAATTCGGATTCAGATTCAGATTTTAGTCCGAACGAAAACAATATCCAATCAAGCGAAAGTTCAAGTCTTAATTCAACAAAAGATATTTAAATCAATAAATCAATTTCTGAAGATTTTGGAAGTATTTCTGATATTGAAACGGAATTACAAAATGATAGTGATTATGATCAAATTAGATATAAAAGTGAACATGAAAATGATGAAGAAAAAAATAATACCAACTACATAAGTTGTTGTATTTAAAAATGCACACTAATTATTGAGTGTTTTTTTCACTTGTGGTGAAAATTTATATTTATTAGTAAATAAACAAACTATATATATTAGAATAATTTTAAAAAGTTAAATTTGTTAAAAGTAGTGTTTTTACTCATTAGAATTGTGTTATGTTTCCAATATTTCCCTTTTTATTTTTATCTTTTTTTTTTGTTACAAATTTTCAATAAATAATTAAAACATTAGTTTTTTTTAAAAAATAAGAAAACAATTGTTCAAATCTTATTTTGATTTTTTTTCTTTGTTTGATTAGGGAAATTGTATAAACGCCGAAAATACTTGAAAATATGAAATTTTTTTCAACAAATCTAAAATAATTGAAAATAGACTTTTAATACTGTTTGTTGTTTGTTTTTATTGTTTAATATTACTTAATGATTAATATTTATTGTCAATTTTTAATTTGATTTTCAAGAACATAAAACAAATCAAATAGTTTTCAAAATAAGTAAAAATATTCCAATATTTTAATAATTTCTTTTTTATTAAAAAAAAATAATGAACAAAGTAAATATTATAAATATGTTTTTCAAATTAAAAAATAAAAACCAAATTTGTATCTTGAGAAGCTAATCAAACAACCTCCTTTTGAGCAATTTTAATTTGAAAAAAATTTTAAAAGTTATTTTTTTGAGGGGATTAACGTTGATACAACTCTCAGGAGAATGAAAAACTTATAACAGTATTTTGTTGTTTAAAAAATTATATGAACCTTAGCATATTTGTGCCTTTTTTATTGAAATTGCCTGTACCCCATAAATACAAAAAAACAAAAGTTTGAGTTTTTTTTTCAACTTTTAGAAAGGTTTTAGATCAATCATATTGTAAATACACCCAATCTGTAATGATTTCTTTAATAAGTGTTTATATTTATTTTGATCTTTTTTTACCAGTTTACAAATAGGATCTTTTTAAAAGACATTATTAATTGAAATATAAAAACAAAAGCAATTTGTTAGAAAATACCTCCTAACTTTATTTCAAAAAAATTCAAACTTTCTAAACAAATCTGAATTTAATGTAATTTTACTTATTCTTTTTATTATCTAATTTTGCCAATTATTGTTAAACTAAGATAAAAAATAAAGTTAATTAACCAAAGTTATTTTCAAACTTTTTCATTAACTTTTCTACTGGTTTTTGTGTTTTTAAAGAAATAAGCTTGTCTCCTCTGTTATAAGTAAATTTCGTATTTGTATTAGAATAAAGAGAATTAGAAACCTGTGGTCCTCTTTTTGATAGGATTGTTTTAAGTATTATTTCCTTAAAAAAATTCTTAAACTGTCGTCAAGTAAAAATCCTGTGAAACTAAAAGTCGAAGGAATTTTTTTATAATGGATCAGTCAAGAATTAAGTACAATTTAAAAAAATCATTTTTCTTATTTTGTGAGATAATTGGGCAAAAATCTTCTATTATTAACAACAAATTTAGTTATTAAGACAACACTAAAACATAATTGTTCTTTGAAGAATTTTTGATAATCAATTTGAGTATTTCAAGTTAATTGAATATTTTTTCAAGTAAATTAGGTTTTCAAATTTGGATTTAATAAAAACAAGACAAGAAAAAAATGAAGTCTATTGTACTTTGCTCTCTTAAATAAAAAAATTTATTTTACTATTTTTATTCATTGAAATCCAAAAATTTTCAAACTTTACATGGCAAAAGTTGTGTTATTTAAACAACACTTTTGCTTGTTGAAAATCTGTGAAACAAAAAAAAAAAAAGTAGGAATGTTTTCATTTTTATTCAATTGGACAAGAATCAATTTTTATTTTTTTAAAATCCCAAAAATGACCTTTTTCTTTAAGTGGTTTTCAAAGTCAAAAGAACAAAACAACACAAACACAGTAAAACAAATCCAAAATTTATTAGTTTTTCACTTCAGCACCCAAACAAATAATATCCTCTCTTCTTTAACTTTATTCTTTTTTGCAATTTTTTTCTTGACTCCCAAAATAAAAAAACAAAAAAACAAAACAAAACAAAACAAAAGCCAAAGCATATTGTTGAAAAAATTGAAGAAGTTAAAAATGACTTAATGGGGATTTTAGATGAAGAAAATGACATAACCATTGATAATGAGTCTTCAGGACAAGATTTAGAACCAACCAATTTGGAAAAGCGGGCAAAGCATAAGATTAAAAAATTTCAAGAAAACTTAGGATCCAAAGAAGAAGAAGAAAAGGAAAAACACAAACAAAAACAAAGAAAGAAACAAGAACAAAAAAAAAATAATTCCAAAACACAAACACAAAAACGACAAGGGTTTATCTCGTTTCAAGACTTCAAAGAACAAAAGGACACAGAAACCTTCAAGCAGCAAATCAAAAGCCTAAACAAAATTACAAATGAGGACTATGACGACGATTTTGATTTTAGTGATAGTGACAGCAACTCGTCATCTTTAAACTCTGACGTTTCTTCTTCAGAAGAAGAAGAAGGAACAAACAATTCACTCTCGCAGTTACGAAACAAATTCTCAGGCCTTGTGAATGAGGGCAATAGTGATTCCAGCGAGAGCGATCCTTTTTCGGATGAATCTGAAAATTCTGAAAAGGAAGACTTAAAAGTTAAAGAATCCCTCAAGGCCCCAAATAAAAATGAAGATAGCGAAGACGACGAATTCTCTGATTTCTAATTTTATAAATTCTTTAAATAACATTTTGTTCATTAATAATGATTAGAAATTGTTTGTAATTATTTTGTTTTTTTATTTGTTTTCTTTTTCTTATTATTTTTCTTTTTATTATTTTTTTTTCTTTTTAAAAAATTTGTTTGCAAAAAAAAAAAAAAAAAAAACAATTTGTTGTTGGTTTAAATTCTAAACAATTTTGTGAAAAGGTATTTTTTTTTACTTTTTCGTTTGAGTGTGTTTCTTGAATTTTTTGAAGAAGCACTTTCCTTTTTTACCTTTCTTTCAGAAAAAAAATAAATAAAAAACAAACACTTTTATTCACAAAAATTTCCAAGCTTTGCGGGTTTTTTTGAATGCCTCTATTTAGAGTGTTTTATTCTTGCAATTATTTTAAATTCCAACACCCAAACCCTTCTTTTTGGTATTATTTATGAAGCTATTTAACAAATGTTTTGGAACGAAATTAAAGATCTGATTTTTGCAATTTTGCTCTTAACTAATTCAGCTCTCTCTTTATTTTCTGTTTTCTGATGCGTGAAATCCAATGTAGTCAAGAGAAAAAATGGTTTAAAAGTTTCTATATTGAAAAAAAGCCAAAAATTAGATATAATTTGTTTTTTTTTTTTGGGGTTTTGATGGAAAAATTTAAAAAAATATTTCTTGATACAAGACTTTTTTGAATTTTCAGAGATTTCCAAGTAACTTTAAGGTCCTCGTCATTTACAATGTATTCGCTTCCTACCCAAAGGTGTGATTTGCCACCCAAAATGGTATTGTAAAATTTGTACTTCTCTAATTGTCATATAGTTCAAAAAAAAAAATTTCAAAGGATCTCATTTGCAAAAATTCAATCAAAAAAGTAAAAGTGTAAAAAACAAATACCAAAGTATCCCAATAATAAATCTTTAAATATAAAAAAAAAGAAATCAAAAGATCTTATTCTCAAAAAACTCAATTAATAAAAAAAAAGCTAAAAATTTTGGATCTGTTTGATATCACAATAATGAAAAATTTTTTTCTCATAAAAAATTAAATATTTGTTAATTTTACCCTTTTTAATAACTTCAATTAGAATAAACACTATTGGTTAATAAAAGATCTATGATCAAAAAATATTTTTAAAGATATTTTACAATTTAAGTTGAAACAATCCAATTTTCCAGGTTCTTTAAAGATTTTTTTTCAATTTAATGGTAAATATTTTGAAAACTTTTTTTCTTCTAGCTAAGAGGTCATTTTATTTTATTTCCAAAGTATTTTAAATCCGATGAATATCTTTCAAAAAGAGAATCAATTATTTTCACTATTAAAGAATTATTTGTTAATTTAAATTGGCAAAAATATTTTTTCTTTGTTTTTCTGGACACTTTCGTTATGTTTTCTTTTATTTTTTGTAATATAATAAAAATTTAATAAATTTTCAGTTTATTCCAAAAAGTAAAAAAAACCTAGGACAATTTTGTTAGGTTTTCCAGAATTTAAAAGAATTTAGTAAATTCTATATGAATTTTCTCCCTTCTTTTGAATTCTAGAAAACCACCGTTAGCTTTTCTTGGGGTTTCTGTTTATTTGAAAATCGATAAAATTTACAAATGTACAGAAAACCACAAGAAAAGCTAGGTACTCTATGGATACTTTCTTTAGGTTTTTTTAAATTTTTGAAATACACAGAAAATTAAATAAATTTTTGGTTTATTACAAAAAGTAAAAAAAACCTAGGATATTTTCGTTAGTTTTTCCAGAATTTAAAAGAATTTAGTAAATTCTATATGATTTTTCTCCCTTCTTTTGAATTCTAGAAAACCACCGTTAGCTTTTCTTGGGTTTTCTGTTTATTTGAAAATCGATAAAATTTACAAATAAAACAGAAAACCACAAGATAACATGGGACACTCTAAAACAAATAAAACAGTAAACTTCAAGAAAATTACCCTCAGGTTTTTTTTAATTTGAGAAAAAATTGACAAAAATAGGATTTTTCACGATTCTTTTGAATTGACGATACCCTACAGACACTTTCAATATTTATCATCAGTTATTTTTTTTCTGATTTGAGTTTTTGTAGATGAAAAGAGTATTTTCAAAACTATAGTTATTATCTATTCAAAAAAAAATATCCTAAAGTTGAGTTTAAAGAAAATTTATTGTCACACCAATTAGAAAAAAAAATTACCCCAAAATATACCTTTTTTTCTAGACTAGAGACTTTTAAAAATTCTAGTACTATTAAAAACAATAAATATAACAGCATCAAGATTTTTAAGAACTCTATGCCAATTATATTTTGAATAAACACAATTAACAAAGGATGAAAAAATAATTGAAGTAATAATTTTGTAGAACTTTTTTTTTTCAATTTTATTTTTTCACACTAGTGATGTCTTTCGCTACAATTTCTGTATTTTTTATTTTTTCTAATTCCCAGTTATTGAAACCAAAAATATTATTGATTATTATGTGAATATTAAAAATTGAATGGGAATTCTTGATCAAAAAAACTAATAAAGAAATAAATTTTCAAAGAGTTTAAACGAAAACATTTTTTTCTTATTAGGACAAACATTATTAAAAATCTATTAATTTGGAATTGAATGAAGAGTTACTTGTTGAAATTTGAATTTAACATGGTAAAAAAGTTAAGTTACTTTGTTTTTTGATCTAAAGAGATTTATACAAAATATATTTGTTTTTGAAAAACAAAATTTCTTGAAACACTACAATTTTTCAAAAAATAAGAAGAGTAGATCTTATTTTTTTTTGGGAATAATTTTTTTGGAAATTATAAAGACAATTCCAAATTCTAAAGTATAAAGGGTTATTTGGTTGAGAGCGAGACTCGAAAACTATGTTTTATTGATTTTTTTGAAGTAAAATTTTCTTTCAAAAATTAAATCTTGAATAAAAGATATCGGGGATTTGATACTCATTTTCATTAATGATATTTACTTTTTGAGATTATTTATTACAAAGTGGATTTTAAAAATTACAAATAAACATTGGGGATAAAACCATTTGTAGCTTTAATGTTTGGTAGTAATTATATTTTATCTTTTTTTTTTTTTGATTGGAGAAAAGAATAAAAAAGATAAATTTCTTTTCTCAGCCAATAGAACGAATAGTTAAATTTCAATTTTGGTTTAACAATTGTTTTTTTTTTTTTTTTTTTTGATTGAGAAACCATTCGGTACAGAAAATAAGTGTTTGTATTTTTGTAAAAAAAATATAAATAAAATTTCCATTTTTCCAAAAAATTAAATTGGTTTTCAATATTTATTTGAATTGTCAAGAAAACAATTGGATTCGACCCTTTTGACTGGTCTTTAAATAATTTTAATTTTAGTCACTAAAAAATAATAAAACGTTAAAAATAATTTTTATTTATTTTCAATTTTCAGGAAAAGATTATGGGGGTTTGTAGAACTAAAATTATGAATTGAGGTTGGTTTTAACAACATTCTAACCAAATTTAGTTATTTATATCCATTAAAATAAATTCTTTTAAAAAACCCCGATTATTCCGGTATATTAAGGAATATATTATTGTTTTAATGTATAGAAAAAAAATTATATAATAAACTCCATTTCAAAATCATTGGTCCATTGAAAATAAAAGTTTGAAATAAATATTTTTATAAATTGGATTTAGCAATTAAAATATAAAAATTACGATTTTAATATTCAGCCCTATAGTCTAGAAACATTTTTTTTTCGTCTAGAAATAATAGAAAAAAAAGTAAAAAAAAAAAAAAATAAAAAAAAAATGGGACATTTATGATAAAATTTGATTTATTTTGGGAAAATTTAAATTAAAAGTCATAAAATTAGAGAAACCAAGTGAAAAAACTGTTTTTGAATTTTTTGAGTTTTTGATCGTTATTTCTTATTGTTGTCTCAATTAGAAAATCGAAAAAATCAATTCATACAACTTTCAAACACTAAACAAAATATATTTATGAATTGGGATTTTTTATTCTTAAGGGACTAGTCTCTATTATTTTTTTTTGACCAGTTCCTAAATAAGGATTCCTTATCTAGAAATATGTACAATCTTAAAAATAACCCGGGGTTTCAAATCTTCGTAATTGGCAAAAAATTTTCTCAATCTCTATTAAATTTAGGTAAAAACATTTAATAGAGATTAGTCCTCTAAAATAAATGATTTTTTAAATAATCTCCAAAGTTAATGACAATTCTAATTACTTCAAAGCAATTCTTATATTCCGCATACTGTGTTAATGGGTCTATATCTTTTTCTGTGATTTGAAATCTTCATTCAAAGGAGAAAAGAAAATTTTGTTTGATCAATTCATGCGACTTTTTAAATTCCCTTTATTTTTTAATTTCTCTTGCTCTAAATAATAATTCTGAACAGACAATCTTCTGTCTACTCAGAAAATATGTTTTCATTTGAAAAAATATCAAGTTCAAATTCGTTTCTAGTTGAAATACTCCTGTGCGAAAAGAGATGTCTTAAAATTTTAAGTTTTTTTACTAAATTTGTCATTTTCTCAAAAATTATAAAACTTTTCCTCTGTACCCCAACAGGGACTGTCTTGTCAACGAACCTGAGGTTTCTAAATCCAAAAAAAAATAAATTGAATAAAAATGTTTTGTTTGAAACACAAATTCAAAAATCTAAAATAATTTTCAGAAATCAAAATACAAAAACAACCCCAAACATTTTTATTCTTTCTTATATTAAATTTTTTTTTTGATATTAGAAACCCAAGTTCCATTGACAAAGAAGCTCTCCACTACGGGATGAATTGGAAAAGTTTTATAGTTTTTGAGAAAATGACAAATTTAGTAAAAAAACTTAAAATATTAAGATTTCACTTTTGGAAATGTGTATTATTTTTGGATTGATTGTTGGTAAAAATTTTCAAAATAAAAAATTGAAATCTTATTGTTACAAGAAAAAATATTGAGTGAAATGTGATAAAATTCAATCAAATGAAAACTTTAAAGTGGTTTTTAAAATGACCAAATCAGAAAAAATAACAATAAATTGACAATTATTAATTTGAAGGTAAAAGATACCGACAGACTATAGAAGTTAATCCAAATCCAAAGAATAACAAAAATGTTGGACGATCTGAGTAAAGTTTCATTTTTTAATCATTTCATTTATTTGGAAACAAATTGATTGATTTTCAAAAAGATTTAAAATAATCCAATGGATCCTCTTCTTCATTGGAGCAAATTTGAAAAGGAACTTTTTCTTCTCAGCCCAACAAAAGTCAAAAGAAAACCAAACAAAAAATTACAGCAATTAATAAGACAAACAAAAACTTTCACGTTCCCTATACATCGGATTGAAGCTGGAAAAATTAATTCTGCTCTTACACAGATCTCTTTACTTTTACCACATCGATGGGACAACAACACGATCATATTTTGTAATTTTCTGAAAAAATCACTTCCCACAGAAACAGTTTGATCTTTCAAATTTTATTGTTTATTTTTGATCCCTTATTGGATCCCTAATTAACAGAATATTCAACCCAAAACTCAAAACCTTTGATTATACTCTTTTTTTGAATTACTTTTTTTTCTTTTTTATTCGCTCTTTTTCCAATTTTATTTCTTTTTCATTTTCATTAATGATTTATTTTGAACAAAAGACCAAATTAGAAGAAGAAGAAATTTTTAAAATTCTTTCCTTTATACTCTCAGTTTTACCAAAATCGAAAAACAAAACATTAATTCTTACATGTGTCTCATTAATCCTTTATGGTAATTCAAATAAATGTTCATCAAAATTATCTGGAAAAATCATCCAATCTTTAACACCAATTTTGAGAGTCAACGAGAAACAGGAATCATCTCAACAAGAAAGCCAAGAGGAAAGAATAATAAAAACAAAATTAGTCGCTTTAAATTGCTTAAGGAATTTGGTATTTAAATCTGGTAAAAAGTTGCGTTTGTTTTTTAAAAAAATCTTTCAAATGATTTTTGATAATTTGGAATTTTATACTCGGAAAAGCGAAGCATCGTTTTGTCGAATGAAAGTAAGTACCTGTTGTTTTTGTGTTGTTTTTCTTTTCTTTTTTTAATAAAAAATTATTACCACAAAATTCGAATTAAGATACCGATAAATTTCTGAACACAATTTTTACAAGATCTTAACATTTCCCTAATTTGTTTCTTTGGAAAGAAACTTGTGCCAATTCAAAAGTTTACTGGTATTTAAATTTTAAATGGGGAAAATTTTCACTTCATTTTCAATTTTCCTTTTTCAAATTGAGCCTCAAACGACAACCCACTTTCTTAGAAAACTCTATTTATTCAAGAAAAATCTGAAAAAAGAAGTGAAAAATTTTTCTCCATTTTTATTCAAATACCAGTGTGAGAATAATAATTGAAATTCTATCTTCAAATTTCCGACTACAAGAAACAGAATTGTGATTGTTCTATAGATAAGCTAAAAATAAAATCACAAAAAGGAAATTTCTCCTAAATTTTAGCAATTAAAATCTCTAACTTTGAGAAACATTTTCAACAATTGATTTATTCCTTCTTTCTTTTTGTTAATATGATATTCGAATTTGAGGTTGAAAAACTGGAAAATAACGTAACAATGTAAAAATATAAAAGGTACAACTTGGACATCCATTTAAAAAAATAAGAATTTTATTATAGGGTGATATCTATAAAAAAGAAACGGTTAACTACTGTAATGAGAAAAATTTTGACAATTCGATGGAACACAAAAAATGTAAAAAAAAATTAAAGATTTTTTTTTATCAAATTGCACAGTATCACAATTTTGGGAATTTACAATTAAAAATTTTCCATTTTGATAGAGTTGTTTTAAAAAAGTGAGTTTCAAAAGTTTTAAAAAGTATGACTATGATACTTAAAAGAGCGATCCAAACAGCCCCGAGAAATAATTTTTAAAACTTTTGTCACACATTTTTTTACAATAACTGTAAGATTTTCTACAAGGTTTATTACTCACCCTTTTAAAACAATTGTAGTTAATACGATTTGGATTTCTATTCTTTTGTTTACATTTTCAATTTTCCAAATTATTTGATTAGATCAGTAAGAAAGGATTTGTCTAATTTGTTTTTAATTCTACAAAAAGAATATCCAATAATCCAATTTTTTGAATTCTTTGTAAATTTCATTTTTCTCTCGCTCTCTCTAATTTGGTATTAAATTTAAAAAAAAATGATGAATTTCAAACTGAAATCGAAAAAAAAACTTTAAATAACAATGGCCCGAATTTGAGAAAATTTTAAAAAAAAAAAAAAAAGAAGATTTTCAAATTGTTAAAAACTCTGAAAATTGGAAAAATAATCATATGAAAAAAAAACCTATTTAATTTTCAAACTTTTGTCAATTACTTCACGCAAAAATCACATTTTAGCTATTATTAACGATAACAAAACGATTATGCTCCAAAAAATTTTTTTTATAATTAATTATTGAATTGTCCATTTTGACGACATACAATAAAATTTATTTTCATGAAGGTCAAGGATAAAAGTTTTATTTCTCATTATGATCCATTTGATTTTTTTTACAAAAATTTCCATTAACTTTTTTTCAATAATAACTAATTCCTTATTTGTACTGTTTGCAATTGAAAAAAAATATTACATAATCTTATTTAATTTTCAATAATTTTTTTAATTTCTTGAAATTTAAACAAGATCATTTTTATTTTTTTTCCTTTTTTTCCCAGGCTAAACCTTCTTTATATTGGAAAGAAGAGTTACAAAGGAAAAATATTAAGTGTTTAATTACTAATACTGGAGATACTGAAACACAAAAGTATGAGTAACTTGAAAATAAAAACAAAAAGGCAAAGACAAAAAATGTACCATCTGTTTAAAGTAAATCAAATCAAAAGAAAAAAAGAAATTACAACCATTAAACAACGATCCCCAAGTAAACATTCATGATCAATTATCAAATTAAATTAAATTAAAGTATTGTGGCTGTGAATTTTGGTGTTCTTATTTAACGATAGCATTGGGTTTTTTGATTTTTTACCAATTGCTTCTTCTAAACCATTTTTTTCAAATTTTTTTTTTTTTTTTTTTTCCTTTCTTTTTGGTTTTTGCTTTTTAAACATAAAAAAAAATTGGATATGTCTTCCCCTTGAACAATCATGACATCTATGATTTTAGGCTTAAATTACCTTAGAGGAAATTTAAGTAAAAGAACATTTAGAGTGTAATTTAAACTTCTTCCATCAATAATAATAAAAAGATCATTTTTTTCCTGATCTTTCATTATTAAATATTTGGCTGATTTTCTTCAAATTTAAATTTTGAATTACCATTTTAACACGAATTAATATATTTCAAGTAAAAAAAAATTTGAACAAAATTAACAAATAAATTTGAATGGAAAAGTAAATGACAAAATTTTGAAAAATGGGATTTGTATTTTTTATTTTAAAATTTTAAGGAATATTTCAAATAAATTTAAAAAAAAAGAAAAAAAAAGAAATTTCACAAAAATTTGGTTTAAATATGATAAAGAATCATAAAACCTTCAAACAAAAAATGTATTATTTTGTACATATATACCTTTGGTGAATGTAGTAAATTGCATTTGTTAAAGATTTTTTATTAAATTGTAAAATTTTCATTAAAATAGAAGATGTATCACTTTAGTTTGGTTTCTTAAACTCTTTTTCTGTAATCTTCCAACAACAAAAACAATGTAAATTGAGATCTTTTATTTGTTTTTTTTGAATTTTTCAATTTAAAAAAAATTGACAGTTAAAAAAAAACGATTTGAAAAAGAGACAATTTTGTCCTTATGAGATACAATGCTATTAGATTATGGGGTGTGTTCTTTATGGCAATTTTTACGGAAATATGACCAACTTACAAATGACAACCTTCTCCCGAAAATGACTGAACTATTTTTTTTTTATACAAAAAAAACCAGACATTTACATAGAAATATCCTTATTGATAACTTTTTAAGTTCAACAAAATTATGAGTCAATTCATGTATACTGCTATTTTCAAATTAAAAAAAATTAACAATTTTGGATCCAAGCTAAATAAAAGGGCATTAAAATCCTAATAATTTAAAATAATCTCAAAAATAATTGCTAATTTTTAACTTTTTCATAACCTCAAAAATAATAACAAACATTATTAGTTAAAAAGAAATTTCTGTCCAAAAATTATTTTCAAAGATATTTTATATTTGATGTTGAAAAATTCTATTTTTTCCAGGTTGTATAAAGATTTTTTTCAGTTTTAATAGTAAAAAATTTCAAAAAAAAATTTTTTTAATACAAAAGAGGTTATTTTAATATCTTTAAGTATTTTAAATTTAATAAATAGTTTTCAAATTTAGAATCAATTATTTTGACTATAAAAGAATTATTTATTTATATATAAATTGAAAAAAATATTTTGTTTTTGATTTTATGCTAGGCTTTTTTTAATTTAAGGAATAAATAGAAAATTTATCAAAATTTTCTGTTTATTTCAAAAAGTAAAAAAAACCTAGAACACTTCACAAATAAAACCAAAAATCTCAAAAAAACCTAGAAAACTTCACAAATAAAACAGAAAACCTCTAGAAAACCGAGGCACTCTAGGGACACTTTCGGCACTTGAAGATTAGGTTTTCCAGAAGTTAAAAGAATTAAGTAAATTTTTTATATTTTTTGTTTTTTTCTCAAATTAAAAAAAACCGCCGTTAGATTTTCCAGAATTTAAAAGAATTGAGTAAAATCAAATATTTTTCTCCATTCTTTTGAATTCTGGAAAACCTAGACCCTCTACAGCACTCTACGGACACTTTCGTAAGGTTTTTTTTAATTTTAGAAATTAAAAGAAAATTTTTTAAATTTTCGGTTTATTCCAAAAAGTCAAAAAAACTTATTACACTTTTCTTTAAATTTATCGTCAGTAATTTTTTTTCCTATATTTCAGTTTTATTAGAAAAGTACAACAACATTTTTAAAAAGATTGTTTATTATCTATTAAAGTTAATATCACAAAGTTGAATAAAACTAAAATTCATTGGATCATTTATTTTAATAAAATCACCCCAAAAAACACCTTTTTTTCTTGAATTATTGGTTTTAAAAATGTTCTTACTAACAACAACAAATACAACAGCCTTAAAAATTTTAATTTATGAAATGTTGATTATATTTTAAAGAAACTTTCTCAATATGATGGAATGTGAATTAAAGTATTTCATTTTTTCCAACGAAAAATTTACAATTTTATTTTTTTAATAAAAGCGTAAAGTAAAAATTAATGAAAGAAAAAATTTTATTTTTTAAAAGGTTTGTGAATATCTTTTTATTATTTCAATTCGTTGCTCAGAAAAACAATTTTGTAAATTGAAACAAATTTTTTTAACATATATTAATTGGGAAACGACAGTATACCCCCAGTAGTGCTTGAAAAACTCTCATGATAATTGTTCGCAAAAGAAAAAAAAAAAAAAAAAGAAAAAGAAAATAAAAAAACCAGAATAAAATTTTAATTGTATTTACTTTTCTTCTCATTATTTTATATTTCTTAATCTTTAATAGATTTACACAAATTTAACAAAATGTTTGATTGTTTATTTAAACGAATCTAATTATATACCAGATTTAAAAAAAAAACTACTTTTATCGATTATCCGAAGATTAATTTTTTATAATACATTTTTCACATTAAAAATCACAAATGATAAAAACCAACCAAACCTAAATCCAAACCTGGATAAAAATTCTAATACAAAAACAAAATCAAAATCAACTGAAAGCAATCAAAGTCAACCTCAAATGGAAACAATGAACAATTCCAAAATAGTACAACCAACCAAAAACAAAATTACATTTGATGAAAATTCAAATAAAATAGTCATAAAAAATATCATTCAAAAAATTCAACTAAACTCTTTGCATTGTCTTCAATCGATTTCAAAAATTATTGGAAGGGATATCCATGGGTATTGGTATTTCTTTTTCCCTGATAGCGTTTTATTAAATCGAAAAAATCCATCACTTTTTACATTATTATTATACGATAATTCAACCAAAGTAAGAGAATCTGCGGCAAGTGCTATCGGGTCCCTGCTAATTGGATCAAAGAGATATTTAAGTGTGGCGGACGACAATTCAAAAAGATATAAAAGCTATACTCCACTGACAATAACCTTAGCAAAAATGATAAAGGAAATGCATAAAGCATTTTTAACCTTTTTCAATTCTGAAACCGAAAATACTGTAATAATTCAGGCATTAAAAACCTTTTCCATTTTAATTAATAATGTAACATATGAAAATCTTAGCCCTGGTTATTTAACCAGCATAATAAATATTTTAGAAAAGTTTATTTTAAATCCTGAAATACATCCTCAAATTTTAAAAAACTCCATTTTAACATTTGGTTGTATATTTGGAACAGGTCTTAGAATACAAGAAGTTTCACAGTATTTGCAATCGGCAATAATTAATTTGAAAACTTCGAAAAAGCAAAATAAAAATAGTTTATTATTTAAAAAATTATTAAATTTATTAAAATTTAAACAATTAGCAAAAATAACCAAACAAAATAAGAGCACCGATCAAAATGAAAATGAAACAAAGAAGAAAAAACACCAAGAAAAAGGGAAAGAAAAGGAAAAAGTGGTTACTATCAATAAAAAAAATAATAGATACCATAGTGAAATTTTATTTACATTCACCAAAATTTCAATTACATATTGTTGGGCCATTGATCATTTATGGCACGAACTATCTGGAATAATAATTACCATTTTGAAAAAACCAAAATTAGTTGAAAACGATCCAAATATTATTATTAATTCAATTAAACTGGTTAAAGAATTTATTTTTTCAATTGGTGGTATGAGGAATTCTGATCCAAAATCAATGATATGTAAAAATTATAATAACAAAAGCTTTTCAAAATCACATATTAAAGAAATATGGATCAATTTATTAGAAAACCATTTGCCAATTGCCTTTCATTTCCCGAATTCTTATTTAGTCAGGGAAGTAGCAGTTTCCACTTTTGGTTATTTCACCCCTCAAATATTTGAAATGCTACCTGAAAAACTAAGAGTTGTTTGTATTACATTAACCTTTGGCGCAACAGATGATAAAATTAATTTAGTTAGAGCTGCCGCATGCAAAACTTTAGGCATTTATACACTTTTTGAAAGGAACCGAGAAGACTCATTTTTTATGTCGGATACTGCTAAAATTTTAATAAAATCATTAACTGACCAAAATTTAAAAGTTAGAGTAATGGCTTCTTGGTCACTTGGTAATCTTTGTGATGCCTTATTTTTAGATCTTGAATTAAAAGAAAAAAAAAAAAATCAACTATTTTTAAGAAAAAAAAGCAAAACAATAAATCAGAAAGAACTTGAAAATGAAATGGAACCAAAACAAGAAAAGGGACAAGAACAGGAACAGGAACTTATAATTGGGAAGGGGAATGTAAATGGCAATCAAAAGGATATTGAGATCGAAATAGACACGCAAACGGAAATGGAAATGGAAAAGATGAAACAAGAACAATTAAATCCAATAATTAATGAATTAGAACTTTCGCTCTTATGCAAAATTGCAAAGGCATGTTTAAACGCCATGACCAATAATAAAAAAGTCCAAGCAAATGTAGCAAGAACCTTAGGAAATCTTTGCAGGGTGGCAACTTCTGAATTTTTATTTTTCAACAATAATAAGATTTTAAATGAAATTGCAAATTCATTATTACAAACAATTACAAAAATTAAAGAAAAGGGACTGTTTAAAGTAATTTGGAATTCTTGTTATGCCATAGGAAATATTTTTAGAAATCCCCACATTGAATCAAAACTGCCCCAATTTGATTGGACACCGAAATTAATAAACTCCCTATTAAAAATCACCATTTGCGAAGCCAACTATAAAATTAGAATTAATGCTGTCTTTGCACTCACCCAATTGCCAAACATTCAATGCTTTGGAAAAAATGATTTAAATCTGGTAAGCCCGTTAAAAGTTACGTTAACCGCCTTAGAAGAACTTTTCTCAGGGAGCCCGAAGCATTCAAAAAATATAAAATATCAAAATTCTTATCAAATCTCTTTATCCCAGCATTTAATTCAATTTTTAATCAAAATTTTTGATTGGGCCTTTCGAGATACATTCAAAATTAATGACAAATTCATTGAATTAATAACAATAAATAAAGAATTAATTTCTTTTATTATCCCCATTGAAAATAGAAACAAAAAATTAATCCCGTTGTTAACAACTGAAGAAGAGGAAAATGATTATTTAATTGAAAGAAATGAAATTAATAATAAATAATTTTTCTTTTTAAGAATGTATTTTTTTTTTTTTTCTTTATTTTATTTGTAAACTCCAATTCAAATTTCATGGAAACTCTAAATTTAATTTTTGGATAAAAAGCTATTCTTATTTATTTTATTAATTTCTTGCTATTAAATATAGGAGTTATTAATTCCTCTTGTTTGCTGTTAGTTTTACCAGAATTTATAAGAATTGAGTAAAATCTTTGTTTTTTCTCTTTTCTTTTGAATACTGGAAAAGTGCTGTAAGCTTTTTTTTAATTTTAGAAATTAAAAAAAACAGCTGTTTACTTTTTTTTCGAGTTTTCTGTTTATTTATAAAATCAATAGATTTTCGTTAGGTTTTTTTGAGTTTTCTATTGATTCGTGAAGTGTTCTAGGTTTTTTTGAGGTTTTCTATTTTATTCTATAAATTTTATTGGTTTTCGATAGGTTTTTTTGAGTTTTTTATTTATTTTCCAAATAAATAGATTTTCGTTAGATTTTTTTTACTTTAGAAATAAAATAGAAAACCTCAAAAAAACCTAGAACACTTCATAGATAAAACAGAAAATTTCAAGAAAAGCTAGAACACTTAACATATAAAACAAAAAACCTCAAGAAAAGCTAGGTACTTGATATCACTTGACGGTACTTACCAAATTCCTATATTTTTATTACGAATTTTTTCCAAGATTCCCATATATTTAAATTAACAAGTAAGCTAATTATTTATTGGGTATTTTTTGTTATTAATATCAAAATTATTATTTTTTAAATTATTAGAAAAATTAATTTTTTTAATTCAGTTATCCAGATTTTATGTTTATTTTCAGAGAAAACAAAAATAGTCCTATTAATGAGTTAATTGAGAAAATAATAAAGTAAAAATGCCTGTCAGATTTAAATATTTATCATTATGTATCATTTATATTTCCTATAAAATACCAAACCAATAAATAACAAATCAAACCTTTACAAAAAGATATCTGATTCATAATTGGTCAGATTCTTACAAAAAAAGACATTTAAATCACGTTTGCTGGATAATTCTGAGTTTTGAGTGAAAAGATTTTTTTTTTATTAGAACATTGGTAGTTTTACTTTAGGACAGGAACATTTTCAGAAGAGTCAAACTCTAATTGTAATAATTTATCATATGAAATAAAAAAAAAGTTTATTTTTTTTGAAAATTTTAAATAAAAAATGGGTTTTTAACTACTTTAAAATTATTACTTTTATAATTTATAAGTTAAAAATGTTTCAAGTTAGGTTATTCAAGTCAAGAAAGAATAATATAGTATATTTGAAAATATTAATTTTTACTTCACAAAAATTTTCAAATTATTAATATTCTTTTCTAAAAATATTTATATGTCCATATGAACCAAAAAACACTAAAAATGGAAAACTGATCAAATACCTTCCATTAATACAATTAAAAAAACAAAATGAAAAAATAAAAATAAATAAAGTTTCAATTTATCTTTTTCTTGAAAACATTTTTTGCCAAAATCATTGAATTCACACTTGAAATTATATATATTTTTAGATAAACTATCTTTTTTTAACTCATTTACAAAAAAAAATTCTAAATTATGGGAATTTTCTTTTCACAAAAGGCACTAATTTGGTCTTCAAATGTTTTTTTTAGTTTTAAATGGTAAAATTAAAAAAAAGTTAAACTAAACTATTTTTCAGTCAAAGGGGCCCAGTTGTAATGGTATAGTACACGTGTTTAAAGGGTTTGCATAGATATTAGAAGAAAAATTTTATTTTGAAATCAAATTTTCAAAACATTTTTACACATTTTTATTTTTTTTTTTCGATTTTTTTTTTAAAACTTCATTCATTTGCAAAAAATTTTTTATTGCAAGATCAATAGTCACTTGGTAAAAATGTGTTAATCTAAGGTCATTGAAACTATGTAAAGATTCTTGAGAAATCTATTGATTTCTATTGCAATTCAATTCGCTCTTTGATCTTGATATTTGTTTAATAAAATTGAAAAATTTTCACTTCATTTTCATTTCCTTTTTCAAATAGAGACCACAAATACCAACAAACTTCGTTTGGGGGCTTAATTTCTAAAAGAAAAGTATAGAGAAATGAAGTGGAAAATGTTTCATATTTATTATTCAAATACCAGTAGAAGTTCAAAACGAACATCCTTGTTTTTCTCAATGGGGCCCTAAGAATTTGAGTTTTTCAATTTTTAAGAAAAGCTATTGATTAATTAGTTTTCTTTCAGACATGTATCAACATTTATTTGAGGTGTATTATTCTCTTTATTTCTTATTTGTTCTTCAAAGGTTAATTATATAAAATAATTGATATTTGAAAAAAAAGTTGGGCTCCTTTTACTGAAACAGAGGTCAAAAAGATAAACTCTATGAAAAAGCATTCTAATTTAATATATTAACTTATTAATTGATTTCAAACTTTTCTCAACTACAATTTTTCAAAAAAAAATAAAAAAGTGCAAACTAATTTCAAAAAATATTTTTGATATTCAAAAGTTGAGAGTGTTTTTATTCTAAAAACATTTATCCCAGTGGTTAATTTAATTAAGTAATAAACTTAGATTTCGAAAAAATATTAATCAGAAAAAAATAGTGCTTAATTTTATTAAGGACATATAATAAAATTTTACAATTTTTTTTTGTGAATTGTTTGCTTTTTTAGAATCACATCTTTTGCTATCGATTATCTGTAAAAAGTGACTGACTTGAAATATATATATATATATATATATATATATATATATATATATATCAAAATCCTTTAAATAACCTCTAAAATTATTCAAGTATATAATATTTTGTTCAGAAAATAAAGTTGTTTTTAAAACTGATAGAATACAAGTATGTGATAACTCTTAAAAAGTTATTATTAACAGATTTAAAAAAATTAAGAAATATAAAACTTCGGTCATTACAAACTGTTCCATAGATTCTTTTGCCGGATCTTTCTTAATGATCATCAAAAAATTTTTTATGAAAAAAATTAAACTTTCAATTCTTTTACTTTTTATTTTAGGGATTTTTTTTTTGTTGTTTGGCATTGGAATAATGATAGAAGAGAACTCTGGCTTATTTTTTTTGTTCTTTTCTACTTACTTTTGTTGTTTTTTTCCCTTTTTTTTCTTCTAATAACAACAACAAAATATCTAAAAATAAAAAAGGTGTCTAAAGCACAAAAAAAAATAAATAGAAAGACTGAATATTAAAATAATTGGAGTTTTTTAAGAAGTAAAAATTTTTAGGAAACAATAGTGTTAGAAGATTTTTCGAAGATTGTATTGAAAACTTTTTTAATGTTACATTTCTCTTACTATCTTTTCTTTTCTCTCTTTCTCTCTCTCTCTCTCTCTCTCCCTCCCTCTCTCTCTCTATCTCTCTCTCCCTCTCTCTCCCCCCCCCCCTCTCTCTCTCTCTCTTTTTTTTTTTTTTTTTTTTTTTTTCTATTTTTAGTATTCTATTTCTCTTTTCTTACATAAAACAATCAAAACAATAAACATCATCATTGGAAAATTCAATACATTTTCATTTATTTTTCAAATATTTTTATTGATTTATTAACATTTTTCTTTTTCTTGCTTTAAAATTTCAATAAAAATTTCCTTTGAATTTCTCAGTAACTTTCAAGGTTTGACTATTATAATGATGCGTCATTAGATTTCCTTAAAAAATTCATAAATTTTCAATCAAGTTTCATTGTATTTTTTTTCAAAAATAGTCTCAAATTTATATCATTTTTGAAATCATATGAAAAATAAGTTAATATGTATTTTTTACATTTGAGAATAAATATTTTAGTTGTTTTTTAAGATTAAAAAGCAAAAAAAAAAAACATTTGTAATGGTATCTAATAAAAGTCTTTAAACAAAATAATAATTTATATGGTCTGATAGATTTTTATATATAGATAATACACATTATATAATTGTAAGAATTGGGTATTATTTTTATAATTTGTTCGAATATTTACACTTTTAATTATGGCTATTTGTTTGGCTTTTATCAATTTGGGATATTTTTGGAAAATAATTGGTTATTTGATTTTTTTGCGAAACCTGTGAATTTGTTTTTTTTTGTTTACTTCTTTTGGAAATTTTTTGATTTTGAATTTTTTGTTTTTTCTGGGGATTAATAATCCATCTATCTAAAGTAATAAATGTTTTGTTTCCCTTCTCCTTTATTATTTTACCCTTCTTATGTGTCTTCTTTTTCTTCTCTTTCTTTTTCTTCTTCTCCTTTTTATCCCCTTTCGCTTCCTTTTTAGACTTCGACTTGGATTTATGTTTGTGCTTATGTTTGTGCTTGTGTTTATGTTTATGTTTGTGTCTGTGTTTATGTTTGTGTTTGTGTTTGTGTTTGTGTTTGTGTTTATGCTTATGTTTTTTTTTTTTTGATTTTTTTTTTTTTTTTTTTTTTCATCAGTACTGCTACTTGAACTATCACTTTCAACTTCCATATCATTTTCTTTTGAATTCAATTTTTTTCTATGACTTGACTCTTCTTGATGAATAACTTTAGGTAAAGGGTGTATTTTTTCTATAATTATTTTGTTATTTTTAATAATTGTTTTATTTACTTTTTCGGTTTCTTTCTTTTTTTCAATATTGTCATCCCCAATATTATTATTAAACATTATTCGTATTTTTGGAATTGGTTTTTCATCTATTCCTCTCTTCATTTCGTTCTTCCTTTTCCTTTCCCTTTCCCTTTCTTGCTTACTTTTTATTTCTCTTTCCTTTTCTTTTACCCTTTCGATTTCCATTTCCCTTTCTTTTTCAATTTCCCTTTCCCTTTCCCTTTCCCTTTCCCGTTCTCTTTCTCTTTCCCTTTCTTTTTCAATTTCCCTTTCCCTTTCTATTTCCCTTTCTTTTTCCTTTTCTCTTTCCCTTTCGATTTCCCTTTCTTTTTCAATTTTCATTTCCATTTCTCTTTCCCTTTCTCTTTCCCTTTCCCTTTCCCTTTCCCTTTCCCTTTCCCTTTCCCTTTCCCTTTCCCTTTCCCTTTCCCTTTCCCTTTCCCTTTCCCTTTCCCTTTTCTTTTCCCTTTCCCTTTCCCTTTCTTTTTCCTTTTCTCTTTCTCTTTCTATTTTCCTTCCCCTTTCTTTTTCCTTTTCCCTTTCTCTTTCCCTTTCCCTTTCTCTTTCTTTTTCAATGTCCCTTTCTTTATTTTTCCTTTCAATTTCTGTTCTTCTTTGTAACAATGATTTTACTTGATTTAGATTTGACATTTTTGATTTCTTTTGTTGATTTCCTTTCTTTTGTTTTTTTGAATTCACCATTAAATTATTGAGTGTTAATTTTTTTTCTTTTTCTTTATCAATGCAAATTTTATCAATATTTTTTTTTCGATCAAAATTTATTTTGGTTTTGTTCTTTAAAAAATTTGAATTCATATTTTTGGATATTTTCTTTTCTCTATTACTTTTAAAAAAATCATTTAAATTATTTTGTTGCAAGGTTTTTTTCTTCTTCTTTTTATCAATTAAATTTAAATTAGATTCATTAAGATTTGTGTTCTTTTTAATATTTTTTGTTAGTAAAATCTTTTTTTTCACATTTTTTTTTTTTTTCCTTTCTCCATTTACTTTAACATTTTTATTATTATTGTTATGATTTTTTTTAGGAAATGAGATTACTTTTTTCTTTTTCAAATCAAGATTTTTTTTTTTTTTATTAATTTGAATCTTTTTCTTTTGATTATTTTTCACCCCTTTTAATGAAGACTCTGTTTGTATGTGTACTGATTTTTTTTTTGAATTCTTTTCCATTTCTAAAAAATAGGAATCAATGCCTTTTTGAAATGATTCCTTTGGCACTTCAAGTGTTTGGATTTTATTTTCATTTATTATTGTATTTGAAATATTTGGTTTTGTTTCCTTCTTATCCCCCTTAACTGTTTGCTCATTGGGTTTTTTGTTTTTTAAAAAATTATCCAGAATTAATTTTTTTTGTGAGTGTTTAAATAAAAATGACTTTACATTTAAATTTTTTGTATGGTTTTGAATATTTATGCTAATTGGATTTATTTGTTTTTCATTATTTTTTATTCCATAACGTGAATCAAAATATATTTGTTCTTGTGTTGATAAAAATTTACTATTTGAATGATTTTGAATTATATTTTTTTTTTTATTTTTCATATCTTTGTTGTCGTGTATGGCTTCTTTTGATAAATAAAAAAAATTATTTTTATCAAAAAGTAATTCAATTTTTAATTTTTTATTTCGTTTATTTTTTTTGTATTTTTTTTTAATTTGATACCGATTAATATTTTTTAAATATTTATTTTCTTGATTTAATATTTGATTAAAATTAATTTTTTGAATCAAAAATTTCTTTTTCTTTTCTTTTAAAGAATAAAATCCTGAAGATTCTTTATTATCATTTGAAAACAATTGAATTTTTTGCAAATCTGATTGTAAACGTTCATTTAAACACATCTTTCGATTGGTTATATTAGAAATTACATGAAATATGATCATTTCTTTACATTGATTTTTACAAATTTTTTTAAATATTTGTAAATTATCTCTTTGTGCAAATGGTTGATCATAACAACAAATTAATGAAAATTTTTGCAAATCAATAAGATCGATTGAATTGTAAGTTAAAACTATTATATTATTCTGTTGGGAATTAAATTGGCTTGCAATTATATTGCGTTCTTTGGAAGTATACTTTGGATAGAGTTTAAATTGTTGATTTGAATGTTCAAAAAAATACATTGGCTTTGCATGTGTACCCTCGTGGAAAAATATTGACTTGATGTCAATGAAAGAGTTTTTGTTGTTAACTAATATTAAAATCTTGGTGCTCTCTTCTGGGGATTTTACTAAATATTCTACAATTGTTGTTTTTAATAATGATGTTTTTGGATGGATCATATTTGGACCCTTTTTTAAAATATTCGGAATAATTTGAATTAATTTTTTAAAAGTATGTGAATTTTTAAATTCCTCATTTGAATAACAATTTTTTGAATTATAGCCCATTTGGTAATTTTGTTTTAAAAAATATAGGAATTGATTCAAACCAGAATTAATCAAAATTTCATACCCTTTAAATAGATTAATCACCGAGCCAAATTTTTTTAAAATATCATTTAAAAGATCTTCTTTTAATGGTTCCCCATTTAACTTATTGTGGGTCATTCTTATATTTTGATATGTGTCTTTGATTTCACTTTCCGATAATTGCGAAATATCGTCTGTTCTTAATACTCGGAAAGTAAATAATTCTCTAATTACACCATTAAGGTGTGATCTAAACATATTTTGTACATGCATTAATTCTTTACTTTGTGAGTTTCTAATTCGAGCTATATTAATTTTAAAATTGAATATTATTTCGCTTAAATTTATAAATTGTTGGAAATTTTTTTCAAGTGACAATTTATTATTAGACAAATATATTTTTGAAATTTTTAAATGATCAATTAGCTGTTGAATCAATTTTTTATTTATCAATAAATTTTGAACAAGCAAATAAATGTGAAATCCGATCAAATTTTGACTTGCCATTTTATCAACAATATTATTTAAAAAATTATTATTATTGTTGTTGTTGTTGTTGTTGTTGTTGTTGTTGTTGTTGTTGTTGTTATTAGTATTATAGTTATGATTATTATTATGGAGATTATTATGATAATAAAATTGATTTAATTCCTTTTCTATAATTATTAAATTAACGATTTCTTCACAGCAATAAATTCCATCAGAAAGATCATTATTCAACAATTCAAAATCTAAGCATATAATTTTATTTTTCTTCCAACACTTTTTTCGATCCTTTCTTGGAATATTTGGTGTTAGTAACGTATAATATTGTTCTTCAAAACATTTGGATACCTTTTTCATGAAATACATTAGACCATTTAAATAATCGACATCTTTTGATAAAATAATTATTTTTCCTTTTGGAAAGCTTCTTAAATTATTTAAAATTATAGTCGAGCAAATATAAAGATTTTGATAAAAATGTGGTTCAATGACTAAACTATTTTCAAACAATAAATCTTTAATCTTGCTACTAACATTTAGATTTAAAAACGAATTAATAGGATAAATCCAATTATTTTCAGTTGAAATATCAGATTCCAATTTGTCATCGTTGTTGTCATCACCGTTACTGTCGTTGTTTTCGTTGTTTTTGTTATTATCGTATTTGTTTTCAATTATCTTACTTTCTTCATTTCCAATTATTCTTTTTTCAATGTGGGGTTTATTTTCAATTTCATTTTGACTGGTTTCGGTTTCTTTGCTTTGATTAATATTGATGGTTTCGTTCTCTTTTTTGTTTGTATTCGTTATTACCTCCTTTTCAGTATTCATTTTTAGATTATTTTTTAATTCTTTTATTTTTTCTATTCCATTTTCATTTTTGTTTTTATTTTTGTATTTTTTTTCGTTTTCATTTTCATTTGTTTTTTTTATTTGTTCAGGCTTTTCTTCATTAATTGTTAAATTAAATTCTCTTTCTAATTCCCTTTCTAATTCCATTCCTAATCTTAATTCTCTTTCACTGTTTATATTATTTTTAAATTCTTCATTAATTTTCACATTATGCATCTGTATTTGTTGTTGTTTTTGTTTTTTTTTTTTTTTTTTTTGTTGTTGTTGTTGTTGTTGTTGTTGTTGTTGTTGTTGTTTTTGTTGTTGTAACTGAATTTTATGCAATCGTAATTGTTCTTGTTGTTGTTGTTGTTTTTGTTTTTGTTGTTGTTGTTTTTGTTGTTGCTGCTGCTGCCATTGTTGTTGTTGCTGCTGCTGTTGTTGTTGTTTTTGTTGTTTTTGTTGTATTTTTTGTAATCTGATTCTTTCTTGTAGTTTTTGTTCTTCCATTATTTTTATTTTGGATTGAATATTTTTTTCTAATTTCTGATTTTTTAGTGATAAAGAATTGTTATTAAAATTAATATTGTTTATAATATTGTTGTTGACTTGATTAATGGTTTTATAATTGTTGCTGTTGTTGATAGTATTATTTATGTTGTTATTGCTGTTTGATTGATTAATGGTTTTGTAATTGTTGTTGCTGTTGTTATTAGTATTATTATTGTTGTTGTTGTTGTTTTGAATTATTACATTTGTACTTATTTTATGTTTATTCGATTTATCAAGATTCAAATTGCCATTATTTGTATTAAGAATTAAATCATCATCAATTTCTTTAAAATCATCCATATTGAAATCAAAATCATTATCTACTTCATCAAAATCATCGAATAGATTTGAAAAGGGCTTTGGATCATTCTTCTCTTTTGAATCGTTGGGTGAGATCGAAAAAATTGGGAAATTTGGGAATTGTGGAGTAAATGAAGGATAAGTTGGGGTTGTATTTTTTTGTTGTTTTTTTTCAGGAATATTTTTTAAATTTTTTAACATTGTGGAATCTTGCTGATCTCTTTTGTTAGGAATTTTTTTCTTTTTTGTTTCAAAGTCCATTTTTTGAGGCTTTGAGTTTTTTGGGGTGAAAGATTTTGGTAAACGAAATGTAACTTTTTTTGGAGTTTTTTTCCTATTAAAGCTTGGCGAATTCAACTTTTTCGTTGTTTGGAGTATAGATTTTGGTTTAATTGTTGGATTTTTTGGAAATGTATTGGCATTATTATTCTCAATTGGTGAGATCTGCTCAGATCCATTATTTTGTACTGAAGACACAACTGTTTTTTTAATTTTTGAAAAGAGAAGAGATTCATTGCTTTGAAAAGATGAGTTAACAATTGGGGAATGGGGATCAAAGTCAAAAATTTCAAAACTATTGTTCTTAATTCCGAGGTCTAACACAGGAACACTCTTTGTTGTTTTTTGTTTTTTTTGGTATGGAGTTTTTTTGAAGCCTATTTGATTTGGATTTTGGTTCTGGTTCTGGGTATGTTTGTGTGTATTATTGTTGTTGTTTTGTAGTCTTGTATTCTTTTTAGAAGTGCTTTTCTTGTTTGTTCGTTTTTTTTTTAGCTTTTTTGTTGATTTAAGCAATGGGGACACAACCCGAAGATCTAATTTGTTATGCAACATATTTTGATTTTTATTTGGCTTGTTTTTTTTCAACAAAGATAATTTCTTGTTTGTAATTAAAGTGTTGTTCCTTTTACGTGATCTTTTTTTTCTCTCTTCTAACGGAGCTATATCATAAACAATACGTTGCGAACTCATTAAGGTGTCTTCAATATTTGGAAAGTTTCTTTTTGGTGGATTCCTACGGGATTTGTGTTTTTTTTTTTTGTTTTTTTTTTTTTGTTTCTTTAATCTCGTGTTTTTTTTGCTGTTTTTCTTTTCGATTTGCATTGGTTGCATCGGGTTGAGAATACTTGGCGAATAGCCTTTGTTGATTGAGTTTTGAAATAAATATTTTCGATTCTTCGAGGGTAACAAAGATAAAACTTTGTTTTGTTGTTGGTGTTTGTTAGGAATTGGTGGAGAGAGTTCACGTTTATTCTCCAAAAAAAAGTTGTCGATTAGATTTGATTTTGTTTTCCAAATGTTTTTTATTGGTTTTTGAAAAAGCTTTTGGTTTGTTGTTGAATACTCTTCCCTGTTTAAATTTTCATTCGACACAGCCTTAATATTTTTATTCGTTTGGATTGAAAATGGTAGCTTCACAAAGAATGGGCTTGTCATTTAAAAGAAAATTATGAATTATTGGTTTTGGTTTCCAAAAAGAAGCGATTTAGTGCTTTTTATTAAAACACTTTGTCTCTAATTTTTGAAGAAATAAACAATCAGAAAAAAATAAATGTTCAAGAATTAATATTTTAACACCAAAAAATTCTTCTCTTAGAAATTACTTTTCACCTTTAAAAGTGTTGGATAGTGTTTGTAAGATTCAACATATTGAAAAGTCTTGGGTTTTTTTGGAACAATTCTTTCAAATTTTTGGAATTTTGGACTTTTTAATACACTTCAAAAATTATTGTTTATTCTTTTTAATTTAAGAAACGTCAATTACAAAATTGGGTTTTTGACTTAAAAACCCCTTCAGAAATTTAAGAGTAAAATCAGAGATTTTGAAGTTATTAATTCATGAAAATAATTCCAAACGTTTATGGTTTAGAATTAATTAATTCAGATTTATTTCTTCTAATTTCTTTAAAAATTATATTTTTTTTTAATAGGAAGCAGAGACTAATTATAAAGGATCAACCATATTCTATAATTTCTTTCTGTTCATATTTTAAATATAAATACAAATTTATTTGAATTTTTAATTATTAGACAATAATCAGTTATATTTTGATCGTTTATAAATACTCTGAATTTTGAAATCTTAAAATGGGTGGATAACTTAAATATTTTTGGGATTTAAAAATTATATTTTGATATTTTATTAATGCGAAATATTTTTATAGGTGTGTCTTCTAGTGTCTCAAAGCGCTGCCAAGTGCCGAGGTTTTTTTTTTAAGTTTTATATTTTATTTAGAAAGTGCCCAGATTTTATTGGGGTTTTCTGTTTTATTGGTTAATGTACTGGCTTTTTTTGAGGTTTTCTATTTTATTTGCGAAGTGTTCTAGGTTTTTTTGAGGTTTTCTATTTATTTGGTAAATCTATTGATTTTCGAAATAAATAGAAAACTTGAAAAAAAAAACAAACGAAAATCTAGTGATTTTCCAATTAACAGAAAAACTCAAGAAAACCTAACGATACTTTTCCAGAATTTAAAAGAATAGAGAAAAATGAAAGATTTAACTCTAATACTTTAAAATTTCGGGAAAATTTAACTGTGTTTTTTTTTTTAATTTGAGAAATAAAAGGTAAGTTTCGTATATTTTCTTTATATTTGGAAAAAAACAAAAAAACGAGGGCACTTCCAACTTGAAGTAATTCAATTATTGATTATATGCGTATATCTAGATTTCTATTTTTTTTTTATTTTAATTACCAAAAATCGTTTGAATTTAAGTACATTTTATTGTTTGGTTTGTGTGATTGAAAATTTTTAGTTTATTCAGAATTTAGTGGAGAGAAATTTTTTAATTTTTTTTTGAATTTAATTTTTTATTTTATTAATTGAAATTACAAAATTTTCAAATTAAAATTC
Organism: Anaeramoeba flamelloides; assembly: GCA_027625915.1. Lineage (NCBI taxonomy): Eukaryota > Anaeramoebidae > Anaeramoeba > Anaeramoeba flamelloides. The sequence goes on along the minus strand of JANTQA010000060.1, from coordinate 1,058,793 downwards.
TGTTTCAAAAATAAGAACTGGTGTATTTCGATTTATTATGCTAATTTCGGTAATACACGTGTTAATCTACAGGTTTAAATCATGTAGGTGTTTTTGCAATTTTATAATTGTTTATTTCTAATCCATATGTTAATTTGCTTAATATAAAAGATTTAAGTAGGACAATTTTTAAGTTATTATGAATAATATATTATTAAATAATTGTTTATAATTATTATAAGTTTCTTTTGCCCTTTTCAGATTATATACTAAAGGTAAAAATCTATCCAAGTTAATACCGAAGAATTAATCTTTGATAAATCTTGTGAAATTTATGTCTTGTCTTTATTTGGTTTTAATCCAAATTGGATTATTATTTCATATATTGAATATATTTTTTTTGATATTTGATTTATATTTCCTCTACTAATTTTGATTAAATCATCTCTAAATAATTAAAAATAAATAGTTAAAAATATAATTTTGAATAAAAAAAAAAATGTGAAATTCGAGTAAATGTTACTGGTGATAAAATATCTCATTGGAATATACCAAATCCCTCTATTTGATCATAATTTACCAAAATATTTTTCATAATTGTAAATATAATATTTTTTGATTGTTTTCTTAATTATTATATAATAATTGACTAAAAAATTAACATAATTATTCATTATAATTTGTTTTTATTATTTTCAGTTTTATTAATTTATTTTATTTTATTTGGTGTTTATAATAAATTTAATACGAAAGTTGGAGAATCAATTTTTTTTTCGAAAACCGAACTGTGCTTTATAGAATTATGATATTTGCCAATTCATTTCCCTGTAATTTTTATTTCCTTCCTTTTTTTCTATCCTCTCGTGACTATTAATTAATACAAAAATATATTGGCCAAATAATTTATTTGGATCCTTTTCAGTATTTTGAAATTTTGAAAAAAATTTTAGATATTTTTTTTTTAATCATATTTCTAAATATAATTTGAATTTTTTCTCATCATAACTATTTTTAATTATTGTTTCGAAAAAAAAAAGGATTTTACAGTTTATTTTTTGTTTTTATCTCTTGAAGATGTTCAATATTTATTTCATAATAAGCAAAAATGATACCGGGTGTTTTTTTTTAATTATGAGTATTTAATGCTATGATATCCATTAAAATTCATTCTTAAATTCATAATGTCAGTATAAAAGCAAAAAAATGGTTATTTTTTTGACATTTTGATTAAATTAACTTTTTTGGAATATATTTGAGTAAAATTTTTGAATCAAGTATTTGGCTAGGTTTGAATATTAATCATTTTTTTATTCCAGACAAATTTTTGTTAAAATTGTTTTTGAAAAAGGAGATTGGAAAAAAATGCCAAAAAAAAAAAAAAATAGACATTTTTTAATTTTATATTGGTACTTGGGTTTTAAGATCCCCTATGATAAGTAAAATTTATATTGTGTTTTTTTTTTTTTTTTTTTTTTTTGGAAATTTTCTCTTTCACATAATATAAAAATGTATGTTAATATTAACCTGTTTATGTTAAAACTGTTTCAAACATACTATGAACTTTTTTTAGAGATTGGAATTTATTTTTTATACTCTGTTAAATTTTAAAAAAAAAATCGTCCGTTATACACCAGCACAGATTTTTCAATTTCAACATATTTTTTTTTTAAAACAATTACTTATTTGATAAACAGATAAAATAATCTAGTTATCTATGTAACAAACCGAAAAATTCATAATAAATATTCCTCAGAAAGAAGATAGATTGGTATAATTTCTTTGAAGTGGTTTTGTGTTTTGATTTTAAGCTCTTGTGCAATTAAGGATCCACAAAAAATAGAAAAATTTTTTTAAATTAATGATCCATTCTGAAAGGTTTGGAAATAAAAAATTCAAATTTTCATTATTTTCTTTAAGGGAAATTTTTGATCAATTTATAAAAATTTATTGTTTTATAATATATTCTCATATAACCACAAAACCGTGTTATAAAAAGGAAAGTGTGTTGTAGAAAATGATTTATCTGTTTATAATATATTTTATTTTAGTCTTGGGGCAGCTTTAACAAACCAAGCAAAGTTTAAATTGGATTTCTAAAATCCTCAAGAGTCAAAGAGAATTTAATATTTCTATTAATTGTTCCAAAAGGTTCAATTTTTCACGTCTTCCCATGAGTTTAAGGATATGAATTTTATGACAGGCAAAATAGAATTGAAAAAAAAACAAAGAGATTTAGCTTTTAATAACGATACCCATAAATTCAATATATTTAATAAAATTTAAAGTTTGATTTCAAATTTTTGAAATCTCATTTCTCAACTTTTCAAACAACTCAAGTGATGGAAATTTTTGCCTATAAACCAATTTTACAAATTTTCTGAACATTAAAAGAAATAAAATTCTTTTTTCAATAAAAAAATAGTAAAATGGAAAATGGAAAATGAAGGAAAAATTTCAGATCTTTATTTGAATTTATCAACACCAAAAAGGACGAAATAGCAAAGAGACAAAATGAAGTTACTCCGATGACGAAACAACCATAACACTTCAAGGTATTAAAATAAATTTGAAAAATATGTTCACCATTTTTTCTATTCTTAATCTAAAATTAACTAATCAACAATATTCAAATGGGTAAAACTTGGAGAAACAAATCAAAAAACTTCGGAAAAGGAAGCAGAACTTGGTAATAAACTCTTCACAAGAAACATGATCTTTTTCTTTGGTTTTAAACTTTTTCTTTTTGTTGTTTTTCTTTTTATTTTGTTTAGTCGTAGATGTGGTACTCACCAAGGTTTAATTCGAAAATACGGAATGATGTTATGTAGAAGATGTTTCAGAGAAAAAGCAGAAATCATTGGTTTTTATAAAGTAATTTTTTGTTTTACTTTTTTTGTTTTTTTTTTATTTTCTTTTTCAATTGCTAAATTTGCTTTTTATTTTTTTTCTTTTCGATAAAAAACAAAAATTTTTGTTGTTTAATTCGGGTTCCAATTCCCAATTTTAAATCAAGACCAATTTTACAAAGAACACAATTGGTCCAAGAGTTCGATCTTTTCTTTTTATGATCCACTTTTCTTTTTTATTTCTGAAATATTAATTTTGCATAAAAGCATTTTTTGCTTTAAATTCTTTTTTTTTTGTTTTGGATTTTTTTTTTTTTTTTTTTTTTTTTTGATCGAACCCTTGAAACCGTTTCTTGAATATTATTGGTAATTGTTACTTGAATTCAAAACATTAATTTTTTTTCATATCTTTTTATTATTTTCTTTGTTTTTTTTTTATTTTACTTCCTATCTTTTATAGTTCCATTAAAAAACTTTTGGATTAAATGATCTTTAACACTTAGATTCAAAAAAAAATTAGAAAACCAAATCAAATAAATACATTTATCCGAAACAGATCGGAAATTTTAATTTTTTTATTCTTTTTATTGTTTTTTTTTAATTTTTTTTTTAATTATAATGCTCGGTTTGTCTCTTTGAAAACACTAAAGGTCCTATTCAAATTATAAAACAGAATTTTAGACGCTTTTTTTTAAAGTACCTTCCTCAGGATAGGAAAATCAAAAGAGTTCCTCGAATTCATTTTTTTAACCTTTATAATCTGTACACTTTTTAACCCACACCCTAATTAATCAAATAAGGCAAAATAAAAAAATTTTCAAGGAACAATCCTTGATTCTAAAGCACTTACTGCTTTTTTTGAGACCTTGTTCTTAGTATGAAAGAAAAAAAATTATGTGTTATTCTGTCAAATCTTTTTTTATGATTTATTGATTTTTTTTTGTGCCTTATTTGATTCTTTTGTGCTTTATGTGTTTTCTTTTAGTGCACGATAAAAAGTACAATAACTGTGCGATTAAAATCAAATTATCAGAATTAAAATTTTATCAAGAATTATGATCCTAAAAAACTCCGAGAAACTTTCACAAAATTAGACAAATAAATTAATAACATTCTTTTCGCTCCAAATTTGAAAAATTAACATTATGTCTCAAAGTTTGATAAGAAATATTATTTAAATCTCTAAAATTTTTCATCTAGCAATAATTTTGTGAAGATTATTTAATAAAATAATTATAAAAATATTTGTGAATTTGAATTTTAAATTTTAATCTAGTAATCGAAAAATTACGGTTACATTAAGTAGTACTTTTCAAAGCCAATCTTTGAACAATATTAAAGGAACTAAAAAAATCATCATTTAAGCTAAACAAGTTGTATTCTAGGAAAAAAAAAAAGAGTAAAAAAAATAAAATTAGAAAAAATGGGCATTGTTTTATTCATTATTGGAATTTTCTAAAGTGGAAAATATTATGTGGGTTAGGTTCTGTGATTTTTCCCTTTCAGATAATTTACAAATTTTTTTTTTCCAAAAGACCCAATTAAAACGAAAAAGTATAGGAAACATAGACCAAATTTTTATCATCCACAATATATTCAATATCATTCAGAAATCATTTATAATTTTTGAAAATGTAATTGTAATTTAATGAGACAAATAGTTTAATGATCAGAATTATTAGGTTTTTTTTTAAAAAAAAAAATTTGATAGATAATTCACTACATAACAAGGAAAATTATTCCAAAAAAAAAATCTCGAAATTTTCAATTTTTAAAATACACTCATATAATTAACACTATGATACATAAAAATTTTGAAAAAGGTTTACAACCTTATTAGATATTAATAGGAATTGAAAAAAATGAAAGTTTTAAGTAAAATTTTTTTTTCATTTTTAATTGTAAAATTTTTGAATTTTTTAATTGACTTCGTGAAGAGATTATTTTAATCTATTTTTTTTATTAGTCTAAAAAGAAACATATTTTTCAATTTTAAAATATCACAAAATATTTCAATCAAAAGATATCGCTAAATTAAATTGATAAACTGATTTTTTATCTGTTTTTGGAATATTTTTTATCATTTTTTTTTTTTTTTTTCATAATATATATATATATTCTGTTTTTTTGGGGTAATTTTTTTTAACATTTATTTTTTTTTTATTTTTATTTAGTGTTCAATATAAAGTTCATTCATTGTGACTTATTTCAAGAAATAAAAATATCCCAAAAATATTTATAATTTCAAAAGTCGGGAAAAAATAAAAAGGGGGTATATGAAACATCATGAGTTTAATAGCTATCTTTTTTTAATTACATAAAATTACCATAACTTTGAAAAAATAATTTCATAAATATGTATAACTGGAATCCAATATGTAGTTTTGCTTAACTTTATTTTTCAGAATTTATTTTTTCCTTCTAGGGTAATATGAAAAAATAAAATTGAAAATTTTAAGTTCGATAAAACTACCACTCTTAAAACCTTTCATCATTAATAATAAAATTTATTCGCAATATAATAAATATTTCATAAGTTCGATATCATGAGGCTATTTTATTTGCCGTTGTTAGTATAACTAAATTTTTTTAAAGTCGCTAGTTGAGAAAACAGGTATTTTGTTTAGTTTAATAAATTCAAAATTAACTTCAGGTTGAATTGAAGTTTAATTCAACTTGAAGATATTTACTTATATATATAATAACTAATACTTTTAAAAACAATTTACTGATCAAATAAAACTGAAATATAGGAAAAAATTTCTTACGATAATTTCTGACTTATACTTGTTTTTTATTTTATTTTATTTATTTTTTTGGGAAAAAAACAAAAATTTCTTAAATTTTCTGTTTATTTCAAGAATTTACAAAAACCCAATTTTTATGTATGTAGAGTGCCGTAGAGTACCTAACCTTTCTTGAGGTTTTCCTTTTTATATGTAAAATCTTTTGATTTTCGTTAGGTTTTTTTTACTTTTCGAAATAAACCCAAAATTTATTAAAATATTCTGTTTATTTCAAACAGTAAAAAAACTTAGAACACTTAACAAATAAAATAGAAAACCTCAAAAAAAAAAACCGAGAACACTTCATAAATAAAACAGAAAACTCAAAAAAACTAACGAAAATCTATTGATTTTCCAAATAAACAGAAAACTCAAGAAAATCCAATAGCGGTTTTCCAGAATTAAAAAGAATGGAGAAAAAAACATAGATTTTACTTAATTCTTTTAAATTCTGGAAAAGATAACGGGTTTTTTTTTTACTTTTTGAAATAAACCAAAAATTTAAATAAATTATCTGTTAATTTTTTAAATTAAAAAAACCTAACTGAAGTGTCCGTCAATTCCTATCTTTTCTTGAGGTTTTCTGTTTTATTCGCAAAATCTATCGATTTTCCTCATAAACAGAAAACTCAAGAAAATCTAATGATGATTTTCCAGAATTCAAAAGAATGGAGTAAAAATCTATGATTTTACTCAATTATTTTGAATTTTGGAAAACCTAACGAAAAGTGTCCTCCCTTTTTTTACTTTATGAAAAAAACCAAAAATTTTAAAAATTTTCTGTTTATTTCTAAAATTAAAGAAAACCTAAAGGAAAATCAAAAAAAGTTTTTTTTTACTTTTTAAAACATGAAATAATTTTTTAAAAAAATCGAAATATTTGATTCGCTATTTGAAAGATATTCATTCAATTTAAAATACCTTTAAAATATTTTATTATAGCCTCTTGACTAGAAGCAAAAATTTTATTCAAATTTTTTACTCTTAAATTTGAAAAAAATCTGAATAGAACCTCAAAAATTGTATTTTTCAACTTAAATTGTACAACATCATTTCAAAAATAATTTTTGATCAAAGATCTTTTATTAAAAATGGCGTTTATTATAAGTGAGTTTATTAAAAAGATGAAAAATTACCAAATATTTATTTTATTTTTTGATAAAATTTTTTTGATGATCGTGATATTTTATCTTCATTATTTGATTTTTTTTTATCCGATGAACTTTAATATTTTTAAGAAAAAAGACCTTTTCCCAAGTTTTTGTAAATTATGATCTAAATGAAAAACATACATAGTGAGATTTAAAATCTTCGTCATTTCACAATTAAAACAAATTTTAGCGAAAAAAATTTTCATTTTTTGTGTTTTTTATTCTACTATCTCTTTGATTCTAATTTTTTCAATCAAAGTAAAATAAATTTTTAAAATTCCTAACCTAATTACTCACATTTTTATTTGAATTAATAATGTCAGACGAAAAGAAACCAAGTGCAAACTCTGATGTAAAAATTATTATGGTTAATGGAAAACCCAAAAGGGTTCGAAAAAAAAAGAAAAAAAAAATCAAGGATGATGATCCTGATATTAAAATCATTATTGGGAAGGATGGAAAACCAAAAAGAGTAAGAAAGAAAAAGAAAAAAAAACCAAAAGAACAAGAGAAGAAACAAGAACAAAATGAAAAAGATCCAAAAACCAAAAAAGGCACAAAAACAATTGTAGAAACGAAAAAAGAAACAAAGACAAAGAACAAAACAGAAACCGAAACAATAAAAGTAACTGAAACAAAAAAAAACACAAACGAAGAAAAACAAAAAGAAAGAGGATTTAAATTAATTGTTGGAAAGGATGGAAAAATCAAAAAAGTTCGAAAAAAAAAGAAAAAAAAAAACAAAGATGATGATCCTGATATTAAAATCATTATTGGGAAGGACGGAAAACCAAAAAGGGTCAGAAAGAAAAAGAAAAAAAAACCAAAAGAACAAGAACAAGAGCAAGAAGAACCAAATAAAAAAGAAAAAATAGTTAATGAACAAATTCGACAATCAGAAAGAATCAAAATACATTCCAAGGACAATGACAAAACAATTCAAAATCCAAAGACAAACAACAAGGAAAATCCAAAAAACAAGCAAACATCAAAAACTAAATTAATCAAAAAAAAAATAATTAAACGTATCAAAAGGAAACCCAAAAAAAAACCCAAAAAAGGTTTAACTTTCAATGAAAAAGAACAAAATCCATCTTCAAATTCTTCAAATTCTTCTTCTTCAAATTCTGACGAAGAGGACTATGACAACGATGAAGATAACGATGAAGATACCGAAGAATTATCAAAATTGGAATTAGAAGAACAAGAGAAGTTCAGTACCAAAATTGAATCCACATTTAAAATCCAAGTTGAAGACGAGGATGATTTAACAAAAAAAATAAGTTTACTAATTGAGAAGACTGAAAATGAAACCGAAAAGGAAAAAACCATGCGGGAAAAAATTATTAAAGAAATAAAGGGTTCTGAACAGCTGTACGTAAATAATTTAAATATTTTGATTACCGATATGATGAGTGAGCTACTTGAACGATCAAGTTCAACTGAAAAAATGTTGTTATCGAAAAATACCATTGAGAAAATCTTTAGCAATATTAAAGAAATATATAAAATTAATAGATTGTTATTAGATAAATTAGAAAAAAGAATTGAAAACTGGGATGAAGAATCAACTATAGGTGACTTGTTTTTAGAATTGATTCCATTTTTTAAATTATATACAACCTATTTTAGAGGATATAAGGAATCTAATAAATTAGTGGTCAAATGTTTAAAAAACCCATCATTTCAAGAATGGGTTGAATTAAAGAAACAAAAGCACAATAATTTGGATTTGTCCTCCTTTTTAATTTTACCAATTCAAAGATTACCAAGATATGAATTGTTTATAAAATCTTTAAGAAAGCACATTGATCAAGATCATTTAGATTATTCAAATTTAAAAACAGCAGAAGAATCCATTGCCCAGGTTAATCACCACATTAATGAGGAAATTAGAAAGCATGAAAATCATGAAAAAATGTTACATATACAAAGACGGTTTAATTCAAAGAGATTAAGAGATTTGATTGCGCCGCACAGGTACTATATCTGCCAGGGGCCATTAAACAAGGTCTCTAGAAAGAAAGTCTTGAAAAGACAATTTTTTTTATTTACTGATTTAATATTGTATGGCACCGCCAACGGCAGGAGATACCAATTCCACAGAAGAATGGATTTAATAAATACGAATGTGAAGGATCTTACGGATAGTAGCAAATTAAAAAATTCCTTCGTGATCCAAAATAAATCAAAATCCTTTACTGTTTATGCCTCCTCTGAAGAAGAAAAAACTAACTGGTTAAAACATTTGAATTTTGCAATTCAAGAAAATAGAAGAAAAAGTTTATCTATTAAGGGTTCCATTTTTGATTTCAGTTTACAGGAATTGGCACCAGTTTGGGACCCAGATTTTAATAAAGATGAATGCTCAATTTGTTTAAAAAAATTCACCACCTTTAGAAGGAGACACCATTGTAGAAAATGTGGTAGCTTAGTTTGCGGTGCTTGCTCGTCAAAGAAATTAAAAATTAATTATATTTCTGAAAAAACCCTTTTAAGGGCCTGCGATAAATGCTATGATGAAAATAAAATGAGAGTTATTCAAAGAAATCCGAATAGCACAAAAACACGAAATACAAGAGCTTTGACACTTCCAAAATATTTTGTTACAAAGAATGGTAAAAAAAAGAATACTAATGCCAATAATGATTTGGATGATTTTATCATGATACATAAAGAAAAATTAAAAGAAAAGAGAGAAAATAAAGAAAAAGAAATAAGTGATGAAAAAAAAAAAGAAAATGAAACAAAAAAGGAAATGAAAAGGGAAAAGAAGGTGGAAAAAAAATTGGAAGAGGAAATAGGGAAGGAAAAAGAAAAAGAAAAGGAAAAGGAAAAGGAGAAAAGGGAGAAGGAGAAGGAGAAGGAAAAAGAACGAGAGAAGAAAATGGAGGAGGAAAGGAGGAGGGAAAAGGAAGAGGAAAAGAATCTCGTCATACAAATCCAAAAAGAAATTGAAATTATGGCTTCAAAATATGCTGAAGCATTGGAAAGAGAAAGAAATAAAAAAAAATCGAAAAACTTAAATAGAACAAGAAGTGCTAGAAGAATATCCTTACAAATTTTGTTATAAAACATTATCTTCATCAAAATAAAATTTTTTAAACTTAAAATTATTAAAAATAGAATAAAGTTTTTAAAAAATTCATAATATAATAAATTTAAATAAATCGAATGTAATAAAATAATTAAAATTCTGTCTTAAAACAGATCTAAAATTATTTTTAATTTTATAATTTTAGATTGAACGTTATTTGCAAAAAAGTAAATATTTACAAGATTTTAAAAAGTGTTAATAATATTACCCATTTCATCTCTTTAACTGGCACCGGTATAGCTATTTTTAAAAACTATTTGTTTTCACAATTTTTTCAAAAGTGATTTTTAATAATTTTTTATTTAATTCACATGTAACAAGAAATTTTAAATACCAAATTAATTTTATGAGATTTTAAACTATTTTTCATTACAAAGAGTACATCCATAAAATCATGTAATAAACCAAACAGTAATAATTTTGAGTTAAATTTAGAGGAATTGTGAAACTTTTTTATTTTTAATCTTTTCATATCTTTCCGATTTTTTGAAAAAACAATTGTGATACTATTAGGAAATGTTTTCCTTTTTTCCACGTTTTGTGTGGGCTATTAATTTATTTTTATATTAATTCGTGTTTTTTTTTTTTTCTTCATTTCTTTTTTATATTTTAAGTTTTTTTTTTTGTGTATTCATCTCAAATCTTTTAATTATTTCAAATACCCTTTTAAAGTAAATTTAATTAAAGGTGCCTTCACTGTAAGAATAAGAATATATAAACTCCATTTCACTCAAAGGTACCCAATCAAAAATGAAAAAATCACTTTATTTTTAAGAATTAACCAAACTTAGATTGTTTAGAAATACGAGAAATAATAAAATTCATATCAGAGCCTATAATCATTAAAGAAAAGCCTGAACAAATAGTTAAATTTCAAAAATAAAAAAATGTTAAAAAAATTTTTGTAAACCCTTTTATTGGAACGTCTCCTCAAAATTTTCTCAATTTCTTTTGAAAATTAAAATTGTTAACAATAAGATTTTTTTCTTGTAAAATGTGTGAATTTTAAAAGAACACTACAAAGCCTCACTTTTCTTAATGTTAATTTGAAGTTTCAAACATTTTTTTTTTTTCAAATTTAATTTTTAAAAAAAAAGAAATAAATTAAAAAAGAACTAATTAGAAAAAAAAAAAAAAAAATAAAAATACAAAAAAAAAAAATTTGTTTTTATATATTTCAATTGAAAAATAATTAAATCAAAAGACTAAGAAATAATTTATAAAGTGTTGAAAATATTATTTTAGATCTATTTTTGTCTTATTGTAGAACTCAACATTTTTTTCATTATAAAATTTTCATACAAAGACAATTATTTACAAATTCTGAATATTCAAATCTATTAAATCAAAATTGTAATTACTTAAAATTTAAAATAAAATTCGGACATTTGGGAAGATAAGGGATATAAAAGGTGAAAATATAATTTGTTAACCTAATTTTATTAAAATAAAAAAATAATTCAAAGAAAAAAAATAGAATGTAAAATCATTTAAAAACAAACCAATTTAATAAATAAATTTATTATTTAAAGCTGAAGACACCCACACAGATATAAATCGAATTATATTAAAAATAGGATAAAAAAAAATCACAATGTGTAATTAATAATATTTTTTACAAAACTTTTTCGCACTCTTTTCATTTCTATGATTAAGTATTTTAAAAATATTTTCTTTGGAGAATATTGGATTATTATTTTTGAGATTGCTTTTTTTCGAATTGATCTTTTTAAAAGTATTAATTAATTGATCTGTATCCAAATTAAATAAATTTGATAAAATTAGTTCAAATTGGTAGAATCCGTTATTGGCAAATTGTCGAGAAATGCCTCTACAATTACCGTTTTCATCGAGAGCCATAAAAAAGTTTTTAACCATTGAAATATCACTCAAAATAAAACCAGAATCGTTTGTAAAAAATCTATTTTCCCCGCCTTCGAAAACCACCTTTTCAAAAGATATAATAAAATCTGTAAATAAATTTTTTAAAATGAGATCAATTGCTGAATCTTGTTGCAAAGTGCTAACCATTCTTTCTAGAATGGGATCAAATTTCAGTAAAGTATCCTTAATTCTGTTATCTTCTGGTTTATAGATATATAATTTATCGATCAGGTGGGGTTTTAAATCATGCAAAACAATTTTTGCGGACATCCATCTGATAGTATTTGCAAGAAATTGGTCGTCTATTTGGTTTTTCATTCTCCGGATGGGCTCAATTAATGTTTTTGTTGTTTTGTTAAATTCTGTTTCTGTTATTCCCAAAATGGTACTTATTTTCGTTTTGATTAAATTTTCAATGTCTTGTAATTTCTGTAGAATATAATAAAGATTGTTGATCCGTGTGCATAATTCTGCAATGGGGTATTTATCAAAGTTTTTACTAAACGGGATCTGCATTTTTTTTCTCCAGGGCTTATTTATTTCTTCTTTTAACTTTTTTTTTTTTTTTTTTTTTTTTTTTGCTCTTTTCATTCTGAGTAAAATTCCCATTAGAGTTTTGATTTTTTGTTTCCTTTGAGTTTTTATTATTTAAGTTTTCTTGTTCTTGCTCTTTTTCTTTATTGATTTCAAGTTCAAGAAAATTGCAATATTTTAAGATTAAGGAAATAATTATATTAACAATTCGACCGAGAATGGCAAAATAAGAGTCGTGCAACAATAATTTAAATGCCGTGTTTAGAGTGGCGATTAATGAATTTAAGAGAATTTCAACAGTCGGTGTGTGCTTTTGTTCTTCAATGCTATTTTGAAAGTTTTCCTTTAAAATTAATTCATTTACTTCATTTTCGAGTCGTTTGCTTATTTCAATAATCCACGCATTTGTAGGGCCCAATACTAATTCGCCAAGCGACATGATTTGTTCGATTTTCTTACATCCATTATCATAGCACCATTTTTGATAATTCGACAGTTTGGAAATTAACGTTGCAGATCCCGGTTCTAATCTTTGAATTGAACAAAAATATGAAAATAGTGTTGGCCTTAACAAATTGGTATAATTGGAAATCCAAAATGAAGACATATTGAAATTTTCCGTATCCCACAAGTTTACTTCCAATTTGACAAGTTGAATTTCATTTCCCTTGCCCTCCTCCTTTTCATTTCCATTTTGGTTTCGATTCTTGTTCTCATTTTTTGTATACTCTTCATCAACATCCTCTTTCTTTTTCTCCTTTGCTATTTCCTTTCCATTCATTGCTTGATCATTCTCGATTAATATTTTTCCAATTTGGGGAATAAGATTTTCAAAATCAGATTTTAATGTTTTACTAATTCGCTTTACTAAAGAGGATAAAACTTGAGTGGTAGATGGTTGTAATGGGTATATCCCTTCGATTTCTAACATTTTAGAATAGCGGGCTTTAGATATAGAACTAATTAATAATTTTATGATTTCATTTTTATTTTTATTTATAAAAATAATTTCACAAAATTTGAGTAATAACTTTAATATTTTATTAAATAATTCGAATTGACCAAAAAAAAGTGAATCAAGATCTTGAAATATATTCCAGAAAATATCGATTCCAGAAAAAATGACTTGTTCTAAATAATCTTTGTTATACTTTTCTTCAGAATTTTCCTCTTCATCTTCATCTTCCTCTTCCCCCTTTATCTCTTTGTCTTTTTGTTGTTGATTAACTTTTTCTTTTTCTTTTTCTTTTTGCTGTTGTTGAATAGTTTCAATTGTTTTTTCAATTCCATCTAATAAATTGATTAATTCATAAATTTTTAATCTAGTCAAAGATTCAGACAATTCAAACAATAATGAATCTAAAGTTAATAAAGGTTTTAAAGAGACCCCCATTGAATTTCGATAAATGCTAATAAGCGAGGGGAAAGATTTGGTTAATTTATCAAAAGTCAATATAGGAAAAGATAAAATACTTTTAATTCTTTTAGAAATTAATACATTACCAAAATTATTAATAATTTTTAAAATTAGCCCAAGTCTTCCCTGGAACACCTTCAAATTAAATTTCGTTTCAGAACTAATCATTGAAATACATTCCACTAATACACTGCAAATTTTAGATTCCTTTTCTTCACTTGTTTGCTGATAATAGGAAAGAACTATCCAGGCAAAAATGGATATTCTTCTTTTAAGGCATAATACAAAATTGCCCCATGTCGAGAATTGATTTGGTGTAATTTTTTTAATCATTTTCCATAGTAATAAGATAATGAAATTTGAATTAACACAAATGCCTGTGGAATTATATTTGATCATTTTTGTCTTGTTCTCGTTATTTTTAATTGTTGAATCAAGTAAATTGCTTTTCTTTGTATTGTTTTTTTCTTTATCAGTCAAATTCCGAAGCAAAGAAATTGTCGAAATTTCGACAGAAGAAATCAATTCATCAACCTCTTTTTTCTTCGAATTAATTTTGGTTAAAATCAACTTTTTAAATAATGCCGAAAATTCTTTCATCTTTCGATTGTCATTCAAAATCTCTAAGCAATATAACGCATATGATAATTCAAATGAGATCAAATTTATTTGTTCCAAATTTAACGGCCATCTCAACCAATTCCTTTTCCCAATCTTTGTTATTAAACTTTTTGATAATGTTTCCATTTCGCGACAATATTTTAATTCAAAGGGATAAGTTTTTTCACCGTTTGGTAATAGATCAGTTCCAGTATTCATAGTTTCCATTTCATTGTCATTTTCGTTTTTATTTTTATTTCTTTCCGAATCGGAATAATCTTCAGATTCAGAACCAAAATTTGTTTTTGTTTTTGTTGTTGTTGTTGTTGTTGTTGTTGTTATTTTATTACCATTTTGATCAGTAGTCTTTTTGTTTCCGTTTTCTAATTCTTGATCTGTTTTGTTCTTTTTTTTGTACAATTTCAATCCAATCAAATAATCATTATTTTCTACAGATCCTAATTTTTCACTGTTTTGCAACCGATACTCGTTCAAGTCAAAGGGATCATTTTTGACTAATGAAAAGATTAATGTTTTGATTGGTATTCTTGTATAACGTAGTGGGTATTGTGGTATTGCAGAATTAACATTTTCAGTTTTTAATGGTTCTGGTAAGTTGTGAAAAAGATGCGATTGTGTTTTCAGAACATAGTTCAGTAATAAGTTACGTTCAGAAAGTAACTCCTGTTGTTTGATACTATAAGGAAAACGTTATTTTTTGTGATTTTTTGAAAAAAAAAAAGAAGAAAAAAAATTTTTCTTTTTTTAAGAAAAAGATCTCTTGTGTTAAATCTAAGAAAAAAAAAGTAAAAAGGTATTAATACTTCATACAAAATGCTACTAAATGGTTCGTACAAAATTAAAGTGGTAAAAAGGAAAAAAAGATTAAGGAAAGGTTTGGAAAAATTTGTAAAAAATGATTTCTACAAATTTTCTTTTCTTACATTGATTTTATCTAAGGCAATTTGAATCAATTTATGGAAAATAAGCAAGTTTTTTCTTGATAGGTGATATTTAAAACTCCTAAGTTATAAAAAGGTCCCTCTCATGTTCGAATCAATGATAGTCAAATTTCATGAGTTATTTTTTGTTGAGTGGTCAGGATCTTAGAGGAAAAATCTTTTTTTTTCTGAAATAACCAATTCAATGTTACTTGAAAATTAGTTCTTTTTTGAAGTTTTCTTACACTGAATTTCAATAAAAAATACCATAAATCGTTAATTCTTAAGGGAATTGTATTGTTGTTAAAAAAAAGGGAGTCGATAAGTTTAATCCGTGTTTCAAAACAAAAATTCTTGTTTTTTTGTTATAAAAGACCTATACATCAACCGATCAATTAAACCAACAATAAACCCTAATTAAATATGGTATTGGTTTCTTAAAGTTCTATTATTCAAATAGAAATTCTAAAAAAGAAGGATCAAATTGCAAAGTTTGTCTCAAAAAATAGAGTTAATTTTGATAGAGAAAATTTTTATCATCAAAAAAAAACAAAAAATTTCAAAAAACAAGAAAATTTTCAACTATTAAATCTTTAATTTAAATTTTTGTGAAAATATCAAGGAGTTTACTTTCAAAATTGATTCGTACTTAGGTATACTATTGGGTAGTAAATTGGATGTGGCATTGGAACAAGAAGAAAAAAAAGCACGGATTATATTTTGAAACACGAAATATAGTCATTGTGCAGGCATTATTTTGATCACTGTAAACTAAAAAAAATCTTCAAGTAAATTTACTAATAAAATAAAAAAAATTTTAACCACACATTGAAATTGAAAAACAAAGTAAAAATATGATTATGATAAAAAGCTAACTTACTTTTAATCTTATTTTCTAAAATGAATTTTTGTTTTTAAAAGTTTGATCCAGTTTTTTTCATTTTTGATAAGTTCAAAAATCCAACTTATATACTTCCAAATTATGTAAAAAAAAAACATATACTTGAAAGAAAGAAATCTTAAAATCTGTTAAGGGAGTGTAGAAAAATACATTTTAAAAAAAAAAAACCAAGTTCTGAAATAACATGGTTTAAACAATCTACTTAATCCCAAAAAAAATTCCAATAATTATTTTAAACTTTAATATATATATATATATATATATTTCAAAAAACAGTTCAATATATTTTTTTGGCTTTATTGAAGAAAAAAAATATGAGAAAAAAAAACCAAATAATCAGATTAAAAATTCTCCCAAAATACTTTTTTAAAACCTGGGAAATTACAACATAAAATCTCAAGGAATACTTTTTAATTTGATTATTTATAATTAATAATTAATAATTAATAACTCAATCTTAATTTTTTTCAGTGAGTTATTAATAACATAAAGATTAAATGTATAAATAGACTTTACAATTATTTCTCAATTTTTTAAAGATTTTGCAAAGAAATAAAACCAATTCAAATAAATAATTCTAATAATTAAAAAAAAAATAATAGATATTATCAAATAACTGATTTTAATACAAAAGGTACCTTGTGTATACTCTTACTATTTGTTAAAGAAGGTTGCCTAATATCTTAAATTTCGAGAAATTTAATCAATATTTGTACATAAAATAGAAGATCTATTTTTTTCAGATCTTCAAGTATTCAATATTTGTTTATTGTTATTTTATTTTTAAAATAAGATTAAAAGTTTCAAGGTTTTTTGTTCATACAAACTCTCAGAAATTACTAAAAGTGGGATTTCTGAAAATAATTTTTTGCAAATTTTTCTTTTTCTAATTTGATACAAAAATCCAAATAAAAAGGGATCTGGATCTTTTGACAGAAAATTCATTGGAAAAATGAACTATTTGAAAAAATAATAACTCATCTACTTGAAAGTAGATAAATAAAGTCGTATATCATATTTAATTGTATATTGGTGTAAATAATTTCTCTATTACCTTTGGAAAAAAAAATAAATAAGAGTTACTAATCTCTTTAGATTCACATTTAGTATTTTTATATTTTCTACTTTTCAATTAATATTTTAGTTCTCTTTTTTTTTGAAAATTTTAAATTTTTTAGATATACCTTCAAAAATGTGAATTTCTAATTTATTTTTGAATTTAAATCTTCTTTTATATATCAAACCTCTTACTTGGTCTATTTTTGCTTCAGTTTTATAAATTATTCTTGTTGATAATTTTGATTAATGTTTAAAAATGTTGAGACTTTGTTATTTATCCAAACATATATCAAGTCAAAATCTTTTTATTTAAGATTGAAAAAAAAAATAATTGTTTTAACATGAGTTTTATCATCTAAAAATCCTAAATAGATAGGGTGGATCATGAATGATAAATATACTATGCCCTATGTTTTCCTGGATTTAAAAGAATAGAGCAAAATATATTTAATATTCTCCCTTTTTTTAATTTTGGAAAAAATTTCCTAGTGTTTTGAGAATTCAAAAAAACCAATAAGCAAAATAATATATAACTACTATGTTATTTTTTATTCGGGAAAACCTAAAGAAAATTATCATAACTTTTTTTTTTTTTTACTATTTGGAAGAAAAAGGAAATTTAAATAAATTTTCACTATATTTCTCAAATTAAAAAACACATAACAGAAGTATCCTATGTTTTCCAGAATTTATAAGAATTTAGTAAAATCTATGGATTTTACTCTATTCTTATAAACTCTTGAAAAATAAACGAAATAACAAAAATAAAAAATTATTTGTTCATTTTAAATCAATAAATAATTCTTTAAATAGTCAAATAATAACTTTCTCATTTGGTAAATATTTCTAAAATGTAAAATTAAAACATTAAATCCAAAACCTTGTTAGCTGCAATAATATTTTTTCATTTTTTTTACTTTGAAATTTAAAAAAAAAATTTTTCGAAATTTGGATTTTCCAGTAGTTATTATAAAATATATTTCAGAATAATTTTTGATCATAGATCTATTATTAACGATAAGCATTTTTTATAAGTGAAGTTATTAAAAAGTGAAAATTTTACATAATTTTATCACTTGATTTATTTACTGAGAAATGGTACGTAATTAAAGAAAATTTATATAGTTAAAATAGAGAGGGGAAGGCTATTAATTAAAAAAAATTAAATATCATTTATCTAATCAAATTCAAACTATATTGAATATTGTTAAGCTTTCGGGATTTGATAGAATTTAGTAAAATCAGAGTGTTTTCTTTATTATTATAAACCCTGGAATAATACGGAGGTTTTTTTTATCTTTACCAAAATTTAATGGAAAATTAATTAGGGTTTTTTTTTAATTTTAGAAATTAAAAAAATGCTGTTAAGTTTTCATGAGTTTTTATGTTTTCTTTCCAGAGTTTTCGAGGTTTTTTTGAGTATTTCTATTTTTTTGTTAAGTTTTATATGTTTTTTTGAGGTTTTAAATTTTATTTGTGAAGTGTTTTAGGTTTTTTTAAGGTTTTCTATTTTATTTGTGAAGTGTTCTAGGTTTTTTTTACTTTTTGAAATAAATAGAAAATTTTAATAAATTTTCGGTTTATTTCAAAAAGTAAAAAAAAATGTAACAAAAATCTATCTATTTTCGTTAGGTTTTTCTGAGTTGTCTATTTATTTGGAAAATCAATAGATTTTCGTTAAGTTGTTTTGAGTTTTGTATTTATTTGGAAAATCTATTAATTTTATAAATTAAATATAAAACCTCAAAAAAATCTTTAAAACTTCATAAATAAAATTGAATACCTCAAAAAAACCTAAAACATTTCACAAATAAATAGAAAACTTAAAAAAACATAACTAAAATAAATTGTTTTTTGGAATCAAAATAAAACTCAAGAAAACCTAGAACACTTAACTAATAGAACAAAAAAGCATACGAAGAGCGCTGTACTCTACCGAAATTGATGACATGTCTCCAGAATTCACATGGGTGGCAAGAACTCGAAGAAAATGATTTCAATAATAAAAAAATTTTCCATAATTCATGATTGATACTTGAAATTACACCTTTTTTTAAAAAAAATTAAACATACGGGGTAAAATATTTGGTTTTACTTAATACTATTGAACTGAAATTGTACAGATAAATCCAGTTTTTTATGTCTTCTTTTTTTGATTTAAAACTATTGAGCTAAATCTTTGATATTTACTCAATAATCTTATATTAAAAAAAAAATAAAGAAAACTAGGCATTGCTCCTAGAGTTGTATTCTAGATGTCCGAATAGTGGATTTTGTTTTACTATTTTATTGTATTTTTATTTTCATTGCTTTATTATTAGTTTTTTTTTATTACTGTAAGTTTTTAAACAGTAGAGTTTGATGGAATTTTTTATAAATTCCAAAGAATTTAATATAAAATTAGCAACTAATTATTATTTTTTTTTAGTCAAAATTATTTTATGAGAGAGAAATAGAAATATAATATCAATATTTTTATACTTTTTTGGGGTATATTGATTTTTAGTAAAAAAAACTCTCAAAATATTAATATCATATTTAAAATGTTTTTTTTGGTCTCTATTTGTGTTTTTTTTTTCGAAAAAGAAAAAGAATCCTAATAAAATCATTTTATTTAAACTCTTGGATTAATACATGTATTACTAAAATATGCAAAATAAACAGAAACACGCCAGTTCTTATTTATAAAACAGAATTTAAATTCGAAAATTTGGTAATATCAATCAATAAAAAGAAATCCATATTCAAAAACAAATTAAAAGAATTATCTCTACCCTATCTGGAAAAATGAATAAGATTTAATCAAAGAATAAACAATAAAATTAACTGGAAGTCGGAGTGTTTAAACCTTCTTAAAAAAGAAATTTATAATTATAATTATAAGGAGTTGTTGAATTCTACCAGTTGGAAGGTACAAAAATATTTCACAATAATTGAAAAACAAAAAAAAAATTATTTATTAATCAAAGATATTTAAGTTATCCATCAAGTTAAACAATTCTAAAAATCAGAACATTTACCAACTGCTTAAAAAGATATTATTATGTAATAAATAAAAATTCAAATAAATTTTGTCCTTTATGTTTAAAATATGAACATAAGGAAATAATAGAAAATATTGATCACTTTTTATGGGTGTGTCCTTCCAATGAAAAAGATAGATTAATTTTTCTGAAAAGGTTAAAAGAATTAAATTTTAATGAAATAATTTTAAAATATGATAGCTTAAAATTATTTTCATTAATTAATAATCCTAAAATCTATGATTTTTTGCTTAAATTTCTTAAAGGGAATTTAAGTAAAAGTACGCTTAGAGTGTAATCTACACTTCATCCTCAATAAAAAGAAAATAAAATAAAATCATTTTTTTTGAAAATTTAAACAATTTTGGAAAAAAACTCCCAAATTGTGTATAAATAAACCCTATTCCAAAAAATTCGACACATAAAATCAAAAAACAGGCAAAAAAAAAACCCAATTTATTATATTTTTTCAAGTACAGCATTAAGCAGCATAAAAGTTATTGAGTTCTAATGTTTTTATATGTAATAATTTTTACCCAAGTATAAATAAAAAAATATTCTATGAAAAAAAAAAAAGTGTGTTTCCAAAAAGATTAAATAAAAGGAACAAAAAATTATAGAGTTAAATTTGTTTAAATTTCACAAACAATTATAAATCGATCAAATGGTAAGATCCAGCCAACCAATTGTATGTAATTTTTCAATTTAACTAACTGAACATTAGTCTTCTATCAATCATTGAAAAAAATATTTCAGATCTAACGATACAGATTATATAACTACAAAAAAGGAAATGAAAACAAAACAAAAGTAGACAAAAAATGAAATAATTTTTTCTAATATCAAAAAGTATTTTTAAATTGGATGTAAAATTCAGTTTTGTTATTAAATCAACTGTTTAAACTGTGTGATATTTTTGGGATTTAGTTTATTTAATAAGAACTAAGAACAAATCAATAAAAAGATGAGAGGGGAATTTTTAATTAGTTTATAATAAAAATAAAAATCTTTAAATATTTTGTGATAATTAATGAAATTATGTGTTGATATTACACTTTATAAAATTCACCAAGATGTTATTTAAGTGTTTTGAAATGGTGAGAAGGTGCATAAAAATAAAAATAATAAAACTAAAAAAAATTATTTGAAATTTATTATAAACGAAGAAATATTTTTATTTGATATTTTTAAAAAAAGATTTTGTGAATCATTAATTCTTTATTTTTACTCTTTAAGTAATAATGTCCGATATTAGTTTTCAATAAAGGGCTTTATTATTTGTAAAAAAAAAAAAATAAATAAAGAAAATTAAGTTCATGGGAGAATATTATTGTTTTATCAAAGATAAAAAAAAAGGAAAAAGGGGAAAAAAGGGGAAAGGGAAATCAAGAAAAAAAATTCCGATGGTATGAAATAAAAATAGTGATCAAAGCATTTTAATAATGAAGTGATTGATTACCATTGTAGAAAAATTACTTGAGTTCATTCTTTTTAAATTCAACATTTTTTACGAGATAATCTTGAAGACGAAGTTGTTCAATTGAAAATTTTTTATATTTTTCCATAAAAGTGATCGAAGCAAAATTTCCTTCCCTGTTACTTCTTCTGTTACTGTACGAATTTGTTTGATTTTCTTTTGTTACTTCATATTTACCTGTTGTTCCATTAGTTGGACCAAATTCGGGTTCTTTATCTTCCCAGAAATCATAAAAAGATTCACCAATCCCAGAAATAATGAATCTGTTTTGTTTAAAATAGTTTCCTAATTGAAGAAAGGAAATTTTTTGATTTGGAATTGCCAATTTTATCGATGTTAGATTGCTAAATTCATCCTTTTCCTTTTCTTTTTCTTTCTCTTCGTCTTCTTCGTTTTCTTTATCTTTTTCTTTATCTTTTTCTTTTTCTTCTTTTTTTTCTTCTTTTTTTTCTTCTTTTTTTTCTTCTTCTTTTTTTATTTCTTTTTCTTCTTCTTTTTCTTCTTCTTCTTTTTTTATTTCTTGTTCTTTTTTTCTAAAGAAATTTTTTTGTTGTTTTTTTTGTTGTTGATCGTTCTGGAAAAAATTTGATTTTGGTTTGTTTGCATTAAATTTAAAAGGTGATTTCTTCTTTGGTTTTGTTTCTGGTGGGAATAGTGATTTCTTTTTTGGAGTTGTTGTTTGTTTTTTTGTTAAATCGGATTCATTACTTTCTTGGTATTTTTTTATATAAAAATTCGATACTATTTTCATTCTCGGGATTTCTGAGAGTTGCTCCAACAGATCAGATACTTTGTTCATAAAAGTATTAACATTTTTTTCGAGAATATGGTTTGTGGAAATCTGAGTGTTAATTTTAATACAAGAACGAATTACAGTTAACATCTTTTCAATTTTGTCTGGTGCCATTTGATCATTCTCGAGATCTTTCGTAAACAGGATGTCACTGTCTTCAGATTCAAACCAAAAGTCGTTCATCTTTTTCAAGCTGATTTCTTTTTCTTTGACTAATTGCTTATACTCCTCGCTAGACTTTTCTTTTTCATTCTTGATAACTTGGATCATTTCTCGTGTATATTGACTAAATTTCTCTTGGAATTCTAATATTATTCCCTCTAGTCTTTGGATTTGCGAATCAAAGTTTTTTTGCTCTTTTTCTTGCTTAAATTTTGTCCTTTCAAAGATCGCTGTACTATTAGACAAGACTTTCGCCATTTTAATCGATTCAAAAACATCAATTAAGTAATCAATGGCAAATTCGTAATTCATGTGAACCTCGGGGTCACAGTTTTGGTGGTATTCACTACACTTTTGACATATAAAGTTTTCCTTTTTTGCACAAAATAATGTTGCAACCATTTGCCCACATTCCTTACAAAGAATTGAGTCGATTTTTTTTTTTTCTTTTTTCACATCCACAATTTGATGTCCCTGAAATGTGCGTAACGAATGGATTAAAGTAGAGTGTTCACGGCACAAAAAATGTTTACAAGTTTTACAATAGACATCGCTTGCCTTTGAGCACTCAAAGCATTTTTCTCGGTTTTCCATTTGAAAAAAGATAGGTTTTGTGTGTTTTGTAAAAAAATAAAAAAATAAACATATTAAAATGTTTTTGAGACAAGGTTGAACGGTTTTGAAGTTTGGTGTGAAATTTGAGATGTTTTAATCAGAATACGAGTTAAGGATTTCAAAAAAATTAATTGAAGTAACCATTTTTACTAAAAATATTTACGTTAAAAATTAATTTTTACTTAAATGTTTTGATAGAAAGGAGAGAAAAATAAGAAAAACAATATGATTTTCTCATCATTCTTATTTAAGTTTGATTTGTTTTATTCAATTTAGTTGGTCTTTTTTGATTTTTTTTTATGTTGAAAATACAAAACGGTGGAACTTAGAAACACGTTTACAACTACAATTTTTTACTTTTTCATTTTTCTCAAATACAAAAATGTGTTTGTTAATTTGTTTCTTCTCGATTTTTTCATTTTTTTTCTGTTTATTCTTATTTTAGGAATATGATTAAATTTTCTTGCTTCAATTCTTTTTTTAGCAAAATCGGAAAAATAACTTTAAGGTCGACAATTTTCAGGTGAAAATAGGTGAAGTTGGTGATAAAAATACTCTTGAAAAGGTTCCTATAATCTCATTTAAAATTAAAACACCTAATTATTTCTTTTCCTCAAAAAATAGTAAAAAGTAAAAATTCAAAAAATTTTTAAACTTTTTCCTAATCAAGATTATGTCAAATTTTGTTTTTTCAATTTCATTATAACCATTTCAAATATATAAACACAAAAAAATTCTTCTGATTGTTCTAAATATTATTCGTAGTTGCTTTTACAATTATGAAATGTTTTTAAATTTGAACTTGAGCTTGAAAATTCCTGAAAGCCTTTATTTTTTGAAATTTTTCAATAAAAGATCTATTTGAATTATTTTTTTTTGATTTTGGACTTTGATAAATTAACTAAAAATTTTATGTCCAATTTCTTCAGAATGAAAATTCTTTTTGGGAATTGAATGTATAATAACACAATAAATGCACCTAATCGGGGATCGGTCCATAGTACCTAAGGTGTAAATTTTTTAACTCCATTTAAATATTCATAGATGGTTGAGAAAAACAACTTAAAGTCTTCAAATAATAACGATTATGTGCAATAATAAAATGTTTCAATACAAATTGACAAATTGGTAATTAATTTATCTAGTCCAAACAATCTAGATTATAGCCAATTTATTTTTTTTTACTGATAAGCTGAAATATTTCTGATAATGTTCAAAACTCGTGATAATGGACAAAGTCAAGGAAATAAAAGAAAAATTTGTAATAAAATGAGAAAAAAATTATTTTTTTAATGATACTAGTAAAAATGACCTAAAAGTCGACCTATATTCATAAATTATGCAAAAATGATATAAAAGATCATTTATTCTCCAGGAATATTGGAACATAATAAAACTACATCTAAAAATTTTGAGTTAGCTAATTATTTTCAAGAAAATTTTCAAATTCTTTAATTTTTTTTTTTTTAAAGAAAAAATCATAAATTTGTGAAATTCCTTCTAATCACCAATAATATCATTTTATCAGAAAAGGGGAATTTTAGTGAATTTTTTGACGTGAATTAACTAATGAAAAAATACCTATCTCAACACTATATAAAAATATTTTTGACCAACGTATTTTATAAGTGTATTAACATTTGAAATTTAAATTTTATTTCTATCAAATGGGAATACAGACAGTTTCACTTTTAAGGCACAAACTTTCAACGGAATTTAAGGCACAAAAAAATCTCAAATTAAGGCACAAAATTTGGAATTTTTTTTTTTACAATTTATTTTTACTAGAATTTGAATTTTGTGCTTTAATTTAAGATTTTTTTTGTGCCTTAAATTTCGTTGAAATTTTGTGCCTTAAAAGTGAAACTGACTGTATAAAAATTTCCAATCTTGGTTATTTTATAGATTTAATATTTAAATAATAAAGTGGTAATAAGTGGAATAATATGGATTTGAGAATAGCTGATACATATATGAATTAAATCTATAGATTTTCTTTAAAAAATTAAAAAACAGAAATTCGTAACACACCATTTAAAAAATACATATTTCGTTTTGATATTCAGTTTTAGTTCAAATAAAATTCCAATGTAAATAAATAAGATTTCTCTACGGTCTTTTCCACACTTCCAATAACATTAAAATAAAATTTAATTATTTTGTGGATATTCGCTATTTCAGAAATTAGTAAGCAAATAAATTTTCAAATATTTTTATTATAATCAACCATCATTATAAGTATTTAAATCTACAAAATAATTAATTACCATTTATTGATTCCTGATCATAATATAATTGTTTTTTAGTAACTTATTACATAAATAAAATATATTAAATTTTCCGATCTCAATTTTATTTTATATTTTCTTTTGTGTAAAAATTGATATTCATTGTTTTCTTATAGAACAAGATATTAATACAGCGATTTTTCATTTTAAGGCACAAACTTTCAACGAAATTTAAGGTACAAAAAAATCTCAAATTAAGGCAGATTTTTTGGAATTTTAATTTTCACAATTTATTTTACTAGAATCTGAATTTTTTGCTTTAATTTGAGCTTTTTTTTGTGCTTTAAATTTCGTTGAAAGTTTGTGTCTTAAAGCAGTAGTTTGAGTATAAAAGCGGAAATTGGCCATTTTGAAAATTCATTTTTTTTTAATTATTTTTCCAAAATTAAAAAACAATAATCTATGATACAAGTTTAGGTTGGTCAAAAATTCAGAGAACGAAAAATGGAAACCACTCATCTTTGAAAGATCTACTAATGGAAAAAATTTTTCAAACACAATAAAACACATGTTGACATTTATTCAAAATTTTTGGATAAGAAAAGAAAAGAAAAAAAAGAAAAGAAAAGAAAAGAAAAGAAAAGAATAGAACAGAAAGGTGAAATCAGAATAGAATAGAAAAGAATAGAATGGTTAAATTGCAAAGAAAAGAAAAAAAGAGAAAAGAAAAAAATTTTTTTTTAGTTTTTCAATGAAAAATTAAAGAATATTTTTTTTTTTGGAAATTGAATAGAATTACACAAACTTATTTATCAACTCGAGTTCTTTCAATAAAAAAATCTCAATCAATTGCTTATCAAAAAAAAATATTTTTCAAAAAAACAAAAACAAAAAGCAAGATTTATTCAACAGATTAAAGAAAAACAAATTTTTTTGGAAATGGCTGCGAGAAATAAACACTATCTTATTCCCTTTAAAATTATTCCAAATTTTTATTGATCTTTATTTTTTTATTTAAAATCTTTTCTTTTTCGTTTTTACAAATTCTCATTTATGAAAAAAAATAAAAATAAAAATAAAACTGATAAATTGCAAATGAAAAATTGAAAAAAAATGTTCGCAATGGCCATTTTTTCCCTTTATATTGATACCACCACTTTAAAAGTGAAATTGACTGTAACCATAATTTCTTTAATATAGAAAATTCTTATAATGGTGTGGAAAATATATAACTGTTTTTATATTTAAAAAATCATTTGTGATCTAGCCATATTTTTATTTTTTTATTGAAATTGGTCGTATATTGTTTACTCCAAAAAGGGTGTTGTTTTTTGTTTTACTTTATTGGCCGGTAAATTGATACTTATTAATAAAAAAAACATCATCTCTAGTCAAAATGTAGTTATTGGGTCGCATTAGTTTGTCATCAAATTTTTAGCTTTTTAATTTTTTAATTCGAATACAATATATAATTTAATTATCTTGAAAAAATTTTAAATGCAATTAATTGGTAAAAACCAGATATCAAAAAAATAAAAAGGTACAACAGAAAAGTTTTTCTGAATTTTTTATCAAAATTTTATTACAAACAAAATCAATTTTCATAATTCTCCAACTTTAATGATTTAATAATAATTATGTTTTAATTTTATTGTTTTAGACCTTTCTTTAATACACTAAAATCTAATTTTGATCCTGGTATAGGAGGATAAAGCGAAAAATATTTTGACTTAATCATTAAAACTTTTATCTTATCAAAAAGTTTCCGAAAGTAGTAAGGTAAATACCATATGTATAAATTTTCACAGAATTAACATTTTAGATTCTTTATTACTGTATATTATCTTCTGTATTGACCATTATAAATTAATAATAAGTCAAATATTTAGAATTGAAAAATGAACAAATTTGAAAAGTTTTTTTTCATTTTGAAATTTATTAAAATGATATTTTTATAATCGTTTTCAGAAACCAGTCTGATAATAAGAAAAAAAAGTAACAACATCACAAATACAATGAGTTTGATTTGACCTTATTCTTAAACTCACACCTTAAAATTGACAACTTGTTATAATTTGGTCATTCTTGATACCTTTTTTTGTAACCAAGATTTTTTTCATCTTCATACATAATTTGAAGGGTATGGAGAATTAAGGATTTAACTAAGAAAAAAAAACGACACTATTAGGGTTTAGTAAGGAATTTAAGTTGTTGACTTTGACTGTATCCAAAAATTGAATGTTATTAAAAACATTTTTAGATCATACTTTTCGTTATAAAACACCTTTTGGAAATTTATAGAATTTCCTCACCCAATCATTTTTCAAATCCATTCAATTTTGCAAAGAAAAAAAGAGCACCCCTTTTAAACTACACACGATTGCCAAGCCATATACCCCTTAAAATTTATTACCCTTATATTTATCTCAAAAAATGTTTCTATCCAAAACAACATCCCCTTAATTTATAGATGTTAAATTAATATTGAACAATCGACTTCTTTTGACATCAGCCATACGACAAAATTGATTGTACACCTTTTCTTATCTTTACAGGATAACAAAACAAATTTTTACCAAACACAATCTATGATAGTTAACTCTCCCATGTCTTGGCAGATCCCTTCTTGCACTAACAGAGTTCTACAAACTGTTTTTCTATCAAACAAAAAGAAAAAAGAGAAAAGTTTTTGAATAGAGCTAGGCTTTTTATCAACAACAATATTTTGGATTTGATCGAAAATTTGTAATTTAAAACAAATTCATAAAAATAACAATATTAACCATTTCAATGCAAAATACGAGGTCGAGTAAAATAAAAATCTTAAAAATTTGTGGTGACTTTTTGGAAAATTCAAACAAAAATAGATTGTTCCATGAATAGTTTTCATACTATACACTAACATACAAAATTGCTTCTCTAATTTCACACAAAGTTTTACATCGATTTATTTTTTGATCAACTTTTTATTTTTTATTACTTTTTATCAAATAAAAATGACAAACACCGAACAACAAAAACCACAAAGAAGACGTAGAAGGCGTAGAACTAAGAACATTGAACAACTTGATGGAGTTGATATGCTTACCTGTAAACTTCAGCAACTAAGATCTCGTATAGTTGAGAAGCAAAAAAATTTAGCCTTTGAAGAAAGGATCATACGTAATAATTTACGAACACCAAATCTCCAAGAAGAAGAGAAAATCTTTTCATCACTTCTTCGAAGCAGTACCGAAAAAATCGAATCACCACTCACCTTTGAAGAGAACTTTGATGACGATTATGAATTTGGGTTTGTTGATCAAATCCAATTTGAAAACAATTATGAAAACGAATTGGGAATTGATCCAGAAATGGAACAAACAGTCTTCGACAAAATTATTAACGAAGAAGAATCGTCACACCCAATGTTTGATTCCAACCAGGATTTAAACCATTTTGAATATGAAGAAATAAACATGATCGATCCTGATTACGAATTCGAACAAATGTTTATTTAAACAAATCAAAACAACAAACAGACCATTCAATTTTCAAAACCAATTTATTTTTTTGTGACCAGAATGGTTAATTTGGAATCAAAAAACTTATCAAACAACCCCAACATTAAAAATTCAAACAAAAATAACCAAATAATATTTTCTTGCTTAATTTACTCCAATTTCTCTAATAGAGACTTGGAAAACAAATTCTAGTTTGGTAATATTGTAATCAAAGAATGATCAAACGAGAAAATACTAAACCTATTCTCGTGTTTCATTCTTTGATCCCCCTCCCTCCCTCCCTTTTCCTATTCTCCTTTTTTTTTTTTTTTTATAAATTAGTTAATTTTATTTTTTTTTCCTTCAAAAAAAAAAAAAAAACTAACCCCCCACCCCACCCCACCCCCCAAAAAAAAACAATAAAAAAAAACAAATAACACACAAACCTCCTTCTTAATTTTAAATTTTTATAATTTTTTTTACTTTTTTTTTACTTGTAAAACAAAATTTAAACAACTATCAAAACCCCCCACAAATACTTTTACAAAATAATATTTATTCTCAAGTCATCCCCAAGACAACTCAAATCCAAATTGAAATCAATTCAACCCCCCCAACCCCCAAGTCACTCAAATTCTACAAATTACAAATCAAATCACACTTTGACATTTTATATATCCCCCATCACATCTATCAAAAACCACTCCCCATAAATACATTTTATTATTCAAATCAGAAATTTCAATTCAATCAAAACTCAAGTTACACAATATTTTTTTCAATTTCAAATCAATCCGATGGATATTATTCAATTCAACAATATATTATTTTAATTTAAAAAGTTCTAATTTTATTTATTCCTTATCAATTAATTTTCATTTTAATCAACACAAAACCAAAAATTTCATTTTAATCAACACAAAATCAATCAATTTTCATTTTAGTCAACAAAAAATCCAAACTTTATTTTCGTCAAGACACAAACAAAATTTCATTTTTCCTTTGGATTTTTTATCGAAATTATAGGTTTTATCTGAGAAACTGTTAGTTATTTTTTTTTTTTTTTTTTTTTTTTTTTTTTTTTTTTTTTTTTTTTTCTTTTACAAATAACAATTGTCTATCTATTTTTTTTTGTGGAAACAAAAATAGATAGTGAATTTTGTTCGGATCAAATATTTCAAATTTTGGATTCTTTTGCTTCTTTGAATTTAAGAAATTGGACGATGAATTTTTTTTTTCAAAAAAATACATCATCTTTAATTTAAAATGCATATATGTATAAAAAAATTTTAAATAATAAAAGATTAATGTTTTATTGAACAGGAAATGATATAATTAATGTTATTTCCAACAGATAAAATAAATATTTCTTATTTTGGGTGTTAATTTTTGAAATGAAATTAGCAGTCAAAAATGTAAATGGCAGAAGAATAAAAAAAAATTTAAAATTTTGCATAAATTATAAAATTAACCAATTTTAATTATTTTTGTTTTTTGCTTTTTTTTGTTTTTTATTTTTTCATAATATAGGGATTTTTTGATTAATTTTATTGAATAGTACGATATTTTTTTTCTCTCGTCACCAACATTAAAAAACTAGAGATTTTAAAATTCAGAATTTATTATTAATTTACAAAGCAAATAATTGATCGCAATGCACTGATAATAGTCAATAAATTTCTTTTTTAAAGAGATTGATTCATCATTTTTTTTTTTTTTTTTGAAAAGATTCAAAAAATATCTGGAAAATGACCACGAATAAAATGATTTTAAAAAAAAAATTTCGGGATTTAAATTTGGTTTCTTTGCTTTATTGTATAAAAATTCATTTTATTTTGTTACTTTTAATTTCTTAGAAATTTTGACTGTTGAATTGATTTTTTATAATAACCAAAGAACTAGCACAAATAAATAAGTTAAAAGACAAGTAATGAACTTTGATATTTATTTTTTTTCAACCTAAATATGGATATGAATTGAGAACTGGCCTGATTACAGAGAACGTACCGTGTATCATTGTTTTATGAAATAAGAATTAGTGGATATTTTTTTATTTATTTTTTCTTTTTGATTATATTGATTATTTTGCTCAGAAAAGGAATAGATATTGATTGGTTATCAGCGTTGCTCAGGTTTTGTTCTGATAATTTATAGAATTAATAAAAACTGAAACGGGGGAGATAATATAAAACCTTTTCAACTTTTTTAAGCGATCCAGACTGAGGAATTGTCTTTGAGTATCTTTTCAAATTATATTTTTCAAGTTAACTGAAAGTCAAAAACATTATTTATATATATGATTATTCTTATCTTTGTTGTTGTATTTATTATTCAAGGGGTTTGATTTGCACTTACATTTTTAAAAATGTAAACTATTAATTGTTTTAGAATTTGGTGGTTTTAATTCTATTATTACTACTCTGACAGTACCAATATTGTTAAGTTTGGAGTTTAGGTTAATTGTTTCATATATTTTCTTTTTTTTATAACAGTTCATACTTTAAAATAGTTTCTATTTTAACAAGGATTTTGAATAAAATTCTATTTAACAAAAATAAATTAAAAAAAAAAAATTCAGATTGTTTTTATAATTTTATTTTTATTTTTTTTTTGTCTTGATTTTTTACTTATGATGGATAATATTAGATTATTACTTTATTTCATATTATTTACGCCTTCTTTTTATTTGATCTCAACTTTTGATATTTTTTCTTCTTACCTTAAATATAAATTTCTAAACGATCATCTATATCTTAAAAGTTTAACATGGAAGAGATAAATTATATTTATAGAAAAATTTTATTTTTTAGTTGATCAGCATAATGTAGTATTATTAACATACTTATTGCAATGGAAAATTATTATGTATTTATATGAAAAGAAAATCGGTTCCAAGATAGGAAAATGAATATAACCCCTTCTAAAAAGTATTAAATATAATAAAAAACCAATTGAAATTTCAATATAAAAGATAATTTGAGAATAAATACTATTTTAGTTTATGTCCATGATATATAACTCAAAAAAAAAAAAAGCACATAGTAGCAATATCTTCAAATATAAAAATATACAGAGCATCCCTTTCAACCGTTTCAGTGGATTTTAATAACATATATGACATGGAAAGTGTTTGATTTCTTAAACATGTGAAAGTTAAATACTTGTATTTAAAAATTGATAAATTGTGGATTACTCAGACCAATAGAGTACCAAATTTCGATTACACATATTAAAGAATAATAGTTAGACACACACACACACACACACACACACACACACACACACACACACACACACACATATATATATATATATATATATATATATATATATATATATATATATATATATATATTGACTCCATATCACTCAAAGGTGACCAGCCAAAAATATAAAATTCAATTTTTTTTATGAATCAACCAAACACAGATTGTTTCAAAATAAGAGAAATAAAAAACTTATATATTAGAGCCAATAATCATAAAAGAAAATCCTAAAACAATTATAAATTTTCAAAAAATAATAGAATGTTAAAAAAAAAATTTGGAAACTCTTTCATTGGAAATTACCTACTAAAAATCTCAATTTCTTTAAGAAAATTAAAATGGTTGAAAATAAGATTTTTTACTTGTAAATGGATGAATTTTAAAAGAACACAAAACCCAACATTTCTAAATGTTTATTTCGAGTTTCAAAAAAATTTTTTTTCAAATTTAAAATTGAAAAAAAAAAAAAGTAAAAAGCAAAATATAAAAAAAAACAAAAAGCAAAAAAAAAAAAAAATTTAACAATGGGAAAAAATGATTTGATCTAAAATTTAAATTGTTAATTTGAGAAGAATAATGAATTAAATTTGTTGAATATGTTCTATTTCTTCAATAATACTTAGCCCCTTTGAATGAAAAGGAGTTTATATTTATATATATATATATATACAGTCGGTTTCACTTTTAAGGAACAAACTTTCAACGAAAATTAAGGCACAAAAAAACCTCAAATTAAGGCACAAAATTTAAAATTTTTTTTTTTTACAATTTATTTTACTAGAATCTGAATTTTGTTCCTTAATTTGAGATTTTTATTGTGCCTTAATTTCCGTTGAAAGTTTGTGCCTTAAAAGTGGAACTGACTGTATATATTGTTTGTCGCCCAACCACCCACCACCACTCTTTATTTAATTACACGTTTACCAATAATTCGACACAATAATTCATGTTTCTGTTTTTTTATTAATCAAAATTTATTAACATGTATAGTTTTGCAAGATGATGCAGTAAATTGGAAAAAAGCTTGTGGTAAATATCCACAACACCATTGTTAATTGAGATTGGTTTATAATTTAATGTTAACATTTCATCTATCTTTTTAAATATAGAATATATATCTAACTTTAATTAATTTGAAATTATTTTCATTAAGTCTTTGACATATTTTTGGGTAACTCTTGAAAGTATTTCTATAATTTTTAAATATTTTTATTTTATTTTTTTATCCTTTCCTTTTTTATTAAATATTTTTTGCTG
This sequence comes from Anaeramoeba flamelloides, assembly GCA_027625915.1. Lineage (NCBI taxonomy): Eukaryota > Anaeramoebidae > Anaeramoeba > Anaeramoeba flamelloides. Next base: position 1,025,295 of record JANTQA010000060.1, on the reverse strand, counting down.
AGATAGTTTTTTATCATTTTTTTAACATTTTGTATTTTTTATATCTTTAATTAGACTCTTTGATTTCTTCTATTTCTAATAATTTACCAAATAATTTTCCATTATTTCATTTTTTTATTATATTTAAATTTTTTCAAAAAAAAAAATATTTTTTTTCATTATAATCTTAATTGGTTTGAAACAATCTTGATATCCAATTATCATATTTAAACTATTTTTTTGAACATTTTGAAGTTATTTCTTCCAATCCAATTATTGTGTTTGGCTGGATTCGTATTATTGTTGCAACATTTTGAATTATATTTTTTTTTTAATTTTTTTTTATTTTTTTTTAATTTTTTTCCATATTTAAATTTTTTTACAAAGTAATTCTCGTTTTTATCTGGGGAAAAATGTGAAATCGTATATCTTTAGAAACATTATAATTGAGTTTTATATTAGATTTATTTAAAATATTTTTAAATTTTTTTGATAATTTTGAACCCAAAAATTTAACAAAATGTAACAAAATATAAAATGAAAAGTAAACTTAATTAATAATTTCTAATCTATAAAATCCCTTATTTTTTGAATTTTAAATGAATATTTTGGTTTATATTCATTATTCTTTTAAACAACACGATCATTGAAAATTTTCTCCAAAAAAATAAACTGTTACGAATTTTTCACTTTTTTATAACTTCGCTGATAATAAAAACTAATGGTTAATAAGATATTTTGGATCAAAAATTATTTTTAATGTTATTTAACAATTTATTTGGAAAAAAAATTTTTCGAGGAAGATTTTTTCGGATTTAAGATTGTAAAAATTGAACAGTTTTATTTCACAACAGTCTATTGTCATAATATTTTAAAAGCATTTTAAATATTATAAATGTGTCTTTCAAATAGATAATCAATTATTTTAAGTATGAATGGATTATTTATTGATTAGAATTGAAAAAACAAATGTATTTATTTTTCTGTTATGTTTTATTTAAATTTTGAAATTAACAGAGTATTTAAGATATTTTCTGTTTATTTCAAAAAAAAACAACAATCGGTTAGATTTTCCAGAATTTAAAAGAATTGTGCAAAATCTTTTATTTTTTTCTATTCTTTTGAATTCTGGAAAACCTAGAACACTTTACTAATAAAACAGAAAACACCAAGAAAAGCTAGGCACTTGACTACACTCTACGCTCACTTCCCCTAATTTTCCAGAATTCAAAAAAATCGGGTAAAGTCTTAGAGATTTTACTTGATTCTTTTAATTAGAAAAAAAACTTATTTAAAGTTTAGTTAGGTTTTTTTTTATTGTAAACGATATAGATTGTACAATTCAACAGAAAACCTCAAGAAAGGATAGTCACTTTGCTGGAAAAAAGGAAACTTTTATTAGGTTTTGCAGAATTCAAAATAATGGAGTGAAATCCAAGATATTACCCAATTCTTCTAAATTCTTGAAAACTTAGGCAGTTGACGTAAGAAATAACATAAAAAATTTTTTATATCTATTTCAGTTTAATTAGAAAACACAACATTTTTTACTCTATTAGTTTCGTTATATCAAAGTAAATATCTCCAAATGGAATTAAACTGAAATTCATCCCTCTGCTTATTTTGGATTTTCTTACCCAAAAAATAAAAAACTTGTTTTTTATCTAGACTAGATAATTTTAAAAATAGCAGTACTACTGACAATAATAAATACAACAGCCTCATAAAATTTAAAGTTATTCTATTTTAATTATATTGTTATTAAATATATTTTTAAAGATGAAAGGTTAATGGAAATAGTTGTAATGTCTAACCTAAAATTTTTCAATTTTATTTTTTTCAAACCAAATGAAATGCAAACGAAATTACTCAATAGTATTTTGATTTCATATAAATCTGAAAAAAAATAAATTTTTTGGAACTATAAAATTATACAAATAAGAGATAAAATGACATATCATTGTATTGATTTCATATTAATATACAAAATTAATTACGATTTAGAGGTAAAAATTTTCAACTAATTTTAATATATATTTGAATTGTAAATAATAATTTGGTTATATACAAAGATCTTCAAAAAAAACAACAATTAATTTCGAAATATGATGTAAAAAAAGAAATTAAATTGATGATCAGATCAAATTATAATTTTCTTTTGGTTAAGATTTAGTTGAGGGTTGGTCAAATTTTGAAATCAATAATATAAAAAACTTAAGGCATAGCCATTAACTATTAATATATTATTGTATTGTCGCAACGATCAATAAATATTCTTCGGAGACTAAAATTCTTGGCATAGTAAATATTGATTATCTTTTGTTAAATAAATTTCTTGAATTAATTCTATTTTGATTAAAAAAGCAGCTTTTATACAAAATATTTCAAGAGCGGGCAAAAAGCTAAAATAATGGATCTGGGGATTCTTTATCATCTCTTTTTTTATTATATCCATTTGGATCCTTGTATATTTTCGAGAAAGAGTAATGAGAAAAAGACTTCTTGATCAAAAGTCAATAATTTCTCTTATTTCCAACTTTTTCTTTTATCCAGAAAACTGTATTATTTATTAAGATTGGATAATGTACTGTTTATATTATTTAAAGTTGGTCCTTAAAAATATTTTCTTTTTTTCAAATATAAAATCAAAAGATATAATAGAATGTTGATATCAGGAACAAAATGTAGCCCAATTTAATTCTTCTACAAGTAGATAAAACAAATCAAACAAGACAATTCAACTTAACTTTCTTTTGTGTTTGTTGTTCTTTAATTGACAGAATTAATTTTTTGGAAAAGAAGTACTGTGGGTACCACTTTTAAGACTCAAACTTTTAACGAAATTTAAGGCACAAAAAAAATCTCAAATTAAAGCACAAAATTTAGTTTTTTGTTTTTACCCAAATTATTTTATTAGAATCTGAATTTTGTGCCTTAATTTGAGATTTTTATTGTGCCTTGGAATTTCATTGAAAGTTCGTCTCTTAATAGTGGAACTGGTTGTAATTTAAATTCCCAAAATCAGTTTACAGCTAAAGTTAAAAAAGTTGTAAATGATCTTCATAGAAACTCATAATCAATTGAAAATTTTTAAATTAATTGTTTGTTTTCACTTTTCCTTTCCTGAAAAAATTGTCAAATCCATTTTTTTTATAGATAGTCAAGAAATTGAATTATTTTTCAATAATTTTTTTACTTATTGTTCACGGATCAATCTGATCTATAAAATAAAATTGACCAAATTGGATTAGTGTCTACTGTTAATTGTAAAATAAAAAGATCAAAATTTTCATTCAGAATTCCATAAAAATCACATATCAATATTTTAAATAAATTGTCAAAATTCCCCAATTACAACAGACGAAAATCATGAATTTATGTTTCTTTTGAGAATTCAAATTGAAATTTTACTAACTTTTCAAATCTTTTTTTTGGAAAGCTGAATGATTATTTTGTTCCAATTTATTTAACAACAAACAGTAATGTTAAAATCTTAAAATTAATTTCACCTGAATTAGGAAACCCATAGAATCAAAAAATCCAAAAAAATTATTTTACTAATGTTTTACAATTAAAATCTCAAATTGGGTAAATTGAGCATTCTTCAATTTTTTTTTTTAATGTGTTGTTTTCGATTCTATTTTGATTACAACAATCATTCTAATTTTTGAAACTGGCTTTTGATTTAAAATGAAGAAAAAAGGACATTATTAAATATTATAAAAAGGAGAACATTTAACTACTGTTTTTGCCATATAACCTTATTTGGCAATTTCTTTCCAATTGACAATTTTTTTCCTGAATTATAATTCACAAATCTTCATTGTAGGGTCATTTGAAAAGAGTAAAAAGGAAAAAAATGATTCTTTACTCATTACACAGTTACACTTCAGTGTTTAAATATTGAAAGAGAATCCCACCAAACAATGAAATAAAAAATTCATTTTTTCCACCATTTTCAACTAAAAACAAATTTTTTTTTTTTTTTCAAAAATTCTAACAAACCCAAAATGCAAAGACAAGTAGACTTTGATGAAATCTTAGAAGACTCACCCATGTTTTCTTCCAAATTAAAAATCGAGACTCAAAAGAATAAAAAACTAAAAAGCACATTAAAAAATATGAATAAAATAGCCAACCAATACATTAAAGCAGCCGAGAGTCTCTCTGAAATCGGAAAAAAGCTTTCTGCAAGTATAGTTGAATACAACAAGCAAATCTTTGACGTAACAGAGAAAGATGGACAAGATTCTATCAACCAAGTTTTGAGCACATTTTCAAATAATTTTTCTGGTGTTAATGAAGCAAGAAGGCTTAATGTAATTGAAAACAACACTTTCTTCTTCTTTTTTCTTTCGATCTGAAGAAAAATATTAATTTTTACTTATTTTAATTTTTTCCCTCTGTTTTCCATAAACAACAAAAACCATGAACACAATTTCCAATAAACATAACCAAAACGAAGTTCAATTTTATTAAAACAAATTTGATCGGTCCCTTGAAAAAATTTATTGATGAAGAACTCAAGCAATCCAAATTGCAATATAAAAAATTATTAAAAATGAAATCAGAAAGAAATAGTGCCTTTAATAAACATCTTAACACGCCACCGAACAGTAAAAATTCATCAAAAACAGAAACAGCCTTTTTAAATGCAGAAGAAAGGTAAAAAAAAACAAAAACAAAAATTAAAAAATAAAAAAGAAAGAATAAATAAAAAAAAAACGATCTTTTTTTCTTTATCTATATAATCAACTTTTTGTTCTTCTTCCACAAAGTCTCTTTCTCACCACAACCAACCAATTTTAAACTTATTTGTTTCTTTCCCTTTCAATTCTACAAAATAAAATAAAAATTTACGTTCGTAGTTATGTTGTTGGTTGCCTTGACTTGGCATCCAAACTGGTCAGGATTCGAGAAAAAAAAAAATTTGAATTCGTTGATCGCATGAAGGACTTTTTACAATCACAATCAGACTTTTATTTTTTTGCAAATTCTGTTTTAGAAAAAAATACTATCGCTATCAACAAGGCAAATGATCAATTAAATGAAGTAAAATTATATTACCAAGATTTAACAAACCAACAAGAAGAGCACAAAATCAAAATTTATAAAGTAACGTTCTTTTCATCTTTTGTAATTTTTTTTTTTTTTTTCGGTAAAAAAATGATCGAAATTTCTTTTTTTTTTTTTTTTTTTTTGATTCATAAGGGGGAATACAAGTCACCACCATTAACAAAAAAATGGTATTCTGGGGAGAGAGAAATCGTTATTTAATGTTTTGGTTTACTTTCCAGAGAAAATTTACCAATGTTTTTTTATTACACCACAACTGGTATTTGAAAATTAAAGGGGAAAAAATTTTCACTTCATTTTCCTTTTAATATTTTTCAAAGAGAGTTATCTGAGAAAGAGACAAAAATTTGTGATTTCTTGTTTTATTTATTTGGTAATTGTTTATTTTGTCTGAGCGATATTGATAAACTAAAAATCCTAAATAGAAACAAACATTAGAATTAAGAAAAAAGGAAATTAAAGTAAATTTGATCTCATTTAAATTTCAAATACATCGGTATGAAAAAACAAAATTGAAAATTACGAGTTAGATAAAGCAACTACTTGGATTAACCTTTCATCCTCAATAATAAAGTTTATTAACAATATAACCGAGATCCAGAACTTCAAATTCTTGAGGCTATTGTATTTATTTTTGTCAGTGGCACCAAGTTTTTTAAAACTCGATAGTCTAGAAAAAAAAGGTGTTTTTTAGGGTATAATTTTTTAAATAAATGTACGAATGAATTTTAGTTTTATTCAGCTTTGGGATATTTTGTTGGATAGATAATAACTAATAGTTTTAAAAATGCTGTATTCGTCTAATTAAACTGAAATATAGAAAAAAAATTACTAACGATAAATATTTTGTGTCCTAGGTTTTCCAGAATTCAAAAGAAGGGAGAAAAATCCTATCATTTTACTCCATTCTTTTGAATTCTGGAAAAACTAACGAAAGTGTCCGCAAAGTGCCTTCGGGTGCCTAGCTTTTCCAGAATTTAAAAGAATGGAGAAAAATCAAAGATTGTTACTCTATTCTTTTGAATTCTGGAAAAGCTAACGGAGGTTTTTTTTTAATATAAAAAAAATAAATCGAAAATTTATTTAATTTTCGGTTTATTTCTTAAATTAAAAAAAACCTAACGAAAATCTAACGATTCTACAAATAAACAGAAAAATTAAAAAAAAACTAACCGAAAATTAAAGAAAAAATATTTTTTTCAATTAAAATTAATAAACAATTCTTTAATAGTCAAAATAATTGATTCACCATTTGAACTATATTTATTAAATTTAAAATGCTTTGAAAGATATTATTATAACCACTTCAAGATGAAAAAAAAAAATTCAAATTTTTTTATTAAATATTAAATTTAAAAAAAATCTTTTTAGAATCTGGAAAATTGTATTTTTCAACTTAAATTGTAAAATACCTTGAAAAATAATTTTTGATCACAGATCTCTTATAAACCAATAATGTTTATTTTAATTGATGTTATTAAAAAGTGTAAAAAATTTTTCATTATCATGAAATACTTGTTTTTTGAAACTAGAAATTTGTTCTCAATGAATGCTCCAAATTAATCCAAGAATAAACCAAAAAAAAACAGACCGAAAAAGGATTATATTTTAAACAAATCTTTTCTTTTTATTAAAACCAAACTGGAAAGATTACCTTTCCAAATAAACTAGTACAAATCAAGAATGAAAAAAATTTTTCGTCAAAAAAATATATTTCCGAAGATTTTTAATTTTCTTTGTCCTCCTTAAATTTGGATGAGAATAAACACGAGACTAATTTGCATTTCTAGGCACTGTTTCTATTTATTATTTTTTTAACAAAAATCTTTTTTGACAAATTTGTTTTCAGAATTCTTTTTTAAAATATTTTTATCAAACCAAGCCAAAACAAAGAATACTGTTCCAAAGATTAAAACTAACGAATGACTGAATTCTCGAAATTAAAAAAAAAAAAAAAAGCCTACAAAAAGTTTAACTCAAACAAAAAAGAAGAAATGGCTAAACAAATGAAAGTAAAATTCAAAACTATTTTGATTTTTACAATTTGCTGTACAAAAAAATTTTTTTACAAATAAAACAAATTAATCCAATAAATCAATATTTTTCTGAAGAAGAAAGTTTTTAAAAAATATCATATTTTCTTGAACAAAATCTAAGAATTAGATGAATGAAATGAAAAATAGGAAATTAAAATTCAATTTGTGGAAATTTTTTTTGAAATAGAATCTAATTTGTTTCTCAAAAATTTTTGTAGAACAAAAGCTTTTTTATGAAGAATTAAAAATAAAATCAAGTAAAAAAGAAGTGATTGTATCAAAATTTTCAGATAAGATCAAGAAATAAATGTTTTTTTTTTAATTTTTTTTTACGTGATCAATATATTAAATTATTTTGATTTCCTATTTTTTTAAAACGATATGTGAATATATTCAGCTAGGGTATATCCCACTCTCTTATTTATTAAAGTGTTCATGTATTTGGTTAAATAAATGATTTTAATAGTTGAATTTCTCAGGAACCGAGGTACTTAAAATTGATAAAATGTGCCACCTCCTTTAAGAACAAAAATATTCAAAAAATAACAATTTTCTTTGAATTTATTATCATTATTAAAAACTGCAAAAAAATTTCCATTTTTTGGTTGGATTAACAACCTTAACTCCATTAATTTTATGAATTACCTTTTAAAAATAATTTTTTTATTTTTGAATTTATTATATAGATGTTATTAAAAAAACGACAAGAAAAGGAAAAAAGTCGAAAAACTTTGGACAAAAGTGGGTATTTAAGAATGAAAACTGGCGGTGTTGTAAAAGATTGGGAAAAGCGATTTTTTAGAATTCAAGATAACAGCATATGGTATGTAAAAAATTCAAAGGATATGACACGACGTGGGGAAATAAATCTTCTTTTGTGTACGGTAAAATTGAATTATGAACTTAACAAAATGTATGTTTGTATATTTCTTTTTTCTTTTTATTTTGATTCCCATTTAAAATTTTGAAAAAAACTTTTTTAAAAAGAAACAAAAGATGAAGCAAAAAACTTTTTGCACTTTATTACTACAATTGTTCGTCTCAGATCCAATTACTATAAAATTTTGGTCTTTAAAGATTAAAAACGAAATTTCAAAATGAATTAGAAAAAAAACACAAGTTAAAAATAAATATGAATTTAATAGAGGCTTTGATGATATCTATGCTTAATTCATGATAAAGTTACAAAAATCACAATAATTTCTATCAAATCATGATTATTTTTAGAAAATCGCGATATTCAATATTATCTCGCGATAATATGACAAATCGCAATATTCTATAAAATCGCGATCCTCAATTATTAAAAAATCGTGATAAATGCCAAAATATCATGATTAAAAAAGTAATCGCGATATAATAGCTGATGTGTTTTTGGCTAATTGAGCAAGATTTTTACAAAGAAAATTTTTTTGATCAAAAAACAGATGTAGGTGATTCAAAGTTATTCTTTGAAAAAACAACAAAAAAGATACTAAATTTTATCGACTCTCCGATCAAAGAGTTTTATTGTATTTTCTTTTGATTTGGTTGACAAACCTATCGATCCTTTAGATCAACAACAATAAGAACTAAAGAGAAATAAATATTTTCTCAGTCAAGACTGGTATTGTAAATTGTGTTAAATAAAAGAGCTTCTAAAACAACCAACCCTTAACCCTGTTCTTTTAAGAATGTGTTCTTGGGTTAAAACATTTTCAATATTCTTGCAAAGCTGAAAGGAGCTGGATATCTTTTTAAAAAGCTTTCACAACAACCTAGCCAGATGATCACCAATTATTAAGATTTTTTGTGCAATTGTTATTCTTTTTCTTATTCTTCTTCTTTGACCATCTTTGATATTGGATAGAAAACACAACTAGAGCTTTAGAGGTTTTTGTTAGATCGATCACCAATAAGAAGGAAAATTACTCTTTATTCTTTTTGGTTATTTAACTTGTGAAGGCAACAACTCCATTTTAAAAAAGCATATCTATTTTATATTCAATTAATTTGTTGAAATGGATTATTATTTTTTTGATCATAAAATTTGTTTGAGATTTCGTATTTTGAAAAAAAAAAAAATGAATTGAAAAAACTATTTAATTTCCACTATAAACAAACTCATTCCGTTTATAAAAATTTTTTGTCTTTCAAAACTTTTAAACACTTGAAGACAATACACAACTTACAAACACTTATAAACATTTTTAAATGTGGAAAAGTGTTGGAAAAGTCAAGAGATTTTTTTTAAAATTCAAGAGTTTTTTTAAGGTTATTTCAAAAAAAATAATTTTTCATTTTATCGCGATAATATGGAATATCACGATTTTATGATTTTTCGCGATAAAGTTGGGCTAATGGTGATTTTATTGTCAATATCATGATAATATATGTTATCATCAAAACTTCTAATATATTAATTATATTTCAATTAATATTAATTTATTTTTCTTAGTCTTTTTGAAATTAACTATTGCAAAAAAGGTTCCTTTTCCGACAAATTTTGTTTATATTTGATAAATTTTTTGTTGTTTAATAAAAATAATAAAAAAAAAAAAAAAATGTAGCATATGGTGAACTCTCTTTTAAATACATTTTTCAAATTATTTATTTTCTTTTTCATGTGAGTTCAAACAAATTGATTGGATACCAAATATTATTGAACTTGAAGTTAGAAATGAAGATAAATAACCATTAAAAATTAAATGTCAAATAAATATCAAGATTATTAATAATAAACCATTTTCCAGCCAAAGGGGATCAGCTTTGGTGAGTGAATTACATGTGTTTAAAGTGTTTGAATGGATATTAGAAGAAAAAAATTTAATTTTTAAAAATTTCAAAATTGAAATCACATTTTTGCACATTTTTGTTTTTTCGATTATTTTTTTTTAAAACCTAATTCAGTTGCAAATTTTAATTTTATTGCAAGATCTCATGGTCACTTGATAAAAATGTGTTATTCTAATGTTATTGAAAAAGCGAAAATGGTTGTGTAGAAAACCTATTGATTTCTATTGGAATTTTATTGAATCTTCAATAGGAGATCAAAATTAACCTCGTTATTTTTTTCTCAATAGAGACTTTAAGAATTTGAGTTTTTCAATTTTTAAGAAAATTTATTGATTAATAGTTTTTATTTCATAAGAGTATCAACTATTCTTTGATGTGTATTATTCTACATATTTCTTATTTATTCTTCAAAGGCCAATTATAAAAAATAATTGATATTTGGAAAAAAATGCTCAGACACCTTTGACAGAAACAAAGTTTATTCAAAATAAAAGACACTTGAATTTCTTTTCTGAAATATTTTTTCTTTAGGATTCAAAAAAAAAATATCAATTATGGTTGTTGGAAAAAAAATTATTTCATTTTTTTTTTTTTCTTTTTTTTTTTAAAAAAAAAGAAAGGAAAAGAAAAGTTAAAAAGTTACAAAAAGAAGAAAAAGAAACAAATTCGAAACAATTGTTAAACAAAAATTCAAGAATTTAGGATAATTTATTCTGAAAACAAAATTATAATTTCAGTTCTTTAATTTAATCATAAACAAAGTTGATTTGTATTAAATAAAAATAAAAAATAGTTATATTTTGATTATATTTTATTATTTCATTAAATTTAATCCTTTTATTTTTTATTGGACCCTAAGGAGGGTGGGTATTTCCTCTTGTTTGCTCTGATTCCTAAATTTTTATTTCGTTATTTTATTAAACGATTTCAAACATATTTTTATTATCTGCTATGCACAATAAAGATATTGAATCTTGTTTATTATTATATTATTTTTAATTTGGAAATGTTTTAACAAAATTTCGAAATAAAAATTTAGGAATAAGAGTAAACAAGAGGAATTAAAAGCTCTCTCCTTAGGGTCCAATAAAATAAAAATAAAAAATAAATATTATTATTATTTTTTTAAATTCAAAAATCCAGGTTTTACGAAATAAATACTATTTTTTAATTTTTGATATGTTTTAATTATTGGAAAAGAGTTTAGATTGTAAAATTTTATTTAATTTCAAAAATTCTGAATATATAAACTATTTTTTTTTTAATTCAACATTTCTTTTTTAAATTAAAACAATCTCTCTTCTCAATGCGAACATACATACTTTCAATAATATATATAATACATATCTCTTCTCTTAAAAATAAAATTCATATTATAGAAATTGTTTTCAAATAGTAACACCTAATTTAGAATCAAGTATTATTTTACAAGCACCCAATTCTGAAGAAATGAGATCATGGATGGAAGTCATTAGTAATAACATTGAATTATTATTAAATCAACAGATGTCTGATAAAAAAACAGATCTATCAGGAACAGAAAAGGCCAAAAAAACATTAGAAATAATTTATAAAATACCAGGTAATGATAAATGTGCAGATTGTGGGGAATCCGAACCAGATTGGTGTGCAATTAATTTGGGGGTGACCTTTTGTATTGATTGCTCTGGCACACATCGTAATCTTGGTGTCCAATTTTCAAAAGTACGATCCTTGACTTTAGATGATTTTGAAGATGAATTAATACCACTATTTGAAAAATTAGGAAACGAGAAAGTGAATAAAATTTTAGAAGCGCAAACGAATGAAACCAGGAAACCCAGCTATCGAGATGATCTCATCTGCAAATCACAATGGGTTACTGCAAAGTATAAATTAAAAGCGTTTATTGGAGAAAAATATGATCAAGAAACTTTAAACAATAATTTACACAATAGTGTTAGAGAAAATGACTTTGATGAAATCTACAGATGGCTAGTTTGTGGTGCGAATCCAATTTATAAAAACCCAAAACTAAATGGACAAACCGCTTACCATTTAGCTGTGCAATTTGCGGATCCTTTAATTTTATTGTTATTAATACAATTCAACTCAAAAATCGACATTTTGGATTTTAATAATAAATCCCCGTTACATTTAGCTGTAGAAAAAAACAGAATTGAAATGGTTGAACTATTATTACAAAAAAATGCAAAACTTGTGTTCATTAATGAGAATAACGATAATAATGTTAATAAAAATAAAGAGGAAAATGAAAACAAAGAGGAAGAAGTAATCGAAGATCCTTTAACAATTGCTAAAAATTTGGGCAATGAGGAATGTATCCAATTGATTGAAAAATATTTAAATGAAAGAAATAAATCAAATGACAATAATAGTATTTCAGAAAATAATAAGATTATCGAACAAAATGAAAATGATGATGATGATTCTTGGGTTTTACCAAATTCTTCTTCTTTTGAAAATTTACAAAAAGAAAATTTCGATAATAATGAATCCAAAAATAAATTTCAAAAAACATCAGTGAATTACTTTATAGACAATGATAATAAAAACGATATCAATTCAGAAAATTCTTCAAAGATTAAGAACAATGAAACAAATTCAACTAGCAATGTGAACTCTCAGCAAAATGCATCATTAAAAAATGATAAATTAGGCCAGGGTGGCAAATCAGGTAAAAGAGGGTTACATAATATTTCATTATCAAAAATTCGTTTCCCAAGAAGAAAATCAAGTAACTCCTTAAATTCAAAAAATAATTCAACATCTTCAAAATCACCATTTTCTCCGAGAAAGCTCTCGATGAAATTCAAAAAAAAAAAATAATCAGTATCATTAATTGTTGAAAAACAGATAATATTTTAATGATCTTAAATTTTATATTCTTTAATATATATGTCTATATATATATTTCCTTAAAACCATTTTAAAAATTATTAAAATGAAAAAAATATTTTTTTTTTAATTATTTTTTTATATTTTTTGATTTAACAGAATGTTTTTAAAAGATTGTAAACTAGAGAATGTACTAATATGGATTACAAAAAATAGAAATGTTTTATCAGAGTAATTTATTCTGGATTTATGGTTCAATTTTTAATCGAAATTTCGAAGTTTCGTTTTAATTATTTCTCAAAATTTAATAAAGAAGGTAGTTTTAAAAATACACTTTGAATTACTTCTTTTAAAAATTGGAATTAAATGCAGATCCGAGAAGATTAGTTTTTATTTTTATTGATACAACTTTCTAAGCTTCATTGTATGTTTATATTATATTATAACAATGTGATTTGTACTAGAAGTTAGATATCTATTAAAAATTTTTTACTTTAATTTGACAAGTTTTAATTTATTAGTGCAATAAAGAATTTTTTATATTTTAAACAATATTACTACCTTTCCAAAGCTACACTGATTTTTTTTGTTATCGAAATTTGATGCTGATATAGAATTTTTAAAAAGTTGAAGATGAGGATAAATAAGATCATACTGAAAAAAAAAATGTATGCATTATATAATATTTATGAATTTTTTACCTAAAAAAAAATTATATTTTAAGAAATACAAAAGGGCTTTAAACATAGAAAAATATGTTAGAAATCATAAAATAATAGCTTTAAAACAAAAAGTTTTTTTTTTGAACTTATCTTAATAATCATGTTCCATATTTACTCATATCATCAAAAAAAAAATGATATAACGGTTTTCATATTGTTGATTTTGAAATTTTGAAAAATTTGATATCCGCATTAAAATTTGATTCAGAACCATTCCACTGTAAAATTGAAACTTGTATATGATTTTTACGAATATTTGAAATTTTTTTCAAAAAAAGTTTGTTTCTAAGATTGGGTTTGTTAATACTTGAAAAATTTAGAAATATATTTTCTAATTTTTATTAGATTTTTAAAGGCGGTGTCTTTATAATATCTCTACCTAATGATGGTTTTTTAATATTTTTAAGTATTTTTTTCAAAATGATTCATATAATTAAGACCCATTTTAAAGTCATTGTATACTATCTATGTCTCTTCAACCCACCTGTGTCTCTCTCATTTGATTCCTTTCATCTAGTTCTCTCTTCTTTATTATTTATTTTTCTCTGTTTCTCTCTCTTTCTCGTTTTTTTTTTTTTTTTCACTTCTGGATATAAACACCATTTCACTTAATGAAGGACAACTAAAAATGAAATATTTACTTTTTTTAAGAATCAACCAAATTAAGATTGTTTATATGTAAGAGAAATAATAAACTACCGATTAGAGTCAATAATGATTAACTAAATACCTAAAAAAAATATAAATTTCAAAAAAAAAAAATGTTAAAAAAATTTTTGGGCACTTTTCATTGGAATGTCTCGTGCAAAATTTCTCAATTTCTTTGGAAGATTAGAATTGTTGAGAATAAGATTTTTTCCTTGTAAAAGTATGAATTTAAAAAAAACAAATAAACCTCACTTTTCTTGATGTTAATTTGGAGTTTCAAACATTTTTTTTTAAATTTAACTATAAAAAAAAAAAAATTGACTAAATGAAAAAAAATGATTTTATTATTTTGACAAAATGATCTGATTCAAAATTTGAAATTTTATTTTGAGAAGAATAATGAATTAAACCCAATCGAAAATGTTCTATTTCTTCAATATAAATGTGTCGCTTTGACTGAAAAGGGGGGGGTTATTTCTGGTAGTAATTTACATACTTTTAGATATTAATTTTTCAATTAATGGATATTTAACAATTAATAAAAATTTCTTATTAACTCCATGAATCACTGTCTTTAAAACTTTGATTTTTAATAAACCCCAATTCAAAATTTTTAACACACCAAAATTTGATTTGTGAAAAAAAAAAAACTTATTTAATCAATTCCCAAAGAAATGCCAAATTAGAACCATTTACCAATTGAAATGTTAACACTTTTTTACAAATTAAATTACTCACAAAACACAAATAAATAATTATCAATACAAATTTATCATGGGTGTGTTAAAAATTTCGGAGAGAACAAAACGTAAAAATACATTAGTAAATTTGTTTAAATTCTATTAGGAATTATTGATCGATCAAATGGTTAGATACTACGAACGAATTTTTATTTAAGTTCATCTATTTTGAAAAACTCAACTTTAACCTAATATCAATTATTGAAAAAAATGTTGATCGAAAGAAACGAGTTAAGTAATTCAAACAATGTAATGAAAAAAAAAACTAAAAGATGAAAAAATGATTTTCATATTTTATAAAAATCAAAATTATTTCCAATTTCAATGAAATTGTATTCTTATGGTTGTTTGGAGCGTTTTATCTATGTGGAAAATTTTGAATTTGAGTTTAGAATGAACATTTTATCATCAATTTTTCCATTTTATAACTTTTAAATACTTTTTATTAATTTTTTCTAGGAAAAAATTGGGATATTTACTTCTATTAAAATTATTTTAAAAATATAATAAATAAATTTTACATGAATATTATAAGGGGTGTTAATTTAATACCACTAATATATTTTTTTAGTTAACTTTCACAAGTCTATTTATTGGCGCATAGGGCAAAGATCATTTTAAATTCAATTTTCTAAAAAGAAATATGATGAGATAAGATAATCAATTAACTCTTAAATTCTAATAAAGAATTTTTATACAATTTTAGCATTCTTACAATTATTCATTTGAAAATTGGTTAATTCTTGTTATTTTGTTTTTTTTTTCAAAAGTAGTAAAATGAAAGATTTTTTTCATAAAAAAATTAAACTTTTGCTATTTTTCCTTTTTTTAATAACTCTACTTAAATTAACCTAAAGGGTGAATATGAAGATCTTTGATCATCATAATATTTTTGTGGATATTTTATAATTTAAGTTGACAAAACCAATTTGTGTAGTCTAATTTATTTTAAAAAATAAAATAGTAAAAAAGTAAAACAATTTTTTTTCAACTTTAAGAAGTTGGTTTATTATCTCTCAAAGATATTTAAAATTTAATGAATCTCTTTAAAATAGTGAATAAACAATTTTAAATGTCATAGAATTATTTTTTTTTTCAATATTCGGTATATATATATATATATATATATCAAGTAGTACATTTTTTTGTTTTAAAATTACGAAAGACTTATAATATCTTGTTTTTTTAAATTAATAGCTTTTTTTCGTTCCATTCATAGTTTTATTTTCATTTTTTGAAAAGGTTCTCGAATTCTTTTAAAATCATACTTTTATTTTTTGGGATGTGAAAAATATGAAAACCAAAAAACTTAAAAAAAATGAAAAAAAAAAACAATTTCTAACAGGTATGACCTATTTTTCTTAAAACCTGGAAAACAATGGGAATTCGGGATTTGCCATTCATGTGGGGATTGTATTTAAACCATGAGAATGGTTTGGTTTTCTATTTTGAAAATACTAAAACAGTAAAGCGTAGACTTGTCGTTTAAGACCATTGAAAACCACAAATTCTATAAACACTGGTAAAAAGAATATTTTTTTTTTTAAAATTACTAGTTGGAATAGAAAAGTTATCAAATTATAACTTTTTTACCAATTCTAATTTAGATCAACTCTAATATTTTTTTTGCCTTTTAATTTAATGTGTGGGTGTGTGTGTCAGACAAACATTTTTTTACTTCACTCATATGTGTAAAAGGTGTTTAATGAAATCAAAAAATATCGTTTTACTTGTGATATATGTATATATATATTTATATTATTTTGCAATATTTTTCCAATTATATTTTCCAGAATTTACAAGAATAGAGTATAATTATATTTCTTTTACTAGATTTTTTTCAATCCTAAAATAATAGGGAATGGAATATGTATCATCAGTAATTCTCAGAGTACTAAAGATATAGTAGAAGAATATAGCATTGATCTCTTTTCAAGTAAATATCTCAGAGATGAATTAAACTAAAATTCTCCTTCGTATAACATAAAAAAAATTTTACATGAAAAATACAGTTTTTTTTCTTTATTGGGCCTATTATAAACCCTTACTCGATTAACAAATAAAAATGCAAACAATCCTTGAGAATTTGAATTTATGAAATGTTTCTTATATTATAAATATACTTTATTACAAAAGATGAAATGTATATAAGATTTTAGCTCGACAAAACCATTATCCTTCCATTTTATTTTTCTGAAATAAAGAAGGTTATAACATACCCCCGTCGAACCTAAAACAACAAAACAACACAAGTGGTTTTTTTTTTTTTTTTTTTTTTTCTAATATAACATCTCATTTCTTATACAATACAATGATAACATCAGGACCAATTTTAGATTTTAAACCATTGAGAATTTGGGAAATTTTATTAATTATGAATTGTATTTATCTAAATTTTCATAATTTTTCATTTTTTATGAAATATTATTTTTCAATTAAGTAGTTGAAATTGTCTTAAATTGTCTTCTTTTTTTAAGAAATTTTTTTATTTATTCCATCGTTTTCAAAATATTTTATTAATCTTATGACTTTTGGGAGTTAAAACGAAATATATTTGCCAATAATTAAAGTATGTTGTAATTGGGTGTAAAATATATTAGTTCTACATGGTTCATGATTCTAAAAAATCTTTTATAAAAATATATTACACAATTAATTAATTGATCTTATAACTGATGAATAAATATATTAAATTTTCATTTTGGAATTTTTTTTTGGATTTTTTTCAAGGACTAAAGACTAGAATCAATAAAAAAAACGTATTAGAAGTAGTTAAAACATAATATTTAGAATCTCAAAAAGTAATTACTATTTTAATTTTTTTAATTTCAAATATTTACTCAATAATTTTCAACAAAAAAATCTAAAGATTGATCATTTTTGTTTCCTTTTTTTAAAAATAATCGTTTTTCTATAAAATTCCAAATCTCTGAACCTAATTAAAAAAAAATAAACTCCCGGTTATAGTTGATAAAATAATCTCTGTTGCCATGTTTAATCTTGGATCAAACTTAAAAGCATGTATTTTCTTTATCAGGAAACTATACATCAAATAATACAAGAAAATGATAATAAGCAAGAATTAAAGAATCATTGGTCTCTTTAAGTTCTATTATTAAATCGGAAATTATAAAAAAGAAAGATTAAATTGGAAAATTTATTTCAAATGATGAGTCAATTTTCAGAAAATTGTTATTAATCAAAGAAAACAAATAATTTATTTGAAAATTATCTAAATTAGGAAAAATTCTACCAAATTTCATTTTTATAATTTAAAATTTACTTAAACCACCAAGGTGTTTACTTTCAAAATTGGTTAGAGTTTAGGTATAAAACTGCATGGTGGATTTGGTGTTGCACTGAAAAAGAATAAAAATTAGCACGAATTTCATTTTGTAAGAACTTTTGATACGAGGATTTATTACGTGTTTTTTGATCACTTTGATTATATCAATTTTTGAAAAAAATCAAAATTTAAAGCTAACTAATGGGTATTAAACGACTAATCTAAGCAAGAGGTTTTTCGAAATTGAAGTTTAAATATTGTAGGTTCAACCTTTTGATTTGTCTTCAAAATATCCATTTTGAAGTTAAAAATATTAGAAAAATTTTTACAACTAAAATGATAATTGTTAATCGACGAGATCTTATTTTGTTACTAATTAACAAGGAATTTTTAGAGACTTTTAACAATTGATCTTAAATAGGGTTTTAATTCAAATCCAACACACTCTATTTTTAGATTTCTCTATGGTTGATGCTGGTCACTTTAAAAGTCAATTCTATATTTGCCGAATATTAATAGTTTTTAGAATTTAAATATTAAAAAATTTACCCCTGATTATCAGTTCCCAATTCTTTTAAGATAACTTCCATTCATGAAAATAATCCTCTGTGTAATCCCAGAAGTATATACATAATTCAAAAGTACCAAACAAATAAATAAAGAGCAAAAATTACCTTTGATTGTTTTTATAGCTCTATAAAGAGCCTAATAAATAAAATACTTTTAAAAAACGAGAACCCATTTGAAAAAATTTAATTTTATTTTTTATCAGACTTGTGTTTCAAGAAAAGATTCCTCATAAGACATATTCTTGGTTAATATTTAAATTGACGATTTTTTAGGTTAGATCTTAAATTAATGCAAAAGATTCAAAAATATTAAATGATTTTGTTTCATAAATTTCCTTTAGAATTTCAAAATTTGTGAGACAAAGCAATTTTTTTATCAAATAAAATGGAAAAGAAAAATCTTTTTCTCTTTTTTTCTGTCTAAAAAGAACATTTCAAATAAATTTTTTGAACTGTTCAAAATTATTTTTTAAAATTTATTTAAAGAGCCCTATTTCATGTTTGTGTGTTGTTACCGATTTATGGTCTTGCTTCTTATATCTTGACAGACACATATTTTGATAATGAGCTAAATTTTCAGAATTAGTTAAAGTCAAAAACAGGGGTTATTTAGACCACACACACCCAAAGAAAAATCTGTTTAATCAAGTGTAAATATTTGGAATTTATTTGGCAAATTCAAGCATTTATTGTTTTTTTACTCCTTTAATGAGTAAGCTTTTAAGAAAAAAGAATCAAGCTTTTCTATTTGGCATACAGTTTTGCTATTAGCTTTCAAGTATTATTTTCCCAACAGTTTGAAATGTTAAAAAATTATATAGTTCTTTCAATAACCTGGTGTTGACTTAAATAAATTTTGTTTTTCAGACTTTTACTGTTGTTTTCCAGATTTTGTGTTTTTAATTGTTGTTAAAAAATCTTTAAACAGTGTTTTGTGTTTTTAATTGTTGTTGAAAATGAAAACTTTTCAAGGGTATGTTTATTTTTAAAAAGGAAGTCTGTCTTGGCAATAATACTTTCAATCTCGAAGTAATAATTGAAATTTTTTTTCAAAGTTTTCCAATATATTGTTTCTTATTATTGATTGAAAAATTGAAAGATCTTGATATAACCGATGAGTGTTGACAGTTTTTAGGGGGCCTAATTCTCTCTCATTATGTAAATGGTTGAAAAATAATTGATTTTTAAATAATTTGGTCATTGGAGAGTTCTTGTTTAATTTTAATCAGATAAAATCTCGGATAATGAACTTTTGATTCAAAATGAAATATTGGTTCACTGAGGATTCTTATCTCAACCAATAGACGGGCAAAAAAGTACCAAAACACCAAATAAAGTCATCCAATTACAAGATATGGTTTGGAGACTATTGACTTGAGGGGAAACAGGAAAAGGAAATGAAATTTTAGGTTTTCTAATTCAAAAAACTTTGAAAAATTGATATCTCATTTTTGATAATGCGGAGATACAAAACAGTTTTTAAGAAAAGCTCGGTCTATTTTTATCCTTTTAGGGTTTGTATTGGATCAAACTGAAAGATTTGGTTAATGTGAATTTTGGTGTTGATTTGTTTAAATTTGGTTGAATTAGATCTCTTTTCTGAGGAGATTGGTCTTGAAGGTTGTAGAAAAACACTTTGATAATATGATCAGTTTGGTTTCAATACGTTTGTTTTGGAAACCGCAAGGTTTCACTGAACTGTATTTTTGATTAAACACAAAATAAAAACCAAAAACCCTTAAAAAAAAAAAAACAACAGTTATTTACAAAAATAATACAAAAAATTTTGAAAAACACAAAGAAAGACGTCAACACGGGTTATTGAAACAACTGTACAAAATTGATTTAAAACATTTCTGTCCTTTATTTTGAGTTGTAACATTCTTGAATAAATTTGTATTTCAATGTTTTCCCATTAAATCGTAAAATACTTTGGGTTTTTTCAAAGTACAATAAATCTACTAAGAGAAAAAATTGTTGTTTAATTTTTAAACCTGTTAGACTTTAACCATAAATTTAAAATTTTCAAAAAATCCAAATATGTTCGAAGAAAAAGTTCCAACCTAACGTGTTTGAAACAAACCACATCGAAGAAACTCCGTTTTCGAAATTTACGTCACTCATAATCTCTAAACCCTACAATAATTACTATTTTAGATTCTTTGAGAAAACGCTTATTAAAGCTCTATTAACTAATCAAGTTAATATAGTTGATTTGAATTTGAGAGAAGCATTTAAACAAATAATCAATTAAACAGATTTCATTTTTTTTTTTTTAGTCCAAATTTTTTTTTATCTTTTTTCTTCTTTCCATACTTTTTATCCCCTTTTCTTGAATTAACACAACAAAGAAATAAAAAATGAGTTTTGAAGTAACAAGCACGTACCATGATTTCAACGAAGACTATAGTGCCATTCGTTTACAAATCACCAAAAAGAGTGAAGAAAAGGTCACCTTTGGGAGAGAGAATGCGCTCGTCAAGCATGTAGTTTTGGTTTTGGATATCTCTGGATCGATGGCCGGGATGTCTTTGAAGCGTTCAAAAAAGGCAATTTGTTCCATGTTTGATAAGCTCTGGGAAGAACAGAACACCTTTACCCATTTCGTCACTTATAACTCTGTTGCTACAAGTTATAGGTTTGAAACCGATTTGAGTTCTGCGAAAAAGATCGTTCGAAATATTAAAGCAAGTGGATCTACAAATTTTGAAGCGGCATTCAATGAAATCAATCTGTTAACCAAACGATTTGCAAACAAGTCTGACTTAAGTATTGTCTTTTTCACAGACGGACAAGACAACCATGATCAAACAAAGGGCAAGGTCAAAATCAACAAAAGCCTCGAAATCTTGTCTGAAAGCATTTCTACGAAATTTTCCACATCTGAATTGCACAGCCTGGGGTTCACCCGCGACCACGACGCAGTTTTAATGAACAAAATTACAAGCATTGGCTCCAATCAAGGGATCTTTCAATACATTTCGTCCAGTGAAGAGATCGAGCAGTGCACTGAAACCTTAAGTTCCGTCATCATTAACAGCTCAAATCTTTCTGCCAAACTAACCCAAAACGGAAAAGTTCTTCAAAAGATTTTATTAGAAAATTATGTACCCGAAGAAGAAGAGGAAATTGAAGAAAATGAGAAAGAAAACGAGAAAGAAAACGAGAACGAAAAAGAAAAAGAAAAAGAGGACGAGGACGAGGAAGAAGATCCCGAATTATTGTTGAACGAACAAAACAATAAGAATAATTATGAAAAATATATTGCGTATTTATTTGTGCCAATAATCCAAAAGAATGACAAATACCACATTGTCTTGACTTCAGGCACAATTAATACGGAGGTCTTATTGGATTTACAAAAGGAGGAATCGATCAATGATAAAAAGCAAATCATTATCTCCTTTCGATTTTTCCGATCGACATTAATGAAATTGTCTGAAAGGCTTACGTCGCCAAATGTTACCAAAAAGGAACTTTTAGTGATGAAAGAGACCGTTGACACGTTTGACAAGGAAACGAATAAAATGCTCAAGTCTATTCAAAAGTTCAAAAGGAAGGACAAGCAAACCTTGTTCCCACAGTGCCAGGATTTAAAAAACTATATTATCAAATTCCACGAGTTATTGGCATTGGCGTTGACTTCCAAGGTATTAACCAATGAGCAAATTGCTACTTTGAATTCGCTCGCATACCGAGGCATTACAAAGAACCGATTAAAAAAGAAATTGGACAAAAGAGTCCAAAGTAATGTGGATTTGTTTGAAAAAATTGATAAAACTGTGGAAACCATCGTCAGCAAAATCGATTTTGACAAATTAAAGGAACGAGAAAAAGAAAACATCGAGTACTACGGGCAATGTGTGCTCTCGACAAATAACTGGATCGAGGCCCTGGAGGACGAGGATTGCTTGGGGATTGCGATCGACATTGGGCGAAGTGAGGCTGCCATTATGGATCCATCCCAACTGCAAATTAAAGACATCTTTAGTTCCATGATCTCAGCGCAGGCGTTTTTGGATGCATGCGAATTTTCCTTGACAAACGTTAAGGAGAACGATTCCAAGGAGATCTTTGTGCACGGCGGGTTTGATAAGCGCATCAGCGGAGAGATTGTCAAGGGGCAGGCAAGAGAAAAGATCACAGGCGTGATCCCATTGTACATTTGCAAGGAGCATTGGAGAATTGCCAAGTTAAAGATGAAACCAGTCTTTGGCTTCATGACAACGTTGGACGTCCTCGGCTATTCCTATTCGCAAGTCGCCACAATTCCATTTTTGGTCTTGGCAAAGGCCTGCCAAAATTTGCAATCAGAATTTGAAAAAAAGCAATTCAAAATGATACTTGACACTTGTAACCACGTTTATCTTGACACCACAGAAATGAAAAAGGAAGTTGTCAATCTGTGGAACGACTACACGCTCAAGGGCCTGTTGAGAACGCCAGATTCAATCATCAGCAACCGATTGTTTGTTTCCAGACTGTTGACAGGGTTTGCCAATAAGACGATCGAATTCCCCAAGAGCAACGACCATATTGTGTCCTTTTTACAGTGCCTTGTTGAGGAGGAGTTCAGAAGAAACCAAGGAAAGAAAATCAAACAAATGTCCAGTGATCAAATCAATAAAATTGTATATAAAATCCTCAATGTGAACGAAAAAAAGTATATCACACCCAGGGTCAAGGAATTTAAAATGAATCTGGATAAAAAAAAGAAAAATAATGATATGGATTCGACGGGATACGCAGAAAATATCATCTCCCTTTTAAAAACTAAAGGAGTCAAAATAATTGCAAAATACGATACCACTCAAGGCGGGAATAACAACGAAAGCGGAGAGGAAGACGAAAAAGATGAAAAAACAAAAAACAAAAAAAAGCAACGTAAAAAAAAAAAAAACAGAATGCCAGAGGATTGGAAAGGCGTCATCCAATTAAATGACACAGGTAAGCAATTACTTGAAGCCTCTTCGTTCACCTTTAAAAACAGAATAATCCCAATATTGAATATCATTAAGCAATTCTATAATGACCAGGAATTGGAGCCATTGAAATTAGAAAAGATTACGGATTTAAAGATCGACTCAAATACCAAGCTTTTGGCTTTATTAATCCAAAATTTATTGCATGTTAAAAACGCTTCGAGAAGATTATCCTTCGAAAAGGAAACCTATGTTAACCCCTTCGAAGAACCAAAAAAATTTTTAAAAAGAATATTTGCAGAGCATGTAAATAATAAAGTCGGTAAAATCACTTCGGACTATTCGACACAATTAAATCAAGCTGGATTTGGGGAAAGGGCACGCATCTTTGGTGAAACAGATAATATTTACGAAGCTGTTGGTGCGTTGAGAGGCGCCTTTATTGGCGAAAATATCGGTTATTTCGCAGATGAATTGCGAATCCCTAATAGACCATTAGTCTATGAGAAATTGGTTATTCTAACACAGGGTCATTTCCATGGTATACCTTTGATTTATGATAAAATGAAAACCACAGTAAATAATATAACACCTTGGACAATTGGGAAAATAAAATTACATAGAATTTATAGAAATAATGTAAAAAGTGCCACAAAGGAACAATGGAAAAAAATTAATCCAAATTTTAATTATATTATTGATCGAAATTTATACGGAGAGTGGGGGAAAACAGAGCAAAAAAATGAAAAATCGAAAAAATAATTTCAGTTTTTTTTTTTTTATTTATTTATTTTATTTTTTTTTAAACATGGTTCTTTATTTTAATTGATCAGTTCATTTTTAAAATAAATATTCATTTTTTTTTTAACATTTTATTTTTTTTTTTTTTTAACTGAATAGTTTTTTAAGGATTCTGGCAATTACAGTGAAAAAATTTTCTTTATGAAAGCAAAAAAAAAAGTTTTTTATCTTTATGTTTTGTTATGTGTGATGAATTTAAAGTAAAAACATATTGGTATGTTTGTATAAAAGGTTTTTGTGAATTAAAAATGAAAATGGTTAATAAATTTTAGAATCATTTATAATATTGGCTACAAGTTCAAATTTGATTTGATCTGAATTATCATTTTGAAAATGAAGATGTAATTTTCAAAATACTACACTTTGGTGCATTTTTTAAGATCAGTATTTAATTTTTGTTATATTTTTTTGTATTTTTGAAACAAGTTTTTGTATGTTAAGAATATAGAAAATACTTACTTTGTCAAAATCATTACTTTAGCTAAGTAACTGGTTATCAAATTTTCATAAATTGTTTTGATTTGATTTCGGAACCAAAGAAAATGATATGTTGGAAATAGCTAAAAGTATTTGATCATTTGGAAATATAAAATAATTAAACAAGATTAATTTTTTTTTTAAAATTTTGATTTTTTGACATAAAGTATTCATTTGAAAACTTTTTTTTGTTAATTGTATTTTTTGAAATTGAAAATAATTTTGAACTTTTTTTTTTATAAATTGGATTTTGGAAATTGAGAAAATTTTGAAATTTGTTTTTGTTAATTGAATAATCACTTGTTATTATATATTTAGTTTTTTTTTTTTTTTTTGTTATTTGTATTTTTAGTCATTCGGGTATTTGACTATTTTTCTTTTTTTTTTTTTTTTTTCATCTTTTTTTTAATCAAGATCCAAGGGATTATTGGTTTTTTTATTTTTTTTTTTTTTTTGATTTGAATTTCCTATTTATTGTAACACATTGTACCTTTTCAAAAATTACTGATTCTTTTATCCCAGATATTGGAAATATCCGCCTTACTACGAGTTTGTGTTTGTAAAACACTCTCTGAATGGAAATAAAAATCAAGGTAAAAATCGTAAATTTTTTTTTATTTATAATTTTACCTATTAAACCCTTTTAAAAGTATTTTTTAAATTGATTGAATACTTTTAAAATGATTAAAATTCTATTTTTTCACCTTTCTAATAAATAAAAACAAATTATTTTGTAAATAAAAAGATAGTGTATAATTTTTCATTTGTTTAACAATCAATTTTATTAATTCATGTAACAAAGTGAATATAAACAAGATTTATCAACCGTTAAATGATTTTTAAATTATAATCCTCGGAAAATAAAAATTTAAAAAATTTATTTTTTTGGTTTAACTTATTCATTTCGATATTAGAAAAAAAGATCAAAAAAAATTTTCAAATGTATCTTTTTTTATCACAATAAAGATTATAGAAATAAATAAATACCATTCATGCATGTATAAGAGCTGTTTATTTATTTTTAAAAAAATTACGACTAATATTAAAATTTCAAAATAAAATTGAGCAAGTACAAAAAATAGTAAAATAATTTAAAAAAGCAATAAAAATTCAATTCTGATTGGCAAATTTAAAATTATACTTTCTTTTAATTATCCAGAATTTAGAAGAATTAATAAAAATCGTTTATTTTACTGTACCCTTTTAAAATTTTTGAAAAACACAATTAATTTTTCTCGGGTTTTCTGTTTAATTTGAAAATCAATAGATTTTACAGATAAAACAGAGACCCCGATAAAAGTTCCCTATGTGTTTTAATTTTTAATTTAATAAATTTATAGAATATTTCTTTAATCTCCTTTTTATTTCAAAAATTTAAAAAAAACATACATAGAATTCTGCTACTCTTTTGCACTTTTATTATTAATAGAAGGTATAAAAAAATGATAAAAAATTTATTTAATAACAACCAATCACCCTATATGTAATTTAGAATGAAATATTTCAAGTATATAAAACTGTCTAAAAAGGAAACTGAACTGATTTTTTTTACAAATTTCAAAATATCAATTATTTTTAATTATTTTATCTTAATTACCTGAAATTTCCAGGATAAAGAGTATTGATAATGAATATACAATCTCAATTTCAGACTTCATTAACTTTGATTAATACAATGAAATATTTTTTTTTTTTTGGGGGGGGCTATTTTGATTAATTACTATATTCTATTGTTTTATATTAGAAAAATTTAACGAGATTTTTTTTTATTATTTAACAAAATAGATATTATTGTTCAATATCAACTAAATGGACTCTTTTTCTGTTTTTTTTTTAAATAATATTGTTAATGTGAACAAAATTTTATATAATATTCTTTTTTTTTTTTTCAAATTATTTATTTTTTATTATATTTTTTGTGGCATACAAATAAAAATTTAATTTATTTTTAAATCTTTATAAGGTATTAAATTGACATATTGATGAAAATTTAGAGAAATTAAAGAATTTGAAGAAAAATACGTGTATATTGTTATGAAAGGTAATTTATATTTCTATTTTTATATTTTCAAGTTATTGAAACAACTTGATATTTATATATAGTAAAAAAATTGAGAATAATAATAAAAAAAAATCATTCAAATTTGATTCAAAATGGGTTTATTTATAATATTACAAGTTTTTTATCCATTATTTTTTAGTAAATATTCTACTATTAAGAAAATTTAGGACTAAAAAAATTTGGTTTTTTAAAAAATATAAAATATTAAATTCATATACTTTTTTTAATCAATAAATTCTTTTTTGAAAATTATTCAAAAAGTGTCAAATTTGCTTGTAAAGAAATATTAATAAAAAATTATACCATTTTTCTTCAAATAATTATTGATTATTTTAGAGAAAAAAATAAAATTAAAAAATAGTCTATAATCCAAATATTATTTACTAACTTTAAGACTGTAAATATTTTTAATATCATTTCGAGATTTTGAGATTAAATAAAAAAAAAGGATAAAATATTCGAAAAAAACTCCTTTTCAGTCAAAGCAGACAATTTCATTGAAAAAATAGAACATATTCTATGGACTAATTCATTATTCTTCTCAAACTAAAATTTCAATTTTCCACTCAAAATAAATTTTCAATTTTTAAATCTGATAATTTTTTCTCATATTTTAAATTTTTTTTTTTTGTATTTTCATTGCTTTTTTTTTTAAAAAGTTAAATTTTAAAAAAAAGTTTGAAAATTCAAATTAACAGACATAAAAGTGAGACCCTGTATTTTCTTTTTAAATGTTTATACATTTGCAAATAAAAAAATGGCATTTTCAACAATTTTAATTTCTAAAAAAATTTGAGAATTTTGCACCAAAAATTTCTGTGAAAGGGACCTAAAATTTTTTGAACATTTGTTTTTTTTTTAAATTTAATGGTTTTTTCAGGTATTTTTTTTTTAATAATTATCAGATCTAATTCAAATTTTATTATTTCTCTTATTTCTAAACAATCTTTGTTTGGTTAATTCTTAAAAAATAAGTGAAATTTTTATTTTTGGCAAGGCTGTTTTGAGTGAAATGTAGTTTAGATTTCGTAAATTTTTACTAGGGTGTATAATGTGAAAGGAAGTTTTTTTGAGGGTTTATTTAAGTATTCTTATCTAAAAAATATTTTCAGATTTTTGGATCAGAATCATTTTTTCTAATTGGCCAAATTTTAGTTTGGCTTTTTCGAATTTTTGTTTAACTTTTGTTTTTCTTTTTCTTTTTTTTTTTTGATTTATTATTTTCTTCTTTTTTTCTATTTTCTTTTTTTTTTTTTTGATACTTTTTCTTTTTCTTTTTCTTTTTTTTATTTTTGGGCAAATTAGGTAATTTCGAAAAAAAAAGATATCTTCGAAATGACAAATAATCACTATGATAATTGAGACTATGTAGGCCCTTTTAAAATAAATTTAATTATTAGTAAAAAATCCTATTTTTAAACTTTTTTCTAGTGGAAGATCAGTAATAAAAAATCCGTAATGAACATTTCAAAAATAGTGACTTACTTTTTTTCGTTTTTTGGTTTTATTTTTTTTCATCTTTAAAATATCAGATTTTTATATACTTAAAATGATTTAAAAGCAAATTAAAAATCATATTTAAGTATTAGTTGTTCTTGAATACTAAAGTATATATATATAGATATATATATATATATATTCCAATTTATAATTTTCAGTGAGTCACAATTTTTGAAATAGTGTACATATCAATAAACACTACCAAAAAAAAAAAATAAACAATATTTATTTCGTTAATTAAACTAATCAACCCCTTTACCCGGTTTCTTTAAATGGGTATCACTGTAGTGGCCGATATTACTATATAAGTAAAACTTTAGAGAAGTATTTTTCGAAAACAATCACTTCATTCAGATATACCCCAGTAAATAAAAAGTAGAATATAAAATTTATTTATGTATATAATATCCCCTTTCTAAAAAAATGTTAAAAAATTATATTTGATTACAATATCTGTTTCTAAATAGGTTGTAATTATTTATTCAATCAAAAATATTGTAATTCTAATATTTTATATAATAAAGAATTAAATTGAAAAAAAAGGATTTTTAAATAAAATAAAATACTTGTCTATTTATCTCAATTTTGTTGATTATGACCCTTTTTTTAGATTAATATAATGTTATATGAGAAATTGATATTTCAACTTATATCAACGATTTATTAATATTATTATGTTTTTCCAATATTATAATCAAATACAGTTTTTAACTTGTCTTATACCTTTAAGTTTGTAAACAATATCTTTTATCGGTTATTGTTTGTAATTTTAAATTTTAACAAACATGTAAGCATAATTGCCAATGTTGGTATTATGGAAAAATGAGATTAACTATTAGAATAAAGAGAATGCTTTTAAACAATAAAAAAATAAAATAAAAAAGAATAAAAATAAAATTTCTAAAAATCTTACACCCATTCCAACTTATATAAATGATGATAAGTTACCGAACTTAATCTTTAAAGAATCAAATGAAGAGTCTGAAAAAATGGTTATGGAAATCTGAATAATTTAAACTCCTAAATTTACACTTTTTTTATTTGATGTTAGGTTTTTAACCTGAAAATCACCACAGACTTTTTAATAATAAGAACAAATTTTTCCTTGATATTGATAATTGATAATTTTTGAGAGAAAAATCAGTCAATGTAACTCCTCCCTTAAAAATTGTTTTCTTTATCTTCTTTCCAATTTTAACACCTAATTCACAATCGTAAAATTGTAAAACATTTGATTATTGGTTTCTTTAAACATTTAAAAATTAAATCTCAAGATTCCGAAAAAAGTTTTGAAAATGACAGATTAATTTCTCCAACATCCATCAAGAGTGAAGATAAGAATAAGGCTAATTTAAATTAAAAAAACAGATTTTATTCAAATAGACATCACAAAACAAATTAAACTTCAAATGGTTATTCTTTTCTTTCAAGAATCAAGAATAAGAAAATTACAAAAGTATATTTGACTTGAGGATGGAAAGATTTTGGTTTCGATCCAAGAAAACAATTTAGAATTTAATGGCCTGTTAGATATTCAAATAGTAGTTCCTTGAAATTAATTTTTAAATTGTAAGACAAAGTGGTGAAAAAGAGCCTGATTAAGTTTAACAAAAATTTCTGATTGGTTGTTGGAAGGAAATTTATTTTTTCAATTTTGTTTCTCAACATAAATCTTTTATTTGTCAACAAAGAAATAAATTAAAGAGACCTCTTCTTTTAATGAGCGAAAACATGGATTATGATGATTTTCTTTTTGATCATCAAGACGATCCAAAGGCCTATGCTTTGTGTGATTATACAAAAAAAAAAGAAAGTGAGCTTTCCTTTCAGAAGGGCGAAATAATATTTGTAACTGGCAAAAATGAAACTGGGTGGTGGCAAGGTGAAACAATAAGTGACATTGGTTTATTTCACACATCAATGATCAAGCTTGAGGAAGAAGAAAATAGTGATCGAAAGACACAAAATTTATCCGAAATCTCCGGAATTACATTCCAATTACAAAAAAATGTTAGAAATATTATCAACAACCAAACCAACACAACGAAAAACAATAGCGTGAATGTTGGTAATAATAGTAATAACTTGAGTTCTTTAAATTTTGAAGGAAGCAATTTTGTGCTTCCCAAATTGGAAAATTTTGACCAAAACCGCTCTTATGGGAGCCGAAAAAAAAAAAAAAGAGTCATTGTAGCGATTGACGAGAGCGAAATTTATAGCAATGAAAGTGATCATGAAAATGATCAAAAGGCAAGAGCGTTAAACGATTATGAAGGAGAGTATGAAGGGGACATTAATTTTAAAAAAGGAGAAATTATCTATGTCTATGGTAACTTTGATTCCCAAATGGTACAGGCAGAAAACCAGGATCGGTTCATCGGCAAAGTGCCAACAAAGATGATTGAATTTATTGACAAAGAAGGAAATGTAATCAAGAACCCATTTAAAACCATTGAAAAATCATCCTTAGGAGCTTCGATCTCAATGGGATACAAGCCAAAGAGAAAGGATCTTTCCAAAAGGCAAGACGTCGAGGAAAACGAGTCTGATCCAAAGAAACCACAAAAAGGTGGCAAAAAGGCATTACAAAGGATCGAGGTCAACACTCTGGAAGACGATGACGAAGATCTCTATAAATACGATCCAGACGAGGACCATATGGATGATCCGAAGGCGATAACGACAGTCGACTATACCGCGCAGCGAAGTCAAGAATTGTCCTTCACAAAGGGAGAAATTATTTACATTACAGGGACAAACGAATCAGATTGGTGGCAGGGTGAAAAAATTGATTTTAGTATTGGGCTCTTTAAAAAGGGAATGATCAATATTATAGACGATAAAGGTCAAGAGGATCTGAAAGATTTTAATGAAAAGAATAAACTTTTAAAAATGGAAGAAAAACAAAAAGAAGAAGAGAAAGAGAAAGGGAAAGGAGAAGAGCAAGAGGTGGGAGGTTTGACTTGGATGAATTTTTTAATGGGTGACGAATATGTGGATGACCAGGATATAACAGAGAAAGATCAGGAAGAAAATTCTTCTAAATTGGCTAAGGAGGGAAATAATACAACAAAAAATCTTCCATCAATTAAAGACAGTATTAAAAGTCAAGATAACAAATTTTATCCAAATAACACTCAAAATGTTCGCAAGGATAATAATAATGAAAATAAAAGCAATATAAATAATAATGTTGATACACAAACAAAAAACATTAAAATTAAACCTAATAATGATGCGAATACTAATACTAATACAAATACTAATATTAATGTTAATGTTAATGTTAAAGTTGGTGGCAATAGCAATGATGAAAACAATGAAAAGGAAAAAGATGCAAACAGAGTGGTTCAAAGCCAAAATTCAAATAAAACTGTTCTCGGTTCTATTCTGAATAATTCTAACATAAAGGATACTCAACCAACTGAAAAAAAAATAAATGATAGAGCAAATAATTTGAAAATCAACAAATATATCCCATCATCACAAAATTTATCTAGAAAAAAAACTTCTGGTCTTTTTAATAAGTCAATTGATATTTCTTCACGTTCAAAACAATCTTGGGTAATGGAAAGAATTAAAAAAATTAATTCTCTATCAGATTCGAATAATTTCGATAACTTTCAATCAAAAGAAAAAACCATTAATAAATCAAAAATAATAAATAAAGATCAAAAAGAATCCAATAATGAAAATAAAAATGAAAGATTTGGCGGAAATAATCGAATGGATAAGATGAATTTAATTCGAACTCAAAATAATAAAAAATTAAAACAGAATAATGGAAATGCCAAACAAAATAGCTTCCAATCGAAAAGTTATAATAATGAGAATAAAAATGATCAGAATAAGAATATTCGTGAAAATGAAAAGGAAAATGAAAAGGAAAAGGAAAAGGAAAAGGAAAATGAAAGGGAAAGGGAAAGGGAAAGGGAAAAGGAAAAGGAAAAGGAAAAGGATGAGGAAAAGGGTGAGGAAAAGGGTGAGGATGAGGATGACGAAAAGGAAAAAGAAAAAGATGGAATTCATAAATCAAATAACAATAATACTTCAATTAAACCACAAAATGCGAATATTGATAAAAATATTATTAAAAATTTCAATAAAATTGAAAATAATAAAAATAATAACAATGAAAATGAAAATACAAATGAAGTTCAAAATCAAGGAAAAGGTAAACCATCTAACAAGAGTAATAATGAAATTAATTCAAAAAATACAAAAAATGTTTTAATTAAGACAAAAAAAATAAGGCTGGATAAGCATGTTTCTATTAATAAGCAAGTTTTAAAAATGAAAAATGAAAAATTAAATGAAAGGAAACCCCTAAATACAAATCATTTAACAAAAAATAATAATAATGTAAAAATGGGCAAAGAACCAACAAATGAAATTCCACAAAATATTACTGTATATGAATTCATGGTCAATTGGAAAGAAAAGGCTTATAAACCAAATAACGATTTTGTTGAATTTAAAGTTACTGCAATAGATACCTTCGAAAGTGATTTTTTAAATGATCTCTCTTTTAAAAGGGGTGAAGTATTAACCGTAATTGCTCAAGATAAGAACGGTTGGTGTCTGGGGGTAAATTCAATCAAAAATAGAGGAATTTTTCCGTAATTTTTTATTTTTTTTTTTTTTTTTCCTTTTTTTCTTTTTTTTATTATTCCTCATTATTTAATTTATTTTATTTCCCAGTATTTAATTTATTTTCTCTACTTTTTTAAAAACTAATATAATATTTATTTATTTATTTATTTATTTTTCATAGAAATACTTTTGTCAAAAAAATTCCGAAAGAAGACCTTAAAAAAAGATCTGTGCAATGTTATCGGGTAATTGAAGGTTTTATTGGTAAAAATAAAGCACAATTGACAATAAATGTTGGCGACGAATTAGAGCTTATCTCCAGATCCTTTGGAAATTGGGTTAAAGTGAAAATGGTTGGCAGTGATACTGTGGGGTTAGTAAATAGGAATAAAATAAAGGAAATTTAAAAAATCAAATAATATTTGGCTTGTATTTAATATTAAAAATAATTATTCTTTAACCAATTATTGATAAATTCACCTCTCTCTTTTTTTCGTTTAAAGAATTTAATATATTGTTTTCAATTATTGATTATAATTGATTTATCATAAATTTTGCACCTTAATATTTGATTTTTTTTTGTTAAATTTATTTTTAAAAAAATAATGATAAATTTCATTTTTTTTAAGTGTGACCATTTTCTATTTTATTGAATTTAATGCTTTTTTTGTTTTGTTTTTTGTATATTTTTGTTAATAGGAAATCAAATATCTAGTAATTATTATCTTTGTTTGATTAAAAAATGTGTTGATTGTTTATACAATACACAAAATTACATATAACGATTTCTATATTGCTAATGATTTCTGGTGTATCTGTTTCACTTTTAATTGTTAATTTATATTGTTCTAATTTTTCACATATCTTGATAACAATAGTATTACTTAAAGTTTCAAATTTTCATAAAGATATATAGAATATTCTTTTATCCTTTTGTTTAAAACTTCTCTGAGGACGAAGGAAAAAGATTCATTTTTAAAAAGGAAAATCACCAAATTATATAAAAACTCTATTCAAGCTGATAAGTTTTTGATTTTCTTAAAGCCAAATTTCACAATTAGGGGCAAACTTTTTTATAATTATTTTTTTCTTTTTTTGTTTGTCTTTCAAAAAATACAATGATTCTATATATTTTTTTATTGATCTCTATTGGTTATTATCTTTAAGAACTTTAGTAAAATACATTATTATTCAAAAAAAAAAACAATTAAAAAAAATTTTTTTAACTATAAAAAAATGTGCCTCTATTTATGAAATTTAGCTTCGCTCTTACCTTTTTAAAATTATATTTTAGAGTTTGTTTGTGTTTCCTATCTTTTTTGATTTTTTTTTTTTGGGTGTGTTGAGATGTCGACTCAAAGTAATAAAATTCCATTAGAAGAATCGTTAAGATTATTCATAATAAAATCTTTAGACGTTCAATTTAAATAATTTATTTGTAAAAAAAGCAAACTTTTACCAACTGATGTGATTTAAAGCAATTTGAAATGTACAAATTATTTATTTCAATTCAATATACCAGTTGGTATTTAAATTGTTTTAAAACTTTCAACTTATTATCTTGTAATAGCGTTTGTAAAAAAAAATTTTCGGAAAGTTGTAGAAAAAAAATGTTAACAAAGATAAGAAAAATTTCAAAAAAAAAAATTGTATTCTTAAAAAAAAAGTACTTAATAATTGTCAATTATCTCTAAAATTATGATTTAAAACTAAATTATGCAATATATTTCTTTTGGTCCATATTTGATCATATATTTAGATAAACTCAATTCCAAAAAATGTGACACAAAAAAAAAATTACATTAATAAAAATATACTCCAAAATACATGATATTTGAACATTAAAATAATAAAAGACCCGAAAATATTTAATTAATACTATTTATATATTTTATAGTAAATTTTAAATTCAATTCGAAAAATAAAAAAGAAAAAATAAAAAAAAGTGTGCCCCTATTTTTGGAACACGGTTACCAAAAAATCCATTTTTATTGAAAGAAAAATTAATAAAAACTATCAATAGATTCAGCCTGTCTTTTGATAACTAAATCTATCGTTTTAAATATAGAGTTTACTAATTATCTTAGGTTTCCCAACTCAAAGTATTTCTTACATAAGTGAAAATTTTAAAAATTCTTCTTCGTTTTTTGGTTACAATTTTTCAGTTTAGTATCCATAAATTCCCCATTGGATTTAAATCTTGTGGAATTGGGGGTCAAGGGTCCAGAACATTAAATCCCCGATTTAAGTAAGTTTGGGTTTTTTTTTTGAGGTATGTGGACAAGCTCCATCCTTTTGGAAAATCCATTTCAACTCACTCTATTCTGAATTAGCGAGTTGAATTTCCTTTGATTTTTTTGATAATATCATTAATAATACATTCAGTATTCACACTTCCATTAATGATAATAAGGTCTGTTTGTAGGCCATGTGCCCTAGCACGCCATATCATGATTTTTTTTCAAAAAAATTTTTTCTCAATAAAAAAAGAATCTTTTTTCTTTTTGAGAGAAAAAAAAAAATTTTTTTTTGTGATCAGAATGAAAACTTTTAAATTTCATTTTAAAGTGATTTTGAGATTTTCGAAAAGTTTTGAAAAAAAAAGAAAATTTTTTTTTTATTTGAAAAAAAATAATACAAAAAAAATCAAAAAAATTATTGAAAATCGAAAATCAAAAAATAATGAAAAAAAATGATAAATAATTAACTTTAAAATTATTTACATTGATTGTTAATATCTAATGTTTCTATTTAAGAGTCAAATATCACTTTTCTTGGAATTAAATTGATTTTGAAGGTGTGCCCCAATTTTTGGAATTGAGTTTATTATAACTTAAATAAATTATGATTCGAATCCAAAAAATTTTTTCACCTTTTAAGGGATTAGCGTCAACGAAGGAGAAGTCTAGGATCAAAGAATGTTGTTATTGGGTCTAATCACATTAGTACTACATGGTTCAAATGTCTCTAAAAAATCGATTAGTCAAGTAGTAATATTTGTTGATCTCATCAATTAAAAATGATCAATGTATTAGTAAAAAACCCCAACAATTTCAGAATAAAATCTGTATTTTTCCATATATTTAAAGGCCGAATTGTCAATATTCAGACGACACAGTTGCAAAATATCCATCTTAAATTTATGGTGAAATGTAGATTAGTTGCTAAAAAATTCGTTTTTTTTAAAAAATTAAATAATTAACCAATAAAGTTTTTTGACAAATTATTTCTCAAATCATGCAAATATATTGATTTTACAAGCATCTTTGTCAAAAGCAAACAAAACTAATCAGTCTTTGGGCTTTTATGTTGATGATTATTGAGTTAATCTTTGAAATTCAAAAATTATAAAATAGTTACTTTTGGAAGTTCTAAATCTAAATTATTATATACTGGAATACTGTATTTTGGGTTTCTATTTTTAGATTTGGAAAAAGAATTAAAAAAATTTTTTTCAAAATGAAACTTTTTTAATTGTGATCATTAGTAAAAAATGTAATAAGTTGTTGTGCAATAAGATTTAGAATAGATTTTTTAGAACTATTTGAGCAATGGTGTACTAATATCATTTCCGCCCAATTACAACATACTTTGATTAAAGAGAAATCAATGGTGACACTAATCCCTTAAAGGATAAAAAAAATTTGATACAATAAGTAAAAAAAAAAAACAAACAGTTTTTTTTTATTTTTTTATTTTGAAAGGAGGAAATTAATTTCCTATTATAGCTATTGGGTTTTTTTTTATTATTTAAGAATTAAATGAATTTTTCTGAAATTTTCTTTTAATTTCTCAAATTAAAAAAACATATGCACTCTAGGGTACTTGGAAACTCAACAATTTTTTATATTGTTATTTTATCTAATAATTTTTCATTAATTTCTGTGTTTTCCACGCAGAACTATTTATTGTTGAGTTTTCTCTTATATTATTAAGATGTACATTTAATAATTTTAAAATTTCTACCTCCCAATTACAATTTTCGTTTTCTTTTTTTGAAAATTTTTGTTTTTTTAATATGTGTTCTAAATCAAGAATTACTAATTTCTTTTTGGGTTTAAATCTTATAACTATATATATATATATATATTCTTAATTTGTATATTTTTAGTTCAGTTTTAGAAATTACAAAAAATACATTTTTAATTAAGTTTTCGATTTTAATTCTTAAACTCTTTTGTTTCTCTTATCTTATACCCGTTTAAAAAAAATATTTTATCTCTTTTTATTTTTTTAAGTGAAAATTTCCTATGAAATATTATATTTTCCAGACTAAAAATAGTATCAAAAAATATGAATAAATTTCAAGTCTCAGACAAAAAGGGGGAAATTTTATTGAACTTTCGAAATAACAGTAAAAATAGAATTATTCCTTTTTATTATTAAAAGAAAAGTTATAATATAAGTATAAATATTTTCTACACACATTATAACGAATTTTAAAAAAAAATCAATAAAAGTCCAGGGTTTCAGTAAGTGTGCCTTGACGTGTCATAAAATGTATTCAAGTGTCTAGGTTTACTTTTAATTGAAGAAGAAAATGAAATTTTTGGAAATTTCGGTGAATATATCAATTTAAAAAAAAATTAAGGATGTTTTATTGAGGTTTTCTATTTTATTTGTAAAATCTACTGATATTACAAATAAATAGAAAAATAAAAAAAAAAACCTAGAACACTTTAAAAATAAATAAAAAACTCAAAAAAACCTAATGAAAATCAATAAATTTTCCAAATAAATAGAAATCACAAAAAAACCTAACGAAAGTCTATTGATTTTCCAAATAAATAGAAAACTCAAAAAAACCTAACAAAAATCTATTGATTTTTCATATAAAAATAAAACTCAAGAAAACCTAACAGCGCTTTTTAAATTTTTTTAGAGAGAATAGAGAAAAATCAATTATTTTACTCAATTCTTTTAAATTCTGGAAAAATTAAAAGCTGTTTTATTTAATTTGGGAAATAAACCAAAAATTAAAGAATGTTTGGTTAATTTCTCAAATATAAAAACAATTAACTACAAATAGTTAAAAATTTTATTAAATTAACTCTCTCCAATATTATAAAATAAATGAAAAATATTATTAAAGTTTTATATTTAGTTGTGACTGTCGCACCAAAAAATAATTATTATGGCATAAAATATGTCAATCTTTTTTTGAAAATAATTAAAAAATTAATTGTCTACATTAGTAAAACTGATCAAAATCATGAGAATTTTTAAAAAGTTGATAAAAATTTAAATTCGGAATGAAATATTTTAGAAACAAAGAATCTAACTTATGTTTCTTTGTGATTTCAATTGTATCATCAAAGTCATCCAAATACAATTTCTTAAAAATCAAATAATTTATTTCTGGTTATAAAAAGTGATAAATATACGCATAAAAGTATATTTTAAGGGCAATCCATATCTAGTAAATAATATTTCCAGAGGCAGTCCTTAATATTTAATCTGAATTATTTTATAAGTATTTGATAAAAACTTGGTTCTTAACAAGATAAGGCAATTGTGAAAATCTACAATTTTTTTTTTCGATTTTTCATTGTTATTCTTATTAGAAACTGAAAACTATATTAAATGAAAAATAGCATAGGGTATACGGGTTAAGGACTCAAATACGCAAAGAAATTTGTATAAAATTCAAAGAACTATCCCAAGAACTATGTATTTTACAAATAACATTTAAAATGACAAAGAGGAAAAAAAGTGATATTTCTTCATTTTCCGGTTTAATTAAGATTTATTTTTAAAATAAAAAGTTGATTTTTACAACATACTTGTTCAACTATCTTTATGTAATTGGAATAAAGAACCCCCAGTTAGATACTATACTCCTTAAAAATTTTTAATCTCAATTTGAATTTTTATTAACTTTTTAAAAATTCTTATATATTCAATCATTTTTACTAATGTAACCAATTAATTTTTTAAATTTTTTCAAAAAAAAAATTGACATATTTTAGCCTTAATATTTATTTTTTTTATAACAGTCAAAACTAAACTAAATTCCAAAATTTTGGACACAGTTTAAACAGTTGAAAGAACATCATTACTGTACTTTAAATTCAAATTGGAAATCATTTGATTTTACAAACTATTTCATTTTTTGTCTTTTTTGTTTTGTTTTCATTTCCGTTTTTGCAGTTACGTAATCTGTTTTGTTAGATCTCGAAATTTTTTTTCAATGGTTGATAGAAGGTTAGTGTTGTGTTTGTTAAATTGGAAAATCAAATACAATGGGTAGATGGTATCTTATCATTTGATCGATGAACAATAGTTGGTGAAATTTCAACAAATTTACCAATACATTTTTTGTTCCGCTCGTTTCATTATTTTGGACACACCTGTTTTTATTTTTGAGTTTTAAATTTTTTTCTTTTATTTGGCTGAAAATGATTACATATAAAAACATTAATACCTTGTAACTTAAATGTAGTTTTATATTAAGTTTGGAAAAAAATACAATAAATTGGGTTTTATTTTGCCTATTTTTGATTTTGGGTGTGTCCAAATTTTTGGAACGGGGTTTAAATGAAAAATAGAAAAAACAAAATAAATTAGTTTCAAAAACTATTTCGAAATTTATTTTCAATTTGAAAATAATATAAATTAAATTCAATCGATTAAAAAGAGGCAATTTATAATTTTTTATAATTTGCCATCAATTCTATTCTAATAATTTCATAAATGAAAAATATAATTTTAAATCTACAATCTAAATATGGATTCATGCTGATATTATAAGACTAAAAAGGTGAAAATCTAGAAAGAAAAAAGAAAAACAAAGATAATAAATAATAAAAATAATATAAATAATAATAATATAAATGATAATAAAAGAAACCATAATAATACTAATTCTCGTTACTGGGAAAGGAAATGGATCAAATTTTTTGTTTCTTCGAGAAACTTTTTCGCAGAGCCAGTTTTCCAAACAAATTCTATTGCCATTTTCCATTTTCTGTCTTTTTTAGGGTCCATTTCACTTAAATTCTGATTGACTTGATTCTTAATTTTTTTGATTTTTTCTTCTTGTGAAATTTTTGATTTTGAATATACATCGGACATTTTTGATGTAACTAAATCCAAAATTGAATCAAAATCCTTTTCGATGATTTGTGTTTTAATTTGGAGTTTACCAATGTTGCCCTTTAATGTGTTGACATTGGGGTAACTCCAATTGTAATTACAGATGGTTAAGGCTGTTTGCAGTTCCACGATTAGATCTAATACGGAATTTGCAGAACTTAAGGCGATGATCCTATTTTGGCAAATGAAAATTGGGATGTTTTGGTTTTTTTTCAATTGGCTCATTAGTCCCTTTTTCTCTTGTCTCAATTGCTTTTTCAATTTGTGATTTAATTTTTTTTGTTCTTTTTTATTGACGATTTGATCAAACCATCCTACTTCACTGTTGTCAACATCTTCCTGGAGTGGAGAATGGATTGTATTTGGATTGTCGTTGTTGTTTGGTATATTAAGGAATAAGGATGAAATATTCAGGTTTTTTTCAGAACTTCTGCAGGTATTACTCACGTCGCTGTAGTTAAGATGGCTACCACCGCTACTACCGCTACTGCCACTGCTACCACTGCTAACACCGCTGCCACTACTGCTGTTGTGGTAGCTATGGAAGTAATTGTTTTGTTTGCGCATTTTTTCAAACCCCTTTTGGAGGTTTTTTTCTTCAAGCTCGAAATCAAGATCGATGAAGATGTCCTGTTTGTTCTTTTGGATGCAATTGCAACTACATTTGCAGTTTTTCTTGAGTTTCATTTCATAGACATTTCGGTGCTTTTTATTATTCTTTCGAAAGGAATTCAATTTTAATTTGCGGATTGAAATTGGTGATTTTAAATGAAATTTTTTCTGTTTTTGGTGATTTGTTTCAGTGGCTTTTTTGGTACCCAAGGATCTTGTTTTTGGCTTCTTCCCGCTGCAAGAAGCGCGATT
Source organism: Anaeramoeba flamelloides (assembly GCA_027625915.1). Taxonomy (NCBI): domain Eukaryota; family Anaeramoebidae; genus Anaeramoeba; species Anaeramoeba flamelloides. The sequence continues at coordinate 984,312 of JANTQA010000060.1, read as the reverse complement.
ATAATTGTTTATTGTTATTGGATCTGATTTTGTATATCTTACATCCTTATACTTGGTGTTCAAAACCTCATTGAGGTTATCCATTGATTTGTTTGATCCCATATTATTAAAGGCCTTCTTCGTTTCTTGATCGTTCCAGGAAATATTGCGAAAATTCTGTGGTTTTTTTTTGTTTTTGTGATCACCCTTCTTTCTTTCAAATAATTCGGACTCTTTCATAATTTGCGAATACTCGATAAGGTCCAAATCGTTTTGCTTTTCTGTTTTTTCGATCAAGTCGAAAAGATGCAATATTTTTTCGCTTTTCATATTTTTCGAATATTTGTTTCCGTTTTTGATCTTGTTGCTCTCTTTGAATCCAGAGTCTTGGATTTTTAACGAGATCTTGGGGCTTTTTGTGTTTTTTTTCGTTGGGGTCAATTGACTTCTCTTTACCTTGGTAAAGGAATTTTTTCTAGTTTTAATTGACAAGGTTTTTTTAGGGGTTTTCTTTTTCTTTTTCGTTTTCTTATTCGTATTCTTTTGAACAATTTCGTCGTTTTTTGTTTGCTGGCGAGAATGCTTTTCATAAAACCGGTAAAAGATTTTGATTGAATTGGCCTTGCTGCTTTGCAATTTTCTCATGATTTGTTTGCCCTCCATCAGTCCCAATTGTGACAAATTTTGTACAATTTTGAAATCAATGTCCTTTAACAAGATGGGCTTTTCAATGTCATTGCCAAAGTCAATTGGTGGTCTTGGTGGGATGTAGTTTTTTGGGAAATTGAAAGTAAACCAAGGGTGCCTTTTTATTTCGCCAATTGTGATCCTTTTTCGAGGGTTGACAACTAACATTTTCGAAATCAAATCCTTTTCCAATTCGCCCAAAAAATTCGGGAACTCGTAGAACCCTCTACGAATGTTCAACAACAACTCTTTATAGTCCTTTTGATAAAAAGGTAACCTCCCACACAATAAAGTATATAAAATTACCCCACAGCTCCAAATGTCTGATTTTCTTCCTTCATATCCTCTTCCCTATTTTATTACATTAATTAATTTTTTTTTTTTTTTTTTTTGAATAATTGTTTTTTGGCAAACAATTATTTTTTGGAGTTCGTTTTTGCAAAAAGGGGTAAAAATATTAAGATTTAAAAAAGTTGAAAAAAGCATAAATTTAATATAATTACCCTAATAATTTCAGGAGAGACATAGTGTGGTGACCCACAGGCAGTTTGGAGAAATCCACCTGATTTATTCATTTTAGCCATTCCAAAATCTGCTATTTTGATATTATTATCTTCATCTAATAAGAGATTTTCAGGTTTCAAATCTCGATGAGAAATTGAAAAAGAATGCATTTGTTCCAAACCATAGATAATTTGTTGGAAAAAAATCCTTGACTGTCCAGATTCGACTCGTCCACTTTCAAGAATATAATCAAAAAGTTCCCCTAATAATCAAAGAATTTTTTTTTAAGGTATTTATAAGATGAAAAATTGATGGGTAAAATTAGATCACAACATTATATAAAAAGGTATTATTTGTTTTGGTCAATAAAAATTGTGAAATGATTTTATAAATTTGTTTTCTGATCAGTTTAATCAAATTTTCATAAAAACCATAACGATTGAGAAAGTACCCAAATCGATCTTTTAACTTAAAAAAGCAAATGTTTTTTTTAAAAAATTAATTGCCAAAATGAATAAATGGAAAAACAGAAAGGTTTGAAGAAAAGAAAGTAAGGTTTGGTTTTGATAGTTACCTCCAGAAACATATTCAAGAATTAAAAATAAATGGTTTTTGGTATCATAAACATCATATAATTTGAGAACATTTGGGTGGTTGATCAGTTTTTGAATCGCTGTTTCTCTTCGAACTCGTTCCATATTTTTTGGATCAGAAAAAAGATTATTTTTGGAAATGATTTTTATTGCCACTTCTTGTTTTGTTTTGGGATTGTATCCTAATTTGACTTTTGTGAAGAATTTTTTTTTTCGAGAAATAAGAAAACAGTAAAAAAAAAAAAAAAAAAAAAAGAAAAAATTGAGTAAGGTAAATTGATGCTGATGAAGGTGTGTTCAGATTTTTTGCAAGAAAACAAACCTTTTGAGAAACTACCAACTCCAATTGTTGATCCTTTTTGTTTTTTTGGTTTTTGGTTGTTTTGTGAAGGAGTTGTGTTATGTGTTTAAATAAAAATTTGGAAATTAAGAACAATTTTAAGAGTGGCTAAAATAAAAAGCGAGGTGAGTAAGTTACGAATTTCATAAGGCCCAATTTTTTCAAGAGACATTCGCCTAAGTTGTATAAAAATTTAACGATGAATAAAAATGTGAAAAGCCTTTCGCTAAAGTAAAAAGAAAAAATTTTGAATTTATATGTTAGAACTCATTGTTAAAAACAAAAAACAAGTAGAGAAAGCATCAACTAATTCGATAAATGGATGTAAAGAGTGTGATTAAAGTGAATGATTATTTTTTGGAATAAGAGAAATTTTTTTTTCGAAAAATCAATATACTTAATTATACGAATATTTTACAAAAAAGCTACTTTATTAAAAATTATTCTAAAAAGTAATTGCAAGGAGTGGTTGAAAAACACTTAGATTTGAATCTTAATCAATTACAATTCGAGAATCAGAAAAATTTGCAAACGCGAAAACCAGAATTCTTAACCTCTTTTCTTATCAAAAGACCAGAATGTTTTATTGGGGAAAAAGACTTCACTTTCACGAATTTTTTTGCACTTTTTTCCTTATTGCTTTATGGAGAAAATTTTACCAAATAAAAATATATCTTCAAATCTTACAAAGAATCTTTATTAAATAATTAAAAACCAATAATATAAAACGGGCTCACGACAATCTTGTTTGATTTTTTTTGACTTTTTATTGGAAAAGAGGAAAACAGGTTTGAATAATTTCTGTTTATAAATTTGTAAAAGAACCGTATTGATCCATACAACACATTTTTTATGTAGTGGTAACACTTCTGTGTTCACTCACTCTGAATTACGAACAAATTTTGAACACTTTTGTCGGATTAATTATTTCTTTTGGTTTGAGTTAAAAATGGAAATTTTTACCTACTTTTACAAAACTTTAAACAAACACCACCTTTAATTCACTCAAAATCAAGATTTAGTTTTGCAGTTACTGCGAAATCGAAGAGTGGGAGAAGAGAGTTTTTTGGAATATATTTTCTCATCAATAGAACAAAATTCAATTTTGATACAGAAGCTTGTTAATCAAAGCAAAATTAAAACCAAAAACGATACAATTTCCAATTGATTTTGAGAAGATCTTGTGGTTTTTTTTCAACTAATTTGTGGTGGTATTTGGGAAAAATTGATAATACATTTTTTTTTTTACCAAAGTTCAAACCAAATGTAACTAAAAGCAATTTTATCTGAAAGTGGAATAAAGAAATATTAATTAAATAATCAATTATAGTGATACCATCAAGATCTCTACGTCTTTTTTGTTCAATAATAGATCAATTTTAAATTTAAATTTTTCCGTTTAACAATTGTCAAAATGTGAGAACTTTTTTCAAGTTTTATATTAGTTTTTTGATGTTTAAATAGTGAAAACTTTTTCAGAGTTAAAACTTTTCTCAAATTTTCTTTTTTAATAAAGACAGGTACCAAACTTTTAATATTTAAATTAGCTGTAGAGGACATAATATGAAAATAAGAACTTTTTAATAAAATAGTTTTCACTAGATAAAAACATAAAAATTGAACAATGTTTTAATTATGGAAAATTCCAAAAAAAAATAGTATTCGCTTTTTTAAAAGGGCTTTATTCTTTGAATGATGGAATATTTTGAATTTTATTTTTTTTTTCAAGAAAATAAAAGAATAAGAAAATGAAAGTAACATGAAAGAATATCAATTTGTAAAAAAAAAATCAAATTATAAGTCTTTTTGTGGAATAGTACACTTTACCAATTTATTTTAATTCTTGCGCTGTTTTTTTTTTGATGGTTGTATGATATATTAACTATTATTTTAGTTCTAAGAGTCAACATAATTTTTTGATTTAATTTTTTGCTTTAAAATGAACAAATAAAATACATTTAAAAATATTCGAAAATTCGATCTGTTAAAAACCAATAGTGTTTATTATAAACACCTTTTCAGCCAACAGTGCTTAATTTTATTCAAGAAATTCAACATATTCTATTAGTTTAATTAGATATAGTTCTCAAAATAAAATTTTAATTAGATTTCAGAATTATTTTTTCAAATTTCACCAAACTCAATAGATATTATCAAAAAAATTCTATACACAATAAAATTTCAATTTATTGATTAGAATTATTTTTTCTCATTTATTCAACTGTTTTTTTTGTTTTTTACTTTTTGTAGTATTTCTTTATTTTTTTATATATAAAGTCAATAATGAAAAAACAAAATTTTTGAAAATCTAAATCGAACTTTAAGAAAATTGAGGATCTGTTATTTCTTAGAAAAGGAATATATTTCCTATTCAAAAATCAAATTTAAAACATTTTTAATTTACTCTAGACATTGAAAAATTTTGCAAAGAGATTTTCTAAAAAAAGGGTACTAAAATTGTTTAAAAGGTTTTATTTTTTTTGAGAATTCATGGTTTGTTTTAATTATCTATTTGATGATTTTCAATTCTAATATCGTGTTTGCCATTCTATTATTTTCGGGTTATTCATTTATTAACTGGTTCTGAAAAAAAAAAAATTAAAATTAAAATAGTTTTTTTATATGTGGATGTAAACTATCTTTCATAATAATTGGCCCATTAAAAATCAAATTTTAAATAAAAATATTTTTAATAATTGAAGTTATCTATAATAATAAAAAAAATTAGCTTATAATATTCAATACTATACTCAAGAGATATTTATTTTTTGTCTAAAAATAAAATCAAGAAAAATAAAAAAAACTGTTAAAAAAAATTACGACATTTATTTTGAAAGAAGAATTACATAAAAAATAGAAAATTTAAAAAAGTAAAAAAACCCATTTATCGATTCTCCTTCCATTAGAATAACTAAATCTAATCTCTTTTTCATATTTGAAACAAATTTTTTCATTAATTCATCTGTTACTTCTTTCCAATTTTTCATTTTCATTTTCCATTTTAACAAAACACTGCTGAAAAAATAAAAAAGAGAAAAAATGATTTATTTGCAAACTTTTCATTATGAGAGGAAAAACTTCAAAACAATATAAAAAAAATTCACTATTCAAATGTAAGATGGACCATTTATTATGAAATTTACTTTACATGGTATATAACCCAACGTTTATTTTTTCAATTCAGCAATTAGATTTCATCTTTGATCTTTTAAATAATTTTAAAAAATTTATTGAACACTTTATAAATTCCCTGAAAAAAATTTACCACATATATCACATTGTGGGATATTATTTCAGATAATTTGATATTATCAATGTTTAAAAAACACTAAAATAAAAGATAATTACAAAATATTTGGTAATTTTTTTAAACTGTTTTTTTTAATAGATAAAAAAAAATAAAAACAGGTTTTTTTTTCTAATTTAACTTACAAAATAACCTTATTTCTACTCTTAATTTTCATACATTGACCAACAACCTAACCAACAGTATAATCACCACTGTCTTTCAGAAAATACAAATCACTTGTTAACATACACCGATAATACGTGAAAATTGTTTCCAGCAAATGTGTAAGAATTTTTATTATTGCAAACAATCCCAATAATTTGATAAATAAAACCGATCCATAACTCTTTAGTAAATTATTATTATCATTCAATTTTATTAAACGCTTACAATCCCCAACCACCCGGTTTATTTTAATATTTAGATATTTCACTAAAAAAATGCTTGGAGTGTTTCGATTAGGTATAATTTGTGTCACTGGGCATCTGTGAAATATACCCCCCCCCCCCCCCCCACAAACGCACATGTTAAAAAATACCCACATTTCAATCAAATAATTTTCCAATCAAATTGCACCAGTTGTAATAGACAACATATATTTGTTTAAAGTATTTGAATGGATATTAGAAATAAAAATTTAAATCGTAAATTTTTAAAAATTGAAATTATTTTTTCACATTTTTCAATTTTTTTTGATATACAATTATTTTATAAATTTATTTTTTTATTGCTAGATCTTTAGTCACCAAGTTGCAAAATGCTATTTACACGTTCTCAAAAGTTTGGAAATGATTGAAGAAAAATCATATTGATTTCTATTGGAACTTTCTTTCTATCTTCAATTGAAGATCAGATATAACGTTGTTGTTTCTTTTTCTAAACGAGCACCATATAATTTTGGGGTTTTCACTTTTTAAAAAAATCTATTAGTCAATTAGATTAACTTTATAAATAATAGTTTTCCAATGAACTGAGGAATTTTTTTATTAAATTTGATAAAAAATCCTCTTGGTTAGTTGAGGTATTTATAAATTTACAATTCAAAATTAAAAATAAATATTTATACTGATTAAATCTATACAAATGAATTATCTTTAAAATATTTTCATTAAAGTATTTCCAAAAAAATGATTGGGAAAATTTAACTCTTTTTTTGTAGAAAAAATATGGTATGGTCAATTTCAATAAAAAAAGGGCCATATTTAAAGGGTACAAACATTTTTTGAAATAAAAAAATTCATTTATATGTTTTCAATTCTATTTGAAAATTTGTTGTGATTAAACAAGTTATGAAAACGATTTTTATTATTAATAAAAAAGAAATAATCACCCATTTTCGACAATACAAAAATATCAGATAAAATCAAAATCAGAAAATTTAATATCTTTTATTTATTTAATGTTATACAAACAAACAAATTGGTTTATTATTAAGAACCAATAAGCGATTGTTAATAATTTTGGATCTTTAAATAGTTCTCTGTGGATTAATTTTAATCAAGCCACCTTAAAATAAATTTGCCCCTCTTATTTAGAAATAGCCTTTCTCAACGATTCCCTAATGTTTATTATTCTACTTATTTTATATTTGTTCTTCAAAGGTTAATCATCAAAAATAATTGTTATTGAAAAAAAAAATTTTTTTTGATACTCCCCTGTGTCAGAAACAAATTTTTGGTTAATTATAAATAATAATTGATATTTGAAAAAAATGTTTCTCCCCTTTGTCAGAAACAAAGCTTGTGTAAAAAAAACCAGTCACTCAAATTTTAAAAAGTGGTACTCAAACTATTTGTTAAACCCATTTAAACAGTTGGATAACATTTTTTACAACTTTTATTCTGATCTTGTTTGCATTCCAGTATTTCTTTTTTTTTCTCTTTTTTCAAGACGACCAGTATATGAATAATAAAAGGGAAAATATTTTCACTTCATTTCCCTCTTCTTTTTTTTTGTACCAATCAATTTTTGAAAGAAATTTGATCTTCTGAGTTATTTGTTGGTCCTGTTTTTTGATTTGGTTTATTGGGTAAACTAAAAATCCCAAATAAAACTCAGATTTCAATATTCCAAAAAAAGAAAATCAACTGTAATTTGTTCCCATTTCATTCAAATACCAGTATTGTTTTTAATTTATTTTGGGCCAAGTGATCAATTGAAAGTCGTTTTCCTTCCTGTTTGTCAGTGACTTTAAATTTTACAGTCAATTTTGTTAAATCCCAAGTAAATTTAAAATATTTGGAAGAAAAAATGAAAAAACAATTCAAAAAAAAAAAAGCCATTTCAAAATGAAAAGATTTTTTTATTAGTCAGAACTAGCCACTTCCAGAACTGTTTATTGAATCTTCAAAAACTTGGTACTCATCAAAATTGTCTTCACCTTCTTCATAATAATAATCGTTACTAGATTCTTGGTATTCATTCGTTGGCTCAATGTCAGTATAAAATTCTGATTCTGATCCCGATTCCTCCAGTTCAATTTGTTGATCCGATTCTTCTTCAAGAGCGTTATTTTGATTATTTTTGTTTGAAGAAGTCAAGTTCTTTTTTTTTTGTGGTTCAAATTCTTTTTCAGTTTCTTTCTTTAACAAAATGGGCTGAATTGGTATTTTATTTTTTTTTTCTTGATTTTTTTTGTCCTTGCTTTTGAAATTGGTTTGAGAACATCTGTTACACTCGTGTTTTGTTTCTAAAGTCATGATCAAAAATTTTCCTTCGTTTTGAAAGTGATCGTTTGATGAAAAAGTTTGACTTATCATATTTTTCTGGTTAGTATTTGTTGCAACTACTCCTCCCATTGCGAATTGTTTTTTCAAAGGAGAAAAATATTAAAATATGAAAAAACAAAATTAATTGGAAAAAAATGAAATTTAGCAAAAGTTAATAATTTTTACTAACATTAATAAAAATTGTGAATGGAAGGCAAATGCTAAATAATTTCCCACCTTTATTCTTTCACATTCTCCAGAGTTTTACAATTTACGAATTATTTTTTTTGTACAAAATTATCAGATGAAATTTTTCCCACTTCTGAAGGATGATATTTGTATTTGAAATTTAAAAGTATTAAAGATTTTGATCATGGTTTGGTGGTTGGTACTTCTTACAAATATTTCTTTAATAAGATCTAAGAACTAAAAAATCATATATTTTTCCGAAAATTTTTATGTCAGTGCTCTTGTTCTAAAAAATTAGGGGAAGATTGGGATAAAACAACTTTTTTATAAAATTTCTTCTTAGGTGAAAGCTACAAACCTGAGAAATTTCCGAGAAGTTTCTATTCTTTATTTTTGATATGCTATTTAAGCTGAATGTTTATATCATATCCACCTAAGAGGTCAAAATTGATAAAAATGGTAACAATTATAGAATTAATCATTGTGCTTTTCTAGTTGGATTACAGTTTGCAAAAAGTACTATAAAGTTTTTGGTATTTCAATCGAATTCACAAATATTCTTATTTTTTAAAAAAGAAAATTTTTTTTTTCTTTTTTGAAATTGGGCTGTATTTTTTTTGAACAAAATAACTAATAAAATTTTTTCAAAATATAATTTTCATTTAGATTGCTGTATGCAAAACACCACAAAAACTTTACCCCATAACCACCAACCCAATTTGACTTGAAACAAACAATTTATTTTGAAACTAACAATTGTGGATTGAAAGAAATAATATAAACAAAAAAAATTGTAACAAAAAAATTTACCAAATGTTTTGGGTATTTGGTATTCGAGATTCTGCTCAAAATGGCAAAGAGGCTATACTGACCTTAATAAGGGTTGTTACTAACTTCAATCCAAGAAAAAACAAAACGACCAAAAACTAAAAAAACAAAGACAAAATAATAATTCCTTGAAAAGATTTAATCTTGATTTCTGAAGACACTTAAACAAAACAAGAAACCCAATGGTCAATAATCATCGTAAATGTGATCTTTCAAAAGTTAGAGTTGTTTATTGAGATTATTGTGAGATGATCTTGATTTTTTTGTCAAAAAAATAGTGATTAGATTTCATTTTCATTCCCATGTTTCCTAACAGGATGTTCGAGTTTAACTATCTAAAAAAAATTTCTACTAAATTATTCATTTCAAAAAATCATATAAAATGATTTTTTGATGTTAATTGGTAAGTATTTTGAAGATCAACCAATCAGAATGTAAATGAGATTGGAATATATTGGGTTGAGACAAATTCTTGAATTTCAAACGTTGTTCTTAAGAGATGATTTATTGAAATACAGTCATTCTCACTTTTGAGGCACAAACTTTCAACGAAATTTAAGGCACATAAAAAAAATCTCAAATTAAAGTTCATTTTTTGGAATATTTTTTTACTCAAATTATATTACTGTTGAGTCGAAAAAATGTGCCTTAATTTAAGATTTTTTTTATGTACCTTAAATTTCGTACAAAGTTAGTGTCTTAAAAGTGGAAGTGACTGTAGATATTTATACTTTTTGCTTTAAGTTTAAAAGGGTTGTTGAATATTTGCTCTGTCAATTTCCTAATAGTAAAATTATTGTCCATAGCAAACACTATTAAAAGAAAATTCCAATTGTTTTTCTTCGATCTTTTGAATTTCAAAATGATAAATAAGATAAAAAAATGTGTATTTGTTGAAAAAATAAATTAAAATAGCAACCAAAAAAGAAAAGACAAATTTCAAAAATACAAATGTGGTTTTCTAATATTCTTTATTTGTTTCTTTAATGAAGAATTCTTTTAATAAAAAAAAAAAAAATGAAAATAAAAAAAATCTATTGGTTCGGTAAAAACCAATGTTGATTTCAAGCAATTTTTAAAATTATTCAGACAGACTCCAAATAAAAGAAGAAATAATTGTGAATTATTTTCTGGATTTAAAAAATGATCAAACCAAACACAACATTTCTAAATTCATTAATTATTTACGTTCTTGATCTTGTTGGTTGTATCTATTTTGTCCTCTTCCTCCAAAATTACGAGGTCTATAACCACCTTCTCGGTTTCCTCTACCTCTAAATCCTCTACCTCTGCCTCTACCGCCTCTCTAAAAAATTTCAAAAAATTAAGGATCACAATAAAAAAGAGTAAAAAAGGTATTTTGAAGTTGAAATTAAATAAAAGGTTTTTTGTTTGAAAAAATAAACACAAAAAATAATAAAAAAATAACAAAAGAAAAAAAAAAAAGCAAAATAAAAAATTAATAAAAAATAAACAAAAAGGCTTACAAAGCTTGGTCTAAATCGATCAGATGGTTCCATTTTTTTATCACCTAAGAATCCTCTTCCTCTTCCTCTGAAACCTCTTCCTCGACCTCGGCCTCTTCCTCTAAATGACCTTCCTCTTCCTCTACCTCGACCTCGGCCTCTTCCACCTCTTCTTTGATCTCTGAGTGGTGCTCTTCTTTTTCTTGGTTTGTATGTATCAGGAACAACTTCCTTTGGGAAATGGAGGTATTCTCTTAAGTATTCAATACCTTCATTATTTAAACGCCTTTTTTAAAAAGTAATTAATGAACAAGTTATTTTTGTTTTTGTTTTATGTTTTTATTTTTTTATTTTTTTGTGTTTTTTGTGAAAATAAATAAACAAAACAAAAGAAAAGAAAAAATTAAAATTGAGATTCAATGAAAAACGAGAGGCTGTAAAAGAAGAAATGAAAGGCAGATCGAAAAAAAACAAAAACCAAACCAGTAGTAGTATTGCCAATTGAATTGTTCTTCAATTAATCCACGAGATCTGAGTGATTTCATGATTTTGTAAATTGCTCTTCCTTCTAGCCCGGTTTCTTTATGCTTTTTTTTTGGATCTTTTTTACAGACAAACACACCTGCTTTAAAGAATAAGGTGTAGACTTTTTTAAGGTCCTTTTTAGCGATAATCATTCTTAAAATACAAGATTAATATTATTAAAGATATTTTTAAAAAAAATGGTTTAGTTTTTCAGTTCTTTTTTTCGAGTTACTACTCAACGATTTTGTTCTCAATAACATAGATTGTGAATGATCAATTATGCAGTTTTATAATATAATTATTCTTCATCATAAATGTTTAATAATTTTAGATTTCTTGGATGAGTTTAACAAATTCGAAAACTTTTATCTTGATTTTTTTTGATTATAAATTTGTAACTTGTTTCAAAATGAAATTCAGGTGTTTTTACTTTTCAAAAATATCAATTAATGAATTCTATTAATTTCTTATTCTTCTACAGAGTCTTAAAAGATGAGAAATTTTGCTGTTTAAAAACAAAATTAGTCCATTAATCATATATTAAAAACTAAAAAATTCTTTTTGTTTTCTATTTAATATTTACACTATTTAGTATTTTTAAAAAGTTTTGGAGAAAAAGATATCATTTTATATCTGATCATACCAATCACAATATTAAAAATTCATTCTTTGGGTACCTTTTTAATTTAGAAGTTTAATTAGAATAACAAAAAAAAAAAAGTTATATTGAATTGAATAAAAATCTTCTTCACTTTTTTGAGCTGAATTCATATTTATTTTAAGGATTAAAACCACTAAAAAATTATAAAAAATAATTATTTCTTTATCTTTTAATTACTAATATATATATTATGAAACCAATACGTGACAAATGCCAATAAAATATTGAAAGACTAAAAAAAAAAAAACAAAGTTATAAGTATCCAATTTTTTGGAGCAGATCAAAAAATATTGAGAGTTTTTTTATCTATCTATGAAAAATGAAAAAATTATTTCTTTTTGTTTTTTTTTTCGATATTTTAACAATATAAAAAGAAATCTTCGTAGATCCCTTAAGAAAATTTCAAAGAATCAATTCAATAGTTAGTAAAATGGATTTTTTTTTTTGAAAAGGATTAAAAAAAAGTAATAAAAATAAAAAAGAAATTAAAATAACACAAAACAGTTTTTTATACATTTAAGTTACTAAAAAATCTTCCATGGTTTCAAACCACTCAAAATACAATTCTACACTTGAAATTTTATTTGAATTATCTCCTACAACTGTTATTTTATTTATTTTATTTATTTTTTAGATTTTTGTATCTGATTGATCATAAAAATTGGATCCCTTTTTTTGCGTTTTAATAAATATAGAGTTGGTAAAATACTTATTAATACCGTTCTAAATGATCTAATAAGATTTTAATTTCCAATTTAAACGTTATTTAGTATTTACTAAAACTTTTTATAATTTCAATGGAGTAATTACTTGTAAACTTTGATTTTTGAACAAATCGAACATCAACACCTTCATTTTTAGTTTAATAATATTTTTTATTTATTTTTCCATCAAGAAAAAAAAAGTAAGTTTACTTCTCTTTAAATAAAATCTAAATGATCTATCCCCGGTGTAGCTTTCGATATCTTTTATTTATTTAATTTTATTTGAGTTTTTTATATTAGCCAATTATCACTTTGCCATTATTATTGTTTTTTTATTATTCTCCTTGAAGATTCGAAAACTTGAAAACTAATATGTAATTTTTTTCTTGAGTTTTTGGTAGATGTAATTTTAAGTGTTGTGAATATTCAAACAAATAATTATAAGGTATAAAATCACTTGATTGTTTTATCTTGCTCTTTTGAATAATTTAATTCATTTATATGTATTTCCCTTTCAATATAAAATTCTCAACCAAAAAAAAAAAAAAAAAAAATGATTTTCTTTCATCACATTTTTCTAAAAGTATATTATTATGAAAATAATTTTAAATAATTATAATTATCATTCATCTTTTTAAAAAAGATTATGTTTTTAGTAAATAATTTAAGAAAAAATGAAAATTTTGTGATTACAAAGATAGTATTTTTTTTTTAAAAAAAAAAAAAATTATATATTATCAAACACATTATTAATATTTTTAAATCTAGAACAAAAAAAAATGATTTTTATCACTTTTTTTTTTATTAAATAATTTCGTAAAAAATTAATAAATTTGTTTGTAAATTCAAAACGAAACTTCTACTAAATAAAAACCATAACATGAAAAAATGAATTTCTTATTAATTATAGTCTATCTAAACCAAATTCTAAGGATTTATACCCCCACCCTCACTCACCCCTCAATGAAAAAAAAAAAAAAAAAAAAAAAAAAAAATTAGGCTGATAAACACCTGATTTTTAGTCTTTTTCCAATCATAATATTAAACCACATTGTTGTAAAAAAGTATGGATGCTTTTAATGTATAACCCCCTTTTATCTAAATTAAAAAAAAAAAAAAATAAAGCAAACTACTATATTCAAAACAATGAAAAAAGAGTTGAACCAAAAAAAAACTTAAATAAAATTGTTAAAACTTCACAAATAGTTATTATCCAATCAAACAGTAGGTACCATCAAATAATAGTATATGATTTTTCTATTTAACTAAACTAAACTTTAACCTTCTATCAATCATTAATAAGAATTCTCTGTTCTAACCAAAAAAAAAAGAATAAAGATAATGATATAAAGAAATGAAAACAAAACAGAAATATAAAAAATGCAAAAATAAATTCAAATCTAAATTATTTCCCAATTAAATGGAATTGATCTAATGATATTCTATAAATTGTATTGAGTATGTTCAAAATTCAGGAATTGGGCTTTAATTGAAAAAATAACCTCTACACATTTGCAAAAAGTGATTTCTCGCAATTTGAAGTTTTTGAACTAAAATTAGTATTTTTTTGAAAAACTATAAACTAGCAAGATATCACTTTGTGTACGTGTTCACAAACCAAATTAATATTTTTTTACTTTTCAACTCCGATATACCAAAATTCATTCAAAAAAGCATATTCAACAACAAAGAATCAAATTAAGAAACATTACATAGGAAAGGAAATTAATTTTATATTTTTTAAGGATGGTATAATGAACTGTGGTGAGAAAATATAAAAGACGGAAAATTTGTTTCAACTATTCCGAAGAAAGGGAAAATTTCACAAATCAGAACCTAAAAATATTAATTGTACCAAGATCTTGCAACTCAAGATGCCATAAAGTCACAAATATAGGTTTAATAATTAAACTACTACCCATAGACCACAAAATTCTATTACCACTTAATTATAAAACTGAACAAAAAATTGACTTGTTACTAAATAATACTCAAAATTACATTTTTTTTTTTTTTCCTTCTAAACCTATTTCTTCAACAAAATGTTTCACGGATATGGTTGGGGCTGTAACGAAGTTCAGCAATTAAGTTTAATTCACAACAAGGATCAAGAAAACAAAAACCAAGAAGAAACGATTTTAACAAACGTCTCTTCGCCAAATCCATTACCTTTGTTTTATAATGAAAATATTGTGTATGTCTGTTCAGGCGAAGAAAAGACCTGCTTTGTTGCATCCAATAATGAAATTTATGTCTATGGACAGGACATTACAACCGTTGTCCACCATGGATTAGATCGTGATGATGAAATGATCGTAAGTGCATCTAATGGACAGAACCATTTCATTTTCATGTCTGCTTCTGGTTTAGTTTTCGGGTTTGAGTCCAATTTCAATGGCGAACTCGGGTTTGACAACTCAGTTTTGTATACAGTAGAGAAGCCTACACCCATACCTTTCTTTGAAGAAAATAATTTAAAAATTAAAAATGCTGTTTGTGGTGCAGAGTCTTCCTATTTTGTCACATCAAAAGGACAACTTTTTGTTAGCGGATCAAATATTTATGTAAATTTTTTTGCTCTTTTTTCTCTTTTTCAATTTTTGTCTTGTTTTTTGTTTGTTGCAGAAATAACAAAAAACAAAAATTAAAAAAAAAAATAAATTGATGGATTCCAGTTCACTTTTTTTGAATCAAAAAAACACTCCACATACACAAACATCGATTTTCAAATAAGGAGAAATTCTTCAATATTTTCTTTTTGTAATGAAAAAAAGATCTTTTTTGTTTTTGTCTTTTCTAAAATTTCAGAATGTTGAAAAATGAATACCGATTTATTGAAAACAAATTGACACTTTTGTTTCACTTCGCCAACCAATAAGGGTAACAACAAATCTCAGTACCTCCAATTTTTTCCGTGAATTTTCCTTTAAAATAAACACACTGCACAGGTAGGACGTTTTTGACAACGCAAAAACTTTAAAAAAACCGCGGTTGACATACGTTGCGACCGCGTTGAATAGAGATTTTTTTCGAAAATTCGCGTTTAATTTTGAGATTTCTTTATTTATCTAACTACTCTAAAATTTTTTAATTATTGGTACTTAAAAAAATTAACAAATAAAATATCAAATTAAAATAATTGGATAAAATAATTTATTTTATTTATTTTCTTTGGCCTGTGACCAAAAATTGAAATAATCCTAAAATTTACAAATAAAATTTATTTTATTGTAATCAAATACTTTTCAAGAAAAAAATTTTTTGATCGATCATAAAAAAACAGAAGTAAAAATTAAAAAAAATTAATACTGATTATTTAAAGTAAATTTATCAAAAACATTGATTTAAATCGGCTAAGTGGATTGTGTATTAATATTTTCTCTTTGTTGACTGCTAACCCCTTTTTGTGTTGAAGTAAATTATCATTAGGTTAGAATGGGTGAGTTTAAAAAAGAATATTTTAATTCTCAAAAAGTTAAATAAAATATCAAAAGAGTTATTACCTATGTTACAACATAATTTGATTTTGGACCCACAAGTAAACAAAGAATGTTTTTTTCAAAAAATGTATAAAGTGGTGATTTTGGTTCAAAAAGCAACAAAAATCTTATTTGAAAACAATTTTGGAAAAAGTAAACAATAAAAAATGAAATTATTTTTCTAACAAAACAACAATATAGGATTCTCTAGAAAATAACAGTTTAGAAAATATTAACGGGTGATAATGTGTTGAGTAGAAAAAAAAATTTTTTTTAACTCGTATCCTTAAACAAAAAAAAATTAGAAATTTAATTGTCTTGGTCATAAGAGGAAATATTAGATCACATCATAAAAATAATTACGGATCACATTTTCCAATTTAGAAATTTTCAAAAAAATTTTTTTACGGGGATAATTTTTCTTTTTTAAAAAACTTTTTTTGTGATCAATAAAAAGTATTATGAAGAGAAAAGAGTGTTATTTTTCTAATACAAAAAAATGTGATCTGATCTAACTTGTAATTGGTAAAAAAGTGAAAATTGTACTTTTTTTTTCATCTAAATTTATATTTTTTTTCGGAAAATAATTTTTTTTTTTATGGGGGTTGAAAAAGTTTACAATTTTTAAAAGTTTTAAACGCAAAATCGGTTTTTAATTTTTTGGCGTTTAAAAAATCGAATATCAAACGCTTTTAACGCGTTTTACATGAAAAACCTCCCACTTAAACGGGAAAACGCGAATTTCCGTTGTTTTCCAACGCTTTTAACGCGATTACGTCCTACCTGTGTGAACATTTTCGTGAGAAGATGCTGATTTTGAATCGGACACATACTCAAGTCAAAACAGTAATTTAATGCATGCTTGAACACGGATTGTTGAATTTAAAGCAAAAAAACTCAAAATTAGACCAAAATTAAAGAATAAATTTGAATGGAAAACAAAAACAACAATTTTTAAAATGGGAATTTCATTTTTTCATATTAAAAGTTTAAGGAAGATTTGAGATACATTGAAAACAGAAAGAAAAAAATAAAATTGCCTGAGCCTGACAACGAAATTTTCATAAAAAGTTGGTTTAAATATGATAAAAAATCATAAAACCAAGAAACAAAAAATGTATTATTTTGTACATATACAATTTTTGTGAATGGAGTAAATTTCGTTTGTTGAATTTTTTTGAATAAGTCTTCATGAAGTTGAAGACGTATCTCTTTAGTTTGGTTTCTTAAACTATTTCGTTGAAATTTCCAAACAACAACAATGTAAATTGAGATCTTTGATTTGTTTTTTCTTTAAATGTTCGTTTTTTAAATTAAAGCAAATTGACTGTTAAAAAAAAGTTTTAAAAAAAGAGAAAATTATGTCCTTCTGAGATACAATGCTATTAGAATATGGGTGTGTTGTTTATGAAAATTTTTGTGAGAATATGACCAATTTGCAATTAACAACCTTCTCACGAAAATGGTCAATATATTTTAGAGATGAGATTGAAAATAATTTTTACATTATTGGGGATTTATCCCTAATATAAAACCAAACAAATGGCCTATTACCAGACAATTTGGTTGACTGGTTTTGAAATCTAGAACTTAAATTTGGAAGAAAAAGGTAGAAAGTTGAATGTAAAATTAATTAACACCTTTTTTTTTCGAATCTTTTTTTATGCTAATTTGGTTAATAAAAATTTGGTTGAATCAAAAATCAAATAAATCTTTGAATCAGACATGTGACTAAAAAAAAATTAAATTTAAAATTACAGCTGTTTTAAAAAAGTGCGGAATTTGCCTAATAACTAAAGGATTTCCCAAAATCTTTACACAGTGACTACAATACTATCCTAAACTTTTTGGTGAAACAATCACTTTCTTATCTGTCGTTGTTTGGAATTATATAGTTAAATTTTTACAAATAAAATGTTTGAGATAAAAAAAAAATATATCGCAAATATATTAAGTGATGTAGATCTGAAAAATATTGCATCATTTTTTATATTTTTTTTAATATTTTTTTTCTCTCAAGAAAAATAACATGTATAAACTATCGGTATAGGTTAAATTATTATTTTTTGTTATAATAATAATCAAGAAATCATAAGATTAATAAAATTTTCAGGGGAAATATTTATTTTTCATTTAGATTTTATTTGTAAAATATTGACAAATAAGCAAATAATTTCAGATCTCTAAATATATATATATATATATATATATATTCATAACCAGAATAAAATATGTTTTTACTTTAAATCTCTTTCATTTTATTCAACTTATTTCTTCTTTCATGTTATATTTTTGAGCATTATCCTAAAAAAAATGGGGAAAACTTTTCGTTTCTATTTAAAAATAATTAAATTTAATAATTTAAAAACATTTGTTTGTTGATATTAATATCTATACAAATCATACCCACACCAAATAATTCATTATAGGGACAACTAGGCACTGGTAGTAATAATCGAGAAATGAATCCAGTTTGTCTTCGGACGAATGTCAGAAGAGTATTTTCAGGAAGTGGAGCGTGCCATTTTTTTTTCCTCACCGACGACAAAAAACTCTTTGCATGTGGGTATGGCAAATTTGGGCAATTGGGGTTAGGGGGGAAGGGCAATCAGAAGATTCCCAAGGAATTAAAAAACTTTAGAGATAAAACAATCCAGGACATATCGTGTGGTTACAAACACTCCTTAATGCTAATTGAATCTAAAGTGTATTCGTGTGGCTCTGGGGATTATAACGGGAATGGACAAACAAATGGAGATTGTACCAAATTTACTGCCATCCAAGATTTAATTTCCCAAACAATTGTAAGGATTTGTGCAGGTAAAAGCCATTCACTTGTTGTTACCTCAGAAGGTGTGCTCTATACCTTTGGTTCCAACTCGCACCAACAACTAGGTCTGAAAGAAAAATCCAAAAACCAATTACCACTCCAACCATTACCCGTGCGAGTAAATCTATCTGATCTATCAAGTGTGAAGGCAAGGGACATTGGGCTATCATGCGGGGCATCAAATTCCTTTATTTGGAATTCTGATTTTAATTCACTTTTAAAAGATTTCCAAATACTATTTGAAAACCAAGAATTTTGTGATTTAAAATTGAAAAATAATAAAATCAAATTAAATTCGTCTCTACTTGAAGCTAGAATCCATAGTCCAGTTACGGAATCGATTATAACCGAATTAGAAAAATTTTCTCTTGCAGAATTAAAAATCTTTGTAGAATGGGTCTATTTAGACGCCCCACCACCCAAAAGCCTAATGAGAAGGTTTATTAAAACATTACATTTAAAAAAGGCTTCCAAATTGCAATCAGATATCCGTAATTTATTCAGAGACAGCAAAAGTAAAGATTTTTCTTTGGTTTTTAGAGAAGAAAGAGAAGTGAAAGTTCATAAATTAATTTTATTAGTAAGAACGAAAAAATTTGCCAAACGGCTGTCAACTGATTACACAATAGATAAATATATTATAAAGGATGAAATCCTCTCCTTTTCTGCTATACGTGGCTTTGTTGAATATTTATATACAGACGACCTTGATGGGATAACAGAATCAACAGAAGAAATTAAAAACGAATTAAGAACAATTAAAAGAAAATTTGATTTATCAAAATTCTCTAATCTTGATCGAAAAATTGAAATTATGTAATTTTATTTTTGAGATTAAATTCTTATTTTTGATTTTTTTTTTATTCTATTCTTATTTTTTATATTTTATGATTTTTTTTTTTTATTTTATTCTATTTTTTCATTTTTATTTCTTTTATTTTTTTTTCTTTTTATGATTTTTATCAAAAAAAAAAAAATTAATTAATAACCTAATTCTTTTGACATGAAATTATTTTTTTTTTATTAAATGCTATTACACAAGTGAAAGCATGCGGTCCTCAAAAAATAGAGAATTTGGATTTATTGTTAACGTTCAATGTTAAAGAAAAAACATTTAATGTATTAAAGATAAAATTTTGAAGTGATTAAATTCGTGTCTTCTAATTCAAAGTGTGAATAAACATTACACAGTTCAAAAACAGTCATTTGAAAAATTTGAAACTCAATTAAGTTTTCTAAAATAAAACAAAGAGTTTATATATATATATATATATATATATATATTTATAAAGAAATGCAAAAAAAGAATAAGAGAAAAGCGAAGAAAAAACTCAAAAAAATAAATAATAAGAAAAAATTGAAAGTTGTTGGATTCCAGTTGAATTTATATGTTTATGGTTGTTAAGGATCATTTGTATTTGAGCTCCTTTTCCCTTATAGCGTGTTGGATCATATCGACCAAAAAGTATTCTATGGTGATGTCATAAATTTATTTTGTATTCATTTTCCTTAGTAATTCATCTGAATTTTTTTGATAATATTGTAATTAAAGTCTTTGATTTGTTTGATCACATTTACCATTGTTTTCGGTGTTTTCTCTTATAATTTCCAATCCCAAATGTAAAAAATCGATATCAAAAATCTTTGTAGAAACTAAGGCATATTTTGGATTTTACTCTTTTTGCCCCTCTGCATGTGTTTCTCCCCTAATACTATTTGAACATGATTTTATTTTGAAAAGAGGAGTTTGATAATTTCCAGATTAGGTGTAGTTGTTTTTAATAAAACTGTCTCGAAATCGAGAACTTTTTAAATATTTTTTCAGTTACCAATTTTCATTTCCTTGCGATTATTAGACTTCGTTTGGGCGAATTAGATTTTTATAATTGAGTTTTATATTGATCTCATCTCTCTATTTTCAATTAAAGTTCTTTCTTTTTTTCACGTTTGAAATCTTCAGTAGGTGATCCAGTTTCAAGTATGAGTGGGTCAATTTCATTGTAATATATAGATTGGTTATCACGATTCCTTATACACATATTCCAATATACTATTTTTTTCTATATAAGACTGATTTTAAAATTCCAAATCAAATAATTAAAATAAATTATCTCTAATTTTCGAGTTTTTAAGATATTATCATTATTCAGTTATTTTCTCCCACCCAGCCCTACATTGAGTTGTTGACGAAATTAGCTTCCTTCTTTAGGATTTTGTTTGTTTTGGTTCTGTTCTGGTTCCCCGATTGTGTATTTTGGTATATATTTACCAGGACAACTAATATTATTTACTTCCAGTTCTCATTTTTTATTATTAATTCGAGTATATATTTCCTTGGCATCTATCGAGATTAGATTAAAAAAAAATAAAATAAATCCATATAAAATTTAAGGCAATATGATTGCTTTAGAAAATTGAATTTTGAGTGCATTTAATAATTTTTTATTCACACTGGTCTATTAGCTTATATCACAAAACAGTTCTTATTTGCTTTATTCCAGTTTTTTTTTTTTGATTTGATCCCTCGCTTATGATCAAATATTTCAATATATTTTATCTCTTTCATCTCGTTTATTTATTTTTCTGATTTATCAATTATTATCTTTAGTCCTGATTTAGTAATTATTGGATATCTATTTACTTAGAGCTTTTCTTTTATTTTTAGTTCCTGTTCTGCAAAAAAAAGATTAAACTAAAGTATACAAAGAATACAAAAATATATCTAAATAACCTGATTCTGAATAATAAAAGCAAGGCATATTACTTATATATGTATATATTATCTGGTATATAGTTTATCCCTGAGAAATACTGTTCTATGAACACCCAGATTCGATTTGATGAAGTATTTAATCAGGGTTAATCTAATAAACTACGGGTAGGTCTTGATTTATATTTTAAAATCAAACGAACCAAAAAAAAGTTTAAAATCAATTGTAACTGGCAGATTTTTTTATTTGTATATTATTCTTAAATTTGAATTTATTCATAAAGTTTTTTAGTACAATTCTGGTTTTAAACTTTTTTTTTGAATCCTAATTTATTAGGATTCAGATGAACTGTCATTATTCAATTTTTTTTTTCTTTTTGATTTTTATTTCTAAATGGGCACTGATAGAAATAAAAAAAAAATACCATTTATTTGGAAATCAATTAATAACAATATTCACTTGTTTATTTTATATATATATTTCGAATATTCTTGGTATTAATTCTTGAAATGCCATTCTTCATATTATTTTTAAGTCTTAATCTCCACATTTCAATTCAAAAGAAATTTTCATATCCCTTAAATATTCGGATTTATTATTATTAAAAAAGATTCCATTCCATAAAACAGTTAATTTTATCTATCATATCCCCAATTATAATTATTTATATCAACATTAAACTTTATTTCATATATAACAGTATTTTTACAAGTTTTTGAATTTTGAGCAAACCATGATGTATAATCTAGAATGTTTTATAATCTCATAGAATAGTAATATAGATATTGAGTTTTCAATATTTCTTTCATGTTTTAACTAGATACCAAAAATATCGAAATATTTTCTGTACCTTTGAAAAATACTTTTTTTCAAATATTTTATGTTGTTTCTCACCAATTCTAAACCAATTTTAGAAATTTAAAATCAAAAAAAATTATATACATTAATTATATACAATATTAAAAACGAACTCAACCAATTACAAAAATTATTCCAGTGAATATTTTAGGTAAAATAGTTGAAAGTGATATTTTAAAAGTTGATTAGAGAATATTTTTTTTAATTTCATTACTTAATTACTATTTTTTTTTCCTTGCTATCTTTTTCTTTTTTTTTATTCAAATACTAACCAGCGAATTTCGTGATAAAAGTTTTATTATTTTTTTTTTATAACCAAACCCGATTCAATTATGAGCCTGTTGAAACCTTAAGTCTAATTTTCACGAAATTAATTCAATTTTAATTTGAAAATTAATTAATTGCAACAATTACCTTAAATTTCGTAAAATAGATAATAGTTTTACTCAAAATTTCAAAACAGTTTCATTTTTTTTTAAAAACCTGCCTTTACAAAACTTTATTTTGGTTGTCTGAATTAAAATTGATTAACAAACCAACAATGACTGTTAATCAATCTCAAGTTAACAATTCAGAACACACAAAATTCATTAGTACTTCAGATTCTCAACTAAAACCAAATACAGCATCAGGACATTTAAAATATATGCAAAACGAAAACAAAGCCGATTTCAATAATTCTGTGAATAAAACAGAAACCCAAGAGTTAAACGAAGAAGAAAAAAATACTCAAATCGAAAAAGATCAAAAAGAAAAAGAAGAAAAAATGAAAAATAATCAAAAAGAAAACTTCAAAGATCGCGAAAATGAAGAAAAAGAAAATAAAAAACAAACAGAAAAAAATGAAGAGGAAAATGGTAGTGAAAATAAGAATAAAGAAAAAGAAAAACAAAAACAAAAACAAAAACAAAAACAAAAAGAAGATGAAAAAGAAGAAGAAGAAGAAAAAGTGTTTTCTAATAATATTATTTCAAAAGAAGAGGATTTAAAAAAAAAAGCACAGGACTTTCGAGAACAGATCTCAAAAGAGTCGATTGGAAGAAGGTATCAAAAGCATGTGAACGAAGGGCCACTCGACGAAAAATGGAAATCACACAAAAAGCATTTTTTTATCCTCTCACAAGCAGGAAAGTTAATCTATTCAAGATACGGCTCAGACATAAAACTCACAAGTTTACTCTGTGTACCACAGGCGCTTGTCTCCTTTGTGTCTGATTTAGGTGATAAAATCAAATCGATACGGGCGTGCGATCATTTGTTTGCCTTTAAAATCCAGGGTCCGATCATTTTGGTTTGTGTCTCTCAGACTGGCGAGTCTGCTAAGCAATTAAGAAGGCAACTAAAATTTTTATATAAACAAATCATTTTCTTTTTATCGACAAAGGGCATTGAATTTTTAAAGGACAGGCCATCTTTAGATTTAAGGGTTTTGTTAGGAGGAACAACAAAGTTTTTTGATTCCCTAATTTATCGGATGAGTTCACCAGAATTTGTTTTAGACTCGATCAAGTTTTTAAAAATGAACAGCCAAACGAGAGAGAAAGTCGCAAGCGCATTCAAATTAACAAAAACAAAATTTTTAAAATTTGCTTTATTGACATCGGACTGTGGCATGATTCAACTTACTCAAACGAAAAGAAACCCCATTTCGATCAATGATCTTTTTTTAATCCAAAATTTTGTGGCAGACCATTCCTTTAAACCCAATGAAATTTGGACACCATTATGCTTGCCAGACTATAAAAGCAATCAATTGTTACATGCTTATTTAAATTATATTGACGAAGAAAAGAAAATTTGTCTTTTGTTTATTAGCTTGGATCCCACTGGCTTTATGGAATTAAAAAAAAAAAGTGGAAAATTTTGTAAGGTATGAGATTAGATCCAAATTTTTAATTTGAGATCTTTTTGAAGATTACTTTTATTATTATTTAATGTTATATATCCAAGTTTAGATGTGTTGGAGATATATTATGGTGTACAGATGATTTACAAGACTGATAATCGGATTTAAATCACCAAGAGGCTTTTTTTTTTTTTTTGTAATTGAGAGTGAATTTGTTAAATTATTTTTTATACAAGAAAAATAATTATTTAAAGTGAAAGAATTCATGCTTAACATTTAGATTTGTAACCATTATTTTTATATCATTGAAAGTCATGATCTGAATTTAAATACAAAACTATGCACAATAATTTTGAAATACCAAATGAACGAAAACTCTCATTTCTTCGTATTTACATAATTTTAATTCCAAAGACTTATTTAATATACCAGTTGTTAGTACCTGAAAAAATTCCATAGAATATATCACAGGAATTGCATATTAGGTACTTTGCTGGTTAAAAAGGGATAATAATAATAGTTTTAACCGATTTCACTCCACTCGTATGAAAAAATTAAATTGAAAATTTTGAGTTAGATAAAACTATTATTTCAATTAACCTTTCATCATTAGTTAATAAAAATTATTCACAATATAACCAAAATTCCAAGAACTTCAAATTCTTGATGTATTTTATGTTTATTGTTGTTAACAGAACTCATATTTTTAAAAGTCTCTAGTCAAGAAAAAAACGTGTTTTTTGGTGGTAAAAAATTTTTTAATCACTTAAAAAATGAATTTTAGTTCATTCTAACTTTGATATATTTACTTGAATAGATAATAACTCATAGTTTTGAAAACGCTCTATTCTTCTAATTCAAATGAAATATATCAAAAAAAAATACCAATGATAAATATTTGCCGTGTCCTGGGTTTTCCAGAATTCAAAAGAATTGAGTCAAATCAAAGAGATTATTCAATTCATTTTAAATTCGAGAAAAACTTAACGGAAATGTCCGTCAAGTGCTGTAGAGTGTCGTAAAGTTCCTAGGGTTTTCAGAATTTAAAAGAATTGAGTAAAAACATTTAGATTTTACTCTATTCTTTTAAATTCTGGAAAGGCTATTGGCGGTTTTCTTGAGATTTTCTGTTTTATTTGACTAAAATCTATGATTTTACTCCATTCTTTTAAAATTAAAAAAAACCTAACGGAAGTGTCTGTAAAGTGCCGTCAAGTGCCTAGGTTTTCTTGAGGTTTTCTGTTTTGTTTGTGAAGTGTTCTAGGTTTTTTTGGGGGTTTCTATTTTATTTGTGAAGTGTTCTAGGTTTTTTTTTGCTTTTTGAAATAAACAGAAAATTTTAATAAATTTTCAGTTTATTTCGAAAAGTAAAAAAAACCTAACGAAAATCAATAGATTTTCCGATAAATAGAAAACTCAAAAAAACCTAACGAAAATCTATTAATTTTCCAAATAAATAGAAAACTCAAGAAAACTTAACTGCGGTTTTTTGTTACTTTTTGAAATAAACCAAAAATTTAAATAAATTTTCTGTTTATTTCAAAAATTAAAAAAAACCTAACGAAAAGTCAAAAAAAAAATAATTTTTATAATTCAAAGAACAAATAATTCTTTAATAGTCAAAATAATTGATTCCCTAGTCGAAAGATATTAATTAAATTTAAAAACCTTTTAAAATATATTAATAATAAAATGAACTGTGAAGAAAAATTTTTTACAATTTTTTTTACGATCAAATTTGAAAATAAATCCTAATAGAACCTGGAAAATTGGATTTTCTAACTTGTACTACAAAATATTTTTCAAAATAATTTTTGATCAAAGATCTTATTAACCAATAGTGTTTATTCTAAGTGAAGTTATTAAAAAGTAAAAAATTATCAAATTTTTAATTTTTTTTTGATAAAAGTTTTTCATGATCGTGGCCTCTTCATGGTAATAATTGTTACTTATTTTAAAGATTTAAAAGATTTTTTTTTTTTTTTTTTATCTTTTGAAAAACTATTTTTTCGGTAATAAACTGTTGTTCAAAATACGAACTAATAATTTTTGAGATTTCTACAATTGATTTAAACGATACCTTTTGGAAATTAAATTCTATGATTTCTTTTCCTAAAGCTATAATTTTGAAAAATTTGTACACAACTAACACACATACCAATATATGCCAATATGTCGAAAATTTTCACTCCTTTCCCATTTTGCAAAATTAATTAAACGTATTATTTTCTCAATAATATATAATAAATGTTCATATATAGATCTTAAAAAAAATGGGTGCATTAACTGAAATTCAAGAAGCAGTAAAAGAATCACAAACCTTTAATTGTAAAAAATTAAAAATCAAAAAACTAAGGCATTTTATCTATAAGCGAAGGAACACTGATCAAATTATCTCCATAAAACCAACTCTTCCCTACTCACTTGATAAATATAAAAAAAATTTAAATATTTTATATAAAATTTCCAAATCACGTTTGTTGTTAAATCCAAATAATCAAAGATATTGCTCATCAACTGACACTGAAAAAATATTTAGCTATTTAACAGAGGATTTTGAAATTCATTCGGTTTTTCATCCTTTAATAACTAAAAATCAAGCAATTAATGCAGAAAATGCGATTTTAAACTGGGTCAAGAAAAATGAAGAGTGCTTTTTTAATAATACAATCCAATTTTGGTAATAAGTAACTTCTTTTCTTTCTTCTATTCATTAAAATTATTGCTTTTATTTTTTTTTTTTTTCTACTCGTTTGAAAAAGTAATTAGACTTTAAGTTAATATTCTTCTTTGATTTGTTAATTATTTTTTTAAATTATAAAATCGAATAATTTTCTATTAAAAAAAAAAAAACAAATAACATATATTGTTTACAACGAAATTTAATAGAAATTATTTTTAAATAAAATAACACCTTTTTCCAGTTTTTTTTTATTTCTATTTTTTTTTTTGTTTATTATTTTTTCAAAAATAATGGTGTTTTTATGATATTGAAAAATCGAAATATAATCTGTAAATTCTATCATTTTTGATAAAAAATTCTTTATAACACATTTTTAAAATGAAAATTTTTGAGATTTTATTATTTTTTTTTTTTGAAAATCAAAAAACAAAAATATTTTTAACTAATTGAAAATAAATTTGAAAATTTTCGACACAGTTAAAACAGTTCAAAGAATGAAGAAACAATGCAATTTCATATAATATTATTTAGTTTGGAAATAATTTTCATTTTTGAAAAATATATTAAATCATTTATGCATCTTTTAGTTTTTTTTTTCATTTCTTTTTTTTGTTATTACTGAACTTGTTTCGTTCGATCAAAATTTTTTCGAATGATCTATATCAGCTTAAAGATAGGTTCTTCTCAATAAAAGAACACCAATAAAATTAGTTTTTGATTTCAGCACCGTTTTTGATCTATCAACAATTGTTATTAGATTTTAAACAAATTTACCAAGACATTTTTTCGTTGTGCACTCTCCAAAATTTGAGATAAAAAAAGATAGAGAACACTGATAGAGAAGTCATGAGGTAACAATTTATCAAGAAAAAAGACTCAAAGAAAAAGACCAAATTCATAAATGACTAAGCAAAATCCTGATAAGAAGATGAAAAATGCAATTTGAAACAATATCTCAAAATCGCCTACTTGCAAAACAAATTATCTCAAAAAATAAGCCATATCTAAACTGGTAATCATCAATAACTATATTCAAACTAAAACCTTTTTCAAAAATCCTCTAATTAGATACACACACAGATGGAAAAAAGTACCAAAATTCAAAATATTTCCATATTAAAAAGAAAAATTGATGATATATACCTTTATAATGGGACTGTAAAAGATATGAAAAAAAAAAAACGAAGACAGTTGAAAAATGTAATCATAAAAATCAAAAATTTTTGACTTCAACATCATTGCCCAAGAATATATAGATAAATTACCCATAAAATGAATACAATAGAAATCCATAACATAACCATAGAATACCTTTTGACCAATATGACTCAACATGTTTTAAGGGAAAAGGAGCTCAAATCCAAATAATCCTTAACAACCATAAACGTATAAATTCATTTGGATTAAAATGATTCAAATTTCTCATAACTTTTAATTTTTTCGGATTATTTATTTTTTGAGTTTTTTCACTTTTTTTTTTTTACAGATTATTTTTAGACTCTTCAATTTCTTTTAAAAAACTAAATTGAGTTTCAAATTTTTTTCTAATAACTGTTTCAAGGTACTAGTGTCTTGTTTATTCACTTTTTGAATTCGAACACACAAATTTACTCACTTCACAATTATCTCTTTAACAGATTAAGTGTTTTTTTTTGTTTTTTACATTTAACCCTTCACAATAAATCTAAAAAAAAAAACTCTAAATTTATTAACATATTCTTTATTTATTTGTATTGATAATTATTTATTTTTTGTTTGGTAAGTATTGTAATTTAAAAACAATTGTTAAATTTTCAATTGGTGGGTGGTTTTAATTTGTCATTTCTTCATAGAATGAATTAAATAAGATTATTTTTTTCATAAATTTGAATTTTGGTGTATTAAATATTGTGAATTGTTGTTTAGAAGAAATTTTTAAGATGAAATTTGGATTAAAAATTTTTATTGGTAACAATAATTGAAAAAAAAAATAAGAAAATTAAAAATAAATAATTATTAATTATTATATATTGCTTTGCAAATACATTATTTTAATTTTTGTAAATTCGTTATTTGTAAATTAATGTTTTTAAATTTATATCTCAAAATTGTGATATTTTGAAACATTATAAAAATTATTTGTTTTTTTTTTTTTCGAATTAATTAATAATCATTATTTTCTGGTAAAAGAATTCTTAAAACATTCATTACAAGAACTTGAATACGTTTATCAGATGATCTACCTATTCTTTTTAAATCGGATATCATATTTAATGAAAATAAATAATTTTGGATTTGGTACCACTATTTTATTTAATGATAGAAAAAAAAAAAAAAAAAACAATAGATATTATTTAAATATATGTGTGTTTATGTATAATAATATATTTTTTTAAAAAAATAAAATTAATTGAAATTTTAGAATTATCTTTTTAAAAAAAAAACAAAGAAAAGAAAAAGAAAAAGTAAAAGAAAAATACCTCATTTTTATTTGCTGATCCATAAATGCATATATTATTCAGTGCAACTAAAATTGCATTAAGCGTTTGATGATCACGTGTATTTAAATGCTTTACCATTTCTTGAATACCCCCAACCAAAAATAATGCTTTATGTAATTCGACTAAAAATAAAAAAAATAGTAAAAGAAAGAAAAAGAAAAAAAAAAAATTATAATTGAATAGTGGTTATTTCAAATAGCTTTGACTTATTGTTTTTTAAATAAAAGTATTATTCTTCATATTTTTAAAAAACTCATTTGAAATATATGCTATTTGTAAAAAAAAAAAAAAAAAGAAAGAAAGAAAGAAAAAAATTACCCGATTGACATAAATTTGCCATAGTGATACAAAGATTTCTAATTATATTTTGGTTTTTGGTCTTTTTCATTAAGTCAATTAAAAAGGGCAATATATTTAATTTTAACATTTCAACTCTAAAATTTTCATAAGTACAAGAAGAATTCCCAACAATTGTTAATAAATTATTAAAATCTTGCACGTCCTTTGTTTCTCCAATTAAACCAACTAATTGGGATAAAACACCATCTTGGAATAAATGTTTTATATTATCTGTTTTAGAAGATTGCGTCGTAAGTTCCTTAACAGTTGTAATTAATTGGACTGTTATATCTTTACTTTTGCTATTTTTATTACTTAATAATTTTGCAAATAATGGGAAAAAATTTGATTCTCTGATTAAAATTTTATTGCTAATTGAACCTGTAGATATTTTTTCAATAATTTTTAAGCCACAATAAATTAAATTATCATTGTTTGATGAAATAAATTTATTTTTAATTGTTGGCAAAATATCATAATTTAATAAAATATAATTACAATAGCCAGGATCAACCATAATCGAACAAATTGCTAAACAAGAATTACATAAAATTTTTTCTTTATTATAATTTTTGTTTAATGTTTTATTTTCTTTTTCTTTATCTTTTATCTCTTCGTTTAATGTTTTATTTTCTTTTTCTTTTTCGTTTATATCTTCGGTTAATGTTTTATTATCTTTTTTATTTTCATTTTCGTTTTCTATTTCTCTTTTATTTTCATTTTCATTTAAATTTTGATTTTCTTTTTTCCTTTCCTCATGTGTTAGTATTTCAATAATTTTTTCAATGATTCCTAATTCTTCAAATGTTGGATATAAATCAATACAATTCTCAAAATCTGAGATTAAACTTAAACAATACTCAACGATAATCATATTTTTTGAGTCTAAAAACTGTCTTATTTTTTCAAATATTGGTTGCTTCTTTAAGATTTGTATAACATTTTTAGAATATTCACAGCACCAGGTAAGACATTTTAAAATTAGAATATGCATTTTGATTGGTGTTGTTTTTGATATCAAATATTCTGAAAGCTCTTCAATTCCATTTACTAGCTCAATTTTTTTTATGCATTCTAAGGGTCTTTTTTCAAGAATTTGTAAAAGTAATTCCAAGTTATTACTTAATAATGATTTGTTAAATGTTTGCTTTTTTTTGGGATTGTTGTTTTTAAGTATTGTAAAAATTGTTTCAATTCCATTTCTTTCAATAAATTTTGATGCGTATACAGCTGTTTAATATTAGTTTTTTTTTTTTTTTGTTTGTTTGTTTGTTTTTTAACATTAGAAATGATGTGTAAAAAAATTAAAATTCGGAAAAAAAAATGGAAAAGGTTGTGTTTAGTGTTGTAAACAGAACTCATATTTTTAAAAGTCTCTAGTCTAGAAAAAAAGGTCTATTTTGGAGGTTAAAATTTTTAAATGGATGTGACAATGAATTTTAGTTTAATTCAACTTTAGGATTTTTACTTGAATAGATAATAACTAATAGTTTTGAAAACACTCTATTCATCTAAAAAAAAAAAACTCAAATAGGTGAAAAAAATAGTTGATGATAAATATTCCTTGTTATAGGTTTTCCAGGATTTAAAAGAATCGAATAAAACCTATGATTTTGCTCAATTCTTTTGAATTTCTGGAAAACCTAACGGAAGTGTCATCCAAGTGCCGTAGAGTGACGTAGGGTGCCTAGGTTTTATTCTATTCTTTTGAATTCTGGGAAGCCTGTCGAAAGTGCCCATGTTTTTTTTTACTTTTTGAAATAAACCCAAAAAGTTATTATATTTTGCTCTATTCTTTTAAATTTTCCAAATCAACAGAAAACTCAAGAAAAGGTAACGGCACTTTTTCATAATTCAAAAGAATGGAGAAAAATCAATAATTTTACTAAATTCTTTTAATTTCTGGAAAACCTAACGGAAGTGTCCACCAAGTGCCGTAGAGTGCCGTAGAGTGCCTAGGTTTTCCAGAATTTAAAAGAATAGGGAAAAAACAAAGATTTTGCTTTATTCTTTTAAATTCTGGAAAACCTAACGGCGGTTTTTTGTTACTTTTTGAAATAAACCAAAAATTTATTTAAATTTTTGTTTATTTCAAAAATTAAAAAAAAAACTAACGGAAGTGTCCTGGGTTTTACAAGATTCAAAAGAATTGAGTAAAATCCTTTATTTTTCTCAATTCTTTTAAATTAAAAAAAACCTTACGGAAAATTAAAAAAAAAATATTTTTTTTCAATTTAAAAGAACAAGAAATTCAATCATAGTCAAAAAATTGATTCCCAGGTTGAAAGATAATTATCAGATTTAAATTTATTTTTCAAATATAATAAAATGACGAATTAGCTAGAAGACAAATTTTTTCAAATTTTTTATTATTAAATTTAAAAAAAATCTTAAAAAAACTGGAAAAATAGGATTTTTCAACTTGAATGGGAAAATATCTTTAAAAATATTTTTTGATAAAAGATCTCTTATTAACCCAATAGTTTTTATTATAATTGAAGTTATTATAAAGTGAAAAATTTGCAAATGTTTAATTTTTTTTTGAGAAAATTTTTTGATGATTGTGATGGTAAAATAAATTTTCAAAATGACAATTTTTAATTATGATCGTTTGTGAAAAATCGAATAATTTATTGTTCAATAATATTGTATATTAGATTTTTAGAGGCATATTTGAACCATGTACCGGTAATATTATTTACCATAAATAACAAAATCTTTCAATTATAGACAAATTTAGGTGGCTGTAATCCATTAACATATCCAGTATAGCTCGTGGTGTTACTCATTGAAAAATCAAAAGAAAAGAAAATTTTTCAAAAATACACCTTTCTTGTATGAAGCAATAATGAAGGAAATTAATTGAAACAAAACCAAATACTATTTGTTATCATTTTGCAATAATCCAGGATCTAGACCCACAAGTTCGTTTAAATATTACCAAAGTACGGGTTTATGGGTGTTTCTCTCTTATAAATAAATAGTATAAAAAAGAAAAGGGTTATATTTGAGTAACTGGTTAGAGGCCCTTAACATGCAGTATTCACACTTCTATATTTTTCCCTTTCTTCTTGTTTTGTTATCAAACGATTATTTCAAATTCAACACCACTAAAGCTGGTTTGCTTTATTTCACGTATTTGCAATTTACTCTGTTGGGAATGAAAAAAAGAGAGTGGTTGTAAAAAATATTTCTTGGATTTACTCTCTTTGCTAACCAAAAAAGAAAAATCAAAAAAAGCAAACAAACGTTTGTAAAAATTTATCAGAAGAAGAAGGATAAACAATACCGTTAGAAGTTAAAACAGTGAGGATTTTCGGGTTTATTGGATCAAAATCCAGTTTTTGAATATTCTGTAGAAACAGCCGCGTTTTAACATTTTCCTGGAGGGGGTTTGAAAGATCGGTAAGCGTTTTATAAACCTTATAGTAAGTGTTTGTCAGCAACTTTTTGTTGTGGTTCTCGAGAGACAGGCATTCTACAAGATCTTTCCCCTCATTTCCAAAATTGATCGACTTTAATTGTTTGTACATTAGAAAGCTGATACCTAAACTGGCACTTCCAATTCCAACTAGCTTTAATTTGTCTAATTGTTCTGAATTAAAAATTGATTTCATGATTGTTGTAAGATCTGTTTTTTTGTTCATTTCATAAAAAGATTATAAATTGTTTGGAGAATAGAAATTTAGTAAAAAATGAGGTTTTGAATATTTTCGAGAAATAAGTTTTTATCATCTTTTTGGAAACTATTGAACTTTAACATCAATTGTAATTTTGGGGTTAAGATATTTGAAGTGATTTTTAACTTCTATCTCAGATTTTATAGCAATTGGTATTTAAAATTTATCACAGAAAGAATTTCAAGTTCCTTTAGCATTCTTTAACATTCCTTTTATTTAGGGCTGATAGTTCAATCAGTATAGAGAATAAAAAAGAATCAGAAATAAAGAATGGTACCAATTTTTATCTAATACAACCACTTTATTAGTAAACGCATCGAAAGTCAAAATGAAAAATTTTTTTAATATAATACTGGGAATTGAAATATAAAGGGTAAAAAAATAGCTCTTCATTTTCAATATTTTTCTTTTTCAGACTAAGAACAATTACAACATATCTCTTTGAGAACACGATTTAGAAAGAAAAATATTGAAAATGAAGAGATATTTTTTTACCATTTATATTTCAAATACCCGTATTAAACAAACAGAAATTAATTCTCATAGTTGAAAAAAAGTTGAAATTAATTACATTTTTAAAATATTTGGATACAACAAGTGATTTAAGTATTAGTAACCTATATTTAACTATTTTATTAAAAATATTATTAAAATAAAACAAAAGATCCTGATTGATATGGATTTTACAAAATGTCTAAGATAAAAACAAAAAAAACATCTTTGGAAATAAATTTCTTTATATTTAGTTATTATATTAGACAGCTAAAAGAAAAAATATTATAAAAAATATCAAAAGGTATTCCTCCATTTTTTGATGCTCCTTTTTTTTTTTTTAAGATAATGTTTCGTGTTACATTCAGTATCACTTTTAGTATACAAACTTTCAACTAAATTTAAGGTACAAAAAAATTTTCAAATCGAAGTATATTTTTTTGGAATTTTTTATTACAATTTATTTTACTAGAATTTAAATTTTGTGCCTTAATTTGAGATTTTTTTGTGACTTAAATTCTGATGAATGTTTTTATCTTAAAAGTTGAACCGGCTGTATATTAACTCTTGTTTTTGTTATTCATTTTTTTTAATACCATTATATATTTTTTCATATGTTTTAAGGAGAGTATATTTTCCTTTTTTTCAAATTTTTAATTATGAGAAAAATAATCAAAGAGCATTTCCCTTATAAAAAAAATTTTTTATAACATCTATATAACATTTTTATAACAAAATTTCCTTTTTAATGATGATTTTTTCAATATTTTTTGTAAAAATATTCATATAACAGGACTTATTTGTATTTCTTGGTACTTTTAAGAAAGATATTTTCAAGTACATAATCTTAAGTTTGATTATTTTTCCGTATAATTTGTCTGAAAAGATGATTGTATTCTGAAATTTTAGGTTTTTATTTTTTTTTTTTATTTTATTTTTGAAGGGAGTAAATTAATTTCCTCTTACAGCCCTAATTTCTAAATTTTTGTTTCAAAATTTTAATAAAGAATCATAATTATCTTTTTCATTAACTAATAACAAGATAAATAATGAATCTTTGTTTCGAATAAATCAAAGATATTATTCTTATTATTTTTGTTGATTTGAATTAGTTTTTTAATCCAAGTTGTTCGATTTTTTTCATAGGATGGGCAGTCCCATAAAAAATGATCGATATCTTCAATTATTTCTAGGTTTAAATGTTTTTTGCATAGGTTGCATGATTTTGTTTTTTATTTTATTCTTATCATAAACATAAGAATATCTATTTAGATAATTTGTGAAATTTCTTAGTTTTAAGATAGAAGTAGAGTACTTCCATATTAAGTATTTTTGTTGTTTGTTGATATTATTATTATACCTAATAATTTTTAAATATTCTTGACCTTTCCATCCAGAACAGTTTATTATTAAGTTTACTCTAAATTGATTAAGGTTCATATTTAGTAATTTTAAATTTTCTGTTTTCCAATTGATATTTTGGTCCTCTTTTTTAATGAATTTTAACTTTTTTGATATATGTTTGAAACCAAGAATTTCTAATTTATTATTAAGTTTAAATCTTCTTTTGTAGATTTAAATTCTTACTTGATCTATTTTTGCTTCAGTTTTATAAATTATTCTTGGAGAGTGTGGATTTATTTTTAAAAATTTTGTGACTTTTTTATTTATTCAAACATCTATCGCGTTGAAATCTTTTTGATTTAGATAAATATAACTAGGCCATAAAATAGTAGACTCATGCGTATTGATTTAAACATTTGTAATTTTACTCCATTAGCTAAATTTTGTTGTTTAAAAATCATTTTGATTTTTTTAAAGTTTACTTTTACTTTTTTGAAGTTTTTTTTAAAAATTTTGGGTTTTTAATATACAACGTTCATTTTTAATTCGTATGATCAAATTTTATTAATAATGTCGTTAAAATAACCTTTTATCAGTGTTATGAAATTGGAGATGTATAATTAAAGATTTATTTCTTTTTTTTTCAAGAAAAGTCGAAACCAAAAATGATCAAAGCAACTATCGATAAAAAATACGTAAATATGATATTAGTTTCTGAAAGTTCAACCACAAAAAAATCAATTCGAAAAAAAAAAATCAAATTTAAAATTATTCTCAAAAAATAATGATAATTTTAAGATCCTTTCAATAAAGCATGAAATTTATTAAAAAATTTTGACTAAATGAAATATTCAACAATTTTTTAACAAATTATATCAAAATATAAAAAAATTTGAATTAATTCAATTCACAATTTAAAATTTTTTGAAAAAATTCAAGGAGTTTGCCTTCAAATTTAAATTGGCAATATGTGTAAGCTTGAATATTGTATTGGAACTAGAAGAAAAAAAAAGTACTTGTATAATTTAAAACACTGATTATATTTTTGTGACTTATGTATTTGTGTCATTTGTCTGTGTCTAAAAGATTATTTAGAAATATATAAATCATTGTTCACTAATACTGTAATTACAACTTACTTTAATCTTAGACTTCTTTGTGATTAACAATAACCCTTAAAAAAATGAATTTTTGAAAATTTAAATGAGATTTATTTTCATCTCGAATTTGTTTTACAATTCACCATAATCTTTCATTTACTTAGGATTTTTGTTTTTCATAGAAGGTACAGTCTTTCCAAGGCTACCGTGAATTTTTATATGAATCAAATTTTGATGCTGATATAGATTTTTCAAAAGTTGGATATGAGAATAATAAAGCTTATATTGAAAAAAAAATTTCCTAAATGAGCTCATTTCAAGAATTTTTTCTGATACAAGAAAAATTAATTTCCAGATCCCTAAATTGCTTCAAACCAGGAAAATCTGTTGAGATGCCACTTAAAAGTTTCTCTTGAAATACCGAAAATATTTTTGATCTTATCTTAAGAAAATCTTTGAAATAAGTTGATTTGTGAAAATTTTTTTTCAATATGAGCTTTCTTATCCTCATATCCAACTTTTGAAAAATCTATATCAGCATCAAAATTTGATTCATATAAAAATTTACAGTAGCCTTGGAACAGCTGTACTTTAATTATCTTATCAAACAATAAACAGAGATCACAAATTACAATCTATTTCTCTGCAAATTTCTTTATGAAGAATTAAAAAAATAAAAATAGGAAAATGAAGTGAAAATTTTGTCGCCTTATTATATTCAAATACCAGTAAAAGGTTTCTCTTTGAATTTTTTTTTGGGTTATTTAAATATAATCCCAAAACAGGAAATATATTTTTTTCTCGATTTTCAAAGACTGTTTTTAGATTTCAATTTTGAAGGAATTTGATTTTTTCAAAAAAACAAAATGAATTTCATTTTTTCCTCTTTTTTTATATTAAAAAATACAGCGATTTGATTTTAAAGATACCTTTCTTATGACAGAAAAAAAAGATTCCATTGTTACTGAAGAATTTGAGATTGAATTTGATCCAAAGTTTACAAAGTTTCGTCTTGAAGAAGCCGAAAATACGTTCAAAAAATTTGATCGAAACAACCAAGGATTTATTTCAATAAAACAATTCAAGATTGCAATGCTAGTTCTTGGTTTTAAGTAAAAAAGATAACTACCATTGTTTTTTTAATGTGAACAATGGACACTAATAATGAACCTCATTTTCTTTTTAATCTTTATTTTTTTTTTTTTTCTTTCTAATTTTTGTTTACAATCAATAATTTCTTAGAGTGAGCTATGAAGAAATCATTTCTTTGATAAGCTCGATTTCAGAAGATCTAGAAAATGTTTCTCACAAAACCTTTTTAAGTGCGATCAATAAGACCATTACAAAAATTGATATTAATGAAGAAGGTGAAAAAATCTTCAAATTGTTTGATTTAAACCAAACCGAAAAAATCACATTTAACGATTTAAAAAAAGTTGCAGAGCAAAGCGATATCCAAATTAAAGATGAAGAAGCACAACATATGATTTGTTTGTTTTTCTTTTCTTTTCTTTTCTTTTCATTTTCTTCTTTTTTTCTTTTTTTCTTCTTTTTCTTCTTTTTCTTCAAACTGTTTTATTGATAACAATCGAAATTTTGTTTTCTTGATATTTACAGTTTTTTTTTTTATTTTTTATTGACAGCACACAGAAATGAGATTATTAAGTAAACTTAAGATCAAAAATCACACAAGTCACTGAAACAAAAGTTATAATCGAGAAATTAAGGGAAACTGAAAAAATGATTTGAGGATCCTTAATCAAAAGAACATTTTGACAAATTAACAATTGCAATTAACTTTTGTTTCTAATACTTTTTTTTTTTTAATTCGATCGCTTCCAATAAATTTCAATCCTTTTGAAAAACGAACTGGTTGCTAAAAGTGTTTCAAGACTCACATCAATTTCCATATGCTAATAATTTTTACCATTTACCACTTTTTTTTATTTTTCCTTTTTTTTTGTTTTTTGACTCAATTTTTATTAACTTTGATTATTTCAAGATGAAATCAATTATAGTTAATTTGGTTCAAGTTTAGTAGCAATGTATTCTCCACAGATTTCAATATTACTCAGGTGTATTCGATCACTATACTCAAATGAACATTTTTTGTGTTAAAATTGCTTCCAACATAAATTCAAAAAATGGTTTTTTAATTCTCAACGAAAATAATAAACACCAATTTTCGCCCCTATAAAAATATCAGACAAAATCGAGATCAGAACTTTTAATATCTTTTATTTAAAAACATACTAACAAACAAATTGAATTATTACCAAGAAACAATAAATGGTTGTTAATGATTTTGTATATTTAAATAGTTTTAATGAGAATTAATTTTAATAAAGATATTTTAAAATAAATTTGCCATACTTTTTTGGAAATAGCTTAGTTGCATTCAAAAAAATTTTTCTCAGCAATGTTCTAACAATTACAATTTTAAAAAATATAAAAGTGTACTTCTTTCCTGAAAAAATTAATAAAAATACAATCAAACGTATAATATATATACTATGACTAAGTTTGGGAATTTCTAAGAAAGGGATTGTAATTTTTTTTTTGTTTTAGAATAAGCAATAAGAATAAGTATTTAAATTGGGGTTTACTTCAGTATTGTTTCAATTATAACTATATAAAACTCTACAAGGTGTAAAGAACAAGATAACTTGGTTCATAAAAAAAATATGTTATCCTTGGAGTTGTTTTAATTTATGTCCAATTAAAAACTCTTGTAATTTTGGATTTTTTTGAAGAGTAAAATAAAATGAAAAAACAAAAAATTATTTGACAATTTTTCACAAATTTAGTAATTTTTTTAATTAAAAATTAATAATCCTTAAATTAATTAATCCTGTTAATGTTATTTTTCTTTATAAAACATTTAAAATATATCATGATAAAACATATTAAACAATAAAAATTGTCTGGCTGGGTTTATGACTTTTTTGACTCTAATATTTTCAAAAAACATTTTTTAAACTTGATGGGACGATTTTCGTCGCTTTTAAAATTAACAAAATCAACAAATTCTCTTTATTTTCTTTTTTGAATTGTTTTTACTTTTTTTTTTGAAATTTTCTTTTTCATAAAAAATATCAAAACAAAACATTTTTTGAAAGAACTGATATCTCAAAAGATAATTTTCAAATAATCATGTAATAAATAATCAAATTTGCTGAAGCCCAAATAACAATACGATTTTTGGTGTTTTTGTTACACCCAAATAAAATATTTTTTTCAAATTTCCTTTTTACTTATCATCAAAAATTATACTACCAAATTTTCTTACGGAAAACAAATTTTCAAAAAATTAATACCAAAATACTTTTTAGGATACAGCTTAAACTTTCAATTTTTTTTAGAGATTTGTTGTTTTTTAATTACTACACAAGTGTAAATAAGGAATGTTGTAAAAACTCTATTTTTTACAACATTCATATTTACTCTTGTGTAGAGTCAAATTAAATCGGAAAAAAATTCTCAGAAAATTAAAAAATATCAATAAAATATGAAATATTGACAAGAAATTAAAACCGGTTATTCTTCATCTTATTTTATTTGAATTTTTTTTTTAAAAAAATAATTAACTTTATTATTATTGATGTTGATGAAGTGTAAAATTACACTCTAGGTGTACTTTTTACTCAATTTTCTTTTTGAGAAATGTAAGCGTAAAATCATAGCTTCCACGATTATTCAAGGAAAGGGACATGCCCAAATTATCTCTATGGTTTAAAAAAGAAAAACAAAATTTACGATTAAAAAAGAAAAAAGCAAAAACAAAAAATAGAAAAATTTAAAAAAAGCCAAAAACAAAAAAGAAATTAAAAAGGGTTAATAGTAACAATCTGCAAAAAATTGAAAAAACAAATAAACAATGTTATCTTTATAAAAACACCCAAAATAACAACCATAATACTTTTGATTAATTTAATTTAATTTGATAATTGATCATGGTTGTTCATTTGGAAGGTTGTTGTTTAATTGTTTTCATTTCTTTTTTTTTTTTGATCTAATTTGCCTTAGTTTTCGGTTGGTATTATTTAACTTTTTTTTTTAGTTTTTATTTTCAAGTTACCTATACTTTTGTGTTTTGGTATTTCAGTATTAGGAAGTAACCACTTGATCTTTTTCCTTTGTAATTATTCTTTCCAATAAAAAAAAAAAATCAGCCGAAGTGAAGGGGGGAAAGAATAAAAAATTAACTGTTTATTTCATTCTTCATTTTAATAAACCCAATGTGAAAAATAAATTCCTTTTTTTGATAAATCAAAAATTTAACAAATATTTTCAAAAAAATTCTCAAATAAAAAGGCAAAGTTTCAAGAAAATAAATTTATCTTGTATCTTATCCAAGATTGGATTAAATTCAATATATTATTTTAAACTTTTCTTGGGATTGGAATTAAAAAATTTTTTTAATGATTTTGATCTACATTTACAAATTTGGTTATAGTATATATATTGTTTATATTCGTATGACTATTGTTCAAAATTAATTTCCATCAAATTTTTATTAAAGGTATTTTGTTTTATTTTATTTTGGATGTTAAAACATTTTTTCTGTTCAAGTGTATTTATATTAATTCTTTTATGGTATTTAATGAAGTTCAAGTTAATAGGAGAAATAAAACTATTGCTTTATAATCAAAGATCTTTTTCATCATTTTACAAAAATATTTTAAAATAATTTATAAACTTAATATTCTAATTGTTAAATTGTTAAATTCTAAATTATAATTATCTATTTTTTAATATTTATAGATGTGGCTACAAATGGGATGGATGATGAGGTTACTTATGAACAATTTTTTGATCTTTTGCAAAAAATGGGAATAATTTAATAATGATAAAAATTCAATGTTATTTCTTTTGTTTTTTATTTTTCTTTCAGTTCAAAAATCAGGAAAAAATTACTATTAAGAAGAATGTTTTCTGTTCAATTCAATAATTTTAATTTTTTTTCTTAAAAAAATCCTCCAAAATAAAATGTTAACCTTTTTAGTGTATTTATATATTTATTAAAAACAAAAACTCAATTTATTTTTAAAAGATCAAAAAAAAAATGCATTAATCATCAATTTTTTAATTTGAATATAACAATTTTTAGTTTAACGGGTTATGTTAACACTTTATTTACCATTTTAATAATTCAATTGCTCTCCCTATTTTACTTTGCAATAAAAAAATTATTTATTTATTTGTTTTTACTCATTGGCCAAGGGTGGTAATTCAGGAAAAAAATATCAAAAAAAAACGAAAAAGTAAAATAGATAAAAAATTAAAATAACTGAATATGAAATATATCGCTTTTATCTCTAGAGAAAAAATTATTAACATTTGGTTGTTATTAAAAAATTAAGGAACAAAAATAAAAATAAATTTTAAAAAAAAATTGAGGTTTCCTTTCAAAGAAAAATACATATAAAAGGAAATTAATATTCATAAAAAGTTACATCACTAAATTTCATGTATTTAGAAAAATGCTGCATATTTGCATATCTTTATACATTCTTTTTATTTTTTTATGATTTAATTCAAACCATCTTTTATTATATAATGTAACACTTTTCCAATTTCGTTATTCTAGAAAAATTAAATTTTAACCCTTAATTTCTCAAAAAATACAAATATTGGTGAAAATTGTAAGAATCAAAATTAAAAATAAACTAAATTCCAAAATTTTGGGCACTGTTTAAACAGTTGAAAGAATAGCAATACTAGACTTTTCATTCAATTTGGCAATAATTTTGTTTTTACAAACTATTTCATTTTTTGTCTTTTTAGTTTTGTTTTCATTTCCATTTTTCTAGTTACCTAATATGTTTGATTAGATTTGGGTATTTTTTTGGGTGGTTTGATCAAATGTTAGTGTTGAGTTTGTTCAATTGAAAAAATAACATAAAATTGGTAGAATTTATCTTATCATTTGATTGATCAATAATTGTAGTGAAATTTTAGTGAATTTACCAATACCTTTTTTGATCTGCTTTTTTCATTGTTTTGGACTCACCAATTTTTATTTATGTATTTTTTATTTTTTTTTCTTTTATTTGGATTAAAATGATTACTTATAAAAACATTAATATTGGGTAACTTAAATGTGGTATAATATTAGGTTTGGGAAAATATAATAAATTTAGTTTTATTTTGTCTATTTTTGATTTTGAGTATGTACAAATTTTTGGAAGGGTGTTTATATTTAAATTTATTAATATTCTATTTGATAAATTTTTACTTCAAAATTTACATTTATATATACTAAAAAACCCAAGCTTTTAGAAGGTTTTTGAAATTTATATTAAATTTTACTTTTTTTTTTATTATTTGAAAATCTCAATAAATAATGAATTTTGATAAAAAGGAAATTAATATCATGATTTTTAAACGTAAGTAATAACACCTCAATTAAATTTAAATAAAGAGATTTAGATTTTTTCTTGTTTTGTTTTAACGTATCAAAAAGTTTTTTGATTTATAAAATTTTTCAATCAAATCCTTAAATTTTGTAATATTCTGAATTATTTAAATTTGTGTTCTTTGAAATGGTTTTTTATTTGTTATGGTGTTGTATTCAATAGCTATTTTATGATATAAAACATTATTAATCACTAAAAATAATTTTAATTTTTTATTTTCTTCTGGTAATTGGCAAACTTGAATATAATTATTTAAAAGATTAAACCATGTTTATTTACAATATTAATTTAATAATCAAATTATCTGCAAATACATTAACAGGTTTCCTCTTTTTTTAATTTTTTTATAATTCTTTTTTAGAGAAATTTCTTTTCGTGGTATGGTTTTTATTTATTTATTTGTTGTTTTGAAGCTTTACAATTGAATTAGGCGGTTGTTTTTCTTTTTTTTTTAATTTTT
Source organism: Anaeramoeba flamelloides (assembly GCA_027625915.1). Lineage (NCBI taxonomy): Eukaryota > Anaeramoebidae > Anaeramoeba > Anaeramoeba flamelloides. The sequence continues at coordinate 941,118 of JANTQA010000060.1, read as the reverse complement.
TTTTGTAAAAAAATTAATAGATTTTTTCAATAAAAAAGTTAACTGCAATTTCAAATACCTTTGTATTTTCCAGAATTCATAAGATTTTACTTTTATTAAAAGATTTTTATTTATTATTTTGAATTCTGAGAAAGTGTAACTATTTTTTCTTTTTAGTTTTAAGTATCACAAAAAAAAATTATAAAGTTTAATTATTATTTCTCAAATTAAAAAAAAAATGGGTACTATGTGAGACTTTACGACACTTCACTAAATTTCAAAATTTTTGTTTAGAAATTTCAATAAGGGGTTATAATTTTCTTTATAATAAGCCAATGGTAAAATAAATAATCATTATTTATTTTGAATCATATCAACTATATTATTTTGGTTAATTTGAATTGATTCTTTTATTCACAATTTCGATTTTTATTTTTTTTCAAGGGTAGAAAGTCTCAAATAAAATGGTTAATAATTATAATAATTACTAAATTGAACTATTTTTACATCTATTAAATTTTTTTAATTGTTTTTTTCCAGAAACATAAAAATATATATTTAGATTATTTGTGATTTTTTTTTAATTTTAAAATGAGGATTGATCTCTTCCATTTTAGTTATTTTCGTTGTTTGTTTATATTATTATTACACCTAATAATTTTTAAATATTCCTGGCATTTTCACCCAGTAAAAATGTATAATAAAGTTTTCTCTAAATTTATTTAGATTAGCATCTAATAGTTTTAAATTTTCTATTTTATAGTTAATCTTTTCATTGTCTTTTTTTGAAAATTGTATTTTTTTAATATGTGTTCAAAACCAAGATTTTTTGATTTCTTTTTGAGTTTAAATCTTCTTTTGTATAACTAAATTCCATCTTGATCTATTTTTGTCTGAGTTTTATAAATTATTCTTGGTGGATATGTATTATTTTTTAAAAATTTAGTAACTTTTTTATTTATTCAAACATCTATTGAGTTGAAATCAGTTTGGGTTAGATTCAAAATAACTAGTCCATAAAATAATTGGCTTATACGTATTGATTTAAAATTTTGTAATTTTACTCCTTTATCTAAATTTTCTTGGTTAAAAATAAGTTAGATTTTGAAAACTTTTTTTTTTTTTTTGAAGTTTTTTTTGGAATCGTTTTACTTTTTCTAACCAAATTCCTAAAGATTTTATTATGGATATTTTTTCTGTTTTAACTATCATATTCTTGTTAGGATTTATAACAAATTCTTAAATAATTTTGAAGATTATGACAGCCGTTCCAACCCTGCTGTGAAATATATAATAAATAGAAATTTTATCCACAGTATCTCACTCTTTCCTTTTTATGATGGATTTTATGGATGTGTGATAATCGATTACAAACAGTGAAATTTTCTAATTGAAATAAAAATTTTCTCAAGGAGAAAATATTAAAATTTGTGTTTTTTACTCTAAACCTTCTGAATGGTCAAAGATTTAGAAAAAATTTCAGATTTTTGGTTGGTGGTTAATTTCTAAATACCTTAAAATCAAAAATCATTAGGCATAACTATTTTAAATAACTATTATATTGGATCTAGGATCTGTAAAAATTTTACATTTAGGATTTTTGAATTTATTTCATTAATAACAAGATTTTTTTCTCTCTTAGTCTTTCAAATCAGAAATTTTCTTAAAAAATATATGCCAAACCATAAAATATATGACAACAGATATCCGAAGATTTTTTTTTGTATTTATCAGAGAAAAAAGGTCAATTTCTATATCTGTCAAATTTCACCGTAGGTTTGGAATGGCAGTATTATTTTTTTAACAATTTTCGGAAATTAGCTCTTCCCTTGTCATAATCAAATCATCTATAAAATTTTTAACGTGTTGTAAGTGGTGATAGGTTTATTCCTATTTTTATATAATGAGATAACTCAAATAAAAGAAGCGACAAGGGAGACAATATTTTAATTTTTGGAATCTCCGATCAAATTAATAAGGGTGCGCCTGACCAATTTAAAGTAATGACAATGAATCCAAACTGGTTGATTAAAATCATTTCTTGAATTAAGTGTAAGAATCCTTTATTAGAAAGGAGGGTGTCAGATATCCGTTGTATGATTTATTGATATATCAATTAAAAAATGAAAATCAAAAAAAATCAAAAAATTAAAAGATTGTGAAGTACAAATATATAAAATTATTTATTTCTTGTTCGTATCTGTTACAAAAGAAACAATTATTTCTTTTTGACTCGATTTTATTTTTAATTCTTCATTAAAATTTTTTTTTCTGTAAAACTTTTCGAAACAAAATAAGTGAAATTTCAAGTAATTTCAAAAAATGAATTTGAAATTCCTATTTTCATTTAATTCATCTAATTCTTGTTTTGTTTCCGAAAATATGAATTTTTTTGAACTCCTCTTCAGAAATAACAATTTATTATATGACATATTTGTTTGATTTTATAATTATTAATTTTGGATGAGAATGAAAGCTCAATAATTCTTTTTTATGTTGGAATTCTTTTAATTTTTTCTTAATTTCTCGTTTTCTTTGGGTTAAATCTTTTGTATTGATTTTTGAATCAAAGGTTTCAGTCCTTTAATTTTACCTTCGTTTTTGATATAATATTCTTTTTTTTGGTTTTGTTTGATGAAAAGATAGTTGAAATTCGAATTTTTGAAAATAAAATTGAAATCAAAAATGTTTTGTTGAATATTAATAAATAGTAGTGGGACGAGAAATTCAATGTGGTAAATCGCTTATTTGGGTTCTAATCCAAATTAAGAAGATAAAGTAAACAAGTCTTCTAAAATTGGCTTGGTTAAAAAAGATTTTTTTTTTCATTCTTGATTTCATTAAATTTATTTGGAAAGGTGATCTTTCGTGTTTGGTCTTCTAAAAGAAAATATTTGTTTCAAATACACACCTTCCCGTGTCTATTTTTTGGTTTTTTGTTTGATTAGTTTCTGGTAATCAAATCAAAACAGTTCTAGATCCAAAACAATCTTATAATAAAACCAAAAATTTAATCAAAAAAAAATGTTCAAAATACCGAAAAATGAAAGATTCAACTCTGAATTAATTTATTTTGTTTTGTTTCATAAATATCACAGCAAATGATATTTTGGTTCCAAAGTTTCAATATCCCATTATACTCAAAAAAATCTTTTTTCAGCAAGCTTTGTCACAATTAAAATTTTGACCCATGGTAAATTGTTCTTCTATCCTTAAAAAAAGGTCACAATTCAAAAAACAATCACCACTAAAAAAGTGTAACAAGGAATGACAAACTGTACCAAGTGTGCTGTGTTCCAGAGCTTTTGGATTGAAAAAATTAAAAAAGTATTGGTATTTGAAGGATAACTTGGAAAAAATTTTCACTCCTTTCTTTTTTAACAAAGAAACTTTCACAGAAAGGAGATTGCAAATTGTTCTTGTTCTCCTTTTTTTGTTTTTTTGATTTTTTATACACACACCAAGTGAACAAAGAATCTTAAAGAAACGGGATATTGGAGAAAAGACAGAAGAAAGCCATTTAACAATTTTTTCCCTCTTTGGATCTCAAAAACAAGCATTTTGTTAATAATTTCTTTTTTCACATTTGAGAGAATTTGATCAATTGGATGCTTTGGTGTACAAACATAGTGATTACTTAGTCTTATAATTCTTTATTTTGTGAGGATTTAGAAAGAAAAAAAAACACCACTTAAAGCAAATTGTTAAACCACAAAACTGTTTTAAAAGTGCAGGTGCTGGGCAGTTTTGTTTAAAATTCAACCCGATCTTTGATTTCCAAAAACTTTTTTTAATAATTTTGAAAAGAATATCTTTTGTCGAAATTTTTACAATAAGCCAAAATAAGTTTGGAAAGAATGATGCTACAAAACAGAAATATGACGAAACAAATTTCTTAAAAATGTTTTTCCCCTCAAAATAATAATTATTTCATTTTATTCAGTCACCAAAGTAACGAATAAAATCTAAGAAAATTCATTTTTCCAATACCAGATGCTTAATGGGTTAATAGTTTACAAAATAATCCCTCAAAAAATTCAAAAGATTCAACGTTTTTGAAATTCCTAAATTAGGTTTAAAATGAGTGAATTAAGAAAAAAAAGGTTTAATTTTTCGAAAAACAAAATCAATTTTCATAATTGCTAAACTACAAAAATTATTTTTTTTTCCCTTATCAAATATTCAATAAAATATTTCTAAAATGCAAAAACTCTTTGGATCAATCCAAAAATCTAATCTTTTAAAAACCATTGGAACTGTCTCCTCCCAACAAGTTTCAAGATCGTTAAGCCGTGGGTTAACTAAAAAAGAAGTAGAAAAAATTAACCCAAAAAATGCACTTGATGTTATTAGACGTGTCATGTTAGTTGATGGTTACAACTTTGTTGTTGATATGGACAAATCCTATAACCTCAACCTTGTTGATATGCAATCTAAAAAAGGTTATCTTGACTTTTTCTCATACTTTGCTTCAAGGTAAGAAAACACAATTTTGTTTTAGAATCTTTAACAATTTTCTTTCTTTTTTGTAACATATTTCTAAATTTTTTTCCCTCTTTTTTTTTTGTAATTTTTTTCCCTCTTTTTTTTTTTTTTTTTTTTTTTTTTTTTTTTCTTTTTGTAATTTTTTCTTCAACAATCAATAGTGCCACTGGAAGCAATCACCCAAAACTAGCAAACAAAGAATTCAAAGAATACATTGGTGACAAAGCAATTAGCAAAATCAGTAACTCTGATTTTTATACTCTCGAAATGTCCAAATTTGTTGCAACTTTTGAACGTGTCTTAATGCCAAAAGAATTCACCAAAACCTTTTTCATCGCAGGAGGTGCTCTTGCTGTCGAAAACGCTTTAAAAGCTGCCTTTGATTGGAAGGTTAGAAAAAACATTAAAGCTGGTAACGGTGAAGTCGGAACACAATGTATCCATTTCAAACAAGCTTTCCATGGCAGAACTGGGTATGCATTTTTTCAAAAATATTTTTCTTTTTTTTTCTCCTCCCTCTTTGTTCGTTAATTTTGAATTCGGAGGCAGGAATGAAATTTATAGATCTTGACTTAAATTCACGAATTATTCTTAAAAGATTCTCTTTGTGAATTTACTAAAGCTTGTTAATTTAAGGAAAAATCAAGTCTATAAATACGAAGAAAAAAAAAATACCATTAATTTTTAAAGAAATTTTTATATTTCTCCAAAAAACGATGTTTACTTCAAAAACATCTTAAAATCCAAACTTCTTTCAATCTAAAACTCCCTCTTTCTCTTTTTAAAAAAATTTCTCTCTCTTCACTCTTTTTATATCAAAAATATCAAATTAATAGTTATACAATGAGTCTTACAAACACTAGCCCAGTCAAAGTAAAATATTTCCCAAAATTCGATTGGCCAAGAATTACCAATCCAAAATGTACATATCCACTTGAAGGAAAAAACCTCGAAAAAGTAATTGAACTTGAAAATCAAGCAATTAAAGAAATCCAAGAAGCCATCGACAACAACCCACATGACATTGCATGTTTAATCATCGAACCAATCCAAGGTGAAGGTGGTGACAACCATTTCAGACCAGAATTCATGAAAGCACTTAGAAAAATTACAGAAGAAAACGAAATCTTATTCATCTGTGATGAAGTACAAGCTGGTGTCGGTAAGAATCTACAATTATTTTTTTTATTTTTATTCTTTTCTGAAATTTATTTAAAAAATTTAATTCTTAAACATTTATTTCATATTCTAATCAAAATAAACATTTCTATAAAATTAAATAAAATAAAATAAAATAGGTATTACTGGAAAAATGTGGGCCTATGAACATCATGGAATCGTACCAGATATGGTCTGTTTCGGTAAAAAGACTCACGTTTGTGGTGTTATGGTAACCGATAAACTTTTAGAAGTTGAAGACAACGTCTTTGAATTCTCTTCTCGAATCAATTCCACCTTTGGAGGAAACTACGTCGATATGATCAGAGCACAAAGAATTTTAGAAATTATTGAAGAAGAAAACCTTGTTGAACAATCAAGAGTTGTTGGTGACTATTTAATGAAAAAACTTAAAGAAATTGAATCTCTCTTCCCACAATACGTTAAAAATGTTAGAGGAAAAGGCTTAATGTGTGCATTTGACCTTGTAAACCCAGAAATTAGAGACAAACTTAGAAATGGTTGTTACGAAAGAAATATGATCATCCTTCCTTGTGGTGATGTTTCTCTTAGATTCAGACCACCTCTAACCTGTAAAGAAATTCACGTTGACGAAGCTTTTGAAATCATCGTTGATACTCTCAAAAATCTCTAAATTTATCAAATTTTTAACAAATATTAAGGATTATAAAGGGAATTAAAAAAAAAAAAAAAAAAAAAGAAAAAATGTTATCTAATCCAGATCTTTTTTATTTTTAATTTTTTTTTTTTTTAATTTTGAAATTTTATAACCCAATCCTTTTTTTTTAACAAATCCCTTAATTCTTATTTTAGGGAGGAAAAAAAAAATTGGTTGTTTGTTCCAATTTGTTTTGATTTTTTAATTTTACTTTAATAGGCAAATTTATTTTGCTTTTAATAATTTCTATTCTCTTGGTCTATTCTTACGCTTGATTACTTGGAAAGTCAAGAACAATAAAATTCAGATTTTAATAATTTTTTTTATTTTTTGCTTTTGATTGAATTTTTATTTTTTTTTAAGTAGATTTATTTTTACCTATTTGTAAATTTTTATTTACACTTTTCAAATTTTGTGGAAACACCAACTATTTCTCAATAAAATATTAATTATATTCATTGAATACCAGAAAAAATAACAATAACTATATTCAGAGTTCATTTTTTGATTCTTATTTGAAAAAAACTTTAAATAATTTTTTTTTTTGATTACATGGAATCAAATGATTCTTTTTTATTTCAAAGAAAAATTTCAACTTGTTTCTTGTTTGAATTCGGTTCATCATACAAGGTGTATATTATTAAATTTCAAATTTATTCAAATTTCAAAAGTGGTCAAATTGTAAATTTTCATATGTATTATGTTACAATGTCAGTATTCTTTTATTTTTTTTTTCTTTTGGGTATTTTGTTTAATAAAGCAATCCTTCAATTTTTAAATGAAGTACTTAACGTTTTTCAAACTTATTTTTTTCAAAAATACCAACTTTGTATTGTGTAATTTTTTTCCGAGTAAAAAAAAATTCCAAGCTGATCAGTTTCAAAACAAAAGTTTTATCATTTGATGAGGAATGACTGGAATGGGACTTGTTTTTGAAAATTAACGAAATAAATTTCAAAAAATTTTTTAAAATGTGATTTGAGTCCGGTGATAATGTACTAAAATTCGCTATTGTTTATGCAATAGACAAAACAATTCAAGAAGTAAAATGTATCTCTTGGTTCTTTTTAAATGACACTGAAGAAATAATGAGTCTTGAAGTTGGAATACTTTAGGCATTTCAGGTTGATTAGAGTACGTTTATTTTTCTCAAAATGGATTATGAAATTTTTGGTTACATTTACAGTTCTTGAAAAGTGAGAGCACTCACGCCTTTGTTTACCATTGGGTGTGTATAACCCTCTCTGTACTAAAGCGAAATATGAGTCTAAAAAAAAATAAAATGAGAAATGGTGAATAAAATTTTATTTCGGTAGTGAGTGGTAAACTTGATCAATGAAAACATTTTTTATCTTTACCTTCTTTCTGGTTCTATTAACTTGATCTTCCCAATCATTTAAAAAAACAACTTGGCTCTGTGAAATATTGCTTTTTTTTGATAATGAATCGATTTTAAGATTTGGGCAAAGAGTACATTATCCCCGGATTCTAAGTCATATTATTTAAGAATTTATAAGAAGAACAAAAACTTCATAATTTCTTCAATTAATTTTTCATTTTAATTCACCATAAGTAATTTATATACCAATGAAGATATTATTTACTCTTTTGAACAATATTTTACTTGTTTTTTTTTTAGAATTTTATAAATCCTTTGAACCCAATTTGATATATCTGGGAAAACCTGATTAAATTATTTTTAATAATTATTGATTAATCTGGGATTTATCAAAGTTTAGAAAAACCGGTTTGTAAAACAAATAATGAAAAATTAAAAGCACCCCGATCTTTAAATTAATGAGTGTATATAATTAAATGATTAAATTAAAAAAACAAAAAAAATATAATTTATTCGCATTTTAAATAAGAAATTTGAATAAAAATTCAAAGCATTAATATATTTTTATTATTCACATCAAACCAATAAATGATAAATAAATAAATAGATATATTTTTTTTTAAATTATTTTTTTTTAATTTTGATATTCTTAATTTTTTTAATATTTATTAATTTTTTTAAATTTTGCTGTTTTTGTTTCCACTTGCTTTCGTTTGTTGATAATTTATTAAAGCATTCATTACAAACCCTTGAACGATCTTTTGAAATTGATGGTAGCGAATATTTTTTTTTTGAACATTTATAACAACAAACCTTTCCACAGTTTTTACAATTATATTTTTTTCTTGACAATCCAATTTTTTTAAATTGTGCTTTACATATCATGCATGCATTGATTTGATCTTTTGGAATTAGGATTGCTGCATGTTTTTGATTATTATTATTATTATCATTTTGGCTATTGCTATTTTTATTATTTGTAGATTCTTGATCAAGATCATTGGTTTCATTTATATTTTCTTGGAGAAGATTAATGAGTTCATTTAGTTTATATACCCACTTTTTTTGACTTTCAGAAGAAAAAGCAACGACACAAAAAGATTCTTTTGGGGTTTTTATTAAGAAGGAATTATTCGGATCTACAAGTAGTCGTGGGTATAGTAGTAGAAGAAGCAGTAGCAGCAGTGGTTGTCATAATAAATAATAATAATAATTAGAATAAATAAAAAAAATTGTAAAAAAAAGAAAAATTAGATTTGGCAATTTGCAAAAAGAATGAAAGATTTAAAAAATTTTTATAAATAAACTTACACATATCTTCTTCTGCAACTTGGACAGACATACCTCGAAGACGAAGCATTTGTGGATTTTTTCTAGACATAACTTTGGCATGAGAATATATTAATAAATCCGAAAATAAATAAAAATGCTTTCTGACCATGCCATTTTCACAAATTTTCATCAAATCTTCATCAAAAATAAATTTTTTATTTTTTGATATTAAAGGTATTTTATTTGCCAATTCCCTTTCTATTTCAAGCAATTTAAGCGAATGTTCGATTGTCTTTTGTCTATTTTTTATTTTTACATCCAACTCTTTAAGATTTTGAAGTATAATTTGTAAACGTTCTTTCTCTTCAAGATTTTTTTTTGAACTTCTAATACATTTCTGAAGCGTTGAAAAATAAGTTCGAAAATGAGACATTGGTAATACTAAGAAGCGATACAGATCATCACCTTGATATTTTTTTTTTTTTTTGATCACATAGTTACGGAATTTGTTTTGTTTCATTACATCTTTGTATCCAATTAGCATTGTTTGGTGTGAAGATATATAGCTGAGATAATTTTCTAAATGTTCTTCCTATTGCATATACATATAAATATATTTAAGTAAGGAGTAGAATTATACGCACACCAGCAGTTAGTTGAAATTGTTATTAACCAAATAATTAATCTTATAAATATTTTCTTAAAAATTAAAAAAAAAACCTAAATTTTTTGGGAACAGTGAATTGCTGTAGAGTGCCTATATTTTCCAAAATTTAGAAAAATTGAAAAGAAAATTTAGCTCTATTCTTTTAAATTTAACAAAAAAAAAAAAAAATAACCGTGGTTTTCTAAAGTTTTCTTTCCCTTTGTGGAAAACCTATTGATTTTCAGAATAAATAAAAAAAACCCAATAGAAGCATAGAGTAATTTTTTTTTTTTAATTATTGCTGTTTCGAAAAATTATCGATTTTATAATCAAAAACCATAATAAAAAAAGCATAACCACACTAATGGTGCTTTTTCAGAATTTAATATATTTGAATTCTTGAAAAGCCAATATTAAGATTTTTTCAAATTCAAAAAAAATATAGAAAGGTATATTAATTTTCTAATCAAAAAGGTAACTTTAACCCAAAAACATAATACATTTTTTTTATAAAACCCAATATTCTCTTTGATCTTAAAAAGAAGATTAAATCAAGTTTACGAGAGGAACCAATCCCATTTTTATAAAATTATATACAACCCCCCTTCCTAATAGCATTAGAATAACACTGATTTACTTAATATAAAAGAGATTTTCAAGAGTATTTTTTTTTTTAACAAATCAATTGTATATCAAATAAGGGAAAGAAAAAATCAAAACTGAAAAAGATGAGAAAAATCATTTCTATTTTTAAATATCCAATATATATATATCACAGGCATGACGATTTTTTTGACTTCATTAAAAGGGTTTTATACACGCGAGCTACACGTGAAATTCGTTTGTCTGATATACGCAAGTAATCAAAACACACAAAAAAATTAGGTGAGCTGATCTAATTTGGAATTAGTAAAAAAGTTAAATTTTGACCACTTTTCTTCTTCAACTAGTAATTTTTTTCTCAGTGTTTAAAGAGTTTACAATTTTCAAGAGTTTTAAACGGGAAACCCACCTTGTATTGTTTTGGTGTTTTCAAAACAGAAAACCAAACTATTTTCATGGTTTTAAATGTAACACCTCCCACTCAAATGGGAAATCGTGAATTTCCGTTTATTTCCAAGGCTTTTAATACAATTACATCCTAGTTGTATATAATTGTATTTTTTTTTTTTTCGTTTTTTTAAAGTTTTTTCGTTTGTATTTTTTCACATACAAGAAACAAAAAGTATGATTTTAAAAGAATTCAAAAACTTTTTCAAAAAATAAAACAACGAGTGAAACAACGAATAAAATGAAAAAAAACATGTAAAAAATTCTAAAAAACGCGATTTTATAAGTCTTTCGTGATCTTAAAACGAAAAAATGTACTACACGTGAAAAATATTAGGAGATTCATGGCAAAAAAGAATTTTTTTCTTGGAAATTATGATTTTTTTTTGAGATTATTATCATTTTTTTTTAAATTGAGTTTTTATACACGACCTTTTTATAAAATAAATTATTTAGATATTCTTTCAAAATATTTTATATTTGTCTTTATATAAAATCCCTTATGATTGTTTCTAAACTTTTTTAGAGAACACAGCATGATTGAAAAAAAAATATTTATGAGAGTTCATAAAACTTTTAATTATTGAGCTATTTGTCTATAAACCTTCTTGTTTTTTTTTTAAAATCTAAATGAGATTATCCCCATTTCTAATTTTGAAATTAGCAATAGGTTGATTGAAACAATGTTTCGTTAAAGTAAGGAAATTTGATTTTTTTTGTCTTTTAATTGTGAAAAATTATAGAAACAAATACACAATTTATCAAAAACAAAACTAATTTTAATAAAAACTGAAAGAAAAAAAAAAAGATTATTGTTTTTTTTTTTTTTTCTTTTTAATTAACCCCATTTTAATTATTTAATAAATGAGCAAAGTAATTGTAATTGTATTTTATTTTTGATACTTTTGCTTTAATAGTTGGAGACAATATATCAACCTTTGATAAGACAACATAAAAATCCAAAATCAATTTTCATATTTCCAACGTCTTAAACCATAATTTGTTATATTTTTGCTTAAAAGGAATTGTTTTTCATTTTTTGGGTTTTTTATCTTTTTTTTTTATCCCCCCTATAAAAAAATGAGAACAACTAGATTGACAAATTATCAACCAAAAACAAATTAAACCAGTTCTTATCAAAAAAACGAGACTATAATTTTCGCAAGGACGTTGTACCAAACAACTTATTTACATTTTTTTTTCGTAGAATTTCCCCTTTCAAATTTCAACAACAAAAATCTTCAACTTCATCAATTGTTTTTGATCAGTTGATAATTCAACTTTAAATGGATAAAATTGAAAAACTTATACAATTTTTTCGAATAGTTACCCAATTGTAAGAAAAATTTGAAAGATCATAAAATATTATTGTTTTTAATACCTATCAAAAAAAATTCGGAAAAAATTGTTTTTTTAAAGTTGGAAAAATGCAAAAAAATAAGTAACTGTTGCCGAAAAATATTGGGATACTGAAAAAAAGTTGGAAACTTATTTTGTCAAAAATTAAAAATTTAATTCCCAACATTAGTAAAACTGATCAAAACCACCAGAATTTTTTGAATATAATAAGGACCAAAATGGGGGTTAAACCCATTTAAGAGGTGTAGTATCTAACTTCGATTTTTTTCATTTCAATTTCATCAAGATCCTTCAAATAGAACTCCTAAAAAATTAAATTTTTATCATAAAACTAAATCTTCACAGAAATAAAGAATTATCACTGTTTTTTATCTTTTTCATTTTAATAATTATTTTAAAAATAAGTATTTCTTGGGTTAGTTCTTGGAATTTTAAATTGATTCCTTTGGGTCTTTAATCCTTAATCTTGATATCCAATGCTATTTTTAAAAAAATAAAGTTTTCAGGTTATTAAGATTTTACCATGAAAAATCGAAAAATCAGAAATTGGTCATTTTCACAATTACTTTATCTTTTACGAATCAAATTTTTACTCAAGTAGTCACTAAACAATTGAGATTAAATATTAAGGGTTATCTCTGAAACTTGTAATTTGCCAGATGTGAATTGTCCAATAAATGTACCTTTTACCCATTTTTGCCACTTTTTACAATCAAAAACTAATAATTTGATTTTTTAGGAGTTCTATTTGAAGGATCTTGATGAAATTGAAATCACAGTAAAATATGTTAGATACTATATTTCTTAAATGGGTTTAACCCCCATTTTGGTTTCTTATTATATTCAAAAAATTCTGGTGGTTTTGATCAGTTTTACTAATGTTGGGAATTAATTTTTAATTTTTGACAAAATAAGTTTCCAACTTTTTTTCAGTATCCCAATATTTTTCCGTAACAGTAATCTAAAAAACGATTATTTTAGATCTGAATTGTTCAAATTTCTTTTTAAAATAGATTTTCTCTTTTTAATAAAATAATTTTTTTTTTTTTTTTTACTTATTGCCGAAAATCTCTTGATGCTGAATATCTTTTAATATCTACCCAAATCCAAAAAAAAAAAAAAAATGTAATTTCTTCCTTTATGGCTGATCCCATTAATATATTTTCTTGATATTTGATGTTTGTTGATATTTTTATTATATTTATTATTTTTTAAACATTCTTGAACATTCCTACCCGAATGGTTTATTATTAAGATTCCTCTAAATTGCTTAAACATGTATCTAACGATTTTAAGTATTTTACTTTCCAGTTGACATTTTCATTATCTTTTTTTTTTGGAAAAATTTAAATTCTAATGGTTGAAAAACCCAAAAATTCTAATTTATTTTAAAGTTTGTATCTTCTTTTAGAAATTGAAATTTTAAAATAATTTTTGCTTCAGTTATATTGTTTATTTAGGTGGCCTTTTATTAATTTGTAAAATTTTTATTACTTTTTTTTTTTATTTATTCAAGTACCCATTAAATTGAAATCTTTTTGAGTATGGTTAAAGATCACTTGCGCACAAAATAATTGATGAATACAAATCGATCTGAAATTTCAAGTTAAATAACTCTTTTTTTTTTTTTTTTTTTTTTTAAAGTATAATCTAAACATTACATCATATTCTTAAAAGGATTAAAGACTATATTACAATTTCTTTTTTAAATAATAATATTTTTAAAGTTAATTAAGAAGAATTATTCTTAAAAAAAAATTTTTTTTTAACAAAATTTTGATTTTTACAATTCAAATTTCACTGATCGCTTCAAATTTGTTGTAAATTTTTCTAAAAGAAATTTCTTTTACCTTTTAAATGAAAAAAACAAAATCTATTTTTTTTTTTTTGAATGTATTTTTTTGTGTAGTTTATTTGTTTTTTGAAACAGTTAGCAAGTTTACTTATTATAGCCTTTATTATTATCATCATTTATCATAATTATTTCTGAATTGTGTGTTTTTAATGAATAATATTTCGAATAAAACACATTGATATATTATATATAATCAGAACTTATATGTATTTTCAAAAAACAAAATAAAAAATAAAAAAATTCTGTAATTTTCAAATTAACAAATCAAAAATATTGAGTTCCAAGCCCCTAAAGGAATTTTTCTTCACAATTAATGGGAATAATAAAAAGATCTTTAAAAACTAAAAATTTCATACATTATTTTATCTCTTCCTTATTGAAATATATGAGACAAAATTCCAATTTTTTTAAAATAGAATTTAACAGTAAATAATAAAAAAATAAAAAATGTTATTACTTACAATTTTTAAAAAAAAGGAACTTATTGTTGAATTTTCATCCCAATTCAAAATAATTTTTTGTAAAATTTTGCAAATTTTTTTTTGCATCGAAAAAATGTTGGAAATATTACCAAATATTGATGTTATATATTGATGGGCAATTAATGATTGTTCTGTTATTTGGTGTAAAAATTCATCATTTATTATCTGTAAATTAGCATAATATATTGTTTCCGCCTTCCAAAATTCTTGCAATATTTGCAAAAGTGAATTTTTAGGTTCGTTGTTGATCAATTCTTTTAATTTTAAATCTATTTTTTCCCATTTGGATTTTATTTCAGTATTTAATAAATTTGATTCAATTGACAGATTATGTGATGACGATGATGATGATAATTTTAAATTTTTATCTTTCTCTTTATTGCCTGTCTGTCCCCTTTCTTGGTTATTAACACCAACGTTGCCATTAGATTGGTTAATCAAATTCTTTTCTTTTATATTTATTTTTGAAAATAAATTAGAAATATTTTGAACAACATGCTTACTTAATCTGTTTTGTTTTTTTTCAATTAATTTTATTTCAAATTCGCCATTAATTGATTTTGAATTTTTTTCATAATGTAGAATCTCTTCTCTTTCTCTAAACCAGCATTCAAACATTTGAGTTTTTCGAAAATGCTTCAGAAATTCTTGGTTTGAATTTTTTGATTCTTTTAAAAAAAAATCAAAATCAAATATAAAACTGCCAACTAAGGAATCAAAAGTGAAATAGTTTGAATAATTTTGAAAAATTTTACTAAAGAATTCTAAAAAAGTTGTATGTATTTTGGAGATACCTTTTGAGTGAACTAAAATTTTTAGATTTTTTTTCTTTTTCTTTTTTTTCCTGTTCTTTTTCTTTTTAAAAGTGAAATTATTTTTATTGTCCCCGCCTTCCTCATCATCATCTTCATCATTGTTGTCGTCGCCTTCATTGTCATCTTCGGAAGCGTCATTATTGTTAGAGCTTTTATTTTTATTGATTTTACCAATTTTATTCTTCGTGATATTTAGGATTTTATTTTTCTTGGTTTTAACTAGTTTATTGATTTGAATTGTTTTTTTTTTACTTTTTTCAAGTATTTGCCCAAACGGATTTTTCAGATGTTGAGTAATTTTATTTATGGAGTGTAGTAAAAAAGTTTTTTCATTTGGTGGTAGTTTTAAATGATCTTTAAATGGATCTTGAATTGATCCTGATTCCAAATCGATAATCACCATATTGTCATCATTTTCTTGATCCACTAAATTTAGAAATGCCTTTGGGCATCCAATAATAAATGGTATTGGCGCAATGAGCATTTCAATTAATTTTTTTGGGATCAATAATACAAAGATTTGCCTCCAACTAAATGGTACAAGCAAACTTAAAAAGGCCAATATTGAACTTGTCAAAAAACTGATATCCTGACTGACAAACAAAATCCGTCTTTCAAGCAGAATTGAAGAAAAAATTTGAACCAACTGGGAATTGTCAAAGATCATCAAGAGCCTTTCCCAAATTTGGCTTGAGACACGATAAATTGGGTTTGTAAATGTAAATTCCTGTTTCTTTTCATTCGACACAACCATTAACCCTTCTTGTTTTACAGTTTCAACTAATTCCCATTCGTTTTGCTTTGGGTTTTCTTGTGTTGCAGTTTTTTTCATTCCATTTTCTTCTTTTTGTTCTTTTTTGTTTTTGTTTTTCTTTTTTTCGATGTTTGTGCTTTTCTTTTTTTGTTTTTTTTCTTTTATTTTCTTTTTTTTCAATTTCTCTTTCTCTGTTTCAAGTTCTTCACCGCTTTGGAAGAGCTGTTTGTTTTCGTCTTCAGTGTTTTGGTATAATCTGTCAGGATCTTGCTCGATTTTTTCTTTTAGACTTTTCCTTCTTTTTTTTTTCAATCTCATTCTCATTTTCTTTTTCTTTTTCTTTTTGATTGGATCCTTGTTTAATAAAAATTCAAGTAAATTCAATCTACTTTTCTTTGGTTTTTGGTTTCCATTCTTGTTTCCATTACCATTTTCGTTTTCATTTTCTCTTTCGCAAACATTTTGTTTAATTGGAAGAACAATTTCAATGGTCTCACCACGAACAGGAATTGGTATTTGCGACAGATCTGTTAAAAATAATTGAAGAGATTCATCCGAACTTTGCCCAAGTAAAGAGACAACCTCCAAGACCTGATAAAAAAAGGAGGCTAAGGGGTAGTACGTTAAAAAGACATCGCAATGTGCTGTTGTTTGTGAGTTGACAAAGGTACGATAACAAAAGCCATACAACAAGACACCTTCAAGGTTGAGAACAAATGAAAAACAATTGGTTTGTTTTTTGTTTTCCTTGATCAGTTTCTCGAGATCAACAAACAAAAATTCTTGCACAGAAACATGGAACAAATTGTTTGTCTCTTCAGGGAACTGTGAATTGACTTTGAGCTTTTCATTGTGATCATGAATTTCTTCTTTTGTCTCAAATGGTAATGGTAAACTGTAATTGTAATATGATTCAAAAATTTGGTGTTGAGACAGCATATCAAATCAAATCCAATCCAATTCAAGTGTTTGTTGTGGTATTTTATTTTTTAGAGCGCCAATATAAAAAAAAGTTTGTGCTAAATTGTTGTGTTTGGAAAAAAAATGATAATTATTTGAACCTAAAACACAAAAAGAAAATCACAAAAATTGAAAAAACATTTTTTTGTTTTGCAATACAATTTTTTTATCATTATTTCTAATTTTGAAAGTAATAGGAAACTCAAAATCCAATTATTTTCAATTCAAAGATCTGTACAATTGAATGTTTAATAAAATTACCATTTAAACACTTTTTGGCTTGAGGCTTTAAGAACAAAAAAAGTTTAAATTTTGGAGCAGTTAACAATATTTTTTAGGAGGCTAACTTGGAAAAATTTTGTACAATCCCAGATCTACACTTTTTTTAATTCCTTAGAGTCATGATAAATTAAATGATAACCAAAGCTTCTAGTAATTGAAAGTAAATGGTATTTGCCAATCATGATTCAAATGACTCTCAAAAAATATTATAAAAATAAAGAAATTTTAGATTTTTTTACTAATGATCACTTTAATAAAGTTTCATTTTTGAAATTTTTTTTTTAATTCACTTTTTCTATTCAAAAAGAGAAAACAAAAGAATAATATTCTAGGGTTTAATAATTAATATTTAGAAGTTTCAAAATTAACTAATTTTTTCTTTTTTTAATTTCTAGATTTACTCAATAAAATGATACAATAAAAACCCCAAAGACTGGTTAGTTTAGTTTCCTTTTTATTAAGCTAATTATAACATCAATACATTTCTGATATACTGTTAATTGTAAAATATAAAGATCTATTAATTAATAATTTAATTTTTTTTTTATAAAATTGAATTTTTTAGCAATTAATCTACATTTCAACACATATTTAAGAAAGATATTATGCAACTTTGTAGTCTCAATATTGATTAATTAACCTTTATTTTTTTCTCGAAAATCGATATTTTTTTCTGAAATTGTTGGATTTTTTTACTAATATATGAATAATTTATAATTGGACATCATCTTTTGTTCCTCATATAGTTTAAGAATTTTTAGAGAAATTTGAGTGATGAAGTACTGTTGTTAAAATAAATCATGTAAAAAAGTTTAATCCCTGTTTCAAAATAAAAAGCATCTTTTTTTGTTATAGAAGACATGCGCATCAACCAATCAAAGAAACTATTAATAAACCCTAAATAAATATGGTGTTGGTTTCTTAAAGTTCTATTATTTAAAAAGAAATTCTAAAAATGAAGGATCAAATTGGAAAATATAACTCAAAAAATAGTGTAAAACTTTTTAGTTTTGAGGTTTTTTTGTTTCAAAAAAATAAAAAATTACATCAAAAAACAAGAAATTTCAAAAATATGTAATTCATATGATACAATTTACTCAAAATATCAAGGGGTTTACCTTCCAAAATTGATTTGAACTTAGGTAAACTATTGGGTAGTAAATTGGATGTAACATTGAAACAAGAGGAAAATACAAAACATATTTTATTTTGAAACACAGATTATAGTCGTTTGGCTCATATTATTTTGATCGCTCTTGTTACTTCTGGAGATTTCAAAATATGAATTATTAAATATTGTAATACTATTATTTTGGGTTCAAAAATAGATTTAGAAAAGGAATTAAAATAAATATTTCCAAAATTATAATTTTTATAAATGATCATTAATAAAAAAATGTAATAAATTTTTGTTCAAAAAGATTTATTATATATTTTTTAGAACCATTTGAACCAGGGTGTACTAATATCATTAACACCTAATTACAACATACTTTTTTAATAGAGTGTATATTGTGAAGCTAATCTCTTAAAGAAAAATTATTTAAAACTGCCTATTACCAATTTCAAAATGAAAAATGAGAACAATCTCATTTAGTTTAAAAAAAAAAAAAAAAGATGATATCTAGACAAAACATTCTACAATTTAAAGTTTTATGAAGTATTTGAAATTAATTTTTGCCACAATTATATTAGATTCTTTAAATGTTTAGAAACAACATTAAAGATAATTTTAAATATAAAAGAGTTCAAAAGAATCTCTAAATAATTTGTTTTGTAAAAAGGGTTTTTTAGTAAAAATTTTTAAAATAGCAATAATAATCTCAAAAAAATCGATAATTTTTAAGAAAAAAAAATCTTTTTTGCCAAAAATCTTCTCGTGTATATTTCATTAGTATTTACATTTTTTAAGTTAACACAAAAAATTCAAAAAGTGTTTGATAAAAAGGAATTTTTTTACTCGATATAATTTATAGAGATGAGACTAAACTTGAATGGATTTAGGGAGAAGAATATTGAATTGGAAAGATATCAAAATAATATCGAAACTCACTCTCTAAAAAAAAATGATCCTATAAAAATAAAAATAAAATACAAATAAAAATAAACATAAAAATACAAATAAAAATAAACATGAAAGTAAAAATAAAAACTAAAAATTTATTAATTTTATAAAAATGTAAGAAAAAATTTTTCTCGTAATATTTTTTTAACAATAATTTAATAAAAAATTTTTTTGGAAAATTTAGTTATTAATAATGATGTGTATTTGTTAATAAGCAAAATATATAGTATAATTTAAATTTTAATTTATAATTGTTTTCTTTTTTACATTTTTTTATGTATTTAAAAAAGAAAATGAAAAATAATTAAATATCCAATGTAAGATTTTGGTTACATTAATATCTTTATTTTATATTTGAAAGTTTGGCTGCCTTTCTAAAATCCCTTTAATAACAGAATTGATCACTTCTTCAACCTATATTTTTATTGATACCAATACAGAAAAGAAAAAGAGGAGAAATTAAAATAAAACAGAAGTGGCGAAAGTATTTAGACAAATAAGAATTCGAATTGAAAAGGAAATATATATATATAATGAGAAAAAAAAATTACAGAAATGGTATCTGTGGCTGTAATAAAATGCGAGTTGACTTTTCTTTTTTTTTGTCTTTTGATTGTCGACAAAAATTTTTTTTTAATAAAGAGTGAAACATCTTCATAATTGTTTTCACCTTTAAATTTTGTGAAATGTTTACCAAATTGAGTTTTTCGAAGAGATTCTTTGAATAAATCTACTTTGTTAAACAAAAGAACACAATCGGTTTTTTTAAAAAAATCATTATTTAACACGGTTTCGCATACTGCCAAACTCTCGTGCATTCTATTCATTGATTGGTCCTCAAAAAGTTTTTTATTAAATTCGTTCATTGCCACAACGAATAGTACATTACTTGCATTATCAAAATGGTGAATCCATTTTCTTCGTTCGCTCCTTTGTCCACCCACGTCAATAACCCTATAAAGATTATAACAATTATGAGAAATAAAAGAAAGGCATAGAAAAGTTTTTTTTTTTTTTTTTTTTTTTGGAAATTATTGATGAGTTTATATTTTTGAGAATTATGATAAATTAAAATTTGTTTATTTTGAATAATTTTAAAAAGGGGATTCATATTTTTTATGTTTTCTGGGCTATTTTAATTAAAACCATCGTAAACAGTATACAAAGATTTTAATAGAATGATATTAAAGTTATTTTTTTTTATTTTTTTTTTTTTAGAGAGATATTTGGAAAATTAAATGTTTTGAATTATTCTATTCAAAAAATATTAAATTCCTTTTCAAAAAGTGAAAAAACTAAGGTTTTTAACATGTATCTAAAAAGGGGCCGTTTACTATTTGGATAGAGTCGTTTTATGATGAATTATTAATAATTTTCGTTTTATATTTGCACTTTAAGAAAATGATTCTATTTTATTCCAATATTTCTTTTTTAATATCTTTTTGTGAAAAAACTAATATATATATATATATATATAAGATTGAAATTTGTTTAATGGTTTCAGCTTTTATCAAAAAAAAAAAGAAAAAAACGCAAATTTTTATTTATGAGTTATCATGAAATTTTGGAAAAATTTTTTATTGTTCGTCTCTGTATATTTTATTTTTATTTTTTTTTTTTTTTTTTACTATGTTGAATATTTGGATACAAGAGTAAATTAATTTTTATAGGTGAATGTGTTTTGTTGTTTTTGAAAAAGAAACATTAAAAATATTTTTTAAAAAGGGGCAAGCAAGATAATTCAAAGATTTGTTGAAAATGGATTATTTGTTTTTAGTTGCTAATTCTAATAAAAAAATTAATAATATGTCTACTAATTAGTTTTATTTTATGTTTTTATTATTTTTTTTTTTGAATCAAATTACGAATTTTTTTAGGAAAAAGGATGTCAGTTGAAGAATTTGTTTTGATCATTTTTAATCATTCTAATTTGTGTTTGTGGTTTGCCTTTTTTTTTTTTTTTTTTTTTGGGATGTGTCCGGTTTTTTGTGATCCAATTTTGTAAATTTATTTTATTTTTCAATTTATTGTGTTTTGGTTTTAGGTATTAGATCTAAAAAGTTTAAGGTTTTAGTGATAAACTTGTATTTCAAAATAAAAGCCTTGTATCTTTTTCCAAGAAAGTCTAGACATTAAAAGATCAAAGAAACTAATAATAAACACGTGGTAAATATGATATTGGTTTCTTAAAGTTCTACAATGAAAAAAGAAAATTCTTAAAATGAAAGATCAAATTTAAAATTATTCTCAAAAAATAATGATAATTTTAAGATCTTTTCAATAAAACATGAAATTTATTAAAAAATATGGACTTGAAAAATTCAACAAATTTCTAAAAATTTAAAAAATTATGAAAAATTTTAAACAAATTCAATTTATAATTTAAAACATTCTCAATATATCAAGAAGTTTACCTTTCAAAATATATAAGAGCTGTCGATATATTATTGAATCGTAATTAATTAGATCCTGTATCTGGGTAAGAAGAAAATAAAAAAGTACGAGCTTTATTGGAGACAGTGGTTTTATTTTCTGAGTACAGGTAGTTTGGTCGACTGTAATTGTAAGTTACTGTTAATTGCAAAATAAAAAGAACAAAATTTTTATTCGGCTTTCTGAAAAAATACACATCCCAAGAATTAAAACATATCTTCAAAATTCCCAATTCTCAAAGGGAATTGAATAACTTAAGCTTCTTTAGGAATTCAAAATTTTAAATATTACTGGATTTAAAAACTCTTTTTTGGAAAGCCGAATGAAAATTTTGTTCCAATTTATTTTGAAACAAGGAGTATTACTGAAACCCCAAACCCAACTCTTTTTGTTCTAACTCGATTTTTTCTTAGTTTTTATTGGAAACTAGATAATACTTGCTTAGAACAAAAAGGGTTGGGATTGTGTTTTTCAGTACAAACTTACAAAAGAGAATTTGATCAAGCAATAATTATAAATTCCCAAAAATTTTGAAATTTAAGATTTCTTCTGGATCTTCGGAGTTAAAGAATGCATTTCATCAATGTTTTGATTCGTCTACCGCCTCATAAGGCATTTATTTAGATATTCCTGTACCCAGCTGTTTATTAAAAGCGAGGGCTAAAAGTTTTAAAATGGAGAACTCAAATAGTTGAAAAGAACAAATCAAACATTCTGTGCAACACTGGTTAGGTATTACAATTTTTATTTTCTAGGTGATTTGTTCCAGAAACAAACCAAAAACTTTCCGAAAATAAGCCGAGTGAAATTTTTTACGAAAAGTGATGAACAAAACTTGAGACAGCCAAACGGTGTTCAAAAAATGATCGAAAAAGTAGTTTTTTATGGATTAAAATTAACTACCGCCCAAAAGTCGTTTAAGTTTGAGAGTGGTTAAATGAAGGTAATTTTCAAGAATGTTTTTTCATCTTAACTGAAGCATTTAAAAAAATGAAACACGTAAAAAGTGGTTGATCAAAAATTGAAATCTGATAACTTCATTTAGAGGACATTTGAAAGGAATTTGAGTGATTACAGATAAATTTTATTGAAAATTCTTTCATCTTCAGTAAGAAGTAACTTTTTCTGGATGGGAGCTTCAGTATCACACACTTGTCAATTGGTTTATTTTGTTATCTCTCTTTCTTTTTTTTTGGTGCTTTACTGGTGTTTGCAGAATAGATGGGAAAAAAATTTCTCTTCATTCCCCTTTCTTCATTTTCCTTTTTGTCATCTAACAAAGGGGAGTTTTTAAAGAAGTAGGTTGTTAATTAGTAAACTCTTTTTGAAAAAGGAAAGTCAATGAAGAGAAGAATATTTGCCATTTATTCTTACAACGTCAGTATTAATTTGGCCTATTCTCATTTAAATCCTTTGTATTCAAAAAATTAAAAACGTAAAACATACTTTTTCAGACAATTAAAAAACTATTTATTTTTGTGAGTGAATTTTTTTTTTGATAATTTTTGGCAAATATAAAGTGTGGTTGGGCAAACTCTCATTAATTTGGGAGTCCACTAAAATTTGGTTTGTGAGTTTTTCAATTAAATTAATTAATACTGTTCAAAGCAAAAACCAATCATTTATTGCAATTTATTTGTTGGATTTTACAAAATTATTTTTTCACCAAAAATTCCGAAACAAAAATTAAACAGAGAAAAATGCTCCTTCTCCTCAATTACCAAACCACTTTGAACACAATTGGGTGTTAACTTTTGTTTAAAAATAAAGTGAATAAAATCGGTATTAATCTTTCCAAAATATAATACAGACAAAATTTCCACTCTTTAGTATTTCAAAGGATGGTAAGTCTATGGGGTTGCCTTTAAGGGTTATGTGATTTGTTAATTTGTTTTAATTCCAACAATTAGTTTTTTTTTGTAAAGTAAATGGAAAATTTTGGATATTTTATTTACCAAAATACAAGATCGATTACTTTTTTGTGTCGGAAGATTTGGAAGACTTATTACTTTCAACGTTACTCAAAGTTTTTTTTCAAATTATCCAAATAATTTGGTTTTCATAACTTCAATCATTTTTGGGATAGACAAAGTAAGAAACCTCTTAAATTCGAAAAATTCCCCATCAGACAGATTATTTGTAAAGGAGTACACTGATAATTAATTCAATTCGAAAAAAAAAAATTGAAAAGAAATTGAAAGACCAAATTATCAGGCAAAAACAACAAGAAACAAAAATCGAAAACTATTGGTTATTTGAAAGAAGTGAAAAAATTGTGAGAATGGCATTTGAATTATAAATGGGAAATTAGTTTTCACTTCCTATTCTCGTTTCTTTTTTTAATATTAAATTGACTTATCCACGTAGTAGGTTGTAATTTGTGAGATCTATTTGAAAAAGAAGTGAAAATTTTTCCTATTTCCAATTCAAAGACTAGTAATTCAAATGAAGATATTACAAAGTCAACCCACCGCTTTCTGAAATCCAATTAGAATTTTTTAATTCTCAACAATCCTAATAACGAAAAATAATTTCAAAATCCAAATTTTTGTGAATGTGTTTGTACGAGGAAGGGAAATGTGTTCAAAATGTTAATGTTAATTAATTTTTTCCAAATAAACACGGTTATGAAAAATGAAATGGAAATACAAGGAAAAAAAGAAATACTAAAATAATACAGAACATGGTTATTTTGTTTCGTTGTTCAAATCAGAAACAAATCATTAAAAAAAATTAGAAAGTAAAAAATAAGACTATTATAAAAAAAAAAAAAAAAAAAGAAAAGATAAATTTACTTCCAATTAAAATTGTGAGCTTTAAAACTTGTTTCAGAGATCCCCGTTGTTGGAATTCTAAACAGCAAAATATCTTCTGTTGTTGGACGGTAATTTTTTTTTGAGATTTCATTCACTTTGTCAAAAAAACTAAAAAAAATATGAAAAGCAGTAAAGTTAAAAAAAGTAAAAACAAAAAGAGAAACAAATCAAAAAGAAAAGCAAGATTTTACTGGTCCATGTTTTCTGATATTTGGAATTCATTTCTGTTTTTCCAAGTAGTTTTAATGCCTCTGTCTGACCATAGCTCCTGAATGAGATCAGCATTTTCTTTGTTCAGTTGTTTATTATCTTTCTTTACGTTTCTCATAAATTGCTTGGAGCTTTCGAGACTTGAAAGATTTGACAGGTTTATTCCTAGCGATTTGCATTGTTTAATCAACATTTTCATTTCTAAAAGTGTCTTTTTTCGAATGCTGATCTTGTAGAGTTGTAAAATTTCCTCTGAAAATCCATCTTGAAATAAGACCTTCATTTGCTTGACTAAAGTCGACTTACCAGAATCACCACACCCTAACGAATGTGACAGTAGTGAATTGGAAATTGGAAACAGTGGCGAGTGGCGTATAAAGGGTATGATCAACAATGAAAAAAAATCGTTCAAAAATTTAATGCGAAGAGCTGTTTTGATGTGTTTGAAAAAAAAAAAAAACGAGAAGGATCAAAAAGTTTACCAATTACCAAGATTTTGAATTCGATTTTTGTCTCTGTATTCTGATCACCAAGTTGTCTTTCGATTTTTTTGTTTCTCAGTCTTTCCTTTCTTAAGGTTCTTTTTTTGGTAGCGTTGTTTCCCATTGGAATGAAAATAAGAAAAAAATCAAAAGTTTTTTTTAAAAAATGTATGTAAAGTAAAAATGATCTTTTGACTCCAAACTAACTAATTTGTAAAAAAGAAATCTCGACCTGGAATAGCTTTGTGAAAGGGATTTATGTAAACAGAAGGTAATTTTTTTTTCAGATATTTTTTCGAAAGAAAATGTCTCTTTTTTATCTAAATTTGCATTTTGTTGGGTACTTGATCTTACCAAAGTTGTGTGAGTGAATACATCCAAAAAATTTTGTATATTTCTTTTCAAAAAATCTCACTATACAAAACTGACAACTTTATCAAAATTGTAAACTTGGTCAAATCGTGTTTGTGAAATTAATTTTAATTTCCCACAAATTACAAATTTTTTTTTTCAAGCGATTTGAAAAATCCAGAAGCTCAAAATTATTTTGGAACCTCGGTACAATAAAACTTTCAAATTTAAAATATACAAGAGACCAAAATAAATTTTTTTTGAACTGTAAGTAAAAAAGGGAAATTAAATTTTTGGTGATCTTATCGATTTTTGAAAATTTTAAAGGGAAATTATGATTTTTAAATGGAATCAAATTTAAGTGATCTGGAACTTGTTTGGAATTTTTTAAAAGTTTAGAAAATTTTGATCCATTTACGAAGACAAGTGGAAAACTGTATTAATATAATTTTAATCTATGCAAAAAGAATGTGTTAAATAGATCAAAGACTTCTCATTGCCTAAAAAGTTCAATTACTTTGCTTTTTATTTTTTTTCAGTAAATTGCAGAAAGCAAGAAAAATTGAATTAAAAAAGATCACCAAAACCAACAAACACTGAAAACTTCTTTTTGGTTGAAAAAGGGAAGTTTTTTAAAATTGTTTTCTGAAAATAATGATAGTTTATTTGGATATGGGCAAAATAGAGTTAATTATTTTTTTTTGCATTTTTTGAACTTCCTTTCTTTGAAGATTCTGTATTTATCTGTGTCAGTTCAATATTTCAAGAACAAAAAAGATCCAAATAATCGCAGAAAAATAACAAATTATTAACAATTACTTAAAAAAAACTTGAAGAATAAAAGAAAAATAGGAAATAAAAGTAAAAAATTTTTCTCATTTAAAATTCTCAAAAAAATAAAGTTCCAAATTTTTTACTTTTGCAAAATGAAATCTTGGTTTGTGTCTTTCACTCCACAGCATCTTCTTTCTCTTGAAAATGGCTTTTTATTTCGAATTCTTCTTAAAATTTGTTGAGTAAATGATATGATCTTTTAACTACATTTTGCTGATTTGACTTTTACAACTCGTGTTTTGAACGTCGAAGGTTATCTTTTTTTTGCTTTTTTTTCAAAAAGGAAAAAGACAATAAATTGAAAATTTTGTCTTTTTACCCAAATAACCTACCCTAACCTAAAAAAATAAATCCAATACCTTTCGGAAAATGAAAAAAATGTTGACATCGAGAGGAAATTAAGATCCCTTTCAACAAGTATATTATTATAAAATCTCGAAAAAAATAAGCGTAATTTTTGAACCATAAATTTCTGAATTTTATCTTTTTAAGGGAACCATCACCTCTATCGAACCTGGTGAAAATTCTATATGTTCGTGTCAATGGTCTGTGTTTCCTAATCAATAAATTTTCATATAAAAAAAAAATAGTTATTAAAAAATCTAATTTTGGGGAGAAAAAGATGATTTATTCTTGTTAAAGATACCATGTAGACTTTTTGTATCTGTTTCAAAATTAAAAATCCTGTTTCTTTTTATAAGAAAGCTTGTACAAAAAACTGTCTTCCAAACCAAAAATAAATAATCGTGAGATGAATTTTTTTTTTACAATTTAACCTTTTAATTAGAAAATTTTAATAAATAAATTTGGATCAATTCAGATATATTAGAGACGACGTCGTAAAAAAGTTAAAGAGTAGACCATAAATGTTTGAAAGATTTGTAAAATAGATTGTTATTTTGTCTAGGTTGGAAATTTTTTATATTCTCCCATCGAAACAATTATCAGGACTAAAAAATCTCAAATAAAAACATCCTATTAATGTTGGTCATTCCAATTAACAGGTATTTTTTTTTTTGGGAGTTTTCCATGATTTCTAATAACAAAGAAAATCGATTTGAAAAAGGCGTCTTTTCAATACTAAAAACAAACAAAATATACTTACACTTTGGGAAAAAAATTCAATGTGGTTTTAAATTGATAATCTTAATAGAATCCAAAAACAATAAGAAAAATCAATTACAAGAAGAAACAAATTAACTTTAAAGAACGATTTATTCTATTATTATCAACACAACCAATGAAAACAATTAAAATCTTCTTTCATATTGAATTCGTTGTAGTGTTTTTGGAGATCTGAAGATTAGTAGTGTTTGATTATTTTTTGTTGATAGATCAGTTTAAGAAAAATATATACTAAAAAATAGTATTAAAAAATCTATTATTGTACCGAATATCCTGTTCTGTTATCAATTATTTATTTTTTCTTTAATTAATTGGTCTCACTTTTCATATTCAGTAAGTTCCCGGATTAAAAATTTTATTGATATTTTTTATGTTTAAACTTTTTTCCCATATTACGAGTGTTGTTATTTGACTTTTTTTTCTAAAAAGGTATTCTTAATTTCATTGTTTATTTTTTTGGGATTATTCAAGCTATCACATGCTGGTTAGTTTTTGATTTGTATGAAGTCCTCATAAAAATTAATATATTTTTTTTCAATTTCAAAAAATATTTTTCACTGTAATAAATCGGTTATTAAAATATAAAAATCAATATGAGTGTTTGAATTTAAAAAAAATTTAAAATCATTTTTTTTTCTTTGGGAAATCCATTTTTAAGGATTGTTGTTTTACAAATTAAAAAAATTATAAATATTTAATTTTTATAATGAATTGAGTATAAAATTATTTATTTATTTTTAATTTAAAGAAACTTTATTTGAATTATATTATTAATAGACTTGGATTAGAAATGACAGAGTTCTCATTTTGGTGAAAAAAAAAAGTTGGGTAATAGATAATAACCCCCAATTAAACCTTTTAGAACCATGATCTAGGATTTTTTTTCAAATTTTTAACACCCCCCTTTTAATATAATTCGGAATCAAAAAGAATCAAATATATATTTATATTATATTTTAAAAGAATATCTAACTAATTTATTTATTAAAAGGATTGTTTAGAAAGATAATTTTCTAAAAAACAATAAAACCCCCCACCAAAAAAAAATGATAAAATTTATGAAAAAAAATAATCTATCTTATAATTATCTAAATCATCAAAGTGAAATTGCAAGAATTTTTCTTTCCTGGAACTATTTCTATTTATTCTATAAGGAATTTGGAGAAATGGTTGTTATTTTTTTTTACTCATTTATAAATAATAATTTAATAATTTAAGGAAGATAAATAAATTAAATTCATATTAATTGAGTAAATCCTAAAAAATTTTAAAATATTTCTCAAAATATGTTCCATAATAAGATATATTGTAATATTCATTTTTTTTTTCAAATTAAAGTTTTACTTTTTTCAATATCTATCCAAAAATATTGATTATCGGGTAAATTTTAGATTTCACATTTTATTCTAAAAAAAGTAAGTTATGATATATGAATTTTTAAAATTTAAGCAGGGATTTGATACAAATAATTGAAATTTTCATGGTATAAATAAATTATTTAGTTCAAAAAAAATTATAAGACTTTAATATTAACCAAAATCAACTTATACCAAAAAATTTTTTTGAAACTAATATTTTATTTATTATTTTATGTAGATCAACAAACCTATCTAAAATATAATTTTAAATAGATTGACGAACACTTTAAAACAATTATACGGTGAATTAACTTACAAGAGTGGTTTTAATTCTAATTTTTTTATCAATTTGAAGATGGTGAACAATTTTAATTTACAATTAGTGCTTTTGGAAGACTTTGATGTTTAATTGTGAAATAGATTTATTTTACAAAAAAAATATATAAAACATGCAAAAAACTTAACGCACAAATAAAACTTTGTAATACTCTCAAAATATCTAAATTTATATTTCAAAATTTCAAAAAAAAAAATATTAAAAGTATGAATACAATAAATTAATGATATTCTGTTTGTAGTGGTTGCTAATCTATTCAAAATTTTATAAAATAAATGTTATATAGGCCAAATTTCAAAATTAGGGGCAATCTTTTTTATTATTATTTTTTTATTGTTTTGTTTGTCTTTCAAAAAATAAAATGATTACACTATATTTTTATTTATTAATCTATATTGGTTATTATCTCTAAACATTTTAGTAAAATAACCATTGTGAAAAAAATTTGGGTCATTAAAAAAAATAGGGCCAGTCAAAAATTTGTTTTCGTTTTTTAAATAATAAATTTTAGCAAAATGGTTTTTGATCAAAGTAAAATTTTATGAACAAATCTTACATTTAATAAAAACCAAAGTCATTATCAACAATAATTTTCAAATGCAATATTAAATTGTTGCATTTTAACCTTTTGGAATTACTGTGGAACTCCAAAAATACAAAAATTTATTTTTAATTGCCAACTTTACTAAAAATAAGAGAACTATTTAATAGGAAATATCAAAATCTATTAATTCAATAAGATATTTATCATTGTTAATAAACGTAAATTTATCACGGTTAATCTTAAATATCCTTTTAAACCAAATTGAATCATAAATTCTTCCAAAAAAGATGTTTTTTCGAAAGAGGTTGTTTTCCACTTATGTTTTACAATCAAAACTCCAAAATACCGAAATTTCAAGATTTCAGAAACCATTTAAATTCTAAAAATCCTCATAGATAAACCTTAATTTAAAACTGTTATTAATTTTTGGTCTTCCCAAACAATAATTAACTTGATCTTGTACTGTTTTCTAATAAAAAAAAATTAACATTTTTAGTAAAGTTTAACTATTAAAAATAAATTTTTGTTTTTTAGAGTTCCACAGTAATTCCAAAAGGTTAAAATGCAACAATTTAATTTTACATTTGAAAATTATTATTGATAATGACTTTGGTTTTTATTAAATGTAAGATTTGTTCATAAAATTTTACTTTGATCAAAAATCATTTTGCTAAAATTTATTTATTTACAAAACGAAAACAAATTTTTGACTGTGCCAATTTTTTTTAATGACCCAAATTTTTTTTACAATGG
Organism: Anaeramoeba flamelloides; assembly: GCA_027625915.1. Taxonomy (NCBI): domain Eukaryota; family Anaeramoebidae; genus Anaeramoeba; species Anaeramoeba flamelloides. Next base: position 910,695 of record JANTQA010000060.1, on the reverse strand, counting down.
TAAATTGTTATTCAAAAAAAAAAACATTTAATCAAATTTTTTAATGGATGGAAAATCTGCCCCTATTTTTGAAATTTAGCTTTTAGGTGTTTGTATAATCTATTGTCATATGAGATAGAAAAATCAATATACTTGTTATCTAAATTAAGATTTTAAATATTTGTTGTTTATTTTGATAAATGTACACGTTCCTGTATTCAACATATTTGCCTTTGTTATCATTATTGTCTTTATTTTACAGCCAGTGCCACTTTAAATGTATAATCTTTGAAATAGTTTTAGGAACAAAACAATTACATATTAAAACACCGTGTTTTGAAAATGGCTTTTTACTAGTTTTTTTTTTTTTTTCTTAGAAACTGAATTTATCTCCCTAATATCAATTTATTTTATTTATTAAATCTCTCCAAGCGTTTGAGTCTTTTAAATGACAATGTATATATTTTTTCGTTTTTAAATTTTTTTTTATTGTTTTATATTGTCGCCATTAATTCTGTTGATTTCATTATCCTTGTATAAAAGGTAGCTCTAAAGAAAATGTTTAAATAAGCAGGTTTTACTTAAAATCTTTTTTTTTGTGATAAGAATCAGTTTGTTTTTTTTTTTTATTCTTATTCAAATACATTGTATCTAATTTATTACTTTTAAAACCCATTTATTTGAAAAAAGAAATTAAAAAATTAAATTCAAATAATGTATATCTTCATGGTTTCTACTTAACATTATTTTTAATAATAATAATAATTATAAGCAAAAATAAGAATAAAAAAAAAACATCTTTCACCTTTCCAAAATTTGGGAAATAGAAAAAAAAAAATATTTCACTTAATTTTAGTGAATTCTAGAAAACATAGTCCCTCGATTGAAACCAATGATACTTTATCACTTAATAATTTATTGATAATATTCTTAAAAAAATTTTTCAATTAATTTAAAATATCATTTTTCCATGATCAATTATTATATTGATAGAAATATTTGATCTCAAAGATATAAATTTCAAAAGTCTTGATACTTGGATAACTAAAAAAAAAAAATTTAAATCCATACTATTAAAGCTAAATTCACCAGACTTTTTTCTTAAAACTATGGCAAATTTGATCTCTCTTAAATAACCAAGCTATTTATAAATACAAAAAAAAAAAGGTTAATTGATTTATATTTCACTCATTTTTCAATTAACACTCTTAAACACAACAAAATTCCATACAACTTTTAATGAGAAATATCTATAATTAATTATAAAATGAATTATTCATAAATCAACTTCATATGTAAATGAAAATGGTCAATTAAATCATTCTTAAAAAAAAAAAAAAAAGTTCAATTTATTAGATAAAATATTACTTTTAATACTTTTATATTTTCTTTATTTGTGAACTTACTCTTTAAAAAAAAACATAAAGAAAGGATTTTTATAAAAAATTTTCTTTTTCTCAATTTTGATAAAATTTTGAGTTTTCTTTTTCTTCTTCTTCTTCTAATATTAAAAATAAAACCCCCATTCGTCAAAATGAAATTATTCATGGCTATTAAATCAATCATTTATTATTCGTTTTCTGACAAATCGCAATTAATAGCAACCCCACATTTATAATGGTTTATGTCTTTTAAATTATGAACATCTGCTGTGACTCCTAATGTTAACGAAATGTTTTTTGATGGTAAAATTTTACAACCTAGTGAAATTGATTTAAGATCTTCCATTTTACAGCGCAAGCTTAATTGCTTATTTAAAGATTTATTGAGTGCTATTGAAACGGGGAATTTTTTTTCTGTTTTGGTTGAATAAGAGATCTTTGTACCAACGCAGGTGCTTTTGCTAATTTGGTAATTACCAAAGACATCCATTTGGCTGAAAAAGTTCCTAATAAAGGCACCAAATACAATCTTATTTGAGAGCTGGTATTGTGCTGCTAAATTTAAAGACGAAAGTGGGCCGCAGTGTTTCTTGTCTGATTTATTCTTATCATTAAACAACGACAATTCAACTTCGCTTACTAGTCCCACATCCACACCCGCAATGTTAGTTGTTGAAGAGAATTTGATTATTTTGTTTTGAAGATCACTTGCAATGCCTAAATTAAAATAGTCGTGCTGGTAAATACACCACAGCCTCCCGTTGTTAGGCTTTATTTGTCCTTTGAGAATTAATGGATTGTTTGGGGAAATAGATTTTTTTTTTTTTTTTGATTTGAAAAGTTGTAAAAAGAAAAAGTAATCAAGGTGAGAATTCTGTTGGTGAAAATTAATCGTTTTTCTCGATCAAGATCAAAAGAGTTCCAAAATTAAAACACAGAACTTTTAGAGATTACAAGAACAAAATTCTTCCGAAATCAGAATAAAAAAAAAAAAAGTAGTTTTGAATGTGAAATGAATTAAAGCCTAATAAAACTTTGTTTTCTCTTTTTCTGAAAAAAAGAGTTTTTGATTCACGAAAGCAAATGTTTTTATAATACACTTACCAAAACATTAGTGAAATGGATTTTAAGAATAAATTAGATCGGGAAGGTTCTAATTTGTTTTTATTTAACAGCAACAATTGCTCGTTCAACAAATTGAAGAAAAAAAAAGAAAAAAAAAAAAAGAAGTGAGATTATCGGAAAGCATAAAATTTGAAAGGAGCACTTACCAATTGCACCCAATTGGAGATTGTTGAGTGGCTTGTAAATAATATTTGTTAAAAATGTATTTGATGACAGCGAAGGTGTAATTGTTAAATGGTTGGTTATAGGTATTTGTGCAGTAATCTGTGAAGCAAATCCCCAATTTTCAGATTTTTTCACAAGGGTGTAGGAATCTTCGATAAATGGCCCCAAAGGTGTGTTTGTTCGGATTTTTAAATTGTAATTTGTTGGATAACCTCCGAAGGTTTTTTTGTTTAGTAGCCCAATACTACTATATGGTATTGATTTCCAATTTGTATGCATTGAAAAGTAATGAAAAAAATGATAAAAAATGATATTTTTAATTTTTATTTGATCTATTTTGAAGGGAGAAAATTAATATAATGATAACTTGTGTTAGGTATATTTTAATTTATGGACTTTTAAACTCAAAAAAATCTTCAACTAAATTTAATAGCAAATTAAAAAAAAATTACCGCATCTTGAAATTGAAAAACAAAGTAAAAATCTGATTACTAGAAAAGTAAACTTCTTTTTAAGGTTATTTCAGAAATGAATTATTGTTTTTAAAAAGTTAGATCCATTTTTTGCATTTTTGAAAAGTTCAAAAGTCAACATATTTCTTTAATTATTTAAAAAAATAAAGAATTTTTTTGAAAGAATAAAGAAATCTTATTATGGTCTGTAAAGGAAGTATACCAAAATAAATTTTAAAAAATAAAACCACTAAGTTCTAGAATCACTCAGTTTAAAAAATCAACTTGGTTTTCAAAAAAATTACAATAATTATTTTCAACTTGTAAAAATATAATTTTTGATTCAAAGAACATTTCAAATCAATTTTTTCTCGGGATTGAAAATATAAAGATCTGAGAAAAAGAAATAAACAATCAAATTAAAAATTCTCCCAAAAGAACATTTTTAAAACCTGGAAAATTCAACTTATAATCTAAAGAAATAATTTTTAATTTGATTATTTATAATCAATAATTAATAACTAATTCTTTGTTCTTGCAGTGAGTTATGAACAACCCAAAGACTAAATGTATAAATAGACATGACAATTATTTCTCATTTTTTTTAAAGGTTTTCAAACAGATAAAACAAATACGAATAAATAAATCTAATAAAAAAAATAATAGATATTGATAAATTCAAATTTATTTTAGGAAATTTTTAGTTAAATTACCATTTTTAAATATTAATTAACTCAACTAATAAAACAAGTCAAGAGAAAGAATCTTTTAAGGGTCAAGTCAATTTTATATAGTTTCTTCATATTTAAATGTTTATATGGGTTAATTTAAAGCTTGTGTAAACAAATTTGCAAAATGGAAAATGAATTAAAAATTTTCAGATATTTCTTTGAATTTCACAGTGTTATCAAATAACTGATTTTAATACAAACATTTCCTATTTTTATACTCTTAATAAATGAGAAAGGAAATTGATTAATCTTTTAAATTTCAAGAATTTTAATAAAATATTAATATATAAAATAGAATTTCATTTTTTTTTAGATCTTCAAGGATTCAATATCTGATTATTTTTATTGTATTTTTAAAACAAGATTAAAGGTTCAAGACTATTTGTTCAGACAGGCTCTCAGGAATTACTCAAAGTAAGATTACTTCAAAATAAAATTTTTTTACAAATTTTTATTTTTCTAATTTGATCGAAAAATTATCCGAAATCAAAAAAGGATCTGATCATTTGACAGAAAATATAATTGGGGAAAATTTACTATTATAAATAATAACTCATCTCTCTAAAGTTGATAAATGAAGTTGTATATCGAGTTTAACTGTATCCTTGTGTAAATAATTACTATATTACCTTTGGTAAAAAAAAATAAGTAAGTGTTACTGATCCCTTAAGAGAATCAAGTAAGAATCCAGAAATTTTCATTTTATTTCTCAAATTAAAAAAAAACACAAGATAGCTTTTCCAAAATTCAAACGAAGAAAGAAAAATAAAAGATTGTATTCTATTCTTCTGAATTCTGGAAAATATAGACACTCTACTGTACTATGCGGTTCTTGGCAGCACTTGATTGCACTTGTCCAATTTAATAACTTTTTGTTTAGAATTTTCAATAAAGAATCAAACTTTATCTATCATTTGCCATTAATATGATAAATAACGAATGTGTATTTTAAATAATATATAGGTTATTTTTCTTGAAGAAAGTAAAGTTAAAAAAAATGACAAAAAATAATCAAAATTCGAGGGATGTTTAGAGGCCCAATTTTATATCTTTTTACCCTAAAGATCCTCACCACTTCAACCAAAAATAAATTACACAATTTGATACATTGCTTAGAGTATGTGAAAAAAAAATCTTGATAGTATGTTATTTATAACACATATTCAAAAAAAAATATAAGACTTGTTTTCTAAAATTTATTCAAATAACAACTAATATTATAATTTTATGGTTTATTAATATGTGAAATGTTAATCCAAATATATTTTATTTTCTCTTAAAACACCATTTCAACAATTCTGACTAGGGTGTAATAATAAATTGATGTATATATATATATATATATATATATTATTCAAAAATGACTAATTATTAAATCTTGTTCATAATTGTGTTTTAAAGTTGAATTTTAAAATATAAAACTATTATTTTTTACAAATCCAAAAAAAAATTAAAGTAAAATTAACAAAAAAAAAATAATCACTTTTTTGAAAATTATAGAGTTTAAACTTTAAGAAATCATCTTTTATTTTTTTTTTGAACTGTACTAGTTAACAAAAAAAAATAAAGTATTAATCAAATATTGTAAACTGGTACAATATTTCTTTCTTTCGGTGCCCTCTTGTTTTTAGAGGGTATAGAGTTATTTATTTTATTTATTTTTTCTTATTAACAAAAGATATTTTTTTTAATAGATATATGATATATGTAAGAAGGTGTATAGAATTATGATTTTAATAAGAGGTATTTGTTTTTAGGTTGGTGTTCTTAGATTTGGGGGAAATTTGATTCTTGAAAAATCGATGGTATAGAAAATTTGGTAAAAAAATGATTTTTATCTTAATAAATAAAAAAGATCATGATAGGTGGTAATTAATCTTTCAAAAATATACCCTAATTTTTGAAAACTAAACAAAGTTATGAATTTAACACTTTTTTTAATTTGTTCAATAATACTCCTCATATTTAAAGTTACTTTTATCTTAATTTTGTTCCCTTTTGCATTTGAATTATACTTTAAAAGTTTGTGAAATTTGATATTTCCTGTTGATTTTTTCGCATATTGTTTTTTATATCTTTTTTTTGAAAGAAATTCGTCCCAATAACATTAGTGTGCTTTTTCATCAAAATTTGGAAATGTTCAAAAAAAAAAAATCAAAAAACATTATTTTAATATTGTAACCTTTTTGAAGACAATAATTTTATTTATTATTATTTTTTAACTATTGAAAGTTTTTATCATCAAAATTCAAAAAAAAAACTTTAAAATTAATTAAAGATAGTAATAAAATAAATGATCGGAAAATATAAATTTTTAATTCAATTGTTTATATTTATACTTTTTTTCAATTTTTTTCGCTTGATTTATTAATTTATATTGTGTAAAAGAGTTATTACGGGAAGTTAAAAGCTTGTTAGTTGGGTAAAACTGGTATAAGGTGGGTTGGTTAGGAAAATATTTTGAAAATAAAAATATAAAGGTTAAAGATGGAAATGTCAAGATTTAATAAATTCTACAAGATCAAAACCGAAAAAGAAATATATACAATAATATAAATTTCGCTGAAAGGAGAAATGTGGTTGGTTATATATATATATATATATATAATTTGAATTAATCATGGGTGTACTGGTTGTGATTTGGGGGGTTTAAGTTTTGTTAATAAACACAATAATTGGATTTTTTTCTTTTTTTTATCAATTTATTATTATGGTTAACTTTATCCCCCTCTCTTTTGTTGTTTTTATTGTTGTTTTTTCATTCATTGAAAAAAAAATCCTTAATTTTCTTTTATTCTACTTTAATATATATTATGATTATAAAAAAATAATAATAATAAAAAAACAAATCTTTGTTTGTATTAATGGTTTCTCAATGATGGTGGTCACAAATACTAAGTAAAAGGTCAGTGTTCTGTTAAACACGGGGGGGGCATAAGTTTGGTTTTATATCTTTTCCATTTAATTAGAACAGTTTTTGAATTTTTTTTTTAATAATTAGAAATCTGTGGGTTAGAATAAATAAAACGGGGTTTATATTTACATTATACTTGTAAAAAAAAATTGTTTGGGTTTTTTTTTTGGATTTGTTAGATTTAAAGTATGTCATGCAAGGTTTGTCTATCACTGAAAATAAATTCTAAACAAAAATAAAAAACCAATAATTCCTTAGTGAAAGTTTCTCTTCCTTATCAAAAAAAATAACTAAAATGCTGAACTTAATAAAAACAAAAAAAATTAAAATAAAATTAAAATAAAAAAAAAATATTTCTAAGGATCAGAACATTAAAGTTATTCTGTCTGTTTAAATTTTAGTTTTGTCTTTTATTTTTCTGAGTATGTTAATTTTAAATATTTTAAATAATATAAATATCACAAATAATAAATATAATATTTAAAATAAATAAAAAAAAAATAATAATAATAATAAAATTTAAATTTAATTTTCCGAGTCTTCTTCAGAATCGGTATATTCACTGCTACCTTCTTCATAAGATTCTTCGTCTTCTTCTTCTTCTTCTTCTTCTTCTTTATTTTTTCTTTCTTCTTCAAGTTTTTCCATTCTTTGGAAAGCTGCAATAATTTTTGTCTGACTCTTTCTTTTCTTTCTTCAAGAGTGAGTCTTTTTACCCTGAAATCTGGTTGTTTTTCGTATACTTTTTTTGTTTTTTTTTCAAAAACTGGATTTTCCCTTATTAATTTGTGTGCCTTAAGATACATGTCTTTGACTTGATCTGGTTCAATATTGTTTTCAATATATTTACTAAATTGTTTTTGGTATTTAGTATTATCTTTTTTTTGCAAGAATTTCATATAACCAGCAATTTTTTCCCCTAAGATGTATTGTCTATGGACTTTTGGATTGTATTTTCCATTTTTTGTCCCTTGGAATCTTTTTGTGTTGTGTGGAATATATAATCCTCCATCACAAGCTCCCTATTTTCATATTATTAGTTTATTAATTTTGTTTTTTAAAATGTTGGTGTAAATTATTATTTTAAATTAGAAGTGATAAAAGGAAATTGGTTGAGACGGTTTAAGTAAAGAAGGAAGTTTCAAGAGTTGTGGAAAAAAAAAGAAAAACAAACCTTTAATGCAGCAAAAATTTTAGCACCAGTTGTGGATCTAGCAAGGCCGATATCAAGAAGACATTTGAATGGTCTTCTGTCTTCGTTTTCCTCGACAAGGAAATGCTTTCCATCGACTTCTGAGGTACCTTCATACATTTTATCCATTCCAAGTTTTTTTAAAACCCTTCTTGCACATAAAAGTCCTGTACAATAAGCAGCTGGATAATTTGTGAAACCAACTTTGACACCATATTTTGGTAATTCGTGAGAGTAAGCAGCAGCTAAAACATGATCTCCTTCAATTTTTGAGTAAATGACTTGAGTAACAATGTCGTGGTTTGTAATACGTACAACAAATCTATTCAATTAAATATATTTTATTTTGAGGAATATTTGTAAATAAAATTAATTAGTTAAGTTGGTGATTTAATTTGATTGAGATAAAAAATTTCTTTTTTTTTGAAAAAAGCAAAAATAAAAACAAAAAAGAAAAATAAAAAAAAAATAAAAAATAAACAAAGAGCAAAAAAAAGCAAAAAAAAAAAAAGAAAAATAATTACCTATATTTAAGTGCACCATATTTTGATGTGTCTTGAGTCACAAGTCTTCTTCTGGCGTAGTAGTCAGTTTTGCATTCACGTCTTCTACGGAATTTTGTTTGGTATCTCATGAAATAACTTTTTTTTTTTTGGAGTTTTGGGAATGCGCCCTTCTTCTTTCTTTTTTTACCCATTTTGAATATAACCTTTAGAAGAGAAAATAAGTGATTAGAAAGAAAAGAAAAAAATTAATAAATTTAAAAAAAAAAAATACAAAGTAAACATTTTTTTAAAAAAGAAAAAGAAAAAGAAAATTTTGAAATAAAAAAACATACTTTAAGATTTAATAAATTAAAAAAAATGATAATCTGATTAAAAAAACACATCAAGAACATCACACAAATTGTAGTCACTTTTTTTCCTTACCAACACTTTTGTTTTTTTGAAATTGTTCCAAATTTTGAAAGCTATTACAACAGTAAAAATCCAATGACTTTCAATTTAAAAGACTTTAATTTCAAGTTAAACTTGTAAGAACAATTCAATTTAAACAACTTTCTAGTTTTCGGTTTTCATAAAAAGAGTTTCAGATTAATGAAATTTAACAAAGATTTTCTTTAGGATAACTTTCCCAAATTTCAATTAAAAACAAAATGTTATCTTTTGTTAATGAATTTTTGTTTGCCAACTTTTGTGGTTATAAAATGTTGGTATCAAGTATTTTAAATTTGAAAATAATACAAAAGAATGACAGAGAATAAATCTTACAGACTGTCTTTCTGAAAGTTCCAAAAAGTCTTGAAAGTATTTGTATGGATTGTGTTATTCTTGTAATGAAAAATTGAATATTTACTTGTTGTGCTTTTGGAATAGTATCGAGTTAAATTGTTTTTTGGTTTGATCCTCAAAAAATTTGGGAGGTTTAAAAATACAATTTGAGAATCTTTCAAAAAGTTGTTCAGTAGTTAGAGTTGTGATAAAAAATTTGAGTAAAGAAGTTAGGAATCCGATATTCATTTTTTTAAAGTATCAGAATCAATATTGGAATACAAAGTTATTTAATCTATTAATAAAACCTTTCTTCTTTTATGAATTCCAATTTGTTGAGAAAACCAATTACATTTCTTCAAATAAATGGCTACTTATATTTGATTATCTCCAATCATAATAGTTTTGATTTTTTTTCGACACTAGTTGATTCTTGATTATTTTGAGGTTAATTAAACAAAAAAATTTTAGCCAATTCTTCGCAAAGGAAAATACTTGATTTGAAAAACAAAGTTCCTTGTTTGAGATCCTTTCTAAACAGTCCTTTCTTCTTCAATTCAAAACAGATATTTACTATTCCTCAGCAATTCAATTAATATTTTTTTACAGAAAAGTTTAATCAATGTTATTATTATTAATTCAAAAGTGTGTGAAATAAGAACCTTCATAGGAAGTCTCCAAACACAGTACCGAGCATTTTATGAAATTTTGATATAATTACTTGGACAAAATTTTCTTTACAGTTCCTTGTTTTCTCCAAACAAAAAAAGTTACAAAAAAAACTTTTAAAAATTTTTCCTATCATTCTAATTCAAATCTTTTCAATGACTTTTCTAAAGTTAAATTTGAATTCTGAAAAGAAAAAAGAGGATAAATGATATCTTCTTAAATTTTAATTGAATCAATTCTGTTCAACAAGATCAAAAACTAATTCTTTCAATTTCTCATTTCTTTTGTAACCCAATTCAAAAGAACCCAGAAACCCAATAACACCACTAACCTTGTTTCGAACCAGATCAACCAGTTATCCAAAAAACAATTTCTGCTTGATCAAAAAATAATTTTTATTTGATCATTTTTTCAAATGATGAGATTTCCAATCAACAGCTGTGATTCCAAATTCTAAACGTTCTATTTAATTCAAACAGAGTAAAATAAAGGAAATAAAGCTTGAAAAAAATATTTCATATCAATTTAACCTTTCTTGAAAAACAGAAAAAAATCGACAAAGAAATCCGAAAACATAAACACACTGGAGAAGGAGAAATCCAAATCCTTTTTTCTCATCAATTTTAAAACAAATTAAGTAAAAAAATTCTGAATAGAAAAATGATTTTCAAAGAAAAATAATTTGTGTTTATCAAAAATGCGAGATTTATACAATGAAAACGAACAAACAAACAAACGAAACTTATAACTGACCAGTTTGTATCAATTTGATAAAAATCCAAAGATAATCTGATGATTCACAAAATAATAATCATCGCAATTTTTAAAAAAACTGTGATCATTTTCAAAAATTTATAGATATTTGCAATTAACAAAGATAATCAACCCCTCGAATGAAATGAAGAACCAAACGAATTAAAATGAGTACCAAAAATTCTTTAAAAGCATTTTTCAAGAAACAATTTTCATTTTTTTTTTAAAATAATTTTTTTAAGGAATAATTTTTAATAGAATTTATAACAACCAACAAAAAATGAACATTTATGGCTTAGATTTTGGTAATAAAAAAACTGTATTATCCAAATATGGGATCAATGGACTAACTGTTGTTTCCAATGAACAAAGTAAACGTGAATCAGAGTAAGTTTAAATAATAATCTTATTTTAATCTTTGGCTTGTAAAAAAAAAAAAAACAGTCATTTTTCTAAATTTTAACTCTTTCTCTTTCGAATCACTATTCTTTTTCAAAATAAAAATAGTTCCTATGTTGCGTTTCAAGGAGAACAAAGGCTTATGGGATTTCAAGCACGTTCACAGCAAAACCGAAATTATAAGAACACCTTGACTGATTTGAAATCACTCTTGGGATTCTATAACCAAGACGAACAATTGAAGGCAATTCAACTAAATTTTTTCAATGACGGATTTGTCAAAGAAGACTTGAACAACGACGAAGTTAGTTACAAATTTGAAATCGAACAACCAAATTCAAACGAAACGAAAACAATAATTTTGACATCCACACAGTTAGTAGCAATGTATTTCACCTATGTGAAAGGGCTAATCGGCAACGACAATGAAATTAAACCAGTGGTATTAAGTTACCCAACATCCTATAGCCAATCAAGAATTGAGCATTTAAAAACAAGCGCCGAAATTGCAGGCTTTTCTGTCTTGTCGATGATTTCTGAACCAAAGGCTTTAAGTTTAGCCTATGGCTTCCAGAGATCAGAGCTTCCTGACGGGAAAACACAAGACGCAAGAAAGGTTCTTTTAGTTGATTTCAGCCATTCTCAATTGACTGTGTCGATCGTCTCTTTTACCAAGAGTTCGTTTCAAATTAACTCGATCGCTCATGACACATCAATTTCAGGAAGGGCAATAAATTGGGTTTTGTACTCCTATGTCAGCGAATTAATCAAAGCCAAGTATAACTTAGATCTTGCCAACGATGCACAAATCTCACAAAGGTCCAAAGTCAAATTAATGAACAGTATTCAAAAGGCTAAAGAATTGCTCTCGTCCTCACCAGAGCACGTGATGCTATCAGTGGACGCATTCCATAATGATTTGGATCTTCAAATCAAAATTTCCAGGAAAGAGTATGAACAAAGAATTTCCCAACTCCTGGGCAACTCCACTAATGTTTTAGATCGTGTCTTAAAAAGATCGCAATTTCAAAAAGATGAATTGCATTCACTTGAAATCGTGGGCGGTTCGTCTCGAATTCCGTTATTTAAATCAATACTCTCGAAATGGTTTGGCCGAAAGTTGTCAATGACAATGAATTCTTCAGAATCTATTGCCCGCGGTAATGCAATCGCAGCAGCAATTGAAAGCCCCAGATATTTAACAAAAAAATACACTAGCTACGATTCTTCTCTTTATCCAATCAACTATACTTTACTTTCAAAAAATGGAAACGAAAATGAGAATACAAACGAGAACTCGGCTTCCAAGCCACAACGTTTAATCCAGCCATTTGAGTCCTTTCCTTCCTTGTTTAATAAAAACATTCAAATCAAGGAATCAACAAATTTGCAAATCCATTACCCCCAAGAAAACGAGCAAACTCCAGAGCTGAAAGACATCCCAATTTCAGGAAAAATTCTTGGTGATTATCAAGTGAGTGGCATAGTACCACAGGAAAACGATAATAAATTGAATAGGAAGTTTGAAATTAATTTAGAATTGAATCGATTTAATAAATTAAAATTCAATTCAATCAAAATGATCTACGAAGAAATTGAAGAAATACAAAATAACCATCAAAACGAAAACGGAAATGGAAATAAAATGGAAATCGAAAAAGAAAAAGAAACAGAAACAGAAAAAGAAAAAGAAATAGAAACAGAAATAGAAACAGAAAAAGAACAGGAAAAAGAACAGGAAAAAGAGCAGGAGATCGAACAAGAAAAAGAAAAATTTATAAAAACAAAAACCGCAAGATTGCCTACTCATCTTAATAATGAATTTAAGATACCTGAATCTAAAATCAATGAATGGAAAACCATGGAACAAAAAATGCAAAAAATTGATTTTGAAATTATTGAAAGATTAAATATGAGAAATGATCTTGAAGAATATATTTACAAATTTAGAAATATTTTATTCGAAGAATTTAAAGCAATTTTAACAGAGACCAAGTATAATGAAGAAATACAATCGCTTGAAAAAATCGAAGACTGGATTTATGACGAAGGAGTAAACGCACCAAAAGAAAAATATAAATCAATTTTAAAAGATTTAAAAACAAATGAAAAAAAGATTAGAAAATTGAAAGATGAAAAATTAAAATTACAGAAATCGTTTGACAATTTCCAACAAGTGATCGAAAAATATCAAGCCGTTATAGAGAAACAATCAAATTCATTTTCTGAATTTGAATTGCAAAAATTATTAAAGTTAATTAAAAAAAATCAGCAATGGATCGAAAAAGCCAAAGAAATCCAAAATAAAAACAAAGGCAACGGAAATGAAGAAATTACAATCCAGCATATAGAGCAACAAAAAAGATCTTTTAAAAAAAAAATTCAACAAATAATCGAAAATGCACAAGAACAAAAACAAAGACAAAGACAATCTTATTCTGACCCATTTTCAAATTTCTATTCAAATCCTTATAAACCACGATATCAAAAGCGCAAACCAAAACGTTCTTTTTTTGATAATGATATGTTTGGTCTTTCAAACGGCTACCACCCCAGAAGAAGAAATGCAGGGACATTCGATTGGTGGTAAAAAAAAAATGAAAATGTTTCTCTAAATACTATTCTTTTGATTTTTACAAAAATATTTCAAATACCCTCGAATTTAATTTTCAAAAACAACCAGAGAAATTTATAAATTTTTTTTCGTTTCTTGTGTTTTTTATTTTAACTTTCATTTATTTTTTTATTTAGACTTTTTGATTAAAATAATTATCTTAATAATAAACCAATAAGATATCCAATTTCAAATTAATTATAAATCAATAAATATTAATACCCATTTAAAAAAATTTTAATTCTTCAAAATGTTTTTTTTTTTTTTTTTAAATAATTCTTTTTAATTTATTATTGAGAATATTTTTTTTCGATTTTAAAATTCAAAATTAACTTGTATTAATTTTTTTTTTAAAAATTTAAATTTAATTTTTGATAAAAAGTAATCTTTAAAAGTAATAATTTTTTTCAATAGTTAATTTTAAAAAAATAATTACTTTTTTAAAACTTTTAGGAAGTTTTCTATTTAAATAATGTGGGGAGAAAACCCCCCTTTTATTTTGTGTAGAGGTCATAGTTTGAAGGAAAGTAGACTTTTTCAAAAATAATTTCTTTCTTTTTTTTTTTATTGTAATTTAAGGGAGGAGTTTAGAATTCCTCAGGTTTTTTTTTTAATTTGAGAAATAAACCGAAAATTAAATAAATTTTCGGTATATTTCTCAAATTAAAAAAATCACCTTTAGCTTGTCTTGAATTTTCTGTTTATTTGTGAAGTGTTCTGTGTTTTTTTTACTTTTAGAAATAAACAGAAAATTTTAAAAAATTTTCTGTTTATTTCAAAAAGTAAAAAAAAAAACCTAACGAAAATCAATAGAGTTAACAAATAAAACAGAAAATTTCAAGAAAAGCTAGGCACTCTACGGCACTCTACAGCACTTCCCAGAAACTCTAAAATTGCATTTAGGGGTTTTTACTCTAACTATAATGTAGGCAGGATTACAGTAATGTAGGTAGGATTACAACAAAAAATAATTTCTTATATTAAAACAAAAAACCCGAGTATTAGATTTAACTTAAGGTAATCAAGAAAAAGAAATAATAAAAAAGTGAAAAAAAAAAATAATTAAAATAGATATGTATGTATATATATATATATAAATTTGCCTAACTAGTTCACTACTCTGAGAGGTTGTGTCTCAGGTTTTTTTTTTAATTTAAAATAATTGAGTAAAATCTTAAATAATACTCGATTCTTTCAAATTAAAAAAAAACAACGATGGTGGAATACTAATTATTAATCTAAAATTGTGGTATTTTAACTTTTACCCAATAATCTTTGGATTGATTTTACACAGCTCCTGTGTATTCAAGAAAGTCTAAGGACAATGCATAGTTTTTAATTTGATGATACGGATGATTATATTCTTTTTTATTAATTTTTTAATTATTTTTCTTCTTCTCATTTTTCTTATTTAATAACTTTCTTTAATTACACCACCCTCTAAATAAATAAATAAACTCAAAATAAGTATTGGTTCTTGTAATCTCATTAAAAAAGCAATAATTTATTTAAAATAGCTTTTATTGAAAATTTACAACCGTAAATATATTTTCATTCCGAGTTTTCAGAAAATACAATATTATATAAAAGTAAAAATAACCCGGCATTTGTAAGCATCCTTTCGGTAGTATCGAATAGACTTGGAAAAAATTGTAATTTATAACAACTATCAACACCACCCAATTACCACACACATTATATATATTGTCTTATGTAAACAATTTTACTTGATCTTGATTATTTTAAAACAATTGAAAAAATAAATAATCATAAAAATGAAAAATAAAAAAAAAAATTCACAATAAAATATTCAAAAAATTCTTACAAAAAAAAAATAATTTAATACTTTTATTTCTAATTAGTAGATAAGGTTTAGATTTTGTCCAGTAATACCTTTCAAGATATTAGATAAAAATAAAATTGTAATATGGCGCAGTTGTAAATTGGAAATACAACACATCGTTTAATAGAATTGGAATAATCTACTAATAACAAACTACACATTAAGGAAATTTTTTCAAAGACTATTTCTGAACTTGGTATTATTTACCAGGGCTTACCAACAAGTTAGAATATTTTCCCCTTGTAACAGATTTGTGCCATTTTTTTCCTGTTATAATAAATATTATAAAAGTTTTTTAGTCGGTATAAAAATTTAAAAAAATTAAAAATTTTGAAAAATTTTTGTGGGTGTAAGAGAATCTTTATTATTTTTTGAAAAAAAAAAAAATATAACCAGTATAAAAATTTCAGAAATTTTGTTGTTAATACGATGCTGTCCAAATGATAGGATATGGGGAGAGCACATACCCCACATGATTTAAAATCATTTTTATGAATATATTTTACATTTGTTGAATAAATTTGATACGTTAATATTTCATTAAATTAATAAGTCAAGTACGTATATTTTTTTTTTATTATTTCTTTTTAAATCCAAATCTAAATAAGAAACTTTATTACACCAAAATGGGGATAATATAGGGTTTGATGATAACCTACATTAAAGTCTTGGTAAAGTTACAAAAATCAAGATAACTTTTATTTTTATCAAATCGCGATATATTCAAAAATCAGGATATTCCAATATTGTCACAATAATCTGACAAATCGCAATATTCTTTTAAATCCCAATAATTAGATAAAATATGATATAAATGCCAAAATATAATGATGAAAATAATTCTGATAAATAAATGATGAAATTTAGGAGAAATTCAACAATTTTTTTTTTTTTTTAAATTTCTTGATCAGAAAACAGATTGTGTGAAAAAAAGTTATTCTTGAAAAAAAAAATAACAAAAAAAGACACTAAAAAAACCAATATACATATCTTAAGTTTTATTGTTATTTTATTTGATTTGGCTGATAAACATATCGTTCATCGAAATCAACAATAGTTATAACTACACATCAAACATTATTTCCCAATCAATAGTGGTGTTATAAATTGTCTTTAATATAATCACTTCTACAACAACCCACCCTTTAAAATTTCTTTTAAGGATATAACACCAGCGTAATAATTTTTTTCTTCAATTCGTAGTTTAAATGGGATGACCAACTTTCCATATGTTTTTTCAATAACCAACCCACACTTCAACAAACATATAAAGATGGTTCGTATAATTGTTTCCTTCTTTTTCTTCTTCCTCTCCTCTTATCTTTACATTATACTCAAAACTCAATTAGAACTGAGGTTTTTTTAAATATAGATAACTAACAGAAACTGAAAATTCCTCTTTCTTCCTTGTTTTTATTTATCCTCAGAAGGTAATAATCCCATTTTAAAAACACACATATTATAGATTTAAGTGTCTTTTCTGAAATGAATTATTATACTCTTGATCATAATATTATTTTAAAACTTTTACTTTTGTCAAAAATAATAAAATTCAAAGAAAATATTTTTTTTTTCTTCAGATTTTTTTATTTTCTAGTAGACTTTTCAAACACTTGAAGAGAATTTACAACCCTTTTAAAGGGGAAAGGTGTTGTAAAAGTCCCAAGATCTTTCTAAAAGTCAAGAGTTATTTTTTTAAAAATGAATTCCAAAAATTTATTTTCTTTATTGTCAATTATTGAGGTTTTGTGAATTATCATAATTATATGATTATTCTGAATAAAGCCGGATTTAACCTCAATTTTGAAATATTATTGCTAATTTATTGTTAATATCCTTTTAATTCATGTTATCACCAAAACATCTATTCCCTTCAAAAGCATTCCTTTTCATTGAGTAATTAGTAAATATTGACCAATGACCCAGTGAAATGATATACTAATGAAAGAATTATGTTCTTTAGTGTATTTTTAAGGATTGATAGTGAGGTTTTTGATAATGCACAAAAAATAAAAACCAAAAAATCCATCATTTTTACCATAAAAAAATTATAATAATATATCAATACCATAATGTAATCACGTAAACCAACATATATAGGCAGACATTTATGTTGTAGATTACGAATTTATTATAATTTACATCCTTAAGCGAGACACTCAAAAAAAAAAAAAACATTTCTACTTTAGCTCTTAAATTAAAAATTTTTCTCTATTTTTAAAAAAATGTATATCCTTATAAAAAATAATAAAAAAATTCAAGTTAAGAATGGCAGTTCAAAATGAAAGTAATTTTAAAAAAAAACATTTTTGAAGTTTTAATTGTGATTTAACTAATAATATAATATTATAATAATCATAATTTATATATATATATATATATATATATATATAACCTTAGCACGCCAAATAACCTAAAAACATTTCAAACAAAAATTTTAATTTGAAATGTTATCAAAGGATAATAAAGTCTAGAATTAATAAACAATTATCTTAGAAAGAAAATTTTATAATTAAAAATTGTATAGTTGTTTAAAATAAAAAAATAACTTGAAAAAAAATTTTCAACATCGGGAATTTTTTTTTGGTTATTGTGATTTTATTATTTTTTCCAAATTTTGTCAAAATAATTTTTTTTTTTTTTTTTGAAAAGTTTGTCTAGACATCAAAAACCTCTTAGTTTTAACATTTAAAACACATCATACTTTACTGGAAATTTTTTTGGGGCCCTTTGCACCCCAAAATTGCCTAAAATGCTTGATTAAATAATTTATTCATTATAAAAGTTATTATAACATCACATAGAAAATTTGTTTTATCTACTGATTACTATTCAATATCAATATCTATATTAGATTCTAAATAATTTAAAAATAAAAAAAAAATATAAATTAAATTTGAAAAAAAAATCAAATTTTTTTTTCATTGCAAAATTTTACAATTTTTTCAACATGATTTTTTTTTAATTTTAAATGATTTGTCCAATAGTTCGAGTCAGATTAATAATTGATTTGTTTTTTTTTTTTTACAATTTTTTAATTTTTGACTTTTTAAAATCTAGACATAAAATAAACAATATTGTTGAATTAGAGACCATATATCAAAACTTATTTAACAAGATCTGGATTAATTTATTAAGGAAAAATCCAAATATTGCAAATATATTATTCAAATTTTTACCAATAACAAAATACAATAAAAAAAATTTGGTTTCAGAGATTATTTTATTATATTGGAATAATATTTAAGAGTTATTTTTTATTTTATTTTAAATTTAGGTATAAATATTTTATTGATTAAAAAGTAATTTATATTTGTTTTATTCCAATTTAATAAATTGAAATTATTTTACAATTTTTTTTTTTTTTGACTTTCAATTATTATCTATTGCTTAAATAAAAGTTTTAGAAAATTAATCATATTAAAAATTTAATTTTGACCTAAAGAAATAAATTTCATTTTTCTCTTAATGGGATATTTATTGAAATTTTTTCTAAAAAAAAAAATTAAATTTCAAAGTAATTTATTTTTTTATTTATTTTTTTTATCATAAAATTAGCAAATTTTTTTGGTGGTTATTATTAATAAATCAATGTGTTGAGTTTTGAATTACTATTAATGTAATAAAATTTCTGATTTAAAAAAATAAAATAAAAATAAAAATCATTAAAAAAAATGTAAAAATGAATAATTATTATTTTTTTTTCAATTTCAAAAAAAAAATCAATAACTTAACTACTTTATCTTTGAACTATTTTGACTTTTTATTATAATTCAAATCTGGATTAAAGACAAATAAGAAAATTAATATATTAGTAGATCAATATCATTTTAAATCTAATTTAAAACACTTGATGAAATTTAGGCAAATCCGGGGTGCTAAGGGATATATATATATATATATATATATATATATTATTTAATATTCTGTCAATAATTTAAATAAAAAAAAAAATTAATGCTTTTTTTTGTGAAGTTTTGAAGATCTTCTTGTATGCCCATGTTTTTTCTTTTTATGTCCTTTTTTTTTCTCTTTCTCATCAGAATTTCTTTTTATTTTTTTTTGAAAAGAATCAATGTCTATTTCTTCGATATTTTTTCTGGAAGATTTTTTTTTCAATGGCTTTTGATTACCTTTTGAAGGATAAATCAAATCTTGGATTAAACCTAACATATTTTGAGCGATGACACTCTTTTCTCTTTCTTTTAAACGTTTTAAGTTTTCGTAAGAAAATTCTTTCAAAATTATTTTCTGGTCTCCGTGCTTCACCAAGGAAAATAAAATTTTTAAAAGGTCGATCCTAACATCTGCATTTTTATGATTTAGATGGCTTTTAATTACTGGGATGATACCATACTTTGTCAATTTTTTATTTAGCTCTATTGACAGCCCCACAATTGTTAAAAATGGCTTCAAAATGTTGCCGAGCAAATAAGTTGAGGTTTCAGTAAGCAATTTCACAAGAGTTAAAATGTACTTTTTCTGGTTTAATAGAATGGGCTCAACTACACTTTTGGAATCCTTTAACCAAGTTGCGATCGCGTCCAATGCATGTATTCTCCAATATCCAAATTTCAATACATACATATAGAAATTGACGCCATCATATTTTGCCAATTCCTTTCTGGTTTCTCTTGAAGACTTGGCTAATAGGCAGATAATTGGGAAGGCGAAATGCTTTGCCGATGTTTCGTCATAAATGATCTGCTGCAAATGTGGTATAATTCCCGCCTTGGCAGATTCTTCTTGTCTTTTGGAGTTAACTTTACAGAGATTAAACATTGTGGAGAGGATCTGGTTCTGGAAATCCGTTAATCTCTTCGACTTTGCGGCCTTCTGTTCGTTTAAAATGATGATCAAAACCCTGATCGCGCCATTGTTAACTAAATTTTCTTGGGTTTCCAACAGGAAGGAGATGTTTTTAATAGATTTGAGCATTAGAGATAAGATTTCGCTGTCTTCGATCTTTGGCAATAGCTTGAATAGTTTTTTCAACACCTTGCTCTCTGAAAAGTGGATTTTAACGATGGTGTCTGCCTGGGAAAAGGTAAATAATAGCTTGGACAAATTTAACAGCACTTTGGACATCCCCTCTTCAGTGTCATCCATCACTCTTTGGTAAACATCAAGCAGCGGGCTTAATAATCCGGCCTTAACAAACAACCGGCAAAAATCATTTTTTGGTGTCTGTGATTGCAAACGGAAGACAGCATTAATGTTTTGAATAGTTCTCAAAACAATTGGCTTGTGGTTTTTATAATTGACCTTTAACAGGTCAACTAAAACGGGCAACCCCCGGCACGCAATAAACATTTGCAATGTTAAAGAAGATGACATGCATGCCTGATGTATAAATTGAGATGCCTGCTCTCTAATTTCATTCGAATAATTCTTCGATGCAAACTTCATGATCAATGGCACACCACCAACTAAGCATAAGTTTTCTTGGATATTTTCATTGTTGTCCATAATTTGGTTGACGACCCTTAAAATTGAATGCAAAATTAGTGGGTTGTCACCTTCCAGCATTTCTAAAATTGGGATCACACCATGATATTGAATCAAAAAATCCTTTGTTCTTGGTAAATGCTGAAAGATCACACATAAATTGTCACAGACCCGAAGAATGTTTTGTTCAGTGGAAGATGGCTTTAAAGATTCAATCAAACTAATCACAGTCCTGCCTTGTCTTTGGTGCCTTTCACGTTCTTCATTTTTACCAGTGTGCTCTTTATCATTTTCCTTCTCAGAGCTTTCAAGATCAAAATTGATATCCTCAGAATCAGAATTGAAATCTGAATCAGTACTGTCAGTGTTTTTTTTGCCCTTGCCCTTGCCCTTGCCCTTGCCCTTGCCCTTGCCCTTACCTTTGTCCTTTTCTCTTTTTACTGTTTTTGTTTGATGCTTTTGTTCTTTAATCTTATTTTTTAATTTTTGTGCAAAATCCGTATTAATTCCACCCTTGGTGTCAATCTTATCATCATCACTACCAATCATTTCCCCCCAATCAGATTCCTCAGAATCCTTTTCTTCATATTTCTTAATAATCTCTTTTTGATTATTTCTCGTTCCAGATTTTAAACTTTTTTTATTTTGTTCAAAATCTTTATCATCTGAATCATAATCAGAAGATTCGTCACTATTCGATTTTTCTTTCCAAAGATCAAGTCGATCTTTGCCATCCACTTTTTTTAAATTTATTTCACCTTTTAATTTTGTTAAATTTGCTTCATCATCATCATCATCTAGCTCATCAAAACCCCCCATTAAATCATCTCTTATAGATTTTCCAAATTGGTTATTTAATTTTAATGGTTTTAATCTTGTTATTAATTATATTTAGATAATTATTTTATTTAAAAATAGTAGATTAATGAAAGAATTAGTTGGTTAATGAGTTATTGAGAAAATAGAAAAAAACATCTTAATATAGAAATAAATATATGAAGTGAAAGTAATGAAAAAAAAAAAAATTATGTAATTATATACACACATACATCTAAATATAATAATAATAATATAAGCCAAATTTCAAAATTAGGGGTAAACTTTGCTATTATTATTTTTTTCTTTTTTCATTTGTCTTTCAAAAAATAAAATGATTACACTATATTTTTATTTATTAATCTATATTGGTTATTCTCTCTAAACACTTTATCAAAATACATTATTATTCAAATAAAAAAAAACAATTAAACAAATTTTTTTCTGATGAAAAATCTGCCCCTATTTTTGAAATTTAGCTTATATCCCTTAGCACCCCGGATTTGCCTAAATTTCATCAAGTGTTTTAAATTAGATTTAAAATGATATTGATCTACTAATATATTAATTTTCTTATTTGTCTTTAATCCAGATTTGAATTATAATAAAAAGTCAAAATAGTTCAAAGATAAAGTAGTTAAGTTATTGATTTTTTTTTTGAAATTGAAAAAAAAAATAATAATTATTCATTTTTACATTTTTTTTAAAGATTTTTATTTTATTTTTTTAAATCAGAAATTTTATTACATTAATAGTAATTCAAAACTCAACACATTAATTTATTAATAATAACCACCAAAAAATTTTGCTAATTTTATGATAAAAAAAATAAATAAAAAAATAAATTACTTTGAAATTTAATTTTTTTTTCGAGAAAAAATTTCAATAAATATCCCATTAAGAGAAAAATGAAATTTATTTCTTTAGGCCAAAATTAAATTTTTAATATGATTAATTTTCTAAAACTTTTATTTTAGCAATAGATAATAATTGAAAGTCAAAAAAAAAAAAAAATTGTAAAATAATTTCAATTTATTAAATTGGAATAAAACAAATATAAATTACTTTTTAATCAATAAAATATTTATACCTAAATTTAAAATAAAATAAAAAATAACTCTTAAATATTATTCCAATATAATAAAATAATCTCTGAAACCAAATTTTTTTTATTGTATTTTGTTATTGGTAAAAATTTGAATAATATATTTGCAATATTTGGATTTTTCCTTAATAAATTAATACAGATCTTGTTAAATAAGTTTTGATATATGGTCTCTAATTCAACAATATTGTTTATTTTATGTCTAGATTTTAAAAAGTCAAAAATTAAAAAATTGTAAAAAATAAAAAAAAAAAATCAATTATTAATCTGACTCGAACTATTGGACAAATCATTTAAAATTTAAAAAAAAATCATGTTGAAAAAAATTGTAAAGTTTTGCAATGAAAAAAAAAAATTTGATTTTTTTTTCAAATTTAATTTATATTTTTTTTTATTTTTAAATTATTTAGAATCTAATATAGATATTGATATTGAATAGTAATCAGTAGATAAAACAAATTTTCTAGGTGATGTTATAATAACTTTTATAATGAATAAATTATTTAATCAAGCATTTTAGGCAATTTTGGGGTGCAAAGGGCCCCAAAAAAATTTCCAGTAAAGTATGATGTGTTTTAAATGTTAAAACTAAGAAGTTTTTGATGTCTAGACAAACTTTTCAAAAAAAAAAAAAAAATTATTTTGACAAAATTTGGAAAAAATAATAAAATCACAATAACCAAAAAAAAATTCCCGATGTTGAAAATTTTTTTCAAGTTATTTTTTTATTTTAAACAACTATACAATTTTTAATTATAAAATTTTCTTTCTAAGATAATTGTTTATTAATTCTATACCTTATTATCCTTTGATAACATTTCAAATTAAAATTTTTGTTTGAAATGTTTTTAGGTTATTTGGCGTGCTAAGGGATATATATATATATGTATGTAACTAAACTTTACAATTTATTTTGTATTTTTTGTTGAAATTTAAAGAGGAATTTTGAAATTAAATTTTAGTTTTTTCCTCAAAATTTAATAAGTAGATTAGTTTTAATAAATAATAATAAACAGATAATTATAAATAGTTGATTAATGATAAAAAAACTGGATTAAAAATAATTTATATCATTAAATTTTGACTATTTTTTTCAAAATATTAATATTAATTTTAATGCTTGTTACTTTTGTATTGATCAAAAAATACTAAAAAATTTTTTATTTATTCCAATGATCCATTTTTAAACTTTTTAGACTCTTTTTATTCGATATTTGGGGTAAAAAATATATGCATGTAGAGAAAGGTTTAATTTTATATTTTTTTTCCGAGATCATTTTTTTTTCAAAGATCCAAGACTTTAAATCATATTCACTTAAATGAAATCTTCTTCATGTTCTCAAAAAAAAAAGTTATGAATTTTCTTTTCTGACAATAAATAAGTATTTTTTGGATAAAAAAATGTATTTTATCAAGTGTGAAAAAGCAATATTTTATTTCGATGAAAAATCTTATTTGAATATTAATTTATTTTCAATTAACAGAAATCACAGAAACTGAAGTCTTTTAGTTTTGGATAATTTCAAAGTTTATCATTTTGAATACACCACTGTATAACTAATTTAGAATTAGTAAAACACCAAAGTGGCAGAATTGGCTTCTGAGAAATAAAATTCAAAAAGTTATCAAAATTTGAGATTCTGGTTTTTGTGATTTCTGTGATTTCTGTGATTTTTATGATTTGTTATTTCAAAAAGTAATGAAAATATTCTGTCTTCTTTTTAAACTTTTTTGGAATTAAGATCTCTAAAGATTTTTGTTTTTTTAAAGTTTTTTGTTAGAGTAAGCCAACTTTTTAAAAGTTAAACAAAAAAAATTCTGTTTTTAAAGATATTTTTTTTGTCTTCATTCTTTTTTAAATAATAATTTTTGAAAGATCTTGATTTTACAAATTTCGTGTTTCTAGATCCAGGTTAATTTATGAAGAGATTTTGTTGAATTATCTCTAAAAAATGTATTAAAATTTTATTATGCAATTTCCTTTGTCTTTGGTTTTGCTCAAGAAGATTCAGATAAATTTGAGAAGATAACAAAAAAGGTAAAGATTATAGACCTTTTAAATTTATTTGCTGTTTTATTTTTTAAGACATGAAAATTCTGTTACTTTGAGTTTCTCGTCTTTTTTGTAACTAAAACTGTTTTGGAAAATTAATCGAGATTTGGTATCTTTTGTTTTATATGGCAAACCCAAAGATATTGAGTCTATTGAAGGAATTTTTTCATGAAATTCAATTTAAGCTTTACTATTGAAAAAAACAATTTCCTAAAATGGAAAAGTTCTTTTTTTGCAATTTGTTCTGAGCAAAATTAAAATCAAGGTAACTTATAATTACCTAAAGATGATTTTCTAAATTCTTTTTGGCTATGATATGGCTTTTCTTTGAAAATAAATCTCCTATATAGTGAAAAAAAAATACCTAAATTTGGTTACTTCTGTTCGAGAAAAAAAAAAAAAAGTTTTTGTGGGTGAAACTTTCAATTTATTACAAAATACTACGATAAAAGATTAGTAAAAAATTCAAAAAATAAGAATTGGTACTATTTTTTTTATATTGATATTCAAGACATAATCTTCATTTTTTGTTTTCTATTATATTATTTCACTGATTTTTTCTGTTTTTAAAACAAGAATTCAAGAAAAATATTTCAAACAAAAAAGAAATTTATTTCGGAAATAATAACATATTAAGGATAATCATAAATATGAGAATTTTAATAACAAATCGAGAAATTTCTCGAGGAATTAACTTTTCAATATTCTGTAGATTATCAAATGGTTTCCTGTTTTTTTATGAAATTATTGGTAATTTTTGAAAATATTCCAAAATACTGATAATCTGATATATTTCTTGAAAATTTTAAAAACTCAAGATAATATTCAAATTCACGAACATCAAAAAAAAAATTGTAAAAAATTTTATTTTTAATTTATTCATAAAAAAATAACTTTAAAACTCATTAAACACTCATAAAAAAAATCCAAAAAATGGAGCAGTAAGAATTTTATTATTCAATTTTTTTGGATAAAATAAAATAAAAAATTATCTCATTTTATTTTTTTGGGTTGACAAAGATATTTTCATTAATAATAGTTAAATTTATTAAAACTCTTTTAATTAGTGAACAAAATATACAAATTAGTGAAAACTGGCCAAACTTTGAATAATCTCTTTTTTTCACAAAAAATATATATATTTGATGAATTTATCTATTATTTTAAATAGTTTTTAAATCATTTTTTGAAATTTGAAAATTTAATTATCGTTTTAAGGGTAGAAGTATATTTTTCTTGTAAAAAAAATTACTGATCGATTAAATTACCTTGAATACAATTCAGTAAAAAATCCAAAACATATTAATTACAAACAGTATATAGAATCCTGATATCCTTAAAGAAATCAGTAAATTTCCCTTTGAGCACAATGTTTTTTTTTCAAAATTTTTTAGTAAAAAGTCAAATTGATGTGGAATTATTATAAAATTTTTAAAAAAAAATGAAGAAAAAAATGAAAAACAAAGAAAGAAAGGAGAGAGATATTATACTTGCCAATATCACCAAAACCATCCATGTCACCAAAATCATCAGAATTATCAAAAGAATCTAATTCTTGATCCTTTTGGTTTTTTATTTCGTCTTCTTCAGAAAAATTAAAGTCTTCCTCATCAGATTCATTTTCTTTTTCTTTTTCTTTTATTTTTTTCCAATCCTTTTCCGCCTTTTTCATCCAGGCATGCTTTATTAATCTTCTTGCACCGATTCTTAAATTGGGATCCTTTTGGAAACATTCCAAAAGAAAAGACCTACAATTTGGACTAACGCCTTCGGGTATAGGTGGGCAATCATCTTGCACGATTTTGTATAATGCCTGCACAGGCGCAAGGTCAAAATACGGTGGCTTCCCTGTTAACAATTCAATAACTGTGCAACCTACAGACCAAATATCACACGAAGTGGCCGATGGTTGTAATTCAACGACTTCTGGTGCCACTATTGGTGTTTTATTCAAGAGGTTTTGGATTTTTGAGATTCATTACAATAGTTTGTCAATAAATGTTTGTTTTTGATCGTTCTCGTTTGGTGTTGAGGAAAAATAAAAATAATAATAAAAAAAAAAAAAAAATAATATAATAATTGTGGATCTGGAAGGACTTACTCCAATACGGTGTACCTAAAGCAGCGGAATCGTTGTCAATTTTACCAAGAGTTGTTGAAACACCAAAATCAGTCAATTTGATATAGCCTTCTTTTGTTGATAAAAGATTTGCACCTTTAATGTCGCGATGAATAACACCTATTTTTTTTATTTTTATAAAAAGGAAAGAGAGAGAATTTAAAGTTCAGTAAAAGCCAATTTCTTCGTTTTTTTTTATTCACTTACCAAAACATTAATGATTGAAAATTTCTTTGTTTTTTTTTTTTTTTTTGTTTTTTTGTTGATAAATCGGAAAATTTTACCTTGCTCATGTAAATAAACTAATCCTTTTAAAGTTTGAAAAATGTATTTAGCAACTAATGTTTCTGTTAACTTTTTAAATTTTTTCAATACTTTTTGAAGAGATCCGCTCTCAATAAACTCAAGGATAATATACAAGTGAGTCTTTGTTTTTGCAGAACCAAGGTATTTGACAATATACGGATTATCAAGTTTTTTTAATAAATCAATTTCAATGACGGTTGAACTAAGCTCAGATTTTGGAATCCTGCTCAATGGAATGGACTTTACAGCAACAAACTCTCCAGATTCTAAATTAATTGCCTTGTAAACTTTCCCAAATCCACCTTCACCAATGGCTTCTCCAAGTTGCTAAACAGGAGAGTAAAAGATCAAGATTAAATTTAAATAAAACAAGTTTTCAAGAAAGAAGATTGAATTTTCAATTGTTTGTTTTTTTTTTTTTTTTTTTTTTTTTTTTTTAGTAAAAGAAAAAATAAGCTGGTTTTTTTAAAAATATGAATCGAATTACATATTGTCCAATAATCATTCCTTCTTCTTTTTCTGGAAGTAAATTTTTTTTCTTTTTCTTTTTCTTTTTTTTGTGGTGTTTTTTTTTATGATGCTTCTTAGACATTTTGGAAAAGATTATCTTTTAAAAAAATAATAAAAAAATGAAAATTCTCAAATAGAGTTCGTTTTGAATTCAATTAAAACTCAAGTATCTCTTTTAAACGATCATTCATATATTCATTTATTACATCTTATACAATGATTGAAAGAGTTGAAAAATATTGGTACTTTTCTAATTAATAAAAGAAAATTTTTATTTCAAATTCTGGAAAATTATTGAATAATTATTAACTTAAAAAACACCAAGATCTGAACTATCTTAATTAAGAAATTGAAATTTTGATACATTTACAACAACACTTTTTTTCAACACTTTGTGATCAACTTGTAAGGTCAATTTGATTTTATTCTCATAAACCCGTGGTAAGTAATTTCTTTGGGTATTTTTTGAATAACTCTTGTAACGAGATTAAAAAAGGTGTACTTCCCTAGTTTCAAAAACTATTAAAAGTAACCCAAAAAGAAGTTAGATGAGTAGAAATAATTTGAACTTTTTAAAATAATTTTCAATTATTGTTGCACAAGAACAAAATAAGAAAAAATTTTCACTTAACTTTTTGGTGGTTAAAATTGGGTTTGGAACAAAATTTTTAATACATGTTTAACATTGATCGTGATTTCACGATTTTGGATTTTCTACAATTTAAGACTACGTTTCCACCCTCAAGAGATTCGAGTAATTGTGTTATTTCACTTTCACTTCCCTCAAAATAATTTTTCATTCGGAAAAAATTGGACAAAAAAAAAAAAAAAATTTTTTTGTCATCTTTATATTTTCATGAAGACTTTTTTTCTTGGTTTTTCAATGAAAAGTAAAATTGAAAATAACAAAAAAATAATTGCTAAAAATGGCTTTTGGGGATTTTCAAGTACAAGTCCAAATAGAGAACATTTCAAACTTGTAAAAGCAAATTTAAAAAATATGTAGAACAGCTCTAGAAAATAGTGTGAGTTCTGAAAGTTGAAATGGAAATTCTAAAATATTAAAATCAAAATTTAGCATGATCAAACAAGGTTAAAATTATGAAAATTGTTGAAATTGTGAAAATTTCTCATTTTTTCTCGCAGAAATTCTCCTTGGACAAATATTACTTCGATTTCATAACTTATTCAAGGGTGATTTTATACACTATTTCACTGTTTTCACCAAAAAACGTAATCCTTAAATTTCCTTTTTCTTTTTTAATTAGAAGGGTTTTCAAAGACACAGATTACAGTTTGAGATCTTTAATTATTTGTTTTGTACCTTTTTTCTGTTCTACAGAGAATTAAAAAAGAATCCTAAATGAAAATAATCAGGAATATTTCAAAAAAAAATCTTTGAAATTCAAATAAATGTTTTAAAATTTTTGATTCATTTTTTATTTTTTTACCTTTCCTTACTTAGTTTCCAAAATGTCATTTTATTGATTTAAATATTAAGAAACTTTGTAAAATTAGTTGATCTTTAAAATATTCTTTCTTAAAAACTGTTTTAAAATAGAGATATCAAGCAAATTCTATAAAAAAAATTGAAGTAAAAATTGTTTGATATTATTTATTAATTTTTATTAACTGTCCAAAAAATCTTCCCATTTTAGTCTCAAGTATGTTTATTATTTCGGATTGTTATTAAGAACTTATTTAAGTTGTTTTCATAATTTCTCAAAGTTAATTGATTAGTCTCCCAAAGGAATAATGCTCAAATTAAAAGTATGCTACTCATAAAAGTAAATCGGTTCCGTACACAATTGTTATAATAACTCCAAAAATTCTATTTCGCAAATGTAACTTAAATTTTATCTTTACAATTATTATAAACACTATTTTAGTCAAAAAACAAGTTATTTTCAAGTAAATATACATCACATGAAAATATTAAAAAACTGATTGCCACTCTAAGGATTTGAAAATTGAAAAATGATTTTATACTCGGGGAAAATCGATTAGTTTATAAATAATTTAATTTTGTAAAAAAATGAAAAAATTAACCAATTGATGATTTTGAACAAAATAATTTTTCTCGAATTCCAAAACTATTAAAAAAACAACCAGATCCATAGAAAGGACATACAAACATATCACATTTGGTTTTATATGTTAATAATTATTGAGTAAATCCTGGATATTAAAAAAATTGCAAAAAGAGTTACATTTAGTGTTCTAAATAAAGTTTTATGAAGTACTCAAATACTATTTTTTGTTTTCGGTTTTTTTGGTCGTAGAAAGTGATAATAAAAATAATTCAAAAAAATGCAATTTTTAATTCTTATATTTTTTAAAACAATCCAATAATTTATTATTGAATATACTTTCAATAAATTATTTCCAATTCATTTAAACTATGGAAAAATCAATATGATTTTTACCTCAACTATTATCACTGTTTCAATAGTATTATAAATTTTGAGTTTTATATAGAAACTGGAGATCTTGCAATAAGAATAAACTATTACAGAACATTTATCTATTAATCAACAAAAATAATTGGAAAAAAAAAAAAACAAAAATGTGAAAAAATGATTTCAATTTTGAAAATTTCCAAAATTTATTTTTTTCTTCTAATATCTATTCAAAGTATTTAAACACATGTAATTTTTATATTCCAACTTTATTCATTTGACTGTAAAATATTTTACCAATCAAATATATAATAATAATGTTTTTTCAAGGATTTTAATTCAAACAATTTAACCTTTAATTAAAATGATAATTAATAATCTTTTTTTTTTTTATTTTTTTTTTTTTTTTTAAAACCAATCTCAACAAACTCTCGAATAAATAATGTATTTTCAAAAAAAAAAAAAAAAAAATACACCAAATAACTCTGAAAATACTGTAACAATCAAAGGATACATATATTGTTTATGAATTTGATACTTTATTAAATCGTTATTTTTTTTTTTAAAAAAAAATAAAATTTTTTTATAATTCTTATTTATTTTTACAACATTCAATAGTTTATTTACCAGCCCCTCTATTAAAAAATATTTTAATAATATAATTCAATTAATAGTTTCAAATTCTTTCAATACTTTAAGAAGTAAATATATATTAACAATTTTGAATTCATTGTTTTCTGGGAAATTGAATATGTAAAATAATTTCTCTAACCAACTACTTGGATATTTTAAAGAAACAAGGTGATGGAATATTTACAATAACACATCAATTTAAATTTCAACTATAAAAAGGCAAATCAAAATGTAAATCAAAAAATTGGTGATGAAACAATTTAAAAATCATTTAATTCTTAGACTTATCCCATACATTTGATTGGGATGCCTATTATTTTCTGAGCTCTATTTAGAATTAAATTTTAATAGAAAACTTGTATTTAGATTAATTTTTGGTAAATAACTTATTTTCAATTCCGAAAATGAATTATGATGTTTATAAAAAAATCCTTTTTTAAAAAAATCAATTTAGTTATAATTTATTCCAGTAAATAAGATATTTTTCAAGTTCTTATTTTGAAATAATATATTTATGGGTCGTAGATATTTCATTTTCAAAAAATTTTTTTTTCTTTCAATTTGTAAAAACTCAAGTTCATTGTAAATTTTAATTTCAATTCTTTACAATTTGTTATGCTTTGTTTAATTCAACTTTTTAGGGTTAATTTTTTTTTTTTTTCATTTCAAAAATTCAACCCTTTTACTTTGAAACAAGGAAACAGTCTTCATGTATATATTTATTTTGATAACAAATAAATGAAAAAAAAAATTTGTAAAATAATTATAAAAAAAAATGTTTTGTTAAATAATAATAAATCTGAAGAAGGGGAAACACAATATAATAGCTTGTTTAGGTTCATCCAAATTAAGAAGATAAAGAAACAAATAAGAAAAATATACTTTAGTGGAAAAATTTTTTTTCATTCTTGATTTCAACAAGTTTATTTGGAAAGGTGATCTTTCTTTTTTGGTGTTTTAGTCAAGAAAAGATTTGTTTAAAATTCACACACACTCTCTTTCTATTTTTTTGGTTTTGTTTATTTTTGATTAGTTTCAATTATCCCAAAAAAAATATTTCATGATTCAAAACCCGATTTTAATAAAACTATAAATATATTCATTAAAAAAAAATGTTCAAAAAATTAATCAAGTTTACTTGAAGCTGATTAAAATAGATCTTAAATAATTATTTTCAATCATAATTAAAATGGGTGTCTTTGGAATATGTACAAAAATTAGATTGAAAATCTTTACTCTATTACATTAATTGGACTTCTGGTATGTAAGTGTGTATTAACTATAAATATTAACAATAAACAAAAAGAAAAAAGAAAAATGATAGATTATTGAAAAAAAGTGATTTATTATTTCATTAAATGAATTCTTTTTTTAAATTTAAAAAATTTATTGTTTTTTTGATCATTTATTTGTAAAAAATTATTTATTATTATTATGTAAATAATTTAATATCTATATAAACAAAAAACATTAAATTTTTATCTGTTTTTAGTAATCCTCTTCCCCAGTAAAAATTTGTTTTAAAACTTCTTTTCTCATCTTAAGATATCTTTGTAAAAATTTACCACTTGTTGAAATTACTCTTTCTCCCTTAATAGCTATTAAATTGAAATTTTAGTGTTTATTGAATATATAAAAAAAAATACAAAGAAGATGGTTTTTAATAAAGTAAATATTACATTGGGTTGTAAAAAGGGAAAGAAAGAAATGGAAAGATGAAAAATTGGAGGAGAATAAAAATAAATTAAAAAGAATAAAGTTACATTTTGTTAAGAGATAATCCCTTAATTCTTCTGGTTCAAATAATGGGGAGGAGGGTAAATATGGTTCAAACTCCTCAATAATATTTCTTCTAGATATTTCAACCCTATGTTTTTGATAATTTAAATAAAATTTTCAAATTAAAAGAACAAAATTATTAAATTTAAAAATTAATAGTTAGGTTAATGTAAATTTAAGATTAGAATAAATTAATTAATTTAATTTTTTTTTTTTATCTTTTTAGTTTCTTTTTTCAATTATGAATGGTTTTAAATATAAATTCAATATTTTTTAAAAAAATTTTATTGTTTTTGTTTGTGTTGTAAATTATTCAATTTGTATTCAAATAAAATGTTCTTAAAAACAATTTTTATTTTTTTAAATTAAATGATACTGGAACCTTTTTTCCTTGGATCCAGGAATTAAATTAATTTATATTTGGTAATTCTAGATCTCATTTGGTAATAGAAATGTAAATCTTGGGGAAATCACATTAGATATAGCCCATCCCCATTAAAAAGTGTGTTACTTCATATATATTAATAGTTGGTGAGTTTAAAAGATTTTTTGATCTGAACAATTTTTAAAATAAAATTTTACCTTTTTCTATTAGAATTATCTTTTTTTTTTTTGTTTTTATTAACAATGTTTAATTTCGTTTTTTTCTTATTGAATAAAAAACCTATTTTTTTTTTTTTTTTTGATTTTTGTAAGGATTTGAAAAAGCAAACTTTTACAAAAAGTGGTAAATTTTCAATTTTTAAAATTTTCTCGTTTCTGAGATTTGTACACTTTGTAAGAAATAATTGATCGAGATATAAACAATAAGGTTTGCTACTTTTTTAATTATTCATTACAATAAAAAAAAAAAATTGTAATAATCAATGTCCCTTTTGAAACTAGTTTGTGTTATTTTATTAAAAAAAATATTTAAAGAGTTGTTTGAAGCTGTAAAACGGGATTTTTTAATGAAAAGGTGTTCCAAAATTTTAGATATATAGAATTAGAAATTTAATTCATTATGCACAAATAAATTAATTCATGTTTAAAAAAAAGCATTTTGATAAAGTTAAAATTTATTATTCAAGTTTTTAGTAGAACAATTTTTTTTTTTTTTTTTTTTAGGAATTTGATGAAATAAAATAATATATATTATGGATATTTAGTTCTCTCAATTAATGTTTGTTTTGCCGCTGTGTAAAGTTGAAGACACAAACAAAGTTGATATGTTTTCACGGATTTTTTTTTTTTTTTTTTTTTTATTATTTCGAATGTGATTATTGTTTTTATTAACAAACAGAGAACTCGGGGAATTTTTAATAACGGTTTTCTATAATTAGCATGGAAAAAAGAAAATTATCATTGATTTTCCTAATTTCAGTAAAAGAAAAAATATAAACCTAAAAGCGGTTTACTCCAAATTTTCATTTTATTCAAGTGGCAATGAAAAAAGAAAAGTAAAGAAACATTTATGATTCATCTCGAAAATATGGTTAAAAGAATGAATTAAAGTTTTAGAATTATTTTTTCAAACTTTTATCCAATTTAATAAAGATAATCAAAAAAAAAAATAATACTACTGATAAAAAAATATCCCAAATTGTCTAAAGTTGTATATTATATTTGTTTTCTTTTCTTTTTTTAGTTCTAAAATTTTTTTTTTTTTTACTGATAAATTCAAATAAATCTCTGAAAATTTTCACTTCATTATCAATTTTATGAATTTTTTTTACACAAGTTATGAAGAAAGCACAATATTCTTTTAAATGTTAAAAAACTTTGTAAAATTGGTTGTGCTTCAAAAAGATCTTTCTCTTGAGTTGTTTTAAATTTTGAGATATGAGATTACAAAATGGGAAATTTAACTAAAAATTTTATTAAATATATTTGAATTTATTAGAATTCCTCCACTTGGGAGAAATAGAAGGTAATTCTTCCTTTAAAAATAAATTAATCAATATATTTGTTTTCAAAAAGATAAAAGTAATAAATTTTACCTATATTTTTTTTTTTGCCCCTGGATGACGGGTTTTATTGCGATTATAAGATGCAGCTGATGGCTAAGAAATGATGAAGGATCGAATTTATTATTTCCATCAACAAATACTATTAAAACCATATCATTTCCCAAATGTTTTTTTCTTAATACCTGCTCTGGATCCCGTGGATTATATGGGAGCCATGTAGAGATGTGAAACATGATTTCAAAATCTTTGTATTCCGTGTATACCGAATGATCTCCGCAGGTGTGATGCTTAATATCTAAACCACCTTTGAATTTATTCCATCCGTATAATTCAATTTTGTCACCTAAAATTTCTAAAAATTCTTCAAAATCTTGAGAGGATTTTGTATTTGATAAATATTGTTTTGACGTTGTTTGCCCTTCGCCTGCATATAATACACCTATTTTGTAATGCTTTTTATTCTTTTTTGTTAAATTTCAGTTTTTTTTTATTTTTTAGAGATTGAAATATTCATAATAATAGTTTTATTTTTTTTAGAATGAGATAGATCCAAATATAATTTAAAAATGTTGTAAATATGTTCATTGTTCATTGTTCATTGTTCATTACGTAGAATTATTAAAAATGTTTTTGAAGAGTTTTATTTTTAGAATGAAAAAAGAAAAATGTTTTGAAGAGAAATATTATTGGAATGAAAAAAGAAAAAGATTTTTGTTAATTTGAATACAGCTATTATAATAAAGCGAGAAATAAAACTTTTAAAAAATTGTTGCTCAAACTGTTTGATCCACTCTTTGAAGTTTTTCAAGTCACACTTTAGAAAACTTTTAGTGCTCACTTTTTTAAAATAGTTATCCATGTCTTTCATTGCTATTTCAGTATTTTTTATTTTTTATAATTTTCGGCGAACAAAATCATTTTAGTTTTTCTTTGAATATTTAAAAATTGATGAGAATTGTTGATCAATAAACTAAAAAAAAAAAAAAAAGCCCAAAATAATAAACTGAAGCAAATTTTTATTTATTTTATAAACAAAAATAAAAATATATTAATTTGGGATTGAATTAAGAGTTCGAATAAAATTTTGAATTTAACAAGGTTAAAAAGATTTAGATAATCTGTTTTTTGTTAATAAAAAATTTATAAAAAATAGATTTGTTTTGAAAAAAGAAATGCCTTGAAATACTACAATTTTATGAAACGTAAGAAGAGTGTGATTATTTTTTTGTAAATTGGTGTTTTGAAAACAATCTGAACAATTTCAAATACAAAAGGATAAAAATGTTATTTAGTTAAGTGAAGGACTAAAAAAAAGTATTTAATTGCTTTTTGAATTGAAATTTTCTTTCAAAAAATTAAATCTTTAATAGACATATGGAATTATGTACTCATTTCCATTAATGAAATTTACTTTTCGGGGTTATTTATTACCAAGTGGGTTTTAAAAATTACAAATACAGATCGAAAATAAAACCCTTTGTAACTTGTATGATTAATAGTAGTTAGATTTTATCATTTTTTTGGTTGATGAAAATAAAAAAAGAGCAATTTATTTTTTCAACTCATAGAAAGCTTTGTTTAATTTCAATTTTGGTTTTAAAATTGTTTTGTTTTGGTGGTGTGTGTTACATTCGGTACAAAAAAAAAGGAGTTGTATTTTTTAAAGAAAAAAATTCGAATGGAATTTCAATTTTTACGAAAAAAATAAAATTGTTTTCTTTATTTATTTCAAATTTTGATAGAAAAAAAAGCAAACTCACATCTCTTTTTGACTCGTCTTTAAATTATTTTGATTTTAAGAAACTATAAAATAATAAAAGGTTTTGATTATTTATTTTTTTTTTTCATTTTTTTAAATTTTAGCAAAAGATTCAAGTGGTTTATTGAGAATAAATAGTGGAATCAAGAGTTTATTAAAACTGTATTTTCATAAAATTTGGGTGTTTATATTCATTACAATAAAATTTTCAATAAAATACATTGCTTCCATATATTAAGACTTATTTCCCCAATTTTTTTTTTTAGAAGATCTGAGAATAATTTAAAATTGGATAACTGTTACAATAAATCAAACCTGTGTTGATTCTTCTTAAACTTGATATACTTCAATATAATAATATCAATCATGATTATTTTAAAAAAATCAATTTATATTCAAAAGAAACATATAAAATGATATCAGGGTTGCTGTTTTGCGTTTGGCTATAAACTCAAATTCAAAATTTTCCACACAGTTTAAACAGTTCAAAGAGTCCCAATAATACAATTTCATTCAAATTGGAAATAATTTTGATTTTTGTAAAAATATCAAAATCATTTTTTCATCTTTTGAGTTTTTTGTTTTCATTTCATTTTTTGAATTACCTGACCTATTTCGTTCTTTCAATAATTTTTTTCGGACAGTTGATATTCTGTTAAAGTTGTGTTTTTTTAAATAGAAGAACTCAAATAAAATTAGTTGATGGTATCTAACCATTTGATCTATCAATATATATTATCATTTAAGAAATTTATCAATACATTTTTTTTGTTGACTTTCTCCCTAAATTTGGAGAACAGCGTTGATTTATTTATTTTTAATTTTTAATTTTTTGTTTTGTGGGTATTGTAAATTATCCATAATGGTTAAAATTTCAATTAGTGAATGGTTTTAATTTTTAATATTTTTCAAATAATTTGATTAAATAAGATTGTTTTTTAAAAAAAATTGAATTTTGGTGTTTTTAATTTTGAATTCGAGTTTAAATTTATAATTACAAAAAATAAATTTCTTACAAAATATTCTTCCATCTTTAAGATATCATCAAGCTCTTCCTTATTTACATCATACGATATTTCAACTTTTTTAAATAACTCGTCATGTGCGGCTAACAATGCCTTATCTGAGTAGGACATGCAAAAAAGTTTTCGACAAAATGATTTTTTTATATCGGATTTTTTAATTCTAAATAATTCGGATTTGTTAAAATCATGTTTTTGTAAAAGGATTTCATCATTTTCATCTTCATCGTCGAGAATTGAAAATAAATAATATTGTTCATTTTTTTCATCCCATATAGAAAGATGATAACTTGATTCTATATAAAGGTTTTTGTTTTTATTTTTGTTTTTTTTTTTTAGTTTTATTTTTGTTTATTTTTAGTTTTATTTGGAATATCGAAGAAATAAAATTCAATAATGGTTTAATATCAAGGATCTCACAAAAAATTAACAAAAAAAAATATTTTTGATTAAATTCGCAAATAAATTTTCATGGGAAAATATAAAAAAAATAATAAGTTCATAAAAGAATTTATAAGTTTAGTAATCATTATTTAAAGATAATTTATCACAATTAGAGTATAATAAATATAAAAATAAATATAAAAATAAATTTTTAACTGAAAAAATTGAAAAACA
Organism: Anaeramoeba flamelloides; assembly: GCA_027625915.1. NCBI lineage: Eukaryota > Anaeramoebidae > Anaeramoeba > Anaeramoeba flamelloides. The sequence goes on along the minus strand of JANTQA010000060.1, from coordinate 872,690 downwards.
TAAGACAATGTTCTTTTCAGTGAATAAAAAAGAAAAAGACAAAATTTTTAGATAATGATAAATTCCAGAATAAATATTTAGAATTCTTAGCCAATTGTGTTGGTAGTTTTTACCAGAAGATTACATTTTAAACTGCCCAAGTTTATCATGGAGAATTTGACTAACAACGAAATTTTAATTTTGTTATTAAGGAATACTTATTAAGATGAAAATGGCGAAATTGTGTATAAAACCCCTCTTGAAAGAGTTTTATAATCTCTGTTAAATTTACACATCAAAAATTTCTTTTACAAAAAAAATGCAAAATTTTCACAATCCCAAATTTCACAATTTTCACCTTCCTTGAGATCCTGCCAAAAATTTGATTTTTATATTTCATAATTTCCATTTTAAATCTATAAACATCAAAAAAAAACTCTTTAGCTGTTCTAAATATTTTTTTAGCAGTTGCTTTTACAAGTTTGAAAATTTTGAAATTTTGCTTGAAAATACTTTAAAATCCAATATTCATTTTTTTAAATTTTCATTCAAAAATCTATTTTGAAAATACCTTAAATCCATTTTTTTTTTAATTTTTTCATTAAGAACCTGTTTATTTTTTTTTAAAGTTTTTCAGAATGAATTTTCTTTTTGGGAAGCGAATGTAAAATAACACAATAAATCAACACTCTCCCAGTGGGAGCGTAGCCCAGAAGGTTTTGTGAATTTTTTTCTTTGTTTTTTTATTTGAAAGTGTATTTGTGTACACTCCCTTTACAGACAATAAGATTTCTTTCTTCCTTCAATGAAAATAAATTTTTTTTTAAATAATTTGGAAAATATATTTTGAATTTTGTACTTTTCAAAAATGAGAACAAATAGAGCAAACTTTTAAAATAAGTAATTCATTTCTGAAAATGGAATTTAAAAATCAAGTAAAAATCTGAGTACTATAAGATCTAACTTACTTTTAAATTCCATTTTCAGAAATGAATTACTTGTTTTAAAAGTAAGTTAGATCTTATAGTACTCAGATTTTTACTTCATTTTTAAATTTCAAGATTTTGTAATTTTTTTTTTTTTTTTTTTAAATTAAGAAGAAATGAATGAAAAGTTTTTCCAATTTTATTTTTCAAATCCCAGTATTGGTTTTAGTCTGTTTTATGAAGGGTAATTTGAAACTTTATGATCATATTGGATAAGAAACCAAAAACTACAAAGTAACAACGAGTTTTAATTAACTTTGAGAGAACTTTATTCTCTTGATAACCGTTCGGGAAAAAAATTAAATCAGGAAAAAAAGTTCAACAAGATTATTAATTGGAAATCTTAAGAGAATCACAGAAACATGAAAATTCAAAGTAAGATTAATTAATAAAAAAAAAAAAAAAACAATGATTAAAGACAAATTTTAGAATTAAACACAATAGCATTTTGTTTAAAACTATCTTTTGGTATGTGTTTTTCTTTGACTGATCTGTTATTAAAAATTTGTTAAAAAAATTGACTATTATTGTGATCTCCAAAGCCACACTAACGATTTTAGTAATAAAGTAGATTAAATTTTTTTTTTTTTGGTTTGATTCGATTGAAAATAATAAAAAGGATAATTCTTAAATGTTGATTGTTTCTTCTTTTAAAAGATTTTTCTTTTTGTTTTCAGGTTTCTGTGATTGCCTCTCAATTAAAAATGATTTGAACTTTTTTCCCTGGTTAACTTTTTTTCCCGAACGATTCTCAATAGAATAAAGTTTTCTCAAAGTTAATTAAAACACGTTGTTACTTTGTAGTTTTTTGTTTCTTATCCAATATGATCATAAAGCTTCAAATTACCCTTCATAAAACAGACTAAAACCAATACTGGGTTTTGAATAATAAGCGTGGAATAAACTTTTCACTCCATTTCCTTTTTCTTTGTTTTGTATAGAAGTATTCAAGGAATTGATTGTAATTTGTGATCTCTAATAGTTTGTTGGGTTATTTTTTTTGTGATAGATATTGGTATATTTTTTACAAACTCTGAACCCAAAACAAAAGTCAGGAATTTCTGAATGGAGAAAAAGATTACCAATTGAAATTTTGTCACATTTAAATTTATCATACCGTTAGAACGAATTCTTTTTTCAAGTTAATTTGTTTCTTCTTTTAAAATTAACTTTGATCCATACTACAGAAGTCAATAAATTAAACCCAAAATTTAAAAAGATGAATGAAAAATCCGTTTGGTAGTTTGTGTTTAAGTTTGCAAATATTTCTTTTTTATAACAATTAGCATAAAAAAGGCATCTTGGCTCACTTCTTTTTTGATACAATTGATAAAAATATTTCTGTTGGAACCTTTAAATTCAAAAAAGAAACATTTCACAAAGAGTATCAGAAAACTGTTGAGTTGGTTTCGTTATTTGTTGTATTTGGTTTATGCGTTTTTATTTTGTTGATAAAAAAAAAGTGCTTTCTGGATTTTTTGGTTGTTTTTTTCATAAATAAAAACAAGACAACAAATTATCAACAACAGGAGTTAAGTGGTGTTGAAAAAATTGAAATGGCTGAAAACAAGTCGTTTTTTTTTTTTTTTTTTTTTTTTTTTTTTTTTTTTTTTTTTGTGTAAAAAAAGAGGGAAAACAAAAAGAGATCTTAACTTACCGTTGTCATAGAAGTTTTCTTTAAAAATGTGTGTTTGGTGTAGTTGGTCTAGGTTTATTTCTTTATTTTGAAATTCTTCAATTACCCATTCCTCTGATTCTTGTAAGAGGAATGGTAAAGAAAGCTCTTCTGAAGAACTGGTTTTGTTTAATTCGTTTTCACTCTCAGAAGTTGTTTGAGGATTCAAAAGTTCGTTTTCATATATTTTGGAAGATTCTTTTTTTGTTTTTTTGCTCATTTTTTTGACAAATTGTAACAGAAAAAATAATAAAAAAATAGGAAAATTTTATACCAACTCTTTTCAACATATTCTTTGATTTTGTTCAAACGGGTTGCGTCGTCCAACTCACAACTTTTATTCAATTATATTATAAAGAATTTTTATTTAACTTATAAAAAATTCTTAAAAACGAGAGAGAACAAATTGACATGTTAATTTAATGACTTCCGATTAATTTTTTTCTTTGGAAAAGTTTGAAACGTTAATTCGTAAAACCAAAATCAACACTTTTTTTCGTCGATTTCCAAAATAATTTAACCTTTTGGCAGAAATTTCCTTTCGATTTTGTCGAACCAAATTGAGGTTTTATGGAAAATAAAGGTTTTTGCAAATAAAGAGTAAAAAATTAGCCTAATTATTTTGAAATTTATTTGAAAGAATTTTGGTGAAAAACAAGTTAAGAAAAAATAACTTTTCAAAACAAATTAGTTTGTAATTTACCAAGGTGTCACAAGGGCTTTTTATGAAATGAGTTTAAGATGTAAAAGAAAGTATATCGAAATATTATAGAATTAGGATCAAAAATCATTTTTTTTGTTTTTTAATGAAAATAAATCAAAGGTACTTTTTCGATAGGTAAACTCGAACAACCTTATAACGAAATGTTCAAAACGAAAAAGAAAAATAATCATGATTTTCTTTCCTAAAAAATGGGCGATCTTTCGAACACTCTCAATAAACAACTTCAAAAATACTGTTAGTTGCAAAATAAAAGTAATAAAATTTTGATTTAGCTTTTTGGAAAAAAATGCCATACCAAGAATTACAATAAAGCAGCAAAGTCTAAAATCCAAAAAGGGTGGATAATAATACCACTCACTTACAAAGATTTGTGATTTATTGAAATTTGACTTTTATCTGTTGAAAAATTTTTGGAAAGCTGAATGTAAATTTTATTCGATTTATGTTTTCAAAAAATATTAAAATTGTCAATTTGAAAGATCCTTGGGGTTCTAAATTTTTTCAAGGTACCCATAAATCATAACTATTCTTTGGAAGGAATTATGTTTCAGCCAGTTCCACTTTTAAGACACAAACTTTCAGCCAAATTTAAGGCACAAAAAAAATCTCAAATTAAGGCATAAAATTCAAATTCTAGTAAAATGATCTGTGGAAAAAAAAAGTTCCAAAAAATGTGCTTTAATTTGAACTTTTTCTGTGCCTTAAATTTCGTTAAGAGTTTGTGTCTTAAAAATGGAACTGACTGTCTTGTATATGTTTTTTTTTTTTTTGGTTGTTAGCTGTTCCCCCCTTTCTTGGATTGAAGTTCCCAACAACTCTTTTAAGGGCAGTGAACCTTCTTTGTTCGATATTTTGACAAGAACCCCCTTGGAAAATATCTCAAAAATTTGGTTTATAATATGTGACAATTTTTTTTTTTTTTGATTTCTTTTTTTGCTTTTTCAAGCAATTTTTATTGCCTAGATAAAAGTTTTAGAAAATTATTCAGATTAAACTCTTAATTTTGAACTAAAGGAATGAATTTCATTTTAATCTTGATTTAATATTTATTGAAATTTTACAAAAAAAAAAAGAATATTTTTCAGAGAAATATTTTTTAATTATTTTTTTATCATAAAATTTATAAAGTTATTTTTATTGTTATTATTAAAAAATCAATATATTGGGTTTGTATTATTGTTATTGTATTCAAAATCCGAATTTAAAAAATTAAAAAAAAGAATAAAAATCTTTAAAACAAATGTAAAAATGAATAATTCTTAATTTTTTTTTCCAATCTCAAAAAAAAAAAAAATTCAATAACATAAATACTTTATATCAAACTATTTTAAATTTTTATTACAATGAAAATATTCATTAAATACCAATAACAAAATAAATATATCAAAAAACTGGTATCATTTTAAATCTTTTCTCTTAAAATTGCTTTAATTTAGGCCAATCAGGGGGGTGAGTGGGGGTTAAGGTAGATAGGTACACCTTTAATAGTTCAAAAATAAATACCATTTCAAAAAAATTGATATACTGAGATAATTAATTAAAAAAAATATACGTTATCTATTCTTAAGTTCAATCGACTATTTTATCATATTAATTATCCGCCTTGACTTTTTATAACAATAGAACTGTAGACCCCTTTTAAAAACATTAAATATCAAAAACGTAAAAAAGTGTAAATCAAACACGGTACAAATACACTAGTGTAAATATAGAATATTGTAAAAATATAGAATTTTTTTCAATTTTAGAGATAAACAAAAATTTCCATATAGTTATTGAAATACTGGTAATAATGAATATAATAGTTGGTTTTTATAATAGACTAATATTAATTTTAATTATTAAAATCGTTTGGTGAAGAAAAAATCTTTCAATTTAAAAAAAAAAAAAACATTTTTTCGAAACTAAGTATGGTGTTTACCAAACAATTTTATATTTAAAACCCATTCAAACTCAAAAATAAAATCTAACTTTTTTTTACCATTACTGAAATTTTGATAAAATTATGGAACTTTTTATTTATCTCTAAAATTGAAAAAAAATCTATATTTTTACAATATTCCATATTTACACCCGTGTAACACAAAAAATTTAGTCACATTTTTTACTTCACAAAACTACGTTTTTTGAAAATTTTTGCAAATTTTGAAAGTTAATACATCCTCAGAATTTAATAACTTTCAATTAAAAAGTTTTTACAATTCAAACTTTCAAAAATTTGCAATTTCTACAACTTCTTACCTTTTCATAAAATGGAAATCTGGCCATCGAAAGTTAAAAATATTTTTTATTTTAAACAAATTTTAAAAATTTCATTTTAAATTCCAAAAGTCGTCTTATGTTTGATTATTAATTCTTTTTTACCCTATTAATTTTAGATGATGAATGTTTGTATCTAGAATTCGAAATTTGAAAAAAAATATGAAATAACACTAGAAATCGAAATCTTACAGATAATCTTTCTGAAATTTTGAAAAGGTCTTGGAAGTATTTAATATGTTTTACTATTCTTGCTGTACTCATTTTAAAAAGAATAACAATGATTTTTATTACTACATTTTCAATAAAAATAATTAATAATATAATTTTTTTCCAGAATAAATATCTTCCTTTTAAAAGATATTATATACACTCATTTTCATATTGTTTATCTGTATTTTCTCGGATTTTTTTTTCTCATCTTTTCTTCTTTTTTTTTTAGAAAGTAAAGAAAATATATATATATATATATATATATATATAGAAAAACCAAAAAGGAAAAAAAAACAAAAATTAAAGAAATTCGAAAAAATAAGTCTGATTGAAAAAATTAAAAACTTTTTTTGAAAAAAATATGAGTGAAAACCCTAATAATAACATCTAATAACATTAGAAAATAAGTCAACATTTTTGAAAAATAGTTAATTTAAAAAAAAAAGAGGTTATTACCAAATCATCTTTTATATTTTTTTATGAATTCCAAACATAAAACTTTAATGAATAAAAAAAGAAAATGAAACCAAATCGTTTTATTTTAATGTTGAAAGCAAATAAAATTAAAACCAAAAAAGTGCCAATCATAAAGTTTGTATTTTAAATGCAAATTTGAAACAAAATAATTTATTTTCTAGATTTTTTTAATTTTTTTTGATGTTTTCTTTTGTTAGTTTATTAACAGAAAAAATGAACAATATGAAAAAGAAGAATTTTTCAAAAAATAAAAAATTAAATATTAATTTATTTTCTACTAATTATTAAAATTATAAAATAAAATTAAAATAAAAAAAGAAAAATATCCATATATTTGAAAGTTGATGAACATATTTTTTGAGATTCAAATTAAATTGCATGGTTTTTTGTAATTTTAAATTTACCCTACACAGTGTATACACACCCGCACGCTTACAAACACACACACACACACACACACATGCGCGCACGCACATATATACACGCATAAACACAGAATGTAGAAAGTCCAAATGTTCTAAACAAACACCCAAATAAACATAACAAATCAAAAAAGCAATTAATTTAATTTGATTCTATCTAAAACTTGGCAAATTTCTTCAAATTTAGGCCTTTCGTTCATATTTATTTTTATACATTTTATTATTAGCTCTGTTATTATTGAAGAGCAATCTTCATTTGAAGGCATTTCAATTGAAGAGATGTCTTTTTTTTGGGAAATGACAAAGGCCAATTCTCTGGGCTTTTGCCTCATTATAATTTCCCACATGATCAAGCCAAAGCTAAAGACATCTACGGGGAAAGAGTAATCCGATTCTTGGTTTGAAAAATCCTTTCTTTTCATTTCTGGCGCCATGTATAAATCGGTTCCCCGGTTTAGCGTCATTGTCCTTTTCAGGCTAGTTTTTCCAATTTTCGAATTGGGGGATTGTGTTTCAAATCTTGACAAGCCAAAATCCATAATTTTTGGTTCCTTTTCTGAGTCTAACAAAATGTTTTCAGGCTTTAAATCGCGATGTACAATTTTTTTTTCATAATGCAGGTATTTCATTCCCTGCGCAATGCCTTTAATTATTTTTAAAATTGTTGGTTTATCTAATTTTGTGATATTTTGATTTGAAAAAAATCCTTGGTGGTGAATATTCTTTTCAGATGGTGGATACAAAAACGAATGTAAATCGGTTGGCATCCATTCTGTCGTTATCCAAGATTGTGACGAAGAATTTTCTTCTTCATTTAATTTTAAAAATTCCAAAGTATCAATTTCATCGCTATCATTAAAGCTGCTAATGTTTGTATTAGTGTTAGTGCCTGTATTGGTATTGGTATTAGTGTTAGTGCTAGTGTTAGTGTTAGTGTTAGTATGGGTGTTAGTGCCTGTCTTATTGTTAGTTCGTCTCTTTTTGTTTCCAAGGATGCAATCAAAGCTAATTTCAGAATTGTCATCATTATTGCCGGTATTGTTATTGCTATCGCTGTCACTGTCGCTGTCGCTACAATGTATCAAGCCTAAAATGGTATTACTTTTAGTTGTTTGCTTTTCAATTTTGCCTATGGGCGCATAGAAATACCCATGCATTTTAAGAATATTTTGATGGTTGCAGGCGCAGCATATGGCAATTTCGCGGATAATTAATTGCTTCGTCCGTGGTGTGGTAGCATTTTTAAAACGCTTCACAGCAACCTCATATTTGTCTTGGTATTTCCCCTTATAAACAACGCCATAGGATCCTTCGCATATTGACTCCAAATTCGTCACATCGTCTGGGTTGATGAGAAAATCCGAGCTTCCTGAAATTATTGCTTTGTACGTGTTCGCAAATTGTAAAATGCAATTTGGTGAATAGTCAAGATACATTTGCGAATAATTCTTGAGCTCTTCAGAGAGATCGGGCCTTTTTTTTTCGATCAAATCGTAACACAAATTCCCCTTTTTGTCCTTAATTAATGGGTCTGCGCCATACCTTAGGAGCAACAAAATCAGTCTCTTGGGGCCCCTCATTGCCGCGACGTGTAACACAGTTCTCCTGGAATGCCCACAGACGACATTGATCTCGGCACCCCTATTGATAAGTGTCTCAGCCAAATGGTAGTTCTTATTTTCAATACTAAGATACAAGGCCGTGCGCCCATAGCTGCCCTTGCACACCCTCTCGTTTGGATCGCTTTTGTGGTGCAAGAGAATCCTCATGATCTTGAGGCTTTCCTCTAAGGTTTCCCCTTCATACTCTAAACTGCAAAGCAGCTGCAGGGGGGTTAGCCGGTTGCAATCAGTCTCCGTGACAGACGCCGAATGCTCGACCAAGTATTTGACAATTGGAAAGCACACCATCTCAATAGCTTTGTGTAAGAGCGTTTCAAAGTCGAATGTTTCCAAGCGGTAATTTACGTCAACAGCTTTTTCTTTCATTAATTTGACAAATTCATCATATTTGTGCTCAGAAATTGAATAATTAAATGACTGATCCATGAATTCCAGATCCATTTTTGGGTTTGTGTTTTGGCTTGGTTTGTTCTTTTATTTCTTTTGTTTTTTATTCTTTTTTAACCAAGTAAATTTTTTTTTTTATTTTTCTTTTGTTGTATTTCAAAAAAAAAAAATTAAAAATTAAAAATGATTTTTTCGCCAAATAAATAACTCACCGACGTTTCAGAGAATTAAATTTAAGTTCTAAAGTCATTTCTCTTGGGATTCGTTGTTTTCAAAACAGTGGTGATTCAGAAGGAAAAAACACCTCATCTGATAAAAAAAAAAAAAAAAAAACTTGAAGAAGGAAATTACTTGACCACTTAACTTTTTCGAGATGAGTCTTTTTGTTTCAAAATGGTAAACAACATTCCAGAAAATTAAATTTTGAGAAAAAGACTTTTTTCTAGTTGAAATGTCGAAACATAAATTCCAAGACTAGTTGGGTTTGAGTCCAAATTAATTAGGAATTGGATTAAAAGAATTTCCAGAACAAAATGAAGAAAAATAAAATTGCCAATTTATTTTTATTTTTAAAAAGGAGGTAATCATGGCAGAAGAGAGTTTTTTTTAAATCAACGTTACCCTAAAGAAACTTTTTTTCTCAGTTAACAAATTTTGTCTTGAATAAATTGAATTATGTTAAAAAAATCAATTTACATTAATTTTTTTTTGGAATTTTTGATCAATTAGAAATTATCGACCATAAATTCATCTTTCTCTTTATATTATCCCATACGAACACAATTTAAAATAAAAGGTTTCTTCGAGAATTGAATAACCCTAAAATTGGAAGAAATTTTGTTTTATCTTTTTTGAAATTTCCAACACCAAAACGTTTGACTGATTTTGAAAGCTATTATTCTCAATTTTAAATAAGTAGATAATTTGTCCTGAAAAAAAAAAGAGTGACGACTTGAAATTGTTCATTTTTATGTTTGAAGTTCTTCTTGTGTAAAAAGTGATGTCTTAATATTTTAAGTTTTTTTACTAAATTTTTCATTTTTCCAAAAACTATAAAACTTTACCAATAAGCCCCTTACAGAGAAGGTTTTTGGTCAGCGGAATTGGGTATTCTAAGAGAAAAAAATTCCATTTAATAATATATATATAAATGCTTGGAAGAAACAGAAATTCAAAAATCCAAAACAATTTTCAAAAATCAAAAAACAAAACCAACCCCAAACATTTTTATTCTTTCATTAAATTGCTTTTTTTTGCTATTAGAAACCTCAGATTTGTTAACAAGAAACCTTCCCCGCCAGGGTTTTTTGGTAAAGTTTTATAGTTTTTGGAAAAATGAAAAATTTAGTAAAAAAACTCAAAATATTAAGACATCACTTTTTGCACATATGCGCTGCAATTTTCCAATTAATAATTAAAAATTAGGATTTATAGTTACCATAAAAAAATTCTTCAAACTATTTCTGAACAAAAAGAAAATACAGTGAAGTAAATAACCCTGTGTTTTTTATTTTAACCCATTACTAAAATTTAACTCCTGCAAAAAATATTGGCTGACTGTAGAAATAAAAGAAAACAAATCAATGGGTGGAAACAGTATATAAACATGAAATAGTGTTCTTTAAATAATTTTTTAAAAAAAATTATGAAGATATGGAAAGATTAAAATGTAATTTTTTGACAAAAAAATGAGCAAAATTTCAATTTTTGAATTTTGTAAAAAAATCATTTTAATCTCAGAAATTTTGTAAATATGACCAAATTTTTGAAACAAAAACATTTAATATTATTGAGTCATTTAGAGTAATCAAAGATCTAACCTCTAAAGACAATTTGAATCCGAATCAAGAATATATATGTGTCTTCCAATCTTCAAATACCCTGGTCGGAAAAAAAAACACGAGTTAAAGTTTAGATATGGGTTAAGGGTTATCAACAGGTGATATTTACATCACAGTAGAAAGAAACATTTTTTGAGATTTTTATTTTACTTTATATCTCGAAGAATATACTGTTTAGAGAAAAATCTTTGACACAGAAAAAATAGTTGGACAGCAATTTTTAATTGGGAACATTACTGAAAAAGATTTTAAATTTCAATTGTTTGTGAAATAACTAAAGAAAATAGCAATAATCTACATTAATCGAATAACGATTAATATAATTCTACTTTTTCAAAACCTTATCTCTTTTAATCTAAAGAAAGTTTAAAAATTACCATTTTCTTATTTATTTATTGCGAGAACGGAGTAATCAAAGAAAATAAACCATGTAAAAAAGAGAAGAAGAAAAATAATTAAAACATTAAAGTAAAAAATTATTATATCATTTACATGACCAAATTAAAAATTATTTACTGTCGTTAGGTTTTTCAGGATTTGAAAGAATTGAGTAAAATGCTTGATTTTACTAAATTCTTTGGAATTCGGGAAAATTGTGGTTAGCCTTTTTTTTTTTTGAGAAATAAAAAGAAAATTTTTGAAATTTTCTTTGAATTTCTCAAATTAAAAAAAAGCTAGGCACTTGACTACACGTCCCCAGAAACAGGAGGAGTAAAAACACGATAGAAAGATTATCAGTAATAAATAAAGATTCCACAAACTGTGATTAATAAATTTGTATTCCACAACTCCGAAAAGTGGGGCACTAAGTACCCGAAAAATTACCATTTTCAGAATTAATAGTAAACTTTACTATAACTTGGATTATTGTTAAAATAGCATGATCTACTTTAGTTATCAACCATTCAAATGAGTATTCTACACACGTCACATATTAATGAATTTATAACACATTTAAACCTGGATTTATATAAAATTCACTGAGTTATCAATAGGATTTGATTTTCAATTTTACTAATGTTCCCAATTAAAAATGGTGTCCAACCATTTTTCTGTTTCCAACATTTTCCTCTCAACAGTTAGCTCCAAAACAAGTTGGTGGATAATGGGTTTTCAAGACTTTTTAAAAATTGTCAAATTTAAGAGATTTATGATACTGATAAATTGTAATTTCGTTTGGAAATTTTTTGCTTGATTTTCCTTTTTGAAATTTTTATGTTCAAGCTTTGAATAAAGTATTTTAAGAAGTCAAGTGATAAGAAACTCAGTAAAATTAGTTGTTCTTCAAAATATTCTTTTTACTGGGGTGTTTGAGAAGTAACAGTTTGAAGATTTATCAAAATGGAAATTGAACAAAAAATTTTTTGGAAATTTATTAGAATTTATCAATATAATAAGTAATTTTTTCACAAACATAATATAACTATAAAATCAAAACATTTAATCAAGTTAAAAATTGTTCCTATTAAGTTTCGTCTGTTACACAAAGAAGATTTTTCATTTGTGTTTCAAATAATGAATTGTGTCATGAAATAAGTTGTTAGGATTTTGCCCAAGAAAAAAAGCAAAACCCTTTCAAAAATCAACGAAAGGGAACATTAATTAAAAATTATGAAGATAGGTTTTCAACACTTACATCTAACAAATGGCTCTTTGAACAAAAAATTGAGAGATTTATTTTTTTTAATTTCACCTTTTTGTTAATGAGGTTCCCAAAATCTATTTTTTACAGTTTCTTTATTTTGGTTGGTAGCTGTTTTTCCGTTTCTTATCTCGTCAAAAACGATTTTCCCTTTTTAGACACATGTCACCAAGATCGCTTTACTGCAACACACAACCCATTTCTGCCAGAGTTAAGTAGCCGATTAGTTTTCATGACTGCTGTAACGATGGCGATCTCTTTTGTTCTTCAAATTATGCTACTGAAACCTAAAAAAGAAATCAAGCGATTTGAATATGTCAAGAGCACAGTCTTTCAATTTCTCATCGTTTATTTAAATTTTACGATTTCTTATTCAATTTTGCTGATCGTAAAGGATCTGCTTGGTGACGAGACGTGCAACAAAAAGCCTAATTCAATCTCTGGACATTTGCATTTTTTTGTTTATTGGATCTTTGCTTTACCTTTGTTTTTTTGGCGTTCGTCAAAACATATCCTGATTGATCACATCGAAGAGGAAGAAGTAAAAAAAGAAAGCTTCGTCCAGCCAAAAGGCTTAAATTCAATGATTTTTGCAAACCCAGGATCACAAAAAGGGTTACTAATTTCGACATACTTATTTTTAATCGTTTCTTCAGCTGTGTCTTGCGCAAAAACTTATTATGGCGGCTACCACTCACCAAGACAAATGATCTATGGATCCATTTTAGCTCTTATTTCTCAATCCATTTGTGCAGTAATCACCAATTTTCAAATTAAAGGACTGATGCTTATTGGAACCTTCTGTTATTCTACCCTCCTATTTATCATAATGTTTTTATCGAGAACAATTCCTAGATATACAAAAATAGATCTTTTCATCCTTTCCTTTATGTTGGCAACACTTATCGTTCTTATGGGAACCAAGAAAAAGACCAAGAGCAGAACAAAAGTGACTCCTGAAACCAAAAATAAATAAATTCAATTCTTTTGCTTTTTGTTCATATTTTTTTTTTTTTGAGGGCTTTAGAATAATAATTTTGTTTTTTTGGTTTTTGGCTGATGATTTCTTTAAGGCTTTGAAACACGAATTCATGAACAGAAAAAATCATAATATTGTTGAAATTTTACTCTCTAAATAATTAATATTTAGAAAATTAAACTATGCTTTCTTATTGAGTGTATTCGGCCATACCCAATTTAATAATCCTGGACACATTCCGAACCCAGAAGATCAACGAATTGAGGGCTAAGTTAGTTAGTGAGATGGGGAACCTCTCGCGAACACTTGGTGCTGAATACTTTTTTTTTTGTTTTTATTTTGGATCTTAAAAATGATCTCAAAATAAAAATAATTCTTTATAAAAAAACTCAATTCAGATCAAATCAAAAAATATTTATTAAAGAGATAGAACAACTTCTAAACGTTTGATACACAAATTTTATACTGTATAAATCAATTTATCGATAAGAACTATTTTTAAAAATTTATTTATATTTATTTTTATTATTTTTGAATAATTTAATTTTTTTATTTATTAATAATTATTTAATTTTTCAATAATACTAATTTTTTATTTTTTTTAAGAAACCCAATTCAAAAAAATAAACTTAGAAAACCAAATAAAAATCTAGAAAAGTGTCGATGTGAAATTTATATTAAAATGAGTTCAATAACAATTTAAAAAAACTTCACACCAATAATTTTCATATTTGGAAAAAGATATATTGAAAAAATTGATTTTTACCTTCACTTGAAATGAAAAAAAGTTATTTTTTTGATAGTCACGAAAGAGTTATTTATAATTTTTGAATAATATTTTAAAGTGAGTTTATATATTTTTATAATTTAATATTCAATAATTTTAGAGAAAAAACATCTTTTTTATGGTTCAAGTCAAAATCATTTGATTCAATATTATTCAACAAATTAAAATAACTTATTAATATTAAAGAAAAATCTTAAAACAAATATTTTTTACTTACTTGAAACTTGATTTCTTATTATTTTATTTCATTAGACTCTTGATCGTCACCACCCCCTTTAACTTTATTATTTTTTTTTAAAGTAATATGGGTACCCAACCATTTTTTTTTTATTGATTAAAGTATTGGGAAATTATGGGTAGAGAAGATGTAAAAATATATAGTGAGGTGCAAAAATTGGTGTATTTTGGTTGTAATTTGTTTACAATATTTAGAAAAAAGTTATTATATAACAAGAGAAATATGATGGATAAGTTTCAACTGTGATGTGATTTAATTTTTGAAATCTAGTTTATATGTCCTTAATAAAATTAAGCACTATTTTTTTCTGATTAATATTTTTCGAAATCTAAGTTTCATACTTAATTCAATTAACCACGGGGATATTTTTTTTCAGAATAAAAACACTCTCAAATTTTGAATATCAAAAATATTTTTTGAAATTACTGTGCACTTTATTAATTTTTTTTTTTGAAAAATTGGGGTTGAGAAAAGTTTGAAATCAAAGAATAAGTTAACATTTTAAATTAGAATGCTTTTCCAAACAGTTTATCCTTTTGGTTTAACTTTTTTTTTAATTTTACCATTTAAAACTAAAAAAAACATTTGAGGACCAAATTAGTGCCTTTTGTGAAAAGAAAATTCCCAGAATTTAGAATTTATTTTAGTAAATGAGTTAAAACAAGATACCGAATCTAAAAATATACATAATTTCAAGTGTTAATTCAATAATTTTGGCAAAAAAAGTTTTCAAGAAAAAGTTAAATTGAAACTTTATTTATTTTAATTTTTTCATTTTGTTTTTTAATTATATTAATGGAAAGTATTTGACCAGTTTTCCATTTTTAGTGTTTTTTGGTTCGTAGGGACATATTATTGGAGTCTATGAAAAAAAAAGAAAAAAAAAAAGATATTCTTATTTTATTATTTATTTTGAAGATTGGAAATTAATTTTCTTTGACAATTGACAGTCTTTCTAGAGTTTTCTGTTTATTTTGTAAATCGATATATATTAGAAATGAAATATTAAACATAAGAAAACAATGATTAAATTTTCAAAAATTTAAAAAATGGTATTAAATCTTTATTTTTTATTAATATTTTTGAATTCTGGAAAAGTACATTTAGGCTTAATACTTGAAGAAGAAAAGACAAAATTGATAAATTTTCTTTCTATTACTCAAGATAAGGATTAAAAAAAATGTTATTTTTTTATGAAATTATAAGAATTGAGTAAAACATTTGATTTTTTCTACTCTTTTAAATACTGAAAAAGAACCATTAGATTTTTTAGATTTTTCTGAAATAAAAAGAAAGTTAAACAGATACCCTCCAAATAAAAAAAACCCAATAACCCGATAACACTTGGTGACACTTAAAAACTCCATTATTTTCTGATATTATTATTATATCTAATAATTTTTAAATATTGTTGCCATTTGGACTCAGAAATATTAATTAGTCAAGTTTTGTCTGATATTATTTAGATGCACATTTAATAATTTCAAATTGTCTATTTCCCAATTAATATTTTTTAATTTTGTTTTTTTGGAAAATAATAATTGGCCTGGAATATATCCAAACCCCACAAGCTCTCTTTTTTTTTTTTTTTTTTGGATTATTATTATTATTTTAAAAAATGGTTTTGAAACATCTCCTTTTTATAAAATAAATTTTATTTTATATATTTCTTATATATCAGTATTGATAATACTCTCTAAATCCTAAGATTATTAAAAACAGTAAAAGAAAAATAAATAATTCGAATATATATATATATATATATAGATATAAACTATTTTTCAGTCAAAGGAGCCCAGTTGTAATGGGTTAAATACATGTTTTTAAAGGGTTTACATAGATATTAGAAGAAAAATATTATTTCGGAAATTTTCAAAATTGAAATCATTTTTTCACATTTCTACACATTTTTGTTTTTTTTTATTCGATTTTGTTTTAAAACCTCATTTAGTTGCAAATTTTTTTTTATTGCAAGATCAACAGCCACTTGGTAAAAATGTGTTATTCTAAGGTTATTGAAACCATGTAACGATTGTTGAGAAATCATATTGATTTCTATTGCAATTCTATCGATCTTTGATCTTGATATTTGTTTAATAAATGTGAAAAATTTTCATTTCATTTTCATTTCCTTTTTCAAACAGAGACCACAAATACCAACAAACTTCGTTTGGGGGCTTAATTTCTAAAATAAAAGTATGGAAAATGAAGTGAAAAATGTTTCATACTTATTATTCAAATACCAGTAGAAGTTCAAAACGAACATCGGTGTTTTTCTCAATAGGGCCCTAGGAATTTGAGTTTTTCAATTTTTAAGAAAATCCATTGATTAATTAGTTTTCTTTCAGACATATATCAACAATTCTTTGATGTTTATTATTCTGTTTATTTCTTATTTGTTCTTCAAAGGTCAATTATATAAAATAATTGATATTTGAAAAAAAATGTTTTTTTTTTTGATTCCCCTTTGACTGAAACAGAGTTTATATATGAGAGTTTATAAAGCATTAAATTGTAGAGTTATTTGTGCATAATTCTTTTGGATTTTTTTTAAATCTAATTGAGATTCTCCATATTTCTAATTTTGATATTTGCAATAAAGTTGGTTTTAAAATTTTGAATCATTAAAATAAGGAAACCCCATTTTTTTGAATCATCAAGTAAAAGTGTAGAAAAAAATACACCATTTATTTAACTAAAATTGCTTTTAAAATACAAATTTCATTGAAAAAAAAATTAAGGCTGTTTACATTTTTAATTAAAACAGCACAATTAATGAAAATATGAACAAATTATTTTTAATTATACTTTTTTTTAAGAGTTTTATTTTTGATAGTTGGTATCAATATATCAACATCATACACAACAAAATAAGAATCCAAAATCAATTTTTCTATTTTCAACTTCTTAAAACTGATAATTTTTATATTTTTATAATATTGAAATTATTTTAGATTTTTTCTTTTCATTTTTTATCTTTTTCTTTTCTCTTATCTTTAGATAAAATGAGTGTAATTAAAATTCAAATTCCACATCAAAAATAAGTTTTATATAAATAAAAAATGAAACTATAATATTCTAATGAAAATTTTACAAAACAACTTATTTACACTTTTTTTTTTTTTGGTAGATTTTTCTTTTCAATCACAACAAAAAAATCATTTACTTCATCGATTGTTTTTAATAGTCAACTATTCAATTTTAAATTGATAAAATTGAAAAAAATTATAATGATTTTTTGAAGATCAACCATCTTAAAAAAAAATGTAAGATCTCAAAATTTTATTTTTTCATACATTTAAAAAAAAAATAATTAATTTCTTCATAATCAATATTTTTCGAAAAAAAACCTCAAAGGTATAACTATTTAAAAACATCAAATTATTATTGTTTGTTCGAATTTTATTTAGAAAATCTCAATAAGAAAAAAAATATTTTGAGAATATAAATTTAATTTTCATTTACATTTTAGTATTAAAAATTATTGATAATATTTAAAATCCTTTCGTATTAATATAATTAACCATTCTCGAAAAAAATTTTCAAATATAAAAAAATTGTTAAATCAATTTTATTACCAAAAAAGCACTAAAATTATAATTTTGAAGTATTTTTAAATATCTTTTTTGGTTCATTTTTAATCAAAAACCAAGTCCAAAAATTAGATTGATATTTGGAATCAAAATAGAATCTAAAACAACAAAACCAAAATTGATGCATTTTCAATTTTCCCAATTTCACTTTTAATTGTAAAAATTAGTAAAAGTGTGATTTTTGGATTTTTTGATTCTAGGCTCTTTCCATTCATGTGAAATTAACTTTAAGATTTTAACAATAGGCATTAATCCAATTTGGTGAATTTTACTTTTATAAAACTTCATTTATTAGCGAACACGAAGTAAAAAAACTATTTGAAAAATTTTCCTTTTTTCACTTCTATTTTACAATTAAAACAAATTCGACACCCTTTTTTCATTTTTCATTTTTTTTTTTCAAGAATGGTGAACTCTATTCCAAATATAAGGATGTTCCAAACATAAAAAATAAAAAAATAAATCACAATATTTTAAATTTTTATTTCCTTGATTTATTTTCTTTTTCTTTTATTTGGATAAAAATAATTACAGTCAAAAACATTAATGAAATGTCAATTTAACATTATAAAAACCAAAGTTTTGGAAAACACCTATTTCCAAAATGATGAAACCAGTGAAATAAAAAATTTGTAAGGGTAAATTTGTTGAAAAAAAACCAATATTATTGATCAATCATATGATTAGATATCTTCAACTAATAAGTATTATCCTATTGCACAACCCCCAAATTTAATCTTTAATCAACCATTTAAAAAATTTCTCTGATATAAGGAAAAGATCACAAAATTAGAAAAAAGAAACATAAAAAAAAAAACAGAAAAGATAAAAAATGATCAAAATATTTCTGTAAAATCAAAATTATTTCCAAATTGGAATGAAATTGTATTCTTGTAATTCTTTCAACAGTTTTGGCTGTGCCCAAATTTGTGGAATTTAATTGATAATTTCTGAAAAAAAAAAAAAAAATACTTTATTTAGCTAAAAATCTAACCTGCAAATTTCAACTCCAACTAAAAAAAACAAATAAAAATAGAAATTTCACAAGTAAATCCGATATAACATTAGTATATTTTTTTCTTCAATTCCAATGGTTAAATATTATATACATAATAAATTCATATGGAATATATCTCTCGAATGATAATTTTATTGATGAAAAACTATTATTGAAATTTTGAAATTCAAAATAAGATTTCCAAAAAAAAAAGGATTTGAAAAATTTAAATAAAAGAATAATTTTTGAAAAATAAATATAAACTATTTAAAATAATTTTATAAAGATGTATTTATATATAATTAATTTTTTCTAAAAATTCCTGTATATCCAGGACGTATTTGATTTTTATAAATTTTTATTGAAAATATTTTTTCAGAAGAAGTAAAATAATGCAATTCCAGCTTATTATACTTTTTTGTGGATTCAATTAATAGCTTTTTTTTATTTTTGGGAAAAAATTTTGTAATTTGATTCAGGATTTTTTTATCATTTTTTCCAAAATTCTTTGAAAATTTTTGAAATTTTTTTGGTAAAAATACTTGAGTTTTTTTTTTTAATTTATTATCTTGTATTTTAATTGATTGGAAATATTCAATTGAAGACTGCATTAATTGCTTTTCCAATGATTCATAATAAAATACCTTGACGGGTGGAGATAAGTTTGTTAAATTTGAAAGAGCAAAATTAATTCGAGGTTCTAATGGGATCGTTAAATCACTTCTAGAATCAGACATTTTAAAGTAAGTTTTGGATTTTTTAATATTTGATTTTGATCTATTATCTAATTTGTTAAAATAAAAAAAGAGCATAAAAAATAATATATATAAATAAAATAAAGAGATTATTAAAAAAAAAAAAAATAAATTTGTGGTTATGGAACGATATAAGCTATTTCCAAAAAAGCGGTGCAGATTTATTTTAAAATATCTTTATTAAACTCAATTCTAAAATAATTACTATTTAAATTTCCAAAATTGTTATTCATAATTAATTGATTCTAAATCATAATTCCATTTGTTTATTTATAAGACATTAACTTTAAGAAAAGATATAAAAGTTTCTGATCTCAATTTTATATGATATTTTTTTATGAGCGAAAATGGGTATTTTTTCTTTTATTGTTGATTACATAATACATTTTTTTCAGAAAGAAGTTTAATCTTCATTAAATATTTAACAGAGAAGGGAATACTTATAACCACTTTTTGTTATTTAAAAAATCTGTTGTGTCATTATGATATTAACCAATTATCTATTGAAATTGGGCTTACCGTGTTTTGTACAAAAAAGGTGTGTAAATTTGTTTTTTTATTTTTTCGAAATATTTTGATGAACATATTTTGAAATACAAACAAAAGGTTCTGATTCGATATATATTAAAATTCCACTTAATTTTATATTATCAATTAACGAACAACCCCAAAAGAGAATATTATTATGAAATAAAAATAAAAAAATACACTACTTTTTTTGGAAATACCTTATATATATATATATAATAAAGATTATAAAAGTTACTTCCAAGAATTCCATATTGAATATCATTTAAAGTGAAACGATCACCACCAATTATATATTTAAAATGACGGCGATATGATTTATTCATTTTTGGGGGACCATGCAATAAAGTGATATGTAATAATAATAAATGATAAATATTCAAGAAAAAAACTAATTTTTCTTGTTTTGTCATATCACCTATATAAACATTTCTTAATTCACTTGTTGCAAGTGAAAATCTTCTAAACGTAATGCTTCCTGAACATAGATCAATATCTAAAACCTTTTTTTTTTTTTTGTTTTTTTAAATAATAAAAGTAAATATTGAAAATAAAAAAAAATGATTATTGTTTATTATTTGTTCATAAAAATATTTGCTATAATACTATTCATTGCTTTTTTTTTTTTTTTTTTTGATTTTTTGATCAGGAAATAGATATATAAATATAATGTCTAATCTGTAAAACCGGGAATGATAAGGAGATTAGAGTAAGAAAATTTTAAATCAAAGTCTAAATGAATGTAATCTTTAGGATTATTTTGTGTAAAATTATTATTTTTCAAAATTGGTCAAATTCTCAATTTTTTCAAAATAGTCAATTCCATTGATATATATTGTAAGTATTTAAAACACCCTTTTAGGGCTTGTTAGGATAGGCTAGGGTATGTTAGAGCACGTTCGGGTGGTTTTAGGTGGTTTGGATGATATTTTAGAGACGTTTGGTTAGGATTTTGAAAAAAAAAAATCATGAAGAGACCAATTAGACTTTTGTAACTTGTTTTAAGTTGTTGATATTTTCCACTTTAATTTAAGTGGTTAAAATTGGGTTTGGAACAAATTTTTTAAAAATATTTAGTATTGATGATTTTTACATTTTTGATTTTCTACAATTTAAGTAATAAAATACTACTAATTGCAAAATAACCTTTTCCATTTTTCGTCTCACAATCCTTAAAAACCAAAAATTAAAAACTTTAATACCGATGGAAATAATCAAGAAACCCTTCAAAAATACGAAAAAATTCAATTTGACCAATTTTGAAATTTAATAATATACCCTTATTTTAATTTTTTTCAAAATAACAATATTAATTTTATTTTTTTTATTAATTTTTTTTTTTGAGTGGGCCGATCGGATTTTTGGAAGAATGTGTCAAATTTTTTTAAAAACAGCATCTGAATAATAATTTTCTTTTATTTTGATGCCCAAGTATTTATTTCATTTGAAGGATGACCATTATCAAAAAGATATAAAAAGAAAAAATTTAAAAAATAGACCAAAAAAAAAAAAGTTAAATTATTTTTATTTTTTTAAATCAAATTTTATCGCCCGATTAACTTTCTATCTTCATAGAATCTTAATTTGATACCTTCAATTAAAGTATTTATTATTTGAAGGCTAGGCTTATTTCATTATTGAACCACATCAATCACTAACTTTCTATTATTTTTAATGTTATGATGAAATCTTTTTAATAATCCAGACACCTTGATTTTCCATAAAGGCTTTAATCTTGTGATTTAGAAGGCTAATCAAGATTTGGTAAATAAGGTTCCCTAAAAAAGTTATTTGAAAATTTTGATGAGTTTAGTTGGGAAATTGTATTTTTGAAGAAAAAAATATTTATTATTATTTTGATCAAGAAATTTTTGTTCTAAATAATTTGTTAATCTTTTTCGCTCTTCAATAAGCCTTGTATATGAGTTAATTGGCCTTTATAATTATAACCTATTGCCTCCCAAAAACATAGAATTTTATTATGTAAAGACTTGCCTGGCAAGTACAATATTTGAAATATTTCTTTTACATTTTTTAGTCTTCACATATGAACTTTTTTCACAAAGTTATCTAGATCAAAGATCACCTCATCTTAGAAAATTACTTGTCTACATCCATTTTACTGTCCAATAACAACTCAATATTTCGAGGTGTCTTCTTTTTCTATCACCCTTTTTTTTTAATTTTATTTATAATTAGTGAATGTATTCAATATAAACCACTTTGATCTAAAAATTTATTTCTACACAAAGCACTTACATACATCTGTTTTGTGATCATTACCCCAAATAAAAGGATATTTATAAACCATTTTTCAGTCAAAAGTGACACAGCTATTATGAGTGAATTGCATGTGTTTAAAGGTTTTTAATCGATATTAGAAGAAAAAATTTATTTTGGAAATTTCCAAATTTGAAATCACATTTTTTCACATTTTTTCATTTTTTTTCTATTTTTTGAACTTACCTAATTCGTTTTGGAATTTTTTTTTTTATTACAAGATCTCTAGTCAAGAGGTAAAAACCTGTTTTTCTAAGGTTACTGAAACAGTGAAAATGATTGTAAAAAAATGATATTTATTTCTATTGGAATTTTATTTGGATCTTCGATTAGGAGATCAAAATTAACATTGTTGTTTTCCTCAATAGGACATCTAACAATAAGAATTTCAATTTTTTAAGAAAATTTATTGATTTTTTAGTTTTTATTCCATGCGGATATCAACTATCCTGTGATGTGTATTATTCTACTTATTTCTCATTTAATCTTCAAATGGTCAATTATAAAAAATAATTGATATTTGAAAAAAATTTTGTTTTTTTGGATACCCTTTGACTGAAACAAAGTTTAGATCAATCAAAGAAAAAACCCCTTACCATTAAATAGTATTATAAAAACTGTTATTGTGTTGAATCCTTCATTTTGTCTTTTATCATCGATTTTTTCTTTTATAATTGATCTTACTTTTCATTTTCAGGGATGTTTTCTCAATTAAAAACCCTGTTGAGCTTTTTTTCTCATTTCAGCTTTTTTACCAAAATTATTAATACTTCTATTTTCCAATTAAGAAATTAAAATTTTTATGTCAAGTTCCTAAATATTTTGCTTACATAGTGTTTTTTTTAAAACCCCAAATATCTTTACAAAATCAATTAGAAATAGTATTTTTAGATATTTAATTAGGCCTCCTCTTTCTTTATTAAACTTTGAGATATAATTTTAAGAGCTTTCATTTGATTTTAACAGTAATAGATCGTCTAAAGAAAAAATATCAATAATAAGACTGTATTATGAAAATTTTTATTGTGATTATTACCCCTTTTATGTCTTTATTTATTTATTTTTTCTTTTATTAATTAATCTTAGTTTTGATTTCTGTGATTTTAATTTTTCAAATTAATAAAAAATGTTCAACTTGTTTTCCTGTTTTACCTTTTTTCCAAATTGGTCAATTGTTTTAAGAGATGATTAAACATAAAAAAAATCTTCTAGTAAATTTAAAAGAAAATCAAAAAAAAATTTTACTCAATCTTGAAATTTGAAAAACTCAAGCCAAAATATGATTATTATAAGACCAAACTTACTTTTTAAGCTATTTTCAGAGATGAACTATTGTTTTTAAAAGTTTGATCCATTTTTCTCAATTTTTAAAAATTCAAAATCTTCAACCTATTTTCTGAATTATTTCAAAAAAAAATATTTTCATTGAAAGAAGATTGAAATCTTATTGCCTGTGAAGCAAGTGTACAAAAATACACTTTTAAAAATAAAATCCACAAAGTCTAAAAATAAATCAGCATAAAAAATATAATTAATTCAAAAAAATTACAATAATTATTTTAAACTTCAAAAAAATATAATTTCTTTATTCAAAGAACAGATCGATACAATTTTTTTCTTTTTGTTGAACATAAAAATACGAGAAAAACAAGTAAAACATTAGATTAAAAATTCTCCCGAAATACTGTTTTAAAACCTAAAAAATTCAACTTATAACCGAAAAGAAATACTTTCTAATTTGATTATTTTTTAATCAATAATGAATAACCCAGCCTTAATTATACCAGTTAGTCAATAATAATCCAATATTTAAATGTATCGAATAGGCTATATTCTATTATTTCTCAATTTTTTAAATATTTTCAAACAAATAAAAATTTATTCAAATTAATAATTCTAATAATAAAAAAAAAATAGATATTATCAAATAACTGATTTTAATACTATAAACAGTTCCTTGTTTATACTCTGAATATTTGAAAAAGAATCTTAACTAATCTTTTAAATTTCAAGAAATTTAATAAAATATTTGAAAAATAAAGTAAATGATCAATTTTTTCTGGATCTTCAAGGATTCAACATTTGATTTATTTTTCTTGTTGTTTTAAAATAAGATTTAAAGTTCATATGTTTATTTGTTCATAAAAACTCTCAGAAATTACTAAAAGTGAGATTTCATAAAAATAAAAATGTTTGAAAATTTTTTTTTTCTGTTTTGATCTCAATAATTCAAACTAAAAACGGATCAAGATCTTTTTGACCGAAAAAATTCATTGGGAAAAATTAAACTTCTTTTTTCAAAAATGATAACTCATTTTCTCTAAAGTTGATAAAAGGAGTTTATGATCAAGTTTAATCGTATTCCTTGTGTAAATAATTACTATATTACCTTTGGGATTAAAAATAAATAAGATTCACTATTCCCTTAAACATATTTTAAGGACTGAAATTTAAGAATTGTTTATTGGAGAGAGAAAATTTCAATTTTTCTCTTGAAATAAATACAGTTTTGATTTTTTCATCTTCTTTTGGTTGTTGAAGTCCATTTAAATTGGAAAATATATGAAAAGAGTTATTTTCACTTGAAATAGGATTTTTCATCTTTTAATCTTTGGTTTTTGTTCTTTTGAATTAATAGTTTGGAAATCTTCTACCAAAAGCCAAAACTAAAAAAAGAAAAATAAAAAAAATGAAAAAAAAAAAAAAAAAGAGAAAAAGTATTTACATTTTTGGCGTTAATATAAATGTTAATGAGATCCAAAAGATCATGTAATAATGAAGAGGCAACAATATTTGGCTCTCTAGCAATACCTTTCCATTCTCTAGGGTTTAATACAGATTCATCGTGAATGCTTCTTACGATTATTTCTCCTTCTTTATATTTTTTATCAGGGATTTCTTCAAATCCTTCATTTATCTGTTTTTTTAAAATTTTGAGCATTTCGGAATGGTGTTTGCTTCTTAAAAACCTGGGGAACAAACTGTCATTCATTAAGCCTAATACATGCTATTTGGATCAATTTGTTAATTTTTTTTTTTTTTTTTTTTTTTTGTTGAAATTTGTTGTTAATTTTTCAAGATAGAAAAAAAATGAAAAACAAAATAAGCAAGCTTTTAACCAACGGTTAAGTTCTTAAATGACTGCTTCCATGAAAGGGCAATCTGCCACGATTCAATCGCGATCATAAACAATTAAAAAAAAAAAAAAAATAAGCAAGCTTTTTTGCAATTGAAATACAATTGTTTTTTTTTTTGAATTGTTTTTTTTTTTTGAATTGTTTTTATTTTAAGGAATTAACATACTTCAAATGCTGGATCGAAAAGATTTCGTGTTGGGGTTTGATAATTGTCCAAGACACTTTCCCGAACGGAAGAGTCTATATTTATTTCTAGTTGCGAATTAGTTTCGATATATTTGTTAACAAGTCTTGTAGATTCTTCAACAAGTTTATTTTTGATTTCTTCACTTTGTGTTTGGTCGTGTTCTTTCATTTTCATAAAAATAATTACCTACAAGAAAAAAAAAGAAAAGAAAAGGAAAGAATTGTAAAAAAGAATTTGTTCAACATTTTGTTTTTGTTAAGCATGTTGTTTTTGGGGTCGTGTGAGTTGTTTAAAAGAATATACTAGAATGAGTTTTCAAAGAAATGTATTTACGTCTTCATAAAAGCAAAGTGATTCAACAGAAACTACGCTCACAAGAAAATCACGAAACGATGATAATTTTTGTGGATGAATCAGTACAGATGCCATTTCTTTGCTTACGTTTTCATGAAGTATGGTTTTTAAATCAAATTCTTTGATCTTTTCGTTTTCTTTGTTACTCATAAATAATTAGTCAAAGAAAATAAAAAAGAGGATAAGTTATTAAAAAAAAACTCTAAAAAGACTCAAAAATGATTTTTTATTTTTTCAAATAAGGTCAAGTGTAACTCAGATACCTTAAACCTTTTTTTGTCATTCAAAACACTTTTGTTTTTTGGGATTATTGGCAATTTTTCAGTTAGAGAGAAAGATTCGATAAAATTGTCGATTAAAATTTTTCATATTGGGACTTTTAATAACTTTTTTTCCTTACAAATTTTGGGTTTTTCACTTTTTATAAAAACTGTTTCAGGTTTTTAAAAGTACTATGTTCAAAAAAAACATTTCTAAAAGGATAAATCTCTTGCTTTTTTTTATTCCTATTCTATGCAACTTTTAATTCACACCAATATTTTACCCAAATTTATTTCTACTTCGAAGACATACTTATTTTTTCAAAGTAAATTTTAGACTTTGAACAGAATTGGGCAAATTTTTTTTGTAATCTTCTCAATTTTCAGGTGAAATATATATGTTCTTTTCTAGGAACAAAAATTTACACAAAAATTAAAGTCAGTTCCACTTTTAAGACACAAATTTTTAATCAAATTAAAGAAACAAAAAATCAGAAAATAAGGTATATTTTTTTGAAATTTTTTTGTAAACAAATTATTTTACTTGTATTTGAATTTTGTACCTTAATTAGAGATTTTTTCTGCACATTAAATTTCATTGGAAGATTGTATCTTAAAATGGAACTGACTACATTTCAAGCGTAAATAACTTTATTATATATATATATATATATATATCCCAATTTCAATTGCTAATTAAATTCAAAGAAATTTTAGTTTTGTGTATATTACCTCCTTCAAGAGACCAATTTATCTTTTTTTTTTTTGGAAAACAAGTTATTAAAGTAGAAAATTTTTGATTTTTTCAAAAAATTATTTTAAGGTTATAATGAATACTTTTATTTTCCTAAAGGTATTATTTTTTACAAATATACCTTAAAAATGATAAAAAAAACCCAAATTTTCAACTTTAGAGTAACTAGTTATTATTTTTTAAAAATTTCATTTAATTGAAATCTGACTTTCAGTGATTTCTGATAGTTTTTAGGGACCAATAGTGATACAATTACAATTTTATTTTAAAAATACTGGAAAAATAAATAAAATATTGAATTATAAAAGATCAGAAGTTCTTTGATCAATTTTTGTATTTAAAAGATTTTTCAAATTTCTTGAAATTTAAAAAATATATTAATAAAATTTGTTTCGGTCAAATGGGGCTAAGAATTTATTTCTAATATCAAATATTTTTTTATATTTGATCTTTGAAGAGTATATAAGAAATAAGTAGAATAATATACCTTCAAAGAAAAGTTGGTATCAGCCTGAAATAAAAAGGAAAAAATCAATAGATTTTCTTATCAATTTCAAACTAAAATTCTGAGTATCCTATTGCGAAAAACAACTAAACTCTGTTTCAGTCAACCGGGCCCAACGTTTTTTTCAAATATCAATTATTTTATATAATTGACCTTTGAAGAACAAATAAGAAATAAACAGAATAATAAACATCAAAGAAATCTTGATATATGTCTGAAAGAAAACTAATTAATCAATAGCTTTTCTTCAAAATTGAAAAACTCAAATTCTTAGGGCCCTATTGAGAAAAACAAGGATGTTCGTTTTAAACTTCTACTGGTATTCGAATAATAAATATGAAACATTTTTCACTTGATTTTCCATACTTTTCTTTTAGAAATTAAGCGCCCAAACAAAGTTTGTTGGTATTTGTGATCTCTATTTGAAAAAGGAAATGAAAATGAAGTGAAAAAAATTTTCACATTTATTAAACAAATATCAAGATCAAAGATCGAATTGAATTGCAATAGAAATCAATATGATTTCTCAACAATATTTACATGGTTTCAATAACCTTAGAATAACACATTTTTACCAAGTGACTATTGATCTTTCAATAAAAAATTTTTTTGCAAATGAATTAGGTTTTTAAAAAAAAAACAAAAAAAAAACAAAAATGTGTAGAAATGTGAAAA
Organism: Anaeramoeba flamelloides; assembly: GCA_027625915.1. Lineage (NCBI taxonomy): Eukaryota > Anaeramoebidae > Anaeramoeba > Anaeramoeba flamelloides. The sequence continues at coordinate 844,434 of JANTQA010000060.1, read as the reverse complement.
AATGATTTCAATTTTGAAATTTCCAAAATAAAATTTTTCTTCTAATATCTATGCAAACCCTTTAAACATGTGTATTATACCATTACAACTGGGCCCCTTTGACTGAAAAATAGTTTATGTTCATTTTGATCTATTATAGAAGAACAAATAACTATAAAATAGAAATAAATATATATTCTAAATAATCATCTTTCCTTTATCAATAACATTAGAATAACAGCTTTTTACACCGTGAATTACTGTTTTACCATAAAAAAAAAACAAATTGCAAATAAAGTACGTGTCAGTAGAAAAAACAAATAAAAAAAAAGTAAATTTATGAAAAAATGATTTCAATTATGGAATATCTGAAGAAATTTTTTTCTTCTAATAACCATTTAAACCCTTTAGACATAGGTAAGTCACCCATCACGACTGGGCCCCTTTTACTGGAAAATGGGTTATATTTTATCAATTATTTAGAATAAAAACAACTAATTTTTATTCTTGAACCAATTTTTTTATATTATGTATTATATTTATTTTATTATAATTATTATATAAAATTAATTTTATTTATTTGTAAATAATTGAAAAAGTTTACAGAGTTGAGTAGAATCCATTTCTCATTAGATACCCAGGTTATTCTCGATTCGTCTGAATAATTGAAAATTGTGTTCTTAATTATTGATTGGAACTAATCCAATGAAAAGGTATTTCTTTATATTATAATTTATATTTACAACCTTAAAAAATTATTTAACGACCTTAATAAATTGGTTTTTTCTCATATTGTAATGACAAAAAAAAAAAAAAAATGATTTAAAATATAAGTTAACAAAGAAATTATATTTGTTATAAGTTAAAAACTATTATTGTAATTTTTTTGAAATTAATTAGATTTTTTATACTGAGTTATTATGATACTAAGAGGTTTTCTTTATAAACTGTATTTTACTACACTTCCTTCACAGAGAATAATATTTCAATCTTCTTCATATCAAATAATTTGTTTTAAACATAATCCAGATAGAAAAAAATTGGATTTTGCACTTTTCAAACAATCTAAAAATGGAGATAACTTTTAAAAACAATAATTCATTTGTAAAAATACAATTATAAGTCACCCAGGTGTTTATAATAATCAGACTTTTCCTTAGTTTACAATTTCAGGACTATCAAAAATTTTTTAGAATTTGATAAAAAATGGACTCAAAGAAATATTTTAGTATTCTCGCCCATTAAATCCCAAAAAGAAAATGGTTGATTGATTTTAAATTTATAAAAACAATTTTAAAACCAAGACCAATATACTCCAACACAAATAGTTCCGATTCCTTCAATCAAACAATTTCTAAAACAAAAGAAAAATATTTATTTTTTTATTTTTTTATTCAATTAATAAGTTTTCTTTTGAAATGTCTCTTGTTATTCCAGAAGGAGAATTTGAACATATTAGACGTATTATGAATACCAATGTAAATGGTCTTCAACTCGTTCCATATGCACTTTGCGCTATCAAAGGTGTTGGAAGAAGATTCGCATTTTTATGTTGTAGAAAGGCTGACATTGATGTTAACAAAGTATTTACTTTTTAATTTTTCTTTTTTTTTTTTTTTTTTTTTTTTTTGTTGCTGAATACTTTACATTTTTATTTTTTTTTCGTTTTTGATTGATCTTTTTTAGAGAGCAGGTGAATTAAGCACTGAGGAAATCGACAAAATTGTCAAAGTAATGGAAAATCCACTTGACTTTAAAATTCCAAGTAAGTAACTCTTCGTAAAAAACCTTTTTTTGTTTTTTTTTGCTTTAAGTTTTCTTTTCAATTTTTTGTTTAAGCAAAGAAAAGCCAAACCCTTTAATTTTAATGTGTAGTAAATGTATGTAAACTTTCCAAAATCAACAAATCTGAAATTCTGTATTTTAAATAGCATGGTTCTTAAATAGACAAAAAGACAGAAAAACAGGATCTTTTACCCAATTACTTTCAAATAAATTAGATCACTCTTTACGTGAAGACATTGAAAGACTCAAAAAAATTAGATGCCATAGAGGACTTAGACACGCATGGGGTCTTAAGGTTAGAGGACAGCATACCAAGACAACAGGTCATAAAGGTAGAACTGTTGGTGTCCAAAAAAAGAAAGAAAAATAAAACTAAATTTCAAGATTTGGTATTCTTCTTCGTGAGTTCGAAAAATGTTATTTCTTTAATAGAGGCTTTCAAACAAACCAAAATTCTTCATACTCCATTATTATTCAATAAATTTCAAAAAAAAAAAATAAAATAAAAAATATACTTTAAATCCATTACTTTTGGATATTACTTTAAAGTATTAATTTTTAATTGTGTTTCAATTTTTTTTTAATGAACAAACAAACTTAATTAAAAAAAAACAATTTAATTTTCTTTTTTCAAGATATTTTTTAGATTGATCCAATTTTTTTTTGTATGTAATACTCGATATCTGAATAAACACTACACAAAACACAAAAATTCCAATTTCTACTAAAACAAAATGAAATTATTTGGATACCAAAAAAATTTTATTTTCTTCAGGGTATTGTCATTTTGGTGTTAAAAAACATTTTTAAAATCCAAAAATATTTTTATGATAGCCACTTGAAAAAAGTGAGGACTTTTTGAAAAACTTTTTTGAAGTTTTCTATTTTAAAACAGCAAAAACTTGTTTAGAATTAAAACTTTTATCAAGTTTTCTCTTTTAATAAATAGAGGAATCAGCCTTTAAAAGTGGTTTAGAGGTTGGAGTAGGAAGAAAATTAATTTGGTAAAATCACAAGTTTTCACTTTTTTTTTTATTTATTTTTATTTATTTTTATTTTTTTATTTTTGAAGAGAGAAAATTACTTTTCTCCTGTGTGCAGTTAGGTTTTTTTTAATTTATGAAATGAAACCAAAATTTATTTAATTTTCTTTTGATTTTAAAAATTAAAAAAAACCACCGTTAGATTTTCCAGAATTCAAAAGTAAAGAGTAAAATCAAAGATTTTTCTCCCTTCTTTTAAATTCTGGAAAACCGTCGTTAGATTTTCTTGAGTTTTCTGTTTATTTATAAAGTGTTCTAGGTTTTTTTGAGGTTTTCTATTTTATTTCTGAAGTGTTCTAGGTTTTTTTGAGGTTTTCTATTTTATTTCGAAAATCTATTGATTTTCTAAATAAATAGAAAACTCAAAAAAATCTAACGAAAACCTATTGATTTTCTAAATAAATAGAAAACCCAAAAAAACCTAACGAAAACCTATTGATTTTCTAAATAAATAGAAAACTCAAGAAAATCTAACGAAAATAAATAGATTTTACTAATAAAGTAGAAAACTTCAAGAAAACCACATTTAGATTTTTTTTTTTACTTTTCAAATGCAAAGAAAATTTAATAAATTTTCTTTTCATTTCAAAAATTAAAAAAAACATAGGTACTCTAAGGTACTCTACGTCACTTGAAGCCACTTCCTTAATTTCTAAATTTTTGTTTAGAAATTTTAATAAATATTTATAAATTTCTTTATCATTAACTAATGATAAAATAAATAATGGTTATTTATTTTTATTAATATCAAGAATATTATTCTTTTTTTGATTTTTATTTTTGTTTTTTTGGATTAATTCATTAATCCATATTTTTCATGTTTTTCCATAGAATTGGAAATTCAACAAAAAATAATCGATATCTTCCATTTTTTCTTGTTTAGTATGATTTTAACATAAGTTGCAGAATTTTGTTTTTAATTTATTGTTATCATAAACATATTGAATATATGTTTAGATAATTCGATAAATTTCTTCATTTTAAAATGGAAGTTGAATCTTTCCATTTTAAATATTTTTTGTTTTTAGGCTTGTTTTTGAACCAAGATATAAACAGAAAATTTATAAAATTTTCTTTTTTTTTTTTAAAGTAAAAAAAAACAAGTTTAGATTTTCTTGAGTTTACCATTTATTTTATAAAAAAATAGATTTTACCAATAAAATAGAAAATCCCAAGAAAAGTGGCCTTTAGAAATAAAATAGAAAACCTCAAAAAAACCTAGAACACTTTACAAATAAACAGAAAACTCAAGAAAATCTAACGACGGTTTTCCAGAAATTAAAAAAATTAAAAGAAAATTTCAAAAAATTTCTTTTTATTTATCAAATAGAAAAGGAATATCATTATGTTTTTTTTAATTTAAGAAATGAAAGGAAAATTCATTTATTTTCTTATTCTTTCTAATAGTAAAAAAAAACCGCATTTAGGTTTTCCAGAACTTAAAAGAATTGAGTTAAATCAAAGATTTTACTATATTCTTTTGAATTCTGGTGAACCTAGGCTCTTGACGGCACTTGGCGAGACCCTACACACGAATTTTTGTCGATATTATTATTACATCCAATGATTTCGAAATATTATTGACGCTTCCACCCATTGCTATTTATAATTAAGTTTGTTTAAAATGATTAAGATTTACATATCATAATCTTAAATTTTCTATTTTACAATTGATATTTTGATCTTTTTTTTTTTGAAAATAATAATTGGTCTGAAATGTCTTCAACCCGCGAATTTCGAATTTTTTATGAGTTTATATCTTCTTTTTTTTAAATTAATCTTCCTACTTCGTCAAGTTTAGCATAAGTTATATAAATTATTCTTAGAGAATTTGGATTGATTTTTAAAAAAATTGTTACTTTTTTATTGATCCAAACATCAATTGAGTCAAAATATTTTTTATATAGATTATAAATTACAAGTTCATAAAATAATTGTCTAATATATATTGATTTAAACATTTGTACTTTTACCCATTAGCGAGTTTGTTGGTTAAAAATCATCTTTATTTTTTTAAAACTATCTTTTACTTTTTCAAAGTTTTTTTGAAAATATTTTTCCTTTTCTAACCAGATTCCTAAATATTTAATTTTGGGTAAAGTTTTTGATTTTTAGGGTTTTATCAATATTTGGGTTCATATTAATTCTTAAAAAAATTTTCTAAATTGATATAAATTTTTTATCAATTACTGATATGGCGGTCCTTTCATTATTAAAATCAAATCATCTGCAAACATCTGTACATGTTTTGTAAGATTTTTAATTTTTTCAATTAAAAAATGACGAACAAATCCAAATAATAAAGAGGGTAAAGTCTCACCTCAATAAATACCTAAAGCAACTTTTCAATAATAATTTTGTATCCATATTTTGATTTTTTCATTACGAATATATTTTTCAGAGAGTATGTGTGTACTAAGATTTTACTAATTGCATAAAAGTATTTTTTACGATATCAATTGTAACCACCAAGAATTCTTTATTTTTAAAACCAAATTTAAGTTTTTTTATTTCTTAGATCCTCTAATAATTTAAAAGGGAAATTTTGATTTATCTAACAAAATTTCTTGTTTTCAAGAAACACAAAATTGTTTGTTTAGATGTTTGTAAAATTGACTCCTTGATCTTAAATTAAAAGGTACCATTCACAATAATTACATAAAAAATTGTAATAAATTACATTTTTGAAAACTTTTGAATCTAATTATTATTTTTTTTTTGAATCTAAAATTTCTCAAAACAAAAAATTAAACGACAACCCACCCAAAAAGAAAGCTAATATATATATATATATATAGAAATATTCAAATAAAGTTTATTTATTATTCATTAATACTTTTACTTCTTCTAAAGTTTTTACAAAGGGGATAAAATAGATATCGAACATATATGGTCTTAACACTTCTGGAACTACTATACCCTTTTCAGTTTGGTAATTTTCAAGAATACAGCAGATGCATCTTTCTGTGGCACATAATGTGCCGTTTAGCATATGAACGAATTCAACTTCCTTTTTTTTTTCAGATTTGTTTGGCCAATATTTACATTGGATCGACCTTGATTGGTAATCGAGACAGTTTGAACAAGACACAAGTTCTTTGTAGTCGTTATAGCCTGGGAACCAAGCTTCCAAGTCGAATTTGCGAGCAGCTGCATCATTCAATTCCCCAGAGACGATATTGACAACACGATACGGCAAGCCCAATGATTGGTAGAATTCTTCAGAGTTGGCGATCATTGTTTCTTGCATGTTCCATGATTCATCATTATAAGGGGATGTGATTACAAATTGTTCGACCTTTTCAAATTGGTGAACTCGAAAGATTCCCCACGTTTCTTGCCCGTATTTCCCTGCTTCCTTTCTAAAGCAAGAAGAATAGGAAACATATTTTAAAGGCAACTGTTCGGGCTTAATCTGCTCTTTGTTATGGTAGGCAACCATGGGCTGCTCCGATGTGGCAATTAAAAATTGTTCCTCTTTTTCTTCACTCAAACCTGATCTGACAGAATAGAGTGTTTCTTCAAAATCAGCAAGCTCGGCAACCTTTTTCATCATACCCTTTTTCATGAAAAATGGTGTCTGCATGGGGGTATATTGTTTCTTGTACAGAAACGCTATTGCATAATTGATCAAGGCTTGGTTCATGAGCATAATTGGCCCTTTTAAAAAATATCCTCGGTGGCCAGATACTAACCTCCCTTTCGATTGGTTAATACCGTCTATCATGTTAATAAGATGATGGTGATGAAGTGGCTTGTTAAGATCAGGTTTTGTTCCCCATGTCCTTAAAATGGCATTCTCTTCTTCGTCCTTAGAAACAGGTACAGACTCATGAACAATATTGCCTACTTTTGTTAACAAATCAGTTAATTTGGTTTCTAGCTCTATTTCTAACTGCTTTAATTCTTTAATTTTAATTCCGATCTCCTTGACTTTTTTGAATTCTTCAACACACGATTCTTTTTTTTTCTTTTTCATCCCTATTGTTTTTGAGATCTTTTTTTTGTCGGCAACTAAATGCTCGGCATCATATTTTGCTTTTCTCCATTTTTCGTCTGTGTAAGTTTTTATGTTTTTTTTCGAATGTTAATATAGAAAAGTCGATTGTGTTGGAATTAGGGTTTGGTTTTTGTTTCTGCTTTTGTGATTTTTTTTTTAATTCTCACCAAACAAAGCTTGTTATATTTTTTTTTTTTCGTCTTTGATCTGTATTGGGAATCAAAAGAAAGAAAACACAAAAAAAGGAAATAAATTTTATAATTACCAGTTTCAATTACTTCGTCAACAATGGAAACATCTTTAAAACGCTTTTTACATGATTCTCTAACTAAATCAGGATCTCCACCTTTTTCTTTACGGAATAGGTTAATGTTAAGCATTTTGAATTTATTGAGTAGATTTATTAAAAAAAAATGATAAAACAAAGAAAGATCTATTGTTTTTAATGAGGTAGTCACCTTGAAAAAAAAGGAATTTAAATAAATTTTACAATAGTTTTTGAATGTTTTGTTGGTATAAATAAAAAATTCAAATCTAATTAAATACGTGTTTTTTTTACTAAGGTCGCGCGAAAGATTTTGAAACGAATGATCAAACAATTGATCACCAGAAAATTCTCATAAGAACAAATTTTATCTCCTGACAAGTGTTTAAAACTGATAAATTTATATAAATGCTTTAAAATTTTAATTTCATTTTTTAAATTTTGATCATAAAGTTTTGATTAAAGACGAAGAAATAATTTTATTATTTTATAGTGTTACTCATATTTTGAATTCTGACTACTGAAAAAGATATTTTTTAAATTGAAAATAACTGTTTAAAAGTATCGTCAAGACATTGTGTAAATTATTATTATTTTAGACGATTTTAATTAACAAAAATTATTGATCTCAAAATCTCATAGTTCTTTAACCAAATAAAGCAAAAATTAAAACCATTTTTCGATCTCGTTACTAGTTATATTTAAATTATTTTCAAGTAAACTCTAAAACAGTCAGAGTTCCTAACGATTTTTTCAAATATCAATTATTTTTTATAATTAACCTTTGAAGAATTAAATGAGAATTAAGTAGAATTAACACACCAAAGAAATGTTGATACTCGTTTAGAAGAAAAACGAAAAAATTAATAAATTTTCTAAAAAACGAAAAAACAAAAATTCTCTGTCAATATTGAGAAAAACTAGAATGATTGTTTTGATCTCCTACAGTTATTTGAATAATAAATCACAAACAAGTTTATTTTAATTTTCCATACTTTCCTTTGAGAAACAAAGTCCCCAAACGAAGTAGGTTGGGATTTGTGGTCCATATTTGAAAAAGGAAATGAAAATGAAAAAAACAAAAATGCAAGATCAAAGATTGAATAGAATCCCAATACAAAAAAATATTTTTTCTCAATAATCATTTTTACTAATTCAGTAACATTTGATTTACAATTTCCGTGAAGAAGCCACTTGGGATCTTGTAATGAAAAAAAAATTTCAAATTAATTACCTTTAAAAAAAAATCAAAAATCAAAAAAAAAAAAAAATGTAATCAAAATGAAAAAATGATTTCAATTTTGAAATTTTCAAAATAATATATTTTCTTCGAATATTGATTCATACACTTCAAATAAATGCAATTCACTCACCATTTCTGACCCCTTTGACTGTAAATGGTTTATATTGATTGTAATTGAGTAATCTTTATGAAGATTAAAAATTATTAGGATATTACTAGTTCCATAAAATTTTGGTTTTCGAATAAATTTAAGTGAAATTTCATAGTTGGAGTATAAAAATATTTTTTGAAGAAAATGAGAAATTTTCAAAAAAAAAAAACATATATCAGAAATTTTATCAAGATATAATGATTAAAGTTTCTTTTAAGTCAATAAATATGTTAATACACATAAAAAGAATATATTTTTACCAAATTTTATCTATAATACTTCAGAGATATTGTAACATTTTACTAATTTTGAGTTTCACAATTTATTCGTAATTAAATCAATTAAAATCATTGTTTTAACCAAATAGATTAATATTTTTATAAATATTTGAAGTGGATTTATCCCAGTATAATATATTTACATACCAACTAAAAAAAGAAAATCAAAAAAAGGAAACAATTAATCAATAAAAAAAATATAGAAAATCTTTAATATCTTGATCTTTACTGTTCAAGATTTATGAGAAACACTTATTCTTTATTTAGTTTTATTTTTAATACTGAATTGAAAAAAAAATTATTGTAAGAACAGCCGAGAAACAAATTATTTTCTTATACAAAAAAATTATACCACAATGAAATTTAAATCGCAACTTTCTTTCAATTCATCTAATTCTATTTTGGCTTAGGTTCAGAAAATAGCTAATTTTTCAAATATTATTTGCAAATAAAGATTTATTTTACAAATTAATATGATTTTATAATTATTTATTTTCCATTAATATGGGAACTTAAAATAATTCAGAATTAAATTTGAAATTTTTTCCAAATTTTTCTTTTATTTTGGATTGAATCTTTTGTTAATTTTTTTTTGATTTCAAGAATTAACTATTTTTGCTATAATCTTTGGAGTAATATTCTTTGTTTTACCTTATTTTAGTAAAACAAATACACAAACAAATTTGTAAAAATATATTTACTGTTAAATAATAATAAATAAAAATGGGGACTTTGGATTTAATTTATTCTACTCTTAAATTAAGAAGATAAAGATGAATCAAATATTCTCAGTTATTCACTACCCTTTGGAAATAAAATTGATACCAGAAAAAATAGTTCAACACAGTTTTTAATTGGAAACCTTCTAAAAATTTAAAGTAGGATCTATTAATAAAAGAAAAAATAAAAAAAAAAAAAAGAAAAAAAAATAAAAGAATTTACACACAATAACTGTTTTTCTAATATTATATTTTTATGAGGATTTTATCTTTAAATGGATTATTCATTAAAAATTTGATGAAAAAATTGAATATTTTTTTGAGATCTCTAATAATAATTTATCCTAGAAATTATGATAAAAAAGGAGGATTTATTTATTTTTGTCAATTAGATGGGAAATAATATAATGAATTCTTTTTTGGTGTTAATTTGTTTCTTGTTAAAATTAATTTGCCTTTTTCTGTTAAAGTGAGGTTTCTGTGATTCTATTAAGGTTACTAATTAAAAATCTTGTTTGAACTTTTTTCCCTATTTCACTTTTTTTTTTTTTCATAATTAGATAGATGATATTTTTAAAATATAGATAAACTGTATATAATTTACTTAAAAAAAAAAAAATTGAAAATAAATTAATAAACCCAAATCTTAAAAATTATCCAGTCAAAGGGCCACAGTTATAATAGAGTGAATTAATTCTTTTTACAAAACGTTTATTTGGATATTAAAAGAAAAAAACCCATCCCAAAACTTTCAAAATTGAAAATCTGTCTTTCAGATTTTTTTTTTTCTTTTTTTTATTCTTTTTTATTACTTTATTGCTTTGTAAACTGTTTTTTTTTGATTACTGGATCTATAGCCATTACGTAAAAACATATTAATATAATGTTGTTGAAATAGTGAGAAAATTTTTGTCGAAAAATCATATTGATTTCGTTTGTAATTTTATTTAGATCTTAAATTGAAGATCAAAATGTGCATTGTTTTGTTTTTATCAATTAAAATTTGAGTTTTTTTTTTTCAATTTTTTATAAAATAAATCGATTGTTTAGATTTATTTCATATGGATATCAACTATTCTTTCGGGTGTGTATTATTCTATTTATTTCTTATTTATTTTTTAAAAAGCCAATTATAAAAAATAATTGATACTTGGAAAAAATGTTGCGAATCCTTTGACTGAAACAAAGTTTCGTTTATACAAAATATAGTCAGATAAAATATCTTGATATAATAACTAATAGTAAAAAAAAAAATACATTTATTTTTTGAAGAATTTGTAATTTTCATACTCTGCTTAATGTATTCCAAGACAAACCCCAAAAAATGAAAAGGAAAAGGAAAAAGAAAAAAAAATAAAAGAAAAAGAAAAAGAAAAAAAAATAAACAAAAAGAAAAAAAAAATAAACCAAAATGAGAAAATTATGATTATTTTTTAAAAGTTTGTTCAAGATCAAAATTGTTTGTAAATGAGAAATTGATGGAATTTTGTATATCATTTTTCTTAATATGCAGTTTTTTTGAACTGCTTTTAAACTTGAGAGTATTTTTGGAATAAAAAGGCAAATTTTGATATTCGACCCGATACTCTTGATTTTTCGTAATTTGTAAAAATTTTTGATATAAATTATTATTTAGTAACGATAACATTTCCAAAATGAAATTTATGACTGCATCATCTGTTCCACCAAATATTTCAAGATTCCATTTAAAAAGGTTCGAAAGGATAATTTTATTAGAATTATTTTTTATATGTACAAAATCTTGTATATATGTTTTACAAGAAAATAATAATTCTTTGTCGATATCTTTCGAATGGAATATTCGGATTTCGGGACTTGTCATTTGTAAATCACTCAATGCAAATAACATCAAGGGTATAAAGGAATACTTTGGCAGGATAAAAGCCCTTCTTCGGTCGTTTTTCGGAAAATAATCTGGGTGGGATTTTAGTAGACCTTGGTAAATATCATCCCTTGAAAAAATTAAACCAGCAATGTTATATTTATATTGGGAATTAAAGGTTTTTAAATGGAAATTTGATTCGGGAATGGATTTATTAACAATTGATCCATGGATTAATAATGAATTATAAATATTAATCCAAAAGGCAATTTTTTCTGATAGATTCAATTCTTCCAATTTAAGTTTTTTCAATTCGCTTAACTCTAATACAAATTCACTATAAGCCGTACTCTTTTTGATTATTTTCCAATTATTTTTTTTATTATAAGATATTATTTCCATTTTATTATTGGAAACCGATTTTTTAGTCATTTCATTATCCTTCGTATTATTATTATCTTGATCCTTGACTTCGAATTCGTTCAATAGCCCCTTGAAAAAGCCTATTACTTCTTCCCCAATAACGGTTGCCTTTCTTGGTATTTTACCCCCAAATGTATAATCAGAATTTAAGACATAAGGGTCATCTTCTCCCTGTGTTAATAATTCTGTATCGTTTCCCATTTGTGTGATTTTCATTGCTTTGTTTTTTAAAATTTCAGAGTTTGGGACAGTATGCGATTTTTTTGCTAAAGGTGATTCTGGCACTTTAAGAATGTTCAATAAAATTGCCAATTCAACCGATGGGTCATCTGCATTTAAAAAGAGCGACATAGATTCCTATTTGATTAAAAACATTAATTTTTAGAAAATATTTATGAGTTAATAAAATATCAAAAAAATAAAACAGTTAAAGATTTTGATAAAATATAATTTTATAAATTAGACCCAAAAAAAAAAGAATGAAAAAGAAGATTTCTTTTTTTTTAAAAAATGTTCAAAAAATACTTTTATATTAGATCGATAATCCAAATGAAGAAATAATTAATTTTATTAAAGAAAGAAATATTTTATTTATTCATAAAGCAGGCGACGAACGAGTTCATTTAAATTATAGACCAATTTCAATTAATAATACTTTAGCGAGATTTTTTTTTTTAAACTTATTTATAATGGAATTGAAGATTCTTGGAATATAGTTTCAGATTCTCAATTTATTTTTTTTTTTTTTAAAATTAGATATAACAATAGCAGTATTAAACTTATTATTTGAACTTAAAGAACTCAAAAAAAAATATAAAAATAAAGAATTCTTTATCTTCTAAATTGATATTAAAAAATGTTTTGATACGATTAGTCATATATTAGTTCATTATGCAATGCTCTCAATAAATATATTCGAAATGAAAAAATAAAAATTTGACTACAAAAATATTATAAAAAAGAAAGGATAGGAGTTTACCAAGGATATACTCTTTCTCCTTTAATGTTTGGATTTATCAGCCACTTTTTAATTGAAGAAATTAAAGATTTAATCCAACATCATGTTCAAATGTTTGCAGATGAAATAATTTTAATAATGGAAGGACCAATATCAAAAATTGACTACAAATTAATATCAATATATAAAATTATCCAAGAATTTGGAATGAATCCAAATATTGATAAAACCCTAAAATCAAATCATCAATTATCAGAAATAAAATATTTAGGAATTTGGCTTGAAAAAGAAAAACATTTACAAAAACAACTTCAAAGAAAAAAGATACTTTTAAAAAAAATTAAAAAGATTTTTAGCCAACAAAATTTAGCTAATGGAGTAAAACTACAAATTTTTAAATCAATATAAACTATTTTTCATAAATTTTGACTCACTTTATAATGTTAATGGGAGTTGTTTTGAGGGTTTATTCCAGTATTCTTAACAAAAAATATTTTCAGATTTTTGGATCAGAATCATTTTTTCTAATTTTTCAAATGTTAGTTTTGCTTTTTCTTTTCGATTTTTTTTTCTTTTGTTTTTCTTTTGTTTTTCTTTTGTTTTTCTTTTCCGATTTCTTTTTTTTTTAAGAGAGATCATGTGGAAAAAAAAAGAGATCTTCGAAAAGACAAATAATCACTATGAAAATTGAGAATGTAATGTCTTTGAAAATGGATTTAATTATTCATAAAAAATATTGTTGTTCAACTTTTTTTCAGTGAAAGTTCAGTAATAAAAAATGGGTAATGCTCATTTCAAAAATTGTGACTCACTTTTTTTTAGTTTTTGGTTTTATTTTTTTTTAATTTTTAATATATCAGGCTTTTTATAGATTTAGAATGACTTAAAAGTGAATTACAAATCATATTTAGTTATTAATTGTTCTTGAATACTAAAGGATAAATTTTTTTTTTCAATTTATTATTTCAGGTGAGTCACAATTTTTGAAAAAGAGTTTATATTAGCCAGTTATCTTATGGATTAATTATCTTTAATCTAACTCAAAAAGATTTCGACTAAATTGATGTTTGTATAAATAAAAAAGTAACAAAATTCTGAAAAATCAATCCACATTCCTTCAAGGATGATCTATAAAACTGTAAGCAAAAATTAACTCGGCTAGAATTTCAATATATAAAAGAAGATATAAACTCGTAAAGAAATTCGAAATTTTGGATTTTAGACTTATATCCAAAAGTTTAAAGTTTTCAAAAAAAAAGATAATGAAAATATTAATTGGGAAATAGACAATTTAAAATTATTAGAATTAAATCTAAACCAATTTAGAGAAAACTTGATAATAAATTGTTCTGGGTGGAAATGTCATTAGGTTTTTTTTTAATTTAAGAAATAAATTGAAAATTTCAAAAATTTTCATTTTATTTCTTTAAATAAAAAAAACCGCCGTTAGCTTTTCCAGAATTTAAAAAAATTGAGTAAAATCTAAGATTTTTCTCTATTCTTTTGAATTCTGGAAAAGCTAGGCACTTGACAACACCCCACAAGAATATTTCAAAATTATTAGATATAACAATAAAATAAATAAACATTCGTGTCGTCAAGTGCCGTAGAGTACCATCAAGTGCCTAGCTTTTTTTTTATTTTTGAAATGAAAAGAAAATTTATTTAATTTTCTTTTCATTTCAAAAATTAAAAAAAAGCTAACCATAGTTTTCCAGAATTCGAAAGAATTTAGTAAAATCAAGGATTTTACTCATTTTTTTTAAATTCTGGAAACGCTAACGGCGGTTTTCTTGAGGTTTTAGGTTTTATTTGTTAAGTGTTCTAGGTGTTTTTTAATTTTTGAAATAAACAGAAAATTTTTTAAATTTTCGGTTTATTTCGAAAATTAAAAAAAATCTAACGAAAATCTATTGATTTTCCAAATAAACAGAAGACTCAAGAAAACCTAACTGCTGTAAGAGGAAATTAATTTCCTCCCTTCAAAATAAAAAAAAAAAAAAAAAAAAAAAATCAATAGATTTTATTTATAAAACATTGAGAAAACTAACAAAACTATAATAAAAATGGCACAATACAGTTCCTATTTTAAAAAAAAACATGCAATTTTCAATTTATTTTTAACAATAATAAACACTTGCCCTTTTTTATATGAATAATAATTAACAACATTCCTGAAGTATTTCCAGATTTTATTAGATATTTATTAACAAAAGACAAATTTTCTAAAAAAACTTTGGCAAAAAATGAAAAAATGATTTCAAATTATTATGAGTTTGATTCAATAATTTATCATTTATATGAAAAGATACTTTACCGAATTTAATATTTGTTTCTTTTGATTGAATCTATCAAATATTCCCGAAAATAGCTGAAAATCGAAAATACTCAAAAAATTTTTTTACTACTAAAAAAGACTTTTTGAAAAACAGATAAGAAACTCTCGTGCCAATATACTCAGTTTAATGGTAAAATTCAAATTTTATTGAAGAACATTTTTTTTTGGCTTAAAAAATATCAACATTCAAAAAATTTTAAAAGTTTGGGGGAATAGTATCCAATACACTTTGTGTGAAAGGAATTAGTATCTTAGATTCCTGTTACATTGCTGATCATTTCGAAATGGTATTAACTAAATGAGAGAAAATTTAGATGTAATGAAATTTTCTAATTGTATATCATTACTCATAATTTTGAGAAGAAATTTTGGTCATCACAAAGTAATCGAAAAATAGCCAAATAATACCCAGCCAATGTTACCCATATCCTACATAATGCGGTACAAGCCAAACCTTATTTGAATTCCCTTTCCCGAAAAGAAATTGGTTTAATCAAACCCAAAATGGCCAATCGCATCCTGACATAATCAAACCCAAACATACCTTGCCATACAACATGTACTTACCCTAACAAGTACTAACATATACTCAAATATACTCAAAAGGTATCAAAAACTCTTCAAAGGATTTAAGGAAAAAAATTCTAGAAAAAAAATATTTTTAATGTAAAATTGTTATTTTACCATAAAAATTTCTCTCTTAACAGAAGGATTTCTTAAAAGTTCTTCAAAAGGTGTTTTTAACTCTGAAAAAAATTTAGAGTATTTTTGATTTTTGGGTATTTTCGGGAATATTTCAAACACCCATTTTAATTAAGCACATTTAATAAAAAAAAGAAAACAAAAACAAGAAAAAAGAAACTAATAATATTAAAAAAAAAAAAAAAAAAAAAAGTCATTACCTCTTCATTTTCTTTTTCTGGGACATATAAAATAGTTGACATTGCATTATAATATTTATTAAAAATATTCAACAAATCAAATAAATATTGACTTGGGACAAAATAAGGTATATCTTTATTATTTTTCTTTAAACTATCTTTTTGGTCATCTTTAATTTTTGAAGATACCTTAAGAATAAATTCATTTAATTTTGGTCTATTTTCAGCTGACCATTTATTAAGTGGTAATAAATTTTCATCTTTTATACCAAATTTAATACCATTAACAAAGGTTTGAATAATTTTTGCAACGAATACTAGATTTTTTAGCTTGTTACTTGTGACCGGTTCAGATA
Source organism: Anaeramoeba flamelloides (assembly GCA_027625915.1). NCBI lineage: Eukaryota > Anaeramoebidae > Anaeramoeba > Anaeramoeba flamelloides. The sequence continues at coordinate 828,172 of JANTQA010000060.1, read as the reverse complement.
ATTTTAAAAAACTAGAAGGGTTTATAATTGATGGACATAAGACCCTTAAAAAAATAAATCCTGCAACACTAATAAAGACATACTCGGGGAATTTTTTTTTTACAGAATTGTGCATATGATAACAAATTTCTTTATATTCCCAAGGTATAATATTTGAAGAATGGAAAACATTATCAAAAAATTTTTGTGACAATTTCTTAATTAATTCTAGATTTGTTTTTCTTTCTTCCTCCGTTGTTTTTTCAGAATCAAGCTTTTGTTTTAATATAAAAAGAAGTGACAAAATATAATATTTAATTGAAAAATAAAAAATAATTTAATAAAAATTCCTTAAATTTTACATATTTCCCAAATTTCGTTGAATTTATTTATTAAATGAGAAAGGGATATTGTTTTTAAAAAACAACTATGTGATTTTTTGTAAAGTAATAATCAAAAGAAAAGTAAATAAATTATAATCTATTACAAAAAAAAAAAAAAGAAGAAGAAAAAGAAGAATGACAATTTTATGCTAAAATATCTTTATTAAACTAAATTCTAATATGTGTATTTAAATATCTAAAACTATTAACGACAATTTATTTATTTTTTACTATTAACCCAATTTATTTATTCAATATGGTACAGCCATTCCAAAACCACCCTGAAAAGTTCTAAGGCATATCGAGATTTATCTTCTATTATAAAATTGTCTTTTTCATGAAATAGAAAATTCAATTTCTTTCATAAGATCAAACTTTCAACTTCTCGTGCTTATAGAGTTATTTTTTTTGTATAAAAACCAAAACAAAAACTAAATTTTCTCAAGAAAAGAAATCACAGAAACCATGGTAACTTGAAAGTATTTTTCGATCTTTGTTTTTAAATTGTTTAAATGCTGGGATTTTAACAGTTTTGGAAATTGAAGATCCACGTTAGTGTAAGTCTTTTAATGAATTTATTTGTCAATAACAAAGACAAAAATTGAATTTCAAAAGAAATCACAGAAAAATTGAAAGTAAACTATTTTCCAGTCAAAGGAGACCCATTTGTATTGAATTACATGCATATAAAGTGTTTGAATTGATAATAGAAGAAAAAATTTTTTAGGAAATTTCAAAATTGAAATCATTTTTTCTCATTTTACTTTTTTTCTTTTTTATTTTTTTTTAAACGTAATTAATTTTTTTTTTTTATTGCAAGATCGATAGTCACTTGGTAAAAAATTGTTATTCTAATTATACTGAAACCGTCAAAAATGATTGTAGAGAAATGATATTGATTTCTATTGGAATTTTATTTGATCTTCAATTGAAGATCAAAATGAAAATTGTTGTTTTTTTCAAGAGTGCTCAAAGAATTTGAGTTTTTCTATTTTTAAGAAAATCTATTGATTTATTAGTTTTATTTCATATGGACACCAACTATTCTTTGATGTGTATTATTCTGCTTATTTCTTATTGGTTCTTCAAATGGTCATTTATAAAAAAATATTTGATATTTGAAATAAATGTTGGTTTCCTTTTGACTGAAACAAAGTTTATATTTTCTGTTTTTTTCTGCAAATTGTTTTAACATTTAATATTTTTTCATACTTAATGTTCAAACTAAAGTTCATTCATTGTAACTAATTTCAAAAAAATATCCCAAAAATAGGTGTTTTTTTCAAAAGTCGGTATTTTTGAAAAAAAGGGGTATTTGAATCTTAGTGAGTTTAATAGCTATCTTTTCTTAATTACATAAAATTATCATAACTTTGAAAAAATAATTTATAAAAGATGTATAACTGAAATCCAATATGTAAACCATTTCCCAGTCAAAGGGGCCCAGTTGTAATGGGTGAATTATATGTGTTTAAAGGGTTTGCATAGAAATTAGAAGAAAAATTTTATTTCGGAAATTTTCAAAACTGAAATCATTTTTTCATATTTTGGCACATTTTTGTTTTTTTTTTTCAATTTTTTTTGAAACCTAATTCAGTTGCAAAAATTTTTTTTATTGCAAGATCGATAGTCACTTGGTAAAAACCGTGTCATTCTAATGTTATTAATAAACTGTGAAAATGATTGTTGAGAAATTATATTGATTTCTATTGGAATTTTATCCAATCTTTGATCTTGATATTTGAAAAATAAATTTGAAAAATTTTCACTTCATTTTCATTTGCTTTTTTAAATAGAGACCACAAATCTCAACCTACTTCATTTGGGGACTTGATTTCTAAAAGAAAAATATTGAAAATGAAATGAAAATTGTTTCCTATTTATTATTCAAATACCAGTAGGAGATCAAAACGAACATCGTTGTTTTTCTAAATAGGGTCCTAAGAATTTGTGTTTTTCAATTTTAAAGAAAATCTATTGATTAATTAGTTTTATTTCAGACTGATATCGACTATTCTTGGATGTGTGTTATTCTGCTTATTTCTTATTGGTTCTTTAAATTGTCAATTATATAAAATAATTGATTATTGAAAAAAATGTTTTTTTTTGGATTCCCCTTTTACAGAAACAAAGTTTAGTTTTGGCTAACTTTAATTTTCAAGATTTTATTTTTTACTTGTAGTGTAAGAAAGAAATGAAGAATCTGAATTCACTTACGGATATTTCTTCTTGTATTTTTAAGATTTCAAGAACAGGCTTTTTCAAAACGGAAGTAATGTAGGCATTGGTTGAAGGTGTCTTGAGTGCAACCATCATTTTTGTTGCCATTGAATTTGTTCTAAACAATTGCTGTGGTGATCTTGTTTTTTGCACCTCTCGATCAATGGAAAAATTAATAAACGGAACAATCTTATTATAATGCCTTAAAACAGAAACAATTAATTGTGCAACTTTATCAGCATCCCCTGAATGCACGACATCTGTGAGTGTTGTTAAAACTAAATTTGAATCTTTTAAAGCCAGCTTTATTTGATATTAAAAATTATATTTGGACATAAACAAAAATAAAAACAATTCTTTGATGATTGGAAAAAAAAAAAAGTCTTTCATTAAATGTTCACTTACATCGACCAATTGTTGGAAATCCTTTCTCCACACCAACTCTTTTTTTTCCTCTTTCAGATGTTTCTATTTCAAAAAGAAATGTTATTTGGAAGAAATTATTGAAATAAAAAAAATGAACATCCAAAAAACAAAAATAAGATTTTTCATTTGAGATTCATATTTGTAAAAATGATTTCTTAATTTTTTATATTTTTTTTTTTTTTTTTTACTTTGAAGGGAGGAAATTAATTTCCTCTTACAGCCGTTAGCTTTTCCAAAATTTAAAATAATTGAGTAAAATCTTTTATTTTTCACTATTCTTTTGAATTCTGGAAATTCGCTGTTAGGTTTTTTAAAATTTGAGAAATAACCGAAAATTTATTTAATTTTCAATTTATTTCTCAAATTTTAAAAAACCTAGGCACTCTACGGTACTTGTCGTTAGGTTTTTTTTAATTTTTGAAATAAACCAAAAATTTGTTTATTTTTCTGGTTTATTTCAAAAATTAAAAAAAACTGCTGTTCGCTTTTCTTGAGTTTTCTGTTTATTTGGCAAATCAATAGATTTTACAAATACTGTTAATTGTAAAATTAAAAGATCAAAATTTTCAGTCCACTTTCCAAAAAAATCACATTCCAAGAATTAAAACAAATAATCAAAGTATGCAATTCGAAAATGTGAATTTATAATTTAAGCTTGTTTTAAGGATTAAAAATTTGAAATTTTACTATGATTTTTAAAATCTTTTTTTGGAAAGCTGAATGAAAATTTTGGATCTTTTAATTTTGCAAAAAAAATTAAAACAGTAAACCTCAAAAAAAACCGCAGTTAGCTTTTTTTAGTATTGAAAAAAATTGAGTAAAATCTTTGATTTTTCTCTATTCTTTTGAATCCTGTAAAACTACCCTAACCTTTTTTTAATTTAAAAAATAAAAAGAAAATTTCAAAAATTTTATTTTAAATTCTTCAATTAAAAAAAAAACGCCGTTAGGTTTTTTAAAATTTGGGAAATAAACCGAAAATTTATTTAATTTTCAATTTATTTCTCAAATTTTAAAAAAACATAGGCACTTGACGGCACAGTCCTAATTTCTAAATTTTTGTTTTGAAATTTCAATAAAGATCCATAATTTTCTTTATCGTAAACCAATGATAAGACAAATAATGATTCTTTATTTTGAAAATTATCCAAGATATTATTCTTTAATTGTTTATTATTTTTGTTTATCTGAATTAATTCTTTAATCCAAATTTTTAGATTTTTAAAAAGGACGGGAAGTCCCAAATAATTTTTCATGTTTTTTTGATAAAATTATGATTTTTTCATTAACCGTGATACTTTTACGGTGTGTCTCCGAGTGACAGGAAGTGTGTCAATATTTTCCAAGTTTTAAATCACAATAAATTCCATTTAATAAACCATTGGAGATGTTTGGGTTTGTTTGATTTTGGAAAAAGCATTTTTGATTTTCATTTTAATGACTGTTTCGACTCCAAACCACTCTCAATTGTTGATGAAATGCAATATATTGTTACTATTTAAATCAAATATATAGACAAGTTTCCTGAACCTTGAGGAAACTACCAGAAAAGTATTGGTGTTATGGAAACAATCACAAATGTTATCAAAATAACAGCATGAAAAATTCGTAAATCATTATTAACAAGCGATCATGGACTTCATCCAAAGAAAAAATTTATTTCAAAAAGTAATTTGACAAACATTCGTAAAGGTAAAATGCAATTTTAATTGTATTTTGGGCATAAGAAGTGATGGGATAGGTTTGTCATTTGATTTTTTGGTATTCTTTGAGAAGGCTATCTCGAACCAATCAATTAATGGTTGTTCGTTTGAAAGTTTCTTAGTAGGTATTTCAAGGTATCCTAAAAGGAGATGTTTCTTTTTACCAAGATGAAGAAAAAACTTGAGTTTCACTTTTGAGTCTTCTGGGTTTTTGACCAAAAACAGAAATTGCTCATTCCACACAGGTTTCATAAAGGATCGGAAATTTGTTTCTAATTTTTTTTTTTCAAATTCAATCTGACAAAATGTTGACTTGGGTGATCCGCTTTTACTTTTTTTATTTGGCTTGGGCAAATTCTTTGCTTGAATTACTATTAAAGTATCATTAAAAGTTTATTATGAAGAAAGTTTTGTGGGATGTTCAATCAAGAAAAGTTTAATGGTTTAGAAAAAAATTGTTTTTTGTTCTGATTCTTTTGTGAATTTGAATTCACCTTCAATAAACAACTGTGGCTGTTCTTTTTCTTGTGAGTTTGTCATTGAAATTTCTTTTTGATTTTTGATATTCTAACGAAAATTCTGAAGAAAGGAAATTAGAAAAAATGTTTTTACCAGATAGAATTATTGAGAAAATAGACTCCTGGAGAATTTCAAAAATTTATATTATTTACTTTAAAATAGTTATGAGTTTAGTTCTGAAAAAAGATCAATTGGAATTCAAATCAATTTTTAGAATACTTTTTTTTCACAATTTTTCGAATATTGAACTTTTTAAATATTAAGGTTTACAATCCCTAAAATTTGAATAAAGATTATCTTGTTTGGGGGTGGCTAGTTGGTGTTTGGTTCTTAACTGATCAATCTTGTACTTGGTATGAGTTTTAATAGTTTTTCAAAATGGCAATTTTTTACTATTTTTTATTTTTTCTGAAATCCGAATTGAAGAGTGTAAGGCTAAGGTATCGGAACAGAAATTTTATAAAAAAAACTTATTTTTTTTTTTTAAGATTGTACTTTTTCATTAAGTATGGTTTTATTTGGAACTTTTTAAAAAAAACGGTTTTACATTTGGGTAATTGAAGAAAAAGTAAATGAAAATTTTACATGTAAAAACCCAAAAATCTGAATTTATTTTTAAATACCTTCAAATATAAGAGTCTTAGATTCTTCAATTTGGATCAGAGAGAAAATAAAAAATTGTAAAAAATTGCTATTTTGAACCACTATTAAAACTCATACCAAGAACAAGATCGATCAGTTAAGAACCAAATTACCAAGTGACAACTCCCAATGCAAGATATCCTCTTATCAAATTTTAGGGATTGCTAACCTTAAGTTATTTCTTATTGTATTTATTGACTTTCTTCAGATTTTAACTTTTTACAAGCAAATTATTCTTCAATTCAAGAGAAAAAATCAAATCATTTATCATTTGTTTAGTCCTCTAAATTCTACTTTATACACAATTCCTTTCCGAGAAGAATTTCAAAATCAACTTATTTGAGTATTATTTCGAATTTAGGTGGTTAAAATTCTTACTTTTTGATCCAAAACGTTTTAAAAATTTACGAAGGGAAAATAAACTGAAATTATGAATTTATGCTGTTATTTGAAAAATAAAATTAGAAAAAATTTTCATTTTGTTTTATTATACTTAACTTTGTTCTAAAATATAGTTTTTAAATAAATAGATTGTAAATTGTAAAGCTCTATTTGTTTGATTGTAAATGTTTTTTCGAAAAAATAGGCTGTTTCTCTATTGGTATACTGAGAATCCTGATAACAGATAATTTTTTGAATTGATAAAAAAATCAAACATAATTTTATTCCTTAAAATTACATATAAAAAAAAGTTATCAAGAAATATTTGTTTTCTAATCTTTTGAAATACTATATATCATTACACCGAAACGAAGCACTATTAAATAATCTTTACTTATTCATTTCGTTTGAGAATAGATCAGTTGGGTTTCATAAATGTTAAAAAATTCTTGAAAGTAAAATTTTCTACATCTTATTTTATTTTTCTATCTTTTCATTTTTTTTCTGGATTTTTTTACTTTTTTATATAATTTCTTGAGCTTAGTTAAATTTTCAATTCCAAAAGCAAAAATTGAAAAGGAAAAAATTTTACAATTTAAAAAAATATTTAAAAAGTAAAAGGTAAAATTTTGTAAAATGAAGAAAATTTTCACTTCTACCATTCGGAAATCTTTCAAAATAGATTCAACAAGAAACAATTTGAATTTTAATATATAAAACCCAGTTCAAAACTTTGGTTATACCCAATCTCAAAAATAGTAAAAAAAAACCCTATCTATTATATTTTTCCAAACATAAATAAAACAAAATTTAAGTTACCTATTATCAATATTTTTATAAGTAATACTTTTTCTCGAAATAAAAGAAAAAAATCGAAATTTTGGAAAAAAATCAAAATCATTTGAGTTTCTAAAATTATTAAACAATCTTGATAAAAAATTGTATTGGTATATTTGCTGAAATTTCACAAACAATTGTTGATCAATCAAATGATTAGAACACATCAAAAAATGTTATCTAGTTTTTTTAATTTTACAATCTCAACACTAATCTTCTATCGAAAATTTTAGAAAAAATCCAGAAAGAAAAAAAAAACAGACTATATAATTGGAAAACATGAAATGAAAATTAAACAGAAAGAGAAAATATTAATATATGATTGTTATATTCAAAATTATTTCCAAAGTTGAATATAAAGTGTTTTATTTTTATTCTTTCAACTATTTAAACTATATTCAATTTTTTGGAATTATATATATATATATATATATATATAAACTTGATTTCAAAATTTGTGACTAAGAAGAAATAAAAAATGAAAAAATAAATATTTTTTAGTACTTAATGTCTACTAATGATTAATTTGTATTAAAATTTAATTTTAAATCATTCTAAGAATAAAAAAAATGATATTTCAAAAATTCAAAAATAATAAAAACACAAAATAAAAAAAAAATGATTACATTTTTTAAAATGAGTATAAGGGATTATTTAATTCTGGAATTTCAATTAAAAAAGTTAATAAGAAGACTTTTTTCTAATAATTATCTAATTTTGAAGAAAATTAAAAAGGATCAAATTTCTTAATGTTTAGTTGTATTTTCTAATATAAATAAAAAAAATATAGTGTAAAAAGAATCCAGTTATTCTGGAAAAAAATATTCAAATTGAAAAAAAAATGTTAATTAATTTTATTTATATAACTCTATATACAAGTCGTAATTTTCAATTTTTTTTTTTCTTATTGTTTCCTTCATTTAGAAATAAATATAAAATCGAAAAACGAGAAGCAATATTAATAATTTGAATATAATTCACAAAATTCAAATGAAAAAAAAAAAAATATCTCCTCAATATCTCAAATTTGAGTTTTAATTGTAAACATTAGTTAAAAGATCATTTTTTGAAATTCTTATTGTTAGATCTTTTTTTTTGATTTACAGTCAGTTATATTTTTAAGACACAAACTTTCAAGGATTTTTAAGGAACAGAAAAATTTCAAATTAAAGTACAAAATTTGGAATATTTTTTTAGACCAATTATTTTACTAGAAATTGAATTGTGTGCTTAAATTTGAGAATTTTTTTGTACCTAAAATTTTGTTAAAAGTTCATGTCTTAAAAATGGAACTGACTGTCTGTGAAATTATCTTTAAAAGTTAAAAAATGGTATTTTCCAGTTTTGGTAATTTCAATTTAAGATATCTTTATTGATCAGAAAAAAATAAAAAGTGATTTATTTGAAAATTTTTTCTTTTTGTGACGTTTTTATAAGTGAAATCTATTTGACACTTTTTTCACTTTTGAGAAGTTTTTTAAGGGATGGCACATCAGTTTTAAATCAGTTTGTAATGTTTTATAACAATTTTAAGGGTTTTATTTTTTTTAAAATTGTTAAATCAGCCATTAAATGCATGGTAGAGGCTCGATTCTGAAGAAAAAAACTGTTATTAAAAAAAGACCAGACTTAATTTAAAAAGAAAACTTTAAATTAGTATTAATTGGATCTAACAAATATCCCTGGAAATAGCCGAAAAGAAAAAAAAAATAATTATAAACACTCTGAAAACACTTTTAGAACATCTTCTAAGAGATTCTATAGTCAATACATATTTTTTATTGTTAAAATTGGTAAATTATTTTATAATATTTCTTTTTACTAAAAAAAAGCAAAAAATGAAAAAATTATTAATATTAGAGTAATAGTATTTGAACAAATTTTGTGTGAAAGGGATTAGTATTTTGTATTCCTGTCACATTTTTGATCATTGCTAAATATTATTAACCCAACGAGAGAATATGTTTTGTAAAGATAATTTCTAATTATGTATCATTAAATAATAAAATTGAAATCTTAAATACTGGGCAAAAAAGACAAAGTAATATAGAATCTATTATAAATACCCATATCCTAGGTTACCCAATCCAAACCTGATTTAATTTTACATTCCAAAAGAGGAACTGATTTAATCTAACACACATCTACCTCTCCCAAAAAAAAAAAAATCATACAAACTCCAAACATAAATCTAACACACACATAATAAGTACAAACTTACTGAAAATAACTCAAAAAGTATCAAAAACTCTTCTAATGGTATAAAGTAAAAAAATACAAAAAAAAATATTTTATCTTCAAGTAAAATTGTTATTTTACCATAATCATTTATCCCACAACCCTATCTGATTTCTTAAAAGTTCTTCAAAAGATGTTTTTAAATGGATAAAAAATTTCAGATTTTTTTTCACTTTTTAGGTATATAGTAGGGAAAAAAATACCGGACATGAAAAAAATCCCGGACAAGATTTTTAATTGTGGGTATTAGTAAAATTTTTGTCTAATTTCAATGAAATCCTTATTATAAATAACCAATTTTTTTATGAGATTAGTAATAAACCTACCTAAAGTCCACCAAAGTAAGGTGTCTCTAGAATACTCGAGTAATTGCTTGATAGCCATATGTTGATCAACTTTTTTTGAAAAATAATCCAGTTTTATTGAGGTTTACTAGAGTTTGGAAAATGATAATTTTTCTTCTTGTTTTTTGATTGATTGAATGGTGTTTTGAACAAGTGTGATTTCATCAATCATCATTCTAATAAGTGGGGGGAGTTATAATTGAAAAAGTTCGATTCTTAAAAAAAGGAATTTGATTGTAAATAAATGAAATTACACAATAATTTTACTAATATTCACAATTAAAAATCTTGTCCGGGATTTTTTTCATGTCCGGTATTTTTTTCACTACTCTATATGAGTAAAACTTATCATCCTTAGAAAACTTATTGAAAGTTTTCCTTTTTAAATAAAGTCTGGTCTTTCTTGAATAAAAGTGCTTTACTTCATACTCGAGCCTCCACCATACATTTAAACGCTGATTCATCACTTTTTAAAAAGGAAAAAATTTTTAAAAAATTATAAAACATTACTCACCGACATAAAACCGCTAAGATCAAAAAATAATTTGTTTATAAAATCAAATGAAACTTTTATATTTTATATTTCATAGAAGCTGAAAAAAAAAATAAAAGTGGGAATAAAAAAGTGTTATAAATATTTGTTTATTTAATATTTTTTTAAAATAATGTTTATAATTTTTGTTTACAAATTAAATTTTTTCAAGAAAAAAATCAAATTCTCTTTTCAGAAGTAAAATTTTATTTGTTCTGAAAAGCTTTTTTTGATTTGTTATTTTTGAAATTTGCCTCGAAATGTGTAAATTAAGGTTGATTTGCCAATTAATGATTTTTACATTATGCAAAAGATATGACATGTTAGTCTCTAATTGAAAATCTTGAGGGATTTGGATCAAGGCTAAAGTATTGTGAAGATCTGAGATCAAATATAAAGGTGTGTTCGTGTTTGGAAGGTTGAATTTGGAGATAATTTTAATTGTGACTTCTCTAGTAAACAATCCTAATTTAAGAAAACTTGAATTTTTCGTCTTGCTTGTTTTTTCTGTTGGGTTTGTTTCAGGTTTGTCAGTAGGTGAATTTTTCACTTCATTGCTTTGTTTGTTTTCATTTTCACAAAAAGTTGGTGCTTGTAATAATGATTTCAAATTTCTTTCTTTTTGAAATTTAGGGAAAAATTGGCTGAATTTGTTTTTTAATTGCAACTCTTCAATTAATGTATTTTTTTCTAATTCTGTTGGCTGTAGCTTTTCAAATTTGAGACAAAAAACTGTATTAATTCCATCAATACCAAGATTTCCATTGAAATTTAATACATAGTGCTGAATTTCAAGCTGATCTCCAGGAACAATACGATCCATTTCAAATGTTGTTTGTTGGATTAAGGTTTGAACAAAGCTATTTCTGTTGAGGCTATAGCATATTAATAAATAATTCCCAAAAAAGGGTGTTGATTCTATATAAACAACAACCAAGTACAATTTGCAAGCAGTATTTTCAATCAGCTGATCGATTTGGTTATTACTAGAAAACTTTGTAGGTAAACTAGGTTGTGATGATGATATTGCTGTTGATCTTTGCATCAAACGATCTTTTCTGTGTAGTTGAAATGGTTTTTCTAATTGATCCATCGATTTTTGTAAAAGGGATGCATATTTGCCAAGTGTTTTTGAATTTTTCTTTCCATCCCGTTTTTTGTAGTTTGTCATCTCAAAATTGTGACAAATTGGTTTGTTCAGAATTTTTTGAAAAACTTGGTGTGGTGACTTTGTTTTCGTTTTGTGCTGCATTGATTTGAATTTTTTTGGTGAATTTTGTTTTTTCTTCGTAATTTTGAAATTAAAAAGGCTCCTTTGTGGGCTCCTAGCTAAGGTAATTAAATTTCGTTTGTTAAACGTTTTTCGTGGTGTTGTTTGTAACGAAGAATCTATTGGGTAAAAAGATGAGGAAATATGGATATTAAAAGAGAATTTTTAAAAAAAAAAAATTAAGAATTCGATCAAATTTGGATTTAGAGGTTCAAAAGTTACCCAATTCAAATTCTGAAATAGGATCGTCAAAAGTCTCTTCAACTAAGATCTCTTGAATTTCTTCAATTTGGTTGTCAATGATGTTGGTTTTGTGGGCTTGAAAGAAATTTGTTTTTCTTCTTTCTTTTTCTTTTTCCTTTTGTTTTTCATTTTCATTTTCTTTTTCTTTTGTATTTGTTTTTGTTTTTGTTTTTGTTTGATTTAAAATAACGTTGGCGAGTTCAATTTCTTCAATTTTATTCAAAAATGGTTTGCTTGGTTGGATCAGTTTGAAATTGATAAATTTTTTTTTTTGCAAAGTTGTTTTGATTTGCCTTGGCTTTCTTTTTTCGCTCACGATCAGTAAAAATTTGATCACCAAAGTAATTCGGTTTGAGAAAACTTGTTCTTGTTTTCAAAAGCAGGTTTTGAAATTTCCCATTTGTTTTTATTTTGTTCATTTTTTTGAAGAAAAGTTGAATAATAAAAAATGAAAATAAAAAAATATTATCAATTTTTATACTTTTTTTTTAAATTGAGATTTTTCGTTAAATAATTGGTAATGCAAATTATTAAAGACTTAAATCTTGATTAGAGTTGTTAAGTTTTGATTTCAGAACAAGATAAAAATAGTTTTTTAAAAATTCACGCAAAGTTTTTTATTTTTTATACTTTTGTAACTTTCTTAAGAGTTGTTTAAGAAAGACTGTTTTGTTTCTTTTGAAATAATAATCGGTCCAAGTTTTGGATTGGTATAAACTTTTTTCTGTTTCTTTGTTTGAGAAAAAACTAGTGTTTAATTATTAACGGGGAAAATATTTTCCTTTTCATTTTTCTTTTCAAAGTAGAACGATTTTGAAGTCAAAGATTTTAATTCATGAACTCAATTTATTTGCTCGTACCTTTTCTTTGGCCCTTTTTTATTCCTATATTTTTTAGGTGAACAATCAATTCTAAATAAAAATATTTCGAGATGATAAAAAAAGGATAATCAGTTGATATATTTTTCCCATTTAAAATCAAAGATGTAAAGTACTACCATTTCTACTTTAAAGATGATTAACTTATGGCTAATAGTGTCAAGATCTGAACAATAAATTCTAGAAAATATTCTAAAATCGTGATTAGTCCAACTTTAACACGAATAATATTAAAATAAAGATATTCCAAATTATCGCGAAAAAACTAAAAATTATTTTTTTGAAATCACCTTCAAAAAAATCCGAGACTTTTACCAGATTTGAGACTTTTACAACACCCTTCCCCTTTAAAAATGTTGGTGAGGGTTTGCAAGGGTTGGTTAATTGCCTTCAAGGGCTAGAAATTATTGAAAGACTGAAAACCAATTATAACAAGAATGAGTATGTTTGTTGTGGAAAAAAAAAAATTTTCTTTTCTTTTTAAACAAAATAAAAAATCTCAAACAAATTTAATATCACACTAATAATAACAAAAAATTTCAACATTATATTTATTGATAAAATCGAGGTTTTTTTTTTAAAGGGGTGATTATCTTCACAAGTTAAATAACCAAAAAGAAGAAAGAGCAAATATATTTTCATATTAGTTATCGATCTAAATAAACATAATAGCTCTGGTTAGGTTTTTTGTACAATATAAAAACCTCAAGAAGAATAATAAGAGAGTAAACAATCTTTCCCAAGAAATTTTAATAAATAGTGATTGGGTGTATCAATTATTGAGAAAATATTTGAAAAAAATATCCAACTATTTTTCTCAACTTTCATAGAATAAAGAAAATCATTTAAATGTGAAACACATTCTTTAAAAAACAAGTGAGTGTTTGTTAATGTTATCAACATTTATAACCATACCAATTTATCAAACCCCAATAGACCCATTTTCAGTAACTTATGATAAATTCTTTGATCCATGCTTTTTTACAACTCGACCAAAAAATAATCTATCAATTATTTTTATCTGAATATAATGGTATTTTTCCAGAGATAAAATATGAAAAAAAATATAAAAAGTGATGCTATATTTTTCAGATCTACATTACTTAAGGGAGTAGCCATGGTAAAGGAAAATTTTTCACTTTGTTGCAATTTTGAAGAGGATTAGAAAATAACATTTTTTACTTTGGCTAAGAGATTAGCGTCTACCAAGAAGTCCTGGATCAAAGAATGTTGTTATTGGAACCGAACCACATTAGTGCTACATTTTTCAAATGTCTCTAAAAAATCGATTAGTCAAGTAGTAATATTTGTTGATCTCATCAATTAAAAATGATCTTTGTATTAGTAAAAAACCCAACAATTTCAGAATAAAATCTGCATTTCGATAATAAATTTAAAGGTTGAATTATCAATTTTCAGACTACAAAGTTACAAAATATTTTTTTTAAAATTTGTGGCGAAATGTAGATTAGTTACTAAAAAATTTGTTTTTTTTAAAAAAATTAAATAATTAAACCAATAGATTTTTTGACAAATTATTTCTCAAATCATGGAAATAAACTATCTTTCATAATAATGGCCGATTAAAAATCAGATTTTAAATGAGAATATTTTTAATAATTGAAGTTATCGATAATAATATAAAAATTTAGCTTTTAATATTCAATACTATACTCAAGAGATATTTATTTTTTGTCTCAATATAAAATAAAGAAAAATAAAAAAAACTGTTAAAAAAATTGTGCCATATATTTTGAAAGAAGCATTACATAAAATATAGAAAATTTAAAAAAGTAAAAAAACCCATTTATCGATTCTCCTTCCATTTGAATTACTAAATCTAATCTCTTTTTCATATTTGAAACCAATTTTTTCATTAATTCATCTGTTACTTCTTTCAAATTTTTCATTTTCATTTTCCATTTTAACAAAATACTGTTGAAAAAATAAAAAAGAGAAAAAATGATTTATTTGCAAACTTTTCATTGTGAGAGGAAAAACTTCAAAACGATACAAAAGCAATTTATAATTCAAATGTAAGATGGGCCATTTATTATGAAATTTAGTTTATATCGACTCCACAAGCAGCTTTATTAAAAGTAAACAAAACTAATCAGTCTTTGTGCTTTTATGTTATTGATCATTTAGTAAATCTTGAAATTCAAAAATTATAAAAATAGTTACTTATGGAGGTTATAAATCTAAATTATTAAATACCTGAAATATTATCTATTAAGGGTTTTTTATTTTTAGATTTGGAAAAGGAATTAAAAAAAAAATTTCAAAAATGAAAATTTTTTAATAGTGATCCTAAGTAAAAAATGTAATAATTTATTGTACAATAAGACTTATAATAGATTTTTTATAACTATTTGAGCCATGGCACACTAATATCATTTACATCCCATTACAAAATACTTTAATTATATAGAAATTTAGGGTACCGCTAATTCCTTGGCTCATTGATTTTTATTATTAAAGTAATTCATTCATTAGATTTTTGATTGTTTTTTCTTATCTCAAAGAAATTTTCACAATAGAATTTTGAGTTGAATTGCTAAAAATAGTATTTTGAATGTTGAATAACTTCTCTTTTATCCTTGTCTCAACATACTATTGTGGCATTTAATTTTTTCATTTTTGAATTTTTTTTTTATGACAACATAAAGCAATTAGAAATATTTTTCTAATCAGCGACATTTGGGATTAAAGGATTTTGTTTAAAAAAAAAAAAAAACATTACAATTTGGAGAATCACAAAAGGAAATACAAATGGGGTTTTAATAGCTAGAAGGATTCCAAAAAAAAAAAAATTATCCCAAAACATTTCTGATTAGAGATTTAAACACTTGGATTTGGTGGAATTTAAGAAGTGAATATGATTATATGTTATCAAATTTTAAAATACAAAATAATTGCATGTTTTATTCTAAGAATCTAAAATTATCTTGTAATAAAACAACTCTCCAATAAATAAATTTGGACACATCTAAAATCAAAAATAGGAAAAGAAAAATAACCCAATTTATTGTATTTTTCCAAACGTAATATAAAAACACATTTAAGTTATCGTCTATTAAAGTTTTAACAAGTAATATTTTTCATCCAAACAAAAGAAAAAGAATATAAAACTCAAAAATAACAATTGGTGTTTCCAAAATAATGAAACGATCTGAACATAAATTATATTGGTAAATTTGTTGAAATTTCACCGACAATGGTTGATTGATCAAATGATAAGATACCATGGACCAATTTTATGTCGATTTTTCAATTTAAGAAACTCAACTGTAACCATCTATCAACCATTGAGAAAAAAATTCCAGATCTAACGAAACAGTTCTCGTAAATCGAAAAAAACGAAAAACGAAAAAGACAAAAAATGAAATATTTTGTAAAATCAAATAATTCCCAAATTGAATGTAAAGTATGATATTACTATTCTTTCCAACTGTTTAAACTGTTTCCAATTTAATGGAATTAAGTTTATTTTAATAAAAAAAAAAAAAAAAAAAAATCGATCCAATTTTATCATAGATTCTCTTTTTTTTATTATTGTTTAACATTACTAAAAAAAAATATCAAATAATTTTTTATTAAAAATAATTTTTAGAGAATCTACGATCACACGCCACTCTCATAAAATACTCTTCTTACATCTCTCTCAAATTTTTATCATGTCTTTTGGTGTAGCTACTCCCTTAATATATTATATTTTTATTTTCTTGGATAAATATTAATTATAATTGTTACACAAAAGATCATAATTATCTTTAATTTGAAACCCGAAACTGTTTATCTGAAAAGAGTGCCATTAATTTAAACTTCATAAATTTTAGAAATAAGCTATTTCCAAGAAATTTGGGTAAATTTCTTTTGAAATATCTCTCTTAAACACAATCTTCAAAAAAGGATTTAAATATCCAAAATGGTTAACTACCATTTATCGATTCTTGGTAATAATTCAATTTGTTCTTAGTATTATATTACATAAATAAAATAATTAAATTTTCTGATCGTATTTTATCTTGTATTTTTTAAGAGTTAAAATTGGTGTTTATTATTTTCTTTTTGATTGAAAAAATCGTTATTAAAACTTTTTTAATCTCAAATTATTTTCAAATAGAATATAAAACATATAAATGTATTTAATTTTTTAAAAAATCATGTGTACCCTTTTCAGATTTCCAGTTTTTTATTAAAATTGGTCGGGCATTGTTTTCACCAAAAAAAGTGCTATTTTTTTTTTCATTTTTTGGAAATATTTCATCAAACATACTTTGAAATAAATTTCTTTTCCAGTGACTCTATCGGCATTAATATTAAACTTAATTTTGTATTGTTAATTAATGAATACTTTCACTAACAAAGATGATTTTTCATGAAATGTAAAAAAAAATGCACAACTTTTTTGGAAATACCTTAGAAAAGGAAATGAAGGTTTTATCACACACAAAACCAAAACACCATTCAGAAATTAATCCAATTTTTTGATAAAGATCATCAACTGCTTAGATATTATTTCATTATTTTTATCATTTCATACCTTTGTGTTTTTATTTTAAAATTTGTTTAATTGTTTTTGGAAATTCAAATATTTGTCGGTAGCTCAGAGAAAGAAAATACTGTGCATATTCGCTAATGAAAAAGCTGAAAAAAAGTTTGATATTTTAATCAAAGGGAATGGTTAAATTCTGATCATTCCTTGTTTTTTTAATTCTTTGAAAGCTAGAATTTTGCTGGAAATTCAATCTTGATTTTGATATTTTTTCTGATTTTGTAAAATAAAAAAAAAATCTAAAATTTGATGGTTTGTTTGCAAATAAAGGTATTATTCTTTTTATTTCATTTTGCTATTATTTTTATACTATCCAAGGATTATAAAAAAAAAAAAAAGAAACAATTTATTATTTATTATTTCTTTTGTTCTTGGTTTTGTGGTAGTGAATCAATTTTTTTGAGTAACGCATTTGAAATTATTTGAATACTAGGTTCTATTTGTTCAGGTTGGTTAAGATGAACAAAGTCTTCTTTTTTAATTTCGTGTTTACAGCAATCTTGTCGCATAATATAGACATCAGTCTTTTTTGTTTTAAGATGAGTTGCAATAAAAAAAAACAAATTAATAAAAAAAAAAAAAAAATTTATTTGTTTTGGAACACACGATCATTTAGTCTTGATTCAAAAGAAAAAGTATTAAAAAGATAAAAAAAAAAAATATTACGATCGAAGCATATAATTTATCACAAGTGTGGTTAAAGAAATCTAGTTTCTCACGAAAAAGTTTTTTTTCCATTTCCTTTTTGTTTGTATTTTCTGTTGTTGACCAAACCTTTACTAATTCAGACGTTTTTCCTAAGAGTTCAGAAAATCTATAATAAAGATCTTCTAACTCGGTTTTCATTTGAGAACTCATTGAAGTTGAATTAAAAGAAAAAGAATTAACAGTAAAAAAAAATGAAAAAATGAATGAATTGAACCCTATTCACGACAAGAATAGCACAAAAATTGTAGTCACTTTTTTTCCTTACCAACACTTTGTTTTTTTGAAATTGTACCAAATTTTGAAAGGAATTAGAAGATCACAATGCAACAACTTTCAATTTAAAAGTTTTTACAAGTTATACTTTTAAAAACATGTAATTTAAACAACTTTCCAATTTTTGGTTTTCATAAAAAGAGTTTCAGGTTATTGAAAGCTAACAAATATTTTTCTTTTAGATAACTTGATAAAATTTCAATTAAATTCAAAATGCTATTTCTTTTGTTAATTATTATTTTTATTCCTTTTTTCGGCTTACAAAAGTTTGTATCAAGTATTTGGAATTTGAAACAATATGAAAGAATATCAGAGACTGAAATCTTGCAGACTGTCAGTCTGAAAGTTCAAAAAAGTCTTGAAAGTATTTGTATGGATTGTGCTATTCTTGCCGTGATTAAAATTTTAGATTAAGTTTTCCTTTGTTTAGAAATAAATTGTTATTTTTGTTAAGAAATGAATTTTTGGGTGAATTTCTTCTCTTAAATGAGTTGATCTGTAAAGTAGGAACTTTTTTTAAGTCAAACAAAGTCATTATGTAATTTTCAATTTTTAGTGTTTATTCATAAGGAAATAATTTTTCTTATCTTTGAGATATTCCAAAACTTAAGCAATAATTTAGGATGTGTGTTGTTATAGTTGTTTTTGATTCTGAGTTTTGGAGATTATTTGTATTTTCTCTGTTTGAAATTTTAATATTTATTTTTGTTTTTTTTATTTGTCAAAAATAACCTTTGGTTTTTATAAAAGTTTAAAATCTTGACAATTAAATTTAAAAATCAAATTTTAGTCAAATAAAAGACTCAAAACGATTTCTAATGAGATAAAATTGGCTTGGTATATAAAATGGAATTATTACAGATATCTAAGAATAAAAATTATTAGATATCTTTTGAGATTGTTGACTTGGAATTATTTTTTTAACCAACCCCCTTTAATTAATATTTTGAAGAACTGGTAGATCTGTTCATTTTTATTCTTATAATTCTAGTAGTAATTGGGATAATTATAATCAAATATAAAATTTTATTACAATTGGTTCATTATTTAAGAATTTAAAGAAAAATCAAGGTCGTTTCAATGTAAAAGAGAATCAAAAATAGTTACCTATTGAGTAATTAAATAGAAAATAAAAAAATTATTTCACACACGAACCCTAATTGCTACAAGTTAATTCTATAGATTAAATTTTCAACTGGGATTAAAATTTGTAAAAAGAATTATTATTCTCTGATAATTGCTAATTTGGTGTGATTAATAACTCTTAATTTATTTTTTAGCCGCCAGTAAGAGAAAAATTATTATTACAAGAAATAAATAAAAATTTGATTAAAAAACTCATTTAACAACTTAAAATGAATGAGTTATCGTTTTTGAAATGTGTTTATTTTTTCTCAATTATTTTTTTAGTAAAAATATCGGATAGTTTTCTGTTCATTTTTTTTTTTATAAAAAAAAAAAGTTTTGAATAAGGTGAGAATTCAGCTTATAAATGTGAGGTAGATTTATAGTGTGAAAAAAAAATTGTTAAAAAATTTTAGGGTGTTTTTTTGATAAAACTCTGTTTTTTATGGGATTTCAATTATAATTACAGTCAGTTTCACTTTTAAGGCCTAAACTTTCAACGAAATTTTGGAAAATAGTTTTCTCCATTTTACTCTATTTAGTTAATTTGACTTTTAAGAATTTAATATGATTTTAGATTTTTCTATTATAAAAATATGTGTTAATAATATGTAAATAATTTACCTGAAATTTGTTCAAAAAACTTGTAAAAATTATATATAAATTTTATTGAATAATAAATTATTCTATTGTTTTTTTTTACTAATGAATCACATTTTAAAATTTTCATTTATGTAATTTTATAATTCCTTTTTCAAATCAATAAATAGAAACGAAAAAATAATGGTATTGCTCTATTTAAAAATTCATATTTAAAACAACCAATTTTTTTTTTTTTTTTTTTTTTTTTTATTTTTTATAATTTCCTACTATAATAATTATCAGAAAATAAATCCCGATACAAGGAATTTTTGTTTCCTTTTTATAAAACTAATTGTACTTGTATTTTAAAGTTAGATTGAAATAATATAGTCAAAATAATTTCTACAGGTTAATTAGTTAATTTTTTTACAGAAATCGAATTATTTAGCAAATAATTGATATTTTTTTTGAGTCAAATCAAAAAAAAGATATTTTTCAAATTTGAAATATTGAGATTGATTGATTGATTTATTTATTTATTTATAGAAAGGAGTAATTAAATAAAAATCATCAAATAAAAAAAAAGAGAAAAAGAAAAATAATTAAAATATGTATAAAAATAATATTATCATTTTAATGACCAAATAGAAAATATCCGTGTCCTGAATACACGTGAAGGGTAAAAATACGATAGAAATATTACCGATTATAGATAAAAATTCAACAATCTATGATTAATAAAAGCTTGAGATTGATTATTAAATTATTAAATTTATCTTTTGGATTAAATTATTTTCAAAAATTACAAAGTTTTTTATTCTTATATTTATATAAGATTGGTATTAACATAATAAATTAGAGTTTTCACTTCCTTTTACTTTTCCTTTATTAAAATAAAGTTTTACGAGAGACTAGAAATTACTGTACACAGGTACTAAAAAGTGATGCCTTAATATTTAATTTTTCTTACTAAATTCCATTTTTAAAAAATATATAAAAAAAATTTCTGGTGTAAATCAACCATTGAGGTTTCTTGTAAATGAATGTGGGGTTTCTTAACGCAAAAAAAAAAAAAAAAAAATCTAATAAACTAATAAAAATGTTTGGGGTTGTTTTTGTTTTTTAATTTCTGAAAATTGTTTTTAAAATATTGTTTTCTTTTCATTTCTAAAAAGTTTTATTTGTTTATTAAAATTGAATTTTTTGATATTATAAACCATAAATTTTTTGAAAAGAAATATCCTCTGCCGTCTTGGCGCATAAGAAATTTTTTATATTTTTTTTCTAGAATGACAAATTTAGTAAAATAATTAAAAAATTAAACTTCAATTTTTTTACTTGTGTACAGTAATTTGTAGACTCTTTTAAAACTCTATCTGAAAAAAGGAAAATTAAAAAAAAGTGAAAATATTCTCACATCTATTCTGTAGAACCTACCATATTGATCAAAAATGTATCAAGAACAGAAAACATATTTTTCAAAATAATTCGACCTTTTTAACTTCAAAAATGAATCGAAATCATTTATACTATTGGATAGTGAATTAGATTTTTATTTTGGAACTTGAAGATTATGTATTGGTATTTCAAGTAAATTTTAAATTAGGAATCGGATTTGTTAAAAATTTTTCATAACATTCTCAATTTTTTTGAGATTTTTTCAATTTTTTGATTACAATCTGTTTCACTTTTAAGGAACAAACTTTCAACACAATTTAAGGCTCCAAAAAAAATCTCAGTTGAAACCACAAAATTTGGAATTTTTTTTTTTACAAATTATTGTACTAGATTCTAAATTTCATACCTTAATTTGGAATTTTTTTTGTGTCTTGAAATTTCATTGAAAGTTTATGTCCTAAAATTGGAACTAACTGTAATTATTGATATTTTTACAATTAAATTCTTTATTGCGAACTTCGAACCATAATACTCTCAATTTAATAATGCTAAAATTATTTTAAGAAAAAAAGTCAATTTGAATTTAAAGATCCTAACTCCCATTCCACCTTAACTCTTGTAGATTCTTTGAATTCATATTTAAAACGGAAAGATGGTAATTATCATCACTTTTTTATTTAAATTCTCGATAGTACCTTCCAAAGGGAATAGTCTCAATCTGCTGATATGGAAATAATTTCATAATAGTCATTTTTTTCAAAATGTCATTTAAGATAATTCTTCAACTTCTTCTGGCTATTGTTTTATTTCAAACTTTAATTTCTTTTGTTCAATGTGAGTTATGCACGTCTCTTCCTGCAACGTCTTTAGACTGTGATTATGACGAAAGTTGTGATTTTATGACCACACAGAAAGCGTCTTGCACAGTCAAATCAGGGATTACTTGCGAAGGCAGCCAAACATTCAATAAGGAATACATCTGTAGGTATTGCTATCAAACACCTGAAGACAATCACATTTGTAGCAACGAAACAGATTGCTCTGTTAAAAAATATGAAGACGTTTATCTTTCCGCATGCAATGCTTCGGATTATACATTCTGTATGGGATCACGCTCGTTTAGTAAATATCGCCGCTGCAATTTTAAACAATACAAATCATACAAAACATCTGTAATACTTTCAATTACACTTGGTGGGTTTGGTGCAGATAGATTTTATCTTGGCTATATTGGCAAAGGTTTTGGAAAGGTTTGATCCAAATTTTTTTTGTTGTAAAGTTTGTGTTTTTGACTCAAATTCTTTTTTTTAATTTTAATTATTTGTTTTTTGATACATTTTTTGTTCCATAAAAGCTATTTTCACTTGGGGGTCTTGGGTTGTGGACATTAGTTGATGCCATATTGGTTATATTTAAATATACTAAACCTGCAGATGGATCTTATTACAATTAAAAAAAAAACTAAAATAAAAAGAAACTTGTTTTTTTTTTAATTTATCATAGATTTGAGAGGGTTTTTTCTTAAAGTATTCCCCTTTGCAAATTGGAAACAAAAAGGGAAAAATAAACAAAAAGAATTCAGATTGGGTCAACAAGACAATTATTATCATAAAACAATTATTCAAGGTAATTGTTTTTTCGTGAATACTTTTTTTAAGGACTACCTTTCCAGGTGAAAACAGTGAAATTGTTGATTAAAAAAGTCTCTTGAAAGAGATCCATAATCCCAGTTAAATTTACCAACTGGGAATTGCTTTTACAAAAATGCAAAATTTTCAAAATTTTAACAATTTCCACAATTTTTCCCTTCTTAAGGGATTAGCGTCTACCAAGGAGAAGTTTAGGATCAAAGAATGTTGTTATTGGGCCTAATCAAATGAGTGATACATGGTTCAAATGTCTCTAAAAAATCGATTAGTCAAGTAGTAATATTTGTTGATCCTCATCAATTAAAAAATGATCCTTGTTTTAGTAAAAAACCCAACAATTTCAGAATAAAAAATGTATTTCGCCATAAATTTAAAGGTTGAATTATCAATATTCAGACGACACAGTTGCAAAATATCTTTCTTAAATTTATGCCGAAATGTAGATTAGTTGCTAAAAAATTAGTTTTTTTTAAAAAATTAAATAATTAACCAATAAAGTTTTTTGTCAAATTATTTCTCAAAACATGCAAATATATTGATGTTACAATTATTTTTATCAAAAGCAAACAAAACTAATCAGTCTTTGTGCTTTTATGTTGATGATTATTGAGTTAATCTCTGAAATTAAAAAATTATAAAAATAGTTACTTTTGGAAGTTCAAAATATAAATTATTAAATACCAGAATACTGTATTTTGGTTTCTATTTTTAGATTTGGAAAAGGAATTAAAAAAATTTTTTTCAAAATGAAAAATTTTTAATAGTGATTCTTAGTAAAAAATGTAATAATTTATTGTGCAATAAGATTTATAATAGATTTTTTAGAACTATTTGAGCAATGGCGCACTAATATCATTTCCGCCCAATTACAACATACTTTGATTATAGAGAAATCTATGGTGACGCTAATCCCTTAAATACTAATTAAAAATTCAAACAATTTTCATAATTTCTCCATTAATCCCCAGATCATGATAAATCTTAATTTTAATATTTAATAATTTCGGTTTCAAATTTATAAAACAAAAAATTTTTAGAGCCATTCTAAATATTATTTACAGTTACTTTTAAAAGTAAAATGTTTTCAAATTTGAACTTGTACTTGACAATCCCTTAAATTAAAGTCATTTTTTTTTGAAATTTTTTTTCAGAAATCTATTCGAAAATTGTTTTTTTTTTTTAGTTCTTGATTTTAACTTCGAAATTAGTTATTTTTTTTGATTCAATTTCTTCAGAATGAAAATTCTTTTTGAGAAATTAATGTAAAATGACACAATAATGAAAATAACTTTCATTGTGGGAAGGTAGTCCTTAAAGAAACAAAATTTTTTATGGTTTGATTATTTCAAACACAAGTGTAAATATGAATGATGTAAAAAATAGAGTATTTACAATTTTCGAGATAAATAAAGAGTTCCATTCAATTGTCCACAATTTGGTTATAATAAATATACTACCTGATTATATTAATAGACTAATAATAATTTTAATCAAAAAATCGTTTGGTAAATACAAATCTTTCAATATTAAAAAAAAAATCATTGATTAAACCAAAGTATTTGTTTTTACTAGTACGATTTTATCTTGAAAACCCTTTGAGCTCAAAAACCAAAAAGGGGTTTTAGTATATTATTACCTAATTGTGGGTAATTACATAGAACTCTTTATTTATCTCGAAAATTGTAAAAACTCTATTTTTTTGAAACATTCCATTTTTATATTTTTGTTATAATCAAAATTTAAAAAAATCAAAAAATTGGAAATAGACAACAATCACAAAAATAATCTGCAAATATAATAACTTAAAACCAATTTTAAATCCAATTTAATTCGTTTTTTTTTTTTTTTTTTTCATATTAAGCCAAAAGACTAAAGATAGATTTATTGTACAAACCTGTTACCTATTTTTTTTTTAATATAAACCCTTTTTCAAATAAAAGAGTACACATAAATTTTCTAGAATTATTCATAATTGAATCAAATTAAATGTAGTATCATTCTAAAAAATAAGAAATTCTTTAAAATATAAAAAAAAATCCTCAAACAAATATTTAAAACTCATTAAAACAAAACAATAAAAAATTAAAATTTTTATATTTTAAAAAATTGATTTTCCCTTTTATTTGAAATGAGAAATCTTGATATGGAAATTGTAAAGATTAAAAATTATAAAATCAATAACAACCTTTGAATAAGGTTAATTGGGAAAAGTTCTTTACATTTTATTGTTAACTCTTTACACATCAAACTTTTGTTCTTTATAATCTCATATTCAATATAAAGTCGCAATTCATTAGTGTATTTTGTAGGGTTTTTTTTTTTTTTTTTTTTTTTTTGTTCGGTGTCGCAATCCAATAATGGCCTTTCTTAATTCCTATATCTAGCTCATTTGAAATCAAAATTAAACTGTTTCCATTTTTACACGTAGATAGATTATTTCCAAATTGGTTTCTTCTTATCTTTTTTTTTTCATTTTCCAACTGTTCAGTGTCCATCAAAAAAAAAAAAAAAAAAAAATATAAAAACAAATTACTTGATCTTTGAAAAAATCTCTGTATATATACCTTCGATAAAGCTCTCAGTTAAAAATTGATAAAAAATATTTATTTCATTTGAATAAATAGTTGATCATCTATTTAAACATCTTTAATAATTTAAAGTATGGTTGTGATCTAGAAAATTTTGATATAAAAGAAACAACTGCAAACCCTATCCAAAACTCATTATTTAAAACAAAATTTTAACCAATTTTTTCATTTTTTTATTATTTTTTGAATCTCTTTTATTTATATTTTTATTTCTCCTATTTTTGGTACTTATTTAGAAATGGTTTTTTCTTTTCATTTTTTTAAGAAAAGATATCCTATGAAGTATAATATTGCCGAAATTATAGCTAGGATAAAAAAACATTAAATATAAATCCAGAGTTTCAGAAAGTGTCAGAGAGTGATTTAGTGTGTCATAAATTGCCGAGCTTTTTCATGATTTAAAATAATAGATTTTCCTTAATTTCCCAAATTAAAAAAGATTAACGGCGATTTGTTTTAATTTTGGAAATGAAAAGAAAATTTAATAAATTTTCTTTTTATTTCAAAAAGTAAAAAAAAAACATAATAGAAGTTTTCTTTATTTTTTCTGTTTTATCTTGTAAAATCTATTGATTTTCGTTAGTTTTTTTTTTTTACTTTTCGAAATCAACCGAAAATTTATTAAAATTTTCTGTTTATTTCAAAAAGTAAAAAAAAACCTAAAAAACTTCACAAATAAAATAGAAAACCTCAAAAAAAACCTAGAAAATTTCACAAATAAACAGAAAAAACAAGAAAAGATAACAGCAATTTACCAAAATTCAAAAGAATAGGAGAAAAATGAATGATTTTATTCAATTCTCACAAATTCTTGAAAGGATAACAAGGCTTATTTTTAATTTAAGAAATAAACAGATAATTAAATCAAATTTTCCTTTTAAATCTCAAATTTAAAAAAAAACGAGGCAAACAGAAGGATATTTTGTTGAATCACTTCTCTTAAAAAAAAAATAATAATAAAAATAAAATACAATAAAAACAGATTTTTCTTTAACCAAATGTGAATTAGATTAATTAAATTAAAAATTGAAAAAAATATTTGACTTTTAAATTTTTTTTCGAAATCAAGAAGTAATTTGTAAATCTTTTTTTCAAATTATCGTTTTTGATATCTAATTAATAATAAAATTAAGTAAAAAAAAAAAAAAAAATAAATTCTTTGAAATCCAAATCTTGGTAAACTTAAAATAATTTTGCTTTTTTTTTAAGATTTTTTTTCTTCCAGTTAGGTAATTTCTTATATTGATCTCTGGTAATACCCATGTATTTTTTAAATTCTTCGTCTGACAAATAGGTTTCCAATTCCATAACTTTAACACCCATTGGGAGCGGTCTTTTTGTTAAAATTGCATATGAGTATACTTTTTTATCATACATTTTGACATCTTTTCGAACGTCACCTGTACCACCACCCATGAGTTCCTTTAATTTGAGTGCGTAAGGATCTTTACCAGCCTTGGAGTTATCCCAGCCAAGGAAATGGCAGGTAAATAGAGGTGGTTCAAATCCTGCGACGACTCTGATGATTGGTGTATCCTTGGAACGTCCATCTTTTGCGCTTTTGACGTAGTTGATGACAGCCTTGATGGATTCTTCGCGTTCAAGTTCGTTTGATCCGCCACCAAGCCAGAGGTATACTTCGTTGTATACATCCAAAATGAAACAATCATCGTTATCGAGATCGTCTTGGTCAAAGTTGTATATTTCCTCTGCCTTGAAGGTGCCGGAGGCATTGGAGAGTTGGAACAATCGAGGGTCTGCCATTTCAGCTTGCAACTCGAGTCCCTCTGAGGCGTATTCTGTTTTGCCGCCAAGGGTGTCCCAGAATTCCTGTGGTTCTTCGCCTTCGTTCATGACAAGGATTTGTGAGCGATTGGATTTAATGATCTTGGCAATGTTTTGTGCAACGTCTTTTTCGTCTTGGTTGGAGCCAGACCCCAGCCAGATACATTGGATATCGCTATTGGCATTTAAGACAAAGCAATCTCCGGAGTTGAGGGATGAGCATTTTGCTTCCACTTGGCTTGCTCTTGTATTTAAATCGGTCGTTCCCCTGATGTGGAACAATGCTGGTTCGTTTTCGTCAACACCAACGTTTTCCTCGTTGACGGTTCTGAATCCCGATGGGCACCCACCGTTTCTGACAATCATTTTGCCCTTGAAGAGGGAGAGGAAATGGTTTGGTTCCTTGCCCTGGATGACCCTTGATTGGACAGCTTGCCCACCAAGTTCTTCATCAAGTTCAACTGTGAGTAAGGCACTGGTTCCCTTTTCGTCAGTTGTGGAATGCCTTCCCTGCCAGAAGTAGATGATGTAGCGTTCCCTGGTTCCTTGCATGTATGTATATAAAATGATGTACGAATCTCCACTAAAGAATTGTCCGTATGTGGATTCGTCAACGTCTTCCTTTTTGAAGTTTTCAATTCTCCAGATCTTTAAGGTTCCTGTGCCATCGTCAATGGTCCTTTCTGATTCCTTTTGTCTCATTTGGTGCATTTGTTCAACATTAATATCAACTTTCTTTTGTACCCTTTGTTGGGTTTTTTTGACCTCCCTTCTTCTTGGCCGGTATTGATACCAGTCAACAAATTTTTCGGCAAATAATGGGGTTTCGCCATTTTCAATGACTCTTGTAATTGGTGTCCATTCGGGTCTATTGTTTTGTTGCAAAAATTTGACAGCATTGGCCATCGATTCTTTTTTTTCTTGTCTTGTCGATCCCTTTCCAATCCAGACAAAGATTTGAGACCCACAATCAAGAATGAAGCAATCCATGGTGTCGAGCATTGCTTTTTTCAATGGTGGCCTCGCTTCTTCAGTGATTAAAAGCTTTCCACTTTCATCGCAAACCCTAAAAAGAACTATGTTTTTGGTTGTTTCCTTTTCAAATTCATCATCGTCTCCTCCTTCTTCGGCAGTTTGAATCCGTCCTTTGCCACCAATAGCTTTCCAAAAGTCTTCCTCTTCTTCCCCTTGCGCAATGATATGCACTTTTGCTTTTCCTCCTCTTTCATCGTCTTTAATTTTACTTGTAACTTGAAGTCCTTTCATTTTTTCCATTTTGTTACAACTATTAAAGAGTGATTTTAAATTATTGATTGATTTTATTTGGTTTTTTTAATTTGGTAAATTAAAAAGTTAAAGGTTTTGTTAGGTTATTTTTGAACTCCTTTTGAAATAAAAGGGAACGAAAAAAAAAGGGTTGGAATAAAAATTACAGAACACAATAAGATAAAATAAAAAAGTTTTTACTCTTTACCGTTCCATTGGTAAATATTAAGGCCACAATCAAGAACAAAGACATCACCAGCATTTAAAGAATTAGCAGCAACTTTTACTTGGTTGACACGAACATTTCTTCTTCCTTTAAGATGGAGTAGTCTTGTTTCATATTGATCTCTGACAACATGTTTAAACCCTGAATCAATTCCACCTTCTTCATATTTAATACCCCCTTTGAAAACAGCCAAGAAATTTTCTGGTTCATGATGTTGAACAACCCGATCTTTTCAGTGCAAAGTAGTTTTAGATATTTTGGAATTTATTGGTTTAAAAAATTATCATTTTTTAAAAGTTGGAGATGAAAAATTTTGTGGGGAAAATTAATAAAACGGGGAAAAAAATTTGGAAACAAAAAAAAAGAAAAGGAGAAGGTTTTTTGAGAAAAGAAAACAAACACTGAATGGCTCTACCACCAAGATAGTCATCAAGCTCAACAGTTTTATAAGCTGCAACTCCTTTTTCATCTTGTGAGGATTCTACACCTAGCCAGAAATAGAGATCATAAGAGATACCACTTTTGGTTCTTTTTGTGTGAAGAATAATAAAGGAATCGCCAGTTAAAAAGACACCAACCTTTTTCCATGTAGCAACTTTCATCTTTTAGATTATTTGGGCAGAAGAAAAAAAAAAAGAAGTTAAAAAGGAAATTAGAGTTATTAAGGGAATAAGATCTGGTACAAGTTTTTCTTATATTAGGTTTCATCAACAAAGAGAATATTTACTTTTTCAATACGCCATACTTCAATACCTGGTTTTTGTCCAGGTTGGAAACTAACAAATTCTGAAGTCATTACTATTTTTTAACAATGGGAAAAAAAATAGAAATTAAAGAAAAATGATTATTCAAAGAAGGAAAAAAAAAAAAAGAAAAAAAAAAGAAAAATTTACAAGTAAATAATTAATAGGTAGAAAAATAAAAAAATGAATCATTTTTTCTAAATAATAAAAAAAGACAAAACAATAGTCCTCTTAATAAAATGCAAAATAGATTTAGACTTTTTATTAACTTGAGAAAAATCTTTAAACTTGAGAAAAAACTTTTCTTTTTTGAATAAACGAAAAAAAGATTTGTAAAAGTTTTTCCGAATATTTGTTCAATTGAAAAAGATACTTATACCAAAAGAAATATCTCATTTCAAAAATGAAAAAAAAACGTTTATAAAACTGACTCTACATAAAAGTATTTCCAAACCCTGATTTTCAAAAGATCTTTGTAAGAAATTTTTATTTTGAGAACAAACACGAAAAAAACTATTTTGATCAAGTTAAATCTTAATTTTTTCCAATTGAACCTGTAGCTCAGTCATAATTAAACAACAAAAACAAAAGGAATTTAAAATCTGAGTTTTAATTTTTGATTTCAATTAAAACAAATAATGAAAAATAAGAATTTTTTTATTTTTTTTTGATAGATCATAAGTTCAACTTGTTGCTTGATCAGAATGAAAAACGATTACCTTTGGATTATGGTTTTGTGGAATTTTTACAAACTTGAAGGTTAATTTGAAAAGGGGAAAAAAATCTTTTACATTTTATAGTTTGTTTACTTTTTCAAAAGACCAGAAAAAATTTTGATATGAATTTCTCTTAAATGTTTGGTATAATGAAATTAGGGGTGAAATTAAAGGGTAAAGAAATCTAATTTAAGATTTTAACCAACAATATGATAATTTAAAATTTCTTAATCTATCAATTGTTAGGGCTATTTTTAAAGTACAAACTTTGAATAAAATTTAGCACACAAAAAAAATTTTCAATTTTTGTAATAAAAATTCGTACTCAAGTCGAAAAATTTGGAAAAAATATTCACGAAATTACATTAATTTAAATGTTTTTGTTTTAAGGTTTTGTAGATTACAAGTGGTACTGTGACAATTTTTGAGTTTCCCTATTGTTTTCTTTGAATATTCTCTAATTTCCAATCCAATTTTGTAATTTCTACAGTATCGTTTTATCCAGAAAATCTTCAAGATCAAAGACAAATCATGAGAAATGAAATACCCTGTTCCTAGACATCCTAAAAATTAAAACGAAAAAAAAAACAATATTTTTTTACAGAAAAGATTTATAAGAGAAGAGTATTCTCGTCAATAAATTCTCATAAAGAAACAAAATAATGACTTGGTTTTTTAAGTATCAATATTAAAAAATAGAAATTTATAACTGTTCAAATTTGTTCATTCACGATATAATAATTAGTAAGAAAAATTTAAAGAAATACTGAGATTTTTGAAAAAATCAACCTTTTTTAAACTATCCAAAACAAAAACCGAATTATTGACAAAAACTAGAATTTGTTTTTTTTTTAATTTCAAAAGTATAACTAAAGAAGGATGTAACAAATAGAGTATTAAAAATTTCCAAGATACATAAAGAGTTCCATGCATTTACTCAAAATATATGTTTTAGTAAACTAAATTTCTTTTTTGATTTTTGGGTTCAAAGTTATTTTCAATATAATATTGATTTGTAAATACCAATACATTGTTTGAAAGATGATTTTTTTTTTGAAAAAAGGGGAAAGATTGGTATTTACAAAACCATTTTTTGATTATTATTATTATTATATGTTAATTACCAGATATTGTATTTACTTTTACCAAAATTGAGAGTAATGAATCGAATTCTATATTTATCTTTATAAATATAAAAATTCAATTTTTTACAAATTAATATCCATTCACCTCGATTAATTTATAAAACTGAAGCAAAAATTGATCTCGCTAGATTAAAAGTATACCGAAGAAAATATAAATTGATAGAAAAATTAGATTTCTTAAATTTAAAAAAAATTAAAAACAATACTAAATTTTCGAAAATTGGAAAATGAAAATATTAATTGGCACACTAAGGGATTAAAATTATTAGATTTAGAATTAAAAGTTTTTCGATTAACCGAATTGGAAAATTCACCTAGTTGGAAAGTTCAACAATATCTAAAAATTATAAAACAACAAAATTGCAATTTCAAACAACAAAAATATTTAAACTGGAAAGCTTCAAAAACAATTCTAAAATTTCGAAATTTTACTAATTGTTTAAATAGGTACTCTTATGTAACAAGTAAAAATAAAAATAAAAATTGTGATTTATGTAAAGAAAAGTTAAATATTGATATCATTGAAGATTTCGATCATTTTTTATGGGACTGTCCGGCCTATAAAATAAATCGAAAAATCTGGATATCTGAATTTTTTGAAAAAATAAAAAAATTAATAATATCAGAGATATTATTAATAAAAAAAATTCATCATATATATTATCATTAGTAAGTGATAATAAAATTTGTGATTCTTTAACAAAATTTCTAAAAAAAAGTTTAGAAATTAGGGCACACAGGAGAAAAGCAATTTTCTCTCTTCAAAAATAAAAAAAAAAAAAAAAAAAAAATTCAATTTTTTTCCTTATCCTAAACTATTTTTCAAAAATTTTGACTCACTTTATACTGTTAATGGGAGTCGTTTTGAGGGTTTATTACAGTATTCTTAACAAAAAATGTTTTCAAATTTTTAGATCAGAATCATTTTTTCTAATTTTGCAAATTTTAGTTTTGCTTTTTCAAATTTTTGTTTAACTTGTATTTTTCTTTTTCTTTTTTTTTTGATTTCTTTTGTTTTTTTTTTTAAAAAAAGATCATGTGAAAAAAAAAAAGAACTTCAAAAAGACAAATAATAACTAAGAAAATTGAGACGATGTAAGGTCTTTGAAAATGGATTTAATTATTTATAAAAAATCTTGTTGTTCAACTTTTTTTCAGTGAAAGTTCAGTAATAAACAATCCGTAATGCTCATTTCAAAAATTGTGACTCACTTTTTTTTATTTTTTTGGTTTTATTTTTAACTTCGGGCTTTTATATATTTAAATTGACTTAAAAGTGAATTATAAATCATATTTAGTTATTAATTGTCCTAAAATACTAAAGGATAATTTTTTTTCTTCAATTTATTATTTTGGGTGAGTCACAATTTTTGAAAAAAGAGTTTATATTTGTACTTGTGTAATCTAAAAAATTACTAAAATAAACAGAAAAATATCCTCTTTTATAGATAAATATATGTTATATTGAGAGTCCATAAAGCATTAAATGATATTACTTTGTTATTTTAAATAAATATAATGTAATCTTTGGAAAAATATAGAAATGAATAAAATCCTAAATCTTAAAACTAAGAGAGAAAATGACTGAAAAATAAAAAAAATATTTTATTGTCATTATTGGTGAGGAAATGGGTAAATTGATTACAGACAATTATGAAAAAATTTTTTCATAAAAAAAGCTATTTTTTTTTCTTTTTTTTTTCAAGGGAGGAAATTAATTTCCTCTTACAGTCATTAGGTTTTCCAAAATTTAAAAGAATAGAGTAAAATCATTGATTTTCCTCAATTCTTTTGAATTCTTAAAAACCACCGTTACTCTATGACACTTGAAAAAGCTCTAAGACACTTTTCCTTATTTCTAAATTTTTGTTTAGAAATTTCAGTGAAGAATCATAATTTTCTTTATCATTAACCAATGATAAGATAAATAAATAGTCTAACTTCCGAATAATATCTTTGATAGTATTCTTATTATCTTTATTAATTTAAATTAGTTCTTTAATCCAAATTGTTAGATTATTTTCATAAAACGGGTAGACGCATAAAAAATTATCAAAAAAAAATCTATTTTGAGAATTTCTTTTTTTTAAAATTCATTTAATCATACTTGTGTTTTTTAGATCTTTTCTTTCATATTTTTTTTTTTTTTCAAAATTATACATTTTAGTAATTGAACTTTATAGTAATTTTTTTTAACAAACTTAATTTCATTAATTTAATGTAATTTCAAAATAATTAAGAACCTTTCATAAATTCAATTTTATTCAAATGTTTTAAATTGATCAAAACAATTCCTAATTTTAAGATTCCTATTAAATTTAATTTACTTTTTCTTCCAGTTACTCCATTATTTGTGGAGATTTGTTTTTTTTTTTTTTTTTTTTTTTTTTTTTGCGATTCCTGGAATTATGAGTTCTTTAATTATTAATAAAAAAACTTTTTACTTTTATGAAGAAAGAAATCTTATTATTATACCAAGAAAGTGTATAGGTATTATATTACAAGTATTAAATAACAAGTTTTAAAACAATTAATTTAAAAAAAATATAATTTATATCGGAAAATTTTGTTATTTGGTATATACTTGAAAAAGATAATAATAAAACCTTTACCTTAGAAAGATTTTGAAACAATTTTTTTTTTTTTTTGATGAAAAAAAAAACAGGGTAAAACCACCATAACAATGAAATCATAAATTAAAATATTCACTTAATACTTTTTTAAAACCTGGAAAATCCGACCTATAAACCTAAAAAAGTCGGTTATAATTTGATTATTTTAAATCAACAATTAATAACCAAATCTTAATTTTTTTCAGTGAGATATTAATAACATAAAGATTAAATGTATAAATAGCCTTTACAATTATTCCTGAAATTTCTTTCAATTTTTTCAAATAAAGAAAATTCATTCAATTAATAATCCTAATAAAAAAAATTTAATAATTATTTCCAAATTACTAATTATATTTAATAAAAATAATTCCTTGTTTATACTCTTAATATTTCCTAATATAGTATTTCTTCATCTGTTAAATTTCAAAAAATGTCATAAATATTTGTAAATAAAATAAATGTTCAATTTTTTGAGATCTTCAGTTATTCAATATTAGATTTATTTTTCTTCTATTTCTAAAATAAGATTAAAATTGTGAGAATTGTTATTTGTTCATAGAAACTCTCAGAAATTACTAAAAGTGAGATTTCAAAAAAATAACTGTATTTTTTGCAAATCCTTCTTTTCATTTTTGATACGAAACGTTAAGCAAAAAAGATCAACCTTTTAACCGAAAATTTAATAAATTAAATTCTTTTAAAAATGAGTATTCATTTTCTCAAAAGTTGATAAATGAAGTTTGTTATCAAGTTTAATAGTGCCTTTTGTAATACGTACCCTATTACCTTTGGGAAAATTGAAATAAGTTTTAAAATTCTTATAATTCCTTCAACTTTTACAAATAAAAACAAGCTGTCAATTATTGAGAATGTTTACATAAAAAAAGACCTTTTTTACATGACTAAATTTAGAGAGGTGCTTTGTAATATTGCTCAAAAAGATTGAAGTTGTGAATCCACATTTTGATTTAAAATGAGACAAATAGAAAAATCTCAAAACAAGTCGAATTGTAACGAACAATCAATATCTGGACCAGAAGTGAAATATTTTTCTGGTGTAAACGAAAAAGAGACAACAGTATTGAAGCTATTCTCTCTGAAATTTCAATTTAACACTCTTTTGATAGGTTTTAAAAACATAATTTGAAAAAAAGAAATTGACAAAAAAAGATCTTTTTATCTCTTGTTCTATTTTTGAAAATAAAAACACTTTTTGGAAACTGTAACCTAAAAAGAACAAGAAAATCTATTAAAACTAATTAAAAAAAAGTCAGTTTTCAGAAATATCCGAAAATGAAACAAAGCCAGAACACGTCAGAATAAATATTTTTGAATGTGAAAGGAAAACTTTCAACGAGAAAGTAACAACCTTCAAATTTATTTAATCTATTTGATCAACTAAAAGACCAAAAAGAATTCATTATTTTTAATTTTTCAATTATATTTTACTTATTTATTTTTCAACCAAAAATGAGTTTTGAAGATCAACTAACAGGAGGAGGAAACCAAAGCACAAGAACGACTGAAAAAAAAAAGGTCTCCAAATTCGAGAAACATTACCAAAACATTGTTAAAGGGACACACTCGATCGCACAATCAATTAACAGACTTCAAACTATGGGTAACAACATTGGAAGGAATCAAGATACAGAAAATTATCGAAAAAGAATTCAACAGCTAATCTCAAGTATCGAAACTTTAATTGAAGACACAACAAGAGAATGGAAAACAATAAAAAACATTATGACAAATAACGTAAATATAATAATAAGAAAACAAAACAAACCAAA
This sequence comes from Anaeramoeba flamelloides, assembly GCA_027625915.1. Classification (NCBI taxonomy): domain Eukaryota; family Anaeramoebidae; genus Anaeramoeba; species Anaeramoeba flamelloides. The sequence goes on along the minus strand of JANTQA010000060.1, from coordinate 792,410 downwards.
ACAAACCAAACCAATCCATTCAACTTTCTCTTTTTTTTTTTTTTTTTTTTTTTTTCTAATTTTTCACTTTTTATTTTGTTTTGATTATTGTTTTATTTTAATTAGGAAAAACATAAAGTAGATAAATTAGAAAACTTTTGGGAAGAAATAAAAGGTAATTTTAAAAAGATGAAAAGAGATATTGAAAAAAAACAAAGAGAATATATCCCTAAACAAGAAGTGTAATTAATTTTTTCAAATTATTTTTGTTATTTAATTTTTAGAAACAACAAAGGACACACAAGTCTTTCGAAAATTATTCCTTTTTTTTCTTTTATCTTTATCTTTAATCTTTGTATTCAATCTTTTTCTTCTTTTCTTTTCTTTTCTTTTTTTTTGTGAATATTTTTTTCAAAATCCCTTCAAAAGAAACCTGGAAGATTCAGAAGAAGACAACCTTAAAAAAAATTTATTAGAAAAACAAGAAAGAGAAATGGTTCAACTTGGTAATCAAATTGAATTCCAAAATGATATAATTAATGAACGTGAAGAAGGTATTCTTGAGATTGAAGCAGCAGTAACTGACGTTAATGAAATGATGAGAGATATTGCCTCGTAATTTTTTTAATTTTTTTCTTCTTCCCTACTTTATCTAGATTCCAAATAACTAAAAATTGAAACAAAAAAAACGCAATTTTTCCTTTTAATGATGAGTTCTAAGATTTTTTTTACTTACTTACTGTTTGAATGTAATACAAAGGTTTTTGAAATTTAAGAGGGATCAAATTTTGTCTGATTATCCTTTTATCAATTCTTGAAAATTCTATTGTGTAGGATTCTTAGTTCACCCAATATGTAAATATAGAACACAAAAAAGTACACCAAAGGAATATATAGAGAGATCACAAATTACGATCTATTTCTTTTGGGCCTCTCTGTTTGAAAAAGAAAAATTAGAAAACGAAGTCAAAGTGAAAATTTTTTTTGCCATTTATTACTCAAATACCAGCAGTTTAACACTTATTTTTTATACTTGCTGCATTTATTAATTAATATTCACCAATGATATATTCACTCATTCCTCTCGTGATCCACAAAAACGACCAATTTTGTTACTTTTAATTGATTCAAAGGAATTTCATAAATGATGTGAGCGAGAGCAAAAATTTTAAAAAGTATATGAAATATATAGGTAATAAACATAATTGGAAAATTTATTTTAATTTTATTGTAAAAACCAATTCTTGGAATCATATCCAAAGTCCAATACTGAGTTACATTTGTTCAAAAAAAAAATCCCACAATAATTCGCTTTTGATTTTCTTTTTGTCTTTTTTATTCTAAAATTCTTTCCTAAGATTTTGTGAACTTCAATTTTTTAATTGAGAAAATTTCATTTTTCATATTTCATTTGGTCATGAATACCCTTAAAAATACATTTACCACCTCGTTAGTTATTAAATAAATTAATATCTTGTGTTAAAGTTATTTTAAAAAAGTGTGATCAAAGGTTTTTTAGTCGTATATGTGATCTAAAAATTGCTCACTCATGTTTGTTGGCTGTTTTTAGAGATATTTTTGAATACTTTTTTTTTTAGCACTTTTTGAAAAATGAATGCCATAAAAATCAAAATACTCATAAATTCCAAATTAAACCGAAAAAATTTTAGATCATTTTTCCATTTTTTAAATTTGTTAACTCGGTTTTGAATACAGATAAAGAAAGAAGCATGTATTAATTTCAAACCAAGATTAACATTTTGGAATTTTTTTCATCAGTAAATTAATTTTTGGTATTATTTTTATTTGTATTTAATTTATTTACAAATTTTATTAGGATGGTTCATGAACAAGGAAAGGGGATTGAATTGATTGCAGATAACGTTGAAACTACTAAACAAAGAGTAAATGATGGTGTTGACAATTTACGAACCGCAAATAAATATCAAAAAAAATCAAGAAAAAAATCTTGCTGGTTATTAATGATCATAGCTTGCGTAATTTTGGTTGTTGTTTTGGTTGTTATTATTGGAATTAAGATCTAAAAAATAAAAATCCGTTTTTATGAATTTTTAATTTTTTTTTTTGTAGTAACTATTATTATTTTTTATCATTATTATCTTAACTCTTCGTCTTTTATATTAATTATTTAAAAAAAAGTTATTTTTATTTTTTTTACTATTTCTCTTTTATTTATTTATTTTGTTTAACATTTTAACTAATAATGTTATTACTCAACAAAACATAAAATAATAATTTTTATCTTTGTTTTATTGTCTCCTTTTATTTTATTTTATTTTATTTTTTGGAAAAAGCAAGATTTTTTACTTTAGTCTTATTTTTTTGATCTCTAAAATACTTCAAAATTTTTGATAAACTAATGTAAAGAATTTAATTGAATATCTTGTCTTTTTTTTTTTTTTTTTTTTTTTTTTTACAATCAGTTTCCAAAGGTATTGGTTTCAAAATAATAAATAAACTTGTCATTTTTTTTATTATCTTTTTTTATAAAGTAAGGTGAATACTTTAAAATATTGTTAAATTATGAGATTATTATTTCGGAATTTTGTTGACATTATAAAAATAGTTGACTTTTTGATTCTTTTTGAAAAAAACAAAAAATAATTCTTTTTTACTTTGATATGGAATCAAAAGATTCTTTTTTATTTTAATAGAGTTTTTGTACTAAATAAAAAATCCCAATTTTTGATTCAGTGTGTAAAAGAAAATAATTTTTAATGTTTTAGAATAATTATTCTTCAAAGAGAGTTTAACAAGTGGAAAAAGTTTTTAAAAAATTATTCGATTGGAATCTATTTTTATGTTATAATTCCAAGTTTTTTATTTGTGGAATTCTAAAAATTCCAAAAATGAAATACTTTTTGGAACTTTGATTATGAATTTTTTATTTTTAGTTTAATGAAAAAGGGGGAAAAAATTCAATTATTAAAAATATATTCGAAAAAAAATTAAACAAGATTTTAATATTGATTGGTTTTTTAAATATTTTTTAATTTTTTTGGATAATGAACTATTCTTCAGTAGTTTAAATAAAGACCATTTGAAAATTTTATTCAAAACATTACTTCGAATTTTATTACAAAAAAGTTAATTATGAAATATAACTTAACAATTCTAATTGAATATTCCAGAAAAATGAAAAAATTATAGAAATGAAAAAAAAAAAAAAAAAACCAATCTATTCGTTATCAAATATTTTAATTGTATAATTGAAAAAGATTAAATTAGCAATTTTTCATGAAAATTTTTCATTCCAAATTTTTAATTATGTGATTTAATAATTGATAAAATATTTTGAAAGAAAAAAATAAAAATAAAAGTAATTTTGCAAATTTTATTTTCATCTTTTTGGGGTATTTTTTTTTATAACAAAAAATAAATATCCCTTTTAATTTTTTTTTTCATTTCATTCAAATAATATATATTCATTATTTGAATATATTTTTTTTACAAATATTCCCCAAACCTATCTATTTTAAAGATTCTAAAAAAAAAGTAAAAAATAATTTTGTTTTTCAAAATTCAACTTTTCAAATGAGAAAATGGGGTATCATTCATCTTGGATATATATCACTGTCTTTGATTATTTTTATAGATTTTAAAAATAATTCCTTTTATATGATATTTTTTTTCAACTATCATGAAACAAATTTTTGTTTAGTTAATTAAATTTCTTTTTTTTTTTCTATCAATATTCTTTTTTTATTTCTAAAATTTGGAAAAATTTTCAATTATCAATAAAAGAATAAATACCTTTTAATTTTTATCTAACAAAAGTAACATAATATAGTTCCTAGATATTTTTTTTTGAATTTTGATAAATTAAATAATTTTCGTAGTTCGAACATTTAAATCATTAAAAGATTTATTTAAAACTTTCTTTGTAATATTTTCCCATTTTTTTCTTTAAAATATACCACAATCTATCTTAAAAATAAAACCAAAAAATAATTTTGTGGTCAGTTTCGTACATCGATAAAATTCATTATTTTGTGAAATTAAAAAAATCATGAAATTCATAATTATTATTCTTAATATTGGAAAAAGAAACATTTATCGTTATCATCGGAATTTTGATTTATTTAAGAAATATCTAATTATATTGAATTGTAAGATTTTTTAAATGGGGTTTAAATGGTAAATAATGATTTTGGCCTTTAGTACAGTTATTATAATTAATCCAGATTGAATTCTTTACAATTTTTAGTCTAATTTAAAAATTATTTAGATTATAAAAAGAAAAATGTCCTCAAAAAAATAACTTTTATAAAAAATTAATTTTCAAAAATGAATAAAAATAAAAAAATAAAATATATTATCAGATCAAAAGGAAAGTTTTCTTTTGGCCTCTATTTTGTTGACAGATTTATTTAGCATTGACATTGGGCATAATTATCGATTAAGGAATGATCTATTGATCCTCAGCTTATTATAATATTAGATACAACTAACAAGAACAAATACCCAGAATAATAGAAATCAATTAAGTGTATTCTATATTTTTTATCCACTTTAGTTAAAACAATCGTTTGGAAGAATAATTTTTTTAAAAACAAGGGTTTAAATCCATGATACTCAAAATCCTTGATACATTCTATATTTTTAATCATCTGTATATAAATTAATTTCTTTACTCAATCATTGTTTAAAATAGTAGATTAAATTCAAAATATTATACAATAAGGTAATTCTAAAAAGATAATATATCAATTTCTTATTGATATTTTTATATTTTTGATCTAACTCATACCTATTCTTTTAAATTTTAGAATAAGTCCAATAAGAAGAAGGGTGTCATACAAAAAGCCAACATTTTCCGTTTTTTATTACTTTTGGCTTAGATCAGTAAACTTTCATTGATTTTTTTTTTTTGTTATATATTTAATTTTTATACTTGAAATGCCTCCTTAAGGGACATCTCTTTTTTTTTTTTTTTTTTTTGAACAATTTCTAAATAAGGATTCCTTTTATAGAAATATGTGTAATATGCAAATAAACAGGGGTTTTCAAATCTAATTAATTGAGAAAAAATGTTCTCAATCTCTATTAAATTTAGGTACAAAAATTTAATAGAGATGAGTCCCTTAATAACAATTTATTATATTTTTTTCAACCATAAAATCAAATGCCAAAATAGAATGCTGAGATAGGAACAAAAGTTAAACCATTTCATATTTCTCAAAGTAGATAAAACAAATCAACTTAACATTCTATTATGGGATTGTATTTTACTTGTGAAAAAAAAAATTTTGTAAAATTATATTTCAAAAAGTACTTTGAATACTAAAAATCAATGGAAAGAATTAAAAGTAAAAAACATTTTCTAACCCTCTTGGAAAATTGGTAAATGTTTTAAAATTTTGGCTTTATGGTGACCAAACAGTTTAAAGAAGAGGTGAGAGTTTTTTTTTTTTTTTTTTTACATTTATTAAGAGTTTAAATTTTATTAATATAATATTAAGATATTAAATAAAATTATTTGTTCATTAGTTGTATATTAATGTTTTGTACAAGATTTCAGCTAATAGCGAAATGTATCTTATTGTAAGAAATTCTTCATTTTTTTTACCCGATAAAAAAATTTTTTAAAACTTTCTATTATTTACAGTCAAATCTAAAACCCGGAAATTTCTGAAACCCGGTAATTCCATTTTTCTGATCAATTGTAAATATTAGTAAAAAGTCAAAAATATACTCCCATTTTACAGACAAATAACCCAATTACCCAGTAACTTATAACCGTTCCAATTGGGGTATTAGTTAAATATTCTGAGTCCATCAATTTTAACTCTTTGGTAAATTCAGAAATCAAAAAAATCCAAAATTTGTAAAATTAATTGAGAACATTACTGAAAATGAAAATCCACTTTTAATTTTCAATTTTGAAATAAAAAAGATTTTCATACTTTTAAAATATTTAAAAGACTTTGAATTTGAGAGAGGTGTTTGATTATGGTAAATTTTCATAAAATTATGAAAACCATTTTGTCAAAAAATAAATCCTCTAAGGTTCCCCATAGAAATTTAAAATTTTAAAAAAATTATTAAAAGAAAGTTTTAAAGTAAATAAAACTCTTATTTCATAAATGCAATAACAAAATAATTCTTATAAAGATGATTCCTAATAAATTTAGAATTTATCTAAAGGGAAAATCGCAATAAATTTGAATTTCAATTTTCAGTCATGTTCTCAATTAATTTTAGAAATCTTGGATTTTTTTGATTTCTGAATTTACCAAAGAGTTAAAATTGATGGATTCAGAATATTTAACCAATACCCCAATTGGAACGGTTATAAGTTGCTGGATAATTTGATTATTTGTCTGTAAAATGGGAGTATATTTTTGACTTTTTACTAATATTTACAATTGATCAGAAAAATGGAATTACCGGGTTTCAGAAATTTCCGGGTTTTAGATTTGACAGTTATTATAATTTTTACGTGATCATAAAACTTTCGTCATTTTGTCAACAAATCTATTTCAAATATTTAATTAATTTCTATAATATTCCCTAAAATTTTTAATGGATTAAAATTTATTATAATTTTCTCTTTATTGTAAAAACCATTTCCAAAAAGTGAAAATTCAAAAGTTTTATATTTTATTATCAAAATGCTATATTTAAGCTGTTCCGCCTTTTTATGGGTACTCTTTAAAACTTTTTAAAATTCCACCCTTTGAAGATGACTGTATAATAATAATAATATATATATATATATATATATATCATAATTTCTAAAAACGAAGAAAATAAAAAAATAAAAAAGAAATGGGATAATATTTTTATGAGAATTTAATAATTTTGATACCCAAATGAATAATTTAAATTTTGGTTCGATTGTTGATTTTGTAGTGAATTGTTCGTTGATTCAAACGCTTTATAATAATTCTGATCTCTTTTATTCTTCGGTTGGTTTGTGCTTTGTGTATTCCAATTAAATTGGCTATTGGTCTGGTTGCTATTTGTATTCCATGTGAATTGATTATTTACATTATTGTTTGTTACTTGGACTCTCATTGCCTTTCCTGTTGTTTTTTTTTTCGGTAATTGCTTTTCTATACTAAAATTTTTGATACTTTTATTCATTTGCTCTTCAAGGGACAGATCTTGATTTGAATTGCTTGCTTGATTTTGATTTGTTAGTTGTAATAAATTTGTATTTATCATTTGAGAATATATATTATTATTACTCTGGGATTTGTTGTTGTTGTTGTTGTTGTTAAATTTACTATTGTTGTTGTTATTATAATTATTATTGGTTTGGAATACATTCTGTTGTTTTGATTGCTTATTATTCGAATTATTTATACTAAAAGGATCAAAATTCGTTTCAGTTGTATTTTGTTCTTCAAAATTATTAAAATTCTGATCATTTTGATTATATTGACTAAATTGACCATATTTATTCTCGGAATTATTTTGAAAATTTTGATTTTTTTGTTGTTGTTGTTGTTGGTTTGTTGAATTCCCAATATTAAAAGGATCAAAATCGTCAATTTCTTCTTCGTATTGTTGTGTTTCTTGTATTTGAACTGTTTGCTTTGGTTGTTCAAATAAAAATGATTGAGAATTGTTAAAATTTTGAGATTGAGAATTATTATAGTTTTGTGATTGTGAATGGAAATGATTTTTGTTGTTTAAATAATTATTGTTATAATTATTGATTTGGGTTTTTTGGTTCACATTAGAAAATTGTGTTGTTGTGGACTTTGACGTTTTTGATTCTGATTTTGGATTTTGTTTTGATTTGAATTTGGATTTGGAATTGGATTTAGATAGGGAATGCTTTTTTTTTAATTTCTTGGAACTTTTTTTTTTTCGTTTCTTCTGGGTCTTAATTTGGAGATCCCAATTTTCTTCAACATGCTCCATTACTTGATCAATGTTTGGACGCTTTTTAGGATCTGGTGTTAGCATCCATTTGATAAATTTTATAATCCTTTTGGAATATTTGGGGTTTTTTGGAAACGAATAGGCCTCGTTTAAAATTTGAAGCTCGGTTTCTTCATCAAAACAGTCTTTAAAATAGAGAATCTTATAGAGCAAACAACCGAGTGCCCAAATGTCGACTTTGGTATCGATTTTTTGTTTCCTGTAAAGATCGATCATTTCCGGCGCTCGGTAGCTCAGGGTTGTGTTTTTCTCGATGTCTTCTTCGGCTTTGTATTTTTGCTTTTGATCGCGGAGATCATAAACAGTCGCTGTTGCAGAGCCAAAGTCGCACAATTTGAAAGTGTTAGACGAAGAAATTAGCACATTCTCAACTTTGATGTCACGATGAGAAATGGGTGGGCTCAATTCGTGCATCGTGCGAACGGCATTGCATACAGGATAGAAGATTTTTATTGCCTGCTCTTCGCCCAAATAGGTTTTTCTTTTTAAGAGACGATTCATCTCGTCGATTAAAGACTTTGGACAGTATTCCATAATTACAAAAATACAGTTCCCATTCGAGTCATTCGATTCAAGTGAGCCATAAAGGTCGACAACGTTTTTGCAATTTTTTAATTTTTTTTGAATGTTTATTTCTTTTTTAATGTCCCTTCGATCTGTTGAAGTTTGGACTCGTAGCTTTTTTACAGCACAGATTTTTTGAGTTTGTAAATTTTTTGCCTTATAGACAAACCCATAACCACCTACATTAAATCATGATATTTTTGGAAAAGATTGCGAAATTAAATTAAAAAGAGAAATTCATGAAAAAATTTTTTTGTTTTTTTTTGTTTCTTTATGTTTTTAGATTTTTTTTTTCTTGATTTGGTAAGACTAAAAAAGAACAAAGAAACCTACCTTCAGCTATTAGTCCCAAAAGCTCATAACGTTGTGAATTTAATTGTATTATTTGGTTTCCTGAAGAAACAGCTTCAAGACCTTTTTGTGAAACATTTTTGAGAAAGTTCATATGTTGTTGTGTATGTTTGAAATAAATTCCTTTGTTTTGGTTGAGAAGAAAAGAATTACGAAAGTTGAAACTACAAATTTAAATTTTATTGAATTTTCGAATTGAAAAAGTAAAAAAAAATAAAAAACAATTCAGAATTTTTTTGAATTTTGTCAAATTTTTTTAGAATTATTGTGTTGTGAATTAACAAGTTTCTACTTGATATTTTCAATTTAAAAAATTGTCATGGAAAAACAGTGATCTTTTTTGGCTTTTAGATGGATTTAAATCTTGATGGAATTTGCTATGTCGTTTACTGAAAAATAATTCACTTTTTTTTTGATGTCTATTTATAAAAAGATTTTGTTAAAATAATTGATTTATCCATTAAAAGTTGGGTACCCACACTCTTAGACAAATTCTGAGATTTTTGGTTTAGCAATAAAATTAAAGATTTCATAAAAAAATTTTGTAAAGATTTTTTTGAGAGATGAAGAATAAGAAGTTAATCAAAAGAAAAAAGTTTAGAACTTGGAATGACTATTTTCATGAGAAAAGGTGGTTTTTAAGCACATGTATTAAACGAAAGTGTTCACTTTTAACTGATTCTGGGAACTATTGATGTTATTTCAGAAAAAAATCAATTTTGTTTTTTTGATTTTAAATAATTGTTATTGAATGGATTGTTTCAGAAATAAGAAAGTTTTAAGTCAAGGGTTAGAATTCAGACTAAGCTAAAAAAATAATATTTAACATGGTTATTCAATTATTAATCATTATTCTTTGTTTAAGGGAGTCAGTACATTTTTTAAATGTTGAGTGCTATCTTTTATGTGAAATTGAATTCTAAAAATCATTTCTTTAACCAATTATATTGATATTTTAATAAACACAAGAGTGTCAGATATCCTAGTCTAATATATTTTTTATATACTAATTAAAAAAATGAATTCATAAAAAATACAAAGATTGATCAAGAAAAAATAAATATAAATTGTTTATTTCTTGATCTTATCTGTAACATTTGATACATATACTTATCTTTAATTTGTTTTTAATTTTAATTCTTCATCGAAATACTTTTATTTTAAAATTTTTGAGAAACAAATTACTTATTATTTCTAAATATTTCCAAAAATGAATTTAAAAATCCTATTTTCATATAATTGATCTAATTCTAGTTTTATTTACAGAAAATTGGATATTTTTGAATTCCTTCTTCAGAAATACAGATTCATTGGATTTGTTGTGCTTTGATTTGAGAAATTATTTATTTTCAAACAAATTGACAACAAAACATAATTTTGAAATACGATTGAAATTTTTTCTAAAATTCTCTTTTTCTTTTTTTTTAGGTTGAATCTTTTTTAATCGTTACAGTTTTTGTTTTTATCTTTTCTTTTTATTTTCAAGTTACCCATACTGACTAGTTTCTGTCCTTCCAGTATTAGTAGGTAGCCACTTTCTTTTTCTCCTTAGTAAATCTTCTTTCCAATAAAAAGGTACATTCAGTTCCACTTTTAAGGCTCAAACTACAACGAAATTTAAGATACAATAAAAATCTCTAATTAAGGATGAAAATTCAAATTTTAGTAAAATTAATTGTAAAAAAAAAAATTACAAAATATGTGGGTTAATTTGAGATTTTTTTTTGACTTAAATTTCGTTTGAAGTTTGTGCCTTAAAAATGGAACTGGCTGTAATTAAACCAGAGAAAAAATAAAAATAAATAAAAAATCAAATATTTAAACTTAAATTAAATATATATTTTGATAAACAAATAAAAATAATGCACTTTTGGAAAAAAATTCAAATTAGTTTTCAATGAGGAAATAACAATAAAACCTGAAAATGAAAATCAAGAATAATTAAATTATAGAAAAAATAAACAATCAAACACAAAATGTATGATTTTACTCAACAATAGTTTTACGAATACTATTTCTTAGTAATTTTTTTTTACTAGTTTGTTATTTCATTAAAAATTTGATGAAAAAAATGACAAATTTTTTAGATCTCCTGAATATGTATAATCAGATAATCCTGAAAAACATATTTGAAATTATTTTTGTTGATTCTATTGAAGATAATATTATGATTTTTTTTTTGAATTTAATGAGTTTTATCTCTTAAAGGATTTTTCTAATAATTTCTCAAGAATATTTCTAAGAAAGAATTCTGCTGAATTTTTTTCTTTGAAGTATAATGAAAATTTAATATATATATATATATATATATATACGTATAATTTCTTTTTTCAAACATAAGAGCACACCTCCCAAAACAATAATATTATTGAATTTGATTGTTAATTAGATAATTTCTTATTGTTAATTTTCATTTTAATTATTTATTTTTTCATTTTTTGTTTTTTTATTTATGGATATTGAACAGTTGGAAAATGAAAAAAACATGTTAAGAAGAAACTAATTTGGAAATAATATACCAATGAATTAAAATGGAAATAGTTTAAGTTTGATTTCGAATCAATTAGATATAGGAATTAAGAAAGACCATTATTGGTTTGGTGTATGGAACAAAAAAAAGAGATAAATAAAGAAAAAAACAATTTCAACAAAATATATAGATGAATTATGGCTTTATATTAAAAATGAAACTTTAAAGAACAAACATTTTACGTATAAGTAGTTATTAAAAAATATAAAAACTATTTCCCAATTCACCTCATTTAATTTCAAAAAAAGCGATGAAGAGTTTTGAGTTGAATTATTATAATGATTATTCAATCAATATTATAAATACAGGTTAGAAAAGGATATTAATTATATTTGAATCTATTACCAATAAAAGATAATCAATTTTATCTTAAAACTTCTACTCTTCTCTTTGATTTATTTCAAAATCTTTGATAATTGATTTTTTTTTACAAGCCGAAGAAAAAAAAAATTCAAGAAAAAAAAAGAATATATAATATTTTTTAACTGTAAATATTTTTTTCTCAGTGTAACATCTTATTAATAATAAAATTGGAGTAAATACAATCTTTAAAAATTTTAAATTTAATTTAATAAAGCGAAAATTATCTTAATTTTGCAAATAGTTTTTAAAAAGAAAAATAATATAATTAATTAATAAAAAATAGATTTTTTTTTTTATTATTTTATATATCCAGAATATTTAGTTTTTTTTTTTTTTTCATGGTATATCCCTTAAAATAATAGTGGTTTGACAACAAAAAAAAAAAATAAAATCAAAACTCTTGATGAAAGAATTAAATATTTTCTAAAAATTAATACAGAATAAAAAATGGCAAAGGTAAAATTAGCAAAAAAGCAAGTTTCAAAAAGATAAAAATTAAAAAAATAATAAAGTAATTATTAATTTAACAACAAACACCACCTTTCTTTTTTTCTTCATCTTCATCTTCATCTTCTTCTAGGATAATAGGATTTTGTCCAAAATAATTATAAATTATTTTTTCTTTAGGTGCATTTTGTACAACTGAGGTAAATGCTTCTGTAACATTTTGGTTTTCTTTAGCACTCGCGAAGAAGAATGGGATGTTTCCCCTGGCTTGGCACCATTCATGAACAGTTTTTCGTGAAACTAGTGGTTCCCCCATATCAATTTTGTTCCCAATGACAGCAAAGGGGATTTTTTCTGGATCTTGTAGTGAGGTTTGAATGAAAAACTAAAAAGAAAGTATTTTTGTTGAAGGAAAATTAAAAAAAAAAAAAAAAAAAAAGAAAAATACAAATAATTTTAGAAAATGATCTATCAATGACAAGGATCAAAACTATTCATATTTTCAGTTTATTTTCAGTTTATTCTAGAAAATACCTTTTTAAATCACAAGGCTCTTTGTTCAAGTTTGAAAAGAATGAAAAAAGAGATTAATACAAAAAATAACAAAAAAAAATCATATAATGAAAAAAATTAAGGAAATTTACTTTCTCTCTCCAAGATTCAAGACTTTCAAATGTTCGTGGATTGTTGGTGTCATAAACAAGAATACAACAATCAGCACCTCTGTAATAATAAGGGCTCATACAATAGAATCTTTCTTGTCCTGCTGTATCCCAAATTTGCAGATCTACAGAAACTTCATCAACCGTGATTTGTTTGGTTAGAAAATCGGCACCAATTGTCTCTTTGTAGTGAAAGTAAAGAATTAAAGACCAAAAAAAAAAAAAACAGAAAATTGGATTTAAAACAGGGTCTTAAGTACAATTTTTTTCAGGTGAAAAGGGTGAAATTGTGTCTAAAAACGCTCTTGTATGAGTTCTCTAATCTTACTTAAATTTACATACTGTGAATTTCTTTTAAAAAAAAATAGTACTGATAAATTGCGATTAAATGGTTGAAAATTTTTACTTGATTTTCCTTTTTGAAATTATTATACTCAAGCTTTGAATAAAGCATTTTATGAAGACAAGTGTTTAAGAAACTCTGTAAAATTAGTTGTTTTTCAAAATATTCTTTTGTCTGGACTGATTGATAAGAAATAGTTTGAAGATTTATCAAAATGGAAATTGAACAAAAAATTTTTTGAAATTTATTAGAATTTATCAGTATTGATTTCTTTTCGAAAAAATGGTTAATTTCAAGAATATTTACCCTTTTTAGATCCTCCCAAAATTTGATTCTAAGATTGTTAAATTTCCATTTCAAATCTATAAAACACAAAACAATTTTTCTATACTGATAAATTCAGATTTATGAAATAAAATTTTTAGATCAATTTTACATTTTTGTAATCTTGGAGCACCACTTTTTAAACAACAAAAGAGAAAGATCTTTTTGAAGGGTCAACTAATTTTACAAAGTCTCTTCACATTTAAACCAATAGAATGCTGTATTCAAAGCTAGAGTAAAAATAATTTGAAAAAGGAAAATGTAGCAAAAATTTTCAGATATTTATTTGAATTTATCAGTATGTCCTAAATATTTTTTTAGTGAATTTTACAAGTTAGAAATGTTTTAAATTTGGACTTGAACTTGAAAATACCTTAGAGGGCCTTATTTTAAAATTTTTCAAAGATCTTTTTTAAAAAATTTATTTTTCTTTTTTTGTTGATTTTAACTTCGAAATTAGTAATTTTTTGTCAAATTATTTCAGAATGAAAAATTCTATTTGAAAAAAAGAAAGTATAATAACACACTAATCTCCTGGGTGGAAAAGTAGTCCTTAAAAAAAAAAAAAATATTTTACCTTGATAATTATTTGGACTAAAAAAAAAACAAAAAGAAAAGAATCCAAATGAAAAAAAAAAACCAATGAAAAAAAATTAAAAATAAAAAAAAAAAAAAAAAAACTGGGTCAAGTAGGAAAAAGCTATTGTACCTTTGTATTGGTTTGTAAACTTGTTTTTGACATATCGCTTCATGATAGACGTTTTACCAACACTAAATAAAGAAGAGTTTTTTCAGTTTGTTTTTATTGGTACAGGTTTGTTATTAATTTGTTTGCTCGAATTAACAACAAATTTAGAATGACTAAAAAGAGAACAGATTAAAAATTACCCAGAGTCTCCTAAGAGGATGATTTTTAAAAGTGTTTTATTACTTGCAGTCATTATGAACTTTTAGGCAAAGGTGCAAAAAATGGGAAATAGAATATAATGTATCAAAACAATCTTGAATTCTTTTAAGAACGAAAAAAAATCGTTTTACATCTATCAAAAGGTTTATAGTTCTTTTTTCGTTCAATTAGAATATATTTTTCAAAATGAAATTGAAACTTAGTTATTTAATTTGAAAGTCAGAAGATTATTGTTTGTATCGATTTAAACACAACCAAATTTAACAAAATCGGCAACCGTTTGTTTGATATTAATTTATTAATTTGGTTGATTTTGATATTTTTAGAGACATTTTAATTTTTTTTGTGATCTTTTGTTTTTCAATTTTAGCAAAAAACTCTCTTCATAAAAGTTTCATAATATAATTACCTCAATTCCTAAACAGCAACAGTGGAATTAATTCTAAAGATTTTTTGCATATTTGATAGTATTTTAATAAAAACGGGAAAAAATTGTCTCGTTGACTTTATTTCCTGTTTTTTAGTTTACTGATTAGATCCTATATAGAAAAAGTTTGTAATTTTCAACTTTTATTTCTTTGTTTTGTACTTTTTTGTTTTTTTTGGGTGAACTAATCATATTAAAGGATAGAATATTTCAGAATTCGAAAAAAAGATAATCAGTGTTATTTTAACAAAAGATAAAATTTATATTTTAAGTATTCGAAAAGGAACAAGATAAAAGACTTAGTCAAATAGAAAATAAAAAACCTTCTGAACAAACTTATTTCCTGTTACTAGATACACTGATCAGGGATAGTTTGTAAAATCTTTTCGGTTCATTTTTTGGTTTTTGAATATTGGGAAATTTTTTTGTTTTCAATTTAAGGGGTTTGCTTCTTCCAAGGAGAAGTCTAGGATCAAAGAATGTTGTTACTGGGTGTAACCACATTCATGTTACATTGTTCATGTGTCTCTAAAAAATCTCAAAGTCAAGTAGTAATATTTGTTCAACTTATCAATTAAAAATGATCTATGTATTAGTAAAAAACCCAACAATTTCAGAATAAAATATGCATTTCGATAATAAATTTAAAGGTTGAATTATCAATTTTCAGACTACAAAGTTACAAAATCTCTTTTTTAAATTTGTGGCGAAATGTAAACTCTTTTTCAAAAATTGTGACTCACCTGAAATAATAAATTGAAAAAATATAAAAATATTCTTTAATTTTTCAAGAACAATTAATAACTAAATATGATTTGTAATTCACTTTTAAGTCATTCTAAATCTATAAAAGACTGATACATTAAAAATTAAAAAAAATAAAACCAAAAACTAAAAAAAAGTGAGTAACAATTTTTGAAATGAGCAGTAGGGATTTTTTATTACTGAACTTTCAATGAAAAAAGTTTAACAATAAGATTTTTGGCGAATAATTAAATCCATTTTCAAAGACATTACAGAATCGAAATTTTCATAGTGGTTATTTGTATTTCGAAGAACTCTTTTTTTTTTCGACATGATCTTTTTAATTCAAAAAAAAAAAAGGAAAAAAAAAAGAAAAAGAAAAAAAAAAAGTTAAAGAAAAAAAAAAGAAAAACCAAAAAAAAAAAAAAAACAAAAATTTGAAAAAGCAAAACTAAAATTTGCAAAATTAGAAAAAATGATTCTGGTCCAAAAATTTGACAATATTTTTTGTAAAGAATACTGGAACAATCCCTCAAAAAAACCCCCAAAAACATTATAAAGTCAGTCAAACTTTTTGAAAAATAGTTTAGATTAGTTACCAAAAAATTCTTTTTTTTTTAAAAATTAAATAATTAACCAATAAAGTTTTTTGACAAATTATTTCTCAAATAATGCAAATATATTGATGATACAAGTATATTTTTATCAAAAGCAAACAAAAATAATCAGTCTTTGTGCTTTTATGTTGATGATTATTGAGTTAAAATATGAAATTAAAAAATTATAAAAATATTTACTTTTGGAAGTTCTAAATCTAAATTATTAAATTTCAGAATACTTTATTTTGGGTTTCTATTTTTAGATTTGGAAAAGGAATTAATTTTTTTTTTTTTCAAAATGACACTTTTTTAATAGTGATCCTTAGTAAAAAATGTAATAATTTATTGTGTAATAAGATTGTATAATAGATTTATAATAGATTTTTTAGAACTATTTGAGCAATGGTCCACTAATACCATTTACACCCAATTACAAGATAATTTGATTATAGAGAAATCTTTGGTGACGCTAATCCCTTAATTAAAGTTAAAAGTTGAAACCTTAAAAAGGAAATGATTGTATTTATTTTACAAAATTGCCCACTTCTTTATCTATCTATACAAACATTTGTATAAAAATAATCTCAAAACTTTTCTAAAGATTTTCTCTGTTTTTAAAGTTATGAAAAATATTTGATATGTTGAAATTGTCTAGGAGATTTAATGATTATAATAAATCTTTTCATTAATTATGAATATTGAATAAGTTCAACCATATCTTTGTATAGAAAATAAAGGTATATTATGATCAAGCGTAAATTATTTTAGAATTAATATGGTTCAAATGGTTCATAAAAAGTCTATTAGAAATATTATTGAATAATAAATTATTATATAATTTCCTAATTATCATAATTCAAAATTTTCATTTTGTAATTTTTTTTTTAAATTTCCTTTTTCAAATCTAGGATTAGAAACTCAAACTAATATTATACTGTTACTTTAATCTAAAAATAATTTATCAAGCACCCAAAAAAAATTTTTTTATTATTTTTAATTTCAATTTTTTCTCTATAATCTCAATATAAAAACCCAAAGACTAGTTATTTTGTACCTTTCTTTGAAATGTAGTTATAACATAAATAAATTCCGAAGATTTGAGAAATCATAAACCAAGGTAATCTATTGATATTTGTTTAATTTTTATTAACAACTAATCTAAATTTTATGAAAATTTCAAAAAGAAATTTTTGTATTTTTAATTTTGAATATTTAAGGTTCAACTTTTAATTTTGCGGTGAAATAGAGATTTTTTTCATAAATTTGTTGGAATTATTTTAGTAACACAAAGATAATTTTTAATTGATGAGATTGGTTTTGTGTATTTTTTTTTTCAAAAAGCATTTTTGAGATACATTTGAAAGTTCTGTGCTAAAATGATTTATAATTTGTAGTTATATATATTAATTTCAGATTTTTTTAATGGTGTCACTAACTCCTTAACCAATTTTTCAATGATAAAAACAAACACTTTTAGTCAAACGCAAATCTTTATGATAAAAGTCAAACTAGATATCTTAAATGAACCCTTACATACTTGGAAATCAATAATTCGAATTATAAAATCTGTACATCTTTTTTCTAGATACCTAACCAAAATAAAATATTCAAAGAATCCAACAATAAACCATGATTAAATTTAATATTACTTATTTAAATTTCTATAGTGAAAAAAGAAAATCTTAAAATTAAAGATCAAATCTAAAATTGTTATTAAAAAAACAGTATATTTTATGAGAAATATTTTACAAATAAAAAAAACTAACGACACTTTGTAAAAAAATGATAAAATTAGTGAAAAATTTTTACCAAATTCAATACATAATATAAAATTTTCACATAATATCGATGTTTTTATATTCAAAATTTATTTGAATTTTAGTCTGCTATTGAATAATAGAATAGATATGGTATAATTCCAAAAAGAAGAAAAACACACTTGTTTTATTTGCAACAGGTGGGTTCGAGAACCTGGATACTTCATATTTTGTCCCAATATTGATCAAATATTAAATACAACTCAATTATTAATAAACATTTTTTGGTATAAAGAATGTATCTCCTACAATAACATATTTTATTAGTATTTGTAAATTTAAACAATTTATAATTTTGGCATGATAATCTTAGTTCAAATAAATAAAATTTCCTTTTATTGGGGTTTTTATGGATACTAAAAGATTTTACGTTCATAATATAAAAAAGATAATTTTTCTTGAAAAAAATTATCAAATGGAAAAAATTATCAAATTGGTTTAAATACAAATCAGTAGTCTATATTTCTTATTTCCTAATTTTTCTTGGTCTTTTTGGCTCATTGGTCAACTAAACTCAATTCCAAAAATTAGGACTAATATTATAAACAAAATGGAATTCAAAATAAACTAAATTTCATAATAAATATCCCTATTTTTTTTTGTTTACTTTTTTTTATTTTATTTTTGTACAAAAAACAAATATTTCTTATGTATAGAACTTAATATTAAAATACTATTTGTTTCAAAATAAATTGAATAAAATTTAGATTCAGCTTTCCAAAAAAATAGTTTTTTAATAACTACCCTAATAAAAAAACTTTTTTTATAACATCTATATAACATTTTGATAACAAAATTTCCTTTTATATGATGATTTTTTCCATATTTTTTGAAAAATATACTTATAACAGGCTTATAACATGTTATAAATTTTATAACACATTTTATAACAAATATTTATGTTATAAAAGTTTTTTTGATAAAATTTTATAACATTTTAAGCTTTTATAACACCGTTACAACACGTTTATAACATGTTATTAAAAACTATTTCTATTAGGGTATATAACCTTTCAAATTTTCAATAATCGAAAAGAAGCTTGAATTATTAATTTCCCTTTTTGAAAGGGTAGTTTTGATGGTTTATTTTGAATTCTTTAGATGTGATTTGATGTTAAGATGAATGAAAATTTTGATCTATTTATTTTTAAATTAACATTAGTAATTTTTTTATTATAAAAGATAACTTCGATTCATAAAAATATTTATTTTCAAAATTTATTTTTAAAAATGCCCATGATTTTGAAATGGATTTTATCATATAAAACCAAAAATTAAAAATATTCAATTTACCAAATATGAGATTGAAATTGTAAACCTTAGTAAAAGTTGATTTTTTAGGATTTTTGATTCTATTCTTTTTCCGATAGATACCAAATTGACTACAAGATTTTAATAAGTGGTACTAATCAAGTTTAGGGAATTTTAGTTTTATATCTCTTCATTTATCAGTAAACAATTAATAAAAAAATAATTGAAAATTATTCTTTTTTCTCTCCCATTTTACAATTAATACCAATTTGACAATTTTTTTCTCAAATAATAAACTAAAATTAATTATTTTAACATATTTCGATTTATTTCTATCAAATCTTATTTTTAAATGAAAAATCAGGAAAAGGAAAGTGAAAATTTGTTCTGTTTAATTAAAAAAATACCAAAGTTATTTAAAATTGAAAAATCTGTCATAATTCTTCAATAGATATAAAATATCTTTTAAATATTGATAAATCCAAATAAATCTCTGAAAATTTTGACTTAATTTTCCATTTAACAAATTGTTTATTTTACACAAGCTTTGAAGAAAGCATTTTATTCTTTTAAATGTTAAAAAACTTTGTAAAATTTGAATGTGTTTCAAAAAGGTTCTTTCTCTCAAGTTGTTTTGAAAGTTGAGATATGAGATTACAAAATGGGAAATTGATCTAGAAATTTTATTAAATATATTGAAATTTATCAATAACATCACACGTAAAAATACTCACCAGAAGTAATCAAGAATTATTTCTCAGTCTTCTATTGTCTTTCGATCAACAATTTTTGTTTCATTTTTTTTGAAATTTCTTGAATAATAAATGTTGGATAAAAAATTTTCAATTTTTTTTGGTACACAAACAGGAACAGCAGAGGAGTTTGCAGAAGATTTGACAAATAGTTTAAAAGAATTAGGTGTGAAGTGTTCTCTTCATGATCTTGAAGATTACGATCCAGTAATTAACCCTCAATTTTTTTTTTTTTTTCCTTTGACTCTTACCAAATGAATATTTTTTTTTGCATTAAAAAAACAAAATAAAGAAACACTTGCCATCTGAAGAATATACGATTTTTATAATATCAACATATGGTGAAGGGGAACCACCTGACAATGCTATTGATTTTTATAATTATATACACGATGACGATCATCCAAAAACATATTTGTCTTCAATGAATTATACAGTTTTTGGCTTAGGTGATTCGACTTATGAAACTTTCAATTATTGTGCACGTAATGTGAAGAAAAAATTTGATGAATTAGGAGCTAGACTTTTTTTTAAAATTGGTTATGGAGATGATGATGACGAGTAAAGTTCTTTTGTTTTATTTTTACTTTTTTTTTTTTCAAAAGTTTGAAAATTCTTTTCAAATGTAGATTCAATTCCCAAAATTGCTTCAAATTCACATTCAATTTCCAGTAATAAACAAATTCACATTTTTCTTTGATCCCAAAACTAAAATAGGAAACAAACAATTCTGTTTCCCTTTTCAAATTAAACTCTTTTGAAAGTTCTTTGCTTTTGACAAAAAAAAAATTATTGCACAATATATTGATCTTTGGAGAATTTGAAAGGAACAATTGTGTACCAACGAAAATCAAAAGACAGTATTTTCACTTTTTGGTCCAATACTTTTGCTTTGAATACTTACAATTCCAAAAGAAAATCTTGATAATTTTGGATTTGTTTCACAATTTTTTACCAAGATCAATTAAACTCAATAATTTGATTTTTAATACTCAACAAACCAAATAAGTGTTAATTTACTCTTATTCATTAATACACTCATAGATTCCATTTATGTTTACAGTCAGTTCCACTTTTAAGACACAAACTTTCAAGGAAATTTAAGGCACAAAAAAAATCTCAAATTAAGGCTCAAAATTCAAATTCTAGTAAAAATAAATTGTAAAAAAAAAAATTTCCAAATTTTGTTCCTTAATTTGAGATTTTTATTGTACTTTAAATTGTGTTGAAGTTTGTGCCTTAAAAGTGGAACTGACTGTATGTGATGATTTGCATCCCATAATATCACAATTTGTTAACAGCTTTAAAACATTAATCAAATTGAATCATAATTTATAATTATAGAGGTAATACATAATACCATCTGAAGGACTATCTGAATTTGAAGTTCAAAAACAATTGAAATTTCAATCTACTATTCACAATTTTTACCTTTTAATTCTATATCTGTTGAACAAAATCTTCGATTTGAATGGAAAGCATCATTTTTTTTGATCCAAAAATTTTAATAAATTCTTGAAAAAACCAATTTCAAAATTAAAATCAATTTTCATTACCTCTTATTCCACATTCACTCCGCATTATTTCAAGTATTATCATATTTGTAACCTAAACGTTATGGTTTGCTGGAAATTTTGGTGGAAAATAGATAAAGTATAAAATTTTGTTTTTTTCGAATAGGTTACAATTTTGATAATTAAAGTAATTTTAATTCAATAAAAAGAAGATAAATATTAATACAAAATATTAAAATAGAAAATAATTTTATATTATTCAATTTTCTTGATTTTAAAATATAAATTGATGCTAAAATTATATTTTGAATATTACCAAATCCTAAATATTAAAGATTTTAGACACTGCTAAGCCAATTATTATTCACCCAAAATGAAAAACTAATCAAGTACAAATCATAAACACTGGATTATTTTAAATTTAATTTTGAGTTGGGAATTATTTATTAAAATAAATTTTCATTTCTTCTTCTTATTTTATTAAGAAAGGGTATTTTAATTTTAAGAATAAATAAATTCTATTATTTTATGCATCCACTAATCTTTGTTTTAAAAACTATTTCTTCTTAAAAAATTTTATTTTATTTATTTTTAAACAATAACAAAATATTATAGTATCGAATCAGATTTTTTATCATGGAAAACAAATCTAATTGAATTTTTAAAATCATCACAAACAAATACATCAACAAAAACAACCAAAAAAACGACAACGTAATTTATTATTTGATTTTCTTTATTTTTATTTTTATTTTTTTTTTTTTTTGGATTAATTCATCTTTCAAATATGCAAATAATAATATCTCATATAAAAACACACACATATTCATTTTTATTATTATTATTTAAAAAAAAACTAATAGAATTAAACATATTGAATATGAATTTTTAGAAACCAACCCTGAGAAGAAAGCTTTCAGACAAGATAACAACACCTCGATCCAATTAGAACAAAAAATTAAATTTTCGAAAATTATTTCATCTCAAGAACTACATACTAAAAAAAGCAAAAGAAGTGCTAAATTAGTCAAATTTGATATTTCTAATCTCGGATTAAATTATAATGCTGGTGATCATATCGGTAAGTTTAAATTTAACAGATAAAATAATTAATTATTTGTTTTAATTCTAAATAATTTCTAGTTTAGGATTTTAGATACAATTTTTTAACTTTATTTTAAAAAGCAAATATTTAACAAAATGAGATTTTCGGATTAAATTTAATAAAAAAAGAAAAGAAAAAGTGAAAAAAAAAACAATAATTAAACAATAAATTCATATATCCCGCCCTTAATTTACATCGGGGGACAATACTGATCAATATTAAGTATACTAGAGCCATCGAGATTTTCGATTATTGTTTACTTGTTTGCCAAATTAAAAGGTTATACCGTTAAAACGAAAATACAAGAAAGCATAATGACAATTATCTTATGTAAGAAAGAAAAGAGTAAAACCATAAAAGAGTTAACTCATTTTTTTTTTTTTTTTTTTTGGATTTAAGAAAATCTAATTGTATTTTATCTATGTATCCATAAAAAAATGGGAAATAATTAGTATTTTTTATACTTTCTTCATTTGTTTTTTTTTTAAAAAAAAAACTCTGCAATAACCCAAATTTCAAAATATTTGAGTTTTTTTTGTAATAAATCAATATGAATAATGTAATTATTATTATGTGTATTTATTTGTCAACAGTATAATACTTTTAATTAAAATTTTACCAAAGAATATGAGAATTAAAACACTTATACATAATAAATAACTGTTTCAAGCCCATAAATTGTCCATTACTGTTTTAATTATTCAAAAACAAATTTTTCACACAAATATCTTAAATTTTTTAATTTTCATTCAGCAACACGAAATTTTCAGGAAAAAGTAAAAAAAAAAATAAAAAATTTATCAAAATATAAAATCAGTTTTTAATTAATTATTATTGAAGTAAAAAATACACCCTAGGTGTCCTTTTTACTTAAATTTCTTCAAATGAAATGTAAGCGTAAAATCATAGATTTCATGATTATTCAAGAGATAGACACACCCAGATTTTCTTTATGGTTTTAAAAAGCAAAAATAAAAAATTGAAAAGAAAAAAGGAAAAAAGAAAAACAGAAAAAAAAATAAATTTAAAAAGGGTCTATATACTAAGTAATTGGTAAAAAATCAAAATAAAAACAAAATGCTATCTAAAAATAAGAACACCCAAAATCACATCCAGGATACTTTTGGTTAATTTAGTTTTTTGTGATAATTTATCATGAATGTTCAATTGGTAAGGATCGTTGTTTAATTGTTGTAATTTCTTTTTTTTTTTGATCTGATTTGCTTTAAACCATTAGTATTTTTTGTCTTTGCTTTTCGGTTTTTATTTTCAAGTTACCCGTACTTTTGTGTTTCAGTGTCACGGTATTGGCAAGTAACCACTTGATCTCTTTCCTTTGTAATTCTCCTTCCCAATATAAAGAAAATTCAGCCAGGGAAAAAAAAAAAAATGAAAATAATATTAAGGGAGTAGTATTTTTTAAAAATATAATTAAATCTTGTCAAGATCTTCAAGAAACTTTTTTTTTGAAATTTGTGTTTCGGCTTATGAAATGGATGAGTCAACCTCATCTAAACTATTTATTAATTTTGAGTCTCTTTTTTCAAATCAAAAATATGCATTTTTCCAATATAAAACTGAAAAAAAGTAACCTATTATTTTGTTTCACAATTAAGTTAATTCTTAAAAATGAAAAAACATATTTTCCGTTTTATGTTGGAAAGTATTGATTTAGAAAGAAAATTTTTTATTCGGTTATTATATTTAATAATTAATATTTCAATACAAATCTCAGCCTATAAAATTGAATTGAAATATAAGTGATTTAATAAATGAATATTTGATAAAAGTTTAACTAAAATTTCTCAATTAAATTGAGCTCTATTAAGCAAAAAAAAATTTATTTATTCTTTAAGGTTTGAAAAAAGTTGTTTTCTGGTTTTCAAAAAAAAAAAAATTGCAAAACAATTTTTAATTTTAAAAAATAACTTTTGAATAAATTGTTTGGTCTTATTCACAAGAATCTTATAACAATTTAAATCATTTTTGTGAGAAAAAAATTGATTTTGAATTTTGAGGATAAAATTACAAAATTCCCAAATACCTTCAAGAAAAATTTATTTTGAAAAATCGAATTTTATCTTTGAACAAAAACAAAATTCATTTGTAAAATTTTTCAATGACTTTATAACTTTAATGATTATAAATAATATTCTTAAAACAATACAATTATTTTTTAATTGGTTGAATAAATCATTTTTTTTTGGTAAACCAAGAGAATTATCTCAAAATTGAAAACAAATCTTTATATAAATATTCTTGACAACAAATACTTTTTTATTGTATAATAATAATCAAAATGACAATAAAAGGGGTAAAAAATTGTTAAATCGTAAGAAATAAAATGAATTTAAATGTTTTCTTTTTCAGAAAAAAATGGAAAAAAAAAATGATCTATCTGAAAAAATATTCTTTTTTGGGTTTCTTAGTTGATCAGAATGTTTTGGCATTTGGCATATACAAAATTTGTAAGTAGAGAATATCACCAATAACATATTTTAAAAATTTGCCTTTTTGTTGTAGAGTACTGATCTCTGAATAATTATTTCTTGATGTAAAAATGAACTTAGAAATATAATATTGTGTAATGAATTGAGTAAAAAATCGATTTTATTTACTTTTAATGAAACATTATTTAAATGAGCCTATTGCTAATTTCTAAATGAAAAATGAGAAAAATTTCATTTAGATTTTTAAAAAAAATCAAGAAGAATTAAAGACAAATAACTCAACAATTAAAAGTTTTATGAAAACTCAGAAATATTTTTTTTTTCAAAATTATTTTCTTATTTATATCAATGTTTTTAACAATCATAAGGGATCAAGGGATAAATATAAATAACAATATTATATATTTTGTAAGTATATCTAAAAAATTGATTTTGTAAAAAGGAGGGCAAAGAAGTAACTTATTTTTCAAATAATAATAATAATAATTGCAAAAAAATGATAATTATGAGTAAGAAAATTATTTTTACAAAAAATATAGTAATCTCTATATGTCCTTAATAAAATTAAGCACTATTTTTTTATGATTAATATTTTTCGAAATCTAGACTTATAACTTAATTCAATTAACCACTGGGATCAATTTTTTTTCTAATAAAAACACTCTCAACTTTTGAATATTAAAAATATTTTTTGAAATTAGTGTGCACTTTTTTATTTTTTTTTGAAAAAATTGGGGTTGAAAAAATTTTGAAATCAAAGAATAAGCTAATATATTGAATTAGAATACTTTTCCATAGAGTTTATCTTATTCAAATAACTTTTTTTTTAATTTTACCATTTAAAAATAAAAAAACATTTGAAGACCAAATTAGTGCCTTTTGTGAAAATAAAATTCCCACAATTTCGAATTTGTTTTAGTAAATGAGTTAAAATAAGATTTTGCATATAAAAATATACATAATATCAACTTTGAATTCAATCATTTTGACAAAAAATGTTTTCAAGAAAAAGTTAACTGTTGAGAGAAAAATGTTGGACACAGAAAAATGGTTGGACACAATTTTTAATTGGGAACATTACTGAAATTGAAAATCAAATCCTATTGATAACTAGGTGAATTTTATATAAATCCAGGTTTAAAGGTGTTAAAAGTTCATTAATCTGTGGTTTGTGTAGAATACTCATTTGAATGGTTGATAACTAAAGTAGATCATGCTATTTTAACAAAAATCCAAGTTGTAGTAAAGTTTACTATTAATTCTGAAAATGGTAATTTTTAAACTTGATTTAGATTATAAGAGATAAGGTTTTGAAAAAGTAGAATTACATTAGTCGTTATTCTAATAAGTAGATTATTGTTATTTTCTTTAGTTATTTCACAAATGATTGAAATTAAAAATCATTTTCAGTAATGTTCCCAATTAAAAATGGTGTCCAACCATTTTTCTGTGTCCAACATTTTTCTCTCTACAGTAAATTGAAACTTTATTTATTTTTATTTTTTCATTTTATTTTTTTAATTTTTTTAATGGAAGGTATTTGATCAGTTTTTCATTTTTAGTGTTTTTTGGGGTCGTAGGGATATATATATAAACTATTTCCTAAAAAGCAGCAAAAATTTATTTTAAAATATATTGATTAAGTCCAATTTCTCATAAAACTATTAAAATATCCAAAATGATTAAACACCATAAATTAATTCTTCATAATAATTCGTATACTTTTGTTGTTCAGATATTATTATATTATCAAAGATATTAAAAATTTTATGATCGCAATTATATATGATAATTTTTTAGGTGTGTAAGAATTGGTGTTTATTTTATTCTTTTTTTTTGATCGTACAAAACTTTTTTTTCCTAGAAGAGGTTTAATCATGACAAAATTTCCCAGAGAAGGAAAAGCTTATAACAGTATTTTATTGTTTAAAAAATTGTTTGGATCCGTAACATATTTCTCTCATTTTTTATTGAAATTTGTTGCCGTTTATTGTTTTCTCCAAAAAAACATGCAAATTTTTTTTTCATTTTATGAAATTATTTTGATGGACATATTTTGAAATTTAAATAATGGGTACTGATTCGAATCAGTACTAAAATTCCTCTCAATTTTATATTACAAATTTACGAATAGAAATAGCCAACAAAGAGAAAATATTATATGAAATATAAAAAAAAAAGCACAATTTTTTTGAAAATACATTTATATATATATATATTATTTTTTATATAAACGGTAATTTGTATTTACATATTATATTAAAATTATATTCTTCATCTATTTTAATTATTATAGGTATTTATCCTGAAAATTCAATTGAGAATGTGAAAAGAGTTTACAAATTATTAAAAATCGAAAATCCAGGTAAAGTATTTATCTTAAAAGAAAAAACAAAAAATAGTTTTTTAACAAAATACCAACCTTGCACTATTAAAGAAGCCATATCAAACTATTGTGATTTAACCTCACCACCAACACGAATTTTATTATCATCATTGATTCCTTATATTACAAACCAAGATCTGATAAAATATATTTCTTCATTGACTAATTTAGAAAAGGTAAATTCAAATTGTGAAAATTTCGAATAATATATAATTCCTTCCTTCAATCTAACTCACCAACTCTCTTTGTATATTTCTTTTTATTTATCTACATATACATATATTTATATTTTAATGTATACCTCTATATACCAATGTACCCTTTATTTCTTTTATTATTAATAGAACGAATTTCAAGATTTTCTTCAAAATAAAGCACATACAATTTTAGAAACTTTTGAATTTTTTTCAGAATCTTTAAATATTGATTTAGGAGATTTTTTCGGATTATGTCCATCACAAACCCCAAGGTTTTATTCCATAGCATCTTCACCACTTGAAACGCCAAATGAAATTCATATAGTGTTTATTAATTCTGTCTGGTATACTAATCAAAAAAAAAAATATTTAGGTCTTTGCACATCCTTTATCTCACAATTTAGCAATAAAGATGATAAATATGTTCCAGTTTTTATTCGACATTCAGAATTTAGATTGCCAAACAAGAACCAAATTCAAAATAAAAGCATTATTATGGTTGGACCGGGTACAGGCTTTGCTCCATTCCGTGGATTTATTCAAGAGTTAGCCATTAGAAAGAAAGAAAAAAATAGTCAAATTGGAAACATTACCCTATTTTTTGGATGTAGAAATCGAGAAGAGGATTTTATTTTACAAGATGAAATGCAAAACGCCAAGGAGACTGGAATATTAGATAATTTATTTGTTTCCTTTTCGAGAGAACAAAAAGAGAAGATTTATGTACAAAATAAAATGTTAGAAAATAAGCAGATCATTTGGAATTGTATTCGTAACAACGGATACTTTTATATTTGCGGGGATGCTAAAAAAATGGCTAAGGGTGTTATTAATACACTGTTCTCAATTTGTTCCGAAATGGGCGGTGAAAAGGGCGAACAGCTATTTTACTCTTTAAAAAATAATAAAAGATTATTAGAAGATGTTTGGTAAATCTATTATTCAAAGTTTTTTTTTTTTTTTTTTTTTTTTTTTTTTTTGACAATTACACAATTCATTTTAGTTTTCAATTAATTTCATAGAAAAAAAAAAATAAAGATAAAAATTTATTATTTATAACCTAATAATAATTACTACATAATAAAAATAGAAAAATATAATAAAAAAAATAATATTTATTTTATTATTATCTTTTTAAAATGGGATTAGTGATCAATAAATCAGAAATTTATAATTTTATGATTTTTTCGTTTGTTATTCTTGATCTTTGTTTGTTTTAAAAACTATTTTTTTTTTTTTTTTTTTATTGTAATTTAAGGGAGGAGTTTAGAATTGCTCTTGTTTGTCGTTAGGTTTTTTTTAATTTGAGAAATAAACCAAAAATTTATTTAATTTTCGGTTTATTTCTCAAATTAAAAAAAAATACCTTTGAGTTTTTCAAAATTCAAAAGAATAGAGAAAAATCTTTGATTTTGCTTAATTCTATTAAATTCTGTAAAAACATCATTAACTTTTCTTGAGTTTTTCTATTTTATTGGAAAAGTGTATTAGATTTTAGTTCGGTTTTTTTGAGTTTTCTATTTATTTGGAAAATCAATAGATTTTCGTTAGGTTTTTTTTACTTTTCGAAATAAAAAGAAAATTGATAGATTTTTCAAAATTAAATAGAAAACCTCTAAAAAACCTAGTACACTTTACAAATAAAACAGAAGACCTTAAGAAAACCTCGGAACTCTACGGCACTTGACGGCACTTTTCGTTAGGTTTTCCAGAATTTAAAATAACTGAGTTAAATCAAAGATTTTACTCCATTCTTTTGAATTCGGGAAAATCACCTTTAGGTTTTTTTAATTTCTAAAATTAAAAAAAAAAACCTATGCACTCTATGGCACTTCCCTATACTTTCCAAATTTAAATTTATAATTTTTTTAAAAGATTCGAACAGAGTTTTATTATCTACTAGGGCTAATAAAGATATTGAATATTGTTTATTTATAATATTAAAAATATAATTATTATTTTGAATATTAGATAAATTAATTTTTTTTAATTCAGATATCCAAATTCTACGATTATTTTCATAATTTGGGCAATTCCAGAAAAAATGATCCAAATCTTCAATGATATCTAAATCTATATTTATTTTAGACAATTAACAAAAACACCTATTATTTTAAAAAAAAACACTAATAAAACTTTTCTACAGGTAATATTTTAACAACAACAGTGTTCTAAGATACTAAATTTTATGTAAAATCAAAGTTGATAACATTCACCCCATTATAAAAAAATTTGCTCTATTGATCGTTATAATATAAACTTTTATTGTTTATATTATTTGAATTTATCAAATAAAAATAAAAAAAAACATTTTTTAAAAAAGCTCCCAATAAAACTAAAAATAAATAAAATTTCAATTGATAACCCACAAATCACCTTTTTTATTACTTACCTTTCAACATATTTCCATAAACATTTATGAAAAAAATATTCTATATGACTTTTAATTGTATACTTTAATATTACCTGAAAAGGAAAAGTAAAACTAAAATCAATTAAACGAAGAGAAAAATTAGCTTCTAATAATAATCCATTATACTGATAAAGTCTAATAAATTTCAATAAATTTTTACTTCACTTTCCTTTTTATAAATCTTCAAACTGTTTCTTATCAAACATTCTCTGACATAGAATATTTTGAAGAACAACTAATTTTGGAGAGTTTTTTACCAGTTGACTTCAGAAAATTTTTTATTCGAAGCTTGAGCATAATAATTTTAAAAAGGAAAATCAAGTAAAAATTTCCAAACATAAATTGCAATTTGTCAGTATTATTTTTAATAAAACAAAAAAATTTAAATCTCATTTGATTATCAAAATTTTCCAAGAGTAATTTTGGATATCTCAAAAATATTCATATTTGAGTAATATATATAAAATAAATTTCACTTTATTTTCCTATTCAATATTTTTGCTTAAGGTTTACAATCCCTAAAACTGGAAAAAAGATTATCTTGTATTGGGTGTGTCAACTTGTTATTTTGGTTCTTAGCTGATCGATCCACAACTAAGTTTGGATCGTATAGGTGGTTCAAAAAGGCTATTTTTGTCATTTTATTTTGTTTTTTTCCGAAATCCAAATTGACGAGTCTAAGATTAATTCATTGGAAGATATTTAATTAGTAATTGAGTTTTTTGTTTTCTGTGTTGAAATTTTTATTTACGCTTTGTATTATTTGATGCTTGTAAAAAAAGTTTTTTTTATTTACTCCTAAATCTGTAAAAGGAAAATGATAATTTCAATTGACAACCCAAAAATTAACACTTTATATTCAATACCTTCCAATCAATTAATCTTAGACTCATCAATCTGGATTTCGGAAAAAAACAAAATAAAATGACAAAAATAGCCTTTTTGAACCACCTATACGATCCAAACTTAGTTGTGGATCGATCAGCTAAGAACCAAAATAACAAGTTGACACACCCAATACAAGATAATCTTTTTTCCAGTTTCAGGGATTGTAAACCTTAATAAATAGATCTCTCGAGTAAAGAGATATAAATTTATCTTCTACACTTATATTTTTGATAATTTTTTTTGTTAGATATTTGTAAATATTTGGGTGAACTCAGAAATTTGAAAAGAAATATTCTGAAGAATTTCGAAAAATAGAGATTCCTTAGAAATTTTTTCCTTTACAAATTTCAATTTTGTTTGTCAGAATTTAACCTTTGTTTCTAAAAATAATTTCATTTGAAATTGGAGAAAATGTGTTAAGTAAACACTTTTTATATGAGATAATTGAAAAATTGAAGTGAAATACTCGTTAGGTTCTAAATTAAAGTTTTGAAAAATATTATTTCAAGTCAGATCACAATTAATATAAAAATTATTCACAAACGATTCTCTTTTTAATAAAAAACCTACCAATCTATTCGGATACATTTTTATACTCTTACTTATTTTCATATTAGAAGAAAAAAATAATTAACCTTTCATTTTCTGTCGTATTATTTTTCCAATCCAAATATCTTGTTCGTTAATGAGTTCTTCTTCAACACTTCACGAAGACTCTGATCAAATTAATCAGCCAAACACAGCATATACAAACAATGTTTATACGAATTATGATCTTCCCCAACCAAGTTATCTTCAGCCCAATAATATAACCAAGATCAAAACAAGAAATGATCGTTCACCCCTAATTCAAAAAAGGAATCAACAACCAAAAAACAGCTTTCAGAATGGTCAAAATCAAAAAAAAGGAATTAAACTGGTTATTTTTCTTTTTTCATTGATTTTTCTTGTCGGGTAATGCTCCTTATGATTTTTTCTTTTTAACATTTTCTTTCTTTTTTCCGAAATTGAACGGGAAAAAGTTCTATCAATTTTATTTTCAAAATAACACCTTTTTACCAGTCATTTTCTTCAAGGGTTTTTGACCAACAAAAGAAAAACCAATTTAAACATTACAAAAGACTTTTGGGGGTTTGTTTCTTAAGGATTACGTTTTTCAATGAAAACATTGAAGTAATGTATAAAATCACCCTTGAATAAGTTATGTAATCTCAGTAATATTTGCCCAATAAGAATTTCTTTTATAAAAAAATGAGAAATTTTCACAATTTCAACAATTTTCACAATTTTTGCCTTGAAAGATCATCCAAAATTTTAATTTTAATATTTTAGAATTACCATTTCAACTTTCAGAACTCACACTAATTCCTCTAGTTGTTCTACATATAATTTACATTTGGTTTTACAAGTTTGAAATGTTCTCAAATTTGAATTTGAACTTGAAAATCCCCAAAAGCCATTTTTTGCAATTATTTTTTTTGTTATTTTCAATTTTCCTTTTCATTGAAAAACAAAGAAAAATAGTCTACATGAAAAGGTAAAGATGACAAAAACTGTTTTTTTTTTTTTGTCCCATTTCTTCCGAATGAAAATTTTTTGTGAGAAGTGAAAGTGAAATAACACAATTACTCAAAACTCTCAAGGGTGGGAGTGTAGTTCTTAATGCTTTAATTGTACCAGCAACTTTTTTGAAAGTCTCATTTTTTCCTGTT
Organism: Anaeramoeba flamelloides; assembly: GCA_027625915.1. Lineage (NCBI taxonomy): Eukaryota > Anaeramoebidae > Anaeramoeba > Anaeramoeba flamelloides. The sequence continues at coordinate 759,768 of JANTQA010000060.1, read as the reverse complement.
TTGGACTTACCAAATATTCTTTGAATTCTGAAAGCACCATGATTGATAAAACCTTAAAAAGGCTGAATTAAAATTAATATTACTCTTTTCATAATTTTTTCTTGGTGATATTTGAAATTGAAATAGGAAATAATTTCAAATGATCTAGGTTAAAATTAATTCATTAAGATTTATTTGTTTTAATTTATTTTGAAATATTAATCTACAATTTTCATAGAAAGGACAGACCCATAAAAAATTATCAATATTTTCTGTATTTCCTTTTGTTTAAACTTTAAACATAAAGGACAAAATTTAGTTGAATTTTTATTTATTACAGAGTAATATCTATTTAAGCAGTTCATAAGTGTTCTGAATTTTAGAATTGTTGAGGCTGAGGGATAACCTAAGTATTTTTGAGTTTTAAATAAATAATTTTGATTTGTAAATATTGTAAAATAAAATTGATTTTTAATTATTGTAAAATATTTTTGGGGGATGTCTTCAAGTTTGTTAGAATACCGTAGAGTGCTTAGCCTTTCCAGAATTTAAAAGATTAAAATAAAAAGATTTTACTCTATTATTATGAATTCTGAATAACTAACTGTGTTTTTTTTTAGGTTTTGAAATAAAAAAAAATTAAAATAAAAAAAATTTCTTTTTATAACTTGAATTAATAAAAGCCTAATGAAACTTCCAACTTTTAGAGTTCAGCAACTCATTGGATTTATATTGAACGTGTATTTCATTCTTTAATTCTTTTAAATCTTTTGAATACCAGTTGATTTTATTAATTATTCTTTGATTAAAATTTGATTAATTTTTCTAAATAAGGAAGAGATAAATTTCCTAATTTATTTTTTAATTTAAATTTCTTTTTATTTACTAAAATTGTCATATTTTCAATTTTCAATTCTGTTTTTTAAATTAGAATTGAGAATTTCTGTTTATTTTACATATTTCAGGAATATATGAATTAATCCAAGAATTTAAAAAATTTAAGTTTTTATTTTATAATTATAAAATTTATAACCTATATTTAAATTTGCTTATCATAAAAGATTTAAATAATCTAATTTTTAAACTATTATACAGAGAATTGTTATTGAATAATTGTTTACAGTCGTTATATGTTTCTTTAGAGTTTTTTAAATTACAAACTATATATGAATTTTTATCTAAATGAATACCCAAATATTTAATTTTTTAAATCTTTTGATATAACTGTTTTATCTTAATCGTGTTTTAATCCAAAAAAAAAAAATCTTATTTAATCAATTCTAGAAGAAATGACAAATTAGAACCATTCACTAATTGAAATTTTAACAATATTTTATAAATTACAATACTCACAAAACAAAAAATAAATAATTATCAATACAAATAAATCGTCGGTGTTTCTCAAAAATTTTGGAGAGAGAAAAACAAAAAATGAATTGGTAAATTTATTGCTAAGGATTGGATTAAAACTCATCTAATCTGTTAAAGAGAGAATTATTGAAGTGAAGAAATTTGAGACTTCTAATACAAAGAGTATCTCAATAGATACAGTGATTCGAAGTATTTGAATCTTAATTTAGTTTTCTAAAAAAAATAAAAAAAAGAAAAGAAAAAATAAAAAATGAACTAGTGGGGAAAAAATGATAGAAAGAAAAGAATGAAGAGTGATAAAAATAAAGAGGTTTAAAATATAACAAAAAAATCTATTTGACTTATTGTTCAGGGTTAGATGAAACTTCATCTAATCTGTTAAAAAAAATGTATTGGTAAATTTGTTTAAATTCTATTACGATTATTGATAGATCAAATGTTAGATACCATCAACTACTTGTATTTGAGTTCTTCTATTTTGAAGAACTCAACTTTAATATTATATTAAAGTCTTCAAAAAATTATTGATCCAACCAAACAGTTTAGTAATTCAAAAAATAAAATGGAAATAAAAATAATAATAAAGAAGAAAAGATGATTTTCATCTTTTACGAAATTCAAAATTATATCCAATTTTGAATGAAATTGTATTATTGTGATTGTTTACACCATTTTAGCTTTTTGGAAAATTTAGAATTTTTAGTTTAGTTCTTCTAGAAATATTTTATAAAACAGCAGATTAATTTATTTTTCCCGATCAATCAATTAATATCGGAAAATAGAAGGCAATTTTGAAATAATTAGATTAACACACCACAAAGAATTGTTGATATATGTCTGAAAGAAAACTAAAAAATCAATATATTTTCGTAAAAATTGAAAAAACTCATATTCTTCGGTCCCTATTAAGAAAAACAAGAATGTTCGTTTTGATCTCCTACTGGTATTTGAATAATAAATAGGAAACAATTTTCACTTCATTTTCCATGATTTTATTAAAGAAATCAACTCCCCAAATGAAGTAAGTTGGTATTTATGGTCTCTATTTGAAAAAGGAAATGAAAATGAAGTGAAAATTTTTCACATTTATTAATCAAATATCAGGATCAAAGATTGAATAAAATTCCAATAGAAATCAATATGATTTCTGAACAATATTTCCATGGTTTCAATAACCTTAGAATAACACATTTTTAATAAGTGACTATTGATCTTGCAATAAAAAAAAATTTTTCAACTGAAGGTTAGGTTGTAAAAACAATCTAAAAAAAAAACAAAGATGTGCAAAAGTGTGAAAAAATAATTTCAATTTCGAAAATTTCCGAAATAAAATTTTTCTTCTAATTTCTATGCAAACCCTTTAAACACGTGTATTACACCATTTAAAACTGTTCCTTTTTGACTGGAAAATATTTCATTAACCTTTGATAAACACTATTTTTTTTTTTTTTTGATTAATCTAATTTCAATTTTTTTTCCATATTATTAAAATAATGTTAACAATAATAATACTAAACAAAAATAAAAATAAACAAAAATAAATTATGATCAAACAGTGTAATTACCTTTGCTATTGTTTTCACTATAAATGATGATGACGCAGGTGTTATTGGAACAAATGATGAATCTGACAAATCAGGGTTAAAATGCCCAAGCCGACCATACTATGTTGATAAATCTGAAAAAAACACTTATGGGTGTTGTGATCGTTATAAATATAGTTGCTCAAATGATAAAACATGCACAAAAAGAATGAACTACAATAAAATTATCAACCAAATTGATGGCGAGTGCAATGAACTTCTGGACTTATTATCCTGTTCACCTATTTCACCAGATGTTAATACCTTTGCTATTGATATCGATCTTGGTAAAACTTATCAAAATATTAGTATTTGTGAAGGATTTTGTGATAATATTTATTCGGCATGCAAATATAAAAAATTTGATTGTACGGATTCCAATGAATTTCCTCACCAGAATTGTAACAAAGAAGTTTCTAAAGTTTATCCTAATTCAAAAGATTTTTGTGAAGATGGACTTTTTATAAAACTTTCAACGGATAAAGACCACTGCTTTTCAAGTTCTGGTTTGAAAATCCCCTCTTTTGTTTTAATTTATCTTGTGCTAGTTTTTTTTTTTGTTGAATAATTTATTCTTTTAATATACATAATTTACTTTTTTAAAAATATTGAATAAATTGTTTATCATCTAAATATTAAGATCATAAAAAATATTAAATTATCTTCCGAAAAGATCATTTATATTTATTGGAAGAATTAAAATTATATATATATATTTAATATTGATGATTTTGAATTAATCCATTTATTAGATTAAAAATGATAAATCGATATTAATAAAAGTTATAATAAAATAATTTTTTTTTAAAATATTAATATTTTTGTTTTTTACAGATTATTATTATGATTTTTTTTTTTTAATTACAGTCTTTCCAAGGCTACCATAAAATTTCCAATAAAACAGAATTGATTTTTCTATTCTTATTTTCCATTTTCAAAAAATTTGGAAATAAGAGTTATTATTTAAAAAAAAATTTGAATCAACTAGCTATTATTCAAATTTTGAAACATAAAAAAAAAATTTGAAGATTCATGAAGTACTTAAAAATATTGTTCAAAAAATGTGAATTTTTAAAGATCAGTAAATATTGATATTTTTTGTGCTTTTTTTGACCATTAATTTTTAAGTTTCATGGGATCTTGAATTTTTTTTATTTGATTTTCCAAAAATTTGAATAATAGCTCATTTAGTAATTTTTTTTTAAATAATAACTCTTATTTCAGAATTTTTTGAAAATGAAAACTAAGTGTAGAAAATTCAATTCGGTTTTATTTGAAATTTTATGGTAGCTTTGGAACGACTGTAATTCTCTTGTTTAAGAGTATTTCTAAATGTTTTTGAAAAAAAAAAGTGATTGTATTTTTTTTTTATTATTGAAGAAGTGTAAATTACACTCTAGTTACCCTTAGAATTAAATTCCCTTTCAGAAATTTAAGAATAGAATCATAGTTTTCATGATAATTAATTAATGAAAATAATTTCAAACTATCACATTTTAAAATCAATTCATTAAGATTTATTTCTTTTAATTTATTGTGAAAAATTAATCTATTTTTTTCATAATAAGGACATACCTATAAAAAAAGATTAATATTTTCTATTATTTCAATATGTGTATATTTTAAACATAGAGGACAAAATTTATTTTAATTTTTATTTATTACATAATAAGTATCTATTTAGGCAATTAGTGAATGTTCTGAATTTTAGAATTGTTGAACTTGAGGGATAACTTAAATATTTTTGAGTTTTAAATAAAGAGCTTTGATATTTTATTAAAAAAAGTGATTTTATTTTTTTTTTTCCATTAAAGAGTGGGTACTAAAAGTCCACCTGTTTGCCCGAATCCCTAATTTCAATTAGAGATATTGTTGAACCAAGTGAGAGCTGGTCATTTCTCCCAAAAATCGGATCCGCTCCATAAATTGAGAGGGATTTTGTTCCAATTCCGTTCATTTTTATAATAGTCAAAAAGATTCAATTCGGTCAAACGATTTCCTCAAAGAATTAGTGGTTCTAAGAAGCATAAGCCCGATTTTTAATTAAAATTACACCGTGGTGGCTATTTGAGAAAATGGTAAACAATAAGAAATAATGGTTAAGGGAATAGAACCCCGGCCTTCAGATTGTACACTGGGTTGTGTTTCCACTTGCCCATACCGGTTCTCAAAAAAAGTGATTTTATGTATTCTTCTTTAAAATTTTAAATTTTATTTAATTGAAATTACATATTAAAAAACGGTTGCCAAATAATTGTCACATTAAAGAAAATTGTTGAATAATTTATTGATTTAAGGGATTAATATCTACCAAAAAGTTTAAAATTACACTGTATTGTTATTGGACAAAATCAGATTAGTTAATCATTGATTCAAATGTCTCTTAAAAATCGATTATTCAATTACTATATTTGTTGATCTCATCAATTAAAAATGATCTCAAGTATTATTAAAAAAGATCCAAGAATTTCGAAAAAAAGTTTAATTTTTGCACCAAATTTAAAGCTTATAACAATCAATATTAAGAATCAAATTCAAAAAATATATCTTGAAAAATTCACATTATTTGTTAAAAAATACATTTTTTTAAAAATTAAATAATTAACAATAAATTATTTACACAAATTATTTCGGAAATATTGGAAATATATTGTTGTTGTTACGACAATTTTTAATGAAAAGAAAATAAAATTATAATTCTTTGGGTTTTTCTATTGATGAATATTGAGTAAATCTTGAAATTATAAAATTAGAACGATATTTCCTTTTGGAGGTTCCAAATCTTGTATTATTAAATACTGGTATAACATTATATTTGGAGTTTCTATTTTTTATGATTTGGAAAGGAATTGCAAAAAAAAATTCCAAAAAGAAAATTTTTTATTGTGTTAATCATTAGTAGAAAATCCAATAATTTTTTGTAGAATATTATATTTATAATAGATTATTTAGAGATATTGAAGCTAAGTTTTACCAATGCCATTTATAACTAATTACAATATAATTGAAAAATCGACAAATATATCTTGGCACTAATCACATAAGTAAACTTGGTTTCAGTCAAAGTGACCCAAAATTTTTTTCTCATATCAAATATTTTTTATCAATTACCTTTGAAGATTAAATAGTAAATAAATAAGATAGTAAACAGAAAAAAATAGTTGATATCCACATGGAATGAAACTAAATAATCAATATATTTCCATAAATCAAAAAAACTCAAATTCTTCGGGCACCATTGAGAAAAGTAACTCAGTTCATTTTGATCCACTATTGAAGTTCAAAATAAAATTTCAATAGAAATCAAAATGATTTCTCTACAATCATTCTCACTATTTTAATTACTTTAAAATAAAAGAATAAGTTTTTTAGCTAGAAAATTTCAACCTTGCAATAAAAAATTATTTAAAAATGAATTAAGAATTGAAAAAAAATTAAAAAAATATCAAAAAAAAATTAAAATTCAATAACAAAAAAAATGATGACAATTTTGAAAATTTCAAAAATAAATTTTTTCTTCTATTATCCACTTAAACCCTTTAAATATATGGAATTTACTGATTACGACTGACGCCTTTGATTGGAAAATATTTTATTTTATAAATATTAGAAATTTCTTAAATTTTTTTTTTATAATTTTAAATATTTCTTCACTTTTGGAATTATACTTCATAATTTTTACATATATTTCTCATTAACTATTAAAAATTTGATTTTTTTGAATTATTTTAAATAAAAATAAAGTAACATTTTCTACTAAAATTTATTCAAAACAAATATTACCCTTTCAGAAAAATATTGAAGTAGTCTAAACAAGAATTTAGAAATTAGGGCTGTAAGAGGAAACTAAAAACCATTTCAACAATTGTGACTTAATTTAAATCACAAATTGAAAAAAAAAAAAAGACTATACTTTAAATATTCAATTGCAACTAATAATTAAATCTAATTCAGAATTCATTTTTACAATCTTTCTATAAATCTTTAAAAGCCTGATGTTTTAAAAATTAAAAAAAATAAAACCAAAAACTAAAAAAAAAGTGAAATCACAATTTTTGAAAATAACATTACAGATTTTTTATTACTGAACTTTCACTTAAAAATGGTTAACAAGAAAATATTTTTGTTAATCATTAAATTCATTTTCAAAGAAATTACATTGTTTCAATTTTTGAATGATTATTTGTCTTTTCTGAAGATCTCTTTTTTTTTTCTACATTATCTTTTGAAAAAAACAATTAAAATGTTTCAAAAAAAAAAAAAAAAAAAAGAAAAAAAAAAAAAAAAAAAAAAAAAAGGATTAAAAAACAAAAAGAAAAAGAAATAACAAAAAGTAAAAAAAAAAAAAAAGAAAGAAAAAGAAAAAGCAAACTAAAAATTTGACGAAATTAGAAAAAATGATTTCGATCTAACAATTTTAAAATTTTATTGTGATAAGAATATGATATAAACCATCAAAACCACACCCGTTTAACATCATAAAGATATTCAAAATTTTTTAAAAATTCCTTAAAATATAACTTTTACAATAATAAAGATAATAATAAATTTTTTAATCAAAATATTTTGAAATTTTAATTTTTGTTATGCAAATAATATAAATAGAACAAGTATAATAAACAACAAAGAGAAATAATAGTAATCAAAAGAAAATTTTAATTTTTTATATTATTAATATTTAAAGAATTTGCTGTAAATATAATTTCATCACCACTATCTGTTAACAACTCTTGACCTAAACCATCTATAGGAACATCGATAACTATACAATTAATTCATAAATAAAACAAATTAAGATTATAAAGAATAAATTTTTGTTAGAATAAGTTTTTTTATGACAGATTTAAAAAAAAAGAGATTTATTGAATTTTATAACATAACAAAACTATTTTTCAAAAATTTTGACTGACTTTATAATGTTAATGGGAGTTGTTTGGAGGGTTTATTCAATGTATTCTTAACAAAAAAATATTTTCAAATTTTCTTTTCTATCATTTTTTCTAATTTTTCAAATTTCAGTTTTGCTTTTTCAAATTTTTCTTTTTTTTTGATTTCTTTTTCTTTTTCTATTTCTTTTTTTTGAAAAATTTTTCTTTTTTTTTTCATTTTTTTTTTTTTTTTCATAAGATCATGTGAAAAAAAAAAGAGATCTTCGAAAAGAAAAATAATCACTCTGAAAATTGTGACTATGTAGTGTCTTTGCAAATGAATTTTTTTATTTATAAAAAATCTTTTTGTTCAACTTTTTTTCAGTGAAAGTTCAGTAATAAAAAATCCGTAATGCTAATTTCAAAAATTGTTACTCACTTTTTTTTATTTTTTGGTTTTATTTTTATTAATTTTTAATATATCAGTCTTTTATAGATTTAGAATGACTTAAAAGTGAATTACAAAACATATTTAGTTATTAATTGTTCTTGAATACTAAAGGTTATTTTTTTTTTTCAATTTATTATTTCAGGTGAGTCACAATTTTTGAAAAAGAATTTATTATAATAAAAGTGAGCATGAAAAGTTTCAACAAGTACCCCCCCTGAACTATTGAAAAGAATACAATTCAATGATTTAAACAACACTTTTTAAAATTATTAGCACTGAGTATTTATAATATCTGGAAGATAAATAATTTTTTTTTTGGAAAAAAAAATTACAAATAAATTTCATATTTTAATATGAAATTAAGACAAATTTAAAGAATTTTAAAACTTTTGTTTAAGTGATCGGTACTCTACAGTAGCAGGGCCATATTCTAAAATATGTTATTGATGCTATTCTCTACTTATGAAATTTTGTATATGCGAAGGGTCAAAAAATTATGATCCACTAAGAAACCAAGTAAAGAAATTTTTTTTTCAATAAGATTAATGTTTTTTCCATTTTTTTGTGAAAAAGATAACAATTAAATGTATTTTATTTCGCACATTGTAAAGGACTTTTTTACTATGTTTAGGATCATTTCCATTATTAATACACAATAAATAGTCTTTGTTGTCGGGAATATTAATGTACAGATTTATTTCTTCTTTTTTGAGATAATTCTTTTGGTTAAGCAAAAAATTGATTTGTTCAACTAATTGGAAAATACTTATAATTTTTTCAGAAGGATAGTTAAATCAATTAAAGTTTTAAAGCTATTTAAAAATTTTACCAAGAAATTGAGTTTTTGTTTTAAGATGAAATTCGATTTTTCAAAATAAAATTATCTTCAAGATATTTGGAAATTAATTAATTTTATCCTCAAAATTCGAAATCAATTTGTTTCTGTCTAAAAATAATGAAAATTTTTATAATGATTCTTGTGAATAATACCAAACAGTTTTTTTAAAAATTTTTTTGTAATTTTTTTTCATTTTTTCGAAACTACAAGAAAACTACTTTTTTTAAAATTTTAAAGAAAAAAATTTTTGCTTAATATCTAAATTTCATTGATATCTAAATTATTTATTTTTTTACATAATTCATAATATTTTGATTTGTTTTATTTCATAATACAAGAGTATCTGTTTAGATAATTTGTAAAATTTCTGAGTTTTCAATGCAGAAGTTGAACCCTTTCATCTTAGATATTTTTTGTTGTTAGGTTTTTTTTAACTTTAGAAATAAAAAGAATAGTTCTTGAAATTTTCACTTAATTTCTCAAATTAAAACAAACCTAACGGTGGTTTTCTTGAATTTTTTTGTTTTATCTGTTAAGTTTTCTAGGTTTTTTTGAGGTTGTCTATTTTTTTTCGAAAATCTATTGATTTTCGTTAGGTTTTTTTTTGTTTTCGAAATAAACCGAAAATTTATTAAAATTTTCTGTTTATTTCAAAAAGTAAAAAAAACCTAGAACGCTTCACAAATAAATAGAAAACTCAAAAAAACCTAACGAAAAATATATAGATTTTACAAATAAACAGAAAATTCAAGAAAATCTAACGGATGTTTTACAAAAATTGAAAGAATAGATTAAGATCTATTGATTTATTAAATAAACAGAAAACTAAAGAAAGCATAATGATATTTCCAAATAGAACTATTTTCTCAATTTTTAATTCTGAAATTGTATAGTTCAATTCTAGTTGTTTTAAATTTCTGGAGTGCCAATTAATATTTTCAAATTCTTTTTTTCTAAAAGGAAGATAATTAATTAATTCATCAAAATGGAGGATTTTTAATTTTTGAATTAACTTAAATCTTCTTTTATATATCGTTATCCTTACGGGATCAATTTTAGCTTCAGTTTTATAAATAATCCTAGGGGAGTGTTAGTTGATTAACAAAAATTTTCTATTTTTTTTATTAATCAGAGTATCAATATCTTTAAAAGCTGTTTTTATCAAATCAAATATTTCTAATCCAGAGAATAATTGACTATGTAATACAGCTTTAAAAGAATGAATTTTTTATCCATTCGAAAAAAATTTTTGTTGTGAGATATTGATTAATTTTTTTGAAATTGGTCTTAATTTTATCCAAGGTTAAACTTTAGATGAGTTTTTTTATCCAGCCAAATACCAAGATATAAAATTTTCTTTGGAATTAAAGTTTTTTTCGTTTAATCACTATTTGGATTCATTCCGAAATCTTTTATAATTTTAAAGATTTTTTCTAGTTGAAAATTTATTTCTATCAATGATCCTTTCATAAGCAAAATTAGATCATCAGCAAACATCTGAACATGTATTGCTAATGGTTTAATTTTTTCTAAGAGAAAATGAGTGATAAATCCTAATAGTAAAGGATATAATGGAGCTCCTTGATAAACACCAATTCCTTCTTTTAAGCAATAAGCAAGTATATATTTTAAGATAATTTCATTTTTTATACATTTTTTAATTGAATAATAAATAAATGAATGTTGAATTGAGTCAAAATATTTTTGTATATCTATTGTAACAGTATAAATATTTTCTTTTTTAAATTTATTTTTTATTTTTTGATATTCATTCGATAAATTTAGAACTGCAATTCTGGTATCTAATATTTTCATAAATCCAAATTGATTTTTTGAAAATAAATCCCAAGAATCTTGGATTCTTGCATATAATAATTTCAGAAAAAATCTTGGGTGAGTTTGATGAATTAAAAATTGGTCAATAAATAAGTGATATCTCTTCATCTCCGATTTATGAATGAATAATAAATTTCTGTTTTTAGTAAATATCAAAATTGTTTTGAGATATATCATTAACCCAATTTAAAAAATATTTTTTTGGATTACTTTTAAAAAGTTTCCATTATTTATATAAAATTGATTTCTTTGATTTTTTATTGATTTATATTGTTTAATTTTATCAAATTCTTTGACTGATTTATTTTTTTGATATTTGATAATTTCACTAATTTTTATTATTGAAAATATTTCTTTATTTTAATAAACTACTTTTATCTAATGTGAAATTTTTAATAATATTAATTATATCTAAAAAAAAAAAAAAAATATGTTTATATTAATTAATAATAAATAAAAGAAGATGAAATAAAATTACCTGTTTTTGGATTTGACGAGCGAAACACAATTCCTAGAATTAGAAATGTAGAGACTATTTCTGAAAAAAGGTAATCCAAAGATGTAAGTATCATAGAAATATTTGAAAATTTCTTTTTCGATTCTAATTCAATATACATTATATTCACTGCCCTTCCAATAAAAATTATAAAAAGGATAATTGAAACAATAAATATCCGTTTTAAAAGGTGATACAATTGATTTGACAAATATGGAGGAAATGATTTTAATAATATTGATGAATAAAAAAGCAAGGGGACTAAGGAAATTATATATATCACAACCCTAAAAATTGGAAATACAATTTTCTTCTTTGTTGTATAAATTATGATAAATGTTGCCGCATACATAATAACCAACCAAATACAAATCATTAATAAAAGTTTTCGTGTGTTTTTACGACTTTGAGATGACGAAATACTATGTAATTTATAATGCATTTGTGCTCTATAATTATAAAAAAGGTAAAAGAATAAATAAATAATAACAGTTCAGCAGAAAAGGTTTATATAAATCCCATTAAATTAAAATTGAAAAAAAAAATTAATTTGGTAAATTAAGAAAAACAATAGTTAAAAAATAAATAATGAATTTCAATTTTTCAAAATTTTTGTAAATAAAAATTGAAACTAAACCCCAATTCAAAATTTTTAATACATCGCAAAATTCAATTTTTGAAAAAAAAAATCGTATTTAATCAATTCTTGAAGAAATACCAAATTAGAACCATTTACTAATTGAAATGTTAACAATTATTTATAAATTACAATACTCACAAAACAAAAAATAAATAATTATTAATATTAATAAATTATCGGGGTGTTAAAAATTTTGGAGAGAAAAAAAACAAAAAAATACATTGGTAAATTTGTTTAAATTAAATTAGGAATATTGATCGATCAAAGCCTAGAGACTATTGACTTTTTTTATTTGAATTCTTCTATTTTGAATAGCTCAATTCTAACATAATATCAATCTTTGAAAAAAATGATCTACCAAAACAAGTTAGGTAATTCAAAAAATGAAATTAAAACAAAAAATAAAAAAACAAAAAAATGATTATATTTTAGAAAAATCAAAATTATTTCCAATTTGAATGAAATTGTATTATTGTGATTGTTTGAACCGTTTTAACTATGTGGAAAATTTTGAATTTTAGTTTTATATTCAATTTTTTTTTTTTTTTTGAATATCAAAAAACAGAAAAATTTTTCATAACAATATAAAAATTTTATAATAATAAGAATTATCTAAAACAATATATATATCATTTTATTATTTTTTTTATCATTTTAGGTTATTAATAAAATAAAAGTAAAAATAATTATGAATTATTATTTTGTAATATAATGTTATCAAGTCAAATTAAATAGAGTAAATAATAATAATAAAAAAAGAATTGAATTATAAATTGTTAAAAATTTAAAGATAAATATCAAATAATTATTAGTCTGAAAAGTTAAGCGAAATTTTTTCTTGTAAACTTTTTCTCAAATTAAAAAAAATCTAAATTAGGTTGTTCATATTTTTGATATAATTGGGTAAAATCGGGTAGTTTTGTGTATTATTTTATATTCTAGAAAACTGAAGTACTATCCATGTCAAAACACCGGTTTAAATAGGGTGTGTTTTTATGGTTTTAATGAATATTAGAAAGAAAAGATTAATGTTATAAATTTCAAAAAATGAAATCATTTTTCACAATCTTTTTACTTTTTTCTTTTTCGATTTTTTTTTTATTGGAAGATCTATCGTTACTAGATAAAAATGATGTTGTTCCAAGTAATTGAAACAGTGGAAATGATTTTATAAAAATCTCATGAACCTATTTCTATTTGAATTTTCTTTGATCTTCAATTGAAGATCAAAATGAATTTTAGAGTTTTTTATAAAAATAATGGGGTTTTCAAGGAATTTTCTGTTTTATTCATAAAATCTATTGATTTTTGAAATTAAAAAAAAAAATTGAGATTATTACTGTTAATTTTTTTTTTAATTTAAGAAATTAAAAAATAACGTATATTCTGATAAATAGACCTTAAAATTTTGATTTTTTTAATTTTTTAGAAAATATTTCACATTTTTTAAATTAAACTAAAATTCAAAATTTTCCACACAGTTAAAATAGTTCATAGAATAACAAAACTCTACAATTTTACTCAATTTACAAATAATTTTCATTTTTCGAGAATATGAAATCGAAAATATTTATTTTTTAGTTTTTTGTTTTCATTTTATTTCTTCTAATTCCTTAATAGTTTTTAGATTGAAAATTTTTTTAGAATGATTGATGGTGGTTAATGATGAGCTCTTTTATATTGAAGAAAAGATCAATAAAATTAGTTAATGTTATCTATCCATTTGATCGATCAATAATTGTTGATTAAATTTTCAACAATATTTACAATATTGTAGTGAAAAAAATCCATGACAAGTTTTTTAATTGTGAATATTATAAAAATTGTTGTCTAATTGCAAATATTTCAAATCAAATCCTTTTTATAAATAACCAAATTTTTTATGAGCTCAGTAATTAACTACTAAAGTTCATTAAAATAGGGTGTCTATAGAATAGTCATTTAATTGTTTGATAATAAAGTAGATCTACTTTTTTTGAAAAAAACAATTCAGTTTTAAGAGAGTTTGATGAAGTTTGGAAAATGATAATTATTATTCTTTTTTTTTCATTGACTGAATGATATTTTGTAAAAATGTTCTTTCATTAATCGTCATTTTAATAAGTGGATGAGTTAGAATTTTAAAAAAATTATCTAATTATAAAAAATGATTTGATTTAAAATATTTACAATTACACACAATTTTCCTAATATTCACAATTAAAAATCTTGTGTTGGGGTTTTTTTTCAAGTCATGTATTTTTTTCACTACTAGATATTTATATCCTAGAATTTAACTCAATAATACTTGAATATAAAAGGCCCGGACTCTCAGTATGGATTTTGGGTTTTGAACCTTTTCAGTTTAAATATTGAATTTTGTGATTTCTGAAAAGTTAGAGGTTTTTCCTAATGACAAATTGCAAAAAAAAAACTAAAATTTTTTTCAGTCAAAGAGACCCAGTTTTATTGAAGAAATAGAACATATTCTATGAGTTTAATTCATTATTCTTCTCAAACTAAAATTTCAATTTTTAGACCAAAATCATTTTTTCTAATTTCTTCAATTTTTTTTTTGTTTTTTTCTTTTTGCTTTTTTTCTTTTCTTTTTTTTATATATTTTTTTATTTTTTTTTAAAATTAAATTTGGAAAAAAAATGTTTGAAACTATAAATTAGTATTAAAAAAAGTGAGGCTTTGTATGTTCTTTTAAAATTCATACATTTGCAAGTAAAAAATCTTATTGTCAACAATTTTAATTTCCTAAAGAAATTGAGAATTTAACTTATTTTTGAGTCTTTAAGAAAATTCCTAAATAAAAATTTAGGAATTCTGGGACACAAGAGGGGTTAATAACACATCCCTTAAATAATAAAAAAAAAAAATTGAGAATTTTGAACTAGATGTTCCAATGAATGGGGCCTAAAAAAATTAAATGAACATTTTTTTTTTTTTTAAAATTTATGGTTTGTTCAGGCTTTTCTTTTCTGATTATCGACTCTAATACGGAGTTTATTATTTCTCTTATTTCTAAACAATCTAAGTTTGGTTGATTCTTAAAATAAAGTGAATTTTTCATTTTTGGCGGGTGCACCTTTGAGTGAAATGGAGTTTAAAACCCTAAATTTTAACAAGATCTATGAACTTATCATTCTTTAAAGTCAACAATTTACCCCATCGATATAAAACTAATCAGTGATGTAAATAAAATACGAACCGTCCTGAATTCTTATTCCATAAATTCAAAACTTAAAAAATTAATACATTAGTTTTGGTGATCTGTATTATTTTAGAAGCAAAATTTTTTTCAGAGACAAGATCGAAAAATCTTTATGCCTCTTTTGCTTTCTCTCTTGGAAACTTCAAATTTTGTCAGCTCCCTCAGAGTAGAATTCAAACATGTTAAAATTTGAAAATCTGAAATGGTAGATATTTAGACTTCGAATTTGATTGATTTTCGAAATGTCCAAACTGTAATGTTTCAAAAATTTTCATTTATCCAACTCCAAGATTCCCTCAAAGAGTTTTCATTATTCTCTCGAAAGGGTTTGACCTTGTGTGTGTTTTTTACAGAATAACAGATTGGATTTTTTTAATTTTTAAAATCTTTGTTTTGATTGTTGTCAAGAAAAAGAAAATACTTTTTTGAAAGAAAGTTATTTTCACAAGACCGTTGTGATTACTTTTTGGTTTCTATCATTAATTCCTAGGGTGGGTTTGGGTAAATTGGGATAAAAAACAAATAATTTAGGGTGAGAACAAAGTTAACAGCAAAATTGTTTTGCTTTAGTTATTTGTAACAACGAAAAAAGAATCTCCGAAGAAAGCCTTTTAAACGTAATTATAGAATTAATCAGATAAAGATCTTTTACTTTTTTAAGTGGAGGTTTGATTATTCTAAAAAAAAACATTTAAAAAAAGTGATTTTTTGGTGCAATACATTCTCTTTATCATTTCGAAAATTCAAGTTTTAAATAAGAAAGTGAATTGTTTCTCAATGTAAAATGGGGTATGAATATGAAAACAAAAAGAAAAACCTTTGAATTGTTTGTAGCTTTTGTAAAAAAACAAGAAAAAAACAAAAAACGAAGAAAAAAAGAAAAAAAAAAAAATTTACAATGCAAATACAAGTACCAAAATTGCAATAATATAAGTAGAACCAAGAAGGCCAGTACAAACGTCAAAAATTGTTCTCTTTTTTGAGATATAGTCAATGAATAATAAATATGGGATCCTGAAAAGCGAAACAAGCATGACAATAATTAAAAAAGCCTTTTTGAAATTTTGATCACGGCGTTTTGAATGAATTAATTCAATTAACACAACCAAGCAGATTAAAAATTGAAGTATGTAAAGTGACATACTTACCCAAATGTATATGTATTCTTTGGAGTTGTCTATCATTTTATTATTATTACAAGATTAAGAAAACGAAAAAATAAATTCTATGAAAAATAAATACATTAAAGGTTGATAACAAAAATACCTTTGGTTTAGTCATTCACTACACTTTGTTTTTTGAGACTAATATTTATTTTCAAAGTTATATAACGAGCAAAATCCTACTGTTCTTACCAAAGTTTAGTATTGAAAAATTATTGTATCGGACGAGAATCCCCAAACATTATAATTAATAATTAATATTAGGAAAATTGTTGTGTAATTGCAAATTTTTATAAACCAAATACCCAATATATCAAGTGATGTAGATCTGAAAAATATAGCATCATTTTTTATATTTTTTCTAATATTTGTGTTAATATTTTTTCTTGAGAAAAATAACTTTTATATCAAACCAAATTATTTATGAACCCAGTAATAAACCTACCTAAAGTTCATTAAAGTGGGGGTATCTTAGAGAATACTCATTTAATTGTTTGATAAGCAAAATTAGATCTACTTTTTTGAAAAAAACCAATAGAGTTTTTTTAGAGGTTTAATGAATTTTGAAATTTCTAATTATAATTCTTATTCTTGTTTTTCGATCAATTGAATACAGTTTTTCGAACCAGTGGAATTTAATTAATCATCATTCTAATAAGTGACGAGTGTTTATTTCAAAAGTTTGGGTCTAAAATACAAGAAATTATTAAGCGATTAAACAACAATTGCCCATTTATTAAAAATTAAAAATTGTTTCAGTTATTTTTTTAAAAAAATTATATTTATTTATTTTTTTGATTCTCTCTTTTTTTCCTTCAGCTGTTCCCAAAGTTCCCATGTAATTTTGTTAAATATCAAATTTTGATGTCGATAATGATTTTTGAAAAGTTGAATATGAGAAGAATAAAGTACATATTGAAAATAGAAGCTTTTATTAATCTGAAGACATTCACGAATTTTTTCTGATATTAAAAAATATATTTTCAGAACCCAAAATGACTCTAAACATCAAAAATTCATTTGAGAAAACTAAAAAACTTTACTCTTATATAATGAATTTTTTTTTGATCACATTAGAAGATTATTTTTCAGATCAACTCATCTTTTAAAAAAAGTTTCTAAATATGAGCTTTCTGATTCTTAAATTCAACTTTTTAAAAATCTATTCAAGATCAATTTTTGAGAACGAAAAAATTCAACTGATCCTTGGAATAGCTGTAACAGTTAGAAATATCACTCTTTCAAAAAAGATTTTTTACTGGTATTTGAATTCTAAATGGGTAAAAAATTTTCACTTTCTTTTTCATTTTTTTTAAATAAATAGAGTTATCAAAGAAGTGTGATGTAATTTGTAATTTCTATTTCCCAAAAATGAAAATTGAAAATGAAGTTAAAATTTTTCTTGTTTTTGCTGTTGTCAAAATAATGCCTACCAAAAAGTTTAATACTTGTTTCAAAATTAAAAGCATGTTGGTTTTTTATAGATGGTCTATACATCAACCAATGAAAGAAATCAACAATAAACCATAATTAAATATCGTATTGGTTTCTTAAATTTCTATTATTTAAAATATAATTGGAAAAATAAAGGATCAAATTGCAAAATTAATCTCAAAAAATAGAGTTAATTTTTTCAGAAAATTGTCTTTAATCAAAAAAAATGAGAAAAAATTTGAGAAAATTATGAAAAATTTTATACAAATTGCATTCTGAATTTAAATTTTACAAAAAATAATAGGAGTTTACTTTCAAAATTGATTTTAAACTTAGGTATACTATTGGGTATTTAATTGGATATTGCTTTGGAACAAGTAGAAAAAAAAGCAATTATTATATTTTGAAACTTCGATTATTGTAACTGAACACACATTATTTTGATCAATGTAATTCAAATACCAATTTTGCAAATAAAATATTTCGAGGAAGGTTACTTTCGTAGGCAATAATATCACTCAACTGATTTGTGCTCATTGGTTCCTCACTTTCTCATTGATGAATTACTCACTTATTCAAACAATAATAAATTCATTTTTTCCGGATTAATGGTGTATATTTGGTTTTTTTTGTAACCAACTTATCAAATTAATAGGAATTGTTCATGTATTGAGGATGTAACTCCAACCAACCAAGATTTGAAAACCCAAAATATTAGTGTTGTGGTTTGTTTAACATTGACTTTTAAAAAAAACGAAAAGCTTGACTTTGATCAAAAATTTTAGAATCTTTACTTTAATTTTATCTTCAATTATCAATCTCTTCTTATTCTTTAATTTCTAAACAAACAGTATGCTACCCAAAAGAATTTTAAAAGAAAGAAAGAAGAACAATTCGTCCATACAAAAAAATCTACAAGAAATTTCAAATTCAAAGCACCACAAAATGGAAGGAGGAAACACTGAAGAATCGCTTAATGTAAATAATATTTCTGTAACTGATAAAACAATAATTGAGAGCACACTTGAATTTGACGTTGTCGAACGGACCATTTCAAGGAAGGTCATGGAAAAGTATAATCAAGAATTAAATGCGATCAACAATAAAGAACAAAAAGCTAGAACGCTAAAAGTGAATCAAATAATGTCTTCCCAATTAGACTACCCCTATTCGTTTGAAGCTTTTAGTATGACGAATGATCGTGATCAGATTGAATTTGATAAGTACGGGAATGTTTTACCAAAGCCAATTGAGGAACTTGTCAAAAAGTTTAAAAGTATGCTACTCAAAGGGGAGCTGAGCCAAAAAGAATTAGAAAATTGGGAAGATACGCTTGAAAACTCAAACAAAATTGTTGACTGTGGACCAAGTTCAACGAATATAGAAGACGACATTGAAATTGAAAAATTAATTGTAAAGATGAAAGAAAGTCTGATCATTAGAAAACGTAGAAGACCGAAAAATGGACTGTTCAGAAGAAAAATTCCAAATTCTGAAAAGGAAAGATCAATTAATAGAAAATTAATCAAGAACCAAACCAATGATCTTGAAAAAAAAATAGAAAGGGAATTAGATCAAAAAGAAGAAGATCTAACAAATGAAAAAGTTTTGCAAAAAGAAAAAGAAAAAGAAAAAGATAATAAGGCGGAAGAAAACGATCAGAAGAAGAAAATAAAATTTATACTTGCTGATCAAAAAATAGTACTTGAGAACATTATTAATCTCTTGAACAATGGAGAAACCCCATTGACAGCTTTAAAAAGGTTTGGTGGTTTAAAAATGAAAAGAATCAGTTGTTCTCGGAGAAAATTTCGAAAAAAGAAATTGAATCAAAACAAACAAATCCCAAAAAAAAGAAAGACAGTCGAAACAACAAAAGATGAATCAAAATTTAATCTCTTATCTGACTACATACAAAAAGCAATTGGCTTTGGTTCTTATGATATATACCATCTAACAAAAGAACAATTATTAGATCAAATCAAAAAATATCAAGTACAAACTCTTGGGGATTGCTGGCTATATCGATGGAGAAATAAAAAATCAGATAAAGTTTATGGGCCATACACCACTGAAGAAATGAATAGGTGGCTAGACTTGGGGTTTTTTTATAGTGTATATGTAAAAAGAATTGGGGAGCACAAATTTCGAAAAATTCAAAAGATCGGCAGATTTTATTAAAATAATATTTTTTCGAGAATTATTTTTTTTTTTTTGTTGTTTTTTTAAGAAAAGAGATATTGGAAAGTTGAAAAGAAAAAAAAAAAAAAAAAAAATAATTAAAACATGTATTTTTGAATCACAATAATTCATTTTATTTTGAATTAAAAAATATCAATTTTTTTGTATTTTTTTATTATTGTTTAATGTAGACTCAAATATTCCTGTATACCTTGTTTCAGCCAAAGAGAACCAATACTTGTTCTAAATCTCTATTATTTTTTCTAATTGACCTTTGAAGAACAAAAGAAAAAATAAGTTGAATAATAAACACCCAAGAATTGTTAATGTTTGTATATAGTAAAACCAATAAACCAATATATTTTCTTAACAATTCAAAAAGTATATTTCATAGGTCGTCTTATTGGAAAAAAATAAAGATGTTAATTCATTGTGATCTTCAAAATAAAGTTCATATAAAAGTCCAATAGAAATTAATTTGTTTTTAATACAATCATTTTTACTATTTCAGTAACATTAAAATAACATATTTTTACCCAGCGACTGAGATCTTCTCATAAAAAAACAATTAGCAAATGAATTAAATTTTAAGAAGTGTAATTCAAAAAATAATATAAACAAAAAAAAAAGTAAAAATATGAAAAAATAATTTCAATTTTTGAAATTATCAAAATAAAATTTTTGTTTTAATATTGATTCTACACTTTAAACATGTCTAATTCACCAATTATAATTGGTTTTCTTTAGCTAGAAAATGGTTTCGTTTTAATTTTATTCAAGTCATATTCTAATTTTCAAATAGGTTTTGATTTTGGAATTGGGATCTACACTTTCTCAATCGAAGATTAATACATTTTCAACATGTACTCATGTGAATTGTTAAATATTATATAATATAAACTCTTTTTCAAATAAAAGGGTATGGAAAATTTCAAGAATTATTATTAATTGAATCAAATTAATTGTCGTATAATTCAAAAATCTAAGAAACTCTGTACAACATAAAAAAAAACCCAAAAAAATATATAAAACTCAATAAAACAAAACAATTAAAATTAAATATTTTAAAAATTGGTATGCCCTTTAATTTGAAATGAGAAATCTTGTTTTGTAAATTGTAAGGAAAAACCAATTATCTAGTTAATAAAAACTGATAACACTAAGAATTGAGAAAAATTTCTTTACATTTAATTAATGAGTTCTTTTCACATCAAATTCTTATTCTTGTAAGGTCTTCTTTTCAATTTAAAGGCACAATTCATCTGGGTATTTTGTTGAAGTTTTTTTTTGTTTTTTTCTCTTTTCTTTTTTCTTTGTTCCATCTACCAATCCAATAATGGTCTTTCTTAATTCATATATCTAGCTCATTCGGAATTAAACTTAAACTGTTTCGGTTTTTATTTATGGTAGATTATTTCTAAATTGGTTTCTTCTTATCTTGTTTGTTTTTTTTTTTTTCATTTTTCAACTGTTCAATAAATAAAAAAAAAATGAAAAATGAAAAAATGAAAAATAAAAATCACCAATAAGTAATCATCTTATTTACAATAAAATTCAATAGTATTGATGATTCCATAGGTGTTCCCTTTCGTTTGAAAAAGAATTTATTTTAAGAAACTGTTTCTTTTTCCGTTTTAATTAATCTTATTTTTTTTTTAATTTTTTAAAATAAAGTTTTCTTTGGTAGATATATATTTCGAAAAAAAGTGTTACTTTTTTTATTTATTTTTCCTATAATCTTATTTTTGTTATTCATTCTGTCCATAAAACAGAAATATAAACAATAGCTCCAGATCCAATTAGTATTAATATTTATCTTTATTTAATGTTACAAAATAGATTCAGTAAATTCTTAGTGAAAAGGAGAAAAAAATACCCTTTCTCGAATATAAAACTAGTTATAAATTAACTTCAATATAAAATTGGACATTAAAATAAGGAAAAAAAAAGATTATTTAAATAATAAACTACGTTTAAATGTTTTTCCCCCACTTCAAAAATTATATCAAGATTTAACTTCTTTGGAAAAAAAAATGAAAGTACGAAAAGAAAATACCCATCAATTCTCGGAGCTAATACTTATCATATTTATGAGAACAGAAGCTTTTCTATCTTTTATTAATGTAATAATACCCTTTCGACAAATTAATTAGATTCTAATTAAAAATTTATAAAGGGTGATTAATAATTTGAGAAATTCATTCAGTTTAATATAAATTGAGTAGAACAAGAAATTATAAAATATATTGGGCCTATTTTTTTTTCAAATTGTTAATTTTTTTTTTCCAAAGACAACCATCTTTTTTTAATTGATCAGATCAACTTGTACTAAACTAATTATCGATTTTAGAAATATTTGGAATCATGTTTAACATACAGGAATTGCCTTAAATAACAACATAATTCGATTTTCATATTTCTCTATCTAGATTATAATACCTTGTATTTCAAAAAAACACCCACTATATTAATTTTCTGAAAAGTTCATGAAACTTTTTAATGAAGACTCTAATTAATCAAATAAAGAGTAACAAAATTAATTTTTTTTTTTTAATTACAACATTCAAAATTGAAGGTAAAAATTTTTTTATATTTTCTTTCATTTTTTGATTTGAAAAAAAAAAATAAGGTGTTTTATTATATCCCAATCTTTTTTTCGGGTTACTGACCTTTTTATTTGGTCTTGGGTTGATTTTTTTGTACCTTATGTAAGATCTTAATGTGTGACAAAAAAAATACGGACTAATGCCCTATTTCACTAATCTATTTTTTAAATTCAATTATACCACGAATAAATGTTGTGGTTTATCTCCAATAATAGTTTATTTTCATTTTAAACTTGTACAATTCGAAATTAAGTCCTATCTTCAAAATCAATATACCAGTATTTGAATAATAAAAAGGTAAAAATTATCATTTAATTTTCTTATTTTCAGATTTTTCTTTACCAAATAGAGTTTTCCAAGTATACATTGAAATTTCTGGTCTTTGTTTATTTAAATTGTAACTTCTCTGTGTGTTATATTAACTTTAGATTTTGTGTGAACTAAAGAATCCTAAATAAAAGAAAAATTTTCATTTGAATTAAAAACAAGATAATCATTGGAAATTTTAGAGCTATTTCAATTTCAAAGACAAATACCACTTTTTAAATTCAGCAAGTATTTCAAGAGATAACAATCAAATTGTGTTTACATTATTAGAGGCCTTAAATATTTTGAATGTCCCATACTTTCACAATTAACCCAAGATAAATTACAGTAAATTGTATGATCATTTTTTCTTCTTTTTTCAAATTTTGAGAATTTTTTTTTTTTCTTCTTATTTCAAAACACAACAATTTCTGTAATGACTTCAGAGATTATAATTGACATTAATGAAGAATTTATTTACTTTGGGAAGAGCAATGACGAGAAACCAAGAATTTTTCCAACATGTTTAATTGATGAGAATGGTGAGTTGCCAACACATTACACTGGGATCGATGAAGAAGTAATGTTGAAAAGTGCATTTAAAAAAGGCCAAGTTGAAGACTTTGCTGTTCTTGAACAAATTTTAACAAAATGTTTTGAGTCTCAATCGATAACAGCACAAGGCCAAGGCATTTTTCTTCCACAAAATATCAACACGTCGAGATCTGTTCAAGAAAAGTATTGTGAATTTTTTTTTGAAAAATGTAATGTTGAAAAACTTGCAATGGACACAAGTGGCGCTTTGCCATTAAAATCAAAAGGAATTAAAACAGGGTTATGTATCAATGTTGGTGAAAGCTTTGAGGTTGTACCAATGTTTGATAATCAAGTTAATCATGATTTATCACTATCTGTACCATTGTCAACAAGAGTGATCCGCGATACGTTGGCAAGCAAATTGACTCTTGACGGGTATTACTTTGATAAAGTCAACCACAAATACTTGTTGTCACATTTACGTGATTCCATTGGTGTTGTTGTTCCAGACTTTGAAGAGGAAATGAAAAATAGATTCGATTTCCAGAAATTAATCCAGATCGATTTCACAAGAAATGAAAAGGAATATTCAAAAGAATATAGCTTTAGTCATTCTGTTTTTTGGTCTTGTGAAACACTTTTTAATCCAAAAATGATAATGAGAGATATCCCTGGAATTCACCAACTCACAAACGAGATTTTACAATCATTAGACAACGAACAATATCAACAAATTTCAAAAAATGTTCTAATAAATGGTTCAGCATCTGCAATCAGTGGATTTAATGACAGATTTGAAAAGGAACTTCAAAACATATCTGTGCTAGACTTAAATATAATGTTCGATGAAAATAATAACTTTTCCAATTGGTTAGCCTCAAAATCTTGTTTGGAAAACTACCAACATTGGTGTTCAAAAGAAAAATATCTGGAATCTGGATTTTTTTAAATAAAAAAAAAAATACAAACCATTTCTGTTTCTGTCTGTCTACTTTTTCTCACTTAACTTCTCATTCTTTTTTTTTTTTTTTTTGATTTTTTTTTGATAATATTTCTTGTTTTTAATTTGTTAATTTTCTTTTTTATTAAAAAATTTAACATTTTTTTTTGCCTTAAATATAAAAATATTTTTCGAAAAATAATTGTATTTTGATTTACTTTTTACAAAACGAAAGAGATTCTTTACCACAGCATTTTCATTTTTCTTTTGGCAAAAAAAAAAAATAATTCACAAACAATCAACAAAAAGAAATATAAATATAAATTGATTTATTTGAAAAATTGATAATACAATAATCTTTACACTCTTTTAGTAATCCCATTATTTTATGAATTTTTGTTACCAAATTAACAAATTATTTGTGAAAATTATTTATGAAAACGAGATTCAAAAAATAAAATAAATTATTGTTGAAAATTCATTATTGAACACGGTACAAGTGGTTATGAAATTTGGTTTTCAAAAATTCACAAATTAATTATTGTTTATGTAATAATTTGTAATAATGATCCAATTTTTACAAATAGTTTTTGAAAAAGAAATATCAAAATTTCTAATGAACTTATTGATTCATACAAAAAATAAATATTTGATTTTAAAGTTATTTATAAAAATTTATTTTTGATTTACAAGAACTATTATTTTGTAAGAAGTTTTTAATGAAAAGAAAAATAATAAAAAAAATGAATAGAAAAAAATATAATATTTTTCAAATCCTTTTATATCAACCTTAGCATATTACTATTTGGTTGGGTGTATTGATTTGGATTTATATCTTTTTATATTACAAATAAATTAGAATAAAGCTATATATTTTTTAATTTTCGTGAAGTGCATAGATGGAAAAATCTAAGTAACTTTAATATGATATTTATTTATTTACGAATATTTCTACAAATAGTTGTAAAAACGAAATAAATTATTAAAGATCGATCATATTAAGCAAGTTAGTTCCAAATGCTTTCACAGATTTTTAAAATATAATTAGTCAGGAAATTTGTGTAATACTTTGAAAAAAGTTATCCTTCACTTTTTTAAAAATTATTGTTGTATAATTTCTACATTTTTATAGAAAAAAACAGAAATATTTTATTTTAATCATTTTGTTTTTTAATGATACCAGGCCACTTCAAGAAAATTAAATATTATTATAAAATTATTTTTTGAATATTACAATAATTACTTTATTAGTAATCAATATTTGAGAAAAAATAAATATATAAAATAAATGGTTGTATAGAAGCTGTGAAAAAATGAATCTAAACTATTTTTCAGATAGTTTCAGTGACTTTATAATGTTAATTTAAGTTGTTTTGATTCTTTTAGCTTTCATTTTTATCATAAAAATATTTTCAAATTTTTAAATTAGAATAATTTTTTCTAATTTTGAAAATTTTAGTTTTGCTTTTTCAAATTTTTGTTTTTTTAAATTTTTGTTTTTCTTTTCTTTTTTTTTTTTTGATTCTTTTTTTTTTGCAAAAGATCATGTCGAAAAAAAATCTTCTAAAAGACTAATAATCACTAAGAAAGTCTAGACTATGTAATGTCTTTTAAAATGAATTTAACGATACGTAAAAAATCTTGTTGTTAACTTTGTTCAGTTAAAGTTCAGTAATAAAAAAATCTGTAATGCTCATTTCAAAAATTGTGACTCATTTTTTTTTTTTAGTTTTTGGTTTTATTTTCTTTAAATTTATAAAACTATAAGGTTTTCAATATTTTGAATGTTTTTGAGGGAATTAGAAAAAAGTTGTAATTATTTGTTCCCTTAATTGCTAAATTGTATATTTTTTTTTTTACAATTAATTATTTCAGGTGAGTCACTATTTGTAAAATGGTGCTAAATTTATTTTGGAAATGATACATAATAATCTTGAAATGATATTTTCAAAAATTTATTTCAAGTAAGTCTATCAAAAGTAGATAAAAAAATGAGGGGGCATTAATATTGAAATTTTTAATGAATTTTCATCAGAAATTTCTTATTTATTTAAATTATAGTAGATTAAAATGCATTTTTGAGAAATTTAGTAACTTTTGTTTTTTTGTTAATTCTAAAACAAGAAGAGTATAATATTTGCAATTAATATTTTTTTATTTTTTTTTACAATTGTTTCTATTTTTGCTTTTTTTTTTAAATCAACTGAAAAGAGGGTAAAATTGGTTAACAAAAATGAAGTCAAGAAAAAAAAAATACCAATTAAGTAACTTTTGTTTCCAATAAAAAAACATTTTTACAATAATAATAGAAAAATAAAAAAAAATATATGCCAAATATGATCCTTCTTTAAATTTAAGGAATAAAACTCTTGAAAAACAAAAAAAAAAATCATAAGAATTGGTAGAAACCAAACTGGTTTAAATATAAAAAAAAAATTCAAAATAATTCATAAACTCTTTCCAGTATCATCTCGTGCCGACCTATAACTTTTTTTTTTTTTTGTTTAATATTTTCTTCAAAATACAAAATTCAAAAAAGTTTTTTGTGTTTTATTTAGATTTTAAAATGTTTCAGAAGTTTTTTATTGTTTGTTTTTAGTGATTCAAAACGGTATTAAGTAAAAAATTGAACAAAAAAAGCCAAAAATCCCGAATTCTAAAAATAAAAAACAAGCTCAAAATTTAAAAAAAAAAATGAAATTAGCACCAAATAATTTACTCTGTTCATAGAAGTTTCTAGTTTTTATCGCAAAGGAGACATTATTTTAGAGTTTGGTTAAAGAGATAATAAAATTTAGTGAAAAAAACCATAATGATATAAACAACCCACAATTCAGAAATAAGAATTCTTTACAAATTATTCTAACAGATGAAGCCCGAGTTTAATTTATGATCATTAATTCTTTTTTTTTTTTTAAATTAAATTTTATAATTTAAATGAAGAAAAGTTATTAAATTTAATCTAAACTATTAAGCGTGTATTAAATGGAATTTTATAATAAAAATAAAATAAGAATTCATAATATTAAAAATATCCTTATCAAAATAACAAAAAAAAAAATTCCAAAAAAAGGATAAGATTTATATACAGGGCAATTACAAATATTTAGCGTAAAAAAAAATAACCTATTTTAGTTCTGGAAAAGAAAAGATTTTATTTTCTTAATCAATTTCCATTTTTTTTTGGTCGACATTATCTAAAAATAGTACTATTTTTTTTAAAATATATTCAGGGAGTGAACCTATATGTATTTCACAACCATTTGAGTAAACCATTTCGGGGTTATATTTTTCAAATATATCAAACAAATTTTCTAAATCGGGTGCTGAAAGCGCGGCAATCCTTTTACCAATCACTTTTCTTTGTTCAATATCAAAAAGTGCTTTTTTTTTTGATCTTTTCGTCCTTCGGGGTAATTTTAAAAATGGAAAGGAACCAAACTTAAATGGTGGATTGAGATCTTCTTGGTCAAGGTTTTCATTTTTATCAAGATATTTTTTCTTCGTGATCTCTTGATCATTATTATTTGTATCTTTTAATTGATTTTGTTTCAATTTTGAATTCTTATTAAAAATATCTGTTTTTTTTTTTATTTTTTGCATTTGTTCTCGTTCTTGTTGTTGTTGTTCTTTTTTTTGTTCTTTTTTTTGTTCTTTTTGTTGTTGTTT
This sequence comes from Anaeramoeba flamelloides, assembly GCA_027625915.1. Classification (NCBI taxonomy): domain Eukaryota; family Anaeramoebidae; genus Anaeramoeba; species Anaeramoeba flamelloides. The sequence goes on along the minus strand of JANTQA010000060.1, from coordinate 731,671 downwards.
GCTCCTTTCATCTATTTTTGGAATTGAATCTTTAAAATTTTCAGGAAGAGAAGCAATACGATTAACAAAATCAATTCCATCCAAAATTTCAAATAATTCCAATGACATTGAGCGAATGTCATAATGAGCTGAGTAGATATATGTATTTTTTGGAAATGCTTTAAAAATATTTAATGGCCAATCCGTTTTCCGTGAACGAAAGGTGTTTAGGGGGTATACCCCTGAATCCTTTCCATTGTCTTCAAATATTTCTGATATTGCACGATTTCTAAAAACGTTAATTTCTTTTTGTGGCTCGTGTTTTTGTTTATTTTTTTGTTGTTTTTTTTGGATTGTATCAGGGTTTTCAGAAATTTTTGGAGGCTTTTGAATTCGTTGTGGTTTCTCTTGTTGTAAAAAAAAGGAATCCTTTTCAGTATATTTTCTGTGTTTTAAATTTTGAGTTTCGTTTTGTTTCAAGACATCACGTTTTCTTGAATGTGAAATATGTTGTTTTTTGTTTGTTTCTTGATAAATCTGTGTTGAATTTTTTGGTTGACCAATTGAATCTTGAGTTTTAATTGGATCTGTTTTTGTTTTTTTATTATTCATGTTTTGTTTTTGGGTAATTTTATTCTTGTTGTGACTTATACTTTTTTTTTCTTGAGAGAAACGTCGATCTTTTTTTTTTGTTTTTTTGTTTTTGTTTGGTTCAGTTTTTTGTTTATTTTTTTTTTTTTTTTTCTTTTTTTTTGAGCTATTTTGTTGTGGTAGTATCTTTTTATTCGGTGAAGAAGTTGGTGTTGTATTTGTATTTGCCTTTGTCTTTGTCTTTTTCTTTGATTTTGGTTTTGTTGTTATTTTTTTTTCATTTTTTTTCTTCTTGTTTGCATTATCAGGTTGTTTGTTGTTGACGTTTGTGCTCTTTTTGATTTCTTTTTCAATAGATACTGGGGGTAAGGATTCAATTTTTTTCAATGTTAATTGTAATAGTGTATCCGCAGTACGGTAAATATAAGATTGTGGTGGTTGGAGTCTATGGGTGTAATGGTTAGAAAGAAAAAATATTAATGGTTTTATAATCAGACAGCTAAATAGATTCGAAAGAAGATTATTTACTCTTTTGCATTTGCAAACATGTTTTTAAAATCCTCAAAAACTTCGTCTCTTGAAGCATACTCATTGTTGCTTAACTTTGTCCTGATATAGAACATCGAAATCTGTGGCTTATCGTTTTTTGGTTTAAGAAATGGAAGTGGCTGTTTAAAAGGAGAGATTGTGTCCATATCGCTAAGAACCTTATAAAATTCTTCAATTTGCTGCACACTTGTTTTGCCCAGACTTTTCATTCTTTTGTTTGTTGAGTTCTCAATTTTTTAAAAAAGTCTTGATTCTTATTGAAAAAATGAAAAAATGAAATTTAAACTATCAAATTATTCACTTAAAAAAGTTGTTTTTCCAATTATTCCAGTAACTAACTCAAAATAAGGTATATTTTTTGTACAATCAGATTAGCTTTCTGAATACATTGAGTCTAAGACCCGTTAGTATATCTGTCATTCCTGGAAAAAACGTTGAAACAGAGAAAAATAGTTAAACAGGGTTTTTAATTAGGAAAATTACAGAAAACTAAAAGTAAAATCAATAAAATTAAAAAATACAATAAAAGACAAATAACAATCCGTTATATTATTTTCAATCAAATAAACAAAAACAAACTAAAATCTTATTTAATTTCAAAATTGTTGGTATAGGTTTTTTGAGAACATCCTTAAAAAAAGTCAATTTTTTCAACAAATTTTTGATAATTGATCAATCAAAGAAAAACCCATTTAAAAGTTAGTATTAAAAAAACTGTTATTATGGCGAATACTTCATTTTGTATTTATTTATTTATTCTTTTTTTAATTGATCTTACTTTGAATTTCAATAATGTTTCTAATTAAAATCTTTGTTTAACTTTTTTTCCTTTTTGACGAGCAATTTTTTCTTGATTTTTTTGGATAATTATCATCTGAAATCACAATATATGCTTTATTTTTCCAATTGAATTTCTTTTTAAAACAAAAGAAAGGGATTTGTACCAATATATTTTGATTAAAAGTGTGATAAAAACAATTGCCAAATCGTATGGAAATTATTCATAATGAGAAATTCAAAATAAGTTGATAAATTTTCAACTTATTAGCCAATAATTTATTATATTTTTTACTTAATTAAAATTATTTTTCATATTTTGGTTTTCATTTTATATCTTTTCTATTTATCTTATATTTTACAATATGATGACAAAATATTTCATCAATAATTCATCAAAAGCCAGTTATAAAATGGTTTACATATAAAAAAAAAATAATTATAAAATAATCAGAGGGAATCTTCATAAAATTTTTTTTTGACATATTTTTTTGGTAAATTTTCCCTTTCAAATTACAACAAAATAATCTTTATGTGCATTGCTTGTATTTAGACAAGTTGAAAATTTAAACTTTAGTTTGATAAAAATGAAAAATTTGTAAGATTTATTCAAATATTAGTCTAATTGAAAAAAATAAATATAAAGATCACCAAATAATATCTTTTAATTATCTTATCAAAAAACAAATAATAATTTTTTTTAATGTTGAAAAATGAATCAAAAATAAGTTTATTTATTTTTTTTTTTATTTTATTATTTAAGGGGGGGGTATTGAACCCTCTTATTTGCCTGAATATACTAAATTTTTATTTAGGAATTTAATTAAAGAATCAAAAATAAGTTTATTATCCACTTTTGCTAATAAGCACTTTGAAAAAAAATAAGTTCATTATATCCTGTTTTTTTTTAGGTTCCATATAGGTTAAATTTCTTTCAGAATCAATTTTCTCTTTTTAATAAAATATTTTTTTTTTTTTTTTATCTAAAATCTGATAATATAAGCTCAATTTTACTCAAGGATTCCCAACCAAAAAGAAAAAAAACTTTTTTTTTAAGAATCAACAAACATTTAATTGTTCGGAAATAAGAGAAATAATAAAATTCATAGATAGTTGATATACATAAAAGAAATACCCAAACAAACTATAAATTTTTGAAAAAATATAAAATGTTAAAATATTTTTTGGTTCACTTCTATTGAAACTTTGATTTTAAATTCCACAATTTCTAAAAGGAAATTTAAATTGTTCACAATAATTTTTTTTAATAATAAATTTTATGATTGTATAAGTATTACACAACCTAACTTTTCTTAAAGGTAATTTCAAGTTGTAAACATTTTTTATTTAATTAACTTTTTTTAAAAAATAATAAAGAAATAAAGAAATAACAAAACAAAAAAAATACAAAAGAAGTGAAAAACAAAAAATGAAAAAATTAGAAACTAATCAGATTTAAAATTATAAAAATATTTTGAGAAGGAAAACCTGGATAAAAATCATAGAATATGGTTTATTTCTTCAACAAAACTTAACCACTTTAACCAAAAGGGTGTTTTTTATCGCTTCTAACCAAATATACTAATTACCTTTGAAATAAAATTTTTAATTTCAATTGTTATCAGAGGATTAAAAGATAAATAATTGATAAAAAAATTATCTTAGAAAGAAAAATTTATAAATAAAAATTGTATAGTAATTATAATAAAAAAAATAACTAGAAAAAAAATTTTCAACATTTTAAACATTTTTATTAGTTATTGTGTTTTTAATATTTTTACAGCCAAATTTTTACAAAAAAATATTTATTTTTTTTTTTTTTTGAAAAGTTTGTCTAAACATCCAAAAATTCTTATTTTTTAATAATTAAATCACATCATACTTTACTAGAAATTGTTTTAGTGTCCCTTTGCACCCCAATATTGTATAAAATACAGGATTAAATAATTTATTCATTCTAAAAGATATTTAAAAATCACATAGAAAATTTGTTTTATCTAATAATTTTAAAGTTAATGGAGATTTATTTTTGATTCTAAATAATTTATAAACATAAAAAAAAAAAATTAAATAAAAAAAAAATTATTATATTTTTTTCATTTTAAAATTTGTGAAATTTTTTCAACAAGAATTTTTTTCAAATTTAAATGATTTGGACAATAGTCCGAATCAGATTAATAATTGATTTATTAATTAATTTTTGATATTTTTAAATTTTTGACTTTTTAAAATCTATGCATAAAATAAACGCACATTATTGAATAAGAGAGTATATATCAAAACTTATTTTACAAGAACTGGATTAATTTATTAAGGAAAAATTTAAATGTTAAAAATATTTTATTTATTTTTTTACTCAATAATAATATTCAAAAAATATTTTTTATGGTTTCGAAGATTATTTTATTATATTTTAATTATATTTGAAAGTTATTTTTTATTTTTTTTTTAAAAAATATAGGGCTGATTACTTTATCTATTAATAAGTTTTTATAGGTTTAATTCAACTGTAATAAATGAAAATACTATACAATTTTTTTGTTTGTTCTTTTTTCAGGTATTTTCTATTACTTAAATTAATTTTTTTGAAAATTTTTTCATTTTAAACTTTTAATTTGAGTCTAAGGAAATGTATTTAATTTTTATCTGGGTTTACTATTTATTAAAATTATATCTATAAAAAAAAATAAAATTTCTCAGTAATATATTTTATTTATTTATTTTTTTTATCATAAAATTAATAACGTTGTTCGATTGTTGTTAATAATAAATCAATATATTTAGTTTATTATTATTGTAATAAAATTTCTTATTTAATTAATTTAAAAAAAATAAAAAAATCTTTAAAGAAAATCTAAAAATGAATAATTATTCTTTTTTTTTCCAATTTCTAAAAAAAAATACAATATCATAACTACTATATCTTTGAACTATTTTGACTTTGAATTATAATTCAAATCTGGATTAAAGGGCAAATAAGAAAATAAATATATTATCATATCAATATCAATTTAAAATTTCTACTTTAAAAACTTGATGAAATTTAGGCATTCCGGGGTGCTAAGGGATATATTATTATATATATATATATATATAAACCCCATTCCAAAAATTTGGACACACTCAAAATCAAAAATTTGCAAAAAATTAACACAATTTATTGTATTTTATCCAAACATAATATAAAACCAGATTTAAGTTACATATTATTAATGTTTTTATATCTAATAATTTTTATCTAAATAAAAGAAAAAAAATTAATACGAAAAAAAAAAAATGGGTGTGTCCAAAATAATGAAACGAGAGCTGAACAAAAAATTTGTATTGGGAAATTTGTTGAAATTTCATAAACAATTATTGGTTGATCGAATGATTAGATACCATCTACTAAGTGTATGTGATTTTTCTATTTAAGAAACTCAACATTAACCTTCTATCAACCATTGAAAAAAATTTTTCAATCAAACGAAACAGATTAAGTAACTTTGAAAAAAAAAAAAATGAAAACAAAACAGAAAAGACAAAAAATGAAAAAGTTAATAAAATCAAAAGTATTTCCAAATTGAATGGGATTATAGTATTGTTATTCTTTCAAGAGTTGTAGGTGTGTCCAAATTTTTGGAATTTAGTTTATATATATATATATATATAATCTTTAGAACAACTGTTTAATATTCAACTTCTTCATAATTTAATTGGAAAAAAAAAATACAATACTTAAATTTTGAACAATGTATGATTTTTTCTCTAAAATGTGAATTCTTTTTATAAATATATTGTAAAATTAAAAAAAAAAAAAAGATATTATTATTTATTTATAAAATAAGTGATTTTAATTTTTTATTTATTTCTTTTTGTTCCTTTTTTTTATGTTTAATGGTTTTTATTTATTTATTTTTATTTATTTTTTACTACCGTTAATTAGTGTTCATATTGTTATTGATATTATTTAGGTGTATTATTATTTCAATAAAAAATGTTATTATTTGTTGATGAATTAAGTAAAAATGTTTTAAAATATTGATTTTTTTTCAATAATGTGGCGTAAATAAACAATTTGAGAAATTACTATTGCTAACAGGAAAAAAGTTTTTAAAAAGCTCCACCATAACACACGAGAATTCGTACTTTCTGTGGTATTTCTATGGATATGCTCTCTCACTTTGAGGTACCTTTGCTCTGCAAGAATTGTTGTCAATGTTTCCTCTAACTCTATTATACTATTTTCTAAGGGCGAGAAGTGCTCCTTTTTGGCAAGTTCTTCTTCGATATATTGGTTATCAATCTGAACATCTAAATAAACTTTTTTCGTTGAGATCGAAGACATTTCGTTACTTAAACAAAAATCATGCATTCCCGTTTCACTTCCCAGAAAGGAAAATCTTGTTTCGCTTACCTGTTTTCGTTTTAATACAGTTCTGCCACTTGGTGTTAGTACCTAAATTGTTTTATTTTTTTAATTATTATTTTTTAATTATATTTGTTTTTTTATCAATTTTTTGTTTTTTAATTTTTTAGATTAATATTCATGATAAATGTTTAATATTTTATTTATATCTTTTTCATCTATTAAATTCGAAAAAATTATCTTTATATGTTCTTAGCTGGGAAACAGTAGAAAAGAAAAAAATGAGAACATTATATAATCCATTTTGGCGAATATAAAGATCTTTGTTTTGAAATTAAAATAAATCTCGGTATTTAAGTAAATAAAAAAAAAATTATTATTTTTTTTGATTTCGGTTTAATTATTGAAATAAATGATATTTTTAAAAAATAAATTCGTTAGTTTTTTTTTATTATTGAAGAAGTGTAAATTACACTCTAGTTGCCCTTAGATTTTTATTCCCTTTCAGAAATTTAAGCGTAAAATCATAGATTTCACGATTATTAATTAATGAAAATAATTTCAAACTATGACAGTTTAAAATCAATTCATTAAGATTTATTTTTTTTAATTTATTTTAAAAATTAATCCATTTTTTTCTATATAAGAAGTACATACCAATAAAAAAGATTAATATTTTCTATTATTTCTTTCTGTTCATGTTTTAAACTTCGAGGACAAAATTGATTTGAGTTTTAATCTATTACATAATAATATCTATTTAGGCAATTAGTAAATGTTCTGAATTTTAGGATTGTTGAGCTTGATGGATAACTTAAATATTTCTGTGTTTTAAATAAATAATTTTGATTTTTTAATTATTGTGAAGTATTTTGGCGCTTTTCCAACTGGTAGAATTTCTATAACTCATTATAATTCTAATTACAAATTTCATTTTTAAGAAGCTTTAAATTCTCTGAATTAAAATTAATTTTATTATTTATTCTTTGAGTGAATTTTATTAATTTTTCAAGATAAGGTATGAATCAATTTTTTAATTTATTTTTGAATTTGAATTTCTTTTCATTGATTGAAATTATCATATTTTCTATTTTAAATTCCGTTTTATAAATAAGAATTAGTGTGTTTCTGTTTATTTTGTCTATTCCAGTAATGTATGTATTAATCCAAGAATTCAAATTTATTCAAAGTTTTTATTTCATAATTAAAAATTTCTAAACTATATGTTCATTAACTTAATATAAAAAAATTATATAATCGAATTTTCAAATTATTTGTTAGTAAATTAAACTAAACTCAAATTCAAAATTTTCCACACAGCTAAAACGTTCCAAACAATCACAATAATACAATTTCATTGAAATTGGAGATAATTTTGATTTTTGTAAAATATGAAAATCATTTTTTCATCTTTTAGTTTTTGTTTTCATTTCATTGTTTGAATTACGTAATTTGTTTCGTTCGATCAAAATTTTTTTCAACCATCGATATTAGGTTAAAGTTGAGTTGTACCAAATAGAAGAACTCAAATAAAATTAGTTGGTAGTATCTAACCTTTGATCGATCAATATTTCTAATAGAATTTCAACAAATTTACTAATGTATTTTTTTGTTTTGCTCTCTCCAAAATTTTTAACACACCCATGATTTATTTGTATTGATAATTATTTATTTATTGTTTTGTGAGTATTGTAATTTATAAACAAGTGTTAACATTTCAATTTGTGAATGGTTCGAATTTGGTAAATCTTCTTGAATTGATTAAATAAGTTTTTTTTTTCACAAATCGAATTTTGGTGTGTTAAAAATTTTGAATTGGGGTTTATTTTCCAGTCAAATTGGTCATGTTGTGGTGAGTGAATTGTATGCGTTTAAAGAGTTTGAATGTGATATTAGAAATAAAATTGATTTTGGAAATTTCAAAATTGAAATCATTTTTTCTCATTTTGCTTTTTTTTTTTTCAATTTTTCATTGACTCCTAATTCATTTCCAATTTTTTTTTTTATTACAAGATCGATAGTCGCTTGATAAAAAGTGTGTTATTATAATGTTACTGAAACAGTGGAAATGGTTGTATAGAAATATCATATATTGATTTCTATTGGAATTTTACTTTGATCCCCAATCAGAGATCAAAATGAACATTGATTTTTTTTTTTCTTCAATGGATATCTTCGAATTTGAATTTTTCAATTTTTAAGAGAATTTATTGATTTTTTAGTTTTTTTTTATATGGGTATCAACTATAATTGGATGTGTGTTATTCAACTTATTTTTTATTTGTTCTTCAATTATTATTTATAAAAAATAATTTGTTATTTGAAAAAAATGTTGAGTAACTTTGACAGAAACAAAGTTTATTATTAAATAAATGTTAGGAAATTTTAAATGTTTCTTTTGCCTTTTTTGGATTATATACTAAATGTGGAATTTTCTCCAAAAAAATACCTAAAATATTGAATCTTCGATAAATCTTGCGAAATTTCTGTTTTGTCTTTATTAGGTTTTAATCCAAATTGGACAATAACTTGATATATTAAAATTAATTTTCCATTGATTTGATTTATATTTCCTTTTATAATTAAGATTAAATCATCTGCAAACGTTTGACAATGGTTTGTTAATGGTATTATTTTTAATAAAAGAGAATGCGGATTTATAGCAAATATTATAGATGATAAGGGATCTCCTTGAAATATTTCAAGTCCTTCTCCTTGATAATATTTTAATAAAAAAAATTTTTGATAATTTTATTTAAAAAATAATTTTTTTTTCTTGTTTTTCTAATTATTTTAAAATTAATTAAATCAAAACATTTTGCAAATTTATTTCTATCTGTGATAAAAAATTGTATTCGCCCTAACCAATATAAAAAGATGGTTATTTTATTTTTATTTATTTTAATTTTTTTTTATTTTGAAGGGAGGAAATTAATTTCCTCTTTCGGTCGTTCGGTTTTTTTAACTTTTTGTTTTGATTAGAAAATCATTATATTTTCGAAACAAAAACAAAAAGTTAAAAAAAAAAAAGCCTTTAGCTTTTTTTATAATTTCAATGATGAAAAGGAAAATTTTTGAAATTTTCTTTTTATTTTATAAATTAAAAAAAAAGCGCCGTTAGGTTTTCCATAATTTAAAAGAATAGTGTTAAATCTTTGATTTTACTCTATTCTTTTGAATTCTGGAAAACCTAGGTACTTGACGGCACTTCACGTTAGGTTTTCCATAATTCAAAAGAATTGAGTAAAATAAAAAGATTTAGCTCAATTCTTTTGAATTCTGGAAAGGCTAGGTACTCGGTGGTGCTCGGCGGTACTCAACTGTACTAGACGACACTCGGTGACACTTCCCTAATTTCTAAATAAAAATTTAGAAATTAAAAAGATGGTTATTTGTTATTTGTGTTCAGAATTCATTTGGAATTTCACCCTACAGAGTTTTAAAATTCATTTTATTAAAGCTCGAGTAATTTCAATTTCAGGTAATGTTATTGATCAGCTTATAATAAGAAGAAGAATATTTGGAAAACTTTTCAATTTTATTTCAATTTTACGATTAGGCCATTTTTTGGGTGGTTTAATTTTGAATTATAAAAAGATCAAAAAAAATATAACTTGAAGAATAAAAAGTCTTTTAAAGTTTTATATTTCAGGTGGTATAATTGCTGTTACTAATACTGTCAGTTTCCAATTAAAAATGAAAATTTTATTCCAATTTCCCAAATACTGAGAAATTCAAAGAAATATCAGAAAATTTTTAATTCATTTTCCATTTTACAAATTTGGTTACAAAAGCTTTGATTAACCCATTAAATACGTTTAAATGTGAAGAAACTTTGTAAAATTGACTTTACTTTCAAAAGATTCTTTCTCTTGAGTTGTTGTCTTTGTATAGTTAATTGATTTATAATAAAATGGAAATTGAACTAAAAATTTAATAAAATAAATTTGAATTTATCAGTATTTATCAAGTTATTGGATTCTTGGATGAAAAAACACCAAAGATCTTCACAAAATCTATGGAAAATGAGAATCTGGGAAATTTAATGAAGCTTCCTTATCGAACTTGGAGATAAAATCTTTAATAATTTTAACTTGATTTTAACATTATTCTAAAATTGAGGAAATTTACGAAAATAATAAAACAGTTTTTCTTTTTTATTAAAGAAAAATTTAACCAAACAGATAATAGGAAGCATGCTTTTCACAAATAGAGGTTTTTTTATTTTTTTGATCCTTAAACACTTTGTGGATCAAAATGAATTCTTATTTTTTGAAATAATACTTGTTTTGTTGCTATTAATATTTTTTTTTTTTTTTTTTTTTTTTGATTGTGGGATCTCTTAATTTTGATCGTATTTTGGTTAAACACCATGGGCGGTTTCTTTTGTAATCAGATGGAAAAAATTATTCTGAAAACAAAAGGTCTTGAAAAAAAAAAAAGAAAGTCAATTACCTCCAAATCGGCTTCGTGCCCTGGGCCATCAACTGATTGAAAAAACAGAGTACAACTTTTTTGTTTTTCTAAATAATACTTTACACATTCTTTTTGACGTGGAGGGATTGTAAAAGTGAGCGAATAACAAGAAAGAACGAATGAAAGGAAAAGTGAAAAATAAAGTAAAGAATTCATGATGAAAACAACAAAAAAAATGATAAATGTAGTATTTGAGATTTAAATAAGGATACAACTTGCTTCTATTTAAATTTATTTTCTATTTTCGTCAACTTGGCTCCTCTTTAAGCTCAATTTTATCTCATTCTTTTTTCAAATTTTTATTTTTTTGGTTGAACATTAAAAGTTGATTACCAAAAAAACCAAGATAATTTCATCACTTGATATTTTCAAGAATTTTGAAACCAATAAAAGAATCCGAAATGTGTTTTCAAAATCAATGAAAGGTTTCTACTTCTTTTTTTGATAATAAAGTCAAATATTCTTTTTTTTATCAAAAGATCTCAAATTATTTAACTAAAAATTAGGGACAGCCAAGAAGTGAAAACAAGAGATCAATTTGGAAATTTCTGATTCTAGTTCCTTTTTATTTGCCATTAGCTTTTGTTCTAAGTCCCACAAACTTCCACTTTACCTTGATTAAATGCTTTGAAAAACGAAAATGAATTAAAACTGTCTGATGAGAAAGACTATATGCCTCTCAAGTCAATTCTGATTGAGAACACAATTTGTTTGAGACAAAATAGCAATCAAATTTCCAATGATTGGTTGAGTTTTAATTTGAAAAATGTTGCTTGGGGACGAAGGGAGGTAATTTCATTTTTTCTTTCTTTTTGGAATCTGATTTTTTCTCATTTTCTTTTCTTTACAGAAACCAATGAATCAAATCTGGGCTTGTGGAAAAGTTTTTGGAACAAAGCTTTTGAAATTGAAAAATATCACACACTACTTTGAGGGACTAGATTCTGTTTGTGATATTAAGGAATGTGAGCATGCGCTTTGTATCAGAACCAACGACAGAATCATTATTTACAATAACCAGAAGAAAGAAATTTTAAGTGAACATAAACTTGTTGCATCAAGTCTGACAGTAGGAATTGACCATTTTTTGTGTTTAGTTGACAATGTTCCTTATTCGTTTGGCTTTAGTAATTATCTCTGTCTTGGAAGACAATCGACAAAACCAAAAGAAGAACCCCATCCAGTTGATTTCTTTATTCAAAAGAATATTCCTATTACTCAATGTTATGCTACTGGGCACAACTGTTTGTTTATTACTAAAAATAACGAGCTTTATGGTTGTGGGAAAAATGAATTCTGTTTGAGTTTTTTTTTTCGTTTATTTTTTTGCGATCTCTATCCTTATTTTTTCTTTTCGATCAAGAAATGCATTTGTTTCAATGCAACGTTCAAATTTGCAACACTTTCCTTTTGGGCATACTTGTTATTTTGACTTACTTTAATATTCAAAAAGAATAACCAAGATCCTCAACAAGTACTTGATCCAATCCCATTTAAATTGTGAGAGAATGTTCATAGAAATACTCTCCAAAGAGGGATCATAAAATCATTTGAAGGGTCTTTTTATAATTGGAAAAATTCAAAAGAAATCATTAGATTCATAAACCCGTATACCCTTATTTCAGAAACGTGGGAATGAAATTGAAAAGTAAAAACGATTTTCTAGACGTAACAAATGATGACAATTAACAAACAATCTTAACAAAACAACTCGAACTTTTAAAGATCTTGCAGTCTATTAGTTTTTACAATTGAGCGAATTGAATTGTTCATTTTGCCTTCACAAATCAGAACAATTCTTTCAAAGAATGTTGTGGTTTTCTCTTAGTGTTTTTTTGGGTTCGTATTTGGCTCTTTTAGTTAATTTTACTTCGATTGAAGTCTCCCAACAACACCTCAGAGGGATAATATTTACTCTCAATTGATTTTTTAAAAGAGCTTCCATTATCGAATAGTAAAACATTTATTTTATTACACTCAGTGCCACTTTTAAGGCACAGAATTTGAAAAAAATATAAGGTACAAAAAATATCCAAATCTAGCCACACAATTCAAATTCTAGGAAAATAAACTGGGAAAAAAAAAAAATACGAAAAAAGGTGCCTTAATTTTGAATATTTTTGTGTACCTTAACTTTTGTTCAAATTCTGTGTTTTAATCGTGATATAGACTCTAATGTGTGACAATTTTTTTTTTTTGTTTGTATTGTTGCTCTCAAAACTCAATTGTTATGATCAAAGACAAATTGTGTTGAGGTGTTTGTGGGAAAGGCTTTGAAGATTTTTACATTTAACAATCTCAATGAAAATAAAATTCAAAAATCATTTTTAAATAATTTTTTAATGAAAAAAAAAAATTTATTTTAGGTTAGTTAATATAAAATAAACTGTATTTAAAAAAAGGGGATTTGCGCGAATTCCAGACAACACCAAATACTTTGTCAGTGCTTTTATCACATTTCTCATTTGTTTGAAAATAACAAATGTTTATTCATCAATAATTTTCAATCTCTCTCCAACAAGCCTTTTATGTCAAAATTTACAACCCTGTTTACTTAACTCTCAAAACTAAAACAAAACATAGAAGATTCTCTACAATACGCAAGGTTTTTCACTTTCACCTAAGAGGAAATTTTCTCCAATAGCACTTTTTTCTCATACTTTTTTACATTTTTTGATTCTAAACTCCATTTCAAAAAATGTGACTCACCTGAAATAATAAATTGAAAAAAAAAATAAATTCTTGAATATTCAACAATAACTAATAATTAAATCTTTTTCATAATTCACTATATATAAATTCATATAAAAAAAGCCCAATATTATAAAAATTAAAAAAAAAAAAAATCAAAAACGAAAAAAAATGTTGAAATCACAATTTTTGAAATAAGTATTACATATTTTTTATTAATGAAATTTCACTGAAAAAAGGTTAAAGAAGATCTTTTGCTATTAATTATACACACATTAAAAGATCATACATAGTCTCAATTTTTTTTAATATTTGTTTGGTATTTTCGAAGATCTATTTTTTTTTTCAACATGATCTTTTGCTGAAAAAAAAACGAAAAAAACAAAAGTAAATAAAAATTTTAATAAAACACGAAAAACAAAAAAAAAGAAAAAAAAAGAAAAAAAGTAAAAAAGAATCCAACTAAATTATACAAATTAGAAAAATTCGAAAATGAATTCAAAAAATAAAAAGAAAAAAAGAAAAAAAAATAAAAAATAAATATCAATCAATTAGAAAAACTGATTTTGATCACAAAAATTGAAAATATCATTTTGATAAGAATACATGAAAAACCTTTAAAACAACTTCCATTAACATTATAAAGTGAGTCAAAATTTTTGAAAAATAGTTTATATCTGAAAAAATAATCTTTGACTTTTTTCAAGTTTTCCTTTTTATAAGATTTCTTGTTGAGCTCTATGTACAAATATTTAGACTTTTTTAATTTTGTTGATTAAATTGTTTTTTTCACAAGTTTACTTTGAAATCATATTTGAGTGATAAATATAGACATTTACTTCAGGTTGTTTTGTTATTTTTTATTCTTACCCCTTTAATTATAAGATTATTCCGTCAGCATACATTTATGTATATATGATGTGAGGTTTTATAATTTGCAATATAAAATAACTAACGCAAATAAAGATTATTAGGGATAGAAGATGCCCCTTATAAACCCCCTATTTCATCGTAATCAAAATATAGTTTTATAAATTCTATGATTAGGGTTCCTTTAGTGAACCTTGGTGATGTTTTTACCTTTAGTTTCTGTGGCACCAAGTCAAAGCATTTTGCCAGATGCGTTGTGACTGCCCATGTATGGCCAACTTTCATCTTTCTTTTCTCCTCATCAAAATTTTTTCATAAAATTTTGTACTGTTATTCTTTTGTCATATCCTTTCCCGAATCAAAATTGGGACGGTTCTTTGTATTCCCAGGATTGTTCAATTCTTTTGTACACATGTAACAAGAAAATTCTCGCTAGTGCATTGTTGATCGAAATTGGTCTGTAATTCAATGTGATTCCTTCGTCCACTTTCTTATTTATTTACCTGCCAATAAAGAATTTTAAATTATTTTCATCCAGATTTTTGATCCAAATTTTGGAATATTCTTTTCAGCTTGCCTATGAACTTGGAGTAATTTTCTTGGTATTTTTAGTCTTCTTTTTTTTTTTCTTGAATCTCTTTTCGATAGATTAATTTTGTCAAATTGTTTGACTGATTTGTTTTTTTATCCATTTTATTTACTCACCGATTTCTTCTTTCTCAAATAATTTGGTCAGAGATTTGTTGTCTTCATAAAAATTTTTACCAAACTTGGATTTACTCTAAATTTTTTTTTCTTATCTCCTTCTTAATTGATTTGATATGAGCTTGGTATTCTTTTTCCATCTTAGTATTGTTTTTGTTCATTTTGAGATTGTTTCCTCTGATATGATTGTAGTGTTTCCATTTGTTGATGTTATAGAGCCAAAATCTAAAGTTAATCTTTTTCAGAATTTTCTCCCAATTTTTCGCATTATTTCTTGTTATTGCTTTCTTCGTTTACTAATTTGATCTGAATTCGACCATTTTTTTGTATGGTAATGTCTTCTTCACATACAATGTCTTGTATCTTCTTTTTGAATTTTTTTTTTGAACTTTGAGAAATTTTCTTCGTTAATGGTCTAGTCATTTACCATGAATTTGCTCCATACTCAAGGAGTGACTTGAAACCTAAAAAGGGTATTATTAAATTGCCCTTCTTTTGATTGACAAAATTCAAATAAAGAAAAAAAATTTTTCTAATCGTCAAGAGCAAAAAATACAATTTAAAAAAAAAAAAGTTTTCAAAGAATTCTCAATTCCAAAAAAAACAAATTTTTAAACAAAAAGGGTTTAAAAAGCTCTTTATTCCAAAAAATCAAATTTTAAAAAAAAATTGCTTGTTTCTTTATTTTAAATTTCAAAAGGGTTAAATTTATTCAATTTAAAACAAATTGTTTTCTTCAAGTACAAAATCAATTTAATTCGATTTAATTTAATATGTGGTTATATTGCAACTCTCTATTTTTGAAAAAGTAAGGATTTTGTAGCATTCTTTCGAGAAAAAAATAACTCATTTGAAAAATAGAAAAAATCTTTAAAATCTTCGAGATCTCAAAAAGTGCCAAAGAGCGATATTTTCGAAAACTAACACAGTTGTTTTCAAAATCATATATTCCAGCTATTCTAATTGGAAATTGAGTGTCTTTCTTTGGGCACTTTTTTTTAAAAAATGTACTCTTTTTTGATTTTGTTGATTTTTGGAGATTGATCGCGCTTAATACCTTGGATAGTTTTTGATTGGTATTAGGCACTCATAAAAATTATAAAATTTTTTGAATCCATTTCAGAAAATTATTTTTAACCGTAATGATGAGACCCTTAAGGACTTTCTTTTCAATATACGAGATGAACTCTTCTTGGAATTTTGATTCATCTCTGAATCAGTATACTTCTTTAATTTCAAAATCCTTCTCAGTTCTGATTTTTTTCGTTACCGTTTTGTGACCCGGTAATCTGCTAACTTAATTTCTTCTTTGGTTGTGTTTTTTTCCAATCTTTTTAAATTTTTAATTTTCGTTTAATAATGTTTATTATCAGTGTCGATATTATAAAGTTAAAAACTTACTAATTTCTTTTTTTTTTTTTTTATAACAAGTAAACAAAAGTATTATGTACATACTGTATTCAATTTTCAGATTTTAAAATCAAATCAATAATAAAGATAAAAATCCTCGTGGAAGTCTAAAAACACATTTTTTAATTTTTTTTTGTAATTTTTCATATTTAAACTCGTATTTTCTATCTTTACCCTTTTCTATATTCCTATAACCAATAGCGGAATTAGGAATCATAGGTAGTCAGAATCTACCAAAGCTTGTTCGAAAAAATGTTAAAAGAGCATGGGTGCACGGAAGAGCTAGGCACACCTTCATTGAAGATTTGGATGGTAAAATATATCGGTGTGGAAAAAATGATTGTGGTAATGTCTATTTTTATTTATTTATTTTTCTTTTTAATTAATATCTTCATTAAAAATGGCGAATTGAATTAAATATTAACAAGTTATTATTTTTCAGAATGGGGCTCATAAATTTGTTGTAAGATTTTCCACCATGAATTCCGATACAGCATATATGTACTCAAATACCCGTAATCTCCAATTTTCGAAATCGTTTATCCTTGTTCTAAAGAGGTTAAAAAAGCCAACAAGGTTTAATTTAAAAGAAAAACTCAGAATTTATTCTTCTGAAAACTACTAATTTTCAGATACATCCTTTGACTGATCTCTAGAAATATTAGATTTTTTTGACTATTTTAAAAATCCAACTTGAATAAGAATTGGAACAAAATCCCTCCCAATTTATGGAATGAATCAGAGAAACCACAAAAAATGCAATAACTCAATTCTCTTAGAGAAATCTCAGATTTACTCTCTTACCCGATGCAAAAAGATCTCTAACTTAAATTAATGATTCGGAAACATAAGACTTAAGGGAATGTTAATCCCCTTAATGGACAAAATAATAAAAATTACTTTATTATAATTTTTTTTTTTGTCACTTTGCTAAAAATATTCTGCCTTTTTTCAAATTAATACTTTTGAAAAAGTTTTTTTTTTTGGAAATTGTAAAGTTGGAGAATAATGAACCTTAAAAAAAGCAATATAGCTTTACCTTTCTAATTTTTGAAATTAGGTTTTTTATACTTTAGTTTACTGGTGAAAAATTCCTTTATTTTTTACAAAGTTTGGACCTTATAAACCAATTTAGTAATTACGATTTTTTGTCAAATTTGACTTTCAAAATTATAAAATTTATTTTAGCTGATTCTCTATATTTTGTTTTTGAAAGATGGCAATTTTTGGAATTCTTTTTTTTTTTTTGAAATAATTTTTTTTATGTGTTATTTGGAAACAATTATGTTGTGGGTAATTTTTGAAAATTTTTTACATAACATATTATGTTTATTTTATCATAAGAGACTTCAGAAATTATTGAAGATCGATACCTGAAAAAATTTAATGATATGAATTTGAATATTCTTTTAAAAAAATTAAAAAAATAAAAATTTACATTTTAAACCTCTTTGATAAAAAATTTTCACAATTTTATCTAATTCTAATGATAACAGCAAGTTTTCAACAATGCCTCTTTAAATTTATAAACCTTACTCGCAAATAATTGACGACACTAACTGGAAAATTTTGAAATTCTTTGTTTTGAAAATTATCATTTAAAAATCTTTAACAAACTAATATGAAAAAATAATCTTGAAAATCCCAAGTTAGAAAAAAAATAATACTTTAATTAACATTTCATCCCTTTGTAATAAAATTTATTCACAAGATAATCAACATTCCAGAAATTCAAATTCTTGAGGTATGTTATTGTTGTTATTAATAGTGCTTGGTTTTTAAAAGTCTCTAGTCAAGAAAAAAAGGTGCTTTTCGGTGGTAGAAAAATATTCTCTGGATGTATAAATGAATTTTGGTTGAATTCAACTTTGTGATATCTGCTTGAATAGATAATGACTAATAGTTTTAAAAATGCTGTACTTTTCCCAATTAAATTGAAATATAGAAAAATATATTACTAATGAGAAATATTCCGTTTTATTAGGTTTTTCCAGGATTTAAAAGAATTGATTAAAATTCATTATTTTACTCTATTCTTTTAAATTAAAAAAAAACCTAACGAAAGTGCCGTCAAGTGCTGTTGAGTACCTTGGTTTTTTTTAATTTTTGAAATAAAAAGAAAATTTAATAAATTTTCTATTCTTTTTGATTTAAAAAAAAAAACTAATGGCGCTTTTCTTGAGGTTTTTTGTTTTATATGTAAAGTGTTCTAGGTTTTTTTGAGGTTTTTTATTTTATTTCTGAAGTGTTCTAGGTTTTTTTTACTTTTTGAAATAAACAGAAAATTTTAATAAATTTTCTGTTTATTTCAAAAAGTAAAAAAAACCTAGAACACTTCAGAAATAAAATAAGAAAACTCAAAAAAACCTAACGAAAATCTATTTATTTTACAAATAAGTAAAAAAATCAAGAAAAGCTAACTGTGATTTCCCAGAATTCAAAAGAATAGAGAAAAATCAAAGATTCTACTCAATTCTTTTAAATTCTGGAAAACGTAACGGCATTTTTTTTTACTTTTTGGAATAAACCGAAAATTAAAGAAATTTTCTGTTCATTTCAAAAATTAAAAAAAAACTAACGAAAGTGTCCGTCAAGTGCCAAGGTTTTCCAGAATTTAATAGAATAGAGTAAAATCTATCGGTTGTCTCTAGGTTTTTTTGAGTTTTCTATTTTATTTTGTGAAGTAACGGCGGTTTTTTTTACTTTTGAAATAAACCGAAAATTTATTAAATTTTCAGTTAATTTCAAAAATTAAAAAAAACCTAACGGCTAATGAAAAAAAACACATTTTTTTCAATTTAAATCAATAAATAATTCTTTACTCTAATAAAAAAAAAAATTATAGCATGTTATAAACATGTTTTAAAGGTGTTATAAACGTTTAAATACAACTTCATAAAATTTTATAATAACAACTTTTGAAACATTTATTTTTGTTAAAAAATGTGTTATAAAACTTGTAACATGTTATAAATCTGTTATTAGAATATTTTTTTTAAAAAAATATTGAAAAAAACATTATATAAAAGGAAGTTTTGTTATAAAAATGTCATATAAATGTTAATAAGAATTTTTTGATAAGTGCAAGAGTCAAAATAATTGATTCTCCATTTGAAAGATATTTATTAAATTTAAAAAGCTTTTCAAAGATATTAATAATAAAATAACCTCTTAACTTTGAAAAAAATTTTTTCAATTTTTTTACTCATCAAATATTTGATAAAAATCTTAATAGAACCTGGAAAATAGGATTTTTCAAATTAAATTCAAAAATATATCTTAAAAAATAATTTTTGATCAAAAATCTTTTATTAAACAATAATGTTTATTATAAGTGAAGTTATTAAAAAGCAAAAATTAGAAAATCTTTAATTTTTTTTTTCAAAACATTTTTTCATGATCGCAATTTCAATAGACAATTAATTTTTTTTTGGTTCTTATTTTTGCCTTATTTATAGAGTTTATTTTTTCTTTCTACTTTATTTTAAAATAAATTTTATTCGTTAAATATTTTCGTTTCAATAATAAATATGAAAGATAAATGTTAAAAAAAAAAAAAAATTTAAGGGATCATTTTTTCATGACAAAAGGCAAAATTTTAAAATATGTTATTGGTGATCTTTATGTACTTACAAATTTTGGGGAAAAATGGAAAAATGTAGATATTTGTAGATTCTCGACATTTGTAGACAATTTTTTTTTCACAATCTGCTTGAAAATGATAAATATTGTTTGAGCGAAGCGAGACACTTCATTTATTATGACTTATTTTTAGTCTTGGTTTAAAATGGCTGATATTTGCAAAGCAAATGTATATTATTTTTAATTTTCCATTAATTTTCTCAAAAAATAAATATACTTGGCGGGAATCGAACCTAGGCCAGGTGTTTCTCTAGTACAACCACGGCCCTGAAAAAATCTACAAATGTCGAGAATCTACAAAAATCTACAAAAATTATCATCAGCCAAATTTTGTATATGCAAGGTTTAAAAAATACGTTAGAGTAAGAATTCCATAAAAGAAACATAGTTTAGTGAGATCTATTTTTTTTTTTCCACTTTTCCTGAAAAAGAAAACGATTAAATTCATTGTATTTCTCACATTATAAGAAGTTTTTTACCTCTTTTATTAAGATTTACATCATTGTTTCACCACACCAAGTCTTCGTGCCCATAAGTATTAATGTAGAGATTTTTTTTCTTTTTTGGGATAATTTTTTTGGAAAAACAAAAAATTGTTTTATTATTATTATTGAAGAAGTCAAAATTACACTCTAGATGTGCTTTTACACTTAATTCCCCTTAAAGAAAATTTAAATGTAAAATCATAGATTTCACGATTGCTCAAGAGAAATACACATCCAGATTTTCTTTATGGTGAAAAAGCAAATGCAAAAAAAAAGGAAAAGAAAAAAGGAAAAAGAAAAAAGAAAAAAAACAAAAAATTTCAAAAGAGAGTTATAACCCTAATAATTTTTTTTTTTTTAACATCTTTACAACATTTATATAACACATCTTCTAAAACAATTTTTTTATTAGGGTAAGAAGCAATTGGTAAAAAAAAAAAAAAAAAAACAATGTTATCTTTAATTAAGATCACCAAAAAATCACAGACACGATACTTTGGGTTATTTTAATTTAATTCGATAATTGATAGTGAATGTTCATTTGTGTAACATTGTATAATTGTTGTAATTTCTTTTATCTTTTTAATCTGATTTGCGCCAAACGTTTAGAAATTTTAACAGTTTCTTTTTCATTTTTATTTTCAAGTTACCCATACTTTCGTGTTTCAGTAACTACGGTATTAACAAAAAACCACTTGATCTTTTTTCCTTTGTGGCTCTTCTTTTTAATATAAAGTAAATTCATCCAAGGAAAAAATGTAAAAAATTAAAAACTTTCAAAATTTGTTTTAAAATGTAGATTAGTTTCAAAGAAAGTTGATTATTTAAATTCAAAATAAAATAAATTCAATTAACTAATGGATTATTTTTACAAATTATTTCCAGATATTGTAAATATAACTAATTCCCATTTCAAAAATTGTGAATCACCTGATTAATAAACCAATAAATATAATTTTAAATTGTATTATATATATATATATATATATATATATACTTTCTTTTTAATTAATTTTTATTAAATAATAGGACAACTTGGTACTGGCACTCAAATGAAAGTTCCAGAATTTCTAGAATTAACTTCAATAAAAGGCGATTTAATTAATATATATACATCTTATGGACATACTTTGATTCATGTTAACAATAATTCGGAAGACGAAATTTATACGTCTGGCTTTGAGGTTTATAATGGATTAAATGGTGATAGATCCAATAAACAATTCCAAATAATAGAAGATTTTGTTGGTAATCAAATACATCAGATTTCTGTTGGTAATTATACATCTTTAATTTTACTTACAAATAATGGTGAACGAGAACTCTGGGGATTTGGATATAATGATTCAAGTTTGTTAGGTAATTTCCCCAGCACTGTAAAAAAACCTACAAAAATAATTGCACCTGACATAATGAATAATCCAAATTTCAAATTTCAAGTTTGTCCAAATACAATTTATTATTTTATTGAATCAAATTCGCCTATTCGAGAAGATTTCAAAATTTTCTTTGAAGCGAAAGAGTTTTCCGATCATGTTTTTTTTAAATTTAAAGTACATAAACAATTATTAGAACTCCGAGTAGGCAAAAAAATCGAAGAAATCGACAAAATTTTTCAAGAGGTAACCGATTCAGCGGTCATTGAAACATTTTTAAAATGGGTATACTATGGCCACAATATTCAAGACAAGCCTTTATTAAAAATCCTTAATCAATTGCAAATCCCAAAACCAAATGAAAAAAGTCTTGAAAATGATTTAATACAATGGTATAAGGATGAAGATTCAAAAGATTTTAATCTTATTGTAATTGACGACGAAGACGAAGAGGAAGAGGAAATTGAAATTCCAGTTCATAAATTAATCTTGTGTGCAAGAAGTGGTCTATTCCGGGAAATGTTTAAAAATACAACAGAGAAGTCAAATTCAGTTAGAGACTATTCTGGTAAAAGTGAAGATTCAATAGAAATATTTTTCCAATATTTATATACTGATCAAATTGAATTGACAGCAGATCATGACCCTGAATTAATTATTGAAGAATTAGAAGATGCAGTTGATTATTTCCAATTAAATCCTTCTATAAATTTAATGAGACAATTTTCCAAATATAAAAAATAATTTTTTTTTGATAATTTTACGTAATATTTTTACTTTTTTTTTTTTTTTTTCTTTGTTTTTAATGGATACTTTTATTTTAAATTCTTTAAATTGGTTACTATTTTTTTTTGTTATTTTTATTTTTTTTTATTTTTTAATTTTTCTTTTTACAATTTCTACAGACTCTTAACAGATCTTTTCAATAATAAATTAATTTTTGGAAAAAAAAAAATTTTTGAGTTAAATATATTTTGATTTTTGAATAATGTATCGGACGCAATTAGAACACAATAATTTTTTTTTTTTTTTTTTCAACTTTCTATTAATGAAGTGTACAATGAATCCTCTCTGTTTAAAGTTATTGTTTTTTTTCAAAATTTGGGGTTAGATTAGAAAATTGATACCTTTCCTTAGCGAAATACACCAAAAAAAAAAAAAAATCTACGATTAGATTTTCTTGAATTTTCTGCTTATTTCGAAAATCAATAGATTTTCGTTCGTTTTTTTTTTTACTTTAGAAATAAGCAGAAAATTTTAATAAATTTTCGGTTTATTCCAAAAAGTAAAAAAAAACCTGATCGAAAGATTATCGATTACAGAAAATTTCAAAATTCGTTTAAATTCTAGACAAGATAGACACTTTACACTGTTGAACTTCGCAAATCACTAATTTGAATTTGGTATGCAAAGTAATTAGGGTACATAATAGTAAATTCGCTCAATAACCAGATCAGTTTCAGATTTAGGAGAGGTGTTATATCAACACTTATTCAGGTTAGATTTTTTATAATAATAATTCCAGGATATAAACTAATTGATGCAGAAATGCATGTAAACTCCTTTTCAGTCAAAGAGGACCAGTTTTGTAAAGTGATAGTATAGAATATAGCAGTTAAATCTATTATTCTTCTAAAAATAAATATTCAATTTTTA
The DNA here is from genome assembly GCA_027625915.1 of Anaeramoeba flamelloides. NCBI lineage: Eukaryota > Anaeramoebidae > Anaeramoeba > Anaeramoeba flamelloides. The sequence continues at coordinate 708,116 of JANTQA010000060.1, read as the reverse complement.
GATTAGAATCATTTTTTCTAATTTAGAAAAATAAATTTTTTTTTGGTATTTTGCGTTTTGTTTTTTCTTTTGCTTTTCTTTTCTTTTTCCCACTTTGTTTTTTACTTTTTTAAAAGTCAATTTGAAAAAAAATGTTTTAAAACTGCAAATTAACTTTAATTAAATTGATACTTTATATTTTTTTAAAAAAGAAGATATTTACTATTAAAAAATTTTATTCTCAACAATTTGAATTTTCCAAAAGAAATTGAAAGATTTTCGACCAAAGTTTCAATAAAATGGGGTAAAATTTTTTTTTGACAATATATATTTTTTCAGAAATTCAAATTTTTTTTGTGTATTTCTTTTGTGATTATTGACTTTAAACTGAAATTTATCAATTCTATTATTTCTAAACAATTGTACATTGGTTTGCTCGTAAAAAAATTAATTTTTCATTTTTGGACGTACCTTTGAATTAAATGGATTTTTATTTACTTCAAGCTGGAAATATTAAATTTTTTTAATATTTATAATGTATTTTGATCTCTTTACAAAATAATTTAATGAATATTTTTGGATTTAGTGCTATAATAATTTTTTTTTATTTTTTTTTTAAAAAAAACATCCATTCTTTTTTTAAAATAAAAACAATTTGAGTAACTTTCTATTTAACTTTTTTATAACATCTTTTTCTCAATTACTCAAGATTTTTTAAAAAAACAAATTATTATTTTTTCATTTTTATTTTCTCTCAACAAAACTCTCTGAATGTATAATTTGAAAGAAATGGTTTTTCGATCTAGAAAATCAAGAAAAAATAGCATAAATCAAGTAAAACACATAATATTTCGAATCAATTAAAAACATCTTGATAAATTGGATTTCTAACCCAAGTTAAAAAAAAAGAAGATCAAAAAAAGTTATTTTTTATTTCATAAAAATGGCGAAGGAGGTAATCTATTTGATGTCTATAAATTCATCAAATTAAATCAAACCTGACATCCTTCTTTCTAAAATTGATTTATCAAACAATTTAACCTAATTGGAAATTCTAGATAAAAAAACAATTTTGTTTTAGTAAAAAATAAACTTGATTTCAGAAAATTTTGACTCATTCTATGATGTTAATAAAAGTTGTTTTGAGGTTTTATTTCAGTTTATTATAAAAAAATATTTTCAAAATTTTATATCAGAATCATTTTTACTAATTTTGCAATTTTTTTTTTTTTTTTTAACTTTATTCTTTTTTTTTTTTCTATTTTTTTTTTTTTTTTTTTTTTTATTTCTTTTTTTTTAATTTCTTTTTCTTTTTTTTTCTGATACTTTTTTTTTTTTGTAAAAATCATGTTATATTTAAAAAACAATCTTCAAAAAGACAAATAATCAGAAAAAAATTTCAGATCGTTGTAATGTATTTTAAAATGAATTTAATTATTCGCAAAAAAAAACTTGTTGTTAACTTTATTTCAGTGAAATAATATTAATAAAAAATTGGTAAAGCTCATTTCAAAAATTGTGACTCACATTTTTTTTAGTTTTTGATTTTATTTTTTTAATTTTTAAAAATATCCGGTTTTTATATATTTAGAATGATTTAAATGTGAATTAGAAATCAGATATAATTATTTGTTGTACTTGAAGACTAAAGAATATATATATGTATGTATTATTTCAGGCGAGTCGGAATTTTTAAAATGTATTTTTCTATTTTTCCCTTATTTGTTTTGTTTCCATTACCTTTTTTCCGAGTTATGTAATCTTTTTCTTTAGATCTAGTTTTATTTTTAAATGGTTGATAAAAAGTTAATGTTGAATTTGTTAAATTGAAAAATCTCATACATTTTGTAGATAGTATCTTATCATTTGATCGATCAACTATTGTTAGAAAATTTTCAACAAATTTACCCATACATTTTTTTTTTTGAGCTCGTTTCAACATTTTGAACACATCAAATTTTATTTTTTGGTTTTATATTTTTTTCTTTTATTTGGATAAAAATGATTACTTATAAAATCATTGATACTTGGAAAGTTAAATCTGGTTTTTTATCAAGTTAGTAAAAATATAATAAATTGAGTTTTTTTCTTCCAATTATTAATTTTTGGATGTTACCAAATTTTTAGAATGGGATTTATATATATATATTTATCTAAAAGTATATTACAGACTCAAAGGGTACAAATTTTCATTAAAAGTTGTTGAGTATTTATTTAAAGCCGGTTATGATTTACATTGATTAACAAATCCAAATAACTTTGATTTTTCAACCGAATGAAAAATTATCCATTTTGCACCCTCTTTTAAGTTTAAAAATATATTTATTTATTTTTTTGAAAATAAAAATAGGAATTTTGCTTCTTTTAAAATAAAATCATAAAATCAAATCAATCAATCAATCGTTTTAAATTCTTTTTTGGCAAATCCACAAAAATATATGAAATAAAAAATTATTATAAATCGATCTCATTTTTTTATTTATATTTTATATTTTTCTTCGAAAGAAAAAGGTAGTATAGATTTAGAATAAAATATTATTAATTTTTATAAATTTTGGATAAAATTTGATCCAAAATTTATTTATTTCTTTATTGTTATATTATTGAAAATAATAATAATAATAATAATAATAATAATCACTTTGTTTGTTTTCATATTTAATTATTTTTTGATTTTTTAATTATTTTTTTTGATTTTTCCCAACCAATAAATGTGCTAAAAAATATCAGACTTTCATCAAAGAGAAAGTAATAAAATTGACTAATATAAAATATTATTGGCTCGCAATTAGAAAATAGATGGTGATTCAGCATTTGTCTAATTGACGAATCTTCATCATTAAATACAATGCTAGTATAATGATCGCGTGCATCTGAACTTAACTCCATTATTTTATTGATTACTATTAGGATTGGTAATAAAGTATTTTGATTCTTCTCAAAATTTTTTTTTTCTTCTTCTTCTTCTTGTTTTTTTTTTTCAATTTCCTCTTCGTTTTCTTCTGATTGTATATTTTGAATTTTTTGTTTAATTTGTGAAGAAATCTTTAAAAATTCTTTTAAAGTTAACTCTTCTTTATTATTGTTTTCTTTGATCCATTTCTCAATTAGCTCTTGATTTTTTTTTTTCTTGACTTTTTTTTGCAATTTTTTTTTTTTTTTCCATTCCTCTTCTGATAACGGCTTTGGTGAGCATTGCTTTAATTGGTAAACCAGTATTTCGCCAAATATCTTTAATACTTGATCTGTTTTTCCTTCAAAATATTGGACGCAGTCAATGGGCATATAAAATAAGATTGAGACTACCTTCATTTTCAAATCAAACTCGAGTGATTGCTCGTTTTCAGAAGGCAATAGAACAATTCCTTCTAAGAAATTGTTCCACCACCTAACAATTAATTCTGTTGGGGTGTCCTCCTTTTCGTCTTTGTCTTGTAGCTTGTTTGTCTGCTTTGATTCTTGGTGTCTTTGAACAACCTGTCGAATCCAATTCAATAACACTAATAACACCGATGATAAGATGATTCTTTTTTCTGGCACGGGAACACACTCCTCTGCTAACCTACCTAACACCTTTGACATGCCCAAGTCTTTAAATGATTCCATATACCCGGGCAGCCTTGTAAAATGGAAGAGCAACCTTCCAAGATGGCTTCGGTATGAGGGTGGTAATTTGGTGTCTGACAAGTTGTCTAATAGCTTTACAAATCCACCCTCTTCCAAAAAGATATTTTGTGCTGGAATGTTCTCAAACAGGGTATTAATTAAACACCTTAAAGCTATTTCCCTAATTTTGATTTCCTTTTCGGGGTTAAAGACAAAGGTGATCATTGGTTTTAAAAATGTTGGTTTGTTAACTATACTGTTTCCTGGTTTGTCCCTTAATAAGATCCTCATCGTGTCATAAACTTGATATAACTTTTCGTTTGTCAGTTTATCTTCTTGGTCTTGAATTAAAAAGACTAATTTGCCAAGAATGGTTTCCTTCTGTTGCCTTGTCTTTTCATCTGTTATAAATTTATAAACATCACTAGATGCTGTTTGAAACCTGTTAAGTGTTTCTATTAAAGTTGTAGAAGATCCAGTTTCTTTCAAGATATTTTGTTCAAGCTCGTTCATTCAAAAAAATTTGGAAAAAAAGAAAAAGAGAAAAAAAAATCTTTATAAAAAATGTTTGAATAAAAAAGAAAAAAAAAGAAAAAAATGAGTAAAAAATATTGAAATATTGTTTTTGGTTAAAGATTATAATTTTTTCTCTTTCCTTTGAGTTGGACTTTTGTTTCGAAAGAAAAATCCTTATGTTTTTTTTGTTTGTAATGGAAACAAAAATATTTTTGTTTGATAAGGTGGAATATACTTTGTAAAAGGTAATGTTTTGTATGCACCTGTATTTGGAAAAAGGAAAGATTTTCTTTTTCTGGTTTTGTGGTGTTTCAAATCTTTCTTACTTTAGTAAGTGTCTTTTTTACAAAATATTACAAATAGAAAAATTCGGTTTATCTCGAAAAGGAAAACTACAATTTCTTCTTTGTTGATTCTTGTCCTTTCATTGTTTCCCAACAAAAATAGTTCATATATTGCGTTGAAGAACAAATTGGAGTACAATAGTTCATTTCTTTTAATCACTTGAATGAAAAAAAATATTGGATGAAAGCCAAAAATATAATTGTCATATTAAAAAACTTTTGATTAAAGGGCTACCTTTCCACCCCGCAGTTGTTGAGTTCTTGTATTGTTTTACATTCAGTTCTCAAAAAGAATTTTTATTCTGAAGAAATTGCAACAAAAATTTACTGGTTTCACAGTTGAAATAACAAAAAATAAGTAAAAAAAAAAAAGAGATTCAAATAGATCTCTGATTAACAATTCTAAAAAAAATATCTTTAAGGGATTTCCAATCACAGGTCCATATTTTAAAACATTTCTAACTGATAAAAGTAACTAAAAACAATATTTAGAATAGCTTGATAAATTGTTTTGTGTTAATAGATCTCAAATGGATATTTTTGTAGTATTACAATCAAATTTTGGATTGATCTATTTAAGGTGGAGAAAGGTAAAATTGTGAAAATTTCCTATTTCTTTTGTAAAAGAAATTTTTGGTGTCTAAATTTAACTGGGATTACGGAACTCTTTCAAGTGTGTTTTTATCAAAAATTTCACTATTTTCACTGAAACCAAAGTACTAATATGGACTAATAACCCTTATTTATTTTTTTTCCCAAAGGTAATAGAGCACATATTAACAAGGATTTAAATAAAATCCTTTCGCAAACATAATAAAACAACTTGAAATAAATGAGTTATCATTTTGTTAAGACTTATTTATTTCCAATGAACTTTTTGGTGAGAAGATAGAGGTTTTGAATCTGAGATTTTCTCTTAAAAATAATCTTTTAGCCAACATTTTAATATGAATTATTATATTTGTGCCAAAAAATTTTAGACAGAATTACCAATGAAATTTAACCGAAAAGTACAAATTAATAGTTTTAAAAAATGGAAATTTCATTTTTTTATTTCACAAGTATAAGGAATATTTCAGATACATTTGAAAGAAAAAAAAAAGATACAAGTTTTTTGTTTAGTGTCACAATTTTTTTTCAATAAGTTGGTTTAAATATGAAAGTATATGATTTAATCTTAAAACTAAAAATGTTTCATTTTATATATATCTGTTTTGTGAATCTAGTATATTAAATTTTTTCCATTTTTTTTAAATTGTAAAAGTCTTCATAAAGTTAAAATTTATCTCTTTGAGTTTGGTTTCTTAAACTTTTTGGTTTAAAAACCACTATAAAAACAAAAAGTAAATTGAGATCTTTCATTTATTTTTTCAAATTGGTCTTTATATAAATTAAAAAAAATTGGAAATTAAAAAAAAAAGTTCTCAAAAAATATACTGGTGCACTTAGTTGATATAATTCTATTAAATTATAAATGTTTTCTTGATGAATATTTTTACAAGAATAAGATAAATTAACAATTGATTACCTTTTATAGATAATGGTGATATATTTTCAATAATACCTTACAATCATTTTGTTTTTTTTTGATTTTTTATTTTGAACCCCAAAAGTAATAATTGGAAAAAACATTTTAATTTATCAAATATTTCTTTAGGAACTCATTGATATTCTAGTGAATATAAAATCTACGGAATTAATCTAATTTTGGAGATACAAGAAACAATAATTGAATAATGAAACTTTGATTATTCGTAAAAATTAATCCTTTATTATTTCTAATCTTTATGAAATTATTGAAATTAAAAAGATAAACAAATATTCCTTTTTTAATTTCCAAGGTATAAACAAGAGAAATCTTAGTTTTTATATAAGTTATCATGTTCGTCTGGGCTAGGCAAAAAAATGACAAAAAATAACATATCTACAAAGATTATTTAATTATCTTATACTTTAGATCAAATTCTTGACACTTACATACTCTTTCAATTTAGGCAATTTTTAAATTGACAATTTTTTTTTTTTTGTTATTCAAAATAACTTTTTCGGATGATTAGAGAGTTTTGAATTATTAAAATTAGAAGAGTTTTTGAATAAATAAAATTAGTAAATTTTAGGTAGATTAAATAGAACAATCTATACTAATTTCCAAAAAAAGTGAAAATTAAGAGAGTCTTTTAATCATCCGACTCATCAAATTAAATGTTTTTTACAAAAAATAATAATAATAAATTTGAGTTTCAAATTTCTAGATCTCATTGATCAATTTGTTTGAGTTTGGTATATTTAAAGTTGATTTTTGGAAATTTTGTATTAGTGAAACAAGTTTAAAATCATTAAAAAAAATTAAGAGTTTTTTACATTTTTTTTCTATTAATTTTATAAAAAAAAGATTGTAAAAATATTTTTTGTTTTTTATATATTTTTAATTTTAGATTAATTATAGGTATAAACTAGTAAATTTCTAATTATCAGTCTTACAATTTCCTCAGATCTACAAAATAAGCAATTTTAATTCTCTCTTGCAATTTTTAAAATATCACCTACCAAGAATTATAATCCGATATTATTTCGAATTCACAAAAATAAATAATTATATTTTACAACTTTGGAAGTCTATTTATTGATAATCCAACCTTTAAATTTGTGGTAAAATGTTCATTTTTTGAAATTCTCTGTTTTTTTTATTCATACAATGATCTTTTTTTAATTGATAAGATCAACTTTTTGTACTTTTGAAATCACATTTTTAGAAATAAATAGAGCCAGGGTAATAATGTGAATTGCCTTCAATAATAACATGATAGGATTTTAAATTTCTATATCTAGATTATAATACCTTATATTTCACAAAAACACCCAATATATACATTTTCTTAAAAGTCCATGAAACTTTTTAACGAAGAATCTAATTAATCAAATAAAGTTCTACAAAATAATTTTTTTTTTTTAATTACAACATTCAAAATAGAAGGTAAAAACTATTTTATTTTTTCTTTTATTTTTCAATTTAAAAAAAAACAATAAGGTGGTTTATTATATCCCTATATTTTTAAAGAGATACTGGCTTTGTTATTGGTATTGGGTTGATTTTTTTGGACCTTCTATCAGATTTTAATGTGTGACAAAAAAAATACGGACTAATGCCCTATTTCACTAATCTATTTTTTAAATTCAATTGAACCACGAATAAATGTTGTGATTTATCTCCAATAATAGTTTATTTTCATTTTAAACTTGTACAATTCGAAATTAAGTCCTATCTTCAAAATCAATATACCAGTATTCGAATAATAAAAAGGTAAAAATTTTCATTTTATTGTCTTATTTCGTGATTTTTCTTTACCAAATAGAGTTAAACAAGTAATACATTGGAATTTCTGGTCTTTATTTATTTAAATTGGTACTTTTCTGTGTGTTATATTATCTTTAGATTTTGTGTGAACTCAAGAATCCTAAATAAAAAAGTTTTTTCATTAGAATTTAAAATCAAGATAATCATTCGAAATTTTAGAGCTATTTCAATTTCAAAGACATATACCCCATTTTAAATTCAACAAGTATTTCAAGAGATAATAAACAAATTATGTTTACAATATTACAGGACTTAAATATTTTGAATGTCCCATACTTTCACAATTAACACAAAATAAATTACAGTGAATCGTCCTCGATTTTTTTTGTCAATTCTTTAATAATGAACTAATTTTGATAAAATTCTATATTTGATTTTGTTATCATCCCTAATACTACTAGAATTATAAGAATAAAAATTCAAGATCTATCAGCTCTTCAAAATAATTAATAAAGGCTTTTATTTTAAAAATAATCCCATTCTATAATCTAAAAAAATATCCTATAATAAGTATTCTTAGAGATCTGAAATAATTCTTTTTTATATACTAATCCAATTTCATCTTGGTAGAATTCATTTTGAGTATTTTATATATCTAAAATTCAATTTTTAAATTTATTTGTCAAATTAAAAACTTTTTAAAAATCAAAAGTAATTTTTGACAAATAAAAAAATCAAAAGAAACGAAATTTTCAAAGAGAGATAATACAGAGGATCTCCAAAACTCACACCCAACAACAGCTATAACAACACACCTCTTTAAATATTGCTTTAGTTTTGAAATAGTTCTAAGATAAGAGGATATATTAGTGAATGAAGAAACACTAAAAATCGAAAATTGCAGAACAACATTTTGAGGTAAAAAAAAACTTTCCATACTTTAATGATCAGAACTTTAAATAGAAGAAACTCAGACAACCATTCTTCTCTTTATATAAATAACAAATTAATTCCAAATAGAGGAAAAATAAACCGCAAATTTTTAATCGAGGTCGATTCAGTAAGTTGTATGATCATTTTTTCTTCTTTTTTCAAATTTTGAGAATTTTTTTTTTTTCTTCTTATTTCAAAACACAACAATTTCTGTAATGACTTCAGAGATTATAATTGACATTAATGAAGAATTTATTTACTTTGGGAAGAGCAATGACGAGAAACCAAGAATTTTTCCAACATGTTTAATTGATGAGAATGGTGAGTTGCCAACACATTACACTGGGATCGATGAAGAAGTAATGTTGAAAAGTGCATTTAAAAAAGGCCAAGTTGAAGACTTTGCTGTTCTTGAACAAATTTTAACAAAATGTTTTGAGTCTCAATCGATAACAGCACAAGGCCAAGGCATTTTTCTTCCACAAAATATCAACACGTCGAGATCTGTTCAAGAAAAGTATTGTGAATTTTTTTTTGAAAAATGTAATGTTGAAAAACTTGCAATGGACACAAGTGGCGCTTTGCCATTAAAATCAAAAGGAATTAAAACAGGGTTATGTATCAATGTTGGTGAAAGCTTTGAGGTTGTACCAATGTTTGATAATCAAGTTAATCATGATTTATCACTATCTGTACCATTGTCAACAAGAGTGATCCGCGATACGTTGGCAAGCAAATTGACTCTTGACGGGTATTACTTTGATAAAGTCAACCACAAATACTTGTTGTCACATTTACGTGATTCCATTGGTGTTGTTGTTCCAGACTTTGAAGAGGAAATGAAAAATAGATTCGATTTCCAGAAATTAATCCAGATCGATTTCACAAGAAATGAAAAGGAATATTCAAAAGAATATAGCTTTAGTCATTCTGTTTTTTGGTCTTGTGAAACACTGTTTAATCCAAAAATGATAATGAGAGATATCCCTGGAATTCACCAACTCACAAACGAGATTTTACAATCATTAGACAACGAACAATATCAACAAATTTCAAAAAATGTTCTAATAAATGGTTCAGCATCTGCAATCAGTGGATTTAATGACAGATTCGAAAAGGAACTTCAAAACATATCTGTGCTAGACTTAAATATAATGTTCGATGAAAATAATAACTTTTCCAATTGGTTAGCCTCAAAATCTTGTTTGGAAAACTACCAACATTGGTGTTCAAAAAAGAAAAATATCTGGAATCTGGATTTTTTTAAATAAAAAAAAAAATACAAACCATTTCTGTTTCTGTCTGTCTACTTTTTCTCACTTAACTTCTCATTCTTTTTTTTTTTTTTTTGATTTTTTTTTGATAATATTTCTTGTTTTTAATTTGTTAATTTTCTTTTTTATTAAAAAATTTAACATTTTTTTTTGCCTTAAATATAAAAATATTTTTCGAAAAATAATTGTATTTTGATTTACTTTTTACAAAACGAAAGAGATTCTTTACCACAGCATTTTCATTTTTCTTTTGGCAAAAAAAAAAAATAATTCACAAACAATCAACAAAAAGAAATATAAATATAAATTGATTTATTTGAAAAATTGATAATACAATAATCTTTACACTCTTTTAGTTATTCCATTATTTTATGAATTTTTGTTACCAAATTAACAAATTATTTGTGAAAATTATTTATGAAAACGAGATTCAAAAAATAAAATAAATTATTGTTGAAAACACACCATTAAACACAGTACAAGTGGTTTTGAAATTTTGTTTTCAAAAATTCACAAATAAATTATTGTTTATGTAATAATTTGTAATAATGATCCAATTTTTACAAATAGTTTTTGAAAAAGAAATATCAAAATTTCTAATGAACTTATTGATTCATACAAAAAATAAATATTTGATTTTAAAGTTATTTATAAATATTTATTTTTGATTTAAAAGAACTATTAATTGCTTAGAAGTTTTTAAAGAAAGGAAAGAAATAAAAAAAATGAATAGAAAAAAATATAATATTTTTCAAATTGTTTTATATCAACCTTAGTATATTACTATTTGGTTAAGTATATTGATTTGGGTTTATCTCTTTTTATATTTTCAATAAATTGGAATAAAGCTAGATATTTTTCAATTATAGTGAAGTGCATAGATGGAAAAATCTTGAAACTTTAATATGATGTTTATTTATTCACAAATTTTTATACAAATATTTTTTATTAACTTGTTTAAAATAATTAATCTTTTATTTATTTGGTTTTTAAAGTGTTTATCCGATTTTTACTATATAATATCAGTCAGTAAATTTATATAACATCTTCGAAAACAGTTATCCTTCACTTTTTTAAAAATTACTACCTTAAAAGTTCTAAATTTTTATACAAAGGAATAGAAATATTTTTTATTAATCATTTTGTTTTTATATAATACTAATCCACCTTAAGAAAATTATATATTATTATAAAATTACTTTTCTGAATATTACATTAATCTTCAAAATATCAGGATTTTTCAAAAAAAAAAAAGTGAGGTTTGGATTATTAGTATTGAAGAAGTGTAATTTATACCCTTCCTGGAATAATCATGAAATATTTGATTTTAAGATTATAATACTTTGTGGAAATTCAAGTTAAAGGAAATTTGAAGAAATACCCGAATTTTCTTTAGGTTAAAAATCTAAAACAAAAAATTGAATAGAAAAAAAAGAAAAAAGATCTGATAAGAATCTATTGTGATAAAACAATAAATAAATATTGTTTTTAAACCAGAACAGCCAAAATTACTGCCTAGATATTTTTTTTTGATTGAATTTGATAATTGATCCTGGATATTCATTTGAGGAGTTTGTTATTTAATTTTTATAATTTTTTTTTTCTTTTAGATCTGATTTGCTTTAGAACTTTGGTATTTTTTACCTATTGTTTCCTTCAAGCATTGTTCTTGGCTTTGTAACAGGAAGCAATTATAAAAATAAAGATTCGAATTGTATAATATTGTTCTTTCAAGATGTATTTTAATATTTTTTACTTGGTCCACTACATTAAGGATTACAATCCCTGAAATTTGAAAAAAGATTATCTTATATAGGGTGTCTTCAGTTGTCGATTTAGTTCTTAGCTGATCGATCTTGTCCTTGGTATGGATTTTAATAGTGGTTCAAAATGGCAATTTTTGACAATTTATTTTTTTTGTTCCAAAATCCGAATTAAAGAGTTAAAGATTTATAGATTGATAGGTGTTCAAGAATAACTTTTGAATTTTGGGTTGTAGAAAAGAATCTTGATTTACTTTTTTGTCAATTAATAAAAATGAAAAAATAACATTTTTTAAAAGCTCCCAATAAAACCAAAACCAAATTAAAAATTTCAATAAATAACCTACAAACCACATTTTTATATAACTTAAGTTACAGCCAATTAATCTTAAACTATTCAATTCAGATTTCGGAAAAAAAAAAAATAAATTGTCAAAAATTGCCATTTTGAACCACTATTAAAATCCATACCAAGGACAAGATCGATCAGCTAAGAATCAAATTAAAAAGTGGTAACAAACGACACAAGATAATCTTTTTTTGAATTTCAGGAATTGTAAACCTTAAATTATTACCAAAGAAGAAAAAAAAGTAATTTATTTTTTTCAATTTCCCTTTAAATTGTTTCACATATTTTCTTTTTATTTTTGATGAAAACAACTATTTTAACTCAAAAGGCCTTTGAAAAACCAAAAGAACTTACTACTACTCTTTTAGATGGGACTTCAATCTTAAAAGGAAACACAACAAAGACAATCATAATTTTCGGTGCTGGCAGGATGTGCGACAATGTAGTCAACATCTTAAGCAAGCAAGCAAAGGTAAATCTAGTTGTTTGTGATCAGTATTTGGAAAATGCTGAAAGGATTTGCGACAAATACCCGAATTGCACACCAGTTGAATTAAATATTAGCAACATCGAAAAATTTAGGAAAACGATTTTACCTGCTGATGTGATCATCGGGCTCTTACCACCAACGTTTGAGTACAAAATTGCTGAGGAAATGCTCTATTTAAACCAACAAAATTCAAATTACAAGCCTGTTTTGATTACGGCAAGTTACCAATCAGCAGGGCTGATCGAATTGGAATCGAAAATCGCAAACAGCGGGTTTTCTGTGCTAAGCGAGCAAGGCGTAGATCCAGGGATTGATCATTACATCACTTTGGATTTAATTGAAAAGTACCAAACAAGGAATGGCATTAAGGGTAAGACAGTTGCTTTGTTATCCCTGTGTGGCGGGCTGCCAACGAGCGCTTCAAGGAATTTGGCAAGTTATCGTGTTTCCTTTTCGCCAAGAAATATCGTCCGAGTGGTGAACGCAGAGGCTCGGTTTGCATTGAATAACGAAACTGTTGTTTTGAAAAAAGGAGAAGGGTTTCAGAATTACTTTGGCCTTGAAATTGGCAGCCAACAATTTGAATGGTATCCCAATCGCGATAGTATCCCAAGTAGCTCTGTGTATGGTTTGGAAGGTATCAATACTTTCATTCGGGGAACAATTAGGTTTCCAGGAACAATCCGCTTATGGGTGTGCCTTGATTATTTAGGATTTCTGGACAACACAACCAAATATGATTTGCTGAACCAAAGCTATGAAGGCTTTTCAAAATTGGTCACAAAAGCAAGCGAAAATGTTGATCTCATCGCCCATATTAAAAAGAAAATTGAGCAGCTGGGGATAACAAAAGGCTCGACCCAAAGCTTAGTAATTGACCAACTAAAGGAATTAGGATTATTACAACAAAACAAAATTGGACTTAAGGATGTCACTTGTGAGGATATCATGACAAACCTTATTTCCACAAATTGGAAATTTGAAGAAAACCACCAAGACCAACTGATTATGAAAATAGTCTTCGTAAACGACTACGAAGGAGAATTGGTGATCATTAGTAGGGACTTTGTTGCGGTCGGTAATCCTGTAGGTGGGGTTTCAGCAATGGCAAAAACTGTTAGCAACCCTTTAGTAAATTCGGCTTTAGATTATTTAAAGGGTCGTCTTTTATTAAAACCCGGGCTCGAAATACCCTCAAAAGAAAATAAAACTTTGACACAAAACCAATTATACCAATTAACAGAAAAGAATGTCATCCAATTATCAGAATCAATTGAAGTATTTGATGGTAACCAAGAACAACTTTTGGAAAAATTAGGCTTGACTTTAGAAAATAAATTTAAAATTTAATTTATTTTAATTATTTTCAAAAAAATTGATTCAATTATCCCATTTTTACATCATACTCATTTATTAAGCAATTTTGATTAATTGTTGCCATAATTGGAACTGGGGGGGGGCTTTGGTCTGATTGTTTCAAGAGAGTTTATATATAAACTAAAATTCAAAATTTTCACACAGCTAAAACTGTTCAAAGAATCACAATAATTCAATTTCATTCAAATTAAAAATAAATTTTATTTTTTGAAAAATACGGAAATCATTTTTTTCATCTTTTAGTTTTTTTTCATTTCATTTTATTTTTTAAAATATACCTAACTTGTTTAGTTGGATCCAAAATTTTTTTTCGAACGATTGAAATTGTGGTTAAAGTTGAGTTGTTTAAAATAGAAGAATTCAAATAAACTTAGTTGATTGTTATCTAATTATTTGATCAATCAATAATTGTTAATAGAATTTGAGTAAATTGATCAATCCATTTTTTAGTTATACTCTCTCCAAAATAATAAACAGTTATTATCTACTTACTTTTGAATATAACGATTAGGAAAGGGTAGAGGGTGAGAAAAAAAAATAAATTTATTCTTAAAACTCTGTTGAACCCCCAACATTTCTCTTAAAAAGAGAAAGTTGATGTGGTATTTTTCGTATTAGATAACAACTAATAATTGAAACCAATTGAAATTTCATTTTTTCTAATTCATATGAATAAATTCACACCTTATCTTTTATAGATTCAAAAAACTTTTAAAAAACTGTAAAAGGGGTTTTACAAAATTTTTGAACTAAAATATTTAAAAGTTTTTTATTACTGAACTTTCACTTGAAAAAAGATCAATAAGATGATTTTTTGCGTTTAATATATTCATTTTATGGCGTATTACAAATTCTTAATTATTGTACTCTTTATTTATGTTTCACAAGAATTATTTTATTTTTTTATTTTTCTTTTGAAACAAATAAAAAATCTTGTAATAAAAGAAAAAAATAAATAAAAGAAATTAAAAAAAGAAATAGAAATAGAAAAAGAAATAGAACAAAAAAAAAGAAAAAAACATGAAAAAGTAAACAAAAATTTAATGAAAATAGGGAAAAAAAATATTACTAAAAAAATGAAATTTTATTTAAATAAAAATAGCTGATAAAAAACTAAAGAACTATTTATCAAAATATTCAAAAATATTTCATCATTTGTGAAAATAATTATTTAGATATTATATATTTATAGGGATAAAGGTGTAACTAAAGAAAATTTAATTAAATAGAGAAAAAAAAATAGTTGGTTTGTGTAACTATGAAATAATAAAATAATCTTGAAATTTATAAGATAGAAAAGAATATGGTAAAAAGGATATCTGAACATTATTTATTTCAACAATTCTTTTATAAAAAAAACTAAAAAATACAAAATCTCTAAAAATTTTAGATCTGTTTTTATCTTTTTTTTTTATTGTTTTATTTTTATTTTTTTTAAATAAAAAAAAAATAAAACTTTATGTATTTGGCATTAAAGATATTTTCCAAACTATATATTATTTTGAAAATTTTAGTTCACTTTGTAATGTTATTATAATCCTGGGTATCTGATTTAATTGATACCCATATCCATGTATGTGTCTCTTTTGTTGGTTAAAAGATTTTTTTTGTTGAATTTCTTTTATTTTTGAATTTTAAGATTCTTATTTATTCAATTTCTTTTTTTTTTCTTTTCGCATTTTTTTTTTTGTATTAAATTCATTTCTACTTTTAAAGTAAAAAATTTCAATGGAATTTTAAGTACAAAAAATTCTTAAATCTAGAAAAATTTTTTCGAACTTTTTTTATTTACACAAATTATTTTACTAGAATCTGAATTTTGGACTTTAATTCAATGGGTGTTTTTACCTTAATTTTTCTTTACGGTTTTGTGTCAAAAAAGCGGAACTAAAAGACATTAGATTAATTTAAAATAAAAAGAACGTTACAAAATACCCATAAACATTAAGATAATTGATACTGATAAATTCAAATATATTTTATAAAATTGTTAGTTCACTTTCTCATTTGGTAATTTATTAGAATATCTTTTAAAACAACTCGGGAGAAAGTATCTTTTGAAGTTTACCAATTTAAAAAAGTTTTTTAACATTTAAAAGAATAAAATGCTTTCTTCAAAGCTTGTGTAAACAAATTTGTAAAATCGTAAATGAAGTAAAAATTTGGAGGTATTTATTTGAATTTATCTGTATAATGTGAGGAATTTTTAAAGGGTATATATTTATCATCCAAAAAATTATTTTTAGCCTTTTTTCATTAAAATTTGTTGTAAAAAATATGTAATGGTTATTTCAAAAATTTTTGTTTACTATTTTTATATTTTTTGGAATTGTTTTAGTTAATTGTTAAAATATTTGGATTTTAATATTTAAATAATTATTAGCAAGTGAATTAACCATAATTTTTTTTTAATTGATCATTTAATTGCAGAAATAATTTTTGAAATGGGTTTTAGGTAATAATAACAGTACAAACTAAGAAAAAAATGGAAAAAAATAAAAATATAGGTAAAAATAGATGGCAGTCAAAGATGTGTTGGATGTTTATTCAAATTATGATGGTAATTATAATTACTATAATAATATTTATATCGATAATACTCTCTTAAATTCAATTTTAAAAAAAAAAAATGATCTATTTACTACTATCAAAAAATTTCTTGTGTATTCTATAGAGATACAATCATTTCATGAACTTTAGTAATAAACCTACCCAAAGTTTATTAAAGTGGTGGTTTCTCTAGAGTGCTAAAGTAATTGTTTGATAGCATAAGTAGATCAACTTTTTTTGAAAAAATTATTGAGTTTTATAGAGATTTACTAGATTTGGAAAATGATAATTTTTATTCTTGTTTTTTGATTGATTGAATGGTGTTTTGAACAAGGGTAACTTCGTTAATCATCATTCTAATAAGTGGATGGGTTATAACATAAAAAATTGGTTTATTATAAAAAGGATTTGATTGGAAATGAAAGGGATTACATAATAATTATCCTAAAATTAACTATTAAAAATCTTTTCAGGGATTATTTTCCTCTAAGGTATTTTTTTCACCACGATACTTTTTTTTTCGGTACTTTTTTATTCTTTATTATTTGTCAATTACACATGTTAAAAAAGTGATCTCTTAATATTTTAAGTTTTTTTACTAAATTTGTCATTATTCCAAAAACTATAAAATTTTTCAATTCTCCCCGAGGGAAAGGTTTTTTGTCATTAGCTTGGAGATTCTAAGAGCTAAAAATTCGATTTAATAATAGAATAAAAATCTTTGGTGAAGAAACAGAAATTCAAAAATAGAAAATAATTTTCAAAAATCAAAATACAAAAACAACCCCAAACATTTTTATTTGATAATTAATTTGTTTTTTTTGCTATTAGAAACCTCATATTTGTTGAAAAGAAACCTTTCCCTCGGGGCGAATTGAAAAAGTTTTA
Source organism: Anaeramoeba flamelloides (assembly GCA_027625915.1). Lineage (NCBI taxonomy): Eukaryota > Anaeramoebidae > Anaeramoeba > Anaeramoeba flamelloides. The sequence goes on along the minus strand of JANTQA010000060.1, from coordinate 690,752 downwards.
TAGTTTTTGGAATAATGACAAATTTAGTAAAAAAACTTAAAATATTAAGACATCACTTTTTGCACATGTTTACTAAGAATCTTAAAAATGAAAAAAAAATTGAATATTCAAAAAGAATACTACAAAAAGTTTATTTAATTCAAAAGGTAAACACCTATAAGATTTCTTTCTTCGTTTCCTGGTGTTTGAAATTTAAATGGGTTAAAATTTCAGTTGATTATGATATTTCTAATTGTAAAATATTCGCTTTATTTGGTATTCAAAGTTCACACAAAATTTCAAATTATATAAATATAAAACAAATAAATCGAGACGTACTTTTACAATCTCTTCATTTAAACCTCCTTTGTTTGTCAAAAAAAAAAAGGGGGAGGAAAATGTTGTGAAAAATTATTTCCTTTTATTGTTGAAATATCTATTATTTTTTTTTGAATTTAAAATAATTAAAATCACTTTTTTTGAAACAAAGTATATTTTTTAAATTGGGTCATTATAAATTTTAATGACTTTATTTTTAAAGTGTGTTTTGGTTACTTGCTTATAGATAATCATATTTTGATCTACTTCCAAAGAAAATAATTTCTCAGAAATAATTGAGGAATATGTTGGATTTTGAACTTTTTCCAATATATAAAAAAGGGATTACAACTTTTTAAAAGCAAGAAATCAGTTTTAGAAAAATAAATTAGTTAATCCATTATGTAATAGTTTAATTTTGCTGATTAATTTAAAGAAGGTGATAAAAAATTTTTGAATTTGGAATTAAGTCATCGAGGTTATTTTTTTTTCAATACTTATCATAACCAAATAGGAATACATCTGTTTTTTCAGTGTCTAATAATTCCTTTTTTTTTTTTATTAGAAATATTATCTTGGAACTTTTTTGTCTGTTTACAAAAACAAAGATATTTGGTTCATTATTATGATGAACAAAGAAATTTTCTCATTTTTCTTCATAAAGACAATTTCTTGATATTATGAACTCAAAATACTGAAACAGTCCAAAACAATAAAAGAAAAGTGGAATTATTTTCAAATTACTGGTATTTGAATTTTAAATGGGAAAGATTTTTATTTCCTTTTCCATTTCTTTTTTTTGATACAAAGGCACAAATTACTACCTACTTGTTTGAGTACTATATTTATAAAAAAGGAGTCTAGAAAACGAAGTGAAAATTATTTCCCATTTATAATTTAAATACCAGTAGAAAAAAAATAATCAAAAAAAAATAGGTATAACTTAAGAAAAGGTAATTTCATTAATTTCCATTATTGCACTTACTTAGTAATACAAGAGGAAGGTTTACAATTTAATTTAATTAAAGATAAAGTCAAAAAATTCTTATTTTCTTAACTTGTAAAAAAATCAACAATAAATCATTTTCAATAGAATAGCAAAAGTAACTTGAAAATTTCAAAATTGTGTTTTTCATTCATCTCAAAAAACATACCTATAGCATGTTTTTCAAGATTTGAATCATTCAGCCTCAAGGGGTTTTCTTTTCAACTCCCCCAATTTCGTACAATTATTTAAATGTTGAAAGTTTACAGATATCTTTATTCAAAATATTCAGAATTATTCATAACCTATAAAGGACCAAGTGTTGGCAAAGGAATGTTGTTATGTTATTTGGTTCAAAGTAAAATTTCAATTATTTCAAGTACTTTCACTCTTATTAATTTATTGTTTAAAAAAATTTGTTTTTGGTAAATCGATGTTTCTATTTGAAAAAAGAATTACAGGATGTTTTTGTTGTGTTCCAAGAATTTTACTTCACCAAGGTTGAACACATTTGTTTGAATAACAAAAATTAATATGTAAATAATTGTTACAAATGAAATAATAATTGGGTGATATTTTTTGGAGGTTCAATCAAATAGTATTTAACAACAATTTCCCCTAAAAAATATAATGTACCGTTTCAAAACCATTCAGAGAATGATAACATCTTAACCCTTCAAGTATAACCCGATCAAAATATTGAAATAATTCTTGTTATATGACAAGAAACTCTTTAACATTTAAAGAGTCTATGCTGAAATATTTCCTTTTCAGCTATCATCAAAATTTTGATCTGTAAGAATTACATGTATTAAATGATGTCGGAAAAAATCAATTAGGCTGTTGCAAAAAATATTTTGTGACGTCATACTCAAGATAAGAACTTAACAACATGCCTGTAAATATCTGTTTCTGATTTTGGTCTTCATTCTTTTTGTTTTAAAGAAGAAGAGTGTTTAATTGATAAAAAACAAGATTTTTGAATGAAAAATTATTGGTATTTGTAATATATCAATTGATCTAATTAGAATTCTTTAAAGTAAAGAAAAATTTTTGGACAAAAAACTTTCTGCTTAAAAAAAATAGTGTTTGAAACATATTCAAACAAAAGATCAAATAATTTCTTATTGTTGGGATGTAATTTAAATTCAAAACATCAAAGGGTTTTGATAAAATTTCTGTTAAAAAGAAAATTTTCGGAATAAATAATTATTTTTTTTTTTAATTCTCTCATTTAACTTTTTGTTTCAAATTTTTATTCTTATGTCACAAGAACAAAAGAAAAATCAAAAACAAAACAAAAAACAAGCAAAGAATAAAGAGCCTAAAAAAGAGCCTGTTAATCTTGATGATCTTCCACCAAGAGAATTTGTTGATTACAGATTAAAATTATATGAAAAATTTAAAAGCGAAGAAAAGAAGCCCGAGACTTTTGCAATAAAAATCACTTTCCCTGGAGGCCAAATTTTAGATGCTGAAGCACATGTTTCAACACCTTATGAAGTTGCTAAAGCTGTAGATAAAAAAATGGCTGATACCTCTGTAATTGCACGTATTAACCATAAGGATTTTTGGGAAATGAATAGGCCACTTATTGCAAGCTGTTCAATTGAATTTTTTGATTTCCAATCAGAAGAAGGACAAGAAGTTTATTGGCATTCGTCTGCTCATATGTTAGGTAATATTTTATTATTCAATTTTTTCTTATTTTTTTTTGCGATTCTTCGATTTTTTTTAAGGGTTTTAAATTTCTTGGTTTTTTTCTTGTTTTGACTATTTTTTTCCGATAACAAATAAAGGAAAGTCACAGAAAACAATCTCCAAAAAGGAAAATCACAGAAATTTGTCAATTTTTTTTAACATATTTTTTAACTAAAGTTTTGTCCTGAACCATTATTCTTTATTTTTAACTTTACAAAACCAAAAATATCCCTAAAATAATTACAAATATCTCTTTCTTGATCAAAACAAAAAGGTGAAGCTATTGAATTATTATATGGATCTCATTTATGTATTGGACCAGCAGTTGACAATGGCTTTTATTATGATGTCTATTTAGAAAATGACCAAGTCATTAACGAAAGCAATTTTAATGACATTGAAAGAATGTTAAAAAAAATTAGTTCAAAAAGAAGCCCATTTGAACGATTGGAAGTTACCAAAGAACAAGCACTTGAAATGTTCAAACATAATAAATTCAAAGTCGAACTAATTTCCGAAAAAATTAAAGACGGCACTATTTGCACTGTTTACAGATCGGGTGGATTTATTGATTTATGTCGTGGTCCACATTTGCCTCATACTGGTAAAATTTTCATTTATTTGTCTTTTATTCTAATTTTTTTTGAGTTTTTTTGTTGGATCAATTTTTGTGTCGAATTGGAAAAAATTCATTAATTTTTTAAATTTTTTTTCAATTTCCAAAAAGTATAACACTGAAATTTAGGAGAAAAAAAAACGTTGACCATCTTTTTAAAGTCTCTACAATTCAAACCATTTAACTCATCTAAAAGGAGTGAGTAAAAATACATTTGCCCCTTAAGATTAATATTTTTTATTTAAAATAGAAACGAAAAAGCGAAACTGTCTAAGTAAATATCTGAAAAATTCTACAAAAAAATGTAACAAAAAAGTTTTCTAACGTATCTTTCAAACGGTAATAAACTTTATATATACCTATTTTTAAGATTTTCTTTATAAAAATTTTTTGGTTTTATCTTTTTTTGAAACATATTAATAATTTCACAATCAAAATTATTAAAGGAATCAATAAAATAATTAGAGTCTCTTATAAATTCTTTTTAAAAAAGCCTTGGCCAAAAAAAGTGCTGAATAGATTCCTAAAATAGGCTAGTAGAAGTATGTTTTCTGTTTGAAAGGTCTTTTTTAAAACTTTTTGGTCATACTTTTTTTAAATGTCGAAAATGAACTATTTAATATTATTGAAACAAAATTTATTTTAAGAGATAAAATTTTCATACAAGAAATTTACGAAACGAAATTAAACAATTTCCAAGCCATAAACATAAAAATATTATCCCTCTTTATAATTACTCAAAAATTATTCTTAATTTTTTTTTATTTAGATTTAGAAAGTATCATTTTATGTAAACTGTTTTATAAGAGAACATACACAATAAATACCATTTAAAAGAAATCTCGTTATTTGGTGATTAGTTAAAAAAAAAAATAAAACTCCAATAAAAAAAATATTTATTAACCCTAAATTTTTCTATTCTAAAAAAAAATAATAATACTAAGATTTAAATAATGATTCTCATATTATATAATAATAATAATAATAATATGTAATATTTTTTACACAATGTTAATATTTGTAAATTATCGACATTGAGAGAGAATATCTAGATTTTTTGAGAATATTGTTGTTTTTTTTTATACAATAAGTTTTAAAAAGATCAATTATATTTAAGTGTTAGGATTTATTTATTAAATCTTATTTTTCAGATATTTCTAATATAAATGATATAGTCAGTATCACTTTTTAAGACTCAAACTTTCAACAAAATTTAAGTTACAAAAAAATCTCAAATTAAATAACATTTTTTGAAATGTTTTTTTTTACACATATTATTTTGCTGTTTTGGAATTTTGTGCCTTAATTATAGATTTTTACTATGCATTAAATTTTAGAAAAAAGTTTGAGTCTTAAAAGTGGAATTGACTTTATTTCAACAAATTTATGAAATTTTTCATTTTTCCAAATAAAAAAAATGAGAAAAAAACTATTTGGAGATCTAAAAAAAAATTTTGAATCAAATCTATTAAACAAATTAAAAAGTATAATGAGTCTTGATATAATATATATTAGTGAATTTATTATATAAACTAATATTATTGTTTGCAACTTTCTTACTTTTAACTTATTTTATATATATGTATAAGATATATGAACAAAAAATACTGAATTTTTTAATTAAATTTTTTTATATTTATTAAATTAATAATTTTTATTTTTTTTATTGTCCTGACTTTTTTTAAAATGTCTTATAATTGTATTTATAACAAAATAAGATTAAAAATCAATTTAATTATAATCATATAAAGATATTAATGAAAGATTTTAATTTTTTTTTTTTATACAAATTTAAAGTTTTAACTTTTGAAATTGAAAATTTATACTTAAATAAAATCCCCCAAGTTAATGGACTTTACATTATTTTCTTGAATACTTTTTGTATCAATGAATAAAAAAATTTAAATAAAATAGTTATTTGATTTCAAATTTCAAATTAGAATCTGAAAAAAAAATTCTTTTTGATTATAAAAAAGTTTTTATTTTATCATTTTTTATAATATAAAATAAAAAACTTTCTTTTATAAAATTAAATGTCTAAATAAACCCTAATTTAAAATATAAAAAAACCCATAATTTAAAAAAAAAAATAAAAAAAAAAAATAGGTAAAGCAAGATTTTTTATGATAAACAAAGCAGCAAGATCGTTCTGGAAAGGTGATGTAAATAGAGAACCATTACAAAGAGTATATGGTATCAGTTTCCCCCAAAATAAAGATTTAAAGCAATATAAAAGATTTCTTATCGAAGCTAAAGATAGACATCATAAAAAAATCGGTTTACAACAAGAACTATTTTTTTTCAGTCCATTATCCCCAGGGAGTTGTTTCTTTTTACCAGAGGGTGCAGCAATTTATAGAAGTTTGATGAAATTTATTCGTAATCAATATTGGAAAAGAGGATTTAAGGAAGTTCTAACCCCAAATATTTTTTCTCAAAAACTTTGGGAAACTTCTGGTCATTGGGGGCATTATGAAGAAAACATGTTTTCCTTCAAAGTTGAAAATGAAACTTATTCATTAAAGCCAATGAGTAATTTTTCTTTCTTTCTTTCCTATTTCATTATTTTATTTATTTAATGATATGTTATTTATCTTGATCTTATAAATTTTATCTATTTTTATTATAATTCCAAATAAAAATCATTATTTAAAATTATTTATTCAAAAAAAAAAAAAAAAAAAAAATTCATCTAAAAATAATCGTAATAATAATTATAACCATAATAATTTCAAAATTATTTAGATTGCCCATCCCATTGTGTAATGTTTGGTGTTAGGCCAAGATCACATCGGGAATTACCATTAAGAATTGCTGATTTTGGAGCATTGCATAGAAACGAGTTTTCAGGTGCATTAAGTGGGTTAACTAGAGTTCGAAGATTCCAACAAGATGATGCACATATCTTTTGTACCCCCGATCAAGTTGAAACTGAATTAATTGATGCACTTGATTTTGTCAAGACCGTGTATGAAACCTTAAAACTAGATTATTTCTTTGTCTTAAGTACCAAACCAGAAAAGGCCATGGGCGATCCCGAATTATGGGATAAGGCTGAAACCATCCTGAAGGAGGGATTAGAGAACTCTGGGATCGCATGGAAGTTAAATGAAGGTGACGGGGCCTTCTATGGGCCCAAGATCGATTTATTATGTAAAGACTCCTTAAACAGAAAGCATCAATGTGCAACCATCCAATTAGATTTCCAATTGCCAATCCGCTTTGATTTGAAATACAAACCAGAAAAGCAAGAAAAGGATAAAATTTATCGACCCGTAATGATCCATCGTGCAGTTTTGGGTTCGGTAGAAAGAATGTACGCAATCCTATGCGAACATTTCGGTGGCAAATGGCCATTCTGGCTCAGCCCAAGACAAATAATGGTTGTTCCAATTTCTCCTGACAACTTTGATTATGCTAAAAAGGTCATGAACATTTTCAAAGAGAAAAAATTCTATGTACAAGTCGAATTATCAGGTAAAAAATTGAATAAAAAAATCCGTGAGTCACAACTTGCCCAATTTAATTTCATCTTCGTAGTCGGTAAAAAGGAACAAAATAATGGTACTATCAATGTTAGAACTAGAGATAACGTTGTGCATGGTGTAAAATCTATCGCTTCAGTTATGAAATATTTAAAAAGTTTAAGGAAGGAAAGAAAAGAAATTAGCTTTGAAGAAATGGAGAATAATGAAGAAATTAAAGAAATCAATGAAAATAAAAAAGAAAAACAGAATTAAAATTTTATTTCTTACCTTCTTTCTTTTTTTTTTCTATTTTTCTTTTTATTATTATTAATTTTTGTTTATTGATTTTAAACTTTAGAATTATTTTTAAATCAATTTTACTTTATATACTCACTTGTCTTCATTTGAAAAAATCTAAAAAAAAAATAGGTAATAAATCTTTTTATTTAATCTTCTGATCATAATTTAATTCATCTAAATAAAAAATTACAATGAAAATTTTTTGTTTTTTTTTTGTAAAAATTTGAGGGAAATAGAATTACATTCTTTACAGCTATGGTATGGACAAGTTAACTTTATACAGAATTTCAAAATAAAAAAATTTGATTTAAGCCTTGAGTTTGAGTGACTAAGGTTAAAAATACTTTTTGGAAATTGAAAAAAACAAATTTGAAATTTTGATGAGTGCCTACTACCAATTAAAAACCCATCAACCTGTGATGTATGATCGATCTCGAAATATTAAAAATTGATAAATAATGATATTTTCAGAAAAAAATACCATAGAATGGCACTTAATATCAAATTAAAATGGCTGTGAATTAAATTTTTGAAGAAGAATAGTAATACACGTTCACTCAAATTGGAAATAACTTTTATTTTACCAAATATTTGAATCATTTTTTAGTTTTTTTTCTTCTTTTCATCTGATTTTCTGAATTAGGTGATAGTTTAAATTAGATAGGGAAATTTTTTAAATGATTGTGGTATGTTTAAAAACAAGTTTAGTGAATTAGAAAGAACTCTTATACAAAGAGTTGATAGTATCTCCTTAGTTTTTTCATTAATAATCGTTAATATAAGTGGAAGAAATTCATCAATACTTTTTTTTTTTGCTAGATAACCTGAAAATTTGATATTTAATCATGGAGAAAATAAAATGGAGAAAAAAAAATCCGTCAACAATTTAAGTAAATTTTTATTAAAAAAAAAAAGACAAAAAATATCAAAACTACTCAAAAATCAGTATTAATTGTCTGAAATATTTCAAAGCAAGATCATAAATCCTAAAAAAAAAGAACAAAATAGATTCATCAACGGCAGTGATTAAATATCCATACTCAAAAGGGCGGCCAAGGTGCAACATTGAAAATATATAAAAATATCAATTAACAATCTCTTATTAAGGGACTAGTCTTCTATGACAACAAGACAAAATTTTTGAAATATGTTATTGGTTGTATTCTCTACTTTCTTATTTTTAAGATCCCATGTGTCAAAAAATTCTGATCGACTAAGAAAGCCATAAAAGAAAATTAGTTTAGTGAGATCAATTTTTTTTTTCCATTTTTTCCGAAAAAGAAAACTATTAAATTTATTTTATTTCTCACAATTTAACAAGTTTTTACCCATTTATTGTCATTTTGATCATTATTATACTATAGCATTTCTTTGTTACCAGTAATATTAATATAAAGATTTTTGTTCTTTTTTGAGATAAAACTTTTGGTTAACCAAAAAAATTGATATATTTAATGGATTAAAAAATAATTGTATTTTTTTAAGTACGGTAGTTATAATAATCAAATTTTTGTGGTCATTTAAAAATTTTACTCAGAAATTTTGTTTTTGTTTTAAGATGAAATTCGATTTTTCAAAATAAAATTTTCTTGAAGATATTTGGGAATTAATTAATTTTATCCTCAAAATTCAAAATCATTTTTTTTCTGCCAAAAATGATTTGAATTGTTATAAGGATTTTTGTGAATAAGACCAAACAATTTGTTAAAAAATTTTTCCTAATTAAAAATTTTTTACCAATTTTTTTTCATTTTTTGAAAACCATAAAACAACTTTTTCAAAACATTAAAGAAAAAAATTTTTTTGCATAATAGATCTCAATTTAATTGATAAAATGTAGTCAAGCTTCTACCGAATTTTCATTTATTAAATCACCTAAACCACGAATAGTTTTAATGGCTAAGATTTGAATTGAAATATAAATCAAAGAAATTCGAAACCAAATAAAAAATTTGCTTTCGAAATCAAGACTTTCCAACATAAAACGAAAAATATGTTTTTTCATTTTCAAGAAATAACTTAATTCTTAAACAAAATAATAGGTTACTTTTTTTCATTTTATATTGGAAACATGCAAATTTTGAATTTCAAAAAAGAGACTCAAATCAATAAATTGTTTAAATGAGGTTAACTCATCCATTTCATCAGCCAAAACACAAATTACAAAAAAAAAATTTTTCAAGATCTTGACATGATTTCATTTTATTTTCAAAAATGACTACTCCCTTCAGATTTTTTTTGAAACTTATTTACATAAAAGCTTGCTCTGTTAGTAATGGGAGTACTATTATCTGTTTTTGGTTCCGAAAGGATTTATACAAAAGAATTTATATAAAAATAATTATTAAAGGGGGTCAATAAGTGAAGAGAAAGAGAAGAGCATACCAAACATAGGTTGTTACAATCGATTTGACAAAATATTTTAACACATTACTACATAAACTAAGAGTCAAAGCAGCTCCTAAATTAATTAAAAATATTGTTATAAGAGAATTAATACAACAATCCTAAGATTTTGATCCAACCGGAATTTATCATAAAGATTCAAATATCCCTTCTTTTAACTTCCAAAAATATTATTTTTATAATTATTATCATATGTATCAATGGATTTATAATAATTTAAATTAAAATGAATTAAAATAAAAAAATTATTTTCCTTACTTTAATAAAAAATTATCAAACTATACCAATGACTAATTTTCAAATTTTAAAATATAAAAATTTTATTTAGATTATAAAAACAAGAAGAATTAGAGAAAAATAACTCTACAATTAAAATTTTAAGAACTGTTTTAAATAATATTTTTCTTAAAAATTAGTACTTAATATTTAAATCTTGGAAATAATTCATAAGGTAATGTGATATAAATATAAATATTTGGTGTTCAAAAAGAATATTTTAATCATTAATTTTGGAAATATGTGTATTCTGAAACTATTTTTTTTAAAAAAAGTAATTAACATAATCACAATATAATAACAATTTTGAGAAAAAGAATTGTATTTACACAGAATATAAAATTTTTTACTTTGTTTCAGTCAAAAGTGTCCAACATTTTTTTCAAAATATATTTTTTTTTATATAATTAATTTTTGATATTTAAATAAAAAATAAACAGAATAATAAACAGCAAAGTTTAGTTGATTTTATACTAAATAAAACTCTTAGATCAATAAATTTTCTTAAAAATTGAAAAAAGTCAAATTATTTGTTCACTATAGAGAAAAAAGAAATGTTCATTTTAATTCCCAATTAAAGATCAAATAAAATTCCAATAGAAATTCATAGATTCTTTTTCAATTTACAGGTAAAAACACTCAATGAAATGTAATACATAAAAAAATCTCAAATTTAGTCACAAAATTCTAATTCTAGTAAAATAATTTGTGAAAAAAAAAATTTCAAATTTTGAGTCATAATTTGAGATTTTTTTGTTCCTGGCATTTTGTTAAAAGTTTTTTTCTTAAAAGTCTAACTTGCTTTATAGATTTCTAAACCACCTTTTTAACTATTTTAATAAAATTAGAATAATATATTTTTACCCACTTATGATTAGTTTTATAATAAAAAAAAAAAAATTGTAGGTGAATTTGGTGTAAAAAAAAATCGAAAAAAAAAAGTAAAAATAAGAAAAAAAGATTTCATATTTGGAATTTACAAAAATATAATTGTTTCTTCGAATATCCATTCAAATTCTTAAAACATATATAATTCATTCGCAGTTTTTGAGAATCCTCTACTTAAAAATTTTATCATCAAAACTATCCTTATATCCGTGAGCAACCTTGGGTTTATCTAAATTTCATCAAGTTTAGAATATATATTTGAAAATGATATTAAAATATTAATATATTTATTTTCTTATTTCTCTTTAATCTGGATTAAAATTATAATCAAAAGTAAGAAAAGTTCAAAAATAAATTAGAGATATGTTATTGTATTATTTTTTGAGATTGGAAAAAAAAAATAATAATTATTCATTTTTACATTATTTTTGAATTATTTATATTGTTTTTTTATTTATTTTTTAAAATCAGAAATTTTTCTACCATAATAGTTATTGAAAATATATTAAATTGGTTAATTAATAATAAAATCCAACAACATTTTTAATATATGTCTAAAAAATAAATAAAAAATATTTTAATCAGAAATTTTAATTTTTTTTTTTAGAAAAAATAATAACAAATATTAAATCAAGAGAAAAATTGGTTTCTTTTCTTTTGGCCAGAATTACAATTTTATAATGAATAATTTTCTAAAATATCTATTTAAGCAATAGACAATAATTGGGGAAAAAAAGTTTAAAATAATTTCATTTATTAAATTGGAATAAAACAAATATAAATTACTTTTTAATAGATAAAATGATCAACCCTAAATATAAATAACTATCTAAAAAATAATTTTATAGTATTATTCACAGATAATACTTTTATCTTCAAAACCAAGAAATATATATTTTTGTCAATTTTTTTCTTCATAAAAAGTTGAAAAAATCTTTAGTAAAATTGAATTTTTTAATCTAAATTAATCCAGATTTTGGAAAATAATTATTGATCTTCGGGATCATATTTCAATTCTATAGTTTATTATATGTATAGCTATTAAAAGTAAATAATTAAAAAATACTAAAAAATTAAAAAAAAAAAATTAATTATTAATTTGACTCGGACCAATGGTACAAATTATTTAAATTTATCGAAAAAAACATGTGTTGAAAAAAATCTCTAAAATTTTACAATTAAAAAAAAATATTGTTTTATTTTCAATTTTAATTTATATTTTTTTATTTTTTATTTTTTATTTATTAGAATCAAATATTGATATTGTTATTGAATAGTAATAATTTGATTACAAAAATTTTCTATGTGATATCAAAATATCTTTTAGAATAAATAAAATATTTATTGAAGTGTTTTAGATACTCTTGAGGTGCTAAAGTGTCGAAAAAAAACCAGTAAAGAATGATGTGTTTGAATCATATAAAACTAAGAGGTTATTGATGGGGAGGCAAACTTTTAAAAATTAATTTTTTGTATTTTTTAACAAAATTTAGATGAAAAATAATAAAACTACAAGACACAAGAAACTTTTTTAAAACTATTTATTTATTAAGTTACTTATAATATTTTTAATTATAAAAATTTATTTCAAAAATAATTGTTAAAAAATTATATATCTTTGACACAGGTCCGACAAATTTTTGTCTTGAATTGTCAAAAAATGACAAAAAAAATTGACAAAAAATATCAAAAATTGTCATGAGATTTGTCAAAAAAACTCATCTAAATAAATTATGACACCTTTTTGATTGACAAAATATGTCGTCAAAAATTGTCATAAAAAATTGACAAAAAATATCAAAAAATATCAATCATAAAAAATCAAAAAATATCATATCAAAAAAAATCATAATTTGTCATAGAAAATTAACAAAAAAAATCAAATCATAAAAAATCAAAATTTGTCAAATAAAAAATAAATAAATAATACTTATTTTGATCAAAATAAAAAATTCATTAAAAAAAAAGACTAGAAAAAAAAGAAGAAAGAAATTAAAAAGATAAAAATACTTTGCATAATTAACCAAACTTTGATATCAATTCAATCATAAAGCAACTCATTTACTTATATGTAGCAAGTTATCTATAAATTTATTTTTTTGATTAAATATTTAATAAAAAAGAATTGTTTAAAATTTTAAAAGGGGATAAGATTATATTTAATGAATAGAGTACATTTTACAAATTTTGAGTGTTAACATTTTATTTCGAACTTAATTATTGAAATCTTTTCGTTGACTAAATGTAATAATATTTTAATAAACATCAGAGTAAACTATATTCTAAACTGTAATTCATAATTTTCACACAGCTAAAAAAGTTAAAAGAATCACAATAATACCTTTTCATTAAATTGGAAATAATTTCCATTTTTTGTAAATATTTCAATCATATTTTCATGTTTTAGTTTGTTGTTCATTTAATTTTTTGAATTATATACAGTCAGTTTCACTTTTAAGGCACAAACTTTCAACAAAAATTAAGGCACAAAATAAATCTCAAATTAAGGTACAAAATTTTGGATTCTAGTAAAATAATTTGTAAAAATTAAAAATTCCAAATTTTGTGCCTTAATTTAAAATTTTTTTGTGACTTAAATTTCTTTGAAAGTTTGTGTCTTAAAAGTGAAACTGACTGTAACATGTTTGGTTTGATCAAAAAATTTTTCTGAAAATTGATATTATGTGAAAAGTTGAGTTATTAGCAAATAGAAGAACTCAAATAAAATTGGTAGATAGTATCTAACCAATTGATCGATCAATATTCCTAATAGAATTTAAACAAATTTACCAATACATTTTTTGTTTTACTCTCTCCAAAAATTTTAATACACCAATAATTTCTTAGTGTTGGTAATTGTTTATAAATGATAATAATCGCAAAACAAAAAAATACATTGGTGAATTTTATTAAAATAAAATTAGGAATTTATATTGATCGATCAAAGGTTAGATATTATCAACTTATTTTATTTGAGTTCTTCAAAATAGAAGAACCCAACCTTTTACCTAATATCAACTGTTCAGAAGATTATTTATCAAATGAAACAAGTTAGGTAATTCAAAAAATGAAATGAACGTTCGGTAAAAAAAGTGAAACATGGTTTTTAATTGGGAACAGTAATATAACCTGAAAATGAAAAATACAATCAATTAATCGAAGAAATTACCTAACTTGAAAGAATAATTCATTATCTTATACAGTCAGTTTTACTTTTAAGGCACAAACTTTCAAAGAAATTTAAGGCACAAAAAAATCTCAAATTAAGGTACAAAAATTGGAATTTTTTTTTTTACAATTTATTTTTAACAGAATGTGAATTTTGTGCATTAATTTTAGATTTTTTTTGTGCCTTAAATGTCGTTGTAAGTTTGTGCCTTAAAAGTGAAACTTACTGTATTATTTTCAATCTAATCAATAAAAAAATTTTAAATTTCCTTGTTTTTCGAAATTTGATTATAAGTTTTGAAGATCCCAAAAATAGTCAATTTTTTTCAAACATTTTTAATAATTGATCAATCAAAGAAAAACCCCTTTACCAGAAGATAGTATTAAAAAAATGTTATTTTGTTTTATCCCCCATTTTGTCTTTAATCATTTATTTTTTCTTTTATAAATTGCTCTTACTTTGAATTTTCATGTTCTGTTAATGTTCTCGAATTAAAAACCGTGTTGAACTTTTTTCCCAAATGGTCAGTTTTTGTGCTTTTTTTTCAAATTTTAGGGATTGTAGAAATTAAGTGACTATTAACTCTTATTTATTTTTTTTTACCAGAAGGGTAATAGAGTATTTATTTACACAAGGGATATTTATATTTGAACAAACCCCAGAAACAATCCCATTTATCAACTTTAGAGAGATGAACTATCAATTTTTAAAAGAATTCATTTTTCCCAATTAAATTGTGAGTCAAAACTTCTGATCCTTTTTGTTTGGCTTTTAGGATTTATTCAGAAAAAGTAAAATTTGAAAAGCCTTTTTATTTTTTGAAGAAATCTCACTCTTAGTTATTTCTGAGAGTTTTTGTGAATATATAACATTTGAAACTTTAATCTTATTTGAAAAATACAAGAAAAATAAATCCAATATAGAATCCTTGAAGATCTTAAAAAAATTTGATGATTTATTTTATTTACAAATATTTATTAATTTTCTTGAAATTCAAATGACTAGGCAATATTTTTTTCAAATATTAAGAGTATAGAGGAAAAATTTTGGTTATTAAAATCAGTTATTTGAGAATATTTATTATTGTTTTATTTATTAGAATAATTATTAATTTTAATTAATTTTATTTATTTTAAAATACTTTAAAAAATTGAGAAATAATTGGAAAGTCTTTTGATAAGTTTAACCTTTGGGCTATTACTAACCCACTGAAGGAATTAAGATTGGGATATTAATTATTGATTGATAATAATCAAATTAAAAAGTTATTTCCTTTAGTTTATAAGTTGAATTTTCAATATTTTAAAAAAGTATTTTGGGAGAATTTGTAATTTAATACTTTGTTTTTTTTTCTTAGATTTTTTTTTTCAATAAAATAAAAATAAAAAATTGTTTCGAACTGTTCTTAGAATAAACTTTAATTGTTTCTAGTTTTAAATAATTATTGTATTTTTTGAAATAAAGTAGATTTTTTAAACCATTTTTTTAGTACTTTGATAATTTTTGATATTTTATGAAATGATTTTATTGATATTTTTTGATTTTTTATGTCAACCTTTGATAAATTATGATTCCTCCTTTTATGAAAATTTTTGATTTTAAATTTTGATATTTTTGGACTTTTTTTGTTGGATTGTTCTGTCAATTTTTGAAAATTTTTGATTTGATATCTTTTGAAAATATTTTTTGTCAATTTTTGATTTTTTTTGATTTATTTATTTTGTCAAATTATTTTATGAAATAATTTTTCAAAAAATATCAAAAAAAATCAAAGAATGACAAAAAAAATCAAAAAATATCGAAAAGTTGACAAAAAGGTGACATATCAGAAAAAATCAAGAAAATTCGACAATTGTTGTCAAAAAGACTCAAAATTCTTAAAAAATGTCGGACCTGTGGAATTCTTTCATAATAATATCAATTAAAAAAATTTTTCTAATGTCAGGTTATTTAGGGTTCAGAAGTATATATAAACTAAATTCCAAAAATTTGGACACATTTTAAATGATTAGAAGAATAATAATACTTCACTTTAGATTTAATTTATAAATAATTTTGATTTTACAAACAATTTCATTTTTTGTCTTTTTTGTTTTATTTCGATTTCCTGTTTTTCAGTTACTCTAATCTGTTCTGATATATCTGGAAATATTTTTTCGAAGGTTGATCTAATGTTAGTGTTGAGTTTGTTATATTGTAATATCATATAAAATTGGTGTAAAGTATCTTAACATTTGATCGGATCAACAATTTTTGGTGGAAATTTCAACAAATTTACCAATAGATTTTTTGTTTCAGCTCGTTTCATCATTTTGGAACCAAACAAATTTTCTTTTTTTCGTTTGATATTTTTATCTTTTATTTGGGTGAAAAGGATTGTTTCTATAATCATTAATATTCTGGGCAAGTTAAATGTGTTTTTATATGAATTTTGAAAAAGATAAAAAATTGGGTTTTTTTTTTGTCTTTTTTTGATCTTGAGTGTTTTCAAATTTTTGGTATTGAATTTATATATATCTATATATAAATCCAATTTGTCACTAAAAAATATAAAAAAATTCTCATATTTGATAAATTTATACCTTGGGTGAATAGACGAAGTACAAAAATATTATTGTCATATTTAAAAAATACAAATGATTATATTATGGTTTTAAAAAATATATGATTTACCCAATTATTTCTAATCTCAGTATAATTTCAAAAAATCTGATTTACCATAAATAATAAATTCATATATATATATATACTTTTGTATTGAATAGCAACCAATAATTAAATCTAATTGATAATAATTAACTTTGTCATCAGTATATTCATATCAAATCCTGATATTGTAAAAATTCAAAAAAAATCAAAAAAAAAAAACCTAAATAATGTAAATCATATTTTTAGAAATTATAATTGTAGATGTTTTTTAGGTATTGTCTCTGAAAAAAAAGTTAACAAAAATATTTTGTGTTAATAAATATACAAACTTTATAAGGTATTCCAAAATCTAAATTTTTTTAATATATATATTTTTTAACATTTATTATCTTTTTCAACCTTTCTTTTTTGGGTAACTTGTTTTGAATTTGAAAAGAAATGAAAAATGAAAACAAATAAAAGTAAAAAAAAAAGAAAAAATTTGAAAAATCTAAAAAAAAATTAGGTTCAACCTTATAGAGTGTAATTGACCTTATGTCTTTATTGAACACTTTTGGAAGAAAATAAATCTTTCTCTTTTTAAGAATTTCTTAAAAACTATGAAAGTTGGATTTTTTTATTGTTTCAAAAATATAAGGAATTTTTATTTGAAAAGAGGCTAAACTAAGATAAAATGTCAGAGAAAAAAAAGCCAAACATATTTTTTAATGACAAACATTATAAACAGATTGAAACGTTTAACGAGCAAAAAAAGTTTAATTAACTTCATTTAATAATTCCCTTTTGAATATTCAACCAAATTGATACAAAAAACCGAGATCTCCTATTAGATTAAATCTGAGATTGTTCTCACTTTAATTGCAGAGTGAGTTAATTTGTTTCAATAATTTTTTTAAATTATTATTATTCAAAGAAAAACCTCGATCATCAGACAGTGCTCCGAGAATTGTACGTGACATCAAAATTTTATTTAATCTTTCAATATTTATTTTTTTTCTTTTATTTGTTGGTTAAACCTTTCATTTTCTAAAGTCCAGAATTGGAAAATACTATTCTCTTTTTTTTCATGATACTATTATTTTATTATTAAATGGGAAAAATTTAACCCCTTGATTTTTTCTTGTTAACATTTACTTTTGGATCTTAATTCCAAGGCAGTATTTGAACTTTATACAGCTCATTTTCTTCCCATAAATTTTCACATGTTATTAAAGATTAATTAGCTTTTGTTTAAAAGCTAACATGAAAGCTGTCGAACAATAACAGGAGTAAAAATAAAAAGCGAAAGATGTGATGAAAAGTTTTTCCCTTTTAATCTGAATATACCTGTAACTTTACAGCCGTTCCAACCGTATGGGTCAATTCTATAATAAACACCCAACCTACATGTATTACAAATTTTTATGGTCGTGTTGGAACAGCTGTAAGTCTTCGTCACAAAAAGAAATTGATTGGACCTGCTAAACTATTAGTTTGGATTAAAATATATTTCAAAAAATTTTGTTTTCCAACACAAAATGAATAAATTTGAGAAAAATTTGAAACCAAGGCAATAATTTGAAAAGAAAATTTGAAGGTATTCAATAATTTTCTGAATTTTTTTATTTGTTAATGTCTTTTGTTCCTTTCAGAAAATTAAATTGTGAATATTAATATTTTTTTTTTTTTCATTTTAATTCAAATTTTTTTCTTCTTTTTGTAATAAATCTTCATTTTTTGGTATTAAAGAGAGATCAACACCCAAGTCTCCTTGAAGTTTTTTGTCAATTCCTCTTATTTTTTGATAAATAAAATCAAGATCCTTTTTCATTGTTATTAATATTTTTTCATAATAGGTATAATTGATTTTGAGTCTTGTGTATTTTTGTTGCGATAGCTTGATTATTTCGTCAAGAATTTGATTAGAATTTTGAAGGCTCGACCATCTAAAAGAATAATTGTCAATAAAGGTTTTGTGTTTGTTGTTGTGGAATCGAAATTAAACAATGTTGTTACGATGTGAAAATGAAAAACAAAAAACAATTTACGTTTTTTTTTGATTCTTAATGATCTTTTGTACTTCAGACTCGTCAAGAACACCAGAAAGCGCATTTAAAAGTGAACTAGAAAATACTTGCTCATCTTTTTCTTCATTTTTTAATTCTTGTGTGTTTTTGTTTGACTCAGATCCTTTGTTTGGTTGGTCCAGTGGTTCTTTTTTCTTGATGATTTGATCCGTCATTTTGAATTTTTTCTTCTGAGGAAAAAATGAAAGAAAATGATTTTTCTGAACAAGAATTGAGTTAAAGGTTTGACTCCAAAATTACTATACTTTGAATTATTAGTCATTTTTGAAAAAACTAAAATATTGTTATTAAGGGGGTAAGTACATTTTTCATTTTTTGAGTTCCCTCATTTATGTAAAAATGAATTTTTCAAATCATTTCTTAAACCAAATAGATCGATATTTTAATAAATACGGAACTGGGATATATCCCAGTTTAGTATATTTTCCTACCCACCAAAATATGACAATCCAAAAAAATGAAAAGATTGATCAAAAAAAAAATAAATAAAAATCATTTATTTCAAGCTCTTATCTGTAAAATTTTGTACAATTACCTCTTCTTGATTTGGTTTTGTATTTAATTCTTCGTGGAAATAATTTTCTTTGTAAATTTTTTGAGAAACAAATTACTTTTTATTTCCATAGAATTTTTAAAATGAATTTTAAGAACCTATTTTCATTTCATTTATCAAATTCTTTATTGAGTTCACAAAATAGGATATTTATTAAATTTATCTACAGAAATAAGATTTATTGGATAAATTGGTTTGATTTTATATATAAATATTTTCTATTCAATTAGTAAAAACAAAAATAATTGAGAATTTTGATATCAATTTTTTTAATTAGATTTTCAATTTCTTCTGGTTTGAATCTTTTGTAACTATTGTTGTGGTTTTGGAAATCAAAGCTTTTTAATTTTATCTTTCATATATTATTCTGTTTTTTAGGTTTGATAAAAATATTTGAAAAAAGAATTTTGGAAAAAGAATTTTGAAAAAAGAATTTTGAAAAAATATTTGTACAAATAGTTTTGTAAAATAATGATAAACAATAATAAGGTGATCAATCCAAATTTATAAATTGTTTGGTCAATCCAAGCTAAGAAGACCGAGAAGAAGATTATCCTTCAAAATATACATTTGACTTATTTTTTTTTTTTCTTTCATTCTCCATTTCAACAATTTTATTTCAATAGGTGATCCTTCTTGGTTGGTCTTCAAAAAGAAAAGATTTTTTCAAAATATACAACTTCCCAGGTCTTTTTTTTTTTCTTTGTACTGTTCAAAGATTAATTTCAAGTATTCCTATAAACACATTTGTTGGTGGGACAATTATTACTTTTCAATTATAATCAAATTTCAAATTTGAACTTATTCTTCCTGATTTCAAAATAGTCAAATCTATTGAAATATATGGGCTGTGAGTGTTTAAATCTGCTTTTTTAGGGTATTCTCGGGTATTTAAGGGTATTTTAGTGTGTTTTGTTGTAGATATTGATGGTTTGGATAGCATGATAAGGAATTTTGGAAAGGATAACAAAAAAAAAAACAATTAAGAGAGGAATTAGTTTTTATTAAACTGTTTGAAGTGGTTACAGTTTTCAACTTAACTTTTAAAGATAAAATTAATTTTGAATAATTTTTAAAAAATATTTAGTTATGATGATTTTAACATTTTGGTTTTTCTACAATTTAAGGAATAAAATACTAATAATCATAAAAATAAAATTTTTTATTTATCCTCTTATACAGTTATATAAAATCATTAAGAGTATTGGTAACAATGAAGAAAATAAATATGGTCTCTCTGAATATATAAAGAAATCAATTTTTTCCAATTTTTAAATTGTTTCTAATATGAAATTTAATCATATACCCTTCTAAATTTAAAAAATAATAATATAAAACCACTAATTTATATCAAAAAAAAAAAATAATAAATAAATAATAAAATCTGTTTTACTTTTATTCTTTTCACAAATAAAACAGTGGGTGGTTTTTTGGTATGAAAGTCCCAATATCCAATTACATCCAAAAAAAAAACTTTTTTGTGATTTTGAGGTAATTAAAATTTTTCCATTCGGTAAATGTATATATTTGCTCTAGAAAATTTTAACCTCTACTTTTTAGGGGTTACTTGATCCCTTGATTTTAAAATAAAATCTTAAAATATAAAATAAACTCAATATTATTTCTGATTTAATCAATTTATTTTTTTTTAAAAGAATAAGAAAAAAATAATAATTTTCCAATTGTTTCACAGTTAATCAAAAAAAAAAAAAAAAAAAAAAAAAAAAACAATATAAATTTTCATTCGGCTATGCTCAAAAAAAATAATAAAATAATTTAATTTCACATCAAACACTGAATTTATAATTCTAAAAATTTATATTAGAATTTAGTCAATATATACTTGTGTTTAACATAATAAAACGGGTGTTCACTTTATTTTCATTTCTGAATTTTGCTTTTTTATCCAAAATTTTAAAAGAAAGGGGAAGAAATTTGATGATCTCTATTTATTAAAATTGTCCTTTTTTGTTGTTTTTCCAAAGATTATATTTAGTTAACATTGAAAGGGAAGATAGATTTAAGAATTGAAAATGGGTTGATTAGCTGAAAATTTTTCCAATTTAAATTGTAGATACCTCTAAGAAGATTTATTTACAATCAGTTCTACTCTTAATGTAGAAAATTTTAACCAAAATCTAGGAAAAAAATGACTAATTAAGAAAAAAAATTTATATTCTTAAAAAATAATTTGTGAAAAATAAAAATTAGAAAAATGTACCCAATATGAGATGTTTTGAGCTTTAAATTTTGTGGAAAGTTTGTTACTAAAGGGATTAGTATCACAATCGATTTCAGATAGAATCAAAGTATCGTGTAATTATGTGTAAATGTTATTAGTGTGTGATGACTCTAATAACTCTATAAAATCTATTATAATTCTAATTACAAAATAAATTACTAGACTTTTTCTAATTATTGCAATTGAAAATTATCAAAATGAAAATTTTTTTTTAAAAATTCCTTTTCGAAATCTAAAAAAAGAAAAACTAGATAATATTACAATATTTAATAATTCATATTTAGAAACTTCCAAAAATAACTATTTTTATAATTCTTTAATTTCAAAGATTTACTCAATAATTATCAAATTAAAAAAACCATAAAAAAGTTTAATTTTATTTCCTTTTTATAAAGCAAATTGTTATATCAATATAGTTACAAGGTTTCGAGAAATAATTATTCAAAAGAAAAAATTGGTTAATTATTTACTTTTTCAAAAAAATAGATTTTTTTAGCGACGATTCTACATTTTAATATAAGTTAAAGAAAGATATTTTGCAACTTTGAAGTCTTAAAATTGATAAATAAACCGTTAAATTTGTAGAGAAATACAATTTTTTTTTGTGATATTGTTAAAATTTTTCACTAATACCATAATCATTTTTCATTGATGAGATCAACAAATATTATTTTTGCTTAATTGATTTTTTAGTTACATTTGACCCATCGTACACTAATGTGATAAAAACTTAATAAGAACATACCTGGAATCGTAGAATTCACCTTGATAAAGGCAATTCTGTTAATTGTAAAGCTGGTTGTTAATAGTTTGAAATTTTTCCAGGTTTGAAGAGGTTAGCTGCTATCAAGGAGAAGTTCGAGATTAATGTGTGTTTTTATTGCTAGGTTAATCACATTAATGCACAATGGTTCAAATGTAACTAAAAAATGGATTATTCAATTATTACTGAGAGTTGGTTCCATCAATAAAAAATGATCTATGGTATTAGCAAAAATCTTAACAATATCACAAAAAAAATTGTATCTCGCCACACATGTAAAGGTTTGCTCAAGAATATTCAGACTTCAAAGTTGTAAAATATCTTTCTTAAATTTGGTCTTAATTTTTGAGGTGTTGCGAAAAAAATTCATTTAACCAAAAAAATAAAATAATTAATTTTTAATTTCTTTTGACTTATTATTTTGCAAATATTTGAAATATATTAATGTTCCAATTATATTTATCAAAATGAAACAAAACTAATTTGTGTTTGGGTCTTTTTAATTTGATGATTATTGAGTCAATCTTTGATATTAAATAAATTAAAAAATAGTTATTTTTGGGATTTCTGAAAACTAATTATTCAATATTAGAATACTATTATTTTGGGTTAAAAAATAGATCTTGAAAATGAATGAAAAAAAAATTCCAAAATGTTAATTTTTAATTGTGTTAATCTTTAGTAAAAAATTCAATAATTTATTGTGTGGTAATATTTAGAATGGGTTTTTTAGAGTCATTGGAATAATGTGGAATGGATTTGATTTACACCTAGTTACAACACACTTTAATTATAGGTGAATCTATTATGAGACTAATCCCTTAATTTTGACTTGGACCCTTCCATTCAAAAAAACAGTTATTATTTTCGTATACTGAAATTAAATACCTTTCGTTACCTTTATTGAGTTAAACACTTTTTGTGTTCAAAGGTTTAAATTTGAAAATGAAGCAAATAACAATGCTATATTAAAATTTTGTAAAAAAAAACTTCAATTGTTACTTTTTTATTATTGAAAAAAATACCTGACTTGAAAATAGTCCCGAACAAGATTTTTAATTGTAAACATTAGGACAATTGATGAGTAAATGTTCTTTTATTTACAAGCAAATCCTGTTTGAAAAAATCAAACTAATAAAATTATAATTCACTCACTTATTAGAATGATGACTTATGGAATTATACTTATTCAAAACACCATTCAAAGAAAAAAAACAAGAATAAAAATTAGCATTTTCCAAACTTTTAGTAAACCTCATTAAAGCTCAATTGATTTTCAAAAAAAGTTGTTCTACTTATCCTATCAAACAATTACTTTATTATTCTATATACCCTTGTTTTATATGAACTTTATGTAGGTTAATAACTGGGTTCAATAAATAATTTGGTTATTTAAAAAAAGGATTTGATTTTAAAACAAAATTTGTAATTACACAAAAATTTTCCTAATATTCCCAATTAAAAATCTTTTCAGGTATTTTTTTCACAACGTTAATTATTGGGTTAATCCAAGTTGTATATTCTAAATAGTAGTGGTGGACATTTTAAGAGTTGCTTTTTAGGTGTCGATTTTTTCATGAATTGAAGTTGATGTTAATCTAAAAATACTGATAAATTCAGAAAAATATCTAAAAATTTTCACTTCATTTTCCATTTTAAAAATTTTTTTACACAAGCTTTGAGAATTCATTTTATTGGTTTAGATGTACACGAACTTGATAAAATTGGTCGAACGTTCAAAAGGTTCTAGCTCTTGAATTGTTTTAAAAGTTGAGCTCTTAGATTACAAAAAGGGAACTTGAAGTAAAAATTTTATTTAATCTTTTTGAATTTATCAGTACCAAAATTTTTTCTTTTTATCAAGAATTATTTTTTCAATTAGATTTAACAATGATTACTCTTTGACTATATACCCAAATAAACATATCTCATCTTTGTTGGTTGGACACTATAAGTTTCAGTTTCTCTTCAGTTTTTTCCAAAAGTATCCTATAAAAAGAGCAAAGTTTTTTTTTGACAGTTATTTTTTTGAACAAATAAGCTCTTCAGCAAAAGAAATCACAAACAAAAAATTTGTACACACCCAAAACCAAAAATAGGCAAAAAATAACCCAATTTGGAATATTTTTCCAAACCTAATATTAAATCAGATTTAAGTAACATAGTATTAATGGTTTTTTAAGTAATCATTTTCATCCAAATCAAAGAAAAAAATATAAAACAAAAAAAATAAAAATAGTTTTTTCCAAAATAAGGAAACGAGCTGAAATGAAAAGAGCTGAACAAAAAAATTGTATTTGTAAATTTGAAGAACATTTCACCAACAATTGTTGATCGATCAAATGAAAAGATACCATCGACCAATTGAAAATGGATTTTTCTATTTGGACAAAACTCAATACTAACATTCTATCAACCATCTAAAAAAAAGACCAGATCTAACCAAACAGATTACTTAGCTGAGAAAAAAGGAAATGAAAAACAAAACAGAAAAGAAGAAAAAGTAAATAGTTTGTAAAATCAAAATTATTTCCAAATTGAATACAAAAGTGGAGTCTTGTTATTATTCCAACTGTTTAAACTGTTTCCAATTTTTTGGAATTTAGTTTATGAATTCAACGCAAGATCATTTTGAAGAGAAAATAATAGAAGAAGAACACAAAACATATCCAATTTATTTTTGAGTAAAGGATCCATTTTAATGGGGTGCATTAGAAAAGCTTTACTTTGTTAAAATGAAAAGAAAAAATGGTATTCAGGCTCGGTAAAAATAAAAAGCAAGGTTGCATTATTAGTCTTCATAAAGGCATCCAATTGCATCCAACCAGTCACCACTGTGTCCATAAAATCCAATTAGTCTTTTGTCTTGGAGCAACACATGTTTCGATCCACGATATTGGTTTCCAGTTTCAATACTGTTTCCTTCGTTGGTTGTAATTTTTAAAAATTCAACATAGCTCGAGTAATAGATATCAATTCGATTGATATATTCGTCAGGTCCCAAGTTTAGTGTTGTGGCATTGCCGTTGCCTCTTCCTGTCTCCACTGTTCTATTATTTGAATATGTTATTTTAATTTTTCCTACATAGTCGTTCCATCCCTTAGCAATAGTTATTGAAATAATAGGATCGGTTTCAAGTTCTGGTGCAAGACTAAAATATCCCCCACCGTTGCCTCCTTTGCATTCGGTGGTGCTGTGTGTTCCTTTATATGTAATAGACATTCAATTATGTTTATTTTTTCGGAAAAGAGAAAAAAATGAAAAATTGGAATTACTTTTTGTTTTTGAAGATAATTTTTACTTTCTTGCAAAGTCATCTTTCCAAAATAGATCTCACTTTTACAAACATCGTTTTAGAACTACTTAACGACCAATTCTTACTTTCCATATACAAATCTTGGAATTTCTTTATTCAATATCAATTCTGAATAACTTCAATGTTTTTTCTCCATTTCCTTCAGTTGAAAAATAAAGTTCCTTCAATTGTATATATTCTGAGTTGTTGTTCAAATTAGATCTACTTATAAACTTTTTGTACTTTTACCAAAAACATACAATTGCTTTTATGAAAACAAAACCTTCCTTTGCAGCGATATTGGTTTTAATTTTATTCGTCAAAGATGTTAATCCCTTCAAGTGTATCAATTAAATTATTCTTTTTCAAATTATTTGAAAAATTTCATCATGTTCTTTATTAACCCTTGGATTGGAAACTGCTTGTATTGTTGAAAAAAATCAATGTTGCAATAAAATAAAATGGTGATTTTTTTTTAAAGTAAGTTATTTTTAATTTTAACTTCTTTTCAAAAATTTATTTTGTTTTGCAACAAAAACACATAACAAATGGAGACAATTATTTTAGAACTTCATTTTCAGATCCCTTTGAAAATTTGCAATTTTTTTGTTTAACAAGATCGATTGACTAAACAAATCTACAAAATACAATGAAAATAAAAATGTCTACTGTTTGATAAAGCAACACTCCCAAACTGTTTAAAGTGTGTTTCGGA
This sequence comes from Anaeramoeba flamelloides, assembly GCA_027625915.1. Taxonomy (NCBI): domain Eukaryota; family Anaeramoebidae; genus Anaeramoeba; species Anaeramoeba flamelloides. The sequence goes on along the minus strand of JANTQA010000060.1, from coordinate 664,363 downwards.
AAAAAAAAGACAGGTTTATTTTTTCTGGTGATATTTGACTAAGAAATTGGGACAGATTTTTCACTTCGTCTTACTTCTTTTAAAAATTTTTCTCGTTCAAAGAGAATGAGTTTCTGAAAAAAAAATAATTTGTCTCTCTAATTGTTTGTTTCGTACTCCTTCTTCCCTGTGTCCATGGATGTATATTTTGAGCAAAACAAAGAATCCTAAAATGACAAAGATGTTTTATTAAGATACTAGCCTCTATTATTTTTTTCTAGGCCAATTTCTCAATAAGAATTCCTTACTATTCGTTTCAAAATAAATGGAACATAATTTTCATTTGGATTTTTCTCAAAAACATTTGTAAATTATAGTAACATTTCAAAAATTAAATTCTCTAATAGCAAGTTTTAAATTATTAATTTGTCTTTTAGAATGGGGGCTTTGGTGATTTTATTTTTAATTCTTGGAATGTGATTATCTTATGGAAAGCCTAATGAAAATTTTGATCTTTTTATTTTTCAATTAACAGTCACAAGAAATATGTTTAAAGATTGGAAACAAATAGTTTTTTCAAATCTAAGTAATTGGTAAAAAATTATCTCAATATCTCTATTAAATTTAAGTAAAAAAATTTAATAGAGATTAGTCCCATAATTGAAAAAAAGATATTCGATTCAAATTTTATTGCATTTATATTTAAGATACCAGTATAAGAGCATACAATATTAGATCAAACAAACCAACAATAAAATAGAATCAAACAGGGTTTTGGTTTCTTGAAGTTCTGTTTTTTAAAAAGGAATTTCCAACTATTAAGCATCAAAAGTAAAATTTATCGGTATCAATAGAGTTGAAATTTTCAAAAATTTTATTTGTATCAAAAAATCAATTAAAAATCAACGAAAATTGAGAAAATTATAAAAAACTTCCAACAAATTCCATTCCTAAAGTAAAATATACTTAAAATATTTAAGATCTTAACTTCAAAAATGATTTGAACTTGTATATTCTCTTATATATCAAAATAGATGTATTGTATTGGAAGAAACCGAAAAAACTAAAAAGGTTTTTATTTTTAAACAAGGGTTTTATTTGCTAGTTACGGGTTTTGGTTGATTGAGTGTTTCAAAGAAAACCAAGTTCACCAATTTAGTTTTACAATTTGAAAAAAACAATAAGAAATAGGAAAAAAAGACTAACATGCTTTTGAATTTGACACTTCATCAAAAATGAAAGCCAAAATCAATAAAAGGTAAAAACCAATCATTTTTATGGAATAATCCATTATATTATTAAATAATCAAACCAAAAAATACATTATTTGAATCTATTTTCTTATCAAAATATTTTGACAGGTTTTGGAGATCTCAAAAAAAGTCATTTATTTCAATAATTTATTAATAATAGATCAATCATCGAAAAATCCTTTCTACAAGATAGTGTTATAAAAACTCTAGTTATATATCCCATTTTATTATCAATAATAGATTTTTTCTTTTAATAATTAATCTTCTTTTTCATTTTTTATTAATATTTACAATTATAAAATATATTGAATTTTTTTTCCCTTTTTACTAATTGGTCAAAAAATGTAAATTAAAATTTAAATTCGTATAGTTAAGTGAAAAAAATACAAAGATCTATTAAATATTTATTAAAAACTAAAATTATCTCCTCTAATAATCAGTCATTTTGTTCTTGAATTGTGATATAATATTATATTTTTTTCAGGTCGTTATTTCACCTAAAATATATAAAAATAAATTAAAAATTGTGATCAAACCAAAAAAAATAGAGATTGCAACCACATAATATGATTACACTCACTATTGAAATTTTAATTATTGAACGTAAAAATAGTGTTTTGCCTTTTGTAATTCTCACAAATTATTATTTAGTGGGATCTAGGAAGAAATTATAAAAATTTTTGGTTTTCTTTTGTCTGTCCTAGTATGATATAAAGAAAAAATAGTGGCGGAAAAATCAGCTTTTTGTAAAATTTCCTTGGAATAAAATCTTAGAACCGTAACACATTGTTGATCTATTTTGATTTTTTTTCTATTGATTACCTATTAAGTTTTTTTTTTGTGAGAAAAATTGTTTTAGTACATCAAAAGTGAAATAAATCTAAAACTGTAGGGATTATTGTTTATCTTGATCTTCCTGGTAATTTTTTATAAAAGCCAAATTACTGTATTTGGAATAGAACAGAATTCTCCAAAATCAGCATTTTCATAAATAAAATCCTTTTTTGTTTTATACACAGTTCATAAAAACAATTAAAACTAAATGTATCATATATACAGAAATTATTTATAAAGAAAATAAAAATGGGTATAAAATTGCCTCATAGATTATAAATGTATCAAGTAATACAAATTTAATTAATAGGATCTAAAAATAAATAAAGATGCTTGGAATAAATTTAGTGAAGATATAGCTTAGAATTTATGAAACATCCAAAATTTTTTGGAAAAAAATTAATTCAATAAGATCAAAGAAAAAAAAAAATGAAAACCGTTTTAAACAATACAAGTAATATTAAAGGGTATTTTGTTATATTAAAAATAAATTCATAATTATTAGAAGTAAATGGATTCTATTTTATATTAAATATTTAAAAATGAATTAATTTAAAAAATTTTAAAATTAATATATATTTTTCCATTTTAAAATATTTTACAAATATCATACAAAATTTAGAAAATTCAAAATTTAAAATTTTTAATGATAGAAATTTCACTGATTTAAACACAATTGAAAATAAAAAATTTTAAATATTCTCTTATTGTAATTCAAAAAATCTTTAATATTCTGTAAATTAACATCATCTAGAATAATATTGAATATATTAAATAAAGGTTAATTTTAATTGGCTATATAAAAAGAAAAGTGGGTTTAACTGTAAATTATTTACCAATTTTTATTAATCAAAGTTTACCATGATTAATTTTTTAATATTTTTTTTAATAAACTAATCGAATCTTGTTGGGATTTAATTCATAAAATTTTATAAGGTTTTCAGAATAAATAAGGATACCTCGCATTGCCGTATTATATTTCTTAAATATTTATAATATAATCGAATCAGATAATGAAAATAAAAATGATAAAATATAGATATTACTGATTGATATAGTATTTTTTTGGTTCATTTTAGTTTTAAAATAATTAGAAAGAAAAAAAAAATATTTTAAATAAAATTATCAAAATTTTTTTTATTAAAGTATTATTAGGGGGGTGTGCATTCCAATGGTACCCTTATACCACATTTTATTTTCTTTAATTTTCCATTTTCTTATATTAAAAATTATATAAGTGACAAATAATTGTCAAATATTTGTAGTGATTTAATCTTAATTATAAAAAGAAATAAAATCCAAGTGAATCAAAAATTAAATTCCATAAATGAAATAATTATTCAATTTGTGCTTTAACTTAAGAAAGATAACATAGTTATATCAAAATATTTAAATAAAATTAAATATTAGGGTATATATTTGGATAAATTTTCGTATATAGCTTATAATTTAAAACAATCTCAAGAAACATATAATGACTGTAAATAATTATCAAATAACAATTCTCTAAATAATAGTTTGAAAATTATATTTTTTTAAATCTTTTAGAATAAGCAAATTAATATCTGGATTAGAAATATTTAATTATGAAATAAAATAAATCAATTATTTAAATTCTTGGATTAATCCATGTATTACTTGAAAAGGTAAAAAAACAAAAAGAAACCAATTCTTATTTATAAAACAGAATTTGAAATTGAAAAAATGATAATTTTGTTTTAATTATTTTTCTTATTCTCTTTTTTATTTAGTAAATTTTCTTTGATTACTCCTTTCTCACAATAAATAAATAAATAAAAAACAAAACGAACATTTTTAAAAATTAAAAAATAAATTAAATAAATTATTTCTTCCTTATTGGAAAAAAAAAATGAAATTTAATCAAAAAATAAATAATAAAATCAACTGGAATTCAAAAGATAAGAAGAAATAAAAATAGACTTATTTAAGTACACATATAATATGTTGCTAAATTCCAAGAGTTGGAAGGGTTGTTAGTTTTTTTTTTAATTCAAGAAATAAACCATTAAATAAAATTCCATAAATTTTCTTTTTATTTCTAAAAAAAAAAAATGTCTTTTAGTATCTCCATGATTCAAAAAAATTGAGAAAAATCTTTGATTCTTCTCTACTCGGTTAACTTCTGGAAAAGCTAGGCACTTTAAAACACTTGAGGACACCCCCTCAAAAAAAAAAAAAAAAACATTTCAATAATTAAACAGCAAAATTATTTAATTATAGTCAGTTCTACTTTTAAGGCACAAACTTTCAACGAAATTTAAGGCACGAAAAAATCTCAAATTACGGCACAAAATTTGTAATTTTTTTTTTTTACAATTTATTTTACTAGAATCTGAATTTTGTACCTTAATTTGAGATATTTTTTGTGCCTTAAATTTCGTTGAAAGTTTGTGCCTTAAAAGTGAAACGGACTGTAGAAAATATTGGTCATTTTTTATGGGCCTCTCCTTTCCTATGAAAAAGGTGGATTAATATTTCAAAACAAATTAAAAGGAATAAATCTTAATGAATTTATTTTAAATCAAGAAAGTTTGAAATTATTTTCATTAATTAATAATTGTGAAATCTATGATTAAATGATTAAATTTCTGATGGGTAATTTAAGTCGAAGGTTAACTGGGGTTAAATTTACACTTCTTCATTAATTAAAACAAAATAATAAAATTAAAACATTTTTTTATCAACTATATTATAAAGATCTTTTTTATATTCAAAAATTTATCAATTTTTGACAATTTTATTATCTTAAGAATGTTGACGGCAAAATTTCTCAAAACATTTCCCTCATACCTCAATTCAAATTATCTTCAAACCAATAATTGGGCATTACAAGCACGATTACAAACAAAACAAATTATCACATTAAACTTAACCAAATATTCAGACTATTTGAAATTGGAAAATGTATTCAATTATCAAATAGGATATAAATATAACCTAGATAAGGTGTTTACAATCTAACAAAATATATAAAGCAAAAAAAAAAAATAAAATCATAATTCAAATATAACTATTATTATGATTTGTGGATACAATCGAACATTTCAAGAAATTCAATGTTCAAAAATCATTAACAACGTGCAGTCTATAGAAGGTAGAGTTGTTTATTGATAATGCTTACAATTGTTGTCTCTTTTAAAGATAGAAAATCTTGATTAATTTTCTTTTTGATTCACACATTTCTTAAAAGGCATGTTCAGGCTTGTATATAGAAATATTTTATCTTAATTTTTCATTGGAAAAAGTCACAATAAATTATTTTTATAACCCTCTTTAGGGAATATTTTGAAGAACAACTCTTTGGCAATTTTTATATGATCAGATCAAAATCTGTAGAACCAACCTTATAAATTACAAAAGTCATCCTTAAAAATATTCTTTCTTGATAAAAGTTTAAAAAGTGTCACATTCACTATTTACCAAAATTTTTATAGGATTATGTTTGATATTTCAAACTATAGTTCTTGACTTTTTCTAAAAGCGGATGATTACAAATAAATTTTTTAGATTTTCTTTGATTATTTTAGGGGTTCTGTAATAATTTTGAGAAAAGCAATTTTCACCTCTCTTTTTAATTTGTCATCTAAGGATAAATTCATGTTGTTAGCAAAAGAAAAGTTGAGAAAAATCTTTATCCACTTTCTGATCTCAAATTTCCAAAAAAGTAAAACATAATTTTGATTTGTACAATACTTGTGCAAAAAGTCAGATAACGACAAAATTATTGTGATTTTCCAAATCAAAACTACCATTGTGCACAGTAAAATGCAGAGTTACTTCACCTATTAATTGACAATAAGTATTTTGGATTATCTCATTTTTTTCAAAGATCTGCTTCTAAAGATCGATATATTCTTGATTGTTCATTTTTACAAACTTAACAACAAATCAATTCTTATTTACAACTCAACTTTACACTTGAAAAGGTAAATAAAGCAAAACAATTTTTTTTTATAAATCTTCTTACTAATGGACAAAGCCAAGCACAACCAAATAATGGTAAATTTGGATCACGTTTTAAATTGGATCGGGTTTGGGAGGTACCATGTTCTAATTCTACTTGTCTGTGGCTGTGCGTATTTTTCTGTCTGTTCCGAGCTTTTATTGATCATGTATCTTTCAAAGCCATTTGCGGATTCCTCCTTTTCGAGTGGCAATGTGGAGTATTCCTTGTATCCGTTTTTCACAACGTTGGTTTCCTTTTTTAGTGGCTTATTTTGGGGGGTGCTTTCTGACAAATATGGCCGCAAGCCAATCTTTATTTTGACTGTCGCGGTTTCAGGTATCTTTGGGCTGCTTTCTTCCCTGATGCCAAGCTTCGTGCTCTTTGTTTTCATGCGGTGTATCACCTCGATCGGGCTTTGCGGAACCGTGGCAGTCGATTTTGTTGTGTTTCTCGAGATTGCGCCACTCAAGAACAGAGGTAAGTTCACAGGCAGCATCGTTTTGTTTGGATCCCTGGGCGTGATCTATTTGTCTGGGATGGCCTTGCTCACCCTGGATTCCTTGGGGTGGCGTTGGCTGGTGCGCTTTGCTTCTTTCCCAATGATCATCGTCTTGGTAATTCGCTTGTTGATCACACACGAATCGCCAAGGTGGCTTTTGAAGAACGGCAAACAGCATCTTATTTGGGACATTCTTGAGGGCATTGCAAAAATAAATAAAAGGCCTTCGCCAATGTCTTATTTGGTATACAACCAACTCAACGAAACAAGCGGACTACAAAAAAAAAAATCGGTTGTGCCGAACCAAAGCCTTGCAAAGTACAATCTCGAAATTAATAGCCCTGTGTCAGTAGAATCAGATTCACGATCAGAATTAGTATCAGAATCAGACTCAAGATCAGAATCAGAACCAGAACCAAAGCCAGAACTGCAACCAACCTTAGATCCCTTCCGCGTTTGGGACACAAAGAAAAAGAGCATTATGAAAGAAGATTCACCTTTGTTATTCGTTGAAAAAACCCAAAAAGCAAACCTGAAGAAAAGTTTAACAACTTATAAGAAAGAAGATTTAATATTTACAACAGCAGAAAACAGCAAGCCTACACAGCTTAATTTTAAAAAAAGAATTACCCAATTGTGGGGTCCTGAACTGCGAAGAACAAGCACATGCTTTTTTTGTTTTTGGTTTTTACAGCCATTGGCCTATTGGGGGATCACATCGTTTTTGCCAGTTTACCTCAAGAATTTGGGGTTGGAGTGGGAAAAAGTGATCTTTTATATGCTCACGGCTCAATTACCCGGTATCTTTTTAGCTGGGTTTCTTTCAGACAAAAAGAGCATTGGCCGAAAGGGCGCACTTCGCATTTTTACAGCCGGCGCGGGTATCACCCTTGCCCTGCTTGCCATCTTAAGAAGGCCCACTTGGCTAATTGTGGTGGTGTGCCTATTTTTGTATATGTTTGTGGTTCCCATATACTCTATTCTGTTCACATTCACCCCGGAGTGCTTCCCCACCGAAATCAGAACAACGGCAATGGGGGTTTCAAACGTTGCTCTTACCCTGCCAGGGATGTTTGCTGCGTTTCTTGCTGCTAAAATCTTGGAGGTACACAGCAATTGGCTTTTCCCATTTGTTTGGTGTATGTGCTACGTTGCCTTTTTTGTTGTGACATTCCTTTTAAAGGTTGACACAGTGGGGAAGGAATTGGACCAATGATTTCCCTGAACACGATTTGAATGTTATCGTTGTTTTTTTTTTTTTTTTTTTTTCATTTTTTTATCATTTTTGAATGAAAAATTAAAAAAAATTGCAATTAATCCTTTCTTACTGATAAATTCGAATAAATGTAATAAACTTTTTAGTTCAATTTCCTTTTTTGAAATTCATTAACTCTACTTTTAAAACAATTCACCACAAAGAATATTTCGAAAAACAACTCATTTTACAAGGTTTCTTGAACATTTAAATTAATAGAAGATTGAAACCAGGATATTCTAATCTAATTTTAACAAACCTAATTAAAGGGAAATTGAAGCTAAAAATTGAAAATATTTTTTTGATTTTATCAGTATTTCAAAAATTTATATATGGACACTGTTTTTCACTTCATTTAATAAAAATGATTTTTCTCTAAATTGTGATCAAAAATAGATTTGCAAGATAATTCATTATTAGAAGAATCAGTCAATTTTGAGAATAAAAATGTAAAAAAGGAGAATTCCGGTTGAAATGTTTATAATTTATTTTTAGATATCTTACTTTATTATTTATTTGTTTTTTATTTATACCCCCGAATAATCTTTATTTAGTTTTTGTTTTTTTTTTTTTGCTTAATTTTTCTTTTCTTTTTTTTTATCTCTTTAGTTTTACAATAAAATAATTGATTATTTATTTTCATCATATTCCTCTTTTGACTGAATTGGTTTATTTCTGACCTTTTATTTGAAGTGTTATTATTGTTCATAAGGTTTTGATAATTATTTATTATTAATAAAGTTTTGTTCCATTATTGATTATAATAGAAATTAAAAATATTTGCTAATGAAAAATACTTTAAAATGAAAAATGAGAACATAGGTACTTGTATAGAGAATACAGCTGAGTAAAATAGTTTAAAAGGTATTACACTTTGAAATGCTAATAGAAGTTTTTTGTATAATTTTTAAATAATGAAAAGTTTTCAACAAGATTTCATCCGAAAATTTTGGGAATTCATAAAATCAAAAATAGACAAAAAATCTCTTTTTTTTTTTATTTTTTCAAACTTGAAAATTTTTTATTTTTAAAATCTATTAATATAAATGTTTTAATTTATATATAAATATGATGAAAAATAAATATCGCCAAAAAATGAAAACTGGTGGATACAAATGCATGTAATTGATATGGTAAATAATGAGATGTCAAATATTTTAAAATCCTAGTAACAATTATTGATAAATCAAAAGTTGAGATATCATTCCATTTTTAATGATTTCTCTTATTAAATAAACTGGGCTTTAACTGTATATCAATGGTTGAAAATTTTTTTTATCTGGTTCAACGAAAAAGATTAAATGGTTGGAGTAAAGAAATGGAAACTAAACAGAAAAGAATGTTAAATCATAAAAATAGTTATTAAAATCGAAATAATTTTCAAATTGAATAAAAATTGTTGTATTTTTATTTTTGAAATTGGTTTGACTGTATCCAACTTTTTGGAATTTATTTTTTTTTGTTGAGGATTTAACGAAAGCGTGGTTTAATCTGATATTGTGGGTGTTTGAAGTAACTTAATTTGATACTTCCAATCTATAGAGTACCTACAATAAAAACAATAATTAGAAGTATTTGAAACTGCATTTAGTTTTTGAAAAAAAGAAAAAGAAAATAAGAGATGGAAATAAATAGAACTTTTGTACCATTAAGTTCTGTGAAAAACAGAAAGAAAAAAAAAACGGGGATAAAAATAATTGAACGAAGAAAGTTGATGTGTTTTGATCCAGATGAATTTATATGTGTGTATGAGCCATTAGGATTTATTTTATTTTGGGCTTCTTCTTAACAGTGTATTGGGTAGTATTGGAGAAAGGGAGTTCTATAGTAATATCACCTTTTTTATATTATGTTGTTTTTTCTCAATAATTCATCTTTTTCATCATTGGTTATTGTATTAGGGATACGGTTTTTGATTTTTTTTTTAGTTATTTTTTTTGGTTTTTTTTTTTTTTTTGTTATTTATTTTTATTGGCTCCCCATTGTTCCATATATTTTATATTATCATATGAAGTATTCTACTTTATCAACTTTCTTTGTAAGACATTGGTAGAGAGTGGATTTTACTCATATTTAACATCATTTGTATGTGTGTCTATTCAAACCTTACATAATGATTTTTGATTTGATGCGTTGCATGTGATTTTTAGTTTCGATCTGGCTTTTTTATTGTTGGACTTTAATTTTGGTTTGCCTATTGGTATTGAGTGGGCTTTTCAGCTTCCAGTTTTCTTCACACTATTGTTCACGCACCTTATCTTGTATGGGTTTAAAGTCGATATGATTTTTTTTTTTCCTTGATCTTGTCTTGCATCATATTCCCAAATTAAATGTTCTCCATTTTGTCCATTTTCAGAAATGCAGCTGAGTGGTATAAGCCAAATTTCGAAATTAGAGGCAAACTTTGATTATTAACCTTTTTTTTCTTTTCAAATTTTTCTTTCAAAAAATAAAATGATTGCACTCTATTTTTATTTATTAATCTATATTAGCTATTACCTCTAAGCACTTTAGCAAAATACATTATTATTAAAAAAAAAAACAATTAAAAAATTTTTTTTCTGATGAAAAATCTGCCCCTATTTTTGAAATTTAGCTTAGTTGAGTGTTGCACCTTCTCGGGTCTTATTGTCTATCTTAAAGTTAAGATTTTATTTTTAGATCCCGGGATTGGGTTTTTTGGTTTTATTGCTAGATAATTTTACGTACATTTTGGTTAATTTAAGAGTAAAAAAGGGGGTGTGTAGAAATTTAAATCTAAAGTATATTCGACTCTTATGGTGCAATCTTTGAATGAGAATAAGCCTTAAAATATTTCAAATTAATCTCTCTAAAATATGATTTTGGCAAAACAATTTAAAGTGAGTTCCCCTTTTAAGACACAAACTTTCATCTAAATTAATATACAAAAAAAATTCTCACATAAAAACACTTTTTTGGATATTTTTTTTTTTCCGAAATTTTTTTCCTAGAATTTGATTTTTCTGACCTTAAGTTGAGATTGTTTTTGAGTCTTAAATTTTGTTAATAGTTTATGCCTTAAAGAGGAATGGGCTGACATTCAAAAAATATAATCCAGATATTTTTATATAACATTAGATTAGCTAGTATTTTCGTAAGTTGATTAAAAAAACAAAAAAAATCCTGGGTATATCTAATTAGGTGTTTTATATACTATTTCGCTGCTTCGTCTGAAAACTAATTTTTCACTTTTTATAATCAAAAATCCAAATAAATATTTATTACAAAATGGGAGATGGTTCTTTAACAATTATTTTTAAAAGGGTGTTATATAATATAAGTTGAAAAATAAAATTCCCCGGTAAGCTTTTTTAAATATTTCACAGTATAAAATTTGTTATTTTTTATTTGGTGGTAAAGGGTTTATAATCATATATTTTAAAATGATTATATATTTAATAAAAATCTTTAAAATGGGGAATTTTTTTTTTTTTTTTGACTATTAAAGGATTATTTATAGATTTAAATTTAAAAATATTTTTATTTTTTATTTATTGATTTCCATGAATAGCATAAAATCATATGTTTTAATATATCTTTTTGAATTCTGGGAACCAAAGGAAACTTAGCATCAACATTAATATTTTTTATATATTTTTGTTTTATATCAATATTGTGATATTATCAAAGCCATGGGTTATTTTATATAATTTCAAATATCTGGTAGGTTGGTAATTTATTTTTTCTTTTTAGTTGTTATATTAAAGTTTCTATCATCAATTGATTTTCTATCGAGTGGTGGTTTTTCAAACAGAATATGTGGTTAATGGATTTAAATATAATAACTTCCATGGTTTGATATTCTGGAATGTTAGGTGGGTTGTAATAAATAGAATTATTAATGATAAAAGGTTATTTAAAGTATTAATTCTTTCTAACTTAAACTTTTCAATTATTTTTTTCCTCGAAGTTTAGTATAAAGAAAAAAATGCTTTTTTGGTACAAAATCATTGTCGAAAAAGAATAAGGAACACAATAATTAAATAAAACCTTTATCTAGCTTTTTGTGAAATGTCCTTAATATTATTTTAGACATTTTAAAATTCAATTATTAAAAAACCCAAAATAACAAATAAGCCATTTCCAATAAAGTAGGGCAAATTTCTTTTTATTAAACCCAATCCAAAAAAAAAAAGTATTTAAACATCCAAAATCATTAACTACCATTTAAAGGTTCTTGATAATAATTCGATTTGTTTCTTGTATTGTATTACATAAATAAAAGATATTAAATTTTCTGATCTGGATTTTATCTGATATTTTTTAAGAGTGAAAATTGGTGATTATTTTTTTCTTTTTGATGAAAAAATCATTTTCCTGACTTTTTTAATCTTTACAAATTTTCCAATAAAATTGAAAACTTATTAAATTATTTGATCGTTTAAAAAACCATTTGTGACCTTTCCATATTTTCGGTTTTTTATGGAAATTGGTCGTATATTGTTTTTAACCTAAAAAACGTGTTATTTTTTAGTTTTTCATTTTGTGGAAATATTTCCTCCAACATATTTTGAAATAAATACTTTCGTCATTTATTCAATTGTTATTAATATGAAACTTAGTTTGATAATGTTGATTAATGAATACCATCACCAACAAAGATGATTTTTTATAAAATGTAAAAAAAAATTCCATGATTTTTTGCAAATACCTTACAAAAAATGTTACAAACCTCAAAATAGAAATAAAATTATTAAAAAAAAAAAAATGAAAAAAAAATACAAAAATTCAATTTATTTTTATTTGTTTTTGGGTTTATTTAAAAAATACAAGGGAGTGAAGATAAAAAAACAAAAAATAATGTTTTAATTGATTGATTTTGCATTTTTTCTTTTGAGAATTTTAAAATTATTCTGTTTTTGGGTGTTAGCCTTAAAAATTTTCTTATTTAAAAGTTCCTCGAACTTGTGAGAACTTCTCTCGATCTCGTTAAAGATTATTTTCATTTTATTTCTACTTTTGTTTTGTTGTGGTCCAAATTCCTCAACTTCCTGTATGATGTCTTTTTTCGCTTCTTCCTTATTTTCATTGGTTTCTTTAATATTTTCGTATTTCGAATTTTGAATATTTAAGGAACCGTGGTTATGCTTTCGATGGGTATGTTGTTTTTGAATTTTCTGAACCAAACAACTTTTTAGCTTTTGGTACTCTTTTTCCAATTGGAATTTTTCAACAAGCAAGGTTTCGATTTGTTTGATCAGTTTTTGGTGGAAGAGTGTATCGTTTTGTTTTTTTCTTTTTAATAGCCAATTTTCAATCTGTTTACGTTTGTTGGAATTAAAAGAAGTAAATTCTTGAATTTTGTCTTGTAAAATATGATAAGGCGCCATACGATCCTTCTTTTGATTGCTTTTTTGTGTATTTAAAAATCTTTTTTTTAGGAAAAAGTCTTGTTTATCATTTGGCGAATTAGCACCATTTTTGGCATTGGGGTTGAAATAAGATCTTTTTCGTGACTTGTTGTTGCTGCAGTTTGGTTGAAGTGGTGTGGTTGATGTCATTTTGGAAAGTTTGAAAGAGACAAATCTTAACAAGAAAATGAAAAAAAATAAATAAATTTTGAATTTTTTCAGTTTTTCAAAATAATTAAATAATTTGCGTACATCACCGAATACAAATTTTTATTTTCCTCCCAACTAAGAATAACGTGTTGTTTTTCTTTCCTAATTTAATTTGTTACAATCACAAAAATTTTTTTTACTATTTTTTAATTTTGAATTATCACTTGAAGTTTCATTTTTTGGAACAGAAAATTGCTTTTGAAGACTACGTCAATAAATTTGTTGTTTCACTTTTGTAATTAAGCTGTTCAGTTCTCTTTGAAAAAAAGAAAAGAATACAATTGCATTTTTGATTAAAGATCAATTTAGAAAATCTCTTAATTTTAGATTCAAGTTTTAATTGATATTTAGTTCTGGGGGTATGTAGTACATTGCTTAAAAAAAGGGTTTTTAGGTTTGTTTGGAAGAATTTTAATTTTGGTGATGTGGAGGTTTAGATTTTAAATTTGCAGATTTTTTTAGATATTTTTCCTTTCATTTACCTTATATTGATAAACCACTGTGCCCTTTTCAGGGGGGGGGTATGCTAATTCTATCACTTCTGTTAATACAATTCTAAATCTAATCATTGAAAATTAAAATTGTTACAATTCAGACCACTTGAACTTTTTTGTATTCTTTAGTCTGTATATTTGTTTTTAGGATTCACATTTCATTCATTTGAAATTCTAATCAAAAAGGTTGAAGAAAATGAATCTTAGATGGAAATTTCATTTTACTTCTGTGAACTCAAGCTAAGATCAAAAAAGGAGAGTTTAAAGTAAGAAAAAATCTTCCATTTTATTAACCAAGACCATAAGGTTTTTCTCGTGTTAATTGATTAAATTATAATAAGAATGTTTTCATTCAGCTTTTGGTAAAGAAAGAAAGAACAAAAGTCCTTTGTAGACTTGTTTTTGTAGTCGGAAGGAAAACTTTTCCACTTCATTCTCATTATTTTGGATTTAAAAATTGACTTTTCCAAAAAGTAGGTTGTAATTTCTTAGCACACAGATTTGTTGAAGGAAAAAATGAAGTAAAATTTTTTTTTTCATTTATTTTTTAAAGACTAGTAAAATTAAATCAAGAAATTCCACCATCCTAAAAGGTCAGACATTGGTACAACTGAGTTGTGGAATTAAAGACTGTAAATTTTGGTCTTGATCTTTTCAAAAAGGGTTTTGTACAGAGATTGAAAGTTTTTTTCATTTTATTTTTCAACAATTGTCATTGTAAAACACAAAATTAGACATACCTTCGTTTTCTGAGTTAGTAATAAAAAATCATTTTTAAGTTTTGAATAAATATAAGTTTCCTCAAAATGATGAGACATTATCAAAAAAGATCTTTGCATTTAACAAAAAAAATAATTTATTTATAATTTTGACTGTTTGAAATTTTTTCTGCTGAAAAATAAAGTATTACAATTTAATAGTTAACTTTGAATTAATAACAACAGTTAGGAAAATGTTTTCTAGTTTCAAGATCTCTTGTTTTTGAAACTCGGTTCGTTTGTTGCTTTTCCCTATTCTTCGTTTGGCATCAAATTTCTTCTTTTTTCCAAAGTGGATTATTTATTTATTTAAAAAAAGTGGATAGTGACAAATTGTATTTTTTGATTTACCCAATATTTCCCTTTTATCTTCTTCTCAAAAACCACATAAAAAAACTGTTATCTGGAAATTCAAAACCGTTTATTAATAAACAAGAATTTTTTGTGAAACATAAAATACTCTATCAAAATTAAGCACTTATTTAAGAAAAAGTTTCAAATTATGAGTAATTTTCTAATTATGTTCTTGGTAGACCTGAATGAAATTAGTTCAAAAATAAAAACGAGAAGACATTTATCAACAATTTTCTTTTTGTTTTTATTAGAATTTGTTTTTAATTGTCTGTTCGAGTTGTTTTTTTTGTTATTCATTTTTTGAAATTTTGAAACAAAGTAGAAGAAGGATTGAAAAGAAAACCTCATTTGTAGAGAAGGTTATAACTGAAAATTCTTAATTGAAGATTGGTTTCAAATTTTTCCAAATCAGATTCAAATATCAACAGTCTGAAAAATTCCTTGTCTACAATTTCAGTTCTTTTCTTTGTTTATTGATTTTTAAATTTCTCTTAATATTTGAGCAACATAATTCTATTTTCTCCTCCTAAAAGGTTTTTTTTTTCTGAATTTTTTGAAAAAACTTGGGGGAAATTCAAATAAGATTTTGATTTCTCATGAACCAATTATATAGAGTGTTAAAATTGTCTCTATTTTTCCCAGATTTGTATTTTGTTCAAAAAAAAAAAGAAAATTACAAAGACTAGTCCGATAACATCATATTGTCCAAATCCTTGGAAATTACATGTTTAAACATTTCTTCACATTTTTATGTTCAACCAAAAAATGTACTCTTTTTTTGAACAGTTTAAAAATAAAAAAGCAACAAAACAATTTATATAACAGAAATTTAGAACTCATTTATTGCGAAGGTACTGTAAGAATTTGTGTTTGTCTTTCGTGTATTTACCTGAATTAATTCTACATAATTAAAAAAAAATTCTTTCTTTTTCAAGATTAAATTACTACCAAAAAAAACATCTAAAAGTGGTTACCAAAAGGTGTTTTAATTTCGAGATAATAAATACTTTCTCCAAAAAAATCAATATTGCATAGAAAAATGTCGTCATCATAAATAATGGAAAGTATGTTATAATGACCAAGAATTCAATTCACCAAAAACAAATTTAATTTCGAACTTTGGGTGATAAAAATCATTTTTTTATTTTCGTTTTTTTAATTTTTGTTGAAAAAACAAAGCTTATTTTTTTTTTATTATTTTTTCAAGAAAATGAGCAAGAAAAAAAAAATGGGACAAGACGTTGACAAAACAGGTTTAAACAGAGTGACTGTTTTTATTATGGATCATCCCTGGTGGATGATTATTATTTCCATGGGTATTGCACTTGTTATGACAATTTCTTGTGCTGGGTTTAGTTTCCAATACGATTCAACTGTACAAATTATTTTTTCAACAGATCTTTTATATTCTTTAATTTTTCCGACTATTTGGAAAATTTTCCAAAACTTTTCAAAAATTTCCCACTTATTATACCAAAATACTTATTTTTCCTCAATCTTGTTTTTCTGTTTTCTGAACCTTCTAAATTTTCCAAAAAATCTTTCAAAAAAAACAAATCCAAATAAACAAATAATCCCTGACAAAAAAATTAAAATAAACCCTCCAAAACAATTTCAAAAAAATAAATTCAAATAGATGGGAAGTTTTGTTGTCCGAGAAGGAAAAACAGCCAATCAAATTGAAGGTATGCAAATGGTCTTTCGAGAGGAAGGGTATTTTGATAAGGATTCGTATCAATATTCCCTTGAAGAAAAGGCGCAACAGTCCCAGCCAGTGGGTAGGGTTAATTTTTATTACGAATGTGTTGATTGTGACAATTTGTTTACAAAAGAGCATTTACAAAAGATCTATGATTTTGAAAACGACATTCTCAATGACGAACAGTATAAAGATTTTTGCTATATAATTGAGCCTGACACCTGTTACCCACCAACGACGGGTATCAATTTCTTTTTTGACGACGATGGCAACATGGTGGACGACATTGACGAAGCCGCAAGAACTCTCTATAACGACAATGATGGTTACACAAGAACTCAAGTTTGCGATAAAAACTTTGAGGAGGACACCTTAAAGGTCAAATACTTGATGAGTACCTTTTTGTTTGCTTACCCCTTAGAGGGGTACAAGAATAAAGATGACAAGACAGAGGATCAAGATCAAAAATACGAAGATTGGATTGTAGATTTGGTGCCTGACTTGACAGATAAGGCCAATTCAGACAACTTTGAAATTCTTTACCTTGGCTCCGGCATTACCGAGATCGCTGTCTCGGACTTGATTGTTCACGATACAGTTTTGATTGTCTTTTCGATTGCAATGGTTTATATCTATACTTTGATCCATACCAAGTCCTTGGTTTTAACATGTCTCGGAATTCTTCATGTTCTGTTATCTTTGCCAATGTCATATTTCTTTTATGTCGCCATTTTGGGTGTTGAATGGTTTTCAATGCTAAACTTTTTGTCTCTCTTTGTTGTTCTTGGTATTGGTAAGTGATTATTTTATTTTTCAAAAGAAAAAACCAAAAATAAAAACACAACACAACTAATTAATACACAATTAATACAAAATTAATACAAACTAATACTCAAAACAAAATTTTGTACCTTAATTCAAAAAAATAAAAACATATAACAAAAAAAAAATATTTCTTCAAATCAAACCAATTAATTTTAGGGTGTGATGATATTTTTATCATGTTGGATGCATGGAAGCAGTCCGAACATCAAAAAAAAGGAATTTCCAAAAACAAATATACACGAATGCACTGGGCATACAACAGAGCAGCGACAACAATGCTGATCACCACGCTTACTTCTGCAGGAGCCTTCTTTGGTAACGTTGCATCGACAATCCCACCAATTAGGTACTTTGGTATCTTTACAGGGATGGCAATTGTTTTTAATTACCTGCTGGTTATTACTTGGTTCCCCGCTGTCATCGCCATTTGGGACCGAAATGGAGCAGGGCATTGCTGCTGTGGCGATTGCTGCAAGTGTAGTAAAAAGAAAAAAAAAAAAAAAAAGAAGGGCAAGGGTGACGATCTTGACTACAGTGACGTTGAACTTGAAAAAAACAAGCTGTCGAAAAAAAAGAAAACAAAGGGCTCTGACGATGAGGAGGATTTAGAAGACCTCAGCTCTTCTTCTGAAACATCATCGACTTCTGGTTCTGATGGCAGTTCAAAGTCTTCGAAGCGCCACAAAAAGAAAAAAACAATTAACGATCAAAATTTTGATGTCGAGGGGCTAAGGAACTTGGAAAAATATTTTTACAAATACCACGCGGCTTGGATTAAGAAATTTAGATGGGCGATTTTGATCATCTTTGCCGGTATAATTATCGGCTTTGGGATCCAAGCGTCCAAATTGGAGCCCTCTGAAGAGCCAGCGGAGTTTCTCCCCGACGACCATTTCCTTGCAAGGGCGATCAATGTTGGCTCTGACGAATTTCTGTCAAGCGAGGTTGTCTCTACGGTGTACATCCAATGGGGGGTGGAATCAATTGATCGCGAGGGCGTGGATCCGCTCGAGGTTGAGGACCTCGGGAAGGTCATTTATAACGACGACTGGGAACCAAACCGCAAAACCTCCCAGGAGTGGGTCATCGAAGTCTGCGAGGGGCTAAGAGAGAAATACGAGGGAACAGTTTTCAGGGACGGGCAAATAACATGCTTTATGGAAGATTTTAGGGATTGGGTGACCAACGAAACGCTATCTGGCGGCTCGTATACCTTCCCCGTCGAGGAAGACCAATTCCAGGAGCTGTTGGGAGACTTTACGAATTATGCCAAGGTAAACATTTTCCCCAAGGACGTTGAAAACGAAGTTATGCCGCTATCAAACTACTATGGTAAAACCGTCTCCTTTGATAAAGAGGACGATCACTTACTGCAATACAACATCCAATTTAATTTGGTCGCTGACGCCATGGCCGTGGCAAAGACCATGCGACCCATTTATGATGACTTGGAGGAATACGTAAGCGATCTGAACAAAGACGCGCCAGAGGGTATGGACATGGCTGGCAATGTTTCTTGGAAATGGATGGAAATGCTCACAGAAGAAGTTTTGATCACAGTTGCGCTGACAACAATCTTCGTTTCCTTGGCAATTGCCTTTGTGATTATTATCATCTCGACAGACAATTATATCACCAGCTTCCTTGCAATCCTTTCAATTGGCGGCGTTGTAGTGACGATCATCGGCCTGATGGTTTCCCTCGGGTGGAGCCTTGGCGCAGTCGAGTCCATCTCCTTGACAATTATTGTCGGTATCTCCATTGATTATATCGTTCACTTCTGCCACGCCTACAATATCGCACAGGCAGATACCTCGTTCGACAAACTGCGAATCGCAATGACAAATCTGGGTATCTCCGTGGTTTCCGCAGCCATCACAACCCTCATGTCCGCATTCGTCATGTTCTTCACCTATGTCATCTTTTTCAAACACTTTGGTATCTTCATTTGGATGACAATCCTCTCCAGTGTCTTCTGGTCATTTATCTTCTTCTTTACACTCTTGGTGTTTATTGGGCCAATCGAAGACGCAGGCAAAGTTTCCCTTCTTTTTAAAAAGTACTTTTGTAAAGAGAAATACGAAGAATATTTAAAGAAAAAAGATTCCAAAGATCAGACTAACGATTCAAAATCTTCAAGCTCTTCTCAAGAGGGAATCGACGACAATGATTTGAAAGATATCGAAGATGACAAGGCATCAGTCATAACAGTGAAAAAATCTCAAAAAGAAAAAAAAAAATCAAAAAAAAATTCCAAAAATAATAAAAAAAAAAAAAAAAATAAAAAAGTTGAATCATCTGAGAAATCAGAGACAGACAATTCCGATTCAGACTCACAGACAGATTCTTCATCATCAACAAGATCAAATTCATCTGATAAATAAAAAAATATAAAACATTCGCCTTTATATTTTTCTTTTTATGACGAATTCATTTTTAACATTTATTGATTATATATACTCACTACATATTTTATTTTTTTTTTTATAATATATATTATTAAAAGTATTAAAAATTTTTTATTAGAGTAAAATAAATTTATATAAAATAACGGAATTATTGTATAGATAAATATACATATTTCAGAAACCAAATCAGACAAATAATTAATTTTTTTTTTTTTTTTTTTTTTATAACATTTCATATTCTTTGCCATTCTTTTCTATTTTATTTTCTGTTTACAAATTTTTTTTTTCAAAAAATCAATTAAAGATCTTAACATAAGGCACTTGAGCAAATAATCAAGATCTTGGAAAATAAAATTTAATCTAAGGTCTCTTATCCAATAATATTGTTTATTTTATCTCTAGATGATCAAAAATTCAAAAATAAAGAAATAGTAAAAACACAAAAAAAAAAACAAATATTAATCTGACTATGACTTTTGGCCAAATAATTTAAATTTTAAAAAATTATTGTATTCAAAAAACTGACAAATTTAACAATAAAAAAATTAGAATATTTTTTTTTTCTAATTTAGTATATCTCAATATATATATATACCTTTGGACCCCAAATATACTAATTGCATTCGAAACAAAATTTTTAATTTGAATTGTTATCAAAGGATTTTAAGGTATTGAATTTAAACAAAAATTATCTTTGAAAGAAAAATTTCTAATTAAAAATTGTATAGTTACATACATTAAACAATTAACTTGATTAAAAAAATTTTTCAGTATTTGAAAATTTTTTTTTGGTTTTTGTGTTTTTATTTATTTAATATCCAAATTTTGACAAAAAAATGATTTTTTTTTTGAAAGGTTTGTCAAAAAATCAAAAACCACTTAGTTCTAATGAATAAAACACATCAAACTTTACTGGAAATTTTTTGAGACATTTTGCACTCTAATATTGCATAAAATATAGGATTTAATAATTTATTCATTACAAAATATATTTATCGCATCACCTAGAAAATTTGTTTTATTAGTTGATTATCATCCAATAACAATATCTATATTTAATTGCAAATAATTTAAAAATAAAAAAAATATAAATTTTAAAAAAAAATAATATTTTTTTTTTTTTGTAAAATTTGGAAATTTTTTCAAAAAGTATTTTTTTCAAATGTAAATGATTTGGACAATTAATTCGAGTAAGATTAATAATTGTTTTTTTTTAAATTTTTACTATTTTCTAATTTTTGACGTTTTAAAATCTCGACATAAAATAAACAATTTAATTGGATAAGTTATCAAACACCAATTATTATTTTACAAGATCTAGATTAATTTATGGTGAAATATTCAAATATTGCAAATATATTATTCAAATTTTTACCAATAACAAAATTCAAAAAAAAATTCTTGGTTTCAAATATTATTTTGCTATCTTTAAATAATATTTAAAAGTTATTTTTTATTATTTTTTTAATTTTAAGACCGGTTATGTTATCCTTTAAAAAAGTTTTTATTTGTTTAATTCGAATGTAATAAATGAAATTATTTACAGTCAGTTTCACTTTTAAGGCACAAACTTTCAACGAAATTTAAGGCACATAAAAAATCTCGAATTAAAGCACAAAATTCAAATTCTAGTAAAAATAAATTGTAAAAAAAAAAATTGCAAATTTTGTGCCTTAATTTGAGATTTTTTTGTGCCTTAAATTTCGTTGAAAGTTTGTGCCTTAAAAGTGAAACTGACTGTAATAGATATTATTTATTTTTGTTTTTGTTTTTTAAAGTAATTTCTATTGCACAAATTATTGTTTTTGAAAATTATTCATATTAAAATTTTAATTTTGACCTAAATAAATCGAATTTGAATTTTCTCTTGTTTTACTATTTGTTGAAAGTTTGTGCCTTAAAAGTGAAACGGACTGTAATATATTTATTTATTTATTTATTTATCATAATATTTATAAAATAATATTTTTTGATATTAATAAATCAATTTATTGAGTTTTGAATTATTATTATTGTAATAAAATTACCTATTTAAAAAATTAAATACAAAATAAAAATCTTTAAAGAAAATATGAAAATGAATAATTAGTATTATTTTTTCCAAAAACAAAAAAAAAAAATATACAAACATAACTACTTTATCTTTGCACTATTTTGACTTTATATAATAATTAAAATCCAGATTAAAGGCAAATAATAAAATGAATATTTTAATATACAGCCAGCTTCAAATTTAAGGAACAAACATACAACGAAATTTAAGGCACAAAAAAATCTCAAATTAAGGTACAAAATTTTTGAATTTTTTTTACAATAAATTTTACTAGAATCCGAATTTTGTTTCTTAATTTGAGATTTTTATTGTACCTTAAATTTCGTTGACGATTCTGTCTTAAAACGGAAACTGGCAGTATCAATATCATTGTAAATCTTTTATTACAAAATTGATGAAATTTAGACAAATACATGGTGTTATGGGAATATACATAAACACCCTTTCATAAATTGCGACTTACCTGATTTAATAAATTGATATATATATATATATATACAAGTGTGAATATGAATGTTGTAAAAAATAGAGTTTTTTTGATTTTCTCAAAAAATTGTGATTTTCACACAGTTACCAAAGTTTTGATTATGGATATATCTATATAGGGTTAAAATTTTAAGTTAATAATGATTCTAAATCAAAAACCACCTCGAAATTACAGATGTTTTGTTTTGAAAACCAAATTTTTTTTGGAAACAAAACATCTGTAATTTCGAGGCGGTTTTTGGTCTAAAATACTTTTTTGCTTATTTATATAATCTCATTTCTAAATCTCTATTTCCTAAACTTTGGTAACAGTGTGAAACTCACAATTTTTTGAGAAAATCAAAAAAACTCTATTTTTTACAACATTAATATTCACACTAGTATATATATATATATATATATATATATATATCTTTAGTATAGAATAACAATTAATTATTAATTATGATTTATAATTCACTTTTAAATTATTCTAAAGATATTAAAATCAGATATTTTTAAATTAAAGTAAAATCAAATCAAAAACTTAAAAAAAACTGAGTCATAATTTTTCAAATGAGCATTACGGATTTTTATTTACTGAAATTTCACTGAAAAAAAGTTAACAACAAGATTTTTTATAAATAATTAAATTCTTTTTAAATGACATTGTATAGTCAGTTCCCATTTTCATAGTCATTATTTGTCTTTTCGGAGATATCTTTTTTTTTCCACATGATCTTTTGCAAAAAAAAAAAAAAACAGAAAAAAGAAAATAAAAAAAAATAAAAAGAAAAATAAAGAAAAACAAAAGAAAAACATTAAAAAAAAAAAAAAAAAAAAGCAAAACTAAAATATGTAAAATTGGAAAAAATGATTCTGATCCAAAATTTTGACAATAGTTTTTTGAGAAGAATAATGTAATAAATATCTCAAAAAAACTTCCACAACAAAATAATGAGAGTCGAAATTTTTGAAATCTAGTTTACTGTTGAGAGAAAAATGTTGGACACAGAAAAATGGTTGGACAGCAATTTTAATTGGGAACATTACTGAAAATGATTTTTAATTTCAATCGTTTGTGAAATAACTAAAGAAAATAACAATAATCTACTTATTAGAATAAGGATTAATGTAATTCTACTTTTTCAAAAGCTTATCTCTTATAGCCTACAGTCAGTTTCACTTTTAAGGCACAAACTTTCAACGAAATTTAAGGCACAAAAAAATACCAAATTAAGGCACAAAATTCAAATTCTAGGAAAATAAATTGTAAAAAAAAAAATTCCAAAATTTGTGCCATAATTTGAGATTTTTTTGTTACTTAAATTTCGTAGAAAGTTTGTGTCTTAAAAGTGAAACTTACTGTAAACCAAGTTTAAAAATTACCATTTTCAGAATTAATAAAATCAATTCCAAAAAATGGGACACAAAAAAAATTACATTAATAAAAATATACTCCAAAATACAAGATACATAAACATTAAAATAATAAAAGATCTGAAAATATTTAATTAATACTATTTATATATTTTAGAGTAAATATAAAATTTAATTCAAAAAATAAAAAAGAAAAAATAAAAAAAAATGTGCCCCTATTTTTGGAACACAGTTATCAAAAAAACCATTTTTATTGAAAGAAAAATTAATAAAAACAATTAATAGATTCAGCTTTTTTGATAACTAAATCTATCCTTATATCTAGAGTTTACTAATTTTCTAAGGTTTCCCAACTCAAAGTATTCCATACATTAGTGAAAATTTTAATAAATTCTTCTCCGTTTTTTGGATTACAATTTTTCAGTTTAATATCCATAATTGACCATAAATTCCCAATTGGGTTTGAATCTGGGGAATTGGGTGTCAAGGATCCATAAAATTACATCCACGGTTTAAGTAAGTTTGAGTTTTTTTTTTTTTGAAGTGTGTGGACAAGCTCCATCCTTTCGGAAAATCCATTTCAACTAACCATATTCTGAATTGGCGAGTTGAATTACATTTGATTTTTTGAAAATATCATTAATAATACATCCAGTATTTACATTTCCATTAATGGTAATAAGGTCTGTTTGTAGGTCATGTGCTCAAGCACCTCATATCATGATTTTTTTTTCAAAAAAAATTTTTCTTGATAAGAAAAGAATCTTTTTACATTTTTGAGAGAAGAAAAAATTTTTTTCTTGTGATCAGAATCAAAACTTTTAAATTTCATTGCAAGTGATTTTGAGATTTTCAAAAAGTTTTGTCAAAAATTTTAATTTTTTTTTATTTGAAAAAAAAGAATCCAAAAAAAATCAAAACAATTATTGGAAATCAAAAATCAAAAAATAATGAAAAAAAATGATAAATAATCAACTTTAAAATTATTTCTATGGATTGTTAATATCTAATGTTTCTATTTAAGAGTCAAATACCACTTATCTTAGAATTAAATTGATTTTGAAGGTGTGCCCCAATTTTTGGAATTGAGTTTAGTAAACTTTACTACATCTTGGATTTTTGTTTAAATAATATGATCTACTTTAGTTATCAATGATTCAAATGAGTATTCTACACACACCACAGATTAATGAACTTTAAACACCTTTAAACCTGGGTTTATATATTACTCACCTTGTTATCAATAGGATTTGATTTTCAATTTTACTAATGTTCACAATAAAAATGCTGTCCAACCATTTTTCCGTGTCCAACATTTTTCTCTCAACAATTATATATAAATATATTGCTACCAAAAAACAATCAAATGATAAAAACATATTTCTGTAAGATGAAAAAAAAATAAAAATTAATAATAAAGAAATTATTATCATATTAACAATAAAGTTTGTCCGTAATTTTGAAATTTGGCCCATATAAATATATTAGAGGTTTTGATGATAACATATATTATCCTGATATTAACAATAAAATCGCAATAGTATTACCGTCAGTTTCACTTTTAAGGTAAAAACTTTGAAGGAAATTTAAGGCACAAAAAAATCTCAAATTAAGGCACAAAATTTGAATTTTTTTTTTTCCCAATTTATTTTTACTTGAATTTGAGTTTTGTGCTTTAATTTGAGAATTTTTTTGTACCTTAAATTTCGTTGAAAGTTTGTGCCTTAAAAATGAAACTGACTGTAAAAAAATCGCGATTAATCCAACTTTATCGCGAAAAATCATAAAATCGCGATAAACAACATTATCGCGATATTTATATTATCATGAAAAAATGAAAAATTATTATTTTCATTTCATTTTTAAAAAAAATCTCTTGACTTTTACAAAGCCTTGATACTTTTACAACACTTTCCCTTTAATAATGCCAGAAAGTGTTTTCGAGGGTTCTGAACTGTCTTCAAGTGTTTGAAAGTTTTGAAACACAGAAAACTTTTATAAAGGGAATGAGTTTGGGTTGTTGTAGAAAAAAATTTTATTCTTTTCCTTTTTTTTTTTAACAAAATATAAAATCTCAAACAAATTTTATGATCAAACTAATAATTACCCATTTCAACAATACACTTGAATATAAATTATGTGTGTTTTCTTAAAATGGAGTTGTTACCTTCACCATTTGTAAATAGCCAAAAAGAATAAAGAATAATTTTCATTCTTTTTGGTGATCGACTAATCAAACAAAAACCACTAAGCTCTAATTGTGTTTTCTGTCCAAAACAAAGATTCTCAAAGAAGAAAAAGAAGAAGACAAGTATTGTATAAAAAATCTTAATAATTGGTGATCATCTGGCAAGGATGTTGTGAAATCTTTTGAAGAGTTATCCAACTCCTTTTAGCGTGCTGAGAAAAAATGAAAATATTGTAACCCAAGATCACATTCTTTAAAGAACAGAGAAAGGGTTGGTTGTTTTAGAAGGCGTTTTTTTCAACTCAATTTACAACATCACAGTTAACTGAAAAAAATATTTATTGCTCTTGAGTTCTTATTGTTGTTGATCTTAAAGGATAGATAGGTTTGTCAACCAAATAAAATGAAAACACAATAAAACTCTTTGATCTGATCCTTGATTGGATCAAGTATCTTTTTTGTTGTTTTTTCAAAAGAATAACTTTTTTTCACCTAATCTATTTTTTGATCAAAAAAATTTTTTCTTTTTAAAAATATTTCTCAATTAACCCTAAAACCCATCAACTATTATATCGCGATTACTTTTTAATCGCGATATTTTGGCATTTATCACGATTTTTTAATAATTATCGCGATTTTATAGATTATCGCGATAATATTGAATATCGCGATTTTCTGATATATTGCGATTTGATTGAAATTATCGCGATTTTTGTAACTTTATCGTGAATTATAGCATGTTATCATCAAAACCTCTATTATATATATAAACTAAATTTCATAATAAATGGCCCACCTTACATTTGAATAATGAATTGCTTTTGTATCGTTTTGAAGTTTTTCTTCTCACAATGAAAAGTTTGCAAATAAATCATTTTTTCTCTTTTTTATTTTTTCAAAAGTTTTTTGTTAAAATGGAAAATGAAAATGAAAAATTTGAAAAAAGTAACAGATGAATTAATGAAAATTTTGGTTTCAAATATGAAAAAGAGCTTTGATTTAGTTATTCAAATCGAAGGTGAAGAGATAAATGGGTTTTTTTACTTTTTTAAATTTTCTATTTTTCATGTAATGCTTCTTTCAAAATAAATGGCACAATTTTTTACAACAGTTTTTTTTATTTTTCTTTCTTTTAATTTTAGACAAAAAATAAATATCTCTAGAGTATAGTATTGAATATTAAAATCTAAATTTTTATATTATAATAGATAACTTTAATTATTAAAAATATTTTTCTTTAAAATATGATTTTTAATGGGCCAATTATTATGAAAGATAGTTTATATTTGATTTTTTCAAAAAAGGGAATTCCTACAATATTTTTTTTGTGTTTTTGATTAGAACCCCATTGAACAAGAAAAATATTATATTGTATCAAATTTGATTTAATTTTATTTTTGTTCTTCACTGACTAATATTCAATCTATTATGGGTTTTAATTCTCATTCAAAAAACATTTAAAATTTATTTTTTTTTTCAAAGCCACATTTCAGTATACACCATTATAATCTCGGAACAAAAATATAAAAAAATAAATTCTTTTTTAAAAACTATAAAAAAAGAGTATAAAAATTGAGAAGGATGCATATAATGAAAAGATAAGAACCAAAATTACACCCACAAACATACATCCACAAATCAACTCACAACAAATACAAGATATTTTCCACACCCTTTTGATGTATTGTAAAACCCCGGGGACTAAAATTATTTTAAGTAAAATGAAATCTTGTTGAAATATAGTATTTTCAAAAAAGTTTAGCTTTTTATTTTTTTTTGAACTTTCATAAAAAATCATCTTTCTTAGTGAAGGTATTTGTCAATTAAGAATACCAAATTTTCTTTCATATTAATACGGATTGAATCAATTACTATTGTAGTTATTCAAAAATATGTTATTGAAATATTTCCAAAAAATGAAAAAAAAAACAATAATACCGTTTAAAGTGAAAACAATGTACGTACCCTTTTAATAAAAAACAGGAAATATAGAGAGTGTCAAGAAGATTTTTTTACCAACAAAATACAGTTATAGGTATTTCAATTCTATTGAAAATTTATTGAAATTAAAAAAGTTATGAAAATAGTTTTTTTCGATAAAAATGAAAATTATAAACAAAAATTTTCAACCACTAAATAAATATCAGATAAAATCGAGATCAGAAAAATTAAATATCTTTTATTTATTTAATACAAGTCTAATAATATAATTGGATTACTACCAAGAATCAACAAATAGTAGGTTAACGATTTTATATTTTTAAATACATTTTTGAAAATTAAATTTAAAAAATATATTTTAAAATAAATTTGGTCAACATTTTCGGAACTAGATTGGAATTTTTTTAGTTTCAATTTTTTTTTTGAAGTGTTAAATAGATGTGATAATATCATCTAAAAATTTTTTTAATTTGAATCACTTTTTTGAAATTCAAATTTCACATATTTCCAATATAAAACGAAAAACAGTAGCCATTTTATTTTTATGAATAATTAAGTTCATTCTTGAAAATAGTATAAAATATATATTTCGTTTTATGTTGGAAACTATTGATTTTGAAAAAAAAATATTTCAATTTACCTCTTTTGATTGATAAGAGTGTGCGCTAGCAGGTTCTAGGACTGTATATATAATTTAATAGAGATTGTTTTGTACCTTGGGAACTCTTTGTGTAGTAATACCTTTTACTATTAATTACCCACACTCCATATATATCAAAATCTAACCACAATAGAATCCCAAAAAGTGATAAAAAATTATTTCTGAAACAACGATTCAATTGCCTAATAAGAGATTTTGATAATTTTTATTGTCAACTCAACCAACAAAAAGACCAAAACAATACTATTAAATCTTAAACTTATAGCAATGTTTTGTGTTTTGTAAAACTTTGATCTTGTAAAAAAAAATTGAGTTTTCCAACACACAAAAAATCTTTTAATCAGAAAGAAAAAAAATCAGTCAGATTTTCAAAAAACAATAATTCTTCTTGAATTATCTTCGTTTAGATGAGTTACAATGAACACTATCTAAACGTATAGTTGACTTTTTTAACTAAGGAAAAGTTAACATGATTATTAAAAAAAAAATAAAACACGACAAGAATAGCACAATCCATACAAATACTTTCAAGACTTTTTTGAACTTTCAGGCTGACAGTCTGCAGGATTTCAGTCTCTGATATTCTTTCATATTGTTTCAAATTTCAAATACTTGGTACAAACTTTTGTAAGCCAAAAAAAGGGAAAAAATAAAAATTAACAAAAGATAGCATTTTGAATTTAATTGAAATTTTGGAAAGTTATCTAAAAGAAAAATATTTGTTAGCTTTCAATAACCTGAAACTCTTTTTATGAAAACCAAAAATTGGAAAGTTGTTTAAATTACATGTTTTTAAAAGTTTGACTTGTAAAAACTTTTAAATTGAAAGTTGTTGCATTGTGATCTTCTAATTCCTTTCAAAATTTGGTACAATTTCAAAAAAACAAAGTGTTGGTAAGGAAAAAAAGTGACTAAAATTTTTGTGCTATTCTTGTCGTGAAATTAAACTTTGTTATTCATTTTCTTCTTCTTATTTTTATAAAATAAAATTGAAAAAAATTTCTTCCTCTTTACAATAAAGAAGAATAAGCCAAATTATTTTTCACTTCTTTTCCAAAATTACTTTCAACGCGATTTTTCAAAAGCAATAATCAATGGGAAACAAAGAATTAAAAAAGATCCAAAAAAAGATCACAAACATTAACAAGCAAGGAGAACTTGACTTAAGTGATGACATGATCAAGATCAATGCCAAAGGACAAGAGATGGCCTTCAAGCTTATTTGTTCTCATAAAGAAATCACAAGTTTAAATCTTGATGGGAATGGCCTAACGAAATTACCTTCTGCTCTCTCGAAATTAACCGAGCTGAAAGCACTCTCGCTGAAAAATAATAATTTCGATCGCATCCCATCTTGTTTGTTTAAAATGACATGGCTCCAAACAATTGATCTTAGCAATAACTTCATTACATTAATACCAACAAAGTTTAAAGACTTGACAAAGATCGAGCAAGTGTCCTTCCAAGGTAACCCGATTAAGCAAATGGAAGGTTTGGATTTAAACAATAAAGAGCACATTTGCAAGTTTTTAAACAATCA
Organism: Anaeramoeba flamelloides; assembly: GCA_027625915.1. Lineage (NCBI taxonomy): Eukaryota > Anaeramoebidae > Anaeramoeba > Anaeramoeba flamelloides. The sequence goes on along the minus strand of JANTQA010000060.1, from coordinate 634,228 downwards.
ACCGTTCCAAAAGATCGAAAAGTCCAAGAGAAAAAAGCTTTCCAAAAACAGAGAGCCCGAATTGCTGTATATCTATAAAGAAGAAAAAAAAAATATCGACGAATGGGAAGGGCTTTTAGAAAAAGCCTTTGACCTCTTGGATCACTCAAACCTTCCAAGCAAATTCCTTTGCCCCGTTTCTCTTGAAATTATGCTTGATCCCGTGACAACCTGTGATGGGATCAGTTATGAAAGAGAGCAAATCGAATGGTGGTTTGAGAAGCACGCTACAAGCCCAAAAACTAATCAACCCTTGAAAAATAAAAAAATCGTTTCAAATACCCTTTTAAGATTAGAAATTATCGAGTTTATTAACAACTTGTCAATGTTTGGAATTGAACTTGATTAATAAAAGCTCATAGTTATTTTTTTTTTTTTTTATTTTTTTATTTTGTTTAAAAATATCGTTTTGGTTTGATTCTTATTTTCACATCCACTTTTTTTTTTATTTTCAATTTTTTGAAAAGTTTAATTCTTTTTTTTTAATAAAACACAAAACACAAACACACTTATCTGTTCTGTTTTAAATTTCAAAAGCTCTCCTTTGATCAAAATTTAATAAAATTTTTTGAAAGGATTTTTTGTTAAAAACTTTCAATTCATACATTAAAAATTGATTTTACCATTGTGAAAAAAATTTGGTTCATTAAAAAAAATTGTGTCAGTCAAAAATTTGTTTTCGTTTTTTAAATAATAAATATTAGCAAAATGTTTTTTGATCAAAGTAAAATTTTATGAACAAATCTTACATTTAATAAAAACCAAAGTCACTATCAATAATAATTTTCAAAGGTAAAATTAAGTGTTTGAATTTTGACCATTTAGAATTACTGGGATGCTCCAAAAATTCAAAAATGTATTTTTAATTGTCAACTTTACTAAAAATAAGAGAAATGTTTAATAGGAAATATTAAAATCTATTAATTCAATAAGATATTTATCATTGTTACTGAACACAAATTTATCACGGTTAATCTTAAATGACCTTTTAAATTAAATTGAATAATAAAATCTTCCAAAAAAGCTGTTTTTTTGAAAGAGGTTGTTTTCCACTAATGTTTACAATCAAAACTTCAAAATACCGAAATACCAAGATTTCAGAAACCATTTAAATTCTTTAAATCCCCATAGACAAACTTTAAACAAAAACCGTTATTAATTTATGGTCTTCCCAAACAATGATTAACTTGATCTTGGAATGTAATCTAATAAAAAAAAATCAACATTTTTAGTAAAGTTTACAATTAAAAATAAATTTTTGTTTTATAGACTTCCACAGTAATTCCAAAAGGTTAAAATGCAACACTAATATATTACCTTTGGAAATTATTATTGATAGTGACTTTGGTTTTTATTAAATGTAAGATTTGTTCATAAAATTTTACTTTGATCAAAAAACATTTTGCTAATATTTATTATTTAAAAAATGAAAACAAAATTTTGACTGACCCAATTTTTTTTAATGACCCAAATTTTTTTCACAATGGTTAGTTTTTTTGAAAGATGTTTTTTTCAATAAACTTGAGAAAACCAAATATTTGTTCATTTTTTTGAAAAACATAAAACAGACTGGCACTTGAATAATAAAGGGGGCAGGGTTGAGGATATCCACTACAATACCACCTTTCTTTTCCAAATAAAATTACAAAGAAATAGAGAGGGAGTATAAGTAATCATATTTGTTTGCTTGCCCTTTTTTGTGCTATATTTATTGATATCTTTAAAGGCGAACTTAGGGCTTGTAATAAACCATCTGATTTAGAGTTGAAATAAGATGATTATTGAAAAATTTTAAACATCTAAGCAAGTAAGTACCTTTTACCATTTGGAGAAATATTAATTCTGGGAACATAACTGAAAAATATTATTTGAGTGCCTCAGATATATTAAAACTTTGAAACCAAAACATCATTCACTGTTCAATTTGTCGAAAGAAATCCAACCCAAAGTAATTCAGAGTTGAATCTTGAATTTTTCGATTTTTTTGTAAAATTTTTTTTTGGATTAAATTTTTGAGTTTTATTATATTCTGTTTTGGATCTAGAAATCTGTTTATCCGAATGATTGAAATTAGTCAAACTGTAAACCATAAAAATAGACCCGAAAGGGTGTGTATTTGAAACAAATGTTTTCTTTTGGAAAACCAAAAACGGAATATCACAATTACAAATAAATTTGTTGAAAAATGAAAAAAAAAAAAAAAATGAGAAAAACCTAATAACAAAGATTTTTTTTCTTTATCTTCTTGATTTATCGGAAGCCAAACAATTTTAAACCTTAAATTTCTAGACCTATTTTCGTATTTATTATTATTTAACATAAATTATTTTACAAATTTGTTTTCAAAATACAATTTTCAAAATTTATTATCAAACAAAACAAAGATAAAGATTCCTGTTTCAAAAAATAAAATAAAGAGGTTGAATTATGGGAATCGAAAAAACAGTTACAAAAGATTCAAATCAAAATAAAAGAAAAATTTAGAAAAAATTTGAATCAGGTTGAGAATTATTTTGAGTTCTCCAATTGGAATAAAAAATAAATAATTTTCAGATCAAAATTAATTCGTCCAATAAATCTTTATTTCTGAAGAGGAATTTAATAAATATGTTATTTTCTGAACCCAACCAAGAATTAGATAAATTAATTGAAAATAGGATTTTTATTTTCATTTTAGAATTTCTATAGATATAAAAAGTAATTCGTTCTCAAAAATTTTACAAACACAAGTATTTCCATGAAGAATTAAAAAAAAAACCAAATTGAGAATAAGTAATTGTATCAAATATTACAGATAAGAGCTTGAGATAAATAATTTTTATTTATTTTTTTTTGATCAATCTTTTCATTTTTTTGAATAACATTTTTTTCGTTGGTATGAAGATAACTTAAACAGGGGTATATCCCAATTCCATATTCATGAAAATATTGACCTATTTGGTTAAAGAAATGATTTGAATAATTCAGTTTCTCATAAATGATACCACTCAAAATTTGTAAAATTTACTTACTCCCTTAAGATAAAAATCTTTAGATTGGTTGTATTAAACTTAATACCAATTAAATTAGTTTTGGTGTCAATATATTCCCAAATATGTATGGAAATAATTATGTCATTCTAATCTTCTTCATTAATTATTTATTTTTGAAAAAATTGATTTTTTAATCAATTAATCTACATTTCTAACAAATTTTTGAAAAATATTTTTTTAACTTGAAAGTCTTTAGTTTGATAATTCAACCTTTAAATTTGTCTCGAAATACGAATTTTTTTCTTTAGATGTTGGATTTTTGGATAATTTTGAATTGAATCCATTAACTTTTAGTGTTATTTTAAATATGACGTTTCGAGAGAAATTACTCCCTTGGTTCTAATACTGTAGTCAAAATAATGAGTGCAAAAAAATTTAATACATATTACAAAATAAAAAGCGTGTTTTTTTTGTTATAGAAGACCTATACATCGTCTGATCATAGAAAATGATAATAAACCATAAATAAATATGGTATTGATTTCTTAAAGTTCATATATTTAAAAAGAAATTGAAGAAATCAAGGATCAAATTGCAAAATTTATCTGAAAAAATCGAATAAATTTTTAATAAAATTATTATCCAATCAAAAAAAGCAAAAAATTTCAAAAAAATCGAGAAAATTATGAAAAAATTTGAACAAATTGCATTCCTAATTTAAATTTTACTGAAAATATCCAGGTGTTTACTATCAAAATTGATTTGAACTTAAGCATACTGGTGGTTGTTGATCGGATGTTCCCTTAGAACAAGAAGAAAAAAAAGCACTTATAATATTTTGAAACACAGATGTTAGTTATTTGTCACACATTATTTTGATCACTATTATTTTATTATCAATAACATTCTTGAATTTTTGACTCTCTTTTGCCAAAGTTAACTCCTTAAGGGAGTAGCTACACCATAAGACATGATAAAAATTTGAGAGAGATGAGATAAGAACATTTTATTTTTGTGGCGTGTGATCGTAGATTCTCTAAAAAATTTTTTTAAAAAATTATTTGATATTTTAATTTTAGTCATGTTGAACAATTAAAAAATTGAGATTATATTGATAAAATAGTTTTTTTTTTTTATTATTTTTTTATTAAAATAAACTTAATTCGATTAATTTGGATACAGTTTAAACAGTTGGAAAAATAACAATAACATGATTTATATCCAATTGGAAATTAATTTTAATTCAACAAACTATTTCATTTTTTGTGTTTTTTGTTTTTGTTTTCATTTTCAATTTTTCAGTTACTTAATCGGTTTAGTTAGATCTGAAAATTTTTTATAGATGGTTGATAGATGGTTACAGTTGAGTTTCAAAAATTGAAAAATCCACATACAGCCGGTACATGGTATCTTATAATTTGATCGATCAACCATTGTTGATGTAATTTTAACAAATCTACCAATATATTTTTTGTTCAAACTCTTTCATTTCAGCTCGTTTCATTTTTTTTGGACACACTTGTTTTAATGTTTTGTTTTATATTGTTTTCTTATATTGGGATGAAAATGATTACTTTAAAAAACCATTAATACTATGTTACTTAAATCTAGTTTTTATATTACGTTTGGGATAATATAGTAAATTGAGTTTTTGTTTCCCTATTTTTGATTTTTTGATGTGTCCAAATTTTTGGAATGAGATTTAGTTTTTTTTTTGGGAGAAGATAATTTCAGATTCATTGAATAAAAATTTTGGCTCTTTTTTGGTTTAAACTTTGATAACATATAATCATATTCACTTCTCATATTCCACTAAACCCAACGATTTAAAATCCTAACAAGTAATAATTTGACTTAATTATTCTAATTTTGGAATCTTCTAGCTATTTTAGTCCCATTTATGTTTCCTTTTATATTTCTCTCAATTGTAATATTGTTGTTCTTTTTAAACAAAATCCATTAATCCCAAATGCCACTAATATTAAAATATTTCTAATTGGTTTATGTTGTCAGGATTAAAAAAATCTCAAAAATGATGAAAAAATTAAAAATGAGAAAATTAAATGCCACAATAGAATGTTGAGAGAAGGATAAAAGATAAGTTATTCAACATTCAAAACACTATTTTTTGTAATTCAACTCAACATTCTATTGTGGCAATTTCTTTGAGACTTTGAAAAAAAAATTTTAAAAATCTAATGAATGAAGTACTTTAAATAATAAAAATCAATGAGGTACAACCAGAGTAAAAAATGTTATTTTCTGATCCTCTTCAGAATTACAAAAAAGTGAAAAATTTTTCTTTACCCTGGCTACTCCCTTAAGTTATCAAATCATACAACATACTATTCAGAATAGACTTTTATTTGATATAAAATTTCCATTTTTTTTTAACTTTGGGAAAAAATATTTCCAGAATAATAGTTCAAAAAAATTATGGTTCTATTGCACTTTAATCTCATAATTAAAAAACTCTAAGAGTAAACAAAGTAAATGTTCTTTTACAGTTTAAATTTGAAGAAAATTTTTGTTTAAAATAGTTTTTAATTTGCTTTAATTGATTTAACTGTTGCTTATTTGTATATTTGTTAGAGAAATCAACATATTAGTTCTGAAAAAAGTTTCGTGTGTTTTTGATATTATTGGTATTTCTTAATCTCTTAAACATCTATTCAAAACTATCAAGTTTCATTTACTTTTCAAAAAATCAGTGTTTCTAGATTTAAACTTTACCAATCGTTCATTATAAAAGTTACTTTAAGTTGCAAATTGCTGTTTATTCAAAAGTAAAATATTTTGTTGTTTTTACTTTTTTTGTAGTTATTTTATAGTAAGAACTTGTTGTTTTCAAAAAAATCTGTTTACGCTCTTTGTAATATTTTTTCATTGGTTAGATCTCGAATTTAACAAACTATATTCACACTTTGAAAATTTTGATTTTTAATAGACTTTTTCTTTTTTTGCTATTATTTTTCAATTGTATACCAAATTTAAAAAGTTACCAGACAAAGAATAATGATTTTTTTCACTTTAATACTTTTATTTCTTATTTCATTTTACATTGAGTTTTACAAATAAATATTCATTTTTTTCTCAATCACTTATCATAAAATTTGTAATATTTACTTTTGATTTTTTTTTTTTTTTCCTACTTCCCTTTTCTTTTCTTCTCTTCTTCCCCCCCCTCTTTTTCTTTTTTATTCATTTTTTTTTTTTTCATAGATTTGTGATTCTTTTTCAAAGAAATATCTTATTAAATTATGAATTATTTTTATTTTATTTTATTTTATTGTGTAAATATTAAAGATTTAAAATGGCTAACGTAGAAGACCCAGCAATTGAAGAAGCTTATAATGATGTCAGAGATGACAACACCGAAACTAACTGGTAATTATTTTACATATTATTTTTTTTTTTTGCATTAAATTCTCTCGAGACCAAATCTTAATTGTTTTTTTCTTTTTTTTTTTTTTTCCTCCTTTTGTTCTTTTCGCTTTTTTTTTTTGCAATTTAATTAAAAATTTGTTCAACTAAAAGGATGGCATGTGGTTATGTTGGAAAAACCAACGACTTAGAAATGATCGGAAGTGGATCAGGTGGAATTGATGAAATGAAATCTCTTTTTGATGCAACACAAGTTATCTATGGGTATCTCCGTGTCATTGCCGGTGACGAAGAATCCAAAAGACCAAAATTTGTCTTCATCACATGGGTAGGCGAAAACTGTGGTGTCATGAGAAGAGCACGTGTTTCTGTCCACAAAGCAGATGTTAAAAAAGTTATCAAACAATTCGCTATTGAAAGGATGGGTACTGAAGAAAGCGAATTTGAATATGAAGACATTATGAAAGAAGTTCGAAAAGTAGGAGGTGCTGATTACCAAGGAAATTGGTAAGAAAATAATTAATTAAAAAAAAAAAATTTAATTTTTTTTTTTTTTATTTAAATATTTTTCCAAAATTCTAATTAATCATCGAATTTATTTTATAATAATATTAAACGATTAATATGGTATCTCCCCCACTACCATCAAGATATGATAAAAGTAATATAAAATTTGTTATCTGTTCTTTTTGAAATCTCAAATAATTATATTATTTTGATACTTTCAATAAAAAATGAAACATCTTCAACTTTTTTTTAATTTTTATCATTTGTATTTTTATTTTTAATTCTGAAACAATACGACAACAGTTTTTTACAAAGCTGGGAACACATAAATAAAAATTAAAATTTATACAAAAAACATTAATATATCTATATATATATATATGCCTAACTATCAAATCTACAATCCAGAAATTTCAAAAACACCTAAAATTCTATTTTTTTGATCAACTTAAAACATTAATAACAATTTGAAAATATATTCCTATTATAAAGATAAAAATTAAATTATGTAGCAGTAACCATTAACTGTTTTAATTGGTATTTTGCTTATATAATCTAAATTAATCAATTGTAACCTTCTGATAAAGGTGGAAATGCAAAAAACCACAAATTTAAAATTTTAATAGAGAAAATTACTCGATTTAAAATCTAATTTAAATCAAAAAAAAGATCACATTTTGATTCAATTTCGAAAAAAACTAAAAATAATTCTTTTTTTGATTCCATGGAATCAATTGATTCTTTTTTATTTCAATGATTATTTTTTACTTATTTCTTGTTAAAAATTGGTTTTACTTATAACCATATAATTCTCAGAATTTAATTATTACAGTCAGCTTCAAATTTAAGAAACAAACTTTGAACAAAATTTAAGGCACAATAAAAATCTCAAATTAAGGTACAAAATTCAGATTCTAGTAAAATAATTTGTAAAAATTAAAATTCCAAATTTTATGCCTTAATTTGAGTTTTTTATTGTACCTTAAATTTCGTTGAAGTTTGTGCCTTAAAAGTAGAACTGACTGTAATAATTTTTTTTATTATTAAAATGAATTTAATATTTCTCAAAAAAAAAACAAAAATATTGCAGGTTTTTCTTCTTAAAGTTTTATTTTTCATCATCTTTTTGACAATCCTGATATTTTTTAGTTTCTTCCTAGATAGGAAATTATTTTACTTTGAAATGGGATCAAAAGAATCTGTTTTTTATGAGTTTTGGCAACACAGAAAAAAAATCTTTTTTTTCAGTAAATTGTTAAGAAACAATTTTTAAGGTTATTGAAAATTTATTCTTTAAAAAAGGTATTTTAGCAAGTAGAAAATGTAGATAAAAACAGATTCCAGTGTGATTATTTTGGTATTTTAATTCCAAAATTTATTTTTTTGTTGATTCTAAAAATTCCAAAAATGGAATCATTTGGGAACTCTTGAAATTATTCCGAGGTTTAATGAAAAGTCGATAAGAAAAAATATATAATGATAATAATGTCGTTTTTATATTTAGAAAATTAGATTTTATTTTTCTTATGATCTCTCGTTTAGTAATTTGTTGAGATATTTTCGATTTAGACGGGTTAACAACAGAGAAAAAGTTTTTACAAATATTTTTAGCTTGATTTCGAAAAAACCATTCCCAAAAATATCACAAAAAGAAAAAAATGGGGGTTTTATAAAATATTTGTCCTGGTAATTAAGCCATTGGAGAATAAAAAAAAAAAAAATAAAAACAACAATGAAAATGATAATATTAATATTTTATCATTTTAAATAACCTTTTTATTCAAGAAGTCTAATACAAAACCCTTGTACAATCTTAAAATTCAACATTATTAGTTAATTTTATTATATACCCACCACACACACACACATACATTTTTATTTTTTTTATAAGCTTAATGTCAAAAATAGGGGCAAATTTTTGATTGAAAAAAAATTGTAGTTTCTCATTTAGTGAATACCAAAACTCAACCCAGAAAAATCAGAACTTAAAACTAAAAAATAACTGTCTAAAACACCCTTTTCTGTTTTAATTATTATTTCTACAGTCAGTTTCACTTTTAAGGCACAAACCTTCAACGAAATTTAAGGCACAATAAAAATCTCATTTTAAGGCACAAAATTCAAATTCTAGTAAAAATAAATTGTAAAAAAAAAAATTCCACAGTTTGTGCCTTAATTTGAGATTTTTTTGTGCCTTAAATTTCGTTGAAAGTTTGTGCCTTAAAAGTGAAACCGACTGTAATAAAAGAATAGAGAAAAGAAACCCATTAAGAAAAAAATAAATCTGACCCTATTTTTTGAAATGATTTTTCATCTTAAAATTATCCATTTAAGATTCACCATTGCTTCCAAGAACCTTTTGAAACAACTTTCCATCAGACCTACAGTCAGTTTCACTTTTAAGACACAAACTTTCTACGAAATTTAAGGTACAAAAAAAATCTCAAATTAAGGCACAAAATTCAAATTCTAGTAAAATAAATTGTAAAAAAAACAATTTCCAAAAAAATGTGCTTTAATTTGAGATTTTTTTTGTGCCTTAAATTTCGTTGAAAGTTTGTGTCTTAAAAGTGAAACTGACTGTATCAGATTTTTACTATTTACCCATTTGGTATCAACCCAAACTTTCCTTGATACCTTTTTCAAGATAAAAAGAATCTCAACAAAAGAAAGAAAAAGAAAAAGAAAAGAAAGTGAAAACAAAACCAATTTTCTGAATGTACAACAAAGAACTCAAAGATAAAATGAATACGATCACATTCATCACATTGTCTCCAAATGAAAGAGAAAAGAAGATCTTATTTGATCTTGCTATTTCTTCACTTTTCAAGGAACCATTGTAACTCATTAAAGCAAATTTGGTTGATACTTGTTTTCGAAGCAAACACTTCTTGGGTGTTTTACTTTCTTTGAATTTTACAATCCCTTTCTCCAATGCTAATTAATCTCATCTCTTGAATATTAACGGTTTTCAAAAATGTTCTTGTTCATTCAACATAAAAATAACAATATGGAATCATTTTGAAAGAAAAATTGCAAAAAAAATGAATTCAACTTTGGAAAATTTTCATTAAAAAGAAGATTGTTTCTTGATATTAAATATTCAATAATGACTTTTAAAAGATATTGGGTTCAGAATATTTGGTTAACACAACACACATACCAATAATTTAGAAAATACTAATGATGACCCTATTTTTGAAATTTAGCTTAGTTTATCACTTCCATTATTTATCCCTGTTTTAAAGTGAATTTGATTGGATTTGTTCTTTCAAATAATTTATTCGCCTTACATATTACAGATACTCAAACAAATATATATACATATACCCAAATTTTTTATTAGAATAATTTTAACTTAATTTACACAAAATTATTTTATCAGATTATTAAATAAATCTAATAATAAAACAAAAAAAATTAATGTACTCTTTGTGAAATATCTACTATTTATATGATAATCTTAAAAATATTTTCACACTGGACTATTTTTCTAAAATTTTGACTCGATTTAAAATGTTAATAAAAGTTTTTTTTTGAGGGATTTATGACATATTCTTATCAAAAAAATATTTAAATATTTGGATTATTTGATTTTTCTAATTTTACAAATTTTTGTTTTGCTTTTTCAAATTTTTGTTTTTCTTTTTTTATTTTTTTTCTTTTTCTTTTTTTTTTCTATTTTTCAAATTTTTATTTTATCTTTACAAAATTTTGTTTTTCTTTACTTTTTTATTTTTTTTTACGAAAGATCATGTTGAAAAAAAAAAAAAAAATTAATGTGGAAAAAAAAAAAGATCTTCGAAATAATAAATAATCATAACGAAAATTGAGATTATGTAAAGTCTTTGAAAAATACAGATAATTATTAGAAAGAAACTTCTTGTTTTTAACTTTTTATGTGTGAAATTATAGTAATAAAAAAATCTGTAACGCTCGTTTCAAAAATTGTGAGACAACTTTTTTTTAGTTTTTGTTTTTATTTTTTTTAATGTGTAAAATATCAGATTTTATGTATTTAGAATGTTTTAAAAGTGAATTATAAATGATATTTAATCATGAGTTGCTCTTGAATAATAAAGAATATATATTTTTTCTCAATTCATTGATTCACAATTTTTGAAATGAAGTTTTCTAATTTTGTTTTTCCTTTGAATTTGTAATATTTTGACCTATTAATCTACAAAAAAAAAATATTGTTTTTATTTATTTAAAATAAAAAAAAAAAATAAAAATTTCAAGTTGTTTAAATATATAGTAATGTAAAATTATTCATTTGATTTAACAGTAACAATATTATAATTGAAACACCAGTGTGCTTTTTAAAAATAACCACAAATATTTTAAGTTTAAAAGTTGACATTTTAAAAAATATATAAAAGGTTTGTGATTCAGTAGATAAACAAAGAAATTGTTATCCAATAATATGATAAAGGGAAGAAAACTGTCATAGATTGGTCTATAATTAACGTAAAGAAGTAATTGGAGAGAAAAAAAAAAAAAAAAAAAAGGGATAGTGCTAGAGTTCACGTGTCACTATAAAAACGTATAATAAATATTATTGAACAAAAAATTATTACTGTTGTGGAAAAAAAGTGAAACTGGAAAAAAAGTGAAACACGGTTTTTAATTGGGAACATTACTGAAAATGAAAAGTAAGATCAATGAAAAAAAGAATAAATAAATAAATAAAGACAAAATGAAGTATTCATCACAATAAAAGTTTTTTAAATACTATCTTTTAGTATGGGTTTTTCTTTGATTGATCAATTATTAAAAATTTGTTCAAAAAATTGACTATTTTTGAGATCTCCAAAACCGCAAGAACTATTTCGATAAATCAAGTAGATTTAAATTGTGTTTGTTGGGTTGATTGAAAATAATATAATGGGTTATTATTGGAAGTTAATTGGTTTCTTCTTTTTATTGGTTTTACTTTTCATTTTCAGGTTCTATTAATGTTCCCAATTAAAAATCGTGTTTCACTTTTTTTCCAGTTTCACTTTTTTTCCACAAAAGTTATATTTTTTAATAATTCACGATATAAAAATGTTCATTTTTAAATTTTTTTTTGTTAATTCCTTTTTATAAATCAAAAAATTGAAAACAAAATAATTATGTTTTCAGTAATAAATAAATTCTTATTTTGAGCTTCCTAAAGTAACTATTTTTTAATTTTTTTCATTTCAACTTTAATTCAATAATCAACAAGATGAAAACCAAAACAATGGTTAGTTTTCGTTTTTTTTTGTTCTAGGACTGTAACATCAATATATTTGCCATATATATATAAATAATTTTCCAAAATAATATATAAGTTAAATCTCGATTTTTTGAGAAAAATGAATTTTTTAGTGAATAATCTACATTTTGAGACAAATTTAAGAAAGATATTTTACAGCTTTGGAGTCTGAATATTGAAAATTTGAGCTTTTCATTTGTCTGAAATTTTCATTTTTTTTCTGAAATTATTGGGTTTTTTACAAATACAAAGGATAATTTTATATCCATGAAATAAATAAATAATAATACTTGACTACTCAAATTTTTTAGAGACAATTGGACCATTAGTCAAGACTATGATTTACACTCAACATCAACATAATTTAATTTTTGAGTTCTCTTAGTAGAACGCGAATCCCTATAAAGATCAAATCCAACTAAAAGAATTTAATTTTTAAACAATAATCTGTACACTAAATTAAAAAATTCTAAAAGGTTTTGAAATTTAATCATAAATTCAAGCAGGAAACATGAAATACTCAACAATTCAATTTGCTGAAGTTTAAAATAAAGATTTTATTCAATAGAATTAACTCTTTGAGAACCAGAATACTGGTATTTATGGGATAAATTAGAAAAAATTTTTCCACTCCATTTCCTTTTTTTTTATTTACCCAAAAGAGTTTGTAAACAATAACTCACTTTTTCGAAAATTCTGTTTTGGTGTTAACATAACAAAACTTTTAAGAAATTTTTTTCGATGTATTTTTAACGAGTCAAAAAACATGTATCAAAATGTTCCTTTTTATTTTTCTTTTTTTTTTAAAATTATATTTTTTCTGTTTGATACTTTTCTGAGAAGTCTCTAATGCGCCAAGAACCCTGCTGATAAATTTGGTGTATATTGTAAGACTCTATTGTATTTAAAAAAGAAAGGAATTTGGTGTGTGTTTAAACGTCAAGAGATAAGAGAAAATACCTTTTTTTAAAATCAAAAATTTTAACAAAAAAAACAAAAAAATTTCAAGATCATTTTTAGATACGTTGATGTAAGTTGGAATATTGGATCTAAATTAGAAAAATGAAAAGGAAACTAATGTAAAAAGTTTTTTCAAATTCATTCCATGAATATCAGTAGGTGAGCACTTGTACATTCATTTGGAACACCTTGTGTTTTAGTGAAAATTACAATTCAAGAATAAACAGTTTCCAAAAATTCACTAAAAATGAAAAAGAGATTTGGTACACCCTAATAAACCAAAAAACAATGAAAACTCTGAGATTTAAACCGCTATAAAAAATCTCACTCCTTTTCTCGAACTAATCACTTTTACAAACCTTTAAGTCAGAAAAAAACCTTTCAGAAACCTCCAGATAATTTACAGCTTTTTCAAATGGTTTTAAAACCTTGTTAAGGTGTAATACTTTCTCAACGTGATATGATTGTTTTCAATGGCAATCCAAACAAGAGATCATTTTTTCATTTTTATTGATTCTTTGGAACTTTTGTTTTTCTCTTCAAATTCAGAAAAATAAATTTGTAAAGTATTTCTTGTTTTAATGACGCAAGAAAATGAGTTTGGCCTCAACCTTGTTGACAAATTTCGGATCACTATAAGAAACAATGAGCAAAAAAAAAAAAAAAACAACTCAACCAACTTACAATTTTGATAATGAAGATCTTGACTTACAAAAGGCACTAGCTGAGTCTTTTGAAAATTTTTTGTCTTTCAAAACAAACCCAAACGAAACATCAAATCAAACAAATCAAAAAACTCAAATTTCTTTGGAACGAGGCTTTACAAACCAGAAAAACATTTTTTCTGGTTCTCAGGGCAAAGAAACAGGAACAAGCACAAATTCTATTTTTAAGCAAAAAGAATTTCATAAAAAAGGATTAAATGATATGTTTTCTTATAAGCAAAGTCCGAACAAACACAAATTCTCTCAATCGGGTTTGTCTCTTAATGACCTTTCTCAATTTGCAAAAACAAAAGAAAATTCAAAAGATGAAAATATAACAAAAACAAAAAAAGACAATACCTTTATCAAAAAACAAAAACAAAAACCAACATTCAAGACAACAAATTATAAGAGCAATGTCTTTAATGAAAATAACAATAGCAATAGCAATAGCAATAACAATAACAATAACAATAATCGTTCTTATAATAATCTATTTTCCAATCAAAATATAAATCATGATAATTTTAGCTCAAAGCAACAATTTAAAGCCACAGATCCATTTCAACAACCAAAGACCCAAAATTTTTTCAAACAACAAAACACACAATTCCAACAACAAAAATATACGTTGTATGATCATAAACCAAATTTTCAAAAGAGCACTACTATTCCCACCAAAAAATCAACTATGAATACAAGTTCAAAAAATGTACCACCGCCATCCACCTTGTTACCACTGTCATCCACCTTGGTACCACCGCCATCGTTAACAAAACCTATTTTGAAACCCACTTTTGGTTCTATGGACAACAATTATAAAAATAGTGCTCTGTCGAATTCTAAAGTGAATAAACCTTTTGTTTCTAACAAATTGCATTCTGAAAGTAAAAAATTTCCAGAATCAAAAAGAAATTCCCAGTGGCAATTAGAAAACGATTTCAAATCAAAGGACCTTCTTGAGACTAAAAAGCCAAAACTTAGAAGAAGGAATTGGAGTGTTAAAAAAAAAAATCCAAATTTTACTTTTGATAATGATGATCAGATCAAAAATCTGAATTTCTCTATAAACCAAGACATAATGCACTCTATGTGGGATCAAAAAATTGCGGACAGAAATCCTAATTTTTATTCAGATTCAGAAACAGAAACAGAAACAGATTCAGATTCAGAAACAGATTCAGATTCAGACGAAGATGAAGAAGCAAAGCATTGTACATATCCAAATTCAGATTCAGATTCAGATTCAGATTCAGAAACAGATTCAGATTCAGATTCAGATTCAGAAACAGACTCAGATTCAGATTCAGAAACAGATTCAGAAACAGATTTAGATGCAAATGAAGAATATGCGTGTGATTATTTAGAAACAAACTCAAATGAAAACAACAACTTAAACGAAAACGCAAACAAAAACGAAATTGAACCCATTCTGTTAACAACAAAACAATTTTTCTCAATTGAAAAAATGGATTTAACTGAAATTAAATTACAATTTCAACAAAAGGATCTTAATAATATTGAAAAAGAAAATTTCAAAACCGCCTTACATTTAATTTGTGAAAAAGAGAAAATAAATCAAAATATTCTTGAATGGTTTGTATCACAAGGCGCGGATCTTAATAAAAAAGATAAGCATTGTAATACCCCTTTACATTATCTTTGTAAAAAGAAGAATCCGAATCTAAAAAATATTGAATACTTTATTAAAAATGGTTCATTTGTAAATGAGCAAAATATTGAAGGCAATACACCTCTTCATATTTTGGCAAATAATAACCAAATTACTCATTCAAATATTGTAAAATTACTGCATACCTATGGCGCAAAATTCGAAATAGAAAACGATTTGGTAAAATTTACCGTTACTTCTAATTTTTTTTTTTTTTTTTATTTTACTACCCTTCATTTTAAAATTTTTATATATTATTCTTTTTTTTTTTTTTTCAAATTGAATCTTTGTATTTTATGTAAAAGCGACTCTCAACAATTAACATATTAACGAAAAAAAAAAAAAAAATATTATTAAATTTTAAAAAGTTCAATATAAACCCTTTTTCAAATAAAAGGACACAGAAAATTTCAAGAATTAGTCATAATTGAATCAAATTAATTGTAGTATCATTCTAAAATAAAAGAAACTCATTAAAACAGAAAAAAAAAAAAGCACTCAACTGAATATTTAAAACTTATTAAAACAAAACAATAATAATTAAAATTAAATATTTTAAAAAATTGATCTGCCCTTTTATTTGAAATAAGAAATCTCGTTTTCTAAATTGTAAAGAAAAAATTTATAAAAGCAATAAAAACTGTTAAACAAGGTGAATTGAGAAAAAGTTCTTTACATTTTATTGATAATCGTTTACACATCAAACTTTTGTTCTTTAAAGTCTCATATTTAAGTAAATCGGCAATTCATCTGGTTATTTTGTTGGAATTATTTTTTATTTTTTTTTATTTTCATTTTTTATTTGTTACATGCACCAATCCAATAATGGTATTTCTTGATTCCTATATCTAGCTCATTCGAAATCAAACTTGTTCTGTTTTCAGTTTTATACTGGTGAATTATTTGCAAATATGTTTCTCCTTGTCTTGTTTTTTACATTTTACAATTGTTCAATATCCATAAATAAAAAAAACAAAAAATGAAAAAAACAAAAATTAAAATGAAAATCTGACAATAAGTAATTATCTTATTATCAATCAAATTCAATAGTATTGATGATTTGATAGATGTACCCTTTTGTTTGAAAAAGAGTTTAGTATAAATCCCCTCAAGTAATTATTTACCAAAATTAAAAAAGAAAATATCCTTTTCAAAATATAATTAATAAAAACCGTCTTTAAGGACAGATTCACTTCTTTTTTGAAAAAAAAAAAAAAAGAAAGAAAGAAAAAAGAAAAAAAAGTACAGAGTTCTTGGAAAAATTAGAAAAAAAACTTTTTAAATTTTACATCCATTATTATTAAATGCCCAAAAAAATATGTGTCAAAAATTAAATCACTTGAAGAATCTCAAAAGTGAATTAAAATTCAATTTAAATATCTCGCTATGAAAATTTCTAAAAAACAAATTTTTTCCCAAACTTAAACTGTTAAAATTACAACAAATAAGTTTCGTAATTCTCTTAAATAGATATATACTGTTTTTATGTGCACACCATCTAATTATTTTGACTCATAATTGAATTCAATTTATCTCAACAATAAAGATTTTAATGTGAAAAAACTGTACATTAACTGCCACAATAAACGAAATTTTTATCTAGAGAATAAATTTAAACAAAAAAAACAAACACCTTTTAAAAGTCAAATGCCCGTTAAGCAATCTTTTTGGAAAGTAGATCAGAATATTAAGTAATTTTATGTTGAAAACACACCATTTTTAAAAATACAGGATTTGTCATCAAAAGCATATGTTTCACTCGAAATTTTCCTAAAAAAAAAAAAAAATCAAAAAAAATACAATTATTATTTTGCAGACAAGCAACTAGAAAATTGTTTGTTCAAATTTGTTGAAAAAATATTTAAAAAAAAACAAACTGACTTTAATAACAAAAAAAAAAAAACAATAATTTTAAGATTTGTAATTCAATAGATATTTATTTTCTATCTATGTATATAAAGACAATTAAACATCAGATCTTTAATTATCTTTTGTTTAATGAGAATATGATAAAATATAATTATTTGGAAATTGATACAAAATTAAATCTAAATTTAATAATATCAAAAACTGAAAATAAATTATTTTTAAAAAAATCTCAAAAATGGATATTAGTAAGCAATACATAAGCTATTTCCAAAAAAAGAGTCGGAATTTTCTTTTTAAATTTCGGATAATATATTTTTTTTTGAATCTAAGGTATTTCCAAAAAAGTGTGGCAATGTATTTTTTTTTTTAAATTTCAAATAATATTTTCTTTGGAAGTTTTTCTGTTCATAAACGCATAATATCATATTAAATAGAATATTAATAATTCTTGAATCAATGTCAATGGTGTGTATTACAAAATATATTGATCAAAATATTTGCAAAAAATGAAAAATAAAATTAAATACTTTTTTTGGTGAATACAAAAAGAAGTACGACTAAATTCGATAAAAAAAAAAAATTGAGGCTGTACAAACGATTTTTTAGACAACAAAATATTATAATAAGTTTTTCATTTTCTATTCAAAATTTTATCAAGATTAGATCTATTTGTGGAAATTTTTTTTTATTAGCATTAAAAACTGAAAAAAAATAATCACCAATTTTCACTCCTAAAGAATATCATTTAAAATTTAGATTAGGAACTTTCATATCTTTGATTAAATAAATGTAATAAAACCAAACAAATTAGATCAATATTAAAAATCAATAAATGTTGGCAAATAACAATTGTGGAATCTTAAAGCACCTGTGTAGGCATAAAAACAAAAACTCCGTAGTTTTACATTTTTTTTTATTTTAACTTTTTTCGAAAGTTCTTTTCCAATTTTTTTCAAATTTAATTATAAAAAATTAAGAAAAAAAATAAAAAAAAATAAAGAAAAAAATTTCATTGAAAGCTCTCAATGACAAAACAAAAGTTATTTGTAATGGAATAATAAACACTTGAAATTCCAAGTAAATTAGATCTTGAGCCATACAATAAAATTAATTATTTTTCCACACTTTTGTTCTTTGATTTTTTTTTTTGATATGTAATTGTTTTGTAAAAAAAGTTTTTTTATTACAAAACCTATAGTTGCTAAATAAATTCGAGTCATTCTATTCAGTTATCAAAAAAAAAATTGTTCTTTAATTTCTCTTTTTACGAAACAAAAACTTCTTTAATTTTTCTTTTAACGAACTAAAATTTCTTTTCTTTTCTTTTCTTTTCTTTTAGAAAAAATTTTTCAACTTCTGTTTTATTGTGTTTGAAAATTTCTTCCATTAGTAAATCTTATAAGGACGAATTGTTCACCATTTTTAATCCACCTTTTTTAATTCTCCGAATTTTTGAGACCTTTTCGGGAGTAAAATATATTACTGTTTTTTTATGCTTGAAAAACGACTTTTAAATAAATGATTTTCAAAATCCTGATTTTTTCCTTTTATACTCAAAATACTCCTTTAAATAGGTATATTAGAATTTCGTTTAATAAAGATCTTTTAAAATAAAATTTCCCCACTTTTTTGGACATAACTTATCGAAACTTTTCCAGATGGCGAGTCAATGATCCAATGGATAAATATATATATATATATATATATATGTATGTATGTATGTATGTATGTCTTAACATACCATGATAATGTTTTTTTTAAAGAATTTGTTTTAATGGATATAAACATCTAAATTTGATTAGAATATTGTTAAAACCAGCTCTTGATTTACTATTTTAGTTCAAAAAACCCTATGATCTTTTGCTAAAAATTGAAAAAAAATAAAAATATTTTCAACGTTTTATTATTTTTTAGTGAATAAAATTAAAATAATTTAAAGATCAATCCAAATAGAGTGAAGCAATTACTTGTTTTTTTCTCCAAAATTCGAATAAATAATGAAAACCATTTTATTTTTTGTAAAAATTGAAATTTGATTCGAAATTTTTTCTTTAAAAAATACAACTCCTTTTTTTCTGTACCTAGTGAAACACACCACCAAAAAAAAACAATTTTAAAACCAAAATTGAAATTAAACAAAGCTTTCTATGAGTTGAAAAAATAAAATACTCTTTTTTGTTATTTTCTTCAACCAAAAAAAGATAAAATCTAACTACTAACAATCATTCAAGGTACAAAGGGTTTTATTTCTGATGTGTATTTGTAATTTTTAAAACCCACTTGGTAATAAACAATCCCAAAAAGTGAATCTCATTAATGAAAATGAGTACCAAATCCCCTATGTCTATTCTGGATTTATTTTTTTAATGAAAAATTTCACTTCAAAAAAAGTAATTAAATACTGTTTTCCAGTCTTACTATAAACTAAATAATGCTTTATGCTTTAGAATTTGAAATCGAAATGGTGGTTTTCCAAAAAAATTATTCAAAAAATAAAAAAATAAATATTTTCTTCTGTTTTGAAAAATTGTAGTATTTCAAGACATTTTGTTTTTTCAAAACAAATCTATTTTGGATCAATCTCTTATGATCAAAAAAACAGAGTTTCTAAACTTTTTTAATCTTGTTAAATTCAAATTTCAATAAGTAACTCTTCATATAATTCCAAATTAATAGATTTTTCATTATGTTTTCACAATAAGCAAAAAATTATTTCAGTTCATTATCTTTGAATTTTTTTTCGTGATTAGTTTATTGATCAACAATTCCCTTTCAATTTATAATATTCATATAAGAATTAATATTATTTTTGGTATCGATTACTGGAAATTAGAAAAAATAAAAAACAGCAAAATTGTAGCGAAAGACATATACAGGGAGGAAAAACAAAATAAAATTATATTTCCATAATCTGTGATTAATAATTTGAGATTCCAATACCAAAATTGAAATAATACAATATATAATAATATTTTTTTTTTTTTTTATTGGTTTAATTATTTTATATAAAATAAAATTTAATTGTATATTTATAAATAACTAATTTTTTTTCATTGAATTAATTTCAAAAAATCATAAAAAACTTATTATAAACACTAAATAATAATAATAATAATATTTACTAAATAAATTACTAACATTTCTATTAATCTGTTTTTATTTAAAAGGCAAAAACACCACTCCAATTAGCTTTGAATCTAAAGAATGAATCTATTACTAATCAAATAGTAGGGATTTTAACTAATTACAGAATTGGTGGGCAATTTCAACAAATTACATCATCTACGAAACTTCCTATGGAAAATAATTTGACTCCTTCTTTAACAAATTCAACCCAAAACCAATTAATTCAAGATTTCAAAATCTCAACAAAAACAGAACAAATCCAACCATCAGGAATTCAAAAGAAAAAAGTGAAACAAGTTCGTTCAAAAAAACTCGTAAATCAAAAAAACGATCAAAAAAGCAATGTGAAACAAGATAAGGAAAATGTAATTAAAAACATAAATAGCGATCAAAATGAAAATAAAAGCAAAGATGATCTCATAAACTATTTGATTACAGCATTACAAAGCCTTAATTCATTTCAGGAAATCTTGTTAAATGATCTACAATTTAAAGCGAAAGTAGGCAGCGGTGCATTTAAACAGGTCTGGAAAGGATCTTGGCTAGGGAATGATGTGGCAATTGCAAAATTAAGACAAAGCCAACAGTTTAATATTGATCAAGTAAATGAATTTAAAAAGGAAATTACTTTGCTTTGCTCACTAAACCACCCACAGATTATTAGATTCTATGGTGGCTATACAAAAAATCCCAAAAAGCTATTATTAATTAGTGAATTTTGCAGTGGTGGTGATTTATTCCAATTAATACACTCCAAAAAGAAATTTCCTCGAAAGTTAAAAATCTCAATTGCTTTAGATATTGCGCGAGGGATCCAATACCTTCATGCCAAAAATTTAGTTCATCGTGATTTAAAAAGCCCAAATATATTATTAGACCATAAAAATCGTGCAAAAATTACGGATTTTGGCTTATCAAAAACAATGGACGCCTCGGCAATTTTTTCTAATAATACTATAGTTGGCACACCAAGATGGATGGCACCAGAATTACTAAGAGCCGAAACTAATTATACAAACAAAGTCGATATTTATGCCTTTGGAATCATCCTATGGGAAATATCTAAAAGAGAAATACCCTTTTCCAAGACAAACCCATATGAACTATTGATGTTTGTTGGTATACAAGGCAAACGCCCACCAATAAATGAAAATGATCTATTCCATGACTTAATTATACAATGCTGGAATCATAAACAAGAAGAAAGGCCTGCAATAAATACCATCGTTAAAATCTTGAGAAATTTCAATTAATATAAGCCATCCCATAATATTATTAATCCAGTTGTAGTGAGTGGATTAAATGTATTCTAAGGGTTTGGATGGATATTAGAAGAAAAATATATAATTTGAAAATGGCAATCTTGAAATCTTTTTTTCACATTTTGCATTTTTCTTTTGTTTTTTTTTACTTGACACGTAATTGTTTTACAGAAAACAAATAAATTCTGGCAAAGTTAAATTATCTTATTCTAATGTGATTGAAAGTGTAGAATAATTTTAGAAAAATTCATATTGATTTCCATTAGAAATTTCTTTGATCTTATAATGAAAGTTGATTTTGAGATATGTTATTCCAAAATTTTTAAGGCACTATTTTTGAATTTTTAATTTCAAAACCTTTTTAAAAAATAAACCATAAACCACTTAAATTATAAAAGATATATGTTTTATCAAAATACAACATTTTTTTTATTGTAATAACAAACATTAAAGAATTATTTTTTTGAAAAAATAGAGTTTTATTTTTTTTCAAAAATCCAGAGTTAACAAAAAATAGACTGTTTTTGATTTTTGAATCATTATAATTATTGGAAAAGGGTTTATTTATTTTGTTTATTGAGAGAAAGGAATAATTAAAGGAAATTTATCAAATAAAAAAAATAGAAGAAGAAAAATAATTAAAATATAAATAAAAAATAATACTATCATTTTCATGACCAAATAGAAACTATCCGTATCCTGTATACACAGGAGGAGCAAAAACCAGATAGAAAGATTATCGATTATGGATAAAAATTCCACAATCCGTGATTAATAATTGGTATTCCACGACTCTCAAAGCGGGGACTATGTTTCCGAATTTATATATTTTTTACTATTTTAAGTATTTTTGGTTTTCACTTTTATTTTTATTATTTTTTCCTTATTACTTTAAGTTTTCTAACCATAAGAGCTATGATGAAAAATTCTCAACAAGAAAAATAAATTTCATAATTTTGATGAGTAAGATTAAAGAGTTTCTGTTTATTTTTTCTAAGAATAAATTTTTTGTATAAGTTTTTATCTAGGATTTTTGACAATTTCTTTTCCCATTTGATTCTGATAAATTTATATCTTTCACAGTACCAAACGAAATGATTTAAAGGGTTTATTTATTACAATATTATTATTAAATCCATTTATAAAAAAAAAATATTCACATTGAATTTATATATATTTTTTTTTGTTATAATTTATTGGGTTACTCAAATAAAATTTGATCAAATATTGGCTGATTAAATATAAACCCATATTTAACTCAAAGTATCACAACCAAAAAAGAAAAATTTCATTTTTTTTTTTTTTTTAAGAATCAACCAATATACTATTCTTTGGAAAAAAGAGAAAAAAATAACTTCAAAGGAGAGTCGAGATTCAGAAAAGAAATATCCTTAACAAAATATACATTTTCCAAAAAAAAAAAAAATAAGTCATATTTATCCTGGAAAGTCTTATGCAAAATTTCTCAAGTACTTTAGGAAAATTTAATTTGTAAATAATAATATTTTTTAATTGGAAGTGTATTCATTTTGAAAGAAACTACAAAGCCACAATTTCAATAATTTTTATTTAGGGTTGCCAATATTTTTTTTTCAAATTTTCAAATTGACTTTTTAAAAACTCAGCTTGAAGACAATAAAAAAAGAAAAAAAATAAAACAAAAAAATAAAAAATTTAAAAAATTAGAAAAAATGATCTAGATCTAAAAATTGAAAATTTATTTATCTAGAATATTGGATTAAACTAATAGAATTTGTTCTATTTTTTTGATAAACTGGTCAATTTTGATTGAAAAGGAGTTTATTGAACAACGGTATTTTAAAAGAAAAGTAACTTTATAAAAATAATACCAATTAAAAGTAAATTTAGTTTTATTTATTTTTTTTTTATTCTTTTGATTTCATAATATAATAAAATTATCCTATAATTGCCTTTAAAAAATATTTCAACAAATTAATTAATTGTAAAAAAATGAAATGATAACACTTGTTTATAAATTAGACTACTCACAAAAAAAAAAAAAATAATTATCAAATACTAATAAATTATTGATATGTCAAAATTTTTGGAGATGAGGCAAAATAATAATTTTTTTTTGGATTTATTGTTAAGGGTTTGATTAACAATCATTTAATCTGTTAAAGGGGAAATTTTGAAGTGACTAAAATGAGATACTTCTAATTTCACAAGTATCTGAACAGATATTCGTCATCAGAAGTATTTGAATCTTAATTTAGTTTTCTAAAAAAATTAAAAAGAAAGAATAAAAAATGAAAAAGTGGGGAAAAAAAGATAGTTAGAAAAGAATGAAGGGTGGAATAAATAAAGAGTTTTTGAATAATTGTTGTGAGAGAACTGAAATTTTTTGGTTTAAATGAATTTGTTAATAGGTTTTATTTTGACTTGAGCTCCCTTTTCCTAATTTCGAGTTGAGTCATATTGGTCAGAAGATATTCTATGGTGATGTGATAGATTTATTTTATGCTCTTTTTCCTCAATAATTCATCTGTTTATTTTTTGACTATTATGTTATAATCAATAATTTAGATTTTTCATGATTTGTTTTTTCTAGTGTTTTCTGGTTCTCTCATATTTTTCATAGTTCCAAATGTAGTGGCCTACATCATCAATTTTTTTGTTACAAAAAATTGTATTTGTAATTTGTAGAAATTTCACCAACAATTGTTGATCGGTCAAATAATTAAGATACCATCTACTAATTGTATATGATCTTTTGATTAAGCAAACTTATCTCTAACCTTCTATCAACAATTGAAAAAAAAATCCAGATCTAAAGATACAGATTACTTGACTATAAAAAAGGAAATGAAAACAAAATAAAAAATAAGAAAATAAAATAGTTTATTAAATCAATATTATTTCCAAATTTTATGTAAAGTATCGTGTTGTTATTCTCTTAACTCTTTAGCCTTATTAAAAATTTTTTGAATTAAGTTTATTATACAATATCTATAATTTTTTTTTTATTTTTTTGAAAACATCAAACTTTTTATTTATGAATTCTAAAGCAAATGGTTCTTGATGACCACTGAGAAGAAAGAAATTAATTCACTAAAAATGTTAGTATGTATTGTAGTTAATCTGGAAATAGATTGAGAAATAATTATGTTTATCGAGAACGTTTGTAAAATTTTAGATCTAATTTTCAACTCAATTTGAGTCATGGAAAGAGTATTTTATTAAAATAATTAATATTAAAATATATTATTTAAAATTATTTTAGGAGACTTTAATTAATTTATTTAGGGGATTTTTTATCTCAAAAATCAGAAATATATCTCATCCTGGGTATTCTTTCAATATTGAAAAAAATAAATAGTAAAAGTGATCGAATCATTTATTTAATTGAAATTAAAAAAAAATTACCTACATTTTTTGGAGACTGTTTGAAAAAGAGTAAATAAAATTGATTTGATTGAAAAAAAATCTCTAAATCCAAATACTGTATATTTTTTTCAAGTTTTGATTGAAAAAATGATCTAATTTTGAAAAAAAAAAATGTTTTTTTTTTCTTTTTTCAAATAAAATATAGAATTAAAACAAATCTTAAATAGTTCCTAAATTTCAAAAACGAAATAAAATTTTTTTAAAAAAAATAGTTTTTTATTAATGAAAAAAGTCTAAAATATACTTTATATTTCATTTTACTTTGTTTTCTTCAAATGTAATTTAAGTATTAAAATCATCGGTTTCACGATTTTTCAAGAGATAGGCACTCCCAAATTGTATTATGTTAAAAAAGAAAAGGCAAAAAATTGAAAGGGAAAAAGGAAAAAGAAAAAAAAATTAAAATTTAAAAAGGGTTTATAAGAAGAAATTGTTAAAAAATCAAAAAAAAAAAAAAAAAAAAACAATAGTATCTTTAATTAATTACCCCCAAAATCACAGTCACAATACTTTTGTGTGATTTAATAATTTGATAATTGATCATGAATGTTCACTTTTGGATAGTTTTAATTTTTATAATTTCGTTTATTCTGATCTTATCTGCTTTAAACATTTGGTCATTTTTAGCTTTTATTTTTTGTTTTTATTTTAAAGTTACTCATACTTATGTGTTTCAGTGTCCACATTATTAGCAAGCAATGATTTGATTTTCCTTTTGTAACTCTACTTCCCAATCTAAAGGAGATTCAGCAATCGGGGAAATGGAAAAAATTCAAAAAAAAAATATTTTTATTTATTATTTCAATCCAAGTTAATTTTTGAGGAATTTTACAAATCAAGACAATTTTTACGAATACTGGTTTATGTAAGCGTTTATATATGGTTTTTTGTGGTTATTTCTTAATAAATATAGAATAAAAATGGAAATGGGGATTATTATTAGGTTAAACGAACTAGTTTGTTTTTGTCTAATTTAAATCAAGTTTTTGTCTCTAATGTTGACAAGTTCACCTTTGAAATTCAATATTTTGATAACTCTCGTTAGGTAAAAATATCCTTTGAAGAACAAGTTATTTAAAGTATCTCTTTCAAATAACAAATTAATTATTATTTTTTGTTTTTATTATTGGTTTGTCATTCTTGTTAGATCCTTCGTTCCGAAAATAAAAAGTAATTCATATTATTTCATTTCTTCATAAATCACTGGTAACAATTCTTTATTTTGGATCCCTTTCCAGACAAAAAATCAATACATTGTTTTTGTCCAAAGATTATATTAAGGATCATTTTTCCGACTCCTCAATATCATCTTATATCATATTGAATGTAGTATTTTTTTTTTCTTGTTCTTCTAGTCCAAATCAGAATATTATCAAAATAATATCTTACAAATCCTAATAATAAACAAGATATTATAAGAAATTGAATTTTATTCTTTTTATAAATATATATTTTTTACAATCTTTTTACTTTTTTTATTTAATAACATATTTTCATTATAGTAATTATCTCTAACTTATGATAGCCTTATTTTGGAGTCTTTAAATCAATTTATAGTAAAAAAAAAATTATGAGTTCCAGTTAATAAGAGTTTTAATAAACTAATCTCTTAAAATTGACTTTAAAATTCAGAAAAATGTAAAATATATTTACGTTTTTGCTATTTTGCATAAATCCCATTGGCCGATTTATGTAAACAGTTATTGTAACTGAATTTTTCAAAGTTTAATTTATTTGATAAAGTTTCTTAATATTTAAATGATTAACATCTTTACTTCAGAACTGAGTCAAAAAATATTTTGAAAATTGATATGAACTAATGGTATAAAATCATTTGTTTACCAGCAAAAAAAAATTTTTTTTATCTCTGAACTTATGAAAAAATAGTTACAAACAGTAAAAAAATTTAAACAAACTGATTTTCATTTGAAACCTTAATAGAACCTGAAAATTCAAAGTAAGATCAATTAATAAAACAATAAATAAATACAAAATGGAGGGTTCAACACAAATAACAGTTCTTTTAATATTATCTTTTGGTCTGTTTTTTTTCTTTGGTGATCAATTATTAAAAATTTGTTGAAAAAATTGATTATTTTAGCGATCCACTCAAACCACTTGAAGAATTTTGATAATAAAGTTGATTTAAATTGTATTTGTTGGGTTAATAGAAACTAATCTAATACAGTATTATTTGAAATTTATTTATTTCTTCTTTTAATTGATTTTACTTTTTGTTTTCAGGTTCATTATGGTTCCCAATTAAAAACTATATTGAACTTTTTTTCTCGAACATTTATGGTCTTGTCATCAAAAATAAATCTGAAAACATAATCAAAAAATAACAAAAATTTTTCTTATTTCACTTGTCTACAACTAATTCTGAAAAGAAATTGGAAAATAATATTTCTTAATTCAAGAGAAGTTTTGAATTAATTAGTTCTGAAACCAAACTTGAAACAATAAGATTTTATCATTATATATCAGTAAGGCTTTCAAATGTTTAAGCTAAGAAGTCAAATTATGAGTTTTAATATCGGAAAAATTTTTGAAAAAATGATAATACGATTTTAAAATGCATAAAAAAAGAGTACATTTTTCAAATATTATTGACAAGTCTCGAAATGTTGAGTACCATTCTTAAAAGTGAGTAACAGTAGTTTTTTTGAGAAAATGGGTGTAAATTGTACAGAAATAAAAGTGTTGAGAAAATAATGTTGAATAATTACTTTTTGTGATAATGCTTGCTGTTTTTTTATAGAGTTATTGTGAGCATTTTCAATTTTAAGTTCAAATCAAGTTTATTTTATGTTAATTTTAACAAAAACATGAAATAATTTTTCAATTCTCTAACTCCAATTTTCATCGACACTTTTTTCAAATAAAAACAATCAAAAATGTTAATCTTTGACTTTTAATTTGAGAAATTTAGTAATTATTATTGATTCAAAGTTACAGCTCATTGTCAACCACTATGATTTTTGTTATGGATATGATAACAAATTTGAAAATTTCGATATGTTTCAAAAAAAAAAAACCTTATTTGCGATCATTTTACTTTATTTTTTGTATTTTTTTTTTTTTCTGGAATCAATTTGTCTGTTCAATGAAAAATCATACAAAGCGTCTCCTTGGATCAAAAAAGGAATTAATAACGTACAAATACCCACCACTTACAGAGGAAGAAGTTGAAATTGAATTAAATTCATATGATTACCACACCAACCGAAGAGAATTAATGGCAGTGATCCCTTTTGATATCATGGATCAACTTATGGTTGGAACTTTTTCGACTCCTCCTAAAAAAGCTAAAGTACCTCCAAACAATTCAAATTTAATTCTCGAGATGCTGCCTGATGAAAGTAAGAAATAAAAATTCTTTTTCTTTTGATTTTTTAAAAATGTTTTTTTTTTTTTATTTATTTTTTGGTGTTGAATAGACTTTTCTTGGAATGTGTTTTTACCAAAGAGCCAAATATTAGGTCAATTTCTAAAAAGCGTGATCACAAAATTTCATCCTTTTGACTTTTTCAAAGCCAATTTAATTCACGTTTTTTTTTTTTGAAAACAAAGAAGCTGTAGTTTGGTTAAAGGGTTTTTTTTTTTTTCATATTTTTTGTTTCTTTTTTATTCAAGGCTTTTCCAAATTATTGGTATATATTATGAAACTCTTTTTTAAAATCCTAAAACCTTGAGACTAAACCACAATTCCCAATTTTGGGCCTTGCATCGGCGGATATCAAAAACAAAAGATCAGAAATATTTTGTTTTGTGGTTACAACATATTAATTGTACCTTTCTTTTTTATGGTTATTATTTTATTGCTTTAATCTTCAATTTTCAAAATACAATGATAATTTTTCGGCAGTAGCTAAGGGCTTACTAAAGTGATTAAAATAAGAATTTTTTTTTCCAACCAACCCCATTTTTCAGAAAGGCAATTTTGCCTTCTCGAAATTGAATACTACTTTTAATTGAAAAACAAAACGAACAAAATACGCTTTCGTGTGAATTACCTCTTTTTTGTATGAAATTAAGAAAAGTCACATTTAATTGCGAAGGACAGAACAAACAAAATTTTTTTCAAAACCAAACGCGAATTTTGAACTTTTTCAAATCACAATTTGTATAAACGCTAACAAACAAAAAGATGTGGATTTTCAAGCCAATTGTTTAAGAGTAATTAATTGATTACTATCAAAAACTTTGAATTTTATGTATCTGTGGTTTTATTAATATTTTTTTTTAAGAAAATTTTAATACTGGTATTTAAAATTTAAATGGGAAAAAATTTCACTTCTCAGGATCTTTTTTTTCAATTCTAAAATACTTGAATTAGTATTTTTCGTTAATCCCACATATATACCCACATATACATGGAAAAGGTACTAAATAAACAAATAGAGAACTCGTATACCAATCTATTACTCGGAAAAACACTATTTGTTAAAGAAAACAAGAAAAATAAGGAAAATGAAGTGAAAATTTTCACTCGTTTATTCTTCATGTCCGATTAAATTAAAGGTGAATTTCATTTTTTTGAGCAAAAAAGTATCGAACAGTATTTTTATTTCCTGTTTCAGTTTATGTTTATTTTATTCACACTCAGTTTGATTTGAAGAGAAATTAAAGGTTTTTCCCGTTTTAAGGGCGAGATCCCTAATGAATCATAATGACTTAAACCAACATAAAATAATACATTTGTTCTGATAATTACAAATTTATTGGGAGCCTACATTTTTGGTTAGTGTTTTTTGTATTAAAAAAAAAAACAATGTTAGGTTTTCTGTTTTATTTAGATAATTGATAGCTGTGATTATCATCAATAAGAGAATTTTACGAGCAGGTTGTTAAATTAATTAATCAAATATCTTTTCGCCAATATGTAGATTATCTAATGATTTCTTGTTTTTTTAACAAATTATTAAATATTTTTGAAAATATTGAAAATCTGATATATTTCTTGAAAATATTTAAAAATCATCAAGATAAATCTACAAATTCCCGATAATCCTCAAAAATATATTTTTTTTAAAAATTGTAAAAAATTTTCTTTTTAATTTATTCATAAAAAAATAACTTTAAACTCATTAAACACTCATAAAAAAATCTAAAAAATGGAGTAATACGTGTTTTATTATTTAATATTTTTTGAATAACAGAAAAGAAAAAATATCTCATTTTTTTTTTTGGGTTGGCAAAGATATTTTCAATAATAATAGTCAAATTTATTAATTTTCTTTTAATTGGTGAACAAAATATACAAATTAGTGTAAATCGATCAAACTCCCGATAATCTCATTTTTTGAACTAAAAAAAATAATAATATTGTTGAATTTTCCTCGTATTTGAGATCAAAACAGAAAATCTTGTTACTTTGAGTACTCTACCGGTACTTTAATCTTTTTTATCGTTTTTACTAATATTTGAATTTTAAAAGTGAAGAAAATTTTTCTTTTTTTTTTTTTTTTTTTTATAATTATGCACTAAGCCATATATTGAAATTAATTGATCTCCATTTTCTTTGAAGGTACAATTTCTATTGTTTGTATTTAGATATTTTGGTTTTAAATAAAAGAGATATTGAAGTCTAAAAAAATAATAATAATAATAATAATGGGAAGAAATTTTATTGAATTTAAATTTCAAAGCCAAGAATTGATATATTTTCCATTATTTGTTTTCAAAGGGATACTTTACAAGTTAGATCTTTTGTAAAAAACTTTTTAATCAGCCTAAAAAAAAAAAAAAAAAAAATTATTTTTAAGAGATTAAATTTTAATATATACTTTCAATAATTCAAAACATTATATGGCCTAAAGTGTTTTTAAATAACACTTTTTGATTTGGAATATAAGCTTTTCCCAAAAAAGCTGGTGAAATTTATTTTAAAATATCTTTCTTAAACACAATCACCAATTTTCACACCTAAAAAATATTATATAAAATTGAGATCAGAAACTTTGATATCTTTAAAATAATATGTTATATAAACAAACAAATTGGATCAAGATTAAAAACTCAATAAATGATGAATGACAATTTTGGATATTTAAAAAGTTCTATTAGAATTAACTTTTTCTTTATAATAAGAAACAATTTTTTCCAAAGAGATCTAATCTTGGATAAAATTTAAAATAGAATTAAAAAACTTATGTCTTTTATTGCTTAAAAAAATCATTTCGATACCCAAAGCCATTTCAAAAAAGTGTGAAAATAATTTTTTTAATATAGGCAATAAAATATGACTAATAAAGTTTTTTGACTATTTTAAAGAGACTCTTGAAAACTTTTGGTAACGATAATCTAAAATGATTCGTTCATACTTTTCATTTTTTATTCAATTTTCCAATAGAACTGAAAAAATATAAACCCCAATTCAAAATTTTTAACACACCAAAATTCAATTTTTATAAAAAAAAATCTTCTTTAATCAATTCTCGAAGAAATACCAAATTTGAATCATTTTTTAACTGAAATGCTAACACTTGTTTATAAATTACAATATTCACAAAACAAAAAATAAATAATTATTAATACTAATAAATCAAGGGTGTGTTAAAAATTTTGGAAGAGCAAAACAAAAAAATTACATTGGTAAATATTACTAAAATTCTATTAGGAATATTGACCGATCAAATGGTTAGATACTATCAACTAATTTTATTTGAGTTCTTGGATTTGGAACAACTCAACTTTAAGATAATATCAATTTTTGAAAAAAATATTTCGATCGAACGTAACAAGCGATGTAATTCAATAAATAAAATAAAAATAAAAAAACTAAAAGAAGAAAAAATGATTTTCCTATTATTTTTCAAAAAATCAAAATTATTTCCAATTTGAATGAAATTGTATTATTGTGATTCTTTGACAGTTTTAACTTTGTGTGAAAAATTTTGAATTTTAGTTTATAAAAAATGAGTGCATAATTCAATTTTTAATAAAATTTTTAATTTTGTTAATAAAAATGAATGCGAGTTTTACTATTTTTAAACCATTGTAATAAATAAACACATAGCATATATTAATAGATTTCGTCCTTGTTAATTATTGGGTTGTCCATTCATATTAATTTACTTTTTGTTTATATTTAATAAAAAATTTTTTAATGATTTCAAATTTATTAGTTTTATGGTATATTTTGGAGTTTCTACCAATTCAAAAATTATTAATAATTTCTTTGACGTGTACGCATTTACACGATTTGGTCAATGATTATGAATTATGGAAACGAGTTGCGATGGTTCATGAATCTTTGTTCATTTGGAAAACGCTTCAAGTTATAATAATGCCCCAGGGCACTGTTGCCATTGCAGGGCATTTAAATCCAGATATTGTGACAACTTCAAATGTCGAAGAGGATTTAGAATATGGCACCAATGAAAAAAACAGCAAAATGAAAAAATTTTTCCATTCATCATCTCGAAAGCTAATTCCTTCTAATGTTGGAAGGGGCATTTTGGGAAGAGTTGTTGAGCAGGAAGATCCAAAGCCAAATAGCAACAAGCAAATACGGTTGGATTATATCCCCAAGCTTGAAGATCACCGGGAAATATTGATCGATAAATATCAATCATTGCAAAAGGCATCAAGCCGGAGAAGTTATCAGGAAACGAGAGTGATTGAAAACAATTACCGAAGAATACGTTCCGGCTTCCGGTCACAAACACAAAAATTATTTTTATTTGCCTTAACTTTTTTGCCCTTAGCAATTTTTATTTTTGGGATCTTGTTAAATTTATCAGTCATAGATAAGATCAATGGAAATAATAAAACAACCAAAATTAGTATACCTATTATTTCTGTAATTGGATTAATGTATCTAGCAATATTGTTTTCATTAATTCGCTATAGATCTTGGTACACTTTGTATAAAGGGGTTACTTATATCATAATAATAAGTCTAATCGTTTTGCCCTTGTTGCTTATATTATTGAAAATTGAGCATGCGATAGACTCTTCTTGGAGTGTCACCTTTATTCCTATATTTATTTATTTTTCGATTCTTACGATTTTGGCTTATGTAATTGCCTTTATGATATTTAAAGATTTAGATTCTAACTACCTAAGATTTTTATGTATCTTCGCACTAATTATTATTTCAATGCCACTAGTATTTTTCATATGCTTGTCTCTAAAATTGGATAATGTAAAACAATGGACATGGGCTCAAGTCTTTGCCCCTTTATTCATTTCAATTATCTTAATGGAATTAATTGGAATGTTAAATTGTTGCTCTGAAATATATAGATTGTTTAATGTAAGAGAGAATCACCATTTCACCTTAACTTCAATATCCATAGCAAATTGCTTGCTGTTTTTCCCCATTTTAATTACTACAATTCTGTTTGTTTTATGGATACAAACAGATAGAATCAAATCCTTTACAACTGTAATGGTTCCATTTTATATCTGTTCACCTTCATTTTTTATAGCTACATTTGTATTGGCTTCCATGTTTTTTTAGATATTAATTTTTAATTTAATATTTTTTTGATTTTATATTTATTGAAAATGTTATTTTGATAATAATAAATTATTTTTTTGTTTATTTTTTTTTTAATTTTTTTTGATCTTTAACAGAATCACCAAACAATATTTTTTTTTTTCAAATTAATTATTCATAAATTACTAGATAAAAAATAAGAAAAATTCATTTTTCAAAATAATTTAAACCTGAAATGATAATACGTGGATCTTTAATAACTCCTATTAAGCCATTTGTTTAGCTAAAAGATCATGTTTTTTTTTTATATTCAATTTTTTTTTTAAAAATCTCAATAAATTTTGTAGAATTTATTAATATTTGGAGACAGTTTTTTTTTTATTAAAAGATTTAAAAGGACAACTTTTATTTGAGAAAGATGAGATTCTTCATTTATTATGATTTTTTTCTTTTTAAATACAGTCAGTTACAATTTTAAGACACAAACTTTTAAGGAAATTTTAGGTCTGAAAAAAATCTCAAATTAGGGTATATTTTTTGGATTTTTTTTTTAATCAAATTATTTTATAAGTATCCAAAATTTTGTGCTTTATTTTGAGATTTTTTTTGATACTTGAAATTTCCTTATGAAAGTGGGTGTCTTAAAAGCCGAACTGGTTACATTGGTATAAAGCATGATTATAGTTCGTAAAAAAAATTGGGAAATTATTAATTGTAAATGAATGTTACTAAAAAACAAGAAATCTTGTAAATAATCAAACTTAAAACGCATAGGTCTTAAGTTTTTTTAAAAAAATACTGTGTAATTTTAAGATCTATTTCAAATAATATTTTATATACATGTATTCCTATATATTAATGGACATGATAAAATATAGATAAAATATTAATTCTAATTGAATTGATATATAGTTTATAGAGTGTTAATTTTTATAATAGGTTTATCAAATTATTTTGAAAAAAATAAATAAATTGTTTTATTTATTTTTATACTAGTTGTATCCAAATTTGAGGGGAAAAAAAAAGGAAGATGTGTTAATGAATTCTAGGTTTTTTGAAAGGATCAAATTAAGTAATTAAATTTTCCCTATCTATATAAACCCTCTATATAATTTTTTTTTACAATTTATTGAAAATGAACTCCTTTTCAGTGAATTGGTCCATTTTTATTGAATAAATAGAACATATTATATGTGTTTAATTCTTTATATTTCTTAAAACTTTTTTTCATTTTTTCTAATTTAACCCAATTTCTTTTTTTTTGTTTTTTGCTTTTC
Organism: Anaeramoeba flamelloides; assembly: GCA_027625915.1. Lineage (NCBI taxonomy): Eukaryota > Anaeramoebidae > Anaeramoeba > Anaeramoeba flamelloides. Next base: position 599,357 of record JANTQA010000060.1, on the reverse strand, counting down.
ATTTTTTTTAAGAATTATAGCCTAATTAGGTTATATTTTTTTTTTTTATTTTATTTTTTGTTTTTCGAAAAAAGTCAATTGGGAAAAAAAAATGTTTGAAACTCCAAATTTGTATTAAGAAAATTGATGTTTTCTTAATTTCTTTTAAAATGAATACATTTACTATTGAAAAATTATATTCTAAACAATTATAATATCCCTATGGGAATTGTTAAATTCTTCACAATACACTACAATTGAAGTGGTTTTCCAAAAAAAAATTTGTTAGTTATTTTTTTTTCTGAATTACAAGTTTGTTTAGGTATTTATTAAAAAAATATCAACTTGAATCTCAAGTTTATTATTTCTCTTATTTCTAAACAATCTTATGTTAGTTAATACTTTTAAAAAAGAACAAGTTCATTTTTTATTTTTTTTTTGGGTTACTTTGAGTTTAAAGGTGTTTATAATAAACTAAATCCAAACAATTGTTGCAAATTTATTTTAAAATATCTTTATTAAACTCAATCTTCAAAAAAGTATTTAAATTATCAAAATCATTAGTGACCATTTATTGGTTCTTAATAGCAATTCAATTTTTTTTTCGTACTGTATTACATGAATAAAAGATATTAAAATCTCGGATCAAGATTTTATCTGATATTATTTCGGTGTGGAAATTGGTGTTTATTATTTTTTTGATCAAAAAAATTGTTTTTATAACTTGTTTAATCTCAAAAAATTTTCAAATAGAATTAAAACTTATAACTGCATTTTATTCTTTTGAAAAATCATTTTTATGTTTTTGATATTTCCAGTTTTTTATTGAAATTAGTCATACATGTTTTCACCAAAAAAAAAGTATTTTTTTTTTTTTATTTTTTGAAAATATTTCAACCAAACATATTTTGAAATAAATACCCTAGACATTTATCCAATCGATATTAATATTTCACTTAATTTGGTATTGTCAATTAATAATACCTCCACTAGCAAAGATTATTTTTTATGAAATGTAAAAAAAAAAAAGCTGGATTTTTTAAAAATGCCTTAAACATAAATACAAATAATAAAGAATGGTATGTAAAGTGAGATCTGAAACTTTCATATCTATATTAATGTGGTTTATGATGATTCTCCAAATTTCATTTCTTTTAATCGAATGAATTTTTAGGGAATACTAATATTTAATATTCTCCCCATCTTTTCCCTTTATACTAGAGGTTTAAACACTTTGTAAATTAACCAATAAATCAAAAGTTATTGATATCATCATTTTATATTTCAAAATATAAACAATTTGGGTCAATACTGCAAATTGTGAAGTAATACATACATACACTCAAAATAGATTTTCAAAAGTAAGTCCTTTTTTTCCTTTTTAGAATGCTAATAAGTTTCTCTTAAAAAAAAATGATTAATTTTTTCGAATTCAGTTTTCATTCGATTGTTAAATACAAAGTCCCACAAAAAATTTCCCAAATAATCACAAACTCAATTTATCCCACAACTAGCCAACGCAGATTTGTGTAAACAAGATTAAAAAAAAAAAATAACAAAATAAAACAAATACTTGAGGTTTTTTCAAAAGAAAATAAACAGTAATTTGGCCAATGATGCACAATATTTATTTTCAAATATCAATTGTTTTTTGAAATTTTGCTTTTAAAAACAAATAAGAAATAAACAGAATAAGATACATCACGATCATAAAAAAAATTTTTCAAAAAAAATTAAACCTTTACTAATTTTTCACTTTTTGATAACTTCACTTATAATAAACACTATTGGTTAATAAAAGATCTTTGATCAAAAATTATTTTGTAAGATATTTTTCAATTTATGTTGGAAAAATCCTATTTTCCAGTTTCTATTAATGATTTTTTTTTTCAATTTAATAGTAAAAAATTTGAAAAAAATTTTTTTGCATATAAAAGGTTATTTTTATTAAGATTTTAAAAGTATTTAAAATCTAATGAATACCTTTCAAATGGGAAATCAATTATTTTAACTATTAAAGAATTATTTTTTCTTTTAAATTGGAAAAAATATTTTTTCTTTGATTTTCCGTTGGGTTTTGAATAAATTTTGCCATAAACAGAAAATTTAAACAATTTTCTGTTTATTTCAAAAAATTTAAAAAAACATAGGACACTTCCATTAGGTTTTTTTATTTTTATTTTTTGTGATAAACCGAAAATTTATTAAATTTTCGGTTTATTGTAAAAAGTAAAAAAAAAAAATCGCCTTTAGCTTTTCTTTATATGGCAAAAGAATTGAATAAAATCAAAGGTTTTTCCCCATTCTTTTGAATTTTGGAAAAAATAACCTATGTAAGTTATGCACTCTACGGACACTTTCGTTATGATTTCTTGAAATGAAAAGAATTGTGTAAAAATCCAATAGATTTTAGCTCAATTCTTTTTGAATCCTGGAAAAATGGGTACTTTCAATATTTATCATCAGTTATTTTTTTGTTTGGTATTTGTGTTTTTTTAGATGATAAGAATATTTTCAAAACTATTATTTATAATCTCTTCAAAAAATATCCTAAAGTTGAATTAAAAGAAAATACATTTTTGGATCCATTTAAAAAATTTTACCCCAAAACAGACCTTTTTTAAAAAAAGACTAGATACTTTTAATAACCATGATGTAATTAATAACAATAAAAACAACAGCCTCAAGATTTTAGAGAATTGAAATGTTGGTTATATTGTGAATAAACTCAATTAACAAGGATGAAATGATAATTGAAGCTGTAGTATTGTCTAACTTTTTTTTTTCAATTTTATTTTTTCATTATAGTGATGTGCAAAAATGATTTCTGATCTTTTCAAAAAATTTTTTTTGATTAAAATTGTGTTTTTTTCATTAACTGTGATACTTTTCTGGTATTTTCCCAAGGGTTAGGAAACTTGCCAGTATTATTGACGTTTTAAATGACATCAAATTATATTTAATAAACCGTTGAAGATGTTTTAGTTTGTTTGAATTTGGAAAAAAGTATTTTCATTTCTCTCTTGGTATTTCTATCCCAAATCGCTTCCTTTCTTTTTTAAATGTAATAGAATGTTAATAAACACGTCCGATAAATGATCAAGTTTATTTTTTCATGAGAGAAAATCCAGAAAAGTATCACAGTTAATGAAAAAACACAATTTTAATCAAAAAAAAAAATTGAAAATATCAGAAATCATTTTTACACTTATAACACGCCAACGGATAATTGATATAAATATGAAATAAAAATAGTACATCATAGATTTTGATAAAAATTTCAAAAATATAAATTCTGTGTAAAAACTTTTGAGAAAAACACCCATGTTCATTTTGATCTCCTACTAAAGATCAAAAACAATACAATAGAAATCAAAATCATTTCTCTACTATCATTTTTACTTTATCAATTACCTCTGAATAACACATTTTATAACACGTATCTCTCGATCTTTGAATAAAAAAAAATTAGAAAAAAAAAGTACAATGAGAAAAAATGATCGAAAAAAAAAAAAAGTAAAAATGCAAAAAATCATTTTTTTTCTTCTAAAAAACTGTTAAATTCCAATCTATTTAAATACATTTTTAATTGAATTTATATTTTTGTAATCAATAAAAAAACGTTTAAAACAAACAAGAGTAAGAATATTTTGAAGCCAAAGTAATTTTATAAAGTTTCTAAAGATTAATCTAATAAAATAGTTTAATCAGTAATATATAAAAAAGTTGGAAAATGGAAAATGAAGTAATAATTTACAGATATTTATCTTAATTTATCAGTATATTCACACTTTTAAACAAATGTAATTTACTCATTATAACTGTGTCACATAGACTGGAAAATGGTTTAAGTTTCAAAATGTCAAATAGGATGAAATACTATTCTCAATTTTTTATTGAGGATTGCAATCAAGAAAAAAAAAAAGAACCAAAATCAAAAAAAAAAAAGTAATAAAAGAAAATAACTACTCTATTTGTAAGAATTGTTCTGATTTATGGAGGAAATGGAACAATTCATCAAAACAAATAACCGAAGAGTCCAAAAATCATAGACAATGTGATTTTTAAATGTTAGAGTCGTTTGTTGAGAAAACTTTGAAAATAACTACCATTGTTTTGCTTTAGAAAATCGTGATTATTGTCTTTTTCCTACTAATTTTTCTGATTACTGTCAAATATAAAACCCGGAAATTTCTGAAACTCGGTAATTCCATTTTTCTGATCAATTGTAAATATTAGTAAAATGTCAAAAATATACTCCCATTTTAAAGACAAATAACCCAATTACCCAGCGACTTATAACCTTTCCAATTGGAGTATTGGTTAAATATTATGAATCCATCATTTTTAACTCTTTGGTGAATTCAGAAACCAAAAAAATCCAAAATTTGTAAAATTAATTGAGAACATTACTAAAAATAAAAATCCACTTTTGGTTTTAAATCTTGAAATAAAAAACATTTTCATCATTTTAAAATCTTTGAGAGAATTTTAATTTGAGAGAGGTGTTTGATTTGTGTAATTTTTCATGAAATTAGGAAAATCATTTTGTAAAAAAATAAATCCTCTAAGGTTCCCCATAGAAATTTAAAATTTTGAAAAAATTATTAAAAGAAAGATATAAAGTAAATAAAACTCTTATTTCATAAATGCCGTAACAAAATAATTCTTATAAAGATGATTCCTAATAAATTTGGAATTTATCTAAAGGGAAAACCGTAATAAATTTGATTTTCAATTTTCAGTAATGTTCTCAATTAATTTTACAAATTTTGGATTTTTTTGGTTTCTGAATTCACCAAAGAGTTAAAAATGATGGATTCATAATATTTAACCAATACTCCAATTGGAAAGGTTATAAGTCGCTGATAATTGGGTTATTTGTCTTTAAAATGGGAGTATATTTTTGACATTTTACTAATATTGACAATTGATCAGAAAAATGGAATTACCGGGTTTCGGAAATTTCCGGGTTTTATATTTGACGGTTAATGGCTGTTCGAATTTAGGAATCTAAAAATTTCTTCTGAATTTTTCATTAAAAAATGACACATAAGATGATTTTTTAATTCTAATCGAGAGAATATTTTGATGAATATGGTTTAACAATTTAAATGAGGCCGGATCAGGGGGTTTTAAGGTGGCTTGGAAAATATACCAACAATTCCTTAAGGGAGTAGCCACGGTAAAGGAAAATTTTTCACTTTTTTTGCAATTCTGAAGAGGATCAGAAAATAAAATTTTTTACTTTGGTTGTAACTCATTGAATTTCATTATTTAAAGTGCTTCGTTCATTTGATTTTTTAAATTTTTTTTCAAAGTCTCAAAGAAATTGTCACAATCTAATGTTGAGTTGAATTGCTTAAAATAGTGTTTTGAATGTTGAATAACTTATGTTTTATCCTTATCTCAGCATTCTATTGTGGCATTTAATTTTTTCATTTTGGATTTTTTCATCATTCTTGTCTTTTTTTAATCCTGACAACATAAAGCAATTAGAAATATTTTTTATCGGTGACATTTGGGATTAATGGATTTTGTTTAAAATGGAAAACAACATTAAAATTGAGAGAATCAGAAAAGGAAACATAAATGGGACTTAAATAGCTAGAAGAATTCCAAAAAAAGAATAATTAACTCAAATTATTACTTTTTAGGTTTTAAATCGTTGGATTTCGGGAAATTGGGGAAGTGAATATGATTATATGTTATCAAAGTTTAAACCACAAATAACTATAAGTTTTATTTTATGAATCTAAAATTATCTTCTCCCAAAAAAAAAAAAAACTAAACCCCATTCCAAAAATTTTGACACATCTAAAATCAAAAATAGGAAAACAAAAACCCAATTTATTGTATTTTTCTAAACGTAATATAAAACCACATTTATGTAACATATTATTAATCTTTTTATAAGTAATCATTTTCATCCAAATCTAAGAAAACAATATAAATCAAAAAATCAAAACGAATGTTTCCTAAATAAGGAAATGGGCTGAAAGGAAAGAGTTTGAAAAAAAAATATATTGGTAAATTTGTTAAAATTACACCAAAATGGTTGATCGATCAAATGATTAGATAACATGGACCAATTGTGTGTGGATTTTACAATTTATGAAACTCAACTGTAACCATCTATCAACCATCGATAAAAAACCCCAGATTTAATGAAACAGATTTTATAACTCGAAAAAAACGAAATTAAAAAAAAAAACAAAAAAGACAAAAAATGAAATGGTTTGTAAAATTATAATTAATTTCCAATTGGATATAAATCATGTTATTGTTATTCTTTCAACTGTTTAAACTGTGCCCAAATTAATGGAATTAAGTTTATTTTAAAAAAAACAAAAAAATAAAAAAAAAACTATTTTATCAATATAATCTCTTTTTTTTATTGTTTAACATTACTAAAAAAACTAATAACAAATAATTTTTTAAAAAAATTTTTTAGAGAATCTACGATCACACGCCACAAAAATAAAATGTTCTTGTCTCATCTCTCTCAAATTTTTATCATGTCTTATGGTGTAGCTACTCCCTTAAAAACAAAAAATATTTTAAATTTGAAAAAACTGATTTTTACATTTATTAGAAATTAATTAAAAAAAAATGAAGTTTGTTTTTATAAATTTTGAAATTAGTGTTTCTCTCACCACTCAAAAAAAAAAATAAATTAAATATTGGTGAGAAAAATTCACTCCAAACCCCACATATAAAAACAAACTACAATACATAATTTTTCAAATCAATTCTGATTAGAAAAAAAGAAATAGATTATTCAAAATGTTAAAATTAAATCTTGCAAAAGCTTATTTCAAATTCATAGAATCAACTAGCCACTCCATCCCGTCAAATAAGCCTGTGCCCATTGTTGCACAGGTGTTTTGGATATAATATTCGTTTTGAAGCTCATAAAGGTCGAGTGCTTCTGTGACTTCACTTGTGCTCATCGAGCCTTTGACATCTTTTTTGTTGTTCAAGATTAAGACTGGTGCGTTTTTGACGTCCTTTTCGCCTGCAAGTCTAAAAAGCTCATCTCGGATTTCATTGAGCCTTTGTTCATTTCGATCTGAAGCATCAATCACTAAAATTATGCCTTTACAATGCTTGTAATAGTGTTTCCAAAGTGGTCGTACCATTTCTTGGCCACCAAGCTAGATCATACGAAATTAATTTACAAGAGGTTGGTAATCAAGAAAAATGGTTATTAAGTTCTGAATTGATGAGGAAAAGGTTTTTTTAAAAAAAATAATATTCAAAACTTACATCCCAAACCGCCAAATTTACATTTTTGTATTGAACAGATTCAACATTAAATCTTGAGTTTTGAATCATTATTTGGAAATAGATTGAATATTTTTTTGTTTTTTTTTTGTTTTTTTTTTTTTTTTTTTTTTTTTTTTTTTTTTTTTTTTTTTTTTTTGTTTTTGTTTTTTTTTTTGTTTTTGTTTGTTTTTGTTCAATAAAAAAAGAAAAATTTTATTTTTGTTGTTTGAGTAAAGATCAATTACAAAAAAAAATAAATTAATTACCCAATGGTTGGGGTGGTCATTACAACTTCGCCTAATTTAAGCCGATACAAAACAGTTGTTTTTCCTGCCGAATCTAAACCAATCATAACAATTCTGGCTTCTTCTTGTTTTGAACTAAAAAGTCCACCAATAGCTTTTGAAATCGATTTGCCCATTTTGTGTTGTATTTATAAATTGTTTTGTTGGATTGTAAAAAACTATCAAAAATTAAAAGGTTTTTATAGCACAAGTTTGCAATATTTTATAAAAAAAAAAATTTATTGAATGAATAAAACGGAACAAAAATGAAATAGGATCGGAAAAAAAGAAAGTGTTCTTAAATTTTGAGGATTTTTGGATTGAATTTCAGTTTTTGTTTCTTATTTTCTCTTTATAAGGTTGAAAATTTTTTTTTTTCAAAACCTGATGAAAAATTCAGCTTTTCTTTCTTATCTGATCGTATTTGGTAGCGAATTTACCCTTTTATTCATTAATTATAAAACCATAACCAACTCATAATTTTTTCGATTTTTTTTATCAAAATCTAATTGAATGTGATAACATTGTTTGAAATTGGTATTTTATTCAATGGTTTTAATCGTAAAAACTGAGAAAAAAAATAATTTATTTTTTTTCTTTTCAACATGTTTTCGATTTTTATTTGAATATTCGAAAATATCATTTTTTTTTCAATGTGTACTTTGGTTTTAAAAGATTTGGTTATTTAGATTCTTTAATTTCCTTTCTATTTTGATTTTTTAATTTTTGAAGTTTCAAGTTTCTCTTATTTGATCTCCAAGAAAATATAAGTTTTCTTGATTGTTATTTTTGAATAGGCTCCAATTTTTATCCACTTTTTAAAAACAATCAAAGCTTTTGAAAAATCCGATAATCGACAAGTTGTTGAAAGAAATCTGTTGGATGGATAAAAAAAAATCTTTATTGTAATATAGATGTTTTAGCAAAAGGTAAACTTTTTAAAAATCGTTTTTCAAGTTTTCTTTTTTCATAAAAAGACAAAACTTTTTTAGTATTAGAACTTTTTTAAAAGTTTTCTGTTTTATAAGTGAAGGATCAATCTTTAAATGAAGACGCGGAAACTGTAGTGTCAAGGAAAGCGCTATTTTAAAAAAAAGTTTTAACTTTATTAAAACACCAAACCTTAAAACAGTTTTAATTCAACAAAATCAGAAAAAAAAAAGTTTTCACTTTTTGAAAATGAATCAACACGATCTTTATTCGACTTAAAATTTACGCTTTTTTTGTCTCCCGATCTTTTATAAACTTTTTGGATTGATCGGAGGAATAGAACTTTTTTCTAGAAATGTGTTGTAAATCAGTGAAAATGATTTTTGAAAGGAACTGAAATAAATTTCGGAAATTTTTAGTCCTCAACAACACCAAACAAGGGAAAATTTGAAGACAAAAATATTGATCTTTTTCTTTCATACTTCATCTTGATAAATTCCATATACTGTTAATTTCAAAATAAAAAGATGAAAATTTTCATTCATCTTTCCAAAATAATCCCAAGAATATAAAAAAATTATAAACGTTCCCATTTCTAAAAAAGGAAAATTAAGAGTCTAAGCTTTTCTTTAGCGATTATTAAATTTTAAAAGTTGGAAACTAACATCGTTTTATAAAATCTATTTTTTGACAGTTCTATGAAAATTTTGTTCCTTTTATTTTTCAACAAATAGTGTTTTGACTCTTCTTCTGACCCTCATTTTGGCAATCGAATTTTCCTTCAACAAAAAAACATCCAATTCAAAACCTGGAAGATGTGACATCTTAAATTATCATTATTACGATATCAAGTGAAGAAATAGTGGACATTTATTGTTTGATAAATTACAAGTAGGAAAAATAACAAAAGATTGTGAGAACCATTTTTCTTCAAAACCACCAAATCTGTTGTAATCTACAAAAGTTACAAAAAAGTGAAAAATTTTTAAAATAATTTTTTACTTTTTATTTTTCACTGATCCAAAAAGATTCTATTCTTGAAGTCTACGAAATAGTATTGTTAGTGGATTTAAAAAGTTAACCTAATTTTTGAAAAACGAATTGGACAATAATCTCAAAAATTTCGAAAGTTAGAGAATTAATTATTTTGCTTTTTTAAAGTTTGTTTTTGGATCCAAAAATAAAAAAAACAACTTAATTTTAGAAAAAATTAAATTACAAATGACAGACAACTCATGTTATCCACAATATTTTCTGAAACATTATGTTTTAAGATTTTTTTTTTTGAAAATGAAAAACAATTTTTTACTTTTCTTTAAAATTTAATTTTATTTGAGTTCTTTGACTGAATGTTATTGCGATTTTTAAAAAACCTCTTTAAACTTTTTTGAAAGAACAACACTTGTAGTTATCAAAAAGTTAAAAGAGAGGTAAAAAAAATTTTAAAAAAAAGCTCCGCGCGGGGCTCGAACCCGCGACATTCAGGTTAAAAGCCTGACGCTCTGCCGACTGAGCTAGCGAAGCTAAATGTTCGAAAATAGCGAAAAAAATAAAGATTTAACTGTTATATTACATCTATTAGAATCCTTTAATCATTTTAAAAGTCTCTCAATAACATTTCAAAATCAATACACCTTCAAGATTATTAAAATCCTCAAACAATAATAAATCTACAATACAATATTATAAACTGATCGAAAAATCAGATCAACAAAAAAAAAAAATCTATAAAAAGGACTACACTCTATTATTTTTTTTTTGACCAAACTCCAAAAAAAATTCCTTAACTAAAAATATGTTTAAAATTGAAAATAAACAAGACTTTCAAATCTTTGTAATTGGGAAAAAAAATTTTACTCAATCTATATTAAAATTAGGTAAAAAAAATTAATAATCTTAACCCCTTAACTAAAAAATACAAATATTTAATCTCAAATTCGAATAATTAAAAAATTGAAAATTTTTGAATAATAGGATCATAAGCATTTATTTTTTATTACTTGAATTTTTAAATGAATATTTAGACTTATTATCATTTGAAAGAAAAATCAACAAAATTATAAGCGGCAAAATAACCTTGAAAATTAAAACTTCTAATACTATTTATAATGAAAATTGAATAGAAAATTTTTGAACAAAAGAGTTTTTTGAATTGAAGAAAACAAGATATATATATATATAGATACACTCCATTTCACTCAAAGTTATTCAGAGCCAAAAATGAAAAAGTCACTTTATTTTTAAGAATCAACCTAACTTAGATTGTTTAGAATTCCAAGAAATAATAATATTCATATAAGAGCCGATAACCATAAAAGAAAAGCCAGAACAAATCATAAATTTCAAAAAAAAAAAAAAGTTAAAAAATTTTTTGGGCCTCATCCATTGAGACGTCTCTGGTAAAATTCTCAATTTCTAAAGGAAATTAAAATTGTTGACAATAAGATTTTTAACTTGTAAATGTATGAATTTTGAAAGAACATACAAAGTCTAACCTTTCATAATGTTAATAAGGTTTTTCAAAAATTTTTTTTCAAATTTAATTATAAAAAAAAAATAAAAAAGAAAAAAAATAATAAAAACAAACAAAAAAAAAATACAAAAAAAAAAAATTTACAAAATGTAAAATACAGAGAAAAAATGATTCAGATCTAAAAATTGAAAATTTAGTTTGAAAGAATAAGAATTAAACTCATAGAATGTATTCTATTTCTTCAATAAAATTAAGTACCCTTGACTTGAAAAGAGTTTATATAGATAAGCAATATTTCAAATTTAGTGGCAAACTTTTTTTTTATAATTTTTTCTTTTTTCATTTGTATTTTAAAAAATATAATGATTATACTATATTTTTATTTATTAATATATATTGGATATTATGTCTAAACATTTGAGTAAAATATCTTATTATTTAAAAAAAAAACAATTAAACAAATTTCTATCTGATGAAAAACCACCCCCCATTTTTGAAATTAAGCTTATATATATATATATAAAGAAGAAGTTACCAATTTACCAAATTATCTAAAAACCCCCTTTATAACCCCATTTAAATTTTGAAGCCATATCCATCTAAATAATCTTCAATTAGGATCAAAACAATCATTTAATAGTTTATTTTTAATCTAAAATATTCAGAACAAATTCTTAGAAATTTAAATTCTAAAACACTTATGTAGGAAAATAAGCAAGGAATTAGAAAAATAATCATGATTATTTACTCTAAAAAGTGACAATCATTTCTAAGTTTATCCCAAAAACAACTCCAACTTTAAAAAGTACATTGTATCCATTTGTTTGGACCCCTGGTATGTTTAGACCACAGCTTTGCCTTTACTTATTCAAATCATCTCTATTATGGAATTGATTTTTTTTTTTTTTTTTTGATTTTGATTCTTTGTATTTTTTCTTGAATTGAATTTCTTAAAATACTTTTGGGATTATATTTGGATTTTTTTAATAGAATTTCACATTATCAAATAATATGAACATTTGGTTTATTTTGGGTTATGGAAGAAGTATTTTGTAAAAATAAAATGAAATATTTGTAAAGATTTTGATATTTTTTTAGAATTCGTGTTTTGAAATATGAAACGGGAGAGTTAGTATCATTTAAACGATTTATTAATTTGAGACTCGTTTTTGAAATTCAAAATTTCACATATTTCCAATATAAAACGAAAAAAAGCAACCTATTATTTTGTTTAACAATTAAGTCAATTCTGAAAATGTGAAAACATATTTTTCGTTTTATGTTAGATAACATTGATTTCGAAAGTAAATTTTTTATTTTTAAAGTTTCATTTTCGTTGATTAATATTTCAATTCAAATCTTAACCAATAAAACTAATTGGAGTATAGGTGATCCGATAAACGAATATTTGACTGAAGCATACAGCTGCTCCAAGGCTACCCTGAAATTTTATATGAATCAAAATTTGATGTTGATATTAAATTTTCAAAAGCTGATTATAAGGATAATAAAGCTCATATGAAAAAAAAAAACAACTTCATAAATGAGTTAATATGAAAAATACTCTTCGTTTACGATCGAAAAATAAATTCATTTTTTTCAGAGTAAATTTTCTGTAGTTTCTTATGGAATTTTTGATTTATTTTTAGACTAATTTTATACTCTTGCAATTTATTTTTTGGAAATCAAAAAATTCTTGAATATTTGCTCATTTTGGATTTTTTTTCAATATGAGCCTTATTATTCTCATATTGAACTTTTTAAAAAAATTATATAAAAATACAAAATTTGATATTGATAAAATTTAACGGTAACCTTGGATTGGTTGTAACTACAATTTATCAATTAAATTGGGATATATTCAGCAAAAAAAAAATTTTTTTTTCTTTAATCTTTTGAAAAAGTTGTTTTCTGGTTTTCAAAAAATGAAAAAAAATATCAAAAAAATTTTCAATTTTAAGAAATTTTTTTAACAAATAGTTTGGCCTTATTCACAAAAATCCTTCTAACAATTCAAATAATTTTCAGCAGAAAAAAATGATTTTAAATTTTGATAATAAAATTACAGAATTTCCCAAATATCTTCAAGAAAATTTTATTTTGAAAAATCGAATTTTATCTTAAAATAGAAACACAATTTCTATTAAAAAAATTTTCAATGACTTAAAAAATTTATTTAATTGTTAAAACTATAATTCTTAAAAAATACAATTATTTTTTAATAGGTTAAATATATCAATTTTTTTGAATAACCAAAAGTTTTATCACAAAAAAGAAAAAAAACGTTATATTTATATTACTGGTAATAAAGACTGTTTGTTGTATAATAACGATAAAAACGACAAAAAAGGGGGTATAAACTTGTTATAATGTAAGAAATAAAATGAATTTTAGACAATGTTTTCTTTTTCGGAAAAAATAGAAAAAAAAAAATGATCTCACTAAACTAATTTACTTTTATGGCTTTCTTAGTCGATCAGATTTTTTTGACACATGGCATTTACAAAATTTATAAGTAGAGAATACCACCAATACAATATTCTAAAATTTTATCATGTTTTCGTCGAAGACTAATCCCTTAACAACTTGTTTTTTGTTAATTTGTTTCTATAAACAAATAATTGTTATTTTCAATAAAAATTGAGCTGGGTTAGCATGATAAAAGGATTTCTCGACTTAGATAAACTCTTTTGTAGCCAAAGGGGACGAATTTTATTGAAGAAATAGAACACATTTTATGAGTTTAATTCATTATTCTTCTCAAACAAAATTTCCATTTTTAGATCAAAATCATTGTTTCTCATTTTCTAAATATTTTTTTGTGTTTTGTGATTTTTACTTTTTTTTTCTCTTCTTTGTAATTTTTTTTTTATATAAACAATTAAAAAAGAAAAAAAAAATGTTTGAAACTCTAAATTAACTTACAGAAAAGCGAGTTTTTGTATTTTATTTTAAAATTCATACATTTATAATTAAAAACTCTTCCTGTAAACACTTTTATTTTCCTCAAGAAATTGAGAAATTTTACTTCAAAAAATTCATTTTCAAAATTAAAAAAATAATTATAGTAATAGAAGTTTCTATGAAGTATTTTCAAAAAAAAAATTTTTTATAAAATAAAAAAGTCATAGTTTTGGTTTTTGAGAGACTTCTTTTATAAATTATTGATATACCGAAGTAAATATTTACTACTGTGTTAATCAATTTTGAAATGAGCCATTAAGTTGGTAAAAATATAATAAATTGAGTTTTTTTTTGCCAATTTTTGATTTTAGCTATTTTCAAATTTTTGGAAGGGTGCTTATTTACCAAACAAAAACACGAATCAAAAAAAACCTAAATGTGCACCACGGGAATTCAAAAAAAATCAAACAAAATCTTTGATTTTACACTTTTCTATTAAATCCAGGAAAACTCTAAAGACTTTTTTTTTAAAATATTTAAAAGGTTAGAGGAAAAATCTAAGATTTTACTCAATTCTTTCGAAAATTAAAAAATAACAAAAAGTATTCTTAGAGTACCACCATTTATCATAGAGTGTCTAGATTTTTTAAGGTTTTCTATTTGTTGTCAAGTGTTCGAGGTTTTTTTGAGGTTTTTATTTTATTTGGAAAACCTCAAAAAAAACCTAGAACACTTCACAAATAAATAGAAAACTCAAAAAAACCTCACAAAAATCTATTGATTTTCTATTTCTATAGAAAACTCAAGAAAACCTAACGGGGGTGCCACCAAGTTCCTTAGAATACTGTAGGGTACCTAGCTTTTTCAGAATCCAAAAAAAAGAGTAAAATCTATGATTTTACTCAATTCTTTAAAATTCTGAAAAAGCTAAAGGTGTTTTTTTTTTTAATTTTTGAAATAAATGGAAAATTTATTAAATTTTGGGTTTATTTCAAAAATTTTAAAAAAAAAACTTAACAGCAGGCACCGTAGAGTGCCCAGGTGTTTTTTTTTAATTTAAGAAATGAAAAGAAAATTAAATAAATTTTACTCAACTCTTTTAAACCCTTGAAAAGCTAACGACGGTTTTTTTTTTAATTTAAGAAATAAACCGTAAAATTCTAAAATTTTCTTTTCATTTCAAAAAGTAAAAAAAAACCTAATCACTGTAAGAGGAAATTAATTTCCCCCCTTCAAAATTAAAATATTTTAAAAAATCAATAAATTTACCAAAAAAAATCAAAGACAAACATTTATTTCTTATTATTAGTTAGTTTGGATCATAGAACAATTCAATCGAGAACACTTTAAAGTTGTTTTAAAAAAGTGTGATCCAAAAAAAAATTTTTAATAAAGTTCTGAAAATCGGGCTCTTGAAGTTTTATGGCAATTGTTTTATAGACACATACTTTTGAAAACTTTTTTGGATCATTTTTTTAAAATGACTCCATCTTCTTTCACCAATTTGAAGATGAAAAGATTTGAATTAATTTTGTTCAGAATTATCTAGGGTTGGCTGTTCTGTGCTTATATTTTCAATTTCCATTGTATTTTGGGGTTCTGTATGGTTGGAAGATTCTCCATGTATTACAGAAGAATTATCCAAATTGTTTGTTGCTATTAAATTTTGCACAGGTTCATTTATTGGGATATTTTCTGGTTTATTAATTTGTTGATGAATTTGGTTATTATTAGGTGGCTGTAAAATTACAGACCCTTCTTTGTGATCATTTTGTTGCAAATTAGATTTGATATTATTTTCTGTTTGTGTTTGTGTTTGAATTTCATTTTGTTGAATTTCAATTTTTTTTGTTTCAATTTCAGGTTGGTTTAATTGTTGGGTTAGTTGTATTTTATTGCCAATGGAATTTCGCTGAGTCAAACTTGGCTTCGATATATTTTCATTTGCTGTAATTGTTGATTCAGAAGTAATTATTATTTTTGATTCTTCACCAATGCCATCATTTTTTGCTTGTTTGTTGGTGCCTTCCTTTGTTTTTATTATTTGTTCTTGCTGTTCTTGTTGATTTTCTTTCAGAGTTTCAGTATTTTGATTCTTTAATTGATGGTTGCTTTCATCATTTTCTTTTGAATTATCATTTTTGACAGTTTTGATTTCAGACAAATTCTCGGTCTGTGCTCCAGTTTCAGTCTCCATTTTTGTTTCTAGTTCCATGGACTCACGTGTTTCTTTTTGGGTGCTAATTAATGTTTTCTGTTGTAATTCTGTTGATTGCTGTTGTTTGGTCAATGTCTGTTGTTTATTATTTATTTCTTTTTCTTTTCCTCTTTCTATTTGTATTTGAGTTCCGTTTTCTTTGTCTATTTCTGGGTTGCTTTGGGTGCTTTGCTCTTTTTTCTGGGGTCTCTGTACTTCTTGATTATTCTCATTTTTGAAATCTTGCTCTTTATGAACAAACCGTTCTTTATTTTCCTTTTCCTTTTCCTTCTCCATTTCTATTTCCTTTTCATTACCAACATCAGTTCCTACTTGCATTTCTAATTGCTTTGTAAATTCATTTGTAGTTGAAACAGGCACTTGAGGGAAGAGCATTTGTTCGTGTCTACGTAGTAATTCTTCAATCGAGGGTGTTGACACATTTGATGGGAGATCATTAAATGTAGTCAAATCAATTGAAAGGTCACATATAAATCGAGCAAGTATTGTAGAATATTCATTATAAAACGTTTTTTCATTATCTGAGCAGCGTGGCGAAAAGTTTTCTGGTAAGACGGCGCCATTAACCCAACAGAGTTTTTTTAATTTTTTGATTCTTTCGTTATGGTAAACACACAGATACCTTTTGTTTCGTTGCATGGAAAAATGATAAAATAGCAATGCAGAAGAAATTTCTGGTGAACGAGGATCTTGTTCGGATAAGATCTCATTTAATGTTTCTTGGTGTTTTAAAACTTGATCCTTTACTTTTTCTACTAGTTCTAAATTATAACTTGGTAAAGTCATAGAACTATTGGTTAATTCCTTAATAAGATTTACTCCAGACTGATCCATCTTGTTGGGTTTTTATTTTATTCTCCTTAATCAAATAGATTTTTTGATGAAAATATTAAATAGAAAAAAGTCAAAAAATGATAAATGGGAATTCTGAATTCTTTTTTCGAAAATGTTTCACAGTTTGAAATATGTAACAAAAGTTAAATAGAGTTAGTTAACTTCCTTAAAGTTCAATTTTACAAGTTCTCATCAACAAACTGCATATCTCTTTGCTGACAATCTCAAAAAAGTAAGTATAAAAGGAATCTTTTGTTCAAGTTGACTTTGCTCCAATTTGATTATATTTCTCGATCAGCCCAAAACACGAATAATTTTTGGAGATGATTTTTAAAAGTGATTATCTTCCTTAAGGTTTACAATCCCTGATATTTGAAAAAAGATTATTTTGTGTAGGGTGTTATAACTGGCATTATTTGTATATAATCGAAAAATTAAGCTTATTATAATTTTCGAGGGGTGATATTTTTAATATCACTCAGAGGGAATTCTAATGAGCTTATTTTTTCGATTTTATACAAATTGCAAGAGTTATAATTTTATAGGTAGAAAGTTATCAAAGTTATCATGGATCAATAAAAAAAAATAACACTAAACAAAAAAAATGAAAAACTGATCTTCTATTTTCAAAAAGTTTATTTTTCAAAAAAAGAAAGAATAAAAATATAAAATAATTCTTTTTAAATTGTAGATATTCACAGTTTATAATTTTTATACTTCTTCTTCTTGTATTCTTCTTTCTAATTACTTTTTTTCTTTTTCTTTGTTTTTTTTTGATTTATCTTCAT
This sequence comes from Anaeramoeba flamelloides, assembly GCA_027625915.1. Taxonomy (NCBI): domain Eukaryota; family Anaeramoebidae; genus Anaeramoeba; species Anaeramoeba flamelloides. Next base: position 581,678 of record JANTQA010000060.1, on the reverse strand, counting down.
TTTATTTCTCATTTGTAATTTCAAATGTATTTGTTTAGTTTCTTGTTCTTGCTCTATATAGAATATTAAGTCAAATGAGGTGAATACATCTTCTAACATTTCTTCTTCTTCACAGGTTTAATATTAAGTTTTTTCATTGATAATATGCTTTGTTTTTATTATTCCTCAGAATAGTAAAAAAAAATTCTTGCAACTTTTTTCTGATGAATGAATTTTAACTTAGACTATTAATAATGCAAATTCCTTCATTTTAATCATTTTATTCTCGGATACTGCTAATAATTTATTTTTTTTTCAAAATGTACTCTATGTACTCCAATTAAAAGAGTCAGATGATTTTAAGACTATCCAATAAGAATTATTTTTCAAAATTTATGATAACTAGTTATCATTGATCTAAGCAAAATCCTTAATTTTTATTTAGTACATGAGTCTTTAATTTTCATAACTTTTAGAGTCTTCAAATCAAGTCCACAAGTTATCATTATTAACAAAAAATAAATTTTCCGTTTTCATAAACCTTTGTAAACGAAAGAGAAAGAGTTAATAAAGAATCCAGTCTAAAGTATAAGTTATTTATAATTTATTTGTAGATGTGTTATTTTCTGTCATTTTTTTAGCCTAGATCCCGCAAAAATGATAACTTGTTAATTTGGTTGTTAACTGATCGATCTTGGATTTGGTATGGGTTTTAAAAGTGGTTCAAAATGACAATTTTTGACAATTTAATTTTATTTATTTCCTAAGTCCAGATTGAAAAGTCTAAGATTAATAGAGTGGGGGGCGTTTAAGAATAAATTTAAATTTTTGGGTTGTAGAAGAAAATTTTTAAATACTTTTTTGCCGATTAACTTAATGAAAAAAGAAAATTTTTTAAAAGCCCCGAATAAAACCAAACTTAATTAAAATTTTCAACAAGAAATTCACAAACCACATTTTTTTTTAAATTAAGTTCCAACCAATTAATCTTTAACTCTTCAATTCGGATTTCGGAAATAAAAAAAATTGAATTGTCAAAAATTTACATTTTGAATCACTTTTAAAACCCATACCAAATCCAAGATCGATCAGCTAACAACCAAATTAACAAACCAAACCATCAACAAGATAAGCTTTTTTCAAATTTCAGGGATTGCAAACCTTAAGTATGGTGTTAATATGGTGAAAAAATTTTTTTTGAAATGGATTAAAAAAAAATTTGTACTTTAATGAGTGCCTAAAAACTAATTAAAAAACTAATCAACCTGTTTTCTATTATATATCTCCAAAAACTAACAATCAAAAAAGACATCATTTTTAGAAAAAAGGCCAAAGAAAGATATTCAATTTCGGATTTGTATATTTGTTTAATATAATTTTAGTAAAAAAATTGTTAGTTTTGAAGGGATACTACTATATGTCCCTCTTGGGTACTTTTTCAGATCTTGAAAATTTTTGTTTTCATTTTTTTCGATTCTCAAATCAGCTATATTTATCTCAAGGTTGTTATAAATACATTACTATGTGAAATTATGATGGTTTTAAAATAATCAAAAAATGGATTAAATCGAATTAAATTGATTATCTACTTAAAGAAAAAAATCTGTTTGAAATTGAAGAAATTTAACCCTTTGATAATTAAAATAAGAAAAAAATATTTTTTTTTTTAAATTTGATTTTTCACAATACAGAATTATTTTACCCTTTTCTTGTTAATTGGAATTTTTGACAAATTAGGATCTCATGAATTTTTTTTTTTTGATTTTAAGATTCTTATCCTTTGAAATTTTTTTTTTTTTTTTTTTTTTTATTATTATTTGGATTTTTTTCATATAGCCTCTGAATTATTTATATTTTAATAGAAATTTTTGAGATTTAGAAACCCTGGAATTATTTTTTGTGTAAATTGAATTTTTTTACCAATTATATCCTTTTTTATAAATTTTTTTGTAATTTGAATTTTGCCAATCTTAAGAAGTGTAATCCCACAATATATATTTTTCAGTGTCAAATTGACATACCAATATAGAGTAAATTGGCAGTTAGATATTGATCCCTTAAATCAAAAATTTGTATTTTGATTTTTACTTGATGGATTTAATGAAACAAAATAGAAAATTACCAGTTTTATTAAAGTAAAACATTTATTAACATTTTGCCACTAGTAAATAACTTATTTACATAATCAACAACGAGAAATTAAAACTCTTGATGTTATTGCATTTATTATTATTGGTAATACGGATTTTTTATTAAAGTCTCTAAACACAATTTCAAATATTTGACTCACACCAAAATAACAAATTGAAAAAAATAAAAATATCCTTTATTATTCAAAAAAAAATTAATAATAAAATATGATTTGTAATTCACTTTTTAATCTTATGAAATATATAAAAACCTGAGATTTTGGATATTAAAAAAAACAAAACCAAAAAATAAAAAAAAGTGAGTCAAAATTGTTGAAATGAGCATTAGATTAAAAAAATTTTTTATGATATTGTTTCTGGTAAAAATTTCCAAATTAATCACTATAACATTGGATAATGGTTAATTCAACGTTGGAAAAATTAACTATTATTAATAATAATAAATAACTACTGTTAATTTTCTCTACACCACCCACCCACACATAGACACACCCACCCACACATTAGCAATAAAAAAACAAAGTAAATACTATTGGAATAAAAAAACTAATAAATAAATCAAATTATTTTTTAAACAACTAAGCAAGATACAAATACCATTTCAAAAATTATGACTCACCTGGAATAATAAACAAAAAAAAATAATATATAACTATATCCTTTAGTATTCAAGAACAACTCAAAAATAAATCTAATTTGTAATTCACTTTTTACATTCTTCTAATTATATAAAAACTTGATATTGAAAAAATTAAAAAAATAAAACCAAAAAGTAAAAAAATCCGAGTCAGAATTTTTGTAATGAGCATTACAAATTTTTTATTACATAACTTTCACTGAAAAAAAGTTAAACAACAAGATTTTTTATGAATAATTAAATTCATTTGAAAGCCTTTACATAGTCTCAATTTTCAGAATGATTATTTGTCTTTTTTAAGATCTTTTTTACATGATTTTTTTCAAAAAAAAAAAAAAAAGTAAAAAAAAAAAAAAAAAAAAAAAAAAAAAAAAAAAAAAAAAAAAAAAAAAAAAAAAAAAAAAGAAAAATTAAAAAAAAACAAAAAAAATAAATAGAAAAAAAAAAGAAAAATAAAAGTTTGAAAAAGCAAAACAAAAATTTATAGAATTAGACAAATTAGAAAAATTCGAATTTGAATTCAAAAAATAAAAAGAAAAAAAGAAAAAAATATAAAAAATAAATAACAATAAATAGGAAAAAATTAAATAGATCCCAAAATTTTAAATTATTTTTTTGATAAGAATCTGGAATAAAAACTCAAAACAACTTCCTTTAACTTGATAGATTGAATCAAAATTTATGAAAAATAGTTTACATATATCTTTAACTAAACAAGTAAATTTGTATTTGAAAACCCCTTTTAAAATTTGGGAAAACCTAAAGAGATAATTACTAACTAATTTCCTTAAAACCAAAAAAAACAAATTGATTTTTTTTTTTTTTTACTTTTGAGTTTTCAAAAATAGCACTAATCTAAAATTAATATTGATATTATTTACTATTTTATTATTTATTCCAATATATATATATATATATATATTATTATATATATATATAACCTATATTATCCTAGTAAAATCAAAAAAATAAATTTTTGAAAAAAAAGATAAAATATACTGAAAAACAGCAAAAAAGGTATAAAATTAATAAATTTTAGATTATTTTTCTAATCCAAAAAAGACGAATAATTTTTTTTGAGAACCTTTCCAAAACATTCAAATAAAAATTAAATTAATAAATAAAATGTTTAATAAAAATAAAATGTTAAATAACTTGAAAAAAGTTCAATAAATAAAATGTTTAATAAAATTTGAAATAATTTTTTTTTCACAAAAATTTTAAATAAAATGTTAAAAAAATGGCAACTATCGTTAAATATTGAAAAAAATTATAATTACATTTTTGGGCAAAAATAATAGTTTTAAGGTAATTCATATATTTTTTCTAGATAGCTAAAAAAAAAAGTTTTGATATACATATATATATATATATATATAATCCAATGAGCACATGTCAATATTTTTTTTTCTAAACATCATTAAATTTAGAAATTGAAGAATTGTTATTTTACTCTCAAATATCCACATTACACAAAATCACAGTTTTGGTATCTACCTAACTCCAGTTCCTGTTTTTTTCTTATTGAGTTAAATTCTTCTACCATGATCTGGTTTGTAAATTCGATTGTTTCCAGAAAAACTTTTCATTTTCATTTTTTTTTTAATTAAATTTGAAAAAAAAAATGTTTGAAATTCCAAATTAACATTGAAAAAAGTTAGGCTATGTATGTTCTTTTAAAATACATACATTTACAAGTTAAAAATCTTATTGTTAACAAATTTTAATTTCCTAAAGAAATTGAGAAATTTTGTCAGAGACGTTCCAATGAAAGTGGCCCAAAAAATTTTTTAACATTTTTTTTACTTTTTTGAAATTTATAGTTTGCTCAGTGTTTTCTTTTATGATTATCGACTCTAATATGAATTTTATTATTTCTCATATTTCTAAACAATCTAAGTTGGATTGATTCTTAAAAATAAAGTGAATTTTTCATTTTTGGTTGGGCACCTTTGAGTGAATTGGAGTTTATAAATGGTAAAAAATTTCACTTCATTTTCAATTTCCTATTTCAACCAGTGACACAAATTCCAACCCACTTCTTTGAAACTCTCTTTGTTTTAGAAAAATATGGAAAAGAAAGTGAAAATTATTTCCCATTTAGAATTCAAATACCAGTATATCAAAGATAAATAATCTCTTTAAACTTTTATTTTTAAGTTATCTCTAATTCGTCCAGTGTTTTTAAAAAACAATCATGAGAATCATTTTTCAAAATTAATAGAACATTACGATTTACAGCTCAAAAAATCTAAAAGATTAAAAAGAAAAAAAAAAATTGAAGATTTTTCAAAAGGTTATTTTCTTGATTTTTTATTCGGTACATATTCTAGATGTTTGATTAAGATCATCAACTTTCAGAAACTAAATTCACAAATAATAAAAGAAAGATAGAAAAAGATCTATTCAAAGAATGAGTGTTTTGAAAGAGCCATTTATTTGTTTTCTTTTTTTAATTTATCTTCTTTGATCATAATCATCAAGTCACTCATTTGGTGTGCAAGATTTTCCATATTTGCTAACCCTTCTTCGTCTGTAATTACATCAACACCGCGGTGACCAACACCAAACTATTTCAATGAGATTTAATAATAAAATTGGTTTGAAAAAAATTGAATGTCTCTGCCAAAGGAAAAAAAAAAAAAGGAAAAAAAAAAGAAAGAATAAGGGATTATTAATTCTTACATTCCAATAAGTAGAACCAGGAACTATTGAACCAGAGATTGACCAAAGGTAATTCATTTGGCTGTGTGCATTTGTAGCGCCACCTCTTCGATGAACTGCAATTGAAGAGCAAACCTTTCTATATAAGAATCCATTATAGTCCTTGTCCCTTGAAGCATGATTAACATATCCTACACGATCAATAAAGCATTTCATGGCACCCGAAGGACCGGCAAAGTGTGTAGGTGATGCAAGAATGACACCATCTGCATTAAGGATCTTTTTAATACTTGAGTTGATTATATCCTTTTTGATCACACACTCTAATTTCTTTTTTGAACATGCTGTCGCATTAAAAATAAAAACATTTAGTGAAGATAAATTACAATTTTGAGAATACAATTGTGAGGACAGAGGACCAAATAAAAAGGAGAAAAAAAGAAAAAATCAAAAGAAACTATTTACTTCCACAATCGCGACATCCAGAAATAGTCTTGTTTCCAATGGTTACTAATTCAGTTTTGATTCCTTTTGAGTGAAAGACCTCAAACATTTTTTGGACTAGTTTATATGTGTTTCCTTTTTTATGGGGTGATCCATTGAAAGCTACTACTTTGAGTGGTCGTGCTAAATTGTGCATTGCAAAAAATAATAAGAATTAATAAAAAGTCTTTGAAAAAAAATAAAAAGTTAAATTGCCTTTATACTCTAAAATCATTCAGAAAAATCAGAAAAGTAAGACCAAATTTGGTGAAAGCAGTCACCTAGTATTCTGTTAATATTACTGCTGAATTTATATTCAATCTTGTAATTTTGTTTTGAAAAATTAGTTTAACTTGTGAGTCATTTCTGAGAGTGATTTGTATGAACATAGATTTAATAAGAATTAAAATATATTATAAATGGGAGTAGACTTTATCAGTTCTCCAGATGACAAATGGTTTGTAAAAGTTATATTTATAATTTTGCCGTTCCTAAAAAAAAAGTAAAACAAGATTTTTAATTGAGAAAATTCATAAAACCTGAAAAAAGAAAAGTAAGATCAAATAATCAAAGAAAAAATAAATAAATAAAGATTTAATAATGGAATAAATATAATCAGAGTTTTTCGAATACTTTCTTAGATTTTGAGAGTTTTTTTCTGGTTACACAAATTATTAAAAATAATTGTCTTTTTTGTGATCTTCAAAACAACTCGATCCGATTCTCAGACTAATTTCGATATGAAAGGTTATTTAAATTGTGTTTGTTGATTTGGTTGACTTTTATATATTGTATTATTTTTAGAGTTATTATTTTTCTATTTTTACTGGTATTTGAATTATAAATAGGAACAATTTTCACCCCTTTTTCCTTTTCCTTTACAAACAGAGTTTTTAAATAACTGTCTAATTCTGTGAGAATTCTTTTAATAAAAGAATATATGGAAAATGAAACAAAAATATTATCCCATTTAGATTTCAAATACCATTAAATAATTTTAATTTTATTTTCCGGCTCATTATAACCCCCTATTCAAAATTGTGTTTTACTTTTTTTACCTATTTCACTTTTAATCCCAAACAGTCATTGAATCTTAAAATTATTAGATTTTTCACCAAATATTTATGAGTAAATAACTTTTCATTTTTTGTATTTATTTTAAGATCTTTTTCAAAGTTTAAAATAGAAACTAAAATATTATACTTGTAGTTAAAAATAAATAGTGTGTCTAAAAATAAATATTTTTTTAATTTAACAATTCCAAGATTTATACTATACTTTGGTCAAAATAAAGCGTGTAGCAAAGTTTAACCCATGATTCCAACTAAAAAAACATGTTTTTTTGTTCGAGAAGACCAAAACATTAACCCAGCAAAGAAACGGACAATAAACCCTAATTATATATGGTACTGATTTTTTAAAGTTCTATTATTAATAACAAGAAATACTTGAAATAAAGGAAAGATCAGATTGGTAAAATTTATCTCAAAAAATATTTTAAATTATTCATAAAATTTTTATACATCAAAAAAATCTAAAAAACCCAAAAAAATCTGAGAATATCGCGAAAAAATTTGAATAAATTGAATTCAGAATTCAATATCTACGTAAAATAACAAGGATTTTACTTTCAAAATTGATTATAACTTAAGTATACTATTTGGTTTATTATATGTTGCATTGGTACAAGAAGTAAAAAAAAGTACGGATAATATTTGGGAACCTGGATTAAATATGTTGGGGAAGAATAGTTTTGATCATATAATTCATTATTTTTTAAAAATGGATTCTTTAGAAACTCATCTACTTTTGGCGACGAATTTAATAAAGATATTTTTAAACTTGGTGTACAAAAATTGATGCTTCAATCTTTAAAATTTGTCTCAAAAAGAATTACTTTTTTTTTTAATATTGAAGGTTTTTATTTTAATAAAAGAATACTTTCTACTTGAAGAGAACATCTTTTGGTTACTTTTACGAATTGAATTTAGAGAGATATTTGTACCCCAGAGAATTAATTACATAAAAATTATATGACAATACATTCTGAGTATATCTTTCACCATGTAAGGGGCGAAAATCGGAAGAAAAAAAAAAAATAAATTTATGATTTTTATATACCCCCCAGACTTTTTTTATGTGGTGACACGATTTGATAAACCCCAATTCAAAATTTTTAACACACCAAAATTTGATTTGTGAAGAAAAAAACTTATTTAATCAATTCAAGAAGAAATACCAAATTAGAACCATTCACTAATTGAAATGTTGTCACTTATTTATAAATTACAATACTCACAAAACAATAAATAAATAATAATTATCAATACAAATAAATCATGGGTTTGTTAAAAATTTTGGAGAGAGCAAAACAAAAAAATACATTAGTAAATTTGTTGAAATTCTATTTGGAATATTGATCGATCAAAGGTTAGATACTACCAACTAATTTTATTTGAGTTCTTTTATTTGGAACAACTTGACTTTAACATAATATAAACCTTGTAGAAAAATTTTTGATCGTCCAAAACAAATTACGTAATTCAAACAATGAAATGAAAACAAAAACTAAAAGATGAAAAAATGATTTTCATATTTGACAAAAATCAAAATTATTTTCAATTTCAATGAAATTGTATTATTGTGATTGTTTGGAACGTTTTATCTGTGTGGAAAATTTTGAATTTTAGTTTAATTTCATTTTCAATTGAAGATAAAGTTTCAAAAACCGTGATATTAGCGAAAATTTTGATTGTCTCAATTTCATGATAGAATACAAAAAATAATAATATTATATAAAATTATGATAATTGATCAAAGAGTGATTGTTACCAAAATCATGATATTCAATAAAATCTGGTTTCATTGTCAAAAAAAATGGATAAAAATTTTTTAATAGTGATAGAATGTTTGATGAATTTTAGTTGAATTCAATAATTTGATTAAATAAGAAAAAGTTTAATTTTTATTCTATTTGTCCCCTAGCTCTGTTTTCAATCCATTCGGAAGAAGAGCTATAAAGAAAAAATATCGACTGATTGTTTATTATTACTAAAATAATAAATTTCAATAGTAGGAATAACTCTAAATAATATATTAAAAAAGCAAAAGGCAAAAAACAACAATGGTTTGGCAAATCAGATCAAAAAAAAAAAAAAAGAAAAGAAATTATAAGAACTAAAAAATGATCACCAAATGAACATTCATGATAAATTATCAAATTAATTTAATTTAACAAAAAGTATTACGGTTCTGATTTTGGATGTGTTCTTAACTCAATTGAATATTGTTTTTTTGATCTCTTCCAATTATTTCTTATAAACTATTTTTAAATTTAAAACTTTTTTTTCTTCCTTTTTTCTAATTTTGCCAATTTATCTTTTTACCTTTTCACCCTATAAAAAATTTGGGCATTCTTTTCGATTAATGATTTGGAAACCCATGATTTTCAGATTAAATCTCTTTTTCAGAAATTGAAATAAATATAATTTCTGTTGTATTTTTAAGCTTCTTAAATCAAAAATTATAAAAGTTTTTGGTTGATTACAAAAAGGGTCTTAAAAAAATAAATATTTTTGAAAAAACAACAAAAAAGATACTTGATTCAATCAATGATCCATTTAAGAGTTTTTTTTTTTGTATTTTTTTTTTTTTTTGTGACAGATATATTAATCCTTTAGATCAATAATTGTGATGAACGTAAAGCAATATAAATATTATCCTTTAAATGTACTATTATATAATTGCTATGGATAAAAGTTGCTTAATAAACTTACCAACACACATTCGTTCTTTACAAAATGTGTACTTTCCGTCAAATTATTTTCGATTCAAGTTTAAAGAGGATTAATTCACTTTTAAAAACTTTTTCAAAAACCCTTGCAGTAATATCACTGATTATAAAGATTCTTTGGAAAGCCATGCTTTCTTCTTCTTCTATTGTCTTTTCATTACACGAAAACTCAACTATGGCTTAAATATTTTTTTTTAATCGATCACCAATAAGAAGGAAAATTACTCTTTAATCTTTTCAAATTATTTAACCTCAAAGATAATATTTTCCATTTTTTTAAAAAAAAGCATCTATTCTAGATCCAAGTACATTTTACAAAGAGGTTATTGTTTATTTGATTGTAAATAACAGGGGAATTTTTCTTTTTATAAAAATAAAAAAATAAAAAGAAAAAAATTATTTTTCCATATCAATAAAATCTCATTCCTTTTACTAAACTTTTATATATTTCAAAACTTTCAAACACCTGAAGACAATTAACAACCCTTACAAACACTTATTAACATTTTTAAAGTGGAAAAGCATTGTAAAAGTCTCAAGACTTTATAAAATTCATGGGAATTTTTTTAAGGTGATTGGAAAAAAACTAATTGTTTCTTTTTCAAGATCTTGTATTTTATCATGAGATTATATGGAATATGGTAATTTTATGCTTTTTCGTGATAAAGTAGGACCAATCATGATATTTTCATTTTATTGTGATTTTATGATTTTTTCCGATACTTTTAAAGGGGAAAAGAGTTGTAAAACTGATAAGATTTATAAAAATCATTTGATTATTTGTAGTAGGTCAACTCAAAAAAAATATTTTCTTTATCGCGATTCAATTATTTTTTGAGATAAAGTTAGGCTAATCGCGAGTTTTTAAAATTATCGTGAATTTATTATTATTAATATCACGATAATCAATACTCTCATCAAAACCTCTGTTTTTGAATTAAAATTATTTTGTAAGAGTAAAATTAATTTTTTTCTCGACAATAAATAAAGAAAAAAAAAAAAAAAAAAAATTTTTTTATAATTAATTCGAATTCATTAGTTAAATTGAACAGAATTATTTTTATTTCTTTTTAATAATATCATACCAATCTAATAACAACATTTAATCATCACTTTTATGATAATCATAATAGTCAACACTTTCAACATCATCACTTTCGCCACTTTGATAACTTTGATAGCTTTGGTCATCATCTTGGTAATCATTTTTTGCAGAAAATAGACTGATTTTGTCAAAACTATCTAATTCATTCAAAGTATTATTGGTGTTAGTAATACTGTTACTGCTAACATTAACGTAGCTAGTACTATAAACATTACTGTATGTATTACTGTTGGTAGTCATGTTTATAATATCATCTGAGCTAATCTCCAAATCTTTAAAGGATTGGAAAGAAAATTGGGAATCATTTTTAAATAATTTTTCGTTTTGGTTATTTTGATTAATATAATTTTGTAAATTCTTATTTTTTTTATTTAAAAATAGATTTTCAACCTTGTAAGATATTTTATTAATCAGATTTTTTTTATCAAAATTTGATGAGTTGTATTTCAGTGTTTCATAAAAAGACCAAATAATGGCAATTATTAAAATTTTTTCGTTAAAAGAATTTGTTGCAAAATAAATGGATTTATATCTTCCCAAGAATTGATCAATTTTCTTTTTTTTTGAATTAAATATCGAAAACTTTTTAGATTCCTTGACATTCCCACCAATTTCCAATAATTTATTATCATGGTCAAGTATGTTCAAATAAAAATCCGTATCATACTGTATTATCACCTTGGTCGAATTCGGGATTTTTATAATGATTTTTTTGTTATTAATTAAAAGATACCCCGGCACAAATGGAAATTCTCGGCTTACCATAACAGATATTAAAAAATTTACACCTTTTAACCCCAATGAATAATTAATTTCATTTTTAATCATTTTCATTTTATAATCGATGGTTTTTCTTATATTTTTCCTCTTTTTAGATTCATATTCATACCCATTCTCATTCCCGGTGTCTTTTACTTTATCGCCATTCACCCCGTTTTGGCCTTTGCCCTTATTTTTAATTTTTGTATCATAACGATTCGTAGCAATATCCCAAGAAGATAATTTAATATAAATATTGCGACTGGGCTTGATTGGGTTTGGCAAAATTTTGGTATTTATTTCATTAATATTTAAAAAGGGCACTTCGGGGTTATTTTTTATTAAAAAGGATTTCCCAGATGATTGATTAAATATCAAAAATAAAAACACAATCAAAATTTTGGTTTCCATTAATGGGATTTTTAAAAAAAAAAATGTTTTTTTTTTGATATTGCGAAGAAACAATAAATCTCTTTGCGAACGAGAAATAAACAATTCCAAATTTTTGGAATCCCATTTCATTTGATTTTGGGAAATTTCATTTTCTTTGTCTTTTTCATTTTCTTGGTTTGAGGAATAAATATTCAAAAGTAATCCATTTTTTTGAAAATTCATAATTCCTTTTTTTTCCTTTTCATTTTTTTTAGATGTACTTTTTGTAAAAAAAGGGATCGGGATATTCCCTAAGCTAGATAATTGGATTGACCTCTGCCATAAATTGGAAAAGGTCTCATAAACCTTATTGATCTTTGGTAACTTTGTGTCAATGATATTTGTAAAATCTACATTTTTCCACCCATCAAAAAAATTTAAATAAAAAAATACTTCAAAAAGTTTTAAATCTTGATTATTCTTATGATATTGCTTAATCAATGCATCAATCACCCTTGGGCTATAATAACTTGACTTACTTTTTGGATCTATTTTTTCTAATTTCAAATTCTGTTGCAATATTAAATTTATATCGTCCATTTTTTTTGATTCAATTTCCCCATATTTTTGAAATAACTTTTTCCAATTGATCTCTTTATTTTTTTTTTTATTCTCTTTTTCTTTTTGTTTGTGATCATTATTTCCTTTCCGTTTCCCTTTCTCCTTCCGTGCCCCTTTCCCTTTCCCTTTCCCTTTCCCTTTCCCTTTCCCTTTCCCTTTTCCCCTTCGTTTACCTTTACCTTTCCCTCCCCCCCCTTTTGTTTTTATTTGTTTGTCTGTATTGATTAAATGAAACTGGGATTCTTTTTGGTTTAATTGCCACCCTTTTTTTTTTATTTTATTTTCAATATCTTTGATTAAATTTTCTTCTCCATTAATTTCGTTTTTTAATTCCATAATTTTTTTTAATAAATTTTTTTTAGTTAATTTTTCCTCTTTTTCTTGAATTGATTTTGTTTTTTGAATTGTTTTATTTTTTTCATTGTGTTTCTCCTTCTCATCTTGATTTTTGCTGTCACGATCATCGGTGTTTTTATTATTAAATAAAAAATGATTAAAATCCCAATTTAAGGAATAAATTGAATACAAATTAATTAACTTTAAGATTTCGTTTGAAATAATATTTTGTTTATTTTTTTCAAATATCAAATTTAGATCACTAATTAATTGCTTATTTTTATTTTTGTCCTTGTCCCTTGGTAATTGTAAAGTGTCTTGAATTAATTTTTTTAAGTGGACGTTTAATTGTTTGTAGTGTTCATTTAATAAAACTTTTTTCTTTTTTTTATGCTGGAATATTGAATTACTTTTTTCGTTGTGATATTCCCTATTGAAAAAAGTTGTCTCATCCCTTTTTTCAAGTCTTAAGATTTTTGGTATCCTTTTGGTGTCGTTAATACAAAGCAATAGTGATCTGTTTTTTGTTTTGAAATTGATCACTTGGCTACTATCGACCAAAAGTATCTTAACGATTATAATCAACGATCGTAATAATTTCCATTTACATTTTGCTTGATCATTACAAATCTTTTGAAGCGAAAACAAATTCCCTTTTTTGTTTAGAAGTCCAGAGTTCTGTTTTAGATGATTTTTCAAAAGCATTTTGAACCAATAGTTATAGGTTTTATAATTTTGTTTCTCGATTTCTTCTTTGTTTTTCATTTTTTTGATTTTTAGGGTTTCAAACGGCACTAAAATATTCAAAAGAGAGATCAACGAAATTCCCCCGTCTGTTAAAATTTTTTGAAGACTAATTTCTTGATCTTTTTCTACTTCTTTTTCTTTTTCATTTTGTTTTTCTTTTTCATTTTGTTTTTCTTTTTCATTTTGTTTTTCTTGAATCTTGATTTTTTTTTTGTTTGAAATTTGTTTGATTATTTTCGAGAACAAATTTAAGTCTATAACTGATTTCAAATTATGAATTTGTTCAACAGACAAACTTGCAATCTTTGGAATTTCCCCAAAATGTGTAATAAGTTGTTCTTCATATTTTTTCAATTTAAAATATGAAAATGTTTTTGTCATATGAAACAAAATCAAAAAAATGAATCTTCATGTGTTTTAACCAAGAGCTTATCAAGAAAATCAGGAAAGAGTTTAATAACGCCAAAAAAAAGATCAAAAAAAGCCAATAACATGAACAATTCTTTGAGCCTCTTCAAACTTTAAGGCATTTTCCAAACCACCAAACATTTTCGAACTCTTTTCTGAAAGTTAAAATTTAAAAGTTAATTGTCTTTTGATTTTATTTTTTTAATTTTAATAATTTTGCCTTTCATTTAGGTTTCTTGAGTTTACCCAAAAATTACAAAGTTAAAAATATCCGTTTGTGGGAATAACAATTTCAATCTTTTTTGTGAAAAATTCTATTTGTAAAAGAAAAATAGGAAAATGAAAGTGAAAATTTTTTCCTATTTATTTTCAAAAAACAGTCAAATGAAGATGAGATTTTTAAAAGAAAGATTTTTTTAAAGTAAGCACACAAATTCTTAACAACTTCTTTCTTTTTCCTCTCTAAAGTTAGGTGTTTGAAAGTTTTTTTTCAACGAAATTCAAAATTTTTTGGAATTCAATTTCACAAAAATATTTTGTAAAAAAATTTTAAGGACTATTTGTTCAGTGAAAACATTGAAATACTATATAAAATCACCCTTGAAGAAGTTATGCAATCCAAGTAATATTGGTCCAAGGAGAATTTCTTTTAGAAAAAAAGTGAAATTTTCACAATTTCAACAATTTTCATAATTTTTCACTTGAAAGATCAATAAAGAAATTTTGATTTTAATATTTTAGAATTACCATTTCAACTTTCTGAACTCACACTATTTTACCTAATCTTTTACAATTTTGTTAAATTCAAATTTCTTTTTGTGTTCTTAATACAATACCAAATTAATATGTTTTTATTGAAGTAGACAATATAAATTAAAAGAGTTTCAATTTACTTTAGTTATTTTAAAAAATTATTGAATTTTTTTGATTTCGATTGCCAGAATTAATACTTTTTGACATTTTTCAATTTGGCTAAAGTAGGGACTTTAAAAAAAACAGTCTTTTTCTTTTGATGTCAGCCTATATTAGGTATCAAAAAGTTAATTTCTCACTTTTTGGAAAGAGAAAACCCCCAAAATGATTTGATTTTGAAAAAATTTTTAATAGGCTAAGGGGTTACGGTAACCATATATTTCTCTATAATCAAAGTATGTTGTAATTGGGTGTAAATCGTATTAATACACCACAGCTCAAATAGCTCTAAAAAATCTATTCTAAATCTTATTAAACAAAAATAAATTCATACATTTTTTACGAATAATCCCAATTAAAATTTTCATTTTTGGAATTTTTTTTTAAATTCCATTTCCAAATATAAAAAGAAAAACAAAATAAAAATATTTCAGTATTTAATAATTCATCTTTAGAAAATCCAAAAGTAACTTTTTTTTTACAATTTTTCATTTTTTTTTAAATTCAAAGGATCACTCAATAATTATCAACAAAAAACCTGATTAGTTTTCTTGCCTTTTTGTTAAAATTAATAGTAAGATAAATATGTTTTCCCATATTTTCAAAAATAATTAGTCGAAAAAAATCTATTGGTTAATTATTTAACTATGTGGAAAAAAACGAATTTTTTTAGAAACTAATCTTCATATTTTAATACAAATTTAAGAAATATTTTTTGCAACTTTTGAGTATGGATATTGATAATTCAATATTTAAATTTGTGGCAAAAAGTAGATTTTTTTTCTGAAATTGTTGGTTTTTTTAACTAATACAAAGGATCATTTTTAATTGATGTGATCAATAAATATCACTACTTTACTTATCTATTTTTTAGAGGCATTTGGAGTCATGATTCGCTTAAGTTATTGAAACGCAATAACAACATACTTTAAGCTTAGTCTTCTCCTAAGTTTATACTAATACCTGGAAACAGAAAACTTTAAACATTATGTTTTTAATCCAAATTTTATGTATGTGTGTTTTTACCAGGGTTGGGTGGTTGTTAAAATCTCACAAATTATATCCAGTGATATCTAAGAAGGAGAAAATGTCAAAATTTTACTAAATTTGTTTCTGTGAAGTCTCGTATCAAAAAATGAAAAAAAAAGTTGGCAAAAATTGACTTTTTGAGAAAATGGCCCTTAAAAACAATTTTGAAACCATTTACACTTTGAAGATAATTTTCTATTCTTTTTTTGGACTTTGAGTTGAGTTGTCGGATCTAAAATTGTTTTCGTATGACAATAACGAGACAAGTGAAAATTCTGAATGAATATATCTCCCTTATTTCAAAACTAAGATATTTTTAAATTGTGACATGGTAATTAGTTTTGTATTATATTAAACCCACTGAAATCCCCATTTCCAAAATCAGAAAGATCTTTTTTCTCTACTGGTACATAACAGTTATATATATTTATAATGAAAGTGACTAATTTTTAAAAAATTAATTCCCAAAGATACTTTCAGGAAAAAATTCTTCAAAACCTATTTACCAAAATATCATCAACCCAATTTATCCTGACACAACAAATTGAGTTTTGAGAGAAACGATCCAAACAAAAAAAAACTATAAAAAAAGAATAAAAAAATGTGAAGTATGTTTGGTTTGTATAATTCTATTACAAAAACAAATTCGTGGAGACACTCTTCTTTTAGCCATGTTTGGCTTATTTCATTCAAGGAAAAACCAAAATAACCAAAAATAAATAAAAAAAGGCAAAATAACCAACCTCCTTTGTAATAATTAATAAATTCGTCCCAGCCCTATTATGGAAAAATATAACTACCCCAATTTTATTTTCTATTCTAAATTTGTATTTTGTACAATAAATAGTAAAATATTTATTAAAGTTCACCATAAACTGTAAAATTTATAATAAAAGATTATAAATAAGTTAGACTGTTTTTTTTTTGCTTTTGGAAATTGATAAAAAAAGTCATAAAAAAACTTTCTTTTAATTTTCATCTTCAATTTTCAAAAATTGTTAAAATCTTAGGTTTTTAACAATTTAAAAACAAAGATCAAAAAATAATTTCAAATTTTCAATAGTTTCAGTGATTTCATTTCCATATTGAGAAAATTGTATTTTTGTCTTTGTTTTTGCACAAAAAAAAAAAATAAATAAATCTAATGAATAAAGAGATGTTGAAATTTTTATCTTTAAATAGAAATTGAATTTTCAATTTCAAAAAAAATAATTTTATAATAGACAACCAATTTCTAGGTCATATAAATTTTCGCGGTAGAGCTGTAACTGCTGTGTGGTTTGTGAAGACAATCAAACAATTCAAAGTAGCCATATAATCAAAAATTATTGACAATAAGATCATTTAGATTTAAAGTTGTTTTTTAGTTGAGAGTGTTTTTAATGTTAAAAAATCATGATTATTCTAATTTTTCATTTTCACATTCCTTGACAAGAGGTTTGAGTTCACGAATCTCAAAATTTCTTGGTGAATTTTTTATTTAAAAAAAAACAACCTAAAAGGATTTTTTGATCCAAATTGTAGAATATTTGAAAGATCATTCGATTACATTTTAAATGAGACTGAAACAAATTGTATTAAGAAAAATTGGGAAATTACATATATTGCTCTAAAAAAAGTTTTATTTCTGACAGATTTTTTTCTATTTTAAGGGACTAATCTCTATTAATTTTTTTTTCTAAATTTAATAAAGATTGTGAAAATTTTGTGCCAATTACTTAAATTTGAAAATCCCTGTTTATTTTCAATATTAAACATATCTATAGATAAGGAATCCTTATTTAGAAATTAGTCAAAAAAAAAATAATTAGACAAGTCCCTTAAATATCTAATTCTTGAATAAATTTTAAAAAAGTTCTCGTTTTTTTCTCTTCAAATTTTTTGAATTTTTGTTTTTTATTAGTTTACTGGTTATTAGATCAAAAGAAAGTTGGTCTTCAATTTTTAAGTGAAGAATTTACAGAGTTAAAATAGGTGTGTGTTATATTTAACATGAAATTAAGATTTTAAAAGGAATATTTGTTTTATTAAACTAAATACATGAAAAAACAATTTTGAACTTCTAAATCTAAACTCAATACAAAAACAAACCAAAATAAAACAAAAACTGGCAATACTCAAAAAATTATCACGAAAAGTTTTAAAAAAGTCTTACACAAACAGTTTAAAAGAGAGAATCAGACACTTTGGGTTCCTTTTGGAAAACTGATCATTCCTCACTTTGTTAAAATCAAATAGCTTTACAAGCTTGTCATAAAATTTTTTAGCATTACAACCCAAATTTTAATTTGAGGAGTTTAAAGCTAAATCGGTTTTGATCTATTCAGTTATTTAGTGAAGTAATTTTAGATTAAAAGTTAACACAAAGGGTAAATGGAATAATTTATCCCCTTTTTTTAAATTTCAAAAACTAAGGTTTTGTTGAAAAAACTGGTTAAATAAAAAAAAAGAATCAAAAAATTGTTGTAAAAAACATTTGCTTTTTTTTTTTTTCAGTGTTGTTATAATTATTATTTATTTTGTGGTTGTTAGGGTTTGTGTCTTCAATTTCTTTTTTTTTCTTTGAGAAAAAAAAAAAAAAAAAAGTATTTTGAAGGAAAACAATTTGTGTTCTTCTTTGAAAGAAAGAAAAACACAAAAAAAATCAAAAAACAAAAAATAAAGTAAATCGAATAAAAAAGAAAAAATCTAAGAAGAGAAAAGAAGCCCAACCTTATTGTTTTTGAATATTTTTGTTGTTTTTGATTTTTTTATTTTAGGGTTCTTGTTAATTTATAAGCATCTTTGACATCAATTTTTTTATAATACCCTTTCACTGTCTCTGTAATTTGGAAACCAAATTTTTTATAAAATTCGATCGCAAGATCGTTTGATACTTGGACGTGAAGGTAGACTTCTTTAATTTCTTCGTCTTCACGGCAGAAGTTCAAAACTTTTCTTAAGAGTTCAGAGCCAATACCCTCTCTGCGGTATGCCTCAAGCACAGAAAAGGTAAGGATATAACATCTGTAATTCCCTTGATCGCTTCGGTTGTTTGGTCTTTCTTTTCGATAACTAATGGCACCAACAACAACGTCTTTGCAATAAAATGCCGCGTTCAGATGGTAGTCGTAGTCTCGAAGAAGGCTAAGATAAAATTGGTTTGAATATCTTGCTGGAAGGACAGCAGAATTTAAAAGTTTTAATTGTTTGATATTTTTTTCATTTAATTCCCCATAAGTCACAAAATTTGACATTGTTGTTGATTGTTTTTTTAATTTTAAAAGTTAAATAATTGAAGAAAATAGATTTGTTTGCAAGTTGTTTGAAAAAAAATGAAATATTTTTGACTTTTTCACTACAAGAATAGCACAAAAATTGTAGTCACTTTTTTTCCTTACCAACACTTTGTTTTTTTGAAATTGTTCCAAATTTTGAAAGGAATTAGAAGATCACAATGCAACAACTTTCAATTTAAAAGTTTTTATAAGTTATACTTTTAAAAACATGTAATTTAAACAACTTTCCAATTTTTGGTTTTCATAAAAAGAGTTTCAGGTTATGGAAAGTTAACAAATATTTTTCTTTTAGATAACTTTCAAAAATTCAATTAAAATTTAAAATGTTATCTTTTGTTAATTATTATTTTTATCCTTTTTTTTGGCTTACAAATGTTTGTATCAAGAATTTGGAATTTGAAACAATATGAAAGAATATCAGAGACTGAAATCTTGCAGACTTTCAGCCTGAAAGTTCGAAAAAGTCTTGAAAGTATTTTTATGGATTGTGCTATTCTTGTCCTGTTTCAATAATTTGTTTGTGAAATAGAGTTTGAAATAAATACCCATACAACAATATAGTATCTGACTTCAGTTTTTGTTTCAATCATTGAGAAAAAAAATTAAACAACAATTCATTTTTTAGTGATTTTTATATAAAAGTTCGATTGCCAATGAATCAAAAGTAAATTTTAATATTTTGGGATTTATTTGCTTTTTTACTGTTAAGGTAGATAAAAAACATTTGATCCAACAATAGCCAGTGCTTATTACATATTTCTTCCAATAAAAGATTTAATTCAAGATTGTTTAGTATTTCAATGTTCAAATCAATAGAGAAGGAAAAGTAATTGATAGTTTAACTAATTTTTTAATAATGAATTAAATTTAGTTTGAAATCTTTTCTAATTATTCTCAATTTTTATTGATAATTGTTTTTTTTTGATTAATTCTAAAAAATTTCCCGAAAATTTATTCGATTTTTTGAAGAAAAAATATTTATTTGATCCTCAGAATTTAGAAAAGTTCAAATTTTATAATAGAACTTATGAAACCAAGACAAATTATTGCTCATTTTTTATTGGATGTTTCTTTTATCACTTAAACAATAGGCTTCTAAAAAGAGAGAGAGAGAGGAATCAAGAAATACAGCTTTTTATTTTGAAATATGGGTTAAACAAGACTTTATAGGTTATTTAAAGTGTCTAGTAAAAAAAAAAAACTTTGTAAAATTTAATCACAAATTAAAAACAATAAAAAAAATTAGCACATTTTGAAATTAAAAAATATAGTAAAAATCTGATCACTACAATACTAATTATCAATTTTAAAGGTATTATCTCAATTGAATTAATATTAAAATTTTGATACTATTTTTCCCATTTTTGAAAAGTTAAAAATCTAACATATAACATAATTATTTCAAGAAATTTTATTTTCTTTGAAGAAGAAATAAATCTTATTTTCAGTCAAGGAAGTATAGACAGTTCCATTTTTAAGAAATAAACTTTCAACAAAATTCGAGACACCAAAAAAAATCACAAATTATGACACAAAATCCTGAATTTAGTTAAATAATTTGTTTGAAAGAAAATTCCAAAAAATGTGCTTTAAATTGAGATTTTTTTGTGCTTTAAATTTTGTTAAAATTTTATGTCTTAAAAGTTGAACTGGCTACAAATAAAAATCTAAACTCCAATTACAAATTTTTAACACACCAAAATTCGATTTTTGAAAAAAAAAAACTTATTTAATCAATTCAAGAAGAAATATCAAATTAGAACCAATCTCTAATTAAAAATGTTAACACTTTTTATAAATCATAATACTCATAAAACAAAAAATAAATAATTATCATTACAAATAATTCAATAGGGTGTTAAAAATTTTGGAGAGATGAAAACAAAAAATACATTGGGTAAATTTGTTGAAATTCTATTAGGAATATTGACCGATCAATGGTTAGATACTACCAACTAATTTTATTTGAATTCTTCTATTTGGAAAGAATCAACTTTAACCTAACATCAATTGTTGGAATAAAATTTTGATTGAACGATACAATTTAGGTAATTCAAAAAATGAAATGAAAACAAAAATGAAAAGATGAAAAAATGATTTTCATATTTTACGAAAATCAAAATTGTTTGTAATTTGAATGAAATTATATTATTGTGATTCTTTTGAACATTTTAGCTGTGTGGAAAATTTTGAATTTTAGTTTATTTTAAAAATAAAACCACTTGACTTGAAAATAATACAATATAAAAAAAACTATGGAATTTCTAGATATGTCCGAGTTAAAAAAAAAAACACTATTTTTTTCTGATTAATATTTTTTGAAAATCTAGTCTTGACACTTAATTTAATTAATCACTGGAATAAAATTTTTTTACATAAAAACACTCAAATTTTGAATATCAAAAATATTTTTTAAAATTACTGAGCACCATTTTATTTTTTTTTTTTGAAAAATTGGGGTTGAGAAAATTTTGAAATCAAAGAATAAGTTAATATATTAAATTAGTTATATTTTTAATGTCATTTTATCTTTTTTAAATAATTTTTTAAATAATTTTAAAATTTGAAAATAAAAAAACAATTGAGGACCAAATTTTCGCTTTTATATAAATAAAATTTCTAAGATTTAGAATTTCTTTTAGTAAATGAGTTAAAAATAAGACATTGTATATAAAAGTATACATAATTTCAAGTTTGAATTCAATGATTTTGACAAAAAATGTTTTTAAGAAAAAGTTAAATGATAATTTTATTTATTTATATTTTCTCATTTAGTTTTTTTATTTTTTTTAATGGAAGGTATTTGTTCGGTTTTCCATTTTTAGTGTTTTTTTGAGTCTTAGGGGCATATTATAATAATTCTTTTAAACTGTAAAAATAGTAAAAATTCTCTGTTCTACATAGATTTAATCAATTTTTTCTTTTTCTTTTTTGAACAAAAGAATATGTTAAAAATAATAAAACCATTAAATTATAAAAACTCTCCAAATCTTTTTTTACAACTATTAAAATTTAACTTATCACCAAAAGAAATACTTTTTTATTTCATTATTTAAAATAAATAATAAATATCCAATCTAAATTTGTCCAGTAGGTTATAAAAAACGCACAGATTTATTTATAAACATAGACTTTTTAAAATTTCACAATTTTTTAAAATTTACTCAAACAAATAAAAAGAATTCAAAATAGTCATTCTAATTAAAATAATCAATAAATATTTTCAAATAACTTATTTTAATAATAATAGTTATGGTATTTATGAAAAATAAAATTAAAAATGATAAAAAGTTCAATAAATTTAATAAATATTTGAAAAAAAAACTTTATTGCCTTTGTTGAAAAAAAGTGAAAGAGGGAAAAAAAATTCAACTCGATTTTCATTGGGAACCTTACTAAAAACGAAAAGTAAAATCAATTAAAAGAAGAAACCAATTAACTTCAAACAATAATCTTTTATATTATTTTCAATCAAACCAACAAACACAATTTAAATCTACTTTATTATCAAAATTTTTCAAGAAGTTTTGGAGATCTCATAAATATGTCAATTTTTTGAACAAATTTTTAATAATTTGATCAATCAAAGAAAAGCCCCATACCAAAATAAAAGATAGTTTTGAAAAAATTGTTATTGTGTTGAATATTTCATTCTTTCTTCATTTATTTATTCTTTTATTAATTGATCTTACTTTTAGTTTTTAGTTTCTATTAATGATCGCAATTAAAAACCGTGTTGAACTTTTTTTCGACAATTGATTTTAATTTATCGGTTATAAAATAATAAAATTTTTGGTAAATATTTTTTGTATTTGTAAAAAATGGTTATATTTTCAAATTTATTTGTTCATACAATTTATCATAATTACTAAAAGTTGTCTTCCATAAAGAAAGATATTTGGAAAAAATGCCCTTTTTGTCTTTAAAAATACAAAAGAAAACAATTTAATAAAAAAGCCCAGATCTTTTGACTCAAAATTAACTTTGGAAAATTGAATTCTTGAAAAAAAGGTAATTCTTTTCTCTAAAGTTAATAAAGTATTTTATTGGTTAAGTTTAATTGTATATTTCTTAAAAGAAATGTTCTATTGTTTCTTTTTTCTTTTTTTTTTTTTTGGGTGCAGCTAAATCAAAGAGAAACAATTTTGTCCCAATTTGTTCTACTGTTAATTGTAAAATAAAAAGATCAAAATTTTCATTCAGCTTTCCATAAAATCACATCCCAAGAATTAAAATAAAAGCCATAAAAAGTCCGCAATTCTCAAAGATAAATTAATATTTTATGCTTGTTTTAAGATTTCAAAATTTGAAATTGTCTCTGATTTATAAATTACTATTTTGGAAAGGTGAATGAAAATTTTGTTTCATTTATTTTACAACAAATAGTAAATTTAATAATTAATAAAAAGTTTTTTAAAATGGAAACAAAACTCAATAAAATTGAAATTCAGAGATATATATTTATTTGTATCGTTTTTAATATTATCTATAAAGTATAATTCTTTTTGAATATTTATTGATTATTTTATTTTTTTTATTACTTTTTGGATAAGATGAGTGAGTATTGTGTATTGTGGAATAATTTAACTCGAATTAGATTTGCTTTTTTTCTTTTTATAATAAAGAAAAATAGAAAAAAATAAATGATTAATTAGTTTTTTTTCTTTTTATTACCACCTTTCTTGTTCTTTCTTTTTCTGTTTACTTTCTTTCCGGTTTCTTTTTTTTTCTTTGTTTCAAATCCATGTAATTTAAGGATTGTGTCAACGTCAACCTTTGGTGTTTTTAAGACTTTCATCTTTCGAAGATAGACATTTTGTAATGGGAATACGCTTTGGCATTGTTTAGTAATTTCCTTTGGAACAGATTCAGAAATAAGTTTAAGGGTTAATTCCTTTAATGTACAGTTGGATTCCTTGATCATGATGTTAACCATTCTTCTTCTAATTTCTCTTACTTGGGAGCTTTGTGCATAGCATGTTTTTTTGACTTGGTTTCGATCTTTTTTTGTAAATCCAATACAAAAGATTCTTACGGTATAGCCTATTCAATTCGTTGTTTGTTTTTTGTTTTTCGTTTTTTATTTTTGTTTGTTTTTTGTTTTTTGTTTTTTGTTGTTTGTTCCAAAAAAGAAAGTCGAAAGATGAATAACAATTCTGAAAAAGTTTTTAAATGAGGAAGAAAAAGGTCAAAAGTTTTAAAGAAGCTTCTGTTTCAAAAGAAAATGGTGAACATTTAAAATAAAATTCAGATAAAAAAAAAAATTAAAAAGCAAAACAAGTTTTTTTGAAAGCAATAAAATTTCACAAGTTGAAAAATTAATAAGAAAAGCAATGAAAACCCAAAGAACAAAAACAACATAATTCCATCACAAAACAATTAAATTTTCTTTTTTATTCTTTGCCTTTTTATTTTTTTTTTGTTTTTTATTTTTTGTTGTTTGTTTTTTTTTTTTATGGTTGTGATGCAAAAAAGAAAAGATTTACCATCTGTAGTTTTTACATTTACAACGGCTTCAATTAAGGTGTGATATTTAACAACTAGTGATTGTACTTTGTCATTTGTTAATCTCATTCCATAAAAGTTAGTGAAACAGTTAGTACCAGAAACATGTTCGACACGGAATTTAAATTGCATATAGGCTTTTCTTTCATCTTTGTTAAGATCACCTAAACTTACTTCGAACATTCTTTTGTCTAATTGCTGTTCAGAAGTTTTTCCACCTCCAGTTGGGTTGACACATGTTTTACCGATTTGGGTTTCTCTGAAAATGTTTGGTGCCTTAACATCATACCATACTTTTTTTAAAAAGGGATCAGCCTTTTGTTTTCTTCCTTTTTTTCGGAATTGTCTATTAGATTTCCCAATTGTCATCTTGCTGCGAAAATGAAGAAAATTAAACACTAAAAAAAATGATTGTAATTTTATTTTAAGGGATTAGATTCTACCAAGGAGAAGCCTAAGATTAAACTCTCTTGTTGTTGATTGTAAACTACATTAGTGTTACATGGTTCAAATGTCTCCAAAAAATCAATTAGTAAAGGAGAGATATTTTTTAATTTCATCAATTAGAAATGATCCTTTGTATTAGTAAAAAAACCCAACAAATTCAGAAAAAAAGTTGTATTCTGCTACAAATTTTAAGGTTGAATTATCAATACCCAGACTACAAAATTTCGAATTATCTTTCTTAATTTTGTTGCTTATGTAGATGAGTTGCTTAAAAATTCGTTTTTTTCAAAAAATTCAATAATTAATCAAAATAGATTTTTATGACAGATTATTTCGGAAAATATTTTAAATATATTGATTTTACATTTTGCTTCATAAAAAAGAAACAAAGTTAATCAGTTTTTTGTGGTTTTGTCTTGATGATTTATGATTTAAAAATTGAAATTATTAAAATAGTTACTTTTGGAAATTTGAAACATGAATTTTTAAATACCAGAATACAATTATTTTGTTTTTCTATTTTGAAATTACAAAAAGAATTTAAAAAAAAATTATCAAAACAAAATTTTACATTTGTGACCCTTAGTAAAAAATGTATTAATTTATTGTGTAATAATATTTATAATTGATTTTAAAGAGCTATTTGAGCAGGGTGTACATATACAATTTACACCCAATTTTAAAATTCTTTAACTATAGAGAAATCTATGTTGACGCTAACCCCTTAAAAGAGTAAAAAATCTACACTAGACAAAAATTTTTATCACTTTTTTGAATTTACAAAATGTTGTATTATACAATTATTTCAAATTTTAAAAGTACTTCTATTTCAAAATCCAATATTTCTCAATTAAAAGGTTTTTAGATTTTTTTTCTTATATTGAAGAGAGGTCATTCAACAAAAGTACCCCCTGTTTTCCATTAGGTTTTTTTTTTTAATTTGAGAAATAAAGAGAAAATGGAAATAAATTTTCGGTTTATTTCTCAAATCAAAAAAAAAACCTAGGTACTCTCTCGTTAGGTTTTCCAGAATTAAAAAGAATAGAGTAAAATCATAGATTTTATTCAATTCTTTTGAATTCTGAAAAATTATTTTTAGTTTTTTTTTTTTAATTTATGAAATTATAGAAAATTGAAGAAATTTTCTTTTTATTTCTCAAATTAAAAAAAAAAAATAAGGCACTTGAAAGCACTTCTTAAAACTCTAAAATTGTATTTAGGGTTTTTTAACCTTATGTATAATGTAGTCAAGATTACAACTTGTAGGACATTATTTCTTTAAAAAATGAAGTGAATAAATTAATTCTAAACAAAGACAAGAAAAAGAAAAAAAAAAGCAAGAAATAAAAGAGTGACAGAATGAGAGAAAAAAGTAAAAACTTCAGTGAAAAGGTTTTTTCTGCATCCCAAGTGTTGAATGCGTTGGTGATTGTTTCCTCTTATGTCGAATTTTTTAGTTTACCACTATGTTTTTTTTACTAAGGAGATCTAAATATTTAAACAACTATAGATCAATTAAAAACAGTTACTTAATGAAGTTTTAACTTATCCTTTTATAGATCGACTGAATCTATAAAGTGATTAGTTTTTGAGAATATGATTTTGTTTTCGAAATTTTCTTTTCATTTTTTTTTCATTTTTTTTTTTTTTTTAATTTATATTCAAGTTTTTAAAATCTTGTTTCTAAATCATCAACAGCAAAAACCCAGTCCATTAAATAGCTTGAAAGATTGTATCGAAAGTTCAATTCAGTTCACTTTGGTCGGTTTTAGATTACATTCGTTGTATAATTATACCTTTTGTTCAACGACAACCTTTATGATTAAAATTCAAAGTATTATGTGTTCTTATCGGTGTTTTGTAGTTGGAAAATCTTATAAATTTTTATTCAAAGAGAGATATAAAAAGTAAAAAATGACAAATCATTTAATATTTACTTTCTTGGATCAAAAAAAAACAAAGAAGGTTGATAAAAATTGAATTTTTGAGAAAATTGCCCTTGAAAACAATTTTGAAACATCTTACACATAATGAACATTATCTATTTTTTTTTTTTCATTTCTGATTTTGGCTGAGAAGGTTTTAAAAAATGAACTCTAGAAAACCCAATAGGAGAAAAGTAAAAATTTTTGACAAATAATCCTTTATTATGATAAAAAAAAGAGATTTTTGAATCGTGTAAGGGTAATTGGTTTAAGATTGTCTGGAAAACATTAAAATATCCATTTCTGAAAATTGAAAGATCTTTTTTTCTTAACAGAAACTATATTTTTTTCTACTGTTATTTTCCAATTAATAAATGAAAATTTTTATATAAAGTTCTCAAATATTTTACATTTTATTTTATGTAAAAACGGAAATATCAACATAAACCCAATGGCAATGATACACCTAAAACTTTTATTTTAACTTCCTTATTGGACTTTGAGAAATAAATTTATTTACGAAAATTTTTTTTTCACAGTATAAAAATAAACTGATTAATTTTGGAAAATTTAATTTCCCAAAAGATCTTTTCATGAAAAATTCTCTCAAAACATTTCCCAAACCACTTAAACTCAATTTGTCTTGACATAACAAATTATGTTTTGAGATAAACGATCCAAACAAAAAAAAAATTATAAAAAAAGCACAAAAAAAGTGAACTATGTTTGGCATATATCATTCTGTTCCACCAACAAATTCGGGGAGAAACTCTCTCCTTTTAGTATGTTTGGGGGGTTTCATTCAAGGAAAAACTAAAAGAACCAAAAAAAAAAAATAAAAAAAAATAAGACAAAACCCCTTTGTAATAATTAATACCGATGTTCCAACCCTACTATGAATATTTATAAGTCCTGAAATTGATTTTCAAACTGAAAAATTTTTTTTTACAACAAACCATAAAAGGGTTATTATGTTCATCGTAAACCCCAAAATTTATAATAGAAGATTAAAAATAAGTTATCCTTTTTTTTGTTTTAGGGACTGATAAATAAATGCATAAAAAAACTTTCATTTATAGTGTGGATCTTCAATTCCCTAAATTGTTTAAATCTCAGGTTTTTATAGTTTAAAAATAATGATCGAAAAATACTTTTAAATTTTCATGGTTTCTGTGATTTCTTATCTTGACTAATTTTTATTTTTGTTTTTTTTTTTTACAAAAAAAAATAAAAAATAACTTTTTGGTATAAAGAGAATTTGAAATTGTTATCTTTAGATAAAAATTGAATTTTCTATTTCTAAAACATAATTTTATAATAGACAACCAATTTCTATGTCATTTGAATATTCCGTGGTAGGGTTGGAATATATAAATTAATTTGTGGAGACAATATAACAATACAATATAACTCAATGATCAAAAATAATTGGATATGTTATCATTTCAAGTTAAAGTTATTCATTGAGAAGTGTTTGTAAGTTTAGAAAATAATTATTATTTTTCTTTTTCATTTTCACATTCCTTAAGGACTATTCGAATTTAATGCTCTGAGAGAGTTGGAATACCATACAGAAAATGGTAAAACTTGTTAAAAAGTTATAGGTTTTTCTGAAAGTCAAAATATTGCAATTTTTGGAATTATTAACGATTTGTTTGTTAATTAAAAAAATATTTTGAGATCCAAAATTTCACTGAATTCCCTCAAAAAACATTGAATATTTGAATTACTAATTTTTTACCTATTGCTGCTTTGACTTTCCACCACGTATATTTATATTTCAAGAGTTTAGTGGAGTGGTATCAATATACTTTAATATAAAGGGAAAGTAAGAGCAGCAAGATGTTAAAAATTAGTAATTCAAATTTGCAATGTTTTTTGAGGGAATTCATGAAATTTTCACTACAAGGAAAATTTTTTCAAAAAAAAATCTCTAAATTTTGTATTTTTGAAATACACTCATATAATAAACATTATTATACATAACAATTTTCAATGAGGTTTACAACTTTAATAGATATTAATAGGAATTGAAAAAAAAAAGAAATTTTTCAGTAACCATTGTTAAAAAAATTTGGGTCATTAAAAAAAATTGGGTCAGTCAAAAATTTGTTTTCGTTTTTTAAATAATAAATATGAGCAAAATGATTTTTGATCAAAGTAAAATTTTATGAACAAATCTTACATTTAATAAAAACCAAAGTCATTATCAATAATAATTTTCAAATGCAAAATTAAATTGTTGCATTTTAACCTTTTGGAATTACTGTGGAACTCTAAAAAACAAAAATTTATTTTTAATTGTAAACTTTACTAAAAATGTTAATTTTTTTTTATTAGAAAACCTTACAAGATCAAGTTAATTATTGTTTGGGAAGACCAAAAATTAATAACAGTTTTAAATTAAGGTTTATCTATGAGGATTTTTTGAATTTAAATGGTTTCTGAAATCTTGAAATTTCTGTATTTTGAAGTTTTGATTGTAAACATTAGTGGAAAACAACCTCTTTGGAAAAAACATCTTTTTTTGGAAGAATTTATGATTCAATTTGGTTTAAAAGGATATTTAAGATTAACCGTGATAAATTTACGTTTATTAACAATGATAAATATCTTATTGAATTAATCGATTTTGATATTTCCTATTAAATAGTTCTCTTATTTTTAGTAAAGTTGGCAATTAAAAATAAATTTTTGTTTTTTAGAGTTCCACAGTAATTCCAAAAGGTTAAAATGCAACAATTTAATTTTGCATTTGAAAATTATTATTGATAATGACTTTGGTTTTTATTAAATGTAAGATTTGTTCATAAAATTTTACTTTGATCAAAAATCATTTTGCTAATATTTATTATTTAAAAAACGAAAAAAAATTTTTGACTGACACAATTTTTTTTAAATGACCCAAATTTTTTTCACAATGGTAATATTTTTTTCATTTCTAATTGTAAAATTTTTGAATTTTTTAATTGACTTAGCAGAGAGATATTTTTCAAGTATTTTTTTAATGGTCTAAAAGGAAACATATTTTTTCAATTTGAAAATAGCACAAAATATTTCAATTAAAAGATATTGCTAAATTAAATTGAAAATCTGATTTTTTATCTGTTTTTGGGATATTTTTTATCATTTTATTTTTTTCCATGTTTGAGTTTTTATATACGTTCCCGGTTTTTTTTCTGCAAATTACTTTAACATTTATTCTTTTTTTCAATCTTAATGTTCAATCAAAAATTAATTCATTTCAACTTTTTCTAATAAAAAAAATACCCTGAAAATAGGTGTTTTTTTCAAAAGTCGGTATTTTTTGAAAAGGGGGGTATTCAGATTTTCAAGAGTTTAAAAAGCTATCCTATTTTTATTACATAAAATTATGATAACTTTGAAAAAATAATTTATAAAAGAAGTATAACTGAAATCCAATATATAGTTTAGGCTAACTTTAATTTTCGGTATTTAAATTTTCCTTGTAGTGTTGGATCTCATAATATTTTTTTAATTTTCAAGAAAACCTTTAAAAACCCATAAAATTGCAATATTTTGACTTTCAGCAAAACCTATAACTTTTTAAACATTTGAACCATTTACTGTATGGTATTCCAACCCTCGCAGAGCATAAAATTCGAATAGTCCTGAACAAGAGTTTAAGTTCACGAATCTCAAAATTTATTGGTGAATTTTTCATTGAAAATAAGGCCTTAAAATGATTTTTTGTTCAAAATTGGGGACTATTTTCAAGATCCTTCCATTACATTTTAAATGAGATTGGAACAAATTGTGTTGGAAGTATTTGTTGAATAAAAAAAGTAGTCCTAAAGAATCAATCAATATATTTATATTGAGAAATATGAGATATAATAATCTTCAGGGAAGAATCGAGAATCAAAACAAGATACACTAACCAATGATAATTTTAGTTAAAGTAATAAGAACAAAAAAACAGCTTTGTGTTTTCAAGATTTTTCATAATTTGTGCAAGACAAGAATAGTACAATCCATAAAAATACTTTCAAGAATTCTTCGAACTTTCAGATAGACACTCTTGCAAGATTTCAGTCTCTGATATTCTTTCATATTTTTTCAAATTTCAAATATTTGATCAAAGTTTTTATTACACAAAAAAGGATAAAAAAGAAAGAATTAACAAAAGAGACCCGGTTGAAATTAATTAAATTTTACCAAGATATCAAAAAAAAAATACTAGTTTACTTTCAATAGCCAAAAACTCGTTTTATGAAAACCGAAAAATGGAATGTTGTTGAAATTACGTGTTTTTAAAAGTTTATCTTATAAAAGCATTTAAATTGAAAGTTTATGGAATTTTGATCTTGTAATTCCTTTCCGAATTTGGAACAATTTCAAAAAAACAAAGTGTTGCTAAGGAAAAAAAGAGACTACAATTTTTTTTCGATTCTGAATGTTGAAAAAAAATTTTTTCTCATTTTTTTTTTTTTTTTACCAGTTCTTTTTCCAGAAATGGACTTTTTAAACAAGTATCCTTTTAAACTCAAAAAAAACGATCCAATCCCAAAATGTCAAGTATGTAATAAACACAGGAGTATAATTTATTGTTCTTTAAGGAAACAAGTTCTATGTAGTATCTGCTTTGAAAAATTAAACAGTGAACAAACGGAATTTTTTTTTTACAATCTAACCAAAAATAAAATTATTTTTTTTTATGATGGCTTTACAATCAAACAAAAACTAGGTAAATTGTTTTTTTACTTTTCTTTTTGATTTGAAATTTTTTTCTTTTGTTTTCTGTTGAATCAAAAAACTAATAAACAAAAAATTAACAAAAAGTCCTTCACGAAAGCAACAATTGGACTTGTGCAGAATATGGATTAAATAACAAAAAATTTGAGAAAGTGATTTCTCTCAAGCAAATAAAAGTTTCTCAATTTACTATTTACTCATTGTCTTGTTTAAAACTCATTGATTTCTTGCACGATCTCTGCAACATTGAAATTTTTATTAAAGAATTTTGTAATGAAACCAAAACCCGATTTTCCCTTAAAACTTTTGCTAAGTTCAAATTTTGAAGATTTCTTTTTTGGAAATTTAATAACATGTGTAATTATGAGGTGTAAGCTTTGGCTTTACTCTTACTAACTCACAAAGTTTTTATCTTGATTTCAAGACAAATTTTAAATTAAATTCAATTTTTCCAAATGAGCTGCAAAAAAATTGATCATGGGTATCTTAATGAATACAATAAAAAAAAAAAGGAAAAATAAAAAATGAAATTAAGGGATCAACCTTTCACACCAAAAGGGCCAAATTTTAAAATATTTTTTGGTGGTGTTCTGTACTTACAAATTTTGAATATGCCAAAACATTATGATTGACGAAGAAACACAGAAAAGAATATTTTTTTTAAAGATCAAATTTGTGTTTTTCCATTTTTTATGAAAAAGTGTCCATAAAATGATTTTATTTATGACCTTAAAAAAAGTTTTTACCCCTTTTATTGCCTTTTCCATCATAAATTACACAATGTCAAGTCTTGATTGCCAGGAATATTTATATAAGAGTTTTTTTCTTTTTTGAGATAATTCTTTTGGTTAACCAAAAAACTGATTTATTCAACCGATTGGCAAATAATGATATTTATTTTAATAAGAATAGTTTTAACAATTAAATAAATTTTTTAAGTCATTGAAAATTTTTTTAATAGAAATTGTGTTTCTATTTTAAGATGAAATTTGATTTTTCAAATTAAAATTTTTTTGAAGATATTTGGAAATTAATTAATTTTATCCTTAAAATTCAAAATCATTTTTTTTCTTTCTAAAAATAAAGAAAATTTTTATAATGTTTCATGTGAATAAGACCAAACAATTTGTTAAAAAATTTTTCCTAATTAAAAATTTTTTTTGTAATCTTTTTTTTATTTTTTGAAAATGAGAAAATGACTTTTTTCAAACTTTAAGAATAAATAAAATTTTTGCTGAATAAATCTGAATTTGATTGAAAAACTTTTCTAATCTTCTATCACAATTAGTTTTTATTTAATCACCTGGGTTTCTATTAATTTTATTTGTTGATATTTGACTTGGAATATTAATAATTAAAAATATCAATAAAATATATTTATTTCAAAATCAATACTTCCCAACATAAAAACGAAAAATTTTTAGTATACCATTTTAAGAAGAATTAAATTAATTGTTAATAAAAATAATAGGTTACTTTTTTATAGTTTTATATTGGAAACATGTGAAATTTTAAACTCAAAAAATAGACTCAAATTAATAAATTTTTTAGATGAGGTTAATTCATCAATTTCAGAAACCAAAAAATAAATTAGAAAAAAAAATATATTCAAGAACTTGACAAGATTTCTTTTTATTTTTAAAAAATAAAAGTTTCATAAAATTAAAAATATTTTTAAATTTATTGATAAAAATTAACAAATATTTCTCATTTTTATTTTATTTTTTAAAAAACAGCAGATTTTCTGAAAGAGAAAAAAAATGACAATTTTTTTTTTAATTTATTGGAAGAGAAGAAACAATATCAAAATACACGATCTCCTGTTTGGTTTTATCACTAAGATTTTTAGAAAATTTATCCTCATAATATCTTTGATTTTATTTAAAATCTTTGTTAGGTCTAACAACTTTTCTTTTTACACAATAAAAAATGGGAAAAAGAGAAGACTCAAAAAGAAAATAAAGAAAAGTAAGAAATTATGTTTTTTATTCGGGCTTATTATTAAGTATATTTTGTTCAAATCACTTTATCTGTTAAGAGACGAATAATTACTTTGAAAAATAATTTTTTTAAATTAAAAAAACGTTTCTAGCAATTTTTATGAGTTAACTAATACTAATCAAAAACCAAACCAAAATGTAGTGTACGATCGATCTCTAAAAATGAAAAAGAGTAACTAAGGTAAATTTTAAAAACGAATCACCAAAGAGTGACACACAAGTTCCAATAAAAATCGCTGTGAATTATATAACTTTCAGAAAAACTGTGTCGATTTCGAAGTGTTGCTTTTTGAGAGCTCTTTAAGAACTCGGTGATTTTTTTTTTTTTTTTATTTCATTTTTCAAAAAAATTTTTTTTTATCAAAACAATATTTCAAAATCATTACACAGTCAAATGAATAGAGTTATAAAAAAAAACACTAATTAGATTAAATTGAATTAAATTGATTTTGGGATAAAAAAAAAACAATTTCTTTAAAAATAAAGAAATTAAAGCCATCTTTATAAAACAAGAAAAGATTGTTTTTTTTTTTTTATGAATTTGAATTTTTTTAAATTACAACAACTCGAGATTAGATTTTTTTTTCTAAATTTGAATTTTTTTTAAATGGGGATTCGATGATATTTTTGTTTGTTATTTGAATTTTTTCATTTAGGCTTAATTTTTTTTTTTTGTTTTTATTGTCTGAAATCAAGAATAATTTGAATCGTTTTCTAGATTGATATTTTTTTGAACTGAGATACAATAAATGTATTTTTCTTTAATTTTTTACCATAGAAAATCTTTCAAACCGTTTTTTTTTTATTGAATTATTTGTTAATTTTAATTTTTTTCAATTGAGAGTAATTTGAATCTTTTTTTTTTGTGAATTGCATTTTTGCCATTGAGATCATCTTAATTTTATTTATTTTGTTATTTAAATATTTCGAACCAAAAGAAGTACAATTTAGCAAGGGTATTTTGTGTGTCAAGCTACTCCATGAGGATGGTGCAAACTACTATAAGTAGTGAGGCCACTAAACAGATATATGCGAAGTGGTTCAATTCATAATTCCCAATACAAAGAGCGAATAAACACAGTTATTAGAAGTATTTTAAACTTAATTTATTTTTCTAAAATATGATTGAATTTATGGATCTCTATAAAAAAAATCCATGAGAGAATATAAAAATCCAAGAAATAAACAAAAACGAAGAATAAAAAATGAAGAATAAAAAAAAATAAAGAATTTAAAAAATTGAAAAGAAAAATGTTTAGAGTTGTTGAAATTCAGATATATTTGTTTGACATATGATCCAAAATCATTTGAATTTGGGATTATTTTTTCCTTATAGTATGTCGGGGCATATTAAGTCAGGGAATATTCTAATTGTAATATCATAGATTTCTTTTATGTACATTTTCCTTCACAACTCATCTGTCTCTTCATTAACAAAAATCTTAAAATGGTTACTAAAGATCAAAATCTTTTTTTTTTTTTTTGAGATTTTTTTTTTCATTTTTTTCTGTTTTTTTTCATATCTTTTACATCTCCCATATGAAGTGATTGATATCATCAATATTTTTTTTTCGAGCAACATGAAAATATTTGGGAATCTACCCTTTTTCTATTTGTATGTGTATCTATTTAAACCATTTATAGAAATTATTTTTTTAAATAAGCAAAAAAAATTAAAATTAATAATGAGTAAAATTAAAAACCTCTGAAAAAACATCTGGAAATTGGGCGAAAATACAATTTTATTTGTATTTTATTATTATTGTTGATGTTATTGTATTTGTTTTATTTTTTTCTGGTCAATGTTGCTGTCACTGTTGTTTAATTTGTGTTGACAGTGGTATTTTTGTTTTTTACTTTGTTATCGTTGTTGATGTTGATGTTATTATTTTTTATTCTAATATTGTGTCTATTTCCCCTCATCTATTTTTTTTTATTTTGAGAAATTTTTCTTTAATTACCACATTCTTTCAATAAAATAAAATCCTATTTTCATTACTCCTCATTCTTGAGAATTACAATTATTCCTCCAATGTACACTAATTACTACCTTTAAATTGGGTATCTTATCGAATTAGGCAAGAAGAAAATTTGAAGAGTCTCTCAAGAATTGGTTTAAGCCCTAAACAATGAGGTATTTTAATTCAAAAAATCAAATAACTTATCTATTTTTTATAACAGCCAAAATATATCTATCTTTCAGATGTAATAACACAAAATAAGTGCTTTTCAGAAGAACAAACTCGATTTTTTGATTAAAATTATACAAAATAGCAATTTTTGTAAATTTTAAAATAATGATATAAACAATTTAGAAAAATGATGATTAAATACCTCGACCCTCTGTTTCCTTCCTAATTGATACTGTATATGTTACTACTTTCCATTATCCTTCTTTTTAATAGTTATTTTTATTGTAATTATTAAGATTTTTCCAGTTACAAAAAGATATTATAATTCAAAAATAATCAGAATTTTTAATAAAGTCTATTTTTAATCTTATTCATCTTCAGATTAAATATCAAGAAAAGAATTTGTTGAATTAAAAAAAAATATGAAATTTCTTAATAATGTTGAAAAAGAATTTATTTATATTTCCTATCTTTTCACTTTTATTGTAAAATACATTTTCTGCCTTATCAAATCAACCATTATTTTTTATAAAAAAAAAAATCAAAACAATTAAACAATACTAATCACACACACACACACACACATACACACACACACACACACACACACACACACACACACACACACACACACACACACACACACACACACACACACACACACACACACGTATATTATATATATATATATATATATATATATAAAAGATTCGATAGGAATAAATTTAATATCATTAAATGGGGTAGATAATGAAGTATTAAAATATATAATAAAATTAGGATTAGATATTAATGTCTTAAATTCAAATCAAAGAAATCTTTTACACTTTTTCTGTTCCAATGGTGAAACATTAAATTTAAAAAAAATTCAAATCTTATCTGAAAATGGGATCGACTTTAAAAAAAAAGATAAAATTATGAATACAATACTTCATGTATATTGCAGAAATAAAAATCAAGATCTAGAAATATTAAAATTTTTCATTGAAAAGGGGGTTGATATAAAAGCAAGAAATAGATTTAACAAAAGTGCCTTTTTTTTTCTGTGTGAAAAAAAAAGCTTAGAGACTGATATTATATATTTTTTCCTAGATAATGGAATAGATTTAAACGAAAGGGATAGGAGGAGCAACGCGATATTCCATTTAATATGTAAAAATAAAACCCCAAGTTTGGAAATAATCAAATTACTAATCAAAAAGGGAATAAATATCCACGAAAAAGATAAAAATGGGAATACAGGATTACATTACTTATGCGAAAACGCAGAACAAAGTCTTGATTTGATAAAATACCTGATAGAAAAGGGCGCCAAAATAAATGAAAGAAATAAAGATGGTAATGATTGCTTTCAATTATTCTGTAAAAGGGAAAAAAATGATATAACAATCTTAAAGTTTTTTCTAAATCATGATGTAAATTTTAATAATCATAATGTTTTTGGAAAAAATCCTTTAAGTGATCTATTTTCCAATAAAAGCCACCCAGCTGAATTTTTTGATTTCTTCCTACAATACCATCTTAAAAACTATGCAACTAATAATGATAACAAGAACAAAAAAAATAATGAAAAAAAATCAGTATTTAGTATAATATTTGTATTTAGTAAATTATGTGAAAATAGACCCGTCCATTTGGAAATAATTAAAAAATTTTATACACAGGTTATTAGCAAAAATCATGGGGGTTGGAAAGAAGGATTTTTTACATTGTGTAGAAATACGGATATAAACGTACAAACCATAAAATATTTTGTAAATCATAACATTAAAATTAATGATTGTGACTATCGTGGCAACACAGGTTTCCATTTTTCATGCAAGAATTATAAACCAAATTTACAAGTTTTTAATTATTTTTTAGAAAATGGCGCTAATATAAATCTTAAAGTTCGGGGTGGCAGTACTTGCTTTCATTATATTTGTCAAAACGAACATATTAATTTGGATGTCATTAAATTTTTTTTAAAGAAAGGAGCAGATATTTATTCAGAGGATAATATGAGAAATACACCCTTATTATATTTATTACAGAATAAAAATCATCGTCATTTGATAAATTTTATTTTTAAAAATTATTATAATATTAACTATCAAGACGCTTTTGGGGAAAGCTTATTACATCTTTATTTTATAAATTCAAAGTGCGAAGCTTTGGATTTATTTTTTTACAATGGTGCAAATTTTAACCTTATAAATGTATGTTTTTAAATTGTATATTATTTATTGTTCATTTTTAGATTTATAAATAACAATGCATTTTTTGATCAATTCATCGATATATAAACTCTTTTTCAAATATAAAGGGCACATAAAATTTCAAGAATTATTCATAATTAAATCGAGTTAATTGTAGTCTCCTTCTAAAATATACCAAACTCTTTAAAACATAAAAAAAAAAACACTCAACTGAAGATACAAAACTCATTAAAACAAAACAATAAAAATTAAAATTCAATATTTTCAAAATTGGTGTGCCCTTTTATTTGAAATGAGAAATCTAGTTTTGTAAATCGTCAAGAAAAAAAATTATAAAATCAAAAAAAACCTTTGAACAATGTGAATTGGGAAAAAGTTCGTTACATTTTTATTGATAGTTCTTTGCAAGTTAAAAATGTATTCTTGTAAGTTTCATATTCAAGTAAAGCCGTAATTCATCTGGGTATTTTGTTGGAATTAAATTGTTTTTTTTTTATTATTATTTTCTCTTTCCTTTTTCCCATGTATCAATCCAATAATGGCGTTTCTTAATTCATATATCTAGCTCATTTGAAATCAAACTCAAACTTTTTTCATTTTTTATACTGTCAGATTATATCCAAATTCGTTTCTTCTTATCTTGTTTTTTCATTTTCCAACTGTTCAATATCCATAAATAAAAAAATCAAAAAATGAAAAAAATGAATAATTAAAATGAAAATCATCAATAATTAATTATCTTATTAACAATCAAATTCAATAGTATTTACGTTTTGAGAGATGTACCCTTTTTTTTTGAAAAAGAGTTTATATAATTATTCAAAAAAAAAACAAATAATTTTTTTACAATTAATTTGAATTTAATGAACCAACTCTCTCTATTTTTTTTTATTTATCTCTTATTCTAAACTCAATTTCAAAAATTGTTACTCATCTGAAATAATAAATTGAAAAAAAAATATATCCTTTAGTATTCAAGAACAATTAATAATTAAATCTGATTCGTAATTCACTTTTAAACCCTTAGTACCAAGATAAAAGCAAAAAATTTCCATTTTTTTTTAGTTATTTTTTTTCAATCTCCTTTTTCAAAAACCTCATGAAAAAAAGAATGCTTGAAATGTAAAAATGATTACTATTCTAACCTAGCCAAATACTTGGTTCACAACTATAACTTAACGGTATCCCAAAAAACTTAATTTAAAAAAAATGACAAAAAAAAAAGGAAAATTTTTGCTTTTATACTATTACTAAGGCTCTAAATCATTCTAAATATCTAAAAACCTGATATTTTAAAAATTAAAAAAAAAATAAAACCAAAAACTAAAAAAAAAGTGAGTCACAATTTTTTGAAATGAGCATTACGGATTTTTAATCCACTGAACTTTCACCGAAAAAAGATTAACAACAAGATTTTTTGTTAATAATTAAATTCATTTTAAAAAACATTACATAGTCACAATTTTCTTCGTGATTATTTATCTTTTTGAAGATCATTTTTTTTTCAACATGATCTTTTGCAAAAAAAAAAGAAAAAAAAGTTGAAAAAAATCTAAAAGAAAAAGAAAAAGAAAAACAAAAGCAAAACAAAATTATACAAAATTTGAAAAATTAGAAAAAATTATTCTGATCCAAAAATTTAAAAATATTTTTTTGATAAGAATTCTGGGACAAAAACTCAAAAAAACTTCCAATGACATTACAAAGTAAGTCAAAAATTTTGAAAAATAGTTTATATTTATTTAACTCAATCGTAAAAACACTATTTAAATATACGAAATCATTAAAAACCATTTATTGGCTCTTTAAAATAATTCAATTTCTTTTTTAGTATTGAATTACATTAAATAAAACTTATAAAATTTTCTGTTCTCGATTTTATCGAATATTTTTTAGGGGTGAAAATTGCTATTTATTATTTTCTTTTTGATCGAAAAAATTTGTTTTCATAACTAGTCTCATCTCGAAAAATTTACCAATAGAATGGAAACATTTAACTTCATTTGATTTTTTTTAAAATCATTTGTATCCTTTCCATATTTCCTGTTTTTTATTGAAATTGATCGTACATTGTTTTCACCAAAAAAAGTGAAATTTTTTTTTTTTCATTTTTTGGAAATATTTCATCAGATATATTTTGAAATAAATATTTTAATCATTGATTCAATTGGTATTAATATTTCACTTAATTTGGTATTGTCAATTCACGAATAGCTCCACTAACAAAGATGTTTTTTTATGAAATGTAAAAAAAAAAATGCCACATTTTTTAGGAAATCCCTTATATATAATGAATATTCATATCATTTGATAACAAATAACCACAAAATCTTTTATTATTATTATTATTATTATTTATTTGTTAAATCTTTAGCATTTGATTTTATAAATAATTTACTAAATAAATTAAGGAGTATAATACCTCTGAGACACCAATATTTTTTTCAAATCAATTTTTTTTATTTTAAAAATCCATAAAAATTTTTAAATCATAATTTAAATCTATAATTCAATTTTTTTTGTTTTACTTTTTACATAAAAATCTAGAATGAAAATGAAAGTATTTATGATTATGCGAAAGAGAACTATTATTATAACCACTTCGTAAAAGATGATATAAAACAAATGATATTATTAAATAATAACTGTTTAAGAAATGATTTAAAAAATTTCTTTTTACATGAAAGAAAATTTACAGATTTTGAAATAAAAGGAATTAAATTTCATAAAGCATTTCTTGAAAACAGTCTAGAAAAACCAATCGAAGAAATTACCAAAATACTTGAAAAATATCCAGAAGAATATATTTTACAATTTTTGAAATTAATTTATTTTAATGAAATTGTGGAGATTAAAAATCATGATTCAAACAATACTTTAAATAAAAATCAAAATGAAAATGAAAATGAACTAGAAAATAATAATAAAGACAAAAATGAAAACCGAAATGAAATTGTAAATGAAAAGGAAAAGGAAAAGGAAAATGATAAAAAAAATGAAAATGGAAATGAAAATGGAAATGAGGATGAGGATGAGGATGGGGATGGGGATGGAAATGAAAATGAAAATGGAAATGGAAATGAGGATGAGGAAGGGGATGAGGATGAGGATGAGGATGAGGATAAAAATGGAAATCGCTATAAAAAACAAAAGGACAAGGAAATTAAAAACAAAAATAAAGTGCTTTTTCAAATCCTTAATCATTTAGGAATAAAACATAAATTATTTGCTTTACATTGGAAAAAATCACTAAAAAGATTATATCGAGATGAAAATTCAAAAAATTTTACAATAATTTTAACAAATAAACAAGAAATTAAAGTACACAAATTCATTTTAGAATGTAGAAGTGGTCTATTTAGATTGTTATTTTCAAATATTAATGATCCAAATATTAATCAAATTAATGATTATTCTGAACACTCTTTAGAAGCAATGGGGATTTTGTTAGAATATTTATATACAGAAAAAATTTCCAAAAGAGATATAAATCTTGATGTTTTAGACGAATTGAGTGATATGGGGGACTATTACCAATTAGATCCAAAATGCACTTTTAATTTACTAGTTGAAGATATAAATAAAAATTTACAAAAAAAATAAAAATAATCCATTTTTTAAAATCCTTTAATCACGTTATGATGTTATTGAAAGTTGTTTTGAGGGTTTTGTCTTCTATTCTTAGCAAAATAAATTTTCAATTTTTTAGATCAAAATCATTTTTTCTAATTTTGCAAATTTTTGTTTTGCTTTTTTCTAATTTTGTTTTTCTTTTAGATTTTTTTCATTTCCTTTTCAAATATTTGTTTTTAAAGTTAAGTTCAAATTTTTTTTTTGATTTTTCTTTTTCTTTTTTTTTTGATATTTTTTTTTTTACAAAAAGAATTTTCAAAAAAAAAAAATGTTTTAAAACGCCAATAAACTCTAAGAAAATTGAGAATTATAATATGTCTTTAAAATTCAGATAATTATTAATAAATAATCTTGTCCTTGTTAACCTTTTTTCATTGACAGTTCATTAATAAAAAAATTCGTAATGCTCATTTCAAAAATTGCAATTTACTTTTTTTAAGATTTGACTTTATTTTTAAAATATCACGCTTTTATGTGTAAACTAGAATGTTTTAAAAGTGAATTATCAATAGGATATAACAATTAATTGTTGAATACTTAAGGATCTATTTTTTCTTCCAATTTTTTACTTCAGACTATTAATATTTTTTGAAATAGAGTTTATTTAGATTCTTTAGGTTCAATAATTGTGAAAAAAATATATGTTCTGAAGAGTTATATTTTTATTTATTTATAGAAAGAAGTAATTAAAGAAAAATCATCAAATAAAAAAAAAGAGAGAAGAAGAAAAATAATTAATATATATATATATAATAAATTTTATCATTTTCATGACCAATTAGAAACTATCTACATCCAGGACAGGAGGAACAAAAACCCGATAGAAAGATTATCGATAATGGATAAAAATTCCACATTCCTTGATTAATAATTGGTATTCCACAACTCTCAGAGTGGGGCACTGGATACCCGAATTTATATATTTTTTATTATTTTAGGAATTTTTTGTTTTCACTTTATTTTTATTATTTTTACTTTATTACCTTAAGTTTTCAAACCATACGAGCTTTGATAAAAAGTTCCCAACAAGTGGGGTAAATTTCAAAAGTTATATTTTTAATTCTATTATTTTTTTGAGATCATTTGTAAGATTTGATTGAAATTCAGAGACAAAATTCCTTCTTATTTGAAAAAAAAAATGAACTAATATATTAAAAAATGAAAAATAAATAAACTAAATTCCATAATAAATGGCCCACCTTACATTTGAATAATGAATTGCTTTTGTATCGTTTTGAAGTTTTTCCTTTCACAATGAAAAGTTTGCAAATAAATCATTTTTTCTCTTTTTTATTTTTTCAACAGTGTTTTGTTAAAATAGAAAATGAAAATGAAAAATTTGAAAGAAGTAACAGATGAATTAATGAAAATTTTGGTTTCAAATATGAAAAATAGATTAGATTTAGTTATTAAAATGGAAGGAGAATCGATAAATAGGTTTTTTTACCCATTTAAATTTTCTATTTTTCATGTAATGCTTCTTTCAAAATAAATGTCCCAATTTTTTTAACAGTTTGTTTTATTTTTTTTTCTTTTATTTTTAGACAAAAAATAAATATCTCTTGAGTATAGTATTGAATATTAAAATCTAAATTTTTATATTATTATAGATAACTTCAATTATTAAAAATATTTTTATTTAAAATTTGATTTTTAATGAGCCAATTATTATAAAAGATTGTTGATAAAATTAATCATTTCTGTACATATAGATTATTATTACCCAATAATGAACAAAAATAATCTCAAAAAGTTTTAAAATAAAGTATTTGATAAAAAAAAAGTTGATGTTTTTTATATGAGTAAAAAAGCATCAAGTCTTTAAATCAACGTTTTAGTTTTGAAAAAAGTATTCAAAAATTAATGATCTAACTTCTAAAAAACTTATATGATATTTTATGAGCTAACTAATTATGAACAACTATCAATATATTAGTATTTATACAAATTATATCATTGAAACTAATCTATTTATCAGATTTGGAGAAAAAAATGTAAAATGGGGTTAAAAAAATCTTCTTTATAAATAAAAAAATATTTCGAAATAAAATTTAATTATAGGTTTTTCGTTACAAATCTAAAAATATAAAGTGAAAAAAACAAAAATTTTCAAAGGATAATACCCTTAATAACTCTGATCTATAAACAAAAATCTTTTGAAAAGTTTACTTTGACTTTCAAAATAGGACTTTTTTAAAAAAATTTCTTCGCTGATTAAAAATATATCTTTTTAGATTGGTTTCAACAAAACATTTTGAATGAAAATCAGAATCATTAAAATAGACTCTATCATAATTTGAGTCAAAATAATTAGAC
Source organism: Anaeramoeba flamelloides (assembly GCA_027625915.1). Taxonomy (NCBI): domain Eukaryota; family Anaeramoebidae; genus Anaeramoeba; species Anaeramoeba flamelloides. The sequence continues at coordinate 537,533 of JANTQA010000060.1, read as the reverse complement.
TACTAAAGTATTAGGATACTTTTCTAATTTTTTTTAAATTTTAAAGTTAATAAAAGTAGTTTATTCACTTTTATTTTTACAGGTATCAATTTGAAAAAAAAAAAAATCTTGAACTGGTTTTTTGCCAATTTTAATACCAATTATTCATCACATTTTTGGAATTTTTATCTATAACCGATAATCTTTTTATTGTTTTGTTGCCCCTCATGTATATTCCGGGCGTGGATAGTTACTATTTGGTCATGAAAATTATAGTATTATTTTATTAGATATATTTTAATTAATTTTTTTCTTCTCTTTTTTTTATTTTATAAATTTACTTTAATTGCTCCTTTCTCGAAATATTTAAATGAATGAATGGATGGATAAAAGTTATTTACCAATTTGATTTGAATACATGATTATATTAATAAAGTAATTTTATACTTGCATTTATTATGTTACAATCCTATGAATTACTTTAAAAATAAATTCTTTGTTTTTTTTAATATTTTTCCAACACATCCTATCTTTTAATCTTTTTTCTTTTTACTTTTTTCAAATTGAATTATTCTTGAAATAAAGATGTTATATTTTTTTCCAAAAATTTTTGGAATCAGTTAATAAAGAGAAATTAATCTTTTCATGTACATACAATAGGATCAAAAAACTTGTCGTTACTTTAAAAATGTAATAAATTTTGCAATTTGTGTAATATATTTGGAATATTACATACTTTTCCCTTGAATACATTCCTTGCTATAAATATTAAAATGTATTCACTTTTATCTCTTTAAGATCTTAGTCTCGTCATAGATTTTTCGGTATTAAAGGTTTGTTTTAAAGGGGGTGGGGGATGATATTAGTCCTAATTAAATATAAATGAATCGAAAAAATTAATTAAAAACTTTTGAACAATAAATTATAATGTTTTTTTTACTATGGATCAGAATTAAAAAACATCATTGAGAAATTTTTTATTGATTTATTTTCACAATCTCAAAATAGAAACTAGAATAATAGTATTCCCATTATTTACTCAATAACATTTAGAGACAATAAAAGTAATTTAATTTTTTTAATTACAAGATTTGCTTGAGAATGGTTTAAATAAAAATCATAAGTAGGACTATTTTTTTTTTCTTTTTGAGAAAGTTGTTTTAACGTAATTATATTTCATAGATTATTTAAAATAATTTGTCAAATAATCTATAAGCTATCAAATTTTTTTAGATAATCGAATTTTTTAATAATTAATCTATATTTCAAGACAAATTATCTAAAGAATGATATTTTTTAACTTTAAAGTCTGATATGGTAATTCAACCTTTAAAATTGTAGTGAAATGCAGATTTTTTTCTGAAATTGTTGGGTTTTTATTAATAACAAGGATCATTTTCTATTGATGAGATCTACAAATATTACTATTTTTACTCATCGAATTTATTGGGGATATTTCTACTTTTATAAATTAATTTGATTAAAGCTCAATAAAAACATACCTTGATTTTAGGCTTCTACTTGATAGACATTAATCCCTTAACTTGAAATTATCTCTCTCTTTAATCGAAATTCAAATATTCTAATATTGGTATTTGCATTGTAAATAGGAAAATATTTTCATTTCATGGTTCAATTTACTTTTTAAAACAGTTAAATAATAAATTACAACTTATTTCTTTGAAAACTCAATAAATAAAAGCAAAATCTGTTTTGTTATTTGAATTATAAATTGGAAAAAATTTTCACTTCCTCTTCAAGATTTTCCAAGATTTTAGAGAGTGCTCAAACCAAGAATTAGGGATGTAGTTGTGGTTTCGATCTATATTTAAATAAGAAAATTGGAAACGAAGTGAAAATTATACCATTTAGAATTTAAATAGCACCAAAAGGAAGTGAAAATTTTTTCCCATTTCTAATTCAAATACAAGTTTTATCTTTCTGAAAAGGGAGTTTTTTCAACCAGGTAACCAGAATTCGTCTTCTATGTTTTGAGTACTTGTGAGATTACAAGTTTTATCATTTTTTACATTTATTTTTCAACAAAAATTATTCTCTGTATTTTTTTTTAAAACAAAATGGATTTTTCATCAATGTTACAAGGATTGGGTGGTCAAGGACAAGGACAAGGTTCAGGAATTGATATGCCACAAGTTGACACATCTGAAACAATTTATGTTTCTTCATTAGCATTATTAAAAATGTTAAAACATGGACGTTCGGGTGTAAGCCAATTTTTTTTCTTTTTATTTACAATTTCACCAACAAAACAAAAGAAAAAAAATCTTGTTTTTTATCAAGTTTTTTTGTTTGTTAATTTTTGTTCATGGGAGTGAAGTGAAAATAAATATTTTTTTGTTAATCCTTTCTTTTTTATTTTCAAATTTTTATAAACAAACCAAAAAAAAGATTCCTATGGAAGTTATGGGATTAATGCTTGGAAAATTTGTAGATGAATATACCGTACGTGTAGATGATGTTTTTGCTTCACCACAAATCGGTACAACAACCTCTGTAGAAACTCACGATAATGTTTTTCAAACGAAAATGATCGAAATGCTGAAACAAACTGGTCGTGGTGAAGACGTTGTTGGTTGGTATCATTCACATCCTGGTTTGTATTTTTTACTTTTTTTTTTTTTTTATCTTTTTTTTCTTTTTTTTTCGTTTTTTTTTTTTTTTACTTTTTTGAGTCCCAAAATGACAGTTTTTTTTTTCATTTAACAAATTACAACCAAACTTTTTTGTATTGTTTCTGAAGTTTAATTAATTTATTTAATTACTTGAATATAAAATCATTTTTGAGAATTTATTTTTCATTGTTTTTTTTTTCATTTTCAAACTTCCTCATCAAAAACCTCACTCAAAAATCTAATTATTTAAAAAAAATTGTTATTTATGTGTTAACAATTGTTGTATTCTTAAAAGGTGTAACACAGATTATTACTTGTGCTTCGCTATTATTCGAACTTTTTAATCTTTTGTTTACAGATAATTGAATTTTTTATTTTTATTTTTGTACACATCTGAGATTAAATTTTATTCCAATTCAAACAGGATACCAATAGTCAATTTCAAAAGGTCTGATCTTAAAGTGAAGAAAAGAATCTATCAAATAACCAATAAACTGAAACCTATTTTTAGACTTCATAAAAATTTTTGTGTAAGACTTTATTAAAAAAAAAAGAGATAATCAATAATTTTTGGGTTGAACAGATTTTGAAATACGCTTGAAAAAAAAAAAAACACTTTCTTTGAACTTTATTTTTAAGGAATATCTGAAGAACAAAGAAAGACAAATAAAATTAGTTTACTGGTATTTGAATTTTAAATGGGAAAAAAATTACCATCTTTTTCTTAAATTTATGTCGAAAACAAAAAACAACTTTCATTTAAATATAGACGTTTCCCTATTCCAAATAAAAGATAATATGATCTCTATCTTAGCACCATAAAAGGTATTTTTTAACAATTTAAGATTATTCAAGTGTCGCCAAGTTTCGTAGAGCGCTGTAGAGTGCCTAGTTTTTTTTTAATTGAAAAGATTTAAGTAAAATCTTTATTTTTAGGCAATTCTCTCAAATTAAAAAAAAACCTAACTGCACCTTACCAAAATTTAAAAGAATAAACTACAATCAAAGATTTTACTCTATTATCTTGAATTCTGGAAAACCACCTTCATCTATTCTCGAGTTTTATGTTTATTCTGAAAATTAATAGACTTTCGTTCGGTTTTTTTGAGTTTTCTATTTATTTTGAAAATCAATAGATTTTCGTTAGGTTTTTTTTACTTTAGAAATAAAATAGAAAACATCAAAAAAACCTTGAGAAATTCACAAACAAAATAGAAAACTCAAGAAAAGCTAACGGCGGTTTTCCAGAATTTAAAAGAATTGAGTGAAATCAAAGATTTTTCTCTATTCTTTTAAATTCTGGAAAAACATCATTTGTTTTTTTTTTAATTTGAGAAATAAACCGAAAATTTATTGAATTTTCTGTTTATTCTCTCAAATAAAAAAAACTAAAATCTGTAAGAGGATCTTTGAACTTCTCATTCACATTCTAAATAAACAAATTGGTGGTTTTTCAAAAACAAAGATAATACATATTTATTAGCCTTCAAATTATACACTTTTTTCATATATAAATTTACCAAAATTATAAATCTCAAGAACAACTCAGTTTTTAAAAGAGCTATTAAAGTATTAAAACCAAAAAATGAACTTTGTAAATAATATATTTCAATTTCCTTTTTTATATAACTCCACAAAACAAATTTTCCTTAAAATATAAATTAACTATAATATTAACAAAGCAAAATATATTAGTTTCTAAATAATTTATCAAAATAGAACCTTAAAAATGTCAATTTAAAAAACAATAAAGTATGTGTGTATCCTTTTTTATACTTCAATAAATCCTTTAAAATCAACTAACCAAAATCAAAATTTATAAATTAGAAAGAAAAGTGATTACATTTATGTCAATTTATCAGCAATCCTCTAATAATCAATTCCTTTAAACTTTAATACAAGAAAATAAATTTATTAGGTGAAAAAATATTTCCCAATTAAAATTCAAATACCAATAAAGTAAGGCTAATCTTTATTTGTATTTCTTTGTGCTTAACAACTTCCTTAAAAATAAAGTTAATAGAAATTTTTTTTTTTTTTTCAAGCGTATTTCTAAATCTGTTCAACCCAAAAATTATTGATTAACTCTTTTTTAAAATAATATTTCTATTATTCTTATTTGAGTTTTTTTATTGGAGAAAAGTTTCTTTGAAAATTATTCTAAAATAAAGATAAAGTATTGATATTAAACAAAGTCAAAAAAATCAAAATTTAAAAAAAACAAAAGGAGAAGAAAGATTCAAAATAAATTGTTCTTTCTATTAAATTTGGTAACTTTAATTAACTTTCTCATTTTCCACAAATTGGATAAAAGGGATTAACACCTAATAAGGAGAAGTCTAAAATTAAAATATGTTGTTATTGATTGTTAATTAAATTTGTGCCACAGATCTAAAATATCCTCAAAAATCTAATGGTAAAATAGACTATTTGTTGATATCATCAATTTAAAATAATCCTTTTATTTGCTAAAAAACGCAATAATTTCAGAAAAAAATTGCATTTCTCTACAAATTTAAAGGTTGAAATCATCAATATTCAGACTCCAAAGTTGCAAAATATCTTTCTTAAATTTATTTCGAAGTGAAGATTTATTGTAAACAAATTTTATTTTTTTTAAAAATTAAATAATTAACCAATATATTTTTTTGACAAATTATTTCTCAAATCATGGAAATATATTGATTCTAAAATTATCTTTATTAAAAGCAAACAAAACTAATCAGTCTTTGGGTTTTTATGCTGATGATTATTGGATTAATCTTTGAAATTGAAAATTTAAAAATACTCACAAAATTTTGAGATTTAATTTTAATATTATTTTTTAAATACTAGAATACTATTATTTTAGGTTTCTATTTTTAGATTTGAAAAAGGAATTAAAAAAAATTTTCCAAAATGACTTCTTATAATTGAGATCCTAAGTAAAAAATCGAAATAATTTATTGGGCAATAATATTTATAATAGATTTTTTAGAGTCACAAAATCCATTTGTGCCCTGTAATCACTAATATCATTTAGTTTAAATTACAACATACTTTAATTATAAACATATTTATAGTGAAGCTAATCCCTTAAAAAAGATGCTAATTATACATACATCTAGTAAAACTAAAATTTAACTTTTTCAACTTTTTTTTTCAAAAAACAGATTCTTTGAACGATCTCAAGCAAAAAGTATTTTTTAAAATCTTAAATTAATATTAAGGATTAGGTTTTCAGTTGAAAACGGCTTAATAATTTATAAAAACACCCTTGAAAGAGTTCCATAATCTCAGTAATATTTATCCACTGAGAATTTCTTTTCGAAAAAAATGTGAAATTTTCACAATTTTCGCAATTTTTACCTTGAAATATCATCAAAAATTTGATTTTAATATTTTAGAATTTCCATTTCAACTTTCTGAACTCACAGTAATTCCTCTGGGCATTCTAAATATTTTATATATTTGCTTTTACAAGTTTGAAATGTTCTCAAATTTGAACTTGCACTTGAAAATTCCAAAACAACATTTTTTTGCAATTAATTTTTTTGTTATTTTCAATTTTCCTTTTTATTGGAAAAGAAAGAAAAAAAGTGTACATGAAAAGGTAAAGATGACAAAAAAATATTTTTTTTTTTAATGTCCAATTTCTTCAGAATGAAAATTCTTTTTGAGAAGTAAAAGCGAAATAGTACAATAACTCAACACTCTCAAGGGTGGGAACGTAGTCCTTAAAAAATGCAAAATGAAATTTCAGTTAATGATATTATGACACAAAAATTTTCAAAGAAATTCTTCCTTATTATTATTATTATTGTGAAAGAAGTGTAAATTACACTCTCGGCAATTTTACTTAAATTCCCTTTCAAAAATTTAAGCGTTAAATCATTGATATTTCATGGTTATTAATTAATGAAAATGATCTTAAACTATCAAAATTCTTCCTTGTTATGATCTTATTAAAATAATATTAAAAATGTTATATTTAGGATGGTCAAAAAAAATATAAAAGTTAAAATCTCTTAAACAATACAAAATGTTTAATTTAAAATGAAGTTTTTTTTCAAAATTTATAAATATCGTTTAATAATTGAATAACATTATATATATTTAAATTTACAAATATACAAATTATCACAATATCATTATATTTTATCTTAAAACTTCATCAAAAGGATTTGGACCATGGTTATCCGGTGTTGATATGCAAACACAGCAATCATTTGAAACTTTAAATAAACGTTCTGTAGCTGTTGTTATTGATCCTGTGCAATCTGTTAAAGGTAAAGTTGTTATTGATGCATTTAGATTGATTCCACAACAGGCATTTAGCTTTGGTAAGGCACCAAGGCAAACAACCTCACATTTGGGTGATCTTCAGCCACCATCGATGGTTGCACTTGTTCATGGACTCAATAGATATTATTATTCTATGCCCATTAATTATCGAAAAAATGAATTCGAACAAAAAATGTTATTAAACTTGGAGAAAAAAAGTTGGATTGATGGATTAAATATTACCAGTTTTGAGAATCATTCAAAAAAGAATAGCGAAACTCTTGACGAAATGATAAAACTTTCAAAACAGTATAATTTGAAATTAAACAAAGAAAAGGAAGAAAAGGAAAAGGAATTAGAAGAAAAGGAAAAGGAAAAAATCATTAAAGAAAGAGTTAAAAAAAGAATGGAAAAAGAGAAAGAGAAATTAAAAAAAGAAAAAAAAAAAGAAAAAGAAATGGAAATTGAAAAGGAAAAAAAGGATGAAGACAAAAATAAAAAAGAAGAAAAGAAAAAAGATAATGAAAAAAATGCAAACGATAAGAAAAAAGATGAAAAAGATAAAAAGAAAAAAAATAATCAGGAAGAGAATAAAAAAATTAAAAATGTTGGTCTATTAGACCCAAAAAGACATTTGAAATATGGTGTCGAAGATTTAATGGCAAATACAATCATACAATCACTGGGAACAATGTTATTAACAGAAATTCTTTAGATTAATTATTAATTTGTCTATCTATCTATCGATATATCTATAGCTTTATACATATTTATCTCTATATGTGATTTTATATTCCCAAAATAAATAATCTTTTTAGATTTCATAAGCATAAATTTCTGATTTCGGATTGTTATTTCTAAATAATAAAATTATAAAAAAAATAAAAGATCAACAATAAACACAATTCATATTTTTATGATTTATTTTTTTTAATTTGTAATTTATGTATTTTTTCATTGTGATTTCAAAATTCGATAATTCTATTATTATTTAATTAGAATCACCAATAATTTAGAAAAGGAAACTTCTCTAAAACCAAGAATCTGATATTTCTATTTTCAAAACAAATTTTTCTATCAAACTGATGTTTTTTTGGGGAAAATTATTAATTTTCAAATTTTGTCAAATTTCAAAACTGGTAAAATTCTCAATTTTTTTAAAATAGTCAATTCTAATGAAATATATTGATTATAGCTATTAAAAAACCTTTTTTTGGTAATTTTAGAGTATTGTTTTTATGTGAGGGTTGGATTTGGTAGTTTTAATATATTTTGACTTGGATTTTTGGAAAAAAATTAATTAAGAGAGGAATTGAATTTGTGACACTTCTTTTAAGGAATTAGCATCACCATATTTTTTCCATTATCAAAGTATGTTAAAGTTGCGTGTAAATCGATATTAGTGCGCCATGGCTCAAATAGCTCTAAAAAATCTATTATAAATCTTATTTCTCTATAAATTATTGGATTTTTTGATAAGGAGCACAATTAAAAATTGCCATTTTGTTAATTTTTGTTTTTAATTCATTTTTCCAAATCTAAAAATAAAAACCCAAAATACAGTATTCCAAGTATTTAATAATTTATATTTAGAACTTTCAAAAGTAACTATTTTTTAATTTTTTTAAAGACAAAAATTAACCCACTAATCATCAATACAAAAACACAAAGATTGATTAGTTTTATTTCAATTTTAAGCTAATTGTTATCAATGTCTTTCTAATTTTTCAGAAAATGATTTGTCAAAAAATCTATTCAGTTTTATTTAATTTTTTTTAGTAATTCCATTTAAAAAAAAAAAAGATTTTTTTAGTAACTAATACACATTTTAATATAAATTTAAGAAATATTTTGCAACTTTGGAGTCAATATATTGATACTTAAACCTTTAAATGTGTGGCTAAATGTAGTTTTTTTTCTGAAATTGTTGGGTTTTTTACGAATACAAGGATTATTTTTAATTGATGAGATCAAAAAATAATACTTCTTGACTAATCGATTCATTAGAGACATTTGAAGTATGTAGCACTAATGTTGTTACATCCAATAACAATGTACTTTGAGGTTAGACTTCTTTTTAGTTAAAGCTAATCCCTTAATAGGTGAAAATTTCACAAACTCTTGATAGTCAAAATTGGGTTTTGTACAAATTTGACATTTAATAATATACTAGTTTTTTGTTTTAATGGAAATAATTATTTAATTGTGAAAATTGAATTATTAAAAGCAAAATTTTCTAGAATAACAGAAATCAAAGAAATCACAAGATTTTTTTAAAGATTTTTTTTGTAAACAGAGTGTTGAATAAGTTTCTAGTTGTTTCATTTTATGTTAATAAAATTAAAAATTTCCATAATTTTAACTTTTTTTAGTGTAATACCCTATTTGGTATGTTAATACCAATACAAGGTGTTGTTGTCTTACTTACTAGAAGTTAATCCAAGTTTAAAACATTAACTTATAATAAGTTAAATAACTCTCCATCGCCACCCCCCAATTAAAACCACAAAGTTGATTTTTTTTTCGTTTTCTCAATTTTTTATTAAAAAAAATAAAAAAATTGTTTTTTAGAAAAAAAAAGAAGACTCCAAACTATTTACTGGAAATAAACTCAAAAAAATATAATTCATTCACTCTCGAAAAATACAGAAACTCAAAAAAAATAAATGAGAAAATAAACTATTATTTTATAAAAAAATAAATTTTAAAATAATTCATTCATTAATTTTATTACCGTCAGTTCCACTTTTAAGACACAAACTTTAAATGAATTTTAAGGAATAAAGAAAATCTCAAATTAAAGCACAAAATTCAAATTCTAGTAAAATAATTTGTAAAAAAAAAAATTCCATAAAATGTGCTTTAATTTGAGTTTTTTTTGTACCTTAAATTTTTTTCAAAGTTTGTGTCTTAAAAGTGGGACTAACTGCATTGTTAGTTATTCCAGGTTTGAGTTTATAATAATTGATAGATTTTTGGGAAATATTTTATGAAATAACATAATTTTAAAAAAGATATGAGAAAAATATTTTTAATTTATTTCTTTATGATCATCATCTATATTAATAATAATTTTTCAATAAAACTTAGTTTTTTCAAATACTTTTTATGTTGATTAATTGATATCCGTCTATGTAAATTTTTAGTTTACTTTAAAAATATAAACATTAAAGAATCAAGTGTATCATTGAAATATTTTTGTAGTATTTTTATTACGCCAAGAATAACACCAGATTTAAGAGTTACTTTTTCAAAATTTTTGGATCGGTAAGAGACATTAAATAAAATAATAATCCAAAATCTAAATATATTTTTTATCTGAAAGTATTTTTAAGGCGGCATGGAATTGTAGAAATATATAAATCAAATTTTGATGCTAAGATGGATTTTTAAAAGTTTTATCTCAGAAAAAAGAAATCTGATATTGAATAATTTTTTTCCAGGATGAATCTCACCTGAAAGAAAATTTTCTAATCTGAGGATAATAAATTTTCTGATCCCAAAATAACTTTAAACATCTAAAATTCGTCAAGAAACCACTTAAAATTTACTCTTGAAATAACAATTTTTTTTTTTTGGATTATCATCATTGAAAATGGCTCAGATTTATTCATTGATGATTTTTTTTTTTTTTTTAGCAATCTGAGATTTCTTATTCTTATATTCAACTTGTCAAAAATCTATATGAGTCTCAAATTTTGATATTGGGAATAATTGCATGGTAGCCTTGGAACGGCTGTATTTTTTTGAATAATTCATTTACTTTTTAAATTTAATTTACCATTACTGATAATAATTTGTATTTAAATTGTTTCGATTAAAAATATGTATCAAATTAAAATATGAATTAAATGAATAAACGAATAAAAGGAATTTATTAATTTTTATTTTTTTGGATCATTTTGATAAGTTTATTTATTCTAGCTTGTTCTGAAATTGGTTTGCCGGTTTCTTTCTTTTTCTGATTCTTTTTCTGATTCTTTTTCTGATTCTTTTTTTTTTGTTCATTTTTATAAATTGGTAATGTAACTGAATCAATAGTTTTTAATGACATAATTCTAATATTTGACCATCTGTTATAAATTTTTGGAATGATCAAATCTATTCCTTTATATATATTTGCTAATATTTGTCCTCGTTCAAAAGTACTAAGAGCAATTTGGAATGATCTAGAATATAGATATATAAAAAAAAAAAAAAAAAAAAAAAATAGGTATTAAAAGAAAATTATAATTATTATTATTAATTTAATATTAAAAATCCAAATTTTGTGGTGAGTTAATATTTTTTTTAGAATAAATTTTTATTATTTTTGAAAGAAAATAAATTTCTATCAAATAATAATAAATTTTTAAAGTGAAAAAATATTAAGTTTATACAAAGCAATTACACCTAGATTTTTGGAATAAAATAAAAAAAGAAAATAAGGAAAAAAGAAAACAATAAAAATGGATTGGTTACAAAGAAGTTCCTCTGGGAGTTGTGAATAAAGAAGACATTGTAATATTTCCAATTTTATTCCTCAAAACTTGGTGATCATATTCTTCAATATCAATGCCAATAATAAAGTTATGCTGTTTTTCAGTAACAGCTCGGAAAAAGCCTGTCATATTACGGAGAATTTTTTTGTCACACAAAAAATAGTCAAATTTTGAAACTAGTTGTTTTTTGTTTTCTAATCTAAAATATTTTCTTTTAATTTCATTTAAAGTTAAAATTTTTAATTTGTAATCGGTAATACTTTCTTTAACCAACTCTTTTAATGATTTATCATTTCGGATAAGTACACAAATTTTTGTATCTGAAGTTGTATTAAGGGGGTTTGGAAGAATGCTATATCAATAAAAAAGTAGATAAATAATTGTAAATTATTAAATTAAAAATAATTATAATTTTTGGAATTAAAAAAAAAATTTGTAATAAAATGAAAATAAAATAAAGTGTTTAATCTGGATTTTGAATTAAAAAAATTGACATAAATTTGAAAATTTTAAAAATGACTCTTTTTAAAAAATAGTAGAAATAACAAATTATTTTCCTACAAGTAAAGTTGGCAATTGTATTTCTGATTTATTTTTCTATTAAAATTAATTATATTTGAGTTTTCTTTCTTTTTTTATTTTTCTATGATAACTATCTGCTAATTTTTATTTTTTTTGGATTCTTTTGATTAATTGAAAATCTATCTCATGATTATTTGTTTGATATTTGAAAATGTCGGAATGAAATAATTTTGCAATTCTAAACTATTTTTCAAGAAATTTGACTCGCTTTATAATGTTAATGGAAGTTGTTTTGAGTGTTTTTCCTGTATTCTTATCAAAAAAATATTTTCATATTTTTGGATCAAAATCATTTTTTCCTAATTTTGCAAGATTTTTTGTTTTGCTTGTTCAAAGTTTTGTTTTTCTTTGTTTTGCTTTATCTTTTTCTTTCTTTTTTTTTCTTTACTTTTTATTATTTCCTTTTCAAATATTTGTTTTTTAAAGTTAAGTTCAAATTTTCTTATTCTTATTCTTTTTTTTTCTTTTTTTTTTTAATACTTTTTTTTTGCAGAAAGATCTTGTAGAAAAAAAAAAAGATCTTCAAAAAGACAAATAATCATTTTGAAAATTGATACTATGTTAGTGACTTTGAAAATGAATTCAATTATCAGCAAAAAATCTTCTTGATAATTTTTTTCAGTGAAAGTACGGTAATAAAAAATTCGTAATGTTCTTTTCAAAAATTTTGACTCACTTTTTTTTAGTTTTTGGTTTTATTTTTTTTAATTTTTAAAATATCAGCTTTTTTTATATTTAGAATGACTTTAACGTGAATTACTAATCAGATTTAATTTTGAGTTGTTCTTGAATATTAAAGGATAGATGGTTTAAAAAAAATTATTATTTCAGGTGAGTCACAATTTTTGAAATGGGGTTGATATCTAAATAAATCTAGTGTGGTCATAGGTAAAAGAACGGAAATCTATTCATTTGTCTTTAAAATAATTTTTTTTTTTTAGTTTAGAATGGATTCTATATCAAGGTAATTGTTCCTATAAAAATAAATTGTTTTTTTTTTTTCTTTTTGGAAATCTTTAATTCATAGTTTTGTTTTAAACTATCAGATTAAACATTATGAAGTAATCGTTGATCACATTTTTTTCTTGTGATTTTGAAATTTTTTTTATTTTTCCACAATCACAGAAATTACAGAAAGTAGTTATATCCAAATTTAATATAAAAACAAGACTAAAAAATTGATACTTTCTAAAAAGTCAGACTTGGTTGTAACTTATTTTTGTGGTTGGGGAAATACACTATTTTAATAAATTATTTTTTTCTTAATTTTATTTTTGTATCTATTATAAAATTAAAAAATATTTTCCAAAAAACAATTATAAAAATTTCAAATTAGTTAAAGATGTTATTAGTTTTATAAAACAATTAAAATTACATTTTGTTCAATACAATATTTTAAGAATTTCGAATTTTATGTATTCATAAAAAAAAAAAAAAACAAATTCGTTTATTTGAAGCCAAATAATTTTGAAAAATCGTATTTTTTAACTTATTTTTTGGTATTCTCATTTTCATCACTAAATTCACTGGTTTTTGTAACCATTTTTTTAAGAGACCTATAAATCAAGATTAAAAAAAAAAACACTGGCTGAGTATAAGAACATATTGAAATCTCAGAGTATTTAAAGCGGGCGATAGTTCCCTTAAGTTTTGTGTCATCACCGAAAAATAAAAATAAAAAATTGAGTTTAATCTGATATTCCAAAAAATGAAATTCGTTTAGTGGTGTGTTCTTAAAAATAATCTAGTATTTTTAAAGTAGAATTGATTATTTTAAAGAATTTCTGCTAATAGTACTTTTGAAAAATGCTTCTAGTGTAAGCATTCCTCTTACTAATAGAATAAATTTCAGTAATCTCAATACATAAGTAGTTAACTTTAAAAATGTGTAAAAAAGGTGGTTTTTTTTTACACTCATCGAAATAAATGTTTTTAATTTTTTAGATGGTAAATTTTCAGCATTTTTGTTACATTACAAAATATTTTACTTTTTTTTTATTTCTTATTTGTGATAACCGAAATTTTTTTTTGTTATTTTTTTTTCTGAAAAAACGATTTTTATCAAAAAAATTTGGTAATGTAGATCTGAAAAATGTTGCATCATTTTTTATATTTTATTGAATTTTTTTTCTAGAGAAAAATAACACAAATATTGCCTTTCAGAGCTTAGGGTTATAATATTATTAGGTTTTATTGAATTATGTGGTGATAACAATATCCTTAAAATTGAAAAATTAATCACAGATCTACAATTAAGAATAACTTTGAAAAGGGTTTATTTAATTATTTAATTTTTTTTTTTAAGCATATTGTTTCATCTTAATTCTCTAATATAATTTAAAGCGGTTGTTTGCTGTAAAATTTATTTTGATTGGTGTTGAATATGCCAAAATGGCTGGGTTTTTTCAAGATTGGTAAATTTGTTTGTGGTTTTCAACGATTAAAGGATTTCTCAAAAAGACACAGGTATTTGAATAATAAATGAGTACAATTTTTCAATTCATTTTCTTTTTTTTTTTTTTTTCAATCTTAGGAAGAAATTTATTTCAAAGGCATAAATTGAAATTTATAATCTCTATTTTTTTGGTTCTTTTTGATTGTATTTATTGGTGTGTTTTGGCTGGACTAAAAACCCAAAAGGAAAGAATTTTGTCTTATTGAAAAATAAAAAGAAAAAAGAAGTGAAATTTTTAGCCATCTAATTTTCAAATATCATTATTGAAATTTTTATTTTCTATGTATTTAATTGATCCTGTTTCATTGTATATCCTGGTATATTATGGATTTAATAATAATCCCTAAAGAAAAGTGACTTTTAAGAATTGAAAAAACAATACTGATAAATTCAAAGAAATATCTGGAAATTTTTAATTCATTTTCCATTATGCAGATTTGTTTGCACAAGCTTTGAATTAACCCATTATAAACTTTTAAATGTGAAGAAACTTTGTAAAATTAACTTGACTTTCAAAAGATTCTTTCTCTTGAGTTGTTTTATTTGTTGAGTTAATTGAGATTCAAAAATGGAAATTGGACTAAAAATTTAATAAAATAAATTTGAATTTATCAGTAATCAACGAAAATTTTATCACATTTAAACTTCAAATACGAATAATTCAAATTAGGTTGTTATTTTGACAATTTAAATGTTCAAATTTATGAAATTCAAATTGTTTTTTGAATTCGAGTCATCTTTTTTCGATGTGTATTTACTTGAAAAATATTTTTTCAGAAAATTTATTAGTTAGTTTTAGTGATTTTGGTAATGATAAAAGTTGTAGGTCTTTTGTCTTTATTTTGAAAATTTTGAAAGAAAGGTTTGTGTTATTGCTATTTGAACTAAGAACCATCCCAAATAATATGAATCAAATCGCTCATTATTAAACACCATAAAAAAAAAAAGAGTAATGGTTTTCTTTTTTAAAGATTCTTTTTATTCTGATTCCGATCTAAAAAAATAGAGATTTGAAAGGATTTTCAGTATTGGTTTGTTCACAACAATAAAGCTGTCGTTTAATTTGGTTCGTAGTTTTTAAGTCAAAAATTACGTAATTAAAAAAAATACTATTTTTATTCACTTTTCTTTTCTTGCTGGATCAGGTGGTTCAAAAAAAAGTTGTTAGTTGGTTGCAAAACTTTAATATCTTTTTCAAGACAAAGTGTTTCATTACCTACAAAAATGAAAGGAAAACTTACATTGGAAAAGGGCCATTTTCCGAGGTTGGTGCTTTTTTTAAATAAATATTAAGTGTAATTGTAGACAATTTTTTTGCTTTTTCTGATCGTCTTTTAAGGTTTCTTTTTGTTTGTTTTGTCTTTTCTTTTTTCTGATTATTCTTCTTCCTAATTTCTTTCTTTTTTTTAAATTGGAGTAAGGCGTCTACTGCTTTTTCCACAAGAGATGTGTCTAGCCGATTTTCTAAATAGAATTATGTGTTTTGTTAAAAGAAAAACGTTATTGTGTTACATTCATAAATTAGGTTTATTATAAATTGGATTAGTTATTTACGCATTTATTGTTAATTTATATAAAAAATCAATCTTTTGTTGAAGGATTAAAAAAATGAATCAACAATAAGAATTGTTGAAAATTTCATAAGTTGGTCTGTGTTTGTTTCATTAAATTACAGAGTATATCAAACCTTGGAAAAATTTGTTAAATAAAATTAATAAACATCACAAATTTTGATCTAAAGTTTTGATTTTGAATCATTAAGAAATAAAAAAAAGATAATAGTGAGGTGTAAGGTCTTCCGTCTTGGTTCTTGTCTGATAGATCTTCAACCTGACTTTTGAAAAAACAATTATCAAATCTATTTTAATGGTAAAATAATAGCTTAGAGTTGTCTTTTTCAACTGTTTTTTGATTTATATTTTTTGATTCATTTTAATACAAATGTCAGGTCTAAATATTAGACTGGTTCTTAGATTTACCATAGAATTTAAAACATTTAAAAAATTTTTACTTTACTCTGGTTCAATTTTCCAAATTTTGGATTATAATTGTAAATATTAGTAAAAATATAATTTTTTGGATTTTTTACTCCTTTGATTATTCTATTCATGTTAAATAGTTTTTAAGATTTTAACAAACAGTATTAATCAAGTTTTAGGAATTTCAATTTCTTATATCTACGTTGATCAGCGAAAAATAAGTAAAAAAATATTTGAAAACTTTTAACTTTTTGCTTGAATTTACATTTAAAACACCTTCAACTATTTTTTTTCTGTAAGGCTAATCTTACTAGAATGGTAATGTTTGTTAAAAAATAAAAATTATTTATTTTTCATTTTTTTTTTTACTGAATCCCAATTGAAGACTGTAAGATTAAACTTGTGAGGTATTTAAATCAAAAAAAAAAAAATTTTTTTTTTTTTCACAATGAAACAATCATTAAAATTAAAAAGAAGATTAAAAACAGTTAAGAACGAAAATAACATGAATTTACAACTTATAGAAAATATTCTTTTTTTATTCTTGAGGGGCTGTCTACCTTAAACCATTAACTAACTAATCAAAAAACTACTAAGCATAGAATATTTTACACATTAATGAGTACAACTTTGAAGTGAGTATTCACTTCTATCGAAAGGTCTGACAATTTAATATATCCTTGTACTCAGCCGAGTATTTTCAATTTACTGAATTAGGGTTTAGAAAAAAAAAAAAATATTACCGTTGGTTTCACTTTTAAGACATAAACTTTCAATAATATTTAAGACACCAAAAAATCTCAAATGGAGGCACAGGACCAGAAATTTTTTTTAATATCAATTTATTTTGCTAGTAACCAAAAATTGTGCATTAATTATGAATTTTCATGTGCCATAATTTTCATTGAGGGTTTGTGTATTAAAAGTGGAACTGACAGTATATTAAAATGTTTAGCCAAGTAAAAAAAAAAATAAAGAAAAATGAGTTAAAATGTATTTTTCAAAACTATTTCTTTTTAATCGCTTAACTTCTATCAAAGAATTATCAAAAATTAAAATATGTAGTTATTGTAGTAAAATCATAATTATGCTCTAAGGCCGATATGTCTGTCAAAATTCCACAAGAAAATAGTATATTTGTTTCTAATCAATATAAACATGTTCTTTGTATTTGTAAAAAAATCCAAAGAATTGTATTGGAAAGTATGTATTTTATAATCAATTTAAAAATTGATTCATAAACATTTGTACTTCAGACTTTGAAAAATATCTTTACTTAAATTTGTATTTAAATATTGATTGGTTATTACAGGTGTTGGAATGACTCTGAAAAATATATATTTATAAACCGTGATTGAATTTTTTAAAATTATTTTCTCATATTAGGAAAGGTATAAAAAAATTAACTAACTTTATAAAAAGAGAAATAGATTTGACAAAGCTTTAATTTTTAGGGATAATAATTATTGAGTGGGTCTTGGTATTAAAAAAGTTAAAATATATTGTCTTCTTGGGGTTCTAAAGAGTAATATTTAAATACAAATATTAAATTATTTTGGGTATATATATATTGATAAAAATTAAATAAAAAAATAAAAATAATAGACTTTTGATATATTTAAAACAGTTAAATTATCATATTAATACAATAATTTTACAATATTTGGAAGAAATTTTGATTTTTTGAAATATTTTGATCGTTTTTTTTTTTTTTTGTTTTTTTTTATTATTCTTTAACATTTGTTCAATTGCATAATAGCTTGAATTAAATTATTGTTTTTTTTTTCATATTATTAAAATTTGGAATTTATTTTGTTTTTTTAAATTGATAAAATAAATTAAATTAATTGGATGTGTCTAATATTTGATCGAATAATATTAATAATAGGCAATTTCAAGAAATTTTACCGATAATTTTTTTCTTGTCGTCACTTCCAAAATATTTTTGACAAGGTATTTTTTTTTTATTAGTATACTAAATATCTCAGAAAATTAAATTGGGTTTGAAATTCTTCTAAATATTTTTATAAGTACACTCTTTTAAATGGTAGAAACAACTTTTGACACTTCAAAATTCACTCTTTATAAGATTAAGTGTTTTTTATTATTTGTCCCTTAACAATTAATTACATTTCAAAATTTTCTACAGAGCATATTTTAACTCTTAATTGATAATTCTTTATCTTTTATTTCATAGGTATTGTAAATGAAGAATAATTTTTAACGTATCAATATGTAAGTTATTCTAATTTAGTATTTGGAATATAATTTATTACAGACGATTTTTTTTTCATGAATTTACTTTTTGTAAGTCAGATATTATGGAAAGTAGTATTCAAAATCATTTTGGGTTTTTTCACAACAATTTTTTGCTTATTTTGTATGTTTACTAAATTGTAAGTAAAGACAAATATTTTTAAAAATCAGATTAGCTTCAAGATAATTTAAAGTGGGTATATTAAATGTTTGATAAAAATTGATTTTGTCTTTTGTATAATGTTAAAAATTCGATTGAAAAAAAAAAATAAAAACTAAAATATAAATTTCGATTATCATACAGTTTATTAATTTAAAAAAAATAATAATAGTTAAATTAAAAAAAAATGTAATATAGAAAAGATATATATATATATTTATATATTTTCTAGTATATTTAAATTTCGAATTCTAAAAACAAAAATGATGTTATTTAAATTAAAATTCATTCATTTTTAAAAGAATTTAAAATACTTTTTTTTTCTTTTTGTTTTTTTTTTAAAATAATTTTCCATCTCATCTTCTTCATTATTGTTTATTTGATTGTTTTTTATTAAAGATTTCTTTTCAATACTCTTTTTTTGTTTTTTTTTGTTACGAGTTTTCTTTTTTTTTTGTATTTTTTTATTTCTTTTATGTTTATGCTTGGTTTTCTTTTTACTTTTTGGCTTGGATCGGTTTGTAGATGTTGTTTTTATTTCTGATGAATCCAACAGATCTTCCTCTCTAGCTTCTCTTTTTTCGAGGAGCAATGTATGATTGGTTATAAGTTTCCAAATTTCTTGAGACTTGTTACGTACTATTGTTTATAATATAAAGAACAAATTCATGAATAATATATTATATATAAGAGGGTTTGGGGAGAAAGTTATGTAAAAATAATTTAATAAATATTCTTGTTTGTTTGAATATAATTATAAGAAAATTAGTTGCTAAATAACAATTCAAATTTTCTTAAAGATTATCAGTTTTTTTTGAAAACAAAATATGAATTATTTTCAAGAAATTGTTAAAAATACGTCTATTTTTATAAAAAAAACAAAAAGAAGAAGAAAAAATTAAAAGTTTTCTCCAGTTAAAATGGACTATCTTTGTGATTTTTTTTTTTTTTTTTTTTCCGAAATAAATAATTAGATATAAGAAGAACAAGTCTCTATTTATTTGTAAATATTGAAAATTGAAATTT
Source organism: Anaeramoeba flamelloides (assembly GCA_027625915.1). Taxonomy (NCBI): domain Eukaryota; family Anaeramoebidae; genus Anaeramoeba; species Anaeramoeba flamelloides. Next base: position 517,719 of record JANTQA010000060.1, on the reverse strand, counting down.
TTTTAATTACTAGAATTTGAATTTACTTTTCCTTTTAAGCTATCTAAGATTATAACCAAAATTAAGCTAATTTCCTATTTTTTTTTTAATTTTAATTATTCTTTAGAGTTATTTAAATTTCATGAGAACAGTATTTTTGTTTATAGTTTCAGATAATTCCTTTTCTCTGTAATTAAACCAAATTTTCAATTTTTTATTGTTTATTATTTTTCTGCAAACTTTTCTATTTAGACTTTGTTTCAGCCAAAGTGACCCAACATTTTTTTCAAATATCAATTATTTTATTTATAATTGAACTTTGAAGAACAAATAAGAAATAAGTGGAATAATAAACATCCAAGAATAGTTGATATTTTGTATAAAGTAAAACTAATAAATTCATAATAGATTTTCTTAAAAATTAAAAAACACAAAATTTTAGGTTTTTACTGAGAAAAACAATAATGTTCATTTTGATCTCCGGTTGAAAGATCCAAATAAAAATCACAATAGAAATCAAAATGATTTCTCTACAATAATTTTCACAATTTAAATAACATTAAAAGAACAACTTTTTTTCCCAAATGACTATCGATCTTGCAATAAAAAAAAAAAAATTGCAAATCAATTCTATTTCAAAAAAAAAAAACTGGAAAAAAAAAAAAAGTAAAATAAAATGTGAAAAAAAGAAATTTTCAAAATAAATTTTGAATCTTCTCATATCTCTATTCAAACCCTTTAAAACACGTGTAGTTCACTCATAACAACTTGGTCCCTTTGACTGCAAAATTATTTAGTTAGATTGGGTAATTTTCTACCTGATAATTTATTAAGATTAAAGTCGAATTTAGTTAAATCTAACAATCGCATCAGATACAAATAGTTGATGGGTATCTAACTATTTGATCGATCAATAATTGTTGTTGGGGTTTTAATAAATTTATCAGTACATTTTTTTGTTTTGTTCATTTCATCATTTTGGAGACAACATCAGATTTTTATTTTTTCATTTTATCTTTCTTTTCTTTTATTTTAATAAAGATGGTTACATATAAAAACACTAATACTTGGTAACTTAAATGTAGTTTAATATTATGTTTTGAAAAATAAAAATAATTGTGGTTTTTTTTTTTCCTATTTTTGATTATGGATATTTCCAAATTTTTGGAATGGGGTTCTGTTTAATAATCATTTCTTCGATATTTTATTTTTTTTTTAATAATAACAAGAAATTCAAACAATAGTTTTGAAAACCCAATATTAAAAATTTGAATAAGTTAAAGATTTTATTAATTCAATAAAATATTAAACCATATTTTCTTAAATACAATTTTAATTTAATGAATTTTTCATTTGATTTAATAATAAAAGACAAACCAAATTAGTTTATTTGATGTGAAATAATTTTGAAACCCCTTATTTTTAACTCTTTAGACTTTATGCTCGTTTTCATAACTATATTAGATGGTTTATGTTATCTATTTTTTTGATACGATTAATTATGTAAATTGAAAATACCTAACCGATTTTAAGGTATAAGTACTTATAGGTGTTAAGAGTGAATCCAAATCCAAGAGCCAAAATTGATTCACTTAGTACCATATAGTTTGGCTCTTAAATGTTGATCCACAGAAAGTCGAAAATTTCATTTTTTCAGAATTTTCCATTCCTTTTTTTTTTTTTTTTTTTTCAATCTTTTTCATTTAAGGAATACATTTCCAATTAGGGGAGTTATGAGTATTGTGCTTTTTTGCTTTCACTTCTCAAAAAGAATTTTCATTCTGAAGAAATTGGATAAATAAAATTTCTAAATTCGAAGTTAAAAATCACCACTAACATAAAAAAAATTATCAATTAGATTTTTGAATAAAAATTTAAAATATGACTTGAATTTAAGGGATTTTCAAGTAGATGTTCAAAATTCCAAACATTTCAAACTTGTAAAAACAACTGTAAAAAAATATTTAGAACACCCATAGGAATTGTTTTATGTTTAAATATTTGAAATGGAAATTATGAAAATATTAAAATCAAATTTTGGCTTGATCTATTAAAGGTGAAAATTGTTGAAGTTGTTGGGGTTTTACCATTCTTTTGTAAAAGAAATTACCAGTTGTGTAAATTTAACCGGGGTTATATAAGTCTTTTAGGGTATTTTTAGACACAATTTCCCCATTTTCACCAGAAAGCGTAGTTCTTAAAACCCAATTTTTTTTTTTTTTTATGAAAAAATAATTTGTTAGATTACTTTTTTTAAAAAAGGGAGAATATCCATATGTCCTTGAAACCCCTTTCTAATATCAATTGGTTTTGGCCAATTGGATTTCCATTTTTAAAGAAGGGTGTTTGAAATGTTTCCAGGAAATACCCAAAAATACCCGAAAATTTTTTAACCACGAAAAAATACCTTTTGAAGAACTTCTAAGAAACTGTAGTAATCAGAAATAAATTTTTATGTTAAAATAAACATTTTACTTTAAGACACATTTTTTTTTTCTTTTGAATTTTCTTCCTTAAACCCTTTGAAGTGTTTTTGGTATCTTTCGAAGTATATTTGAGTGTGTTAATACGTGTTAGGGTAAGTACATGTGTATGGTTGGGTTTGGTAATGGAGTTGTGTTGGGTTTGGTATGGAGTGTTGGGTTAGATTACACCAATTTCTTCTTCTGGAATGGAAAGTTAAATCGGGTTAAGTTCGGGCAACCTTGCCTAGGGTAGTATACGTGTCTGTATTGCATGATTAGTTCTTACTTGGTTTATTTTTGGATTGTATTTAAGATTACAAAATTATGATTAATGATACACAATTAGAAATTGTCTTTACAAAGACATTTTCTTTCATTTGTTAATACAATTTAGAAATGATTATAAATGTTACGGGCAACTAAGATACCAATTCTTTTTACACAAAATGGGCTGAATACTTTTGCCCAAAAATTTAAAATTTTTCGAATTTTGATATTTTTCAACTAAAAAAAATATTCTACAAAAAATTCCAATTTTACCATTAAACTATGTGTTTTGTACTATGTTTCTTAGAAGTTTCAAAAAGTGTTTTTTAGTCGTTAAAAATTTTTCGAGTATTTTCGGGTTTCATGATATTTGATAGATCCTTAGAATTCAGGTAAAAAATTGTTTAAAAATGGAAAACTAATTTTCTTTTTCAGAAATTTTAGCACCAATTAAGAAGTATTCCCAAAAAAGACTATTTCATAAAACTACATTGAAAAATATGAGAAGTTACATCGATGCTTTCTTTCTAAAATATATGTTAATTAATTTAAAATCATTTTTTGTTCCAAAAAAAAATTGTTTTTCAAAATCAAGCAACCAATATCCCAACACCAAAGATATATTTTTTAATAACTAGAGGTAACTTGTGAATTGATATTTACTCCAGTGTCTCAGCACCCTCTTAACTTCTCGAAGCCGTGATACCATAAGAGTTTATCATACTCTCGGAGAATTCTATGGTTGTTGCAGTTTCCTTAAACTAAAGGGGTTTCTTTTTACTTTTCATTTGGGTTGCTTGTGTTGATCTCAGAATGCTTTTTTCTAACTTGAAATTTTAAATTGTTTGTTTTTTCTTGTTGATTTGGGTTTTGTGGAAAATTTTTCTTGGTCCAGTCAAATTAAAAAAATTTCTCTTTGAAAAATATTAAAAGAAGTTTATTTTTATTCTTTTTCTGTTTGTAAAAAGGAAATCTTTTTTAATTACAAATCAAAGATCAAAAAAAAAAAAAAAATCTTCCAATTGTAAAGTGGTTGTTTGGAATCAGAATAAAACATTTTTAAAATATTACAAAAAAGTGTTTCAGTTAGACGCTAAAAATAGTTCTATTTTAGGTTTTTTAATTTGTTTTTTTGGTGTACTTTGGAAAACTTCTTTGTCATCTATTTTTAAAATGGAAAAAAATTCGAAATCAAAAAATTGATTATATTTTCCTTTTACCGTACATTTTTGGAAAATAAGATCACTGTGTTCCCCCAATAAGAAATATTCCCGTTACTTTGTGTGTATGTGTTTTGTTTGGTATTTTAATATTTCAAAACAAACAAGAAAATTATTTATTCTTATTTGAATTGAGGATTTAGACAAAACACAGGCTAAATTTTTTCATTAGGTTGAGGCTAAAGCGGGATTAGAATTGAATTGATCTAAATAAAAAAAAAAAAAAAAAAAAAAAAAAAAAATACTTACCAATCTCTCCTTTATCGTTTCTCCATCTTGCAGATTTGAAAGATCGAAGTTTTTTGATTTGTGGCTTAAAGTCTTCAAATTTCGTAATTAATGTATCTTGTCCATTGATGAGCAAATACTCGACAACCAAAAGAGTCTATATTTTAGAAATTAAACAACGAAACATCCGTTAGTCAGACAAGTTATAATGCTATTTTGTTGGTTGTTTTTTGTTTAAAAAAAAGGTCATACTTTATAAATGGAAAGGTACTTTTTTCTTTTTCTGCGTAGCCTTACCCACAACACTTTGAGAACGATGGTGGTTTCTTGACTAAAAATATTTTTTTTTTTTTTTAGTTGAAAGAAAAAAAAAAAATCAGAGAACGTTAATAAATCGACACTTCCCAGGAAAAAAAGATTTCAAACTTATTGTTAGCAAGACCAACAATTGTTATTAATTGTTGTTGTGTAGGATCCTTTGAATTATTTTTGGTCGCATTTCGGATTATTTTTTCAGCCTTTTCTAAAAGATTTGAATAACGATATCTGAAAATAAAAAAGAATACAAAAAGAGAAGTTAACTCGTTAACAGAAAATGGGAAATAGAAAAAAGTGTGTTACATTTGGTCTAAAAACATGTAAGATTGTAAATCATAAAAAATGAGTAATTTATCTCCAATTTTTTTAATTTCCAAGATTAGAACAAATTGTGGAGGATTGAATTTTCTTTTCCAAGCCCCAAAAGCAGAAAAGATTTTTGAAATTTTTTTCTAAAGTTAAAAATAATCTTGCAAAAATTTATTATTTTTCCAAATTTTACTATATGATTATTTATCGAAAAATAAAGACTATAAAATTTACACTTAGCATTTCCAAAACTGCTGAGGAGATCAAGTTGAATTTAAAATTCTTGAATTCCTAAAACCAAAATAAATAAATTTTCCTTTTTGCTTTGTTTCTTTTACAAATTCGATAAATTAAAATATATGGAATTATATATTGTTGAAAGTAAATGGAGTCCCATTTATTGTACAATTAATAGCTATTAACAAGTTAAAGCTTTTTCCTTTTCAAATTAACTTGAAAAACGATGTAAATTTTTTTTACTTAAAAAACAAATTACGAAGTTTTTTTGACACGAAAAATATAGAAATCTTTTTAGCAAACCATCAGGCATTTTTTTTTTTTGATCTGTGATTCCAAACAAATAATCGAAGAAATTTTCTTTGGTTTCTGTTGTGTGTGATCGTTGTATAAAAATTATTAGTTTTGGTTAAACTTTTGTCAAATTCTCCCAAGTGTAACACTTAACAAAAATGATTTCTGAATTTTTTATGTTTTTTTGTAAAATTGTAATTTTTCATTAAAGGTGATACTTTCCTTGTATGCCCCCCCCAAGAGCTCAGGAAATTTGATACAAATATTTGATATTTTAAATGACATAAAATTCTATTTAATAAACCACTGGAAATGTTTGGGTATGTTTGAATTTGAAAAAAGTCTTTTTGATTTTCTCTTGACTTTTCAACTCCAAATCACTTTCTTTCTTTTTGTAAATACAATATAATGTTATTAAACGCGTATTGAATATATTCCAATTTTCTTTGCCGCTTAGAGTTTTACTGGAAAAAGTATTGTCTTTAAAAAAATCAATTTTAAAAAAAAAAACAAAATATATCCTAAAAACCTTTTTCATAATCACAAAAAAATTTTTCGAAAAAAAAAAATAAACATTCGCTAATTTTTTACTTTTTGATAACTTCACTTAGAATAAACAATATCCCTTAATAAAAGATCTTGGATCAACAATAAATTTTAAGATATTTATACAATTTAAGTTGAAAAATCCAATTTTTCAGTAATAGATTTTTTTCAAATATAATAGTAAAAAATTTGAAATATTTTTTTTTTCACAGTCAAGTGGTTATAATAAGATATTTTAAAAGCCTTTTAAATCTAACCAAAATCTTTCAAAGGGTTATCAATTATTTTGACTATTAAAGAAATATTTATTGGTTTAAATTGAAAAAAAATCATTATTTTTGATTTTCGGTTAGGTTTTTTTTTATTTTTCAAATTAACTCAAAATTTTTATAAATTTTCTGTTTATTCCAAAAAGTAAAAAAAACCTAGGACACTTTCATCAGATTTTTTTGAATTGTTCAAAAAACAAAAAATTTCTTAAATTTTATGTTTATCTAAATAGGTAAAAAAATAAATAATAAATACTTCGGTTAGGTATTCCAGAATTCAAGAGAGTCGAACAAAAATCATATAAAGTTTACTCCGCTCTTTTGAATCTTGGAAAACCACCCTTGACCTTTTTTGAGTTTTCTGTTTATTTGCTAAAACATAAGATTTTCATTAGGTTTTCTTGAGTTTTCTATTTAAACAGAAAATCAATAGCTTTTTGTTAGGTTATTTTTTACTTTAGAAATAAACCAACAATTTTAATAAATTTTCGGTTTATTTCTAAAGTAAAAAAAACCAAGAACACTTCATGAATAAAATAAAAAACCTAGAAAAATTAACAGATAAAACAGAAACCCCCAAGAAAAGCATTCTTAGTTTTTTTTTTTAATTTTTAAATGGAACAAAATTTATGATTTTTCTCTATTCCTTTGAATTCTGGAAAATTTAGGCACTCTAGGACACTTTCGTTAGGTTTTCCAGAATTTAAAAGGATAGAGTAAAATCTTTGATTTTACTCAATTCTTTTGAATTTTGGAAAACCTAGTACACTCACAATAATTAACATAATGAATTTTTTTTTTTTTTCTATTTTAGCTTTATTTGATCTACACTGACATTTCAAAACTATTAGTTATTATCTTTTCAAAGTAACTATCGGCACGTTGAATTAAACTAACATCCCTTCAGTTTATTTGTTTTTTTTTTTGTTACATGGAAAAATACCTTATTTCTCGACTTGGGACTTTTAAAAAGGTGGTTATAAGAACAACAATAATTAAAATAATAGCAAGAATTTGTAATCCGGGTTTTGGATTATATCGTGAAAAAACTTTATTATAACTTATTAAGGGTTAATGCACACATTAGTTTTTTCTAACTTAGGAATTTCAATTTTATTTTTTTAATACAATGATGAATAATTGTGTGATATAAAAAAAAATTAAATTATGTTTTTGAAAGAGATTATTGTAAAAGTAAACTAAATTTCATAATAAATGACCCAGGTCACATTTAAATTTTGAATTGTATTTGTATTGTTTTAAAGTTTTTCCCCTACAACGAAAAGTTTGCAAATTGACCATTTTTTCTCTTGTTTATTTTTTTCCAAAATTATTTTATTAAAATAGAAAATGAAAATGAAAATTTGGAAAGAAGTAACAGATGAATTAATAAAAAAATTGGTTTCAAATATGAAAAAGAGATTAGATTTATTTATTCAAATGGAAGGAGAATCGATAAATGTGCTTTATTAATTTTTTAAAATTTCTATTTTTTATGTAATAGTTCTTTCAAAATAAATAGCCAAATTTTTTTGAAAAGTTGTTTTTTTTTTTACTTTTTTTTATTTTTAGAGGAAAAATAAATATATCTTGAGTATAGAACTGAATATTAAAATCGAATTTTTTATATTATAATAGATAAATTCAATTGTTAAAAATATTTTTCTTTAAAATTTGATTTTAAATGGGCCAATTATTTTGAAATAGAGTTTATAGATCATAAGTTTATTCCATATTTTGACATGAAAAATTGTTAAAAATAAATAAAACCAAAATGTTCCAAAGTTGATTTTAGAAGATATCTGATTTATTTGGTCCTTTTCTGTTGTTTAATAATACGTTTTGAGTGGAATTAACTCAGAACACTAAACGGGACTCAGATTTCTGAAGAAATAAAAAAATAATCAACTGGATTTTGATCTCATTTAAACTTCGAAGAACAGTAAACATTAACCTTGTTAAAGAAATCAAGAACCTTAAATAAGAAATACTTTAAAAGATGATGTGTGAATAAAAAATAGAGAAAAAGATCCTTTACCAAACATTATATAGCAATTTTTGTTCATACAGAATATAGTATACTAATTGTGGCAAATGTGAACAGGATGCACTGTGACCAAAATAAGCATATACCCAAACTATTTAATCTGTGTTTCAAAATATAATATGTGTATTTTTTTTTTCTTGTTTCAATAGAACACTTAAGTCACAACACAATAGTCTACATAAGTTCAAATCAATTTTAAAAGTAAACCACTCGATGTTTTAAGGGAATAAGTACAGTTTTCAAATTTTGAGTGTCATCATTTATGTGAAAATGAAATATTCAAATCATTTCTTTAACTAAATATTTTAATATTTTAATAAATATGAAGTGAAATATATCCTAGTATAATATATTTCCAGAACAACTCAAAAATGGAATTCAAAAAATGAAAAAGATTGATTAAAAAAAAATAAATCAAAATTATTTATTTCTTGATCTTATCTGTAAAATTTGAACCAATGTATTATTCTTAATTTGTTTTTGTTTTTAATTCAACATGGGAAAACTTTTGTTTGTAAACTTTTTGACAAAAAAATTACTATTTATTTCAAAAGAATTTCCAAAATGAATTTCAAACTCCTATTTTCATTTTATACATCTAATATTTGATTGGGTTCAGAAAATAGAATATTCTTATATTCCTCTTCAGGAATAAATATTTATTGGATATATTAGTTGGTTTTCAGATTATGGTGATCAAAATAATTTGTTCAATACAACTATAGTCTGTGTTTCAAAATACATCCCGTATTTTTTTTTCTTGTTCTAAGGCAAGATCCAATTCACTACCAAATAGTTACATAATTTCAAATCAATTTTGAAAGTAAACATTTGTTTTTCTCTAAAATTTAAAAAATTAATTGAATTTGTTGAAAAATTTTCATAATTTACTCAATTTTTTCTGAATTTTTTTTTTATTTTTATGATAAAAATTTTATGAATAATTAACTCTATTTTTCGAAGAAATAAATTTTGCCAATTTGATCCTTCATTTTTAGAATTTCCTTTTAAATAATAGAACTTTAAGAAGCCAATACCATATTTAATTAGGGTCTGTTGTTGGTTTCTTAGATCGGTTGATGTATAAGTCTGCTATAACAAAAAAAAAACACCCTTTTTATTTTGAAACACATGATTAAATTTTTTTACACTTTTTATTTTTACTACAGTTTTTATTTCCATTACAATTGAGAACTAAAAATATTTCTGAATCTGATTGAAATTTTTTCCAAATTATTCTTTTATTTTGGGTTGAATTTAGTGTAAATGTATTTGATTCCGAGGATTCAACCTCTTTATTTTAATTTTTGAAACACTATTCTTTATTTTGGTTTTGATCTAATAAAAATATTTGAAAAAAGAATTTTGAAATCAAACAAATATCACAAGTGTAAATATGAATGTTGTAAAAAATAGAGTTTTTAGAATTTTAGAGATAAATATAGAGCTACATTCATTTATCCAAAGTTTGGTTATAGTAAATATATTATCTGATTATGTTAATAGACTAAGAACAACTTTAATCAAAAAATCGTTTGGAAAACAACCATCTCTTCAAATTTAAAAAAAAAATAATTTCAAACAAAGTATTGGTATTTGCCATTCGATTTTATATTGAAAACACATTTGAGATCAAAAATAAAAAGGGATATTTTGTTTACTATTACCAAAATTTGGATAAATACATGAAACTCTTTATTTATCTATAAAAGTGAAAAAACTCAATTTTTTACAACCTTCCATATTTACACTTGTGATGTAAAAAAATATTTTGTCAAATAATAATAACTAGTAATGGGGCCAGAAATTCAAGGTTATAAATTGTTTGGATTCATTTCAATTTAAGAAGATATAGAGAACATATCATCGAAATTATATATTTTAGTCGATTTTTTTTTTTTAATGATTTTAACAAGTTTTTATAGAAAGGTGATCTTTCATGTTTGGACTTTTAAAAGAAAATATTTGTTTCAAATACACACCTTTTTGGGTCTATTTTTTGGGTTTACAGTTTGATTAATTTCACTCATCCATATAACCATTGTGGAAAAAAAGTGAAATAGGGAAAAAAAGTTCAACATGGTTTTTAATTCGGAACATTAATAGAAATTAATATGAAAAGTAAGATCAATTAAAAACAGAATAAATAAATAAAGAAAGACAAAGTGAAGTATAAAACATAATTACAATTTTTCTTAATTACTATCTTTTAGTATATGGATTTTTTCTTTGATTGATCAATTATTAAAAATTTGTAAAAAAATTTGACTATTTTCGGGATCTCCAATACCACTTGAACAATTTCGATATGAAAATAGATTTAAATTGGGTAAAGCGGTTTGATTGAAAATAATATAATGTGTTATTATTTGAAGTTAATTGGTTTCTTCTTTTTATTGATTTAACTTTTTGTTTTCAATAAGGTTCCCAATGAAAAACCATTTTGAACTTTTTTTTCCCTATTTTATTTTTTTTTTAAATAGAAAACACATTTCTAGATCCAAAACCAAATTTAAGAAAACCCAAATTTAATTGAAAAAAATGTTCAAAAAATTCGAAAAATCAAGATCCAACTGTGAATTACCTTGACTCTTTTCACAGACAGAGCAGTGAATGATGTTTTGGTTTCAAAGTTTCAATATCTTGTGACACTCAAAAAATTTTTCATAAATGTTTACACAATTAAAATTTTCCGAAATGGTAAAATGATCAATCTTCCTCAAGTAAATTTTAAATCATTAAGGCAATTTGTTGAAAATTTTTCATAATATTCTCAATTTTTTTGAATTTTTTTGTTTTTTTTTGAGGATTAAAATTTTAGTAAAAAATTAACTCTATTTTTTGAGATAAATTTTCTAATTTGATCCTTCATTTTTAGAATTTCCTTTTCAATAATAGAACTTTAAGAAACCAATACCATATTTAATGAGGTTTTTTTTATGAATTTCTTTGATCGGTTATTGTATACAGCCAATTTATTCAACTTGTGAATTTTTTCTTTCCTTTCGTAATATAACGTGAAACAAAAAAATTGTAAAAAACATTTTTTTCTTTCATCGTGTTGTAACAAAAATTGTTTCGTTTTAACTTGTAAGGTTTCATTCTGAAACATTACAAAAATTCTTGCTTTTAAATGCACCTAAACCTCCATTAGAGCCAACCTATTCAACTTGAGAATTTTTCTTTCATTATGAAGTTTAACTTGAAAGAAAAAAATGTTTTTTACAATTTTTTTGTTTCACGTTATATTACGAAAGGAAAGAAAAAATTCACAAGTTGAATAAATTGGCTGTAGGTCTTCTATAACTTAAAAAACAGGCTTTTTATTTTGAAACAAAGACTAAATTATTTTGCACATATTATTGTGTAAAAAATCAATTTAATGAAATATTTCTTGAGTTAATATTTGTTGCACAATAAAAAGGAAAATTATTTTCATTCAACTTTCCAAAATTGTAATTTATTAATCATAATACCATTTCAAATTTTTAATTCTTAAAACAAGCATAAAATATTAAATTATCTTTGTGAATTGTTACCTTTGATTTATTTTATTTTAATTCTTGTGAAATGGGATTTTTTAGAATCTGAATGAAAATTTTGATCTTTTTATTTTACATTTAATAGTAATTTCAATAAAGCTTAATATGGTTGACTAAGCTATTAATTAACTTGATATATTGTGATTTTCAGTTTTAGTTATCGAAATTTAACAAGACATTCTTTTGAAAAAAAGATTTTTTTCACGTAAAGCTTTATGACAAAAATTTCAGACTTTAACCTGATCTTTTCCTTTTCTAAAACAAGAGATCTTTTGTTGTTACCTACTGGTGTAAATAATGCACAGTGACCTATTATTAATATATGAATAATAAATGTATTAATATTTTCATTTCGAATTCATTTACCATTTTCGAATAGAAACAAATAAAGATTGAAATACATCAGTTACCTCCTTAATTGTTTGAAAACTTTTTTTGCAAAAGAAAAAATTAGAAAATGAAGCGAAAATGTTTTTCGATTTCTACCCAAAAATTCATTATTAAAATTTTAATAATCATACCTTTTTTTCAGTCATTGATATTTAAAAATAGGACTACTACTTTGTACAGTTTGAAATTGACTTTAGAGGTTTGATCTAAAATTGTCTTCAATAAAATAAAAGACTTTTGGTTCAAAAATTTCATCATATTTACAAAATTATTAACTTTAAATTATTTTTTTATAAAAATTCAAAAAAGGAAATTTTCTTGATTTTTTTGTCAAAAAAATACAATTTAACCTCATGATATATTCTTAAATTGTTTTGAAAATGTTTTTAAAGAACCCTATTTCTAGTTTATATACTCTTATAATCCAATAGATTTAATTCTTTATTCTCTACAGTCAGTAAATATTTTGATTCTGGGTTCATATTGTAGTAATGTTTTCATCGGAAAATCAATGGTAAGTTTCAAATTGAATCTTTTGTTTCTATCCAAACGATACTTTTCCAAGAGGTTGTTATATTTTTTGTGAACAGTCCCGTTTTGTCTGACAGGTTTTTAATGTACAAAATAAAGAACAGTTTTGAATTTTTTGTTTCTCAACAATTGTTCTTAATCGTACCAAAAAAAAGAGTCTTTGTTGACTTTGCACCCAAACTCTTCATTAGACCTCTTAGGAGAAAACATTTTTCAAAAAATAATCATTTATTTTTAACCTTCAAATGAGCCATCTTCCTTTCTATTGTTTTGAGTATAAGTTCTCCTTCAACTTAAAAATCCATAACGGGAAAAATTTGCCTGCAATGGACAAAAGCGGAACAAGTGATCCGTTTTGCAGATTTACACTCCGCAATAAAACTTTCAAGACAAAAACGATTAAAAAAACCTTAAATCCTGAGTGGGATGAAGAATTTAGGTTTACGGAATTGGATCGCAGAGAACTTGTACCTATTGAAATCTCTTGTTATGATTGGGATCGTTTTTCCACGAATGATCTGATAGGCACTGTGAAGCTTGATCTCCCAAAATATCTCAATTCTGTTGCAACCAACAAGGAAACGGAGATTAACCATACTGGGGACTATCCGATCGTAATCAAAAAGAAAAAGAAGGGAGAAAAAGAAGAAAAAATTTTGGACAGCACTTTAAAGATCAGTTTTTCTTTCAAATTCAAGCCCCTAAAAACCGAGCCCCTCTTCCAGGTCGGAGAAGATTTTGAAATTGGGAACAATAATCGGAGGCTAGCCATTGCTCTCAGGTATTCACAAGAAAGCCTTTCGCAAAACGGCTTATCGTTGGCTCTCTCTGCATTGACCTTTAAAAAATCCGATGGCAAATTCCTCTTCCCATTGTATTATGCAAACCAAGTGTTGGGAGGTTTCTGGTATGTACCACCATCGAAATCAAAATACACCTATGATCACAATGCCCTGATCGAAATCAATACAAGCCTGTGTAGGTGCATTTTCGACTTGACAGTCTTTGTTGTTTCACTAAGACCCGATATGGAAGACGAGCTAGATCCATTGGATAGCAACAACTACTCCAAATTTTGCGACATTACTGGAGGCTGTGAATTGAACATTATCGATTTAGATAACAACACAATTATTAGCACAACGAATCTCGATTTGGGTGGCTCGCTTTGCATTATTGGTGCACTTGAGTTTGGAAAAGACTTTTCGGGATTCCACTTCAAGCCAAAGATCTTTCCAGAGGAGATGGGTATAATGCCCCCAAAGCATTTTGGTGATGTCGTTGGCAAAATTAAGCAATACGCTAAGCAATATGTGACCAATCCACCTAAATTCGATTCCAATGAGAAAATGATCTTATTCAAGAAGCCCCAATTGGTAGACTTCAAGACCATCAATTCTGTGGAACCCACATGGATCGAATCCTTCACTGTTGGCCTCGGCTGGGACACGATCAGCGGCAGGTCCGTTGATTTGGATGCCTCAGTACTCTTATTTGATTCCAAGTATAATAAAGAGATCGTCTATTATGGAAGGTTACAATCAAAGGACAGGTCCGTTCGGCATATGGGCGACAACAGATCAGGGAGGGGCGACGGTGATGACGAAAAAATCGTGATCAACTTGAAGAATGTTGATAAAAAGATTCAAAAGATTGTCGTTGTCATCACCTCCTTCACGGGGCAAAGATTTAGCCAACTTTCAAATACTTTTATTCGGCTATTATCACCCTCAGGGAATTGCTTTCTACGTTATGACCTTGACGATCTTGGTGATTATACTGCATTGGTCGTTGCTGCTTTCCATCGCTTTGAAAACGTTTGGGCTTTTGAAGCAATTGGAAAATTGACTTCAGGTAAAAATGCGTCCAGTCTGGTCAAGATTGCTAAAACCTTATGTGAAAAAACTAAACTTTAAGATGTTCACTCAAAGAACTTTTTTTTTTTTTTTTCCTTATTTTGATTTTTTAATTTCCTTTTATTTGCTAAGACTTATCTTAATTATCTTTTCAAATTACGATCATCGATAAGTCGAAGGATTCTAATTATAATAACATTAATCTTCCAATTTTTCTGATTTTTCTGATTTTTTTACTGATGGAAAAATTTTTGACTGTTCTTGATTTGATTTAATTCAATTTTTTTTTTTTTTTTTTTGATTTTACAGCTATCTCAAAAAAAAATGTGGACTTTTTTGAAACTTTGTAGAATTTCTCTGTTTCGAAAAAGTGAAGACTTTTTCATAATTAAAACTTTTTTCAAGTATTTCTCTTATTAAAAGAGAGGGGCCAACCATTAAGTGTGAGGAGAGGATGTGGTCGGAAGGAAGGCAAATTTTTTAAAAAAAGTCCTTATTTTCTTAAAAAATAAAACTTTAAAAAAGTTTTCGATCGAAACAATCATAAAAAAATAAAATATGATAAAAACTTATTAATTCTGACAATCGATCAAAAAAAAATATTACATTGTTTTTTAAAATATTTATTATGCACTGTTAGGTATAATGTAATACAAGTTTTATAACTGATTAAGAAAAAAAGAATCAAAAAAAAAAACTATTTATTTTTTTACACTAATAAAATATTTTATCAAGAAAAAACCTTATAATATATTTAAGGAATGTCTGGAATTTATGCTCTTTGATTGTTGAAATACAATGTCGTATGATAAAAAATAACATTTTATTTATTCGATCACAATCGTAAAACATTTTTTTTTGAAAGAATTCAACCTTTGCTAATTTTTCACTTTTTGATAACTTGGCTTAGAATAAACAGTATTGGTTAATAAGAAAAATTTGATAATCAAATATTTTTTAAGGATTTTTTATAATTGAAGTTGCAAAATACATATTTTATTGTAATATTTTTTTTCAATTTTAATAGTAAAAAATTTGAAAAAGTTTTTATTGATGCAGTTAAGAAATGATACTATGGTTCTCCAATAATATTTTAAATTTAATAAATGTATTTCGAACTGATAACCAATTATTTTGGTAATTATTGAATTATTTATTTATTGTTTTATTTTGAAATCAATTATTTTTTTATTGTCAATTCTCCGTTAGGTTTTACAGAATTCAAAAAATTAAGTAAAATCATATAAATTTTACTTAATTCTTCTGAATTCTGGAAAACCCTCGTTCACTTTTCTTGAGTTTTATGTTTATTTAGAAAATCGATAGATTTTCCTTAGTTTTTTTTGAGTTTTCTATTTATTTCGAAAATCAATAGATTTTCGTTAGGTTTTTTTTACTTTAGAAATAAACAGAAAATTATTAAATTTTTCTATTTATTTCTAAAGTAAAAAAAACCTAGAACACTTAACATATAAAACAGAAAACCTCAAGAAAACATAAGAAAACTTCATAAATAAAATAGAAAACCTCAAAAAAACCTAGAACACTTAACAAATAAAACAGAAAACCTCAAGAAAAATTAGGAACTTGACGGAAACTTCCATTAGGTGTTCTTTTCAATTTTTGAAATAAAAAGAAAATTTAAAGAAAATTTTATTTATTCCAAAAAGTAAAAAAAAAAAACGCTGGTATGTTTTTCAGAATTCAAAAAATCGAGAAAAATCAAAGATTTTACTCAATTATTTTTATTTTTTGGAAAATATAGGGATTCCAAAGACACTTTTGTTAGGTTTTCCCAAATTTGAAAGAATATAAACTATATTTCAAAATTTTTGACACAGTTTAAACAGTGGAAAGAACATCAATACTACACTTTAAATTCAATTTAGAAAGATTTTTGATTTTACAAACTAAACCCCGTTCCAAAAATTTGGACACACCCAAAATCAAAAATAGGCAAAATAAAACCCAATTTATTGTATTTTTCAAAACGTAATATAAAACCACATTCAAGTTACCCATTATTAATGTTTTAATAAGTAATCATTTTAACCCAACAAAAGAAAAAAATATAAAACTCAAAAATAAAAACTAGTGTGTCCAAAATAATGAAACGAGCTGAACAAAAAATGTATTGGTAAATTTGTTGATAATTTCACCATGAATTGTTGATCGATCAAATGTTAAGATATCATCTACCAATTGTATGCGATTTTCCAATTTAACAAACTCAACACTAACCCTCTATCAACCTTTGAAAAAAAATGTTAGATCTAACGAAACAGATTACGTAACTGCAAAAAAGGAAATGAAAACAAAACAAAAAAGACAAAAAATGAAATAGTTTGTAAAATCAAAATTCTTTCGAATTTGAATTAAAAGTGCAGTAATGATGTTCTTTCCACTGTTTAAACTGTGTCCAAATTTTTGGAATCTAGTTTATTTCATTTTTTGTCTTTTTTGTTTTGTTTTCTTTTCCTTTTTTCCAGTTACTTAATCTTTTTCGTTAGATCTAACATTTTTTTTCAATTGTTGATAGAAGGTTAGTGTTGAGTTTGTTAAATTGAAAAATTCACATACAATTGGTAGATGGTATCTTATCTTTTGATCGATCAATAATTGTTGGTGAAATTTCAACAAATTTACCAATAAATTTTTTGTTCAGCTTGTTTCATTATTTTGGACACACCTGTTTTTATTTTTGAATTTTATATTTTTTTCTTTTCTTTTAATAAAATGATTTCTTATTAAAACATTAATAAGTGGGTTACTTAAATGTTTTTTATACTAGGTTTGGAAAAATACAATAAATAGGTTTTTATTTTGCCTATTTTTGATTTTGGGTGTGTCCAAATTTTTCGAATGGTGTTTAGTATAACCATAACTTTCACTCTATTATTTTGAATATTGAAAAGCCGAGAAATAATATTTATCATCAGTACTTTATCTTTATTTTAGTATTATTGGATGAATAGAATGTTTTTATCACTATTATAGCCAGTTCCTATTTTAAGGTAAAAACGCTGAACAATTATTAAGGTACAATAAAAATTTTAAAATTAAGGTACAATTTTCGGATTCTTGTAAAATAATTTGTTCCAAACAAAAATCAAAAAAATGTACCTTAATTTGATATTTTTTTGTGCCTTAAATTTTGTGGAAAGTTTTTAACTTAAACACTGAACTTTTTAAATTAATTATCTTTTCAATAAATATCTAAATCTTGGTTTTAAAAAAAATCCATGGTCACATTTATTTGATAATTATAAACCAAAAAATTCCTTTTTTTCTTAATAAGGGATAACCTAATATATGTGTCTTAAGAGTGCCTAGATTTTCCAGAATTTAATAGAATAGGGTAAAATATAGATTTTTCTCTATTTTTTGAATTCTGAAAAACCTACCAGCGTTTTTTTCTTTTACTTTTGGGAAACCACCAAAAATTTCTTTAAATTTTTTTTTAAAATAAAAATTGAAGAAAAGAGATAAACTAAGTGTCATAGGTTTTCCAGAATTCAAAAGAATTGAATAAAATAATATAGAATTTACTCAATTCTTTTGAATTCTTGAAAACCTAAAGGAAAATTGACAAAAAAATAAGTTATTTATCAAAAATGAAAAATTTAATTTTAAAATTAAAAATTATCTAAAATATAAATCAAGTGCTACATTTCTTATATTTAGAACTTTTACAAATAGTTTAAATAGATACTCATATGTTTTAAAAAATAAATCTGAATATAACACATATATAAAAAAAGAAAAATGTAAAAAATGCGATTATTGTACTCATTATTATGAAAATATAAACCACTTCATTTGGTATTGTGAAAGGTATAAATTAATCAGAATCGGGGAAAAAAAAAATTGTCAAAAATTCTGGATAAGAAATTATACGAAAAAGTTATTCTTAGAAAAAATATATAGAAACTCTTCAACATGACTAATCAAAATCATGAAATTTATTGCGATTGTCGGGAATTTTTTATCAAAGCTCTTATGGTTAGAAAACTTAAGGTAATAAAGAAAAAATAATAAAAATAAAGTGAAAACAAAAAATCTTTAAAATAGTAAAAAACATATAAATTCGGGTATCCAGTGCCCCCACTCTGAGAGTCGTGTCTAGGTTTTTTTTATTTCAAAAGAATTGAGCAAAATCATAGATTGCCCACTATTCTTTTAAATTAAAAAAATCTAACGACACTGGAATACCAATTATTAATCACGGAATGTGGAATTTTCATCTCTAATCGATAAACTTTCTATTGGGTTTTTGCCCCTCCTGTGTATTCTGGGGACGTGTTGTCAAGTGCCGTAAAGTACCTAGGTTTTCTTGAAGTTTTCTATTTTATTTATAAAACCTCTCGATTTTTGTTAGGTTTTTTGTACTTTTTGAAATAAATAGAAAACTCAAGAAAACCTAACAGCTTTTTTTTTAAATTTAAGAAATTAAAAGAAAATTTTTAAAATTTTCTTTTTATTTCTCAAATCAAAAAAAAATCTAAAGGCAGTTTTCAAGAATTAGAAAGGATTTAGTAAAATCTATGATTTTACTCGATTCTTTCAAATCCCGGAAAACCTAACGACAGTTGATAGTTTCTATTTGGTCATGAAAATGATAAATTTATTTTTTATATATATTTTAATTATTTTTCTTCTTCTCTTTTTTTTATTTGATTATTTTTCTTTAATTAATCCTTTCTATAAATAAATAAATAAATAAATAAAAAGTTATTTCAAAATAAATAAATATATAATTCAATTATTATCAAAGTAATTTATCGGTTTTGTAATATATTTATTAACGTTTAAATGCATTCAAAAACTACAATACGACTAAATTGGTTAAGGGTCCAATCATTACGGTGAAATTTTTTTTTCTACAATGAAAAAAAACTTTTTAGTAATTTTTATGAGGACCTAAAACCAATCAAAAATCAACAAACCCATGATGTACAATCGATCTCCAAAAATCAACAGCGAAAGATGAGGACATTTTTAGAAAAAAGCGCCAAAGAGCGACACTCAAATTCCAATTAGAATGGTTGTCAATTACAATTTTGAAAACAACTATGTCAGTTTTGAAGTGTCTCTCTTTGGTGCTTTTTGAGATCCTGGGGATTTTTTTTTTTCTTTTTTTTTCATTTTTCTAAAAGAACTCATTTTTTAAATGAGTTATTTTTATTTCAAGAATATCACAATATCCTTACTTAGTCAAATTTAGAGGGTTACAAAATAACCACAAACCAGATTAAATCGAATCAAATTGATTGCCAACTTCAAGAAAGTAATTTGTTTTAAATTAAAGAAATTTGACCATTTGGAAATAGAAAATAAGAAAAGATCAATTTTTTTTTTTAAATTTTGATTTTTTGAAATTGAGAAACCTTTTAAACTTATTTTTCTTCGTTGAATTTTTTGTAAAAGAAATCCAATGAAAATTTTTTTTTGTTATTTGAATTTTGTCAACCAAAAGAAAGGGTATTTAAGAATACCCTATTTGGTATCAAGTCACCACCTGAGGATGGAGCATTTTCACGGTAAATGACTAGACCCTTAATTTTGAAAAAAAATCCTCATTTTTTGACAAATTCCAGGGTTGAGTCATCAGTGTTCGGGCTTTAAAGTTAGACAATATCTTTCTTAATTTATTAAGGATTATCTAAAAAAAGGCCCCCACGATGGGTGTAAGGGTCGAAACATGACTGAAATAAGCTCCTTTTCTCTTAAAATACAGAAGAACTATTAAATTTCAATTTTTTAAATATTGGAAAATCTACCTGATCAGATTCTGAATAGTAAATTAGTAGTGAAAACCTAATCCCTTTCCTTTTTGTTCTAACTCGCCTTTTTTAGAGGTTTTTAATCGAAACTAGACAATACTTGTCTTAGAACAAAAAGGGTTGGGTTTAGGTTTTCACTACTAATTTACTATTCAGAATCTGATCAGGTAGATTTTCCAATATTTAAAAAATTGAAATTTAATAGTTCTTCTGTATCTAAAGAGAAAAGGGGCTTATTTCAGTCATGTTTCGACCCTTACACCCATCGTGGGTTTTTTTTTTAGATAATCCTTAAGTAAATTAGATGAGTGACGAAAAAATTCAAATTTTTTTCAAAGAACTAAATAATTGGAGAATAGATAATTTTTTAAAAATTATTGAAACATATTGTAAATATGTTGAAAAAAGAACAAAATAGGAAACTGAAATAATCTAATCTTTGAGTTTTTACATGACCCAGACATAATAATTGCTTGGTAACAATACCCTCAGATAACAACAACCTTGAGAATTCAATTTAGTTCTATAAAGTGGCTTTGATAATTCGGTATGATATCAAAGTGATATGTCTCCTCATTTAACTCTATTAATCAGTAAAACTCTTAAAAAAAAGAAAATTTCAGAATTGTATGTTAAGGAATATCTAAAAAAAGAACATTACGAATAAAAATATAGATGAATTAAACACAATGCCACTTTAGATCTAGAAGAACTATTAAATTTCAAAAATTTAGGAACTGGGAATTCTGCCAGATCAGTTACATAATTAGACGATGGTAGTACCTTAAATCTAAACCCAACCATCATTGATAAGTCTATTTTTCGTAGGTTTTTATTGGAAACTAGATCACATTTGCCTTAGAACAAAATTCGTTTGGTTTTTACAACTAACTTCCAATTAAGTAACAGTTCATGCTAGATTCCCAGTTCCAAAAAATTTTGAAATTTTATAGTTCTTCTTCATCTCAGGAAATAACGAGTATAATTCGTTGATGTTTTAATTTCTAAAGTACCCTTTGTGGCTTTATTTTTGATAATTTTTCAGTAAATCTTTGAAATTGTAAAAATGAGTGAATAGTTCTATTGGAAGTACTAAAGAAGAAATATTGTTTCATGGAATAGTATTATTTTGGTTTTCTATTTGAGATTTTGAAAAGGAATAAAAAATAAATTACCACTTGTATTTGAATAATAAATAGGAAAAAATGTTCACTTTCTTTACCTTAATTTTCTTTTTTAAATTGAGTTCTCAAAGAAGTAGGTTGGGGTTTGTGGTTATACTTTAAAAAGGAAATTGGAAATGAAGAGAAAATTTTTTAGTTTTTACAACAGAACTAACAAAATTTGCCAAATTGTTAATGAAGAATACTTTAAAAAAAATCCAATAATTTATTGTTCAATAATATCTCTAATGGATTTTTTAGACTCACGATAATAATTTATCACTGATTTTAACAATACCCAATTACAGTCTATTTTAATTATTGTTTAATCTATATTGAGACTAATACATCATAATCCAAAAAAATTGATACATATTTTTTAATTTTTCAAAAACTGAGAATCTTTTTTCTTCTTCAGCTTTTTATTTTACCGACGATAAAATTATTCAAAACTTTAACAACTTTTATTTCTTTTGAGCAAAAAAAAAAATCATACTAATAAAAAATAATTAAGACTAAAACCAAATACGTTAATTATTCTAAACATCAATTTTGATTCACTCAAGATCACAAAACATTAAATGTTAATGTGTCAACAAGTGATTTTCAAAAAAGATATCATTTTTTTCAAAAATTCTATCTTTTTCAACTTCTTAAATGTGGGAAACATCAATTAATTTAGATAACGTTCGGGAAGATTTACCAACAACAATTTCTCGAGATATAGAAGATGATGAAATGAAATACTCTGGTGAACAAATACTTTTTACATCTGATTCAGATTCAGAAAACAAGCCAAAAGGTACCAAAGCAAATAGCAAATCATCAAGTAAAGGCAAAAAAAGCAACAAAGGAAAAACAAAAGAAAAAGAAAAAGAAAAAGAAAAAGGAGAAAAAAAAAACTTTTCAAATTTGAAACCTAGTCAATCGACTTTAGATCGCCAGCAGATTATTTTGGAACAAAACAAATTCACTCAAATCTGGAACAAGAAATACGAGAACTTAGGGGAAGAAATCAAAGAGACGACGAAGCAGCTCCAGTATAGCTTGGACATCTGTTTTCTGGTTGATTGTACTGCATCCATGGATCAATCGATTGAAGAGGTGAGGAACAAAATTTTTAGTATCATTCACCAGGTGAAGGAACAGATTAAGGGATTGAAAACCAGAATAGCCTTTGTGGGATATCGAGACTATGACTTTCAGGAAGAGGATCAATTTGAAGTCTTAAATTTTGTCCCAGCATATTATTATAAAGACTTTCAGCAATTTTTAGGTGACATTATTACCCAAGAAACAGGCAAGGATGTTCCTGAAAATGTTTTGGGTGGTATTGATCGCATTTTTGATTTAAATTGGAATTCTGTTTCAAGACTATTAATCCACATCTGCGATGCGCCTCCTCACGGTAAAGAATATTTGAATAACTATAAGGGTGGATACACGCGAAATGATGAATTTGAAGGCGGCGATCCTTTAGGCCTGCAAAGCGAAGTGCTCTTAGAAAAAATGAAATTGAGTGGCATTGACTATATCTTTATTGAAGTGCCTTCACATTTTAAAATTACATTTCAATATATGTTGGACATCTTTGGAAAATCTTATAATACAGATTCAAGAAGTATTACGAAATATGATCTTAATTTTAAAAAATCTAGCTTTGTGAAGAGTATTTTTACTTCGCTGTCGAAAAGTAATGATATTATCAAAAATTTGGTTGAAAGTATCGAAAAGGAATTTTTAAAAGGAAAAAAAGAAAAAAAGCAATTGTCTTCAGATGATGATGATGATGATGACGATGATGACGACGATGACGACGACGAATATTGGCTTAAAGAAGAAGCAATTGTTCAAAAGATTGATTCGACGCTTACATTAAGAGAAATTTTAAATAACAAAATAAAATTCAAAAGCTTAACAAAGAGAAAAGTTAAAATATCACGCAAGCCAATCGGGAGAGGGAATTATAAATTTGGATTTCATTTGTTTGATTTGAAAACGAATAAGCATAAAGTGGCAAAATTATATATTGAAGATCAAAAAGATCAATTCGAGAAAGAATTGGCCGTTAACCAAATTGCAACCCAAGTTTCTGAATATTACAACGAACAGAATCCAATAGAGTTCATCGACTTACTTGAAACAGAAATTTATTACTTTAAAAATGGGGGGAAACATAAATACTTTTTAGTTCAGCCTTATTTGTCATTGATTACACATCTCAAGCATTTCCATCTGAATAAAAAAAGCTCGTTAAGAAAGCAAAGAAATTTCTTTCGATGTATAAATGATGACGATTGGAGGATTTCAAATAAACGGTGGGCAATTGGAGAAGCGTTTACACATTTAAGCTATCATCTCTCTGATCAAAAATGGATCATCACAGGATTTAAAGGAATTAACACAATGTTTTTTAATCCAAAATTATTTACAAATGAGAATAAAAAATGGTACAACTTTGATGAAGGCAAAATGGGGATCGAAAATTGGATAAGGGGCCACAAATGCAATGCTGTATGCAAAATGCTTCATCTTGAAGAAATTGATAAAAGTACACTAAAGCCATTATATGATTTTACAGCGTTACGAATATCCCACAAAAAAAATGTTGATTATTGGGACAGACACGATACCCCCTCAAGTATAAAATATATAAAGGAACAGAGAGAAAGGGAAAGAAATCAAAAGAATCAGACAGGGAAGAAAAAAGGTCAAACATCCACGAGAAAAAAGAAGGAAAAGGAAAAACAAAAGCAAAACCAAAAGAAAAAGGAAAAGGAAAAGGAAAATAAAAGGAAAAGAAAGAGTAAAACGAAAAAGAAACAGGAAAAGAAAAAGAAAAAGAAAAAGAAAACAAAGGCAAAAACTAATCAAAGACATCCACCTTATCGAGTAATGGTTCTAAATATTTTAAAACAAACAAAATCGAAAAAAGGTTGGTCAAGGAGAAAAATTTATGACAAAGTTAAAAACAAATATGATTTAGGGATTGGCCAAAATTACCATTTAAGGTTTGTGGAGACTTCAAATTTATTTTTTTCTCACCTTTTTTGTTAAATATTCATCTTTTATTTTATTTATATATTATTATTATTATTATTGCTTTATAACTTGTAATTTTTAATTATTACATAAAATTATACTTACAATAGAGAAACTTTTAAAAAGCTTGTCTCGGAAGGTAAGATTACACAAGACAAACAACATTTTGCATTAGTTACAAAAGAAAAAATGGATAAGAAAAAAACAAGAAATAACAAAAAGGATTAAATTAATTATGCTTATTTTTACACAAATCAGATCAAGGTTATTCAAAGTTTCCCCAAATATAATTTCGCATTTTTTTATTATTATTATTTTCATGCGTTTTTTTCAAATCAAAATTTTCAAATGAATTAACACTTGCCTTTTTGTTTTTGAATTTATTCAATCAAGTGTGATAATCAAAGCAGGTGAATGGATTTAAAATTTATCAGAGCAACGGTTCAAACAATAAACCCCTGTGAATAAAATAAATCGAACAAGTGTTAATTTCATTTCCAAAAAGTTATTCTTTCTTCTTAAATTATTTACTTATTCAGCAACAAATAAAATATTCATAAAAATAAATTTTTTATTTGGCATTTATTTTTCTTTATAAAAGTTTCAAATTTCATTTTTTTTATGTTCGAAAATGGATTTTTAATCAAGAAGAAAGTAGTTTAATATTTGTTGATTCATAAAAGATAAAAACAAATAAATTTTTCATGCATGAAAATTCAAAAGATTTGTATTTGAGAATTGTTGAAAAATAGGTATTTCCAAAATTTCAATATAGTGTAAACATTAATTTGGATATAAGGTTTGATAAATTGAAATAGGAAATGTTCACAACTTGCTTGGATTAGAATTAGATAAAATTATTAAACTTATTTGTCAAAGATGCTTAAAAAATAAAAATTTGAGTTTTTTTTGATTTCATATAAGAATTATTTTTAAATTATTTGCTTAAATTTGCTGTTTACGATTGTGAAAAAAATTTGGGTCATTAAAAAAAATTGGGTCAGTCAAAAATTTGTTTTCGTTTTTTAAATAATAAATATTAGCAAAATGGTTTTTGATCAAAGTAAAAGTTTATGAACAAATCTTACATTTAATAAAAACCCAAGTCACTATCAATAATAATTTTCAAGAAGTAAAATTAAATTGTTGCATTTTAACCTTTTAGAATTAATGTGGAACTCTTAAAAACAAAAATTTATTTTTAATGGTAAACTTTACTAAAAATGTTGATTTTTTTTATTAGATTACATTCCAAGATCAAGTTAATCATTGTTTGGGAAGACCAAAAATTAATAAGTGTTTTAAAATAAAGTTTGAATATGGGGATTTAAAGAATTTAAATGGTTTCTGAAATCTTGATATTTCGGTATTTTGAAGTTTTGGTTGTAAACATTAGTGGAAAACAATCTCTTTCGAAAAAACAGCTTTTTAGGAAGATTTTATTATTCAATTTGATTTAAAAGGTTATTTAAGATTAACCGTGATAAATTTGCGTTCATTAACAATGATAAATATCTTATTGAATTAATAGATTTTAATATTTCCTATTAAATATTTCTCTTATTTTTAGTAAAGTTTACAATTAAAAATAAATTTTTGTTTTTAAGAGTTCCACATTAATTCTAAAAGGTTAAAATGCAACAATTTAATTTTACTTCTTGAAAATTATTATTGATAGTGACTTGGGTTTTTATTAAATGTAAGATTTGTTCATAAACTTTTACTTTGATCAAAAAACATTTTGCTAATATTTATTATTTAAAAAACGAAAACAAATTTTTGACTGACCCAATTTTTTTTAATGACCCAAATTTTTTTCACAATGGTTATCAATCTTCAATAAAAATTTGAAGTATCTTTTTTTATTTATAATTATTGTTGAGGCGTAAAATACATTCTAAGAGTAATTATAATTTTTATCCCCTTTCAGAAAATTGATATTAAATTCATAGATTTCACGATTATTAATTAATGAAAATAATTTCAAACTGTCTTGATGTGAAATTATTTCATTAAGATTTATGTATTTCAATTTATTGTGAACAATTTATCTATCTTTTTCATCGGAAGTATATATTCATAAAAAATGATCAATATTTTCAATAATTTCCTTATGTTTATACTTTAAACATAAATGACAAAATTCATTTGAATTTTTATTAATTACATAGTAATATCTATTTGTGCGGATAGTAAATGTTCTAAATTTTCGAATTGTTGAGTTTGATGTATAACTTTTATATTTTTGAGTTTTAAATAAATAATTTTGATTTTTAATTATTGAGTTATATTTTTATGGAGTGTCGTCGAGTACCGTCAAGTGCCTAAGTTTTCTTGAGGATTTCTGATTTATTTGTTAAGCGTTATAGGGTTTTTTGAGTTTTTCTATTTTATATGTGAAGTGTTCTAGGGTTATTAGTGAAGTTATCTATTTATTTGTGGAGTGTTCTAGGTTTTTTTGAGTTTTCTATTTATTTGGAATATCAATAGATTTTCGTTAGGTTTTTTTTACTTTTTGAAATAAACAGAAAATTTTAATAAATTTTCGGTTTATTTCAAAAATTAAAAAAAACCTAGAACACTTCACAAATAAAATAGAAAACTCAAAAAAACCTAATGAAAATCTATCGATTTTCCAAATAAACAAAAAACACAAAAAAGTCTCACTGCTCTTTCCCCTAATTCAAAAGATTAGAGAAAAATCAAAGATTTTATTCAATTCATTTAAATTCTGGAAAAGATAACCGTGGTTTTTTTTAATTGAAGAAATAAACTGAAAATTTCTCAAATTTTACTTGTTATATCTTAAATTCTAAAAAAAATCTAACTATACTTCCAACTTTTGGAATTCAACAATTCATTATATAAAATCTTCTATGTTTTTCATTAAAAATACACAGAAATTGATTTTATGGATCTAAGTTGGTAAATATTTTGATGTCATTCCTTTATAATTTATTTGATAGTTTTATTTGTTGCAAAATAAATGGAAGAGAATCTTCATTCAGCTTACCAAAAACAGATTTTTAAATGTTATAATTATTTTATTTTTTTTAATCCTTATAACCAGCTAAAATTATGAATTTTTTCCCCTTTAATAATTGGTTTTTGATGATTTGTTTTAATTCTTGGAATGTTTTTTTTTTCGATTGTTGAATGAAAATTTGGATCTTTTGATTTTATGATTAACAGTATATCAAAACATTAAAAGATGAATTATTAAAACGAAAATAACTACTGAATAACAATTGGAAAAATAGGATATATTTTTTGAACTTTAAAATTTAATATCACAAAAATATGTAAAATATACTATTATTTTCCAATTAAAATAGAAAAATTTTTATTTCAGGTTCTCAAATATTTCTCCAGTGATTATCTTAATCATTGAAAAAAACTTAAATCTTTAAAAGACAATTTGATCTTGATTATCTTGAGTTTTCTTAATTTGGATCTCTTTATTTTTAACACTTTGAGATAGAAATTTATTTTTTTTAATTCGAAAATAATTGTTGTCTATAACTCAAGGGTTAAAAATTTCATGGTTTTAGAAAGGGTTCATTATCATTTAAATCTTTAAAAATGAAACCTAAAAAAAAGCAAAATAAATTATATTGGTTTAATTATTTTTCTTTTGATAGTGCTGGAAAATTTCTTTTGAAAATAAAAAGCTTATAATCATTAGATTTTACAAAAACTTTTCAAAATTCTTTTTTTAGAAACCAATAAGGTTAGACTAATCAGAGAATTTGTTTCTTTCGTTTTTTTCAAAAATCAATAAAATCGAAAAATTTTCAGAATAAAAATCACTTTTAAGACATTTACACTGAAAACAGCCAAAGGGTTCGAATATGTTAATACTCGATAACCAAAATAAAAAAGTCAAGAAAATAGATTGTTGTTTTTTTTATTTTAAACGTCACACCGATGAAGAATCAAAAAAAAAATATTAAACGGATTTAAAATTAGAGAAAAGGTCCAAAAAACAAAGACATAATAACCCTAGACCAAAAATATTTCGATTTTTAGCGATTTTCCTTTTCCTTTATCAAAAAATTATTGATTGAATTTTTCATTTTCCTCCCAAGAGCAAAAAAGAAGTAAAAAAAAAAACAAAAATGACTGTAAAGAAAAATAAAATGGGAGACAATTTATGGTTTTTATTAGGTTGTGTTGTCCAATTTAGTTTAGGTGTATATCCAACATTATTGGTGTATGTCCAAGGAGCGCCTTTCTTTTTACCAACCTGGAGCATCTTATTGATAGGTGCCATTGCTGCGATACTTGTTGTTGTCTCTGTTGTCACAAAAAAGTCTGGATTTAAGCAGTGCTTTAGTATCATAGGCATTTTCCATAAGCCGCTCAAGCAACAACTTCAATTTTATACTTATGTGTTCTCCTGGATAGGAGGCAATGCAGCGAATATATATGCATTAAAATATACAACACACCCCGAGTGGGTACAGGGGGTTATGCTTTTGGTTCCCTTCTTTGTTCCAATTCTGACTAAGATCACTGATCGCAAGCATAAGATTCCAAAGGTCTGGATCCTTTCTGTTACCTTCATTGTGGCAACTCTGGGCTCTGTGATGGTCATTTATGGTGGCCACACTAATGATCAGGAGAAGGACAAATACGCTTGGCTTACCATTTTGCTCTCCGTTTATTCCACCTTTAGCGCAGCTGTTTTCTTTGTCTTCACTGCAAGGATGTCACGTATTTTCAAATTAAAGCCATCATCGATGCTCATCGGGATCAAACTGTTTTTTATTCCTGTGTGCACAATTATGACCCTTGCCTTAAGAGAAGATTGGAACACCTACAGATCATTGAACATTAAAGGGTTGATGGCCTTTCTTGGCATTTGTGTTGGCACCCATTGCTTTGCAAGAATCCTACAATTGACGGTCATTGGCAAAGTCGGTGCGCCAAAGTATTCTATTGTACAGAGCTTACGGCTCATTGCCAATTTAATTTTTAATTACATCATCCTGGGGAAACCTCCAAATGGTTGGATCGTCTACGTCGGCGCTGCGCTAATTATAGTTTCGGTTACCTTCTTTTTGTCGATGCGTATCTATCTCAAATACAAAGAACTAATCTCGATGTGGGACCCCGAAAACTTTTTTGACTATCCTTTATATTTTTCAAGCACCTTTGATGAGTCTTCTGGTAATATCATAATCAAAACAATAGGAAAAAAAACATCTAATGATGTGTATAAACCACTACTGTCCAAGTCAAGTATAGATGATAAAGGAAGCACAAATGTAATGGATGGAAAAAAATTCAAATATGATACAAAAGTATCTTCAGATGATCACTCTGGATCTGAAGACAACAAAAATGTTGAGAATGAAATCAAAAATGAGAATGAGAATAAACAATAAAATTCAATCACAAAGTACTGAAGAAGGAAATTTACAAAAAAAATTTGAAGTATAGTGTATTTAAATATTAACCCAGATTACCAATCTTTTTAAAATTAAAAATGATACTTTTTAAAAGTATTTGTTTTTTTTTGAAAAATGTTATTTTGCACTTGATTTACAAAGTTTTTTTCTATTTATTTTTGTGTATAGATATTTATTTGATTGCTTAATAGTAAAAATATTTTAACAAATAAAAAATTTAAAAAAAGTAATAGAAATTACTTTGTATAATTGTGTTAAAAATAAATTTTTGAAGATTTTTTTTTTTTCCTCCAATAATTATTTTTTAAAATATCAGGCTTTTAAAGATTTAGAACGATTTAAAAGTGGGTTTTAATACAATTTAATAATTAGTTGCTTTTGAATCCGAAAGAAAAATTATTTTTTGCAATTGTATTTATTTTTATTTATGGTGATGTTGCACAGAGTTTTTTTGTTAATAAACAAAATTCCAAAAAGTTTGTAACAGTTCAAACAGTTTAAAGAATAATAATATTACACTTTCCATGAAATTTGGAAATAATTTTAAAACAAACAAATATATTTTTCTTTTTTCTTTTGTGTTTTGATTTTTATTTCTAATTTTTATTCACATAGTCTGTTTCGTTTGATTGTGATTTTTTTTTTAATGTTTGGTTAAATTTTATATCTGACTTGCTAAATAGAATAAAAACATATGATTCGTTATCAAGTTATCTAACTATTTGATCAGATCTGTCGATAATTATTGATGAAATTCCAATAAATTTAGGAATAAAATTTTTTGTTCTATCACTCGTTTTAAAAATTTTTGATATATAGATTTTTATCTTTTTTTTTTTTTTTTTTTTTAAATTGGATAGAAAGGGTTACATATAAAAATATTAATATTGGGCAACTTACGTATAATTTAGCATTACGCTAGGAAAAATACCAAAAATAGAGTGATTTTTTCGCTCTTTTTGATTTTAAGGTGTGTCAAAAATTTTGGAATTGGGTTTATTATTCAAAACGGAATTAAAATTTAACCGAATTAAATAAAAAAATATTTATATATAGGTTTTCATCATAAATAGTGAATTAAGACTTTATTGATTATTTTTGTTCAAATTTTGAAAATGTAATAAATTTTCCTATTTGTAAACTGATATTTAAATATAAATACGAGTCACAACCAAAAAGAATTCCGAAAAAAACAAAAAAAGATAAAGTTTATTAAGTTATCATTTTTTTCCTAGATGGGCTAAAGAAATGAAAAATAATAACATATATACAGAGATGATTTAATTAGCTTATACTTTAGATGAACTTCTTGATATTGATTACCATTTCAATTTTTGTTAGTACAAAGTGTACAGTATTATTTTTTGTTATCAAAAATAACTTTTTAGGATGATGGTGAGAGTCTATAATTATTATAATTAGATGAGTTATGGGATGTAACAAATTAGTAATTTTTATGGAGATCAATTATTGCAACTTATACCAATTTTTTTAAAAAAAGTGAAAATTAAAAGAATCTTTTATTTATCTTCCCCATCCAATTTGAATTGTTTTTAACAAACAATCATAATAAAAAAAAAAAAAGAGTTGAAATTTCAAGATAAAATTGATTAATTTGTTTGATTTTTGTAATTGTAAGTTGATTTTTGGAAATTCTTAATTGGAGAAAATTTTTAAAATTATAAAAAAAATTATAGAATTTTATTCATTTTTTTTGTATTTATTTTATAAAATAACAATTATAAATTAATTTGTTGGTTTATATTTTTACTTTAATTGTAGTTATTAACTAACCAGTTACAAAGAATAACTCCTGTATTTTTTTCCATTTCTCCAAAATAAGCAAATTGGGATTGTCTATTAGCTATTTTTAAAACGTTAGCAATGTGAAAATTATAATCAGTATATTTTTTCAAATTCACTAAAATATCACCAGTTATCATTATTTTAATATTTTTTTTTTATTTTAGAGACCCTTTATTTTAAATATGTTAGCTTAAATTGAACTCAACAAGACAGTTTTTTTATGTATTCCATCTCTTTGGGGTTACTATGGATTTTCAGAGATTTCTTTCAAGAAAAAAAAAAAAAATTGATATAAAAGCCTTTATTATGATTTAATCTATCAAATAGAAGCAGAAAATTATATGGTAAAATTAAAGATCCCCCCCCCCATTTTTATCAGATCTGATTTTTTAATGAATTTTTAATCAATTTATATTAGTTTTTTTATTTTACAGAATATGTTTTATTGAATTTATTTTATCTAAAAGATATATATGTAATTTCTGTTCTTAGATACAATTTTTTGATAATTTATTTTTTTTCTCAAAATTAAATTATTAAGTAAGAATGATAAAAAAAAAAAATAACTTGAGAGTAACAGTATCAATTTAAAACCCCGAAAATCGTGAACTCAATGAGAAGAACTATATTTTAATCAAGGCAAAAAGTTAATTAAAAAATGTTAAAATAATTGAAAAATCAAAGAAACATTTCTGGTTTACTTAGAGTTCTATTGATAAATAGAGCAGTAAATGTTAATATTGATCCCAAATTTCAATATCTGTAAACGCCCAATTAGTCCCTTTTCAGTAATTTTTTCACATTTTAAATTTTTAGAAATGGTAAAATATATTTACTTCCTGAAATAATTTTTTACCAAAATTTTTTATTACTGCCTTTTCAATAATTAAAATAAGAATTTTCATTATTTTCCAATATATCCCTGGTTGATTTTTTTTTATTGGTAAGAAGAGTTACAAAATGAAAAGAACAAACGACTACTTTCTAATGTCAAAATTATAAAAAAACCCAGCCATATGTATCTCTTATTAATAAAAAACAATATCAAAGAGGCAAAATACAAAATATTTAATGTAAATGACATCAAAAAAAAGAGAAAAAAGAAATTTAAGTAATTAAACAACAATCTCCAACCAAATTAGCATCATCTGAATATAATTAATTTAAATTAACCAATAGTATTTAGACAGTAATTTTGGAATCTCAATTAAATAGAACATTACTTTTTTTCTGCTTTTTACCCATTTTCCATTATAAACGCGTTTACAAACAACCTATTTTTTTCTTTTTTCATTTTTTAGGTTTTTTATTTTTTTCCCATAAAAATACTTTGTGTCTGTTTTTTTTTTTAAAATTAAACTTTAAAAAATTATTATATAACATATTTTTTTTATCAGACACTAAATTATTTTAAACACTTCAAAATAAGGTATAAATTTGAATCTACAAATTTTTCTAAATTCATTTACTAAGTTGTTTGTTTTCTTTTTTTCATATCTTTTTTTTTCTTTTTGATTGATCATTGTTTTGTATTTTTTTGTCTTTTTAATTTTTCAACTAATTTGATAAATTATATATGTCCTTAATAAAATTAAGCACTATTTTTTTCTGATTAATATTTTTCAAAATCTAAGTTTCATACTTGATTCAATTAACCACTGGGATAATTTTTTTTAGAATAAAAACACTCTCAACTTTTGAATATCAAAATTATTTTTTGAAATTACTGTGCACTTTTTTATTTTTTTTTTGAAAAATTGGGGTTGAGAAAAGTTTGAAATCAAAGAATAAGTTAATATATTAAATTAGAATGTTTTTCCAGAGAGTTTATCCTTTTAGTTTAACTTTTTTTTAATTTTACCATTTAAAACAAAAAAAAAACATTTGAGGACCAAATTAGTGCCTTTTGTGAAAAGAAAATTCCCATAATTTAGAATTTATTTTAGTAAATGAGTTAAAACAAGAGACTGAATCTAAAAATATACATAATTTCAAGTGTGAATTCAATGATTTTGGCAAAAAAAGTTTTCAAGAAAAAGTTAAATTGAAACTTTATTTATTTTTCTTTTATCATTTTGTTTTTTTAATTGTATTAATGGAAAGTATTTGATCAGTTTTTCATTTTTAGTGTTTTTTGGTTCGTAGGGACATATAAAGATATAAAAAAAATAAAAAAATGAGATGATTAATATCTTTTATCAATCACCATTGATATTAAAATAAGTTAAAATTACTTATTCTTTTTAGGAATGTTAAGATTTGATTCATATTAATAAACTATAATATTTTCCAAAACTCAAAATCACATCATAAAATGACTCAAAGATTCATACAAGTTTCGAATATTTTATTGTAAATCGAAAAGTTTAGTTGTCAACATTATCCAATTATAAAATATGTATTGTATTTCTGAAATTTTTTCAAAATATTTGTTCTTGTTTAAAAAAATTCAATTATTTTTCAACCAAGATTTCCAAATAGAAAAAAAAAAATTTAACGGTAAGATAAAAATCAATTCCAAAATGAAAAACTTTTAAATATCTATTAAACTCTTAAACAAAAGACAAAGAAAAAATAAAAAGTCGAGAGTAATTCTATTGTTTATAATTTACTTTGTGATAATTATAAAAAGTTGATCATTTTTTTGATTTATTTTCTTTTTCCAAAAAGCTTTGTTTTTTGGAATTTAAAAAAAAAACATAAGGAAACGATGGACATTTTTCAAGAATTGAAGAAAGTCAGAACAAAAAAACTAGCTGGAGTAGAAGGTTTCCGTGCAATGTCTGATCTCCATTCATTAATAAGAGAAAATGCAAAAAACAAAAACGTATTAAATAGAATTGGTACACAATTGCTTGAACTTGTAAAAACAAAAACACAAACAAACAATTCTCAGTCTAGCACCGAAGAAGGAAAAGGTTTAGTCTTAGATTTGATCCCGCTATTGCTATCTTTAAATAACCTTAATAACCGTGAAAATAGCACTATCACCAGCGAAATAAAAATGGAAAATGAAATTAAAAAAGAAAATGGTGTTTTAGGAAATTCTTTTTTGGACACACTAATTCAAAATTTCCAAGATGTAAATTTATTTTCACAATTTATGATCATCTTATCTGATTTGGATTTAAAACCAAGACAACACCAGTTAACCATTAGCAAGGTATTAGAATTATATCAAAGCATCCCTAATGGTGATTTACCTGGGTTATTAAAAATCTGTTTCACATTGGCAGAATCGAGTGGCAGGGTTGAGTGGATCCATTTAGCAAGGCTATTGCTGCGCCAAGTTCAAGAAGAGGATTTGCCCACTGTGGTTTATGTATTAGAATTAACATTCCAACAAAACCTATCTTTATTAGCGTTGATTGTAATCTCGTTTGAGCAAATGTTTCCAATTCTGAATCGTAGTTCGAGAAAAACAGTTGCAAAGCTCTCGAATAGCACAACACAAACACACAACTTTTTAAATTTTGATGCAAAAATGTATAATTTAGAAATCGCCAACTCAGTTCTTAATTCTCTTATTTGGGATTTCCACCCCAGGGATTTATGTATTTTCAGTTCCTTATCGATCATTGGCGAATTAAAGAACAAATGCTTTGAAACTCTAACTGATTTAATTCTTCGGTATAAGGCGTTAGCTTTGGCATCTCCAGAATTACCAAAAAATGATCAACAAAATCAAAAATATGATGATCAAAAGAAAAATAAAAAGAGAAAGAAAAAGAAAAAGAAAAAGAAAAAGAAAAACAAAAAAAAGAAGAAAAGCAAAAAAAAAAAGGAGAAGGAAAAAGAAAAGGAAAAAGAGAAAGAAGGCAATGGAAATGAAAAAAATGACAAACTCACGGGAAATATACAGGGTACCTTAAAAACACTCTACACTTTACAGCGTATAAGTCATAACAATAGCAATCTCCGAATAAAGAAAATTGAAAATGATCTTTTTTCAATTTTTTTAGATTTCATTAAATGCTCAGGGGTTAAGGGAAGAACAGAACTGTTAATTGAATTGGCTGCATTTTTTTGTCAATTGGCTGACAATAATATAATTAAAAAAGAAAGAAGGCTAATTCGAGAATTAGGCAAATTTCTTTTCTGTGAATTATTTTCTGCACACGAAAGCACACGATCTGAAATTTGTTCTTTGGCATTTAATTATATTGTAAGGCACACGGACGAACAAATCAAAATTTCATATACCGAAATTATTGAGAATATCACTTCTAGAGATCTAACTGCCTTCAAGTCATCTAGCTCAATAGGGAAAGTACAGGAATGGCTAAATTCTATTAGTTTATTATCCAAGGAAATTAGTTATCGGTTAATAACTGCATTTTTACCGATCTCCAAATGGAATAGAGATTTTGTTAATTTTTTGTTTATCCTGTTTCGAAAAATGCTCAATAATAGGGAAACAAAAAATAAATCAATCTCAATATTTGGATTTACAAGAATGTTCGGCTCGGGCTTGTTACACGAAAACGAACAACAAGAAATTCTAAGGTGTTTAATCCCTGCCTTTAATTATTCACTTGAAATCAAAAAAATTTTATTTGAAGGATTAATAGGTTCCTTAACTGGGGAATTCCTTGTGACAAACTTAAATAGCAATAGACAGAATAACATTATTCTTAATAACAGTAATAATAATAATACCACTAATAACGATAATAACAATATTAAAAATAATAATAATAATAATAATAATAATGAAGATAATGATAACACTGATAACAATCAAAATAATTGTTATTTTATCTCAATTAACCCATTAAAGTATATTAGAAAAATAATCACACATCGGATCGAAAGATATATTGTTGTGACGCCATCTAAAAAGAAAATTTTATTACCCGAAAGATTTTTCAGAATGGAAGAAGAAAAATTACATATAAGAGAAAACCCAGTGCAACTCTTTAAACTCTTTTTAAAATTTTTAGAAATTTATGAAAATCAACCAAAATTACAATCCCAAAGATCAACAAGAATTTTATCAAATCTAATGAAAACACTTTTTGCTCGATTTGGTGTTTCTGGTGGGATTTTATCAATAGACACGACACGGGTGTCTGCAGGAATTTCCTTTTCAATGAGATCACAAGAAAATAAAGAAAAAATGTTTGACGTACCGCCAAAGGGTACCATACCAATTAAAAACCAATTAGAATTATTTTTACCAATCTACCAAATCTTAATTGAATATTTTTTTAATAATCACAATGGTCTTTTTATAAAGATTTTTTTAAAAGATTCCCCCCATTCCTATGATGAATTGTTAATTCGATTTTTACATGTTGAGGCTGATTTAAATTTCTTATATTTATTTAATAAAAAATCAAATGCAAAATTTGGTAAGGTTATTGAGAATCATTGTTCAGAAGAAATTTATTTTTCTTTTAGCACTTTATTATATTTGATACAGAGATTTATTAAGCAAGTGATATTAAAAATTCAAAATAAAAACAAACAGAAAAATAATAGCAACCACAATTTTCAAAAAACTTCTGATATTTTGCAAACAATCTCCTTTGAAATGCTCTACCGAATATTATTGTCATCAAATAATTTGATCGTAAAGCATCTCAATATTCATAAATCAAGCTTTCCCATGAATTCCTACTTTCTTGATTCAAATTTCACCCTGTCACAAATTATCGGACTCTTCCTCCATTTATTTGAATTGATCAGGCCAAAGATGGATGAATTGCATTTAACTTATTCAACCTTTGGCTCCTTTTTATCAATACCACCACTATTTAGGAAAAAAATGAGAAATTCAAAATTATTAAATCACGAAGATCTCTATTCCAAAATAAGAAGCTTAATATTGATAATCCTTTCTCATCTACTTTCTTATCAAAATGTTATTTTTATTTTTTCAAAAGTCACCTTTGAAAAATGGTTTGAGTCGTCAATAACAAATTCCCAAAATTGGGAATATTTATCAAAGATATTATTAAGGAAAGAGAATAATGAAGATATTAATAATATGATCCATCAGTTCAATTATCAAATAAAAAACAATTCTGATTACCAAAAAGAAATCATTCGGAAAAAAAGATCCAAATCTGAAGACAACGATCTAATGAAAGAAGAAGATTTTAACCCCTTTTCACAAACTATTATTTTGCAGAGAAATAATACTGAACAAGATCTACAGCAGCAACAGAAGCAGCGCAAAAATAAACAGAGGCCTTTGACAAAATCTAAAATTAGTGAAATTCTAGATGACGGGAAAACTGATCCGAAAAAGCTTTTTATTTGGCTAAATCTAACAAATTACATCTGTAGAGAATTCCATAGGGATCTTTCTATTGGGATGCTAAACTATCAATTACTTTCCTATTTTGATCTGATAAATATCTTAATCAACAACAAAATCATAAGCAACAGCGAAATTGTCCTTATAATAACAAAAATTGTGGAACTATTCAAAGTGATCATTATCGATTTTGAGCTTCAATTAAAAACATTTGGCATGATGATAACCTTTATTTTAGAGAAATTACATTATAAAAATGCGCTCGAGTTTGCACGAGATGGCTTAAATTCCGAAATTACTTATTTTCAAAAGGGGGAATTTAATAAAATCTCAATTGATTTAGGTACTGCTCGTAAAACCTTTTTAATAAAAATTTTAGCGTTTTACGAGACACTTGTGAAAAAAATAAATCCACTAAGCATCAATTTTAAAGAAGAAAATCAAGGGATGGGGGTGACACATAATGGGAATAATAATTACAGCCATAATGAAGAAACACGGTTTTCTCTTCTTGGCTTTATCACCAACTCTTTGTTTTGCCTATTTGGGAAAAGTACCGAATTTGTACAAAAAGATCCTATTATAAAAGTATATAAAATATCTGAACTATTATTAAAAACATTTACGAGGTGGTACACTTCTATCAAAAGGCCCAAGTCAGCCGGGAAAAAAAAAAGATTAAAAAGTATAACCAAATTTTTAAAAGATAAAAGAAATTGCGTCACAGTAAATCATTCAATAATTTTATTGTTCCATTTAAGAAAATGGGTCAATCAGCACCCCAAGGAATTGATTTCGAAAAACGCAACAATTGCTAACTATTCTCGAACGTTCATTAATAGTTTGACAGAATTGTTAATCATGTATTTGGAATCAAAAAAAATTAAAAAAATTAAAAACAACCAAGATCAAATTATCTTTGGCAAAAAATTCGTCTTGTCCAATTTCAAATTAAAAGAGCATATAAAAGAAATGGTTAAAACAATTAACCATTATTATATTATTGAAATCGAGGCGAGGGTACAAGAACTTGATAATCAGAAAAAGGGTAAAAAGGCAAAGAACTTGAAACAGCAAGGCGCCTTTAGAGCAAGAAAACGCAAACTTCATTCCAGAAACACCTTCATTGATGAAGGGTTGCAAGAAGAAGACGGTACAGACGCCTACACAGATTTGGAAAGCTTTGTTGTTGACGACATGGACAACAAAACTTTGCAAGAAGAATTATTAGATCTTAACGAAAAAGGTCTATTAGATGACGATTTTGTTCCAATGGACACGGAAGAAGATTCCGATTATGACGAAGAAACTGACAGTGATTAATTTTTTTTTTTTTTTTTTTATCATATTTTTTGCTGTTTGTGAAATTACATTCTATCATTTAATTACACTCAGTTATAATCAGTTTTATCTTTTCAGAAATGAATAATTCTTATTATAGAAAATTTTAAAACGGACTAACATTCTTGTATAAACAGGAAATTATTTTAAAAATAAATATTTTAATCCTTATTTAATAGAATTATTAACTAATATTTGTTATTTTATTATTTAATTTGATATTTTTTAGATTGTTTTAATTAAGAAAAGAATAATGAACAAATTATTTGTAAAAAATTATTTAATACAGAGAGAGAGAAAATTTTCATCTTTGATAAAAATCTCATGATAAAAAAATAATTTAATAAATTAAAAAAAAATTTTATATTGCCTTTTCAAGATTCAATTACCATTTTACGAAAAGTTAAAAAAAAAATTATTTCCATGGATATTTTATTTTCATAATGGATTCAACAAAAAAATAACAAAGAACACAATAATTATTATAACATTGGAAATCTGAAATTAGTTAAAAAAAAATCAACTAAAAAAGTAATTTTTAGATATAAGAATACTTGAAAATGAATATTAACTATATTATAAGTTTTTTTAACCTGTGTTTTACGAGGCAGGTTTTGGTTGGTTATTTTATAGAATCTAGAAAAATAAGTAAAAATTTTCCAGAAAGATACTTGAAAATGATTTCTGAAAAGTTTGAAAATATTTATAAAAGTGTATATTTTTAGAATTATAAGTTAATTACAAAAGAAGAAGATCAAAATTTTCAGTCGCTTTATGAAAAAAATATAATCTCAATAATTAAAATAAATCATTAAAGTCCCAATTTCATTTAGGAAAAAAATAATTTAAACTTCAAGAATTAAAAATTTGAAATATAAGATGACTTTTAAAAGCCTTTTTTTGAAAGCTGATTTGATTATATATGTTTCACAGAATAGAGATTAAGAATTATTAAGAAAAATTCCCCTTTAGAGATGAGGATCCAGAAAATACGATTTGTTTTTCGGTTTCTTCATTAATATTTTTTTATTAAAATTGGTATGAAAAGAATGGCATATCAACAAATTAGAAACATGATTTTAATTCTGTATTTAATTTGAGAAAAAATATTTATAAAAACAAAAAACTTTTCAAGTAAAAAAATTAAATTAAATTTATATTTTGGAAATCCACACCATAAATATTATTTTTGAAATTTTCAAAAAGATGTTTTCAAGAAACCTCAACCAAACAAATCAAAGACTGAAAGTGTTGTGCTTTTTTTTACAATCAGAAAAATTTTAATCATTTTTTGTAAATGTGTAATTATCATATAAAAAGAAATAATTAGAATAATAAACTTTACTGAAAAGTTGATACCCTACTGAAGTAAATCTAATAAATCTCAATATTTTTTCTTATAAAATGAAAAAGTTAAATTCAAAGGGATATATTGAGAAAAAAACAAGATTCATTTTGATCTCTTATTAAAGATCAAATAAAATCCCAATAGAAAGTAAAAAATTTCTCTACAATCATTTATACTGGTTCAATAACATTAAAATAATACATTTTTTACCTATTGACTATGATCCTCGCTAAAATTAAAAACATCATCAAATGAATTAGTTATCAAAAAAAAAAACGAAAAAAGAAAAACTCGAAAGTAAGATTTGATTTTTAAAATTTCCCAAATAATTCTCTTCTTCTAATATTCATTCAAACCCTTAAAGCCTATTCAATTTATCTATTAAAACTCGGGCCCCTTTGACTTGTTAAAAAATCTTGTAATATAAAAAGTTATTATAAAATTAAAAAATCATTTAAACAGTAATAACAAAAATCATCATTGAAAAATTTTAAAAAAACACCATAATCTTGATTTTAACGAGATCTATCTTGAAATGAAGGAAAAAAGAGATTTGAGTTTACTTTTGAGGATTTTTTTTCAATGAATTTGAAATTTTTCTGATTTAGAATTCCTAATAAATTTTTAAAAAAATAAAAAGCAAATAAACTTAAAAATCCAAGAAAGACAATGCTAACTTTTAAATTTTTTCCTATACTTTTAGTAATAATATGAACTATTGTTTAATCTTTGATTTCAATTTCAAATTGCCTTTTTACCTTTAAAAAATCTCTACATGGTTACACAAATTTCCTCAATATTATAAATTAAATTCAAGATCAAAATTAAATTGTAAAATTAACAAGAACATAATTTTATTGATTGTTTATATTTTGAATTGAAATAAATTTATTAAAATAAAAATTATAAAAAAGAAAGATCTGACTAAAGAAAATAGAAATAAAAAATAAAAAAAAAAAAAAAAAAAAAAAATAAATAATCAATAAATAAATAATAAACGAATAATTAAAATAATTTGGTAAAATATATTCCTGAGAAATAAAATGAAATAAAATCAAATTAAAATGTATTTTTTTTTAAATAAAAAATTAATATTCTTTTAAAATCTTTTCAATTTCTAATTCTACCATTCCAACAAAGTCTGTGTTATTTGTTCTTGTAGCCAATTGAATAGTGTTTGAATTGGTATCTATAGCAAGTTCAAGTAAAATATAATCTGTCATAGGAGTTTTTAAAGAAAAATACATTATTTCTAACTCATCGGCTTTTCGTTTTGCGACGAAAAAAATGTTTTTATTTTCTAATTTTAATTTGATGATATTTGAATTTGATTCTGTTAAGTCTGTGATTTCCTTTAGGCTTTCCACTTCATCTGGTATATTTTTCCAAGATTTTAAGAATTCTGATCTGCCCAATTTACCGTCTTCAGTACAAAAGACTGTAAATGGGACTTCGTCTTGGCAATAATAGACTTTTGAATCTTTGCCAATGGCAATTTGTATGAGATTACTAATTTGGTCATTTTGGTGTTTGATGTGAGAGGTTTCGATTGGGCATGGTATAGAGGAAAATCTTGTTTGCATGGGCATTAACACGCCATCTAAAAGCCATCCATTGGGCTTCAGCCCAAAGGAATTTGTATTAAAAACACATGCAAATCCTCCAATTGGCGCCTGTGTTTTATTGGTCAAGCTTAGTTCATAAAAAATGGAATTTTCACGGCGTTGGAAGATCCCTTTGATTTCGAGCCCCTCGCCCTTTTCAGCATCTAAAATTAATTTTTTTGGGATGTCAACATTCATTTGAGATAACCCCATTCCATATTCATCTTGATTATTGTTTTTGTTTTGTCTAATGTCCTGGCTTTGGACCACATGTGTTGTCTTCTGTTGTTGGATATTTTGATTTTGCTGTTGCTTTGATTCACTATTAAAATCAATTAGTGATCCAATAGTTTGGTTCGTACTTGTTGTTTCTTCTTGCTTCTTCTCCTCTTCCTTTTCTCTTTCCTCCTCAACCTGTAAAATACCTTCCTCATCATTTTCAATTTCTTCGTCTTCACGTAAAAAGACCTTAATGTTCGTAACAAAGTTTTCTGGGGGCTTATGGAATACCGAAGATAACGAGGGGATATTAAATAATAATGTTTCAAGAAGATCGATATGATATTTTCTGTTGGTCCCTTCGATCAAGGGCTTTTCTCCTAAAATGATCTCCTTGGCTACATCAGGATCAGTACTTAACATCCTCCAATAGATATATGCCCTTTCTCTTAAATCTGGATTTTCGGATTCCTGGGTTGCGGTCGATAGCACATCCTGAAGTAATTCTTGAGAATCTTCTGGCTTGTGAAGAAATAGTTTTACAGTTGAAGTAAGTAACTGCAATTGTACTTCGGGGTTTTCTTCATCAAAGCTTTCTAAAAAGCTTTCTAATAGTTCATCAGAATTTTCAATACGATCGGCATACTGCCCAATGATCCAAATCATTGATGATTTTGATTCAATGTCATCTAAAGTTGTCAAACTATTACATAATGTTCCAATAATACTTTCATATTTATTTGGGTATTTTCTGAAAATGTCCTATTGTTTTTAATTTTTGTTTTTTGATTTTTGTTTTTTGTTTTTTTTTGAATCGGTCGAATTTTTATATTTGTTATTATTTACTTTTTATTGTTAATTTTTTTTTTGTTTCGATCGGAAATATCAGGAATAATTAAGAATATCCTAATCACTTTTGGATTAATTTGTAGAAAGGACAATGAAAAAATTTTAACTGAACTCTTTTTCAAGCAAAAGGGTACACCTTTCAAATCATCAATACTATTGAATTTGATTGTTAATAAGATATTTACTTTTTGACGATTTTCATTTTAATTATTCATTTTTTTCATTTTTTGGTTTTTTTTATTTATGGATATTGAACAGTTGGAAAATGTAAAAAACAAGATAAGAAGAAACCAATTTGGATATAATTTGTTAGTATAAAAACTGGAAACAGTTTAAGTTTGATTTCGAATGAGCTAGATATTGGAATTAAGAAACATCATTATTGGATTGATGTATGGAACAAAGAAAAAAGAAAATATTGAAAAAAACAATTCCAACAAAATACCCAGATGAATTGCGGCTTTATATTAAAAATGAGACTTTAAAGAACAAAAAGTTTGATGTGTAAAGAGTTATCAATAAAATGTAAAGAAATTTTCCCCAATTCACCTTTTTTAAAGGTTTTTATTGTTTTTATTATTTTTTTTCCATTAAAATTTACAAAACGAGATTTATCATTTCCAAATAAAAAGGGAACATCAATTTTGAAAATATTTGTTTTTAATTTTTATTGTTTTGTTTTAATGAGTTTTAAATATTCAGTTGAGTGTTTTTTAATGTTTTAAAGAGTTTCTTATATTTCCGAATGATACTACAATTAATTTGATTCATTTATGAATAATTATTGAAATTTTCTGTGCCCTTTTTATTTGAAAAAGAGTTTTATTTAATTTTAAAATAGTTAATAATTTTAGTATAGTTTTTCTTTGTGTGTTGATCTCTTTCTTATTATTTGTGTAATTCTCGACAAAAATTATTAATAATTTTTTGTTATGATTTACTTTCTTAATTTATTTTTTGTTGGTTTATTTTTAATTTAATCTTGAAAAAGAAATCAATAAATTAATTAGTTTTTAAAATTAATCTTTTTTTCCTTTATTTTTTTATTTCAAGTTTACAAAGATTAAAAACAGTACACGTAAAAATTATTTTTTAAATGAATTCTTTATTAAAATTCTAAAGTTATTAATTTATACTTTGAAAATAAATTTATTTTGAATGAAGCAATTTAAATAATAAAAATAAATAATATAGAAGGAAAATTTAAAAACTATTTTTTCTTATCCTCTTGAAATAGGTAAAAAAGTCAAATTTTATTCCTAATTGTGTAACACTCTTGACTCTAATTGAACTTTTTCTTGAAATTGAAAAGGTAAGGATAAGAATGAGGATACACCAAATGAAAACATCAAAGTTTTAGAGATGCTATCGATGTCTTTTTGAAAAAACCACAAAAAAGAAACTAATTAACTTGTGGATTAGATCAAGATTTTTATTGTATTTTTTTTTTTTTTGGTTTGGTTGGTGGATCGATTAATTCTTTAGATTATCAACAATTGTAATAAAAAAATGAAAATAGATAATTTCTCAGTCAATTGTAGTATTATTAATTGCTTTCAAATAAAAACGCTTTTAAAACAACCAACCCTTCACACATTCTTTAAAGAATGTGTTCTTTGGTTAAAACATTTTCTTTATTCTTTGAAAGCTGAAATA
This sequence comes from Anaeramoeba flamelloides, assembly GCA_027625915.1. NCBI lineage: Eukaryota > Anaeramoebidae > Anaeramoeba > Anaeramoeba flamelloides. Next base: position 472,731 of record JANTQA010000060.1, on the reverse strand, counting down.
AGCTATGTATAACTTTACAAAATCTTTCACAAGAACCTAACCACACCATCGCTCAATTATTAAGATTGTTTGGGAAGATTGTTTTATTCTTTTTATTCTTCTTCTTCTTATAAATTTGCATTGCACAAAAAACTCTACTAGAATTCGATGGGTTTTTTTTGATCAATCACTAATAAGAATGAAAGTTCCTCTTTCTTCTTTTTGATTATTTAACTTTTGATTGCAATATCCCCATTTTTAAAAAAAAAGCCATCTATTATATATTCATGAACATTTTCTGAATGTATTTTGATTTGTTTGATCGTAAAATTCGTTTGGAATTTTATTTGATCTCAAAAAATAAAAATGTGAAAAGAAAATAATTTTCTTTTACAACACAAACAGATTTATTCCATTTATAAAGGTTTTGTGAATTACAACCTTTCAAACACTTGGAGACACTTTACAACTCTTTCAAACATTTTCTGACATTTTTAAAGGAGAAGGTAGGTTTCAAAGATTTGTAAAATTCATGGTATTTTTTGTAAGGTATTTTCAAAAAATAATATTCTTTATCGCAATTTTTATTTTATCGCGATTTGATGATTTTTCACAATAAAGTTGGACTAATCACAATTTTCTTGATATTATCGTAAATTTTTTGTTATTATTGCGATCATCCATGTTATAATCAAAACCTCAAATACAATAATTAATAAAAAATTACACCATTTTGGAAAGCTCTCAAAATAATAGTATTAATTATTTTATTACTCAAGGTGAAAAATAAACAAAAAAACAGATTTATTGTTTCCAAAAAGGTATTATTGTTTAAAATTTATCATTTTTTAGTCGTTTATTATTTGCGCTGTGCCACAAATACTGTTCATTTTTTTTTAATCTGTATCAATTAATAATTTTAAAAAAAATTTATTCGTATTTTTACTTCTTTATATCCAATAAGATTTATTCAAAAGACATTTGAAAAGGTCAAAAATTTATAATTTTTATTTTGAAAGAGAGTTTCTTTACAGTTTTATGTCGATTTAAAGTCTTTTAAATTGATATTTGAATATTTTAAATATTTTTTAAGGTATTTAAAAAAATGCAATTATTATTAGTTTTATAATTTTTTTACATTTTTTAGTCTCGAATAAACCCAATCTTTGTTTTCATTTAAATTATTTTTTACATAATTTCTAAAAAAATCGAATATAGGATTTATAAAAATATTATCAAAAAAATTTTTGATTGTTTTAAAAAAGTGTGGCAAAAAAGTTTTTAAAAGTATATAATAAAACAGTTGATCTAATAAAATAGAACTATTTTCATTTCTTTATTAAAAACTGTTTTGAAGTCACACCTTTTTAAAAAGACTTTTTTAAAAAAAATAACAGAAATCAAAGAATAATGATAAATAAAAAGAATTGAGAATTGAATAATTACTTTAACGACAACAACTACTTCTTGAGTAACATAATGGATCTGACTTTTAATTAAAGAAAGTAAATGCTTGATACAACGTTGGGTGGCAGAAGGTATTTTTATTGCTGCCAAACCGATTGCTCTAACTGCCTTTCTAACAAAACTTACATCCACCTCTTGTGCGTATACTTTAAATTCCTTTAATAAAGCTTCGACATTGTTTTCATTTGCCAACATTATTAAAATTTCCAATTTTTCCATCTTGACATAAGTAGGATCATTATATCTACAAAAGAATACTTTGTGGGATCCTTTCAAAATTGTTGGATATTTTTGAACAATCAAATTAATATTTTTCAAAGCAACATATTGCACTTCAGGTGGATTCGTTAGCAATGAGACCAAAGATGGCGCCATTTTTTTATAGTATGTCTCCAGAACCTTTTTATTTTCAATATTAATCATGAACTGAAGAATTGCCCTTACGGAAGACAAGACAACTGCGGCATTCTTATGGGACATCCTTGGAATGATCCTTTCAATTAAGGATTCTGCTTCGCGCTCGTTGCGTGGGGTGTAAGTGGAAAGCGTATCCAAAATGAAGACTTGAGACCACTCGTTAGCTTCGCCCATTGCATTCAAAATTTTGCTTAGGTTTTTTTTGTCAATCACAAACACAGGCTTGGACGCGACAGAATTGATCTCCTGTAGTGCCGCTAGTGCGTTTGAGACAACCATTGAATTGGAATCAGTAATTAGTTCTAATAAGTCTTCAATAAAGCCTTGGGATTCAATTAATTCTGGATCCATTTCAAACAATTTGGCGACACAAAGTGCTGCAGTTTTTTTTACATATGGATCAGAATCCTTTTGAGTCATTTGTTTTTTTTTTGTGATTTTGATTTTTTTTTTTTGTATTTTTTGGATCATTTGTTTTGTGAGTGGCCGTTTATGAAGAAAAATTTTTTTGTTTTTAATTTTGAGTGATTATTAGTTTGTAACGAAAAATATGTTGAGTAAAAAAAAAAAAAAAGAAGATAGTAGATTTGGGATATATTATTTCAATAATTGTTTGGGTTTATTCAAAATTGTATTACAAAGGAAAAGAAAAATAAAAAAGAGTTGTTGGATAACAGCCTGGTTTTGGAAAAAAAGTAAAAAAAAATGTAAATATACCTTTAGGCATCTACGAAGTGGTTGACAAAGGTATTCAGTAACTTCTTCAACTCTGATACTACCCATGGTTCTGATAGCTAACGCACGAACAAGAGGATTTTCATCTTTTGCATCCTTTTTTTTTTTTTTTTTTTGGTGTTTTTTTTAAAAGATGGTTTAATTGTTTAGGGATCGAATTTTATTGTTATTTTTACATTACAAAAAAAGAAAGAAAGTGGACTATTCTTAAATCGTCTAAGTGACTTTTTTTGGGAAATTATAGTGGTTATTTTATTGCATTCTTTTTCATTTTTTTTTTTGTCGAAAAAAGAGAAAAAAACCAAAAAATCAAAGAATTTACTTGAATAAAAGAATTGACGACAAGAATTGAAAGATCTGGTTTGAATTTTGCATAGGTCATTAAGTAAAGATAAACAAGTTTTTTCATTTCAAGATCTTCGGTAGTCATACATTTTAGTACTTCGGTAAATAAACTAGAAACATCTTTACCAACTGTCATATAAGCAACAACTTGCTTAACAGCTTCTTTTTGATGAGAAGCGTTTTCTCCTGAAAGTTTTAGTCTTAACTCATGAAGTTCGTCACGTGACTGAGTCATAAATTATGTATAAGTAATTTGTGAGCAAATTAAAAAAAATAAAAAATACTATTAATTTATTGAAATTTTTTCGCCATAAAAGGTATTTAAAATAGATGATTACTTTTTCAATGTTTTTTTGCTTTAACTTTGTGTTTTTACCTTTTAACGAAGAATTTGTTTTTCTAAATTATTTTTTTTTTCTTTTCACAAAGCCGAGAGAGGAAGTAAGTTCGCAATAGTTTAAAATCTTTAATTTTTATTCTTTTGGGGGGTAAGGTGTGTAATTTTTCAACAAATTAGTTTTAACAATTTTTCGTGAATTTGAATACATTTAGTGATTTATTAAGGCGAAAATGAATAACAAGAATTATACATTATTTTAATGCCAATTTTTTTTAGTTCCAGAAATCCAAGAGTTATTATTTTCTTGATTCTAAATATCAGTTAATTATATCAAGGGTTACTTTTACAGCACTAGTACTTTTTCAGGTACACTAGGTGATCATTATAATACACAATATGATCAAAATAAGATACAAAATACATAAAAATAAAACACACAAAAAAAGATTGGAGATAGTAACACAATACCTTATTTTTTTTTACTCAAATTTTAATATTTCTTAACAAATCAATTCTCATTTTTTTATGGAAAAAAAAATATACACCTTTATTTCATGGTTAATTAATTCCCCTTTAATCATTAAAAATAAAAAAAAAAAGAGAACCAATATTAAAAAATGTTAAAAAAAAAAGAATTTATTGTTAAATTATTCTACAAATATTCCAAAAAAAAATACCTATAAATATTTTAATTACTTCAACAATCTAAAAATAGATTTGATTTCAATTGAGAATAACCAGTTCAAGATTTTGTATCAAAATAAAATTTTTATATTCACAATAATTAAGTTACAAAATCTCTGATATTATAGCAAATAATATATTTTTTATGAATTCTATTATTTTCAGCCAATGAAAATGATTTATTTTTTTCAATGAATTGATCTTTACTTATTTGATTATTCTAAGTAAAATAATAAAAAAATATTTTTTATTAATCCTTTTGGGTTTAAGTGATAGAATAAACATGTATTGTCCTTATATTAAATTTGAAAATAATCTACAAGATATTAAGTATTTCAAACAAAGCAGGGCATTTTTTTACATTTCTATCAAAATGGTCTTTGTTAGTGAAGATATTTATTAATTGACAATATCAAATAAAGTTTAATATTAAACTGGATTGAATCAATAGCCTAAGATATTTATTTCAAAATATTTCTGTTGAAATATCTCCCAAAAATTAAAAAAAAAAATAGCACTTTTTTTGGTGAAAACAAACAATGACCAATTTCAATTAAAAAACTGAAAATATGTAAAGATTATATATTATTTTTTAAACAACTAAATGTAGTTATTTGTTTTTAATTCTATTTGAAAATTTGTTGGGATTAAAACAAGTTACGATAAGGATTTTTTTCAATCAAAAAGAAAATAATAAATACCAATTTTCACCCTAAAAATATCAGATAAAATCAAGATCAGAAAATTTAATCTATTTTATTTACGTAATATAATACTAATAAACAAATTGAAATATTACTAAGAATTAATAAATGGTTTTTAATGATTTTGGATATTTAAATAGTTTTTTGAAGATCAATTTTTATCAATATATGTTAAAATAAATTTAACCCACTTTCTTGAAAAGAGCTTAGTTAGAATTGAAATTAGCAAACAGATCGGAACTTTTTTTTACTTTTTCTCTTTAATATTTATTTTTTTTAAAGAACTCTTTGAGTTATTTTTTAATTTATTGAATTAAAACATCACTTTATTATAAAGTGGGAATTAATAAAAAACATAAAATATAATTACAGTTTTGTTTCGTTTATTAAATAAAATTATTTTTTGTTTTTTATTATATCTTATCTTTGAGTGAATTCTGTTACTTCAAAAGTGGATTGCAAAAATATTTAAGAGTTATTTTTCAAAAAAAATACAATTTTATTGAAAAATAAACACTTTGATCTCAAATTTAAATAGACCTTACTAAGCATTTTCTTTAAAGATTTCCTATTATTTATTTTTTTTCGTTTAACTTGTTTCAAAACAATCAAATTATAAAAAAATATTCTAATTTAAATAAAAGAAAAAATTATTATATTTCATTAAAAAGAAAATTACTGATTTCAATAAAAACAAGAATAAAAATGAGAAATCTCTGGTTTTATTTCGAAAAATAAATAATTGTCCATATTCTAATAAATAAGTCATAGTAATATTGTTGGTTCTACAATAAAAGATCTAAAAAAATATTTATAAAAAATTAAAGTGTCTTTATGCACTGTAAATTATTGTAAAATACCTCCAAAGTTTATATTTTCTAGAATTCAAACGAATAGAAAAAAATCAACAATATTGTCAATTCTAATTGTTTTTGGTGATATATAACTGTTGCTTTCTCTCTGTTTTTTTGTATATTTATATGCCCTATTGGTTTTCCAATTACAATCAGTTCCACTTTTAAAACATAAACTTTCATTGAAATTTAAGACACATTAAAATCTCAAATTAAGACACAAAATTCAAATTCTAGTAAAATAATCCGTAAAAAAATTTTTTGAATTCTGTACCTTAATTTGTGGTTTTTCTGTGCATTATATTGAGTTGAAGGTTTCTATCTTTAAAGTGGAACTCAATGTAAATAGAAACCCGATTACAAACTAAAGCTATTTTTTTTAAATTATTATTTTTATTTGGAAAATCTATTGATTTTTGAATCAAAACAAAATTAAAGAAAAAAAACTAAACGCGCTTTTCCATAAAAAAAATAAAATAAAAGAATAAAATCTTTGATTTTACTCAATTCTTTTTAATTCAAAAAAGAAGAAGACGAACTTAAGAACTACAAAAATTAATTATACATCTTCATAAAAAGGTAATTTATTGATTCAAAATGATGTTAGATGATATTTTCATTATTTAAATCCGATACAACCTTTAAAAAAACAATAATTTAAATTTCCGTTTTTTGTATGTAAATAATCTTTAAAATTGCCAAAATTTGATTTTTACACACAAAAAAAAATCAATAATAGTGAAATATCTAAAGAATCAATAAAAATATCAATTATTTATCTTCCAAAAAGGTTAAAAAGGTGACTATAAAGATATTGTAAATAGAAAATTAACTTTGAAAATAATTTATTTTGATATTTCAAAATTAAATTGAAAAAGAAATTAAAAAGACCTTGTGAAGAAATAATATCATGAAAACCCACAGTTGGTTCCATTTTGAAATTCAACACACCTTAGTAAAATAGAGATATAAAAAATCACAAATGAAGTTGAATTTTTGGAATTTTTTTTTATAAAGTTTATTTTGCTAGAATCCAAAAAGTGGATCTTATTTTAGAATTTTTTTCACACCTTAAATTTCACAGAGTGTTTTTATTTTAAAAGGAAAGGGACTGTATGATAAAGAGTACTTGTATGAACTGATAATTTTGGTATATTTGTATTTACTTTTTTACCAGTTATTAGGATAATTCCTTACAGTGGAAATGAATATTTAGCCGGTATGCTATTTGAAATAAATTTTTCTATCCACAAATTTAACAATCCCAAAATCTGTCTTAAAACTTTACTATTTAAATTATAAATGGGAAAAAAAATCCATTTCACCTTTTATTATCCTTTATAAATTTTTTAAAAAAAGGGATATATTATCATTGGGATTCGATCTTATTAACAATAATAATAATAATTGTATTCTTCTTCTTCTTCTTCTTCTTCTTCTTCTTCTTCTTATTATTATTATGGGTATATATGATGAGCTATAATTATTAACTTTGAATATATTTTTGAAGTGGAAAAAAAAAGATCATGAAAAAAATTGTAACTGATTTCTAGTGTAGAATCCAATATTAAAACAAGGTTCAAGGGGTGGGATTTATATGGTATAATTTTAATCGATGAATTATAACACTAAATCATTTTTCCATTTATATAATAATAACACTGTATTTATGTTTTTTTTTTTTTTTTGTAATCAATATAATCCATGATTATTTGGTTTGTTTGGTTACTAGAAATTTAAGGAAATTTAAAATCTTGCTTGATGTATTTACAAAATAAAATTCAAAAAAACAACCTTCCAAAAATCTAAGAACCAAGTAATTTAATATGTAAACTATATTCCAAAAATTTGGGCACAGTTTAAACAGTTGAAAGAATAACAATACTACACATTAAATTCAATTTAGAAAGAATTTTGATTTTACAACTATTTTCATTTTTTGTCTTTTTTAATTTGTTTTCATTTCCATTTTTGTAGTTACTTAATCTTTTTCCTTAGATCTGGAATTTTTTTTTGATGGTTGGTAGAAGGTTAGTGTTGAGTTTGTTTAATAGAAAAATCATATACAATTGGTTGATGGTATCTTATCATTTGATCGATCAACAATTGTTGGTGAAATTTCAACAAATTTACCAATACATTTTTTGTTTAGCTCGTTTCATTATTTTAGACACACCTGTTTTTATTGTTGATTTTTATATTTTTTTCTTTTCTTTTAAAATGAAAACTTATTAAAACATTAATACTGGGTAACTCAAATGTGGTTTTATATTAGGTTTGAAAAACACAATAAAGTGAGTTTTATTTTGCCTATTTTTGATTTTGGGTGTGTCCAAATTTTTGGAATGGGGTTTATATCGATATAATTCACTTAGATGAAGCCGAAAATATCTCAAAAAAATTATGAAAATAATTAAACTTTTATTTTTAAAAAATTATTTTATTTAACTTTTTACAACTTTTTTTATATACCTTAATATTTAAATTCAAAAAACAAAATAATAAATTAAGTTTGATAAGGGTTCAATAAGTAAGAAATAAATGGAATCTCGAAAAATTTTCTTCTCAGTTGATTTATGGGGTTCTTTTTATTTTTTTACTTAATAACCATCAAAAGAATTTTTTTTCTTCTAATCTCTATGGGAATTGTTATATAAAACTGTTCCCAATAAAAAATTTATTAAAAAGATCACCATTAAAGAAAAGTCAAAATATCAAAAATGTTAGGATTTTCTTGTAAAATTAAAAAAAAAAAAAAATTATTAAACAATTACTTGAATGAATTTTCAAAAAACAAGGGAAATTTTATATTAATTTTTTTTTTTTTGGGTTTAGTGTTGCCTGCCATTATCAAATTATTTCTAGTATTTTAATACGCTAGTGGTAAGCTAAATCTTGATTGAAAAAAAAATGGATTGAACACGTATATAGATGGAATAAAACCCGAATTTTTCATTTTTTGATGAATATAATTATTAATAAACTCATACACGGTGACACAGCCACTTCTTTTATATCTTTTGGTTTTTAAATTCATCCTCTGAGCTAAATAAAATTCTCACTGGTAGTTGTGATGTGAAGATATTGGTACCATAGAATTATTTTGTCACAGCTGTATTGCAGGGGATTTTGATTTCCAAAATATTTCTCGGTAAATTTTGAATTTGGATAAAGCAGAAAACGTTTTTGAACAAATTGAAAACTTTAAAAAAAATAAAAACTGTATTTTAAAGTCGAGAAAGAACTCTTTGATCAATATTCTTTTAAGGCAAAACAGATGTTACCAGTCATAAAGTAATATCAGACGTCCATAAAATATGAATTGAGCTTAAATATCTAGGAATTTCAAAGACAAAATTCCTGTTTTTGTAATTAAAAAACAACATTAAATTTTAAGTTTACATTGAATTCCTGATTTTTTTTTATTCATGATGTAGAAAAAAATCTTTTATATTGTTCATTCCAATTGATATTTTCAATCTTCTTAGAAAAAATGTTTGAAATATAATCTCTAAAACAGTTGATAAACTTAAATATATTAGTTTTCAGAATTGTGTTTCAACTGTTTATGTTAACTTAATACAAGAATTCTTAACAAACAAAAAGAGATAAAATTGTAATGTTTCAGAATTTATTATTAAAAAAATCTTTCGTGAATTGGTTAATAAGATTCAGTTTGGTTCGAAAAAAAGTCATAATAATAAATTGTGTTTTAAAATATGATAAATTTCATTAATTAAAAATGTCTTGGCTTTTTAAGAATTCTTTACTAATGATCAGTGTTTCGACATCTTGGAACTCCTCTTCTTTTTCTTTTTCGATTTCTATTTCGTTTTCAGAATCACTGGTTTCTTTTTGAATATCAAGGTTTTGATCGTCTCTATTTAACTCGTTTAGTTTTTTTATTGTATCTTTGTAATCCTTGAACAGCTTTTTATGCTTTTTTTTAAGTTTATTTATATGTGTATTTTGTTCTTTCAAAGAATTTTTGGTACTTGAATTAAGTTGTTCTAATTCACTAATTTGTTTTTTTAGGTCTTCAATCCTTTTCTTTTGTGAAGGTGGTGGAAGTAAAAAGATTTTTTTTTTTAGTTTTGGGGTGTTGGTGGGAAAAGTTACTTTTGGTGAATTTCTTCTTTTCTTTTTCTTTTTTGATTTGCTTGTTATTTTGGATTCTGAACTTGATGATCCAAGATCACCATAATTTTCGCTAGAATCAGAACCGGAATTAATTATAAACATTGGGTGTGATACGTTTGTTAACCCTTGTGAAAATTATAGAATTGTTTAGAAAAAGAAAGAAATATAAAAAAATGAAACTGTTTTGAAAAAGTTCTTGACAAAAAATCATGTGACTTTTACAAATACTTTTTACTTTTATGAAATACACCTCACCTTGAAAAATGTTGGAAAGTATTTGAAAGGTTTGTAAATTGGATGAAAGTGTACGAAAGTTTTAAAAGGCCAAAAACTTTTAAGTCATGAGATTTTTTGTAGTATTATTTTTTTAGTTTGTTTGAAAAAGGATGTTTACAATTTAAGGGTTTAAGTACATTTTTACAAAATTAGAGTGCCATCTTGTATGTAAAACTGAACAACTCAAATCATCTCTTTAGCCAAATAGATTCATATTTTAATAAATATGGAAGTGTAATCTCTCCAATTATAATATATTTTCATACCAATTAAAAAAAGGAAATCAAAAAAAAAAAAAAATTGATTAGAAAATATAAATGAAGAAAAAAATACATTTATTTCCATGACCTTTTCTATAACATTTAACAGAATTGTTTATTCTTTATTTCATTTTCTTTTTAATTCTTCAATGGAAATAATTTTGTTTGTAAAAGTTTTGAGAAACAAATACTTTTTATTTCTAAAGAATTTTCAAAATGAATTAAAAAATCTTATTTTCATTTAATTTTTCAAATTCTAGTTTGATTTCAGAAAATTGGATATTTATTGAAAATCCATTTCAGAAAGAAAGATTTATAGGATAATTTTGTTTGATGTGATAATTATTTATTTTCTATAAAATGAGAATTCAAAATAATTCTGAATCTGTATTGTAAATTTTGCTAATATTTTCTTTTAGTTTGTGTTGAATCTTTGGTAAAGGTTGTTTGATTCCTAGAATTTTACTTGTTTATTTTAATTTATGGAAAATTTTACTTTATTTTGGCTTGGTTTGATAAAATATTTGAAACTAGAATGATGAAAGTAAATTTGAAAAAAACTCTTTTGTTATATAATAATAAATAGTAATGGACACAAAAATCCAAGTTAATATAATCTTTGTTTATCACACAAAATTAAGAAGATAAAGAAAAAAAATTGTGAAAATCTGCTTTATTATAATTTTTTTTTCATACTTGATTTTAATAAATTTATCATGAAAATTAAATTTTTATGTTTGGGCTTCTAAAAGAAAAGATTTGTTTGAAATACACACCTTTTAGGATCTATTTTTTGGTTTACTCTTTGATTAATTTCAATCATTTGTATGAAAAAATTTATAGATCAAAAACCAAATTTAATAAAACTAAAAATTTAATCAAAAAAAATGTTTTAAAAATCGAAAAATGTAAGATTCAAATCCAAATTACTTTGGGTTGGTTTTCTTTTTACAAATGTAGTAGCGAATTAAACTTTGTTTTCAAAGTTTAATAATCCCATTTCACTCAAAAAATCATTTTTCATGAAGTTTTTTGCTATTCAATTTTTCCATAATAGTAAAAGGTACCTAATTCCAGAAGAAAATACTTCTATTTTGGTTTTTCGATATTTTCCAAATACTTTTTAAGTGATATCTCGTAACAACACTTCATTAACCAGTTATTTATTTGTATACAGATGTATAATTTTTTATTTTAAACGTCCATATAATTATCAAATCAAAAAAAAATATTTTTAAGGTTCAGTGCAAGAACTTAGTAACGCCTGATAATTGTAAAAATTGGTCTCAAAAAAAAAAAATTATTTGAAGTTACAATCACTGATATTAAGCAAAACCATTTTTTCTTTTGATTATTGTTTGAGTAGGAAAAAAAAACGATTTTGAATTATTTTCCCAACCCTTTTTTTATATTTTAGTGTTTTTTGTGTATGTGTGTAATTTAATGTGATCTTGTACTTTTATTTTAAAAAGAACTAGTGCTTAATACAATAACTTTTTATTAAATTAGTTGATTTTTTTATCATTCGATTTTTAATGGAGAATCAAATTTTTATCTCACAATCGTGTGGGTTTTTTTTTTTTAGGAAATATTTTTATTGATTATTCAAAATGAGTTGATAGATTAAAGAAGAAATAAAGTGATAAAGTATTTAGAAAGTTATTACCAAAATTAAAAATTGAATTATCTGAAGCTTAAAAGAGTTTTCTTATGAATTTTTCACTTACAAATTTCCTATAGGGTGGCTTGGGAATGAGTTTTTATTTAGTGTCTCGTTTATTTATTGATGGGTTGATAATATTTTTAATTTAGAAGAGTTTTGGTTAATCGGTGTAACAATATTACAAAGGTGAAATGTTCTTTGTATACTATTTCCAGGGGTTTCCATTTTGAAAAAGTTTTTAAAAATAGTTTGAAAATCTAAAATACATTAAGTTTAGATCTTCATGAATAAATCTACATACAAATAATTTAACTTATTTTAACAATCTCCTTTTAGTGTGTTTAATCATCATGTTTATTGTGTATACAGAAAGATTTTCTCATAATAAAAATATGTTTCAATGTTTTTTCATTTGTCTATGAGTTGCTGGGGTAAAATATTACTTGATTAAAAAATATATAAATGTATTTCATTTTTTGAAATTTATTTTCAAAAATGAGCATTATTTAATTTATACTTTTTATCAGCTGAAGATAAATATATAAAATTCTAAAGAGTATACCTAATTATCTTTTTAGAAAAAAATTTTTATTTTAAGTCTAATATTTCATCGTGTAATGGTCTATATTAAATTATTTGGAACGAGAAGTCATTTTTGATTACCAGTGTTAAAAGAATTCTCAGAGCAAATCAACAAATTAGTGATTAATTTAAATTTTCAGAATAATGAAGACTTTCTACCCTTTGTGTTTTTCTACTAATAATCTAAAATATGACTGTTAATATTAAAAACCCATGATAATTGACAAATTTGCTATAATCAAAAATGAACAAAAAAGTTGTAATAAATTTAGAAAAAAAAATTATTTTTAATTAATGAATAAAAAAAAATAAGAGAATTTGGTTAATTTATTGGTTATTCGAGTATAAATGATTAAAATAAACCTTTTGTCTCTGAAAAAAAAAGTAAAAAAAATATAATGAAGCTAATTATTTTCATGATATGTTTTTAATATCAAATCAACTTTTAATAATTATCATATATCAGCAGTTATTGATTTTTAAAAAAAAAAAAATATTGAATATATTTATTTGTGAAGCTGAAAGCTTCTAAAAAAAATATATTCAGATGTTTTTTTTTTTTTAAAAGCAATAGCAAATGTTATTTTTTGTGGGCAAACAATATGAAAAAAATAAAAAAGACTAAAAACAAAAAACAAAATTTTTTTTTTATTTATTTTTCATCCTTTGCGATCTTTATCGAAAATAGTTAGAAATGTTAAAAAACAACAAATATAAAAGATCTTCATTTGTATTTTAATTTCTTTTTAATATTTGTTCCAAACTCTCATTTGATATTGGAACTTCGTCTGGTGAATTGTTGTTATCTGATTGGCCACTAAAAGAGTAAAATTTTGGACCATTAAACATCCCAAGACAACAAAATTATAAATAAAAAAAAATGTTTTGTTATTTTCTCTTTTTGAAATTCTATCATTTCAATTATTTAAAAAAAAAAGTAAAAATGAAACTGAATTTTTCCAACTCCTATTAAATGGTTGATTGCTTCGATTGCTACCCTTTATTTGATCCTAAGTAAAAAAATTTTTATCAAAAAATTGATATTTTTTTTTGATTTCAAAAAGTCAATTGATAAGATCCAAAAGCCAAAATAAACCTTTTTATTTACAATATTTTTTTTTTTGATAAATTGATCTGATATTTTTAGTAACTTGAATTTTTCACTTTATGAATTTGAATTTTCTATCCCAAAAAAAACTCCAAAATCCCAATTTAAACAATTTCCTCCTATATTTTTAATTTGAAAAAGTTTTGATATTTTTTCACTAATTTTTAGCTTATTTTTTTCTTTCCAGAAAAGAAAAGCTTAACCCAAAACAAGAACATTTGGTAAACAATATCGAATATGTTACGTGATGTTGATCACAAAGATATAGCAACATTTTTTATATTTTTTCCAATATTTTTGCTTGAGAAAAATAACATTATTATTTCTTCAAATTGTGTGATTGGAACTACACTTATTTATTAAATTTTGAGAAAAAAAAGCAAAATAAATCACTGTGATTTGAATAATTGAAAAGTAATGCTTTGTTTTCCCAAAAACTAAAATGCTATTATCTTCATCAATATAGATGATACTCACATCTTTGAGAAATTTAATCTAAAATGATATTCTTTAAAAATATTTTGCATAAAAAAAAAAGTATTTTCAATTCCAAATAAATCCGTCAAAAAGAAATTTATTAATTTTAAGTCTATTGTTTTTTTTTTTTTTATTTTTAAAAATATACAAAAAAATTTTTAATTAGAAATAAAAAAAATATTAAAAAAATATTAAATATATAAGTGTGTATATGTGCGTTGTAATGTTATCTATCAAATTGTATTCATATGTAAGTACATTAATGTTGTCTCAAGAAACGTTTCAACATACCATTGAAAAAAAAAAAATAAAAACAAGCAATAAAAAAAAATAAAAAAATAATCAAAAATATTTAAATTTCGTGATACACATATTGTTTAATTACAAAAACGAGTGTCATTATTACTCTCGAATCTGGAATTTTCTTAAAGTCCTTCGGGATAAACAAAGGTGGTATTTTATAACAACTTTCCATATTTGATATAAATAATTGCCAATTCTTTTGAAAATCGTTTGGATCTAGGCCGTTTGGATTTGTTAAATTGTTATTGTGATTATAAAGCAAACTGTTGAAGATGAGTGCGGATTGGAAGCCTGATTCAAAATTGCCAACGGTGATGTTCAAACTTGAAAGTTTTTCTCTGACCCATTGCAACAAATTGGTTCTGCTTAGGCCGTTATTTAAAAGCTTATATATTAATAGCCAAATTAGCAAAAGGATTGAATTGATCCTTCCTTCGATGACATCTTCTTCGTTGATCAAATGCAAATTAATGCCGTTATTTTGAATCGACGTCAAAACTTGGTTCAGATTGTCAAGCTTTTGCGTTAAGAATTTTGGCTTTGTTATGATCTTGAGAGTTTTTGAAGTCAAGGATTCAAATAATTGCGCCAAGATCACGCCGTCTGAGAGATCCTTCTCAAGATTTTCAACTCTTCTTTTCTGCGAATTCGTATTGGTGTTTTTTGACAACTGCCAATTGATCCAATTGGTGAAGCATATTTTTTGTTCTTCGAAATTTAATTTATTGTTTTTCGTTAAAGTAATTGATCCAGATCGCAATTTTTTTCTCTTTGCCATCATTGAGCGCGGGTCTTTTTTTTGTCCCGTGTTGATAATATTTTTAGAGATTGTTTCAAACCAATTATTGAATTCATTGGGATCTTGGCATTGGAAAGTTAATGATTCTCCTTTCATCGTTAAAATTGTGAAGCAATTGCTTAAATTCAGTTTTTTAACCATGTTTTGGTCCTGCGTTATTGCCGAGTTAAGCAGACTGAAATTGCCCGATGGGGTTGTCGATTTGAAATTTAAAAAATAAAAGCAGCGCTTCCCCTGCAATGATAAATAGACCCGCTGGGCCTTGTATCCTGTATTTGATTCAAACTGGATAAGGTTTAATTTGCCATATTTGTCGCCTTTTATTTTGGCCACTGGCTCGGCCTCTTCCTTTGTAGTGTTTCTCGTTAATTCATTTTGGTTGATATTTATTGTCGTCATTTTTTTTTTTTTTTTGTTTCCAAACCGGCTTTTGAATTTTGAGAATTTTTTTAGTTTTTTAATTTTATTTTTTTCGGTTTCGATCTCTTCCGTGGTATCTATTGTAGTGCTATTTTCGTTACTATTCTGATTGCCTTCGCTAAGAATTGAATTTTTCATGAGATTCGAGATTTTGTCATTATTTGTATTTTGAAATTTACTCTCCTTTTGGTCACTACTATTACTTGTTTGCTGATTTTCTTTTTCTTCTGCTTTTAATTTCAAGAGTAAATTTTTCGAGATTAATTTACCTTGGTACTCGACTTGATCTTCTTTTGGCTTTTGGTATTCGCGATCTTTAAATAATAAAATACTATTTTCAGATCGAATTTCCCAATCTTTTATCAAGGTATATATATTTTCGTCATCTTCACATAGGCGGAAAGTAACCCCCCCATCATCTTCGCCATCATCAACACCATCATTATTGTCGACGTTGTCGTCATCATCATCACCATCATTGCCACCATTGCCCGTAATATCGCCCTTGTGTGTGTTGTTGCTGCCAAAGCCATTATTATCACAAACGATCTTATTCATACTATTGCTCTTCACAATGCAATTAGAAAAATTTTTCACATAAAGAGAATATTCATAAAATTCTTTGATAAAGATTTTGGAGCACACAATTTTGACAATATCAAGTGCTATTTGTTTTCGGTTAATTTTCAAAGTTTTGTGGGTTTCGTCTTCAAAGTAAATTCTGCTGATGATAAATTCATCAGAAGACAAAACATTTTTTTTTTCAATCTTACTGGGATTCAAAAATACAAACCGATTAAAATCGTCGTCTTGCGAGCACCATTTTTTTTTGATAAACCATGCATTAAACCGTTCGTCCAAGATCCTGTCGACTTTGCCTTTCCTTTCTATGAGCACGAAATTGGTTGTGTCCTTGTCAAATGTTTTGTTTCTCGTTTTCTTGATGAGTTTGCCGACAGTGTCCGTGGGCTCCAGCCTTAATGTTTTCCAAGAGTCGTCGTTAAAGTACACCCTGACAACAGTTGCCTTTATTTCTTCGAGTTTTAATTTTTCGAATTCTTCTTGTTGCTTTATTAACAGACTCTGTTTTTGGTTGTTTTGTATTTCGTTTTCTTTTGTCACACTCTTTTTAGCACCCCTTTGAGTATACTTTTTGTTAACTTTCTCGTTTTCGCTTTTGGTTTGTATTCTTTTCCCTTCTTCGTCTTGGTTCCCAATTTTTATTGTTGTTCCGATCGGTGCACTTAGCCGTTTTTTTTTCCCGGTATCAGCATAAATTTCTTTTTCCTGAAAAGATAGTGTTTTTCTTTTCAACGGCCGTTCTTTGGTCAATGGTTCAATTGTTGTTAAGCTTCTTCCCAAAGTATTCAAATGGTGCGTTCCTTTCGGCTTTTCATTTGCGTTGTTGTTGATTGGATCATTCTTTTCGTTGTTACTCTTCTCGATTTCTATTTTAATTTCGATTTTTTGGGCTTGGGATTTTTTTTTTTTTTTTTTTTTTTCTTCTTCAATTAGGCTTTTGTAAAAAGTTTGGGATTTTTGATGAAAATCGCTTTGTTGAAAAAGTGGTTTGTTCAAGTCTTCTGTTCGTTTCACAGTTGAAATGGGATCAGACTTGGACACTGCTAAATCTTTTTTGTTTAACCCGTAAGTGTTGACACCAAGATCCTGTGCATTTTTTAACAGCGATTTATGATACAAAAGAAGAAGGCGCTTGTTGAGGCCTTTTTGTGTTAGGCTTGTATAAACTTGTTCTAATTTTGTTGGCAACAAGACAATTTTCTTCCTTTTAAACCTCCTGTACCCACGAGCCTGGAGTTGTTTTGGTAATTCTTTTCTCCTTACAAAACGGGAAAATCGGAGCTTATGGATCTCTTCTTTGGAAAGCTTTGGTAGAAACCTTTTTCGGTTATTGTTGTAGACCCTTGACAATTTCTTTTGGTTTGATATCATTAGAAAAGCAAGTGTTCAAAATATGAAAAATATAAAAAATTAAATTTGAAATTTCTGATTTCTGAAAATTTGAAAAAAACCTGATCTCATTTGAAAGAAACACCTCAATGGAAAGACATGGATAGTCAACTTTTGGAAAACATTATTTTTCAATTTTGGAAGGTTTTGTTCTTCCCCCTTTTTTTTATCCGATTTCTAAAAACCTTGATTTTAAAAGCATGTGTTTACAACAGCCCTGTGTTTTCTTTTCGTATTTTTAATTTTATCAAGAAAACGTTTTGAGAAGATGGGAAAATAAATTTCCGATTTTCATTTTTGGTTTATGTGAAAACTACTGAAAGTGATGAAAACAATCTTGTTTTTGTCATGTGTTTTGTTTGGTTTAAAAAATCTTTTAAATTTTATTTTAAAAATTTGCCTTTGATAACTACCCTACTTTTGAATCAACAAGAAAAGGGATTTAATTTTCTTGTTATTGAATCAAGATGAATTAAAATAAAATATTCAGTAATCAGAGTTACAATCAAAAATAGATTCTTTTAAGATAATTCCTTTTTGAACTAACTTGCTTATTATTTCTCGACTAGACTTAATATGTTTTCACAGAGCTTGTGTACACACCAAAAGTTTTGGTAAAGTTCTTACAACCCACATGAGGTTTGTCACTAATTTAGTACGTTTTTTATTTATGAAAAACTGTTCCAAAGGATAAATTCCACACAATCATATTACTTTTTGAATAATATGAGATTTCGAATCAACACAAGTTAAAAAATTGCAAATGGAATAAGTTTTTAGGTAGTTGTTTATTGTACGTGTACTGTTTGGTTTGTAAGAAATGAATGACAACAAATGACTAATTTGTTCGAATTATTAGTCGAATGAGAAATATCAAATTTTCTTCTTAAAAAAGAAAAGCATTGATTTGGTTCCAAACTTTTGAATGAAAGTGATTCAAAAGCCCTTCGACTTGAGTCTTTTTAGTTGAACTTTGTACTAATGATCAATATGAGAAAGAGATTTTTAGAATTTGAAATTTCAGTTATTTTGGTTCAAAAAAAAAAAAAAGGTCTTTGTTCAAGAAAAGACGACCCTATAAATTGACTTTCTTTTTTTAAAAAGTTTCATTAAAGAAATTTTAGAGTCATGGAAATGTATGTGATAGAATCTTTTAAATAACCAATGTTTGAGACTTTAATGATTTACAAAAATTAAATTCATGATCAAAATATTGGGAATACTGTAGAAATACAAAAGAAACTCATAAATAGGCTGATAGCAACATCACACAGATGAAAAATAAGGAACTTTACCTTTATTCAATCAAATCATTCAATTATTGAAAGTGGAAATTATCATTTTTTAACAAAATAAGTATGAAAATTTTCAATTTTTCCTTTAACCAATAATAAAATCATTTTTGTCTTTCCAGAATATTTGTAATTACGAACAAATTTTTGAAACAAAAAGACTCCCAGATTTTTGAACCATTTATAGTAATCCATAATCTAATTCAAAACCCAATTTGAATCTGAGCCAAGAATACTGATAAATTCTAATAAATTTCAAAATTTTTTAGTACAATTCCCATTTTAATAAATCTACGAACTGTTACTTATCAAACAGTCCCTGGCAATAAAGAATATACCAAAGAACAACCAATTTTACGGAGTTTCTTAACACTTAACTTCATAAAATCCTTTATCCAAAGTTGAACATAAGAATTTCAATTGGGAAAATTAAGTAAAAATGTCCAAACATTTAATTGCAATTTATCAGTATATGTGTCTTCCTATGTTCATATCCCCCAGTCTGAAAATAAAACTGAGATATATTTTTAGTATTGGGTTAAAGGCTTTCAACATGGGTTATTTACACCACTGTAGATTAGTAAAAACAATAAAATAATCATCAACTCTCGAATTGAAATGAATTTTGATTTGGTAGAATTGGATATTTTCAATAATTTTGTTTTTGGAACTCAAAGCAAAGTATGTATAGCCATCACTTTACAAAAGCCTTTGATTAACTTTGATAAAAAATAGTATTTTATACTAATATTTTCTATTAAGACAATTGCCAAAATATTTAATTTTATATTTTTAAACTGACCCCATCAAGTTAATTGTTTGTTAAAATACTTCTTAAAGAACTGAGAGATTGTGAAAAAAATATATTTTGTTTAAATTTTCTCGGATATATCTTTGATGTCAAGATCATCGAATTAGACTTTTCAATTACAGTCAGTTTCACTTTTAAGGCACAAACTTTAAACGAAATTTAAGGCACAAAAAACTCTCAAATTAAGGCACAAAATTTGTAATTATTTTTTTTTACAATTTATTTTACTAGAATCTGAATTTTGTGCTTTAATTTGAGATTTTTATTGTACCTTAAATTTCGTTGAAATTTTGTGCCTTAAAAGTGAAACTGACTGTAAAAATAATTAATAAAAAAAAAACTATTTCCTCATTTACCTTAAAATTGTAAAAATAATTGATTCTGACCGATTTTACCCACATTCCAAAATAAACCCCATGCTAATTCTTTACCGAAGAGCAAAAATTATATAACCAAAAGAAGCCATAATAAACCATATCCGAATATCATGTTGATTTCTTAAAGTTCAATAATTGAAAAAAGAAATTCAGAAAATAAATTATCAAATTGGAAAAATTTTTTTAAAAAATAGTAGTAAATTTTTTACAAAATTTTCAAAATTAAAGAAACATCGAAATTGGAGGAATAATTTTAAAAATTAAGAAAAATTTATATAAATTCAATCACTTATTTGAAAATTTACATAAAATATCAAAGAATAAACCTTCATAATTTTATTAAAAGTGGATATATTATTGGAAGTGAATTAAACAGTGCATCGAAACAAGATTAAAAAAAAAAAAAAACAAGTTTTCTATTGAATTGTATTTTTTGGGTTTTGGGATTAGGGTGTGTTGACAGCCGCAGCCAAGAACAAATTATATCCCTTTCAATAATTTCTTACCCTTCAAAGTTTATAGACCACTTTCAGACAACCCTACCCGATTTCCAAAACTTTAACACGAGGAAAAGCTTGGAAAAATTATATTTTTGCCAGTTATTTTAAATCTAAATTAATTTTTAAATTCAAAAATGCCACCAAAACACAATATTTTACAAATTTCTTAAAAAAATCAAAATTCTACTTGTCAACAGATCCAAGCAGAATTAATAGTTTTTTTACCTTTTAGATATCTGAACTATTTTTTCAAAAATATCCAATCATTTAATATTGATAGAGTGAGGGTTTTTGTGGTTTTATATCATCTTCTTCTAATAAAAATTTTCAATTTTTTTGATCCAATCATTTTTTCTACTTTATCAAATTTTCGTTTTGCTTTTTTAAATTGTTTTTTTATTTTATTTTTTTTTTTTTGTTTTTTTTATTATTTTTATTTCTTTCTTTTTTCTTTTTGAGTTTCTTTGTTTTTTTTCAAGAAATAAAATTTGAATAGAAAAAAAATCTTCAAAAAAAGTAATTAATATCAATGAAAATGTCGACTTTTTGATGTTTTTAATCTCTATTTATTTATTAGTAAAAATATTTTACCTAACACCCCTTTCAGAAAATTTCCAGTAATAAAAAATCTCTAATGTCCAGTTTCAAAAAATCTATTCCATTTTTTTTTTTACTTTTTTAGTTTTATTTTTTTTAATTTTTTAAATATCATATATTTTTTGACACTTTCAGAATATTTGTATCGAAAAAACGAATTTCTTTTAATAAACAGTACTCGTTATAAGATAAACACATGTAAAACATGATGTCTTGATATTTTAAATTTTTTTACAAAAATGACAAATTTTGTAAAAAAACTTAAAATATTAAGACATCTCTTTTTGCTTATTTCTATGCTCATGAATAATCTAACAAGTATAAATTATTTGAAAAATGAAATAGAAAAAAAATTACTTTTATTATAATTATTATTATTGAAGAAGTGTACAATACCCTCTAAATGACCATTTTGCTTCAATTTCCTTGTGGGGGGTTTTGAATAAAACCAATACCTCAACAGTTATTCAACAAACAACAGATCCAGAATTTTCTTTCTGCTTAAAAAGAAAAAATCAAAAATTGTCAAGAAAAAAAGAAAAAAAAAAAAAATTGATATTTAAAAAGGGTTTATAGGAAACAATTAGTAAAAATCAAAAAAAAAAAAAACAAAATTCTATCAAAATAAGAACACCCAAAATAACCGTCATGTTATTTTTGGTTAATTTACTTAATTTGATTATTGATCATGAATATTCTTTTGGGGATCATTTTTTAATTGATGTTTATGATTTCAATTTTCTGTTTTGATCTTATTTGCTATATTATCAGTTTATTATTTGTTTTTTATTTTCAAGTTACCCAGGCTTTCATGTTTCAGTGTTCCACTATTAATAAGTAATCACCTGATAATTTTTCCTTGGTAACTCTTCTTTCCAAGATAATGTAAGATTCAGCGAAATTAAAAATTGAAAATAATTGAAAATTACTTTTTTAAGAATCGTTTTTTTTTCCTTCATGATTATCTATTTACTGAGTACAATCATGTTTCTAAACGCTGCCTCTAAAATGGGACTATTTGTTCACCAATTGTCTTTTATAAATCCCACCTTAATAAATAAATAAAAATAGCTCTCAAAACCCTAATTTGGGTTCCAAAAAATTGGAAAAAAAAAGAACAGAACAATTCCAACAAAAAACACTCTGAAGAAAAAAAGAAACGAAGAAATTTTCATTTTCTAATATTTTTTTCTCTTTTTGGTAATTCTTTCAAAAGAATGGAAGATTTTCAACAAATACTCTTTAGTGTACCTTATATTAATTCACACACATTTGACAGAGATGTAGCATATTTTGTGCATAACTTATACGAAATGGAGTGGACGAGGTTTGATATTGATCTGTCAAATCTAATTTGTGTTGGTTCAAGGTATGGTGGTGCGCTTGCTTTAACAAAGGATCCACAAAAAGAAGTGAACAACGCTTCGTATTGGCAGGACTCAATCATCAGGATTTTTAGCAATTCCGGTGCGCCACTCGGCAATATTCAACCCTCACAAGAGAATAGTGTGCTTGGCTTTGGCTGGACTGATGACGAGAGGATAGTTCTTTTGTTGTCAGATGGGGAAATACAGCAATACACAGCTTTAGGCGAGTTAATTCTCACTTCTCCTGCAGATCCCACTGTCAAAAAAGAAAAAATTTATGATTATAAAATCTGGGGAAGCGGCGTAATCGTACTAACGAAAAAGAATTCTTTATTTCATATTCCTCAATTCGAAAATCAAAATATTGAGAGAATTGAAGTCCCAAAACAAGTGCAATTGGTTACGGCTTTGGCTGTAATTGAAGAAAGATTTACTTATGCATGTATAAATCTATTTTTTTTTTTTTTTTTTCTTGTTATTTTTCTTTTTTTGAGTTTATTTAACTTTTTTATGAGCAGAGTTTTTTCTGAACTAATTCGATCCGTCACAAACTTTCCTTTGCATAAGAAGGCTTTTGGTGTTGTGTTTAATTTTTTGAGGATCAAAAATGATTTTTTCTGAAATAATATCAAGCATTGAAGACAACCATTTACAAAAACTAACCTACCACCTAACCAGCCAGTTTAAAGAAACAATTTACTTACATTTAAGAAGGTTCAATAATGAAAAAATACATTTGGTTGATAAAGGATATTTCAGAAATAAGTCTGTTAACAATAAATCAATCAAGTACTTTTTTTCTTCAAATAAATAACAAAAAGAACAAACAAGAAAATTTGGAAATTTGTTTTGCAGTCCCTAACTTAATCTGTTAAGAAATTAACTTTCTAGAAGTTGGATTCCAGTGATCAAAATATTGCGTGAAGAAACGACTGTAATCCATCATAACTCGGAAAATTTTTTCAAAAAAAAATCTCTAAATTTTGCATTTTTGAAATACACTCTCATATAATAAACAGTATTATACATAACAATTTTGAAAAAAGTTTACAACTTTATTAGATATTAATGTTAATTGAAAAAAAAATGAAAGTTTTTAGTAATATTTTTTTCATTTTTAATTGTAAAATTTTTGAAAATTTTTATTTGGCTTAGTGGAGAGATTATTTTCAATCTATTTTTTATTTAATAATCTTAAAAGAATCATATTTTTCAATTATAAAATAAAATCAAATATTTCTTTCAAAAATTACCACTAAATTAAATTGAAAAAATGATTGTTTTTTCGGTTTTTGTAATATTTTTTATCATTATATTTTAATCCATGTCTGAGTTTTTACATATATTTCCTTTTTTTTTTGCAAATTGTTTTAACATTTATTCTTTTTTCTTACCTTAACACTCAATCAAAAATTCATTTATTGCAACTTATTTCAAAAAAAAATAGGCGTTTTATTCCAAAGTCGGTATTTTTGAAAAGTCATTAATTTTGAAAAGGGGGGTATTCAAATCTTATGAGTTTAATAGCTATCTTTTCTTAATTACATAAAATTATCATAACTTTGAAAAAAATAATTTATAAGAGATGTATAACTTAAATCCAAGATGTAGTTTTGGCTAACTTTAATTTTCAGAATTTATTTTTTCCTTGTAGTGATGTTTCAAAAATTAATCCGTGACTTTTTTTCTTCTTGTGATAATGGAACACCTAATTAACTGGTCAGTAGTATACCTAAGTTATACTCAATTTTGAAGGCCCTTCATGTTCAAAACCAAGGTGTAAATGCATTGAAATTTTATTCATTATTCAGAGAAAATTCAATAAAATCCCTTTTTAAATTAACCTGAATCTAGAACCTTAAATTTAAAAAAGCAAGAAGATCTTCTAAACTTAGTCTTTATAAAAAGTATTCAAAAATAAAAATAATTTTTAAAAATAAACAATCTTTTTTTCTAATTCTTTTGAGAAAGTTGGCATAAATAAAAAACCCAAACTTTTAAAACAAAAAAAAATAGCAAAGGTTTTTGAAAATTTTTATTCTTAAAGTTAAAAAGAATTCATATATATATATATTTCTTTTTTGAAAAAGAAAATCACAGAAATCACATAAACATGAAATCTGAAATATTGACAACTCTTTTTTTTTTATTTCTCAGCCAGTCTATTTGATCAACTTTTGGTTTTACTAATCCTAAATTAGTGATACAAGATGTATCCAAAATGATAAACTTTAAAATTCATCTTAAACTACAAGATTTTAGATTTGAAAATAAATTAATTTTCCAATACGAGCTTTAATAGGGGGAAATTTTCGTTTTTTCAACTTTCTAAAATACATTTTTTTCACCAAAAATACTTGTTTGATAAGAAGAAAATTAATTCCAATCAATTTTTTTTTTGTTGGGGATTAAGAAGATATCTAATTGAAAATAAATTGACAAAAGTCTTTGATCCTTGAAAAAAAAAAATGATAACTAAAAAAAAAATCAAATTTAAAATTAAACATTTCAATACATAAATTTTTTTTTCACAAATATTGAACAAAAAGAATATAAAGAATTTAAAAAGGAATCATTGAATAAAAAAAAATTGTTATTTTTGTTATTTTGTAGCTTAGAAAAGTGTTATAAACTATTGAATTTAAAATTTTGACTTTGGAAAAAAAAAAAAAACTGATAAAATTTAAATGATCTATATTATTTTTTATGAAGAAACAATTATTAATAATTATCTTGTTAATATTTGTGTATTAAAATTATATTATTGTAACTTAGGCATAATTAATAAAATATGAGAAAAAATAATATTTAATTATAAAATTCTTATTGAAAATTAAACAAAAAATGCAGCTTAAATCCTTATGATATTACATATCTTTTGCTACAATTCCTGTATTTTTTATTTTTTCTAATTTCCAGCAATTGAAACCAAAAATGATACTGGTTCTTATTTGAAGATTAAAAATTGAAAGGGAAAATGTTGATCAATAAACTAATAAAGAAAAAAAAACTACCAAAGAGAACAAACTGAAACAATTTTTGTTCATTGTGAAAACATAATTAAAAATCCCTTAATTTGGAATCAAATGAAGATTACTTGTTGAAATTTGAATTTAACAAGGTTAAAAAAATTTATGTACTCGGTTTTTTGATTATAGGAGATTTACCAAAATAAATTTGTTTTTAAAAACTGAAATGCCTTGAAATACTACAATTTTTCGAAAAATAAGAAGGTATTTATTTTTTTTTTGGAATCATTTTTTCGAAAATAACTCTTACAATTTCAAATTCTAAAAGGATTAAAAGGATATTTAGTTTAGAGTAAGACTAGAAAACGGTATTTAATAGCTTTTTTTGAAGTAAAATTTTGTTTTTTAAAAAATTAAATCTTTAATAGACATCAATGATTTGGTACAAATTTCAATTAATGAGATTTACTTTTTGAGAGTATTTATTACCAAGTGGGATTTAAAAATTACAAATATACACATCAGAAATAAAACCATTGATAACTTGAATGTATGGTAGTAATTATATATTTTTTTTTTTTTTTTTTTGATTATAGAAAATGACAAAAAAGAGAAATTTAATTTCTCAACACATAGAAAGAATAGTTTTAATTTCCATTTTGGTTTTAAAAATGTTTTTTTTTTTGGTGGTGTGCTCCACTTGATACAGAAAATAATGAGTTGTATTTTTCAAATAAAAAAATTAAAATGAAATTTCGATTTATTTGAATTCTCATAAAAAACAAGCTATATTATGCATCCTCTCTTTGGACTGATCTTTACATTATTTTGATTTTAATAACTAAAAAATAATAAAACGTTGAAAATATTTTTATTTTTTTTTTAATTTTGAGCAAAAGATTCTGGGGGATTGCCAAATCAAAATAGTGAACCAAGCGTTGGTTTTAACAATATTTGAATTCAAATTTATCATGTTGTATATCCATTAAAAAAAATTCTTAAAAAAAAAACACATTATTGTCCTCGTATATTAAGACATATGTTGGCTGATTCTTAAAAAAAAATTGTTTTTCGATTTTTTGCTTGACAGCTTTGAGTAGAAGAAGTTCAAGTTTTTTTTTTTTTATCCTTTTGGGACATTAATTTGGTTGTTTAATGCTTTAGAATTTTTTATAAATTGCTTTCGATTTATTATTCCTTGATCAATCATGTCATTTTTTTTTTAAATACTGTCTTTAAAGAATTGTGTTTTATATTCAATTTATTCTATTCATATCTTTTCCATTTAATAACATTATTTAAAAAAAAAAAAAAAATTAATTTTGATTCTTATCACATGACTATATTTATATCATTAAATTTATTATTTCTAGACGAACCAATAATAATTCTAGCCACTTCTGATCAAAAGATGTATATATTTTATGATGGTGAATGCATTGTTAAAGATGTAGGAGAAGTTGCCGAACAAATAATTATTTCGCCCTCTGGTAAATTTATTGCGTATTATACATCTAAAAAGAAATTAAATGTCATTACTAATAATTTTGAAAAGAGCTTGGTATCCATTACGTTAAACAGCAATGAAAGGCCGTCTCAAATAGAATGGTGTTCAAACGATTCTGTATTATTATATATGAAAGACATGGGCGAATTAATTATGGTGGGTCCGGTAAATGATCCATTAAGGTTTCCATATGAATCTATTTATATTTTATCTGAAATTGATGGCATTAGGATCATTTCAAACAAGAAATGCCAATTTTTAAGTAAAATCCAGAAAAGCACCATGAATATTTTCC
The DNA here is from genome assembly GCA_027625915.1 of Anaeramoeba flamelloides. Lineage (NCBI taxonomy): Eukaryota > Anaeramoebidae > Anaeramoeba > Anaeramoeba flamelloides. The sequence goes on along the minus strand of JANTQA010000060.1, from coordinate 445,492 downwards.
GATTGACATCTTCTCATGCCTCTTCAAATTTATACCAAGCCAATGAAAGTTATAAGGAACAAAACTCAAACATACACGATACGCTTATTAACCTTGAGAGCGATTTAAATGAAGCGATAGCTGAATGTTTAGATGCAGTTAAATATGAATTTAATTTGGAAATTCAAAAAAATCTTATTGAATCAGTAAATTTGGGTAAAAATTATTCCAACACTTTTAATAATGAAAAATTTTTGCAAGTATGTAAAAACCTTCGAGTCTTAAATGCCTTAAGAAAATCAGAATATGGAATACCATTAACCTATAAGCAATTGGAAGAATTAGAAATCGATTTAATAATTGAAAGATTAATTAATCGAAAATTATTTTTTTTAGCCAACGAAATTTGCCAATATTTGGGAATTGTCAAAGAAAGAATTTTATTGAAATGGGCCTGTGAAAAGCTCAAGTCAAATGAAGAAAGCAAAAGGAAAATTGAATCTATTCGTAACAAAATCGGTAAAAACAATTCAATTTCCTACGCCACGATTGCAACATTTGCTTGGCAAACAAATCAAAAGAAGCTTGCGCTTCAGTTGCTTCAATATGAAAATAAACCACATTTGAAAATATCCCTCTTGTTAGAAATGGATGAATTACATATTGCCTTAGAGCAAGCTATTAAAAGCGGTGATGTTAGCTCGATTTATTTAGTTTTATTTTATGTGCTGACCGAAAATAGCGATAAAGAAGATAAAAGTAATGAAGGCAATCTTAAATTAATAGAATTAGTAAAAGATAAGCCAATAGCAATACTATTATTAAAGAAATACTGCTCGCTGTATAACCCAGAATTATTTATTTCAATACTACAAAAATTAGAATTAAATACTGAACATGCTCTTCACTTATTTAATAATGGGCTTCAAATTACAGATATTAACGAACGGAAACAAATTTTAAAAAATTCTTTACAGCAACTAGCAAAATCTAAAAATAAATTTATTAGAAATCAAATCGAATACAATAATTTATTATTGGATTACCAACAAGAATACGAGAAAAAAATAAACGACAGTTTTGTTGCATTAACAGTAAATGAAACACTGAAAAAGCTAATCCTTCATAACGAATTTTCGAAGGCTAATACTTTTAAAAATAAATTTAATATTTCCAAAGAAAAATTTAATTATTTGTCAATTAAGATCTTACAAAAAAATAAAAAATGGGACGAACTTGAAACTTTTGCTAAAAAATATAAATCACCACAAACCTTTAGTTTATTAAAACATATTTTTACAGAAAATGGGATGACAGATCGTGCAAGAAAATATGATTAATCTTAATATTAATTAATTAATTATTACTCTCAAAACTAATTTTTTTTTTTGTTGTATCTCTCAATTGAAATATTCAAATTTAAAAATTAAAATATAAAATCATAAATTATTTTTTAATTTTTAGTATTTTTATAATCTTTCATCAAGAACAATCATAATGAATACTAAATATTGTTTTTGAACCATTTATTTGTTTTTTTTTGTTCTTTTTATTTTTTTTTATTTTTTTGATTTTTTTTACTTTTTTTATATTTTCTCCTTGAAGATAATTTAAGATCAAACATTCAAAGCATGATTACATTTAATAAAAATTCTAATAATTCTTTATTTATATTTGTTTAATGTTTTTTTGAAATTATTTTTTACATAAAATTCATTAATTTATCGCCTCTTTTTGGAATTGGGATTTACAAACTTGGATCCTTTTTTAATTTATTAACTGAAAAAAAAAAAAAATACAATCTATTTCTTGTAAAAACATTTCTTCTTTATTTTAATCATCCCTTTTAACATGAGATCCATTATGAAAACAGTATTATTTTTTTATTTGAATATAAAGTTGTTGATTTAAAGGAAAAAAATTTATATGATTTAAGGAATGAATCATTTAATAAATTGTTTTAACCTAAATTTAATAGAGATTGAGAAAATTTTTTGTGAATTACTTAGATTTGAAAGACTCTTTTTATTTTCATATTTAACATATTTCTAGATAAGGAATTTTTATTTAGAAATTGGTTAAAAAAAAAAATTAACTGAGACTAGTCCCTTAAGTACATATTTTCTTAATGAATTCTTTAGATATGCCAAAATTACCATCCTTTCATTTTAGTTAAAGAACTTAGGGTACTGCATCTAAATGATTAAAACAATTTATTTTTGTTTTGGAAAAATAGTTTTTTACTAATTTTATTGTTTTATTGTAAAATATAATTTGTATAAGCTTTAGAAATAGTCCAAAGGAAGTAGATATTCAGTCAATTTTTTAATCAAGTTATTTATTAATACAAAAGTATTAATAACTCTATAAAATTTAATAATTTATAGAAATCAATACTTCTCTTAATTATTACTTCTCTGTAGTCGGTAGGTACTTTGAAAACAAAAAATAATAAAAACCAAAAAAAACTTTTATTAGTAAAAAAAAAAAATTATTTAAATCTGTTGGATAAAGGATCCTAAATGCTTTGACTAAAATGAAAGTACAATAACTGTGGTATATCTGAAGAATTCATTAACCGAAAGACTGTCCTTAAAAATCCCTTTTTTAATTCTTTTGGTTGTAAGGTATTGAAAACACTATAAATTGATTTGTAATAAAATTATTTTATAGTTGTGGGAAAATCATATTAATTTATTATATAATATAAAATTTCTGTAAAAAGGGATCTGGTATTTCAAAAAAAGTAATGAAAATTTATTATAAAATCTCAATATTAAACATAATTCTCAAACAAATTATTTAAATATCAAAAATTGAGATTTATCATAAACAGATTCTAGATAATAATCCAATTGAAAAATTTCAGAAGATATTAATTGAAAAAAAGATCAAAAAGTTTCTGATATCAATTTTATTGAACATTTTTAATTGTAAAGATTTTTATTCTTTTATATACAGTTTGGACATTGAAAAAAAAATTAAAATAAGATTTAATCTTAATAAAAGTTTGAATAAAGGAGAAAAACTTATAATTGCATTTTATTATTTGTAAAAATCTTTGTTAACTTGTGTTATTTTTATTTCATCAATTATGTGGATACTTTTTTGGACAAAAAAAGGTATTTAATTCTTTATTTTATTTTTTTTTTTTGAAATTTATTGATGAATGTTAATTAGAAATAAACACTATTTCAATCAAAGTAGTTAAACCAAAAATGATATATTAACTGTTTTTTATTTATTTAGGAATCAAACAAATAAAGATTGTTTAGAAATTTAAGAAATAATAAAATTCATATTAGAGTTGATAAAAATCAATGAAATGTCTGAAAAAACTATAAAATTTCAGAAAAAGTAGAATTTTAAACAAAATATAGGATCCTTTTCATACAAAATTCTTATTTAAAATACCTCCATCTCTTTGGAAAAATAACAAAGTTGTCAAGAGATTTTTCGATAGTAAATATTTGAATTTTTAAAGGAATTTACAAAGGCTCAATTTTTTGTAGGTTTATTTGGATTTTTCAAACATTTTTTTTTTATTTAAATTTACTTTTTTTGAAATTAGAATAATAATAATAATAATAAATTGAGAAAGAAATAAATAAAAGTTAAAAGAATTTGATTAAATTGAAAAAACTATCTTGATTGAAAATTGAAAATTTATTTTGAGAAGACTATTAGATAGAAATCATAAAATATTTTAATTTTTTCCAACAAAACTGGAACTTTTTGAATGAAAAAGAAATAATTTTGAAATATATATCAACTCGTTGATCCAATCAGTAAAATATTTTGCTTACCTTTATTTTTAGATATTAGAAACAAAAAAACTCAAGCAGGTTGAAGTTATTTGTTTTTTATTGAATAGAAGAAAGATATCATCAAAAGATATTATCATATATCTACCAAAACAATTAAACTTGATTTAGAAATTGTTATCATATTTATAACTTAGATAATATTATCAATCAAATGATAATTTTTCTATAAATAATTTGAAAATATAGATTGAGGTGGGTATATTTTTCATATTTAAAAATTGACTATGTTGAATTTTTTCCGATTTTTGTAGATTTTCTGGTTTAATTTGGTTGGCATGAAAGTTTATAATGTTTTTTTATTTTTGATTATGAGGAAAAATCAAAAATGTTATTTTGTGATTAGTAGTATTTTAGTACTTAAATTGTAGAAAACCCAAAATATTGAAATCATCAATCCTAAATATTTTGTAAAAAATGATGAAAATTAAATTTTAACCACAAAGGTTAAATGGAAATTTTTTAGACCAAAACAAGTTACACAAACTGAACCCTCTCTTATTTTTTTTTTTCAAAATCCTACCAAATTATCCTAACATACTATACATTCAAACCATCCAAACCTATTCGAGCCTACTATACTTCACCCTAAAAGACCCTAAACTTCCTTGACATACCCGCGAAGGTATATTAGTATATATTCAGTTTCAAATTTAAGGCATAATGTTCAAAGAAAATTAAGGCACAACAACAATCTCAAATTAAGACACAAAATTCAGATTCTAGCAAAATAATTTATTAAAAAAAATTCGAAATTTCGTGCCTTAATTAGAGATTTTTTTGTGCCTTAAATTTGGGAACAGTTTGTACCTTAAAAATGAAACTGGCTGTCCCAACATCTAATATTTTTCCATAGTATGGACTATTTTAAAAAAAAATACAAAATTTGAATATTTTTTAAAATTTGATCAACTATGAAATTTACTATTTTTCCCAGAGACAACCTAAAGAAAAACAAGTAATTATTTTTATGGATAAAGAAGCTAAAAAAAAAAAATTGAATTGTAAATTGGAACTTTTAAAAAAAAAACAGAAAAAATATTAAGTTTTGAAAATAGGTAATATTGCAATTTACTAAAAAAATTCAAAAAAATAAATAATACTATCATTTAATCAAGAAAATTTAAAATAGCATGCTAGAGTATTTTTGGATAAATTAGTTGAGGATGATAATTGTGCATTATGATCATTTTAAAGGTAGTTTTTTAAGCAATTTACAATTCTTGTTTTCTTTTTGCAGTCGTTTAATGCTTCGACAAATGTTTTTATAGTATTTACATTTCCTTTTTTATTAGCAAGTTACACGCATTCTTTTATGGAACAGAATATAAGTATTTGTAACCAAATGAGCAAATATTTTCATTTATAACTCATGTTCCCAATAAAACAAGGAAATATAACTCATATAAGAATGAAAAAAAAAAAATAAAAATGAATATATTAATTGAAAAATAAAAAAAAGTCTTGTTTTGTTAGGAATACATTATTAATAAATTTTATTGTTTAATTTTTAATTTTTATTTGGTTTAATCCATTAAATTCGTTTAAATTTGTCGATCCTTAAAATATTTTGTAATTGAATGTAAGTAATATAAGTGAAACATGGTATATTTCAAATATGTCTTGGAAAAATATGAGATAAATGTTATTGAAAAATAAAGTTTTTGATTTTTTACTAATGGTTACCATTAAAAATTGTGATTTTCGGAATTTTTTTAATAAATTTTTCTCAAATTGGAAGATAGAAACTAAAATTATATTTTTCTTGTTTCTAAAAAATAATATTTAGGGCTTCCAAAAGTAACTTTTTTTAAAAAAATTTTTATTATCAAGATTTACCAATAACATTTATTGAAATAAAAACTTAATGAATGATTAGATAAGTCTCCTTTAAATAGAAAATAGTTACAATCAGTTCCACTTTTAAGGAACAAACTGCTACAAGATTTAAGGTACAAAAAAATATCAAATTAAGGCACAAAATTCAGATTCTAGTAAAATAATTTGTAAAAAAAAAAATTCCAAATTTTGTGTCTTAATTTGAGATTTTTTTGATCCTTAAATTTTGTTGAAAGTTTGTGCCTTAAAAGTGGAACTGGCTTTATATTTTTAATATATTTACAAAAAATGAAAATGGGTCTGGTAAATTATTTAATTGAAAAAAAAATTCATTTTTTAACAACTTATCTACCTTTTGAAACAAATTTGATCTAGATGTTTTGCAACTTTAAAAGTCTGAATATTGATCTTTCGACACATATTATAGCTGTTCCTAACATACCATACAATCTTTTATATACAGAAAATTCATTTTCTATCCGACACTTTATTTTTAATATCATATTTTAATAGTCATGCCATAGTCTACAATAGACCTTAAAAATTTAAAATAAACTATATTTCAAAATTTATGACTCGCTTTCTACTGTTAATAGGAGTTGTTTTGAGGGTTTATTATAGTATTCTTCTCAAAAAAATATTTTGAAATTTTTGGATCAGATCTTTTTTTCTAATTTTAGTTTTTCTTTTGCTTTTTCAAATTTTTGTTTTTCTTTTGTTTTTCTTTTTTTTTTCTTTAATTTTCCAATTTTTTTTTTTTAGTTTTTCTTTTTTTTTGATTTATATTTTTTTTTCGATTTATTTTTTTTTTTTTTTCAAAAGATAATTTCTGAAAAAAAAATGATCTTTGAAAAAGACAAATAATCACTATAAAAATTGAGACTATTTAGTGTCTTCTAAAATAAAGTTAATTATTTGGAAAAAATCTTCTTGTTTACTTTTTTTAAGTGAAAGTTCAGTAATAAAAAATCAGTAATGCTCATTTCAAAAATTGTGACTCACGAATTTTTAGTTTTTGGTTTTATTTTTTTTTTTAATTTTTAACATATCAGGCTTTTATAGATTTAGAATGATTTAATAATAAATTACAAATCAGGTTTAATTCTCAATTGTTCTTGAATACTAAATGATACTTTTTTTTTTTTTCAATTTATAATTTCAAGTGAGTCATAATTTTTGAAATGAGGTTTAGAATAAAAATTAACTGGGAAAAAAAAATTAAATTTTTGAACTTTTCACTCTAATAGACTATAAATGATCAATATTTTAGAAAAATTTCTAGGTTTTTGGTGGATCCTTAATTTTTAAAGAACTTAAAATCAAAAGTCAAGACCATTTCAAAGTGATTATACAATTTGATCTCTAATCTTTGGAAAATTTGCTTTATATTTTTGAATTTGTTTCATAAACAACAATATTTTTTTACTAGTTAACCAAATAAGAACTTTTTCAGAAAAAACCTCTGTCAAACCAAAAAACCATGTAATAGCATATAATAGAATTTTTTTTTTTTTAGTGTTTAACAGAGACAAAAAAATCAATTTCTCTGTCTGAAAAATATCACAGTTGGTTTTAAATGGCAAGATGGTTAATCTTGAAAATTTAGATTTTTTTCTGAAATTCTTGAATTTATAGGGTTATTTATTATTAATTATTAATTGATTATATTATAAAATAGCCCTTAATTAAAAAGAAATTTTATCGAAACCATTGAACTCTAGAGATCTCGAATATTATTTACTTCGAATATCAGAAAACTTGAATTTTGGAATTTTTTGTTGGAGAGACTAATCACTTAAAATTTCACAGTGTGATAATTAAATTTTATCCAATTAAAATTAAACCTTATTCCAGTAAAAGGGAAAGCAGCTGCTGTGAGTGAATTAGATGTATTCAAAGGGTTTTAAGGTATATTAGAATGAAAAAAATTATTTTGGATATTCTAAAATTGAAATCATTTTTGCACATTTTTGCTTTTATCTTGTCTTGGTTTTAAATTGTTTTTTTTTTTTGGAATTTTTTTTTATTTATTGCAAGATCGAAAGTAACTTGGTAAAAACTTGTGTTATTCTAAGGTTATTGATAAAGTAAAAATGATTGATGAGAAATACTTTTGATTTATATTGGAATTTTTTTCGATCTTCAATTGAATATCAAACTTATCCTTGTTGTTTTTCTCAATGATGGTGTATAAATTTGGGTTTTTCTATTTTTATGAAAATATATTGGTTTATTCTTTTTATTTCAGACGGGTATCAACTATTTTATGATGTTGATTTTTTTAAATACTTATTATTTAATCTTCAAAGGTTATTTATAATAATATTTGATATTTTTAAAAAATATTTTGGTGCCCTTTGGCTGAAAAAAAGTTTAGATTATGTCAAGAACTTTCTTCCGGTAATTGAAAAATTGAAAAAATATATTTTGTATTTGTTAAATAAAGTTTTCTTTAAAGGGTCCTGTTTTTTACCCTTAATTTGTTCCATATTCAATATGCGATTTGAAACTAAAAATGGGATTGTGAAATTGTCTATCTTTGGAAAAGATTCAACGAAAAAAAAATTAATTGATAAGATTTTTTTATTAGTAAAAAATTCAATAAAAAAAAAGTTTATTCGAATTTTTCTATTTCAAACGAACCAAACGGAAAAAAAATAACAAAAGATCTCTTTTACAAAAAATTCAAACAAAAAAAAATGGTAATATAGGGTTTTCACTTTCTAAAAAATAAATTAATCATAAAAAAAAAAAGTTTCAGATTCTTCATTTCAAAAAAAATCCAAATTTAATAAAAAAAATCCAGTTGTTTTATAATTTAAATTTCCAAATAGTTCAATTTCTAAAAATTATTTACCAATTGTTTTCTTTAGATACACACTCAATTTAATCCGAGTTAATCTAATCTAGGTTATTTTACAATGCTCTATATTTAACACAGTATGGATTTTGTATAATTCTTGAGATAAAAAAATCTTTTTTGATAAAAGACAAAAATATAAATAATATTCTCAGAGGTCTATGTTAGGAAGTCGAGATCGAAACTTGGAAACTGATTATTTTTTTTTTTTTTTTTTAAAGTATAGATTCTACCTATTGTAAGTGTTAATTGGGTGTAATTCTTTGACACATTTTTTACTAATTTATTTGTTTTTGATTCTTAATTTGTTGTATTTGCTTTTACAAGATATTTTTGCTAGTTTTTGATAAAAATTATTTCAACAGAATTTCATAATGTATGTACCAATTTTTTTTTTTTAATTTTTTTTATTTTTTTTTATTTTATTTTAAAAAAGTATTTTTAGTGTTTAGAATTGAATATTAAAATATTAATTTTTTTGTTATTGTAGATAAATTTGATTGATAAAAATATATTTATTTGATTAAAATTTGAGTTTGTTTTTGTATAAAAATTGATATTGAAAGATGCGTTTTTTCTGTGTGTATGAAAGAGTTTGTAAATTGGTAGATATTTGATATAAGATTTGATAGATTTTGAAAGATATGATTTTTATATTTGTTTTTTGTTTTTGAAATTGGGATAATGTTATTAATTAAATAATTTTTACCGATTTAATGTCTGCTAATGTGGCCGAGTGGTTAAGGCGCTGGATTTAAGTCCCAGTGGAAGTATCCGCGCAGGTTCGAGTCCTGTCATTAGCATATTTTTTTTATTCTTTTTCACTTGTTCAACATGAATAGATCATTTTTAACAATACAAACACATGATATATTTTTTCTAGTAGCAGGTATGTATTGTAATAATTATTTTAATCCTATTTTTTTTTATAATTTCTTTTCTTCTGAGTAAAAAACAAACAAAAATTTTCATCTCCTTTCTACACATACAAAATTGATAAAAAAAAGATTAAAAACCCATTTAAATACAAAAATTACATCTATTATCTGTGTGAAAATCACAAAGGGAAAAATTCATTTCAAGAGTTTGAATCAAAACTAATAAATGTAAAATAAAAAGGAAAAAAATATTCATTCATCTTTCCAAAAAAAGAATATTAAATTTTGAAACATTTCTTAATTTTTAATTCTGGAAAAAGAAGTCCAAAGAATTAGTTTCCCTTTTTAGAGTTGGGACTTTGGTGATTTGTTTCATATTCTTGGAAAAATGTTTTTATTTTTCAAAAAGCCAAATGAAAATTTTGATATTTTTATTTTGCAATTGACAATAGAGTTAACTAACTTACTGTCAAACCAACAGTTGACTATTTTTTCAACTTACTTTTAGAAAAAAGTGTAAAATATAACACTTTGTATTGTTCAAATTTTCGAAATATTTTTGCTTTCGAAGTCAAAAACTAGAAACACCAACCCCATTAGAGGGCTTACCTTTTGATTACCCAACAAGATTTCAGAGAAATTCCAAGCATTTATCCCAAAAAACCCCTTAATTTCTTTAATTCTTGCACTTTTTCCTTTTTATATTATTTCTCATAATAAAAGGAAAAAGCAAATCAAATTTTGCTTTTGAAGAGAAAAGTATGTTGAAAATGATTAGAAAACATTTTTTTCTATTCTACATTTTCAGAAATATCTAATGTTGGATTTTTTTAAAAAAAATAAAAAAAAGGAGACAGTTGAAAAGGAACATAAAACATATTCCCCCTTTGCTGCATGTAAATTCACATATTTTTCCTATCCTTCTTTTCCCTTTTCTTTTTTTAATCAACAAAAAACCTAAACAAAATTCCCACAATTTAATGAACAACAAAAATAGATGTCTTTACAACAAATCATTTGATTGGGACTGGCATTATTGCACTCCCATTTACTGTATTTGCTGGTGGAGCGCTCTTGTCGGTAATTTTCCTGTTATTAGTAACTGTGATTAGTATAATTACAATGCTGTATTTGATTGAAGCAGAGTCAAGGACACAAGCTCTTATGAACGTGCTCGGAGCAAACGAAGGCCACTTTGTCCAAGGTGAAACAGTCGAGCTCGATTGGTTACTTAAGACAAACTCGTACGACATTAAGAAGGTAAGAAATCAGCTATTAAAAATACAAGACAACCAAGACGAACCATTGTTGACACACATTTCAAACGACAGTGGTGACTCTAATGAAGATAGTGACATACACGAAACAGAGCCTCTTCTTAACGAGAAAGATGATGTACCTAAAAAAAATATTTCAAAAAATGCTGTCCAAGGTAAGCTTCTTTCTTTGAAATCCTTTTTCTTTTTCCTTTCCCATTTTACTTTTTCTTTTTACTTTTTTATTCCAAAAATCCCCTCTAAAAATAATTTGGAATAATTGTCCGATCTATTTCCCCCAAGCACTGAGAAAAACCTTTTGACAACTTTCTATTCTTAGCTTTTCTTTTGGAAAATAGTTGAAAAAATGAAATGATCCAAGCCTTTCTCACAATGTAAAAATTAACACTAAAAAAGTAAATTTTTTAAAAAAAACAAACCTTTTTTCTTGGTAAATTCCACCCGAGACAAACCATATTCTTAATGATACCGATTGAAAGATTTTTCAAAAATTGTGTATATTTTTATGTAACTATTTGAATTTAATTCTAACGAGAACTTTTGGTCACAAAATTGGTTGACTCAAAAAATGAATGGAATCAAATTTTGAATTTTCAGGAAAGTGTAAAAATAACACTTTTTTTTTTTTATTTTAAAGGGAGGAAATTAATTTTCTCTTACAGCTGTTAGATTTTCCAAAATTTAAAAGAATTGAGTAAAATCAAAGATTTTTCTCTATTCTTTTGAATTTTGGAAAAGCGCCGTTAGCTTTTTTTTAATTTTAGAAATGTAAAGAAAATTTCTTTAATTTTCTTTTTATTTCTTAAATTAAAAAAAAGCTAGGCACTCTACGGCACTTCCCTTTGGGTTGTTTTTATTTTAAGAAATAAACTGATTTTTTATTTAATTTTCGGTTTATTTCTCAAATTAAAAAAAAACCGCCGTTAGCTTTTCTGGAGTTTTCTGTTTATTTGTAAAATCAATCGATTTTCGTTAGTTTTTTTTGAGTTTTCTATTTATTTGTTAAGTGTTCTAGGTTTTTTTGAGGTTTTCTATTTTATATGCGAAGTGTTCTAAGTTTTTTTTTACTTTTTGAAATAAACAGAAAATTTTAATTAATTTTCGGTTTATATTTTATTTTGTAAAATCAATAGACTTTCAAAAAAAATAGAAAACTCAAAAAAACCTAACGAAAATCAATAGATTTTCCAAATAAAACAGAAAACCTCAAAAAAACCTAGGACACTTCACAAATAAAACAGAAAATCTCAAAAAAACCTAGAACATTTAACAGATAAAACAGAAAACTCAAGAAAAGCTTGGCACTTGACGGCACTCTATGGCACTTCCCTAATTTCTAAATTTTTGTTTAGAAATTTTAATAAAGAAACATAATTTTCTTTATCATTAACCAATGACAAGACAAATAATGCGTATTTATTCTGAATAATATCCATGATATTATTCTTATTGTTTTTGTTAATTTGAATTAATTCTTTAATCCAAATTGTTCGATTTTCTTTAACACTTTTTTTCACTAGATCTCATTTTGGTTTTGAAGACAATTATTTAAAATTATAAAGTTTCATCTTGAGATGATTTTAAAAGACCTTCAAAAATAAATAAAATAATTATTTGATTCAATTTCTCCACTTCATCCGCCTCTAAGTCGAACAATGGTAATAAATTCTAAAGAACACAAAACAATAAACTCAAATAATAAAGTTTTGTCTCATTGATCTTATTTAAAAGAAAATACAAAAACCTAGAAAATTTTTAGATTTTCTAAAAGTGCAAGTCTGGAGTTTCAGAATAAATTTTCAATTTCAAGATGTTTAAATTTAAACCACTTCCCCACTATATCTGCAAGCTAAACAGTTGTTTAGACACCTTAAAAAATATCTACAATTATGAAACACGCTTTTGTTACTGTTAATTCTTTTTGGTGTTATTTTTAACACTTTTTGAGGCTAATTTTGATTTTTACATCTTTTGAAAAGCTCTAAAAATATTTTCAAAAAATTTAAACACTTTTTTGTAGAAAAACAATTCACTGCACATTTCAATAAAAAATGGACAATATGATAAGGATATAAATGTTTTTTTTTCAAACGAATAAAACACAGTTCTAAGTTTTTCCCTCTAATTAAATATTTTATGAAGATTAAACTTCTTTCAGGAAAAATATTAAAAATCAAAAAGAAAAAAATAATCTCCAAATTTTTACACTTCAAAAAATATCATATAAAATTGAGATCAGAAAATTTAATCTATTTTTATTTATGTAATAACACAATACCATACCAACAAACCAATTAAATTCATATTAAGAATCAATAAATGACCAATAATAATGTTGTTTATTTAAATAGTTAAATTAGAAGATTGAGTTTAATAAAGATATTTTAAAATAAATTTTCCCCCACTTTTTAGAAAATAGTTTATCTTTAGGAAAAAATGAAACTTTATTTGCTTATTATTATTATTTTTAAAAAAAAATATCGCTCTTTGAAATCTTTGGGGTTGATGCCTTAAACTGGAATATGATTTCACATGCTATTTGTTTCTTTTTTTCTTTTGTAAACTCTTTTTCAAATAAAAGGGCACAAAAAATTTCAAGAATTATTCATAAATGAATCAAATTAATTATAGTATCATTCTAAAATCTAAGAAACGCTTTAAAACATAAAAAAACACTCAACTGATTCTTTACAACTCATTAAAACAAAACAATAAAAATTAAAATTCAATATTTTAAAAATTGGTGTGCCCTTTTATATGAAATGAGAAATCTCGTTTTGTAAATTGTAATGAAAAAAATTATAAACCCAATAAAAACCTTTGAACAAGGTGAATTGGGAAAAAGTTCTCAACATTTTATTGATAATTCTTTACACATCAAACTTTTGTACTTTAAAGTCTCATTTTCAAGATAAAGCCCCAATTCAGCTGGTATTTTGTTGGAATGTTTTTTCTTTATTTCTCTTTTCTTTGTTCCATCCATCAATCCAATAATGGTCTTTCTTAATTCCTATTTCTAGCTCATTCGAAATCAAACATAAACTGTTTTCGTTTATACACAGGTAGATTATTTCCAAATTGGTTTCTTCTTATCTTTGTTTTTTCATTTTCCAACTGTTCAATATCCAAAAATAAAAAAAGCAAAAAATGAAAAAATGAATGACCAAAATAAAAATCACCAATAAGTAATTATCTTATTAACAATCAAATTCGATGGTATTGACAATTTGAGAGGTGTGCCCTTTTGTTTGAAAAATAGTTTATAAAGTTTGTACAAAAATTAATATTGGTGACACTGTTAAATATATAATCACAAATAAATAAAAAAAACTAACTTTGTTTTAATGTCAGCAAAGCGGGGTTTATATGTATTTCAAAAAACATGTTTGTTCAAAATCTTGAAGAATTAATAACTAACAAAAAACGAAATCATGATCATTTTGATGTTGAAGAACAAAACGAAACAAAATAAATAAAAAAAAATTCTTTTTTTTTTTCAATGAAAAGAGTATTTTTGTATCTCAACAAATAACTATTTTGGTCTAAAAAGAAGATCTAAATTCAAGTTATTTTTGATGAAATAAACTATTTTCTAGTCAAAGGTTACCCAGTTTTGAATGGTGAATTACATGTGTTTAAAGGTTTTGAATGGATTTTAGATTGAAAAAATTTTAATTTCGTAAATTTCAAAATTGAAATCATTTTTTCACATTTCTACACATGATTCTTTATTCTTTTTTTCTTATTTTTTTTTTTTGATACCTAATTGTTCTGCAATTTTTTTTTATTTTATTACAAGATTGATAGTCACTTGGTAAAAATGTTCTATACTAATGTTATCGAAAAAGTGAAATGATTGTAGAAAAATCATATTGATTTCGATTGAAATTTTATTTCGATCTTCAATTAAAGATCAAAAGGAGCCTTTTTTTTGTTTTTCTCAATGGTTGAATAAAGAATTTGGGTTTTTGAAATTTTTAATAAAATATAATGATTGATTAAATTTACTTCATACGGATATCAACTATTCTCCAATGTTTATTATTCTACTTAGATCTAATTTGTTTTTACAAAAGTACAATTCTCACAAATAATAATTGATATTTGAAAACTTTTTTTGGGTTATTTGACAGAAACAAAGTTTATTAATTGCTTTTTTTGTTTCGTTCACCCCCATTTTAAATCACAGCATTGTTTTATTATTTGAATTTTTCATTAATATTTTTTGTTTTATTGTACATATAAATGATCAATAATTATTAACATTTTCAATTAGTGAATGTTTCTAATATAGCATTTCTCAAATATAATTTATTTAATAAGGATTTTTTTTTTTCAAAAATCGAATTTTATTGTGTTAAAAATTTTGATTTGGAGTTTCCATCTAAAAATAAATTTAAAAAAAACAATAATTTGTGAAAAAAAGTTCTAAATTGTACTATTCATTTTATCATAAGTCAAACAAATCTGAGAAATTTTGTTTTAAAGCACCTTTTCAATTATCATTTTCTTGAACTTAAAATAATAGTTGCTAAAAATAACATTGAGAAAAGTTTATTTTTATTGAAATAAAGATTATTTTTTTTTTTTTTAGTAATTCTATTTGATAAAAAAAGTATATTTGTTACTGGGGTCAATAATTAAAAATTTTAATTTTATCTAGATATTATTAGTAATAATAATATAATAAATCTTCAAATAAGAAAATATGTATTTTCAATTTATAGTTTAATATTTTGCAAATATTTTTTATGAACAAAAATAAAATCTGAAAATTTTTTTTCAATTAAAAACAATAAAATAAACAAATTTTTTTTAAACAAAAACTAAAAAATTAACAATTTTTTTTAAACAAAAACTAAAAAATTAACAATTTTTTTTATAAATAGATATGATTAAAAATCCACAATTCGATATTACTAGAAAATATGAAATTATTGATATGTGTAAAATGTTTCTAGGTAAAAAGGGTAAAGTATTATATTTTATTATGTTGACATTATTTTTGTTTGGTACAGCATGGAGCTATGGCGCAGTTTTTGGATCCTCTATCGTTACTCTATTTCCAATCACATCAATAACTAAGGGAGATCATTGGTATGTATTTTTATTTTTTTATAATTTTTTTTTTTTTATTAAATTGTATTAACTTTTTACATTTTCAAGCTAAAACATTTTTAATTATCCTTTACCTTTTTGTTTTTTTTAACGAAATCATATTTTTTAATTAAATAATTAAACTTTTAATTTTACAACTCCTGTTAAATTTTATATCATAATTATTTTCAATTTTAACCAAAATTTGCTTAAAAATGATATTTAATTATTAATGTTATTATTATTTTGAATTTGCTTTATCTGCAAATATTTTGAATTTTAAATGTATCTTGAACAACCGGATTTAAAAGTAAAGAAAAGTTAATGATATAGCGAGTATTTTTAATTTTTTTGAATTAAAAAAATATTCAAGATAATACACTGATTTCAAAAAAGTGAGTCATAAAAGTGTTACCCATAATGCTTAAGGGAGTAAGTACATTTTAAAAATTTTAAGAGCCACCATTTATGTGAAACTGAATTCTTCAAATCATTTCTTTAACCAAAAATATTGTTCTTTTAATAAATACTAAAGTGTCAGATATCCTAGTATAATATATTTTCATATCAACTAAAAAATGGAAATCAAAAAAATGAAAAAGATTGATCAAGAAAAAAATAAATAAAAATCATTTATTTCTTGATCTTATCTGTAATATTTGATGCAATTACTTATTCTCTATTTGGTTTTATTTTAATTCTTCATGGAAATAATTTTGTTTGAAAAAATTTTTGATTTACAAATTACTTTTTATTTCTAAAGTATTTCCAAAATGAATTTAAAAATCCTATTTTCATTTAATTCATCTAATTCTTGATTGGGTTCAGAAAATTGGATATTTATTGAAAATCCTCTTTAGAAATAAAGATTTATTGGACAAATTCGTTTGATTTTATAATTATTTATTTTCCATCAAATTTGAAAACTAAAAATAATTCTGAATCTGATTGAAATTTTTTCTTGAATTTTTCAATGATTTTGTGTTGAATATTTTGTAACTATTTTTTGATTCCAAGGATTCAATTACTTTATTTTAATTTTTGAAATAGTATTCTTTATTTTGGTATTATGTTTGATAAAAATATTTGAAAAAAGAATTTTGATAGCAAATTTGTAAAAAAATTTGTATTGTAAAATAATAATAAATAGTAATGAAACGAGAAATTCAAGGTTATAAATAGTTTAGATTCATCTCGAAAGTAAGAAGATAGAAAAAACAAATCTTCGAAAATATGCTTTTATCGATTTTTTTTTTTTTGTATTTTTGATTTCAACAAATTTATTTGGTAAGGTGATCTTTTGTGTTTGGTCTTCTAAAAGTTAAGGATTTGTTTCAAATACACTTCTTTTTGGGTCTATTTTTTTGGTTTACTCTTTGATTAATTTCAATCATTTGTATAAATACATTTCTAGATCCAAAAACCAAAATTAATAAAACCCAAAAATTTAATCAAAAAAAATGTTCAAAAAATCGAAAAATTAAAGATTCAAAACTGTATTACTTTGGGTTCGTTTTCACAAATAGAGTAGCAAGTGACATTTTGGTTTTCAAAGTTTCAATATCTGGTGTCACTCAAAATAATATAGTTTCAGTAAGGTTCACACAATTAAAATTTTTCAAAATGGTGAAATGTACTCACTTCCCGAAAAGAGTAAGTCAAAGGGTTTGGGAAACACTTTTGAAAACTTTTTTGACTCACTTTTTTTTAAAAGGTTGAAAGGCGAAAGAAAATTAATAATAATAAAAAAAATTAAAATATAATATTCAAAATTAAAATTTAATACCTCTCTTAAAACAATCTGAAAAAGCTCTAAAAAATTCAATTTTTGTATACATTTTAAATAATTAATTTTGGCAACTCCATAAAAACTAATTTAAAAATCTTCATCAAGTATGTGTCTATGACGGAATCTAAAAATAGAATCATTTTCTGATTCTTTTATCTTTGAATTTAAAAATACAATTTAATAATTCAAATGATTAAAACATTGCAAAAGAAATTATTAAAAAAAGAACTTTTTGTTCCTTTTTAATTAATCAAAATAATAAAAAAGACTTTTTGATTTACAACACTATTTAGTTTTCGTATGTATCTATTAGATATTATTTCTTCTTTACAATACTAGTGGGTATAATTACCTTTTCTTTTAAAAATGAAATTTAAACAAAAATTTAAGATATAAACTAAATTTCACAAATAGGAACACACTTAACAAAAAAAAAACAAAATTTTTTTATGTTTCCAAAAGCAACACATTTTTTTTTTCATCAAAAACACTCAGATTGAGTCATGGTTTCTTGACTTTTGCTGAACTGTGTTTTCATTCTTTAAAAGAAGTAATGGTTAAAAAATTAATTTTGATGAAAAAATATCTTTAATTTTACAAAAAAAATAAAGTTCTTTAATATATTAAAAACAAGGGTTTTTAAAACTTCACAAACTTACAAAAAAAACATCGTCTTGAAGTTTTAAAAATTGGAATAATTTAAGAACACTTTGGTTGATTATTACATTTACATTTGATTGTTATAATAGTACTCTCAAAATACAAAAAATAATAAATATTTTTGAGGTTTCCTTTTTTAAAAAAAAATAAGAAAAAAAAAGTGAATTATGTTTTAAAAATTGCCCATTTAAATAAAAAAATTTTCCAATTTAAATAAAAAAAAAATAATAACCACTTTATAATCATTCGAGCCTTATCAAATAATCGGCTTGTGTGGAATTTTAATTCAAAAATTTTTTTCTGTTTGTTTTTGAAAAGTTAATACAAACTCACTTATAAATAAGTCTCTTTCTCATTCCTATTTTTTTTTTTTTTATTCTTTCCATTTTACGCTATTTAACTTTTTCTCTCTACAAATTTTTTTTAAAAAAAGTGATATTGATGGAAACTTTAGTCATAATTGCCAAAACAATTACCTTCTTTATATCTTTCTTTTTTCATTAGTGGTCATACCAATTTCGTGTTTAGATTTAACTGAACAACGAGTAATTCAAATCTTTTTATGTGCCTTTAGATACTTGGCGCTTTTCTCGATTATTTTTACAATCATCGTTTCTATGGCCAAAAAAGACAATCCCTATGTCGATCATAAGGCAAGTATTGCACCAGGGAGCGCGCTGCTTAAATGGGGTGGGGTTGATTTGATTTTCACTACGGGTATTTTCACTCAGTGTAGTCACCATAGTATCACCATTATTGCAGAGCCCGTTGATAATAAAAGAAAAATAAGAAAAGTCATCACTGCTGCATTAACGTCAACCTTTTTTTTTTATGCCTTTGTTGGTGTATTATGTTCATTGTTTTTCGGACATCACACAAACACTGTTATTACCTTAAATTGGATGAACTATACCGGTGAACAAAATAATGCACGTGCTTGGGCTTCCATTATCAAATACATTGTAATTATGTTTCCTATTTTTGATTTAATTTCCATTTTCCCATTAAAAGTTGTTACTTTGGGTACAGGCATGCAAACATTTTTTTATCCAGAAACCATTGGAAAAACTGATCGCAGATCAAAAAGAATTAAAATTGCATTCAGACTTATATGGTCGATCACTCCACTTTGTGGCGCAATGATTATCAAAGAGCTTCCCGTTATTATCTTTTTTGTCGGTATCTGTGGCTGCTTTATTGCATTTATTATCCCCGCTTGGCTTCAATTAAAATCAAAGTCTATTTCCAATATTGTTTTTAATAAAAACAAAACACCTTATTCCGATTATTCAAATAAATCTGTAGTAATCTGGATAACAATGATCTTTGGTATTTTCTCATTATTTTGTTCAATGGTTTGTTCAATTATTAATCTTGTTAAAAAATATAAAAAATAAAATTAAGATAATAATTAATTAATTATATTAAGATTTTTCATCTTTTTTATTCATTTTTGAAATTTCAAAAATAAAGAATAAAAAAAAAAAAAAATCTGTTTTCTTTAAAGTTTCAAAGGAATCTATTCCGGTAATCAATTAAAAATAATAAATATATAAATAACTTAAATTTTTGTTTTGGAGTTATTACTTGTTTTTTAAAACTATAGATAAACTTTTTTTTTTTTATAATTATAATTTT
Organism: Anaeramoeba flamelloides; assembly: GCA_027625915.1. Classification (NCBI taxonomy): domain Eukaryota; family Anaeramoebidae; genus Anaeramoeba; species Anaeramoeba flamelloides. The sequence goes on along the minus strand of JANTQA010000060.1, from coordinate 425,651 downwards.
TCAAATAAACAAAAAATCAAAATAATATCTTTGATAAATATTCAAAATAAAGAATCATTAAATATTTTGTCAACGTTAATGATAAAGAAAATTATGATTCTTAATTAAAATTTCTAAACAAACATTTAGAAATTAGGGAAGTTTCATCAAGTGTTGTAGAGTATTCTATAGTGCCAAGGTTTTCCAGAATTCAAAATAATAGAGAAAAACCAAAGATTTTGCTAAATTCTTTTGAATTTTGGAAAAGTAAATGGCAGTTTTCTGGAGGTTTTCTGTTTTATCTGAAAAACCGATAGATTTTCGTTAGGTTTTTTTGAGTTTTCTTTTTATTTGGAAAACCTCAAAAAAACCTAGAACACTTTAGAAATAAATAGAAAACTCAAGAAAGGTTAAAGAAAAGTGCCAGTCATGTGTAAGTCAAGTGATGTAGAATGCCTAGGTTTTCCAAAATTCAAAATAATAGAGAAAAATCTTTGGTTTTACTCAATTAAATTAAATTCTGGAAAAGCTAAATGTGATTTTTTTTTTAATTTCTAAAACCCAAAAATTCCTAACGGTTGTAAGAGGAAATTAATTTCTTCTTTTGAAAATTCAAAAAAAAAAAAAATATATAATAGTGGTTTTGATGATTACATATATTATCATGATATTAACAACAAAATCACGCTAGTATTAAAAAATCGTGATTAGTCCAACTTTATCACGATATTCAACATTATCGTAACATTCACATTATCGCGATAAAATGAAAAATTATTTTTTTGAAGTCACCTAAAAAAATCTCTTGACTTTTACAAAAGCCTTGAGACCTTTACAACACTTTTTCCCTTTTCATAATGTCAGAAAGTGTTTTCGAGGGTTTTGAATTGTCTGCAAGTGTTTGAAAGTTTTGAATGACAGAAAATTTTTATAAAGGGAATGAGTTTGTTTGTTGTGGAAAAAAATTTTATTCATTTCATTTTTTTTTTAACAAAATATTAAATCTCAAACAAATTTTATTATCAAACTAATAATTACCCATTTCAGCAATAAACTTGATATAAAATAGATGTGTTTTCTAAAAATGGGGTTGTTACCTTCACAATTTTAAATATCCCAAAAGAATAAAGACTAATTTTCCTTCTTATTGGTGATCGATCAAACAATAACCTCTAAGCTCTAATTGATTTTTCTGTCCTATACAAAGATGCTCAAAGAAGAAAAAGAACAAGAAGACAAAACTGTACAAATCTATATAAATTGGTGATAATCTAGCAAGATGTTGTGAAAGCTTTTGAAAAGTTTACCGACCCCTTTTAGCTTTCTGAGAATATTGAAAAGGTTTTAACCCAAGATCACATTCTTGAAAGAACAGGTAAAGTGTTGGTTGTTTTAGAAGGTCTTTTATTCAACCCAATTTACAACATTACGATTAACTGAAAAAATATTTATTTCTCTTTATTTCTTATTGTTGTAGATCTTAAGGATCGATAGGTTTGTCAACCAAATAAAATGAAAACACAATAAAACTCTTGGATCTGATACTTGATTCAATCAAGTATCTTTTTTGTTGTTTTTCAAAGAATGACTTTTTTTCACCGAATCTATTTTTTGATCAAAAAAAATTTTTGAGTTTAAATATTTCTCAATTAACCCAAAAACCCATTAACTATTATATCGCGATTACTTTTTAATCGTGGTATTTTAGCATTTATCGCGATTTTAACGAATATCGCTATATGTTATATTATCGTGATGTGTTATATTACCGCAATAATATTGAATATCGCGATTTTCTGATATATCGCGATTTTTGTAACTTAATCCTGAATATTAGCATGTTATCATCAAAACCTCTTCTAACAATTTTTTCACTAAAAAAAAAAAAATGAAAGTAAAAATATTCAAGATCATTCTCCTTAAAATCTTTACCGGAAATTATTCATAAGATAATAAATTTATTCTATATTTTTCTTCAATTTTTTTTGATAATAATAATAATATGAACCTACGACCCAAAAAAACACTAAAAATTGAGAACTGATCAAATACCTTCCATTAAAAAAATTCAAAAAACTAAATGAAAAACTAAAAATAAATAAAGTTTCCTTTAAACTTTTTCTTGAAAACATTTTTTGCCAAAATCATTGAATTCAATATGTTGAAATTGTGTCTATTTTTAGATACAATGTCTTATTTTAACTCATTTACTAAAACACATCTAAATTATGGGAATTTTATTTTTACAAAAGGGACTAATTTGGTCTTCAAATGTTTTTTTAACTTTAAATGGTAAAATCAAAAAAAAAGTTATTTAAAAAAGATAAACTCTCTGGAAAAAAACCTAATTGAATATTTCAACTTATTCTTTGATTTCAAAATTATCCCAACCCCAATTTTTCAAAAAAAAATAAAAAAGTTCACAGTAATTTCAAAAAATATTTTCGATATTTAAAAGTTGTGCACTGTTTTTATTCTAAAAAAACATTTTATCTCAGTGTTTAATTGAATGAAGTTATAAGCTAGATTTCGAAAAATATTAATCAGAAAAAAATAGTGCTTAATTTTATTAAGGACATATAATCAAATATAAAATTTTATCAAAATTGTTTATTTATTAAAGAATTTCAAAAAAAAGCGAGGTCTATCCATTTTGTTAACTTATAAAAAAAAATTATAAAAAAAATGTTAAAATTTTTTAATTATAATAAACAAAACTCGTTCTCTTGATAAATTAAATTAATTTTTAAAAGTTAAATAAAAGTTCAATCTTTTTAAAAAAGAGAGTACATATATATATATTGTCCAAAATTTTATATAATTTCTGAAATTATTCTAAAAGCAAAAAATGAAATCATAAGATAAAACACGATTGTGCTTTTTTTAAAAAAATATAAATATAAAAAACATAAATAAAAGAAAAAATTATTTTGTTGATTAGATATTATTTTTGAGACGATTATTAAAAAAATTATTTTTGTATTCAAATTAAATACCAAAATAATAAATCAATTTTAAAAAATTTTTTTTTACAATTATAAATTAAGAAACTCTTTAATAATAATAATAATAATAATAATAATAGTAATAATAATATTATGAATAAATAATTATTTATCGATTGGTTTCTTAGTACCTTCTTGATTTTGGCTTGGTAAAGTTTTGGATGAATTTGTTCGTCTTTTTTTAACTAAATTTTCTTGGTTTTCATTTTGATTTCTAGAATTAGGATTGATTTCATGTGTCTCTTCAACTTGATTTCTTGTGTCAAAGGCATAACTACGCTTTAATACCACTTTTTCGTTATTTGTAATTGGGAATAAGGCCTTTTCATTTTTAATATCATCAAAATTAAAAATCGGTTCTTTTTTCAATGTTGTTTCCGTATATTGAGAATTCGGTTGTAAAAAATATTTAAGGTCATAATCAAGGTCTTCTTCAAATTCATTGTTTGCTTGTATTAATTTGTTAAATATAATTGGATGTATTCTCACGTCTGGTAATTTTTCTTCAACAAATTCCTTTTCGATAAATTCATAATTTTTGATTAAATTGTTGTGTGGGGCTAATTCCATTCGAACTGAAGGCGCGCCCTTAATAACACGGAGATTTTGGGACAATTCTGCATAAGTTTCTTCGAGATATCTTTTTGTGTTTTTATCGATATGTGTTGTTTTAATGTCCAGCTCTAAAAGATTGCCATTTTCTCCAAAATAACTAGTATATTCTGTTTCGGGCAATTTTTCTGGTAAATCGGAAACATTTGTTAATAACGAAGTTTCATAAGTCCAGCATTTGGCTACATTTTTTGGGGTATATCCACCTCCTCCTAAAATTAATAAAGGTACACCCAACTCTTTTACAAAAGATACACATTTACCATGCCCTTTGATCTGTAAATTAAAGCATCCTAATCGATCACCAGCCAAGGAATCTGCGCCACATTGCATGACAATTGCTGATGGCCGGAAACAAAGATTAATGCCGTTAATTACTTTTTTAAAATATTCGATATATTCCTTTTCGTAAATTCCATCAAGCAATGGGTAATTTACCGAATAATATTTCCCATTATCTAACCCAGTATCTTTAATATTACCTATAAAAATTTTTATAATTTTTTAGAAATAATAAAATAAAATGAAAAAGAAACAAGAAGAAGAAGAAGAATAGATTTTGATTTAATGTTATTCTTGTTATTTATTATTTTTCTTGTAATTAGATAAACTCCTCATTAATTTTTTTTTTATAACTACATCAAGATAATTAATTTAGTTTTCAACTTTCATTTTGATCATTTTCTTTGTTTGTACTTGGTTAAAAAGACCAGAAATCTTTGTACATAGAAATTGGAGTAATAAAAAAAAAAATATTCTCAATATATTCAGAAATTTTTTATTTTTCATGAACAAAAACAAAAGTTAAATAATTTTACTAAATATTCCATACAATATCACTGTATAATTTTAAGTTCTAACCGACAAATTCCACATTAGTTAAAATTATTTTTTTAAATATTCAATTTTTTTTTTTGAAATTGTTACCAAAATTCTTAAATTTGTTGGATCATTACTTCTTTCGATTAAAGTAAAAATTTCTTTCTAAAAGTTTGTTAATTTTTTCCATATTTTCTAAAAGAGTATTTAAATAAAATGAAAAAGCTAAAAATCAGTAAATACCATAAATCCTTCTTTTGGTCATATCTTTATTTTTTTATCAGAATTTTAATTAATATTTATTTAAATTTTTACTGTTCTATATACTATTTCTTTTCAAGATCTTTTGATAGTATCTGAAGAGATATTTAAATGTTATTTAATAAGAAACGGAACAAATCTCTTTATTTATTTGGAAATTTTATTCGAGCATTTTCTTCAGAAATATTATTGAAAATTTTTATTTGATTCACTCTTGAAAAAAAAAATTAATATTTTTGAAATGTTAAGCTTTTTCAAAATGAAAATTTCTTTTTCAACAATTTCCATTTTCACTTGTTAATGAACCTTATTCATATTTTTTTTTTCAGACCAATTTCTTAAATTTTGTTTGTCTAATAGTTTATTCTCTATGAATTTATTGATTGAAACACCTTCTGTTACTTTAATAAGAAGTTGAAGTTTTTTTCTAAATTAAAGAATCCTTTGCTTTGAATAAGAAAAAAATGTTTTTACTTGATCCGAAATATATTGGGTGTTTGATAATAAAAAAAAAAATTTACATAAATTAGACAATGAATTAAAATTGATTAATATTTAACACTTTTTTACCTTTTTATCTTTCATAAAACAAATTTGTAATTTGAGAATTTTTTGAGTTACTATAAACTATAATTAAATTGTGTATTTCAATCCCACTTATTATTTGAGAACGAAGTGTAGATTAGATAGTGATAAATTGTAATGTAAAATAAAAATAATTTCATGCAGGTTGAAGATTTTAGAGAAAATTTCAGATTCAAATTTTTTTTTTTTTAGATCACGAACAATTTGTTTTTGAAAGGTTCTCACTACAGTCAGCAGCAAAAAGTTGGGATTTTAATGTGAAATGAAAATGAAAAAAAAATGAGGTTTTAAAATTTTACACAAATTTTTTTTTTAGAAATTAACTTGATATAAAAATTTGTTTCTTTGGAATGAAGATATTTTTCCTTCAAGTTTTTCAAAACTTACAAAATTTTAAGATAGATGAGTAAAAAAAAAATGATCGAAAATACATAAGATACAGCCATTTAAAAAAAGTGAGTAGTATTTTTTTTTTTTTTTATGATTTTGTCAGTATTAAAACTTTTATCAAGTTTTCTGTTTTAATAAAGTGAAAACTTTTTTTTTTAACAAATTGCTTTTCTTCCGACCCCAACCTCTACACTTCATTTAAAGGCTGATCCTGCACTTTATTAAAATAGAAAACTTTAAAAAAGTTTTAAAACTTACAAAGGTTTTTACTTTTTTTTAAAATAGAAAACTTGATTAAAGTTTTAATTCTGAAAAAGTTTTCACTTTTTTAAAATAGAATACTTCAAAAAAGTTTTGAAAAAGTCTGAACTTTTTTAAAACAGCTCTAGAATTTTTTCAGATTTTTCAAATGGCGAATTGAAGTTTGGATTATGAACAAATTTCCTAAAATTGTATGAGTGAAATGTAAAAAAAACATGTAAAGTTCTGATAAAGTAGTTTTAAAAAAGTGTGACTTTTAAAGTTTACAAAATTTCCTCAAAATAGTTGTTTTTGAAATTTAATAACTGCTTATAGATAAAGTCATTTTAAAAACTGTGACAAAAAAGCTTTCAAGTGTATCTATTGTACAGTTATTAAATTTCAAAAACAACTATTTTGAGGAAATTTTGAAAACTTTTTTGTCACACTTTTTTAAACAACTAACAAATAATTTTCTTGTGAATGAAGTTGAAATAAATACAAAAAAATAGTTTAACTAAAAATATTTTGGGTAAAGTTAAAGTCCATTCAAAAAAATTCGTATTGTATAACCAACTTTTAACCGTCGACTACCGGAAAAAAAAAACAATAATTCATCCGAAAACTTTTCTTCCTAATACTTTCATTTTTCCAAACTTCATCTTTTGCTTTCAAAAGTCTGAAAAATAATAATCATTTTTTGTTTTAGTCTTGGATGTATTTTGAATGGAAGCTTCTTTTCAGAATTATAAAAAAGTCAGGATTGATTATTGTGGTTAGTGTGTCTCTACAAAACTGTAAGTATATTTATCAAATTAATTAGCTTTATCAAATTAATTTGTTTTAATAAATTAAAATTATTAAAATATTTGTTGGTGATAATTTCAATTTGAAAAATTTGGTAAAAACCACGAAAAAGTAATTCTTATGAGATTTTTTGAAATTAAAAAAAAAAAAAATAAAAATCAAACCTGTTCCAGGGAAATATCCGTCGCCATATTTATGGAAACTACAAGTCATGACTCGATCTGTTTTGTAAAAAGCTTCTTCAACACCATCTCCATGATGGATGTCAATATCGATATACAATACTCTTGGAAAGAATTTCAATAATTCCAAAATCCCAAGAACAATATCGTTAATATAGCAAAAACCTGATGCTTGTTTGCTTTTTGCATGATGAAGCCCACCTATTAATTAAAAGATTTGTAAATAATAAAAGGAGATCGTTATTGTTGTTATTTGTGTTTTTAAAAAAATTTTTGAAGAGAGTTAATTTTGTCTTGAGTTGGTTGAACAAAGAAGAAAATGGATTTTTTTTTTTTTTTTTGTTTTTTTGAACTAGCTTTTGTGAAGGACTCTGAAACATTTAAAAAAAGTAATCAATGTTTTTGGTTTTGGAGTCTGTAGGTTTTCAAAATTTCTTGGTTTCTTTTTACACTAAAAAAAAAAAAATTCAAAAATGGTTTTGGAAGAGAGTATGTAAAAAAAAAATCGAAAGAAAATAAATTGGAAAGTTTTTGAAGTGGATTTCAAATTGCTTTCTATTTCGTTTTACAAAAGAAAAGGAAATTAATTTTCAAAAAACTGAAAAAGAAAAAAAAGGGAAAGGGAAAGGGAAAGAGAAAGAAAAAGAAAAAGAGAAAGAAAAAGAAAAAGAAAAAGGTAAGAGTTTGGGGAGAAACAAATGCTTACCAGCCCAATTAATTGCGATATCAGCAAGGTTGTTGTTTAGTTTTATTGCACCAGCAACGGATCCACCAGCAGAAATTTGAGAAAATTCAAACATGTTTTCAAAAATTGGACAATCCTGACCAACGTTATAAAGATATTTTTCTTCTTCGTATTCCTCCTCGTTAAACGGGTTCACCTTTGAAAGAAAATCCACATACTCTTTGGAGTGAAAACGTTGTATCTCTGAAATTGATGAACGGTGAGGTCGGTAGATCTCCATTTTTTTATAAATCCCGTAACCAAGTATTAGCTCATGTGCCATACGTATTCGGTTTGGTTTCATCGCATGCTTTGTTGCATAATAAAATGATCCAATATCATAATCATAAAAATAAGCAACTCTTTTGTTTGACATTGTACAATTTAATTAACCAACTTATTTTGTTTTGACGATTTAAACGTCACAAATGAAGATACAAAAGTAAAGAGTTTTTTGAAAAAAAATGAAAAAATACTTGTTATAAGTTTGCAAGTTGTTCAATAAGAGAACAACTAAATGGTATTATTATGTATATTTGTAATTTTTGGTGTAAATCCTTTTTTTTCAAATTTTGGATGAATTAATTCACAATTTTTATTTTTTTTGGTAACAATTTTTACTGAAAACATTATTATTAATTCAAAAAATCTTCTCAATTTTAAAAGTTCCAATCTACTCTTGATTTTTTTTTCTTCTCATCAATTAACGGAGAAGAAGAATTATATTTTTTCAAATAAAAAATCAAAAAAATATGACTTTAAATTTGAAATGAAAAGATGCAAAAGCAAAGTGTTCATAATGGAAAAATATAAAACGATCTAAAAATTGTGTAACATTTTTTTGAATTTTTTAACAAATACACAACAATAGACTTGATAAACTACTCTTTTTTGACACCCAACCACATTTTATTCAGCCTTTTTATTTATTAAATTACAATTTGGGTTATTTAAGTAATCGAAGAACATTTCTATTTTCATTTCTTGAAGATTTATTAATTGAGGTTACTTTTAAAAGAAAAGCCACTTAAAAATGCTTTTCTGAATTAGAATTTTTTGTATTATTAAACTTGCAATTGGAAAAGATTTCTTTACCAATCACTGTGCTATCCTAAATCATTTTTATTTTGAACGAAGAAAGAAAATTCATTGCAAATTGTAAAACAAAATAAATCTCGAGATCCCAAAAAAAAAAAAAAAAAAATCAATAATCTAATGAACCAATTCTCGAAAGAAAAGAATTTATACAATTCATCTAAAACCATTGTTTGTTCAATTTCAAATGATTTATTTTTTTTCGGTAAATGTTCATATTTAAACAATTTGGAAATAAGTATTATAAATATTATCCAATAAAAAAATGGTTTATAATAATTTGGTCTTTATTTAAAAAGTAATTTTAATTGTATTTTCATATAATTTAAATTTTCTATTAAAATTTATAAAATTCACAATTATACATAAAAAATTTGAAAAAAACAAACAAAGAATTATTTTTTAATAAATTCTTTTGAGATTTAACTAAACTAATCTATTGAGTTGTAATAAATAAAAAAATTAAACTAGTTTTTTTCATTTTCTTTCTTTTCGTTTTTCTTTTCGTTTTTCTCTTTGTTTTTTTCATTTCCATTTTCTATCCCCACCTTTGTTTTTTTATCCATGTCTGTATTTGTGCATATATCTATATCGTTATCTTTTTCTGTTTCTATACCCTTTTCTGTTCTTGCTCCTGTTTCCATGTCTGTTTCATTTTCTCCACCCCTTTCGGTATCTGTGTTTGTATCTATTTCCTTTGTTGTTGTCGTTTTCGTATCTGTTCTTGTCCCTGTATTCATTTCAGCCCCTTTCCCCTTTTCTCTGCTCGTGAATGTATCTATTACAGTTATTTTTTCTTTTTCTTTTTCTTTTTCTTTTTCTTTTTCAGTCTTTGAGCTTTTATCAATTTTTTTTTCTTTTAATTCAGAACCTGAAAAAGAATTGGATTTCTTAATTTCTAAAACATTAGAAGATTCTGTATTAGAAGAGTTAAAAAACATTTCAACAGTTTTTAACAATAAATCAATATCTTGAAAATTTTCATCCATTTTTGCAAAATCACGATGCTTTTTTGTTTGAATATGCAGATCAAGGTCATGATATTTTACTTGACAAATCCTACAATTGCCACTGCCTTTCAATTTTTTTTTCATTTTCGGCCTTTTTTCCTTTTGTTTTTCTTTTAAAAAATTCATGGAAAACTCTGGTTTTTTTTTTTTAGATTTTTCTTTGATAAAAGATTTTGTAGTTGGTATTTTAATTTTCGCAAATTCTTTGCAAACTGGCCGATGTGAAAATTTAGAAGCCTCAATCATGATAAAAGGGTGAAAAAATAATTGCCGTACAGATTTTAAATCAATAGAATTATTTTTATCTTTTTTTTTTTTTTTTTTTTTTTTTTTTGATTTTATGTTCCACCATTTTTTGTTGGTTTTATTCTTCTCAGTTTTTTCATTTTTATTCTTATTTCTTCCAAATTTCGAAAAGGACTGGATTCCTTTAAAAAATGATGCTTGATCTATTTGAATAAATATGCATAAATGAATTTTGAAATAATTGATAAAAATAACAGAATTTCAAAAAATAAAAAAAAAATTAGTACATTAATAAAAAAAATATCAATGGATTGGTGGACGAGCGATGGGAATTTAAAAATAAACAATAAAATAAAAATGAAGAAAAGTGATATTGATTATTTTTATAGCTAAAATTTTGTTTAATTAAGAACCAAAATTTGAAATTGATTTTCTTTAATGAATTATTTTATCTGCTTTTTTATTATTGTTCTTCAATTCACAAGTGTAAATATGGAATGTTGTAAGAAATAGAGTATTTACAATTTTAGAGAGAAAATAGAGGTTTTGATGATAACAGATATTATCACGAGATTAACAATTAAATCACAATAATATATAAAAAAAATCGCAATTAATCCTACTTTATTACGAAAAATCATAAAACAGAGATATTCCATATTATCGCTATAAACTAATTATACACCAAAAAACGAAAAATTATTTTTTTGAAATCAATATAAAAAAAATCTCTTGACTTTTACAAAGCTTTGAGACTTTTACAATGCTTTCCCCTTTAATAAATGTTTGAAAGTGTTTGCAAGCGTTGTGAATTCTTTTCAAGTGTTTGCAAGTTTTGAAAGACAGAAAACTTTTATAAACAGAATGAGATTATTTGTAGTTGAAAAAAAATTTTTTCTTTTCATTTTTTTTTTAACAAAATATAAAATCTCAAACAAATTTTATGATCATACTAATAATAATCCATTTCAGCAATATACCCGAATATAAAATAGATGTGTTTTTTAAAATGGGGATATTACCTTCAAAAGTTAAATAGCCAAAAAGAAGAAAGAGTAATTTTCCTTCTTATTGGTGATCGATTGTAAAAAACCTCTAAGCTCTAGTTGTGTTTTCTATCAATACAAAGATCTGAGAAGAAGAAGAAGAAAACAATTGTCTAAAAATCTTAATAATTGGTGACAATATGGCTAGGTTGTTGTGAACGCTTTTGAAAAGTTATACAATTCCTTTCAGCTATCATAGAATATTTTCAATATTTTAACCCAGGTACACATTCTTAAATAACGAATTTGTGAAGGGTTGGTTGTTTTAGAAGCTTTTTTTTATAGCAATTTACAACACCACGATTAACTGAAAAAATATTTATTTATCTTTAGTTCTAATTGTTGTTGATCTAAAGGATCGATAGGTTTGTCAACCAAATCAAAAGAAAATACAATAAAACTCTTTGATCTGATACTTGATTGGATCAAGTATCTTTTTTGCTGTTCTTTAAAAGAATAACTTTTAATCACCTAAGCTATTTTTTGATCAAAAAAAATTTTTTTCTAAAAATATTGCTGAATTAACCAAAAACCCCTTAACTATTATTTCGCGATTACTTTTTAATTCCGATATTTTGTCATTTATCACGATTTTTAAATAATTATCGCTATTTGTTATATTATCGTAATATTATGAATATCTTGATTTTCTAATATATCGCGATTTGATTGAATATCGCGATTTTCTAAAAAATTGTGTTTTGATAACTTTATCGTGACTTAAGCATAAATATCATCAAATCCTCTAATAAAGAGTTCCATTTATTTATCGATATTTTATTGCTCGTAAACAAAACAACCATTTTGATTTTTCAGCTAAAAGGGGTTTTCAATATAAAATCGTTTGGTAAATACCAATACTTTTGTTTGGAAAATGTTTTTTTTTTAAAATTTGAAAGATTGATATTTACCAAACGATTTTTTGATTAAAATTATTATTAATCTATTAAGATAATCAGGAATTATATTTACCGAAACCAAAATAGTTGGATCAATGCATGGAACTCTTTATTTATCTGTAAAATTGTAAAAAATCTATTTTTTCCAACATTCATATTTACACTCGTGTTTTATTTAAAGAACTTTACATTTTGTTTTTTTTTTTTTTAGCAATTATCAATTCTTTGAGGAAATACTTTAACAAAATTGAATTTCAGAAAGTATTTCCAAAATTTAAAAAAATTGTGCCTACACGAATGAATGTTTTTTGGTGAATTTTGAAATAAAAATTTTTTGTTCAATTATTTATTACTAAATAATGTATACGATTGTTTTTTATATCACGTTTGCGAAGGAAAAGATATTAAAATATAATTATCTACTATTAGTGTTATATAATTCACGGATATCCTGAATAAACAGACAGCCCAAGAAAAGTAAATGGCAAGTTCCAATTTTTGTTTGGAAAGCCTATTGGTTTTCAGATCAAAACTGGAACTCTATGGATGATAGAGAAGTTTTATTCTTATTTCTTTTTAATTATTGCTTTGATTAGAAGAATGGATGAATTATCTAAACTAAAATAACAAGTAAAGTGGTCTGGTATTGAGTTTTACAGAATTCACAAAAACCTAATGAATATAGATCCAAAAATTTGTTTAGAAGAGTTATCATTAAAGATTAAATGATTTTAATTATATTTTTTAAAAACGTGATTAAAAAAAAAAAATTAATTACAATTCACTTCTAATATATATATATATATATATATATATATATAATCACAAAAATGGTTTTATTAAAAATATTTTTAAATATCATGACGAGTTAAGAGTAATTTTTTAAGCTAATGGTCCTCTACTAATTTGGAAAACACTATTTATATATATTTACTTTTAAGTGCTTAACAAACCAAAATTTATATTCAGAACAACCGAGGTGTTTTTTATTTCACCATCTCAATTCCAAAGTTTTGGCATATATTGGAATTTTCTTAAATGTGCAATTTTTAAAATTGTTTTTGTTTACTTTCTTGATCATTAATGAATTGATAAATAAAAGTTTGATTTCATTTTCAGAATTACTTTTTTTTTCATTTTTTTGAAAGTGATTTTTTTTTTTGGATTTATTATTTGATATACTTAACATTGGTAGTGAGACTGGTAAGATATTATTTGGAAAAATCAAAGGAAATTTACATTTTTATAAAATGTATAATAACAAGTTCAGAAGTGAAACATCAAAAGAAACCCCCAATAAAATTATCATTATATTAATGAAGTGGTTTTATAAACTAGAGGGTGAAAAGGTGCAAGTTGGAGTATAATCTATCAATATTTCAATTTTGAAATAGTAGCGTTAATATATTCCTTTTTTTTATTGTTACTTTCTTTTATTTTTCCCCTGCTTTTATTTGAATTTTAAATGGGATCAAAATTCGATGCTATTTTCATGGATTTTCTTTTATAAATAGAAAGTTTTAAAGAGTAAAAAAAAAAGTAAGGAATTATTTTTTCGTTGAATAGACTCTTTTTATTTCAAAGCTATTGTTAAGTTGGAATTATCATTTAAAGCCAAGATGACGAATCTTTTTTAAAGTTATATTCGAAAAAGAAACACTTTAATTAGATCTTTTAAAATTTTCATTTTGTTTTGTTTTTTATTTTCCAGTAATTTTTAAAATATAGAGGTACTCTGAACAAACGCATTTTCAAAGTACGAGACTGAGAGATTGTAAATATTTTAGTTTTTGTGGAAACTAAAAATTTGAATAATTTCATCACAAAATTGCTTTATTTGAGTTGCTAAACTTGTTTTTGGATACTTTGAACGACTTTTGGTTTTACACTTTTTGAAAATGAGATTTTATTTTTAAAATTACATTACTGTTGTCAAAATAACACGTGCAGGTTTGTTTAACTCGTATTTCAAAATAAAAAGCCTGTGTTTTTTTTTTTCGAGAGTGCCTATACATTAAATGATCGAAGAAATGGATAATAAACGATAAGTAAGTATGGTATTGGTTTCTTAAAGTTCGATTATTTAAAAAAGAAATTCGAAAAATAGACAATCAAATTGCAGAATTTTTTGTCAAAAAATAGAGTTAATTATTCATGAAATTTTTTAATGAAAACAAACGAAAAATTTCAAAAAAATTGAGAATATTATCGGAAAATTCAATAAAATTGCGTTCCTTTTAAAATTTATTCAAAATGTCAAGTAGTTTACCTTTAAAATTGATTTTATCTTAGGCATGCGATTGGGTTTTGAATTAAATGTTGTATTGGAACAAGATAAAAAAAAAAAAGCACAGTTTTTATTTTGAAATACGGGTTTTAGGCTATTTACACGATTTTTTTTGATCACTGTATTAAAAAAATAACAAACCAAGAAGAGGTCAGTATAAAATAAAAGTGTTATAAAAAAGTTTTTACAGGTTTCTATAAAATAGTCACCAAACCTCAGTTGACTATTTTTAAGAACTTTCTTTGATATTTTTTTAAACAACTTTACTGATATTTTTCGAAAATTGTTGTTTTTTTTACCTCTAATCTACTTTAGGAGACACATTTGAGAAAGATAGACTTTTGCAACTTTTAAAGACTGAATATTGATGATTCAACCGTTTAAATTTGTCCCAAAATGCCTATTTTTTAATGAAATTCTTGGGCTTTTTATTAAGACAATAATTTTTTTTAGATCGATGGGGATCAACAAATAGTACTATTTTACTAATTGGATTTTTAGAGACCTTTTAGACATGGAACTAATGTGGTTTACTGCTAATTGCAGCATTTTAATTTCAGGATTCTCTTGTTTAGACGCAAAATGCTTAAGGTTTACAACCCCTGAAATTTGAAAAAAGATTATCTTGTGTCGTGTATAGTGACTTGTTAATTTGGTTCTTAGCTGATCGATCTTGTAACTTGGTATGGGTTTTAAGAGTTGTTCAAAATGGCAATTTTTGACGATTTATTTTATTTTTTCCGAAATCCGAATTGAAGAGTGTAAGAATAATTGATTTTTAGGTGCTTGGTATGGGTTTTAATAGTGGTTCAAAATGGAAAATTTTGATTTACTTTTTTGTCAATTAACTAAATGAAAAAAATCATTTTTTTAAAAGCTCCCAATAAAACCAAATTTAATTAAAAATTTCAATCAAAAGTCCACAAATCACATTTTTTTAATACTTACTTTCGAAACTATATTAGTCTTCCACTCTTCAATTCGGATTTCGGAAAAAATAAAATAAATCGTCAAAAATTGCCATTTTGAACAACTATTAAAACCCATACCAAGTTACAAGATCGATCAGTTAAGAAGCAAATTAACTAATCACTACACATGACACAAGATAATCTTTTTTCAAATTTCAGGGGTTGTAAACCTAAAAAGCGTGATCCAAACAATTTGAGTTAAGCACAGCTTTTAAAAATTTTTGCCTGAATCTTTTTGAAAGCAGCTACAAGTCATTATTTGGATTGTTTTGATCATTTTGCCACAATTTGATCCCAATAACCTTACTTGGGATCGATAATTTGGAACTTACCAATTCGATTAAGTTTTGAAAATAAAAAAAAATTTTTTTTTTTTGGGTTTTTGATTGGTGAAAAGAATTTCTGAATAAGACTTGTAATTCGCCAGGGATGGGTAATTTCTCCAAACAAAGTTTGGTTTAAAGAATAAAAAAAGAATTACAAAACAATTTCAAACCAAAAAAACAACTTGATTTTTGTTTTCTGAGCAAAACTGAAAAACTAAAACTTCTCTCATTTTGTATTCTTTGTGTTCGTTTTTTGACCAACCATAAAACGAAAAAGGTGATAAAAATAAAAATTTCTTTTCTGTTTGTCAAAGGGGGAATAAAACAAAAGGGTGTGTGTTTTTGGTATTTAAATTTTTATGAAACACATACCTTTTTTGTTGTTTTGTGAGATTTTCTTTTTCCTGATTTTGGGTGTGTTTCTTTTTTTTGTTATGTGTGAAGATCTTGGTGGCGACACTTCTGGTTCTTTATTATTATTGTTTTTTGTCGTGTGGCTTATTTCTGTTGACTTTTGGCTATTTTTTGTTTTTTGTTGAATTTTGTTGTTTGTTTGATCGCTTAATGAGTTGGGTTCCTTTTCGTTCATTTCAAAACAAAGCGAATAAAGTTTAGAAAAAATAATTAATCGGCTGAACAATTTTTATTGGCTCTTTCATTCTTTTTCCAAGTTAGATAGATGTAATTGAATAGTTCTTGAACACCTTACATGATTTTTGATTTGTCAATTTTTTTACAAATGAAATTTATAGTACAAAAGTAACTATTTTACAGACAAAAAGGCAAAAAATTATTCTTATTGACAAAAAACGTAATTAACTTCTCATGTTTGTTATTATAATTCGATTTTTATTTGTAAATTTTGGAAAAGGTTTCAAGTTTTTTGAAAATGGAAATGAATTTTTTTTTTTAACTATTATGCAAGATTAATATAAAAAATTATTTCTAATATACCTGAAATTGTAAAATATATATTGAATCTATTATCCGAGTTACAATATAGGTACGATTACAGTGATTCAGAAAAAATTTTTTGAAAAGCTCAAACTTATGTTTCAAAAGAAAAACTATGCTTTTTTTTATCATCTTTTTCCAACAACATTTAATTCAAAACCCAATCGCACACCTAAGATCAAATCAATTTTAAAGGTAAACTATTTGACAATAGAATTTGTTTTAAACTTTTGGATCATTTTTTTTAATTTTTGTTGCATATTTGTTTATTTATTAAATTACGAAATTTATCAATAGAATTGTTTTTTTTAAAAATAATTTTCAAATTTGATCTATAAATTTTATGATTTTTTCTTTTTAATAAAAATTAGAACTTCAAGAAACTTATGTGTATTTACTTATCCTGTACTGTTGGTTTATTTAATCATTTAATATGTAAAATGTATAAAAAAAAAAAAAGTAATGGCTTTTTTTTTGAAAATCGGTTAGCAATTCAAGATGATTATTTTGACACAAATAACAAATTGAAAAGTAATATGATATACTATTTTCAACCACATATTTCTTTATAGATTTTTCTTTAAATTCTATTTTGAATCAAGTTTTTTATTTTAAAAGAATATTAATACCTTTATAATTAGGAAATGGATTCTTTTCTTCATTTTTTATTTTTAACTATTTATTTAAAAATGTGTTTCTTTAATTTAATATAAAAATTATAAATTCGCCACAGAATATGAAAAAATAGGTATTATAATTTTTGGGAATGGAATAAAATAAAAAACTATTTTTAGCTCTAAAAATATTTCACTTTTAACTTTGAAAAGTTTTTTACCATGAAGAAAAGATCATTTTTCTTATAATAAAGCACATAAACACAATTTCAAAAATTGTGAATCACCTGAAATAATCAATTAAAAAAAAAAAACAATCATTCTTGAGTATTCAAGAACTTCAAATAATTAAAACTTGTTTTGTAATTCACTTTTAAATCATTCGAATTATTTAATAAAAACCCAATATTTGAAAATGAATTTAATTATTGCAAAAAATCTTCTTTATAACTTTTTTTCAGTGAAATTTTAGTAATAAAAAATCCAAAATGCTCAATTAAAAAATTATGAAGCACTTTATTTTAGTTTTTGGTATTATATATTTTAAATATTAAAAGACATGAAATAACCTCAATTTTCTTAGTAATTATTTGTCTTTTCAAAGATTTTTTTTTTTTCCACATGGTCTTTCTTGATAAAAAAAAAGATCTATCAAAAAAAAAATAACATAGTGATCAGATCAAAAGATAATTATCTTTTGGTTTTTGATTTGGCTAGAAGTTGATTGAATTTTTACTTTGAAAATATTTATTAATTTAGAAGTATACCTTGAACCTCAACTGATTATCAAATTAGATGTACTCATAGCACAAATACTCTGTATACTTCGACAATTATCCCTATTTATTATTTTTAATTTTATTCAGTTAAAACATCATTTGACTAAATTACATTTTAGTAAAAACAGTAGTTTAAATTCATAATATTTCAAAGAAAGGTTTTCAAAAAAGGATCAATCTTACGATTTTTTATCATGTCTCTTAAGGATCTCTCTCATCTCCCTCTCTCTCTCTCTTTTTTTTTTTTTTTTTTTTTTTTTTCTGGGGATAGTTTAATAAAAGTAATAGTTGTATACCATAAGTTAACATTTTGATTTTGTTAAATAATTTTCGATGTGATCAGAAAACTTTATTGTTTATTTTTTTTGTGTCTTTTAAATGATTTTTAATTTTTACAGTAATTTTTTTACTCAAAATGTATTAAATTATTTTTAAAATGATAAAATAAAAATATTAGAATAGATTGATGAGATAGGAACAAACTGGAAAATATTTAATTTTTCTCATGGAAGAAAAGTAATTTCAACCTTGGTTCAGCTGTTTTATTCTGTCTAACACTAAAAGTAAATATTAATAAATATTTTTTCAAAGAGTAATATTCTTACTAAAAAATTACTTTACACAGTTAAATTATAAAGTATCGACTTTTTTATCTTCTTTGAAATCGTAAAAAAAGTGAAAATTATAGTTTTATGGACGAAAAACCCCTACAAGTAAAAAAAAACAAAATTCTTCATCTTTCTTGTCAAGAACTATTACAAATCATATTTTTTTACTTAATCTCTCAAAATTTCTCTAAGAATACACATCCTAAATAATTCAACAAATTTAGAAAGTTATGAATTGTTATTACAAATCGAAACAATATGAGTAAAAAATAAAAACAGACTATTGTTTGTTGAAAAAAATAAGAAAATATCAAAGGGGGTAAGTAAATTTTTCATTTGTTGAGTGCCACCATTTATGTGAAACTGAATTCTTCAAATCATTTCTTTAATCAAAAATATTCATATTTTAATAAATACTAGAGTGGAATATATCCTAGTATAAGATATTTATATACCATCAACAAAACGTAATTCAAAAAAAATGAAAAATTTGATCAATAAAAAATAAAAAACATTTATTTCTTGATCTTTTCAAAAACATTTTACACAGTTACTTCTTCTTTGTTTTGTTTTATTTTTAATTCTTTATGAAAATAATTTTGTTTGTAAAATATTTGATAAACAAATTACTGTTTTATTTCTAAAGAATTTTCAAATGAATTTAAAAAACCTATTTTCATTTAATTCATCTAATTCTTGATTGGGTTCAGAAAATAGGGATATTTTTTGAATTTTTCATGAGAAATAAAGATTAATTGGTCAAATTCGTTTGATTTTATAATTATTTATTTTTTATTTAAATGAGAACCCAAAATAATTCTGAATCTGATTGAAATTTTTTCTTGAATTTTTCAATTGTTTTGATTTGAATCTTTTGTAAATGTTGTTTGATTTCAAGAATTGAAAATACACTATTTTAATTTTTGAAATAGTATTCTTTGTTTTGACATGGTTTGATAAAAATATTAGTAAAAAGAATTTTGAAAGCAATTTTGTTACAAAAAGTTTTGAAAAATAATAATAAATAGTAATGGGGCGAGAAATTCAAGGTAAAAAATAGTTTATATTCCTACAAAATAAGAAGATAAAGAAAAAATATTTCTTCGAAAATAGGCTTTTATCAATTTTTTTTTTTCATTTTTAATTTCAACAAATTTATTTGGAAAGATGATCTTTCGTGTTAGCTCTTCTAAAAGAAAATATTCGTTTCTAATACACACCTTTTTGGGTCTATTTTTTTTGGTTTACTCTTTGATTATTTTCGCTCTTTCGTATAAACACATCTCTAGAACTAAAACAAACTTTAAAACCCAAAATTTGAATCAAAAAAAAATGTTCAAAAAATTGAAAAATTAAAGATTCAACTCTGTATTACTTTGAGTTTACTTTTCACGAATAGAGTAGCGAATGGGCTTTTGGTCTTCAAAGTTTCAATATCTGCTGGCACTCAAAAAATATTTTTCAATAAGGTTCACACAATTAAAACTTTTCAAAATGGTAAAATGTACTTACTTCCTTAAAAAAAAATCTATTTATTGTTAATCAAATAGGCATCAAATGAAATAATTATGATGTTAATTCTTAATCTAAACCTTGAAAAACCTTTTTTTTTAGATTTTACAAGAAAAAAACTGTTTTTCAATTCATATTAGACCAACCATTTTTAAAACCTGAATTTAAATCATTTTCTATTCTTTTAAGATTTTTTACTTTTTTATAAATGTCTGTAATTAAAGTTGCAGTGGTTTGGAAACCAGGGTGATGCCAAGGATTTTTATTTGAGTTCATTCGACTGAAGGAAGAATTAAGACAATCATTTTATAATGTGGTTGTTTTTATCATAAAAGGTAATAAATTGTCGTTTAAAAAAACTTTTTCTTCCCTTAATTAGGTTTAATTTTTTTCTTTTACTTCCAACTCACTTGCGGTTTGGTTGACGATCTGATAAACAAAAAAAACAAACACAAACACAATATAATATATTGATAGGTGAAAAATTTCAATTTGATCTTTACATATGCGATGCAGATGAAAAGCCTGTTACTTTATTGTTTTCAAAAAAAGAGCAAAAGCGTCTTCCAAAGCCAAATGAACTTTCAAATCTTTTAAGATCAAAAACAAAAGGACTAGTAAACAGAAACCTTTAAAAAAATCATGAGGTGTCTCACCTTTGAACAAACACAAAACACTCAACAAAATTGATCTTTTTTTTTTTTCTTTTCCTTTGCTTTGCATGTCTTATTATCGATAAATGACAAATTCGAAGAAACTAAAACAATTCATTTGTTTCAAACTATTCGTTTGTTTCAACCAAAATGTAATTTCTGAAACCGTAATCGGTTTATTGTGCTTAAGCAAATACTTGTGAATCAAAAGTGGGGAAAATATTTTTATAAAGTAACAATTAGAAATCCACAAATTGGTTATCCAAAAGAGAACAAAAAGACGACCTTTTAGTGATAAATTCATGACAAACCTTATTTAAGGATCATGAATTTTGAAAAAAATACGGTGCTTCTTGTTTTTCTTTTGAAAATTATTTTTCTAGGAATTCCTTCACCATACCAAAACCCAATTCAAAATAAAAATTTTTCAAATCAATTTTTCGTAAAAATCTTTAATTTTTCCCTTTATTTTTTCGATTAGCTTTCTCGGGCAATTTTCAAAAAAACTGCAAAATTATTTGAAATAATAAAATACCCGATTTTCAATATTCTTGATAACTTTTCACTGTTCACTAAGAAGAACAAATAAAATTAAAATTTACAAGTTTGGAAGGATCTGAAAAATGGAGTTTTATACATAAATATAGCCAGTTCCACTTTTCTACCACAAACGTTCAACTCAATTTAAGGTACAAAAAAATCTCAAATTAAAGCACATTTTTTGAATTTTTTTTTTTTACACAAATTATTTTACTAGAATTTGAAATTTTGTCCCTTAATTTGAGATTTTTTTTGTGCAGTATTTTTCGTTGAAAGTTTGTGTCTGAAAAGTGGAACTGACTGTATACAAAATTGAAATTTTGGTTAATATTAGGACAAATTATACAAGTTTAACACAAAAAAGTTTAATATGTTTTACAATATGTAACAATCAAATTTTTCAAAAACTATCCAATCTTTTTTTATTGTAAATTTCCAAAACATTTAATTTCTTTTATTTAAAACAAATTCGTTTCCTTTTGTACATAATCGATTTAATACAATTTAATCTAATTTGTTTTTTTAATACCATCTATTTTTGACAAAGTAAGGATTTTGTAACATTCTTTTTGGTAAAAATAAATCACTTGATAAATGATAAAAATGAAAAAAAAATAAAAAAATCTCAATAAGTGCTGAAGAGTGAAAATTCGAAATTAACACAGTTATTTTCAAATTTATATATTTTCTAACCATTCAAAATGAAAATTGAGTGTCAATATTTGGTACTTTTTTCTAAAAAGTCCACCTCTTTTTCATTGTTGATTTTACCAGATCAATGGCACTTAACATGTTGGTTAGTTTTTATTAAGATTATGCGCCCATTAAAATTACAAATTTTTTTTTTCCATTTCAAAGAATTTTTTTCCTAGGTATTGACTCGGCCCCTTAAGGACTACATTCCCACCCTTGAGGGGGTTGAGTAATTGTGTTATTTCACTTTCGCTTCTCAAAAAAAATTTTCACACCAAAGAAATTGGACAAAAAAAAAAAAAAAAAACATTTTTTGTCATCTTTACTTTTTCACGAAGATTATTTTTCTTTGTTTTTCAATGAAAAGGAAAATTGAAAATAACAAAAAAAATAATTGCTAAAAATGACTTTTGAGGATTTTCAAGTGCATTTCAAATTTTGGAACATTTCAAACTTGTAAAAGTAATTTTAAAAAAAACTGTAGAACAGCTCTAGAAAATAGTGTGAGTTCAGAAAGTTGAAATGGAAATTCTAAATTATTAAAATCAAAATTTAGCATGATCTAACAAGGTAAAAATTGTGAAAATTGAAAAAGGTAAAAATTGTGAAAATTTTACATTTTTTCTAAAAGAATTTCTCCTTGGACAAATATTACTTGGATTACATAACTTATTCAAGGGTGATTTTATCCATTATTTTACTGTTTTCACCTAAAAAGGTAGTCCTTAAATATTCTTTTTACAATTCAATTACTTTTGTTGAAAAACAAAAAAGTTTTAGTGAGAAATTAAAATTTAAAATAGAACTATTACTGAAAGAAAAAAAATTACAAGAATAAATTGAAGGCTAATTAAATTTTATTTTTTTTTTTTTAGCATGAAAACCTTGATAACAATTTTAATTAATAAAATAAATAAATACAATTCATTTAATTTTTGTTTGTTGGTGTATCCTGGAATAGAAAAAAAAGACTTGAAAAGTTTAAAACTTTCTATTGATATTATGTATTTCTCCATTGGGATAATATCTGTTTATATAAGGAGATTTCCACATTACAATTTCTGGATCCTCATTAAGTGGATAAAATTTATAATATTTGAGTTTTGTAAAAGTTTCGATATATTTTTTTGGTCAATTGATTAATATTTTCAAGTTCAAACAAGGAGTAACATTTAAAAATTTAATTGTGAAATAGCATTAGACTGTACAAAACTGATTTAAAAATGAATTGTTTTATAAGACAAACACTCCCATCAACTGTTGATCAAATGTTCACATTTTATTGAGACAAAAATGACTATTTCTTCCTCTAATTATTTCTTAAAAAAATAGAAACAAAATTTTTCCGACTTTATATTTATTCAAAAGTGTTACTGTGAAAAAAAAATACCTTAGAACAAAAAATTGCAGAAAGACATACAAGATTTTTTTAAAACAACCTTAAAAAAATTTTTTCGATCATTTTTTGAATATTATGCTAAATTCTTTCAGGCTTTTTGTTCTTTTTTCGCTTTTCTTTTTGGTCATTTTTTGTTCAACGACTCCTGTTGTACAAGACTTGTCGGGTGTTTGGACATTAACAAATGTCAACAGATCATTTTCTCTTGATGCAAAGGTACCAGGATCTGTTCAAACATCACTTGAATCTGAAGCTATTATTGGGAATATATATTACCGTTTTAATGATGTTAATTACAGATGGGTAATTCTCAAACTAATTTTCTTTTTTCTCATTCATCCAATTTGACTTCCTCTTTGTTTTTCGAAAATAAAAAATTAAAAAAAAAAAAAAAAAAAAAAAAAAAAAACAACCTTCTTTTGTTAAATCAAAACAAACGAAAACAATAAAAAGATTTCCTATGACACCTGGAGTTATAAAACAACATTTACAAAGCAATTTGAAAGTGGAAATAAATATTTACTTGAATTTGATAGCATTGACACGATTTCTGAAATCAAATTGAATGGGATCACTATCGGCAAAACAAATAACCAATTTCGCATCTGGAGATACGACGTCACAGACTATTTGTCAAGAGTAGGCACTTGGTCAAACACATTAGAAGTGCTTATTTACCCCGCTGCGCTTTATGCTAAGAATGAATGTGAAAAATATCCCTACCCAGTACCGGGCGATCCGAAGAGTACAGTTGAGCTCTATAGCGGCGAATACAACAGGCAATTTATTCGAAAGGCGCAGTGCCACTTTGGGTGGGACTGGGGCCTTGCGCCGATGACTGTGGCAATCAACCGTGGTGTAAGGTTGATCGAGTATTCAACGGCAAGGATCAACAGTGCCCTCGTGACACAAAGCTGCATAACCCAATCGACCTACGAACTAATGGTCAAAGTGAATTTGGATAGTGCGATCAGCGACGGGAAAGTTATTGTTGATGTTGGTGAGCAAAGGGAATGGACCAAAACGGTTACTGTTACGAATTCAAAGG
This sequence comes from Anaeramoeba flamelloides, assembly GCA_027625915.1. Taxonomy (NCBI): domain Eukaryota; family Anaeramoebidae; genus Anaeramoeba; species Anaeramoeba flamelloides. The sequence goes on along the minus strand of JANTQA010000060.1, from coordinate 401,367 downwards.
AAATCGAAATCAATATGATCATTGAAGAGCCAAATTTGTGGTACCCCATTGGCTTTGGCACACAGGAACTCTATAAGGTCACAATCCGAGTTGAAAATAACGATGATCAAGCGCAAGACGAAATTACCAAGCAGATAGGGTTTAGGTGTGTTGAGCTAATTGAAGATCCTGCAAAGAATGGCGGACGAACGTTTTATTTGAAAGTAAACGGCATTCCAATTTTCCTGAAGGGATCGAACTTTGTGCCCCTAGATCTGTTTGAAGAGAGAATCACAAAAGAAAGAATAATGAGGTTCATTAATTCGACAATTGACGCGAATATGAACATGGTCAGAATATGGGGCGGCGGCATCTACATGACAGATGAATTTTATGACATCGCAGATTCCGTCGGGCTCATGATCATGCACGATTTCCAATTTGCATGCTCCATGTACCCCATTAACAAAGAGTTTTTAAGCAATGTTGAAAACGAGATCATTGATCAGATCACAAGGTTGTCTCATCATTGCTCAATCGTCAATTGGGCAGGCAATAATGAAAACGAAGGCGCGCTCGACTGGTGGCCATTGGATCAGCAGCATCCTCGCTTATATTTGGTTGACTATGTGAAACTTTACTTGGATACAATTTATCCCCTTGTCAAAAAAATGGATCCAGATCGAATTTTTATGCCCTCTTCGCCCTCAAACGGTGTTCTTTCGCAGGAGCCCTATGTTTTAAGATGGGGAACGCCCTACAACCAATCCTTTGGCGATGTCCACTTTTATGATTACAATGCAGATTGTATGGATGTCAGTACCTTCCCCAGCCCACGATTCGCCTCGGAATACGGGTACCAATCCTTCGATTCCACATACGCCTGGGACCAAATATCCTTAGCAGAAGACCAAAAAGTCGACTCGGAATTAGTTAACCACAGAGAGCACCACGGCAGTGGGATTCTCCAAATGATCGAGCAGATCTCGACCCATTTCAATGTCGGTGACAATGCGATGAAATGGGATAACTTTATTTATCTAACCCAAGTACAGCAATCCCTATGCTACCAAACCGAAACAGAACATTATCGAAGACAACGCTCATCCGAATACCAGACAATGGGCGCACTATACTGGCAAGGAAACACAGTTTGGACAGCCCCTTCTTGGTCTTCAATTGAATTCTACCAAGGGCGATGGAAAATGCTTCATTATTACGCCAAAAATTTCTTTTCAGATTTTTTGATCTCACCAATAGAGTCGCCAACTAATACATTATCCGTTTATGCTATAAACGATTCACCCTTAAAAAAAGGCGACCAAGTGACCATGAAACTCATTAATTGGGAATCAACAGTTTTGAATTCTCAAGAATTGGCAATTGAAGTTGGCCCTTCACAATCAGCAGTTGTCGAAACATTAAATGTTACAGAATATTTTGTCGAAAATGGTTGCAGAGATCGAACAGATTGCTTTATTGCATTTAGTTCAAATTATTCGCCTACAAATTATTTTTGGCCAGAGTATTTTAATAAGCTTTCCTTACCCACCCCCAAAATTTCTGTTTCAAATATAAAGCTATTGGATCAAAATACAGTAGAATTTACTTTGCAATCAGATCAAATTGCCTTGTTTGTGTTTTTACAAACCATATACCCGGGTAAATTCCAAGATAATGGATTCATAATGTTAAAAGGTGAAGAAAAGGTATTGGAATGGCATGCATGGGAAGATTTTGATTTTTCCAAATTTGAACTCAATTTAAAAGTTAAAGACTTAAGTGCTACTTTTGATTAAATCTTTTTCTATTTTTATTTTGATTTTGATTTTGATTTTGATTTTTAATCAAAAAATTAGGTATTATTTTTTTTAAAACAATCTTATTATTTGCTGAGAAATTCCTTAAAAAAACAATAAATAAATTAATTTAATTTTTAAAGTCTGATATTTTTTTGTTTTTATGTTTCGAAATAGGATACCTGTTACAAAATAGTTTTTTTCAAAAATTTTGTTTAATACAAATTATAATTAGTATTATTTCTTATACTATAATATCTACAAAACCTTCTCAACTCATAAACATTATAATATTTTCGTTATTATTAATCGAGGATTTGAGGATTTTTTGTCTAAGTAACGATAAAGTTACAAAAATAACAATTATTTTTAGAAAATTGTGATAATATTATAAAATCGTGATATTACATAAAATGGTGATAATCAATAAGATGCTATAATAACACAAAATATCGATATTCTTTAAAAGCATTATAATCATTTAAAATATAGTAATAAATGTCAAAATAATGTGATTAAATTAAATCGCAATATAAAAGTAGAGATTTTCAGTCTAATTCAACAATATTTTTTAAAAGAAATATTTAGTTTGATCTAAAAACTGATCTGAAAAAAAGTCCTTCATTTAAAAAACAAAAAAAAAAAAGATACTTGATTCATTCACGAATCATATCAAATAATTTTTATTGTATTTTATTTTGATTTGGTTAACAAACATATTGATCCTTTTAGATTAACAAAAAGGTAATAAAGAGAAATAATTATTTTTTCAGTTAATAATGGTGTTCTAAATTACATTTAAGAAAAATAACTTCTTAAAAAATCAATTTTTTACTAGTTTCTGAAAGAATGTGTTTTTGGATGAAAACATTTTCTGTATTCTATGGAAAGTTGACATTGGTTTGGTAACTTTTCAAAAGCTTTCTCAGCAACTTAGTCACATTATCGCCAATTATTAAGATTATTTGTATATTTGCTTTCTTCTTGTAGTTCTTCTTTTCAGATCTTTGTTTTGGACAGAAAACACAAATAGTACTTGTAGGGTTTTATTTTTGATCGATCACTAATAAGAAATAAAATTTCTTATTTCTTCTTTTTGAATATTTAACTTTTGAAAGTAATAAAACCATTTTAAAAAAATGTATCGATCTCTATTATTCAAATAAATTGTTGAAATGGATTATTACTGTTAATTTCGTTTTATTTCGGCCGTTTTTTTTATTTAATATTCCAAAAAAAAATGAAAATTTTGGCATGGGGCTTCGCAGTGGGAAGGTATTTTGATCTAAAAATGATAAAAATTTTAATAATTTTAACTCAAAAATTCAATCAAAATACCTTCCCATGTGACCAACCCACCCATAAATATTTACTATCTAACCCATTAGGTCACAATCCAAATAGATAGTAAAAATATTTGTGACTATTGAAGTGTTTCTCTTTTGTTTTCGGTTAGTCACTCGACTCACAAATTGTGATCATCCCACCACATATAATTTAACTATTCATACCCATTTGATCACAAAACCATAAATAGTTAAATAACAATATACCAAAAGTTTTTTGAGATATTGTAAAAAATATTTTTTTGACAACCCAATCCCTCTTTTATACTCACTCTTTCTGTCAATTTCCCTTGGAGTTTGGTAATCACCCACCAAGAAATTAATTATTAAATCATACATCGATTACCATTCCCATGATTTAATAATTGTGTTTTTATTTTTATAAGAAATGTAGAAAAAATAAACAAAAAATAAACAAAAAATAAACAAAAAATAAACAAAAAATAAACAAAAAATAAACAAAAAATAAACAAAAAATAAACAAAAAATAAACAAAAATAAACAAAAAATAAACAAAAAATAAACAAAAAATAAACAAAGAAATAAAAAAATTAACAAAAATAAATATAAATAAACAAAAATAAACATAAATAAACATAATTAACAGTTTTTCTACAATTAATAAACAAAATATATTCAAGTGTCCAATATCCAGTATCAATGATATGAGTATCCGAGTTTCCAGTATCCAGTATCCAGTATCCAGTATCCAGTATCAAGTATCCAGTATCAAGTATCCAGTATCCAGTATCCAGTATCAAGTATCCAGTATCCAGTATCAATGATCTGATTATCCGAGTATCAAGTATCCTAGTATCCTAGTATCAATAGTCCAAGTATCCAAATATCCAGTATCCTAGTATCAATGATCTGATTATCCTAGTATCCTAGTATCAAAGATCCAAGTGTTCGAGTATCCAGTATCTAATTATCCAATTAAAAGTGTATCTAGTATCCATTTCAAGTATCTAAGTATTTAGTATCTATGTATCAAAATATTCAAGATCGATTATTTAAGTATTTAAGCAACCAAATATCAACAATCAATCTATTCTAATATCCAAATCAAATCCCAATAAACCAAGTTAGAATGACATTTCTTTTTACTTATATTATTTTTTTTTCAATATCACTTATTTTATAATTCTTTTTTCATTTCAAAATTTTAATTCATAAAATATTTAGATAGAGATATAAAACTTTGAGACAATCAAAAGTTTCAATCAAAATTCATGTGTTTCAGTATGTAAAAAATTAGTTTTTCAATTGATTAACAGAGAATAGATGTTTTTTCTTGTTTTTTTTATTATTTTTTTTTTTTTTTTTTTTTTTTTTTTTTTTTTTTTTTTTTTTTTTTTTTTTTTTTTTTTTTTTTTTTTTTTTTTTTTTTTTTTTTTTTTTTTTTTTTTTTTTTATTATTTTTTTTTTTTTTTTTTTTTTTTAATTTTTTTCTTTTTTTCTTTTTGTCTCTCTTCTTCTCTGTTAATGATATCTTCAATTAAACGACTGAGTATGATTTTATCATCTTTATCATCTTTATTTGAATATTTTACCCTACAATAAGGTAATTCACATTTTTTAAATTGATTTTTTACTTGTTTTGATGTAATTGTTTTCCATAATCTGTTTACTGTTTCTATTTTATCAAAATAATTTGCAAATCTCCTACCACCATTTGATCTTAATTTATCTTCCAATATTTTAAAAACTGAATTGTCGAGTGGAGATAAATGTGTAGCAGAATAAGGATGGAGGTATTTAATTTTTATACCCTGATCTTTAATTTTTTGAACACCTTTGCTGTAATGATGAACCCCTAAATTATCCATTATCAATATATCCCCCCCTTTTAGCATATTTTAAGAATGAATCGGCCCAATCACACATAATTTCATTATTCATACCACTAACTTTTCTTTGTGTTTTTTGAAGCTTTTTTTACTTTTTATCCAAAATAAATCTTTCGCTTCCCCCTTAAAAAGAAACTGTTGCTGCTATTGTATCTTTTTGATTGTTTGATAATTCTTTGACATATGGCATAGGATTATCTATACTGGTATAAGTTCTTCTAGATGGATGATGATTCCATATACCCTTTTCGTCCATTACCCAAATATTAAAATTGGGATATTTTTTTGGTTTTATCAATTACCAATTTATTTAATTCAAGTTTAAAATTTTCTAGCTTTTTATGAAAATTTGGTTGCAACTGTGTTGGTTTTTTTGAAATAGTCTTGTGTGAAGATATCCTTTTTTTTTTAAAATTCGAGATATTGAACTTTTACTTGGTTTCCATGCATATTTTTGATATAGATAATCGATACATTCATTCCCGCCACAGATAATACCCTTTCTGTTTTGATTTAGAACCCAATTTTTGAAATCTTGCAACTCGCTCTCAGTTAGATTACTTTTCCTACCTCTTTGTTTTAATCTTTTTATCTGTTCACTTGGTAACATATTAGATCTACACCAATCAGAAAGTGTTGATTTTGGTATATTATATTTTCGAGAAATATTTCTAATACCAAAAATTTTTGCTTCTTCAGCAATAAGATATTTCTGTTCATAATTTGGATTATTTATTATTGATTGATGAGATATTGTTTCCCAAATACTTTCAATTTTATTAAATTGATTTCTTTTTTTCATTCTACTAATATATGAAAGACTTACTTCGATGTTAAATTTTTTTCTTATTAAATCTTGTAAATCAGAAGATTTAAGATATGATTGTTTCAAAACTTCTAATTCTTGTATTCTTGATAATTTTCTTTTTCTTTTTCGAACACTTAGGTATTTTTTTTGGTTTTTTTAATCCAATTATTCACAGTCCTTGGATTAATTTTCCAATAAACACATTCTTCATGTAACCTTTTTTTATTATATTTTTTTATTAATATTGAGAAAATGTTTGATTAATTTTTGTTTTCCCCGCTCGTCAATAATTTTAAATAAACTAATTTTTTTTTTAATTTTTTTAATTTTAATTTTTCGCTTTCCTTCGTTTTGATTTATTTCATGTTTTATTTTATTTTTTAAAATATTATCCATTTTAAATTCTATTTTTTGATTTTTATTAATTTGTATATTTTTAATTTTTTCAGCAGAATTTTTTATAAATATATTCTCTGATATTTCTTTTGTTTGATTTTTTAATCTAAATGTATTCTTAATCAATTTTTTTTTTGATTTTCTTTTTATTATTTCTATGTTTTAAAATATATTCATATTTAATCAATTTAGAAGATAAATTTTCAAAAATTTTCAATAATTTATTATTATTATTATTATTATTATTATTATTATTATTATTATTATTATTATTATTATTATTATTATTATTATTATTATTATTATTATTATTATTATTATTATTATTATTATCAAAATCATCATTCAATATCTTTATTGATTTTTTGATTTTTGTTGTTTTTTTTCTTGAAGAAAGGTGATACATCCCAAAATCTTCCTTTCATTGTTTGGTCATTTTTAATTAATTCCTTATAATTTTGCTCTTTCTTAATTTTAGCTAATTTTCTTTTTATTTTTATTGGTGAAAATACTAATTTTTTTTGTATATTTTTATTTAAAGGGGGTGCTAATTTTATTGGAGTTATAAAATTGCAATTGTCAACTAACTTCATAATTTGGTTTTTTTTGGAGTTATTTGATATTAATTGTTTCAATATTTTTTTTTTATAAATTAATAAATAAATATTTTGGTTATTTTTTTTTTGATTATAACCACAGATAGTTTCAAAATTAATTTCTTTGACACTATTATCATCACATAAAAACCATTTATTTGAATTATTTTTAACGGTCGAAAAATAATGTCCGGATTGTAAAGATGGCCCGCGATGAAAAACACATCCAGTCAAGTTATATATACACGATTCATTGTTTAATATTTTTTTTTGAACAATATTTATCCAAATTTAGGGTTTTTTTCAAGGGGTATATATTCATTTTCTTTCAATAGATGATTTGAATAATTATCAGATTTATATCTTTTCAATTGAATAATCAAATATTTTGGTAATGATAATATTTGAAATTTTTGTTCTGCTTGAACATATTTTTTTACATTTCTTACAATGATATTTATTCTTGAAATCAAGTATATTATTTAAAAAAAAATCATCTAATGATTTGTTTAAAGTCTCTTTGATGGAAATAGATAAAAAAGTATCTGTTATCATTTTACTAAATTCTTTATGTTCAGAAAAATTACACTTAATTGTTTGTAATAAATTTAAATTAAATACAGTCAGTTTCACTTTTAAGGCACAAACTTTCAACGAAATTTAAGGCACAAAAAAATCTCAAATTAAGGCACAAAATTTGGAATTTTTAATATTTACAAATTATTTTACTAGAATCCAAAATTTTGTGCCTTAATTTGAGATTTTTTTTGTGCCTTAATTTTAGTTGAACGTTTGTGCCTTAAAAGTGAAACTGACTGTAGATTCAAAACTTGAGTATATAAATTATTTTTTCCAATTGTTAAGATTTTTTTCTTTTTCATTTTTATATTTCTACGGATATTTGTTGATTTCATATCTAAATCATTAAATATTGAACATAAAAATTCATGAGCATCTTGTTGTTGTTTTAAATTAATATTTTCACCCCAAAATTTATAATCTTTTATAAATGATTTTAAAAACTCCGAAACATTACCACCATTCTTTAGTTTTTTAAATAATTTTTTTTAAATTATTTTTTTAAGACGAAATAAAGAATCTTTAAAATCGGATAAATGAAATAGTTGTTGGATAATTGCATTTATATAACAAGTAGAACCAAAATTTATCAAACCAATTGGTGAACCGGTCGTAGATGAGTCTTTTTTTAATGTTTTATCCTTATCTTGAGTATTAATTTTTATTTTTTTTTCTTGATTTGCAATAATTTTTGATTTAAAATTTATATTTTTTAGAATACGAAAAGTTTCGACGATTCTTTTAAAATCAATTCTTGAAAATTTTATTGTTTTTTGGTTAAGAAAAAAAGTTTTTTAATTTTTTTGTTAGTCAAAGATTGAAAATTTTGTGGTGATGAGATATATTTAAATAAGTAATAAATGTTATTAATTAAAAATAACCCACAATCATAATTATTATTTTGTTGTTGTACCTCAACGTGAAAAGTACGATAATTAGTATATTTTTTGTTATTGATTTTTATTGTTGATAATGTTTTAAATAATGAATAAAAAATTTGTTTTTGTTCATTTTTTAAATAATTTTGCAAAGAATCAAAAATATAAATTGAATACGAATTATTAATTTTTGAAAATTTAATAAGTATAAGAAACCAATGCTCTCTCATATGAATAGGAATTATCCAAATATTTTTATTTTGAGAATTGTTTTTATATATCCATTTTTTTGGATGAAAAGTTGGATTTTGCTCTACAATTTTCGAAATGAAAAAACTATTAAAAATTGAAATTTTATCTAATAAATTTTCGTCTAATAAACAATAAAAATATTTAATAAAAAAATTAATCACATTATCCTCAATCATTTGGTTTTCATTCAATGTATTGATTTGTTTCTGATTCATAATAAATTTAAATAAAGACGAATATTTCTGAAAAAAAATCTCTTGATTTTTGAAAAAATAATTTATGTCAAAATTAAATAAAGAGGTTTGATTTTGTAAACTAATTATTTTACCTTTTTTGTTGTTAATTTTTCTTTTCTTATATTTAATATCATCCCCTGAAAATTTATATTTTCTTTTTCTTTCATCGTTTATTGTCTTCATTAGAACATTGCTTTTATCCAATAAATCAAAATTTGAGTTAATAAGATCTTCGTTCTTGTTTTTATTTGAGTTATTCTCAAGTAACTTCACATACTTTTGATAAACATGAGTGTTGAATCTTCTTTTTTTTGTTGAATTTTTTTGTTTTCGTGCTCTTATTTTGTTTTCGTTTACGATTTGAATTGTTTAATTCCATGAAAGTAATTTTTTTAATAAAGTTAAATGACAAAAAATGATTTTAACATAATTTTGAAATACGTCATTTTTTCAGAAAATTTAAAATCCTAGAAAACTCAATTTTTTAAGATATTCCAAAAACTCATTTTTTTAAGATATTTCAAAAACTCAATTTTTTACAACATTATATTCATTAAAAATACAGATCCGATAACTCATTTTTTGAGTTTCCAAAATTGACCAAATTTATCAAAAATAATCAATAAAAACTAGCTTCCTCAAACCTTACTTCCCCTCATTTTTAAACTTCACTTTGCAATATCTCAGATCAGATTTGTTCTTTCACTTGATTTATTTCAATAAAGTTATAAATGATTTAAGAAGTAATTCTTAAGCGTTCTCGACTTGGTATACCATAAGTTTTTACAGTCAGTTTCACTTTTAAGGCACAAACTTTCAACGAAATTTAAGGCACAAAAAAAATCTCAAATTAAAGCACAAAATTCAGCTTCTAGTAAAATAAATTGTAAAAATTAAAATTCCAAATTTTGTGCCTTAATTTGAAATTTTTTTTGTGCCTTAAATTTCGTTGAAAGTTTGTGCCTTAAAAGTGAAACTGACTGTAAGGTTTAGCTTCGTTTGACGTTATCGAAAAAAGTTTGAATTCGGTGGATTCGAACCCCTACCCATTTCTCAAACCAAGTGGTCGCGCGCTTACCACTAATCTCCCTAGGCTAATTCCTAAGAAATTAAAAACAAATTTTGATGTATTGCTTGAAAAAAAAAATTGGAATGGTAAATGAAATTTTTGTCCGGTATTTTTTTTTATTTAACAGTATTAGTTTGATCACATAATTTCTACTGAAATTTTATATTGTCTAAAAAAAAAAAAAATGAAAAAAAAAAACATTTTTCCATTACAAACAATCTCATTCTGTTTATAAAAGTTTCTGTTTTTTAAAAATTTCAAACAATTGAAGACAGTTCAGAACCCTTACAAACACTTTCTGACATTATTAAAGGGGAAAAGTGTTGTAAAAGTCTCAAGGCTTTGTAAATGTCAAGAGATTTTTGTAAGGTGATTGTAAATAATATTTTTCTTTTTATCACAATTTTTATTATATCTCAATTTATTACCATTATTACGCTTTTTATGATTTTTAGTAATAAAGCTGAAATAACAGTGATATGTACATATTATCACGAATTTCATAACAATATTGTGATAAAATAAGTTTTATATCAAAACCTCTAATTTATCTCTAAAATTGTAAAAACTTAATTTTTTACACATTCCATATTTACGCTTGTTACTCGACAGCTATATCATAAAGCCAAGATTTTATTTAGCTTTTTTTTTTATGAGTAATTATATTGATCTTTTTTTAACTCATCGAATAACCATTTCTTTAATAAATGAAAAAAAATGAATTTTAAATGAAACAAAAACTAGAAAAAGAGAAAGAAGAAAAAGAAATGGAAGAGAGTAAAAAATAAAAAACAAAAATGCCAAAAACTCCGTTTAAAAGTTTTTTTACATGTAAAGTGTTGAATGGGTTGGTGATAACTTCCATTTCTGTCGATTTTTTTTTGATCACCATGATAATTTGGTTTAATAAAGAGATCTAAATATTTGAACAGCTATAGATCAAATGAAATAAGTTACTTTATTAAGTTCTTTAGAACTTTATAGATAAGTACCATCCATAGAGCAATGATTTTTTCGAATATGGATTTGTTTTCCAAATATTTTTTTTTTTTTTTTTATTATTTAATTTATATTCAAGTTTCACAAAACTTGTTTTGGTAGAATCTCAGACCAAGATCTAGACCCAACAATCTTATCCCAGCTCAATTCCCAATTGGGGAGATTATTCGAAAAGTTCAATTCACTTCTCTTTACTTAAGAATGAATTTAAGTCACTTTTGCTGGATTCCGTTTGATTTTATTGCCAAATCCATTTAAGATCTTTTCAGTTAAGTAATGTTTTCTTCGGATCAAATCAGAGCGAGTTCAGTTCCCTTATGATCTTATCATCAACAAGTGTCCAAATTCTTAAAATGATTTTTTATTCCTTTTGCCTCCTCTAAACACTTGTACAAAACCAAAAAGGGGAAGATCTTAATCGTCCTTAGGAATATCAAACAATAGAAAAAGGTAAAAAGTACAAAAAATTAAAAAGGATTATTCTTTAATTATCAAAAAGATTTATATGATTATAAAGAAAAAATAACATTAAAAAAAGAAAAATTAAAAATTAAAAAAAAAAATATTTAATACTTTGTAAAGTAATTAAGAAATAAAATCACAATGATAATCCAAAAAAATATAATTAAAATAAATAAAATAAATGAAAAAAAATAAATCTCAATATTGTGATGATCGAAATTAATATAAGCAAAAAAAAAAACGCCAAAAAAAAAAAAAAAAAAAAAAAAATATAACAAAAACAATTATAATTAATGCTTTAATTCTCTAAATTTCTTAGCTCCATTTTTTTTTAAAAGATTAATAATTTTTGTTTTATTAATTTTACATTTTTTGTAAACAAAATCAAGTAAAGTTTGGGTTTTGTTGTTTGTAATATTGAGATTAGCCTTGTGTTGAATAAATAATTTAATAATGTTATAGTTATCTGAATTTACACAAACGGCAAAAATGGGAGGGAAATTTTTTTTATTTAAAAGATTGGTGTCTACTCGCTTGTCAAGGAGCCATTTAATAACATCAGTTTTGTGCCCATCTCTTCGAGTGTTGTAGCACATCATGTGCAGCGGGGTATCAAGATTGTGATCCTGGGCATTAATGTCTGCATTGAACTCAAGTAATAATTTAATCAAATCAGAATTTGAATTTTTGCATCGGCAAAGAATGTGCAAAATGGATTGGTCCTTTGAATTGGTTGCGTTGATTAAATTAATTCTATTAAATCTAATTAACAATTGGAAAAATTGTTGAAAAAATTCCAGATTCTTTTGCAATTTTAACACCAATATGTGCAGTACTGTTCTGCCCTTATTATCCTTTAAAGCCAGATTTGCGTTATTTTTAAGAAAGAATTTAAAAAAGGAAATATACAATAAATCTTGTGTAGCTTTATTATTTTTCTTTTTTTGATCATTTTTAATTTGGTTTTCCCTTTTTGGATCATTTTCAATTTGGTTTTTCCTTTCTGGATCATTTTCAATTTGATTTTTCTGATTTATTTGATTTTTCTGTTTCCTCTTGTGAAATTCAATTTTTGTTTTTGAAGTACTCATATGCTTGTAAAGTTTTGTTCGATGGAATTGAATTTCATTACAAAAAATATGTACCGGCGTTTGGAGCAATTCATTTTGAAGATTAATATCTATACCCTGTCTCACAAGATATTTGACCAATTCTAATGAAGGGTTGCTTAAGTTTTCAAAGTATGAATGTAGAATCGTGTTCTTCTTATTCTTACGATCTTGGTAGTTGAGATCAAATCCGCTTTGGGAAAACAATTTGATAAAGGGGAAATACAAATCTATCGAAGATGATGTTGTTTCATATATTATATATTTAAAAATGGCATAAGAAAATTTTTGATTCCTTTTATCATTAAAATCGATACTATCAAGTAATAATTTAAAAACTTCTAATAAGATGCGCTGATTGTAAGTCTCTATATCATCAATAATTAAATGGAAAACACTGTTTTTACCCTTGTCTTTTATTTTTAAATCGGCTTTATTCCTGAGAAATAGCTTGAGAATTGGAATTAATGTTTTGATTTTTTGGATATTGTTTTGATTAAATGTAATTTTCATTAATAAATGCAATGGCGTTCTTAATTTATAATCTTGAATGTTTATTTTTGCCTTGTTATCAAGTAGTAATTTTATGACTTTGAATGAAGGATTTTCTCTTTTACAAAGGTAATGAAGCGCAGTTTTTTGTTTCTCTTCTGTAAGGAGGTTTAAATCAATTTTATGATCAATTAATGTCTGTATTGTCTTTATTGAAGGATTATTTGATTGACAAACTATGTGCAAAGCCGTTGCCTTATCAGTTGCCTTTAAAACATTTAAGTCAACAGCATTAAAGAATACACTCAATACATCCAAAGACGTGTTTTTTTGAAGGCAATAGCAATGAAATGGGGTGAAGCCATTATTATTAATAAGAGTTAGATCTACATCATTATTTATAAATAAAGTTACAATATTTTTCAGATTTTTGATATTTTCAAGTTTATTGTCATTACTCGCTTCATCTTCGTCTACATCTTCATCTTCACTTTCTTCTGATTCCGTTTTCATTTTTTCTATCTGATCATGATCATTCTCATCATCATCGTCGTCCTTTTTTTGAGATCGTTTAGTGGTATATTTTAACTTTCTTTTTTTAAAAATAATAATTTCATCATCTTCACTATCAGAACCAACATCACAATTCAGCGATCCACAAAGTAAATGCATTGGGGTATCATTATCTTCATTTGGTGCGTTAATCAATGCCTTATTTTTTATAAAGAATTCAATAACATCATAATTTGGGACTTCTTGGCTACAAAGCCAATGTAACGGAGTTTGATTCGAATAACCTTCCGAATTAATATGTGCACCATTTTGAATCATTAATTTAATTACTTCAAAAGATGGCCTTTCTTGGTTACAGAGAAAGTGTAAAGAGGTGTCTAAATTAATATCCCTGGAATTTATATCAATGCCCTTATCTATTAATATTTTGATTATTTTCCTTGGCGGGTCTATATTTTTTTCACAAAGTAAATGTAAAATGGTTTTATTGTCTTGGTTTAATATATTAATATTGGCGCCGTTTTCAAGAAATAATTTAATCAAATCAGAATCTGAATTCTCTTGGCTGCAAATCCAATGTAAAGGTGTATTTTGATAATATCCTTGAATATTAATGGAGGCACCATTATTAATCATTAATTTAATTATTCCAAAAGATGGCCTTTCATGGTTACAGAGCAGATGCAAAGGAGTGTCTAAATTAATATCTTGCAAATTTAAATTCACTCCATTTAATATTAATATTGAAAATATTTTTATTAATTCATTATTGGTTTTCGTTTTCTCATCATCATCATTGCCATCGTTATCGTCATCACTTGCATAATTCTTCTTAGTATTAGAGTATTGAATGTCATCCCAGCACCTGTTATTGCAAAGAAAATGTAAAGGTGTCAATTTGGATTCATAATATTGAATATTAAGATCTGCACCTTCTTCAATTAAATATTTGATTATTCTATAACTTGGATTCGCTTTTTTCAATAAGCAGTGGATCGAAGTTTCACCTAATTCATCTTGCAAATTCATATTTGCGCCGTTTTTGATCATTAATTTGACAATTTTGAAAGGCGGATTATTAGTTTGATCGCAAAGACAATGGAAGGCGGTGGTACTTTCTTTACCTGGTTTATTTATAAGTGCGCCTTCTTTAATTAAAAATTTTATAATGCTATAGTTTGGGTTGGTTCTATCGCAAAGTATATGCAAGGCAGTTTCATTTCTTCTGTTTACATCGTTCGGACTTGCATGATTTTTAATTAAAAATTTAAGAACTTCAAGATTTGGGTTCTGTTGGTTACAATACCAAAGTAGGGGTGTATACTTTGCAGAATCCTGGTGATTAATACTAGCCCCATATTTGATCATTAATTTCAATAGCGCAATTGGTGGGTTTTCTTGTAAGCATAAGCAATGAAGAGGTGTTAAATCTTGAACCATTTTTTTATTAAAATTTACCTTTCCTTGCCTTATCAATCCCTTGAGGCCTTTAAAGACCAATTTAATGTGTATTTCTTTCGCCCTCTCTATGTTCGAATCCTTTTGATACTTCTTACTGTGCCCCTTTCTCTTGATTTCCCTCCGTGTATTGTTGAATCCGACCAAGCATAAGAGATGCAATAGAGTCGCTCCTGACTGTTTTTCGTAAATTTGGGTTATAGCATTTGGCTTTTTGTTTTTTTTTTTTTTACCTTTTCTATTTCCCGCCTTTTTTGTATTATTTATTTTTTTTTTTCCATTCACACTACGATCTGTTTCACTAACATTAATCTTTTTTTGTTTTTGAGAAGCATTTAAAGAAAATTCACCCGTGCCGAAATGTAGGTACTTTGTGATCAATCGCGATAATGCGTTATACCTACCATTTTTAAGTAAAGTGAAAACTAAAAGTGGGAAAAAAAATAATGTGTCGATCTTGTTTTTTGATAAACTTTTTTTAAGAAATGATAGCTTATGGAAATTATATTTCTTCATATCCTTGATGTATTTTTCACTTTTTTCTTTGAAATAAAGAATTAATAGCTTCCTCACAATTCTTGCCGAATTCCGTTTCTTCGATAAATAATAGATCGCATTCTTTTTTCGATTATTCTTCAGAAATAAATTCGCATTCGCCCTTAGTAAAAAGTATTTTAAAATCTCCTCTCTTTCTTTGTTAATTTCATCATATTTGTTACAATATTGTTGAAAGGGGGTCACGTTATGGTATTTGGGCACAGAAAAATTACAATCGGATCCAAGTTTGAGAAAGAACTTTATGATTTCCAAATTTGGCTCGATCATGCTTTGCTTACTACAAAGCCACCCAAGCCTTGACACACAATTATTAAATGGGCTATTGATATTGTAGGTGCTAATTTTTTCTGGTTCATTCAGAAAGCTTACAATTTCTTCGTTTTTTATTGGGTTTTCTTTTGCCATTTTCCTTTCAAACTCCTCTTCTTCGGGGTCGAATTTCTCTTTCACCTGGGCTTTCCTTTTTCTAACTAACTTTCTCTGTTTTATTATTTTTTTATTTCTCTTTGATTTTTTTCCTTTGATTTTGTTTTTTAATTCCTCATCTTCTTTTTCATCATCACCACCATTTCCATAAACGCCATCATAATACCTGTAATCGTTATCATTGACATCAGATTCCTCTCCAATTAATCGTTTTTTTTTTTCTTTATCTTTCTTTCTCTCTTTCTCTTTCTCTTCCTCTTTCTCTTTCTCTTCCTTTTTCTTTTTCTTTTTCTCTTTCTCTTTCTCTTTCTCTTTTTCTTTCTCTTTTTCTATTTCTATTTCCATTTCTTCAATTTCTTCTTCTTCCTCTTTCTCTTCCTCTTCCTCTTCATCAGACTCCTCTTCGTCTAATACCTTTCCAAACCTATATTGTTCGGAGTTTCTCGTATTCGTTTTGTTTTCATATTTTAAATTTACTGGGATTGTAACCAGATTGTTTTGAAGTTTTATTTTTAACACTTGCCTGTGTTCTTTTTTTTGATCATACAAATAATTTCTGCCAGATCCAATTTTATTCCCTGTAAAAATTTGTGCGTTGTTTAATTCATTTTTAAAAATCCTTTGGTGATCTCCTTTCTCACCTATTTTTTTTTGAATTGAGTTTTGTTAGTAAGATCATCGTTAAGGTTGATTTTGGTTGCGGAGATCAAATTAATTTTTGATCCATATTTTTCAGAAATAATGTTTGTTTGTTTATTTTTTTGTTTGATTATTTTGATGTTTGTTTTTTATGTTTTTAGTTTTTTTTTTTTTGTTCCATATTTTTATCAAGTGAAGTGAAAAAGAAATAATCGGTTAATACAAAAGAAAACAAAAAGAATAAGAATAAGAATGTTACTTGGTTGGTTTGTATTAATTTTGGTAATTTGGTGTGGAGTTTGGAGATCCTTGTTATAGTGAAGAGAGGAGCTACATTTTGAACAAATATACAATTTACATTCATGGCAATAGTAATTGTATTGCTCTTCATAACATAATTCACAAATCTTATTGAAGGATTCTTTGTGTGACAAATCTTGTTTCTGAAACAGATCCTTATTTTCCATTTTTTTACAATCAAAAGAGGATTGTCCTTGGTTGTGTGTTGATTAAAAAGTTGAAAATCAATTTTGATTATTATGGTTTGTAAATTAAAAAAATGATTTTTGACAAAACTTTTTTGACTTTAATTATGAAAGTATGGAATTACTTTTGTTTTTGAATTAAAAAAGAGTTCCACTAATATTGTTTTTGGTATTTGTTTGAAAAAAAACTTTGTGTAAAAAATAAATATTTCAATTCTATTTATCATTTGGTAATGACTATTTAGGACAACTTTCCTAGAAGAAATTTCAAAAGCACTTAATTTGCCCCTTGCTCGAAAATAATATGTACAAAATCGGATAAGGAATTCTTGTTTATTTTCAAAAATTATCATTTCAAATTGGTTTCCTCAAGGGTGTTGTGTTTATTTGACCAATTTTATGCAAAGTTTTCATAAACTTGGTCAAAATTTTAATTTATTTGTTGTCAAACAACAGAACCAAAATTACGTTATTATTTACAAAGTTTTTCCTATTAAAATAATAAAATTTTTAGTTCACATTTCATAAATATTTTTCGAGTTTTATAAATAGTTTTTGAAAACCCACAAAATAAACAAACCTAAATATCGTTTAGAAATGATATTTTTAGACATTTCAAATAACTTCCTTATTCGACACTATAACCAATTTTACAATATACTAATTTGATTGTAACAGTAATAATTAAAAATTCATATTTTGGATATAGCTGTTTTAAAAAAGTGTGGATTCGTAGTTTTGTAAGTAGGGCTTAAAACTGTCTAATTCATATGTTTTAATCAGTTCATTCAACATCTAACAAAAATTTTGGTACAGACTTTTCTAAAACAGCTGTATGGTAATAAAAATTTTCATTTATTAATTAGAAAATAAAAGTAAACTAATCTATGTGAAATTATAATACTTCAAAATTTCTAAAAACTTTTTAAACCTTAAAAAGAATGAAAGTAATCTGCTATTGTAAAAACAACCCACCAAGACTTTGTTTATTTGTGTTCCAAATTATAAACGGTGTTTTTTTCTTGAAGTCACATATCATTAGATGAGAAAAGAAACAGACAATAAACAAATACTGTATTGATTCTTAAGGGAGTAAGTACCTTTTTCAAATTTTGAGTGCCATCCTTTAGCGAAACTGAGTTCTTCAAATCATTTCTTTAACCAAATGTATTAATATTTTAATAAATACAGAAGTGGAATATATTCATAGTATAATATATTTTCATACTAACTAACCAATGGAATACAAAAAAATTAAAAGATTGATCAAGAAAAAATAAATACAAATCATTTATTTCAAGCTCTTATGTATAACATTTGATACAATTTCTTATTCTTAATTTGATTTTGTTTTTATTTTAGTTCTTTATGGAAATAATTTTGTTTGTAAAAATTTTTATTAAAAATTAATTTTTATTTCTACAGTATTTCTAAAATGAATTTAAAAATCCTATTTTCATTTATTTTATCTAATTCTTGATTGGGATCAGAAAATCAGGATATTTTTTGAATTCCTGTTTATGAGAAAAAAGATTTATTGGATGAATTACATTTGTTGATTTTATAATTATTTATGATCTATTAAAATGAGAAAACTGAAAAATAATTCTGAATCTGATTGAATTTTTTTCTTTAATTTTTCTTTTATTTTTCTTTTATTTTGGTTTGAATCCTTTGTAACTGTTTTTTTTATTCCGGGAATTCAACCCCAAATTTTAATTTTTGAAATAGTATTCTTTTTTTGGTTTTGTTTGATAAAAATATTTGAAAAAAGAATTTTGATAAGAAATTTGTAAAAAAATGCATTTGAAAAATAAAAATAAATAGTAATTGGGGGAGAAATTCAAGGTCTTAAATTGATTAGATTCATCTCGAATTAAGATGATAAAGAAAACCAATGTTCAAAAATAGGCTTTTATCGATTTCAATTATTTTTTTTTTTCATTCTTGAATTAAACAAATTTATTTGGAAAGGTGGTATTCTGTGTTTGATCTACTAAAAGTTAATCTGTGTTTCAAATGCACATCTTTTTGGGTCTATTTTTTGGTTTACTCTTTGATTAAAATCACTCAATCGTTAAAACATATTTCTAGATCCAAAACCCAATTGAATAAAACCCAAAAATTTAATCGAAAAAAAAAGTTCAAAAAATCGAAAAATTCAAGATTCAACTCTAAATTACTTAAGTTCGTTTTTTTCACAAATATAGCATCGAATGATGTTTTGGTTTCAAAGTTTCAATATATATTTAAATTCAAAATAATATAGTTTCAGAAAGGTTCACACAGTTAAAATTTTTGAAAATGGTAAAATGTACTTATTTCTTGAATTGACTTTTTTTAAAAAAGAAAAATGAAATCTTTAAGATCAAATTTTAATATTTTCTAGTAATAATCAAGGAAATTTTTTAAGAAAATTTTGAATGAAAAGACGATCAATTTTATGTATTATGTAAGAATATGAAGGATTATAAACAAATTCAATTTATAATATGATATTTTACTCAAAAAAATCAAATAATATTCTTCAAAAATGATTTTAGAATAAATAAATTATTGGATAGGAAATTAAATGCAGGTTTTAAATTTGAACAAGAAAAAAATCGCAAATTTATTTCGAAATATGTTTTTTCTATAAAAGTACATGTTTACTTGAACATTTTAAAAATTATACATAAAGATACCTTTGAGGGAAATAATTATTTTTTTAAAGTTTAACCAAAATAAAAATTCTTTGACCAACAAAGACAAGATATTTTTATTTAATTAATGAAAACAAAAATTTAAAGATTAATGAAATTTCAAATTTATAGATTTTTTTTAATTGTTTTGAAATCATTTCTTTGGTTAAAAAAAAAATAATTGATTGGACATATTGAAAAATATTTCTATTATTAAGAAAAAAGGTTTTAATTCCCTAAAAATTTATAAGAAATTTGAAAATTTTTTCTTCGGAATTCTGTATTTGTTCTAAGAAAAAAATTATTTCTTCAAAAAAAAAATATAAAAGATATTTGGGAATTGGATATATTAAAGATTAAATTCAAGATCATTATTTTATTCTAAATATGGTTTGAATTGTTATAAAGGATACTTATGAATAAATAACCAAACAATATATTAAAAAAATTTTTCAAAAATGAAAATTCTTTTGCAATTTTGTTTCATTTTTTGAAAACGATAAAAATACCATTTTTGAAAACTTTGAAGATTAAAAAATGTTGAACGTATTATATCTGGATTTTATTGATAAATATTTTTTATTAAACTCTGATCAAGTTTTCATTTATTAAATCACCTATATTTCAATTAGTTTTATTGGCCGAGATTTGAATTGTGATATTAATAATTGAAAAATTGTAACCGAATAATTTTTTTCTTCGAAAATTAATAAAACTTTTGCTTAAAAATAATCAATATGAAATACCATTTCAGGTATTAGCTTAATTTTAAAGAAAAATAATATATGATTTTTTTGTTTTATATTCGAAATAATTGAATTTTTTTATTTAAAAAAATAGAATTATAATTAATAAATTGTTTAAATCGGGTTAACTCATCATTTATATAACTTTAACACATACTTTCAAAAAAAAATATAATTAAGATCTTGACAAGATTCCATTTTAGTTTTAAAATAATACTAATCCCTTAAATAAATTCTCATTTTCAAAAAATCAAATTTATACAAAAATTTACTTGCTTCTTTGTATTAAATTTCTAAACCTTTAAATTTCTTCTATTTTAAACAAATCATTTTCTTGAAGTAGATAATCAATTTAATTTGATTTAAAACAATTTTTTTTTTTTATCACCCTCTATTTTTGACACACTAAGGATTTTGTAACTTTCTTTGGATAAACATTATTGATTTGAAAAATGAAAAAAAAAAATATAAAAAATCTTAAAAAATCATCAAAAATTTTGAAAAGATTTTGCATTCCTCATTTAAAATTTACTTAAAAAATCCAGGAATTAAAATCAAAATTGATTTATACTGAGGTATACTACTAAGCAGCGAATTGGATATTTTATTGGGATAAGAAGAAAACAGAGCACGTATTATATTTTGAAAACCGGTTTTTAGATACTTTTTTGGCACTAGTTCTTTGACCAGAGTAACTATCTCCTGATTATCATATCTAAACTTTTGCCCAAATTATCTAGACTTGTTACTCTTAACAACAACATATCGGAAAAAAATTATATTGTTTATAACTTTTGGTAAGGGATCTTCTCATTTGAATGATAAATATCTGACAACCAAACAATTTATTTTCTATAGCCAGTTTCACTTTTAAGGCACAAACTTTCAACGAAAATTAAGGCACAAAAAAATCTCAAATTAAGGCACAAAATTTGTTAATTTTTTTTTTTATACAAATTATTTTACTAGAATCCAAAATTTTGTTCCTTAATTTGAGATTTTTATTGTTCTTTAAATTTGGTTTCAGGCGTGTTTGTTAGAAATCGATCTGACTGTATTAAGAGTTTTAAAATTAAAAAAATAAAGTTTATCTGTAAAAATAGTATCATAAAAGGTGAAAAATATTAAGATTTTTATTTTTGATGTTCGATACAATTTTGATTTTTGAGTTTTTTACCAAATTTTTTTACAAATAACACCCAAAATAATCAAAAAAAAGTTAAAATAAGACAATTTTATGGGTATACTGGATATTTAAAATTCATAATCTTCAAGTTAAAATGATGTAAGTGATCAAAAAAGTAGTCACAAAATAGTATCTATAGGTATGTGTTTTAAAAATTAATTCATGTTTTTTTTTATTTTCTTGTATAGTGTTACATCTACGACACTATCAAATAGTGTGCCAAAGTACAAATCAATTTTTAAAGGTTAAAATCTTGATTTTTAATGTAAAATTTAAATTATTAACACATTTTGTTAAAAATTTTTCATAATATTCTCAATTTTTTCGAATTTAATTGTCTCTATTGTTTTATTGCTGTGATAAAGATTTTCTATAAAAAGATTTAATTTATTTTTTTGACAATTTGATCCATCTTTTTTAGAATTTCTTATTGAATTGTATGAACTTTAAATCACCATCATCATATTAGTTTATTGTTATTTTTGGTTTTTTGGTCTGTAGTTTTTCTTATTACCTTAAATTTTCAAACAATTACAGCTTTGATAAAAAATTCTTAACAAAATGAGACACTTTGAGTTAAATATCTTATTTAGAAGTTTGTTTCATTAAACATGATTTGAAAGATAAGAAATGATCTTTTTATTTATTTTATATCACAAAACATTTGTAGAAATCGAATATTTCAAATTTCTTGATTGTATTTATTCTTTGAAAAATTTCATCTTCTGCAATATCTCAAACGAGATAATATTTTAATATTTAAGTGTATTGTCTAGTTCCCTTTCCTGTCTTTTTTTTAAAAATTTGTTGGTCCTTACTGTGAGAATTTGGTGTGTTTTTGAGAACAACTTGATGTTTAAAAATGTTACATATAAATGAATCATTTTTTTACAAATACAGCTAGTTAAATGTTGAGTATAGTTATCGTTTGTATAATATTATATTCATTGGTGCTATTGGTGTCCTTGGTATGTTTTCTTGATTCAATTTATCGTTTCACTTTGTTTCTTAATCTTTTTTCTTTTTTCTTTTTTCTATTTTTCTTTTTGGCTTTTGATTTCCCCCAAAGTCACAAATTTATCTAATTCTAAAGGACTGCAAATTTCAAAAGGCAAATTCCCTCCAGTTTCAGTTCATGGCTTTAATTACCCTTTTTTTGATCTTTAGAATAGCTTTTTGGTTTTTAACTGAAAAAGCGGCTAAACGTAATGTCTTAATATTTGCGATTAATAGACTTGCTATATTAAGCTTTTTTACATCATTTACACTCCTACTATTTTTTTGGTAAGTCGATCTTGAGTTTCTTTTTAAAATTTTTTTTGTTTTAATCTTTTTCGTTCTTTTCTTGTTTTTTTTAAAACTAAGAGAAAAATTTGTATTTCAGCAAACAAAAAATATCAAAACTTTATGTTATATTCGATCCTTTTAAATTAAAAACTCTTTTGGATCTCTCTTTTGCTCTTTAGATTGAAGATTATTTTAGATTTTGCCAACAAACAGAAACATTTTTAATTCTTGTATCTTACCAGTATTTGCCCACTAAAAGAGAAAAAATATTCATTTCGCTTTCCTTATTTTTCTTTTACGAAATAAAGTTTTCATAAGGAAGTATTATTATTGAATTATTGTCTTAATGAAATACCACATTTTAGATCTTTAAGATCAGAATTACATTTAATTAAAGTAATTTAGTAAGAAGAAAAAAAAAATTGGGAAAAAATCACCAAAACACAACAAAGATCGCACACTTTGTTCTTACATTTAAACTCTTTCAAAATATTTTCAGAATCAGGGTTTAAAAAACGTATTTTCGTATTTATTTTCGAACAGAGTATTTCTTTTACTATAATTTTCCAATTAAAAAATGAAAATTTTTAGTTTCACATCCCAAAATATTTTTCAGTTTATAAGTTGAAGAAAATCCAAAGATCTTTTCAATAATCGTTTAGAAATCGATATTTATAGACAATAAACGAAACTTCCTTATTGAACTCTAAAATTAAATTTTTACTCAGGTAATTTGATTGTAACAGTAATAAATAATATTGATTTTGGAAATTGAAATAAATATTTTCATTTATTAATTGGAAAATAACAGTATTGAAATACAACTATTTAAAACTATTAAACAAAATAACCATTGTGGAAAAAAAGTGAAACTGGAAAAAAAGCTCAACACGGTTTTTAATTGGGAACATTACTGAAAATTAAAAGTAAGATCAATGAAAAAAAGAATAAATAAATAAAGACAAAATGAAGTATTCGCCACAATAACAGTTTTTATAATACTATCTTTTGGTATGGGCTTTTCTTTGATTGATCTATTATTAAAAATTTGTTCAAAAAATTGACTATTTTTAAGATCTCCAAAACAACATCAACAATTTCGATAAATCAAGTAGATTTAAATTGTATTTGTTGGGTTGATTGAAAATAATATAATGGGTTATTATTTGAAGTTAATTGGTTTCTTCTTTTTATTGATTTTACTTTTCATTTTCAGTAATGTTCCCAATTAAAAACCGTGGTTGAACTTTTTTCCAAAACGGTAAGGTATTTACAAAAAGCGGGTATTTTTTTTTTACATTTCATCAAAAACCATCTTTGTTAGTGGTGATGTTCATTAATCAACTATACCAAATAAAGTGAAATATTAATACCAATTGAATTAATGACTCTGGTATTTATTTCAAAATATGTTCGTTTAAATACTTACCGAAAATGAAAAAAAAAAAAATAGCAAACACTTTTTTTGGTTAAAGCAATGTACGACCAATTTTAATAAAAAACTGGAAATATGGTTTGGGTACAAATGATTTTTCAAAGAATAAAATACATCTAAATGTTTTTCATTTGATTGAAAATATTTACCTAGATTAAAGAAGTTATGAAAACGGTTTTTTGTTTCGATCAAAAAGAAAATAATAAACACCAATTTTCACCCCTAAAAAATATTAGATAAAATCGAGATCAGAAAATTTTAATATATTTTTTTTATGTAATAACAATACAAACAAACAAATTGAATTGTTATCAAGAACCAATAAATGGTTGTTAATGATTTTATAAATAAAAATACTGTTTTATGACGATTGGGTTTAATCAAGATATTTTCAAATAAATTTGCCCCACTTTTTTGGAAATAACTTAAAATAGATTTATTTACTAGAAACAAACAACAAGAGCCTGTAATGCAAAAATAAATTGAAGGATATTAAAATAAAATCTTTCATTGTATTTATTAATTTAAACAAGATTTTAAATTCATTTTTTTATTTCAATCTCTTTACTACAAAATAAAAGCTATTTTTAAATGTGCGATTTCCACTGTGTTTAAACTGAAGAATTTATCTTCAAAAAATGCCAAATTGAAATTGAATTTCTTTGAAAAAACAAATTTATTCAACTTCAACTCTGGTCAACAATGAAAATATAGTTCAAAATGCAAGAAAATCATTCAATTAAATATTTTTTTTTTCTTTGTTTTTATTGTAAATTAGGGGGGGTAATTACACTTATTTGCTGTTAGGTTTTATTTAATTTCTTAAATTAAAAAAAAAAACTGCCGTTAGGTTTTCTTGAGTTTTTTGTTTATTTGGAAAATCGATAGATTTTCGTTAGGTTTTTTTTACTTTTTGAAATGAACAAAAATTTTAATAAATTTTCGGTTTATTTCTAAAGTGAAAAAAACCTAGAACACTTAACAAATAAAACAGAAAACCTCAAGAAAACCTAGACACTTTTCACATAAAACAGAAAACCTCAAGAAAACCTGTTACTCTACAGCACTTCCAGAATTCCTAAACTTATATTTCGAATTTTTTTAAAAATATTCAAACATATTTTCATTATTCACCAGGACTAATAAAGATACTAAATCTTGTTTATTAAAAATATTAATAATTGTTTTTTTAAAATAATTGAAATTTATTTTTTTTTATTTCAGAAATCCAGCTTTTAGGATTATTTTCATCAGATTGACGGTCGTTAGGTTTTCCAGGATTCAAAATAATTGCGTAAAATCTTTGATTTTTCTCCATTCTTTTAAATTAAAAAAAAGCTAGACACTTGACGACACGATCACAAAGTAAATAGTCCAAAATATTCAATTCCATCCAATTTTTTATTTTTTTTACACAATTTACAAAATTGTGTTTTATTTTTATTCATATAATAAGAATATCTTTTTAAAACTTTGTATAATTTCAAAACTTTAAAATAGAAGTTAACCCTTTCCATTTTAAATATTTCTCGTATTTCGGTATTTCACAATTTAAAAAAATTGAGTCAGTTCTTTTGATTTTACTCAATTCTTTAAACTTCTGAAAAAGTGTAGTTCGCTTTTTTTTAGGTTTTTTTTTTGAATTTGAAAGAATTTGGAAAAGTAATTGATTTTACTCGATTCTTTTAAATTCTGGAAAACATTACAACATTTCCAATCTTATATTACTAATTTAGAATTAATAGAACACCAAAGTAGCTAGATTAGCTGCCGAGAAATAAAAAGCAAAGAGTTATCAAAATTTGATATTCAAGTTTCTGTGATTTCTGTGATTTCTGTGATTTGCTTTTAAGATTACCAATTAAAAAGCAAGGAAAATATTTTGTCTTGGCTTTAACTTTTTTAATGAGTGATCTGTCAAGATATTGTTTTTTTTTTGTTTTAGATTTTGGTTTGTCAAGGTAATCCAGCCTATTAAAAGCATGACAAAAAATTTGTGTTTTTAAAAATTCTTTTTTTCTTTTTTAACGTATGAAAACTTTTTTGAAAGATGAAGTTTTATAGATCTTCATGCTTTTTCAAATTTAAGTGTTCTGTAAATCCAGTTTAATTTAGGAATATGATTTTGTTGAATTTTCTCTAATAAATGAATTAAAATTTCGAAATACAATCGTTTTTGTTTTTGAACATGAAGAGTCAGATAAAGTTGAGAAGAGATCAAAAAAAGGATTCTAGATATTTCACATGTAGTTATTTTAAGTTTGAAGACATGAAGATTCTAACTTTGAGTTTTCTCATCCTTTTTTCACTCAAAGACCTTTTGGAACGTCAACTGGTAGATTTATTATCTTTTGTTTTATATGGTAACCCCCAATAGTGAACTGATTGAAGGAATTTGTTAATGGGATTTAATTTAAACTTTACGATTTAATAAAAAAAATTTCATAAAAAGACAATTAACAGATTTTATATTTCTTTTTAGCAAAATTAAAATCAAAATAGATTTAATTATATTTAATCTGGTTTTATGAATTCTTCTTGGCTGTGATGCGGCTTTTCTTTTAATATCAATCTCCAAATATTTCAAAAAAATTAATTTTCAAAATTTGTACAAAAAAAAATTGTAATGTATAGATTTTTTCAACTAAAATTGAAAAAAAAAAAAATCTTATTGGAGTTACTTTTTTCAATGTACTTTATTATCAAATTTTTATAAGATAAATCTTTATCTTAAAAGTTTTTCTTATTAAAAAAATCTTTCAAGAATATTTTTAATTTTACTCATCAAAATTATTGCAATCTGTAGAAATATTTTTTTATTCAAATCTTTTAAGATTTGAAAACTTTAGATTACAAAACAATAAAAATTTTGAGATATAAATAATTCATAAATTTGTGAATTTAAATTATTTATGATCGTTTCTATGCTTTTTAAAAAAATTCCAATTTAAATTTTAGTATTTGATAAAAATGAATTAAATATTTAATTTTTGAAATATTACAATATCTGTGAAACTAATTTTTCCTGATCTTATTTTCTTTCCTTTAAAAATTTATTTATGAATTAAAACTTTAATAATTTGTTGATATATAGGATGGAATTATACCATGGGTTAATTTCTTCATTTAACCTAACAAGATTGTCTTCTTTAAAAAAACCATTTATTATTCTAAATATACTTTTGTATATTTATCAAATTATTTGTATCATTATGTTTGCTGTATCCACCGAAAAGATCGATAATAAAAACACATTCTATAATGTAAACGTTTTATTAATTGCTGGGTTTAGTGGGCTGGTGTCAATTTCATTTTTGATCTATGGACTATTACTTTATCGAAAATTAAGGGTATTTTTTTTCTACATTTTTTTAATAAAAATTATTCCATTATATTGAATTAAATTCAATTGAATTCAATTTTATTCAATTTATTTTAAATTTTAATTCAATTTGATAAAATTTGTTAAATTCCATTTAATTAAATAACAATAAAAATAATCATAAATTTTAATGTTAATAAATATAAAATAAACAAAATAATTTTCATTTTTATATACTAATTAGGATTCGTGGGGAAGAAAAACCCAACGCGCACCATTATTCCGTATGTTAGGAGTCACAATAGTTTATACAGTATCATTTATATTAAGATTTGCTTTTTTTCTTTATCGCCCAATTACAGATAAACTAATGAATGAAAATATTTACCTTATTTTTGCTTATCTTCTACCAGAATTGAGTGCTGCAACAATACAAATTTTTACAATGAGAGTAAAGGTAAAAAAGTTTGTTCGAATTGACCATCAATTGGAAATACAAATGCTTTCCGAAGAATCTGACTAATTTGATTGAATATTTTTTTTTTTTTTTTTTTCTTTCTTACACTTTAATTATTGTTAGAATATTTATTATTGTAAATCAAATGATATACAAATAATATATCTTAATATCTAATCATTATCATTTTATTATATAATTTTGAATTTTATTATTATTATCAATATATATTTATATCCTTAAATACTAATTTATTTGTTTATTTATAAATAAAAAAAGATATTATTTAATGATGTAGGATCTTGAATAAAATTCCTTTTATTTTTTTAAAAATACCTTTTATTATTCTTAAAGATTATAAAATTACATTTTTTTTTGTTCCTTAATTAACAAAGCAAAATAAAATAAAAGAGGTCTTGATTAGAAAAATACAAATATTTCCTAATATAGTCTACGACAAAAAAAAATTCCCTCAAACCATCAATTATTTTTTTTGATCTGTCATTTTCAATGATTTTTTTTTTGAAAAATTGAAACTATGATATTTGTCATTTTTATTTTTTTATTTTTTTATTCAATATTCGACTTTCATTTATAATAAATTTATTTATAAAATGAACAAAAAACAAAAAACCTCACTTGAAACAAAATACCAAATTCTGTTAAAATTGAAAGAAGGTATACCCATTAAAAAACTAGCAAAAAACAATAATATTACAACAAAAACTATTCGAAACTGGGAGAAAAAATCCCTTCTAGGATCACATATATGGAAAGAAGGTAGTGGTCTAAAAAGTTTGTTAAATAATGAACAACTCCAAAAACAGGAAGAAATATTCAATGAAAATCATGAGAAAAGTTCAATAAAATTGAAACCTTAGATCAAAAAAAAACTCAATGTATCTTTATCTATAAGAACTATACAAAGATATCGATAAAATAATGATTATAATTGCGTTTAACCCATCAAAATTCCAAAACTTTTGCAAAAAGATAAGGAAAAAAAAGATGCATTGTAGACTCCACTACAATTAGAACTGGAAAAGGGTGAATTTTGGCGATGAATCAAAAATAAAGTTATTTCGAAATACATCTTATGTTTATATCAAGAAAGGCGAGAAAAGATCCCCAAAAGAAATGGATAATAAAAAGAATTTCAGTTATGATTTGGGCTGGAATTTCTTGGAAGTAAAAAAACTGAAATTTTTTTTTAAAAAGATTTTTGCAAAAAATTCAAAATCACTAATGAATTCAGAAATTTATACTCGAATACTTGAACAAGCATTACTTCCTTTTATTTAAAATAAATATGACTGCGATGATTTTGAATTTCTTCGGGACAATGCACCCATTCATAAATCAAAACTTTCAATGAATTGGTTCAAAGAAAATTCAATTAAATGAGTGTCTTTCCCTACCAAATCACCCGATTTGAATCCAATTGAAAAGATATGGAATGATTTAAAAAAACATGATCGAAGAAGAATCTGCCGAAACCCAAGAAGAACTGAAAAATTCAATCAAAAAAAATTGGAAAAAAATTTCCACAAAAAAATTAGAGCACAGATTAAACACCTTGACAAAATCATTCCTAAAATCCTAGAAAATGGTGGGGAATTCAACATTTGAAACTTGTTTCAAAAATGATACGACTTTGAAAATTAAAAATACAAATTGAAAATATTCAACATATAATGTATGATTTTGTATTGATAACGTTTGTGAGAAATTTTTTTTGTCGTAGACTATAGATTTATATTTTCATTTAAAAATCGATTTTTTTGGAGAAAGAAATATAGGTAAACTAAAATTCAAAATTTGCAACACTGTTAAAACGATCCAAACAATCGCCATAATGCAATTTCATTCAAATTGGAAATAAATTTTTTTTTTGTAAAATATGAAAATTATTTTTTCATCTTTTATTTTTTGTTTTTCATTTCATTTTTTGAATTACTTAACTTGTTTGGTTAAATCAAAATTTTTTTCAATCATTGATATTAGGTTAGAGTTGAGTTGTTGAAAATAGAAGAACTTAAATAAATTGGTTGATGGTATCTAATCTTTTGATCTATCAATAATTGTTACTAGAATTTAAACAAGATTTACCATTCATTTTTTTTGTTTGGATCTCTCCAAAATTTTTAACATACTTTTTATTAATATTGATAATTATTTTTTTTTTTTTTTGTGAGTATTGGTATTAATAAACAAGTGTTAACATTTGGATTAATAAATAGTACTAATATTGTATTTCTTCTGGGATTGATTAAATAAGATTTTATTTTTCAAAAATAGAATTTTGATAAGTTAAAAATTTTGAATTGGGGTTTGTATATTTCACAACTTGAGATAACAAATAAAAGAAATAAAACAAAAATAGTTAATTAAGATTATAAAATTCTTGAAAAAAGCACAAATCAAAAATTTAATGGATATTAATATAGCATTGTTGAAAATAAACCTCTAGCGTGTTTAATTTCAGAATAGAAACTTCACAATCATTTTCTTTAAAATTTTATCTATCATTATTTGCAACAATTATCAAAGGTTAATTTCAATTTAATAATTTCTTTTTTCTTCTTACTGGATTTTTTTACTCTATATTTTCATTTTTTTTTTTTTCTTTTTGATAATTAGATTATTTATACTGGCATGTAGTATTATTTTATTTTTAGTAAGAAACCACTTGATTAATTTTTTAAACTATTTTTTTAGAAAAAAAGGGAAGTTTGCAAGTGAAAAAATGGAAAATAATAAAATTCATTCAATTTAAAACTAAATAATAATTCTATTTCAATTATCCAGGGAATAAACAGTGAACTTGTTATTAGTAATGTAGTTATTTGATAATATTTATTGATTTTTTTATTATGAATTAGAATGGGTTTATTTGTTTCAAAATCTAATAAATAATAAGGAATTATAATAAAAGAAATTAATACTTTCATACTATAAATTATTTAGGAATTTCCAAAAAAGTGGGACATTTTAATTTATAGTTCATAAAAAATCATCTTTGTTAGTAAATGTATTCGTATATTTACTATACCAAATCGTGTTTAATATTAATACAGATTTAGTCAATGAATAATATATTTATTTCAAAATGTTTATATTGAAACTTTTCCTTAAAATGAAAAAAAAAAACAATAACACTTTTTTGAAGTAAATAATCTATGTCCAATTTCTAGAATTTACAGCAATATGGAAAGGTCACAATGGATTTTTTAAACAATAAAATACTGTTACATTATTTCATTCTTTTGGAAAACTTTTTAGAATTTTACTTGTTCTGAAAAGGGTTTTTTCAATTAAAAAGAGAATAATAACTATACCAATTTTCACGCTGAAAAAATATCAGATAAAATTGAGATAAGAAAATTTAATACTTTTTTTTTTTGTAATACCTTTCTAATAAACAAATTGAATTATTACCAAGAATTAATAAATGGTGGTTAGTTGTTTTGTCTTGAAATAACTTTTTTGAAAAATGAATTAAAGAGAGATCTTTTAAAATAAATTTGCCCCACTTTCTTGGAAATGGCTGACTCATAACCCACTGAAATAATGTAAACCCCAATTCAAAATATTTAACACACCAAAATTCGATTTGTGAAAAAAAAATACTTATTTAATCAATTCTAGAAGATTTACCAAATTAAAACCATTCACTAATTGAAATGTTAACACTTGTTTATCAATTACAATACTCACAAAAAAATTAATGAATAATTATCAATACAAATAAATCATGGGTGTGTTAAAAATTTTGGAGAGAGCAAAACCTAAAAAAATATATAAGTAAATTTGTAAAAATTCTATTAGGAATATTGATCAATCAAATGGTTAGATACTACCAACTAATTTTATTTAAGTTCTTTTATTTGGAACAACTCAACTTTAACCTAATAACAATGGTTCAAAAAAAAATTGTTTTAACGAAACAAAACAAGTAATTCAAACAATGAAATGAAAACAAAAACTAAAAGATGAAAAAATGATTTTCATATTTTTCAAAAATCAAAATTATCACCAATTTCAATGAAATTTTATTGTTTTGATAGTTTGGAATATTTTATCTGTGTGGAAAATTTTGACTTTGAGTTTAGGATATTTTAGTTATTATTATTTCGTAATAATCAAATTATAAAATATCAACATTATAAGTTGAATTTTCCATGTTGGTATAAAATTTTTTCGGGAGAATTTGTAATTTGATTGTTTGGTTCTTTTTCTCGGTTTTTTTTTTTATCAAACAAAATGAAAAAATGGATTTGAACTGTTATTTGAATAAGGAAATTATATTTTTTCAAGTTGAAAATAAATATTTTATTTTTTTTTGAACTTAAGGACTACGTTTGCAATTCAACAAATAGTCTTGAAAGCATTTGACCTAAAATCATTCGAGTAGGGAAAGAATGATCTTGGAAATATTCTCCAATTTGGATCAAAAAATCATTTTTGGTCATTTTTTTTCTGAAAAATGAAAAAGAAATTTTGAGATACGTGAACTCGAACACCTTGTTCAGGAACGGGAAAATGAAAAAGAAAAAAATCATCACGGGTTTCTTGCATCAAAAAAACCTGATCTTTTTTACGATTTAAATATACTCTCTAACTTTAAAAAGCCAAATTAAAAATGATCCACTCAGATTGTAAAAATGGGAATTAACTATCAAGCAATACTCATTTTTTTTTTCTTTTCTCTTTGTCTCTCTCACTGTTTCTCTCTCAAAATAACACAAAATAAAACAAGTAAAAATAAGAAAAAATTAAAACACATTTAACAATATAGGTCTTTCAGAAAAAATTGTTAATTATATGGATTAACAATTCTTTCTACGACCATATTCTATTTTTAAAGAAATAATAGAATATTTATGTAGAAATATTCATGGAGAGTTTCTTCAAAAAATATAATAAAAGAATAATAATAATGATTTTAAAAAGAAGGAAAAAAGATATACCTATTTCCATTACCCTATATATTTTCAAAAAAAGAAGAAGAACAGTAAATTTTATTTATTTTTCTCTCTATCTATTTCAAATAAGAGAGTATTCTCAGTAAAAGAAATGGGTAATCTTTTATCAAAAGATATCCCAAAAACATCATCATCCATTAGATCAGGAATTATATTCCGACCACTTGTTAAAATTTCCTCTATTTCTTCGATGTCATTTTCATTATAACTATCCTCTTTTTGTAAATCCTCTTCAACAAAACCAATTATTTCGTTACTTTCATCGACTTCAGTAAAAAGTTCAATATCCCCATTAAATTCACCTTTATTAATATTCAATGTTTTAGTTCTTTGAATTTTTTTTTTAATTTTAAAAGTTTTTTCAAATTCAGTGATGTATAGTGAGAGATTTATAAATGCTTCGTTTTTTTTATTTAAATTTAATATGTCTGCAGTTTTATTGTTTTTTGAAACTTTATCTTTTAATTTTATTAAATTTGAGTTTAAATATGACCGAACCTGATAAAGTTTTTTTTTTGTTTTGTAATATATTCTGGGCAATTTGGTCTTGTTCTATTGGAACTAACACCCTTTTATGAAATATTATTTCGTGGATTAGTTGTGATATTTTTTGTTTTGTATGAAGTACTACAATCATATCTACAATAAAATTTGTTTTTATTTATATTTTTATCTATTAATGTATCTTTAAAAATATAATATCCTTCTTCAATTATTCTGTTTTTATTTGAATATTTTTTTAGTTTTCTTTTAAATCTTTGTAATTTATATTCTTTTGTATTTTGTCTATTTTTTTCATAATTTTTTTCTAAATTTTTTTTTGTTGTGAAATTATTTGTGGTAAATTTATTTGAAACCCTAATTGTTCCATTAAAATCGTTTTCCATTCTGGCAATTCTCGGTTTAAAGCTGAAAATTGGCATCTCATTTCCCATTGTTTTGTTATATTAAACCTCTTTTCAACAAACTTTGTTCTCGAATTCATAAAACTTTCACATTTGTTTGTTGAACCCGATTTAAAAATTTCTTCTGATCGATCAGAAAGTTTATTAATTATATCACTTAATTCAATCAATTGTGGAGATAAAGAATATAATTCACGATTTTCAATTTCAGATTCTTGGACAAATTCAATATTATTTTGATATAATTTTAATTTTTTGATAAAAAAAAAATCTTTTTTCAAGCGAATTTCATCATAAACACCCATCCAATATAATTTATCTTCTTTCTTCATTTTTTTTATTTGTAATTTATCTTCAACAATTTTCATATTATTTTTTAGAATTTTTAAATAATCTTCAATTAAATCCTGAAGTTTTTTTTTCTTTTCTAATAAAAAATTTTTATCAATTATGTTCAAATCAGGGAATTTATATCTATCAGTGTATTTACCCTGGTGCTCACAACAACAATGATTATTCAGATAATGAAAAATTGACATTTCTATATAAATCTTTAATTCCAAACTTGACCAACTCGTTTCAGATTTTGATCTAATCCATTGTGTCAAAGTTGTTTTAATTTTTTTAACGCAGCGAAACTTTGAATTTTGTTCAATATTTTTTCGAACATTTTTTAAAAGATGGTTGCGATCTTTTAAAATTTTTACCCTTTGCCAAACACTTGAAAATATTTTGGATAATTTTGTGTCCCCATCTTTAACAACTCCAACTAAATTAATATAGTCTCTGTGTTTGGAACAAAAAATCCTTGCCCCCTCTGCTTCCATATTCCCACTCGCCCCTGAAAAATTATCCCTTGTGACTACAATTAAATCAAATAACAATTTTGTTTTATTGTCATAGACAATAAAACAACACTCATTAGCATTGCGCCGACTTGACCACCCAGCATCCACACAAATTGTTAAATTATTTAGGTCCATTTTTGATCTATTTTCTTTCAAATGATCTTGGAATAAACAATTTGTTTGTTCAATTAAGATATCGATAGTTTTGTAATAAGCGTTTTTTTTTAAATAATAAACACCCAACATTTCCATTTGTTCCCGATAGTTTTCATAAAAATTCCCAGCTAAGACAGAGGAAATTATTTTTCTCTGTCCATTTTCTGTCCGAAAACGTGCTTTATTCTTTGTGTCACTCCCTTTCCTAGAACCCATTCCTTCTATTTTATTTGAAAAATAAAAGGTTTCTTTATTGTCTTTGTATTGTTTAATTGGGCAATTTTTACAATTTAAAATTGCACTAAACGATCCATAATTTTCTTTCAATTCTTCTAATTCTTTTCTTCTACCACAAGGACAATGAAGATTATTTAACAGCAAGATCATTTGTTTGGAATCAACCAAATAATTTGAATGCGGTGTAAGTAATTCCGAGTATATGGTGGGTTTTAATGGTTCGTTCCCATTTTCCAAAGATTTCTGTCGGATTATTTGATCTTCATTGTGCCGAAATTTTTTCTTCATTTGTTCAAGTTGGCGTTCGTTTTCTCCTTTTTTTTTTTTTTTTTTTCTTTTTTTTTTTCTTTTTCTTTTTCTTGTTCCCTTTCAACTTCAAAATTTTTTTGTTCTAAGTTCTTTCCCATTTGCCTCTTGTGTTAAAAAGGTATATACGATATTCCTCTTCGTTGTATGAGGGTTGGTGTGTCAGATTGCCACAATTGACTTGATTTTCTTCTTCCTTTTCATTAACATAATCACTATCATCGGAGTTTGTACTTGTATCTGTCAGATCCTTTTCGAAAGGATCTTCAAAATTGTTTTCCCTCTTTTCAAACGTTTCAATTTGTGGGTTTCCAAATTTGTTCCAGGAGTTCCACAAATTGTAACAGTTCTTACAAATGTAAAACTGTTTTCCCAAATTTTCTTTTCTTTGATCATAATTTCCTCCATGCTTTTGTGGATCATATTTCCTGGAATTGATTACGGAACAATTTTTTCCATGCCAAATGCACTTAACATTCTTTTTGTGTTTTTTTGATAAATTTTTTTTTATTTGAATAGTATCTCTCAAAACCCAATTTGTTTGATCAATAAAAATTGGGTTGAGGTCGTTGGGGAAAGGTTTTGTGGAATTTTGCATTCAACGATCTAAATTTTAAAAAAAAATTTCAACGTTTCAGTTTTTTTTATCTAAAAAAAAAACTTTGCAAAAAAATAAAAAATGATCTTTCAAATTTTTGGAAATGGGAATTTGAACGGATTTAATCCATACCTATCCATTACTCGTTCCCATTCTTCAAATATTACTTTGTTTTGAAATAAAAAAACCAAAAAGTTGCTCAATTATTCCAAAAATAATTCAGTTTTATCAATTTCGACTTTTTAGAACAATTTTTAGAACCCTCTCAGAATATTTCGGTCACCCGACTAAAATCATTTAACATCCACAACAACATGTCAGGGTTCTAAAAATTGTTCTAAAAAGTAATTTTCTCAAAAAGTCAATTTTCCCCAACCTTCTTTGTCATTTTGAGATACGTGGTAATTTAAATTATCACCTTTTCTCATAAAAAATTTCATTTTTTCATTCTTAGATCTTACTGATTAAATATTTGTAAGACTTGCCAACAACCTAACATTCTTTGAATAACGCCAAACAAAAAATTTGAATTGCAAACGTAGTCGTTAAGTAGATTTTTTATACGGGGTTATTTCAAAACTTTGAGGTTTTTTTTTTTTTTAAAGTCTATTTTTTTACATTTTCTCGAAAGACAAAAAGATATCCTTCTCCTTTTAGTAAAGAAAATATTTCTTTTTAATTTTTTTATTTAATGTTGATTTTTGACCTCTCCAAACTAAAGAACTAGGCTTTTTTTAGTGCACACTTTGTTTAATCAAATTATTTAAAAAAGTTTTTAAGGGCACAATTATTGAATGAAGGGAAAATAATTTTTATTTTTAGAATAGTGCTTGAGTTGTAAAAAAAAAGATTGTGTTTTTTTTCTGGACAATCTTTTGTTATAAGATACTTGTACTTTTCTGTTCCTTATTTTGATTATTTTGTGTATTATATATGATCAAGGAGTGTACACTTAAAAGTCCTAGGTCAGTATGAAAAATGGATCAGACCTTTAAAAATATAACAAGTTCTTGATCCAAGGTGATCAAGCTAAACTCCATTTCAAAATCATTGACCCTTTAAAAATCGAATTTTGAAAAATAAATATTTTTATAAATTGAAATTATCTATTATAATAAAAAAATTAATATTTTAATATTTTGTTATATACACCAGAGATATTTTTTTTCATCGGAAAATAATATAAAAAAAAGTAAAAAAAAATAAAAAAAAATTAGGACCATTTATTTAGAAATAAAGTTTGTTTATTTATTCCTTTTTAAAAATGTGCTTGTAGTATGACTGATAAATTAAGAGACTATTACTATTATTTGTTAATTTCAAGATTAATTAAATGTTATTGATTGTAACTTTTGAGTTATTTTAAATAATTACTTGTATATCAGTTGACTTACTTTTTTTACAACCTTTTTTTCAATTATCAATCAAAAATTGTTTGTTAAAGCAGTCTCAAAATTAAAGAATTTACCAAAACTGAATTTGAAAAAAAAATAGCAAAAAAATTAGAAAGTGGGAAAGTGTTTCTTGATTTATTTCTAATTATTTGCAAATTTCATTTTTGGTAAATTTTTTTTTTTTTTTTTTTATTTATTTTGAAATGACCGAAACAGATTCACCAACAGCTGTTGCACTTTTTGATTACTTTAGTGATCAAAAGAATTTTCTATCTTTTTATGAATGTGATGTTATAACACTTAAAAACACTGATGAACCAGATTTTTGGAAAGGTCAAATCAATAATAAAATAGGGTGGTTTCCAGCAAACTATGTTCGTGTTGTTACAGAGTCTGATCCTGTAAAATCACCACAGGATGGTAAATTTATTTCTTTTGTCAATCAAAAAAAAAAAAATTTTACAAAAAATAATTAAGTTAAAAATTTTTTCCTTTTCTTTTTTTTTTTTCAAAAAATGAAAAATAATTTCACAATAACAGAAGCAAAAGAATCTCTCTATAAAGTTCTTGCATTAATTGATGAGGAGATTGAAAAAAGGAATACGATCCTCGGGACAAGTCAACGAGAAAAAAAATCTCAATCAGGAAACAGAATTGCACACTCGACTTCGTTATTAATCACCCTTCATAAAACTCGAAAAAAAATGATGTCTTATCTCCGACAATCTACCGAGATTAATTATGTTAAGATCTTTCAACACCTCAATAAACAAACACACTTTAAAAAGCTTTATGGGCAAATCAAGCCTGTGTCCAAAGGCAGAAGAGTGTCTCTTGGTTCACCAATTAGTGTAAAAAAACAAAATGAAAAAGCATCTTCCCCACTTGCAACCGACACGAAGAAAACGGATTCCGTATCAAGCCAGCAAACAAAAGAAAACACATTTTTAAGTACGCTGCATCAAATTATGGATACTTCGGAATCATTGTCTTCCAATGAATCAGATGATGGAGAAAAAGAAGAATTGGATTCTAAAAACGAATCTTCTGAAAAAAATAATCCAAAGAAAAAGCCCAGAAGACCCAAAGGGCCACCATCAAAGAACTTCAAAAAAAAGAGAATGGGACAAAAAAAGTTCAGAAGAGGGCCAAGACCACCCAAAGGGCCACCACCCAAGGGTGCAAGAAAATATACAAAAATCTTACCACCAAATAATGAAGAACAACAGACAAAGGGTGGAGAAGAAACAGAAAATACTGAAGAAATACCAGAGAAACTACCAGAGGAGATGCCAGAAAATCTCACAAAGAATGAAAAAGAAGTTAAGAACAATGAAGAACTGCAATCAAAGAATGAAGAAGAAATACCTGAAAATCTTCCAAATAATGAAGAAGATCAAACAAATAATGAAGAAGAACAGACAAAGAGCGGAGAAGAAACAGAAAATACTGAAGAAATACCAAAGGAAATACCAGAGGAGATACCTGAAAATCTTCCAAATAATGAAGAAGATCAAACAAATAATGAAGAAGAACAGACTAAGGGTGGAGAAGAAACAGAAAATACTGAAGAAATACCAGAGGAGATACCTGAAAATCTTCCAAATAATGAAAAAGAGCAAACAAATAATGAAGAAGAACAGACTAAGGGTGGAGAAGAAACAGAAAATACTGAAGAAATATCAGAGGAGATACCTGAAAATCTTCCAAATAATGAAAAAGAACAGACAAAGAGTGGAGAGGAAACAGAAAATACTGAAAAAATACCAGAGGAACTACCAGAGGAGATAACGGAAACAATTATTGAGAATATACCTGAGGAAATACCAGAGAATATTCCTGTTACAGAAGAAAAAAAGGAAAATGAAGAAGAGCAGACAAAGAATGAAGAGGAAGTTAAGAATACTGACGAATTACATGAAGAATTATCAGATGAATTATCTGAAGAACAAAATATACCTGATGAATTACCAAATGAATTACCAAATGAATTACCTGATGAATTACCTGAAAATTTGCCTGAAGGATTACCAGATGAATTACCTGATGAATTATCTGAAGGGTTGCCAGAAAATTTACCAGATTTACCCGACGAATTACCAGATCTACCTGATGAGCTACCAGAAATACCAGACTTTGATTAACTGGTAAATTCAATTTTCAGATCATGTATTGTTTTCTTTTTATTTTTTATTTTGTGATAATTTGATTTTGTTATTGTTGTTTTAATTATATTATTCAGGTATACATTTTTAAATAAATTGATAAAAAATTAATTTCAGAAACAAAAAATTCTAAATAAAAATTATTTTTATCTCTCGAATAGTTATTCCATTTTTGATTCTTAAAATATGTCTTAAGGCTTTTCCTAGTAAATAAAATTGATGACGGGAATTTAATTTTTTTTTTTCAAAAAAAAATTGTTAAAAAAGTTTACCGTTCGAGAAAAAAAGTTCAACACGCTTTTTAATGGGAACCTTAATAGAACCTGGAAATAAAAAGTAAGATTAATTGATAAAAGAATAAATAAATAATTAAAGAGACAATGAAGGATTCAACACAATAACGGTTTTTTAAATACTATCTTTTAGAATGGGCTTTTCATTGATTGATCTATTATTAAAAATTTGTTGAAAAAATTGACTATTTTTGAGATCTCCAAAACCACATAAACAATTTTGATATGAAAGTAAATGTAAATTGGGTTCTGTTGGTTTGATTGAAAATAATTTAATGGATTATTCTTTGAAGTTAATTGGTTTCTTCTTTTAATTGATTTTAGTTTTCATTTTCAGGTTCTATTAAGGTTTCCAATTAAAAACAGTGTTTGGCTTTTTTTCCTTTTTTCACTTTTTTTCTAGAATAGTTACAAGTATTCAACCATATAAACCTCATATTTGGTTTCCATTTTATTTAAAAATGTCTAACTTATTGATAAAACTGAATTTTTTTTTGTTTTGTTGTTTTATAGTTTTTATCAGAATTTTTTTTGTTTTAAATTTTGAAACAAAATTTTTTCAAATACAAATAGTAAAAATTAAAAATCCTAATTGTTTATGTCAAAAATGTCTCATAAAAAATATTCTAATTACCCATTCATTCAGTTAATTTTACTAACACATCAAATAAGATCCATATAAAAAAAAAAATATGTTATATCTATTATTGTAAAAAAAAAACAAAAAAAAAAAAAATTGTTAAATATGTACTCCATTATCTCTGTTTGATACTAACCCTTTAATATTTTGATTGTTTTTATTATTTGAAT
This sequence comes from Anaeramoeba flamelloides, assembly GCA_027625915.1. Lineage (NCBI taxonomy): Eukaryota > Anaeramoebidae > Anaeramoeba > Anaeramoeba flamelloides. Next base: position 360,627 of record JANTQA010000060.1, on the reverse strand, counting down.
TTGTTGAAAATCAATATAATATAACTTTTTAATTAGTAAAACCAATTTACTTGAGAGACAAATACATGATTTGATATTATTTTTTTATTTTATTTTATTTATTTTTTTTTTTTTTTATTTGGGGGGGGTAAAATTATAATTTACATATTCTCAGATGTCTGGTTATTCAAAAGTAACAAGAAAACCATTTGTCATAATATAATTCAAATGCCCACACTTAGAAGATATACAGAATTTTTTTTTTTTTCAGTTGCCTGTTGGATTTTTTTTTTTAAAAAAAAAGTTAATAAAGAAATATTGTGCATAATTGTATATGTGTATTGAAAATAATACACCTCAAAAAATAGTAATTTGTGGATTTACCCATTTGATGTTCGGTATCAATGGGGGGGTCAATATATTCAAGCCATTTCCAAGATTGTGGGGGGAAATTTATTTTAAAATATATTTATTAAATTCAACCTTCAAAACACTATTTAAATATCCAAAATCATTATTCGTCTACTATTTATTGATTCTTGATAACAATTCAATTTTTTTCTTAGTACGGTATTACATTAATAAATAATATTAAATTTTCTGATCTTGATTTTATATGTCCCTACTGCCTAAAAAACACTAAAAATGAAAAACTGATCAAATACTTTCCATTAATACAATTAAAAAACTAAATGAAAAAATAAAAATAAATAAAGTTTCAATTTAACTTTTTCTTGAAAACATTTTTTGCCAAAATCATTGAATTCACATGTGAAATTATGTATATTTTTAGATTCACTATCTTGTTTTAACTCATTTACCAAAACAAATTCTAAATTATGGGAATTTTCTTTTCACAAAAGGCACTAATTTGGTCCTCAAATGTTTTTTTTAGTTTTAAATGGTAAAATTAAAAAAAAAGTTAAACTAAAAAGATAAACTTTCTGGAAAAGTATTCTAATTTAATATATCAACTTATTCTTTGATTTCAAACTTTTCTCAACCCCAATTTTTCAAAAAAAAATAAAAAAGTTCACACTAATTCCAAAAAATATTTTCGATATTCAAAAGTTGAGCACTGTTTTTATTCTAAAAAATTTTATCACAGTGGCTAATTGAATTAAGTTATAAACTTAATTTCGAAAAATATTAATCAGAAAAAAATAGTGCTTAATTTTATTAAGGACATATAATATTTTTAATGGTAAAAATTGGTGTTAATTAATTTTTTTTTGATCAAAAAAATTGTTTTCAGAACGTGTTTAATCTCAAAAAATTTTCAATGGAATTGAAAAGATATGCCTACACTCGGTTGTTTAAAAAATCATTTGTACCGTTTCAATATTTCCGGTTTTTTATCAAAATTGGTAGTATATTATTTCACCAAAAAAAGTTCTATTTATTTTTTTTTATTTTTTGGTAATATTTTAATGAAGGTATTTTGAAATCAATCCCAGTGTTATTGATTCAATTTATATTAATATTAAACTTGATTTGGTATTTCCAATTAACGAATAACTCCACTAACAAAGATGATTTTTTATGAAAGGTAAAAAAAAAAAAAAAACTTTTTTGGAAATACGTTATATCTAAATATACATTCCTTACGGAATTTTTAACTAAAAGAAAAATAATAAAAAAATAATCATTTATTAAAATGATACAATCGATTTTAAAAAGAAATGGGTCCAATTTAGAATTCAAATAATAGGAATTTTGCAAAATATTATTTTTCAATTCTACACCCCAAAAAAATATTCTATTAAAAAGTTTTTTTTTTTTAATAAGTAATTAACAAAATGTTTTTTTAATTGGGTTACTAATCAAAAAAAAACATTTAATTTTTCATTTTTATCAGGTTAAAGTTGAATTTTTAAACTGATGTAAATAATTAATCAAGTTGAAAATTTGTTTGCGGTGGTTTGAAAATGAGGATTCTACGAATACAATAATAATAAGAAGAGGAAGATGATGTGTAAAATTCCATTAGAATATTATAGACTGGTTATTCTTTTCAAAAATCACGTTTAATTTATTTTTTGATGAATGGTTTATGAATTCAATTATCCTCTATTTCTTATAGAAAAGACAAAAAAATGAAAAAATGAAAAAGAAAAAATGAACAATAATTTCAATTAAATAAAAATATTATAATAAACTGGTTTAAAACATTTTAAATCGATATATTGGTTTTGAATTTTGTAATATTTTATCGAAAATTGATACATTGACTCTAAATAAAAGACAAATTATCAAAAAAAAAAAAAAAAAAAACGAAACAATATTCTTTTTTAAAATTGTTCAATAAATATTATAAGTTTCATCAAAAAAATTTCAAAATGGTTCTTTTTTTCTTCCAAAAAGATATTTTTAATAATTATGAGTTTAAGAATCAGTGGATTTATAAATATTTTATTTTGAAAGAAATTTAGTAAAAAAAAAAAAATGATAGTATTTAAAATTGATAAAACATTATTTAAAACAACTTATATCTATATTTTATCATGGATGATTGTTAATAGCATTTAAAGAATAAGAAATAATTTTTTAAAAAAAAACTATTTAATAATTGTTCAGAAAAAATTTAATTTATCAATAATTTATCAATAATTCTTCTTTATTATTTTTTTTCAATATAAATGAGAATTTTCTTATTTCTATTTTTAAAATTGGTAATAAATATAAAATATTGTAAAAGATCATATAAACAATCTATTTTGTAAAAGATGTTACCAGAAAATAATTTCTAAAATAATAATAATAATCTAATAAAAAATGATAATTTTAAGAAAAATAGAATTTTTACTGAAAAAATACCCAAGTTATTTTTTTTTTTTTCATTTCCAAAATTTGTATTTGTGGGAATTAAAATTTTGAATATTTTTCAAATATTATAAATAAACACCTAAAATAATTTTTCAATTTTTAATATGGCCAAATCATTCGTTATTATTTTCAATAAAAGTATCATTTGGGAAATTATATTTGGAAAAATAATCAAATTTTTTTGAACTTAATAAAGGAATCGTTTTCATTTAATATATAGACGCTCAAATGTTTCGGCCTCTTTTTTAAAACAAATTATCATCGTGATATAATATTATTTTTACAGAAAATCAAACAACATTCATTAATTTCAATACTAAAAATACAAAGGAAATGTTAATTTTTTTTTTTTTTTTCCTTTAATTATTATTTTTTTTTTTTTTTTCTCCATGTTTTTCTTTCTATTTTTCTTATCTTTGTTTAAAGAGTGAATTTTTTCTTTTTATTTTTTAAAAGAAAACCGTTTCTATGATTTATAATCTTGACAACATAAATATCTAGGATAAAAAAATAAAATATATTTATAATTTCAGGAAATGTAATCAATTGGCATCAAGTACCTAAGAGTTTTTTTATTTCTGGAATTAAAATAAAACTAACGTGGTTTTCCGAATAAATAGAAAACTCAAAACCCATCCGAAAATCAATAGATTTTCAAAATAAATAGAAAACTCAAGAAAACCTAGAAAACTTAACAGATAAAACAGAAAAACACTAGAAAAACACCAATAAGTTTTTTTTTGTAATTTTTTTTTTATTTTCTTAAATTAAAAAAAAAAACACAGTTAGCTTTTCCAGAATTCAAAAGAATAGAGAAAAATCTTTGATTTTACTCAATTATTTTGAATTTCAAAAAGAAAAAACAAACCTGATGGCGGTTTTCTAGAATTCAAAAGAATAGACTAAAATTTTTGATTTTATTCAAGTCTTTTAAATTCTGGAAAACTTGATGATGATAAGGTGGAATTTTCTTGTATCACATCTCTCCAATAATAATCAAAAAAAAAACATAATTTTTTTTCAATTTTTTTTTTTTTCTCGAAAAAAAAATATTCTACGTAGAGAAAGATTCTTAGATGAATACAAAATTAAAGGAAGCCTTAATAAAAAAAAAGACAAATGGGGGTCACAAAAGACAATTTATAGGTCTCTCGTTGATACATTTAAAATAGAAAATAAATAATTCACGAGAAAAAGAAAAGGAAGTCAGTTCAAATAACAAATGTCTAAGAATAAGTTTTAAAATCTTCCAGGTGGGGGTATTTATATTATAAAGAAAAATAACTAGACACAATTTATTGTTTTTAAAAAGTACAAAAAATGAAAAATAATTAAAGTCTTTAAACGGGTCAGGTATTATAATCAAAAGAAAAACTTTCACAGAATATTGGTTTTCAAAATTCAAGAAAAGGATCCTGATTCCAAACTTAAATGGTTGGTATCTTCCAAACAGAAGTTAACTATTAATGTATCCTGTTATTGAATTTAATTCATTTTAGTGTCCCATAGTTCAAATATCTCGAAATTTTCAATTGTAAAATAGTACCAAAATCTGATCTCAACAAAATTAAAAATGATTATTATTATCATAAAAACACCAAAAATATTGAAAAAATATCTATTTATCAACAAATATAAATATAAAAACATTAATATCCAGACTTCAAACCTGAAAAATATCTTTCTTAGATTTGTCTTCTAAACAAAATGTAGATAGTTAACAAAAAAATAAAAATCAATTTTCTCAAAAAATAAATAATTAGAAAATGAATTATTTTGACAAATTATTTTAACTTTTTGAGGATATATTGATATCACTTACTAATTTCCTAGAAATTAACTAAACAAAATCATTTGTTTTTTGGGTTTTTATATGAATAATTATTGAGTTAATCTTTGAAATTTAAAAAAATAGAAAAAAATGTTACATTTGAAGGTTACTATTATTAATTCTGAAATAACAAGAATAATATTATTTTGAGTTTTATTTTTAAGATTTGAAAAGTAATTACTGAAAAAATTATTCCTCAAATGAAAATTTTTATTTGTGATCATTAGTAAACAATCTCAGTAATTTATTGTTCAATAATATTCATAATTGATGTGTTAGAGCTGTTTAAACAATGCACCACCAATATGATTTAAACCTAATTACAACATATGTTCATTCTAGATTTCTCCTTGGAAGAGGCTACTCCCTTAAAAGAAAAATATATTTTCCAAGAATCAACAAATACCTCGGCCTCTTGATCTGTTACTTTTCCAGTCACACATATTAACTAGTTTGGATTGCTATCAAATTTTTTATTTTTTTATGGTATAACAATCAATAAAAGATTTTTAATGTTTTTTTTTTTTTTTGAATTTTTTTGTTTTGATTTGGTATAAAAAAATTTTTTTAAGTGAGTATATTTCTAACTTGACTCCAACCAAATAATCTAAATTCTATTTTGATGTATTTATAGTTTGTGTTCTGGTGTTACTACCATGTTTCAGTTTATTGCAAATTAAACTCAACAAAAACAAATTCCAAAATTGTTATAGACTATCTAAAAAAAAACTCAATCAAATTGTATTTTGTCTGAATTCCAACCACAAAGTGAGTTCTTGAGAGTTTGAGTTATATTGAAAGTACGGCTTTTTGTCAAAAAAAGAAAATCCTTTTTAGTATGATTCGTAAGAAAAAAGTGGATTTTTATTTTGAGAGAAAAGCATAAAGACAAAAGGGGAAGGAAAATTTCAAAAATCATAAAACTTGAAGTTTTTTGAGAATTGTTGACAAGACAGTAAATGTATCCAAGAGGGAATAAAATGTCAAAGAATCAATTTCAAAAAGTGATCTTTTCGTGAAGCAAAGAAAGAGGATTTCATTTTATTTTTTTTAATTGTTCCTTGCTCTTTTTGAATCAAAATCATTCCACAAAACCAAAAACAAGAAGAAACTAACAATTTTCAACAATAATGACAACAAAACTTTCAGAATCAAGCTCGGATAATTATAATTTTTCAGACTCTGATCTTGAATTACCATTGTTCAAATATGGAGAATCGCTGTCTCTTTCCTCTGATGAGTGGGACAAAATGGGCCAATCAACATGGGACAAAAAAGTAGTCAAGAAAAAGCAAACAAAAAACGATCAAGATGCCCTTGATCAAAAAGAGACAATCGATCAACCACACAAAATCGTCGGAAGGATTTACAACGACAAGTTGGGACCAAGAGATTCGAGGCCAACATGGGAAAGGCATTTGTCCGATTCCTTTTCTTATGACGAAGACATCAAGCATACACAATTAAGGCTCTCCAAATATGGGATCGATCTTGAAGGCGAACTAAATGAGTTTTCAGAATTAAAGTCAAAGGATTTCGATCCTTCTGGCCTGTCTGAAAATGAGCCCAACGACTCTGATTTGCCTCAAGATCCTGAAAAAAAAGCAAACAAATTTCGACTCCACACAATTTACACAGCTCCTCTTGCACTTGGATATTTTAGACACATTGAAAGAGGCTACCGTGTGTACTTTTCAGTTCCTCTCTGCTTTAAAACAGCTTTGACTCGTTGGGTATGTTAGATAATTTTTCCCATTTCTAGTTCTCATTTTTGATTTTTTTGGTTTACGAACCTCCCCATTTTCTTTTTTTGATTGAGTTTGGTTGAATATTTGGTTTGTTGAGTCTTCGTATTGCCCCCTCTTTTCCTTTTGGTTTCTTTAAAAATGAAAACAACTCTCTGAAATTACGATCAAAATAAACAATTTTTTTTTCAAGTCGAAAAAAAAAAATTAAAATCTAAAGCAAGTAAAGAAACACTTATCCCCCATTTAGTTTGGTTTTGTTTTTTTGCTTGAAATAGTCAAAAATATTATTTTTCAACCCAAAACCTAATTTTTTTTCATTTCCATAAAAAGAAAAAATATTCTTTTTAAAAATCCTTGCTTTTTTCATTCATATTTTCTTATTTAATGATAAAACCACAACCTCGAGAGCAGAACCTCGGAACAAAAAACAGTTTTAATGAAATGGTTTTTTTGTGTTCAAAGAATCAACGCAAGCTATTTTTCTTGGAAGATCTTTTTCATTTCGATGAACAACTTTTTAATTACATTACAAGACTGGGGGCGATTGTATTCGGAATTTCTAATTGAAAAGAAGGGTTTTTAGAGAACAGTTTAAAGTTGCTCTCTTGTGATCTCCTTTTTATTATTTGTGAAATAATAACAAATCATTAGAAATTTTACTTTTTTGTAATCATACAAAGTACAACACGATCATTAAAAAATTTTTTCAAAAAAAAAAAATTCAACATTTGCGAATTTTTGACTTTTTGATAACTTCACTTATATTAAACACTATTGGTTAATAAAGGATCTTGGATCAAAAATTATTTTGAAAGATATTTACAAATTTAAGTTGGAAAATTCAAGTTTCCCAGGTTCTATTAAGATTTTTTTCAAATTTAATAGTAAAAAATTTGAATTTTTTTATCTTCACAGTTAAGAGGTTATAATCATAAATTTTAAAAGCATTTTAAATTTGATAAATATCTTTCCAATGGATAAAAAATTATTTTGACTATTGAGGGAATTATTTATTGATATAAATTGAAAAAAATATTGATTTTTTTGGAATCTTTCTTAATTAATAATGATATAGACATTGTTTTTCTCCAAGAAACAAAAACTAAAAATAAACCAAATTTTATTTTTTTTGATACAATTATTAAAAATTGTTATGGCGAAAAAAAATCAAAAGGTGGACTACAAATATTATTCAAAAAGATTTATTTAAACTTTATTTCCGAAATTCAATATCCAGATCAAGATGTACAAATAATTCGCTTCACAGATATAATTTTTATTAATATATATTTGAGGGAAGATAGAAAAAAAGAATTAATAAAAATTATTCAAACATTAATTGTTCAATACCATAATTTCAAAACAATAATTGTCGGTGATTTTAATCTTTCGGATAATGAAATTAAAAAAAAGATAATATTAAAAAATTTTAAAATCATTTCTAATTCCATAAATAGTAGAAAGAATAATATTGACCATATCTTAATTAACTTTAAAAATCAAAAAATTATCAAAATATCAAAATCAAAAAATTATCAAAATATCAAAATCAATAGAAAACAATCTGTCAGATCACAAAATGATTATTAATAATATCAATATTAATTCAGAGTGGAATATTAAGAAAAAATATAAAATTATAACAAATAATAGTTATCAAAAAGAATTTACTCATTATTTTAAAGAAAAAAAATTCATTTTAAATACAAATACTATAAAAAAATTTAAAACTAAATTTATTAAATATACAGATATAATTTATAAAGAAAATAAAAATGACCATAAAATTGCTCCATTAATTAAAAATATTTTGTCTAACCCAAATTTAATTAATCGAATCAAAAAAATAAACAAAGAAGCTTGGAATAAATTCATTGATGAAATAAACTTAGAATAATGGGAAAACAAAAATTTTTGGAAAAAAATTAATTATATAAGGTCTAAAAAAATGAAAATGATTTTAAATAATCAAAACATGATTGATGAATATTTTGGTTATATTAAAAACAATTCAATTGAACCAAGTAAAAATATTTTAAATTATATAAAAAATTTAAAAATTAAAAATTTAAAAAATTTTAAAATTGATAATTTTTTTCCAATTGAAAATATTAAAAACACAATCAAAAATTTAAAAAATAAATCAGTTAAAGGATTTCAAAAAAATTGAGAATTTAAAATATATTTGTAATGATGAAATCATTTCAAATCTTGAACAAAGTGAAAATAAAAATTATGATAAATATTTAATTGCAATTCATAATATATTTAATAATTGGCTATTTAATCCTAATAAGAATAATATTGAATATATTAAAAAAAGATCAATTTTATTTATACATAAAAAAGGAAATGAGGGGGTAGCTTTGAATTCTCGACCAATTTCAATTAATCAAAGTTTACCAAGATTATTCCTTAAAATGTTATATAAACTAATTGAACCTTGTTGGGAATTTATTCACAAATCACAGTTTGTATTTCGAAAACAATATGATACTCGAATTGCAGTTTTAAATTTCTTAAATACTTATAATAATATAAAATCAAATAATGAAAATGAAAATAATAAAACATATATTATTATGATTGATATAGCAAAATGTTTTGATTCAATCAGTTTTAAAATAATTAGAAAAACAATAAAAAAATTTATTTTAAATAAAATTATTCAAAATTTTTTAATAAAATATTATCAAGGAGAAGGGCTAGGTATATTTCAAGGAGATCCATTGTCGCCTATTTTATTTGCTCTAATTTCACATTTTCTTTTATTAAAAATAATATCTTTAACAGACCATTGTCAAATGTTTGCAGATGATTTAATCTTAATTATAGAAGGGGATAAACATCATTTAAATCAAAAATTAAATTCAATTTATGAAATTATAATTCAATTTGGATTGAAACCAAATAAAGAAAAAACAGTTATTTCAAAAGATTTAAAAAAGATTAAATATTTAGGTATCTATTTGGATAAAATTTCACATATAGTTTATAATTTAAAAAAAGCTAAAGAAACCTTTAATAACTGTAAACAATTATTTAATAACAATTCCCTCAATAATAATTTGAAAATCAGATTATTTAAATCTTTTATATTAAGTCAATTAACATATGGATTAGAAATTTTTAATTATGAAATAAAAACTTTAAATTATTTAAATTCTTGGATGAATACAGCCATTACTGAAATATGCAAAATAAACAGAAATACACCAATTCTTATTTATAAAACAGAATTTAAAATTGAAAATATGGTAATTTCAGTAAATAAAAAAAAATTCAAATTTAAAAAAAAATTAAAAAATTTATCACTTCCTTTTTTAGAAAAATTAATAAAATTTAATCAACGAACCAACAATAAAATTAACTGGAATTCAAAAGATATAATTGAATTAAAAAAGGAAATCTATAAATACACATATAATGAATTATTGAATTCCAAGAGCTGGAAAGTGAAAAAATACTTCACAATATTAAGAAACCAAAATTCATTATTTACAACTCAAAAATATCTAAGCTATCCATCAAGTTCAACAATCCTAAAATTTAGGACATTTACCAATTGCTTAAACAGATATTACTATGTAATTAATAAAAATTCAAATAAATTTTGTCCTTTATGTTTAAAATACAAACAAAAGGAAGTTATAGAAAATATTGTTCATTTTTTGTGGGTATGTCCTTCCTATGAAAATAATAGATTAATATTTCTGAATAAATTAAATGAAAAAAACCACTATGAATTAATTTTAAACCATAACAGTTTATTATTATTTTCATTGGTTAATAATCGTGAAATCTATGATTTTACGCTTAAATTTCCTTTCAGAAAAACAAGTATAAGGACAACTAGAGTGTAATTTACAATTCTTCAATAATAATAAAAAAAAAAAATATTGATTTTTTGATTTTTCGTTAGCTTTTTTTTAATTTGAGAAATAAAAAGAAAATTTTTGAAATTTTCTTTTAATTTCTTAAATTTAAAAAAAGCGCCGTTAGGTTTTCTTGAGTTTTCTGTTTATTTGTGAAGTGTTCTAGGTTTTTTTGAGGTTTTCTATTTTATTTCGAAAATCTATTGATTTTCTAAATAAATAGAAAACTCAAAAAAACCTAACGAAAATCTATTGAGTTTTCTATTTATTTGTGAAGTGTTCTAGGTTTTTTTTAATTTTTGAAATAAACAGAAAATTTTAATAAATTTTCGGTTTATTTCAAAAAGTAAAAAAAACCTAACGAAAATCGATAGATTTTACTAATAAAATAGAAAACCTCAAGAAAACCTAGGTACTTGACGGCACTTGGCGGCACTCTTCGGACACTCTCAATAATTATCATCAGGAATTTTTTTTTTCTCTATTTCAGTTTTATTAGATGAGTACAACATTATCAAAACTATTCGTTATTATCTATCAAAGTAAATATCTCCAAGTTGAATTAAACTAAAATTCATCCTTGGGTTTATTTGGAATTTTTTACCCCAAAAAACACCTTTTTTTTTCTTGACTAGTTACTTTTATAAACAGGTTTCTATACTAACATCAATAAATTCAACAGCCCCATGAATTTGAAGTTCTGTAATTTTGATTATATTGTGAATAAACTTTATTATTAATGATGAAAGTTTCAAGAAAGTAGTGGTTTTGTCTAACTTTTATTGTTTAATTTTATTTTTTCATACTAGTGTAATACACAAATTATTTATATAAAATTTTTAATTTTTATTTTTATTTGTTTGCTTGTAACTAAATTTTCTACACTTTTCACACTGGTGATTATTTTTTTTTATAATTTTTTTAATTTCTTTCTAACACAAACCCAAAATCTATTTAAAAAAAAATGAAAAACACTTTGCTAAATTTTCTATTTTCTGGAAAAGCAAATGAGATTTGGATGGTTGATGATTAAATTTAATTTTTTCCTCTTATTTTCTTTTATTTTTTTTCAAATCTATAATCTCTAATTTCATATCCATTAATAAAGCATAACGAAACAATTAACATCGCGACACATTTCTTTGGGGGGTTATTCTTTTTGATAATGTTAGCAACACTGCCATTTCTGGATTGGTTTCAAAAAACAAAACTATTTGCAAAGTTTTCTATAATGCTTTTCTTACTTTGTACATCTATATGCTTATTTAGTAGCGCAATTTTCCATGTTTTGAAATGCCATAGCGCGGCTCTCCGTAAAAAGGTATTAAAAATGGATATAAATGGGATAATCATCCAAGAAATGGGTGTCTTTGTAATTTTTTTTTATTATGGACTGAAGGAATCACAATTATGGCGTACAATACATATAATCATTTATGTTTCCTTTGGATGTCTGCTTTCTATTTGCTATTGGACAATCCCAATTCTATTCCAAAACCAGAATTTAAGAAGTGTAATTTTAACCTTTTCCGCAGTTTATGGTTTTGGTCCTATTATACAAGGCAGCCTCAGTTTAGATTCTGATTTTAGAAATGAATTGTTTATACGCATTGCTATAATGTACGTATTTTATGGGCTTGGTCTTTTCTTCTTTCTGAGTAAAGTGCCTGAAAGATTTACGAAAAATGGTTATTTTGATTATATTGGAGCAAGCCATCAAATTTGGCATCTTCTTGTTATTGCTGGCCCTTTATGGGTTTTTTATTCCGTTTATTTGTTTGCAAAAAGATTCCCCGATTCATAAATTTTTAATAACTAATTACCAATAGAAAACACTTATATCTTTTTTAAATTATTTTATTTTTTCATTCTTTAGGTTGTTTAAAAAAAGTTTCTGTTCTAGATTTTTCAAAAAAAAAAAAAAAAAAAATGAATTTTTTAATACTTTTATCATTTTTTTAAAATATTAATAGAGAAGAAATAGTATAAATTAATTAACTGTTAATAAATATTGTTTTTTTTTTTTTTTATTTATTTTTATTTTGTTGTTTTTCTATCTTTTTATATTGTATTTTATTTAAAATTAGTGAAAGTCATTTTGTAAAAATAAAGCTTTAATTTTTTCAAATATAGCCTTAAAAATAGATCAATTAAAGTTTGTTATCTATTTGATAGATACTGTTGTAAACTTTTTCGTCAAACTTTTTTATAATAACTATTTTTATATTAATATTTATTCAATAAAACAAATTATTTATTTCTTGAGAGAAAGGATAATTCAGATATTTTCATAAGAAAAAAGAGAGAGGAAGAAAAATAATTGAAATATTACTAGAAAAAAAAATTATAATTCCATTTCCATGAACAAATTAAAAAATTCCTCTGCTCCAATAAAAAAACTTTTTTTAAAACAACTATACAGTCCCGCTTGTAAACATTGCCCATTTTTTAATAAAATTAAAAATAAAAAATTAGAAAAGATGAATCAAAACGAAGGGTTTTTTATAATAAAACAAAAATTAATAAATTGATTTTACTTATCAATGAATTTATATATTTAATTTTCTTTTCAATAACTTAATAAAAATAATAAAAATCTAAAAAATTTCAAAAATTGTTAAAATAGTAGAAATTTTAATAATGAGTTTGCCCCCCTTTTAGTTTTTTAACTTTATATAATCTATCTTCCATTCTATCAATTAATTTGTTTAATATCTGGTTATCCAAAATTTCCCATTCTTGTAACGTAGAAATCAACAACTCTCTTTTATTTTTACAATCAATAGAAATATTATTTTTTAAAATCTTCCAAATATTTTCTATTGGATTAATATCAGGTGATTTTGTAGGAAAATCAAGAAGCGGTATTCTGTTATTTTTGCAATATTTTCTGGTTGATTTCAAAACATGACAAGGTGCATTATCTTGCTGAAAAAAAATTAAAATTAGTATTATTTATTGTATTAAAATTTGGAAAAATTTCATTTTGTGAAATATTTTGATATTTTTCACTATTTAAAGATTGATCGATCTATATTAAATCACTTTTGTAATTATAACCAATTGCACCCCAAAACTTACATCTTATTCCATACATACCAGAGTGAAAAGTACAATATTTGTTATCATTACGTGCATTTTTTGGTCTCCAAACCCAACCTTTTTTCTTTAACTTATCTAACTCGATCAAAGTTTCATCAGAAAAGATTACCTTTCTCCATTCATTAACTGACCAATGACGAAACAGTCTTTCGAAATGCCATCTTGATTTGATGTGTTCTCTAGTTAGTAGTGGCTTTCGTTTTGGTTTACAACCGGTTAAACCACTGTTGTTTGAAATTTTTCTGCAATATGATTCACCAATACTAAACCTTTGAGCAATCTCTTTACTTGACGAAAACAGTTTATTAGAAACTATTCTAATAATTTTCTGCCTTTTCAAATCTGAAATTGTTTTAGGTCTTCCCGTAGGTATGTAGTTTTCTATGGTGTTTTCTTTGTTCCATCTTTGAACAACTCTACGAACAGTTTTAGCATTACACGATATTTCTTTAGCAATATCTTGGATATTATAATCTAAACTGTTGTATTCAATAATCTTGACTTTCTCATTTTGTGTTAAACGAAAATTATTTCTGATCATTTGAAATTTGTAAAAAAAATGACAAAAAAGGACAATGTTTAAAATCGGGACTGTATAACAGTTTTATAACAAAGTTTCCTTTTTAATGATGATTTTTTTCAATATTTTTTAAAAAAATATTCTTAAACGCGGGATTATTAAAATGTTAAAAATTTTATAACACATTTTAGTACAAACATTTATGTTATAAAATTTGTTATTATAAAATTTTGGAACATTTTAAACATTTATAACACCTTAGCAACGCATTTATAACATGATAAAAAAGCTTTTTTTGATTTATTTTTTTTTTACAAAAAATAGTGTTCTTTTTACTCTTTTAAATTGTAATCAGTGAAAAAGATCAAATTATATTATTTAAACGTAAAAGTATTTTTTTTTTCTTATTTACAAAACTTTTCAATAGTTAACAGTGAAAAGTTTTTTTGTTTTTTTTTGATCAATAGTACATTAATTTTACTCGAAATATTAGAAACATTAAAAAAAAAAAAAAGATAAAATATTGATTCAGTGATCAAATAATAAATTTATAGATATATATATATGGTCATTTTATTATTCATTTTTATTTTTTTTTTTTTTTCAAAAATTCAAAAGGAAAAGTTATCATTTAGTTATATTTTACTTTTTTTTTTTCTTCTTTGGTTTTGTTTTGGTATTTTTTTTTGGTGTTTTTTTGGTACTTTTTTTTGTTGTCTTCTTTGTTGTTCTTTTTGGTTTTTTTTTCGTGTTTTTCTTTGTATTCTTCTTCTTACCTTTCTTTGTATTTTTTTTTGCATTTTTCTTTTTTTTTTCTGCTTCTTTCTTTTTTCTTTCCCTTTCCTTTTTCTTCCTTTCTGCTTCTTTCTTCCTTTTCTTTGCTCTTTCCTTTTTCTTCTTTTCTGCTTCTTTCTTTTTCCTTTCCCTTTCCTTTTTCTTCTTTTCCGCTTCTTTCTTTTTTCTTTCCCTTTCCTTTTTCTTCCTTTCTGCTTCTTTTTTCCTTTTCTTTGCTCTTTCCTTTTTCTTCCTTTCTGCTTCTTTTTTCTTTTTTATTTGCTCTTTCTTTTTCCTTTTTTGTTCTTTCTTCTTTTTCCTTTGTTCTAAAACTTTTTTTTGTGTTTGCTCATAATTATCAATAATAAATTTAACTCTTTTATAAAGTTGAAGATTCGTTGGAAATCCTGGAATTTTTGTCTTTATTTTCTTTTTCTTTTCTTCCTTTTCCTTCTCTTTTTCCTTTTCCTTTTTATCATCATCTGAATCTTCCTCATCATCAGATTCATCATCAGAATTTGATTCGTCTTCATTTGAATCTTCACCAGAATCTTCATCGTCATTGGAATCATCTTCGTTATCCTCTTTATCAGAATTTTCTTCATTGTCTGAGTTGGAATTTTCTTGATCATCTTCATCCTCAGAATTTTCGTCACCATCTTTATCATCACCTTCATTTGCACCTTTAATTTTCACATTTTCATCTTCTATTGTTTTTTCTTTTTCAATTTGCTCCTCCATTTTTTTTTGATAAGTTTCTCTTAATTTATAAAGGGACAACTCTTGATCATTTAAAATCTCTTCCATTTCAAAACCGTGCTTTTGACAGCCAACTAATAAATCGATATCATGAATTTGATTTTTCCAAAGATCAGGTAAATATTTTTGTTTTCTTAATTTTTTAAAAATTGATCGGCTGTGAGATGAGTTAAATATTACTGTTTCAATGAATTCCATCATTTCAATTCTTTCGATAACTCTTCTAGCGGAATTTGGTGCAATTTTTAATCCAGGAATTTTTTTCTTTTCTTTTTTCTTTCCTTCTTCATCATTATCATTATCTTTATCATTATCTTTATTTTTGTCGTTATCCACATCGTTGTTTTTATCCTTATTCCCATTGTCTTTGTTATCTTTCTTAACTTCATCCGTATTCTTGTCTTCGTCCTTATTATTATTATTATTTAATTTTTTTTCTTGCATTTTTTCCAATTTAATTTTTTTTAATTTGTCCGACAATCTTTTACACTCATCATAATATTGATGATATAAAGTTTGAATATGAGAAACCTTTTTATTATTATCACCAATTAAAGAATGTATGTGCTTGTAATCAATGTCTCCATTATCTGTTAATGGGCAACCATATCTTAATAATACTCGATAAAAAGAAGAAATCAATTTTTGTGTCCATTTTCTTTTGCTTTCCTTTTCCATAATTTCGTTATGTGTTAAATTAAAATTTAAAAGGATTCTTCTTTTTTTAAAATTCTTTCCTGAGGATTCCTCGTCGATTAGGAAATCTGATTTTCTATAAGCGTTGATTAATGAATTAATTCGTCTTTTTATCTTTGATATTCTTGGCCAAATTTTTTTTTGTAATTCTTCTATTTCTTGATTTAATTTTGATTTTGGGGTTTTTTTATTAGTTTTTTTCTTTTTTTTATTATTATCTGTTTTGTTATTATTCTCTTCAAATTGTTTTTTTAATGATCTTATTTTTTCAATAATTTCTTTTTTTGGTAAAAAATCATTAAAGCCTAAAATAGGATCATCTTTTATTAAATCGAATTCTTCCCAGCCGTGTTTAAAAATACCATATAGTAACATTCGATCATTATTTTCATTCCATTTTTTTGATGGTAAAGTCTTTGGGTTGATTATTGGAATTATTAATTTATTGATATTTTTTATTAGATCGGTTTCTATTAAATCTGTATGATGATCGTGTAAATTAACTAAAGTTGGTTTATTCTTCTTCTTCTTTTTCTTCTTCTTCTTCTTCTTATTCTTATTGTTTTTTTCCTTTTCCTTTCCTTTTCCTTTTTCTTTTCCCTCTTTATTTTTATTGTCCTTTTCCTTTTCCTTTTTATCATCATCTTCATCTTTATCTGAATCTAAGTCTGAGTCCGAGTCCGAGTCCGAGTCCGAGTCCGAGTCCGAGTCCGAGTCCGAGTCATCATCGTCTGAATCAACATAACTTTTTAATTTTGATTTGATAAAAAATATTCTAAAAACTCTTTCTAAAGTCGCTAATGATTCTAAGATCATTAACCAATTTTCTTTATTATTATCTATTTTCCGAAGTATAGGGTAATCTAACAAGGAAGAATTTTTAAAAAATTTATGATAATCACGTGTGCATTCAGAGCTAATAAATTTGGCGATTTTTAAAAATTCATTTTGGTTAACATTTAAGAGCATCATATTATTAACGTTTTTAATTTTATTTCCATTAATATGGAATTTAATTTTTAATTTATTATCATAAGAAAAAATTTTATTATTCACAATATTTTTTATTAATTCTTTTTTTTCTTGAATTCTATTTGTTTTTTTTTCTTTAATTTCTTCTTTAAATTTCTTTATTTCATCAAATTCATTTTTTTCTTCATTTTGATCTTGATCCTTTTTTTCAGATTTTTTTCTTTCATCTTCTGCTTCTAAAAAGTATTGAAGTTCAATTGATTTTTGAGAATTTTTTAATAATTTTTTTTCAATTTTCTTTTTCTTTTTTATTTCTTGATTTTTTTCTTCCTTTTTTTTTTTTTTTAATTTTTTTAATTGGATTATTTTTTTTTATTTAATTTATTTTCTTTTAATTTTGATAAAAAATCTTTTTCTGTTTTAAAAACTCATTTTCAAATTTCTTTTTAGTTGGAATGATCAAATTGCCAAGATAATTGTTATCTTCTTCTAAATGTTCAATAGTTGATTTATATAAATGGTAAAGTAATAAAGGATATTTTTCAGTTAATTCATAGGATGGGGTTGTCATTAATATTAATTTTAATACTAATATTGAAAATTTTCTAATTTCGTCCGAGGTGAATCTTTTAATTTGAGATCTTCTTTCAATGGCCACCCATCTATCTGAAAATCCAAAGGTAAATAAGCCCTTATTGATCAATCGCCTGGTTTCAGATTTATACCAACAGTCTGGATCGTATTCTTTTATTTTTTTAAATTGAGTCGCTTGATAGCTATACTTTTTCCTAAAATAGGAATTTTTCCCATATTTTTTTGAAGCGTTTCTAGTGATTCGGTTCCCCATTCTTTGAAGTCTTCTTTTTTCTGCTAATTTTCTTCTATTTTTTTCATTGAATTTTTCAGGCATCAATTTTTCCCAAAAATCTGGATCGTTAATATCCAAAGAAGTATCTGCTCCCTCAGAGACAAAAGTTGCTCTAGAAAAGGTAGAAGATTTGTTATTATTATCATTACTATTATCTGATGTATTATTCGTGTTTCTATTTAGGGGGTCGTATGTAATTTTTTTGGTTCTGTTATCGAGAATTTGATCTATATCTTCTTCACAAAATTTATTTTCTTCATCATTATCCTTAAATAAATTATATGCACCATATTTTAACAATTCATTAATTTCCTTGGGGTTTAATTTTTTGTCTTTATTTTCGCCATTAACATATTCCTTTAATGATCCTTCCAAATCATCTGCATTGGGACCAGAACTTGTATTAACAGAGGCGGTAATATTTGTTAACACGGCTTGATCCAAGCCTAATTTTTTGGATGCTCGATCAAACATTTCTCTTTCATAGGTATTTCTCGTAATCAATCTATATACTTTGACTATTTTAGTTTGCCCAATTCTATGGCAACGGTCCATTGCTTGGATATCGTTTTGTGGGTTCCAATCAGAATCAAAAATGATAACAGTGTTGGCAGACGTTAAATTAATACCAACACCGCCAGCTCGAGTACATAACAAAAAGATAAACTTTTCATATTTGGGGTTATTAAATCGATCAATTGACTGTTGACGTAAATTGCCCCTAATTGAGCCATCTAATCGTTCAAAATTATAGCCCTTCCAAGTAATATAATCTTCAATGATATCCAATAGCATGACCATTTGAGAAAAAATCAAGACCTTTGATCCCTGCTTGTGCAATTTTGGTAACAATTTGTCTAATAAGACAAATTTACCAGAACTCATTACGAGTGTTTTCATTATTTCATCTTCATCGTCTTCGTCAATGTTTTGAATGGCATAATCCTCGGCGCCATGGATGGAATAGGGGTGGTTACATACCTTTCTTAATTGCATTACCACATTGACCAATCTGGGCACTTTGATTTTTCTTTCATCCGAAGACAAAAAATCTAAATTACCCTGCAAAATGGCCCGATACCATTGCTTTTGGAATTTTGTCAATTCTACTTCAATGATTGTTTCTTCCTTGGGCTTGATTGATTTTTCTACGTCTTCCTTTAATCTTCTCAATAAATATGGCTTTAAAATTTTGTGCAATTTTTCCACTTGTGTGGAGTCTTGCAAATTACCGAATTCTTCCAAAAACTTGAAATTGCTCTTGAACTCATTGGGATTAAGAAAATGTAAAATTGCCCACAATTCTTCGAGGGAATTCTGCAATGGGGTACCAGTTAAAAACACAATGGAATTGGTATCCAATTCAATTAACTCCCGATAAATTTTGGAATTATGGTTTTTCAATTTGTGTGCTTCGTCATATACAATTACATCCCAATCGATTTTCCTAAAGGTTTTTTTGTCCCTTAATACTGTTTCATATGTGGTCACAATAACATCAAATTTGAAAAAATTATACCAAACGCTTGACTTCGGAGTGTTTCTATTAGGAACGGTTTGCTCGTTGTAAAACCATTCATATTCTTTAATCATTTCCAATTCTGCTGATTTGCCATGATAAATTACACAATTTAAATCGCTCCAATTTGCAAACTCTCTCTGCCAATTGTATAACGTAGACAAGGGCACAACCAGCAAAAAGGGTCCCCAGATTAATTGTTCGTCTCGTAGGTATTCTAAAAATGCAATGGTTTGGATGGATTTCCCCAGCCCCATCTGATCGGCTAAAATTGAATTCCTTCCCTGGTGCCAATTGAATGTTAGCCAATTTAGCCCTTCAACTTGGTAATCCCTCAATTTGTTCTCATTCTTATAAATGGGTGTTTCGTCATATTGCTGCCACATTTGATACTCCCCATCAGTGATCTTTTTCCACATCCTTTGCGCATCTAATCGGATTTGGTACGAATTCTCCCTTTTCGTAAATTCTGTAATTTTTTCGTCGTCATTGATGTCCTTTTCTTGCTCCCATGTTGCTTCAGTGTATGGCAGCCCTTTCCATTTGACAAAATAACTTCTTCTGGTTTTCCTATTATTGATCCTTTCAGTTTTTTGCTCTTCAGTTTCTGATTCGCTTTCAGAAAGTTCGTCACCATCATCTTCAACATTTTGGCATTCGGGATCATCCCAATCTAAGATCCTTTCCACCTCAACAAAATCGGGATTAAATAAGATCCTTTTATTTTCATCAGTCATCTCGGGCCACACTTTATTATTAAATCTATTGAGTCTCTGTTTGCCGCTGTTTTTTTCTAATATATAGGATTCAGGAACCCATTTTAAATGTAAATAAGATTCACCCTTAAATTTTACTAAATATCGTGGCTCGTCTTCGTCAGAAGTGCTTGATTCTTCTTCACTTTCTTCCTCTTCTTCTTGTTCTTCAGATCCAGATTCAGATTCTGATAAAGATTCAACAGAAGGTTCCTCTTTTGTTTCTTTGTCGACTTCTTTTTGTTTTTCTTTTCCTTGTTCTTGTTCTTTTTCTTTTTCTTGTCCTTTTTCTTGTTCTTGTTCTTTTTGTTTTTCTTGTTCTTTTTCTTTTTCTTTTTCTTTTTCTTCTTCTTTTTTAATTGTTAAGTGGTGTAATTTCTCAGTAACATTACCTTCTTCCTCTTCTTGTTTCTTTTTAATTTGATCTTTTTCATTCACTTCTTCGGGTTGATTTTCTTTTTCATGTTCTTTTTCAATTTCTATTTCGATTTTTTTTGCTGTTTCTTTTTCTTTTTTTTTTTCTTCGTTGTTTTGGTTACTTCCATTTTTCGTTTCCTTTTCTTTTTTTTCATTTCCCAAAAAATCTAATTTTTTGATGTTTAATTTCCCTAAATTTAGTCTACTTTTTCGTTTGATTGGGGAATTGTTTTTCCTGGGATCGTATCGTTTATTAATCGTTTTGTCACCAGGTTCTCTTTTAAATAAGATTTTTTCAATATCTTTGGAATCAAGATCATCATCAGATGTTGAAGTTGAAGAATTTGTAATTGTTTCTTCAGACTCTTCTTCTGATGACGACTCTTCGTAAGATGACGAGGAGGTAGTTGAACTTTCTTTAAAATTATAAACGGATTTTTTTTTTAATCTTTTTGAAGTTCTTGAAGCTTTGTTAGGAATTACTGTGTGAGAAAAATTAAAAAAAAATATAAAAAATCAAAACAAAATTTTATTTTTTTTTATTCAGGAAAGTTATGTTTTTGAAGTTTTTTTTGTTTTTGTTTTTTGAGGGATTATTAAGAACCTGATTTTGGATGTGGTTTGTTGAAAAAAAAAAAATTAAATTCAAAAATTTACCTTCTTTCCTCATCCTGCTTGCACAATATGGTACAAATTCTTCAGCTCCAGTGCTTTCGTCTTCAGAGCTTTCTTCTGATGATTCTTCTTCATCTTCTTCTGACGATTCGTCATTGTCTTCATCTTCTTCGCCTGATGATTTTTCTTCGTCTTCGTCTTCGTAATCTTCTTCGTCTTCGTTGTCTTCTTCATCTTCATCTTCATCATCATTGTCGTCTTCGTCTGATGACTCTTCTTCGTCTTCTCTTGATGATCCTTCATGTGATGAGGAAGATTGGTTTGTTTTTTCTTTGTGAATAAGCCAAAGAAATTATCAAATTATCAAATTAAGAATTCAAAAGAGATCATTAGTTTTTAACAAAAAGCAAAAAAAAAAAAAAACAGGCTCAACTCTTGTTGAGCAAAATTAAAACAGTTACCTTTTTTCTTTTTATTTTTTGACTGACTTTCTTTTTTTTCTTTTTCTTCGGATTCTTCTTCACTTTCTTCTTCTTTTTCTTCAACAATTTCTTCTATAATGTCATTGTCCGAACTTTTTGTCGTTTCTTTAGGGATTTCACTGTTACTTTTTTCTGATTCAATGGTATTTATGTCTATGTATTTTTATAATTTGTACCCAGCAAATATTGTTTTTTTTTTTTATTCATTATTTGTTTTTGGTTTGTTAAAAAATTAAATGACACCCTGACCCAAAGGGGTTTTTGTTGAAAAAAAAAATTAATTTCAAAAAGAAAACAAAAAAAAATTACCAGAATTTTGATCTTGTGATAAATTCCCATTTTCGTTTTCGTTCTCTTGTGCTTGTTCAGTTTCAAGATTTTGATTTAGTTTCTATTTTTTGAAAAAAAAAATTCATTGTTAGTAAAAATTTTGATTAGCAACGGATTGTAAATTGCAATTTCAAAAAAGTTGACTTACCTTTGTCTCACTTGACATTTTAATATTAAATTTTATAAAAGGAAAATTTTTTATTAAAAAGTTAGAGTAACAAAAAATAAAATATATGTACAATGAATTTATTTAGAATTGTCCTCGTTTTTGTTATATTCTGTTCAATAGTTTGAATTTTGAGTGTCAAATATGGACAAGTTACAAGAAAGTAACAAAATTTATTATCAATATTTGATTTTTTGATATTAATTCTTTTTGAGATGAGGTATTAAGAATAGAGTTGATAAGAAATGAATTTTTTAAGTCAAGAAATTTCCTACAAAGGATTAAAGTGTTAATTTTGTTAAAAATAACATTTAATTTTTTTTTTCGTTAACGGATACTTCTACAAGTTATTTACAGACTTTTGTAATGTACTTTCAAATTTGGAAATTCAAAACCATGAGAATACATGTCTATAGTTTAAATTTCTTTTTGTAAGTGAATGTTATTCCTTTAATTTATCATCAAACTTAAAACCAGCAAATTTCAAAAAAACCAAAGTTCAATTTTTTCAAATAATTGAAAATTTTAATAAAATTCAAAAAAATATATTCACATTTTCAGATAGACATTAACAGTTCTCTGTTTAACCATTAAATACTACAATTGGGATATTGGGTAAAGATTCTAATTTTATCAATTGTCACCTCTTTGGTAAATGTAGAAATCAAAAAAATCGACAAATCTTTTCAATTAATTTCGAAGATGACCATAATTAAAAATTAATTTATTACTGTTGATATTCCAAAGATAAATTCTAAATTTCTTAGAAAACATCCATTATGAGAATTATTTTGTTTTCTATTGATTAAACAAGAGTTTTATTTTCTCTGGATCTTTTTTTGGATTGTTTTTCAAAATTTGCGATTTAAATTTAGTTACTCGTGGAGATTGACGATATCTTTTTCAATCAACAAGAAAGTTTAAAAAACACTATTAATATCCTAAAATTCCAGATCTAACAAACAATCACCTCAATCATTAGTACAGTGGTAATACCTTAATATGATATTTTCAATAATAATTTTGATCAAACTCAAAATAATGGGGCTGTTGAGAGAAAAATGTTTGACACCATTTTTAATTGGGAACATTAGTAAAATTGAAAATCAAATCCTATTGATAACTAGGTTAATTTTATATAAATCCAGGTTTAAATCTGTTACATGTTCATTAATCTGTGGTGTGTGTAGAATACTCATTTGAATGGTTGATAACTAAAGTAGATCATGCTATTTTACCAAAAATCCAAGTTTTAGTAAAGTTTACTATTAATTCTGAAAATGGTAATTTTTAAACTTGATTTAGATTATAAGAGATAAGGTTTTGAAAAAGTAGAATAACATTAATATTAATTCTGATAAGTAGATTATTGTTATTTTCTTTAGTTATTTCATAAATGATTGAAATTAAAAATCATTTTCAGTAATGTTCACAATTAAAATTGCTATCCAACTATTTTTCTCTATCCAACATTTTTCTCTCAACAGTAATATAAAATAAATCACAAAATAATAATTGATGAATTTTTGGTTTAAGGTTCTGGAAAAAAAGTTCAACACGGTTTTTAATTGGGAACCTTAAGAGAACCTGGAAATAAAAAGTTAGATCAATTAATAAAATAATAAATAAATAAATAAAGACAAAATGGAGTTTTTTACCCAATAACAGTTTTTTTAATTCGATCTTTTGGTATGGGTTTTTCTTTCATTGATCTATTATTAAAAATTTGTTGAAAACAGTTTTTTAATACTATCTTTTTAATAAGGTTTTTTCTTTGATTGATCAATTATTAAAAATTTGTTGAAAAAATTGACAATTTTTGAGATCTCGAAAACCACTTTAACATTTTCTATATAAAAGTAGATTTGAATTTTATTTGTTGGTTTGATAAAAAATAATCTAATAGATTATCATTTTTAGTAAATTAATTTCTTCAATTAATTGATTTTACTTTTCGTTTTCTGGTTCTATTAATGTCCCCAATGAAAAACCTTGTATCACTTTTTTTTCAGAACGGTTAATTCAGCAAAATTTCTAAAAAGACAAATTCCTGCTTGACAAACAAAAAAGATCGTCAAAATAAAATTTATTTTTGAAAAATCATCCAAACCAAAATAATGAATTCATTCATTGATCAAATCAAGGGTTTTATTGTATTTTCTTTTTGTTAGGTTGAAAAATTGAGTGGCCATTTAAAATCCATTCCGCTCAAAGGAGTCGAGCCAAAAATTTAAAAATCACTTTTTTTTTTAAATAGGAAATGGAAAGAATTTATCAATTATTGTAAACTATTGTAAAAAAAATTACATTTATCAAAAAGTGTGGAATTTTTTTTTTTGAAATATTAAAATTTACTGTTCAATTAATAAAAATTTTCAAAATTCCACATTTTTTTTAAAGTACTTGATATTATTTTTACAAAAGTCAATTCAAAAAAATAAAATAAAAAATTTTTTTGTTCAATTTATCTTTTTGTAAATCTTTGAACTCTACTTCTAAAACAATTTTTGACAAAGAATTTTTTGAAAATCAACCAGTTTTATAATTATTCTTGATATTCCAAGCAATAAAATTCTTTAATCAAAACTGAGATAAAAAAATTGAAAAATGTTAATCAAACCAAAAACTTGTAAATATTTTTTCTTTTATTTTCAAGTTTTTTGAAATATAGGTTGATTAATCCATAATTTTGTTTATTGAAATTACAAAGATAAATGATTTTCCAGATGAAGTTACAACGTCAGATGAGAGTTTGAAACAAGCTTTTTTTGGGAACTGTAGATGAAGGGGGAATTAATTAGGGAAATGATCAAGTTACTAGTAAAGTGAAAAGTCAAATCTTGAAAATTACAATTCATTATTACAAATATCAGAAAAAAAAAAGTCAATAATAAAAAGAAAAAAACAATAATGAACAAGAAAATGAAAAAGATAACTAAGTGAAAAAGTTAAAGAAATAAGAAAAAGAAAAAGAAGAAAGAATAGGGAGAAGTAAAGGTTAAAGAAAAAAGAAAAAGAAAATGAAAAAGAAAAAGATAAAAAATAAAATAAAAAAATAAAATGAAAAAGAATAAAAAAAAAACAAAAAAAACAAAAAAAAAAGAAAAACTATAAAAAGGTATTCCCGAAAAAAAGTAGAAAGAAGGAGGAAATAAAACACAAAGTAAAGATCCTTTTTATATTTTCAATTTTTTTTTTTTGTTTTTGCTGTTTTTCTTTTTATTTATAAAAAATACCACAAAGAGTGAAAAAATAAAAATGAAATAAAAAAAAATTTTTTTATATTATTTTTGCTTTTTTTTTTTTTTTATTTTCGCTATCAAAAAATGACATTAGCTATTGCTTTATATTTTTCAAAAAATATATCAATATTTTTTTTCAATAAACAAATGATTTCAAAAAAATATATTCGATATTTTAAAAACAAAGAAAAAACAATAACCCCTGGAATCAAATAAACTTATTTTGAATAAAATCGTTAAAGTAGATTTACTAAAATAATTGTTTTTGAAAAATTTTTTTAAAAAGAAAAAAATAAAAACAAAAAAAAACTGAAAAACAAAAAATGAAATAGCGCAACTATCAAACCGATGAAATCATTTTTAACAGCAACCGCCTTCTTGTGGGTTTTTCTTAGGTTCATTTTCAGGTTCTAAGACAAGATTTTGTGATAAATCATTTTGATTTGATTTTGTATTTTCATTTTCATCAATAATATTATCCTTTTCCTTTTCTAATATTAACAAACAAATTTTTCTAAATAAAGATTTGATATTGTTCCCCGTTTTTGCCGATGTTTCAATAAAATGAAATCCATTTTCTTTTGCTTTCTTTTCAAGGGATTCGTTTGAAATTTTTCTTTCCTCGACAAGATCTGTCTTGTTGCCAACTAAAAAAAAAATTATTTCTTCTCCACTAACATTTTTTACTTGATCATACCAATAATCTATATTTTCAAAGGATTCTGGACCTTTTTAATCATAAATAAAATATTATATATATATATATATATATATATATTTAAATGGATAGGGGGAAAATATAGAAAAAAAAAAAAAAATAATTCAATAATACATTAAAAATTTGAATAAAGTTTTGATAAAGAAATTTATTTTATGATCAAAAATTTTAAATATTGGAGGTATCAACATATATAATGACATTGTGAAAAATACAATAAATTTTTGATAAGAAAACTTTTCAAAATCAAAAAAAGTAAAAATCTAATTCGGCACAGAAAATGCCAATCTTCAGGAATTCATATAGAATACAACTCAACTCTTGGCACACCCTTTAATAAGCAATTTTATTTGCAAATCCTAAAAGTTGATGAGTTAAATAATTTTTTTGATCTGACAAAACGAATACTGGTATTTTCCTAATAAATGGGAAATAATTTTTTACTCCATTTTCCTTATTTTTCTTTTACAAACCGAGTTTTCAAAGAAGTAGGTTGTTATTTGTGATCTCTATTTATTTTTTTTTGTCTTTTTTTTGTTTATATACATATATACGTATGTATGTATGTATGTATATGTATCTTGGGAGAACTAATGACTCTATTTGAAAGTCAATTTTTAAAAGAAATCAAAATAATAAAATGAAATTTTATTCCATTTAAATTTCAAATTCCAGTATTATATCTAATTATTATTTATTATCGATATCTTTGATCATTTCATGATTAAGCCTTCTACAGTTATTTGAAAAATAAATTGGAAAAATTTACCTATTAAAAACTTCCTTTTCATTTTCCTATTTCAAATATAAACTAAATTCCCAAAAATTTGGAAACAGTTTAAACAGTTGAAAGAATAACAACACTACACAATTTACATTCAATTAGGAAATAATTTTGATTTTACAAAATATTTCATTTTTTGTCTTTTTTGTTTTGTTTTGTTTTGTTTTCATTTCCGTTTTTCCAGTTACATAATCTGTTTAGTTAGATCTGGAATTTTTTTTTGATGGTTGATAGAAGGTTAGTGTTGAGTTTCAAAAATTGAATTATCACATGCAATTGGTCGATAGTATCTTATCATTTGATCGATCAACAATTGTTGATGAAATTTCAACAAATTTACCAATACATTTTTTGTTTCTTCTCTCGTTTCATTATTTTTTACACACTGATTTTTTTTTTTGTTTGATATTTTTTTCTTTTATTTGGATGAAAATGATTACTTATAAAAACTTTAATACTGGGTAACTTAAATGTGGTTTTATATTACTTTTGGAAAAATATAATAAATTGAGTTTTTTTTTGCCTATTTTTGATTTTGGGTGTGTCCAAATTTTTGGAATGAGGTTTAGATCACAATTTACAACTTATTCTTTTAAAACTCGGTTTGTAAAAGAAAAAAAAAAGGAAAATAAAGTGAATTTTTTTTCCCATTTATTAGGCAAATACCATTATTGAACTATGAGATAAAATTAATCTCTTTGTATTTGAAAATAGCAGGACCCATTTAAAGTGATTTGAAAATAAGATCTAGCAAATAAACATAAAGTTGTGAAAGTTATATTGAATAACCAAAACACCAAACATATTTTTTATCAAATACTGTTAATTGTAAAATAAAAGGAAAAATTTTCATTCAGCTTTTCAAAAAGAAAGGCTAAAAAATCAAAAAGTATATTTAAACTCGTTAATATACAAAATCTTGTTTATGCTTTGGATTTCAGATTTTATTGGTTTATGTAAGTCTCCTTTTTTTGATTGAGTTTTGTTTTTTTTTGGAATTTCGAATGAAAATGTTATTACTTTGATTTTTCAGTTTAAAATATTAAAGATCTAAAATTTTGTTCTCATAATGAAAATAAGACAAAAAATAGTTGATCATTGATAAGTTTTCAAATTTCAACTCAAGCAAAAAAAGAAAACGAAAAAAAAAAAGTAAATTGTTCTTCTGGGTAGGTTATTTTACAATGATTGAAAACAAAAAGAGAATCAAGAATGAAAAGAAAATATTTACTAGTCACATCACAAACAATAATCGCCATTGAAGAGTTCCTAATATAAGATGGTAAAAGGCATCTAAATTTTTCTTGTCCAGCTGAATATTAAAAGATATAATAAAAAAAAAGAGAATTGAAAAAAAAAAGGAAAATAAAAAATCAACGAAAATGAAATAAAGAAAACTCCTTCTTTTTTTTTTTTTTTGTTTGTTTGCTTGTGTTCAAAATTAAAAAGAAAATGTGAAAAAAATCTAAAGAACCATTATTAATAATGAGAATAATTATTAATAGCACTGAACAAGTTTGTGTGCTATGGAAGAATTTTTCTTACCTGTGTCCCATAACTGTAATCGAACAATTTTATTGTCAATATGAACAGTTTTTGAAAGAAAATCAACCCCTACGGTCCTTTCGAGATCTGTTTCAAAAGTGTCGTAAATCCACCGTGTGATGACTGAAGTCTTCCCAACTTTCGCGTCTCCAATAAAACAAATCTTAAATTTATTCATGAGTGTTTAGTTTTGTTAAGGAGAAATTGATAAAAAATCAAAAGTGAAAAAAATGTTAATTAACTATTAACAAACTTTTCGTAACTTGGGAGGTTTCTGAAGAACACTGTGTTTTTTTAATTCTTCTTTTCCTTTTGTTTGAGTCTAAAATACAATCATTATTTATTTAAACTGTTTTTCCTGAATTGTTTTTTGAAGAAATTTTATCCTAATTTAGAATGAGAACTTGAAAGGAAGGTTATTTATTTGCTCTTTTTTTGTTAAATTACAATAAAAAAATCAAAAAAGGACCTTTGTTCCTTTCAAAGTAATAAAAAATTATGAAAGTTTTTTTAGAGAAACATTTTTTTAAGGTTTCTTTTCAAAGTTATAGATTCTCAAATTTTTTAGAATCTACTAACGAAATGAACAACAATACATTTTCCCATTAATTGTACAATAAAAAGAACAAAATTTTTCTTTCAGCTTTCGAAAAAATCATATTCCAAGAATAAAAATAGATCAACAAAATCCCCAATTTCATTAAAAGGAAAATTATTAATTTTTATTTATTTAAAGAAATATTAACTTGAAAAATTACATGATTTTACAAATCTTTTTTTGGGATAGCTGAATGAAAATTTTGTTCCATTTATTTGGCTAACAAATAATATTTTTCAAAGATATTAATATTATAGGCTTTGGGAAGGATCGCCAAAGTAAAGAAATATTATCAATTTTTTTCTGTTTTATTTTGGTTTTATCAGATACTGTATAATAACTTTTTATCACACAGTATTTAATAACATACATCACATAAAATAATCAAATTAAGGTACAAAAAAAAAAAAAACATTCAGGCACAAAAAAAATTGCTAATAAATAGGTAAAATCTTTTTTTTTTAACTTTAACAATAAGTGAAAAAAAAAAAATCACCAGATAATCGAAAAATTGTTCCATAAAAAAGAATTTAATTTGTGCATTTTTAATTAATCTGAGAGTATGTTAAGAAGTACACAGACTATACACACAAACACAAAACACCAAACAACCACCAAGAAAAATTACCAAATATAAAACCCTCCTCTTGAATAAAATTTCAAAACTCGAAAAAAATAATAAATCATTGGACTCAGATATTGTTATTCATTTTATTTTTTTGTTATTCAATCATGATTTATTGAATCTCTAGTGTTTGGAAATTTTGTTGATTTGGAATGTCCCTTTATTTTAAAAATTTTCATGAATATTATTCAAGTTTCTTGATTATCAGAGTGGATGGCATTTTTATAATAAAAAAATTAATAAACTCTATGTAATTTTGATTATCTAATTTGGTGTTAAATATTAAAGAGCTTTTAAATGTATTCTTCATACAATATAACGATAAATAAACAAACAAAATTTTCATTCAACTTTCCAAAAAAGTTGGTGAAGGAAAGAAGTTAAATAGTATGATTTATTTCAAGAAAGAATGTAGGATTATTTGGGTTTTATTTTAAGTATTTAAGACTTGAAAAATTTATTTTAATTCTTCTGAATTGTTTTTTTTTTTGGAAAGCCAAAATATAATTCTTCATCAATTTTTTTGAAATTAACAGTATACTTACAAATCTTATTAGTTCATTTAGGTTGAGGTTCTAACGATCTTTTATATATACACGAAAAAAAATTCTATTTTTAAAAAATGTCTACTTTTTTGATTTTCTCTTTTGCTGTATTGCCAATACACACTTTCCAAAAAGTGGTAAGATAACTAGTGTCAAAAAAAGAGAATAATTTTTAGAAAATTTTCAATTTTTCACATTTTATTCAGTTATTAGCTTTTTGAAACTAATAATCAACTGGAATGAAAAGAAAATTGAAAAAAAATTCTTATGTGTACTTTTAAGTACCTCTAAATTCAGATTTTAGAGTAGAATGAAAAAATATAATATTAAAACAAAAAAACAAAAAACACTCACATACCTCATTTTAAACCAAAACAAGTTGATTTAATACATTGAAAATGGATTATTTTTACCTTAAAGTTATAAAAGGAATATATTTGTAAAGTATGTTCAGGATTCATCCCCAACTTAGATACGTAATATTTGGATAAGAGATGAGTTTGAAAAAAAAATTCACAAGTTTGAGTTTAGTTCTGATTGTTAAAAATAATTTTCACTTGGTTTTAATATCATATTTTATTGACTATATAAAGAGATACACTTTAATAAAGTTAAAATTCAAAAGATTCTTTACAAAGTATTTTTTCGGGATTGGTTAATTGAATTAAATAACAATAATGAATAGTAAATTGCTTTTTTTTTCAAAATTTTTAAAAATAAATATGTACGAATCTAAAAAAAATTACATTAGATTTAAAGATGTACAAAAAAATGGTTTATTATCTTTTTGTTTTGTAATTTGAAAAGGAAGAATAAATAAAAATAATTAGTTTCCACAAGATCTATGGATTTAAATTAATTTCAAGTTAATAAATGTATTTTTATTCATAAAATTAATAATAATTGTTCCCATAATTAGGATAGTACGCAATTTGTTTTACAGATTTGTTTTTTTTTTTTGAAAAAGTTATTCATTTAGGTGTGAACATTTTCCTGATTGAAACTCAAAATTTAACTTGAAAAAATTTATAAATCAAAATCCACTTTGTTCATTTCCTATCTACCTGGTTGGAAAAAATGATAAACCAATGTGTTTTTTTTATAAAACAAACTTCAAAAATGAATTATTTCACCAAATATTAAAATGAAACACACACATGCACATACACACACATAAATACATATACACATATACCTACATATATAAGCTATATTTTAAAAATAGGGGCAGATTTTTCACCCGAAAAATATTTGTAGAATTGTTTTTTTTTTTAATAATCAAAATGTATTTTACTAAAATATTTTAGAGATGATAACCAACAAAATTAATGAATAAAAATATAATGTAATAATTTTATTTTTTTCAAAGACAAATGAAAAAAGAGAAAAAGAGTATTAAAAAGTTTTCCCCTAATTTTGAAATTTGGCTTATATATAATCTTTAGTGTTCAAGAACAACTAATTATTAAATATTTTTATTACTTCTTCTATTAATTATTATAAACACATCAAAAATTGATTTTATTATAATTAAATAAATCAACCAAAACCTAAAAAAAAGTGAATCACAATTTCTGAAAATTAACATAATATATTTATTATTACTTTACTTTTTTTTGAAAAACAAACAAATAACAAGATTTTTTACTAATAATTAAATTTATTTTAAAAAACATTGAAGAGTCTTAATTTTCTTATGATTATTTATTTGTCTTTTAGTATATCTCTTTTTTTTTTCCACTTAATCTTTTGTAAAAACAAAAGTATCAAAAAAAAAAAAAGAAAAAACAAACAAAAAATGTATCAAAAAAAAAAAAAAGAAAATAGAGCGAAAAAAAAAAAAAAAAAAAAAAAAAACCAAAAATGGAAAATAAACAAAAATTTGATAAAATTAGTGAAAAAATGATTCTATTTCATAAATTTGAAAATTTTATAAACCAAAATCTGAGATAAAATCCTCAACGATAATTCCAATAACATTATAAAGTGAGTCAACTTTTTTCAAAAATAGTTTATTATTGTATTCTTTTACTCCGTTCATCGGATAAATAAACCTTATACTTTTATTTAATTGTTAAGTATAGATGTTGAAAACCATTCCTTAAAAAATTGAGTTAAAACAATTGAAAATAAAATTATTCAAACTTTGTTTAATAGAGTTTTAAAAAAATTTTATACCTAAATGTATATTTTCGTTTCTCTTATTTTCACAAATAGAAGAGAAAAGCAAAAAACTAATCTAAAGTAAAAAAAAAAATGAAATCATTATTTAAATAAAAGTAAAGGTCTAATGTTTAATCAAAAGTGGAATGTAAAATAAAAGTTCATGTGAAGGAGAAAATTAAAGAAATAAATCAAAAGAGAACAAACGAATGAATCAATAAAAAAAATAAAAAAAATAAAAAATTAAAATTGAAGGAAAAATTTCGAAAAGTCAAATTTTAAAAAAAAAAAAGCAAGCTAAAAAAAAGATCAAAATTTCAAAATGTAATTAGTTTAACAATTTCCATTGTAAAATACATTTATCTTCGCCCCCGATTGAAACCAAATGGGAATTTTGTAAGAAACTAACTTTAATAATTTTTTTTGAATGACCGTAATAAATTTCTGGTTCTGATTGTAAAGTATTAAAGTATTTAATATTTCCAGAATTCTGACCGATGATAAAATGATTGCTTTGATTAATATCAATAGTTGTAGCGTCTTTCACAGATTTAGCATAAACGCATTTCTGTGTAACCCAATTAATTTTGCCTTCGAGTCCTGTTTCTACTTGTCCTGTTTCGATGGAATAAGTACTGACGACACCCAAATTGCAAATTCGAACATATTTGTTTGAGTCTGACCAATCCATTGCCGAAACATCAGTACCAACGTTATTTATTATTTTCGATTTCTTAAAACCTAAAAAGGAATCGTAAACATGGAGTTCGCCACTGCCATCCAAGATGATTAAATAATGTGAATCAGGAGAAAAGCTCATTGTTTCTACACCTGTGGTAATTTCCTTTTTATTGGCGATTTGTGTAAAGTCTGATGCCCGAAAGATGATAAACTCGCCGTCTCTTAAGCCCACTGCAATAAAGGCGCCGTTATTAGAAAAGACAACGGAACGTGGCTGCCCGTTGACTGGCTTTTTTCGCAAGAATTTTCTTTTCAGGACGTCCCAAGATCTTATTGTTCGATCATCACTACCCGTGACGATAAGCTTCTTTTTAGGATCGCAGGCTAGGCCATGGATTTGCTCACCATGGCAAAATATTAGGCATTCTGCTTCATTTGTTCGAACGTTGGCCCTCCAGATTTCATTTTTATTGGTGCCAACAATCACGAATCCGTCTTTATAATCCACTGCACGGATGGGGCCGCCAACAATACTTGAAATGGTTACGATTAAGGTGTAATCATCTGATTTAAATAATTTTATTTTCCCGTCTTTGCCTCCTGAAACAAAGACACCCTCTTGTGTATTATGAAGAGAAACACATGGGCCCACATGCGCTCTAAATCTTTTTTTAATCTTCATTTCCGAATAATCCCAGATCAAAATCTCGCCTTTCGAATTGCTTGTTACAACATCCCCGTTATAATTGATCATGACTGACAAAAACATGTCATTTGATTTTTTATTTAATTCCCCCTCCTTTAAGGTTAACTTCCCATTTTGGCAATTACCAAAGTAGATATGCCGAATCCCACAAATAACAAATCTATTGGGATCATTGGGATCAAAATCTACACATAAAGATTTGTTCTCATTCCCCTGGATGTCATCAATAATACGGTTGTCTTCCAAACTAATTAGGGTAATAGTGTGATCATCATCCCCACCAATTGTAATGATTTTTTTCCCATCAATTGAAAATGTTGCATAGACAACTCCTCCATCATGCTCGACATTCAACGAATCAATAAGTTTACAGGTTTCAACATCCCAAACACATATTAATGGCTCGTCGCCATCTTGTCCTGTAACAACAAATCTTCCCGATGGATGGATCCCCATACTATTTTGAGTTTGTGATTTTATTTATTAAATTAGTTTTTGGTAAATACATAAATTAGATTGTAATTTAATAATTATTTACTGATTTTTGATTTCAATTTCTTTAATTTTTCAAATCTTTGTCCAATTGTGAAATTATTGATAAATTGAAAAAAGATATACAAGAAAACAAAGATGATGACATAAAAAAGAGAATTAATAAATAGATCTTTTTAATAACGGAAAGAATCAGAACTATATTCTATAAATAATTTGATTTGAGAATGAACCATAAAGGCGATTCGAATGAAAAGATTTAAGGAGAAGATTAGAATCATATTGTTGTATTTTAACTTGATACTGCATTTTAACTTTTTTTTTATTTTTTTTTTTTTTACCAGATGTTTTAAAAAAGTGAATGTAATAAAAGTTTAAAAAAAATGGTTGTCAAAATGTTTTGTTGAATTTTTTAAGTAATTTTAATAACATTTTTTAAAAATATTGACAATTTACTTTTTTGAAGCAGCCGTAATACTTTCTTTGATTTTATATTATCAGCAAATAATAATAATATTTCAATATCAGATTTTATTTCTTATATTTATTTTGTTATTTTAATAATAAATATATTTAATTTTGCTGACTTTAATATAAAATAAAACAGAAAAAAAAAAATTATACTATAATAGTAAGGGCAAATGTTTAAAAGTGTGAGTAAAGATTAAAAAATGAATTGGATCAAAATTTTTATTATATTAACAATAATTTCTAATTTATAAAAAAATGCTTTGTGCTATTTCTTTATCATATATTTATAAACATCCAAATCAAATCAAAACATTATTCCTTAAGTTACATTTCATCACCCAGAATAAAAAAAAAAACAATTAAGTTGGATTGGAAAAGGAAAAAAAATAAAATTGTGATTTTTTTATACTTTTCACTTTTTCCAAATTTCCCTTTTTTTAAGTTGTTTGGGTTGCTTAGGTTACTTAGTTTCCTTAGGTTCATACTGTTCATTAGGTTCCTCTTTTTTAAGTTTTTTTTGGGGAAGGTATAAGGGATAGAGAAAATCATTATAATAATTGGGGCAAACTTGGACACGATTAGATCTTAAACTTGTTCTGATCAGATCTGAAACAAATTGAACTGGACTAAGGCAACTGAAGAGAACTGAATCCAACTGAATGCGATTTGAAACAAACTAAAATGAGCTGAATTTATCTTTCCATACAAGAACTCTATCGTTTACTCTTACTGGATTAAATCTGTAATGGTCGGTATATTGTACTGGGATTTTGCGAAAACAAGATTTGGGAAACTTTCTAAAAGAAAAGAAAAATAAATCAAAGAAAAAAAAGAAAATCAAAAAGAAAAAAATTTTTCTTCTTAGCTCATGGGTTATAGAAATGCCAGGCCTATTTCAAGATAAGTCTAATATGGGTAATAGGTCTAGGTAATCATAGCCATTCAATAAAAAAAAAAAAAAAAATTGTTTAATAGTGTGTTCTAGAAAAGAACATAGTATTTTGAAAGCGGAATTGATAATTTTTAGAAATTTTTTCAAATAACACTTGTGAGCAATCACCATTTTGTAAGCATTTTTCATATTATTAGAATATTTTTTTTATGGCTGTAATTTCCAATTAATAAATGAAATATTTTTATTTCAAATTCCCAGAATAGTCTTTCGAATTATTTATCAAGAAAAATTAAAAGATCTTTACAAATGTACTTAATAAAGGAAGGTTTTTTCACATTAATTTGAATCTTGCTTATTTAACTTTGGAGATAAAATTGAATATTTATAAAGTAGAATTTGGCAGTACACTATCCTGTTCGACCCAAAGAACTAAAAGTAAAAGTAAAATGGACTTTGATCTAAAATTCCAAAAAACAAAATTTGTTTAATAATGTGTTCTGAAAAAGAATTTAGTATTTTGAAAGTGGAATTGATAATTTTAAGTAATCCTTACAAATAATACTTGCGAGTAATCACTGTTTTGTAAGCATTTTTCATATTAATAAAATGTTTTTTAACAGTAATCTCAATAATATTGTTGTTAAATTTACACAAATTCTTAGGTGCTATTCAAATTTGTGGTTCGGTGAATCTTATTTTTATGCTTAACTTTATAATTGTTAAACAATAAAGAATGGCCAAGCTAACAGAAATTGCTCAAAATTATATTTTTTTCAATTTTTTTTAAATTCCAAATGTCTATAGTATCCATATTATATTCAAGAATATTTTATACCTCACCATAAACTCTATAATACTTGACAATAAAGCGAAGATAGAGAAATTTAAGGATTTTTGTTTTTAAACATTTTCAGGATAAATTTTGAATTTGAAAAAAGAGAAAATGGTTTGTTCAAAAGGGAAAAATAATTGATTTTAAATTTGAACTTTATTTTGTTTCCAAAAAAACAAAAAAAATTTGTATACAGTCATTTTAAAAGAGTGAGTACTTTTTTCTTTTTTTTATTTATGAGATTCTAAGAATTAAAACTTTTTTAAAGTTTTCTGTTTTAATAAAGTGAAAAAAAAATTTAAAAAAGTAGTGCTTTTCTTCCCACTCCAAACTCTACACCACATTTAAAGGTTTATTCCTCGCTCTTTATTAAAATAGAAAACTCTCAAAAAATTTTTAATAATCTTACAAAAGTTTTTACTTTATTAAAATATAAAACTTTTAAAAAGTTTTCATTCTGACAATCTAAAAAGTTTTAAAAAAGAAAGTACTCACATTTTTAAAACGTCTATAAACAAAAAAAGGTTTCCATTCAAATTCAAAATTTGGTAATATTTTAAATTTCCTTGAGCATGTTTACAATCAGATAAATGATTTGAATCGGTTAATACATTGAATTTCCATAATCTCTGTGAATCGAAAATTCGGATATTCAATCCAAAAAGTGGTTTATATTTTTATAATTTTCAAAAAATTTTTTTAATCTTATATTTTTGTCTGATAAAAAATTATTTGGCTTATTTTCTTTTTTCACATTTGCGTATTATTATTTACCAATCTTTATGGTAAATTTTTTTTTTACATGAAAAATCAATTTGAATCATAAAAATTGATTACTTTCTCGAGTATAGAGTTATAATATTATTTTTGGAGTTTATTAAAATAAGCTATTTCAGAAAAAAGTGGGTAAAATTTATTTTAAAATTATCTTTTTTAAACTTAATTCTAATATAAGTATTATTTTTCAAAATGTATCAAAATGTTATTCGTCATTGACCGATTCTTCGTAATAATTCAATTTGTTTCTTAGTATTGTATTACATGAATAAAAGATATGTAAATTTTCTGATCTCGATTGTATATGATTTTTTTTTTTTTTGGTGAGAAAATTAATTGGTGTTTATTTTTTTCTTTTTGATCAAAAAAGAGGATTCAATCTTGATTGTATTTCAAAATAGGCTGGAAAAACTTGTAACAATATTTTGTGTTTTAAAAAATCTTTCTCCTGACCATATTGACTATTTTTTATTGGAATTGGAAGTACATCGTTTCCTCCAAAAAAAAAAGTGTGTGAATTTTATTTTCATTTTTTCGAAATATTTCAACGAACATATTTTGAAATATATTCATAGGTACTGATTCAAAGAGTATTAGTATTCCTTTTAATTTTATAAAACATATCAATTTACAAATTGAAATACTTACAAATAGAATTTTATTTGAAAAATGTAAAAAAAAAATGCCACACTTTTTTGGAAATACCTTATGTGGAGATGACATTGACCTTAAGAACCCTGTATGATTTTTTCACTTTATGGGATTTTTTTATAAAATAAATTGAATAAATTTTGTAAAATTCAGATCAAGTTTTAGATTCGTTCAGTTTTTATTTAATTTTTCATTTACCAAATATAAAAACAACAAATATAAAGACAAGAATTTAATACACAAAATAAATAGAAAGAAATTTTATAGAGCAATAAAAACAATTAAAAGAGAAAAGAAAATAATTTCAACTTACCATAAGATAGTATCGGTATGACAGAGGAAAAATTTTTGAGTATTTGTTTGAAGGTTAAGTACAACTCCAATCGATGCAGCAATATAAACAATATTACCGTTATACGTATAATGGAGATTGTTTCTTCCTTCCCAGCCTCTGTATCCATAGACATATTCTAATTCCATTTTTGTTTGAAGGTTTGGATCAATAATTCTTGGTTGTAAATGCTTTGGGAATATTGTTTTCTTTTGATTTGTTGATCTCAAATTACTGTTCTGAGTTGACGTTGTAGTGGTGATTGGTTTTGAAGTCGTGGTGTTCTTGGTTAATTTTGGAGAAATTGTATTATTAGTTTTTTGGATTGATGAATTTGTTGTTGTTGTTGTTGTTGTTGTAGTTGTTTGTAATGATCTTTTTGTCAAAATAGGTGAAATAGAACTATTAACTTTTGGCTTAATAGGTCTATTTATTTGAGTACGAGGAATTGGTTTTGGCTGTTGGCTTTGAGATCTTTGTATTGGCTTTGGAGGTGTTCTCGTGCTGATTGGTGATTTTTTAACATTATTTAATTGTGTATAACTATTATAAATTGGTTTCTGTCTTTGGATTACTGGGCTTTTTTTTTGTGTTAAGGGATTTTTGTTCTGAGAATTTTGTTGGGTTTCTGGCCTTTTTTGAATGGTAGTGATTTGTTTTGGTTCGGTAATTTTTTGAGTTTGCGTTTGTGTTTGCGTTTGCGTTTGTGTCTGCGTCTGAGTTTTTAAAGGTATTTTGTTCTCAACCTTTTTTATTTCTGTATTTTGGCTTATTTCTTGTTTTGGTTGTGGTTTTATTAGTGTTTGTTTTTGGGGTTGTGTTTGTGTCTTAGGTTGAGGTTTTGGTTGTTGCAGAGTTTGAGTTTTGATTTGTAAAAACTGTTGTGGTTGAAATTTTGGTTGTAAAAGGATCGGGTGGGTAACAAGACTTCTTCTTTGTTTTGGAGTCAAGTGGACATACAACTGTAGTTGGATCTCGCCTTTAGATATGCCCTAAGTTGGATTTTTTGTTTTTGGAATTTGAAATTATGAAAAAAGATTTAAAGTTGAAAAAGAAGAAAAAAATAAAAGAAGGTGAAAAGAAAAATATTTAGGTTTTTGAAATGAAATTTTTTACCTCAAGAGGATACCATTTAGTGTGTGTTACATTTTGCTCAAGAGAACTAAAGTCAACTTGTACTTTTCCAATACAAGGATCTCTTTTTTTTTTTGTTTATTTTTTTTTTTGTTTTTTGGATTGATTGTTTTGTTTTTAGGATTAAATAAAATTCAATTATAATTTTGTTTTCAATAAAGAGGAAAAAAAGATAAAATATTCAAATACAAACCTTGTAAAGTTTTCAAAATGGTTAACTTGAATAAGTAACTTTTCTTTTAAAGTGATTGCTCCAAAGCGAAAAACCTTTTTAATATAAAATAAATTTAGTTTATTCTGAGTATTACTATTTCTTTTCTTACACACACCCACATTGAAACAAAAACTTTACCAAGTGTAAACAGGTTGTCAATACAAACAAAAAATGAACTGGCTATAGTTCTTAGTGGAAGTGTGTAATTTGGTCTTGAAAAAAAGATTAAAAAAAAAGAAAAAGTACTTGATCGAATTTTGGTTGGTGGCTGTCCATTACAACTTTTGTTCGATATTGTTGCCCGTTGCCCATTTTTAAGACACAATAAGGATCACATTCTTTCTTTTTTAAATCGATGTCTTTACCGCAAACTGTTTTGACAAATACCCAATATTTGTAATTTGTTCTTTGTTTGGAGGTGTTCATAACGAAAACAAAAAAGGAAAAAAATGAGAATACCTTAATATCTTCACGACAAGAATAGCACAAGCAATTGTGTTATCTTTTTTTACTTGACCACACTTTTGTTTTTTTCAAATTGTCATAAATTTTGAAAGGAATTACAAGATCACAATGCAACAACTTTCAATTTAAAGAGTTTTTACAATTCAAACTTTTAAAAACATGTAATTTAAACAACTTTCCACTTTTTGGTTTTGATAAAAGAGTTTCAGGTTATTCTAAGTGAACAACAAATATTTTTCTTTTAGATTACTCAAAAATTTCAATTAAATTCGAAATGTTTTCTTTTTGTGCAGTCAATTATTTTTTACCCCTTTTTTTTGCTAATAAAAAGTTTGTATCAAGAATTTGATATTTGAATAAATATGAAAGAATACCAGAGACTAAAAACTTGCAGATTTTCAGTCTGAAAGTTCGAAAAATAGGGAAACAATAGCCATTTCAAATTTGACTTGGAATGTTCTAAATTGTTAGATTTTTTTACTATCAAGTAAACTAAATTTTATAATAAATGACCCACTTTTTTTATTTTTTTTTTAGTTTGATTTATTTTCAATAAATAAATATCTCTAGTGTATAGAACTGAATATTAAAAAATTAATATTTTTATTATAAAAGATAACTCCAATTTATAAAAATATTTATTTTCTAGATTTTGATTTTTAATGGGCCAATGATTTTGAAATGGAGTTTATTTGAAATTGTAAAAATATAAAAGAATATCAGAGACCGAAATTTTGTATACTTTTCAGTCTGAAGTTCGAAAAGGTCTTGAAGGTATTTGTATGGATTGTGCTATTATTTTTGTACTCTTTTGTTCAATTGAATTGGAATTTTGTATATAGATAAATTGAATAGAATGTTATGAGGCACTTTAGTTTTTAACACAACTGATTTAGAAACAAAGAAATAAACTGTATTTAGTCAATTTAATCTTAATTTTTTCTTTTTTTTTGTTGGTTTAATTCTTGATTTAATAATCAGATTAAATTTGAAGGAAGATATTAAAAATTTATAATGTGTTTTAAATGTTTTTTTTTTATTGACGGATCTGGTTTTTCATTGTTAAAAAGTAAAACCGATAAATGACAAAAAATTTATCAAGATAAATTCCAAAAAATTGAATCCAAAATTTAATTTATTGTTATAACAAAAGAAAAATGTAAAATATCATAGGTGTTAAAACTGAAAGTGCTTAGTTTGTGTGGTTTCCATAAACATATTTTTAAGATACTTTGTTTCACAGGGTATTTCTAAGGACAAACAACCAACAGAAATCAACTAATTTAGATTACGTATTCATATTAAAACCAATAAAAAATTTTTATTCCAGGTGATTTAAAGACTATCTGAATTTGGTGTTTTGTGAGAATTAATATACATTTAAATAAATCGAAAAGAATAGTTTAAAAGAATTTCAATTAAAGGAAAATTAAATATCGCTCAATTACTTATTTTTTAAAAAAAAAAAATTAAAAAAAAATTGTTTATAGATCGAAAAACTTTTTGTTAATTTATTGCACAAATCAATGTAGATTTCAAAAAGTATTTTTACATTTTTAGATACTCACGGCTTTTTCTAGAAGTATATTTTTTGCATTTTTCTTAACTCTAGAATA
Organism: Anaeramoeba flamelloides; assembly: GCA_027625915.1. Taxonomy (NCBI): domain Eukaryota; family Anaeramoebidae; genus Anaeramoeba; species Anaeramoeba flamelloides. Next base: position 318,908 of record JANTQA010000060.1, on the reverse strand, counting down.
TTTTAAAATAAGGTGGAAAGTAATTATTGCAAGAGTATTGTGATTTTGGAAATATGTACTTGGTAAATTTCAAAAAAATATTAAAAGAATTAATGTACAGTATGAAAAAAAATTTATTAAATATATATTTTAAACCCTAAAAAGATATCATGACTAAAAAATACTAATAAGCCCATAAATATATTTTTAGTTATAAAAATATTTTATACCAACCCCGGAATATTTTTAGTTCACGAGGGTAGGCCTTTTAAAGGAATAATTCAGATAGATCACAAATGCTGTACTTTTAATTCTATTAAGGTCCAGACTACCTTTTATACAACGAGTAAAAATCCCTTTTTTTATTTATTTTTATTTTGTATCTAAATGCAGACTTACCACTATGAATCAAGTAAAAGAAAAAATTGGTTCATATAGAAATTAGAATATTTTAACTGGAAATTGAAGTTATTTAAAATTTCAATTTGATAAAATTTAAATTGATTTCCTTTCACAATTCTTCCAATCCCTTACGTTCATTTAGTTTATTATTTCACAAACTTATAAAGCATGAGTCCTAAATATTTCATAAAAAATAACCAATAAAATACTTAGAAAACACAAATCAGTAGCTATTTCTTTGGAGATCTATTTTTAAAATAATAAAATAGGAAACTGATAATAAAGTGAGATTTTTTCCCTTATAATATTTAACTATTAGTATTATTAAGTAAAAATCAAAATTTTAAAGGAAAAAATAATTAGATAAATCCTTTTTGGTGTGTTTTTCTCAGGTTTGGTAAATTTATTTCTTGATATTCACCAAAAAATACTCTAATAATACAACTTTCGATGAAAAAATAATTTATGGTACAGTCAGTTTCACTTTTAAGGCACAAACCTCTACGAAATTTAAGGCACAAAAAAAATCTCAAATTAAGGTACAAAATTCAGATTCCAGTAAAATAAATTGTAAAATAAAAAATTCCAAATTTTGTTACTTAATTTGAGATTTTTTTGTATCTTAAATTTCGTTGAAAGTTTGTGCCTTAAAAGTGGAAATGACTGTAATATTTGGGTAACGTATAGTAAGAGCCTTAACCAAGAGAAATAGATGGAATTGGTATTGTATTTTCAGAATATATTTAGTATGTACAACTTTAAGAATCTAATAAACATAAAAAGTCCATTAGTAAATATCATATCAAATTTAAAAATTTTTTTACGATACCTTGAAGTTGAAAAAAGGAATCAAACTATGCTTACTATAAAGTTTTTTTGACTTTAAAAGATATTTTTCATAATGGATAGTTGTTATTTAAACGCTATGCCCATTCTTTCACAAGGTTGAAAAGTCCTCTGAATAAAACATATTTCGGAATTATAAATAAAAAATTATTTAAAGAAGAAAGAAATATCATTATCTTATGAAGGAATTAGACTAAAATACAATTAAAAAAAAAAAACACAATGTTTCAAAAAAATCTTTCTTAATAAAATCTCTCTCTTGATTGTAATAATACATAAGAATAATTATTAATAAGTTGGAAAAAAAATTTATTTTTTGATTCGAAATATAAAATTATTAATCAATATACTCTTTTTATAAGAACAAAAAAATCTGAAAAAAATACCAACAAAGAAATTAAAATCCGCCCAAAAATATATTTTTTAAAAATCTTGAGAATTCAACTAAATACATAAAGAAATACTTTTTAATTTGATTATATTTAATAATAATTAAGACCCCAATTTCAATTATTTCAGTAAGTCATTAGCAACCCAAAGATTAAAGTTATGAATTGGTTTATTTATTTTCAAATTTTTTTCAATATTTTCAAACAAATAAAAAAAATCAAATAAATAATTCTAATAATAAAAATCAAATTCGAAATATTATCCAATAACTAATTTTAATACAAATTATTCCTTTTTTATACTCCTGAATATCGAAAAAGAATATTACCTTATCTCTTATATATCCTAAGAAATTTAAAAAATTATTGGAAATACAATTATATGATAATTTTTTTAATAAATCTTTAGTGATTCAATATTTATTTATTTTTCATATATTTTTAAAATAAGATTAAAGGTTCAAGTTCATTTGTTCATATAGACTCTTTGAAAGAATTAAAAAAAAGATTTCATAAAAACAGTAATGTGTTTGCAAATTTTCTTTTTGGAAATTTGAAAGATCCAAACAATCCAAACAAAAAAGGGATCAAGATATTTTGACTGGAAAAAAATAGTTGAAAAAAATGAGATCTTTTAAAAATGAAAACTCATTTCTCTAAAGTTGATAAAAAAGTTTGGTAATTGTATCCTTGTGTAAATAAATACTCTATTATCTTTGGGGTAAAAAATAAATAAGAGTTACTAGTCTCCCAAGTAATTTCAACATCAGAAGTAATTATACCTTTATGAAAATAAGTGCTCGATAATCTTTTAGAAAAAATCAATAAAATACAGTGGTCCAAATTATGAGTTTTCAAAGACCAATATCCATGTTTCAAAATATAATATGTGCCTTTTTTTTTCATGTTCCCAGGTAACATCAAATTCACTATCCAGTGTTATACTAAAGTTATAACCAATTATGGAAGATATTCCTTGATATTGTAAATATATTTTAATTTATAAATGCAAATATTTGAAAATTGTTCAATGTTTTTATATTTTTTTTTGATTTTTTGATGAGTAAAATTTTTGAAGAAAATTTACTCTATTTTTTGTAATAAAAATTTTCCCATTTGATCCTTCATTTTTATAATTTCTTTTTTACAATAGAACTCTAAAGTAATCAATACCTGATTTAAATATCTTAGGGTTTGTTGTCAGTTTCTTTGATCAGTTAATGTAGAGTCTTCTTGAACAAAATTATAAGCTTTTATTTTTGAAGTACAGATTAAACTTTTCAGCTCTCATCTATTGATAACAGTCTATTTGATTACAAATAAACTCTATTTCAGTCAACCGGACCCAACGTTTTTTTCAAATATCAATTATTTTATATAATTGACCTTTGAAGAAAAACTAAGAAATAAACAGAATAATACACATCAAAGAATTGTTGACATATGTCTGAAAGAAAACTAATTAATCAATAAATTTTCAAAAAAATTAAAAAAACTCGGATTCTTAGGGCTCCATTGAGAAAAACAACATTTTTTGTTTTGAACTTCTACTGGTATTTGAATAATAAATATGAACATTTTTGACTTCATTTTCCATACTTTTCTTTTAAGAAATAAAGCCCCCAAACGAAGTTTGTTGGTATTTGTGGTCTCTGTTTGAAAAAGGAAATGAAAATGAAGTGAAAATTTTTCACATTTATTAAACAAATATCAAGATCAAAGATCGAATAGAATTGTAATAGAAATCAATATGATTTCTCAACAACCTTTATATCGTTTCAATGTCCTTAGAATAACACATTTTTACCAAGTGACTATTGAGATTGCAATAAAAAATTTTTTTCAAATGAATTACTTGACAAAAAAAATTGATAAAAAAATATAAAAAAATGTGCGAAAATGATTTCAATTTAGAAAATTTCCGAAATAAAATTTTTCGAATTTACTATGCAAACCCTTTAAACACAGGTATTTTACCCATTACAACTGGGCCCCTTTGACTGAAAAATAGTTTATCTTTGAAAAGTCGAAATTTAATTTCGGAAAATGAATATTTTAAAAATCTAGTCAGATAATTCAAATGGTTTTCAATCAAAATCAGCAATTTACCTTTTATGGACATTTTTTTTTTTCAAGACGGAACAGAACAAAGAATATCTTTCCAAAACACATTTTTTCTTTTTTCGCTTTTTTTTGAAAAGATGTTTTTTCCGCATTATTATTTAGGTGATAAAATGTTCAAATTTTTATCACCAGAATATCAAACACTTCCAATGGTAACCCCACTAACATCGTGCCCTGATATTTTAACTGGTATAGCAATTTCTCAGGTGGGCCACATACTTGTGCATATTAATACCAAAGAGTTTGCATTAATCAATCAAAATGGATACCATAAAAAAAAACTTCCAGAGGATGAAGAAATTGAAAAGATAACCTCTGGAAATTTCACTTATCTCATACGTACCAAGTCTGGAAACATTTATTCAATGGGTATTAACAACACCCACCATCAACTTCCTTTTCCAAGTTCTGTAATTAAAAACTGTTCTTTTACACCAAAACTTGTATCTTTCTTTTCAGAAAAGAAAATCAAAATTAAATCTGTGATTCAACAAACACAAGGAAATTATTTTTTAACCACAACTGGCCTGCTTTATAGAAACGGTGCTTATACAAATAGTAACAATTACTTTTTTACTTTTATTTGGATCTTTTTTCAAAGAAATATTGAAAAGTGAAAAAAATCAACAGTTTAAAAGGGGATCCAATAAATATATCCATAAAAAATTTTGACAACTGGAATTCTTAAGTTTTTTGAAGAACTATACTGCTTTTAGTTTTTGGATTTTTAACTCTGATGATTTAGTTTTTTTTTTCTTTTACAGTGATTGAAAATAATTCGTTCCAAAGACTATAAAACCCCTGTTTCAAAATATAATCCGTGCTTTTTTTTTTCTTCTGGTTCCAACACAACATCTAACCAACTATTCAATAGTATACCTAATTTAAAATCTATTTTGATGGTTTACTCCTTGATATTTTGAGAATATTTTTAACAAGGAATGGTATTAAGTACAAAAATAGATCATAGTTTTCTCAATTTTTTTTCAATTTTTTGTCTTTTTGAGTTGAAAATTTCATTTAATTTTCCTCTATTTTTTGAGATAAAATTTTCTAATTTGATCCCATATTTTTAGAATTTATTTTTAAATAATAGAAATTTAAGTTACCAATACCATATTTAATTAGGGTTTATGGTTGGTTTCTTTTGATCGGTTTATGTGTAAGTCTTGTCGAAAAAAGATCACACTTTTTATTTTGATACACAGGTTTTCTAAAGTTTACATTGATTATTTTAACATCAGTATGTATTTTTCAGGTTTTGAGAATTTTAATCCTCTAAATAAATTCCTTTCTCATTTGCTATGGTGTTAGTTAATAAATTTTACATTTTGGAAATTGTTCCTAAATGAAAATCTGTACAATAGTTCTCTCCTTGGCAGATCAAAATGTCTGTTTCGAATCAGTCGTCAACCAGAATTTAATTTATAAATACTCATTGGAGTTAAGGGTATGCCCAAATACTAGATTGTAAATTGATTGACAAAGAATCATATTTTCTGGTTTTTTTATAAAATGTTCATCCAAAAAAGGTCGGAAATTCTCATTTTTTGTGTTCCCATTTAGAGAAAAAGTGAAACTGGGAAAAAAGATCAACACAATTTTTAATTGGAAGCATTAATAGAACATGAAAATAAACTCCATTTCACTCAAAGGGTCCCAGCCAAAGACGAAAAAGTTACTTTATTTTTAAGAACCAACCAAACTTAGATTGTTTAGAAATACAAGAAATAATAAACTTCATATTAGAGCCGATAATCAGAAATAAAAAGCCTGAACAAACCATAAATTTCAAAAAAAATAAAATTCTTAAAAATTTTTTGGGCACTTTTTATTGGAACGTCTCGTGCAAAATTTCTCAATTTCTTTAGGAAATTAAAATTCTTGACAATAATATTTTTCACTTGTAAATGTATGAATTTTAAAAGAACATACAAAGCCTAACTTTTCTTAATGATAATTTGGAGTTTCAAACATTTTTTTTTTCAAATTTCCTTTTATAAAAAAAAAAATAAAAAAAAAAAATAAAAAAAAAAACCAATAAAAAAGAAGAAAAAAAAGTAAAAAACAAAAAAAAAAATAATTTACAATGAGAAAAAATGATTTTGATCTTAAAATTGAAAATTTTAGTTTGATAAGAATAATGGATTAAACTCATTGAATGTATTCTATTTCTCCAATAAAACTGGGCCCCTTTGACTGAAAAAGAGTTTAGTAAAATCAATTAAAAGAAGAAAAACATCAACTTTATAGAATAATTCATTATATTATTTTTCATAAAATCAACAAACACAACTTAAATCTACTTTATTTTCAAATTCCAATGAGTAGCTTTGGAGATCTCAAAAATCATTAATTTTATTGTTTTTACATTTTTTTCCTAGCTGAATTTTCTTTATATCGGGAAGAAGAGTTAAAAAAGAAATAGATCAAGTGGTTACTTGCTCATGCCGGAGATACTGAAATACGAAAATATGAGTAACGCGAATATTTAAACGAAAAAGCAAAGTCAAAAAATTATCAATGGTTTAAAGGAAATCAGATCAAAAAAAAAAAAAAAAGAAATTACAATAATTAAATAACCATCCCCAAATTAACATTCATGATCAATTATCAAATCATATTAAATTAAAAAAAAAGCATCATTACTGTTTTTTTGAGTATTCTTTCTTATTTAAAGATTGCATATGTTTTTTTTTTTAGATTTTTTAGAAATTGTTTCTTCTATAACCCTTTTTAAATTTCAATTTTTTATTTTCTTTTTCTTTTTTCTTTTCAATTTTTTGCTTTTGTTTTATCAACCATAAAAAAAAATTTGGCATGTTCTATCCCTTGAATATTTTTGAGAAGTCTATTATCTTACACATAAAATTCCTTTAACAATTTTCAGTAAAAGGGCATTTAGAGTGTAATTTACACTTCTTCATAATTAATTATAATAATTATTTTTTTTTCGTTAGATTTACTCTTTTCATCAATGCACCAATGGGCCAGGGATCTATAAAAATAAAATTTATAAATTCATTAAAAATTAAAAATAAATAAATAAATTAATAAAATATTTTAAAACATAATATTATTTAAAAAATATTTTTAGATTTTTTTCTGGAAAAAATGATAATATTTATTAATTTTTGAAAAAATATATAAAAAAATTATATATCATACTTTCTAAAAATCTTTGATTTACGGTATTATAGATTTAGGCCATGTTAGCAAATGTGGTCGACCATTTTTAGTATATAAAGATATCAATCGGATTTTTGGAGGAGCATTTTCGAAAGGTTTTTTTTTTACGATCACCAAAAATTATTCAGATTACTCTAAGACTAATGATTTACTTAAATTAGATGGCAATGGTGAATTATTTGGATGCGGGTGGAATGATCTTGGCCAATTGGGATACAAGGCACTTTTGAAAGAAGATTATTTTAAAGACTCAAAAACTAGAAGGATTAACAATTTTTTTGATGACCAAATCCAAGATATAGTTTCACATGAAGATCATACCTTGCTATTAAGCTATGAGGGAAAAATTTATTCGACTGGTAGTAAGGAAGTTAATGGGCTAGGTTTCCAGAGTTATGCCTTCAAATTGATTCCAAAATTAAAAAACAAGGTAATTATCCAGATATCTGGTGGCTACAGACATTCTCTAGTGCTAACAAGTACTTACCAAATTTATGCGTGGGGATTTAAACCACCCTACCGACCAATAAATGATCAAAATATTGATTGGTCGATACCAACACAAATTATTGTTCCCAATCTCCATTCAAATTTGGGGAACCAAATTGGTATATCTTCTAGTTATTTCAGCTCTTTCATTTTCCAAATCTATTCACATCCCCTTTTACAAGATTTCAAGCAATTGTACCAAAGCCAGGATAATTGCAATGTTACTTTGCCGCACGAAATTAAGTCCCACCAATTATTGTTAGAGCTAAGAACTGGCTCAAAGATCGAAAAGATCCTTCAAGTGTTGGAAAAATTCTCTAAAAATGAAATTCTGGCCTTTTTGAACTGGGTTTATTCTGATCATGTCTCATCTGAATTTTCAGAAATAATAAAAACTTTATTTGAACATTTTAAATTGGAATTCCCCCCTAAAAACACATTAGAGGCAGATTTATTAAATTTGTACAATAATAATAAATCAAAGAAATTTACAATCATTTGTCGACAAGACGATGAGGATAGTGATGATCAAGAAAATGAAAATGACAAAAAAAACAAATATTTTAAAATTCCCGTTCATAAATTAATTTTAATTGCTCGATCAGAATTATTTCAAGGACTATTCCTCTATCAGCCAGATTTGGAACAAATCCAAGACTATTCGGGTAAATCAGTTGAAACTTTACAATATTTGATCAAATATCTTTATACAGAAACTTTAGACATCCCAGTTGATCATGAAAACATACATACTATCATAGATGAATTAGATGATTCAGTTGAATATTACCAATTGAATCGATTTTCAAAATTGCCCGTTTTAATTGCAAATTTAAAAAAGAAAATGGCAGAAAATGAAAAAAAAAATGATAAATTCAAGGAAAAAGAAAATGATATTGAAAAAGAAATTCAAGTTGAGAAAGAAGAAAAAAAAAAATAGTCTTATCTTTCCCATAAATCCCTAACTGAAAAAAGTTCCTTTGATTTATATTTTTTAAAAAAAAAGATAATTAAATTTATATATCAATTATTAAAATTTTTAATGTTTGGTAGTAAAAGATAAAGAATAAATAAAGATAATTAAAATTTAATTTTTAAGATTATATAAATATATAATTTTCTCTGATGTGTTTTTTTTTTTAACCATATTATGATCCTCAAAAAAATATTGAATAATTTTTGGGTATTTTGGAGAATTTTTACTTTCTTTTGTAGATAAACTATTTTTCAAAAAAAGTGACTTGCTATATAATGTTAAAGGGAGTTGTTTTCAGGGGTTTATCCCAGTATTCTTATCACATAAATATTTTCAATGTTTAGATTGGAATCCTAATTTCTAATTTTGCAAAATTTTTGTTTTGTTTTTCTAATTTTTGTTTTTGTTTTCTTTTTCTTTTTCTTTTCCTTTTTTTTTTTTTTTTTTTTTTTGATTATTTTTTTGATACTTTTTATTTTTTTAAATTGATCATGTGGAAAAAAAAAAAAAGATCTTCAAAAAGACAAATAATCACAAAGAAAATTAAGACTATGTTATGTGAATTAAAATGAATTTAATTATTATCAAAAAAACTTATTGTTAAACTCTGTTTCAGTGAAAATTTAGCACTAAAAAATCTGTATTGTTAATTTCAAAAATATAAATTCACTTTTTTTTTTAAATTTTTTGGTTTTATTTTTTTTTAATTTTGATAATAACAGGATTTCATTGTTTTAGAATAATTTAAAAGTGAATTATGAATCAGATTTAATTATTTGCTGTTCTTCAAAACTAAAGGATATATATAAATATATTTCAAATTATTCTATCTGGTGAGTCTGAATTGTTGAAATATAGTTTAGTTTATTATCTAAAATTGTTGATTTTAGGATAAGTTGTATCTTTCACAATACCTTATAAAGTGATTAAAATTTTTAATATTTGTTGATAGGAATAATCACATTTTTTTGGTTTTTTTTTAAATGTGTCTATTCTTTATTGATTTTTGAAAATATATTAAATTACCTTTAAATTATTTAAAAATTTCAAAAATTGAGTGAAATTAGTCAGATTTTATATTTTGAGTAAATAATAATCTTCAATGTTAAATTTCCATTTTGAGATGATTTTATAATGTAATTTAGAGGTATTTAATAAACGTAGATTTATTTTAGTGTATCAATGTTACTTGAAGTAAATCAAATACCGAGTTATATAAAAATGCAATAAATAAATCTAAAAATTCAATAACAAGTAAAATGTTTAATTTAATTACATTCTTTTAAATTGTGATACAGATAACCAAAAAATTATTATCATTTTCTTCTTTTTAAATTATAAAAACCAAAAAAAACTTTTTTGAAATTCAAATGAATAGAGAAAAATCAAATATTATACCCATTTTTTTCAAATCCTCATAAAAATCAATACACAAAAGAAAATTAAAATTAGAAATATTCACATTCTATTTTAAAAATCCAGAAATTTTACAATTTTATTTAAACAGGTACTTTTTATAAATGAATAAAAATAAACCAAAACAATCACATCCATAGAAAAAAATAAATAATTTAATATAATTGAAGATTAAGACAATATACTCTTAAATTGTTTAGTCTATGAAATTAATTATAAAATCTGGATTTCTGAATTAAAAAAAATTAATATATCAAATCTTATAAAAAATAATTATATTTTTAATATTATGACAAAAAAGGAATGAATATCTTGATTGGACCAACTGAATAATAAATATATTTTACAATCATGAATATAATTCCTAAATAAAAATTTTGAAATTCGGGTAAATCTGTTAGGTGTCTAGCTTTTCTAGAATTCAAAAGAATTAAGAAAAATCATAGATTTCAAACAATTCTTTTGAATTCTGAAAAAGCTAATGACGGTTTTTTTTAATTTCATAAATAAACATAAAACTTATGTAAATTTCGGTTTATTCCTCACATCCAAAAAAACCTAACTGCAAATATGGGGTATTATCAACACCTCGCTTAGACATATGAAAAAAAATTCTTCAATTTATTTGATTATTTTTTATTTTTTATAAAATTTGATCAAAAATCCGTTCACAATTCAGAAATAGATTAAAATCTTGGAAAAAAATATACAAAAAAAAAAAAACCAACTGATATTCAGTGTTAAAAATTTGGATGAATTTTTCTTTATTTTTTTATTTTAAATTACCAGAATTTTAATTTTTGTCTTTTGGTGGATTATTTGTTTAGGTTAATATAAATCAAAAAATTTGGATAATAAGATTAATTTAGATTTAAAATCAAGAGCGAAATAATTTGAAAAATAAATTATGATTATCAAACGAAAGTGAAAATAAGAAATTTGAAGATGAATTTAATAAAGTGATTCATTATTCAAGATTTAGTTTAATTTTTTAATTACTAGAGATTTCCAAGCACAAGCATTATTTTTATTTATTGTATATGGAAATAATAAAGTTATTTTCTCATTTTGTTCGATAGATTCGTTTATAATACTTTTCATTGTATCTGGATTAAATGTTTCTTCATTGATTCTGTTTAATTTATAACCATCCCAATGAATCAACCAAAGCATTTTAAGAATATTTATGGTTTGTAATTCAAAGTCTTTTTGGAATGATCCTGCTTTCCAACTATAGCCTTTGAATTTCCCTCTTCTTTCTTTTTTGAAACCTCTCCTCCCACTTTTCTCCCCCTTTCCATGTCGACCCCCTTTTCTTCCTCGCCCTCGCCCTCCTCTTCTTCCGTAGCTGTTTTCTCTTTCGTGATATCTTCTTTCTTTAGAGTTTTCTTTAAAATGCTTTCTTCCTTTATAATTATCTTTATAATTATCTTTATAGTTTTCTTCATAATCTTCTACTTGTTCATTTTTTGTTTCTTCAATTTCTTCCTCGTCTTCTGAAAATTTGTTCTCCTTTGCAATTTCTTCAAGTTTTAATCTAAAAATTTTTATTGTTGCCCTTGCAGTGTTTTTTTTTAAAGTGGAAAAATCGTATCGGTTTTTAAAACATAGACTTTCCAAATCCAAATTTTCAAATTTCTTTATTTTTTGGTTAATGGTTTCGTTAGATGATGTGAAAAGTAGATAAAAATATGGAATGAATTTTTTGTATGAATGTGAAAATGTATCTTGATAAAATTCAATTGTTTTTTCATAAAACTCATTCACATATGTCTTTAGTGGCATTCTCAAATCGATATCAGAGCCGATTTTGACAGCTGCCTTGACAATCAAGGAAAGTTGATTTTCATCTATTTCGGAATTATCATACTTATTGCTATTGTTATTATCTTTCTCGCTGCTTTGTTTTTTTTTTAATTCGTTGTTTAATTTATTGATTTTGAATTGTTGTTCATTTGATAAATCTTTCAATTCAGTTTTTGTGTTTTGTTCAGTTTGCAATTTTTTTTCTAAATTTTCTTTTTCGATTTTGATATTACCCAATAAAACTTCAAGCTCCTTAATTTTCTTTTGGTTTTTTTCATTTTCTTCTCCATTTTCCTTCTTTGATTTTTCATTTTCAGAAGTTTGTGATTTAATTTTCTCGATTTCAATTGTGAGTATTTTTTCAAAATGTTTTGAAGATTCTTTAGAGGGCAAAACATTTAATTCTGAAATTTCCATTAATTCATCTTTAGATAGTGTTTCGTATTGAATAAATGATTGGAAACTATTAAAATTCATTTGGTGAAGAACAATGTTTAACATTTTTGGATCAAAAATTGTTTGCACATATCTCCAAATTTCAGTTTTTTTCTTTAAACCCTTGATTTGCTTTTTGACTCGTCCTTTGCTCCACTCATATATCCTTTGGATCATATTCTTGTAATCGAGTTCCTTAATTGTGCCAATTTTTTCCAAAATGTGTCTAATTGTTTTTTTCGAACATTTGCTAAAATATTCCTTTTTTGCAAATAATTGCTTATTGTTCTCAAGAATCAAATCTCTGATTTTGTCTTTAAGTTCTTCAGATTTGACATAACTTAATTCGTTTTTTTTTAAACCAGACTCGTTAAACCATAGAACATCTAAATATTCTATTAAAACTTCCGTTTTTTGCAGGTTTTCACTTGATTGCAAAAACCTAATCACATCCAGGACAATGTCATTACGTCCCTCATCAAGAATGGCTTCCGCGAGAAGTAGCCCGTAATTTGTAAAATTTACTGCTTCTCCAACTAATTTCTTTTGACCATCATAATCAGAAATGATTTGTGATTCCTTTTTTTGCCCAGTTAAACCAGAAAGAACCAATAACTGGTAGGTGTTCTTTAGTCTTTTGTGAAGGCTTTTGATCTTTTGGATCGTCTTTTTGTTGTTCACTAATTTTTTGAATCTTTTTGAAGAGCTATTCTTTTTGAATAATTCTTCTGTTTCCTTGACAACATCCAGCAAATCTTGTCGTGCTTTTGTTCCTTCTTCACTATTAAATGCTTCCCTTAATTTTTTTTTTTTTTATTTTTTTTTGTTTGGTAGGGATTTACAACAGAAGAAAGAAAAAAATAAAAAAAAAAAAATTGAGATTTTGTTTTTTTGAAGAAAAAAGATTTGGGTTTTAATTTTTACTTGTTTTCGCAGATTACTTGGAACATTCGGTTACAAAACTCCAAAAAATCTGTTAAAATCTGTGTGTTTTCTTTTTGTGCACTGTCTTGATCATAAATCCATTTGAGTCCACTTAAAACATTTCCTATAAGTTCGATCGACATTTGTTAAAAAAAAAAAAAAATTGTTTAATTAAAAGAAAAGAATAGGGAAAAAAAATGAAAACTTCATTGATATGGGTAAATCCATCGAGAAAAAGAAAATCAGAAGGATATTTGATGTAGTTGGTAAGAAGTTGAAAGGAAATATCAGGTAACTAGGGTGGGTTGACTTTAAAGTGATTCCAATTTTGAAAACATTTTGTTTTAGGGAAAGTAGAAATGAGAAAGAACGTTGAGACAAAATATTTCGACAATTGTAATTCTTTAAATTGAAGGTTTGGGTATTGAAAACCAAATCTTTTGTAAATATGGGTATTTAAAAGAAAAATTGTACCGCTTCTTGAAATAAATAATAACTTAAAAATTAGATTAGTTCAGAACAAACTTACTTTGGGTGCGATTTTCAGAAACGAATATTTGTTTTTAAAATTCTGATCCTTTTTTACATTGTTAAAAAAGTACAAATCTGACTAAATTTCTAAATTATTTAAAATAAATTATTTTCTTTAAAAGAAGAAAGAAAGCAAATGAATTGGAAAAAACCAACCAAAATTGTTATTCAAAATGAAACCACTCAGTTTTGGTCTAATATAGTCTCAAAAAATCTCATTAATTTCGAAAAAATTTACAATATTTATTTTGAAACGAGAAAAAATAAAATTTTTGATTTAAAGAACTTTTCAAAAAATCCAAATTCAATCTTTTTTTTTCTTTTTTTTGAAAGAAAAAAAAAAACAAGTAAAAAAAAAACCAAACAAAGAAATTAAAATATTCTCCCAAAATAGTTTTTACAAATCTGTAAAATTTCAACTTACTAACTTAAAATATACTTCTCAAAATAATATGTGCACAAAGAGTATAATCCGTGTTTCAAAATAGAACTCGTGCTTTTTTTCTTCTTGTTCCAAGACAACATCCAATTTATTTCAAATAGTATACCTTTGTTCAAATCAATTTTGAAAATAAACATCTTTGATTTTCAGTAAAATTTAAATTAGGAATGCAATTTGTCCAACATTTTTCTTATTATTCTCAATTTTTAAGTTTTTTGATTACCAAGTAAATATATTATATAAAAAAGTAACTCTATTTTTTGAGATAAATTTTCCTATTTGATCCTTTATTTTTATAAGAATTTCATTCTAAATAATAGAACCTTAAGATATCAGTGCCATATTTTATTAGGGTTTATTGTTAGTATCTTTGATCCTTTAATATATAGATCTTCTTTAACAAAAAAACCTGCTTTTTAATTTGGAAACAAGGATTAAACTTTGCTACACATATTATTTTGATAAAACTACTTTTTAATTTGATTATTTTTGGTCAATCATCAAAAAAAATTTTTTATTACAATATCTATTACCTGTTGGTAAAAATGTGTTATTCGTAAATTATTTAAATTGTCAAACAGAATAAGAGAAATTATTTTGATTTCAATTGAAATTTTCTGAATCTACAATTAAATATTTAAATGACTATTATTAGTTTTCCCAATTATTTTTCCTAAGAATTTAAGTTTTTCAATTTTCAAGAAAATCTATTTATTTATCAGTTTTATTTCATAAAAATATCAGATCTACTTGAATGTGTATAGACAGCTATTTTCTCTTTTGTTTTTCAAATGCTAATTATTAAAAATAATTGATATTTGAAAAAAAAAATACTAGCGCTCCTTTGAGAGAAACAAAGTTTATATATCTATTTATAATTTGTATTTTTTTTTTTTATTAAATACTTAAACTTTAGATTTTTTTTAGAATTATTTATTTCCTTTTTTTTTTCTTTTCCTTTTTTTTTTATATCAAAGATTAATGGTGAATGAAAAAAACAAACATTATATAAATGATGATATATAAACACTTAAAGTAATTAAAACAGGACTGTGGTATTTAACTTTACTTTTAATCTGTCAATAATATTTGTTTTATTGGGAGATATATGATAAATACATTTAATCAGCTCTGGGATTCTATTTTTGAAATCTTGGTGTGATAATTGATGGTGATTTCTTAAAAAAATCTCAAAGGGCACATATAAATAAATAAAAAATAATTTAATCCCACAAAAAAGAAATTGTTACTAAGAGGAAAAACTCGAATATTTAAAAATAAGAATTGAGTTCATTTCACAAGAGTAAATATAAAACTGGGATCAAAAATTTTTTTTATTGCTCAAAAACTTCAAAATTTTCTTAAATTTCGATTTTTGGTGTTTAGAAGTCTCTAGGACGTCTATTTTTCGAGATATTGTCCAAAATCGATTTTTATATACAAATTTTTTAATTGTGATTTTTCACAGCTATTTTGGACAATAACTCGAAAAATACAAGAGCGAAAAAAAAAAATGAAAAATTGAGATTGTTTTTATATTTTTTATATAGTGTTCCCCATATGTTAAAATAAATTTTAAAGTTTTTTTTTGAAAAAAAAAAAATTTTTTTTTTAATTGTAGGTTTTAGTATATATAAATAATTTAAAATATTCTACTCCACACACGGAAAAAAACTACTTAGTTACCAGCATTTATCCGAATTTTGGTACCTAAATAGAATTTATATTTTTGAAAAAAAAAATTTGAAAAGATTTAAAGGTAAATTCAGGTAGCAAACATATATACTTTAATTGATCAAATTATATATAAAAATTTTTAAAAAAAAATAAAAAAAAAACTATTAATTTAATTGATCAAATCAGGAATCGAACACCGGCTAAACACTTTTCGAATTTTGAGAACTCGGTGCTCTACCGCTGATCTAATGAGTAATTATTGGATATTTTAAAATTATCAAATTTTGAAGATAATCGAATTGAATTTTTAATTGAGTAATTTTTCTAATATATATTTTTTTTTGAAAAAAAAAACTCAAAGTTTTTTAAGATGAAAAAAAAAATTATTTTTTTTTTCATTGCAAAAAAATTAACAAATTTAAAATTAAATTGAAAAAAACCTAAAAAAAAAAAATTTTTTTTGAAAAAATTCATTTTAATAGGAAACACTAGTAAAAATTTGTTTTTAATTTTTTAGCATTTTTTTTTATTTTTCTAGTGATTACACTATCAAAGATTTGAAAAAATGATTTTTAAGATAAAATAAGTTGAGTTCTAATAATTTTTTTTTCAAAATATTGGTAATGTGGATTTTTTTTCTGATAAATTAAAAAAAAATGAAATTTTACTAGAGTTTTCCAATTAAAAAAAAATTTTTTTTTTAAACATTGTTTTTCAGTGAGAATAAAAATAAAAATCATTTTTTTGAGATATTTAAAAAAAAATTTTTTTTTAAAGTGACCTATTTTTACTACATTTAAAAAAATTTTAAAAAAATTTTTTATCTACATTTTTTAAAATTTACAATTTTGAAAAAAGTCAAAAACGCCCATTTTAAATACAAAATAATTTCGAAACCACTTACTCTCAAAAAGTTTAAATTTAAAAAAGTGACAATAAAAATCAAAATAAAAAATTTTTGTAAAATTTTTTTTGTCTATATTAAAAAGATTTTAATATAGCATTTGTACAACTAATATATAGTTAAACTTATTTATTTTTATATTTAACTTGGGTCAAAGCGAAAAAAAAATAAAAAAAAATTTTTTTTAATGTAATAAAAAAATTTCAAATTTAAAAAGTTTATAACTTTTTTATTTTCAAATATATTACTTATATAATATTTGAGTAAAAAAAAAATATCGGAAAATCAAAAGAGTAGTAAAAAAATTTTCAAAAAAAAAATTTTTTATAAACCTTAATTTTTTCAATTTTTTTCACCAAAATCATATTTTTGATCAAAAAATACCCTAGTAAGATGATCTAAAAAACACCAAAAAAAATTATTTTTGTGTTAAATTGGACCTTTTTTAAAAATGAAAAATTCAAAATTTCAAAAAAAAAATTTTTTTGACGAAAAATCGAAAATGGAGAATAACTTCTAAACTAGAGGAGATAAAGCGCTCTAAACTTGAAAGATCAATTTTTAAGATAAATTTGAGGTTAGAAAAATGAATAATTCATACAGATATCCTATATTTAAAATTTTGCTTTTTTTCAATTTATACTTCACTACAAGGAAAATTTAAATACCTAAAATTAAAGTTAGCCAAAACCATAGATTGGATTTCAGTTATACTTCTTTTATAAATTATTTTTTCAAAGTTATCATAATTTTATATAATAAAAAAAGGATAGCTATTAAACTCATGAAAATATGAATACCCCTCTTTTCAAAAATACCGACTTTTGAAAAAAACACCTATTTTCAGGGTATTTTTTTATTAGAAAAAGTTGAAATGAATGAACTTTTTGATTGAACATTAAGATTGAAAAAAGAATATATGTTAAAGCAATTTGCAGAAAACAATCGGGAACTTATATAAAAACTCAAACATGGAAAAAAAATAAAATGATAAAAAATATTCTAAAAACAGATAAAAAATCAGATTTTCAATTTAATTTAGCAATATCTTTTGATTAAAATATTTTGTGCTATTTTCAAATTGAAAAATATGTTTCCTTTTTGACTATTAGAAAAATACTTGAAAATTATCTCTCTACTAAGTCAATTAAAAAAATTCAAAAATTTTACAATTAAAAATGAAAAAAATATTACTGAAAAATTTCCTTTTTTTTTTCAATTCCTATTAATACCTATTAAAGTTGTAAACCTCATTGAAAATTGTTATGTATAATAATGTTTATTATATGAGTGTATTTCAAAAATACAAAATTTAGAGATTTTTTTTTGAAAAAATTTTCCTTGTAGTGTTGTGTTGAATATTTCAAGTTTCAATATTAGAGGATTAAATAAATCAGACAAAATAAAATTTTTAGAAACTTTCTTATTAAAACACAACGTTGACTTATGCTTAATTCAAGAATCTAAAATATCTCAAAAACCTTTCTTTATAAATTATAATTCAATTATTAAAAAATCTTATGGAAAATTAAACAATAAAGGTGGATTGATTATCATTATTAAAAAATATTTAACTGATTTCATAAGAGAAATTTTAATACCACATCGTGATTTCAACGAAAATTCAGTTATGTGATTCAATCATTATTAATGTTTACAGAAGAAATAAAAAATTTTCTGAATTTAAAAATTTTTTATTAAAACTTACAACTCAATATCAATTTCAAGATGTTATGTTTGGAGGGGATTTTAACGTTCAAATGAATATATTAAATAAAATAATAAATAAAAATGTTCGAATAATTGAGAATAATAAACCAAGCCGTAAAAATAACAATATTGATTTTTTATTAACAAACAATAAAATTCAATTTCCTCAACAATCCAAAAGTATATATAATGACTTAAGTGATCATAATATGATTAGAAATAAATTCTTTATAAGTTCAAAATGGGAGATTAAAAAATCGTACTTAGTTAGGTGTCCTGATTTATTTCAAAAAAAAAATTATTATTTTTTTCCAAGATAAAAAAGTAAATAAAATTAATTTCAAAAAATTTAAAAAACAATTTTTACAAAAAGAAAGAATAGTTTATAATATTACAAAGGAAAATGAAGAATTATTAATTCTTATTAAAAATTTATTCTTGTACCAAAAATTAATTAATAAAATTAAAAAAATTAACTCAAAAAATGGATGAAATTAATAAATCAAATTAACATGAATTCGAATTTAATTTGAAATATTGGAAATTAATAAATAAAATTAGAAAATCATCAACAAAAATTATTTTAAATAAAAAAAATTTAGAAAAGACATATTTTAATTATTGTCAAGGAAATTAGTAAAAAACCTGAATCTAAAATCATCAAATTAATTAAAGATTATTATTTTAATAAATTTGAAGACTTGAAACTTATAGAAACAAAAGATGTTTTTTCTCTAGAAAAGATTTATGAATTAATAAAATATCAAAAAAATAAATCAGTTAAAGATTTTGACAAAATAAAATTCTATAAAATAGACCCTAAAAAGAAAAATGAAAAAGAACATCTTGAATTTTTAAAAAGAATTCAACAAACTTTTTATTATTGGATTGATAATCCAACAGAAGAAATAATAAATTTCATTAAAGAAAGAAATATTTTATTTATACACAAAGCTGGAGATGAAGGAATTCCATTAAATTATAGACCAATATCAATTAATAACACTTTAGCAAGATTTTTTCTTAAACTTATTTATAAAGGAATCGAAGAATCTTGGAATCTAGTATCAGATTCTCAATTCGGATTTAAAAAAAAATTAGATACTAGAATTGCTGTATTAAATTTAGTTTTTGAATTAGAGAAACTTAAAAATGATTAAAAAAATAAAGAATTCTTTGTGGTTACAATTGATATCAAAAAATGTTTTGATACTATTAGTCATATATTAGTACATTATGCTCTTGATAAATATATTCGAAATGAAAAAATCAAAATATGGCTTAAAAAGTATTATAAAAAGGTGGGATTGGGTGTTTATCAAGGAGATCCTCTTTCTCCTTTATTATTTGGATTTATTAGCCATTTTTTAATTGAAAAAATCAAAGATTTAGTAAAACATGTTCAGATGTTTGCAGATGATTTGATTTTAATAATGGAAGGACCAATTTCAAAAATTGACAAAAAATTAATTATAATCTTTAAAATAATTCAAGAATTTGGAATGAATCCAAATACTGAGAAAACACTAAAGTCAAAAACTTTATCGGAAATAAAATATTTGTGAATTTGGCTTGAAAAAGAAAAACATTTTCAAAAAAACTTTGAAAAAGTAAAAGATAGTTTTAAAAAAATTAAAAAAATTTTTAGCAAGCAAAAACTCTTCAAAGGAATAAAATTAAAAATGTTTAAATCAATATGTATTAGCCAATTATTTTATGGACTTGTAATTTTTAATTTAAATCAAAAAGATTTTGACTCAATTGATGTTTGGATAAATAAAAAAGTAACAAAATTTTTAAAAATAAATTCACACTCTCCAAGAATAATTTATAAAACTGAAGCTAAACTTGACCAAGCCAGAATTTCAATTTACAAAAGAAGATATAAACTCAAAAAAAAATTAGAAATACTTCGGTTTGATCACATTTCACAAAAATTAATATTTTTAAAGAAAAAAGATGAAAATATTAATTGGGAAATAGGAAATTTAAAATTATAGAATGTAGACCTAAATAATTTTAGACAAAAGTTAATTATAAATAGCTCTGGGTGGAAAGGTCAAGAATATTTAAAAATTATTAATTACAATAACAATATCAACAAACAACAAAAATATTTAAAATGGATAGGCTCACCCAACATTTTAAAATTAAGAAATTTCACAAATTATCTAAACAGATATTCTTATGTCTATGATAAAAATAAATTAAAAACAAAATTCTGCAACCTATGTAAAAATCATTCTAATCTGGAAATAATAGAAGATATCGATCATTTTTTATGGTACTGCCCATTCTATGAAAAAAATCGAAAAATTTGGATTAAGGAATTAATTCAAATAAATAAAAATAATAAACAATTAAAGAATAATATCCTTGATATTTTTCGAAATAAAGACTCATTATTTATTTTATCATTGGTTAATGATAAAGAAAATTATGACTCTTTATTAAAATTTCTAAACAAAAATTTAGAAATTAGGGCTGTAAGAGGAAACTAGTTACCTCCCTTCAAAAAAAAAAAAAAAAATAAAAAATAATTTAAAAACCTATAAAAAAAAATGATTATTTTTTTATAAGTTTGAAGGATCTACATGTCCTCTCTTCATATTTTAAAAAATTCATATTATTCCCTTTCTTATTTTAATTCTTACTGTTGAGAGAAAAATGTTGGACACAGAAAAATAGTTGGACCGCATTTTTAATTGGGAACATTACCGAAAATGATTTTTAATTTCAATGGTTTGTGAAATAACTAAAGAAAATAACAATAATCTACTTATTAGAATAACCATTAATGTAATTCTACTTTTTCAAAACCTTATCTCTGATACCCTAAAGCAAGTTTAAAAATTACCATTTTCAGAATTAATAGTAAACTTTACTACAACTTGGATTTTTGTTAAAATAGCATGATCTACTTTAGTTATAAACCATTCAAATGAGTATTCTACACAAACCACAGATAAATGAACTTTTAACACCTTTAAACCTGGATTTATATAAAATTCACCTAGTTATCAATAGGATTTGATTTTCAATTTTTACTAATGTTCCCAATTAAAAAAGGTGTCCAACCATTTTTCTATGTCCAACATTTTTCTCTCAACAGTTAATTGTTTATTTCCACCTTTCTCTTCTAAGAGAAACGGAAATATATTCTAAAAGAAAAAAATAATCATAAATAAATCAAATATTCTTGAATGTTCAAAATTTAAAAAAACTAATACCTGGATTTAATTTTGAATAATTTTAAATTTTAAAAACTTATTTTTTACCATTTCGTAATCTCAGTATTAATGAATAAAGTCGATTCGAGTTACTGTTTTTTTTCAAATAAAACAGGTAACCTAACTTAATATGAATAATTTAACCGTAATTTGTATTATTAAATTCATTTTTTGAATAGAAAACCCTTGCTAATTGATAAATATCTCAAATCGACCCTCTAGCTTAATTTTTTAATTTTATACTCAATATAATTAATTTTTATTTACAAAATCAGTAACCCTTTGTAAGGGGAATTTAAAATGCATTAAAAAAAAAAAAAAAAAAAATTCCATACTGAAACTTTTTATCTGTTTATTGTTACAAAATAATGGTTTTAAAAAATAGTGGGATAAGAGTATAAAAAAATTTAATTATAAACAAAAAAAAAATAGTTAATCTTTGTGTTTGTCTTCTTGTTGGATATTTAATCTATATGGCAACCAATGAAAGGTTAATCCTAAAAGAATCAATGCACATATTTCTGACAGGAAATCAAAAATCCAATAATATTTATGATTTAATTTCCCAATTGAAAATTCACCAATAATAAAAGGTATAAAGTAGGAAATAATTAAAAAGATGTATATTTGTTTAAATCTATCAACTTTTTGAAATTGGAGTTTAAAAGGTTGATCATTCATATTAAATGTATCTGCATCATTATGAAAATTTGGTATGTGAATTTGTGATTTTATTTTTATTTTGATCAGCCAAAAGTTGAGAAAGGCAAGTAAAATAGTAAATAAATCAATTATTGAAATATAATTAAATCTTGTTATGTGGCCACGAAAATACCAATATTTGTCCAAAATAATTTCTCGGAAAATATGAATTGCGATTTGGATCAAAAAAATAAAGACTAACGAATTCAATAGCAACGAAGGTAATTCGTTTATTTTTTGTTTTTTTATAAATACTATTAAAAAAACAACCCCCAAAACAAATATCCCATTAAAACTATGAATTAAAATTGATCAAAAAAAAAAAAAAAAAAAAAAAAAAAAAAAAAAAAAAAAAGAGGAGAATAATATTAAGGAAATAGAATTAAATAAATAAATTGGATTATTATGAATAATAATAAACCCCAATTCAAAATTTTTAACACACCAAAATTCGATTTGTGAAAAAAAAAACTTATTTAATCAATTCCAGAAGATTTACCAAATTAGAACCATTCACCAATTGAAATGTTAACACTTGTTTATAAATTACAATACTCACAAAACAATAAATAAATAATTATCAATACAAATAAATCATGGGTGTGTTAAAAATTTTGGAGAGAGCAAAACAAAAAAATACATTAGTAAATTTGTTTAAATTCTATTAGGAATATTGATCGATCAAAAGGTTAGATACTACAAACTAATTTTATTTGAGTTCTTCTATTTGGAACAACTTGACTTTAACATAAATCTCAATTGTTCAAAAAAAAATTTTGATCCAACGAAGCAAATTACGTAATTCAAACAATGGAATGAAAACAAAAACTAAAAGATGAAAAAATGATTTTCATATTTTTACAAAAATCAAAATTATCTCCAATTTCAATGAAATTGTATTGTTGTGATTGTTTGGAACGTTTTAGGTGTCTGGAAAATTTTGAATTTTAGTTTAGTTATGTAAATAAGAATTTTTAGAAAAAATAATTGTCTTATTTTCTCTTTTATTAACATAAATGTTATGTTTGATAATTGGAATTATTAATTATGATTAATTTTTTGTATAATTTTTGAAAAAGAAATGATTCAAAAATCTTTTCCAGTCATAGGGGCACAGTTTTATTGAATAAATAGAACACAATATAAAAGTTTTATATAATATTCTTTTCAAAATAAATTTTCAATTTGATCATTTTTTCTCATTTACTAATTTTTTTTTTTAATTTTTTTACAACTTTTTCTTTTTTTATTTTTTTTTTTTTATTTTTTCTCATTTTTTTAAAAAAAATTCAATTTGAAAAAAACAAAAAAAGTTTACAAACACCAAATAAACATTAAGAAAATTGAGGCTATGTAATTTCTTTTAAAATGAATATATTTACGATAAAAAATATCTTATTAAATCAATTAAATGCGAAAAACTAAATTAGAACCACTATACCAATTTAAATTTAAACAATTGTTTACAAATTACAATACCCACAAAGCAATACAACAAATACTTATAAACCAAAAATAATTACTGTGTCAAAAATAAAGAAACAACAAAAAAAAAATATATTGGTAAAATTTTTGAAATTTCTATTAACAAATTATTGATCGTTCAAAGGTAAGATAACCATCAACTAATTTTATTTGAGTTCTTCTATTTTGAAGAACCCAACTTTAACCAAATATCAACCATTGTAAAAAAAATCAGATTCAATGTAAAACGGTTACGTGATTCAAAAAAAAAATGAAAAAAATAAACAAAAAAAAATGAAAAAATGATTTTCATATTTGTAAAAATCTAAATTATTTCCAAATTTCAATGAAATTGTAATATCATTTCTTTAAATTATTTTAACTGTGTTGAAAATTTTGAATTTTAGTTTACTTTGAAAGGAATTAAAAAAAGAAGAACTCTTGAAAAAATTAAAAAGAAATTCAAAAAATATTTTGTTTTTTTAGAAAAAAAGAATTAAAAAGAAAAAAATAAAAGGGTTTGAGACAACATTATTCATATTTCTAATTATAATAATAAAAAAAATGATTTAGAAATACCAAAAATTTATTAAAAAGCGAAGAGTTTTAAAATATGTTGATTATTTGTAGAGATTCACAACTTTTAAGTATTAACTTTACAAATAAAAGTTAATTGTAAAAAAGTTTTTTTAAAGTTTGTATTATTTTAAAATGAATATATTTACGATAAAAAATATCTTACTAAATAAATTATATGTGAAAAACTAAATTAGAACCACTATACCAATTTAAATTTAAACAATTGTTTATAAATTACAATACCCACGAAGCAATAAAATAAATACTTATAAACCAAAAATAAATATTGTGTCAAAAATAAGGAAACAACATAAAAAATATATATTGTTAAAATTTTGTATATTTAATTTAGACAGTAGGAAAGCACCTTCAAGTGTCGTAGGGTACCTAGCTTTTCCATAATTCAAAAGAATAGAGAAAAATCTTTGATTTCACTCTATTCTTTTAAATCATGGAAAAGCTAACGGCATTTTTTTTTTAATTTTTGAAATAAACCAAAAATATATAAAATTTTCGGTTTATTTCAAAAATTAAAAAAAACCTAATGATAAGTGCCTAGGTTTTCCAGAATTCAAAAGAATAGAGAAAAATCTAAGATTTTACTCAATTCTTTTAAATTCTGGAAAACCTAACGGCTGTAACATGGAATTAATCGCCCCATTCAAAACAATAAAGAAAAAAATTAGTTTTTTTATCTTGTCTATCCTTTTAAGAATTCTTCAAGAAAATCACAATTTACTTTTTCAGATTTAACTTTTTTCAAGAAACTGGAAAAATATTTTTTCTTGTTTGTATGGAAAATTGACTGTTTGATCTGAAATTAAAAAAGGCATTGTACCAAAATTTCATAAAAACCTACAAATTCCATTTTTAAACATTTTTTATGAAAATGATTTTCTTTCAATTAAATCTTTTTTGCAAACGCAAAAATTAAAACAACAGTACACCAAAAAAAAAGAAAAAAGAAAAAAAAACATATTATGAATATAAAACAAGTCAAATTGAAAAAGATAAACAAAGATTCAAAATCTGTAAAAACAAAAATTTAAAACTGTTTATTGTACAACCTCAAATATGGTATATGTTGATAAGACAGAAAAAGGTTTCAAATGTTTATCTTTTTAAAAATAAGCATTTTGCTTGCAATTGGTTTGTGTTGTTTTTTTTTCTCATAAAATGTCAATTACTAATAGACAAAAATATCTTAATCAATGGTTTAGAAAACAATTGGCAACGTTGTTTTTTTGTTTGAATTTGTGAAACATTTATGTTCTGTTAACAAAAATGATTTTAATGATAAAAATACCATAACCTTAAACAACCGAAGACAACCTTGTTATTATTGCTATAATGTTTAAAAAGAAATTCACACTTCATTAATTATGTGATACATATGATGCACATTTGCACAAACTGTTTTGCTCATGTTCCATTTCTGAAAACTAAATTTAATTCGAGAAATAAATAAACTGTTGAAAAAAAAAATTTATTTTCATTTTTTTTTTTGATTTCAACTTTTTATCATTGTTCTGATTAATCAACATGTTTTAGTTGGTTATATTATTGATGGATGATCGATATTTTTCCAAATTGTGAAAAAATAGTTTTTTTCTAAAATGGGGTCAATCTTTTCAGGAATGGAATATTCTGATGTTTATTATTTCTTGATTTTTTTGTTGTTTTTTTTATTAATTTTAAAAAAAAAACAAAAAACATGAAAAGAAAGAATTAAAGAAAAGAAAAAGAGCTTACGGGAGAATTGAATAGAAGAGGATATTTAAAACATCTGAAGGTTCTGATTTCCTTAATTGTAGATAATACAATGTTTTGATAAATAGATTTGTTAGTTTAACAGACAATAGGAAAAAAAGAAACAAGTTTGGAACAATTAAAAATCGAGGTAAAACTCGTTTTTTCAAAAGTATCCACGAAAAAAGTAGCAATAGACAATATAAAATAAGTAGAGCTAAATAAATTAACGGGAATTGTTTTTTTGTTGAAGAAAGATAATTGCCATTTAAATGCAAATCGATATCCATTTTAAAGGAAATTGATGTTTTCTCAACACAATTTAAGAAGAAAATCTGATATAATCCATCTTCTTGAATTGTGATGTTTGCGTAAAAGCCTCTTTTCCACTGTATCTTATCCCTTTTAATTACAATCATATCTTCTTGTTCAATTTCATGAAATTTCCAACAAGGAAGATTCAATTGGAAATCAAAGCCACATATATCAAAATCCTGTACTTTTTTAATTACAAGTGCAATATCATAATTTGAAGACACAGGTACTTTTTCTTCAATTGGGTGCAACTATTAGATTGGTTGATTGAAATATAATTGTAAAAGGAAGAAGATAAATGAATCCGCAATTATTTACATGATGCTTTTATTTTACTCTTCAGTAATTAAAGTTTTAATATTAATAATATATTGATTTATTATATTTAAGAGAGAAGTAAACTTCCTATTTTTTCTAAAAGAAAAAATAAATAAAAAATATTTTAAAATTTAAAAGAGGTGAACAGAAATTTTTCATTCGATTAAAAATCAAAGTTTTCAAGTAACTAATCCACGGGAATAATAAAAAGTTTGAGTAACTACTAAATAACCAATATTAATTCGAGATACTGAAACCTCATTTCGATAATAAAGAATTTGCAGAAAATTAAAATCATCAAATAATTTATCAATTAACATTGTTGTTATTCGTTCATAGTAATGTTAATAAGAAAAAGCTTTCAAGTAGGGTTAATAATACTATTAAACATCCATTTACAAACCAAGGTATTTTTAAAAAAGTTTGTCATTTTTTTTTTTTTTATATTTCAAAAAAAATTCTCTTTGAAAGTATTTCGATTAGTAAATTGATAATATCAAATTAAAATGAATACTACCACCAAACGAATCAGTTACTATTGTTTGTGTTTGGAAATATTTTGAAAAAAAATTAAAAAAAATTAAACACGTTTTTTGGACAAAATGAAGACAATATAAGCTAATTTTAATAAAAAAATTGACAATATACACATAAGGAGAAAAGGTTTTTAAACAAGAAAATAAAGTTAAAAGCTTTCATTTAAATTAAAAATTCTATCAAGATTAAACCTCTTGGGAAAAATATTTTTTTATCAGAGCAGAAAACAATACTCCTCAATTTTCACTTCTAAAAAATATTCTTGAAAATTGAGATCAGAAACTTTGATATCTTTTATTAAAGTAATATCTTACAAATAAACAAATTCAAATCTTTTAACGAAGAATTTTGAATAAACCGTGGAACTCAAAATTGGTAAAGTGCACCTAATCACTTAAGGAATATCTGAATTTTATGCTCTATGAGCATTGAAATACAAAGCAGTAAATAGATTAAGACCTTTAAAATATAGTGAATTGAGGGAAAGTCAAAATATTGCCAATTTTTAGCAATTTAAGATTTTGACTAAAAACATTTATTGATCCAAAAACTTTTCAAATTTCACGACAAAGCAAGGCAAAAATAAAAAGCTATTTTTTTTGATATTGGGAAAATGTCAATCCACTTTCTTTTCAAATGGGTGGCTACACTCACCACCAACTCTAACATACTTCAATATAAAGTGGAGTGACATTTTCCCAATATCATTTTGGAAGTCGAAAATTTTGAGTGAAAAAGTTTGGATTTGGAAAGTAAATTTTTTTTGCCTTCCTCAAAAACAACCTAAATTTTACATTTTAACAAGATCTATTAACTAGACATTCTTTTGAGTTCATAATTCGTGTTGTGGGTATAAAAGTAAAAGCCACTGGGAATAAAATTCGAATAATCCTTAAGGGACTTGTAATTTTTTGAAAATAAAATAAAATCTTTTCGAGACCTTAATTTTTTTTTTTTGTAAATATATGTTTCGGCTTAAGAAATGGATGAATTAACCCCACCTAAACAATTTATTAATTTGAGTCTCTTTTTTGAAATTCAAAATTTGTATGTTTCCAATATAAAAATGAAAAAAAAGTAACCAATTATTTTTATTTACAATTAAGCTAATTCTTGAAAATTGTGTATCATATTTTCCGTTTTATTTCAGAAAGTATTGCTTTTTGAAAGAAAAATTTTTATTTTGTTATTATTTTTAATTATTAATAATTCAATTCAAATCTCAGTCTATAAAACTAATTGAGGTATGGGTGATTAAATAAATGATTTTTTGATCGAATATTAACAAAAGTTTATCAATTAAATTCAGATTAATTAAGCAAAAAATTTTTTTCTTTAAAGTTTTCAAAAAGTTGTTTTCTCGTTGTCAAAAAATGAAAAAAAATTGCAAAAAAACTATAAATTGCAAAAAATTTTTTTTAACAAATTGTTTGGCCTTACTGACCAGAATTATTATAGCAATTTAAATTATTTTTGTCAGATTAAAATTGATTTTGAATTTTGAGGATAAAATTAACTAATTCCCAAATATCTTCAAGAATTATTTTTTTTGAAGAAAATTTCATCTTTGAACAAAAACACAATTTCTAAGTAAAAATTTTAAGTGACTTTAAAACTTTAATGGTTATAACTATCATTCTTAAAACAATACATTTTTTTAAAATTCCTAAATCATAATTTAGGAATTCGGGCAAATAAGAGGAATTAAAAACTCCTCCGTTAAATAATAATAATAAAAAAAAACATGACATTTTTTTTTTCAATATGTTGAATAAATCAATTTTTTGGTTAACCAAAAGAATTATCTCAAAAAAGAAAAAAAATCTTTATCTAATATTCCTGGTAATAAAGACTTGGTGTTGTGTAATAATGATGGAAATGGGAATAAAAAAAGTAATAAAAATTTATTCTATTACAAGAAATAAAATGAATTTAAGGGTAGTGTCATTATGGTTAAAAATAATTTTCTGAAATGGAAAAAAACTTTTTAGTAATTTTTATGAGTGCCTAATAACAATCAAAAACTAACCAACCTGTGAAGCGTGATCCATCTCCAAAAATCAACAATCAAAAAAGAGGTCATTTTTCGAAAAAAACGCCAAAGAGCGACACTCGATTTCCAATTAGAATGGTTCTGATTTATCATTTTGAAAATAACTGTGTTCATTTTGAAGTGTCTCTGTTTGGCACTTTTTACTAATAATAACAAAAATAAATCGGACAAAATTTTCATTTATCTTTCCAAAATTAAATTATGATTTCAAAAATCCTTTGAATACAGAATTTTGATAGTCCCGATCCTCTAACCACGTTAAACACGTTATATGGTTGAAAAATAATTCGATTTTCAAAGATTATTTCAAAGATTTTTTTGGGAACGATGAATGAAAATTTTGTCTGATTTATTTTACAATTAACAGTAAGATCTCGTAGATTTTTTTTTTTCATTTTTAATTATTCTCAAATAAGTTATTATTTTCTAAAGAATCTTAGAAAAACCTTACTTGGTCAAATATAGAGAGTTACAATATAACCACAAATTTGATTAAATCGAATTAAATTAGAGATGTACTTTTAGAAAACAATTTGTTTTAAATTGAAGAAATGTAACCCTTTGGAAATTTAAAAAAAAAAGTAAGGAATTTTTTTTTTTTAAAATTTGATAATTTGTAAATTGAGAATGTTTTTTACACCTTTTTTTTTTAATTGAATTTTTTGACAATAGGAATCATTCTTAATTTTTTTTAATTTTGAATTTTATGTAAATGAGATTCTCTTGTTTTTTTTATTTGTTATTTGAATTTTGTCAATCAAAAGAAGGGCAATTTCACAATACCATTTTTAGGTTCCAAGTCTCTCCTTGAGTATGGGGCAAATCAACGGTAAATGACTCGGCAATTAAGGGACTATTAACTCTTATTTATTTTTTTTTTTCCAAAGGTAATAGAGTAATTATTTACACAAGGGTACACTTAAACCTGATATGCAACTTTATTTGTCAACTTTAGAGAGATGAATTATCATTTTTAAAAAGAGTTCATTTTTTCCCAATTATATTTTTTCAGTAAAAAGATCTGTTTTTTTTTGTTTGGTTTTTGGAATCAGATTAGAAAAAAAAAAATTGGAAAAAATTTTTATTTTGAAGAAATCTCAATTTGAGAATTTCAGAGACTCTTTATTGCATAAATAACCTTGAATCTTTAATCTTATTTTAAAAATACATGAAAAATAAATTAAATATTGAATCCTTCAAGATCTAATAAAAATAGATTATTAATTTTATTCACAAATATTCATTAAATTTCTTCAAATTTAAAAGATTAGATAATATTCTTTTTCAAATATTAATGAGTATAAAAAAGGAACTGTTATTATGAAAAACAGTTATTTATTAATATCTATTATTTTTTTTTATTAGATTTATTTATTTAAATTTGTTTTATTTGTTTGAAAATCTTTGAAAATTTGTGAAATAATTGTAAAGTTTATTGATACATTTAATCTTTGTGTTGTTAATAACTCACTGAAAGAATTAAGATTGAGTTATTAATTATTGATTATAAATAATCAAATTAAAAATTAT
The DNA here is from genome assembly GCA_027625915.1 of Anaeramoeba flamelloides. Lineage (NCBI taxonomy): Eukaryota > Anaeramoebidae > Anaeramoeba > Anaeramoeba flamelloides. The sequence continues at coordinate 288,192 of JANTQA010000060.1, read as the reverse complement.
TTCTTATTTATATATGTTAAAATATCCAGGTTTTAAAAAAAGTATTTTGTAAGAATTTTTAATTTGATTGTTTTTTTGTTTTCTCAGATTTTTTTTATTCAATAAAGAAAAAAATTGATTAATGTACTGTTCTTAGAATCAATTAAATTATACTTTTTCAAGTTTAAAATAATTATTGTAATTTTTTTGTAATTAAGTAGATTTTTTTAAACTGCTTTATTCGAGAACTTAGTGGTTTTATTTTTAAAGTATATTTTTATACACTTCCTTTACAGATATTAAGATTTCAATCTTCTTTCAAAGAAAATTTTTATTTTTTTTTAAATAATTCAGAAATAGGTTGGATTTTGAACTTTTCATTTTGAGATAACTAGATCAGAAAACTTTTAAAAACAATAATTCATTTCGGAAAATTGTATTAAAAGTAAGTTCACTTTTATGGTAGTTATCAGATTTTTACTTTTGTTTTTTAATTTCAAGATGCGGTAAAATTTTTTGAATTTGCTATTAAATTTACTTGAAGATTTTTTTAGTTTACTAGTCCCTTAAAGGTTTTCTTTTTGAATAAAAAATGGAAAAAACAATTTGATCTCACTATAAAAATATTATTTTTTGGGTTTCTTAGTCGATCAGAATTTTTTGACACTTGGGAGATATAAAATTTGTAAATAGAGAATACCACCAATAACATATTTTAAAATTTTGCCTTGTTGCCGTAGAAAAGTTGACACCTTTAACTCATTTTTTGTACCTTGAAATCCTATGAATTTTTTTTTTTGATTTGAATTTTCTCATCCAAAATAAGTTCAATTTTCACAATATCATTTTTAGTAAGTTGTATTTGGGTATGAAAAAATTCACTTTAGTAACGAGACCCATAAAGGGTATTTATGTGAAAAATTTAAGAACACGTAGGTAGTTCTTTATTCAATTGGTAAAAAATGTGAAAAAAATTACCTAATTAATTTTCAAAATTATTCAAGTAATTCAAAAAACAAAATGAATTTAAATAAAAAGAAAATTAAATGAAATTTTTATCTGACTTCAAATCTAAATAACGGTTGAAAGTTAAAATTCCTTGTTATTTAAATAGTCCTTCGAAATGATCTCATTGAAGGGAGGATCATTTTTCGAAAAGAAATCGTTTTCAAATGTTTTTTAAAACAATTTCTTTTAATATGAAAAAAACAAGTTCCCCTTCTTGCTTTTTTTCATCTTTTTTAGTATTAACTTGTTTCAACACCGAGTTTTATTTTTATAAAGGAAACATCCAATTTTTTAAAGGAGTTATTAATTTCATTTCTTCTTTTGTTTTGTTTCTTTGGTATGTTTCAAAAAAAAATCTTTTTTTTTTTTTTTTTCTTCTTTATTGTTATGTGCTGTTATTGTTTTTCTTCTTGTAATGTTTAAAGCGTTTTAAAATGTTTGAAGGATTTAAATTGTTTGAAGTGTTTGGAAGTATTGGTGTGAGTTTCTTATTTTACTAAATTAGAGATCAATAACTGAAAACAAATAAAAAAGACTTACTTTCACATAAGATACTTTGAATTCTGCTGAACTGAGTTTTTCAAATCCGTGTGTAATTAAATTATGATAAGGTTTGACTATTTTGCTCTTTTCCAAGTGCACCCCAGAACATGTTGTTATCAAGAATAAGTTAATAACAAAAAACAAAATATTTGATTTGGAAATCATTACAAAAAATGATTACTTTATTTTTTCAATGAAGATTATTATTGTTAACTGGAGACCAATACCTTAAGATCAACCGAACCTGAAACGTGTAATAGTTTATGAAAAAAAAAAAAATATTTTTCTATGAGTCCGAGACTCTTTCAGAAAATTTATTGAGAACTGAAATTGAAAAATTGGATTTTTCAACCCAAATTTTATTAAATTTTTTATAAATAAATAAAGAGTTGTTAATTATTCACTCTTTAGTGGAGTTGGTCCAAACGAATTCTTTCAATTCATCACAAATATTATCCTTTCATTTTGTTTAAGGTTGTTATGATCGATTTTCCATGAATTAACATAAAATATTATTTTCAAAAAAATTGAGTTTTTTTAGTTTCAATTTACTGTTGAAAAAAAGTGAAACTGGAAAAAAAGTGAAACAAGGTTTTTAATTGGGAACATTACTAAAAATGAAAAGTAAAATCAATAAAAAGAAGAAACCAATTAACTTTAAATAATAACCCATTATATTATTTTCAATCAACCCAACAAATACAATCTAAATCTATGTGCTTTATCGAAATTGTTGTTGTTGTTCTAGAGATCCTCAAAAATAATCAATTTTTTGAACAAATTTTTAATAATTGATCAATCAAAGAAAAACCCATACCAAAAGATAGTATTTAAAAAACTGTTATTGTGGCAAATACTTCATTTTGTCTTTATTTATTTATTTATTCTTTTTTAATTGATCTTACTTTTCATTTTCAGTAATGTTCCCAATTAAAAACCTTGTTTCACTTTTTTTCCAGAACCTTTAATGTTCTTCTTGGAAAACCTCACTAACTAAAACACTCAGAAATAGACCTTAAAAAACATTTGTGTCCTTAAATTTTTGATTTAGGTAAGTTGTTAGTTTAAAAGTACAAATAATGAAGTAAAATTGGATAATTTTCAGACAAATTAATACTACTCTTTATTAATAATATTTTGTTGCAAGTGAGATAATTAGGTTAAAAACAAAATATAAAAACAAATAAAAAACTATATTTTTTTGAAAATAATATTTTATGTTAATTCATGGAAAATCGATCATAACAACCTTAAAAAAAATGAAAGGATAATATTTGTGATGAATTGAAAGAATTCATTTAGAATGCTAATCCTCAAGAAATCTAATTATATTAAAATTAATGATTATATGAATAAATTTGATCAATAATTTTTTTCAAAAGATTTATTAATAAACCCCAATTCAAAATTTTTAACACACCAAAATTCGATTTGTGAAAAAAAAAAACTTATTTAATCAATTCCAGAAGATTTACCAAATTAGAACCATTCACCAATTGAAATGTTAACACTTGTTTATAAATTACAATACTCACAAAACAATAAATAAATAATTATCAATACAAATAAATCATGGGTGTGTTAAAAATTTTGGAGAGAGCAAAACAAAAAAATACATTAGTAAATTTGTTTAAATTCTATTAGGAATATTGATCGATCAAAAGGTTAGATACTACAAACTAATTTTATTTGAGTTCTTCTATTTGGAACAACTTGGCTTTAACATTAATTTCAATGGTTGAAAAAAATTTTTGATCAAAGGAAACAAATTACGTAATTCAAGCAATGAAATGAAAACAAAAACTAAAAGATAAAAAAATGATTTTCAGATTTTAGAAAAATCAAAATTATCTCCAATTTGAATGAAATTGTATTATTGTGATTGTTTGTAACGTTTTAGCTGTGTCGAAAATTTTGAATTTTAGTTTAGTTGGGTTGAAAATTCCAATTTTTCAAGTTCGATTTTTTTTAATGTGAATTAGTAATAATATTATAAATTTTTTTATTCAAGTTAAAGAGGTTTTTTTATTTTCATTCAAAAGTATTTGAGATTTAGTGAATACCCTAAAAACTAAAGAATCAATTATATTGAGTATTAAAGAATTATTTTGGAAAAATAAAAAAGATTTTTTTTGATGATCTGTTAGGTTTTTTTTAATTTTTGAAATTAACTGAAAATTAAAGAAATTTACAGTTTATTTCAAAAAGTAAAAAAAACCTGGGTCATTTTTTGATCGGTTTTTTTGAGTTTTCTGTATTTTAGGAAAAAAAATTGATTTTACAAATAAAACAGAAAACCTCAAGAAACCCCTGCCACTTTTCGTTATTTTTTCGAGATTTTAAAAGAATCAAGTTAAATCTTTGATTTTACTCTATTCTATTAAATTCTGGAAAACCTTGGCACTTAACGGACATACCTGTTAGGTTTTTATAAAATTCAAAAGAACGGAGGAAAAATCATATAATTTTTACTCGATTTGTTTAAATCCTAGAAAACTTAGGACACTTCCAATAGTTTTTTTTTTTTTTTCATTTTTGAAATAAAAAAAAAGCTAGTCACTTGATTGTACTCTACAACATTCTACATACATTTTCGTTAGGTTTTCCGATATTAAAAGAATTTACTAAAATCCCATATTTTTTATAGATTCCTTTGATTTCTAGAAAATATAGGATAATGAAAATACATCATCTATAATTTTTGTTTTCAATATTTCAGTTTTCTTAGATTAATAACATTTTAAAAACTATTTGTTGAAATGTAGAAAAGTAAATCTCCTAAAAGTTGAATTAAACTAAAAATTTATTTGTCAATTTAACCTTTTTATGTCCAAAAAAATTCAATTTTTTCAAATAGAGACTTTTCAAAATCATTGTAATGCTAAAAACAATAAATACAATATCCTCAAGATTTTCAAGTTCTGGAATGTTGATTAAATTGCAAAATAATCTAGAGCTGTGTTTAAATGAAACGTTCTTGATTAAAAATTTGTCATTTATTTTTCCTCTATTTGTAATTCATTTGTTATTTTTATAAAGAAAAGAATGATTGAGTGAGTTTCTTCGTTATAAAATTCTGATCATTAAAGTATGGAAAGTTTTTTTTAACATCAAAATGTTGTTCTGTAATTTTCAATTTTTAAAGTACTTCATTAGGGAATAATTCCTCTTATCTTTGAAATATTTCCCAACTAAAGAACTATTTAAAGTGGTATGTTGTTAAAGTTGCTGTAGTGGTATTTTTTTTATATCAATTTATCTATTAACACTTTGAAAATTTCGTTTCTTTTGATTTTTTTATTTATTAAAACAATCACATTTGATTTTAAAAAAAGTTTTTAATTTAACAAATAAATTTAAAAATTGAATTTTAGTTAAATAAACTACTCAAAATGAATTCTACCGAGACGAAATTGACTTGATTGATAAAAAAAGAATTAATTCAGATATCTAGTAACAAAAATCAATTTTAAAATTTTCGAGAATGGTTCCATTTATATAGAGTGTAATTTACACTTCTTAAATAATAATAATAGAATTCTTTTTTGATCAAATAAAGAGAAATCAAAAAAAAAAAATGGTTTGTGATGTTAATTCTTATTACATTACTTAAAATTAGTATTGAAAAAAATCAAGATAAAAATAGAAATGAATATGATAAATAATGATTAAAAATATCCATAATTAAACAATTTAAAAATCTCTAGCTTCTAATTTTAGACTCATATCATATAATAAATTTTCGTCAGGTTCAAATTTCAAATTTAATAAATATTCTTGCATTTGGGGAATCTCTTTAAAATGGAAAGGAATTTCTTGGAATTTTCTAATTTCATGTATAACGTGAGCAATTTGTCTTTGTTTCGAAAAATTAATTAATCCATTTATTTTTCCAGGGTTACCATCTTCAATAAAGGTCAAGTCGGTTAAATAAACGCCGATATATGGTAAAATGGGCATACCATTTCTTTGTTTAACATCCTTTCTAAAATTGGAATAGTTACCCCTCGTGGAAATCAAGGATGTCAAAGTTTCAAATAAATTATTTTCTTCTTCTAATAAATGTTTCCAGGTTTTACTCAGCCTTCGGACACTTGCATTATGCAAAGTGCCAACTATTTCCATAATTGAATTATAATTGCCGATTTCACGACAGCATTTTGCAATTTTTAACAAAGATTTAATCACGTTTGCCCTTTGTTTAACCTTCTCGGTGGACAGTATTGTTGTGACAAATGATAACGTTGTTTCGTTAAAACGCCGAATAGTCTTTAAAATATTGGGAGTTAACTTGGGATCTTTTTTACTCCATGATTTATTGAGAAGCTCTCTTAATTGTATTTTCTGAAATAATTTCATTTCAAACAAAGTTAATTGCCTTGAAAATTCAATTTCATTGAAATCTAAAATAGTACTATTTTTGGGGATAGGTAATTTTTTAGGTAAAATTGGATCTGGTGTTAATATACTGATTTTGGTATGAACTAGTATCTCTTCCTTTGGAATTATGCTTCTTAATTTGGAATTAAAATTATTTGCGATTGTTAAAATGATTTTTTTGTTTGATTCCCTTTTTTGGTTTTGTGGCGATTCTAAAAAATGAATCATTTTTTGAGCCAATTTATTATTTTGTTCAAAATCATGATAAAAATATTTTGTCCATAGGAAAAGGAATTTTAAGATCGAATTTTGAATTAATTCCTGTTTATTTTTTTTTTGGTAATGCGTGATTAACATATTTAATATGGTTTCTTGTGTGGTAAATGATCGAAAGGAAATTAAGAATTTTAACATATAATCCTTTTCACTATACTTGAAATTGAACAATAAGGAAAATAATTTTTCAACAGTCCCTTGCTTGACATAAATTTCATTTTCGGTTTCCTCAAGAATTAAAGTTTCTTCATCATGTAATTCCATTAATGATCGATCAATTTCTTTGATATTAATCTATTTTTAATTCAAGAGATTGTATTATAATATTGATTTTTTTAGAAAATATTTTAATTCATTTATTTGAAGAAAGAAAATAATTCAAGAAAAAATTTTTTCTCAAAAAAAAAGAAGAAGAAGAAGAAAAATATATCTCTTTTGGGATCACAGAAATCACAAAAATCACAGAAATGGGGAGCGAGTTCTTTACCAATATTTAAGTTGTGAAACAATGATAATAATCATATAATCTAAAATAATAAAATAATAGCCACTAACTTAAATTCAAATCATTTTCTGATCAATCTTTTCATATTCTTTATCAATTACAAAACTTTTTCAAAAGGTGTATAAATATAAAAAAAAAATTTGTTTTTTTTAATCTAGATTGGAGATATTTTAATATTTTATTATTTGAGTTGTTGTGGAGTGTTTTTTATTGAATAGAAACGATCAATCAAAAAAATGAAATGACAAATTTTTTTCCCAAAAATGGAAAAATTTTACTACTTTGCAAGTGTATTTTCTCAAAATTTAGGTTGAGAAAAACCCTTTGAAATTAAACATAATTCAATCAAAAATTAAAGTTTTGTCTATTGTTACTGATAATTTCAAAATAAGAACTAGTAATGTTCTGAATTGATAACTCACGAAAATTTAGACACTAAGATATTTATAAAAAATCAGGAGAAATTCTTTTTTATACATATTTTTATTAGACCCAACCCAAATAAAATGATTCAAATTTCCAAAGTTATCATTCTTCATTTATTGATTATTAATATTAATCCAATTTATTGTTTGTATTGTTATTACATAAATAAAATATTTAATAATTCCCGATCTGAATTATATCTGATATTTTTTAGGTGTGAAAATTGGTGTTTATTATTCTTTTTGATCATAAAAATCATTTTTCTAAAGGGTTATAAACTCAGATGAATTTTCCAATCCAAGTGAAAAAATTTATAAATGTATTTTATTGTTTAAAAGTTGTTTGTGTCCTTACCATATTTCCCTTTTTTTGTTTGAAATTGTTCGTACCTCGTTTTGTTCGAAAATAAGTGTTTAAATTTTATTTTTCATTTTTTGGGAAATATTTCATTGAACATATTTTGAAATATATTTCTTAGGTATTGATTCAATCAATATTGATATTTCATTTAATTTGATATTTTGAATTCACAAATAGTTTTACTAACAAAGAAAAAGTTCTATTATATGAAATATATAAAAAATACCTCATTTTTTTGAAAATATTCTGAATTGGTTCGAATATTGAGAAGAAACAAATTTAAAATTAATCATTTTTCAGACAGAGGGGATCAATTTAATTATTTAAATTAAACAAATTTTATGTGTTTTATCCAATATTCTTCTCGAAAATAAATTTTCAATTTGGAGATCAGATCATTTTTTCTTATTTAATCAAAGTTTTATTTATTTCTTTGTCAACTTTTTTTTTTTTTTCGTTTTCTTTTTTTCTTTGTTTCATTTTTTTTTTCTTTTTCTTCTTTTTAATCTTTATTATTTGATTTTTTTCGAAAAGTCAATTTGAAGAAAAAAAAATGATTGATCTCTCCAAATTACCTTTTTGAAAATTTAGTCTTTGTAATTTATTTTAAAATTCAGATATTTACTATTAAAAAATCTTATTGTTAACAATTTTAATTTTCCCAAAGAAATTGAGAAATTTTTTACATGAACATTACCATTATAATGTTACAAAAAGCTTTTTTAACATTGTATTTTTTTCAAAAAATTTATAGTTTGTTCATGTATTTCATTAATGAACATCAACTCTAATCTGAATTTTATAATTTTTCTTATTTTCAAACAATCGTATATGTTAATTGATTCTGAAAAAAAAATAAATTTTAAATTTTTTACCTTCCATTTTGAGTGGAATGAGGTTTACATATAATATACTCTTTATTCTCAATTATTTTTTATATAAACATGAAAGATATATTACTTGATTGATTTTATGGTTATTTTAATTTTTGATAATATAAGTTTATCATTTTTTTTTTATATAAAAATAATTATTGTAAAGTAAATCAATATGGAATATTTAAATTGTTATTCTCTGTAGAAATATAAAAATTAAAAATGAAAAATAAAAAAAATGAAAATTAAAAATTAAGAAAAAAAATATTTACCTCATATTTTAATAATTCCTCCAATAATTTTTGAGAGTTATCCAAATCGTCTTCAACTTTTGGTAAATTTGGTTTTAAAGATTGAATTAATTTTATTCTAGTATTTAACTTTTCAGATGTTTTTTTGATCGAACTTTTTAATTTTTTATTTTCAATTTTCAATTTTTCGTTTTCAAAATTTGCTTCTTCAAGAGATACTTTAGATTTATTTAAATCGTTTCTTATGCACATATAAGATTTTTTAAATTTTAAAAAATCTTCTTGAAGCGATAAAAATTGATTGAATTTCCATTCCTTTATATTCTTATTAATATTTTCAAAATGGCCAAAATTCATTTTTTCAATATCCAATGAAGTATTATTTTTTATTCTTTGAGATACTTTATATTTTTCATTTGTATTATCATTGGCCTTGCCATTACTGTTTTTAGTATCAATATTAACATTAGTAATAATAGTGCTATTATTTAGTTTTATTCTCAGATTTTGATTAATGATAACCTCACTCTTGTTTTCTTTATTATTGTTTTCAATATTATTTTTGAATTGACTTCTATTGACAAAGTTTTCTGATGAATTGCTTCTAAATCTGGACAGAGTTTTTTTAAATCTACTATTATTTTTTTTTTTTGGTCTGAATTTATAAATTTCTTCATCTTGTATATTTGGAAGAATAAAGTCATTTGAAAGTTCTTCGTTATCCACCACTGGTAATAACGCAATTAAATCATTGGATAAATCTTTACCAAGTTTAATTTCTCTTTTAGATAACGATTCAATTTTTTTTGAAATTTTAATTAATTTTTGACTGTTTTGCTGTTCATCTTGTTTGTTGAATCCTTTATTCAAATCAATTAAATTTAAATTATTTGCTATTTTTATTTTGAAATTCAATAATTTTTGATATTCTTTTTGAGTTAATCTTTGGTTATCCAAGATATAAAAAATTGTTTTTCGTAATTGATTAATTTTTAGATTCAAGTCAACAATTATTTCTTCTAATTCAGATATTTTGAGATTTTTCGTATTATTGGCGAAATCTAATTTTAAGCATTCTTTTTGAAGGTTTTTCACAATTGATTCATTAAATTTCAATTTGCTACTAATTTCGTTTTTCCTTTGGATTTTATGTTGTAATGTTGTAATACTTCCTATTTGTTGAAAATATAAATTTTCGAGACTCTTTTTTTCCTTGGAATGGTTAATCATTTGATCAGTTATTTTAACCAAACTTTGCCGAAGAATTTCATTTTCTGTTTCAGTATCCCTTGTTTGGCCAATAGCTCCTAAATATTCACGAGACAACTCAGAAACTTCCGTTCTTAAATCTGAATTTCTACGTATTGAGATTGTTAGTTGCTCCTCTAAAGAGCCAATAACTTCAAAATTTTGTGATTTTTTTAAGATCTCATAATCCCTTTCTAATTTTTGAATTTGATCGTTTAATTTTTTGACTTCAATTTTATGTACTTCCTATTTTGTTATTTTATATTTTGTATTTTTTTGAGTAAATGTTATGTATTTGTATAAGGATTAATGTGTGATATAATAAAAAAAAAAAATTCATCAATATGAAATTATTTTGAATATTTCCGATAATTTTTTTTTTTCCTATTTTTATTTCTTGTTTTTTTTTCTTTTTATTTCGAAATATTATATTTTATTGATATTAAATAAAATACATCAAAGTGATTTTTTTGTAAATTCAATTCTATAATTTTTTTTTTATTATATATGAATTATAATAAAAAAATTATATATTCAGTTAATAATAATCAAGTAGTTTTCTTTGTCACCAGTTTGTGAATTATTTAATGTATAACAATTGTGAAATAATAAAAATAAATAAAAAATGAATTTATGAAAAATTACTTGAAATCCTTCAATTTGTTTTAAACTTGAAAGTTGCATTTGAGTTCTTTCGCTTTGTAAGCGGAAAATTGCATCGTTTAAATTATTAATTTGCTTTAAAAGCTTTTTGTTTTTTCTGTTATTTTGTTTTGATAGCTGGGACAATTTCAGAGCTTTAGTAACATGTTCAACTTTTTTTTCGGTGTCAAGTTGTTGTTTTCTTTGAACAGATTCATCAAGTTGCTTTTTCGCTCTATAATCTTGGAATCGAGTATTTGTTGCTTGAAGAGATCTTATTAAATTCTTTTTTTCTAATGTTAATTGACTAATTTGAAGTTTGTGTTCCTGTAGATCTTTTTCGTGCTGATCTCTTTGGTTGATCAATTGTTGTTGTAATTCTGTATTTTGATGTTGGAGATCTTTAGTTAATCCCTTTTGATATGTTTGCTGTTTCATTAGCTCTCTTTCAAGAAATTGAATTTTATTTTTTGATTTTGCTATATTACGAGATAAAGATGTTTTATATTCTCGAATTTTTTCTAATTGTTCTTTACTTCTAATATATAGTTCCAAATCAATATTTCGATCCAAGGCCTTTTTATTAAATTTTTATGTATAAATGGATTGAAATATTTATAAAAATTAATAAATGTATATTTATTTCGTGACTATTTATGACTTTTGGTTTTCTTTTGAAATGTTTAAAGTAAATATGTATATATCGGTTTGTCTATCTGAAAATAAATAATTATAATGAATAAATATCATAATATTAATATCTGTTCTAAAATTATACCTTTTTCCAAGTAAATAAAATTTTTAGAAAAGCATATTAGTTGCTTTATTTTAAAAACGGGTTGAAATTTGAAACAATTTTATTTGTTAAATTTTATATCTTGATTCATTAATCTTTTAATACTTTTTTTATTATTTTGAAGGAAGGAAATTAATTTCCACTTATCACTGTTAGCTTTTCCAGAATTTAAAGAAATTGAATAAAATCTTTGATTTTTCTCTATTCTTTTGTATTTTGGAAAAACTAGGCACTCGGCGGCACTTGATGGCACTTTACAACACGGATGTTGATTTATATTATTATTGTGTCTAATAATTTTTAAATATTCTTGGCCTTTCCATCCTGATATTTTGATTATTAAAGTTTTGCTAAATTGATTAGATTTAGATCTAATAATTTTAAGTTTTCTATTTTCTAATGAATATTTTCATTTTTTTTTTTTTTGAAATCTTTAAATATTTGGATGCCTGTACAAAAGCCAGAATTTCAAATTTCTTTTTGAGTTTATATCTTCTTTTATGGATTGAAATTCTGAATTGGTAAATTTTTGCTTCGGTTTTTTATAGATTATTCTTGGGAAATGTAGGATTAATTTTCTAAAAATATTGTTACTTTTTTATTTATCGAAAAATCAATTGAGTTAAAATATTTCGAGTTAGATTAAAAATAACTAATCCATAAAATAACTGGTTAATAAATATTGATTTGAACATTTGTAGTTTTACTAAAGTTGCCAATTTTTGTTGTTTAAAAATTATTTTTTCTTTTTTTCAAGCTATCTTTTACTTTTTTAAAAGTTTTTATGTAAATATTTTTCTTTTTAAAGCCGAATTCCTAAATATTTTATTTCAGATAATTTGTTTGCTTTTAAAGTTTTATCAATATTTTGATTCATTCCAAAATGATTGAATAATTTTATATAATTAGTATTAATTTTTTCTCAATTTCTGAAATAGGACCTTCCATTATTAAAATTAAGTCATCTTGAAAACATTTGAACATGTTCGACTAAATCTTTGATTTTATCAATTACAAAATGGCTGATAAATCCAAACATTAAAGGAGAAAGAGGATCCCCTTGATAAACCCCAATCAATTCTTTTGTATAATAATTTTGCAGCCAAATTTTTAATTTTTTCATTTTTAATATATTTATTAAGTGCATTATGAGCTAATATATGACTAACTGTATAAAAGCATTTTTTAATATTGGTTGTCACAATGAAAAATTCTTTATTTTTTAAGTTCAAATAATGAATTTAATACTGCTATTCTTTTATTGATTTTTTTTTTTGAAATCAAATTAAGAATCTGATACTAAATTCCAAGAATCTTCAATTCCTTAAAAGATAAGTTTTAAAAGTAATCTTGCTAAAGTATCATTAATTGATATTGGTCTATAATTAAAAGGGGTTCATTCATCTCGAGATTTATTAATAAATAAAATATTTCTTTCTTTAATAAAATTTATTATTTAGTTACTCGGATTATCAATCTAGCGTAAAAATATTCTTTGAATTTTTTTTTTTAAAGTCGATATTCTTTTTCATTCTTTTTTCGAGTGTCTAATTTGTCGGAATTGTATTTTATCAAAATCCTTAACTGCTTTATTTTTTTGAACTTTTATTAACTCGCAAATACTTTCTAATGAAAAAATTTCATTAATATAGATTGTCTTTAAGTCTTCGAATTTATTTAAAATAATGTTCTTTAAGGAAGTAAGTACATTTTACAATTTTGAAAAATTTTAATTGTGTAAATATTACTGAAAAATATTTTTTAAGTGCCAGCAGATATTGAAACTTTGAAACCAAAATCCCATTCGTTGGTCTATTGGTGAAAAGAAAAAGATTCAAAGTAATTCAGAGTTGAATCTTGAATTTTTCGTTTTTATGAACATTTTTTTTTGATTCAATTTTGAGTTTTATTAAATTTGATTTTGGATCATGAGATGTGTTTATACAAATGAATGAAATTAATCTAACAATTAACCAAAAAAATAGACTCGAAAAGGTGTGTATTTGAAACAAATCTTTTCTTTTAGAAGACCAAACACGAAAGATCACCTTTCAAAATAAATTTTTTGAAATCAAAAATGAAAAAAAAAATTATCGATTAGAGTCTATTTTTGAAGATTTGTTGATTTTATCTTCTTACTTTGTATGAATACAAACAATTTTTTACCTTGAATTTCTCGCACCATTACTATTTATTATTATTTTACAAAACATTTTTTTACAAATTTGATTTCAAAATTCTAGTTTCAAATATTTTATCAAACCAAGCCAAAACAAAGAAAACTATTTCGAAAAATAAAGTAAAAGGTTTGAATTATTGGAATCATAAAACAGTTACAAAATATTCAACTCCTAATAAAAGAAAAATATAAGAAAAAATTTCAATCAGATTCAGAATTTTTTTGAGTTTTCCAATTTAATGGAAAATAAATAATTATCAAATCAAACGAATTTGTCCAATAAACACTTACTCTCAAGAAGAATTAAAAAAAAATATGCTATTTTTCTGTTCCCAAACTAGAATTTGATGAATTAAATGGAAATAGCATTTTTAAATCATTTTGATAATTCTTTAGAAATAAAAAGTAATTTGTTTCTCAAAAATTTACAAACAAAATTATTTCCATAAAGAATTAAAAACAAAAACAAATTAAGAATAAGTAATTGTTCCAAATGTTATAGATAAGATCAAGACTTAAATGATTTTTATTTATTTTTTCTTAATCAATTTTTTCATTTTTTTGAATTCCATTTTCTAGTTGATATGAAAATATTTTATACGAGGATATATCCCACCCTAGTATTTCTTAAAAAGTCAATTTATTTGGCTAAAGAAATGATTTTAAGAATTCAGTTTCACATAAATGGTGGCACTCAAAAAATGAAAAATGTACTTACCCTCTTAATTAATTTAATTATTTTTATTTCAGGTTTTATGCTAATTTTTTTGCAATAATCAAAACAAGTATTTTCTAAATTCTTATTCTTTAAAATAATTTTTGTTGAAGAATTTCTAATTTTATTTATTAATTTGCAATATTTTTGATTATATTCAAATTCATGTTAATTTGATTTATTAATTTCATCCATTTTTTTGATTTAATTTTTTATTTTATGAATTAATTTATTGTACATAAATACGTTTTTGATTAATTTAAATAATTCTTCATTTTCTTTCTTAATTTTATATACTAAACTCTGTTTCAGTCAAATGGGTAACCAAAAAAAACGTTTTTTTCAAATATCAATTATTTTATATAATTTACCTTTTAGAACAAATCACAAATAAGAAGAATAATACACCTCAAAGAATTGTTGATATCTGTCTGAAATAAAACTAATAAATCCATAGATTTTCTTAAAAATTAAAAAACTCAAATTCTTAGTGTCACATTCTAAAAAGAACAAGACTATTTTTTTTTACTGGTATTTGAAATATAAATGGTAAAAAATTTTCGCTTCCTTTTCCTGATTTTGCTTTTATAAATAGAGTTCTCAGATAAGTTTGGTTGCTATTTATGGTTTCGTTGTCTATTTGAAAAACGAAATTGAAAACGTAGTGAAAATTTTTTCAGTTTTTAATTCAAATACCATTATTTTTGTTTTCTTCCGAATTTTTTTTTTTTTAATTGTTCATTAAAAGTCCAAGGAGAAAAAATCATTTTTGAAGTGATCAATTTTATTCCTAAATGGAAAATAATCGACAAATGGAAAAAAATTGATTAGTTTTCAATGTTTACAAATTCTGTATGGCTTTGTTTTTCTAATTAAAAGCTTTATATTTGTAAAATTTTCTTCTTTTCTTTTTTTTCTTTTTTGAGTTCATTGTTTGTATTTTTTTTTTTTATTTCTCAACTTGAGAGAAATAGGAAGTAGTTCTTCATTCAAAAACGAACCAAACAATTAATAATATTTGCCAATTTGTTTTTTCAATTGAGAATAAAATTACTTTCTTTTACCAAAATTCACTATTTGTGTAAGAAAAGGGTGCCACTTGTTTCTAAAAAACGTTTATGTCTTTTGAAAATTCGAATCTCAAAAAGATCTCGAAAAAAAAAAAAGAATATTTTAATCGATCGAAAATTGTAAATGTAAAAGACAAACAGAACATTCAAACAAAATAAAATGATTGTTGTTTTATATAAAAATAGTAGGGTGTGTGAAGCACTTACCTTTAATTCTTTATTTTCACCTTTGATCTTTTGTAACTGTTTTGTTAATTGGAAATTTTTGGCAAATAGCTAATTGCAAAAGAAGAAATAAGCAAGTGAATTGTGAGAAAAAAAAGATTCAATTTGTAAAAGTTATTAATTCGTGGTAGTTTGAAAAAAAGATTTGTTTTTTAAATGGCCCTTCGGTTTTTCAAAAAAAAATGAAGGGAGAAAAAGAAGGTTTTATTATTTTTTGATTGAAAAAAGAGAAAAAAAAAAAAATTTAATCGCTTACACTTTGGTAATTTTTCTCAACCAATTTTAATTTAATCATTTCTTTTTGTAAGTCATTGATTATTTGATGATATTTTTGGTTTATCTCTTGTGGTTGTTTCTATAAATGAATCAGAAAAAAATAAAACTGAAGCATCGAATTAAGTAAAACAAAAAAAAAATTTTGCACTTCAAAGAAAAAAGAGAAATCTTGATTACCTGTAACATTTCATTTGAAAAGTGAAGGTTTTTGATTTGTTGATCTTTTATTTGATTTTGGTGAAAAAGAATCAAAACCAAGCACTCAATTTCGTCTCTATTGAAATTGGAAAGGTTCATTTGAAGGAGACAATAATTTTAATAAAAAGAATAACTTTTTAAAAAAATGAAAATTGTCCATTGGAATTTGAAAAATATCATACTTTTAAATGTTTTTGTTGTGAATAACAACTCTATTGGGTGAAACCTGGAATGAATTTATCTCTTCTAAAAGAGTACTAATACAATAATAATTTTTAAGGGACTAATCTCTATTAAATTCTCTTTACCGAGATTAAATAGAGATTGAGAAAATTTTTTGCCAATTATTTAGATTTGGAAACCCCTATTTATTTTCAATATTAAACTTATTTCTAGATAAGAAATCCTTATTTAAAAATAGGTCAGAAAAAAAAAAAAAATAATAGAGACTAGTCCTTAAGGTACTTTCTGCAAGAGGCTACTGTAGTGATTATTCAATTTTTTTCTGAAAACCGAAATATTTTAGCTTCTCGACAGTGACAAACGATTAAAATTTGGAAATATGAGTTTTTTTTATGAATGAAAAGTGATTAAATATATGTGGAAAAGCTGATTTTGTGATATGTTAAGTTTTTTGCTAAATTTAAAAATAATCCGAAATTAATTTGTACCTGTGGAATTTCAAGAGACTCATCTAAAATTAAATTATATTGCAATTGAAAAAATAATAATGGTATACTATCGAAAGTCTAAAAAATCTTTGAGAAATATTATTTGATAATAAAATTTGGATATTTTTTACAAAGGATTACAATTAAAAATTTTCATTTTTAACTTTTTTTTTATTATTAACTTTTTGAAATCTAAATCTAGAAACCAAAAATCATGAATTTAAGTATCTAATAATGGATATTTAAATCATCCAAAAGTAAATTTTTTTTTTTTCAATATTTAATTTCAAAGATTTACTCAATAACAATCAACTTGATCCACCAAAGATCAATAATACATTATTCTTTCAATTACTATTTGTTTTAAAATAAATTGAACAAAATTTTCATTCAGCTTTCCTTAAAAAATGTTTCATAATAGCTGTAATCTTAAAAATTTTTAATAATCTTTAAAAAAGCTTAAATTATTAAATTCCCTCTTTTAGAATTGGGAGCTTTGACGATTTATTTTAATTATTGGGAATTTTGATTTTTTTGGAAATCTGAATGAAAATTTGAATATTTTTGTTTTGAAATCAACATCAAGTTAATTGTATTTTGTTATATATTTCCAATAAGTTGAAATAAACAGTAAAAAAAATCTGTTGGTTAATTATATAATTTTTTCCAACAATTTAATTTTTTATCAAATAATCTACATTTTGCCAAAAAAAAATTAGAAATATATCTTACAAATTTGGAGTCTGAATATAGATATTTCAACCCTGAAAATAATCATAAGATACAGAATTTTTTTTTCTGATATTCCTCAAATTTTTTACTTAACGAAGGATCTTTTTTAATTGATGATTTGCACTTTTAATTACTTTTTATACTAATATGTTTTTTTAGAAACCTTTTTAACTTCAAAAACTAATATCAATTACTTTCAATAATAATTTTTTTTTTTAAATCATAGTCACTTCCAGAGCTGTCATAACCCATTCTACAAAATTATTTTTTGTTTGACATTAATCCAAATTTAAACATCAAACAATATAATACTAAGAAAGAGTGTTGAGAAAATTCGTTTTCAAATCGAATTAAATATGATAAGCATGGTAACTAAACTCTTTTTCAGTCAAAGTGGCCCAGTTTTATTGAAGAAATGGAAGACATTCTATGAGTTTAATTCATTACTCTTATCAAACTAAAATTTTCAATTTTAAGATCAAAATCATTTTTTCTCATTTTGTAAAATTTTGTTTTTTTTTTTTTTTTTTTTTTTTTTTTTTTTTTTTTTTTTTTTTTTTTTAAAAATTAACTTTAAAAAAAAAAAAATGTTTGAAAAACGAAATAAACATTAAGAAAAGTTAAGCTTTGTATGTTCTTTTAAAATTCATACATTTACAAGTAAAAAATCTTATTATCAACGATTTTAATTTCCATAGAAATTGAGAATTTTGCACAAGACGTTCCAATGAATGGGTCCCAAATAATTTTTTAACCTATTTTTTTTTTGAAATTTATGGTTTGTTCAGGGGTTTCTTTTATAATTATGGACTATCATAAGAAGTTTATTATTTCTCGTATTTCTAAAGAATCTAAGTTTGGTTGATTCTTAAAAATAAAGTGACTTTTTCATTTTTGGCTGGGCCACTTTGAGTGAAATGGAGTTTACATTAAAAATCAGAACTTGGAAAATAGTTATTATTTTATGAATTGTCCATTGGATTATAAGAAAAATATATATATTTTATTTTTTTTTTATTTGATTTTTAGGTTTTTTATCCTTTAAATTTTTTTCAACATAAAACTTTTTAATATCCTATTTATATTTCTAGTACTTTTTATGTTACACTATAAGAACATAAACTACCTTACAGTCGGGGGGGGGCAGTTATGATGAGTGAATTACATGCCTTTAAAGGGTTTATTTTGATATTAGAAGAAAAAATTTCTTTTGGAATTTACAAAATTAAAATTATTTTATCTCATTTTGCTTTTTCATTTTCAATTTTTTTAACACATAATTCATTTGCAAATTTTTTTTTTATTGCAAGATCGATAGTCACATGCTATAAACCTTGCTATTCTAATGTTACTGAAACAGTAAAAATGATTGTAGAGAAATATCATTTTTATTTCGATTTGGAATTCATTTTGATCTTCAATTGAAGATCAAAATGAACACTATTGTTTTTCTCAATGAATCCCGAATAATTTGAGTTTTTCAATTTTTCAGAAAACCTATTGATTTATTAGTTTTACTTCATAAGTATATCAGTTATCCTTTGATGTGTATAATTCTACTTATTTTTTATTTGTTCTTTAAAGTTCAATTATAAAAAATAATTGATATTTGAAATAAATGTTGTGCTACTTTGACTAAAACAAAGTTTAGATCAATCAAAGAAAAACCCTTTTCAAAAGCTAGTATTATAAAAAATCTTTTATTGTGTTGAATCCTTTATTTTGTCTTTAATCTTTATATTTTTTCTTTTATTAATTGATCTTGCTTTTCATTTTCAGGTTCTATAAAGGTTTGGAATTAAAAATTGTTTTGAACTTCTTTTACATGTTTTACTTTTTTTCCCAATGAATATCAAATTTGTTAATAATATTTTTTTTTTTTACTCTATTTTGTGAATATGTTTCCTAATTTTGTTGCTGTCATATATATTTTTGTTTTCAAAATATTAAATTTATTTTTAAAAATAAAAAAAAATTAAAAAAAATAATTCAAAATCATTTTAATTGAGCCATTTTTTCTCAGGGTAAATAAAATTTTTTGAGAAAAAAAAAATTTTAAAAAAAATTTAAAGGGTTGTAATTTGTAAGAAAAATATATGAAAATATTAATATATGTATATATATATGTGTGTGTGTGTTAAAAAAAAGTATTTTATAATTTGAATTATTTTAGTCTATAATAATTTTCTTGTTTTTTTTTACATATTTTGCCATTCAATTGGTATTTTATTGAAACTAACAGATCTTTAGGTCTTTTTTTATCTTGAATATGTTTAAAAGTGCCTTTTATGATTTCATTAGGAAAAACGGGATACATTTCATCAAGGTATAATATTGTTTGTTTCCAATGGGTCATAGGATAATAAGGAGATGTAGAAATATTAAAAGGTGATTTAACATAATTAAATCCATAGGTAAAATACAAGACAAAGGTATTAAAATAATTTTGTTTTGAAAATTCGAATTGAAAATCTGTTTCAAATTCAATATCTTCACTATCAATCTTAACCAAATTGATTTTTTTTATTAATCCTGGATCTGAAACCATATAATCTGAGCTTACATATGCTATTAATGGTTCTTTTGGTATTAAAGGTTTTATTGATTTCATTTGGAACCCATAAACATTATCCCAAACTATATCAAAATTAAAATTTAAATAAAAAAAAAAAAGAGATAGTATTTTGAAAATATGTGTTGTTTTTTTTCAATAAAATAAAATATTGTTTTAATTTAAAAATTATTAATGATAAAAATAAAAAATAACTTTGAGTAAAATTGGAAATAATTCAAACAATTAATTCTATTTTGGTTTAATTCTGGATCAAGTGCTCCGCTTATATACAAAGATGCTTGATCAGGCATCATTATACCACCTTCTTTTAACCATTTATCGCGTGCAAATATAACAGATTGAAGCATATGCCTATTGAATTTAGACAAATAAAAATATTTATTTTTTTTTTTAGATAATTATAAAAACATAAGATATTTTAGCTGGATTAAAAATATGTTAAAATAAAAAAACCTCGCTTAATTTTTATGTGGTTGTTTTTATTGTTGTTCGTCCAAAGGTTGATCGATAGGTTTGTCAACCAAATCAAAAGGAAATAGAACAAAAATCTTGATCTGATCTTGATTGAACCAAGTATCTTTTTTTGTTGTTTTCAAAAAAAATAATTGCTTTTTGATGAAAATCTGTTTTTTGATCAAACAAAATTTTTCTTTTTTAAAAATATTATTGAATTGGACATAAAATTCATCAACTATTATATTGCGTTTAATTATTTTATCACGATAAATTGGAATTTATCACGATTTTTAGACAATTATCGAGATTTTTGAGAATATAGGGATTTGTCAATTATTGCAAAATTATTGAATTATAGCGATTTTCTAAAATATCGCGATTTGATGGAAATTATCGCGATTTTTGTAACTTTATCTTGAATTCAGCATGATATCATCAAGTCCTCAATTAATTTGTGAATTTTTATTTACCAGAATTTCTATACACCCTATACTTTTTTAATAGTGTGTCTGAAATAATAAAATTTTATTTTCCAATGAAATTTTAATAATATTTTCACAAATAATTTGAGAAGTAGAAATAAAAAATTGACAAAATGTAACAACGGTTGAAAATGGGTATACATTTTTTATTATCAATCGTTAAGGGGGTACGTTCCAAATGAATTCTTCAGACACATTATAAACAGCACCATTTTATTTTGATTAAGGTGTTTATGGTCTTTTAACACGTAGATTAAAATAAATTGTTTTTTTTGCAAATAATTATGTACAATTTGGTTTTTTTTTTTTGTTTTTTATTTTTTGTTGTATTGTAAATACCTCACATTAAACATGAAGTTCGCATTAAGAGTGGTATTGATTTGTGGGTAAAATTATTCATTTTTACAGGGTTATTAGTATTTAAAGGGATATTTTGAGTATAAAAAGAAAAATCCTGATTTTGAAATTCATTTTTTTTTTAAAATTTCTTTTTTCAAATATGGAAAAACAGTAATCTATGTTACGAAGCAAATGGTTCAAATGTTCGGAGACTTAAAAAGAGGGGTGTTATTAATGGGAAACAATTCATCATTGTAAGATTTACGAATGGAAGAATTTTTCAAACGTAATAAAACGCAAGTTGTAATTTTTTCAAAAAGAAAAGAAAAGAAAAGAAAGAAATAAATTTTAGTTCATAAATGAAAAATTAAAGAACAAATTTTTTTTTTTGGCAACTGAATTGAATGACACGAATGTGTTAAGCAACTATAGGCATTTCAATAAAAAAAAATTCAAAAACAATTACGTAACAAAAATAAATCGAAAAAAATCAAAGAACAAAAGTGTGGAAAAATACTATTTTTTATAGTCTGGCTCAAGATCTAATTTACTTGGAATTTCAAGGGTTTATTATTCCATTCCAAGTAACTTTTGTTTTGTCATTGAGATCTTTCAATGAAATTTTTTTCTTTATTTATTTTTTATTTTTTTCTACAAAATTGGAAAAGAACTTTCCAAAAAAGTGAAAATAAAAAAAAATGTAAAAATCAGGACTTTTTCCTTTTATCCCGACAGTAGTGCTTTAAGTAATAATAAATTACTTCAATAAAAAGCCAATTAAATTAATGTCTTCTTAGGTGTATTTTTAAGGGATTGGTGGGTGAGGGTTAATCTGAAGAACAAAAAATAAAATTGAAAAAAACACCATTTTTTGTCAAAATAATTTATTTTTATCTACGTGTTAAAAGATCATATTCACCTTAATCAAAATAAAATGGTGCTGTTTATAATGTGTCTGAAGAATTGATTTGAAATATACATCCTGAAACAAATCAATTTTTATTTTTTTCATTTCTGTAAATTTGTGTGAAAAATAAATGTTTGTTACCAATCAAAACGGAAATTTTGTGATTAATCTTTTAGAGTGGAAAAGATCCAGTCTACAAAAGCAAATATGTGTAAATTGATATCTTGTAAATTTTCGTGTTTTCCATTTAAGGGTAGAGTCATTATGGTAAAAAAAAAAGTGTTTGAAATCGACGAAAAAAACTTTTTTAGTAAATTTTCTGAGTAATAAATACCAATTAAAAACCAAACCTGCATGTGGCGCATGATAGATTTCTAAAAATCAACAATTATAAACGAGGACATTATTAGAAAAAAGTGTTAAAGAATGACACTCAATTTCCAATTTAAATCCTTAGAATAAATAGTTTTAAAGTCATCTATTTCAGTTTTGAAGTGTGACTCTTTTGCGCTTTTTGAGATCCTTAAGATTTAATTTTTTTCATTTTTTTCGATTTTTCAAATGAGCCATTTTCATGGAAAGAGCGTTACAAAACCCTTACTTTGTCAATATAGTAGATGGTTATAAGAGAACCACAAATTGGATTAAATTGAATTAAATCTATTTTGCGAACTTTGAGAAAATAATTTGTTTTAAATTGAAGAAAAATAACCCTTTTGGAATATAAAAGAAGAAACGAGTAATTCTTTATTTTAAAATTTGATTTTTTGAAATTGAGAACTCTTTTTTATTTATTTATTTACTAATTGAATTTTTTTTCATTGAAGATCCTAAGAAATTGTTTTTTTTGATATTTGATTTTTTGTAAATCAAAAGAAAGGCAATTCCAAAGTACTCTTTTTAGTTTCAAGTCACTTCTTGGATAATGGGGCAAATCTACAATAAGTGACGAGACCCTTCAAGAAATCTTTATAATTTCCAGTTTTACAAACATAATTTCAAAAATTTTTACTTTCTAGATCTGAATCCAGAGGTGAACAAGATAAAAATAGGATGTTTTATTTTTATAAAGTTAATAACTAAATAACTTTGTAACGTTTAGGCTTGAATTAAACAATCCACCTAATGGAAAAAAAGAATACTGTTATTTTCCAATTAATAAATGAAAATTTTTATTTCAATTTCCAAAATGAATATTAATTATTACTGTTACAATCAAATTAGCCGAGTAAAAATTTGGTCTTAGAGTTAAGTAAGGAAGTTATATTTATTGTCTAAAAATATCATTTTTAAACGATGTTGTAAAGATCTTTGGTTTTTCTTCAACTTATAAACTAGAAAAATATTTTGAGAATGTGAATTAAAAATATTCATTTTTTAATTGGAAAATAATCGTCCTAATAAATTCAAATATATTTAATAAAATTTTGAGTTAAATTTCCCATTTTGTAATCTCATATCTCAACTCTTAAAACAACTCAAGAGAAAGAACATTTTGAAAAGCACAACCAATTTTACAAAGTTTTTTAACATTTAAAAGAATAAAATGCTTTCTTCAAAGCTTGTGTAAAAAAATTTGTAAATGGAAAAATGTTGTGAAAATTTTCAGATTTTTATTTGAATTTATCAGTAAATACCAAAAAAACCAACAAACAAATACAGATTTGTCAGAAAAAAGATAGTGTTCACTTTGAGAATTCTCTCTTCAAGGTTTGTATTTCAGCAGAATTCTTTTGTTTTTGTTACTAATATTAAATCTGTTTTAATTAATTTTACTTTTTTATTCAAATTTTGATAATAATTGAACAGAAAAATTCCACACATCCACCGAAGAAAGAACACATTTTTTTTTGAAATGACAGTGTGATTGAAAAGAGAAAGAGAAAAGATAAAAAAAAAAGAAAATTTTTACTCGTAAAATAATCCATAGCCCATCCAGTCGGATATAATTACATCAACCTCTTCGATCCCTTCTGGTAATTTCTCAACATCTTCAACTTTTGAGTTAATCAGTGTAATAGTGTCTGAAAATCCATTTTCCTTGATGATTTCATTTGTTTGAAGAAGTATCTTTGAATGATCGATCTTTTCAAGTCAAAGTAAAACAAAAAACAAAGAACAAAAGAAAAAGTAAAAGAAGGAAAAAAAGTAAATAAAAAACCATTACGTTTTGTTTGTTTTCTTTTTTATTCAGAATTTAAAAAGGTTAATTACCCCAATAACTTTTTTAGCACCAGCCTTTGCTGCCATCAATGATAAAATTCCAATTCCGCAGCCCACATCCATCACAACTTTATCTTTAAAGATCTGAGGGTTGTCCAAAATTGCGCGTTTAAAGGAATTCAAAAACGTCGAATCTCTTATGATGTCCTCGTGTGATCCGATATGTGCATAAGCCTCAAAATAAAAATCTTTGCTTGTAAAAGAAAGATTGGACTCATGAAGAGATTTGTTTTCTTCTTGGCTTGTCTTTTTTTCTGTTTCTTTTTCGTTTTCTATTTTGCTCATTGAAATAAAAATCAATAAAAATGAGTTTTGAAAATCTCAAAATAATTTGATAATTAAGTTATATTTTATCTGAAATGATGGTTTGGCTTTTAAAGATGAACATTTTTTAAAAATTAGGTTTGTGTTCATTAATATTTCCTGAAAAATCAAATAACAAAAGATCTTGGTGAGATTCAAAATATGCAGATATTTCAAAATTCTGAATTTGTCATTTTTGAGGAGTATATTTCTTTTTTAAGTTACACTTGACTGCTTTTTGGTTCTGTGTTATCTGTTTCTATTAAATATACACTACTGTAAATTTATAAAAGTCTTTTTAATTACTTGTATTTGAATAATAAAAGAGAAGAAATATTTCCAGCAGTTTTACTTTTTATATAGCTGACTAAATATTCAATTTATAAATTGAAATTCTTGAGGTTATTTATTTTAATCGACTTTTTTTATTATTTGTGTTAATATTTACTGTGATGAACTGAACCTTTTAAATCTAATGAAAATTGAATAATTTTTATTCAAATATCTATCAAACTACAGTTTATAAACAATTTTAACCATAATTATATGACACTGCCTCCCTCCAGTCAGTCTTTTTCTTAAAACTTAAATCTGCAACAAAAGAAAATGTTGAAAATTTTATCATTTTCTTTAATTTTGAAATTAAACCAATTATTTCTTTATTATGGTAATTAAATCGTTCCCAGATTTCTTTTTTTAATTTTTAAATCTAAAATTCTCTTTCTTATTCCTTTATGTGAATTTAAAAAAATTTTTTTTTTCTCTTTTTTTATTTCTGTTCACTAATTTTTAAATGAAAAATAAAATTAACAAAAATAAAAACAAAAACAAAAATTCAAATAAAAAAGGCACAAACACTCAAACCATACTTAGACTGTATAAGAAAAACACTTGAATCAGCGATCTGTCTTCAAAATTTTGCATCTCAAGTTGTTGAACGTCATAACAAACCAGAGGTTGAAGCACAAACAAGCAAAGAACTCCTTGGAAACAAAGTTGTAATTTCACGTACCGAAAATGAAAGGGTGTGTATTGAATCATCGATCAACTCTACAAGAATTAGCATCTCATTAAAAAACTCTGACGATCTTGAGACAATTCTTACAAAGAAATTTATGAGATTTATGACAATTAGAGCTGAAAAGTTTTTTATCCTCAGAAGAAAAGCTGTTGAGGTTTGTTAAATTTCCTTTTTATTTTTCTTCTTTTTTTTTTTTTTTTTATGAAAAGAAAAAAAAATAATTTTTTTGTTTCCCTTTAAAACATTTTTACTTTTTTTCTTTTTTTTTTTTTTATCTTCTTTTTTTTGTTTCTTTTTTAAAAATTAATTTGTAAAATAATAAAGGGATATGATATCAGTTTATTAATTACCAACACACACACAGAAGAGATGTACAAGCATAAATTAATTGATTTTGTAATTGAGTTTATGAAAAGTATTGATTCTGAAATCAATAAAATGAAATTACATGTAAATCAAAGAGCAAGGGTTGTTGCTGTTCAATTTTTAGAACAATTTAAATAAATAATCCCGAAGAATAAAAAGACCAACATCACTTTTATTATTCTTTTTACAAACGATCATAAACTATTTTTAAAATACCAAAACAACCCAATACTTATTAAAGTGATTTAAATGGACAGAATTCTTTCTTTTTTTTTTTAATTTCTTTTTGCCTTTTTATTTAATTAGACAGAAAGTGAGACAGCACAGCTTTTCTTTGTTTTTTTATTTTTAAAAAAATGATATTCTTTTTAATGTTTTAATCTCAATAAACTGGTGCCTCGAGATAATTATTTTTGATTTTAACATTAAATTATTTTATTTTTTGATATTTACTTTGATTTAATATTTACAACCAGATCCTCAGTTATCAAACATATTTTTATCAAAAAAATTTTGTTGGAGTGTTAAGGGATTAGCCTCACCATAGATTTCTCTATAATCAAATTATGTTGTAACCCGGGGTAAATGATATTAGTGCGCCATGGCACAAATAATTACTGTGACTCTGTGAGCTCAAAAAATTTATTATAAATCTTATTGCACAATAAATTATTGGATTTTTTACCAAGGATCACTATTAAAAAGTTTCGTTTTGAAAAAAATTTTTTTTAATTCCTTTTCCAAATCTAAAAATAGAAAACCCAAAATACAGTATTTTGGTATTTAATAATTTAGATTAAGAAATTCGAAAAGGAACTATTTTTATAATTTTTTAATTTCAAAGATTAATC
Source organism: Anaeramoeba flamelloides (assembly GCA_027625915.1). Classification (NCBI taxonomy): domain Eukaryota; family Anaeramoebidae; genus Anaeramoeba; species Anaeramoeba flamelloides. Next base: position 261,314 of record JANTQA010000060.1, on the reverse strand, counting down.
CAATAATCATCAAGATAACAGCACAAAGACTGATTAGTTTTGTTTGCTTTTGATAAAGTTAATTGTATCATCAATATATTTCCATGATTTGAGAAATAATTTGTCAAAAAAATCTATTGGCTATTTATTTAATTTTTAAAAAAAACCAATTTTTTAGCAACTAATCTACATTTCGCCACAAATTTAAGAAAGATATTTTGTGACTTTGTAGTCTGAATATTGATAATTCAACCTTCAAATTTGTGGCAAAATGCAGATTTTATACTGAAATTGTTGGAGTTTTTTACTAATACATAGATCATTTTTAATTGATGAGATCAACAAATATTACTACTTGACTAATAGATTTTTTAGAGATATTTGAACCAGGTAACACTAATGTCGTTATTCCCAATAACAGCATACTTTGATCGTGGACCGCTCATTGGAAGACTTTAATCCCTTAAACAAGAATTTTTTTGTAAAAATTTTTTCTTTTTTATGGGTGCAAGCCATTGAAAAATTTATTTGATAAAAATTACTATTTTTACACTGGAAATTTTCATCAGAAGAATTCCTACCTATAACCCTCCCCCCCCCCCCCCAGTTGGAAACCTCTGACCCCCTTATATTATTTATTATCAAAAATTTTATTTGATTTTGAATCGAAAAAACATACATCATAACCAAGAGAGCTTTTATAAATTATATATAGATATATATATATATATATATATAAATATATATATCTATAATCAAATAGAAGGACAGTGATATATTTATGGTATTTTATTGTAAAGCCCAATTCATAATTTTTAACACATCAAAATTCAATTTTTGAAAAAAAAAACTTATTTAATCAATTCAAGAAGTTATACCAAATTTGAACCATTCACCAATTGAAATGTTAACTATTTTTTATAAATTACAATACTCACAAATCAAAAAATAACTAAGAACCAATACAAATAAATCTTTGGTATGTTAAAAATTTTGGAGATTTTATAATAAAAAAACCAATTGGTAAATTTGTTTAAATTTTTTTAGGAATATTGATTGATCAAATGATTAGATACTATCAACTAAATTTGTTTGGGTTCTTCTATAGTGAGGAACTATACTGTTATCTAATATAAATCATTTGAAAAGGTTATTTTTGTCAAAACAAAATACTTTACGCAATTGAAAAAATTATGAAAAACAAAAAACTAAAAGATGATGAAAAAAATTTCCTATTTTTTACAAAAATGAAAATTTTATACAATTTGAATGACATTGTATTATTGTGATCCTTGAACTATTTATTGTTTTTTAAAAATTTTGAATTTAAGTTTAGATGAGTTTTTGTTATTGCTGTATACTTTTAAAAGAAATTCGAATATTTAAATTTTCTAAAAGGATAATTTGTATTTTCAAAAATTTTTATATTGAATTCAAGAACTTTCTAATAAAAATAAAACCCATTTTATTAATTATTACTTACCTGAACTAAAAAACATAAAAATAAATTACTATTTAAATATTATTGATAATTCACATTTAAATGGGTGTATTATTAAAATTACAATTTGTAGAAATTTCCAAATTGGTCAAATAATATTTTTTTGAAATTTTTGAAGAGTTTCTCAATCTTATTCGAAGAGTGAAAGTTTTTAATGTTTTTAATGATTGGTATGAAAGTTTTTAATGTTTTAATGATAGCGAGAGTAAAAAACAAAAAGATTATTTTATAATTAGTAGTATTTTATTACATAAATTGTGGAAAATCCATAATGGTAAAATCGTCAACACGAAATACTTTTAAAAATTTGTTAAAAACCCAATTTTGACCTCTAATCCCCCCCCTTAAAACCACCCACTTATGTACTATTCGTTTCTTATTTATTTTTTTACAACATATTATTCGAAATATCCTAAAGCCCACAAAAAAAACAACCAATATTACCCTAAAATACCCCAAACTACCAAAAACAGTTATTTAAAATACTCACAATCAATATATTTCAGCAAAATTAACTAATTTGAAAAAAAAAAAAAAAAATTACCAATTTTGAAATTTGAAAAAATTTGAAATTAAATAATTTCACCTTTTAAATTTTTTCAAAACCTGACATCCATGTAAAATTATAAAAAAATAAATTAAAAAACTAAAAAATCGAATTAAAATTTTTGAAAAGAAATTTACAATTGTTTTATGAATTAATTTGAGTTGAAAAAGGGTTAACACGAATATTTTATTTTCATAATATATGTTCAGTTTAAGTCAATTAAAAAAATCATTTTTTTTTAATTTTTATTTAAATTTTCAAAAAAATTCTTGTTTTTTCTGCTTGATTTGCTAAAAAAAGGGATAAGAAAAAAAAAAATGAAAGGAAAAATCAAAAAAAATAAAATAAAAGTCAATGTGTCTAAAATGATGAAACAAGAAAAAAAAAAAAAATTCATTAGAAAACTAGTTGGAATTTCACCAAAAAATGTCAATCGATCAAATGATAAGATACGATCAACTAAACAAATACGATATTTCAATTTAACAAACTCAAAAATAACCTTATATCAACCAATGTAAAAAATCCAGCTCTAACCTAACAGATTACGTAAACATTAAAAAAGAAATGGAAACAAAATAAAAAAGGCAAAAAATAAAAAAGGCAAAAAATAAAAAAGGCAAAAAATAAAAATAGTTAACAATTTAAAATTCTTTCCAAATTGGTTGAAATTGTATAATTCTTTTTCTTTAAATTATTTTTTATTCATTACCCAAACTTTTGTAATTGGGCCGTAAAAGCCGAGTATTAAATTTAAAGAATGATAACTTAATACAATTTATTAAATTTTGCCATTTACGAGTGGTTTATTTCGAAAATATGTTTTTTGGGTAAATATTTTTTATTATAGTCAGTTCCACTTTTAAGACACAAACTATCACCCAAATCTAGAGCAAAAAAAAAATCTAAAATGTAGGCACAAAATCCAAAATCTAGAAAATAAATTGTAAAAAAAAAAAAAAACTCCAAATTTTGTTCCTTAATTTGAGATTTTAGTTGGGTCTTAAATTTTGTTGATATTTTGTACCTTAAAATTGAAACTGACTATAATGAAAATTGAAATGTGCCATCAAACTAATTAAAAACACAAAAGAGTCTTCTGATCCCCCCTTATATTCAGGTATTATCAAGTAAAAATTTAGGGTATATTTAACTTTAGAATCGTCTAGATTGAAAGTTTAGCAAGAGGTAGACAAAATGGATTGTAAATTTGACCTTGAAATTTTCTAAAATTTCAAAATATTTAATGGTAAACAACTGTTTTTCCGAAAAAACAAAAAAAAAACACAAAAATTCGAGTATTTTGATTTTCCTTCAACAATTAAGTATTTAAATGTCTTTTTTTTTTTTTTTTTGTTGCAAGATTGATTTACAACCCTTAAATAGAATAAAATCAGGATAATTTTGAAATCTTTTTAAGATTCTTTTTGAAAAAAGGTATAATCAGACTTTTCTACGAGTATTTGATATTGTAAAAAGAGATAAAATTTAAGCTGTGTATCGTTTTTCAATTCTCTATACCCGAGTCTCATTTAGGATTCTAAGTTCACCCATGAAATAACATAAAAAAGGGACTAAATAAATAAATCAAGATCACAAAGAACAATGTATTTCTTTGCAAGTATCTTTTTTTCTAAAAAAAAGAAAGAGAAAAACATCAAAAGGAAGTGAAAATTTTTTCCGATTTCTAATTCAAATATCAATATAATTCCTCATTGAATAATTTTCATCGCGAATAAGTCAATTAACCTACTTAGTTTTAAATGAGAGCCTACAGTTCTGAAATAAATTACTTTTTTAATTCTGAACTAAGAAAGTACAAATAAAAAAAAAAGTAAGGTTTTTATGTTTTGTATTGTCTTTGATCTCATAATAGGGTATATTTTAATCCCGTGTAACATATTGTTATTCTTTCTAAAGAAAGACTTTTTTGACAATAAACAACCAATTACAAACTTTTTCTCTTTCTTTGATCCACTTTTTGTACACAACCTGTTTTTGTAAAAAAGAAAAAAAAATTTGGGTTTAATTCATTTTGTAGATAAACTGGGTTATTTTGTATAAGAAGAGAATTAAAACTAATTGTCTGTTTTCGTTCACAATAAGAGTAAAAAACGACTTTGTTTTGTTGAATTAAGATCCACCCATAAAAGAAAGAACTACATTTCAAAGGTTTAATTGATTTGAAGAATTTATTTTTTCCTTGATTCAAAAAAGAAAAATAATCAAAGTAAAAGATAAAAATAAAGTAAAAAAGTAAAAAAGAAAAAAACGAAAAGAAAGCATTTAAATAGGGAAGGGTAAAAAAGAAAAAAATACAAAAGTCGAGGTATTGCTTTTCTTCTTCATAAAAGTTTTTTTATTTTTCTTTCTTAGGTGTTACAAACAATGCTATAAACCTGCTTAAGAAATAGCCAACAAAGAATGAAATTCCTAAAAAGATTACAATTGAAAAGATCCTTTCCTTTTCATTGTCGGTCTCATACACAAACCATTTGACCACCTTTTCTTGTTTGGTCCAAAGATAAAAAAAAAATATTGCAAGCAAAACAAAGGAAATAGACAAAACAACGATTTCTCTTTTTCTTGCAGATTTAATTTTCTTTTTGTCTTCTTCAATAATTTGTTCAGTGGATTTGTCTGTTTGTTTATTTTGTTGTGGTGTATACCTTTTGTTTTGTTTTTTGTTTTTGTTTTTGTTTTTGTTCTTGCCCTTGTTACTTCTTTTTGACATTAAAGTAAAAAAATAATAATTCAGAGAGTAAAAAAGTAAAAAATGATTGAAATTTATTGTATTTTCTGTTCCTAAAAGCAATTTGAAGATGGACAAAATCAGTTTTCAAAGTAATTACTGAGTTAAACATCTTTTGAATTTCTTCTTTGTGAAAATATTCGAAAGGTAGTATTCTCACTACAACAGACCTCAAGATTCCTATATTTTATTTTTTATTAAGGGTAATTTGGTACTGATAAATTCAGAAAAAAGATTAGAACTATTTATTTCAATTTCGATTTTTTCCTGATCTTAATAAAAAACAAGAAAAACATTTTTTGTCCTAAAACAGTCTTTAATCAACTAATTTATAAATTTTCTAGTCAATTAAATTTATAAAAGTCTTTATTTCAAAGTTCAGAAAAAATTTTTAAACATTGGGAGTGAATAGAAAAAAATTGAAAAATATTATTGTGAATTTATCAGGATTCTTAAGGTCAAATTCTTGAAAAAAAAATTAAATTATTTTAATTTTACAAAATATTTACAATTTGGTATCAATAAAAATTAAAAAAAATAAAGCTACTATTATTTGTAAAATAAAAAGATCAAAATTTTCATCCAGCTTTCCAAAAAATCAAACTTGGCTAGAAATAAAATAAATCATCAAAGGGCCCAATACTCAAAGTATGACATAATGCTATAAGCTTTTTAATACAATTAAAAATTTGAAAAATTATAGGTTTTTAAATAATCTTTTTTTAGTAAGTTGAATGAAAATTTTGGTACATTTATTATGTAAACTTTTAGTAATCAAATAAAAACACCGTGACAAAATTTATTTCATGTTGCGATTATAAAAAAACAATAAAATATCCAAAACAAAAAAAAAAAAGAAATTTTAAAAGTAATTATGCTATTGATTTTATTTTTTTTTTTTTTGGAAAGAACACCTTTGGGGTAGAATAATCTGTTGATATTAGACACATATTCATTATTTTTGTTTCTAGTTATTTTATTTAATAATTGAAGAATTATCTCTTCCCATAGATATTACAATTGCTTCAAATCCAACTATTCATTACTCTTTGTTGAACACTTGGTAGCTTAGTGTTTTTTTTTTTTTTTTTTTTTGTCTTTGACAAGATAATAATGAATCCAAACTTTCCACAAATTTTACTTTGTTGCCCTTAAAACCTTTGATAAAACTATTTTAGAAAAGTGAATAATTTTTTTTTTTTGATTGTCGTTATTAAAGCTTTTTGAAAGTTTTCTAGTCTCAAAAGGTGATAAATTTTACTAAAAATATATTTTTACTTCTAGCGCCTGCCCCAGAATTATATTTATCAGTTGATTCCTTACCTTTTAAAAAAGAAAACCTGTATTTTTTTTTATTTCTGAAAAAATTTCACCCATATTCTCAAATTTTAGATATAATGATAATTTACCCAACTTTATGTTTTAGGAATTAACATACAATTATAAAAACCCGAATTTTGGTTTATAATAAATTACCTTATTAAAATCTTTTTTTTTATTATAAATCAAGATCTAACCTCAAAAGCCAATTTAAATCAGAAGTGGATATGTTTGTATTTCTATCTTCAAATACTCTAGTCTGAAAACAAAAAAATACAATTTACTCTTTTAATATCTTCATAATTCTTTTTTAAAATTTATTTACAAACCCGTGTTTCTTGTTTTTGTACTGCTGTCATCGTCTTGGTTTGTTTGTTTTATTTCTACATGAAGCCAATATTTTTTTAATAAGTTAACTTTTTGTAATGGGTTAAAATTAAAATCACGGATTAGTTACACCACTGAAAGTCAATGATTGATCAATTAAGAACCAAAATAACAAGTATTCATACGCGATACAAAATAATCTTTTTTAATTCAAAGGGATTGTAAACCTTAAAAGTTAAATTTTTTAGTCGAAAAAAAAGGAAATTTTTTCAGATAAAGTAAAACCTACTCATATGGTTTAACTTTAATTATAACACATTCGAATTTAGGAATTTTGAGAGTAGATATTAAGGACTATCTAAAATAAAGCCACCACGGGTGTCTTAAAAATTAAATCATCAGTGAATTAGACTCTATATTTCATGAGATCCAGAAGAACTATAAAATTTCAAAAATTTAGGAAAACGTTATTTTTGCACGATCGCTTACTTAATTGGAAGATGGTGGTTATCTTCCACAACCCAACTATGTTTCTTCAAAGACCTTTTTTCATAGGTTTTTATTGGAAACTAGACAATTACTTCAATTAGAAGAAACATGATTGGTTGTGGGTTTTTACTTCCCTCTTCCAATTAAGTATGCATTCTTGCCAGATTACCTTATTCCAAATTTTTGATATGTTATAGTTCTTCTGGATCTCATGAAATATAGAGTCTAATTCACCGATGTTTTAATTTTTAAGACCCCCTTGGTGACTTTATTTTAGATAGTCCTTAATTCATAAAAATCTTTTTTTTGTAAAAAATTATTTTTTCAGAAGAAAGAAAAGAAATAGACGTTAAAAATATTTGAGTAAAAAAAAAAAAAGATTTGTTAAATTTTATTCATTTAGTTTAAGTTTTTGTGTATGTTTTGGTATTAGTTTTCGTTTTGATTTATAATTCTTTCAGAAATTGAAGACGAAATTTGGAGATCTTTGAGTAAAGATTCCTTTTCCTTTCCTTGTTGAAAGTCTTTAATTTGTTTTTTGATATTTTGGTTTAAATGTGTGATTTCTCCTTTCAGTTTTTCATTTTTTTGGTTGAGTTGTGCAAGGTGGTTAATCAATTTTAATCTTTGTGATTGCTTATGTTTTAAAATTTTTAATTGTTTTTTTTCAAATTCGATTGATCTTTGTTGTTTTTTTTTTTGATTTTCTTCATAAAGTTTCGCCTTTTGATCCAATTAATAATCCAATTTTGTTAACTTTGATTTAGTTTGTCTTTCTTCTTGAATGAGATCAAATTCAGACATAATGCTTGTTTGAAGGATTATCAAAAATTGTTTGTAAATGTCTTCAAGCACACCATTATTTTCAACACCAATTGTAGGGAAATTTGATCTGAAGTTCTTGAAATTAGGCTCCAAGATCTTTGAAACAACTTTTTCAACAACTTCACCGAGTTTATTGAATCTTTTGGACTTTTGATTTAACATTAGATATTTTTTCGTCACAAACAATTCTTTTGTTCAATAAAAGAAAAAAAATAAATTGAATTTTTTTGTACAAAGTTGTTATAGCACTCTAGGTGCTTCTCTCTTCAAAAAAAAAATCAGGGTTTATAAATGACAGTACCTCACATTAAATTGAAATATGAATTTGAATACTTTCATACTCTTTATAATGGAATATTAAATGGAATATATTGTGTTTAATACTATTATTTTTTAATGAAAAAATGAAAATTTTTTATTCAAATTCCAATTTATTTCGAGTGAATAAGTCGAAGTCAAACCAAAGATCACTGTAACATGGTTTAGAAATGATATTTTTAGACATTTAAAATAAAAAGCCTTCGTAAACTCAAAGACAAAATATTTACTCTGCTAATTTGATTGTAGCAGTACTAATTAATCTTCATTTTGGAAATTGAAATAAAAATTTTAGTTTATTAATTGGAAAATAATGGTAGTATAAACAAATTTAATCAACTTTACAATTTTTTCTTTGTTTTTTTTTATTTTTTATTTTTTTGTATTATAAACAAAATTTCATAATAAATGGACTAATTTTTTTTTTTACTTTTTTTTTATTTTATGTTATAAGCAATAATCGAATATTTCTAAAAATATTTCTTTTATAAAATTAGTATTCTTTTTTTTTTATATTTCCCCCTGACTTAAACTTCAATTTATTAGGAAGAATAGTTACAAAGGAAAAAAGATTAAGTGGTTACTTACTAATACTGAAATTCTGAAACATCACAATATTTTTAACTTGAAAATAAAAAAGAAAAAGCAAGGGCAAAAAATATCACTGGATAAAACAAAAAAGATCAAAATGAATAAAAAAATTACAACAATTAAATAACAATCACAAGTCAACATTTATGATGAAATTATGAAACTATTAAATCAACCAAAGGTTTCGTGACTGTGATTTTTGGATCTTAATTAAAATATAACATTGTTTTTTTTTTATTTTTTCCATTTTTCCCCAGGTTGAATCTTCTTTATATGGGGAAGAAGAGTTAGAAATGAAAAAGACCAAGTGGCTAATTGCTAATATTGTGACACTGAAACACCAAAGTATGGGTAACTTGAAAATAAAAACAAAAAAAAAAAGGCTAAAAATGACCAAAGGTTTGATGTAAATAAATCAAAAAAAAAAAAAGAAATTACAACAACTTAAAAAACGATCCCCATAAGTGGACATTCATGATCAATTATCAAATTATTCAATCAACCAAAAGTATTGTGGTTGTGATTTTGGGAGTTCCTTTTAAAGATTGTATTGGAGTTGTTTTTTTTTTTTTTTGATTTTTTATAAATTGCTTCTTATAAACACTTTTTAAATTTCTATTTTTTTCTTTTTCTTTTTTCCTTTTTTCCTTTTTTCTTTTCAATTTTTTGCTTTTGCCTTTTAAACCATAAAAAAATTGGCTGTATCTTTCACTTGAACAATTGTGAAATCTATGATTTTACGCTTAAATTACCTTTTAGAAAATTAAAGTAAAAGGGCATCTTGTGTGTAATTTACACTTCTTTCATCAATAAAAAAAACACATTTTTTTTTTTTTTTAATTTTTTACCAATTTCTTCTTATAAACCCTTTTTATTTTTCTTTTTTCTTTATTTTTGTTTTTTCTTTTCAATTTTTTGTTTTTACTTTTTAACCATAAAAATAATTTGGCTAAGTCCTTCCCAAGAATGATCTCGAAATCTATGATTTTAGGCTTAAATTTCCTTTTATAGAAATTGAAGTAAAAATACATCTAGAGTGTAATTTCACACCTCTTCAATAATAATTATAATAATAAGGCTTATTATTCATCCCTTAAATTGAATTTTCGTATGCAAAAAAATTTGAATTTGGGTTGATTTTTCTTTTGAATACAAAAAAAGAGTATTAAAATACTTTTTTAGTTTTCTTTAGTTTTAAAAATACAAATTCATATATCAAAAACATTATTGAAAAATATATTGTTTAAAAAATATACAATTATATTGTATTTATTTGAATGGTTTTTATTCAAAAGAGAATTTATTGTATAAATAAAATTAAATATTTATTATTCTTTCTTAAAAAAATTTTAATTATTTTTATTTTGATTAATCTTATTTTCTTTTTGCTTTTGAGAAATATGTTTCAGAATAAGCTCACGTTCATTTTTTTCAACCATATCAATAACTTTTATTCCGTTCTATGGATTTATATAAATAAATGGTTATATATATATATATATACATATATATATATATATAAACAGAAAAATTAAAAAAATTAGAAAAGTTGAAAAAAAATATAATTATAATTTAGAAAGGAAATGAAAAAAAAAAAACAAAAAATAAACTAAAATTCAAAAATTTTCCATACAGTTAAAACAGTTCAAAGAATCACAAATAATACAATTTCATTCAAATTGGAAATAATTTTCATTTTTGAAAAATCTGAAAATCATTTTTACACCTTTTAGTTTTTTGTTTTCATTTAAATTTTTTGAATTACGTAACTTGTTTAGTTCGATCAGAATTTTTTTCAAACGATTGATATTATGTTAAAGTTGAGTTGTTCCAAAGAGAAGAACTCAAATAAAATTAGTTGGTGGTATCTAAACATTTGATCGATCAAATTCCAAATAGAATTTTTACAAATTTACCAATGCAGTTTTTTTGTTTTGCTCTCTCCAAAATTTTTAACACAAAGATAATTTATTTGCATTGATAATTATTTATTTTTTGTTTTGTGAGTATTGTAATTTATAAACAATTGTTAACATTCCAATTAGTGAATGGTTCTAATTTGGTATTTCTTCAAGAATTGATTAAATAAGATTTTTTATTTCAAAAATTGTATTTTCGGTGTGTTAAAAATTTTGAATTGGAGTTTAGAAAGAACTGCAATAATAAAAATAAAAAATTTGAAAATTCCTTCTAGACTCCAATTCAATATTTTTTTACTTTAGTTGTTTTAAAAAAATGGTAATTTTTTATTTTACAAGTTTAAATAGAAAGATTTACAATATTTCTCAAGTTAACTTTTCTTATTAGTAATCAATTTAATAATACAATTAATGTAGAAACTAAAAACTTGGGAAAAAATAAGAATAAAACCCAAAAATTGAATAATAATTTTTGAATGTAGTAATTATATTTTTTTTCCAAATGATAAATCATATATTAAAATTCTAGGATTCTTTTTAATTTGAAACTTAAAAAGAGTTTATTTCCAGAAAAAAATTTTCTATCAGAAAAAAAAAGAATTGTGAAAAATGCATATTTCAAGAAAAAAAAAGTGTAATCCCATAATTTTTTTAAATGAAAGTGAATTATCATTTTAATAATACTGCTGTATATATATTTTTTTATCTCAAACATTTTATTTGGAAAAATTTAACAAAATAATTACAAACAACTACTGATAAGAAAGTGATTGTTTCACAAAAAAGTATAGAATAGTATTGTAGTCACTGTGGAAAGATTTTGGAAAACCCTTTAGTAATTAGGCAAAGTTTGAAATTTTCTGATCTTCTTTTTTTGAATTCTATTTGGGTAAAATAATAAGTGTTCTACTATTAAATTCTACTTTAAAAATGTTATTTAAAGTTATTTTAGAAGTGTTTAACCAAATTATTTTGCCAATTTTTAATCTCATAAATATATAAGGTTTGCCGCGCTCAAGGATTTACGACATTGGAAAATTAATTTGGTTCAAGGAACTCGATTATTTGATCAATAGACGACAAAGAAAAAAGTCCATCAACTTTCCCGTAAAGGTTGGAAATTTAATGGATTCCCTTTCTTTGTTTAAAAACAATGTCTAAAATCAAACAACGTTTTTGTTTTTTCTTCCAAAGAAATCAATCTCATTTTTAAAAAAATTAAAAACGTTTGATCTCTTTTTTCTTCGAAAAAAGGAGAAATGAGACCATTAATAAAAGATTTTCAAAGTGAGAAAAAAACATTTACAAATTTAAGAAATTAGAAAAAAAAAAACATTTTATTTTTTTTTACTATGTCAAGTAAAGAAATTTTGGAGAGGGATGTTCAAAATCAGTAACTGTTAAGAACACACAATGAATGCATGATTTGTAGTTTGATTGTTTTCGAGAATTGGCTATCAAACGGAAAATAAAAGTGATCGATAGAAACTCATTGAAAAGTTGAACGATCTAGTTTGTCTCTGTTTAATTTAAACCAAGTTTTATCACCAATGGACAAAATGTAAAATTTAACTTCAATATTTCCAATGATTCCATTGGTATACAAAAGATCCTTTGAAAAACAAGTTCTTTAAAGTATAAATAAAAAATAAATAAATTACTTGTTTTAGTTAATTTTTTGTGTTTTTGTATGCTTTTTTATTGTGTTAGATCCTGAGTTATAAAATAAATATCATCTCAGATTATTTCATTTGTTCAACAATCATCAGTTTATTTCCTCGTTTTGGATCTCCTTCCAGACTCAAAATATGATATTGTTCTAATGCTAAGATTATATTAATCGTCATTCTTCGAACCCCTCAACATAATCTTATATCACTTCGAACAATATCATATTTTGATTCTGGAAGGATAATCAAAACGAGTAAACATAAAAGGTGATTTTTGAACAAATCGAATCAATATAGAACACTATTTATTTTTTTTTTAACTCAAAATTTTTATTTGTAAAAATTTAACAAAATAATTCCTCATAACTGCTGATAAGAAAGAGATTAGAACACTGAAAAGTTTAGGATAGTATTGTAGATATCGTGGAAAGATTTTGGGAAATCTTTTAGTAATGAGGCAAAGTTTATAAATTTTCTGATCTTCAAATTTCGAATTGAATTTAAATAAAATAGGAAGCATTTTACTAATAAATTAGACTTTAAAAATGTTATTTAAAGTTATTTTAGAAGTGTTTAAACAAATTTTTTACGACATTGTTAATCTCATAAATCTCAAAAGATCGCCACGCTCAAGGATTTACGATATTGGAAAATTAATTTGGTTCAAGGAACCCAATTACTTGATCAATAGACGACAAAGATAAAAGTCCTTCAATTTTCCCGTAAAAGTTGAAAATTGAATGAATTCCCTTTCTTTGTTTAAAAAAAAATGTCAAAAACCAAACAGTGTTTTTGTTTTTGTTTTTGGCTCAAAAGAAATCAATACCATTTTTAAAAAATTAAAAACGTTTGGTCTTTTTTTTCTTCGAAAAAAAGAGATAATAAACCATTAATAAAAGATTTTGAAAGTGAGAAAAAATACATTTACAAATTGAAGAAATGCCAAAAAAAAAAAAAACATTTTATTTTACTTGGTCAAGTCAAGAAATTTTAAGAGGAATTTTCAAAAATCATTCATTGTTAAGAATTTCAAGGTGTATGTATGTTTTTATGTTTGAATATCTTCGGGTGCTTCGTGAAAAACGGGAAATAAAAGAGGAAATAGATTTCATTGAAAGAATAAATGATCTAGTTTGTCTCTGTAAAATTTAAACCAAGTTTTGTCTCCAATGATGAAAATGTAAAATCTAACTTCAATGTTTTTGATAACTCCTTTGAGAGACTGAGATCCTTTGAAGAACAAGTTCTTCCAAGCTTCTTTAAAGTACCATTAAAAAATTACTAATTAGTTTTTACTTGTTTTTGTTTGTCTGTTTTAGTTTGTTTGTTGTTTGTTTCGACGAGTTAGATCTCGAGTTCTAAAAATAAATAGCACCTCATATTGTTTCATTTGTTCAACAATCGCCTTTTATGAATTCCTCGGTTTGGTTCTCCTTCCAGACTCAGGATATGATATTGTTCTAGTGCTAAGATTATATTAATCGTCGTTCTTCGAATTCACCAATATCATCTTATATCACTTCGAACAATATCATATTTCTCATTCTTCCAGGCCAAACTCGTATTATAACAAGGAGATTGTTTCCAAATCAAAACAATAAAGACAGTTATTTTCCAATTAATGAATGAACATTTTTATTTCAAGTTTCCAAATATTTCTCTAATTATTCGATGAAAAACCTTAGATATCTTTTCAAAATCAATTAGAAATGATCTTTTTAGAGATTTAATTAAGCTTTTTCATTATTGGAACTTTTAGAGATAAAATTCTATTTTCTGAAAATCTGATTTTAACAGTAGTAATCAAAAAAACTTTAAAAAATATGGGTGTGATTTAGTTTTTTCAATTTCTGTGATTTCTGTTGGTTTTTTTTTTTTTTTTCATTTTTTTCATTTTCAAACATTCCTTCAAAAAATAATTTCTCATCAGAGATAGAGACCTTTTGGGTTATTATTATAATCCTAATCTAAATATTTTTTGTAAATTTTGGAAAAGAATTGATCTAACTTTGCTCGAATAGTTTCTTTGCTTTATAATTTATTACTAATTTAAGATAGTAAATAGAAAAAAAAAAACAAAATGATAAGGTGAATAAGCACTTACATGTTCAATTTCAAAATCAGCATTTTTTGAGATCAAAAAAGAGACTGTTTCATTGTTAATTGGAATCTTTTTTATCAGTTGGTGCAAAGGCGTTGTTCCTTTGGAGTTTTTTAAATTAAGATTCGCGCCATTATTTAAAAGAAATTTGATTGAGCCAAAGTTTAAATTTGGTCTTCTTGAAACGATATGGAGAGCGGAGTCTCCTAGTTGTGTTTGGAGATTAATGTTTGCACCAGCTTTTAATAATATTTTAACTAAATCATGGTTGAGGATTGGCTTTAAAGCTACCTCATGAAGAACTGTCTTTCCGTATTCGCTTGGTATGTTGACCAATTTGCTGGACGTCGCCAGCATCTCGATTGATTCAATGTCTGGTTTAAATTTGGCACAAATAAAGTGCAAAGGGGTGCAGTCAAACCTTTCCCTGATTGTCAAGTCGGCTCCTTTTTGAATGAAAAGCGCCAACACCTTTTTGCAGGGCTTTTGCTGTTTGCAAAGAAAGTGTGTTGGCGTTTCGCCAGTGCAAGACCTTGCGTTGAGATCTGCACCATTTAAGATCAAATACTCCATACAGTCGTAATACTCCTGTGGCTTTGTGCTCAGATAATGAAGCGGCGTTCTTCCTGCGTGTGTTTTGCAGTTGACATTGACGCCCTTCTCAACAAAGAATTTGATGTATTCCAATTTGGGATGGTGCCGCGAGCATGTGTGATGAATCGGGCTCATCCCAGTGTTTGTTTGGCAATCAATTTGCGCCCCTTTGGAAAGCAGCAATTCAACTAGATCAAGCGCTATGATTGTACGCGCGCTAATGAAGTGTATTGGGCATCTTCCTCTTTTGTCATATAAATTGACGTTTGTTGAGTCAAAAGCTTTGTCAATTTCATTATAATCGCGTCTTCGAAGGATTTTTTTTTCAATGTTTGTTAAATTCCGAATACCTTGCTGAGTCATTTGTTGAATCGAAAAAAAGGAAAAAATGATTACTGTTTCAGGATCATAAACAGAGGTAGATAATGTTTGTTACACGTTTGAAAAGAATTGGTAGGCTGTTTTGTTGATGGAATCTCACTCTTTTGTGATCTTGTGTGTGTTTGAAAAGAAACTCCTTTTTTTCAGTAATACCAATATTTTTGTATACTTCTTGGTAAATACATTTATCTCTGTTTTTTTTTTTTTTATTCTTTGAGATAATTTCAAAGTTAAAAATTGATGTTAGTTATCTTTGTGTGTTTGATTCTTTTTTTATTTTTTTATAATCGATTTTTATGTTTTAATGATTTCAAATGAAAGGAATATGTGTTGAATTTTAAATGAAAACAAGTAAACTATTTAATACCTTTTTGACTGTAATTTATAATTTTATATTTGAAGGAAATAGAATTTGATCACCATCTCTTTGAAGATTTTACAAGTAGAGTTACATTTAAAATTATAAATCTCAAAAGTATTTCAAAAGTTTACTTCTCTCATTCGCTTTATTTCATGTTAAATATTTTTACAAATTTCGAAGAAATTTTTTAGTTTAGTTTTTTTTAAAACAAACTTTTAAAGTAGAATTTGGTTTTCCAATTGAGGGAGTTATCAACTTAAGAAGGTAAAGAATTTTGAAAAAGTTCTTAATTGACATAATTTATTTTTAATCATCTTTAGATTCACGAGTATTTTAAGAATAAATTGGAAATAATTTTCAGCTTCTTTGAACTTTTTTCTTTCAATAAACCAAGTTTTTATGAAAATAGATTCAAATTTAGGAAATCTCTATTTGTTTAATTGGAACTTTTTTATTGTGTTGTTGATATTTCTCATGATTAAATAACTACTCAAATGAAATTAATTTTTTCTTTAATTAAAAAGGAGTGTCAATTGAAATTTTATCACATGCAAATTTCCATTACCAGTTTTTTAAATTGTTTTGTATCAATACTTCTGTACAATTCCAAATCTTGAAGGGACTTTTTGAAAACAATTGAGTCTTATGAATTGAAAGAAAAATATTTTTCTCTGATTTAAATTTTTCAGAAAAAAACTACGTGGTTTTGAGTTTTTTTCAAACATTATTTGTTTTGGCTAACGAACTTTTGACAATTTGACTTCACAAACGAAAGACGTGTTGTTTATTCTTTGTTTTCCCTCAATCTTCTTAGTTGAGATAAGGAAATAATTTTTGAAAACAAAAAACAATCAACCTTAATTTGTAAAGTTGATTCTACGTTTTCCAACAGTTTTTCCAATAACACTTTCCGTTTATCAAACACAATCAACAAAACAACTAGGGTTTTGGAAAAAAATTTGAAAAAGATTCAGATTTCTTCCTCATTTTAGGGAATGTATTCGATCTTTTTTTCCTTTGCGGAACCGAATAAGTAATTTAAGATAAATACTTGACTTGCATAATTGTTTTTTTCTTCTAAATTCGAAAACAAATCATTTTTGTAAAGAATCGAAAAAATACTAATAACATTCAAAAAAACTGAATTAAATCTTGAAGAACAAGAAGAAAATTTCTTTTAAAAGTTTTTGTTACATTTTTTCTTTCATTTTAATTTAGTTTATCTTTTCCAAAACCAAATTTTACATATTCAAAAAAAAAACCAATCTAATGAAAATAATTTCACTTTGTTTATTTCAATGGAGGGGCAATAAAATTACAGACCCTAAATTATTAGCAACTAGCTTTGAGTCAAGCTCTTTTGGCTTTTTTAAACGAAAGTCAGTCAAAGAGTGGTGTGAGTTTGTCTCTTTCACACTTGCAAAAAGAACCAATGAATCTCAAAGGCAAAGCGTTAAAGAAAAAGACTACATATGCCATGTCCATAACAGATTTGACAATCTTTCTGCTGTAGCTATATGTGATGACGAGTATCCCAGAAGAGTTGCCTTTTCACTGATAAATAAAGTTATGGATGATTTTATGGACATTTATGGGTAAATTTTTTTTCATTTTTTACTGTTTCATTATATTTACATTTTGATCATTTTTTACTCATTTCATGGATTTTGTTTATATTTTATTTTTGAACCAACCAACCTAAAACAAAACTTAACTTCAACTATAACAAAAGGAACAAGATCGGAGATCTGGAAGAATACCCTTTTGAGCAGATTGTGCAATTATTAAATAAATTTCAAGATCCAAACCAAGCAGACAAATTATCAAAAATCCAAAGAACACTTGACGAAACAACAATTGTTGTCCAAGACGCAATAGAAAAAGTCTTAAAAAGAGGTGAAAACCTTGAAATTTTAATAGATCGATCTGAGTTTTTAAGTGGCCAATCAAAGCAGTTTTATCGGGTTGCCAAGAAGCATAACCAATGTTGCACAATATGCTAATACACATTTGCACTCTTTTCTTTTCGTTTTAATTACGAAATCTCTCTAGAAAATACGAAAAATGATAATTTCGATTCAAATTGCCACTTTGTTAAGTGGTTAAATTTGGATGATGTTGATCAATTCAAATAATTAACAAGTTTTTGATTCAATTTCCATTTTTTCAATTTTTTCTCGATTCGCTTCAAATAAAGATTTGATTTCGTTTAAATGCAAAGCTGCATTTGTAAAAAAAGTTGATTTTTAAGATATGCAGCGATACAGAACGTTTTTAGACTCAAATGAGTAAAATTGACAAAATGGAAAATGAAGCAAAGATTTGAAAACATTTATTTGAATTGATCATCTCTAATGAATTATAAATAAATGTTTATTTTTAATAAATTTTTTTTTCGGGTTTTTTTTTAGGTTTAACCAAATTGTTCAATGTTGTTTTTTCCATATTTAAGGGAGTAGTTTCTATAATAATGAAGTATAAATTGAAGGTGTAATGTTTTTAATTGTAAATCATATTAGTGAGACAAGGGTCCGAATTTCTCTAAAAATTAGGATTATTAAAAATTATAATTAAAAGTTGATCTCATCAATTTAAAAATGATCTTTGTACTAGTAAAAAATTATAAGAATTTTAGACAAAAATGTGTATTAAGAAATTAATTTTAAGATGAATCATCAATATCCAAATGAAAAATCTACAAAATGTCTTTTGGAAATTTGTTTCTAATTTTAGATTATTGGCACAAAAATTTGATTTTTTTCAAAAAAAATTCAATAATATACCAATAGATTCTTTTGGTAAATTATTTCTGAAATATTGAAAATTTATTAAAAATGTAACAAGTTTCATAGATAAGAAATTTTATGATAATTCTTCTACAGCAATTTCAAACATGGTGCGCACGATTTAACTTCACTGAAAATTTCAATTTTCATTCAACTTTCATTGAACTTCAAGATCTGTTAAAACGAAATTTTGGTTTTAACACCAAAACTCAAGAATACCTGAATGACAAGCTTTGTAAACAACTTTTCACCTTTTTTTTAAAAACTTTTTATGAAAGAATTTAAAAAAATTCCATTTTATAAGAGATCTTGGATATGAAGGAAAACACAAGAAGGTGTGAGTCCAAAACAACAATCACCATTTTCAATTTACAGGAGTTTTAAGAAAGTTTAATGAAAATTGAAATTTTCAGTTAAGTTAAATCGTGCGCACCAGGTTTTAAATTGCTGTATGTTTTTATGTTCAAGATTATTGAAATAAATCTTGGTATTAAATCATTATAAAAATGTTTCTATTTGCAGGGTTCTAACTAAGAATTATTAAAATACCGTAATAACATTATTTTGGTATCTGTCTATAGATTAGAAAAGGTAAATAATAATAATAATAATAAAATGTTACATTTTTTAATTATGATCCTTTAGAAAAAATGTAATTATTTATTATTCATTAATATTTAGAATACTTTTTTTAAAGCACTTTAAATCGTGTAACACGAAAAGAATTTATTCACAAATTAAAACCATTCCAATTATTGAGGAATTGTTTATCATTATTAGCTCTTATACATTTTTTCTTATTTTATTATTGGGGAGATGCGATAAATGCCTTCACATTAATACTTTAAGTATTGTTTTCAAAAAAATATCTACCCTTTAAAAAATGCTCATTGAAATTTTTATTTTGAATTATTATTTTATTATGAGACATTAACCTAACCATTAAAATTTTAGAAATTTTAAGTTCAATTTATCTAAATCCCAGTTATGGCCCAATTCTAATGTAAAAAAACAGCTCACAATAAATAAATTATAAATAAAATTGTAGAGAGTTTTCTTTGCTATCCCGTATTGATAATTCGTTGGAAGATAATAATCTCAGTAAATAAGAATTTACTAAAGTATTTTTCAGTCAAATGGGCCAAGTTCTAATAAGTAAAATAAATTCTTTTAATGGGTTTGCATGGATATTAGAAGAAAAAATTTATTTTGGGAATTTTCAAAATTGAAATAACCTTTGGCACATTTTTTTTTTCTTCGATTTTTTTTGAAACGTAATCAGTTGTAAAAAATTTTTTTTATTGCAAGATCAATAGTAACTTGGTAAAAACATGTTATTCTAATGTTATTGAAACAGTGGATTTGATTGTTGAGAAATCATATTGATTTATATTAGATTTTTATTCGATCTTTGATCATTATATTTGAATAATAAATGTGAAAAATTTTCACTTCATTTTCATTTCCCTTATCAAATATAGACCCCAAATCCCAACTACACCGTTTAGGGGCTTGATTTCATAAATGAAAGTATGAATAATTAAGTGAAAATTATTTCCTATTTATTATTCAAATACCCGTAGAAGTTCAAAACAAACATTCTTATTTTTCTAAATTAGACCATATCAAGAATTTGAGTTTTTCATTTTTTACGAAAATATATTGATAGGTTAGTTTTATTTCAGAGGATATCAACAAATCTTGGATTTGTATTATTCTACTTATTATTTTTTTATTTGTTCTCCAAAGGCCAATTATATAAAATAATTGATACTTGAGAAAAATTTCGGGACTCTTTGACTGCAACAAAGTTTAATATTAATAAATATGAAAATTGGTTTTAATTTAAGCAAATTAACGAGTCACAAACTTTAAATTATTATTTTATTTAGATACGTTTATTGTTTGATATGTATAATGATATATATATATATATATATATATATATAAATAAAGATAATATAAGAAAAATTCAAACAAGAAGGTTTAAGCGCAGCGATTCATATAAAAAGTTACTTTTTACAGTACATAACTAATTAATTATCTATTTTGGTATCAAACAAGATATACATATATAAATATATATATTAATTATAAAGGAAAACTGATTTTCCTTTAATTGATATTTGAAATATCCCCTAATAAACCCGGAAATTAATACAACAAGTTTTACTTTTAATACAAAAAAAAATAACGAAATTTAAGGTACAAAAAATTTTCAAATTAAAATAAATTTTTTGAAATTGTTTTTTATACAAATTATTTTAATAGAATTTAAATTTTGTGCCTTAATTTTGGATTTTTATTTTCTTTTAAATATAGTTGAAAGTATGTTTCTTAAAATTGGAACTGGCCGTGTCATCTTTTTTAAACAGAAAAAACTCATTTTATATATTAGAATACAAAATGTATAAATAATTATGGAATTAAACAAAAAAAATAAAACGATTTTTTATAGTTTTCATTTATTTTTTAAAATAGGATTATGCCTATTATTATTTGTTAAAGGGTAAATTATCATACGTGTTTTGATTGGAAATGATCTCAAAAAAACATTACTGGTATTTGAATTTTAAACGGGAAAAAAATTCACTTCATTTTCAATACCACTTTGAGAATTGAGATCGAAACCACAAATTACAACCTACTTATTTGGGAAACTCGGTTTGAAAAAGGAAAAGGAAGTGAAAATATTTCCCCATTTATAATCAAATAAACATGTGCAAAAAGTGATCTCTTAATATTAAAAGTTTTTATACTAAATTTGCAATTTTTCCAAAAACTATAAAACTATTACAATACGCCCCCTCAGGGTATTTCTTGACAATGAATATGGGGGTTCTATGATCAAAAAAAAAAAACGATTTAATTATAGAATGAAAATATTTGAGGAAGAAACAGAAATTCAAAAAATGAAAATAATTTTCAGAAATCAGAAAACAAAACCAACCCCAAACATTATTATTCTATCATTAAATTGTTGTTTTTTACTATTAGAAGCCCCATGTTAGCTGACCCCCCCCCGTAACGGCACATTGGAAAAGATTTATCGTTTTTGAAAAAATGTCAAATTTAGTAAAAAAACTTAAAATATTAAGACATCACTTTTTTACATGTGTACCAGTATTAAATTCTCTAAAAAAAAAATATTTTTTAGAAGGTGGTGATTGAAGAACTTGATGATAGAGACGCGTGTGTCTTTACCTTTATTATATTTAACAACTGTCTATCCAAATATAAAAAGAAAAAAAGTCTTGTGCTTTGATTTGATCATAAAATTTTTATATTCAAAATCCAATAAAGAAAGGATATTGTACCTCAGAAAAAACTATTTCTCTCTTGTACCAGATTTTCAAATATGTTTTGAAAAACGTTCTTTGACAGCCTTAAAAATTACTTTTTTGATTTTTACGTTTCATTTTTTGTAGATCTACATTTTCAAAATAAATCAATCATTTCAAACACAAGAAGTATTTTTATCCACAACCCCAAACTATTTTCCATTTGAAGACAAATATATTGATCAGGCTTTGTATGAAAAGAATTTAAATAACCATGTTAATACCAAATAAAACTTACAATTTAAAGTAAAAACTCAATCAATTTATTCTTGACAGAATTTATCGAATTACCTTTATTAATTTACAAACAGAACTCATAAACAAGATCACCACAGATCCTTTGATAGCCTTTTCAAAACCTTTCACTTCAACAACCTGAATTATTTGATTACAATAAACCAGTTCGTTTTTAAGAAAATGAAAAATTTTGTTTTAATGATCAAAATTTTGGTGTTAGAAGGAAGTTGTATTTAGATCCTTTTAAAAGCGAAGAAGACTTGACTAGAATTTAAAAATTCCCTATGAAGAAGAAAAATAGTCATATTTTATGCTGCATTCTTGGTTTGCATTTTATTTGATCAGTTTGTATTATTTCACCCAAAGCGAGCATTCGCTCTTTTAGTGTTTTGGATTGTTAAAACAAGATCGTTTTTATGATCAGATCTGTATTTACAAAAAACCTATCTCAAGTTTCGTTTTATCGAAAAATGTTTGGTTAGGATGGCGATTATAAAAAAATATTTTCTTTAAATAACATCCAAGAATTCTTTCCGATTTCATTATTTGTATGAAATATGCTTTCAGAACGATCGTATGCTTATGGAATCAGTATTTGTCTGATAATTGGGTACTTACTCTTATAGCTTTGGAGATTGGTTTTATGCCTAAGGTTTATTTCGTTTTGAAAATTGCTTTCTTACAATGATCTTTGGAATTTTCTGCTTGATTGGTTCAAACTGATAGAATCGAATTTCAGTGTTTTCGATCTGAAAATGTGGAGAAAATCAAGAACAAAGATAATCTCTTAATTGTTTATTTCTTGTTAAAGAATTGATTTCATCTCCAAAAAGATCTGAAAAATAAAAAAAAATGAAAAAAAAAAATAAAAAGATTTTATTTTCTTTTTATTCCAAAAAAGAGAAGAAGTGTAAACAAATAAAAAAGGAAGGAGATGATTAAATACCAAAAAAAAGAATAAATAAAGCTAAAAATAATGGATCTATGAGGAATCGAACCCCAGGCCTCCTCTACGCTAAAGAGACGCTCTACCCCTGAGCTACAGACCCATACATTTCAGACACCCTTTTTAATATAATATTATTAAATTTTTATACTTCTATATTTAAAAAATAATCCACTTCTAAAATTTTACTGAGTCATTCAAAATAACAAACGAATAATCAACAAAAAATCAATAGTCACATAAACAAACTCCTCAACACCACAACTTAAAATCCAACAAACTTTCATCCAATCATTAAAAAATTAATAAACACATCGATACTAATTAAATGAAATAAAAATACTACAAAAAGAATCTCAATCTTTCTTCAAATGTTGAATTAATCATAATTATTACAAATAAACAATTTAAAAATTTACAATAACAGATAACAAATAAAATTGAACCAGCCTTGATATCACAAATTAAAATCTATTTCTTTCAAATTCCTACATGAAACATAACTAATACCATTTTTTTAATAAGTAAGTTCTACTTTTATTACTCAAAAACTTATAACTCAATCTAAGACACAAAAAAATATCAAAATAAGCCACAAAATATGGAATTTTTTTTTTTTACAATTTATTTTTCTAGAATTTGAATTTTGTGCTTCAAAATATGGATTTTTTTGTGCCTTAAATTTTGTTGAAAGTTTGTGTCTTAAAAGTGTAAATGACTGTAATACTGTATCAAAAACCAACATTTCCCATTCTTTTCACAACATTCCCAATTCTATCCCCACCTTACATTTTATTCACCACTACTCAACTGAAATAGACACATATATATGAATATACTATAAATATAATTATTATTTGTAAATAATCATAATTGTAACTTTTCTATTTTTCCAATTGATTGCAAATTATTTTTCAAATTGTGTTGATCAAATAAATTTTTAGGTTTGAATTAATTATATTATCAGCAAATTTCAATTTTTTACAATTTGTTTTTGAATTAATTTTTTCAATCTAGCACTTGAAAAACAAAAAAAATCATATATTAAATTTTAAAATAAATTTTCCAAACATAGAACTAACTTTTTAATTTTAATTTTTAAAAGATTTAAGGTTTACATTATCAGAAAAATGAAAAAATATCAATAGTTTATATTGTGTGCTGAACTTAATATTTTGGTTCTTGGTTGTTCGATCGTCAATGAATATGAATTTTACTTTTTGTTATCAAACATAAAAAAAAAAAATTTCCAAATATGAATTGAAGAGTCTAAGACTGGTGGATTGGAAGATATTTAATAAATTCCGCCCGTTTGTGGTTTTTGAGTTGTCAATTAAAATTTTCATAACCCTTTTAAATATCTTTCCAGAAAAACAAAATTGAAAACCGAAAAAAATAACACAAAATTTATAATCACCTTTCATTCTAAATTTGAATTTTACTTAGGGGTTAAGCTACACCATAAAATATGATAATGATTTGAGTGAGAGAGAAGAATATTTTATTTTAGTTACTTGTGATCGTAGATTCTCTTAAAAACCCTTTTCAAAATTATTTGATATTTATTGTTTTAGTAATGTTAAACTTTATAAAAAAAGAGAGAAAGGAATTGTTAAAATTGGTTCTATTTTTATTTTTTTATAATAAATATTTTTTTGGGAGAAGATAATTTCAGATTCTTAGAATAAAATTTATAGCTATTTTCTCTTTTAAATTTTGATAGAATATAATCATATTCAGTTCTCTGAGTCAACCAAACCCAAGTGTTTAAAACCCAGGCCAGATACGTGTTGGGATAATTATCTTTTTTGGAATCATTCTAGTAATTAACACCCTATTCATATTTCCTTTTATAATGCTCCGAATTGTAATTTTGTTGCCCTTTTAAAACAAAATCCATTTATCCCAAAAGACATATATAAAAAAATCTTTCTAATTGCTTTTTGTTGTTAGGAAAAAAAAAATTAAAAAAAGAAAACAAATGAAAAAATTAAATTTCACAATAGAATGTTGAGATAAGGGTAAAATGTAAGTCATTCAACATTCGAAACACTATTTTAAGCAATTCAGCTCAAGATTCTATTTTGGTATTTTCTTTACAATTTTGAAGAGGATCAGAAAATAACAGTTTTACTGGGGCTGTACTCCATTGATTTTTATTATTTAAAGTACTTCATTCATTAAATATCTTAATTTTTTTTTCAAAGTCTCAAAAAAGTCAGAATTTTTCCTTTACAGTTGCTACATCTTAAAATATCAACTTTTTTTATTTTCAAAGTTGATTTTAACTGAAATAAACACTATATTCAATGGTGAATTACATGTTGTATTTGGACAAGAAGAAAAAATACTATTTACTAATAAATTCTAATAAATCTCAAAAAAGTTTAAGTTCAATTTCCAATTTTTATAAATCTTTTTACCTCTTTCTTATCAAACAAGCCAGAAAAAGAATGTTTTGAAGAACAACCAATTTTAGAGACTTTCTTAACACTTGATTTTATAAAATACTTTATTGAAAGCTTGAGCATGTAAATTCCAAAAACGGAAATCAAGTAAAAATTTCCAAACGTTTATTGCAATTTATCAGTATTTTTTAGAATCACAAATGTTGTTCTCTTAATAATTTTTTTTTGATCACTATAAATAATATTTTGATGTGAATTAAGGAAATTTTTTGAGAAGAAATTAACAACACTGATAAGAATTATCAAAAAAGTAAAATTTTTTGATTTTTATCTACAAAATCGTTATATTGATAAATTTTAATGATAAAAAAATACCAGGAAGGATCTGAATTTGGGAAATCCAGTTGTTTGTCACTCCGAGCTGTTATAAGTTTAAAATAAATTGCAAAAATTTTTTATTCAACCTTAAAAATAAAAACTACAAAAAAACAAAGATAAAAAGGGAAATTCACAAGATAAATAAAAAAACCAAAATCGTCAAAGAAATAAATTTTAATTACAAAAATATCTCACAAGGTTATTAAGTGTTTTCTCTTTGATTGTCTGATCATCTTACTAAAATTTTTAAATCGAAGAATATTTAATTTATATTGAATCCAATCACTTTTTAACATCAAAAGAGAAGAAATAACAAAAATTTTTAATTTAGTTAACAAGATTTCCATCTAAAGTAAATTTTTAAAAGAACTAAAAGAATTTAGATAAAACATTTTTTCTATTCTTTTCAAAAAGCCTTTTTTTGTATGTGACTTTCAAATTTTTTTTATTCTTGTTTTGAATTTGAATTCGGGATTGAGTGATCTTGAACTTTTAAATTTGTTCCTTCATTATTTCCTTTCAAGCCTTTCTTAAAACTTCTTAAAACGTTTTGAATCATTATTTTTTAACAACCTTAACCTTCCTAAACCAAAGAAATATAAATACAATGGACGAAAAAAAACGTGAACTTTTAGTATACCAAGCAAAGGTTTGTGAACAAGCAGAACGATATGAAGGTTGGTGAATTATTTTTTTTTTTTATAGCATTTTTTTTCTTCTTTTTGTATTTTTTTTATAAAAAAGTTTCCATTCAAACAAAAATGAGTCAGTTTCATAAAATTAAATAATTACATATTTTTTGTTCATTGTTTCATCATGTCTTTTCTTCTTTTTAACTTAACACGCAAATGTAATAAATATTTTTTTGTTTGCAATTGATGAAAAACAAAAAAACAAAAAATAAAACAAAAAAAAAAACAAAAAAGAAATGCTTGAAGCTATCAAAGAGGTAGCCAGTGCTGATGTTGAATTAAGCATCGAAGAAAGAAACCTTTTATCTGTTGCATTCAAAAACTTGATTGGATCAAGAAGAGGATCATGGAGAATCTTATCCTCGATCCTTGAAAGAGAAGAAAACAAGGAAAACAACGAAGAAGGCGTCAAGAAAATCACAGAACTCAGAGAAAAGATCGAAAAAGAATTAGAAGAAATATGTGATGGAATCTTCAAGATTATTGACGAAAATTTGATCGAAAAGGCCTCCAGTGGAGAAAGCAAAGCCTTTTATTACAAAATGTTTGTATTTACTTTTTCTTTTCTGTTCTGTTCTTTCAATCTGTTTTTAATGTAATTTTCTTTGTTATTGGTTTCTTTCAAAAATTTTTAATTTTCTTCCAAATCACAAATAATGTTCAAAAAAAAACAAAACAATGTTTATAAAAAAAAAACAAAAACATCAAAAAATAAACCAAACAAAGGAAAGGAGACTATTATCGATATTTTGCAGAATTCACCAGCGGCGAGAAAAGAGAAAAAGCTTCTGAACAAAGTTTGTTAGCTTACAAAAATGCATCCGAAATTGCCAACTCTGAGCTTGCCACAACCCACCCAATCAGACTTGGGCTTGCCTTAAACTTTTCGGTCTTTTATTACGAAATCCTTAATTCACCAGACCGAGCCTGCCATCTTGCCAAGCAAGCATTTGATGATGCCATCGCTGAAATCGATGATCTTACAGAGAACTCATACAAAGACTCAACTCTGATCATGCAACTTTTAAGAGAAAATCTTACTCTCTGGACTTCTGAATTTGAAGACGACGATGAAGATGATGATGAATACGACGACGAAGACGATGAAGATGATGATGATGATGAAGGTTTGCTTATTTCTTTTCTTTTTTCCTTAATCTTTACATATTCTTTTTTTTTTTTATTTTTTACTCCTTTTTTTTAACTCAGCGCTGATCCAAAATTACTAATTTTTACTTTTTTCATTTTCTTCTATTTTTTTACTTGTATTCTATTTTTTAATTGTACTTTTCTTTTTTAAAAACAACAAAGCTGTCGAAGAAGATTAAATCATGACTCATTCAAACATTCAAAAAATTCAAAAATTAATCAACATTTATTTCCAAAAAATTTTTCAAAAAAAAAAAAGACTTTATTTCAATAATTTGAACTTAAAAAACTTTGGAATAATTTATTGAAGAAATTTTCTTGAGAAATAAGCATCTTCTTAATTCAGAATTATTATTAATAATAAAGATCTCTTTCAGCTTTTTAATCAATTTTTTTTTTTTTTTTTAATTATCAGCATTTTTGAAATTAATCTTATTATGATATGATCAATTTTTAAAATTAAAAGAAAAGATCAAATAACAAAATAATTTTTTTATAAACTAAAATTCAAAATTTTGGGCTTGTTAAAATAGTTACTTGAATCACAATACTGCAAAATTCCGGAAATTTGGAAATAATTTTGAATTTATCAAATATTACCGAAAATACAAAAAATACAAAATACTCAAAAATTTTTTAATCATTTAAAAACACCTTTTGGAGTGCTTTTAAAAAATCTAAGTGTTATTTGTCTCGGTTTAAGTGTAAAAGTTGTACTTTTACTGTAGAACATTTTTTTTTTTTTTAAATGAAAATATAATAAAACAGAAAATTGCAATTTTTTGGGATTAATATTCTAATAATTTTGTGTGAAAAAAATTGGTTTCTTAGAGGATGGTAACATTTATGACCATTACTCGTCAATATAAAAAAAAATCAGAAAAAATTTATTAATAAGATAATTTCAAATTGTTTATATGTACTGGCAATTTTGGTGTAAGAGGTACCTTTAAAAAATAGCAAAAGAACACATAACCCCCCACACAAATACCCTAACACGAAGAAGTCGATCCAAATCGAGCCTTATCTAAAATCCCATACCATAAAAGGTATAAGTTTAAACATAACTCATATTAACCTAAATTTAACCCAACTTAAAATTGCAAAGCCAAATATGTTTTATCACTCCCCAAAACACACACACTTACTTACCCTAACATGGACAAATTTTCGCACCAATATACCGAAAATGACTGAAAGGATACCCAAACACATAAGAAAACAAAACAAAAAAATTCTTCAAAGAGATAAAGTATAAAATACAAAAAAAATATTGTCTCAAAATCAAAAAATAATAATTTTCCAGAATCATTTATACAGTTCCCTTGGGTTTCTTTAAAGTTTTTTTGCTGGAATTTTTAAGTACGTAATAGTTGTCTTCTAATTTTTGAATAATTGTACAGCAACACAAAACGTGTTTAGAAGTTTTTTAAAAGCTGTTTCTCAATGATAGAATTTCCAAGTATTTTGTATTTTTGAGTGTTTTCAAAAATAGTTTAATGAACAACCTATTTTGATTTTTAAAAAATATGTATCTTTTTTTTTTTTTTTTGTGATCAGTTCTGTTTTACAACGATAGAATATTTTTCATTTTTTGTTACAATTTTATTAATAATATCGAATATTCTTTTGAGAAAAAGACAAAACATACATTATCTGTGATGTAGATATTAACCAGAAAAATATTCTTTTTTTCATTAATTTATGTGTGAGATGGTATCCAAACTTTCAAAAAAATAACTTGAATCTTGATAAGATATTGTCTTATACAAAGTTTTTCTTTATCTATGCAAAATATCTTTATTTAGTTAGTATCAGTTTTCAGATACGTTTTTTGTGGGTTTTTTAAATGCAGTTTAAGTTCTAGAATCCTAATTTTAGAATTAAAAGTGTACTTGGTTATTTTCCTTATATTTCACATAAACTTTTTATCTTAAAAGTGGCACCGATGATATTAATTGGTCGCAATTTAAGAAATCGTTATTTTCAAAAAAAAAAAAATACCAAAATGAAAAAAAAAGACTAAATCAATTTCAAATGTCAAAGAATAGTTAATGTTCTCAACTTAAATATTTTTTTAATGTCTTTTTTTATTTGTGTTAAAACAGAAACCAAGTCCCAAAATCATATAGATTATTGAGATAAAAATATGATTCAAAACATCATATAATAAAACTTTTAATCGATTTCTATTTTCATAATTTGAGATTTAATTGTAAACATTTCAAAAAATAAATTATTTCGGGATTTTTTAATGGTATGGTTTTTACATTTAGTGGGATTTGCTTTGAGATTTAAATCGTGGGTATTAATAAAATTTGGTTGATTTTGATTTTGTATATCTTCATTGATCAAAGAAAAATAAGTCAAAAAAAATTGATTTTTTTATTTTTCACTACTATCTTAGATCTAAAAAAAATTGACTATTTTTTTTTTTAGAATGGCAGTACTATTTTTTCCTTTGCCTATTTTTTTAGGGAATAATTAACTTATAAAAAATAAAATTTAAGAAAATGATACATTTTAGAATGTTGATGTTTTATTACTGTTATTTAAAATATCTTTTTTTCAACTTTGTTTGAATTTAAACAACAATTTAATAAATATTTCATTTTGTAATATACAGTTTTTTCGTTTCTTTTTCCATATAAGAATTCTTATTTCCATAAAAAATGACATTTTGAAGCTTAAATTTTCAAAAATAAAAAATCTAAAAATTATTTTGTATACTCATTTCTATCAGTTATGTATTTCTCTCCTTAAAACTGTTTCGTTTTTTTTTTTTTTTTTTTTTGTATAATGTTATCAATAAAAAAAAGGCAATGTGAATAAAGCATTGTATCAATAAAAATAGACAAAATATCAAAAAAAAAAATAATAAACTTTTATATTGTTTAAAATACATTATTAAACCATAATAGATTTTCAAAAAAATTTTTAACGGAAATTTCATAAATTTATTTATTTTTTGATTCAGATTAGCAAAAAAATGTCATTTTTATGAATTTTTTTTTGAAAATGATTCCAATATAATTAAAATTTATTTTCCAATCAAAAATAAAAAATTATTTTGTATGTAACACTAAATTCATTAGAACAGCAAAAATGTGGTTTTGATTTTAATATTTTTTTTTTTTATTTTTCAAATTTGTGTGGTCAAAATAGTAAACAATTCACACGCCTTTGGAAACGGTGTGTCGTATAACTTTTTTTGAGGGGATTATTTGTTTTACATGTACAAGTAAAACATATCTTTAGAATATTTATAAGAAAAAAGATAGATTAATTTTCCTTTCCCGTTTCATCAAATAATTATATAATTTGTAAATATACCTAGACTTGATATTATATAAGGGGTGGTTAACCACTATTAAGACCCTGAATGTTAAAATTCATGTCTTTTAAAATTTTAAAAAAAAAAATATAATAATACAATGGTTTTTTGTTTTTAGAATCACGTGTACTAGTAGTTTAGATTTAGAAAAAAAAAACCAGATCAAATTGAATAATTAAAAAAATAAATCAAATATTTTTCAAAATTTGTGTTTGAAAGGTTCCCTTTTTTTATTTATAGTGGAAGAAAATTCATAATGTCAATTTCAACTGTTCTTTCTTTTTTTTTTTTAATTTTTTTTTTTTTATTTTTTTAATATATCGGGTTTTTGTATCTTAGAAAATAATTAAAAATGAAATTATAAAAAATGTTTCTTAATCATTTGTTCTTTAATACTCGTAGAATATATATTTTTTTTAATTTATCATTTTAAGTGAAAAAAATTTTTTAAAATGATGTTATTACTGGTCGATATTATTTCAAAATATAAATAGAGTAAAATCAGATATTTTTTTATACTTTTCTATAATATTTACTTAGTAAATATTGAATTATTAGATCATTCATATATCTTTCGATTAAAATGTTTGAATTTAGCAAAATTTTTATAGAAGATTTGATATTCCAGTTTATATACTTTTATCAGGGTAAATGATTTTTACAATTTTTAGTGGTTAGAAATATATTTATTTAATACGATAAAGAATCTTGGTGGTGTTTTTTTTTTTTTTTTTTGAAATAAATATAAAATTAGTTTCAATCAAATGTCCAACATTATTTTTTAAATATAAATTATTGATTATAATTGAACTTTGAAGAACAAATAAGAATACACGTAGAAGAATTGTTGGCGATGTGTATAAAATAAAACTAAAAAATCAATAAAATTAGAAAAAAACAGAAACACAGACACTTAGATACATAATGAGAAAAAATAAAAAGGTTCTATTTTGATCTCCTAGAAAAGATCAAATAAAATTTCAATAGAAATAAAAATCATTTCTCTATAATCATTCAAAATGTTTCAGTAAAATTCGAATAACGTGTTTTTACGAAGTGGATACCGATCTAACTATAAAAAAAAAATTTCAAATGAATTTTGGTTTTAATAAAGAATCCCTGAAAAAACAAAAATGAGAAATAATTTGAAAAAATGTTTTCAATTTTGAAAATTTCCAAAAATAAATTTTACTTCATGTATCGATTCAAGTCCTTTAAACATATATAATATACTCATCGCAAATAGCCACATTGTCTAGAAAATAATTTTTATTTCAAAGTTTTCTGGAAGAAGATAAAATCATTAACTCAGTAGATTTGTATTGAAAATATTCACTTTTATCCCTCAGTTATATTTATTTTATCTTTTTATAATAATTCAAAATATCATTTGAAAATTTCTACTACTTTGTGACTTTTAATTTTTAGTTTCTGTCCTTTTTACTCATATTTTGATTTGTAATTTGTGATAACTGGGCGGGGGTGGGAGTAGAATTATTACTAAATAATTATTTTCGGTTAAAAGGGAAGACTATTAACATGGAAAAATATGTTTTTTGAACACTGATTTAAATTACTTTAATTTTAAAAAGCCATCTTGTGAAATCTGGAATATTCAAATATTACAAAGATCCAACTGGTTCGAATAAATGTATTAAAATATTTCTTACGAATCAATAAGATAGTTAAAAAAATAATTTCTGTTCAATAAATCATCTAAATTACTCGAAAATTTTACTATCTTGATTTTTTTTTTTTTTTATGGTAATATTGGACTTGTTTGAAATATTAGAATTAAGTTTAATAAGGATAGTGTGAAAGAAATTTACACCCTTTTTTTGAAAATATTTTGCCTTTTAAAGATCACATTTACTTATTGTTGGTATGATCATTCTCATAATTCTGTGAAAATTCATATTAAATTAAAATGACTCTCAAAAAAGTAAAGAATCAATCACAAAAAGTTGTACTATATTTTCTTTTATAAAATAAAAAAATTGATCAACTGTTATTTTTAAGCTTGTATTTCAAATAAGGCTAGAGATGTGTTTATTTCCAATCGGTTTACACAATAAATAACAAAAGGTTTTCTTAAGTAGAACAGAAAATTTATAAATGATTAAATTAGTTGTGTGTTCAATTTTTTAGAAAAGTTGAAAATTTAAGGACTATGTTTTCACGTGAAAAATGTGAAATATCTAATAAAAATACACTTGGGGGGGGTTTGTAATCTCTGTAAAATTAAACACAAAAATTTCTTTACGAAAAAATGGGAAAGTTTCATATTTTTTACATTTTTTACAATTTTCAGAATTTGATTTCAATATTTTAGGATTTCCATTTCAACTTTATGAACTCAAAACAATTCCTTGGGCTATTCTGCGTATTGTTTACAACTTCTTTGATAATTTTGGAAGGTTATCGAATTTGAACTTGCACTTGAAAATCTACCAGTAAATTCATTTTTTGCAATTATTTTTTTCGTTATTTTCTTTTTCCTTCTCATTGAAAGAGAAAAGTAAAAAAAGCCTGCTTACTGGTAAAGATTACAAAAAATGTTTTTTTTTTTTTTTGTCCAATTTCTTAAGAATGAAAATTCTTTTTGAGAAGCGAAAGTGAAATAACACAATTATTCAACACTCTCAAGGGTGGGAACATAGTCCTTAAACAAATGAATTTTTTGTTTTTCTGAAAGAAATTTTTTTGAGGCAAAATCAAAAAGAAAATTCTCTACTAAAACTAAGATCTCTTTAAGAAATCAATGTGAAAAAAGAAAAATCAAAAAATAGTAAAAATATATTTGATTCTAAAGAAATTTATTTCTATTTTAAACAAAATGTAAAATTTTTTTATTAGATTTAGAAATAAACCCCAAAATTTTGATCAGTAGCTCTTAAAAGTATTAGAAATAAATCTTTTCATTTCTTATTTTTTGCAAAAAAAAAAAAAAAAACAAAAAAAAAAAGAAAATTCATTTCGAATTAGTTCATCAGAAAGAAATTAATCCTAAAAAAAAATAATTTTTGGGTTCGGATGTAAAAAATTTCTATTTTAACAGTTTAGTTTTCTTCTTTTTCATTTTCTTCTTCTTCTTCTCTTTTTGGTTGCTATTGTTTTTTTTAAATAAGAGATTTTAAATTAAATATTGAAAAAAAAAAAAAGCATAAAAAAGACAATGAGTTAGCAAAAAAAAAATAAAATTAAAAGAAAATCTAAAAAAATAGAAAAAACAATAAGACTTACTTCATAAGCAACCTTAACATAGATGGTTCTTTCACCCATTTCTTGTTCGTTCATTTCTAAGGCACTGTCACGATCTTTTTCGTTTTCAAAGTCAACAAAGCCAAATCCTCTAGATCTGCCAAATTTGGTCATAACAACACGAGCAGATTTTGGGTTGTATTCGGAAAATGCTTCTTTTAATTCTTCGTCGGTGGTTTGGAATGGAACGTTAGTGACATAAACAGTTGTTTCGCTTAATTTACGTTCTTCTTGGTTGTAGTTTCTTCTTCT
Organism: Anaeramoeba flamelloides; assembly: GCA_027625915.1. NCBI lineage: Eukaryota > Anaeramoebidae > Anaeramoeba > Anaeramoeba flamelloides. Next base: position 226,855 of record JANTQA010000060.1, on the reverse strand, counting down.
TCTATAATTTGGTCTATATGAATTATTATATCCACCACCATAATAGTCGTTATAACCTTGATAACCATAGTCGTAATTGTTATAACTGTTATAATCGTTATAGTATCTCTTTGGGAGATTTTAAAAAAGAAAAAAAAAAAAAAAAATTCAAAATTAAGAAAGGAAGACCAAAAAAAGAATAAAAAACAAAAACTGAAATAAAAAAAAAAAATTAAAAAATTTTACATTGTTGTAGTTAGAATTGTAATTTTCGTTTCTTCTGTATTGTGGTTTTTTACGTGTTTTGTTTTGTGAAATTTCAACAACAATTTTTCTTCCTTCAAGTTCTGTGTCATGAAGTCCTTCAATAGCTTTTTCACATTCTTCAATAGTTTTAAATTCGACAAATCCAAAACCAAGGCTTCTGTTTCCTCTCATTACAACATTAGCTTCAACACTAAAAATAGTTTTTTTAAAAAAAAAAAAAAGAAAGCAAAAAAAAAAATCTTTTTTAAATTGGTTTACTGAATGAAGAAAACAAAAAAAAAGTAGAGAAAAAAAAAAAAAAAAAAGGGGATTTGAAAAAGATTTGGTTTCTCTCTTTTTCTTCTTCAACAGTTTTTTCTTTTTTTTTTTTGAAAAAATTTCGTTAAGAATAATTTCTTTTTTTATTTTTTTTTATAAAAAAAAAGTAAGAATATTTTTTTTCAAAGAGAGAGAAAAAGAATCAATTCAAAGAAGAGTCTGTTGTTCGATCAGAAAAGACTTTTTGTGATCCCAAAAGCAAATTTTGAAGAAAGAAAAAAAAACTTACACTTCACCGTATTCTTCAAAAGATTCTTGAAGATTTTCGTTTGTTGTAGAGTATGAAATGTTACCAACATAAAGCTTTGTGTTTTCAGTTTTGGTTTCTTCGCTTTCTTTTTTAACAGTTTTTTCTGTATTTTTGCTCATATTTAATTTTAGAATAAGTAAAAAAAATGATTTTTTAAACAAAAATATTTGGTTTCAAAAACCAAGTAATTAAACAAGAATCTGAAATAAATTACAAATCTAATTAGGTGGTTGAAAAGGATCCTTTTTTAAACAGAATACACCAAAATATTTAATTTCTTTGAAAATTACTGTAGTCAAAATAAAGCTTGCAAAAAAATTTAATGCGTGTTGCAAAATAAAAAGCGTGTTTTTTTGTTATAGTGAACCAATACATTAACCAATCAAATAAACCAATAATAGACCCTAAAAAAAATATGGTATTGGTTTCTTAAAGTTCTATTATTTAAAAAGAAATTCTAAAAATGAAGGATTAAATTGTAAAATTTATCTCAAAAAATAGAGTTAATTTTTAAGAAAATTATTAACATAACAATAAACAAAAAATTTCCAAATAAAAATTCAGAAAATCACTGAAAATTTTCAACTATTTGCATGAATAATTTAGATTTTACTGAAAATAAAGAGTCCTATACTTTCAAAATTGATTTGAACTTAGGTATACTATTTGATAGTTGATTGGATGTTGCCTTGGTACAAGAAAAAAAAAAGCACGGATTATATTTTGAAACAGGGATTATAGTTGTTGGGCACGCTTTATTTTGATCACTGTAAAAATTGTTCAATTGGAAAGGAAAATGTAGAAACACAAAATAATTAGAACATTTTGGAAGATATTTGATTTGAAAAAAAACACAATAACAATAACAAAACTTTTTTATGAGAGAAAAGAAATTCGTAATTTACTACAACTTAATTTGTGCTAACAACCAAACCTTTGATATTGTCCTGTTATCAATAGATTATTAAGGAAATTTTTATTTAAGAGTGGACAATCAGTTAAGAACTACATTTAGAATTGATCGGTCTGTCTCAAGACCTTTTAGTCCAACCTTATTTAAATTTTGTAAAGTCCGATTCATCGAAATATTCGACAATTAGGAAAAGACAATCATTTTTTGTATTTTTTAAATGAAAAAATGAATAAGAAATTTTTAGAGACCTCAATTAGGACACCCTTATCAAGAAATGTGAAAATGAAAAAGTAAAAGAATCACAATTTTCTCATCTAAAAAATGAAGATCATTTCAAACATCGATAATAAACAACTCTAAACTTTTAAAGATCGCATTGTCTATGATTTTTGACCATTATATTACTTGTATTGTTCCAAGGTCTTAAGAAATCAATACATTTCTAACATGGGAGTTGTGCCTTTCTCTTACAGTCAGTTTCACTTTTAAGGCACAAACTTTCAACAAAATTTAAGGTACAATAAAAATTTCAAATTAAGTAACAAAATTCGGATTCAATAGTGGTGTAAATAACCCGTGTTTTTTATTTTCACCCATTACTAAAATTTAACTCATGAAAAAAATATTGAAAGAATCTAGAAATAAAAGAAACAAATCAATGCGATGAAAATAGTATATAAACAAGAAAGTGGGTTCTTTAAATAAATTTTAAAAAAGAATTATGAAGATATCGGAAGATTAAAATGTAATTTTTTTACAAAAAAATGAGAAAAATTTCATTTTTAGAATTTTGATAAAAAGTTCATTTAATCTCAGAAATTTTTTAAATATGATGAAATTTTTGAAACAAAAGTGTTCAATATTATTGATTCATTTCAACTAATCAAAGATCCAACCTCTTAAGCAAATTTGAATCCGAACCAAGAATATATAGGTGTCTTCCTATCTTCAAATACCCAAGTCTGAAAAAAAAACACAAGTTAAATTTTTGGAATGGGTTAAAGATTGCAAACACAGGTTATTTACACAACTATATAAAAAGAATTTGTGTAAAAAAAAAATCCAATAAATTTGCTTTTTTTTGAGATTTTTTTGTGACTTTATTTTTTGTTGAAAGCTTGTGTCTTAAAAGTGGAACTGACTGTAATAATTGTGTTTTATTTCACTGGGATACAAAAAACAAGAGGGTAAATTTAAAAAACATGTTGTAGTTTAAGATTATATTCAAATCTTACAATTGATACTGTTTTCATATAAATCTCAAAAAATTATAGCTTCATTTTTGTTTTTTTTTTAATACCAATAAATCTGAAGGAAATAGAAGAAAATTTATACTACTCTATTTATTTGTTTGAAACCTTGGGTTATGTTATTATTTGTTTTTTTTCAAGATTAGAATACAAAATCAGATTTACAAATGGAAAAAGGAATACTCAGGTGAACTCTATTGCCTTTTTTTCTTGGGAACATTTTCGAAGGATCCAATGTCTACATAAAATTTTTTTGTTTATTATTTGGTATTTGGACCCCCATCTAAATTAAATCAAATTATCTATATTTTAAAAGCTATTTCAAGGGAAAAACTTACAAAATAAGGAATTTCTAAACTTTAAAGAATGAATACTTTGAAATTATTTTCATTAATTTTGTACTAATATTCTTTTATTTTTTTATCTTTTTATAACCAGTATAACTTTTATCACCTGGAATGGGTTTAAAGTTTGTACCCCAAAAGTTTCATTGGTTACAAATTTATTAAACATATTCCAATTAAAATATTTAATATGGGATTTTAAGAACTGTTTAAAGTATACCCTTCCATATAAAAAAAATATACTAATACTTAATTTTTCTAAGTTTTAGATTTACTAGATAAAAAAAATCTTTCAAAAATCAATTTTTTTAATTTCAAAATAAATATTATTGCAATAATTAAGTAATTACTACCCCCCCCTTTTTTTTTTTTTTTACCTTTGCATACTAGTTATACATTTTCATCACTATCCAATAAAAGCCCTCAAACAGATATATTCATTAACTTTTTTTAAAAAATAATCCTTCTATATTTAGTACCTTGGATTTTAGAATTCGTTATATGACAATTTAACGCGAAAATTTGTAACTTAATGAAATTTTTTCAAATTATTTATTCTTCAATAAGATTTACAATTTTAAAATTGAAAATTCCAAAAATGACCATCAATTGATTGATTAATTTTATTTTAAGAGAAGTAAATTACTGTTCATTATGAGCTGAAAAATAAATAAAATGTATGTTAATACTTAATATGATAGGATATAAATTTCACATTGGATTAAAATCCAAAATTTTCAAATCATTAACCATTAAAAATTTAACGTATTTTATCAATACCTTTAAATAACTTTTAATTGAAAATTAACTACTCAGAGTTTAAATTAAAATCGATATTTTATATAATTTATATACCCCATTCAAAAATAAATTTTAACCAAACACAATTTTAAAATAATTTTGATAATATATTAAGGATTATTCCAAATGGATAGAATTTCCATAATTGGAACCATGTGGAAAATGTGGTATTTCCACTCCTTTTTAACCATTCCCAATTAAAAAAAAAACAAAACATGAAAATTTTATTGTGATAAACTTGAATTATAATGAAAAAATTGGAATCATGACAATCTAAAACATGTATAAAAGACCATATTTAACATAAATCTTGAGTTGAATTATTATTAATTCCAAAAAAGATGAGGTTAGTTTCACCTCTTTTGCTACTTTCCTCCATTTCTTTTTCAATCATTCCGAAAAAAATCCAACCTTTTTTTAACTTCTCTATTTTTTTTCCACAAAAGTAACAGATCAAACTTTTCAAATATTTTCCACTTACTGTTACACATATAAAAAAAGTGATATCTGAACATTTTAAATTTTTTACCAAAATTTTTCCTTTTTCCAAAAATTCAAAATATTAAGACATCACTTTTTATACATATGTAATTGCAAAATAAAGGATGAAAAAAAAATCATCCAGCATTCCAAAATAAATAGAAAAACATAACAATTAAAATACCCTCAATTCATAAATAATCAAAACACCCAATTCTAAAAATAAATAATTAAAAATTTATAGTTAAAAACTTTTTTTTTTTTTTTACTATATAAAAGTTTTTTTATATTGATTTTTCAACAAATAGTATTATTTAGAATAAGAATCCCACCTTTTTCTTTACTTTTTAATTAGATTTAAAAAAGTTATTAACCAAATACCCTACGACAAAGCTAACCCAACTTTGGAATAATTATGTTTTCATTTATAAGAAAATCTATTTTCCCCAATTTAATTCATTCTGTGGATCTTTTATAATGATTTTTGTATTTACCAACCCACTATTGTATTGTATTCTTAGACTAAAGTAGAATATTCCTATAAAACCCAAAAAAAAAAAAAAAAATATAATGAGGCCTCAAAAAGTTTACACGAGTTACATATCCAAACTCGCACAGTTATATTTAAATTGATCATTCACAGCCAATGATAGAAAATTTGAAATAATACATTCATCTTTAGTGTGCTTTTTTTATAAAAATCTATTGTTTTTTCCTAGTTGATTTTTACAAATCTAGCTTACATCACAATATGATTTGTTTTTTGATGAAAAATATATACTCATAAAAATTGTAAAAAAATATTTTTCAATTTTGTAAAAATTTTTCTCCTTAATTACTCTATCATTAAGTTTTAGAATCCTTGAAAGCAGAAAAAAAAAATTCTCTTGTATTAGATGTGGTTTAAGGACATGTTATTATAGATCATAGACGCCACTCTTTAACTTCTTCTTTATTTTAATAGTTGTTCAATAGTGATTATAAAAGGTAATTTTTTTTTTTTTCTGAAATCCGAATTGAAGAGTATCTGCCTATAATTTCAAAGGCTAGTTATCAAAAATTATGATTTTTGGGTTCTATAATTGAAAATTTTATTTAACTTCTAACTCAATTGAAATAAAAACAAAATTACTTTTTGTTAAGATCCAAATAATTTATTGATTATTAAAAATATTAATTGACGCACTCCAAAAAAACAACCACAATTTATTATTAAAGTAAAACCCGATATATTAACCTTGCACTCTTCAATTCAGATTACAGAAAATAAGATTTACCATTTCTAATCACAATTGAACAACTCTTAAAATCAATACGAAGTTAAAGAGTAGCTGTCTATGATCTATAATAACATGTCCCTACACGAGTACAAGAGAATCTTTTTTTTCTCATTTTCAGGATTGTAAAACGTAATACAAACAATTTCAACCAAAATTCGATATTATTGTCCTAAATCTGAAGAATTCTGTCTTTAACTTTTTGTATCATACTTCCTTCCTTAAAATTATTATCTTTATAATGACATCATTTTTCCAAAAATAAATCAATAAATTTCATCGAATAACCACAATTAGGAATTAGGTCATGATCAAAAACTGAAATCCTATTAACTTGGTTGTTTTTAGAATTAATTAGATATTTTTTCAAAATAAAGTTTTTAAAACCTACAAATTTTTAGTTCGCTTATCATCAATCAATTAAAAACAATTTCAGCAAATGAATAAAGAATCACAGGTTTTTGTTAGTCAGTCTCAATCCTTCATGAAAACTAATTATTCCAGATTTGATATTTTGTATTTTTATTTTAATTTTCTTCAAAATGACATCATTTAGAAAAAAATAAAAAAATTATTCAAATCTAAAGAAAAAACAAATTAACTGAAGAAGACAAGCACACACTTTTCAATGGATTTGATTCTCAATGGTGTTAATTTGTTTCAATTAAGCAATTCAAAAAATCGTAAAAAGCAAAACATTTTCAAAAATCTAAACATTTTATTCCCAAAACACAAATAATTAATAATCTTCTGAGATCAGATGAACAAGTTAAACAGAAAAACTGAAACCATAGCATTTGATTGGAAATTGGATTCTCTTTTAGAATCTTTCAATTCCAACAAAACAAGGGAAAGAATAAAAGCATTTTCAGAAATGTATCATATAAGCTCCCATTATTATGTTCCACATTTCTATACCAAGTATGAATTGATTACAAAGATCATCACAAAAAGCCTTCTCCATAATAATGGTACAGAAAGAAAAATTGTTCTTCAAAATCTCCAATTAATGGCAATCAATGTACCAGAAAAGGCTCAAAATTTATTTAACTTATATCACAAAACTTTAATTAACTTTGTGGTGAATAAAGCATCGGAAAATGTCAAAATAGAGGTAAGATCCATTTTCCAACAATTTGGGAATGATTTTTAATTTGTTTTAGTCTTAAAAAATCTTTGGTGTTCTTCTTTATTAATTCACTCTTTATCTTGACTTACACTTTTCCAAAATACACCTCTTATTAACCAAAAACAAAAACAGTCTTTAAGATGCCTGAGTGTTCTTTGCTTACTTAATGCAAATAATGAAATCAATGATAAACTTAATAAAATTCTTTTTCAATTGATGGAATATTCAAACAAGAAAACAGAAAGCAGTCTCTCTGAAAAAGTCGTTATAGAGATCTTACGAACATATGGAATCCTATTAACTTGCCTACCATCATCATTTTTCGAAAACCCACTTGAAGAGGAATACCAAGAACTTTATTTCTATCAATTCGATTATCTTTATAATCATTTCTTAAAATCTTTTCGATCTAGATCGTCCTTAATCAAAAATGAATGTGCACAACAATTAACCTTATTATGGAGTATCAAAGAATCCGATGAAACTTTAGATAATATCGATTTTGAAACACAATTAGAAGATCTAATTGATCAATTTAATGATCTCGCTTTGGAATGTACTAAAGGCAATAATAAAAATAAGATTAAAAAAAAATTGCAAATACAAGAAATGATTGAATCCTTACAAAACAATAGTTTCACAACAACAGAGTTGGAAATAAAAAATAATTTTATCCAAATAACCAGTTGGTCAAAATTTAAACAATTAGAATTAGTTAAAAAAATCTTAAAAACGGGCTTTAATAAACATATGGAGAAAAATAATTTATTCTGGGAAATATTTAATTATGAAATAAAAAAAATTACAAAAAATAATATTTTTAATATGGATCACGAAGTTCGAAGAAAATTCCATAAAAAGAACTCGAAAATTTGGAAAAAAAAAAGAAAATATTCACGTGAACAAAAAACTAATACAATTGATTTATATTTTTAAATAAATTTTTTAATTCAATTTTATTTTTTTTCTAATAATTCGTATTATTATGATTCTTGTTCTTATGTTAATTCTTATTTTGACACTTAAAAAAAATGATTACACACCCCCTTAAATATTCAATATTTTCTGTCATAAAATAAATGACAAGATAGAACCAATTAATAATACAGTCAGTTTCACTTTTAAGGCACAAACTTTGAACGGAATTTAAGGTACAAAAAAATCTCAAATTAAGGCACAAATTTTGGAATTTTTTTTTTTACAATTTATTTTTATTAGAATTTGAATTTTGTGCTTTAATTTGAGATTTTTTTTGTGCTTTAAATTTCGTTGAAAGTTTGTTACCTTAAAAGCGAAACTAACTGTATTTACTTGCTATAAAAATAAAAATTGTTTTTTTTTTTTTTTGAGGGATAATCATAAGAAAGTAGTTGGTGGAAATAAACTAAAATTCAAAAACTTTCCATACACTGAAAGCGTTCCAAACAATCACAATAATACTATTTCCTTCATATTGGAAATAAATATTGATTTTTGTCAAATATGGAAATCATTTTTTCTTCTTTTTGTTTTCATTTCATTTTTTGAATCAAGTAACTTGTTTCGTTGGATCAATATTTTTTTTTTTAAAGATTGATATTATGTTAAAGTTGAGTTTTTCCAAATAGAAGATCTCAAATAAAATTAGTGGGTAGTATCGTAACTTTTGATTGATCAAATATTCCTAATAGAATTTAAACAAATTTACTAATGTATTTTTTTTTGTTATGCTCTCTCCAAAAATTTTTAACACACTGATTGATTTATTAGTATTGATAATTATTTATTTTTTGTTTTAAGGTATTATAATTCATATATAAGTTGTTAACCTTTCAATTATCGAATGGTTCTAATTTGACATTTCTTCTTGGATTGGTTTAATAAGTTTTTTTTTTCACAAATTGAATTTTGGTGTTTAAAAAATTTTGAAATGGGATTTATATTAAAAATCGTGCTAATCTTGGAGCGACTGTAAAAAAAGAAAATTCAATTTCTTTGACAAAAAATAAATATTGAGACAATTTAATTATTATTTAACAATTAAAATCTTTACTATTTCTGATGTTATAATTTGTAAGTAATTATTTTAATTTGCCATATATTTAAATTATGTTTTTTCAATGTTATATAAGGATGTTAATAAAAGAAAGAATATTTAGATTCAATAAAGTTAAAAAAAAAAATCAAGTATTTTTCGAAAAATATAAACATCTGAAAGAGTAATAATTTCACAATGAAAAGAAATTAAAAGCTATTATAAATTTTTAAATAAAAAAGATTATTTCATTTTTTTTAAATTTTGTTTTTTTTTGGAATTGATAATTCTTTGAAACTTTTTTTTTTTATTAATTGGATTTTTTAATTAATAAGTATCCTATCAATTTATTTATGTTAGCTATTTTTCACCAATCAAAAGAAGTGAAATTTCAAAATACCCTTTATATGTATCAAATCACCCCACGAGTATCAAATAAAATATACAATAACTGAAAACATCCCTAAAAATTAAACTTTTCAATCAAAGAAAAAAATTAAATCAAGTATTTTTGGGTTTTAACCTTGACAAAAAAATTCAGAAAAAAACTTACCATATTGAGTAACTTCGTTTTTCATAATTAGAAAGGTTACAGGTTTAAACAATTTATGAACAATGATCCAAAAAATGTTTTTATATTTCCTTGATTTCATTTCATGTGAGACTCACATTCTATCATTGTTTCTTACAAATAATAATAATTCAGAAAGCAAGGGGAATTGAATTTTTCTCTTAGGATCTGATTTAAATTGAATTTTCTATTTTATAAAACATTGAATTTATAAGAGACTGTATAAGATATTTCCAATAAAATGGGGCAAATTTATCTTAAAATATATTTATTAAACTCAATCTTCAAAAAAGTATTTCAACACCCAAAATTATTAACGCCATTTATAAATTCTTGAAAATAATTCAATTTTTTTCTTAATATTGTATTACATAAAGAAAAGAGATTAAATTTTATGATCTCAATTTTAAATGATATTTTTTAGGTGTGAAAATTGGTGTTTATTATTTTCTTTTTGATTGAAAAAATCATTTTCATAACTTGTCCAATCTCAATAAAATATCAAATAGAATTGAAAATATTTAACCTCATTTAGTTGTTTAAAAAATAATTTATACCCTTTCCATATTTCCAGTTTTTTTATTGAAATTTGTCCTACCTTTTTTTCACCAAAATATGTGCCTTTTTTTATTACATTTTTTGAAATTATTTCCATATAACATATTTTAAAATAAATTCCACCACTATTTATTCAATCAGTATAATTAATAAAGTTAATTCTACATTGTCAATTAATGAATACTTTGACTAACAAAGATGTTTTTTTTATGAAATGTAAAAAAAAATTGCCCACTTTTTTGAAAATACCGTATACGCATTACTACTAAAAATTTTATTGCAAGGTTGGAGCGAACCTATAAATATTTTGAAAAAAAAAATACAAAAAAAGCCATATTAAAAAATAATAAATAAAAAAAAAAGGGGGGGGGGGAGGGGGGGTGTGAATTTCAATATATGACCATCTTTATTCCCATCCAAACTAAAAAAATAAAAGTAAAAAAAAAAAAAATTGCTAAAAGTTACTTTGATTTAAATTTTTTAAGTTTATTATTTCTAAAAGTTTATTTGGAAAGATGATCTTTCTTATTTGGCATTAAAAATGAAAATATTTGTCTAAAATATACCCCCCCCCAACAGTATTTTTTATTGATTTAGTCTTTGATAAATTTCAGCAATTCAAAAAAGAACATTTCTCAAAATTGATACAAGAAAATAAAACGACAAAATTGAATACATAAAAATTTAAACAAGATCCTAACCACGATTTAAATTTTAGTTCTTTTAACTAATATACTAGTAAACATTATTTTGGTATCAAAATTTAAATTTCCTATTGTACTCAAAAAGAATTATTTCAACAAGATTAAATCAAAATAGAAAATTTCAAAAATTTATAAGATTAACTTACTCCCTTAAGTAATTAATTAATTGTTAAAACAAGAACACTTCCTGAGATTACTCAAACAACAAAAAAAAACACAATACCATTTATACCTAAATATCTACAAAGATCTAATTATAATGGATTAATAATAATTCATTTTTACATTTTTATTTTTTTCACAACTATTCCAGTTTTAATATGAACAAAGGGCAACAAAACGAAAGTAAATTCACTTCCAAAACTTTTTTTTAATCAATTATTCCTTGTTAAACTCTTTCTTTTTATTTGTCTTTATTATCTTTGATGAATTTTTTTTTCTTTTTATTTTAGTCAACACAACTGAAAAGTTTATTCAAGATGTCAACAATTTTTTAGAAGAGTTTCACCTTATGACTCAGAACCTTAAAAACATGTCAAAAAGTGATGTAATATTCTTCTTTTTCTTTTTTGTTTTTTTTACATCGTACTCTTTTTTTTTAATACCTAAAAAAACAAAAAACAAAAAAACTTTCGAACAATTAAAAAACAACAAAAAAATTTGTCTTGATGATTAAAAAAACACAACAAAACAAAACAAATTAAAACAACTGATAGAAACAATCAGAGTCTGCTTTGGAACTCGGACTCCAAAAATTACTTATGATAAGAGAACAAATTAGGGCACTTTTAATAAATTCTAAAAGAAAAGACAACTATTCATTATTAGAAACAAAAAAGCTACTTGAACAACAAATATACTTTTATAAAACTGTTGTCAATGGAGATCAGACAACAACAACATCAAAAAAAAGTGTAAGAATTCTTCAAATATAAAAGATTCTTTTTTTTTATTAATTATTTTATGTTTATTTGGTTTCTTTAGTGACCTTTTTTTAAAACAATAATAAGACTGTAGTCCAACTCATTAAAAAAATTAAATTAGACTCCCTATAAAATTTAAAACTATTAAAAATATTTCCTTTTCTTTTCTCCTTTAACACCTTTGTTCTTGCTTTAAAGCTACGAGAATGGGTTGTAAGATCTTTACATGAACTAAGCGGGCAACATGAAATAATAAAAAGAGAATATGAAAAACTAACACGCAGCTCAATGAATGTTGAGAAGGAAAGGCAAGATCGTCTTTTCAGATTATCGGAAAATAATAAATTCCATAACTTTAGTCTGGAACAAATTTTGTTGCATTTAGACAACGACTCGATCAAACTTGAATCTTTATTTTTTGTTCGATTGAATGTTGAAAATTATTTAAATTCTTGGGACGAGCCTGAATTTGATGAAACAAATTATTATTATATTTATGAGGACATTAACATTATCGAAAAGGGAACAGAGGAAAATGAAAAAAACACTCAAAATTGTAAGTTTGATTCTTTTTAAATTCAATACTAATAAAAAATCAAAAAACAAACTTTTCTCTTGATCTTTTAATCCATCATTTCAAAAAAATGTGACAAAAAAAATCCTCAAAAAGTATCTAACAAACAGCCGACGAAACTTTAGTATGCGTATTTTCAAGTGTAGACTCAAAACCTTCTTTTTGTCACACTTTTTATAAAACTACTTTATCTTCTATTTTAAAAAACGGATATAAAAAAAAGTTTTCAATCAGGATCTAATAAACAATTGGCAAACTTAAATCGACCTATTTTCGTTAATATGCTAAAAAACTGTTTTAATTATCACACCTCTTTGAGAAGGGTGTATTAAAGCAAGTAACAAATTAAGAATTTGAAATAGAATAGTGATATTTTAATTTGAATATCGGCTATTTCTCAAAATTTGTCGTAACAATTCTTATAAATTTCTGTTGAATTCATAGATTTAATTTTTGGAATATTGGTGAATTGAACAATTTTAAATTGTTATAATATTTAAAAACACCCTCAAATAACAATTAAATAATACTTTAAATAAAAAAATTTATAATTATCTATTAGTCTTTGATTTTTTCAAACTTTAAAAAAAGTAAAAAATTTAACTTTTTATTGACTGAAAAATTTGAATTTTTTTTTTTATTATTGAAGAAAGTTCATTAAACAAAATTACCACCTGTTGACCATTAGGCTTTTTTTTTTATTTCTGAAATTAAAAAAAATCGCCGTTAGCTTTTCCATAATTTAAAAGAATTGAGTAAAATCTTTGATTTTTCTACATTCTTTTGAATTATGAAAAAGCTACACCCCACTGCACTTGACGGCACTCTACGGCACTTAACGTTAGGTTTTTTTGAGTTATCTATTTATTTGAAAACCTCAAAAAAACCTAGAACACTTAACAAATAAAAGAAAAAACCTCAAGAAAACCTAGACACCCTACGGCACTTTACGGCACTTCCTGAAACTCTAAAATTTATTTAGAATTTTTTATCATAGCTATAATATAGGCAAAATTGTCATCCCATAGATAGCTTATAACCCATAGGATAGCCAAAAATTTGAATTTTTGATAATATAGACAATTCAAATCAAGATCAATTATTTCTTTATTTAAAAAGGAAGTAAAACAAAAGAAAAAAATCAAAGAGAGTAAAAAAATTATTTTTGAAATTTTTGGAAAAAAAATATCTCGAGATAATGAATATTTTGTTTTATAATATTATTTAAAAAAAAACTGTAACTAATTCCTTCAGATTTACAAAAATTGACAGTTTGAAAATGAAACATAAATACAAGCAAAAAACTTTTAGAAAACAATCAACACAACTGATGTAACTGAAGGAACTGGAGAGGTATACCAAACTATTTCAACAATAAATACTTTTTAATAAATATTATTATTATTTAAAATGACTATTATTATTTAAAACTTATTCATATTTTTTCAGATGTATTTAATATTTAATTGAGTGAATCAAAGGAATTTGTCCAAAACAGTTTTAATTATGTATTTGAAATAATTTAAGGGAGTAGATACATTTTACCATTTTTAGAGTGCCACTGTTTATTCGAAACTGACAACCATTCAAATAATTTCTTTCACTAAATACACAAATGTTTAAATAAAAAGGAGAGTGGGAGATATATCCAAGTATAATATATTTCCATACCAACTAAAAAAATGCAAATCAAAAAAATGAAAAAATAATCAAGCAAAAATAAAAAAATCATTAATTTATTTCTTGATCTTTTATTTAATATTTAATACAATTGCTTTCTTCTTTATATACTTGATTTTGTTTTTCTAAATTTAAAATTTTTTGTTTGCAAAATTTTTGATTAACAAATTATTTTCTATTTCTAAAGAATTTCCCCAAAATGAATTTTAAATTTCCTATTTTCATTTAAATCATCTTATTCTAGTTTTGGTTCAGAAAATAGGATTTTTTTTTGAATTCATCTTCAGAAATAAAGATTTATTAGATGAATTTGTTTGGCTTTTAAAACAATTTATTTTTGAAGCTAATCGTGAAAAATAATTCAGAATTCTTGATTTAAATTTTTTTTAAAAATGATATTTTCTTTTTTTGTTTGAGTTGAACTTTTTATAGTTGTTTTTTTAATTTCGATAATTCAATCAATTTCCTTTAATCTTTGAAACAATATTCTTTTTTTCGGCTTATTTGGATAAAAATATTTTGAAAAGAGAATTTTGAAAACAAATATGTAAAAAAATATTTTTTTGAAAAATAATAATAAATAGAAAGAAGAGAGTCCAGGTCAATACCCTGTTTATTCTCTTTCCAAATTATGAAGATAAAGAAGAAAAAAACCGAAAATATACTTTGAAAAATTTTTTTCATTCACTCTTGATTCTAACAAGTTTATTTGGAAAGGTGATCTTTCTTGTTTGGTATTAAAAATGAAAGGATTTGTTTAAAATACACATCTTTTCGGGCCTATTTTTTTTTTTTTTTTTTTTTTTGGATTATTCTAGGATTAATTTCAAGCATCCATCTAAACACAATTCCAGATTCAACACACACTATCAGTGTTTGATTAATAAATGGGAAAAAAATTCACTTCTTTTTCATAATCTTCTCTTTACATTTTTAACACAGGAACTTTCAAAGAAATAGATTGTAATTTGTGATCTCACTTTGTTTGTTTCGTCCCTTTTTTATTCGATATATTGGGTTAAGGGTGAACTCTGAATCCTAAATAAATTAATTATTTCAATATTGAAAAAATGATAATCAGTTGAAATTTTATCCCATTTGAATTTCAAATACCAGTATAATAAAACCAAAAAATTTAATAAAAAAAAATTGTTCACTAAAATTGAAAAAATAAAAATCCAACTCTAATTTACCTTATTTTTTTCACAAATAGAACAAATGAAGGGGATTTTGATTTCAAGGTTCAATATCACAATGTCACTCAAAATTTTTTTTTTCAGTAATGTTTACTTAAAATTTTTAAAAATGGGAAAAGGTACCTACTTCCTTAATACTTCAAAAATCAAATCAATAAATGATTTAAAAAAATAAAATTAATTCATTTGTTTTAAAATATTCTGAAATAAGAAATTAAAATAGATATGAAAAAATGCCTTGAAATTGTATCAAATTGTCATTATTTAAATTATTTCAACGATTAAATTTTTATTACTCTTTTGATTGATGAGACATACTATATCCGAAAAAAAAAAAAAAATAAAAAACTTTTCCAATTCAAAATTTTTACGACACCAAAATTCAATTTTTGAAAAAAAAATTATTTTAAATTATTTGAGAAATACCAAATTAAAGCCGCCTGTTAATTGAAAGGTTAACAATGATTTATCATTTACAATAACTACAAAACAAAAAATAAAAAATTATCAATATTAATAAAAAGTATGTTAAAAATTTTGGAGAGATCCAAACAAAAAATATTAATTGGTAAATTTGTTGAAATTTCACCAATAAATATTGATCAATCAAAAGGTTAGGTACCATCAACTAATTGTAGGTATGATTTTTCTATTTTAAAAGAAATACAATTGTCACTTAATTATCAATCATCGAAAAAATATCAGATCTATCGAAAATCAGATTACATTAATTGGAAAAACAAAATAAAAACAAAAAAAAAATGATCAAAATATTTTAAAAAACCTTAAATTATTTCCGAATTGAATGGAACTGTGATATTACTATTCTTTGTCTGGCTTTATACGTGTTAATTTTTTTTTTGAATTTCATTGCTACTGTTAAGGATTAAATGATTAGAATCATTTAATCCGGTAATGAGAGAATTTTGAAGTGAATAAATTTTAGATCTTTCAATTCAAAGAGCGTCTAAAATAGACACAATCATTAGAAGTATTTGAAACTTGATTTATTTTTGTAAAAAATTTTGAATTTTAGTTTATTTTTGAAAATTTGTGAAACTCTATTTCATACCCTTTTAAAATTGTTGATATATAATTATATATATATATACTTATTCCATTGAGCACTAATATTCATTATTTATTCGTTTCTTCTAACCTCTTTTTATTAAAAAAAAAAAACAAAAAATTAATAGCAACGAATTTAAATCAAACAAATAATGAAAAATTATTATCAGTTCAAAATGAACAAAATTTGCAAAATGTTGAAAAACAACCCCAAAAAAAAAGTACAGAAGAAACAAAAAATGAACAAGAAAATTTATTAAAGCTCTTAACAAACAGTATGAAATTTTTACCAAAAAAAAGTAAATTTAGAAAATACAAACCTACAAACCCAATCGAAGTCCCAGAATTTTTCCCATCGATTCCCCCAAATTCAATTGATGATCCAAAAACTTTTTTAAAATTTGACTCTCATACATTATTTTTCATCTTTTATTACTTACAAGGCACCTACCAGCAATATTTAGCTGCACAAAAATTACGTGAATTAGGTTGGAGATTTCATAAAACTTTTAAAACTTGGTTTAGGAGATGCGAAGAACCTAAAGAAATTACTTCAGAGTATGAAAGAGGAACTTATAAGTTTTTTGATTTTAACGAATCTTGGCAAGAAAAGAAAAAAACTGATTATAAATTGGAATATAAATTTTTAGAAAAATAAAAAAATATTAAACAAAGGCAAAATAAAAAATACTAATAAAAATTTCATTTGATTCTTCAAAAAGATTTTGAGTTTTATGTTTTTTTATTTTATTTTTTTTTCAATTACCATGTTTTAGCAAGTTTTTTTTCTTTAAGGAGATAAGTACATTTTTCAAATTTTGATTACCACCGTTTATGCCAAACTGAATCATTCAAATTATTTCTTTCACCGTTATAAATGATTATTTTAATAAATACTAGAGTGGAATATAATTTTAGTATAAAGATATTTACATAACAACATAAAAAATGGAAATCAAAAAAATGAAAAATTTGATCAAAGAAATAATAAAAAAAAATCATTAATTTCTTTCTTATCTGTAACCTTTGAGACAATTGCTTCTTCTTTATTCAATTGTTTTCATTTTTCATACTGAATGGAAAAACTTTTTGTTTGGGAAAATTTTTGATTAACAAATTACTTTTTATTTCTAAATTATTTTCCAAAATGTATTTAAAAATCCTCTTTTCATTTAATTCATCTAATTCTAGTTTTGGATCAGAAAATTGGATTTTTTTTGAATTCATCTTCAGAAATAAAAGATTTATTGAATGTGTTAGTTTTGATTTGATAATTATTTATTTTCCATTTAATGAAAACTCGAAAAAAACCTGAATTCTACTTTCAATTTTTTCTCGAATTTTTCTTTTTCTTTGTTTGAGGGTTTTGAAGTTGTTTTTTTTTGATTTCCAAAGAATTCAATTCCTTTGTTTTAATCTTAGAAACATTATTCTTTTTTTTTTTTTTTTTTGCTTGGTTTGAAAAAAATATTTTAAAAAAGAGAATCTCGTTAACAAATTTGAAAAAAAGGTTTTGTAAAATAATGATAAATGGTAAACGGGCCAAAAATTCAAGGTAAAAAATTGTTTGGATTCATATAAATTAAGTCGAAAAAGAAAAAAAATCTTCGTAAATAAACTTTTATCTATTTTTCTTTTTCTTTTTTTCATTCAAGATTTCAATAAATTTTATTTAGAAAGGATGTCTTTTGTGTTTGGTCTTCAAAAAGAAAAGATTTGTGTAAAATTTACAACCACATCATATTTTATATTTTTGGGTTTATTCTAGGATTAATTGTAAGATCCTCATAAACACATTTCAATATTCAAAACTTAATTTAATACAACTCAAATAGTTAATTCAAAAAAAAAAAAATGTTCAAAAAATTAAAAATGTTTGTTTGATTTCTTTTTCTCTTCATTGATAAAATAGTTAACGATTTTTGGGATTCAAAGTTACAATATCTCATGACACTAAAAAACCTTTTTTTCAGTATGGCTGTCTCAATTAATCTTTTTCAAAATGGTAAAATGTACGTACTTAATTGAATAGAATCATTATCAATCTGGCAAATTTTGTAATTTTTTTTTTAGAAAATCAATTTCAAAAAATTTCATAACTATTTTTTTCTCTCCACTAAACAATGAGATATGAAATTTTGACAAATTGATATAAACTATTTTTCAAAACTATTGACTTACTTTATATGGTTATTGGGAGAAATTTTGTCAGGTTTTTTATCTAAATTACTTACCAATTTGTAGAGAAAAACTATTATGTACAATTTAGTAAAATTATAGTTTTTTTATTTCATATTTATTCTTATATTCTTTAACTTTTCAGTTCTTATTGATTTGGTCATTTTACCAATTTTTTTTTTTTTTTTTTGGATCCTTTCTTTTTTTATTTTTTCTTTTTTTTTTTAAAGAAATTATTATTAAAAATAATTAAAAAAATATCAAAGTAAATAATAATAAAAAAATAATACCGAGTAACAACATTGCCTATGATTGTTGATTATTGAGTGACTTGAATTGTTGCAATGTCTTGAAAAATCAATACAATTGTTTTCAAAGGACATGTGATTTCTCTCTCTTTTTTTTTTTTTGGTATTTATGTTGATTATTATTTTTATTTCTTTAATTGAAAACACCTACATTAATTTCAAAACTAGTCTTTACTCTATTTGATTTTTGAACAGAATTCCAGTTACCAAATACCCAAAACATTTTGTTTTATTTTTGTTTTTATTACATTTTTTTTTTTATTTAAATTGTTTCTCTCAAAACCTTAAGGTTTGTTTCAATATGAATAGGTTTGTGAATTGGTAGAATTTTGAATTTACTGATCTAAATAAAAACTAAAAATGGAAAAATTAAATTATTTTTTTTTTTATTAAAGAAATTGTATTTTGGTTTATATAAGAAAAAACTATATTTTTTAGATATTAGGATTTTCATTTTATTCTATTCAATACCAGAGAATATATCAAAAAATTTATGAGGAATTTTGCTAATATTAACCAAACCTGAAAATAACATCCAATAATTCCAAAAATTTTACCATTTTTTTTAATTATGATCATAATGGTAAAAATGACATACCCACTTTACTGAACACACAAATCAATATTAAGGAAAGAAAACTTCTCAACAATAGCTCAAGGTTTGTTACTTTAACCTAAGTAGAAATTTTCTCAAAAAAAAATTTTTTTTTTCCCAACCTTCTATTCCATTTTTATTAACAAATTTCATATAATATGTACTCTATTCAATAAAAAGTGTGCAAAAAAAATAATCCTTGTTTGAAAATAAAAAGTCTATTTTTTTATAAAAGACCTCTACATCAACTGATCAAAGAAACCAACAATAAACCCTAAATAAATATGATATTGGTTTCTTAAAGTTCTATTATATAGAAAGCAATTCTAAAAATGAAGCATCAAATTTGTTAATTTTTATCAAAAAATAGAGTAAATTTTTCATAAAATTTTTACAATTAAAAAACACAAAAAATTTCAAAAAAACTGGGAGAAAATTATCAAAAAGTTTCAACTAATTACATTCCTAATTTCAATTTTTACTGAAAATATCCATACCTTCACTTTCAAAATTGATTTGAACTTAGGTATATTATTTGGTAGTGACTTGGATGTTGCCTTGGAACAAGAAGAAAAAAAAGTACCGATTATATTTTGAAACTAGGATTATAGTCTGTTGTGTACACATTATTTTTGATCACCCTACATACATATTTCGGAAAAATATATCATTTTTTCCTTCTTAAAGCTTCTTAAAGAAAGCTTTGTGAGCATACCAATTCCTTATAAAAACACTTTTTTTTAATTTCATTGTCAATGTAGTCCTTAAAATAAAAATGAAAATCATTTTTTATCATTTCTACGAATCTTGATCCTTCAATTTCAAAATGAGCTCATCAAGAATGGTTCCGTGTATGATATTCTTTGAACTAAATTCCTTTTCTTAACGAAACCAAATCAATTACATTTCTTGTTTCATAACCTAAATCAATCCTTTCTTGTGTAATTTTTAAACTTTAAAATTAATAGTAATTAGTTTAAGACAAGACGGGTACTTGTCTGGAATTCAGCTTTCTGCATGGGACAATGTTCTTGGCCCACAAGTTTTACAAGTAATTAATTAACTTATAAGATTTTTTTTCTTTCGCCATCATACAACAAAAACAATAAATAAAAAAAAAAAAAAAAAAATCAAAACAATAACCTCTTTTGCAAAATTATTCTGTGTTCAGACTAACTTTCTTAAAGGAAAATAGAAGAAAAATCTGTTTTTGAAAATTGCACAGATCTGATCGATGCAATTATTTTTTGAATGGCTTTAATTTAAAAAATTATTGCCACACTTCCAAAAATGCTCGAAAAAATAAAAAAAAAAAAAAAACAAAAAAATTGTTGTTTTCAAGATCCTTTTTCATAAGCGCACCTCAAAACCCATTTACTGAAATTCCTATTACTTTTTTATCCTTGCTGTGTCTTTTTTTTTTTTTCTCTTTATTTTTTTATTGTCTGTCAACCAAAATTTAACTTTAGGTTTGGCAAGGATCAAAAGTGTTTACTTCTGGCAACCAAATGAAGATTGCCAAATTGACCCTTTCACCTGATTTAATAGAAAGTGATCAAAACGAAGATCATGATTCGCATTTAAGTTGGGAGTACCGAACGAGCAGGAAGGATAGCATCTCGAATTTCCATTTCATTCCCTTAATTTCTGTGATCTTGACAAGCAAAACCTTTTTGGCGCCCGTTCAGGGCAAATTAACGATGATGTCTTTATCTGTGTTATTAGATTTAAAAAACAGCGAATTATATTTACCGATACACCCTTTGGTTGAAAACCAACTGCTAATCATCACAAGAATGTTTTTAGGGTACCTTGACACCCAAAGCATTGAGAATTCGTGCCAAATGATCTGTGAAGATTTGTGGTATTTCCAAGACTATTTAGAAATCCATATGAATTGCAAAATCCCAAAAACACTTTTTTCATTGACTATTTTTGAAAGGCCAAAACCCGAGTATGATCTTGATTTTCTTGCGCAAGTGATTACTTCCCATTACCAAACATTCGGCTCAACCGTTGTGGTGGGCTATGAAAGAGATCAAGTGAATTATTTTTTAGATTCCCTCAGTATTTTTTTGAGGAAATCAGAGCGTAGACTTTCTTTATATTTGAACAAACCTCCAGAAACACAGAACGATTTATTTATTGTCGAGGATTTTCTTGAAATAAAAGATCTGAACAAAATTGAATCGTTGCAAAACAAAAAAAAGACAAAAAAAATTTCCTTTTCAAAAAAATTAAAAAATAAATTAAATGATAAGGATAATAGCAATGGAACGAAGAAGAAAAATAAGAAGAAAAATAATCACGATAATCAAAATAATAATTTTAAACAAAGATTTGTTCCGAAATCTGTATATATACCAGATTTGTTTTTACAGGGAATGTTTTATAAAAAATTAGATCTAAACAAAATGATCATGTCTTTTTATCCTTCAACCGTTGTCGATTTAAGCTCATACACGGTTAAACAGACTGTAAAGTTCCATAAGCATATTTATATGTGGAAAAACTTTTTTAGAAAAATTAATCAATCAAAATTGTCATCCCAAAATTTGCCAAAAAAATCGAAAATTAACCACAATAATAATCAAATTTTTTCTGATCTGTCATTTGAAATTGTTAAAAAGCCTGCTAAATTTGTTTCAGATTTTGTAAAGATCCTTTTCCATCTGCCATCTTCTTTAAGAGAATCATATATCACACAATGGATAAATTTAATTTATAAAAAAGCTTTAGTTTTAATAAAATTTAAAAATTTAAAAAGGTATGTAATAGCATAGACTTTTTTTTTTTTTTTTTTTTTTATATATATTAGATTTATCGTTTGGGGAAAAAATCAAAACGGGAAAAAAAAAGCCAAACACTGTTTTTAATTGGTAACCTTAATATAAACCTGAAAATAGAACCTAAAATCAATTACAAGAATAAACAAATTAACTTTAAAGAATAATCCAGTATATTATTTTGAATCAAATAAACAAAAAGAATTTAAATCTCCTTTCATATCAAAATCTGAAGAATTATTTTGGAGATCTCAAAAATAGTTAATTTTTTAAATAATAGATAAATCAAAGAAAATACCTTATATAAAAGTTAGTATAAAGAAAAACTGTTATTATGTTAAATCCTCTATTTTGTCTTTATTCCTTTATTTTTTTCTTTTATTAATAGATCTTACTTTTCATTTTCAGGCTCTATTAAGGTTCCCTATTAAAAAATGTACTGGGATTTTTTTTTACCGTTTTTACTTTTTTTCCCAAATGGTCATGTTTATTTCACGCTTTTCGTTTTTCTATTTATTTTTTTAAAACTCTTATTTATGAGAAAAAAAAACAAAATAATAATAATAAATTCCTAAATGAATTCCTAATCATTAGCCTTAATAGAATTACAGAAACAGAACCTAAAATCTGTGAATTTTTCTTTATTTTTTCTTCTTCTTTTATTAAGAAGACTAAAAGAAAAAGAATAATTTGTCAACCAACAAAAAATCAAAATATTAAGATCCATTTAAGGGAGTAATTCAAAATTATTAACATCTTAATTTATTTTTAATAAAAAAAATACAAAATTAGAATTTTCCATCTAAATGTGACAAATACGCCGATATTGTTACTTATTCATGAAAGACACATTTTTTTGATAATACTCATTTTTCGAAAGAAACATTTTTTTTTTGGCGAATAAATACTTTTTCGTTAATAAATTATTTTTTGTCAAAATTACTTTTTCGCAGACAAATAATCTATTTTTCATTAATAAATAATTTTTCATGAATAAGCAGGGTTTTTCAAGAAAATGTACTGCTTTTCTCCAATTAATACTTTTTTTTTATGAATAAGCAATTTTTGGTTTTTTTCACGAAAACCTTGAGGTTTTCACGGAAAAAATATTGTTTTTCATGTAAATAAAGCACATCTAATAATAGGATTTGTTGAAAAATACTCAATCAATTAGAAGATCTTTTTTTTTTTCATTGATCTTGAATAAAAAAAATCTATTTTCTTGTAAAATAAAACCAAAATAAAACATTTCAAAACTATTAATAATTGTCTCTTTATTTATTCAGTTTAATAAAACAATAAAATAAAAGAACAAGAAAAATAATTTTTTTGACAAAATATTTAAAATACCAAATGAAGAAACAAAACAACAATTAACTATCAATTGAAAAAAAGATGTTGAAATGTAAGATAAAATAGATGTGTTTTTTTAAAAAGGTATTTTTACCTTCACGAGTTAAATTCTCAAGAAGAAAGTGAAAATTTCCATTAGATCTAATTGATCGATTAAAAAAAAAAAACAATTCAACTTTAGTGTTGAAATTTCTTTAAAAATTTAAAATTTTGAAAAGAAGAATAACAAAAAGAAGATAAAAGTTTTTCAAATAATCATTTTGAATTTGTGGGGTTGTTGGTTATTTTATTAAAACAGCTTGAATAATTCAAATATCTCCTTTAGCGTTCCAGAATACTTTAGAAAAATAGTTTAATTGGGGGGACACAGATATAATCCATGAAGGGTTGATAATATTCAAAATATTTTATTTTCAAAGCAAATGCTGATGCTACAATGGATTGGGAAAAGATGATTTACCTGTGGTTGTTACTTGGGTTGATCTAAAAAGGATAGATAAATTTGCCAACCAAATCAAAACAAAATTCAATAATTGTTTTGATCTGATTGTTAGGATATTTGTTTCTTTTGTTGTTCATTTTTTTTAAAAAAAAAATTGTTTTAAAGATTGAGTTTATTGTTGATCAACAATAATTTTTCAACTTATAAATCGGTAACCTTAAATAAAGAACCAGATTAATACAATGATTGAATAATTCTGGAAATTTCTAATATTTTAAAAAAAAAATATTTCTTAAAATAATCATTTTTTTTTCACATAATTGTATACCTCAAATTACTTTTTCGGTAGAATTGACTTTTTTTGTTAGAAAATTACTTTTCGATGAAACTAAGTTATTCGGAAAATAAATGACATTTAAACTGAAGAATTACTTTATCATGTATTATATACTTTTAGATGGACAATTCTTTTATTTTTTTATAAAGAATGGAAAATATGAATTATATTTGAATAATCATCACCAAAATCACATAAAATTAGATAATTTTCATTTGTATTTTTAAAGATCCAATTCGTTCATTTTGGGGTATTACTAATTCTAAATTAATGATATAGTGTATCTTCAAACAGATAAACTTTGTAATTATATTAAACCAAAACATTTTAGATTTCAAATTGAAAATAAATCAATTTTTCAATAAGAGTTTTAATCGTGAAAAAAATATGTCTTTTTCATCTTTGATAAAATACATTTTTTAAACCAAAAACACTTTTTTATTCTTAAAAAGAAAATTAATACCAATTTTTTTTTGTGAAGTTTCAGTGGATTTACTTTGCATGAATAGATAAAAATCTTTAGATCTTTGAAAAAAAAAATCATGTAACTGAAAAAAAAATTAACTTTAAAATTTAAAACTTTCAGTACGGATATATATTTCCCCTTTTATTTAACAAAAATAATCCAAAAAGTTTAAAAATGAATTATTGAATAAAAAAATTTTTGAGTCTTTTTGTATTTTGTATAATAACAGAAGTATCGACTATTAAAATCAAAATTAATATTTTGAAAAAAGAAAAAAATTTTCATGATCCAAATTATTTTAAATCTGTTTTTGTAACTAATCAACAATTAATAATTATCAGTTTTTTATTATTTATTCAAACAATATTTTTGAAACTAAACATTTTGATTATATTTTGAGAACGAAAATTAAAAATTAATTTTCAAAATTTTTATTATAAAATTAACAAAAAATGTAAAACCAATCTCTATGTATTTAAACAAGATTCTTAAAAATACTAATTGTCCAATTTATCCAAAAAGATGAAGAATTTTCATTTTTTAAAAATCACATCTGGTTATAAATACTTTATTCTAAAAACATCAAACCATTTTTTTTTCAAAATCATAAATATTTATTTTTTTTTTTATAATTATTTTGAAATATAATCCAATACTAACTTGCACATTTTAACGAAATAATAATTGTTGATTAAAAATTAAAATTCAAAGTAAAAAAAATTCAAAATAAAAAAGTAATTACAAAAAATAAAAATTTGTTTAAATTTTGGGACATCTTTTTACCAGATTTTCCGATCAAAAAAAATAGCATAATATTAGTAAAAACCACCAATCGGTTTAATAAACAAATCAAATATTTTTTTTTAGTTAAGAAAGCCAATTTAAAATACAATATTTAATCATTTAATATAAACTTCTTACTGTTGCGAAACAAATTATATTATTTATATATAAAAAAAAAAATTCATAAAAATGATAAAAAAAACATATCATTTAAAATCAATACATATTGAAATAAATAAAGGAAAATTCATTATTTTTTAGCAACAATTAAAATTGTTGATTTTAAAAACAAATCAAATTTCAAAAATTTTGAATTTCTTTATTTTTCATAATTCTAATTAATTGTTGTTAAGGGATAAGCGTAACCATGGATTTCTCTATAATCAAATTATGTTATAATTGGGTGTAAACGATATTAGTTTGTTAGGATCATATGGCTCTAATATTTCTAAAAAATCTATTATAAATATTATTGTCCAATAAATTATTACATTTTTTAACTAAGGATCACTATTAAAAATGTTCATTTCGGAACATTTTTTTTTTTTAATTCCTTTTCCAAATCAAAAAATAGAAATCAAAATAATAGTATTCCGTGAGTTAATAATTCATATTAAGAACTTCCAAAAGTGACTATTTTTTATAATTTTTTAATTTCAAAGATTAACTCAATGATCATCAACATAAAAACCCAAAGACTGATTTGTTTTGTTTGCTTTTGATAAAGCTAATTGTAACATCAATATATTTTCAGTATTTCAAGAAATAATTGGTCAAAAAAATCTATTAGTTAATTATTTAATTTTTTTAAAAAAAAGAATTTTTTAGTAACTAATCTACATTTTGCCACAAATTTAAGAAAGATATTTTACAACTTTTTAGTCTGAATATTGATAATTCAACCTTTTAAATTTGTGACAATATGCAAATTTTTTCCTCAAATTGTTGGAGTTTTTTACTAATACAAAGATCATTTTTAAATTGATCGAATCAACAAATATTACTACTTGAATAATCGATTTTTTAGAGACATTTGAACCATGGTGCATTAATATGATTTACACCCAATAAACAACATACTTTGATCTTAGGCTTTTCATTGGTAGATTTTAATCCCTTAAGAAATTATGAACTTTTCAAACAAATGGACACAATTTTTTTTTTTTTTTTTTAAAATTCTTTCTTTTTGCCTTTTATGTTTTTTATAAATCTTTTTAGAAGTGTAATGTTTTTTTTGTTAAAACCTTATTACCTTTTTCTTTATTTATGATTATTTTTTATAAAATTTTTTTTTTTATTTATTATTATTAATTAATATTACGAGAATAGATTTAAACAAAAATCAAAAATTAGACATTTAATAAAAAAAAAGCTTGACTTTCAAGATGAAGAAGAATTTTTAATGATTCTAGCAACAGCAGAAAAACTTGAACCAGGTACATTTCTTTTCTTTTTTGAAGATATGAATGAAAAACAAAAAAGAGTTGTTAAATATTTAGAACAAGATCAATTTTGATGAATTTATTGATCAATAAAAAAGAAATAATTTTAATTAATAAAAAAAAAAATTTTTTGTAATTTTAATTTATTTTTGTTAAATTCTTATTTAAAAAAAAAAAAATATGTCGAATAAAAATCTTTTTCAGGAGATCCATTATCGCCTTTATTATTTGGGTTTATTTCACATTTTTTATTAGAAAAAATCAAATCATTAGCAATACATGTTCAGATGTTTGCTGATGATTTGATTTTGATTATGAAAGGAACAATGATAGAAATCAATTTCCAACTAGAAAAATCTTTAAAATTATAGGGGATTTTGGAATGAATCCGAATAATAAAAAAACGAAAAAAACTTTAATTCCAAAAGAAATTTTATATCTTGGGATTTGGTTAGATAAAAAAATTAATTTAAAGTTTAATTTAGAAAAAGTTAAAAAAAATTTCAAAAATCTATTCAATATTTTGGAACAAAAAAAATTTATAAATGGATTAAAAATTCACTTTTTTAAAGCCGTTTTACATAGTCAATTATTATATGGATTAGAAATATTTGATCTAACAGAAAACGATTTCAAAGAAATAGACACTTGGATTCATAAAAAAGTAACAAAATTTTTATTAATAAATCCACACTCTCCTAGACTTATATATAAAACTGAAGTAAAAATTGATCCAGTAAGGATAACAATATATAAAAGAAAGAAAGAAGTTAATTCAAAAATTAAATTTTTTAGGATTTGAAAAACTAATTAAACTTCTTGCTTTTAGAGAAAAAGAATTTGAAAATATTAACTGGAAATCAAAAAACTTAAAAGATTTGGAATTAGAATTGGATAAATATCGAATTAATCAATTAAAAAATAGCCCAAGTTGGAAAACCTAGACACTCTACGAAAATATCTAAAAATCATTACACAACAAGGAAATATTAATAAACAGTCGTGTCGTCAAGTACCGTCAAGCTCCTAGGTTTTCTTGGCGTTTTCTGTTTTATTTGTTAAGAGTTTTAGGTTTTTTTTTGAGGTTTTCTATTTTATTTGTGAAGTGTTATTGATTTTCTAAATAAAATAGAAAACCTCAAAAAAACCTAGAACACTTAACAAATAAATAGAAAACTCAAGAAAACCTAACGAAAATCTATCGATTTTATAAAGAAACAGAAAACTCAAGAAAACCTAACGGTACTTTTTTTTAATTTTAGAAATTAAAAGAAAATTTCATAAAATTTTCTTTTTATTTCTCAAACAAAAAAAAAGCTAACCGCAATTTTTTTTTCAGAATTCAAAGGAATTTAGTAAAATCCTTGATTTTACTCAATTCTTTTGAATTCTGGAAAACCTAACAACAAAAAATATCTAAAGTGGAAAGGTTCTACCTCAATCTTAAAACTTAGAACATTCAAAAATTATTTAAACAGGTATTTTTATGTTATGAATAAAAATAAATCAAAAACTTGTAAATTATACAAAAAAATAAATAATTTAGATATCATTGAAGATTTGGACCATTTTCTATGGAATTGCTCAGCCTATGAAAATAATCGTAAAATCTGGATATCTGAATTAAAAAAAATCAATATATCTCATATATTAAAAAAAAAAAAATATTTTTAATATTATTAACAAAAAAGGCTCCATAGTTATATTAGCTCTGGTAGATAATAAAAGTATATGGAAATCTTTAAAAAAATTTCTAAATAAAAATTTAGGAAATAGTGAAAATACCGTAGAGTGTTGGGCTTTTCCAAAATTCAAAAGAATAGAAGAAAATTAAAAATTTTACTCAATTCTTTTGAATTCTGGAAAAACCTAACAGCATGTTTTTTTAATTTGAGAAATAAACCGAAAATTATATAAATTTTCGTTTTATTTGTCAAATTAAAAAAAATCTAATGGCAACCAAGAGGAACCAAAAACTCCTCCCTTAAACAATAAAAAAAAAATAAAAAAAAAGAATAAAAATCTTTTAAAAAAATCTTAATTTTTCCTTTAACAATTTAAATTATATTCTGAATGTTTGAAAGAGTTTGGACATTTCAAGAATTTTCATGTTTTGTAACCAATCTGAATAAAAACTTTTGTTTATAATCATAAACAATCAATCAAAATTATTTTATTTTGCAATTAAATTTTTTGGGAATTACTTTTTATTTTTATGAATAAAGCCGTTTTAATAAACCTTGATCATATAAAAAAAAATGGGCAAAAAAAATTATCTTCAAATAATTCAAAGTTATTTATACACTAGTTTTGAGTTTACACTTTGTAAGTTATGTTCAAAATTAATTTAATACTAACAGTTGAAATACTTTTTATTTCTTTAGGAGAAATAAATAATAAGAAAGATAAATGTAAATTTAAGAAAAAATCAACTTTCCTATTTATTTATTTATTTATTTATTGAAAGAAAATTTTTAAAAAAAATTAAAATAAAAATTTCAATAAAAAAGTTATTCAGAGAAAAAAAGCTCAGAAACCCCAATAATAAAAAAATTGAAATTTGTTCTTCTGGTCTAGAATTTTTAATCAAGGCTCTTATGGCTAAAAAAACATCAAGGTAATAAAAGAAAATCATATTAAAAAATTGAAAAAAAAATATTTTAAATAGTAAAAAAAAATATAAATTTGTTTTTTTTATGCACAATTTTGACAGTGGGTGTTTAGGTTTTTTTTTAATACAAAAGAATTGAGTTCAATCTTTATTTTTACTCCATCCTTTTAAATTAAAAAAAAACTAGAAGAACTTTTCTTGTAGTTTTCTCTTTAAATATAAAACCTATTGATTTTCCAAATAAACAAAAAAACTCAATGAAACCTAACAGTGCTTTTCTAAAATTCAAAAGAATGGGGTAAAATCAAAGATTTGACTCAATTCTTTTGAATTAAAAAAAAAATTACAAGGTTAACAGTCGCTTTTTTACACCCTCTCATATATAAAAAAGATTGGATTTTTTTTTGATTAATTTTAAATTTCAGTTATATTAATATTTTTCAAGTTTATCATATTTTCGTTTTATTTTTTGAACTAAAAACAAGTTCACTTTGTAAAATAATTTTAAGAGTAAAAGTTAATACCTGCATCTCAAGAAAATTTTACCAGAATTATTTAGCATAAATTAATTAATTTTAGCTTTTATTTGGAATTTACATTGAAAAAATAATGTTACTTCAATTTTATTATTGTTTATTATTCCTTAATATTGATTTCATGAAATCAATTTACATTTAAAGTTGTACTTATTTATTTCATAATTTTTTTTTATTATATTTCAAACATTTTAAGTAGTCACAAGCAATAACTACAGTGTAATATATAAACCAAATTTCAAAATTAGGGGCAAACTTTTTTTTAATATTTTTTTCTTTTTTCGTTTGCCTTTCAAAAAATAAAGTGATTACACTATATTTTTATTTATTAATCTATTTTGGTTATTATCTCTAAATACTTTAGTAAAATACATTATTATTCAAATTAAAAAACAATTAAACAAATTTTTTTATGATGAAAAATCTGCTCCTATTTTTGAAATTTAGCTTAGATATATATATATATATATATATATAATTGAGTATTTATAGATAACTAATTCTGAAATCTTATTAATTATTTGACTTTATATTATTATCAACATATAAAAATCAGATATTTTGTTTTTCTCCGTTTTTTCCCTGGTTAAATTTTCTTGATATTTGGAAAGGGGTTTACCTAAGTAAAGAAAAAAGATTAAGGGGTTACTTTCTAATACTGGAGATACTGAAAGCCTGAAAGTAAGGGCGTGTAACTTGATAATAAAAAAGCAAAGGGGAAGTAAATAACTATAGAAGGATTAAATCACGATCCCCAAATGAACATTCATGATCAATTATCAAATTGAATTAAATTAGCCAGAAGTGTTGAGACTGTGATTTTGTTTTTCCTTAATTAAAGATTGTATTGGAGTTTTTTTTTTATTTTTTTTTTTTGATTTTTTGTCAATTTCTTCGAATAAACCCTTTTTAAATTTCCTTTTTAAATTTTTTTTGTTTTTTTTTTCTTATCAATTTTTTGCTTTTACTTTTTAAACGAAAAAAAAATTGGGGGTGCTCTTTTCTTTGAACAATGGTGAAATCTAGGATTTTACGTTGGAAATAAACTAAAATTCAAAATAAATGGCCCACCTTATATTTCAATTTTGAATTGCTTTGGTATCGTTTTGAAGTTTTTCCTCTCGCAATGAAAAGTTTGCAAATAAATCATTTTTTCTCTTTTTTATTTTTTCTAAAGTTTTTTGTTAAAATGGAAAATGAAAATGAAAAAATTTGGAAAGAAGTAACAGATGAATTAATGGAAAAAATTGGTTTCAAATATGACAAAGAGATTACAGTCAGTTTCACTATTAAGACACAAACTTTCTACGAAATTTAAGGCACAAAAAAAAATCTCAAATTAAGGCACAAAATTCAAATTCTAGTAAAATAATTTGTGAAAATTAAAATTCCAAAAAATTGTGCTTTAATTTGAGATTTTTTTGTGCCTTAAATTTCGTTGAAAGTTTGTGCCTTAAAAGCGAAACTGACTGTAGATTTAGTTATTCAAATGGGAGGAGAATCGATAAATGGGTTTTATTAATTTTTAAAAAAAAAAATTTTTTTTTCATGTAATGCTTCATTCAAAATAAATGGCCCATTTTTTTTGAAATTTTTTTTTAACTTTTTTTATTTTATTTTTTGAAGAAAAACAAATACTCAAGAGTAAATATAAAACTGGGATCAAAAAAATTTTTTTTATTTCTCAACAAATTCAAAATTTTCTTAAATTTCGATTTTTGGTGTTTAGAAGTCTCTAGGGCGTCTATTTTTCGAGATATTGTTCAAAATCGATTTTTATATACAAATATTTTTTTTGTGATTTTTCACAACTATTTTGGGCAATAACTCAAAAAATATAAGAGTCCCAAAAAAAAATGAAAAATTGAGATTGTTTTTATATTTTTTATATAGTGACTCCCATAGATTAAAATGAATTTTAAAGTTTTTTTTTTGAAAAAAAAAAAAAAAAAAAAATTAATTGTAGGTTTTAGTATAAATAAATAATTGAAAATCTTCGACTCCCCACACAGAAAAATACTTAGTTACCAGTATTTATCCGAATTTTGGTACCTAAAGAAGATTTTTATTTTTGAAAAAAAGGAATTTTGAAAAGATTTAAAGGTAAATTCAGGTAGCAAACATATATACTTTAATTGATCAAATTATATATATGTCCTTAATAAAATTAAGCACTATTTTTTCCTGATTAATATTTTTCGAAATCTAAGTTTCATACTTAATTCAATTAACTACTGGGATAAATTTTTTTAGAATAAAAACACTCTCAACTTTTGAATATCTAAAATATTTTTTGGAATTAGTGTGCACTTTTTTATTTTTTTTTGAAAAATTGGGTTTGAGAAAAGTTTGAAATCAAAGAAAAGTTAATATATTAAATTAGAATGCTTTTCCAGAAAGTTTATCCTTTTAGTTTAACTTTTTTTTTATTTTACCATTTAAAACTAAAAAAAAACATTTGAAGACCAAATTAGTTCCTTTTGTGAAAAGAAAATTCCCCATAATTTAGAATATTTTTTTGTAATTGAGTTTAAACAAGATAGTGAATCTAAAAATATACATAATTTCAAGTTTGAATTCAATGATTTTGGCAAAAAATGTTTTCAAGAAAAAGCTAAATTGAAACTTTATTTATTTTTATTTTATCATTTTGTTTTTTTAATTGTATTAATGGAAAGTATTTGATCAGTTTTCCATTTTTAGTGTTTTTTGGGTCGTAGGGACATATATAAAAATTTAAAAAAAAAAAATTAATAATTTTATTGATCTTTCCGGAAATCGAACTCAGGCTAAACATTTTTCGAATTTTGAGAACTCGGTGCTCTACCGCTGAGCTAATGAGTAATTATTGGATATTTTAAAATTATAAATTTCTGAAGATAATAAAATTGAATTTTTAATTGAATAATTTTTCTAATATATTTTTTTTTTTGAAAAAAAAACTAAAAGTTTTTTGTGATGAAAAAAAAAATTTTTTTTTTTAATTGTAAAAAAATTATAAAATTTAAAATTGATTTGAAAAAAACTTATGAAAAAATTTTTTTATTTTTTTTAAAAATTCTTTTTAATTGGAAACTCTAGTAAAAATTTGTTTTTAATTTTTTAGCATTTTTTTATATTTTTCTAGTGATTATACTATCAAAGATTTGAAAAAAATGAATATTTAGATAAAATAAGATGAGTTCTAATAATTTTTTTTTGAAAATATTTGTTATGTGAATTGTTTTATTATAAATTTGAAAAAAATGAATTTTTACTAGAGTTTTCCTATTAAAAAAAAAAAATTTTTTTTAAACAAGTTTTTTCAGTGAAAATAAAAATAAAAATCATTTTTTTGAGATATTTAAAAAAATATTTTTTTTCAAAGTGACCTATTTTTAGTACATTAAAAAAATTTTGAAAAATTTTTTTTAAACACATTTTTTAAAATTTACAATTTTGAAAAAAGTCAAAAACATCCATTTTAAATTCTAAATATTTTCGAAACCACTTACCTTCATATAGTTTAAATTTGAAAACTTTATAAAAAAATCAAAATAAAAAATTTTTGAAAAAAATTTATTGTCTGAGTCAAAAGTATTTTTATATTTCATTTTATCAACTAATATTCACCATAACTTGTATATTTTTATTTTTACCTTGGAGAAAAGTGAAATAAAAATAAAAATAAATTTTTTTTAATCTAAAAAAAAAAAATTCAAAATTAAAATTTTTATAACTATTGTAGTTTAAAATATATTTTAAATATAATATTTGAGTAAATCAAAAATGAGAAAATCAAAAGAGTAGTAAAAAAAAATTTCAAAAAAAAAATTTTTATAAACCTTAATTTTCTCAATTTTTTTCACCAAAATCATATTTTTGATGAAAAATTACCCTAGTAAGATGATCTTAAAAATACCAAAAAAAAAATTATTTTTGTATTAATATGCACCTTTTTGAAAAATGAAAAATTCAAAATTTCAAAAAAAAAATTTTTTTTGACAAAAAATCGAAAATTGAGAATAACTTCTAAACTAGAGGAGATAAAGGGCTCTAAACTTTAAAAATCAATTTTTCATATTATTTTGATTTTGGAACGATGAGTAATTCGCCCAGAGTTCCGATATTTAAAAATTCAATTTTTTTCAATTTATACTTCACTACAAGGAAAATTTAAATACCTAAAATTAAAGTTAGCCAAAACTATACACTGGATTTCAGTTATACTTCTTTTATAAATTATTTTTTCAAAGTTATCATAATTTTATGTAATAAAAAAAGGATAGCTATTAAGCTCTTGAAATTTTGAATACCCCCCTTTTCAAAAATGCCGACTTTTGAAAAAAACACCTATTTTCAGGGTATTTTTTTATTGGGAAAAGTTGAAATGAATTAATTTTTGATTGAACATTAAGATTGAAAAAAGAATATATGTTAAAGCATGTTGCAGAAAACAACCAGGAATGTATATAAAAACTCAAACATGGAAAAAAATAAAATTACAAAAAATATTCCAAAAACAGATAAAAAATCAGATTTTCAATTTAATTTAGCAATATCTTTTGATTAAAATATTTTGTGCTATTTTCAAATTGAAAAATATGTTTCCTTTTAGACTATTAAAAAATACTTGAAATTATCGCTCTACTAAGTCAATTAAAAAATTCAAAAATTTTACAATTAAAAATGAAAAAAATATTACTGAAAAATTTCATTTTTTTTTCAATTCCTATTAATATCTATTAAAGTTGTAAACCTCATTGAAATTTGTTATGTATAATAATGTTTATTTTAAGAGTGTATTTCAAAAATACAAAATTTAGAGATTTTTTTTTGAAAAAATTTTCCTTGTAGTGTTGTGTACCCCTGGAGTAGTGAACCAAATATTAAAATAAAAATTTTGATATTATAATAGATAACTACAAGTACAGTCAGTTTCACTTTTAAGGCACAAACTTTCAACGAAATTTAAAGCACAAAAAAATTTCAAATTAAGGCACAAAATTTGGAATTTTAATTTTCACAAATTATTTTACTAGAATCTGAATTTTGTGCCTTAATTTGAGATTTTTTTTGTGCCTTAATTTTCGTTGAAAGTTTGTGCCTTTAAAATGAAATTGACTGTATTAAAAATATTTTTCTTTAAATTTTGATTTTTGATGGGCCAATGATTTTGAATGATAGTTTACTTTTAAAAAAAATTAAGTGAAAGTGCCTTTAAAGTGTAATTTACACTTATTTGATAATAAAAAAAAAACAAATATTGTAAAAAATATAAACAAATCAAAAACCCAAAAGAAATAAACAGAGTTCCCAAAATAATTCCATTTTTGGAATTTTTAGAATCTCAAAAAATAAAAATTTGGAATTATAATATTAAAATGATTCCAATGGAATCAATTTTTATCAAACGTTTTTCACTTGTTAAAGTATCTTTGAAGTCTAATTTTTCAAAAACATTGTAAATTATTTTATTCTTATTCAATAAATCAAAAAAGAATTTTTATTTGTTACCAAAACTCTATTAAAAAAAAAAAAAGAATGTTTTGATTCAATTTCAAAGAAAAAATTTTTTCTAATCATAGAGAAACTTAAAAAACTTCAGGATTGATGACAGGATGACGAAAACTAAAATCCCAAGAAGAAAAACCTTAAAAATTAATTTTTTTTTTTGAGAAATATAAAATTCTTTTTGAATTAAAAAAAACTTAATAATTATTAAATTTTTAAGAATGAAGTGTGTCCCTTGTAAAATCAAATGTAAACAATAAATGAGTTGAGACTTATCATAGGAAGAAAAAATAATCCTTTGATTAAAAGAATCAAAAAAAGAATTATTTTGGTTTTTTTTCAAAAAAGATTTGAAATGTGAACCCTGGAAATAATAGAAAAAAGTAAAAACTTCAGTGAAACGTTTTTTTTTGTGCCCCAAGTGTTGATTGGGTTGGTGTTTGTTTCCTTTTGTCTTGATTTTTTTGTAAACTATTTGTTGTAAAATAAAAAGATCAAAATTTTCGTTCATCTTTCCAAAAAAAGAGTTTCTTCAATCATGTAACATTTCAAATTTAGAACTCAGTAAACAATATTAATTTATTAATTTCCCCTTTTAGAATTGGTGTGACTTTGGTTGATTTGTTTTATTTCTGGTGATTTTATTTTGAAAAGTTGATGGAAAATTTTGATCTTTTTATTTTGCAATTAACAGTAGCCACGATAGTTTGTTTTTAATAAAGAGTTCTAAATATTTGAACAACTATAGATCAAATGAAATTTGTTGTTTATTAAATTTTGATTTTAAACTTTATAGATGGGTTGAATAGATAAAGTTATTGAGTTACTAAGAATAAGAATTGGATTTAGAAATATTCTTTTAGGTTGCTTTAATTTTTTTTTTTATTTTTATTTTTTATTTTTTTTGCAAGTTCTCCAAATCTTGTTTTCACAAATCCCAGTACAAGATACCGACTCTACAACAAAAATCCAGTCCAATTAACTACTCTACAGAGAGTTCGGAAAGTTCAATTCGGTTCACTTTGGTTTGTACTAGATCGCATTCGTTGGGTTCAGTTATCTCAGTTGCATAATTCCAGTTCGATTGGTTTTAGATCTGATTATGAACAAGTTTGGTTAGCTTAGTCATGATCACCCAGTCTATCAATTCTAATAATTATTTTTTTATTCCTTTTACCTTCCCCCAAACACCCAAAAAAGTAGAAAAAAAAAAAAAAAAACCTCAAAAAAACTTAAAAAGGGAAATTTGGAAAAGGTAAAAAGGTTCAAAAATTATAAATAATTAAAATAGAATAAAAAAATATGGATGCATACTGAGGGAATCGAACCCCCGGCCTTCCGATTAGAAGTCAGATGCTACTACCGCTGAGCTAAATATGCTTCTTTCCAATATAAAAGATTTTTTACACTTAATAATGTGATTATTAAAAGAAATCTCATTTTTTCAATTATAGCAGTGAAAAAAATACCTGACATGGAAAAAATGCCTGAACAAGATTTTTAATTGTAAGTTTTAGGAAAATTTTTGTGTAATTTCATTTATTTTTAATCAAATCCTTTTATTAAATAACCAATTTGTTTGTGAGATAAATAATATACTAGCCAAAGTTCATCAAAGTAGGGTTTGTCTCTAAAATACTCGAGTTATTGTTTGATAACCGAAGTAGATCAACTTTTTTTTTGAAAAACAATCGAGTTTTATAGAGCTTTACTAGAGTTTGGAAAATGATAATTTTTATTCTTGTTTTTTGATTGATTGAATGGTGTTTTGAACAATTGTGATTTCTTTAATAATCATTCTAATAAGTGGGTGAGTTATAATTTAAAAAGTTTGATTCTTAAAAATAGGATTTTATCGTAAATAAATGAAATTACATAAAAAATTTTAGAATATTCAAAATTAAAAATCTTGTTCAGGCATTTTTTTCATATCAGGTATTTTTTTTACAACTTTAATATTGTTTTCTTTTGACTTTTTAAAACTTCTCTTTTAGTTTCTTCATTTTATTTTAGTTCTTTTTTCAGTGTATTAAAGCTTAAGAGGAAAAAATTATGATACATTTCAAGGATCTAAGAAGATCTGTAGTGGGTCATAAGGAGGTAGTTTTTTTTCAAATTTTATTTAAATATATCTATAAAAGTTTTCTTGTAACAAGAGAGATCTGATGAGCCTCGATGTCCACTTTTGTGATTTAATTTTTGAAAAATTGGAAAACTAATTTGGATAAAAAAAAAAAAACAAGTATCGAGGAATTATGTCCTTAAATAAAAAAATAATTGATAAACTACAAAAATTGGTTATTTTTTAGATAACGTACATAATTTCTACTTAACTAATATTTGGTTCTAAAATATTAATATTTATATATATTTTATACTATTCGTTTTCGTTTTTTTTTTTTTCGGTTTTTTTTTTGTTATTTTAATTTTATTTTTTCACTTGAGTGTGTTATGTCGTTATCCCCCCTTTAAAAATCAGCAAATCAATCGTCTCAAGTTTCTTATGTTTATTTATATTTTCTTAATTATTTTTTTCTACTTGATCTTTCTTAAAAAAAGAATCAAAATAAAAATATACTTAAGGGATTAGCGTCACCATAGATATCTCTATAATCAAAATATGTTGTAATTGTGTGTAAATGATATAAGTGCACCATGGTTCAAATGGCTCTTAAAAATCTATTAAAAATATTATTGAACAATAAATTATCTGATTTTTTCTTAATGATCACAATTAAAAAAGTTTCATTTTGAAAAATTTTTTTAATTCCTTTTACAAAACTAAAAATCGAAACTCAAAATAATAATCTTTATAGTATTTAATAATTTATATTTAGAACTTCCAAAAGTAACTATTTTTATAATTTTTGAATTTCAAAGATTAACATAATGAGTAACACCAAAAAAGCACAAAGACTGATTAGTTTTGTTTGTTTTTGATAAAGCTACTTGTAGAATCAATATATTTCCATGATTTGAGAAATAATTTATCAAAAAAATTTATTGGTTAATTATTTAATTTTTAAAAAAAAACAAATTTTTTAGTAACTAATCTACATTTTGCCACAAATTTAAGAAAGATATTTTGTGACTTTGTAGTCTGAATATTGATAATTCAACCTTTAAATTTATGGCAAAATGCCGATTATTTTTCGAAATTGCTGGGTTTTTGTAAATTCACAGAGCATTTTTAATTGAGGAGGATCAACAAATATTACTACTTTACTAATAGATTTTTTAGAGACATTTGAACCATGTAACACTTATGTAGTTACGTTCAATAACAACATACTTTGATCCTAGGCTTCTCCTTGTTAGACGCTAATCCCTTAAAAGTTAAAAAACGAAAAAGAGAAAAAACAAAAACCAAAAAAAGAAAGAAAAAGAAAAAAAAAATCAATAAATGATTTTATCTGTAAATTTGAAAAAGCAAAACAACTATTACAATTTAAATCTCCTTGATTATCAAAATCCGATGAGTAGTTTTGGAGATCTCAAAAATAGTCACATTTTTTCAACAAATTTTTCATAAAAACAAAAAAACAAAAGAAAAACAAAAAAACAAAAGAAAAACAAAAATTTGAAAATGCAAAATTAGAAAAAATTTGCAAAAATTAGAAAAAATGATTCTGATCCAAAAATTTGAAAATATATTTTTAAGAAGAATATGAGACAAAACCTGAACATTCAACCCCCATTAACATTATTAAGTGAGTCAAAATTTTTGAAAAAAGTGTTGTAGTGGATAATTAACACTTCTCTTTTTCTTTAAAGATAATAATTTAGATAACGAAATGAAATTCATGATTATTGTTTCTGAGGCGCTGAGGTACTCAAAATCTGTTAAATGTGCATATCTACTGAGAATAAAAAAGTACCTTTTTGGCAAAATAAAATATTTTAATCTTTGGATAAAGGATCCTATTCACTTTAACCAATATGAAATGATAACATTTGTGGTGTATAAGAAGAATTCATTTGGTAGGTGGATCCTGAAAATGAATTGGAATTTTTAAATAAAAGTTAAAATAAATAAATGATAAAAAATATTATTATTTTTTTCGGAGAAATGAATTTATTTTTAAGGAAATTGTGAAATTTTCATTAAATAGAGTCAGCAATTTTGTTAAATAATAATAAAATAAGTAAAAGAAAAAAAAAATAAAAATAAAATCAATAGATTTCTGAAATTAAAAAAGAGAAATATTCATATATATATAACTCTAAAAAAAAAAGCTTTTATTTTTTTAAATGGTTTTATTCTTAAAGATTTTGCTCATTTGTTGTACCTACGTTAGAATCAAATAAGTTATTTGTTAGATTAGGGTTGTCCATTCCCATGTTATTGTCCATTCCCATGTTGTTGTTCATTCCCAAGTTATTTTCTATTCCCATGTTGTTGTTCATTCCCAAGTTATTTTCTATTCCCATGTTATTGTTCATCCCCATGTTATTATCCATTCCCATGTTATTGTTCATTCCCATGTTCATCGTATTATCTAATGGTCCTTGATAATTGATATTGAAATCTGGATTTGTTTTGTTTTTTTTTTCGGATTTAGATGATGATGATGAACTACTACTACTACTACTACTACTAGAAAAACCAGTTTTTAGTGGTTCGATAATAGGTTTAGGTGGTATGTATTCTGTTTGATTAGATCCACTAAGAATTGGTGTCCTTTTTTTATAACGAAATGAAGACCTTTTGTAACAACATAGTGTGATGACACCAATTATAAAGCAAAGCATACCAGGAATCCATAAAAAGAGAGTCCATAGCCAAGTTGATACAGGATCAAACAGAGTTGATAATGAATTTTTTTCTTTAGAATACCAACAAGGATATGTTTTATGAGTATCTTTTTCATCGTAATATTTTGATTTGTCAAGTGATGAGAGCTTTCGACATTCTGTATAAGTTCTAGTTAAAAATCCGCATCGAGTTATCTATTATAAAGTCAACAAAATTGATAAAATATTAAATATATATATAGATTAATAATTTCGGATTTTTAAGTGTGATTGATCACTCAATTCAAAAAATTAGAAACAATTTTATTGAAGAAAGAGAAATTTATTAAAAAATTTTAGATAATTGTCTCAATATCTCTTAAATGGTCAAAAAAAACGCCATTTCAAAATGAATAGCAACCAGCAACAGCAATAATAATGAAATTGATTTGCATAAACTAACCAATTGTCAATAATATAACAATAATTGGGTTGTTTAGGATGAAAATGGGGATGTTGAAATTTTATAATTGATGAAAAAGAATTCTTTTTTTTCTTTTATTCCGAAGGGTAGAAATTAATTTCCTCTTACAGCCGTTAGGTTTTCCAGAATTTAAAAGAATTGAGTAAAATCTTATATTTTTCTCTATTCTTTTGAATCCTGGAAAACCGCCGTTCGGTTTTTTTTTGCTTTTTGAAATAAAAAGAAAATTTAATTAATTTTCTTTTCATTTCAAAAATTAAAAAAAACCGCCATTAGCTTTTCTTGAGTTTTCTGTTTATTTGTGAAGTGTTCTAGGTTTTTTTGAGTTTTCTATTGATTTTCCAAATAAATAGAAAACTCAAAAAACCTAACGAAAATCAATAGATTTTACAAATAAAACAGAAAACCTCAAGAAAAGCTAGGCACTCTACGGCACTCTACGGCACTTCCCTAATTTCTAAATTTTTGTTTAGAAATTTCAAGAAAGAATCATAATTCTCTTTATCATTAACTAATGACAAAATAAATAATGGGTCTTTATTTCGAATAATATCAAAGATATTATTCTTATTATTTTTGTTAATTTGAATTAAATCTTTAATCAAAATTATTCGATTTTCTTTATAGAATGGGCAGTAAAAAGAATTCTTTTTGTATTCCGTTTCTTTGATTAATTTTGTTTTTATTACATTTTCCAAAAAATTACTTTTTAGTTCGGGTTTTATTTTAAAAGTTTGTTCAAGTATTGGAGATTAATTGTTTGTTTATTTTGGAAAATTGTTCAAAAAAGTTTTAAAATTTCAGAAATAAACAAAGAAATAAATGTTGAAAAATTAAAAATAGTTATTTAGTTTGTAATCAAAAAATGCTTTTTTATGAATTCTTAATTAAATTGATAAAATCTGTACTTTTTTATAATATAACAAGAGATAGAAAAACTTGTTTAACAATCAAAATTTAGATTAATTTCTGATCATTTTATTTATTTTTTTCTTCAACTTGAAACAAAAAAAAAAAAAAAAAATAGGTAATCTATCGGTCATTTTTTTAATATTTAGCAAAGTTTATATAAATAATAACAAAATAAGATTAAAATAATGATGATACTTAAATGTTATACAATTGGGTATAATTATTTAAAATATATAAACAAGAAATATCTA
Organism: Anaeramoeba flamelloides; assembly: GCA_027625915.1. Classification (NCBI taxonomy): domain Eukaryota; family Anaeramoebidae; genus Anaeramoeba; species Anaeramoeba flamelloides. The sequence goes on along the minus strand of JANTQA010000060.1, from coordinate 184,848 downwards.
TTTAAAGAAATAATTAAACACACTCAAGACTTTTTGGCATTAAAGTAACATCTACTCATGATATACATGATGAGTTAAATTATAGATATTTGTTGAATGATTTTGATCTTTGATTCGAAAGAAAAAGATAAAATATAGAGATTAAAAATAAAAAGTGCATTTGAAAGGAAAACGAGATCACTAATTTCAATTTATTTCTTGAGATTTACAAGTAGAAAAAAAAAAAATAAGAAGAAGTGCAATTTTTTTTCCATTTAACTAACAAATCCTACACAAGTAGATTATATGATGTCTATATTTTAAGAGATTTTTTTTGATAAAATCCAATTTTTAGAAGAAACGAATTTCTCGTTATGTTTGGTTTTTATGTTATAATTTCAGCTTTTACAAAACTTTTTTTTAGATAGCAACTGATCAATATGTACCTACTACCCAAAAGAAACAAAAAATCCATTGGTTGAAAGAATTTAAATACTAAGAATTTACTTCAATTTTGAACAATTCATTCAATAGACTTTTTTAATAAAGAGAATTAAAGGTCAAATTAACATGTCTACAAGAAAATTAATTTTTTGTAAGATTATATAAAAATGTGCATGAATCTTTCTATTTTCAGACAACATTTTTTGGTTTAAAAGAGAAGCATCAAAAATTAATGTTATCACTCTAGTTGTTAGATTGCTCTCCAATCCTTTCCAAAAAATTAAATAAAAGAAAAGGAAAATTGTATTAAAAATAATTATGTGCGCTTTCAAAAAAAATGTGGATTTACAGGAAAATTCATTGTGAGAAAATGTTAAAAATCTCTCTTGATATAAATTCTTGAAAAAAATATATCGCCTCTGAACGCCTCTTAGAACAAATATTTCTTTCTTTCTTTATATGATTTATCAAAGCAATGATTAATCATAACACAAAAAACTTTTGCAATTTGTTACCTAATGATCATTCATCAAAGAAAAAATTTTTTTTAATATTTGTCTGTTTTGATCTCCATGTGAATTAGATCTGATTGTTTGGTGGAAAGGAGGTAATGAAAAGTTAAGTTTCTTTTTAAATGGGGAATTAGTTGCAAAAATATTTGGTTTATTATCACTTTTATAGTTTTTTTTTTATTCTGGAAATAACGATCTTTAAACACTTTAATATTCTTCAAGAAACTATAAAAAATTTCCTGATTTTGTAAGTTTTTTAAAAGGATTTTTTATTTTCAATACCATATTCTAAATTCTTGAAACAAGGATATTTTCAACTCTATTATAAACCTATTCATGTTTATTGTGAAAACTATTGGGGGCTTTGATCTTGACTTTGGGATTGAATAAAAAAAAAAAAAAATAAATTTATAATTTTTTCAAAAGTTTGGCTAATTTTGATTTTAATTATCATTTTAAAGAAACAAACCTAAACTGAAAATTTTTAAAAAAGAAATTCAAAAAACAAAGCATTAAATCGGAGATTATATTGAAGTTGCATTGTTGTTTGAGTATTTATTTTATAATTATGTGGTTCAAACAAATCCCAAAAGAAATTTTCATATTTTATGCTCCATAAAGATTGAAATCCAATACTTTAGCCAATGAAAATGATTTAAAAGAATGACAATTAAAGAAAAGTGAAGGTATTTCAAATTTTAGGATTTTTGATGAATTTGGATCAAAACATCATTATTGATCCAAAAACTTTTCGAAATTATCTAAAAACATAAAGAAAAATTTAAAATCGTTTATTTTTGATACTGTTGCTGATTATATTTAAAATTTTTTTCTAGTATATTGATATACTCAAAGTGAACAATATGGCAATTGAAAATAATTTGGATAAAACTGGCACAGAAGGGAAAATTTGAATTTTGAATTTGGATTTTGAACCTTTTCTTTGTAAATTTTTGGAATTTGTTAATTAAAAAATGAGTTTAACAAAATGAAAAAATTTCGAAAAAAAATAAATTTGAAATTTGAACAAGAACTCTTGACTCAGTATTCTTTTAAGAAGTTAACAGATAGGTTGTTTGTATTAAAAGGAATATGAAAAGACAATAAAACATGAATGGTGCTTAAGGAACTACCAACCATAAAAAAAATAACTATTCTTGTAAATTTAATAGCAAATTCAAAAAAAAATTTACCGCATCTTGAAATTGAAAAATAGTGTAAAAATATGTTTATTATAATGTCAGATTTACTTTTAAAGTTATTTTCGAAAAAGAATTATAGTTTTTAAAAAGTTTGATCCATTTTTCTCATTTTTGAAAAAACCCAAAATCCAACATATTTTTCTAATTATTTCAAAAAAAATTATTTTTATTAGAGCACGAAAGAAGAAAGAAAACTTATTGTGTGTGTAGGAAGTACAAAAATATACATTAAAAATATAAAACCACAAAGTTATAAAATAATTTTCATTTTATAAAATCTCCTTGTTTTCAAAAAAAATACAAAAATTATTTTAAACTTGTAAAAAAAATAATTTTTTGATTCAAAGAACAGTTCAAATCAATTTTTTCTTTTTATTAAATAAAAAAATCTGAGAAAAAGAACCAAACAATCAAATTTAAAATTCTCCCAAAATAATTTTTTTAAAAACTCTAAAAATTTCAACTCATAATCTAAATAAATATTTTTTAATTTGTTTATTTCTAAATAAAAATTAATAACCCAATCTTAATTATTCCTGTGATTTTGTTATAACACAAAGATTGAGAGGTTCAACAAGATTTATTACTATGATTTACCAATTAAAAAACAAAAATTTTTAGTTCACATTCCAAAATATTTTTCGAGTTTATAAGTTGAAGAAAAACCAAAGATCTTTACAACATCGTTGAGAAATGATATTTTTAGACATTAAATTAAACTTCCTTCGTGGAACTCTAAGAAATAATTCTTATTATGCTAATTTGGTTGTAAAAGTAATAATTTATATATATTTTTGGAAATTGAAATATAATTTTTTATTTATTAATTGGAAAATAACAGTATTATTTATCAATTTTTTTTAATTATTTTCAAACAAATAAAACTAATTTCCAATTAACAATTATAATACTTTTGAAATATTATTAAATAAATTATTTTAATAATTACAAGCTCGTTGTTTATAAGCCAAATTTCAAAATTAGGGGCAAATTTTTTGTTCATTATTTTTTTCTTTTTTTATTGATCTTTCAAAAAATAAAATAATTACATTATATTTTTATTTATTCACAGATATTGGTTATTATCTCTAAATACTTTTGTAAAATTCATTATTATTCAAAAAAAAAAAAAAAACAATTAAACAAATGTTTTTCTGATGAAAAATTTGCCCCTATTTTTGAAATTTGGATTACTTTGAATAATTGAAAAAAATATTATTTTGTGTTTTAAATTTCAAGAAATTTAATAAAATATTTGTAAATAAAATAAATGATCACTTTTTTTTAGATCTCCTATGATTCAATTTTTATGGTTTATTTTTCTTTGTATTATTAAAAGAAGATTAAATTTTTAATGTGAGTTGTCCATACAAACTATCAAAAATTTCTAAAAGTGGGATTTCTTAAAAATAAAAAATCTTTTACTGTAGAGAGAAAAATGTTGGACACAGAAAAATGGTTGGACAGCATTTTTAATTGGGAACATTACTGAAAATGATTTTTAATTTCAATCATTTGTGAAATAACTAAAGAAAATAACAATAATCTACTTATTAGAATAACGACTAATGTAATTCTACTTTTTCAAAACCTTATCTCTTATAATCTAAATCAAGTTTAAAAATTACCATTTTCAGAATTAATAGTAAACTTTACTACAACTTGGATTTTTGTTAAAATAGCATGATCTACTTTAGTTATCAACCATTCAAATGAGTATTCTACACAAACCACAGATTAATGAACTTTTAACACCTTTAAACCTGGATTTATATAAAATTCACCTAGTTATCAATAGGATTTGATTTTCAATTTCAGTAATGTTCCCAATTAAAAATTGTGTCCAACCATTTTTCTGTGTCCAACATTTTTCTCTCAACAGTTACAAATTTTTTTTTAACTTTCTTTTTCTTCAAATCCGAAAAATTAAGAAAAAAAGGATAAATCTTTTTTCTAAAAATTTCATTAAAAAAAATAAATTTAATTCAAAATGAAAATTCATTTCTCTAAGGTTGACAAAGGGTTTTGCTAATCGGGTTTAATTGTACCTTTGTGGAAATAAGTACTCTTTTACCTTTGGGGAAAAAAATAAAGAAGAGTTACTAATTCCTTAAAGTAAGAAAAAAGTGTCAGTCTTTTCAAATAGTCATCTTAATTGTTTCATAACAAAATTTCCGAAAAATAGATCAATTTTTTGTATTGGTGTTAAAGAAACACCAATGACATTCAAGTAACAACAAATTTTTTTTTTTTTTTTTTTTTTTTTAATCTTGTTGATTCAAGCCTATCCCTCAAAAAAGAAAATCAATTCACGTCCTAAAATTAAAGGAAAATTTCTGGAAGGGAAAATATTTTACAAAATAAAGCTAAAAAGAAAAGAAAGGAAATGAAAAACATACTGAACAAGATCCTGAACCTCCTCTAATTTTGTGTCCTTTACTTGTGTAACACTCCCTTCCAAAACTACAAGATTCAACATCTGTGTAATTTCCATTTGGGGTTTTATAAGTCACAGAAAATTTTGTAATGTAATTAGTTGTAGCGTCACCACTACAATTTGTTGTTGAGAATGTTTTTGTCACAGTGTAATAACTTTTTGCTTCAACATAACAGTCTCTATGGTTTGAAATAATTTGATAAGTTTTATGTTATTTTATTTTTTTTTTTTGTGAAGAAGAAAAAGAATTTAGTTTAAAAAAATAAGGAAGGAATCTAAAGAAAAAGCGTAATTACGTTTTTGATAGATGTGTTTTAAAACTCTGATCAACACCAATCCAGATACCAGCACCAATCATAAAAAGTAGACCACATATAAAAGGAATAAAGAGTACAGGTTTCATTTGAATATTTAAAATTGAAAAAAAAATGAAAAAAAACGAACATGTTCTGTCATAATAACCCTTAATTCTTGATTTTTCATGAGAGGAATTTATAACCTTTGCCATTTCACTTTAACGACTTTTCCAAAAATTATGCTTTTTGAATTTAAAACTATTAATTTAATCGAAGGTTTACTTTTTGACCTAAAATTGATTATACAATGAAGCGAATCAATAAACCCAATTTCGGAAAAGTGTAAAAATGTCTTTTTTATCAGGTAAGGGTTTAATATTTAAGCAATTTTTTTCGATGACTAGTTGAGCATCAGTAATTTGAAAAAACAAAACACTCGGGAACAAATAATTGTTATTCAGATTGTCCAATTGATACATATTTGAATCAAATAATTCTGAATAGATTTTACGAAAGAATACAGCCATTAGACACAAATATTAAAGTTTTGGATTTACTGATATTATTCAGAGGAGATTCATATTTATAATACTTGACAATTATTTTTATTACAAAAAATATATATATTTTCTTCAAAAAGTATTGAGTCTAGAGATCTTTCACTAATATAAAATTAGGGTTTTTTTTTGACAATTTTTCATTTTGATAAAACCAGTTTTTTATAAAAAAAATTCTAATATTTTCCAAAGAAAAGGTTCAAAATTCAAAATTCAAATTTAAATTTTCCTTCTGTGCCAGTTTTATCCAAATTATCTTCAATGACCATATTGTTCACTTTGGGTGTATCTTAATAGACTAGAAAAGAAAAGTATGATCTAAATGAGAACGTTATCAAAAAAAACTTTTCGAAATTATCTCAAAAAAAACAAAAGCGAAAATTGAAAAAAAGTTTTTGGTTGAATGTGGATATTTTCTTTGGAATTAATCAAAAATCCTAAAATTTGAATTATTTTCACTTTTCTAAGATAGTTATTCTTTTTAAAATCATTTTTAGAGGTGAATGCATTGTGTTTCAATCTTTAGAGAGCACATGTAATGGATAGTTTTCAAACCGAGGGACTTTTTATATTTTAAAGTAATATGAGTCTTCTTTTCTTGGGAAATTTTTTAAAAAAGAGAAAATTAGATGTTAACAATTTTTGCTTATTGGGTCGAGTTAAAAAATTGTTTCGATATTGCAAAAAAGAACAACATACCTAATACATATTAGTGTTGTTTTCTTTTTTCTTTTTGGTTTTTTTGGTACATGTTATGGCCAATTTTGATTGTTTTACTTTTGGACAGACTCTGGTTTTCACAATGTGTCAAAATTTACATTACCGTTTTTAAAATATCCATCGTGAATTTTACAATCCAACATTTTAAATTAAAAGCTATATTTGTTTTTTTTTTCAAGAAAACTGACAGATGAATCGATCTAAGAAAATGTAAAGAAAAAAGTCGTAAATTTGGTATTTTTATCTTTGGTTACTAATAAAATAAAAAAAAATCTTCAAGTAAATTTAATAGCAAATTCAAAAAATTTTTACCGCATCTTGGAATTTCAAAATAAAAGTAAAAATCTAATTACGATAAAATCAAACTCATTTTTTATGCTATTTTCAGAAATGAACTATTGTCCGAAAGCCTGATCTATTTTTCTCATTTTGAAAAAGTACAAAATTCAGCATATTTTTAAATTATTTAAAAAATAATTTATTTCCTTTAAAAGAAGAAACAAATCTTAATATCTGCAAAGGAAGCGTACAAAAATAAACTTTAAAAATAAAACCTATAATTCTCGATATAACCCAATTTAAAAAAATCAACTTAATTTCAAAAAAAAATATTTATTTTAAACTTGAAAATAATATACTTTTTTGATTCAAAGAAAATTAGATACATTTATTTCTTTTTTGAATAAAAAAATCCGAGAAAAAGAAACAAACCATCAAATAAAAAATTCTCCCCAAATACTTGTTTATAACCTGTAAAATACAACTAATAATCTAAAGAAATAATTTTTAATTTGATTATTGATAATCAATAATTTATAACCCAAATATAATTCTCTCAGTAAATTATTAACAACACTGAGATTAAATGCAATACTAGACTTTACAATGATTTCACAATTTTTTAAAGATTTTTAAATAAATAAAACAAATTCAAATAAATAAATTGTATTAAAAAAAAAATAATAGATATTATCAAATAACTCATTTTAATACAAACAGTTCCTTGTTTATACACCTAATATTTGAAAAAAAAAAAAAAAAAAAAAAAACTGTATAATCTCTTAAATTTCCAGAAATTTAACCAATATTTGTTAAAAAAATTGAAGATCAATTTTTTTAGATCTTCAAGAGATTTAATATTTAAAATATTTTTTTTTGTATTTTTAAAATTAAGATTAAAGTTTCAAGGTTATTTATTGCTAAATACCCTCTGAAATTACACAAAGTGAGATTTCTTCAAATTAAAAATTTTTGGCAAATTTTTCTTTTTTCTTTTTTCGAACCAAAAATACAATAAAAAAGGATGACATATTTTGACTGAAAATTTCATGGGAAAAAATAAATTCGTTTAAAAATGATAACTCATCTCTCTGGAGTTGATAAATGAAATAGAATATCAAGGTTTAATTGTACCCCTATAAATAATTACTCTATTACCGTTGGGAAAAAAGAAAGAAAGAATAAATAAGAGTTACTTGTCCCTTGAAGATCTATTCTGAAAAAAGACCTTATGATGAAGGAACAATTGGAAAAAATTTCACACAAAAAGTCATTTAATTTTTGAAAAATTTTTATCAAAAAACAAAAAATTTCGGAAAAGAGGAATAATTTCTCAAAATTTTTATCTAATTCAATTATTAATTTAATATTTTGACAAAATAACATTCTTAAAAAAGTCAAAAATGATTAAACAGGATAGCACACTGTAGGGTAAATATTTCAACACATACAAAAAAAAAAAACTAGTTTTTATAGTCAGTTCCGCTTCAAAGAGACAAACTTTAAGAAACCAAAAAATCTCAAATTATAGCGCTACATTTGGAATTTCTTTTTTCACAAATTATTTTAGTAGATATTAAATTTTGTGTCTGAATTTGAGAATTTTTTAGTGCCCTAAATTTCGTTGAAAGTTTGTGTCTTAAAAGTGGAACTAACTGAATATGGATGCATTTTTCACCCTAGAAAAACTAATTTTTGACCAATTTACAAAAGTACACTATTTTCAAGAAAAAGGAAAAGCACTTATATATGCATTACATGTACTAAAATAGATCAAAAGTATACCCAAACAATTTTTTTTTTTTGATAATTGCAAAAGGGATAGTATAAAAAACATTTTTACTTATTTAATTATTTTTTTTTTTTGATATATAATTTTTTTCAACATTTCTTATATTTAAAGATCTATAATCATCAAGTAAAAATGTATTATTCTACAGATATTGAAATAGAAAGAATTATTCTAGTAAAATCATATTTATTTCTATTGGAATTCACTCTGGTGACCAATTGATGATCAAAATGAACCTCATGTTTTTTTTAACCGGTAATAAGAATTAGAGTTTTTCCCAGACCAGAAGTTGAGTAAAAGTTACAGTCGGTTTCACTTTTAAGGCACAAAATTCAATGAAAATTTAAGGTACAAAAAAAATCTCAGATTAAAGTACAAAATTCAGATTATAGTAAAAATAAATTGTAAAAAAAAAATTCCAAATTTTGTGCCTTAATTTGAGATTTTTTTGTGTCTTAAATTCCGTTGAAAGTTTGTGACTTAAAAGTGAAACTGACTGTAATATTAGTTGATAAAATTATTCAAGAATTTATAATGAAACTAAATATAATTAAAACTTGAAAATCAAATCAATTATCCAAAATAAAATATTTATGTATTTGTCTTGAAAAAGAGAAATATTTTACAAAAGAATTTTAAAAAAGTAAACGAAAGTTTAAAAAAAAAATAAAAATGATTTTTATGGAAAAAATTAACCAATTGAATAAAAAAAAAAAAAATTTTTAATTTAATATATATATATATATATATATATACCAACTGTTTTATGACCTAGTTATTTCCAATCTAACCCGATAAAATTTTAACATGATAGATGTTTGGATAAATAAATAATGCCACAGACTTTTTAAAAATTAATCAGCACCCCTCCCCCCTAGAATAATTAATAAAACAGAAGCAAAAATAGACCAAGTAAGAATTTCAATAAATAAAATAATATATAAATGCAAAAAGAAATTAGAAATTCTTTGGTTGAAAATATACCAAAAAATGTAAAATTTTCAAAAAATGACAACTAAAATATAAATTGGAAAATAGAAAATTTAAAATTACTAATTTTGGATCTTAATCGATTAATAAAAAACTAAATAATAAATAATTCTTGATGGAAAGCAAACCCAAAATCCCAAAAAAAAAATATTAAGCAAGTTAATAAAAATAATCAACAATTTTTCAGAATTGTATTTGAATTATAAATGGGAAAAATTTTCACTTCATTTCCAATTTCCCTTTTCAAACAAATACACAAGTGTAAATATGAGTGTTGTCAAAAATAGGGTTTTTAGCAAAAAATATTTCAACTTAGAACTCATTGAAGATATTGATCATTTTTTATATTACTACACATTCTATTAAGAAAATGAAATAATTTGGATTGGAAATTTATAGAAATAAACAAAAAAAAAATAAACACCCATGGAATAATATTCTCGATATTATTCAACATAAAGGATTATTATTTATTTTATCATTAGTTAATGATAAAGCAATTTATGACTCTTTATTAAAATTTCTAAATGTAAAATTAGAAATTAGAGTAAGTGCAAATATTTTTTTTTTTTTAATTTGGGAAAATAACCGAAAATTAAATTAATTGTCAATTTATTTCTTAAATTAAAAAAAACCTAACAGCTGTAAGATGAAATTAATAACCCCCGTTCTTAATAAAAAAACAAATAATTTATTCTAAATAATAATTGTTGTATACCAACTGTATGAAATTTTTTTTAGAGTAAAATAATAATAATATTTTTATCATTGAAAATAAATTTTTGTTTTTTATAAAAAAAAGTCAATTAAATAAAAAAAGGGTTAATTTTAATTTCTTAAATATTTGAAGTGAAAAAAATATGAAAAAAGTATTAAATTTCAAAAAAAAAATAATATATTCTCTACAATTTTTCTTTTAATTATATATAATATGTAAATGAAAAAAGTAACACCCTATTTATAATAATTCCATTAAACCTATTAACTCAATATTTTGGGTTTTATATTTATGAATATTGATAAAAATTGTATGATAATATTTATTATTATTAATTTAGTAATAAGTTTATTTAAGTATCAATTGTCATATAAATGATTAAAATATTGTAGAATTAGAACAAAAAAAGGTAAATAAATTAGAAATAATACCCAGACTAAAATGTTTTCCTAGTTGTGGTTTATCTTTCTTATTGTATTCAAGGGACCTTTCACATGTAATCTTTTGTGGAGACGACTTTGAATAACTTGAAACATATTTATTAAATTTAAATCGTGTTGGGTTAAGGGACCTTGTTAGAATTTATAATTTAGATTGTATTTTTTTTAAAAAAATTTTTAAATTGGGTAAAACTATTTGTACTTTATCCAAATTAAAAATTTTCCTTGAAAATGTAGGGAAATTAAAAATTTTCTTATATAAAGGTATTTTCACTTTCACATACAATATTTTAGAGTTGAGACTGGTGTATAATCATGCTTGAAAATAAAACATGATGGAATTTAAAAAATATATATCAAAAAAACTGATTTGAGTTTTTCCTTGATTTATTGGAGGAATTCAGAAAAGTTTTTTGGATCAATAAAAGTTTTGTTGTAAAATCATTTTCAAACCTGAACATGGAAATATTTTGAACTTACTTGGAATTAACTGTTATATATATATGATGATTTCAACACTCATGGAATATAATATATAAATAGTACTTTAAGTTCGGAAAAACATTTATTTAATTAAATTCAAAGAAATGATCCAAAAACGATTTGATACAAAAATTATCAAATTAATTTTGATTGTAAAATGTTATTAAATATCTTATTTTTAACTTTTTTTACCATATTTTTTCAAGCAAAAACCAAACCAAAAAATAAAGTTGACGTGTTGAATCAAAATAAAATCCAAAACATCAAATGAAACCAACATTTAAGACTGTTCAATTTACCAAATTTGAAATTTAATCATAAAGAATTGGTAAAAGTTATTTTTTTTTGACAATTTTTGAATAAGTTTTGTATTGACTTTAATATTTTGGAAATCGGTATCTATAAAGTTTGAGAAATTTCAGTTTATACACTATTAGTTATCATGGAAAAATAAGTTTCAAAAATTTGATTGAAAATTTTTCCTTTTCTGTGTCATTTTGTCATTAAAATCAATTTTGACAATTTTTTTTGTTTCACAAACAACCAAAAAAACTCAATCTCAAAAAAGGTAATTGAGAATCTTTTTCAAGATATTTGAGTTTTCTGATATCAAAAACCTCAAAAAAAAAAAAAGTCAATTAATATTTGGAAAAATGAGTTTCTCAAAGGGAAGTTATACACTGTCAATTTACAAACTTTTGGTAACTCGAATGTATTTGGTTCTTTCAGATACAATTTGGTAATTCTTTTTTTGAGCAATCTACCGAACCAACTTTTTTTTTTTAAAGACCAACAGTCTGATCCAAAAACCAGAAACTAACAAACACCATAAAACCAAATTCAAGTTAATTGTTTTTGAAAAGAAAATGAAACCACAAAAATAATCGATTTTTTTGTTTGCAAATTTCAATAAATCATAAATCTCAAGATCAAGGTAGTTTTGAAAAATCAATACTCTTTGTGTAAAACTGAAAGAAATTAGCATCTGATCTCAAAAAAATCCTTTCCATTTTCCAACAATAAATAAGTAGAATATGTAAGTTTCACCAAAATTATTTCCAAATTAAAATTAACGAACCCAATAATTAGAGAGAATACCAAACAACAAAAATCACTCATATCAACACAGTTAGTCTTTAGTGTCAACTAACAAAAAAATGTATTAATTATTCCCGCACATTAAAATGGAATTTTTAAATTGTAAATTTGAAAGTATACTTCAAAGGCTGACAAACAAATCAAAATTTTTGATATTGTGTCTGGTATTACCCTCAAATTATAACTCAAATTGTATCAAAGTTCAAATCAATGAATAATTATTTCAAAAAATGATCAATAATTTAAAAGAAATCTGAAAATTCGATTATTTTGGTAATAATCAAATTTTGGTCTTTAATTGGTTCTATTTGCAATATTGTAAGATATAATCAAGACTTGAATTTATTTTTCAAATTGTTTTTTAAAAAATATCACCAAGAATCAAATTGATCAGATTTTTTCTAAACAGGTAAATTTTGATCAAAAAGGATGAAAAATCTATTGACAAATCACTTTTAGATGATCACTTAAAAGTTAATATAAGATAAAAATGTCAATTTTTATCAAAATAATTACTGTACTGTTAAATATACAACAAAGTCAATGAAAAAATGGTTGTTGGTTGATTTTCCAATCTTAAGTACTAAAATATAATAAGAAATTAATTTCATAAAAGTTACTCTTATTCAAAGAAAAAAAGATCTTTTCCCTCCGTTAATTCAAGTTTTCCTTTCAACACTTTTGAAATATTTCTTATTTTGGTTGGTTTCCCTTTTTTTTTTTAATAAAAAAAAGCTTGAAAAAGAAAAAACTAAATAATAAAACTCATTTTTGTTAAAAAGTTTTTCAAAAAATTTATTTTATTAATTTTTATTTATTCTTTTTTGAATTTATCTTATTTAAATCCTTACTCGACTAAAAACACTCACAATGAATCAAAAAAAAATCAGCGACAAACAAAATACCAAAATTGAAAAAAAGGAAAGAGAAAAAAATCGCAGGAAATCGATCGAGTTATTTGAAAGAGAAAAAACTCAACAAATCAAATATGATGTCTTAAATCAAATTGAAGAAAACAAAGAAAGAAAGAAAAACAAAAAAAAGGCTGTTAATTTGATGGAAAAGGAAAGACAACGAAGAATGAACATTCTTGCCATGAATGAGATGGTAAGTAATAAGGAACGAAAGCACAACATCAAGAAGGCCAAAAAATTAAGTGAAAAGGAAAAGCAGCGAAGACTACACGACAATACACTCGACGAAATCATTTTGACAAACGAAAGAAAACAGAATACTAAAAAAGTAAATGAAATGGAAAATGAAGAAAGAGAACGAAGGGTTCTTGACAGCACTTGTAAATAAAGGGAAACATTTTAATATTCCCTTTGGCTTTTTTTATTATTTTGTTTATTTTAATTTTTGGTTTGAATATAGTTATTCTTTGATTTGAATTTATCTACTGGCACTTAATTTTTCACCTTTTTCTTTTTTTTTTAACAATTTTTTCATTCTTAATAAGCAGTTTTTCTTTTAATGTGAAAAATATTGATACTCTAAAACTGTTTCTAACTGGACTTCAAAATAAAATTGTTAAAAAATTTATATTTTTATTTTTTTTCTTTTTATGCTTTTGATCAAATTTTGATCTACAAAAATTGTTAGGAAACTAATATTATTGAAATACCAATAGTGATGGAATTCGAGGGCCATTTATATTTGATAAAAATCTTAAAAAAAATAATTGTTATTACCATCTGGAAAAAAATTATCAAACTGATTTTAATTGAAAAATGATGGTTATAATAGTAAAATTTTTCAATTATTTTTCTTATTTTTCATGTATCAATAAAGGTATATTAAACCGAAAATTCTTCAAACTTGATTAATACCTTTCGTTTAAATTTTAAAGACAATTCAATATGAATGGAAAAAGCATAGCATCAAAAAAATCGGAAAAAAGCTACTTTTGTTAATTTTTACATTTTTAATCTCACATTTGGTAAATTGAACAGATTTTATTTTGGTTTCATTTGGTGCTTTGGATTCTATTTTGATTCAAATGATCAGTCTGATTTTTAGATTTGGTTTTTGTTTTCTCATGAAGGAAAAAAGACATTTGGAAAAATTTGAAAATGAGAACATTTATTACAGATTAAACATTTTTTTTCCAGAAAAGTTAAGTGAAAAAGGCTGAAGGTGAACAAGTTTTAAATAATTTTTTAATTTACTAATCTAAACAATGAAACTTTTCTCTTTTTTACTAGAGATTTCATTGAACTAAATTCTTTTTTTTTTTGCATTGAAGCTACAACTTTTGAAAGAAATTTTAATGTTGTTATTCCAATGTTTATTTTTTTTTAAGGGATCTGTTTGATCCTCATAGTTTTTAAAATAAATACTCAAACAATAAGACCCTTCGATATAGTTTCGGGTTTAATACTACGTTTGGTTATTAAAATTTCCAAAAGAAAAATTCAAAAAGAAGTTATATTCATTTTTTCGATAAGCAAAAAGCTTTTTATTTAACTTTATTTATTTTCATTATATTTTACATTTATTTGATTAACATTGTATGTTTTAGGAAATTTTACTTTCCAACTTTATAAATTATTAGTCTGAATATTTCTAATTTTTTTTTCTTTGAACTTGAAATCCTTACAAAACAGTTTATTTTGGATTTTTGAAAAAAAACAATTTTCAAATAAATAATCTGAGTTTTTTTTTTATTAAATAATTGTTTATTGAATTGGTATCACTATCACGAAAGAATTTTTACAAAAAAAAAAAAAAGAACATTAGTAAGTTAATTTTTCACTTTTTGATAAACACGCTTATAATAAACACCATTAGTTAATGAAATATATTTGATTTATAATTATTTTTCAAGATATTTTACAATTTAAGTTGGAAAATCCAATTTACCAGGTTCTATTAAGATTTTTTTAAAATTTAATAGTTATAAATTGTAATTTATTTTTTTCACAAAATTATTATGTTGTTAAGGAATTTCTCTTATGAATAAAAAATTGTAATCTGAATTCTATTATTTCATTTTTTCTAATTTATTTTACATTTATTTGTCAGTTCAGTTAGGTCAGAGTATTTTAAGGAGGGTTTCAGAGGTATGTTAGGGAATTTTGATTAGGATTTTGAAACAAAAATAGAATTAAGATACCAATTAGACTTTTGCAACTTTCTTTGGGTGGGTTCCCACTTAATTTTTTGTGTTAATATTGGGTTTTGAATAAATTTTTATAAATATGTAATATTGACGAATTCAACATTTTGGTATTTTCAACAATTTAAGTAATAAAATACGACTCATGACAGAATAATTTTTTTTTTCCTTTCCCAATAATTAAGAAACATTAAAAAATTTCGTATCAATGAAAATATTTTAGAAAATTTTTAAAAATAAGAAAAAAATCAATTTGATCAATTTTGAAATTTAATAATTTACTAAAAAATTCAGTTTTTAGATTTTTATCATTATTTTGTTTTTGTTTTTTTACATTTTCTTTTCATTCTCTTTTTCTTACCCCCGTTTAATCCAGTTAGTATCACTTTATAGTAACAAACTTCCAACCAAATTTAAGGTAAAGTAGTGAAAAAAATACCTGACTTGAAAATAATACCTGACAAGATTTTTAATTGTGAATATTAGTAAAATTTTTTATGTGTAATTTCATTTATTTACCATCAAATCCTTTTTTTAAGAATCAAACTTTTTAAATTATAACTCACCCACTTATTAGAATGATTATTAATGAAATCACACTTATTCAAAGCACCATTCAATCAATCATAAAAAAAAAAAATAAAAATTATCATTTTCCAAACTCTAGTAAACCTCTATAAAACTCGATTGTTTTTCAAAAAAAGTTGATCTACTTATGGCTATCAGACAATAACTCAAGTATTCTAGAGAAACCCTACTTTGATGAAACTTTAGGTATGTTTATTACTAATCTCATGAAAAAAATGGTTATTTATAATAAGGTTTTTATTGAAATCAAATGAAATTACTCAAAAATTTTTAATAATATTCACAATTAAAAATCTTGTCAGGTATTATTTTCATTACTGGTATTTTTTCCCCTACTATACCATAAAAATCTCTAATTAAAGCACATAATTTGAAATAGAGTAAAATAAATTGTATAAAAAAATCTAAAAAATTTGCCTTAACTTGGGGATTTTTATATGTTTTAAATTTTGTTAAAAGTGTGTGACCTACAAACTTAACTGAACATATTGATTTTTTTTGTTTCTCTAACAAATAAAAAAGCATCTAAATGTGTAAAAATGTTGCATACATTTACAAATAGGATAAAAATAAACTAAATAAATTTAATGTTTGATTAGAATAAACCAAATTTCAAAAATAGGGGAAAACTTTTTTATTTTGTTTTTTTTTCCTTTTTTATTTGTCTTTCAAAAAATAAAATGATTATAATATATTTTTATAATTGATCTATATTAGTTATTATCTGGAAAAACTTTAGTAAAATAGATTATTATTAAAAAAAAAACAATTAAGCAATTTTTTTTCTTATGAAAAATTTAATATATTTTTGAAATCTAGCTTAGGTAGAATTTTAGTCTAATACCATACCTGAATTAACAATCAAAAATAATTCAACTTTTCTATTTTTTTAAATTATTCTCTATTTTATACTTCTTAAAACAAAATTTTTAACCATCGGAGTTAAACCCCAAAAACAAAAGACTATCTTTTTTTTATTTTTTAAGAGACTAATTTATTTTCTATTGAAGCTCTTTTATTGTTTTTTATTTTAGAAGAATCGAGTAAAATCTTTGATTTTTACTAAATTATTTTAAAATCTAGAAAAGCTAAGGGCTATTATTGGTTTTAATTTCAGAAATAAACCCAAAAGTAATATAAATTTTCTTTTTATTTATCAAATTAAAAAAAAAAACAAAGGATTCTTTTCCAGAATTCAATGTAATAGAAAAAAATCTTAGATTTTACTCAATTCTTTTAAACTCTGGAAAAGTGAACTGTAAAGCTAACAGTTTTTTTTTTTTTAATTTTGAAAACAAACAGAAAATTTCTTTAATAATCTATTTATTACAAAAATTAAAAAAAATGTAATGAAAAAATCAAAAAAAAAAAAGATTTTTTTAAAATTTATATCAATAAAGAATTCTTTCATATTCAAAATAATTGGTTATCCAATTGGAAAGATATTTATTAAATTTAAAATGCTTTTAAAAAATATTATTATAACCTCTTAGCTGTGAAAAAAAAATATATTCATTTTTTTTTACTATTATATTTGAAAAAAATCTATTACTGAAAAATTGGATTTTGAACTTTAATTATCAAATATCTTGAAAAATTATTTTTGATCAAAGATCTTTTATTTACCAACATTGTTTATTATAAGGGAGGTTATCAAAAAGTAAAAAATTAGCAAATATTTATTTTTTTTTTCAAAAAATTTTTTCATTATTGTAGAGTCACAGTATAAAAGTAAAAAATGGCTATTTTTTTTGTCATTTTTTTTTAATCTCGTTTTTCAAACCCCCCCTGAACAAAAGAATGGCTGAAATGTAAAAATGATTACTATTCAAACCTAGCCAAATACTTGGTTCAAAACTATCACTTAAAGATATTCCAAAAAAGTTAATTTTAAAAAAATGACAAAAAAATGTATTTTTTGCTTTTATACTGGCACTAGGGCTTTAAAAAAGTGTGTAACTTTTTTAAAATGTTATATTTGAATTTTTTTTTCAAAAATAATAAGAAATGGATAAAATTATCAAAGTTGTACACAATTCTTTTAAATTAAAAAAAAAAAATAGAAAACGAGGCAATTTCTAAAGCTCTAACAAGCATAGATAGGGATTTTTATACCCTAAATTAGTTTGGGGGTTCTAAATAAAAGAAGATTGGAAGTAAATAAAAATAAAAATAAAATATGAAATTCAAAATTTATTAAGGTTTGAATAGGTTTTTTTCTCCATGATAAAAAAACTCTAAAACTATTCCAAAATGAAATTTTGATTTGAAGACAAATTAATGGAAACAAAAATGCGTTTTAATTGAAAAGATCATCGTAATCTGTAATAAATGTTTTCATTAAGGTTTTTGCAATTGGTGCATCTTCAATTGTGATCGAAACACTTTCATCTTCGGATCTAATCATTTTTAAATCAAAGTTTTTGCAGTTGGTAGAGCAACAAAGGTTTTTTAAACAAGTAGTTCAAAGAAAAAAGAAAAAAGAAAAAAGAAAAAGGTTAATAAAACGAAAAGAACTTTTAAAGATAAAGCAAAAAGAAAAAAGGAAAAAAGGAAAAAAGAAAAAAAGAAAAAGGAAGAGGTAAGCAATTACCTTAAAAGATTTGGAGAAAATACAAGGCCTAGGTTGTCTGGTCCCATTTTGTTCTTTTTTTCAAAAGAGGCAACTTCCTTTAAGAATAGACACAATTCCCTTAACAAATTTTGATGGATAAGCGGCATTTCCCCAAGGATCTTTTTTAGCATCATGTTTCGGCTTTCACGAACATTAATGACCGCAGACGCAAGGAAAATGTCGTACAAATCAAAGGTACATAATGGCTCTGGTAGATCTCTTAAAAATCTTTTCAATAAACTTGCAACAGAATTAAGATCATATTTATCTAAATCGGGATCTTCGCCATTGTTGTATTTACTTTTTAGCTCTTTAATTTCAGTGACAGAGCCTTTTTTCATTTGAAATTATGAATTAACAAGATTACAAATATTATGAGTGTCACGATTTTCAACAATTTTGTATTTTTTGTTTTAAGGTGAAGTAGAAAAACAAAAAGACAAAAAATAACAAAGAGCAAAAAACAAAAGCATAAAAAAAAAATAAAATTGTGGGACTTAGTTACTATTAAAAGAGAAAGTTCACCAGGTGTGATTTGTAAGATTTATCAAAACAAAAACACTTTTTTGTTTTTTCATTTGTTTTTTTCTCTTTGTTTCGAAACAAAAATTGGAAATCCACAAAAGAATAAATGGTTCAAAAGAAGAAAAGATTTACCAGGTACACGGAAAAGACCTTCGGATTGGAGTGCTCTTTTTTTAAGGTTTTCTATTGTTCTTTTAACAACAAGTGGGATCTCATCTGAGTTAAAGTCAACAAGTCTTTTATTAAACATTTGTGCTTTGTCGAAAAAATATAATTATTTGTAAAAAAATAAAAAAGAAAAAATGATAAAAAAGGAACAATACACACTTGAAAATTTTTGTTTGTTTGAGGAAAATTTGTTTTTAAAAACAGTAATTTTATTTTATAGGATTTACTGTTAATTACAAAATAAAAAGATCAAAAATTTTCATTCAGCTTCCCATAAAAACAATAACAAGAATTAATGAATTCGAAGTCCCCAATTCTCTAAAGGGGATAATCATAATTTATGTTTCTTATGTTTTAAAAAATTGAAAGGCTCTAGGATTTATAAAATCTTTTTATGGATAAGGAGTGTAAATTTTGTTACATTTATTATGTAACAAATAGTAATTTTTTGGACTGTTATATAATATTTAAAAGGTTAACATTTTATACTAGTTTCCATTTTTCCGTTCTGGAGTCTGGCTTTCGTTTCCAATATTGTGATTAAAAAAGGGTCGAACAAATAAATAGAGAGATCCCAAATTTCAATCTTATCCATAAAAATCTATTTGCAAAAGAAAACATAAATAAAGTGAATATTTGTTACTATTTATTATGTAGATAACAGTATTATTTTGATACACACCATAAGAAAAAGACTAGTATTACTTTGGGTTAAATAAAACATTTATTTTATACGACAAAAATATGGATTGTTATATTTAAACCCAACACACATAAAATAAATTTTAGTAAAAAACTTGGTATAATTTTTTAAAATCAAAAATACTTCTAATTATTGCACAAGAGATAGGTTGATTATATTTATTGTGGTAATATAAAATAAATTCTCAATTAAATATGATAATTTTTTGAAAATAAATAATAGATCACTAAACATTTTACTTTTCTGTTATATAAAAATGCATAGTTCAATTTCAGATACTTGTTTAAACAAATGTTAAACCCTAAATCTGGTGAAATATTTCTCAATAATTTCAAAGTTGTTCTTTAAATGAAAATCTATTGATTCAAGGTTTATATTTAAATATGTATTAACATAAAGAGGTTCAAAATATAAGTGTTAAGACAATAAATCACATGTTTCAGATGAAGTGTGCCTTTTTTTCTCTTACAAATAAAATATCTAATTAATTATCCAGTGTCCCATAAGATAACTACGAAGGCTAAAATAAATTTGAAGATAAACTCATTTAACGTTGTGAAATATTAAAACAAAAAATTGGATTTGTTTAACTTTTTTGTGATTATTTCAGTTATTTAATGATTGTTTTTGATAATGGTAAAAATTTTCTCAATTTTTTTTTGGATATTTTAGAATAATTATATTAGTTTTTTTTTTCCCGGAAGTTTTATAAATTAAATCATTAAATAGGGTGAGTGGGTTGGTAATAAATAATATATAAAGATGTTTCTGGTTTCTTAAATTAAAATTGTTAGTAAAAAAGTTCTAAAAACAAATTATTTTCTAGTTTTTCAATTATATTATGAGTTTAGTAAGCCTACATCAGTTATAAAAAAAATAATATCCTTAGCATTTTTTTATTTTTGAATACTATTTTTAAAAATATATCCTACAAATCATTATGTAAAAAAAAAAAATTGGTTATCTATGAATACTCAATTTTTTTTTTGAAGTTATAAAGTCTCTTTCTAAGATTCAAATTTTAGGAAAATATCAAGATTTTGTTGAAAATAATCGTTTTATTCACAAAAATCGAAATTCTGGCACTTTGATTACAGTCAGTTCCACTTTTAAGGCAAAAAATTTCAACGAAATAAAAGGCACAATAAAAATCTCAAATTAATGTACAAAATTTGTAAATTTTTTTTTTACAATTTATTCTACTAGAATCTGAATTCTGTGCCTTTATTTGGGATTTTTATTGTGCCTTAAATTTCGTTGAAATTTTGTGCCTTAAAAGTGGAACTGACTGTTTCCACTAATCCGTTTCTTAGAGGAAGTATTCTTAAAAAATATAATACAAGTTCCACTTTGAAGAGAAAGTCTTCAAAGGATTTTAAGGCATAAAAAACCTCCAATCAAGGCTTTTTTTTTTTTTATGTAAATTATTTTACTAAACTTTGTTTCAGTCAAAGAGAACTTTTATTTTTTTTTCAAATATCAATTATATTATTTAATTGGCCTTTGAAGAACAAATAAGAAATCAATATCCTAATACACTTTGAAAAATAGTTGATTATCTCCTGAAATAAAACTAACTAATCAATTGAATACTCTTAAAAATTGAAAAACTTGAATTCTTTGGACCTATTTAGAAAAACAAGAATGTTTACTTTGATCTTCTATTTTTATTTGAATGGTAAATGGAAACAATTTTCTATCATTTTCAATACCTTTCTTTTAGAAATTAAGCCCTCAAACAAAGTTTGATGGTATTTGTGGTTTCTGGAGGAAAAATAAATGAAAATTAAGTGAAATTTTTTTCACCTTTATTATCCAAATACCAAAATCCAAGATCAAATAAAATTCCAATAGAAACCCTATGATTTCTCAACAATCATTTCCATAGTTTTAATGGCCTGAGAATATCACGTTTTTACCTAGTGGCTATTGAACTTTCAATGAAAAAATTTTTACTAAGTAAATTATGTGTAAAAAAAAAATCGAAAAAAAAAAAAAATGTGAAAAAATGATTTCAATTTTGAAAATTACAAAATAAATTTTTTAGTCTAATATACATGCAAACCCTTTAAAAATATCTATTTAATCCATTATAAAAGGGATCCCTTGAACAGAAAATAGTTAATATTCTGAAATTTATTCTAAAATTTGGGAATTTTTTTGCGTTGTGCATTTCAATGAAATTTTGTACATTAAAGTGGAAATAACTGTAATACTCCAGCTATTTTTTAAAAAAAACAAGGGAATTTTAAACGGGTAATTCTAAAATGAATTCTTCAATACGTTATAAATACCCCCTTTTTATATTGTTTAAGACAAAAGTCCTTCTTATTAAATTTTAAAATAAATTAACTTTGCACAAAATGACGTTTATTATCGTTTTTTTTTTTATTTTTAACTTTACTTGAAAATTTCACTTACCAGCTCTTCATAAAACTTTTAAGGATATATTTAACAAATTATTATTTTATTTCCATCAGTTCTTTAATTGTTATTAATAACCCTGGAAAAGATATTTTTCTGATAAAAGATACCACTCTTATTTAGTTATCTGTTGATAGTACACATTATCAATAGAACATGAAATAAAAACAACAAAAAAAAGACTTTATTGCTATACTAGAATTCAAATTCTAAATCAAATAAAAAAATTAGCTTATTATCTTTATTTCAATTTTAAATTCTTCATTTTATTTGAGATTTCTTATTTATTCTTGAATTATACAAATAAAACACACACACAAAAAAAAAACAAGTCATGCCTAAAAATAAAAAGAACTTGCCAAGAAAAAGAGGCCAACAATAACAAACATTAAAATACATGGTTATTTGTCTAAAAAACAGAAAAAGAAAAAGAAAATAAATTGATAATTTTTGCATCGTTCTTATTCAAACAACATTATTAATTTTATGTTGATGATAAGATCTTAAGAATAATGACCAAAACAAGAAAACAGCTTCTTTAGTGTCCACAAAGAATCGGTTTTGAACTTACCTCCTTAAAATCAAAAAAATAACAAGTCTTTCACTTTCATTTTTTTTGAAATAATCTTTTTATACGCCGCCTTTAGTAATTAATGCCAACCGTTGCCCTTAAAAAACTTGAACTTTTCAAAGCCATTGGAAAAACATATACAGACGAAGAATTTGAACAACTTTGCTTTGATTTTGGTATTGAACTTGATGATATCGAAGAAGAAATAGAAAATGAAGAAAAAGTGATTGTTTATAAAATTGATATCCCAGCAAATAGGTAAAACTAAAAGTCTATTTCATAAGAAACAAAAACAGAAACAAAAACAAAAACAAAAACAAAGGAACTGTTGGAAAAGAAATTTAATTGTCCACCTCAAACAACCAAAACAACAAACAACTAAAACCACAAACACCCCAAAAAATTTTTAATGTTTTTCCCTTTAATTAAATAGGTACGATCTTCTTTGTATGGAAGGACTTGCTCGTAGTATTAGAATTTTTTTAGGTCTTGAAGAACCTCCAGTTTTCAAAGTTAAAGAGCCTCTTTCGGAAACACACAAAATGACTGTTTTACCAGAAGTAAGATCTTTATTTTTTTTTTTCTTTCGAACAAAAAAAAAACAATAAAAAAAAAAAATTTGATGAAAAAACAATAAAAGTAAAAGAGACTTTTTGTTTTGTTCAAACTATATTTCTCACCTTCTTTGTTTTCACTTTTTTTTACGATCTTTTATGTATGCTTTTTTCTTTTTTCTTTTTAAAAATAAATTTTTGAAATCTTTTAACTCACCAAAATGTGACTGATTCACAAAACAAAAAACCATTAAAGTTTCTAATAAAATTTCGAGTCAAAAATACAAAAATTTTTAATAAAATGAATAAAGCAAACAAAAAAAAAAAAAAAAAAAAAAAAAAAATTTTGCGATTGAAATTGGTCTTTTTCAAAAAGTGGTTCCCTAAAAATTTTAAAAGGTTTCAATAAAAAGCTTTGAACATCTTAAATAGAACAACTTTTTGGTGAAGTTTTCAATCTTTTTGAAAATCAGTAATATTCTTTGACAAAAAGTTAATTTTGCATAAAAACTTGGATTTGAATTTCAAATGGAAACAAAATATCACGACACTTTCATTTGGTTTCGATTTAATAATTTCAAAAAAATAATAATTTGAGTTTTCTCGGTTGCTCTGAATAAAACCTTTTCCAATACTGTTATTGGTTTTTTCAAATCAAAAAAACACGTTCACTTCATTTTCTTTTCAATAACTCGTACAATTCTTTTCATTTTCAAATAAAAAGGATAAAGTTGTCTCATGAAATTTGAATTACACCTTATACAATAATTAAAAATTAATTCATTATATTTGTTTGAAGTGGTAACTTAAAAGGTAAAACTAGAACTCAAAGACGAAGAAGAAGATGATGAGTGCAAAACTTTCATCCTATTTGAAATTCAAATACAAACTAAATTTTAAAATAATACCCCTTTTCAGGACTCATTCATGGACACTCCATTTGTTTTTCTTGATAATAGAGTTATATTAAGGGTGTTGTTGTGTGGTAAAAAAAAAAAAAAAAAAATTTATTAAATGATCCACAATTCAATTGTATTAGTTTAATCTTTCAATAAGGATTTGAGTGCTTTTCAGAAATTTTGTTAGTTTTTCCAAATCACAATTTGAATGTATTTTTGAAATAAATACAACAAAACCTTTTTAAAATATTTGAAATTGCATAACT
Organism: Anaeramoeba flamelloides; assembly: GCA_027625915.1. Taxonomy (NCBI): domain Eukaryota; family Anaeramoebidae; genus Anaeramoeba; species Anaeramoeba flamelloides. The sequence continues at coordinate 160,471 of JANTQA010000060.1, read as the reverse complement.
GGCTTTGGCTCTTTTTTTTTTACAAATATTTAAAAAACGTGTATTTAGGGCACTTGTTAAAAAAACAAATCTAATAAAAAAGTTTTTTTCAGGTTTTTTTTTAATTACTTTGCTTGGGATTGTTGTTTAATTTTTTTATAGAGAAGAAATATTTTACTTTTTTTTTATTTTTTTTATTCATTGTAACCATTTTCGATAATTATAAAAGCAAAATTGTTTTAACAAATTATACATCAATTTTGATGACAAAAATTGTCAAAATTGGTTTTATAATAAACGTTAGTATAATTGAAATCTCTAGAGAGAAAGCTAATCCATCAAGGTGGTTATAGAAAATCAAAAAATTAAAAAAAAAAGAGATTTCAAAGGAATAAAGTGAAAAAAAAAAAAAAAGGGCAAGATTTTAAATACATAAATAAGTATTTTATTAAAAATAGAGACAAAAAAAATATAATCAAAGGCATTTAAGAAATCTAAATTTTAATAAAAATAACTTTAATTAAATCATCCAAACCAAAATGAATAAAAAAAACAAATAAATAAAACAAAAAAAAACAACAATCAACTATTAAAACAACAAACAATCAACTCTCAAAAAATTCTTAAACCATTAAACCATTTAAAGTGTGCCAAAATCCGACCATATGTTGTCTGTGCCGTTTTGAAAGACATCACTTTTACAGAAAAAAATTACAAATCTTTTATTGATCTTCAAGATAAATTGCATCATAACATTTGTAGAAGAAGAAAGCTTGTAGCAATCGGAACACACGATTTGGATACCATTGAGGGACCATTTACATATGAAGCACTTATCCCATCTGAAATTAATTTCAAACCATTAAATCAAACAAAAGAAATGAATGGAGAAGAATTAATGAAATTTTATGAAAATGATCTTAAATTAAAGCATTATTTACATCTTATTAGAGACTCGTCTGTTTATCCAGTTATTTATGATAAAAACAGAACTGTTTTATCGCTCCCACCTATCATTAATGGTGAACATTCAAAAATTTCTCTTAAAACGAAAAATGTCTTTATTGAATGTACTGCTTTGGATTTAACTAAAGCAAAAATTACCCTTAACACAGTTATTTCAATGTTTTCTGAATATTGTAGTGAACCATTTACGTAAATATTTGCTTTTTTGCCTTTTTATTTTTATTTTATTTTTGGTAGTGTTTATTATTTCTTATGCTTTATTCTTTCTTTATTACTGATAATTGTATTTTACCAGCATTTTCTAATAAAAGTGGAATGTTTTTTTTCTTTTTCAATTCCCCCAAAATTATTTGAGAAAAATTATTAAACACAAAACCAAGAGATGTAAACAAATTAATTCAAAAATGAAAATTCTCTAATTAAATTACCACACTATTCTTGAACCTCAAGATAAAATTAGATTATCGGAATTGGAAAAAAAAAAAATTGGAAATTACCAATCCATTCGAATTGATTTTTTGGGAATTATTGTTATCTTTTCAATAAAAAATATTATAATCCTTTTAAAAAAGTTGAAAAAAGTGTCTAATAAACAGTTGTAAAACTAAAATATACCTATTTTCCAGGACGATATTAAAAACTTTTTTGTCACACTTTTTTAAAACTACTTTGATTTTTAATACAATAAATTAATATTTCTAAATTGATAATTTATCACTTTCGCTCTCATTCTAATCCACTTTCACTTTTACTTTTACTTTCACTTTCATGGATCACTTTTACTTTTACTTTTACTTTCAATTTTACTTTCAATTTCACTCTCACTCTCACTTTCACTCTCACGTTCACTTTCACTTTCATTTTCACGTCTCACTCTCACTCTCACTCTCACTTTCACTCTCACGTTCACCTTCACTTTCACTCTCACTCTCACTCTCACCTTCACTTTCATTTTCACTCCATTGAACATTTTTATTTAAAAATGAAATAAATCTATCAAAATATAATTATTTCTTTAATACCATATCAATTGTTTGATACTTTCATTCTGTTAATCAAGAAAAATATAAAGATCGAAAAAATTATTTTATTTTTAATAAAAATTTTTAAATTAGGCTTTTTGAATTTCTTATTCTCCTCTTACCAATAAAACATATTTGAAAAGGTAAACTTGTCAGTAAAAAATTTACAATATGTTCTCAAAAATCCTTATAGGAAGTAACAACACCCTTTTCAAAAAAAATAGAATTCTTTATTGAAGAAAAATAAAGACATTTCAAAACAATAATGAATCTAGGAAATTATAAAATATTAATTAACCATATAATTCTTAATTAAATAGAAGAATTCCCAAAGAACTAACCATTTTTACATTATTGTAATTTTTGAATTCTTCAAATAAAATTTGATGGATTAAAGATTTAATTTTTTTAAAAAAATATAAAAAAAATATTTTTAAATAAAAAAACAAAATTTCAAAAAGAAAAAAGAAGATAAATTAACAATAATTAAACCAAATCAGACTAATAATTATTTTAAATTTTGATTTCTCTCAATTTTATTTTTATTTTGATAAAAATCGTTTATATAATTAAATTCTGTAAATATTGTAATTAAAAAACAAATAAACCGATAACAAACGCATCAAATAATTTATATAACAAATTATTATTAAACAGCAAAATATGCAAAAATTTATAAACAAAAAAACTCCAAAAAGTTTTTATTTTTTTAAAATCTTCTCTAAAGATTTCATTTAGAATTTATTCCCTAAAACTATTTTAAAAAAGTGATTACTAAAAATTTTAAAAAATATTGCTCAAAATGTTTAATTTACTCTTTTAATCAGTTTAATTAACACTTTTTAAAACTTTTTTTACTCGCTTTTTGAAAATGAATACATATTTAAAATTCTTTTAGATAATCTCTTTTCCAAATTTTGATTTTTTTTCATTATTATAAAAGGAATTCAGAAAAATTTTTTAATACAATCCCAAAAATATAATTATTATTTTTAACATAAATCAAATTACCTTTTCACATAAAACACCCACAATAATAAAAAAAAAAAAAAAAATAATAATAATAATAATAAAGACGATAACAATAAAAATAATAATAATGGTAATCGGAAACAAAATACAATAAATGAAAATAAAAAATAATTTATCAGAAATTACCTAAAAATCTAGAGATCAACTGGTTTTAAAATCAAAAAATAGACTTTATTTTACTTTTGAAATTAAATAAGAAAATAATATTTTTTTAAACACTTTAATAATGTTAATTTTTTTAAAAAATTAAAATAATTTTATTTTACAATTATAATGTTTATTTATTTCAAAATTCTTATAGTGTACATCCTGTTGAAATTAAATACCCAGACGAAACAACTATGACAACTCCTACTATGGATTTTATTTCATTTGAAGTTTCACTTAATTATGTAAATAAATTGATTGGAATTAACATTGACGCTGACAAAATGTCCGAGTTATTACATAAAATGCAACTTGAAGAAATCAAAGAAAAAAGAAAAGTAGTTTATTCAAATAAAAAGGAAATCGAAAAGGAAGAAGAAAAGAAAGAGAAGAAAATTGTTGACTATATATTAACTATCCAAGCACCACCAACAAGAAGTGATATTCTCCATGCTTGTGATATTGCCGAAGATGTTGGAATCGCTTATGGCTTCAATAATATTGTAAGAACAACACCCAAATCGAATACAATTGGTGGTGTTTTCCCATTAAATGAATTAACAGAATTACTGAGATACGAAATCGCCCAAGCTGGATACACAGAAGCCTTGACCTTTGCTTTATGCTCACACGACGATTGCTTTAAAAAAATGAGAGTCGAAGATAATAAGAAAATGGCTGCAATTATCGAAAATGCTAAATCTCAAATGTTTCAAATCGCTAGAATTTCTCTTTTACCTGGCTTATTAAGAACCAGATTTGAATCAGACCATCTTAAATTACCAATAAAATTGTTTGAAGTTTCAGATGTTGTCCTTTTAGATGAAAACAGTGAAATTGGCTCCAAAAATGTTCGAAGATGTGCTGGATTTTATTCTGGAACTACAGATGGATTTGAAGTAATTATTTAATTCCCTTGACCACTTTTCAATCTCGTTTGTTTATTATAATTTATTGATTATTTTTGTTTGTTCTTTTCATTGAATTTTATTTGTTTTTTTCTTTTTTGATCCAAATAGTATATTCATGGTCTTTTAGATAGAATAATGGAAGTTTTAGAAGTCCCTTGTGATCTTGAAGGTGAAAAAAGTGAAGCTTATTATATTAAAGAAACAGATCGTAAATTTTTTTTTTTTTTTTTTTTTCTGTTTTGATAATTTTATTTTTTAACAAATTTTAAATTTATTGAATAATCTCTCTCTCACTCTCTATTTTTTTTTATTTTCTTTCCAACCAATAATTTATTGTTTTCTAAAAATTAAAAATAGATCCATCTTATTTACCAGGAAGATGTGCAAGTGTATTTTATAGACACAAACAAGTCGGTTATCTTGGTGTTCTTCATCCAGAAGTTTTAAATAATTTCAATATATCTACTCCTTGTTCTGTTTTGGAAATTGATTTAGAAGAATTCCTCTAATTTGTTTATTCTTTTTTAAAAGAAATAAATTGGTTTTATAAAATATTTTTTATTTATTTTTTTTTATATAATTCTAACTTAGATTTAAATACTATTCATAAAAATTTTGAAATTGATAATTTTTTAATTCTTAAAATTTGAACTTATTAATTAGAAAAATAATAATCCTTGAATCCTTGAACTTGTTTTTTTTTTTATGTTTTTTTATTCTTTGCTATTGTTTTTTTTTATTGTAAATTTTTTATTAGACTTACTGTATTTCAAGAATCAAATATCAAATCTAAACTGAATTTCAAAAATTGCTAATCACCAGAATAATAAATTGAAAAAATAATATTTCTTTTAGTATTCGAAGAACAACTAATTATTAAATCTTATTAATAATTAACTTTTAAATCATTTCAAGTATTCTAAAAACCTGATATTTTCAAAATTGAAAAAAATAAATTCAAAGACAAAAAAAAAAGTGATTCAGAATTTTTGAAATGAGCATTTGGGATTTTTTGTGAATGAAATCTCATTGAAAAATGTTTCAAATCAGCAGCCTCTAAACCGTTATCTGTTATAAAATCTTGATTTTAAATTATCATTAGTAATAAACTTAATTCCAAAATTTTAGATTTGTTTTAAACATAGAAAAGAATAACAATACTGAGTGTTGCCTTCAACTTGGATTTAATCCCGAAATAAAAATATTATTATCATTTTGTATCTTTTCTATTTTGTATTAATTTCTTATTTCCAGTTATGAAATCTGTTACTTTAGATCGGTACTTTGTTTTAAAAAATGATTGACATAAGGTTAATATTGAGTTTTTTCAAGAGAAAAATTAAAATATAATGGAAACCAAACCCAGTGCCCACTCAATAAGCTGTATCAAAAGACAAGTTATGTTCACTTCAGTTGTTTCAAATTACTTCCTTTGGATTCAGTTAACAAATAATTTATAAAAATCTGAATTAATTTAATATGACAAATCCAATTTCACAAAGCTTTTTTTCAATTTTTACGAAAAAAAAAAATTTATAAAACAAAAAACAAATATTTTTTTTTCAAAATCATTTATATAAAATGATTGTCTTTGAATATTATTAAAATTTAAATTTATATTTACATTTTAAATTTAGGATAGATTACTTTCTCTGGTAAAAAATTGTTTATTGAGTTAATTAGAATTGAGTAGTGATATAGATGTTATTATATCTTATCATGATATTAAAAATTAATTGGCGATATTATTAAAAAAATCGTGGTTTATCTTATTTATCACAAAAAATCATAAAATCGTGTTATTCCACATTATTGCGATAAAATAATTATCGCGAAAAAAAAAAAAAATATTCTTTTGAAATCACCTTCAAAATTATCTCTTGACTTTTCTAAAACAAAAGAATTTTTCAACGCTTTCCACATTTAAAAATGTTAGAAGGGTTCGTAAGTTTTGTAAATTACCTTTTAATGTTTGGGTATTATTGAAAGACAGAAAAATTTTAGAAAAGGAATGAGTTTGTTTTAGAGTGGAAAAAGAAATTTTTTTTTCTTCCACGTTTTTTTTTTGAATCAAAATATAAAATCTCAAATGAATTTTATGATCAAACTAATAATAATCTATTCCAACAATATACTTGAAGATAAAGTAGATGTTTTTTTTTTTTTTTAATGGTGTTATTACCTTTACTAAGTTAAATAGCCAAAAGAATAAAGAGTAATCTTGGTTCTTATTGATTTTCGTTTAAGCAAAAACCTCTCAGCTCTGTTTGCATTTTCTTTCAAACACAAAGAAACTCAAAGACATGAAAAGAAGAAGAAGAAAAAAAAAATGTCCAAAGAATCTCATATAATCGTGATAAGGTGGCTAGGTTGCTGTGAAAGATTCAGAAAAGTTATCAAACTATTTTCAGGTTTCTGAGAATATTGAAAATATTTTTCACCCATAGAACAAATTCTTTAAAGAGTCGCTGAGTTTAGGTTGTTTGTTTTAGAAACTTGTAAATTGCAAAATTTTCAATACCAAGATTAACTGGGAAAATATTTATTTACCTGAAGTTCTAATTATTATTGAAGATCCAAAAGGACTTAATAAGGTTTGTCAACCAAATCAAAAGAAAATAAAATAAAACTCTTTGATCTTATCCTTAATTGAATCAAATGTCTTTTTTGTTTTTTTTTTCAAAAGAATAACTTTTTTTCGCCTAATCTATTTTTAGATCAAAAAAAATTCTTTGTAAAAATATCGTTGAATTATCCCTAAAACCCATCAACTATTGTATCGCGATTACTTTTAAATAGCAATATTTTGTCATTTATCACGATTTTTTTTAATAATTATCATAATTTTATAATCAGTTCCACTTTTAATATACAAACTATCAACCAAATTTAAGACACAAAAAAAACTCAAATAAAAGAACATTATTTGGACTTTTTTCTGAATTTTTTTAATTTAAATTTTAAATTTTGAGCTTTAATATAAGATTTTTTTTGTGCCTTAAATTTAATTGATAGTTTGTGTGTTAAAAGTTGAACTGGTTGTATCAAATATTTCAATTTTGTAAAACATCGTGATGTAATATAATAATCACAATTTTTCTTACTTTATTGTCTATTAAGCATGGGTAGAATATAAAAACCTCGAATAATTGAAATGATTTTACAATTTTTTTATTTCTTTAGATTGCTTAAATTGCATTTTTAGAAAATTATTTTCATTAATGTTTTAGTTTTAACACAAATAAATAAATTTCATTTTTATCTTATTAAAATATTTTCATTTTCACATTTTTTGTAAAATTAACCATGATAGAACTGTATAAAAAAAAAATGTTTTTTGAGAGTACCAAGGATATTGAAACTTTGAAAACAAAAAAAATCATCTCTCTGCCCTATTTGTGAAAAGCAAATAAAAGGAAATCGGAGTGAAATCTTTAAATTTTCAATTTTTTGATCCATTTATTTAATTAAATTTTGTTTTATTAAACTGTATTTTGAATTGAAAAATGTATTCCTATGAATATTAGAAATTTATAAACTCTGAGTCAATAAAATAAATACGAGGTGTTGTGTTTCTTGACAAATATTTTCCTTTTTATATTCAAATAAGAAAGATACTTTCTAAATAAACTTGTTGAAATAAAGAATAATCGGAATTATTCGATAAAAGTATTTTTGTAGATTTGATATTTTTATCTTCTTGAGCTAGACCAGAATAAAAGTTATCTTACATTGTACCCCAATTGTTATATGTTGTTTCTCAATGAAAAAATTTTTACAAATTTATAGACAAAATTCTTTTATCAATATATGACCCACAAATTTAGCAAGATAACGAATACTCTTTTTAAAATTAAAGGTAAAATGATTAAAGATCGAAATCAAAAAACAACAATCAAAAGTCTTACTCTTATAAAAAGATAATTACGTTCAAAAACTGGTAACCAACTCTACTCATTATTTTGGTTTTATAATGTTGTTAAAAATATCACACACATCCTTATTTAATGTTTGTTTAAAAATAAAAAGAGTGATTGTTTTTTAGAGAGGAAACATACATAAACCGATCAAAGAAACTGATAATAATCAAAAACAAAATGTGTATTTGGGTTTAAAATTCTTATATTAAAAAAGAAATTTTTATTTATGACTCTATATTAAAATTTCTAAACAAAAATATAGAAATTGGGACAAGTGCTGTTGAGTGCTGTAAAGTTCCTAGGTTTTTTTTTAATTTTTGAAATAAACCGAAAATTTCGGTAATTTTCGGTTTATTTCAAAAATTAAAAAAAACCTAACGGCGGTTTTTTTGAGGTTTTCTATTTTATTTGTGAATTGTTATTGATTTTCCAAATAAAATAGAAAAACTCAAAAAAACCTAGAAAAATTCACAAAGAAATCGAAAAATTAAAAAAAAACTAACTAAAATCTATAGATTTTTCAAAGAAACAGAAAACTCAAGAAAACCTAACGGCACTCTTCCAGAATTCAAAAGAATAGGAAAAATCAAAGATTTTACTCAATTCTTTTAAATATTTAAAAAATGAACGGCAGTTTTTTCAATTTAAAAAATGAAAGAAAATTAAATAAATTTTTGGTTTATTTCTTAAAATAAAAAAAAACCTAACCGCTGTAAGAGGAAACTAATTTACTCCATTCAAAATAAAAAAAAAATAAAAAAGAAATTTTTAAAATTCAATCAAATGTGAGAATTTTTATTGACAAATAGGGATTCTTTCTTAAAGAAAAAGATAATTTTTCAGTCTTTTCTCCATAAAGTTAACAAAAAATTGGTTTAATAATTGTTATTAAATTTATTAAATTATCACAAATTCGATCCAAATTGAAACTTTTCTCCTAAAAACAAGAAATTTAATTTTACAATCAATAAGATCTTAGATATATAACTTTGATCAAAAAATGGATGTTTTCTTTGAGTAAGAATAAGAAAAAGCTTTATTTTATAGTAAAGTGAGGCTTTAGCCAAACATGTTTTTTTTTTTTTTTTTTTTGTTAACTGAACAATCGATGATAATAATAATTGTTAAAACCAATGGAGAAAAAAAGTAAAACACTACTTTTAATTGTGAACCTTAATCCAACCTGAAAATTCAAAAGAAAATCACTTTAATAAATGAAAAAATAAATGATTAAAGACAAAATCGAGGGATTCAACATAGTAACAGTTTTTTTAATATTGTCTTTTGTAAAGGTAGTTTTTCTTTGAATGTTCCATTCAGTAAAAATTTGTTTAAATAATTGACTTTTTTTAGATCTCCAAAACCAAACCACATGGATTCTATTTTAATAATCCAGAAGATTTATGTTGTGTTTATTGATTCGATTGAAAAGAATATAATGGACTATTATTTAAAGTTTATTGGTTTCTTCTTTTTATTCATTTTTCTTATCGTTTTTAGTAGGGTTACTAATTAAAATCTGTGTTGATCTTTTTTTCCTAAGTCATTAAATCAAATCATAATCATCAAATATATCGATATTTTAGAATAATTATTTATAAAAAATCAGTTCACCATTTTATTGAACCGACTCTAAATTAGAAGAATTATATCATAATTGGAATAAAAATCCATTTTGGTATTACTTCGTAAATAAAAAGTAAGTAGTTGTTATAATAAACCTAATTAAAGTTTTTCCCATGAATTTAAAAAAATTAAATTAAAAATGTATTTTGAATCAAATATTTCACCAAAGATCAATAAATTATGTACTTTTTTACATTTTTTTAATCAAATTTTAATTACTTTAGATTTCCCTTTTTTAAATTAGTAGGTATGATCTTTTATTAGATTAAGATATCTGAAATGGCTTTTTTGATTTAAACATCCATGTGTTTGGTTAAAGATGTAATTTTAATCTTTCAATTCCCCAGAAACTGAATTACTCCTAAATGGGTATATGTGCTTATTTCACAAAAAGAATAAAAAGTCATCGAAAGTCAATAAATGATACAGCACTAATAATCATAAACAAAAAACTATCCAGTTTCAAATACTTAGAGAAAATCGTCGGAAAACTAGTGGAAAACTGATTGGTTTCTTAAAAAAAGTCCTTATTTCGAAATCTTCTAATTTGCCCTTTTCAAAGAGAAGCAAAACTAAAAAATTCATTTATATATGTTTTTCCCTTCATTGAACTTATCTAAACCCTTTTTATCGATTCTAAATCTCGATACCACTTTTCAATTACAACCACTTAAAAACTCATTTATCATCAATTAAAAATTTTTTGAGTAAATAAATCGGTAGTAAAAATAATGTGGAAAAGGATCAGAAAAAAACAAAAAAAAACGAGAAACTTCCATCTCAAGATCGTCTATTTTCAAAAGAAATGTTAACAAATATTTCATTTTTTTCTTTTTTTTATTTTTAAAATTTATTTCTTTGTTCTTGGGGAAAAAAATATCAAAGATCTCAAATGAGTATCCTCAAAGAAAACTTCGAAACAACGTTTTCTTTTGCTCATATAATTAAAGAGTCGAAAGAAAGTAAAAGTAATTTATGTGATAAGATTCAAAGGCTGTTTGCTGTTGGAAGCGCAGCATTTGAAATTGGATGTAATTCCAGAATAACAAACCAAACAACATCCACGACAATCCATTTAACAAAGAACAAATTGACTTTCCCGTCCAATTTACCAAGTGGAGTAAGTGGCTCTTATGATCTAAATTGTGTGACAATTTTTTCACAGACAGATAATCGAAAAAAGATTTTCATGAGGCTTACATCAAAAAATTTGGACAACGGATCAATTCTTTTGGATGAATTAAAAAAGGATTACCAACACTCCCACTCGGATATGGTACCAACTGAATTTAAGTCTGTTGAATCTGCTTATTCGTTTTGGAAGACCTTTCATTTATTTAGTTGGTATTCGACAAAGCAATCTGAATTATCCAATTTCAATGGCAACATTTTAGGAGTTTCAGCAGAAATCCGTGCCTTATTTTTAAGATGCCTAAACAACGGAAAAGCGAATTTCCATTTAAAGCTCTTACAATTTGTGAAAGGGCGCGAGATCAATAAATTTCGTCCACCAAAAATGGCAACATTAATTATTACAAGGGACAAATTAAAATTAATTTTACACGAAAAAACACAAGCCATTGAAAACAAAGACAAAGACACAAGCAACAGTAACGATAACAATAACAATAGGGAGAATGAAGAAGGAAAAAATAATAATTTTGAATTTTCATTTAAGCAATATTTGGTTCATACAGAACAGGATTTAGAAAAAAAAAATGCAGCAATAATATTGCTTAGAATTGAAGGATCGTACCAATGTTATGATTTGAAACTTAATTTAGATTCTGTCGAGCATTTATCATTACTGGAGAGGTGTATTAAGGAATTTTCAGAATTAAAAAGAAATCAAAGAGACTTAGTTATTAAGGAAAAGAAAAAGAAAAAGAAAACTAAAAAGAAAAGGAATAAAAAAAAGGAAAAGGAGCATGAAAAAGAAAAAAAAATCTATTTTTTAAAAAAAAATACGTCTGTAATTATTTCTAATTTTAATTCACAAGGCGAAGGTTTAAAAATACATTCGAGAAGTATGTGGTCTCTACCAAACCCAAATAAGTTTCTTAAAAATGAATTGAAGACCCCAACAAAACTAATAAAAAGGATTTCAAAAGCAATTGAAAAAAAGGCAGATTCGGGAAGAGCAATTTTTCAAGATATTTTAATTTTAACAAAAAAGTCAAATACGCCAGTCTTGGGTAAAATTCAAATTGACGAAGTTGGTGTTCAAATAATGAAATCGAAGAAAAACCTATCCGACGTGATAAACAATAGCACGGATTCAGATTCGGATACCTTTTCTGAAATAAATTCCGATTCCAATTCTGGTTCTGATTCTGATTTTGGTTTAAATTCTGATTTGGATTCAGGTTCTGACCATGAAGAAGAGAACCAAAAGAAGAAAAACAATGACGAAATAATTTGGGAAACTGAATTTGGGCAAGATTCACAACAATATATTATATTAAATTCAGAATACGAGAATTTATTTATGTTTTATAGATTTTCTGATGAAAATTTTCTCATCATTGGGGTTAAATCAATAATAATGAGAGATATAATAGCCAATTGCTTTTCTAAAATTTGGGAAGAAAATGACAAAAAAAGAAAAAAAGGCGTTTTTAAATTTTTCACTTCAAATACACTAATTATAAAACGAAAATTAACACTGAAAAAATTATATCAAACTTTTCAAAACTTTATAACTAATAAAAATATTCAATATTTTTTACCAACAAATAATACTAAAAGCATTGATAACAAAATGAATATAGAACATGATGAAGTTGATTTTGATATAACAAAAACAATTTATAATTTCAATATTTTCAATTCAATTGGCAAATATTTGGGATACAAAATAAAAATTATCTTGGAAAATGAAAATTTTAAAATAGATTTTACTGATGAAACGATTGGATTTGATTATTCCAAATACTCCAAATTATTTTATAAAAATACAAAATCATTATTTTGTAGATTTAATTTAGATTCATCAAAAACTATCTTTATTTGTTTTGATTCGTTTGAACAAAAAAAGGGATTTTTATTAGATTTTGAAAAAAGAAAAAATAAATTTTGGAAAAATAAAATTACAAAAGAATTCGATTGTAAAATTATTATTGAGAAAAACAATAAGAAACACGATTTCGGGAAAATAATAATCAAAGAAGATGGAATCCAGATTATTAAAGTTGAAAAAGGATTAAAATTAGAAGACGAAGATGAAGAAAATAAAAATAAAAATCAAAAGAAAAAGAAAAAGAAAAATGAAAATGAAAAGAAAAATGAAAGAGAAAAACAAAAACAAAAGGAAAATCAAAGGGAAAAAGAAATTTTTAATTTTGAATATGATCCAACGATTTCATTAATTTTGGAAAACGAAAAAACTATCATAATAAAAATACCAGAAATCGGTATTGTTCAATTAGAATTTAATAATTATAATGATTGTGAAAACTTTTATAAATTTTTTAATTTATGTCAAAAAATATTTATAAATAATTCAATATTTAATTTTTATAATCAAAAAAAAATTGGAAATGTTTTCAAAATATTTAGATATAATGAACCAGATTATTTATGGGAATTTAAAACAAATAGATTTGATTGCATAAATTATCGAGAACCATCGGATTTATTATCAAAAAATTCACAAGATCATTTTGAATTTAATATTCAATATTTAATGAACAAAAACAAACACCCTAACAACAATGAGAGAGACAACGACAGCGGTGATAAAACCAACGTAACAGAAGGAGAGGAGAAAAATTTAGAATCTTTAATTGAATTAAATAAAAACTTTGTAGATGCTGGATTATATATTGATTTTGAAAAATTAAAATTATTTAAAAATAATGAAAAATTAGATAACAATTTAGCGGCAAAAGGAAAAAAAAACATAATATTTGCAATTTCAATAGAAAATCTAAAAATTAGTCAGAATCAAAAACAAAAAAATTTCCTCTTAATAGAATATTTTGATCAGAAAAAAAAAAATAATCAAAATGAAATATTCGTTAAATTTGAAAATGAAGAAGAATTAAAAAAATTTCAAACACAATATTCATCTTATTTAAAAATTTCTCGAAGAATAAAAAATGTGCCACTCAAAGTTATTAAAAGCGGTACAGGGATGATCAAATTAACTGATGAAAATTTAACAATAGTTTTAAAAAATGAAAAAATTGAATTATTATTTACTGATCAATGGATTTTCGAAACAACAGATTTTAATAAATTAATTATTCAATTATATTCAAAAAAAACCTTAAATTGGTATTTTTTTGAATTTGTCAATGAAGAAATCAAAAATCAATGCTTTGAAATGATTTCCAAAACCCGTGCACTTGTTAAGGATTTAAAAACAGTTCAAAGCATCCAAATAAATAAAATTTTCCCAATAAAGGTAATAAACCAAGAAAGAGTAATTTTAAGTTATGGTAAGATACGCTTTATTGGGAAAAAAATCTCAATCATTTTCAATAAGAAATTAAAAATATATGGATTAGATACCATTGAAATCTTTTGTGACGATCTCGAAAAAGATTTAATATTAATCAAATTCTATAACCCAAAGAATCATAAATTTATTAAACAATATTTTATAATATTTGATAGTATCCAGGAGATTCAAGAGTTTTTCTTTTTGTACAATTATATTAAAAGACCCCAAAGACAGAAGGAATTGTTAGTGCCCGCTAAGCAAATTAAATGCCCTGTTATCTTTATAGATCCTAAAAAGAAAATTGAAACAGATGGATTTATGATTTTGAATTCCATAAACGAAATCACCATAATTAGAGGCTCAAAAGTTCAGACTCTTCGTATAGATAAGAAATTAAAATTAAGAGAATCCAAACTAAAGGGGATTTATGATGGATTATTAAAATTGTCAAAGGGGGAAAATATTAGATGGATTAAGGTACCTTCATACAGTAATAAAAGAAAAATTTTATTACAATATGGGAAATTAAAAAATAGTTACAGAATGAGAATTTTAAAACAACAAGAAAAAAAAAGAAAAGAAAAACAAAAAAGAAAAAGACAAAATGCAAAAATTGATCTGAATGATACAGATACACAAACAGATACAGAAATTGATGTGGACACGGAGGAAAGTGGAGACGAAACAGAGAAGTATGAGGATGAGGAAGAGGAAGGTGAAAACGATAATAAAAATAAAATTGAAATTGTAATTGAAAATGAAAATGAAAATGAGAATGAGAACAGTGATGAAGATCAGGACAAGGATCAGAACAAGGATCAGGACGAGAAAGATGTGGAGGATGAGAAACTTAAAATTATCAAAGATGATGGGGAAAATATGATAATTGAAAACGAAAATAAAATCAAAACAATTCAGTGTAAAATTACAAACAACGACTTTAAACCAATAAAAAAAGTTATAATTTCAATTAATGATGAAATTGGCTTTATGAAAATTAGTAAACTTAAAAATAAGAATAATTTCTATTTTTTACCCATTGATAGAGATTCTTTAATATTACTTCATCCATCAATACAAAAAATTATAAAATTTTCTTCAAATTCATCAAATAAAAAAGAATTATTCCATTTTTCAAAATTACAAGGTTTAAATTCTTTTATTAATATATTGCGTGAATTAATTAAATTTCAAAGATTAAACTTTATTATACAACGTAATCTTAAGAAAAAAATTAATAAGAAAAGAAAATTCCAATATTTTTTACAAACAACTAAAAACGAAATTATTTTTTATAAAATTAATTTAAAAAGCTTACAAATCAAAAACAAAATAATACACCAATATAATGAATTTCAAATAAAAATCAATCAAAAAAGACCTAAAACGATTTTCATAAAAACTAATAAGAGAAAATATAATATATCTTTTGAAAATAATCAAAGATTAAATAGATTTTTAAATTTATGTAAAAATGTACAATCGGAAATATCGCCTCAAGATTTCAAATATAAAGAGAAAAAGAAAAAACGAAAGAAAAAAAAAAAAAATAAAAATAAAATTGAATTACAAAATATGGATGGCAATTTGAATAATAATAATAATGATGATGAATTGAAGGAACAAAGTCAAAAATATGAAGGAAAAGAGCCTTTTAAAAAAAATAAACTACTTGATGAAAATGAAAAGAAACTAAAAAAAAAGAAAAAGAAAAAGAAAAAAAAGAAAAAGAAAAATAATAAAAATAAAAGAAACAAAAAGAAAAAGAATAACAAAAATAAAATTGAATTACAAAATATGAATGACAATGATGATGAGAATAAAAAATCAAATTTGGAAGAAGAAAATCTGGATAAGGAACAAAAAAATACACTACTTGATGAAAATGAAAAGAAACCAAAAAAAAAGAAAAAAAAAAAAAAAAAAATAAGAGAAAAAATGGGAATAAGAAAAAGAAAAAAGAAGAAAATGAAAAAGTTAAAAATGAGGAGGAAAATAATGATAAAGAAGAAGAAAAACTTGAAGAACAAAGCAAAATAGATGTAGAAAAAGGATCCTTACAAAAAAATAAACTACTTGTTGAAAATGAAAAGAAACTAAAAAGAAAGAAAAAGGATAAGAAAAAGGAAAAGAAACTAAAAAAAAGCAAAAAAAACAACAAAAATAAAATTGAATTACAAAATATGGAGAATGATAATGATAATGAAAACATGAAAGATGATGATGAAAAGAAAGAAAAAGATGAAGACAAATGGGTAGAACAGACAAAAGATGACAATAACAAAAAAGAAAAAAACAGTCTTAGTAAAAAAGAAAAATCTGATTCTTCTGATTCTTCTGATTCTTCTGATTCCTCTGTTTCCTCTATTTCTCCTAATTCTTCTGATTCAGATAACTAAATACCATTTCACTATTTAAAGTACACAGCATTTCAAAAATTGAAAAAGAAATTTTTTAAATAAATCCACATCTTTCTTTAAAATTTTCAAATAAAAAATTTCTTGCTCTCTTTGATTATAATTAATAAAAATATAATTTGTTTAAAAAAGTAAAATTAAAAAAAAATGATGTGCCCAAAAAGGTGGAATGATGTTTAATAGGAAATTTTATTAATATAAACTATGAATCAAAATGTGTAATAAATTATCAAGAAATGAAAGATTTGATATATGTAGTCTTTACATATTCTTTATTATTTAATACTTTAAATTACATTTTAATTTATAATCTATATTAATATTTATTATTTTTATTATTTGTGTGTGATCTGAATTCAAAAATAAAATTAAAAAAAATCAAAAAAATTTTTATCTCAAATGAAAAAAAATAAATATTTTTTGAGATTACTTTTTTTTTTAATTTTTTTTTATATGTCCTTAATAAAATTAAGCACTATTTTTTTCTGGTTAATATTTTTCGAAATCTAAGTTTCATACTTAATTCAATTAAACACTGGGATAAATTTTTTTAGAATAAAAACACTCTCAACTTTTGAATATCAAAATTATTTTTTGAAATTACTGTGCACTTTTTTAATTTTTTTTTGAAAAAATTGGGTTTGAGAAAAGTTTGAAATCCACGAATAAGTTAATATATTAAATTAGAATTCTTTTCCAGAGAGTTTATCTTTTTTGTTTAACTTTTTTTTTAATTTTACCATTTAAAACTAAAAAAAACATTTGAGTACCAAATTAGTGCCTTTTATGAAAAGAAAATTCCCCATAATTTAGAATTTGTTTTAGTAAATGAGTTATAACAAGATAGTGAATCTAAAAATATACATAATTTCAAGTTTGAGTTCAATGATTTTGGCAAAAAATGATATCAAGAAAAAGTTAAATTGAAACTTTATTTATTTTAATTTTTTCATTTAGTTTTTTTAATTGTAATAATGGAAAGTATTTGATCAGTTTTCCATTTTTAGTGTTTTTTGGTTCGTAGGGACATATTATCATTGAACAAATTTATCGAAAGATGAAGTCACAGAGTGTCTCCATTTTTCTGACATTTTTGTAATTAACAGCCTTTAATAATTGTTTGTAGACTTGAATTGATACAAAGAAACAATTATATCGATAAGGTTTATCAATTTTCGAGGTTTTCAATAAATTCTTTTTTTTTAAATGTCTTTTATTTAGAATAAATTTAAAATTGAGACAAGTTAAGGGAATAGTTTCTACCAACGAGAAATCTAGAAATAAAGTGTATTGCTATTGAATGTAAATTGTATATATTGGTTCAAAATTCTCATTGTATTCTTTTTGAAAAAATTGTTTGAAATTGATATCATTAATTAAAGTAGATTTCATGTTTTTGTAGAAAAAACAAAGAATTTCAGAAAAAAATCCACATTTAACAATTTTAAAGGATGAATCATCGATATTCAGATCCCAAAATTAGGAAAAATATTTTGTTTATTTTTCTTGGTGTGTAGATTAGTGGCTAAAAAATTTGATTACTTGATTATTTTTTTATTAATTCTTTTTTAGGTTTTCCTTTTTTTTGTAACGAATAGAGATTTTATTTTTAAATTTTTTCTTTAATTCTTTTTTATTTAAAGTTTAAAAAGAAGAAAAATAATCAAATAGACATTTTAATTTAGTTATTAAACTATTGAAGAAGAATTGGTGATGGTAATCTAACTTTTTCCAATATGCAATTGAATGTACTTTTAATTTGAATATTTCTTAGATAATGTTGTCTTGTGCTTATATCAAATCCAAGAAGTGTGGTATTACACAAATAAACTAGATTCCAAAAATTTGGACACAGTTTAAACCGTTGAAAAAAACATTATTACTACACTTTAAATTCAAATTGGAAAGAATTTTTATTTTTACAAATTATTCTTTCATTTTTTGTCTTTTTTGTTTTGTTTTCATTTCCTTTTTTGCAGTTACGTTAATCTGTTTGGTTAGATCTCGAATTTTTTTTTCAATGGTTGATAGAAGGTTAGTGTTGAGTGTGTTAAATTGGAAAATCACATACAATTGTTCGATGGTATCTTATCATTTGATCGATCAATAATTGTTTGTGAAATTTGAAAAAATTTACCAATACATTTTTTGTACAGCTCGTTTCATTATTTTGGACACACCTGTTTTTATTTTTGAGTTTTATATTTTTATTCTTTTATTTGGGTTAAAATGATTACTTATTAAAACATTAATACTGGGTTACTTAAAAATGGTTTTTTTATTAGGAATGGAAAAATATAATAAATTGGGTTTTTTTTTGCCTATTTTTGATTTTGGGTGTGTCCAAATTTTTGGAACGGGGTTTAGTTGTAGTCTAGTGGCGAGTCAGAAAATTAAATATCATTTGAAATATAAGTACCCCCCCCAATACTCGTTATTCAGAATAAAACTTTTCAATTAGTTTTTGCTTTTTTATTGTTTTTTAAAAGTCACTTTTCTTTTTTTTTTCTTAAAAATTATTTTCATTTCTTTATTTTGTAAAAGAAAAACTAACCTATGAGGAATAATCTTACCCACATTATAGCTTCAGATTTAAGTGGGAAAGTTTTATTTTGTGTTTTTCCTGTTTTTAAAAAGTTTGTATAGATAATAGAAGATTTAAATTTGAATTTGGAAATTTTCAAAATTGAAATTATTTTTTTCACATTTTATTTATTTTTTTTTCTTTTAATTTTTCAAAACTTATTTATTTTACAATTTCTTTTTTTTACATGATCGAAAGTCACTTGATAACAAATTGTTATTCTAATGTTATTGAAACAGCGAAATGATTCTAGAATAATCATATTGATTTCAATTGGGATTTTATTTGAACTTCAATTAGAGATCAGTATACACAATGTTGTTTTTCTTTCTTAATAGAAACCTTTAGAATTTGACTTTTTTCAATTTTCAAAAAAATCTATTGATTATTATTAATTTTACTTCATATGGATATCAACTATTCTTTGTTATGTATTATTCTATTTATTTTTTATTTGTTCTCTAAAAGTATTATCTAAAAAATAATTGATATTTAAAACCAATATGTTTTTCCCATAAGAATTAAATGAAGTTTAGATAAAATATTTACATTTGATTTGTTAAATTTTCATATATTACTTTTATTCTTTTCTTTTTGGAAAAAAGTAGATTTATACTAATCTAAAAAATCTACTATTCTAATAAAAATACCACAAATGACCATTATTGTGTAAAATTCATAAGATTTCAAATAAGATTAGACTTAGTTTGAATATTATATATTGAAATATTTAAAAAGGTTCAGAACTTCGTTCAATAGTTAATAAAATTTATTCTATTTTACATTGGTAATAAAATTTGCCAATTAATTCCATTATTATGCTGGATCAAAATTTTAAAGAATCTAAAATTTATTTCTTTGGATGTTAATCGATGAGATAATAAGGTGATTCTAATAATTTTTGACAAAAAAATTTTTATAATATAGGTGAGAAATTGTCTGTAAAATATACCTATTGAAGTTAGTTAACTGTTTCAAGGATAATTTTGATAACCATTTTTAGGAATACTACTTTTGAACAACATTTTTTTACAATAATTTTATTTGTTTATCTATTCCTTAAAAGATAAAAGAACCCACACTATTTGTATCTTGGTTAACGGTTTGTCAAATACTCGTAATTTTTTGGCTAAACAATCAACCTTAAAATGTTTTTATAATATTTTTTATTTTTTTTCATTTCTTTTCCCACCCAAAATAGCTATTAAAAAATACCAAGCCAACTTCAAATCAAATTTTTTACACTCACAAATATGTCAATTCCAATTGAAAATGAAAATGAAATTGAAATACCACAGCCAAAAAGCTTAAAGGGGTATGAGCCACTTGACTTTGAAACACTTCAAAATAAAAATTTGAATAACACATCATTAGATTACTCAGTTGCAACTGATCCAAACACAGAATTGTTTTTGTTTCGAGTACCAAAATCTGTAAGTAATTTAACCCTTCGATCTTTGATCGATCCTTAACTTCTAAAATAAATGTTATCTTAAAATTATTACAAACTTTATTTTTTCAACACCATTCGAAAAACCCCTACCTCACCATTTGCTGTAATTTAGTTTGACATTTTGTCTCTTGACCAAAAAGTGATTAATTTAGAAAGTCATGAAACACAACTCCAAACCAAAGAACAAAATCAAGATAAAAATAATTTCTTAATTGGAGAAGAACACAAACAAGAAAAAGATCAAGAAAAAGAAAATGAGAAGAATGAAGAAGAAAATCATTTCAAACTCGTTAATACTACACAACTCTCAAAAGAAGAACTTGAACAAATTGTATTAATGCTTCCAGATCTCGAAAGAAAAGAATTTAAAATAGTTAATGGACTTCAACGACAATTCGAGATTAAAAGAGAAATTAAATTACCACCACCTCCTATCAAAGGATCCAAAATGGAAGATTTAAATAAGAAAAAAAAGAGTAAGAAGAAAAAAAGAAAAGGCAAGTCGTCAAAACAAAGCTCAGTTTTTGAAAATAATAAAAGCCAAAAAGAAAGAAAAAGAATAAGCGCTGAAAGAAAAAAAAAAAACGAACAGAGTTCAAAAAAAGAGAAAAGAAAAAAGAAAAAATCAAGAAAAAATACAAACAAATAAATTAATAATTTTTAATCCATCGTTTTATTCTAAATTCACATTCTTTTTTTTGAGCGTTTTGTATCAAAAATAAAGAAAGGGAATTAATTTCATTCATTAATTTTCTTGATTTACAATAGATCCCTTGATTTCAAGAAAAACAACCAACAAAATACCACCATTTTTTTAATAAATATTTCAAAATAGATCTAAACTTTGATATTTATTTGAGTTCTTAAAATTTTAAATTTAACTTTTTGACACCAGTACTGTACATATCTTTTTTGATATGTTTTTAAATTTCATCTTAAATTTTGTGATTCCTTTTTAGATTGTAAATATTACTAAAAAAAATATTTGAAAATAAATAAATAATATATATCTATATGTCTTAGTACTTGAAAATAATGCACTTGTTTATTCGAACTTATAACCAATTGCAACTACTATTTTTGTTTTTTATAGGGTGTTATATTTGAAATTCGTTTAAATTAAACAACAATTTATAATAATAAATGTATTTGTTATTTTATATATATATATAAATACGTAAAGAAATATAGAAGGAAAATCAAAATAATTTTGTTTGTTATTTAATAACTTTGTAAACTATGAGCTTTCAATATTGAAGTTAAGAGGGGAAAATACAAATTTAAAACAATAAACAAATACAATAATTAAATAACTTTAAATTACTCAAGTTAACCAAAATGAAAAAACATGAAATCGAAAACAAATTTTGATATTAATTAGAACCGAAAAGTCCAACTAAAGTTAAATTCTTATCGTCTAATAAATTTAATTCTTATTTATTGTGAAGAAATATATATAGATATGTTCTTTCTTTAATTTAATTTTTGATTTCAAAAAAAAATAGAGAATGGTTATATATTTTATCCAGAGAAAACTACAATCAACATTTCATAATTTTTAACACACTAAAATTCGATTTTTGAAAAATAATCTTATTTAATAAATTCAAGAAGAAAAAAAGGAATAAGAATCATTCATTAATTGAATTTTTAATATTGTTTATTAATTAATATACTCCTAATTCAAAAAATAAATAATTATTAATACAAATAAATTAATATTTTATTATGGTCAATTCCACTTTTAAGGCAAAAACATTCAACAAAATTTCAGGAACAAACTTTGAAAGAAATTCAATGGCACAAAAAAATCTCAAATTTTGGAACTTTTTCGGAAATTGTTTTTTTTTCAATTTATTTTACAAGAATATGAATTTTGTGCCTTAATTTGAGATTTTTTATGTGCCTCAAATTTCATTGAAGTTTATACCTGAAAAGTGGAACTAACTGTAAAAATATAGGATATAGCAAGTAAAAAATGTTGATCTTTTTGTTCAAAATTTTTTTCAAGTAAATAACGTTTTTTATATATTAGATAGTTAGATTTTTGTATTATTTATATCGAAATGTATAAAGCACCCAATTTAATAAGTTAAAATCAGTTTATTATTTCTAATTAAAGAAATATAGAAATAGGAAGAACTAAAATTTAAAAGTGTGATCAATTCAAAACTAACATTCTTAGAAGAAATCATATTTATAAAATATTTTATTCATTTCACTATTTTTGAAATTTTAATATTATTATTTATCTATTAGAAAAAAAGGAGAAATTAATAAAAATAAAATATAAAAAAAGCATAAAGAAGTGAAATAAAAATATAAGAAACTCTGTATTAGTCATAGATTCCAAACATTTTCTTTTCAAATATCAATTATTTTTTTATAATAGACCTTTGGAGGACAAATAAGAAATAATTAGAATTACACACCTTAAAGAATAGTTGATATATATATATATATATACATACATTAAATAAAACCAAAAAAATCAATAAATTTTCTTAACAAAATGAAAAAGTTCAATTTCTTATGTAATCGATAAAAAAAAATTCATTTTGATCTTTAATTAAAGATCAAATCAAAATCCATTAAAAATCAATATTATTTCTCAATAATAATTTTCAC
Organism: Anaeramoeba flamelloides; assembly: GCA_027625915.1. NCBI lineage: Eukaryota > Anaeramoebidae > Anaeramoeba > Anaeramoeba flamelloides. The sequence continues at coordinate 137,339 of JANTQA010000060.1, read as the reverse complement.
AGTTTCAATAATAGTATCATAAAGTTTGTTTTTAACTTACGGGTTAAATATCTTTTATTGAAAAATAAAATAATAATAATAAAAAAAAAAAAAGAAATTAATTAAATTAAATTACTAAAAAAGAACAAATATGTGTTTCAATTTTGTTTTTTAATTGGTTCGTAGGAGGTTGATTTTTACTTAACATCAATAACGTTAATTATTTAACGTTAAGTCGGCTTAAATCCTTTCGAAACAATCCGATTTAAAATGTGAAGTTAGGTTAATCGAAATATTCTCTAAAGTGGGATCAAAAAATCATTTTTTAATTTGTCAAAAAATTTTAACAAAAATTTTTACATTTTTAAGACCAAACACCCTTCTGCAGAGACATATAAAAATGAAAAAATAAAATAATTGATATTTTCTTTATTAAAAGTTTGTGATCATGGCAAAAAATTTCAATTAACAACTCTAACTTTAAAGGATAACTTTATTTTCTATGATGTTCAAGTAATTAAGTTAATTGAATTAATAGGTTGTCTCCATAAATAGAATAATTTGAACAAACGAATTGTTTTTTCCTCTTAGTTTTTTTTTTTTTGGTTTTGGTTCTTTTATATTTTTCTTGAATTGGAGTTTTCCAAAAACACTTTCGAGGAAAGTGTTTTACTTGTTAATAATAATACTATAGACGTTTCAAAAACACCAAATAAATTTATATGAAATACACATTGGTTGTCTATTATAAAATTGTATTTTATGAGATAGAAAAATCAATTTTTTTTAATCTTAAGTTAAAAATGAAAAATTCCAAAAGATCATAAGATAAAAAATAGTTTTTTTAAGAACTAAGACAAAAATTAAATTTTCTCAAAGAAAAAGAATCAAGGAAATTTTAAATATTTTTTTGATCATTGTTTTTAAATTCATCAAACATGCGATTTTAACAATTTTGGAAATGGAGATCCATATTAATTTATAATTTTTCTAAATATTTATAATATCAACAACCAAAAAATTGTAACATCTTTTAAATCTTCTATTGTAACCTTAATATTTGAAGATAAACTTTAAAATCATTTTAAGGTTATCAAATAAAATAAAATTTCAGAATAGAAAATCAATTGCTGGGTCTGTTAAATTTTGAGGTTAATGTCTGAACTGCAGTAAATAATTTTTTTTTAAATGTTTTTAATATTTTAATAAATCACATGTCATCAATTCAATTATTCTTCAATAGGTTAAATAATAATTTTAAATTTTTTTAAGAATCATTTTTATGCAATTTATTTTAAAAATCTTACAAATATTAAGATTTACAATTTGTTTTTTATTTTTAAACCTAAAAGAGGAAAAAATAATAATTTTTCAACTAAATTTTAAACAAAAAATTCCAAATAAATATAAATGTAATTAAACTGAAGGATATTATTAATTTTAAGGTCAAACAGATTTAAACTTTATACTCCCAAAATCGAGAAAATATGATAATGTATATTTATTTAATTTTCAAAAATAAAATTCTAATTTTTTTAAAAAAAAATATCACTAAAATAAATCCGAACTATCTTAATTTCCTTAAAATTCTTCTTCTTCATCCTCCTCATCATCATCATCATCTAAAATATTGTTATATTCGTCATCTTCATCATCGTTATCATCGCCATCGTCGTCGTCGTCATCATCATAATCAGACTCATTATTCCCTACCCCAAGAATCTCCAGATTTTCGTCATCTGTTACAAATTCATCTTCGTCAAATTCATATTCGGCATAATTCTTTATTTGATTGTTTTTGTTTCCATTACTTTGATCTTTTTGTGAAAAGAGAAGACTGTCTTCCTCTACAACATTCCAAGAACCATCGTCGTCATCAGTTGATTCATAAAGAATGCTTTGGCTATTTGTAATACCGCTTCCCTTCCTTAATATTTCGGATCTTATTGAAATTAAAGGAGAGCCCGACTTCCTATCTTTGTCTTCATCAAAATTCATAAATTCATAATTTTCATTAACAGTCTCAAAATATTCTTCTTCTTCTTCTTCTTCGTCCTCTTCTTGGTCACTCTTTTCTTCCTTCTCTATTTCTTTCTTTTCTTTAAGAGAAAATTCTTCTTCTTCTTCTTCTTCGGTAGATTCGGTTAAATTATATTCATAATCATCGGTATTTGAATCATTCTCTTCATTTTCGTTCTTGACTTTTTCAATGGGTTCTATTTCTTTTTCTTGTTTTTGATTTTGTTCGTTTTCTTTTTCTTGTTCTTGTTTTTGGATTTGTTCATTTTCTTTTTCTTGTTTTTGAATTTTTAAGTGTACCTTTTCTTGTTTTTTTTCGCTTTCTTGTTCTTGTTTTTCTAAGTGTTTCTTTTCTTGTTTTTGTTCTTGTTCTTTTTCTTGTTCTTGAATTTGAATTTGTTTTTTTTCTTGTTTTTTTAAGTTTCCATTTTCTTGTTTCTTTTCTTGTTTCTTTTCTTGTTTCTTTTCTTGTTTCTTTTCTTGTTTCTTTTCTTGTTTTTTTTCTTGTTTTTGTTCTTGAATTTGTCCTTGTTCTTTTGATGATTCTTCTTCAAGAACCTTTTTTTCATTTTGTTTTTTTTCTTGAGGGAAAGAATCTTGAAAAGTAAATAAAAATCCAATTTCCTTTTGCATTGGACAATTTTGATCAAACAAATTATCCAAGACAACTTTTGTAGGTGGACTAGAAATAATATTACCCATTTTTAATTGTGCTTTGTAAAGAAAAGCAACCAAAAACACGAAGAAAAAAAATAAAAAATGAAAAAATAGAAGACAAATCCTCAATTTAAAAACCAAAAGTTTACATTTCTTTGTTTGTATTTAAGCCATTTCAAACTCTTGATTTTAAATAAAAAAAAAAGATTTTTTTTTTCTAATCTATGGAAAGTTATTGATCTAAACCGATGAGGTAACACTGTTAAATTCAAATCTGAAAAGTTAAATTGAATCTCAAAGTCAAATATCAAAGGGGAATTATATCAATAAAAAATTTATTTCAAATTGATTTTGGAATCATCTTTGTTAAAAACAATTAACAAGAATAAAAATGAATGTGCATTTGAATTATAAATCTTTATTTCTTCTTGTGGAAATGACAGTATTCTTCGTAAAGGTATTATTATATCTCCTACTATTGTCAAAATAATGTGTGTAGTAAAATTTAATCTGTGTTTCAAAAAAAAAACATTTTTCTTTCTTATAGAAGACCTATACACCAACCCATCAAAGAAACCGACAATAAACCCTAACTAAATATGGTATTGGTTTCTTGAAGTTCTATTATTTAAAAAGAAATTCGAAAAAAATAAAGGATCAAATTGATTAATTTTTATCAAAAAATAGAGTAATTTATTCAAAATTTTATCAAAAAAATCAAAAACTTCTAAGATATTGAGAAAAATCTTAATAAAATTGCATTCCTAATTTAAAATTTACTTAAAACATCAATGAGTTTACTTTCAAAATTGACTTGGACTTAGGTATATGATTGGATTAATGAATTGGATGTTGCCTTTAAACAAGAAAAAAAAGCACCGATAATTTATTTTGAAACACAGATTACAGTAGTTGTTCTGCACACATTCTTTTGATCACTGTAAAAATAAACTACAGTGAGCTGAAATACAAAAATAGGGTGAAGAATTTAACAAATAACTTCATCATTATATTTAAAAATGTAACAAAGATTTTATCGTTCGATTGTATTTCAAGCAATTTGGTCTAAAAAGAAATATATTTTTATGAATGTATGATTTACGTTATGCTATCTTTGGTGTTCCTTGTTAAGTATCTTTTGAATTTTTTCTTAAAAACTCTTTCTGAATGAGAACCATTTATCATAAACCCTGAAAATTGTTTGAACTCAGTATCGAATAACCGTGCTTTACTTGTATTTGAAATTTAACCAATGAGCGTCTACCAAGGAGAAGTCGAAGATTAAAGTATGCTGTAATTGGGTGTAACCACATTAGTACTACATGGTTTAAAGGCATCTAAAAAATAGATTAGCAAAATAGACTATTTGTTGATATCATCAATTTAAAATGATCGTTTTATTCGTAAAAAAACCGAAGAATTTCAGAATAAAATCTACATTTTATCACAAATTTAAAGGCCTAATCATCAATTTTCAAAATCAAAAGTTGCAAAATATCTTTCTTGTATTTGTTCTGAAATGTAGATTTGTGACTAAAAATTCAATTTTTTTTCAAAAATTTAAATTATTAACGGATAGATTTTTTTGACTAATTATTTCTCAAATCATGCAAATATATTGACGATACAATTAGCTTTATAAAAAGGAAACCAAATAAAATTATCAGTTTTTTGGTTTTTTTTGTTGACGATTATTGAGTTAATCTTTGAAATTCAAAAATAATAAAAATAGTTACTTTCGGAAGATCTAAATACTATTTGTTCAAAATAGATGGTACATTAGTTTCATTTAGCTTTCCTAAAAAAAGATTTTATAAATTAAGGGACTATTCAAATTTTTAATATATGAATCAGCTTAAACTATTAATTTACCTTTTAGAATTGCGACTTTTGATGATTTATTTTAATTCTTGGATGATACAATTTTTTTAGAAAGTCGGATTTATTTCTATGTTTTTATTCTTTGGTTAAATTTTATTAATTTTTCCAGATAGTTAGAGATAAATATTCTATTTTTTTTTGAATTTAAATTTCTATTTATTAATTGAAATTAGCAAATTTTCGATTTTAAAATTCTTTTTTGTAAATAAGAATTGGTGTATTTATGTTTATTTTGCTTATTTCAGGGATGCCTGGATCAATCCAGTAGTTTAATTATTTTGGCTTTATTCGTAATTATATATTTCTATCACATATGTTGATTAACTTAGTATAAAAGATTCAAATAATCTAATTTTCAAATTATTTGTTGATAAATTATTATTTAATAATTGTTTACAATTCTAAAAGGTTTCTTTAGATTTTTTCAATTATAAATTATATGTTAAATTTGAAATTTTTTCCAAATAAATTCCCAAATATTTAATCTTTGATAAATCTTTCTTAATTTCTGTTTTATTTTTATTAGATTTTAATCCAAATTGGACCAATACTTGATATATTAAAATTATATCTTTGATTTATTTGATTTATTTGATTTATATATCCTTTTATGATTAAAATTAAACCATTTTCAAATATTTTGAAAATTATTTGTTAATGGTTTAATTTTAAATAAAATAAAATGGGGAATAGGAACAAATAAAATAGGTAATAATGTCTCTCCTGTGAATATATCAAGCCCCCCGGCCACCCCTTGATTAATATTTTAATAAATATTTTTTTATAATTTTATTCAAAATAATTTTTTTTTATTGTTTTTCAAATTATTTTAAAACTAATTGAATCACTAAATATTCTGCTATATCAATCATTATTATATATTAGTTTTATCATTTTCATTTTCAATATTCGATTTTTTCTCATTATCAGTATTTTTTGAAATTTAACACAATAAGGCGAGTATCAATTTTTTTCAAAACTTTAATTGTGATTTATGAATAAATTCTCAAAATGAATCAATTAGTTTATATAGTATATTAAGAAATTATCCAGATAAACTTTAATTAATTGAAATTAGTCTATATTTTAAGGCTACTCCTTCATTTCCTTTTGTATGAATTAATAAAATTGATCTTTTTTTGATATATTCAATAATTTTTTCAGTGAGACTAATTAACCAATTATTAAAGATTTTTTGAATTGTAATTCAAAATATTTTATAATCTTAGTTCTAAATTAGTTTGAAATTTAGAACATTTACTATATCAAAAATTAATAATTTTTAAAAATCAATATTCAAAAAAATATTAAAATAAAAATTCTATAAGACATCAACACTATGAATGGATTTATATCTCAATCAATTATAAGTTAAATTTAATGCATTATATAAAACTTTTCTCTGATTTGGAATTAAAAAAAAAAAATATAAGTTTTAACCCGAATTCCCGAAATTTATTTTCGTATTATTATCCTATGTGCGTGTACCTGTGTGAATGAATAATTATTTTTTTTTAATGTAAGAAAATTAGTCCATCGATATATTTTTTTTTATTTTAATAAAGTATTAAAATTTTACCATTTATAAAAATCTGAATTGTTATAAGCTTAATGAAAAAATATTTATATAGTATTCAACAGATGTTGAGACTTTGAAACCAAAATACTGTTTACTGTTTTATTTATGAAAAGAAAAGAAACAAAGCAATCCATGTATTTAATCTTGATTTTTTCAATTTTTTGAACATTTTTTTATGATTAAATTTTTGGTTTTATTAAATTTTAAGTTTTGTACATAAAAATTTTGTTTATACTGAATTTTTGAAATTAATCAAACATTAAACCAAAAAAAAAAATACATTGGAAAAGGTATGTATTTATAAAAAATCTTTTCTTTTATAATACCAAATACAAAAGATCACCATTCCAGATAAAATTGTTGAAATCAAGAATGAAAAAAAAAAAATCAAAACCTATTTCAAGATTTATTTTCTTTATCTTCTTAATTTATATGACTCCAAACAATTTATAATCTTGAATTTCTCTCCCCATTATTATTTATTGTTAATTTTACAACATATTTTTTACAAATTTCCTTTCTAACTTTTTTTTTTCAAATTCTTTTTATCAAAAAAAAACCAAAACTGGGAATAATGTTTCCAAGATTAAAGGTAAAGGTTTTGAATTCTCGAGATCAAAAATAGTTTCAAAAGTTTTAACTAAAGAAAAAGAAAAATTGAGAAAAAAATTTCAATTAAATTCATAATTATTTCGAGTTTTCATTAAATCGAAAATAAATAATTATCAAATCAAAACTAACACATTCAATAAATCTTTATTTCTGAAGAGGAATTTAAAAAATATCCAATTGTCTGAACCAAAACTAGAATTGAATTAAAATTAAATGAACTACAGTTTTTTTAAAAATTCATTTTGGGAATTCTTTAAAAATAAAAAGTAATTTTTTAATCAAAAATTTTCCAAAAAAAAGTTTTTCCATCCAGAATCAAAAATAAAACCAAGAAAAGAGAAGTAATTGTATCAAATTTTACCGATAAGATCAATAAATAAATGATTTTTTTTTTATTTTTTCATGTTCAATTTTTTAATTTTTTTGATTTCAATTTTTTTATTGGTATGTAAATATCTAATACTTGGATTTTACCACTCTTATATTTATTAAAGCATTAATGTATTTGGTGAAAGAAATGATTTGAATGATTCAGTTTCACAAAAACAGTGACACTCAAAATTTGTAAAATGTAATTACCCCCTTAAAAAGAATATAAAAATAATTTTATATGAATAAGGAGTATTAAAAATATTTTAACAAAAAGGAATTTATTCAAATAATATAAAAAAAAAATCTTTAAAAGAAATATAAATAAAAAGATTGTGGAATATTAATTGTATATAAAATATTTCTTATCCAAAGAAAGAAAAATTGATTATTTAAATTTATTTTATTTTCATTTTTTATTTTTTTTTATCTTTTAAATCGTCTTTTGTTTTTTTCTTATTTGATTGTAATTTACCATTAAATTTGGCCCATTCTTTTAAAAATATTTGACATCTTTGAGAATTTTTGAACTGTATTTTAATTGTTTTTTTAAAAAATCTACCTAAATTAAGAAGAAATGTATTTTCCATATCTTTACATTCTATTAAAATTTTGCCTTTTATTTTGATTTTGAGGGGTTTTTCGTTTTTCTTATTTAAATAATTGAATGCGATTTCGCAATTATCAATAAAACAATTCACTTTCTGGATTTTTTTCTCTGTTTTTAAAGTTGGGAATAGCTTTAAATTGAAGTTTTTTAAAAGTTTATCCTTTCTTAATTGGCTAAGATATTTGGATTTTCTCTCCTTAAAATCGAATAGCAATGATAATTTTTCTTCAAATTTTGAAAAAATAACCAACTTCCAGTTGTTTTGAATTTTAATTAAAACATTATTATTTTGAATATCTTGATTCCAAAATAATTGGCAATCTTCTTCAAATATTTGGTTGGTTGGTGACACTTCAATATCCGCAACAATATGAGTAATTTGAAATCCATTTTTGTTAAATTTCAGTTTTGCTTTTATATTATTTTGATTCAGTCCAGCGAAAATCATTATTGAAAAGTATTTCATTTTTTTGTTATTATCTATTTCTTTGTTCATTTTCTGAGATTGATTTTTTTCGGTGCTCTCTGGAAGAATTATTTGATTTCTTCTTTTTTGTTGTATGTATTCATAGTTCTTAAAAAATTCGATTCTTTCCAAGTAAGATTTAAATTTTACAAAATATTTTTCACCGTGTTCATTAATAATAACTGACATCATTGTTTTGGTGGCCATTTTTTTGGCTCTCATTTTAACAGAATAAGGAAAACGAATTTTTTCTTGAATAATTGCATTTTTTAAGTTTTTATTTTTATTTTTTTGTTCCTGTTCCTTTTTAGTTTCATCTTTGTTTTCTTTTTCTTTTTTCATACTTTTTTCCTCTCCATTTTCATTTTCTTCTTTTTTTTTAACTTGTTTTTTGATATTATCTTTTTCTTCTTCTTTTTCGTTCTGTTTTTCTTTTTTTTCCTGCTCCTTTTCAATATTTTTGTTTTCTTTTTCTTTTTTCGTACTTTTTTCCTCTCCATTTTCATTTTCTTCTTTTTTTTGAACTTGTTGTTTGTTATTATCTTTTTCTTCTTCTTTTTCGTTCTGTTTTTCTGTTTTTTCCTGTTCCTTTTCTATAATTTCTTTTTCTTTTTCTTTTTCTTTTTCTTTGACCTTTTCGTTTTCGTTTTCTTTGTTATTTTCTTCGCCTTTTTTGACTTCATCGTTTTCTTCTTCTTTATTTTCTTTTTCCTTTTCCGTTTCCTTTCCCTTTTCCTTTTCCTTTCCTTTTTCTTTTTCTTTTTCTTTTTCTTTTTCTTTTTCTTTTTCTTGAATTTCCTTCATTTTTTCTTTCTTAATTATTAATAAAAGTTTATTTGTTTCAATATTAAGGGTTGAATCATATGGTTTTTTTAATTTAGATTTATTAATTGCGTGTATTTGGACATTAAAGGAAGAAATAATTTTTGGATCAAGTCTTAGATCAGAAATTTGTTGTTCAATTTTAATAACCTGTTTCCATTCTTTATTTTTTAATTTTAGAAGATTAAAAATTTTATGAAAGTGTTCATAATCTTTTAAATTAATAAATTCTATTTGAATTTGTGTTAAAATATTTAGAAAAATTAAAACATTTTTTTCGTTATATGAATCAAAATAAATTCTTAGATTTGGATTAAATAATTGAATTTTTGAATTTTTTTTTGAGTCTTGATAAAAGTCAATATTTTTAATTAATTTTCCAACTTTTTCTTTTTTTTTATTGAATGTAAAAACTTGGATCCCTTCTGTTGTTGTAGTAATGATTCCATTTTTTGCTTTGGTATTTTGGTTTTCTCCATGAACAATTTTAATATTATATTCATAATCTAAAGGCATTTCAGAATGATCAAAGTACTTGGAAATATGTTTTTTCTTCTTAGTTGTAATTTTTTTTAATAGCTCCTGTGTTTTGATCATTACCTTTTCGTTTTTGTTACTTGATATATTTTTTTTGTTTTGTTGAATTTTTCTTAGTAGAAATTTTTTTTGTTCATTTTTTTTATTATTCACCATTTTTTTGAAAGTTGCTATAAATTTTTTTTGATCTTGTTTATTGTTAAACCATAGGATGCATTTAATTTTTTTTGAGATTCGTATTAAGCAAATTCCTTTTGTTTCTTTAATTATCTATAAATCGTTTAAATGTAAAAAATATTTATTTATTAGTAAAAAAATATAGATTTTTAATTTGATCTTTAAGATTAATTATTATATATATATATATATGTGTGTGTGTGTGTGTCTTAATATACGGAGCCAATGTATCTTTAAAGAGAATATTGTTTTAATGGATATAAATACCTAAATCCGATTATATACAGTTTGTCTAAACTCTTGATTTATTTTTTGAGTTCAATAAACCACCAGAATCTTTTGCAAAAAATTGTAAAAAAATAAAAATATTTTTGACGTTGTATTATTTTTTAGTTTTTAAAATCAAAATAATTTAAAGATCAGTTAAAAGGGGAGAATTTAGCTTGTTGTTCTTGAGAATTCGAACAAATAAGGAAAACAATATTATTTTTTTTTCATTATTGATCAACAATTCTCTTGCTTTTTTAATAATTAAATAAAAACGAAAAATATTTTCCGTGTTTTTTTTAGCCAAAAATATGAAAACTTAAAAAATACCTAAATTAGAGCAAAACATATATATATATATATATATATATATATACATGTAATAAAGGTTCGGTAAAAAGAATTTATAATAAAAATTAATTCAAATCATTTTAAACTAACTTTATATATGCCCCTACGACCCAAAAAACACTAAAAATGTAAAACTGTTCAAATACCTTCCATTAAAAAAATTAAAAAAACTAAATGAAAAAATAAAAATAAATAAAATTTCAATTTAAATTTTTCTTGAAAACATTTTTTGCCAAAATAATTGAATTCAAAGTTGAAATTATGTAAATTTTTATAAACAATATCTTGTTTTGACTCATTTACTAAAATAAATTCTAAATTCTGGGAGTTTTATTTTCAAAAAAGGCACTAAAATGGTCTTCAAATATTTTTCTTTATTTTTAAATGGTAAAATTAAAAAAAAAGTTAAACCAAAAAGATAAACTCTCTGGAAAAGTATTCTAATTTAATATATTAATTATTCTTCGATTTCAAAATTTTCTCAACCCCAATTTTTCAAAAAAAAATAAAAAAGTACACAGTAATTTCAAAAAATATTTTCGATATTCAAAAGTTAAGAGTGTTTTTATTATAAAAAAATTTATACCAGTGGTTAATTGAATTAAGTTATAATGTTAGATTTCGAAAAATATTAATCAGAAAAAAATAGTGCTTAATTTTATTAAGGACATATATCAAGACAAGGAAAATTTTTTCAAAAAAAAATCTCTAAATTTTGTATTTTTGAAATACACTCATATAATAAACATTATTATACATAACAATTTTCAAAAAAGTTTATAACTTTAATAGATATTAATAGGAATTGAAAAAAAAATGAAATTTTTTAGTAATATTTTTTTCATTTTTAAAAGTAAAATTTTTGAATTTTTTAATTGACTTAGTAGAGAGATAATTTTCAAGTATTTTTTTAATAGTCTAAAAAGAAACATATTTTTCAATTTTAAAATAGCACAAAATATTTCAATCAAAAGATATTGCTAAATTAAATTGAAAATCTGATTTTTAATCTGTTTTTGGAATATTTTTTATCATTTTATTTTTTTCCATGTTTGAGTTTTTATATACGTTCCCGGTTTTTTTCTGCAAATTGCTTTAACATTTATTCTTTTTTCAATCTTAATGTTCAATCAAAAATTAATTCATTTCAACTTTTTTCATTAAAAAAATACCCCAAAAATAGTTGTTTTTTCAAAAGTCGGTATTTTTGAAAAGGGGGGTATTCAGATTTTCATGAGTTTAATAGCTATCCTTTTTTTATTACTTAAAATTATGATAACTTTGAAAAAATAATTTATAAAAGAAGTATAACTGAAATCCTATGTATAGTTTTGGTTAACTTTAATTTTCGGTGTTTAAATTTTCCTTGTAGTGATGTATTTAAACAAAAAAAAAAAAAAAAATTAATGTATATTTATAAATATTAAAGATAATTTATATATTATAAATCTTATTTACATTTTATAAATTAAATAAAAAATACAATAGTAATTCTAATCGATTGTATATTATAAAATATCATTACAGTCTTTATTGGTTCAATTTGGAAACAATAACTTTGTTATGTTACGATTTTGGCCTGGAAGAATGAGAAATATGATATTGTTCGGAGTGATATAAGATGATATTGAGGAGTTCGAAGAAAGAGGATTAATATCATCTTAGCACTAGAATAATATCAGTGTTTTCGATAACTACATTAGGAAGAAAAAGATCCTTTGAAGATCAAATGTCTTCAAATTACCATTGAAAAATAACAGGTGGTTTTTACTTGTTTAAATTTGTTTGATTTTTTATTTTCTTGTGGAGTTAGATCCTGAGTTCCAAAAATAAATAGCATCTTATATTGTTTCATTAGTTCAAAAATGACCTTATGACAATCCCCATTTTGGATCCCCTTCCAGACTCAAAATAATGAAGTTAAATTTTACATTTTCATCATTAGAGACAAAACTTGGTTTAAAATCCAACAGAGACAAACTTGATCGTACAACTTTCCAATGAGTCTCTATCTCCCTTTTTATTTCATGTTGTTAAGAAACATCAGAAGGTGATCAAACATAAATCCCACATCTACTATGTGTTCTTAACAGTGACTGATTTTGAACATTTCTCTAAGAAATTCTTAACTTGATGTAGTAAAATAAAAAATTTTTTTTTTAATTTTTTTCTAAAATTTGTAGATTTGTTTTTTATATCTTAAAAAATTTTTATTAATGGTCTCTTCTCTCCTTTTTTCAAAGAAAAAAGAGACCAAACGTTTTTTAATTTTTTTAAAAATGATATTGATTTCTTTTGAACCAAAACCAAAAACAAAAATACTGTTTGATTTTATGCATTTTTTTTTAAACAAAGAAAGAGAATTGATTCAATTTCCAACCTTTATGAGAAAATTGAAGGACTTTTTTCTTTGTCGTCTATTGATCAAATAATTGAGTACTGTGAACCAAATTAATTTTCCAATATCGTAAATCCTTGAGCACGGCGATCTTTTGAGATTTATGAGATTAAAAAAGTCGTAAAAAAATGAGTGCTTATTAAATTTTCTAAAAAAACCCAAAAAAAAAATTTACCCGAAAAAAAATTTTTAATCAAAATTGATCAAATACAATTATTTAACTAAGTGTTGTCTAATTTCATCATGTTTTTTAATTTTTTGATATAAATTGGGATTTTTAAGACTCAATTTCTCATTTTTTGACAATTTTTCAAAAAAAAAGTAAAATTCAAAAATTTTGGATTATTTTTTTTTTCATTTTTATAAATTATGTTTTAAACGATCAAGTGAAAATGATAAATTCATCGAAAAGTTAGTTCATTTTTATCTTCTTATTTCGGACAACAAATTTTTTATAAGAATACAAAAACCTGATTAATTTTTGTAAATTAATTTCGTTCGATCTTTGAATATAAATTCCATAAAAAGTTTCTCACACAACACTCCAATACAATTTATATTGAATCAAACAATTCTATTTTGAGAAAACTCCACAGACAAGAAAAATTATCAAAAAAAACAAATAATAAAAAGATTTTGGGTATTTGGTAAGGTTGTGTTCTGTTCAAAATACCAAACAGAGTAAATAGTAGTCTTGAAAGTATTCTTGTAAAACTTTAATTTAAGAAAAAACTGAATGAAAATAAGAATATCTTTGTAAGGATTTTTATGATTTATAAAAACAAAGCAGGAATTTAAGTAACCCAATGGTCAACAATCATAGTATATACGGCCTTCTTAAGTTAGAATTGTTTGTTGAGAGTGTTTGAAATGATCTTAATTTTTTAGTTACAAAAACATGGTTATTTTTCTTTTTCATTTCCATTTTTCTATATTAGTATGTTCGAGTTTACGTTTCTAAAACTAATAGTTCTTTCTTTCATTTTTTTGTTAAAAAAATACACAAAATGATTTTTTGATCCAAATAGTAGAAAATTTACTTGATCCTGACTTTGTAATTTAACTGATATTTGCAAAAGTTTTTTAAGACAACGTGGAGAATTACAGAATTAGTGTTAAATATACAAAAATCAAAAAACTAAGAAAGAATTTTTTGTTTAAGTTTAATTTCCTGAAATTTTTCTTGGAAAATCTTTAATTTCTTAACAAACAGAAACTTGAGTGTTTTTTGCAGATTAATTGTATTTGAATTATTAAACAAAAAAAAATTCACAACATTTTCCTGTTTTTTTTCACAAATAGAGTTATCAAAGAAATAGGTTGAGATTTGTTAAGAGACTATAAGAATATTCAAATAGGAAAATGAAAATAAAGTAAAACTATTTTCCAATTTGTTGAACAAAAAATGTAATCTTGCTTTTTTTCATTATAATCTTCACTTTTCCAAGGTGAATAATTTTAGAAAGTAGCCAAAGAAGAAAAGTGGTTCAGTAAACACCAAGAAAACTTCTCTCGAATTGTGTGTTGTGATAAAAAATTATTTTTTTATTGGTAATTTGAAAAAAATATTTGTATTTTCTTTTTCAAAGAACGATCATGTTTGAGAAATTGTTTAGTGTTCTTTAGGTTTTGTATTTTTCTTCAAATTGTTATCAGTTGCTTAATTTTTGATTTTTTTTGAAAGATCCACAATCAAAAAATTTTGTGTATCTAAAATGTGTTTCTCGATTTCTGAAATGGAAATTGGAAAATTTAGAAAAAGTTTTTGTGCTCTTATCTCAATTAATGGTTTTATAATAAATATTAAACGAGTTTTTTAGAGAACTTATTTAAATGAAAAAAATATAAAAACATAATGAAATTCACAAATAATAAAAATCAAAAATAGGTGCTTAATGAGAAATTAGGAGAGTAACTGTGGATTTTCTTTGACAAAAGGGTTTTGTATTTAAGTTAAATTTAAACTTTAGTTTGATTATTTTTTGTTAATGTTGAAAAGAAAGAAAAGGAAAAAAAATAAAAAAAACCTTTTTTTTTGGTTATCCAATCAACAAATTAAATTCAAAAGATTGACCAAGGGTATGCCTAAGTATATGTAATCGTTTAAAACAAAGAAAAAATTTCTTTCACTTTTTTAAAAAATTTGATCTTGGAAATAAAATTTGAAATTAAAGTTACTAAAAGTCAACTAATAAAAAAACCAAGTCCAGCTATCATAAATTACTTGAAATAAGAAGTTAAAAAATTTAGGGTAAATTTTTTTTTCGGGTTTTTTTAGAAAATTTACCAACTTACCTAAAAAAATTGGTTAAACTCATCTAAAACCACTTTAAAAATTATTTTTAGAGTCTAATTTATTAGTAAAATACTTCCTATTTTATTTAAATAGAATTGGAAATAAAAAGATCAGAAAATTTTCAAACTTTGCCTAATAACCTAATTATTTCCCAAAATCTTTCCACAGTGGCTACAACACTATCCTAAACTTTTTTGTGTTCTGATCTCTTTCTTATTAGTAGTTGTCTAGAATTATTTACTTGTAATTTTTACAAATAAAAAGTTTGAGTTTAAAAATATATATAAAGATCTTGGAATTAATATTTAGTTGGGGGAAAGTATTTAAGAAAAAATAATTGGAAAAGGGGGTTATTATTCCTTCAAAAAAATGAAAAGTTAATAAAAAATTCCTAAAATCCTATAATTCTGATAAAATAAATCAATTTTTTTTGAAATTTTAAAATAATTGAATCAAAATTTTAAATTTTTTTGAAAAATTTTGTAATTTTTTTTTTTTTTAATATTTTGAAGGAAGGAAATTAATTTTCATTTAAAACCATTAGGTTTTTTTTAATTTAAGAAATAAACTGAAAATTAAATAAATTTTCGGTTTATTTTTTAAATTGAAAAAAACTTAACACATCACCGTTATCTTTTCCAGAATTCAAATGAATAGATAAAATCTTTGATTTTACTCAATTCTTTTGAATTCTGTAAAAACTAGGCACTCTAATGACACTTTTCCTTAGTTTTTTTTTTAATTTTTGAAATAAAAAGAAAGAATGGTACTCTACGACACTTGACGAATCTCACCTAATTTCAGAAATTTTTGTTTAGAAATTTTAATAAAGAATCATAATTTTCTTTACCATTAACCAATGGGATGACAAATAATTATTCTTTATTTTGAATAATATCAAAGATATTATTCTTATTATTTTTGTTAATTTGAATTAATTATTTAATCCCAAATTATTGGATTTTCTTTATAGAATGGGGAGTTAGGAAAAAATTATTGATACCTTCATCTAATTTCAAAATTGAAATATTTTTTGTATAAATTGCAAGATTTAGTTTATATTCTATTTTTATCATGAATATAAGTATCTCTATTGAGGTAATTTGTGTATTATTTTGGATTATTGTACCACATTCTTCAATAATTTAAATTAAACAATTTCTCTGAATTAAATTTTGAAAGAAAACCACAATTTGTGATTTCAATTGTTTTCTAATGATATAAAAATTAAAAATAATTTTAAAACATCACAATTGAAGAATCTAAAATCAAAAAAATAAATAAATAAAAATCCTTACTTTCGTATTTAAGCCAATTCCATATATTATTCTTTTATTAAAACTAATCATTTCAATGCTGTGATGTGTAACATGTATTAAACTTGGAAGTTTAAAATTTGAGGATGATCCTAATTTATAATGAACAAAAATATATCCATGATTTTTTTGATATTCTCTGATGATTTTTTTAGGGAATTTTATATGAAATTCCTTTTCAAATGATTTTTCGTTATCTGGGTTAATTATTATTTTTTTCTTTTTATTCATGTTTTCATTTCCACTTTTCTTTTCCTTTTCGTTTTTAGCACGGGTTTCTATCATCTTTTTTTTTTTTAATTTGTTTTTTTTTATATTTGTAATAATTTTTGAATATTGTTCTAATATTTTTTGAATCTTCTTTTTAAAGTGGTTAAAATTTTTTTTATCTTCGAATAAGAAATGAAAATTTGTCATTGGATTTAATTGAATAATGCATTGGTTTTTTGATTTTTTGATAATCTTTTTAATAATATATTATAAATGATAAATTAAAAAAAAAAAAAAAAGATAGAAAAATATGTTCAGTAAATTGATATTAATTAAATGTAATGTGTATTTATTATCGGTTTTTTCAGTCAATATTTTTGTTTTTATTTTTCTTTTTATTTGATTTTATTTTTAAAATATTAATATTATTGTATTTACAATAAAATAATAATGGTAATTAAAATGAGATAAATTAGAATAAATGGATATAAATCTATCCATTAAAATATCGTAAATTTTTAAATTAGGAAAAAAAATTCTTAATTTGTTAGATTAGCGTCGTCAAATTTAAAAGTTAAATCATCTCTAGTACTAAACTCTTTTTCAGTCAAAGAGATCATGTTTTATTGGAGAAATAGAACATATTCTCTGAGTTTGATTCATTATTCTTCTCAAAATAAATTTTCAATTTTTAGATCAAAATCATTTTTTCTCATTTCGTAACTTTTTTTATTTTTTGTATTTTCTTAGATTTTTTTTTTTGCTTTTTTTTTTTTTTTTTCAATCTTTTTTATTTTTCTTTGTTAAAAAGTAAATTTGAAAAAAAGTTTTAAACTCGAATTTAACATCCAGAAAAGTGAGGTTTTGTAATTTCTTTTAAAATCAATATATTTACTATTAAAACAATCCTATTGTCAACAATTTTAATTTTCATCGGAAATTTCGAAATTTTGCTCGAGACGATTCAATGAAAGTTACCAAAAAATTTTTTTTAATATTTGATTTTTTTCTTTAAAATTTATGGTTTGTTCTGGTATTTCTTTTATGAGCCTCAACTTTAATTCAAAGTTTATTATTTCTCTTATTTCGAAATTATCTTCAATTATTTGATTCTTAAAAAAAAAAGTGAATTTTTCATTTTTGAATGTGTTGTAATTGTTGAAAAAGATTTTATTTTTGAAAAAAAAATTTCTGTTCAATACTTTATTTTGGGCAACTTACAGTATTAATAATCACATTTAATACATTGTGATCAAGGCATAATTACTATTTAGCACATTAGATTTATCAATTTGATACAACTAAATTTGCAATACCATATGCATTTAAAGTACCAAGTAGTTATTACTACTTTATCATAATGTGATAAATTTACTTTTTTCTTCAGATAAAATAGTTGTTCGGTTATAAATGTTGAGGATTTAGTTTTTACAAAGAAATAAAAATTGAAAATTCTTCAGGCTTATATGTATTTTATGGTCAGTGAATATTACTGTTATGCCCATAAACAAATTTATTGACTGAAAAGAATGTTGGGCCAATAAATCTTGTTGTGATGAAAATTTAGGGTTTTTTTTTTGAAAATTTGTTGTTATGGGGAAAAATTTTTTTTTAAGATACAAATTGAATTATCAGCATAAAATAATGTTAAGTCAATAAATCTCCTCTTATTTTTTTTTTTATTATTATTGAAGAAGTGTAGATTACACTCTAGTTGCCCTTAGACTTAAATTTTCTTTCAGGAATTTAAGCGTAAAATCATAGATTTCACGATTATTAAATCTCCTCTTATTACTCTTACTTTCTCTTTATATTAAAATCTGATAGATTTGAGAGAAATGGTATTAATAAAGTTACCTATAAAGTTGAAAGTAAGAGTGGCATAAGTAAAAAAATAAGTATTTTTACTTGTTACATTCTTTTGCTCGAGAATTTTCTTAAAAGTTTTTGGATCAAAAAAATGTTTTTTTTTAAAAACCCCAAAAAAATCTAAAATTTGTATTACTTTGTCTTTCTGTTAACAGTCATTCTTTTGTACCGTTTTTTCTATTTACAACACTGAAATTCGGTTCTCAGAACATAAAATAAAGATAGTCCGAAAAAAATTTCTGTATTAATAAGTTGGCTGAAGAGCAATTAAAAAAAATGTTTACTTTTGAATTTTTCCCAATAGAATAGTAATGAATATCTCCAGAATATTCGGTGATTTTGATTAGAAATTCTGTTATTTGGATCAAAACTTTTTTTGTCTCTGGTTTGGTTGGGGCGTCTTTATTGACTAATGAGAAATTTACAATAAAATAACCTTCTTCCTTTAGGTTGTCAGTTAAAATATATTCAGGTTCGTCATCTTCTTCAGATTCTAATTCAGAAATTGAACTCGAATTTGTTTCTGGATTTGAGTTAAGATTTTGATTCTTCTTTTTTTGATCTTTTTTCTCTTTTTTATCTTTTTTTCCTTTTTTTTCCTTTTTTTCTTTTTTTTCTTTTTTTTCTTTTTTTTTCTTTTTTTTCTTTTTTTTCTTTTTTTTCTTTTTTGTGTTTTAATGTTTCGTTTGTATTGTCTCCCAGTTGATCCTTAATTTCATCTTGTGATTCAATGATCACGTCGTTAAGTGGTACGTCCTCCAGTGGTACGTCTTCAAAATCGGAAGAATCTTGCTCTAATGATTTTATGATCTCTTCTTCGGCTAATTGTAATAATTCTGTGCTTTCAAAAAGTAGGTGAATTTGTTCCTCTTTATTTAGTTGAAGAAGAAGGGTGTTGTCTATACTAGATTTGATCTTGGCGTATTTTTTTTGTTTTTTAATAATGACAATTAAAAAAAATTCCGATTGTTTTTGTTATAATTGTCCATTAAAAAAGAAGAACAATGATTAAAGAAAAGAGAAAGAAAAAGAAAAAGAAATAGAAATACTTTAGTATTGTCATCAAAATCAAAAATTATGGGATCAATCTCATTTTCTTCTTCAAGTGTAAGACTATTTTTGTTGATATTGATTCTTCCATTTTTTAGCAAATTTGTGGTGCTTGGATTCAAAGTGTACTCAACTTCAAAATTGTTCTTTATGTAAGTTGTATAAAAACAAATGATCACAAAAGTGGATATTAAGATTAAGGTCAAAAAAAAAAAAAACAGTTAAATTTTTACCGTCATTTCTGAAAAAACAAGTAAGAAAAAATGAATTTTTATTATTTTTTTACAATTTAAATTATTTTTAAAGGTTTCAAGGGACCCTGAAGAAAATTAACAGGGCTTTCTTGAATTTTTATTTTTTATTATGTATAAAAGAAATATCCCTTTACTCAATTTTTTGAAATTTCGTTGATCTATTAATTTCTGATGTTTGAAATCAATTATTTTTCAATTCATAAATGAAAATTTTTTTAAAAGTTTTAAAAAATAGTTTAGTTATTATTAGTTGTTGAAAAAACCAAATGGCCTTGACAAAAACTAATTGATAATTATATTTTAAGATATGAATAAGTTCTTTTTTATTGACCTATGATAAATATTGAATTTTTATCTATTGCTAATAATTGATGGGTGAAATTTAAACTAAGTTTTCGTTTTTGATTATAAATTTAAAATTAATTGATTCTAATTTTTGTTCTTGATTTATTTATTTTGTTACTTGTTTTTTAGCTTAAGAAATAATTTTATATATTAAGTGAAGTAAGAATCCTAAAAGAAAGGAATAATACCCTTTTTAAAAAAGATAATCAAATAAATTTATTATTGTTTAAATTTTAAATACCAGTAAACATTATAAGTCTGAAAATTATGATCATAAAAAAAAAACAGATTTTTATCTTTTTTTAGGTGAGCTTTCATAGAGAAAATAATTAGTTAGTAAAATTTTGTGTTAACTTGTTTAGTAGAATTATTATTTTATTTTTCAAAAGTAATGAAAATTATTTTAGAAAATTATGAATCTGGTTGAGAGATGGTTTTTTTTAGATTTTATTTGCTTGTATTGAGTTTCTTGAAACAAAATTATTTCAAGATTTTAAATTTGATATATTTGTTGTTATAAGATATTTATAAATTATTGTGGAAAAGGAATTACATAGTAGATTTTTTGAAAAAATAATTTCGTGGAAGATTATGATTAGAAGAAATTTAAATTTATTATAGTTTATTAATTATTTTATCAATACTCTGTGGTTCAAATTAGACAATACTTTTTAGATATTTATTTTGATAAATTTTCATATATAGTTTATAATTTAAAAAAATCTAAAGAAAAATATATTAACTGCAGACAATTATCCAATAACAATTCCCTAAACCAGAGTTTAAAAATTAGATTATTTAACTCGTTTATAATAGACCAAATTACATATAGGTTAGAAATATATAATTACCAAATAAAAATAATAAAATATTTAAACTCTTCGTTTAATTCAAGTATTACCGGAATATATAAAATAAATAGAAATACATTAATTCTTATTTACAAAACAGAATTTAAAATTGAAATTTTGATAATTTCAGTGATAAAAGATAAATTTAAATTCAAAATTAAATTAAGAAATTTATCTCAACCTAATTTAGAAAAACCAATAAAATTTAACAAACAAATAAATAATAAAATCAATTTGAACTTGAGAGATTTAATATAATCAAAAAAAAATAAAAATAAAAAAAACGAAAAATATAATTACAATTATAATGAGTTGCTGAATTCTACAAGTTGGAATTATTTTTAGATTTACCAAAAATTATAAGTATTGTGTATAATCAAATATTTTAATCAATTCTTTTAAATTTTGGATAATCGCCAGAAGTGTTTTTTTTATTTTCGAAATAAAAAATTAAATTTCGTAATTTTTTTTTTATTTCTTAAATTAAAAAAAAATGTAGGCACTATATAGTACTTGAAAATACTTGACGGCCCTTTCCTTATCTTTTACATAATTAAAAAATAATTGAATATAATTTTAGATTTTTCACTATTCTTTTAAATTCTGGTAAGATGCTATTAGGTTTTCTTGAATTAGGTTTTGATTTGTAAAATCAATAGTTTTTCGTTAGGTTTTTTTTACTTTTTGAAATAAACCGAAAATTAATTAAAATTTTCGTTTTATTTCAAAAAGTAAAAAAAAAACTAGAACAGTTTATAGATAAAATAGAAAGCTTTAAGTTAATTACCATTAGATTTTTTATAGTTTAGTAATTTAAAAAAAAAACTAGGTACTCTACAGCACTCTATTTTTATATAAAATTGGGTAAAACAAATTCAATAAAAAAATTGTTAGTATGGGGGGAATATAAATATTTTTTACAAATAATGGAATGAGGATAGTGTACGGATTCAAAACATCATGTATGAAAAAATTACCTGAAATTATTTTTAATTCTGTAAATTACAATAATTGTTGTGTAATTGGAAAATATTTTACATCAAATACTTTTTATACATAACCAAATTTTTATGAGATAAGTAATAATCTTACCTAAAGTTTATTCAAGTGGGATTTCTATAGGATACTCGAGTATTTGTTTGATAACCTAAGTAGATCAACTTATTCAATAAAAAAAAAAATCAGAACGTTTTATTGATTTTTACTAGAATTTTGGAAAATGAAAATTTTATTCTTGTTTTTTGATGGATCGGATAGTGTTTTGAACAAGTGTAATTTCATTAATCATCATTCTAATAAGTGGGTTAGTACAATTTTAAATTTTGTTTCTTAAATAAAAGATTTGATTGAAAATAAATGAAATTACCAAACATTGTACTAATATTCACAATTAAAAATCGTGTCAGGATTTTTTCATGTAGAGTATTTTTTTGAGTACTAATGGATATTTCCAAAAAAATCTGTTTATAATTTTTTTTAGATTAAATAAACAATCATCTTTGTCAGTGGTGGTATTATGTTAATAGGCAATATACAATTAAGTTTAATATTAATAACATATTGGGTCAACGACTAAATGTATTTATTTCAAAATATTTTCATTGAAATACGTTCAAAAAAACGAAAAAAAAAATAGCACTTTTTTGGGGAAAACAATGTACCACCAATTTCAATAAAAAAGTGAAAATATCAAAAGTTTAAAAATGATTTTTTATAATTAAAAGCTGTTATCTGTTTTCAATTCTATTTGATAATTTGTTGAGATTAAATAAAGTTATCAAACCGATTTTTTTCAATCAAAAAGAAAATCATAAATACCAATTTTCACCAAAAAAAAATATCCTATAAAATTGAGATGAGAAAATTTAATATATTTTATTTATGTAATATTATACCTACAAACTAATTAAATAATTATCAATAAATTAATAAATGGAAGTTGATGGGTTTGTATATTTAAATAGTTTTTTTAAGATTGAGTTTAATAAATGTGTTTTAAAATAAATTTGTCACGCTTTTTGGAAATAGCTTTTATATTTTTTATTCACTAGATATTTCTATCATGATTAAACAATACTCCAGATAATAGTTTTCATAATCAAAAAGGAAAAAAAATCAAAATTTTGGTTTTAAAAAATACCATTAAAAAGGGTGAGCGGGGATTTTAATCGAATAATTATTCGTAAATTAACAAATTTAATTATTCTTCAGGATCAATTAACATGAATATTACTATTGGAAATTTAACATTTAAAAGTAGAAAAAGGCTTATAAACCATATTTTAAAATGCATTTAACACGCTTTTTCGGAAATAGTTGATTTGGATATATTGAGTTAACCAAACGCTGATAAAAAAATACAAATATTTTATTGGTTTTATATATTTGAATGTTTTTCATATGTATTTTATTTAATTTTTTCGCAATAAAAATACGAATTTTTTATTTTTTTAATTATTAATAATATTACTATTAATATTTTTTTCAACAATTATTTCCACTTGGAATAAATGGTATTGAGGGGGCCTATAAAATAAATAATAAAAATTCTAGGGTGTTTTTGAGTTGAATTTTACACCTTTTAATAAGTTATTTTTCAGAAAATTTCAGGGTTTTTTTATGAACTTAAAGAGGGATACGATTTTTATTAGAACTTTTTTGTTATTTTATCCGCAATCCTTATCAAATAAATTTTCAATTTTGGATCAGAATCATTTCTTCTAATTTGATCAAATTTTTGTTTTAATTTTTTAAATTTTACTTTTTCTGTTTTCTATTTATTTTTCGTTTTTTTTTTTTTTTAATTTTTAAAAAATCGGGTTTTTATATGTTTAGAATGATTTAAAAGTGGATCATTAATAAGATTTAATAATTAGTTTTTCTTGGATACAAATGAATATATATATATATATATATATATAATAATATATATGTATGTATATATATATATATAACTCCTTTTCACTCAAATTAACTAGCCAAAGATGAAAAAATTACTTATTTTTTAAGAATCAACTAAAATTGGATTGTTTAGAAATAAAATAAATAATAAACTTCGTGTTAGAGTCTATAATAATAAAAGAAAAGTCTAAAAAAACCATAACTTTCAAAAAAAAATTTTGGACCACCTTTCATTGGGATATCTCCGAAAATTTTCAATTTATTGAGGAAATTAAAATTGTTGGTAATAAGATTTTTCACTTGTAAGTGTATGAATTTGAAAAAAAAATACAAGTATTCACTTATCTTAATGTTAATTTGGAGTTTCAAACATTTTTTTTTCAAATTTATTTTTTACAAAAATAAAAAAGAAATGGAAAAAAAAAAAAAAAAAAGCAAAAAGTAAAATATAAAAAAAAAAATAATTTACAAAATTTACTAAATTAGAAAAAATGATTTTGATCTAAAAAATGAAATTGTATTTTGAAAAGAATAATGAATTAACACATCAAATACGTTGTAATTCTTCAATAAAACTGTGCCATTTGGACTGAAAAAGAATTTATATTTCAATTTATTATTTGCAGTGAGTCAGAATTTTTGTAATGGGGTGATTATGTATATAGATATAATTAGTAGGTAAAAGTTCCGAAATACTTTCTTTAATAGATATGGTCAACCAATGCTAAATTTATATTTGAATAGTTCCAAGGCTTTGAAACACTTTTATTTCAAAAATTAAAAAAGATTGAAAAAAAGAAAATATCAGAAAAAAATAATAAACTTTTAAATATAATTCTTGAAATAATAAATAAGTTCAACGAAGAATATAATAAGAAGGGGTTTCAAGCCAAATTAAATTATAAATAGATAGTTAAGTAAAGGATGGAGTTTTTTAAAGGGGTATGTTATTAAATATGTAATGGGTTTTCATCTAAAGGCGTCTACTCAAAATAAATAAATAAATAATTGAGGGGTTTTTTCTGAATAACTTAAGGGGTTTCTTATCTACTTTGAATTTGGATAAAGAAATGAAATGATTTTATACATTTGGTTATACCCTTCTAAAAAAATACATTATGATCAAAAATCATGACAAAAGAGGTCATTGAGATATTTTTCTATTTATACTCTTAATAACACCTTTTCAACCTTTAAAATAAATAAAAAAAAAATACCAAAAAAAAAAAACAACACATTAAAATTTTTGATATTACATTTGATCCGACAAGAATCAAAATATTAATAAGTATTTATTTTTGATGATTTGAAATATTTTTGAGATGGACTAGTAAATTTACAATCTCAAATTTCAAATCTTCTTCTGATAATTTTTCAGAATCGTTTTTCAATTTTTGAATTTTTCGCCTTTTTACAGTAAAACAGTCGTTATTTAATTGTAAAGCCGAATGTTTTTTAGGGGTTTTTAAAAAAGGAATTGAATTGCCATTGTTCAAAGTGTTCGTCTTGTTTGTTGACGTTGAACGTGGAATGAGTTGCATCTTTGTCGTGGAATTATTTAATAAATTGTAATTTATTGTCTTAAAAAGATAATTGGGTTTCCTTGTAATACTGTTATTGTATGACAAATTTTGTAACTCTTGTGGGCTTTTTAATTTTGGAAAACCTTGTGATCCTTGAAAAGTTTTGAAAGTAATTGTGTTTGTATTTGTATTTGTATTTGTGTTTATATTCGTGTATGTGGTTGTGTGTGGGTTCTTATTGCTTCGACCAAGTTGCGTGTTGCTGTTTCTGGAAGGCACCCTCCTGTTTTCCATGTATTTGGCCAGCATATTTTCCCATTTAATTGCGTCTTGGCTACCTCTCGCATTCTGTAAATTTAAAACAAAGATCATTCTTAATCTGTTCTTCCTCGTGCCATTGATCAGATTAAACCTTGCTTTAAAAAAAAAGGTAAGCCCACGATAAAGCTTTTTCATTTGGTTTTTCACATTTTTCTGGGTTTCTTGTTGGCAGAGCACCTTTAAGGCGCTTTTTTCAATTGTAACTTGCTTGGGTAAGTGATAATTTGGTTTTAAGAATTTGCTTTCCAGTCCCTTAAACATTTTTGGAAATTTTTCAAAACAATTTGCAACAACTTGAATGATTTTGGGAAGTTTTTTTTGGAATTGTGTTGTGTCAAGGTATTCAACCCATCTATCGATTTTGTTGGGCTTAGTTGGAGTGAAAATGATCCACCCATCAACACCAAAAGTTGCTAAATTTGATGGCAACAAGTTGAATTTCGAAAAAAAAGTTAAAATTAAGTCCTTTGCTTCGATCCTCACATTTTCATTTGTGCTCATATTTACCATTTTTTCCACAGCATCACAATGAATACTCAACTCTTTAGGTGCGTTTTGAAGTGACAAATGAGCCTTTGTCATTCCTTTCACAATCCCGGTGCCCATTTGTAGCAATTTGTAGAGCCTTTCTTGGTTCACAATCTTCCTTCGTGTTAAGTCTCGTTTTTTGTTCATAAAATTGAAGTATTATGCTCCTGTATTGGTATTTAGATAATTCAATTATTATTTACAAATATTTAAACGGAAAATTTTTTGAAAAAGAGAAAATTAAAATAAATAAAAAAAAAAAAAAATGAATTATAATGCACAGATTTTTGTTTTGTTTTTTTTAAGTTGAGAATAATAAATTCTTAATTCTTTTTTTTGGGTTGAGTTGAGTGGTTTCGTATGGTTTTAAATTGGTAAAAATTAATTTTTTATTATTATTCTAACTTTTATTTTTATTCAAATTATTTTTTAGAAAAGCGAAAAAACCTAAATAACCAAACTTTATTAAGAATTCCATACTTTAGACCAAAAAAATATATAACTTGTTTTTTTTTGATCACCACTAAAGTGAATTAAAGGTAAAAAATAATTACACAAATTCTCTGAATTCAAAATTTTTCTTTTCTTTGGAAAGAAAAAAGGATTTATAAAGTGTGTAACAACATTGGTTTGACTTAATTCATTTTTTTGAATCAAATTTTGTCATTCTCAGAAATACAATTTTTAAAAATAATTTTTCATTTTTAGTAAGTGATAATAAAATTTGTGATTCTTTAACAAAATTTCTAAAAAAAAGTTTAGAAATTAGGTCACACAGGAGAAAAGCAATTTTCTCTCTTCAAAAATAAAAAAAAAAAATAAAAATAATTTTTCATTTTTAAAAGATCATTTGACAAAAGTTTTGTTCTTCAAAATATGAGTTACTATTAATTGAAAAATAAATCGGACAAAATTTTCATTTATCCAAAAATAAATTATGATTTCAAAAATCCTTTGAATACAGAATTTTGATAGTCCCGATCCTCTAACCACGTTAAACACGTTATATGGTTGAAAAATAATTCGATTTTCAAAGATTATTTCAAAGATTTTTTTTGGAACGATGAATGAAAATTTTGTCCGATTTATTTTACAATTAACAGTAAGTTTAGAATTTGGAATTTTTATTTCAAAAAAAAAAAAATTTTTAAATTCTTTTTCAACTTCTTTTTATTTTTACTTTTAACAGTATTTCAAAAAAAAACCTCACAATTAAAAATGGGAAAATTTAGGTTTTCTTTAGAATTGTGGTAAATCTTTTTTGAAAAAAAATTATTTTCCATTTAAAATATTTATATCTTTTCTACACTTGCTTAATATGAAGTTTTCAGCCGTGGTTTCCTGAAAAGTGAAATCAATTTAAATTTGATGAGGTGAAAATTTCTAAAAAGTCTAAAAATTAGTAAATTAATTTTTTTTCGTTTTTAGTTTTCTCTTTTGAAAATAGATTAATTAATCGAGACAAAATTTGAAAGAACAAAATGATTAAGATTTTTCAGACTCTCAAATATTATGAACTTGAAAAGTTGAAAAAAATTGAAATAGAAAAATAAGTGGTATTCAAAAAAGAGAAAAACATAATTTCAAATAGAGGATCTATTAATTTTTGGAGGTTTCAAGATCTAATTTATTATCCAGCTTTGAATTTTTTTCCTCTTTTTAAGTACTTGTATTAAGGATTTTTCGTATTTTTTACACAATCAAAACCACGTTTATTGATTCAACATGTGTTATTGCCTTTAAAAAAATGAAAAGTTAAAAGATCTTGTAATTATTTTAAGAATTCTTCTTGTTTTTTGAATATAGGTTTTTTGGGCAATACTTTTGACAAAAACAAAATTCGAAATTTGACTTAAAAATGATTGAACATCCAAAAAAGTCCCTTCTGAGCTGACACACCACATTATGTTCAAGCCCTATTGAGTTAAAGGTCAGATTTTAAATATACTTCAAAATCATCTGGTGGTAAAGTCCGATAAGGGGTAAACATAAAAGATTAAAAGTTGTGGAAAAAGGTGTGAATTTCGAAAAGTTTTTAGATCAAAAGATATTTTTTGCTCAAATCCAAAAAAGCCCCTATTAAATACTGTCGAATTCAAACATGATTTCAAATTTTTTCTCTCAATTTTAGTTTTTTCGTTTTATGATTAAAAAGGGTTTATCGTTTAAATTAAAAGAAATAAAAAAACAAGTTGGTCTTGGAAATCTTCTTTGTAATGAAATATTTTGAGTGACTTGTTTTCTAATTTCAACTAGGAGGAAAATGAAGCCAAAATAGGGAGTAAATTTTTTGAATTTAATACTGGTATTTGAATTATAAATGTGAAATAATTTTCACTTCATTTTCCATATTTTTCTTTTATAAATTGAGTTCTCAGAGAAGTAGGGGTTTTCAATTTTTGAACCCATTTTTTTTGTTTAGTCATATTTTTCTTTTATAAATCGGGTTCTCAAAGAAGTAGGTAGGGGTTTGTGGTTCCACTTTAAAAAGGAACTTGAATATGTTGTGGAAATTTTTCCCATTTTTAATTCAATTACCAGTAGATAGTTCCAAAACTAAAGTTCAAAATTGTTAATGTTATTTTCCAAACATATCGAATTATCCACAACAATTTTGATAAATGAATAGAGTTTGAGTTTTTCAACTTGGTATAAAATAAATTTTCTCTCAAAAAAAAAAAAAAAAGATAAAATTTCTCGAATCCTTGATGTTATTTTTGAATAAAAGGAATAAAATTTTCATTCAACTTTCCAAAAGAAAACACAAATATAAAATTAAAATAATCACCAAAAAACGACAAAACAAAAAGTGAATCTATAAGCCCATCTTCTTGATGAGTTAAATATATTCGCTTTAAGGGATTAAAAAAATTGAAATTTTATTTTTTACTTTTGAAACCCATTTTTCGAAAGATAAATGAAAAAATTATTCACTTTATCTTTCAATCAATTGTATATAATTTTTCTTCTTAAGGGGGTACCCACCATAAAGTCAAAATTTTCACTTTTTAATTTGATTCTTTTCCAATTAAAAAATGAAAATTTTCTTTTCACTCTCCAAAATATTTTTCTCGTTGAGAACCTGAAGAAAACCTCTAAAGATCTTTACAACATCTTTTAGAAATGATATTTTTAGGCAATAAATTAGACTTTCTTTTTTAACTCTAATATAAAATTTTTACTCTACTAATTTGATTTAACAGTAATAATTAAATATCATTTTTGGAAATTAAAATAAAAATTTTCCTTTATTAATTGGAAAAAAACAGTATGATTATTGTCCAATTAAAAAATGAAAATTTTCTTTTAACATCCCAATATATTTTTCTAGTTTTCAAGTTGAAGAAAATCCAAAGATCTTTACAACATCGTTTATCTTTTAGAAATGAGATTTTTAAACAATAAATTAGACTTCCTGAGTTAACTCAAATACAAAATTTTTACTCTGCTGGTTTGATTGGGGCAGTAATAATTATTATTCATTTATGCAATTGAAACAAAAAATTTCCATTTATTAATTAGAAAATAATTATATTTTGAAAAATATGAGAATAAAACTATTTTAACTTTGGTTGTGAAAAGTTGCTTTTTAAGGACTACTTTCCTACCCTTGAGGGGGTTGAGTAATTTCTTGTGTTATTTCAATTTTACTTGTCACAAAAAATTTTAACAGGGAAGAAATTCGACAAAAAAAAAAAAAAAACATTTTTTGTCCTCTTTAATTTTTCTCTAAGACTATTTTTCTTTGTTTTTCAATAAAAAGGGAAAACTGAAAATAACAAAAAAAATAATTGCAAAAAAATGACTTTTCGGGATTTTCAAGTGCAAGTTCAAATTTGAGAACATTTCAGATTTGTAAAAGAAAATGTAAAAAATATGTAGAACAGCCCAAGACAATAGTGTGAGTTCTGAAAGTTGAAATGGAAATTCTAAAATATTAAAATCAAAATTTTACAGGATCTAATACTGCAAAGATTGTGAAAATTTCGCATTTTTTCGAAAAGAAATTCTAATTGGACCAATATTATTTGGATTTCTAACTCTTTGGAGTGTACTTTTTAACATTATTTCAATATTTTTACCTGAAAACGTAGTCATTAATATTTAAAAAGCTGGCTGAAGTACAATTTATTAGATTTTAATTTAATAAGTAAAATTTAATGTCACAATAGAATATCAAGTTGAATTGTCTAATTGTACTCTGAGAAATGTTAAATATTTTAGCTTTTATTCTTTTCTCAACATTCTCTTGTGACATTTTATTTTATGTTTGATAAAAAATATCTAATAAATTGTTATTCAGCCAGCTTTTTAAATGATAAAAATCCAACCAAGCTTCAACTAAATAAACAAAACAATTTTCTGATCCCTTACAAATGAAAAAAAAAGTTATTAACTTGTTATCTGGTCTAAGACTCATATTTTAATTGAACTTACTCTAGATTTTAAACGGGGAAATAAGTACTTAGATCAATAAAAAAAACGAAAAATAAATGGTAAACAATCTTAAGATCATTTATTTTAAAAAAAACCTTTTTGTGAAATATTTTAAATTTAAGGGATTAAAGTAACTATAGATTTCTCTTTAATCAAAGTATTTCGTTTTTGGGTGTGAATCGTATTAGTGTACCATGGCTTAAAATAGTTTCTGTGACTCTAAAAAATCTATAAATAAACATTCTTGCTCAATAAATTATTAGAATTTTTCCTTATGATCACTATTAAAATTATTTCCCATTTATTAATTCTTTTTTTAATTCCTTTTACAAATCTTAAAATAGAAAAACCAAAATAATAGTATTCCCTTATTTTATAATTCAAATTTAGAACTCCCCAAAAGTAACTATTTTTTAATTGTTTAATTTCAAAGATTAACTCAATTATCATCAACATCAAAACCCGACTTCTGATTTGTTTTGTTTCCTTGTTTATAAAGTTAATTGTAAAATCAATATATTTCAAATATTTCAGAAATATTTGTAAAAAAATCCATTTGTTTAATTATATATTTTTTTAAAAAGAAAGCAATTTTTTAGCTATTAGTCTACCTTCCGCTCAAAATTTAAGAAAGATATTTTGTAACTTTAGAGTCTGAATATTGATAATTTACCCTTTAAATTTGTAGTGAAATGCAGATTTTTTTCCGAAATTGTTGGGTTTTTTTTTACTATTACATGTATCATTGTTAATTGATGAGATCAACAAATATATCTATTTTGATTAAACGATTTTTTAGAGAAATTTGAACAATATACTCCTAAATGAATTTACATTCAATTATAATATACTTTGATATAAAGCTTCTACTTGGTATACATTAATCTCTTAAACCGTTGTTTTAAAAAATTATTTAGTCAAGTGATTGTTTTAACTCAAGAGGATTAAAAATATAGAATCGACTAAATGATTTCTCTTATCCCAGTTTTTTGTATTGTAAGAAAATTTAATATAATAATAAGTTGGGATTCAAGGATTATTCCAAAAAAATAAAGTATTCACGATTTAAATATTCAACCCATCAATTAGGTATAAAACCACTAGAAAAATATCTTTTAATCTGATCACTAGTTTAATTTGTTTCTTTAAGTATTTTATTCTTCAAAAGTGATTGTTTCTTTTAAAAGATCTAAAGATGATCTAATTATGATTTTTATAATTCTAAAATATGTTAAAATTACTTGAAAAGTTATTTAGTAAGAAATTAAAATTAATTTTTAATACTGCTATTAAGACCAATTTCATGATTTGCAAATTAACCTTTATCTAATAGAATCCCACAATTTCAAATATTTATACACTTTCCTAAAAATGATTCGGGATTGAAATAAAAATGCTAAATTAATCTTGTACTTTGTAATGGATAATTATTATGGATTCGAAGTATTTTTTAAAATGCACAAAATAACGAGATATAAAGTTCAAAAGAGTAATAAAAATAGTTTAATTATTTGATTTTATTTTTCTGATTTATTTTGTCAAATTGATTAAGTCAGAGTTAAGTAAATATTGTAAAAAAGGTTTAAAAATCCGAGTTTAATACTTCTAAAATAAGGATATCTTTGAATTTATTAAAATTCAAAGGAATTATCCAGAAAATATTCTGACACTTTTGTAATCTAAAAAAAAGTGATTTATTATTTTATTAAGTATAAATTGTTACTAAAACATTTCAAGTTAGGTAAAAAAGGAAAAAAAGAATTTAATTAGTGAACATAATATTGTTTAATAATATTAAAAGAGTATTACCAAATAAAAAGAATTGCTTTTTAAAAAGATATGGAACTATTAAATACACTTTTTATAAGGAATAATAATAAGCCTCGAATTCTTTTTTCTAAAATAGATTTTTGAATAAAGATCATTTTTATTATAATTATTTTTTGAGATTTCTGGGTACCTTTAGATTTGCTGAATATTTACCAATCTGGTTCTCAACAAATAATTACTAAGTATTATATAAATATAATCTGAAAATACAAAGTGAAAGGGTTTAATCTTATATCTCAAATAATAAATCCCATAAAAAAATTCAATAAGTATTCTGCAAATTTAATTTTTTTTTAAAATTATTTTCTCTGAAATTTTAATTGTTGATATTATGTAAAATTAAAGTTAAGATTTTTTTTTTTTTTTAAATTTTTTAGGAATACAGAACTTAAGAGTACCAATATTATTTTGAAAAAACGATAAAATATTCCAATTTATTGGTTTTTCTGGTATTATAACCCTCCTTAAATATCGAATACACTATCAATATTTTTTAATTTTAATTGAAAAAGTTTATTTCTCAAATTTTAATTTTTTTCTCTATTTTAAATTATAATGAAATTAGGGTCATTAATTGTTTTATCAGTTGTTCTTTTTGTTTGTGTTTCTACTTAATTTAATGTTAGTAAACTAGTTTCTGACA
Organism: Anaeramoeba flamelloides; assembly: GCA_027625915.1. Classification (NCBI taxonomy): domain Eukaryota; family Anaeramoebidae; genus Anaeramoeba; species Anaeramoeba flamelloides. Next base: position 104,241 of record JANTQA010000060.1, on the reverse strand, counting down.
ACTTTGAGGAAATTCCTATGAATCCAAACAAACATGTCTTGGTCAAATTTTATGTTAGTTTGTAATTTATTTATTTTTGATTTTTTCATTTCTTTTCTTTTTGAAAATGGATTTTTTGTGAAATTTAAAAAAACTCAAAAATAGTTATCACTTTTTTTTCTTAATTTTCTATAGGTGTGGTGTGTCTTATTAAATACAAAACTCATGAATTCTTTTCTTTGATTTCAAAGATCTAAATTCTTGATCTACTTATCTTTTTTTTTATTTTAAGATCAATAGTCACTTGGCAGAAAAGTATTATTCTAAGATTATTGAAACCATGGAAATGATTGTTGAGAAATAATATTGATTTCTATTAGGATTTTTATTCAATCTTTGATCCTGGTATTTGAATAAGAAAGGTGAGAAATTTTTCACTTCATTTTCATTTCCTTTTATAAATAGAGATCACAAATACCAACCTACTTTATTTAGGGACTTGATTTCTAAAAGAAAAGTCTAGAAAACAAAGTGAAAATTTTTTCCTATTTATTATTTAAATACAAGTAATAGATCAAAAAAAACATTATTGTTTTTCTCAATATGATACTTAGAATTTAAGTTTTTCAATTTTTAAGAAAATATATTGATTAATTAATTTTATTTCAGACATATATCAGCTATTCTTTGATGTGTATTATTCTGTTTATTTCTTTTTTGTTCTTCAAAGGTCAATTATATAAAATAATTGTTTTTTGAAAAAAATGGTTTTTTTTGTATTTAATTTGAATGAAAAATAAGAGAAAAATACCAAAAAGTGACATTTAAAATTAGAAAAAGTAAATAATTTCTTCTATATTCAGTTGTTTTATAATTTAAAAACAGTCATTAATTCAAGTACTTTTCAATTATTCTTGACAAAAATCGTAAAAGTAAAATAAAGAATTAAATGTCAATATTTTCCCATTTCAAGGTGGAAGATAACCTCACCTAACTCAATTAATTATTTTGTTGAAACTATTTCTTACCATTGAAATATTTTTGATTGATACTTTGTATACGATTTTACTTTTTCAAAAGAACTATATCCTATAAAAAACATCAAATATACATTTTTAAATTAAAAACAAAAAATACCAACAGAAAAAAATAAAAAAAATCAGATTTATTGATTAAGAAATAAAGAATAAAAAAGCCAAATTAGAGAAAAAAAGAATAAAATAAATATCAAAATAAATTGAGAAAAAGAAATAAATTTCAAAAAGTAATCAAAATGAATCAAGAAAATGAAAAAAAAGAGGAAAAGTTAAAAGATAAAAATATTTGTTTAACTCAAAGCAGAAAGTAAAAATTATTTCTTCCAAACTCTCCTTTTTTTAACCTTTTTAATGGTTCTCTCAAATTCCTTGAGCCAAGGATTTAAAGCTGTCAAATAACCATTTTTGTCTTCTCGATCTGAAAGGCCGATTTCTATTATTTCGTGGGCACCCAATTCTTTCAATTTGCCGTCTATTTGTCTTGCTGCGTTATTGAATCTAGTGTAAGTTGATGATCCTAAGCCGAAAACGCAGTATTTTAATTTAGTTAATGACATTGGCTGTAGATTTTTCAGGTCTTCCCAGAATTTGGTTGCATTTTCAGGGAATGCGCCATCCCAAAAAGTCGAGGTAACGAATATTACAAATTTTTCATTTTTCAAATTAATTGGAGGGCCATATTCGTTCATTTCCATGATTCGAACTTTTTTTTTTTTCGATCTAGTTATATCGGCAACCTTTTCAGCAGCCTTCTCAGCGGTGCCTGTTTGTGAGCCGTATAAAATCAAAAAGGAATTTTTAGACGTTAAGCCTTTATTAATTTCTTCATGCTTTTTGACTTCTTTAATCAAATTTGATTTAAATTTGAAAGGTGCATAAGTGGTATGTAAATACATCATTGCCTTTTCTCCATAGGGCTTTTTTAGCCAATCTTGGTATAACTTCTTCACATAGGGGTTATCATGACTCGACCTTGAAGTCATTTTTTGTTCTCGTTGGTAAACGGATTTCAACCGAATTGGCACAATATCTAAATTTGATCTGGGTTGCCCGCCTCCGCCAATACAGCCACCGGGGCAAGCCATAATTTCAATAAAATCGTAATTAAAGCTTGATGTTCCCCAAGTTTCAAGAAACTTATGGATATTTTTACCACCAGAAACTACAGCTAATCTTAACTGCCTTCCATCAAAATCTAAAACGGCTTCCTTGATCCCCTTTAACCCCCTAACGGCATTGTATTGTAGGGCAGGGAAATCTTCTCCGAATTTGAGCCAGTATGCACTCCTAACTGCCGCTTCCATGACACCACCAGAACCAGCAAATAACTGCGCTGCGCCGGTTGAAAATCCTAGGGGGTTATCAAATTCTCTGTCTTCCAATTCTGAAAATTCGATTCCCCGTTTAGCCACCATTCTCCCCACTTCTCTCACTGTTAAACATAAATCGACATCTCTTAATCCCGTTTCAGGATTCCTAAACTGCTCTCTTAATAATTCCTTTTTTTTCGCTGTGCAGGGCATGACCGTAACACAAAAGATGTCCTTAGGATCAATATTTATTTTTTTGGCATAATAATTCTTGATAATTGATCCAAACATTTGTTGTGGGGATCTACAACTCGACAAATGTGGTATAATATTTTGATATTGCTTTTCTACCAAGTTAATCCACCCCGGGCAACAGGATGTGAACATTGGTAAAATTGAATTTGGATCATTAATCCTATGGAGCAATTCTGTTCCCTCCTCCATAATTGTTAAATCCGCAGTAAACTGTACATCAAAGACCCTATTAAATCCTAATAATCTTAGCAAATGTGCACATTGTCCCGTTGTTAAAGAACCTGGCGTCAGTTTAAATATTTCCGCCAAACTAAGTCTTGAAGATGGCGCAATCCCAACAATAACCAATTTTTTTTTTGTCTTCATTATTACTTCTAGTTTCTCGGTATGATCAATTTCAGTAATTGCGCCAGATGGACAATATAACGAGCATTGCCCGCAGGATATACACATCGTCTCGCTTAAAAATTCTCCCTTTGTATTTAATGATGGCATCAAAGAATCCACATAAACACTTGTTGAAGTTGTTGAATATACATTCATACCTATTTTTATTTTTATTTTTATAGAATTTCAGAATCATAATAATAATAAAAATGTTTTGAATTTTTTAAAAGTTTGTAAATTAAAGATATATCAAAATAAAAGATCAATTGTAACTAAATTATACTAATTTTTTTTTGTAGTCTGAACAAGAAAAATTATTTTTAAGAGGTATTTCTTAACAAATCTTAAAAATGAATATAACAATAGTATTATTAATAACAATAACAATAACAATGATAATTGTATTAACAAAGATATAATAACTATAATAATAACAGCAGAAACAACAACAACAATAATAAAAAAAAAAAAAAGGGGTATCTAATATTAAAGCCCTAGTCCCAGTATAAAAGCAAAAAATGTACATTTTTTTTTGTCATTTTTTTTTAATCTTGTTTTTCAAAAACCCCATGAACAAAAGGTTGTCTGAAATGTAAAAATGATTACTATTCAAACCTAGCCAAATAATTGGTTCAAAACTATCATTTAAAGATATTCCAAAAAAATTAATTTAAAAAAAAATGAGATAAAAAAATGGATATTTTTTGCTTTTATACTGGGACTAGGACTTTAAAAACTTTTTTATTTTTTCAATTTAATTTTTTTTTTTTGACTGTTCATTTAAAAATTAATATTTATTGAAATTTATGAGGCTCATATTTGATTTACCAAAAAAAAAAAAAAGAGAGAAAGGAATAAGTTAATTGATAGTAGCGCGAAATTGAAGAAGGTTTCTGAAAAGCTGTTCATAATTATTAAAGGTGAAAGAATTTAAAATCATTACATTCCTTCAAAAACCCATAGATATAAAGTAAATATCTTGAAATAATAACCATGTAAATACTCCTGGTTTCAAGATTTCAGTGATAACTACTGATTAATTCCAAAAAATGTAAAAAAGTTTTTTTGGTTCAATTCCAAATTTTTTAATTTTTATTTCACAAGTTTTGTAATTCAGCTTTGAATGAAGACAAAGAAAACAAAATTTTTTTTATTAATTTTTTATTGGTGAAATTTTTTATTCAGTTTTTATATAGAGATAAAGTAAAAAATTTTATTTTTGGTATTAATGTACAAAAACTTGTTCAAATTTTTGTTTGATCTTTGAAATTTTCCTTGAAATGATTTTTGTTTAAAAGTATGAGTTTTTAGAATTTTAAAAAATGGAAATTGAATTCACAATATTTGTAACGTAATTTTAAATTTATCAGCAATTAGTATATGTATATATATTAAAAATTGCGTTCTTTCCTCCTCTCTAAAATAAGCATCCTTTTAGTGGCAAAATAATTTAATTTAAAAATTTTAAAACTTTCCATAACTTTTAACTTATTGTCTTTAAATTTAATAATCGAAATAGGACTTTTAATTTCAAGATTATTCACTGAAAATAAGGTGTGATATTTTTAAAACAATTCATTTTTTAAACTATTTTTCAAAAATTGTGATTCAATTTATAATGTTATTGGAAGTGGTTTTGTAAGGTTTTATCCCATATTCTTTTCAAAAATATATTTTTAAATTTTTGGATCAAAATAATTTTTTCAAATTTTTTTTTTGATTTATTTTTCTTTTTCTTTTTCTATTTCATTTTTTTTTACTTTTTTTTTTTTTCTTTTTGTTTTTTTTTTTTTCTTTCTTCTAAAAAGTAAATATCAAGTAAAAAATAAAAAAAGATCTTTGAAAATACCAATAAACATTCAGAAAATTGATGAATGTAATGTCTGTTAAAATGAATTTAATTATTAACAAAAAATATTCTTGTTGTTCAACTTTTTTTCAGTGAAAGTTCAGTAATAAAAAAAAACTGTAATGCTCCATTCAAAAATTGTGACTCACTTTTTTTTCGGTTTTACGTTTTATTTTTTTTTAATTTTTAAAATATCAGGCTTTTTATATCTTTCTTGTAATGATTTAAAAGTGAATTATTAATAAGATTTAATCATTGGTTGTTCTTGAATACAAAATAATAAATTTTTTTTTTTTCAATTTATTATTTCTGGTGAGTCATAATTTTTGAAATGGGGTTTAGATCATTTTTTTACACCATTTGGTTGTCACTGTTTGAATACAATTTTTTATATTTCATTTTGCAATTTTTTCTTTTTTTGAATTAACATTAAATCATTTGTATTTGATAAATTTTGAAGGAAAATCGATTTATAATTTTTACAAAATTTATTTTTATTTTTACAAAGTTTATTTGAATTGATACAAAATTTATTTGATCTTTTTTGTACTTTTTTTTTTATGTGATTTTTGTGATGATTTATTTTCCTAATTCTTTTAATTTTTATAAAAATTAAAAAAGAAAAAAAATAAATAAAATCATAAAAGTTACTATCTCTCAAACAGAAAATAAAAAAATTTCAAAAAAAAAAAATAGTTTGTATTTTTAGAATTAATTAAAAGAATTTTTACCTTGTAAATTGGAGCAAACATTTACACATCGAGTACAATCGATACATTTAGTATGGTCGACTTGAATTGCTAAATTGGTTTGGTCGATAAAACGATTTGATACTCGGTCAATTAAGAGATCAAGCATTGAGTCTGTTTCATCATCAAAAACTTTTTCACTGATTTGATATTTTGACGATTGAAGCCTAGATTCACCTTTTTTAATATATCTTTCAAGTGAGAGGTCACCTCTTTTATCGTAATTACCTGCAATTTTCATGATTAAGCTTCTATTTTTCTGTTTTTTTCTTAAATCTGCTATGGCACTCATTAATTGTTCTCTGACCTGGGGAGAGTCTGTTCGTATGTCCATCCCGTCCCATACTTCTGTTGCACAGGCGCATGCTCTTTTGTAGTTTGTTGAACCCTCAGATTTGACATCAACAACACAGCATTTACAGGTACCAACTGGGCCCAATGCGGGATGATAGCACAATGCGGCAATATCAAAGCCAACCTTTCTACAGGCTTCCAGCAAATTTAATTTGGAGCTTACTCTGAATTTTTCGCCATTAATAATGATTTTCACTTCTTGCTCAGATGCCTTCGATCCTAAATCATAGGAATGATCTCTTTTTAATTCAATTTTTTGCTTTTCTTTGAGTGCCAAGGTTTCAAATGCCTGCTTGGATTTTGCCGAGGAAATGACACTAGATGATGGCCATCTGAACATTTGATTTTCTTCCCCACACGTCAAAGTTACATATTTATTTGGAACTATAACACTTGTCACGGGCTTTTTATGCCCTTTAAAAACGGCCTTGCATTTATGTGTTTTTAACGACCAGACTCTCACTTGCCCATCATTGCCTCCAGAATATAATAGATCTTCATATCTTGTGAGGCATCTCAATTTCCCTGAATGCCCCTCTAAAAATGATGGCATTTGCAAGGGCTTTTTCAAATTATATACACCAATCCTTCCATCCCAAGATGCTGTATATAAAAAATGTTTATGTAAAACCATTTTTATCACCCCATATTCATGCCCAAACAATGTATGAATACATTTACCAGTTTTTGGATCCCATAATTTAACCATTCGATCTTGTGAACATGTGTATAATTGCTTTTTATTTGAATCATACAACATTGAAAAAATCCAATCTTTATGCTGTGAAAATTTTTGTAATTCGGTTCCTGTCTATTGTTAAAATGTATTAAAAAATTTTTTTTTTATTTTTAAATTAATATCGATTATTTTTAAATATTAAAAGTTGGTTTTTCTAATAATAATTTTTGATTTTGGATTTCTGGGAGTATAATTTGTTTTTTTATGACTTATTAAAAAAGATATATTCTATTTTTTTAAACTAAATTAAAATTTTTTTTCAAATTAAAAATTTATTATTTTTTTTTTTTTTTTTTGTAGTTTTAGTCGACAATTTTATTAAAAAAAAAATAAAGTGTTTCAAAATAAAAACGAGAGCTAAAATAAATAAGTGTTTTTTTTTTATAAAAGGTTTAACATTTTTTGAATCATTAAAGCTTTTAACTTTTGCTTTTTGTAAATGAATTTAAAAATTATTATTTTTTTTTTTTTTCAATTTTATGGTAATATTTTTTTTTTGTTATAAATGAGTAAATAAACAATCATTATAATTCTAGGAATAATAAAAAATCTTCTTGTATAAATAATCTTTGTTAAGTGAAAATTGTTTGCTTTTTTTTCTTCTATTTATTTAAACTAAAATTCAAAATTTTTGACACACTTTAAATACATCAGGTGTTCTTCTGATTGAATATAAGTTCAATTGGAGAAATGTTCCAATTTTGAGAAATTTTTCATTTTTTTGTTTTGTTTTGTATTTTGAATGAATAATCAAGAAATTCGGATAAATATTTTATCTTTACGCAACAGTGGATATTCACTTCGCCAAATAGCAATCCACTTAGACATTAACGTGTCAAAAGTTCGCTATTGGTTAAGGAAATGGGAAGATGAAAAAAGAATTACAAATAAAAAAACTGGACCAAAAAACAACAAAATCACACAAGAACTGAAAAATTTTGTTGAACAAGAAACAAAAAAAAATCGTTCAATGAGTAGTTTGGCGTTGTCCAAAAAATGTCAAGAGATGTTTCCCAATTTGAGTTGTTCTGAAACCTCAATATTCAGAATCAGAAAATCACTAAAATTCAAATACACACCGCCAAGAATTCGTCAATGCCTAAATGATTTACAAAAAGACAAAAGACTTCTTTTTGCAAACCATCACAAATCTCTGAAAACAGATTGGAAAACTGTTATTTTTTCAGATGAATCCTGGTTTTATTTAAATCAAAAAAGAAGAAAGATTTGGAGAATGAGAAATGAATATGATAGTAATTTCTTTTTTCTTTTTTTCTTTTTCTTTTTCTTTTTTTTTTTTTTTTGTAGAAATTAAAAAACGTTTTTTTAAAAATAAAAAAAATTAAAAAAAAGATTCTGTATGGGATGAAAGAAAAAAATTTGGAAAAAAAGTAATGATATGGGGTGGTGTTGGATATAGACATCAAACAGATCTAATAATTATTGGTTCTTCTGTTGATACAGAAACTTATATCCACGATATCATCAGAAAATCAAAAATTATTAAAAAGGCTAATGAGCAATATCGTGAATGGGGGTGGATATTTCAGCAAGATGGCGCTCGTCCACACACCTCAAAAAAATCAATGGATTATCTGCAGTACAGATGTAATGTATTAAGTCCCTGGCCACCAAATTCTCCTGATTTAAATCTCATCGAAAATTTATGGAGTATCATGGATAAACGTTTGAAAAACGTCCAACCAAGTAATGAAGAAGAATTTATCTTGGAAATCATTCGAGTTTGGGAAGGAATAACTTGGGAAATAATTGAGAATTTGGTGACCTCAATGACAAAAAGAATCGATTTAGTCATTGACCATGAAGGACAGTCAATAAATGGATTTTTTTAATTTACTCTCCAAAAATAAAAAAATTGTTTTGCTCTCTCCAAAATTTTTAACACACTTTGAATTTTTGATTCTTTTTCTTTTTTGATTTTTTAATTGAATTGTTAAATATAGACATAAAAAATGTCAATATAACACAACACTTCATGAAATGGTCTATGTTGTAAAAATTCAATAACCCCTGAAAGATTTTTTCTCAATTTCTGATTTTGGGTGTGTCAAAAATTTTGAATTGGGGTTTATTATATTTATTTTTTTTTGAAAAAAAAACAACAAAACTAAATTCCAACAAAAAAACTTTTTTTTTTGAATTTTTTTTAAATTTGCTTTTTGCCAAAATTCTTTTTTTGAAGAGAAAAAAAATAAATATAAGATACTTTTTTTATTATAGGTTAATGGGTGAACTAATAGATCGAAAAAAATATATACACTAATTTTAAAAAAGCGAGGACTTTTTTAAAACTTTTTTGAAGTTTTCTATTTTCAAAAAGTAAAAACTTTTTCAGAACTACAACTTTGAGAAAGTTTTCTGTTTTAATAAAGTGAGGGCCCATGCTTTAATTGTGGTTTAGAGGTTGAAATGGGAAGAAAAGCACTTTTTTAAAAAAAGTTTTTACTTTATTAAAACAGAAAATGTGATAAAAGTTTTAATTTTGAAAATCTCATAAAAAAAAATTGCCCACTTTTTTAAAATGACTATAATACTTAATGAAACAAGACGATTTTTTAATTATATCCTTTTTTTTTTTTTGCAAATTGTTTTATTGTTAAAGTTGGGGTCTAATTGTTGTATATTTGTAATATTTTTAAGAAAAATGAAATGGAAACTAACTTGAGTTAATATATTTTGAAATGTATTTAAGAATTTATATTTGGGTAAAAAAAAAATTCAGTAGTTGTAGCTTCAAAAACCACAGTAAAAAGTTATGATCCTAAATTACAACTGTTTCTTTTTCAAAAAAAAAAAAAAAAGTTTGATATGGTTTAGAAATAAATTAAACAAAATTTCCAAATCTCAAAAACATTTTTTTCAAATAAAATAAGAAAGAAAAATCATAAAAAAAACTGAAAAATATTGAAATAAATAATTTCAAGGACATATAATACAACAATTTTAAAAAATTGAGTATATTTTTTGTTCTTTTTATGTGTATCATTTTGAAATCCATTTTTTCCAAAGTCATATTCCTTTACTCGTAACTAATTAAATGAATTTTGGATCTTAGTTCTTTATACAGGACTGGGCAATGGGTGTAAGGTGCTGGCCACCATCCAATAAAAATGGTAAATAATACTGTTATTTGAATTATAAACGGGGAAAATTTTCACTTCCTTTTCAATTTTCTTTTTTCATATTATCGAGATCGAAATAGAGGCTACTTTGTTGAAAACAGTGTTTGGTAAAGAAAAATATGGAAAAAGAAGTGAAAAGTTTTTTTCCATTTATAATCCAAATACCAGTAATAAAAAATTAACAAGACTTTAAGCAATGATAACTTTTTCATTTTTGTAATTTAAAACTGTGAAAGGATTGATCCTTTTTGTTTGAAGAAAAAAGATTTGTTGGTGTGTCTTTTGTTTTATTTAATTTTTTTTTTTTCTTTCTCTTGAAAACGATTCATTAATGTATGATTTTTTTATATAAATGAGAAAGAACTTTTAGAAAGGATCAAAATAATCCTATTTTTTCTTCTTTTTTTGGTTTTTATTCCTGTTTAGCAGCCAGTTAAGTTATTAATCAGAAAAAAAAAAAACATCTGATTTAAAGCAAAATTTTTGTGAATTTAATTAATTTTTTTTTGAATAAATAAAATATTTTGGACTTTTTAAATCTTTTTACAAAAATAAAAATCAACAAAAGTTACTTTGAGACTTTTCACAAATAAAAAATTCTTTATTCTAGATTTTTAATTTGAACGAGAGGGTAAAACTTTCATTTAAAGTTAATTGAGGGTTTTGTGAAAACTACCACAGAATTTTTGATTTGTTGATCAAAGAAGCACATAATTTTCTTTTTAAAAAAAAATTGCAAATTGTAGAAAAAAAGAAAAAATGAAATCGAGAGAAAAGTGTCACCTCCAATAAAAACAAATAGAAATTCTAGTTAGTCGTTTTTTTTTTGGTTTAGAATTTGAATGTAGTTAAAATTTTGAAGTTTTTTTCAAAAAGGAAAAAAAAAAATTAAAATAAAGGTTATCATTACCTCAATGTCCCAACAAATTGCTGTGTGATCGATCGAAGATGAAAAAAAGCGATTTGATTTTGTATTACAAATGATATGGCTAACTGTGTCTGAGTGCCCTTTGTAAGTCCTTTTGAGATTTCCATCTAGATGAAACAGAAAAGATAATTAGAAAAAGATCGAGGAAGACACAACAAAAAAAAAAAAAAAAAAAAAAAAAAACAAAAGAGAATTGGAGATGAAAATGAAAAGAGAAGGGAAAAGGAAGAGAAAAGTTGAGTCATAATGAGGTGAAAGATGGGTGATGTAAAATAATCCAACAAATAAATTTTTGTGTTTTCTTTTTGATTTTCAAGAGTAAGGAATCGCTTATAAAAACATACCGTTGAGATCCCAAAGTTTAATTGTGTGGTCTGCAGATCCAGAAAACAGTCTTTGGTGTTTGTCAATGACAAAAGTTGAGATACGGGCAGTATGGCTTTGGAATGTATTTAATTCTCTCTCTGTAGAGATTTTCCAACTTTTTAAGACGCCATGAGAGTCACCAGAGATGATCATTCCTTTGTGAACGGCAACAGAAAGAACTGGTGCTTCGTGGGAGGTCAACTTGCTTGTACAATAGCCATTTTCTAAACTCCACATCCTGATTGAACAATCATTTGATCCAGAATAACAAAATTTTGAATCTGTCGTAATTGAATTGACATTTTTGCTATGTCCATTCATCACATAAATGTTGTTACAGTCGAAAACCTGTGAAGTGTTCCATTTTTGTAAGATCGTTTTTGGGTTGTTATTGATTAGGTTTTGTTTTGTTTTGTTTTTTTGATTAAAATTCTTGGGAAAATAAGAAAAACTTTCCATCAAAATAAAAACAAGAACGTGGAAAAGTTCAAACATCAGAAGTGGACATGGTCTTCTTTTATTATTTAATTTTTAGATTATTCGAGAAAAAATACAAATTAAAGAAAATAAATTTGAAAGAATTTATTCAAATTTTCTTATTTCGACTTTCTTTTAAAAAAAGAAATGTTTCTGAACAAAGTTCTCGGGTATTTTTCTGAGCCATTAATTCCAAAATATTGATGATCAAATTTTTTTTTTTTGGACAATATTCAGAAACTAACAAGAGCGAATCGCTGGAATACCTTATCTTTTGTTCAGAATCACTAACAATATTACTCACTGTTATTTGTTCTGTCGAAATTGTATTTGTCATTTTTTGAAATAATTATTCTAAAAATGTTCAGGATCAAAAAATCTTAAAGTAATGCTTTAAAATTGGTTTTTGTGGAGTCAACTAAATAAACTGTCCTTGTTCGTATTAAATCAAGTTGTCATAATAATTCTCTGATTTTGATTGTGATTTAAATTTTAATTCAAGAGAAATCCAATTAGATCGTAAATAACAGAAATGGTCTTTCAAGGAAATTAAGGGTTTTATTTATTTGGAGAAAAAAATTTGTTTTGATTTATTTCCAGAAAGATGATTTTTGAAGAACACTTTTTCTTACAAAAAACTTTTAAGGACTTAAGAACTACATTTGAAATTGAACAACATTGTTATATACGAACCAATCGTATTTAAGGGTTGGTAAATTTCACAAATAATTGTCCAGTTAGGTCTAAGGAAGTAAAAAATAATTTTTTTTTGGAATTGTCTGTGTTCTATGTATTTTGAATATTTTCTTATCTGTGATAATAAAAAATGAAAAGGATGGATCGGAAAAAATCAGCTTTTTGAGACAATTTTTCCTTTAGAACAATTTTTAAAACCCTGTCACCTTGTTAGGAATTTTTTCTGTTTTTTGTTAAACTAAGAAGTAAACTTTTGATGGTTTTAAAAATTTTTCAACAAGGTCAAAATGTAGATAATTGGCAATTTTTGATAATAATTATTTTGTTATTTTCAAAACAAGATATATTTTGAGAGAAAGACACACAAGAGTAACTATTTACTATTCAAAGGGAATCCCACCAAGTTTCCCAGTTTCCAAAAAGTTCATTTTTTTTTGGATCAACTAACGGACGAACTATTTTTTGAAATTTCTAAAAAAGGAGTAATTTTTGCAAATTTAAATCGCATTGTATTATTGTATGCAAAATTCACCAAAAATTTTCAACAAAACCTCAGTTCAATTTGTCCTGATGCTTGCAATTAGGTTTTGAGAAAAATATACAAAGATTAAAAAAATGTTACAAGAAAATAAAAAAGTTGTTTTATATGTTTGGAAGGATGGTTTCTGTTCAAAAATCAAATTGAATCCAGTAAATACTCTACCAAAAGCGTTGTTGGGAAATTCAATTTAAGAGAAAACAAAGAGAATTAACCCATAACCAAAAAAATTAAGAGTAAACCTTATCTCTTTTGTTAGAATTAATCTGATCATTGAATTCAATGATATAAAATCTTCTGTAATATGATCTTTTAAAGTTACTGTTGTTTCTTGAAAATGTTTGAAATTATCATTTTTTTTTTGGCTAGAAAATCATTGTTTATTTTTCATGCTTACGTTTCTTAGAAAAATGTTGGAGTTTACATGTCTAAAAATTTCTTGTTCATATTTCTTTAAAAAAAATTACCAAAAATGCTTTTTGGATCCTAATTGAAGAATATTTTGAAGATAATACTTTTACAATTTAAACGATATTGGATCAAAAGATCTTGAGAATTATTTAATATATCACAAACATAATAATTAACTTGGGACAAAACAAAAAGAATAAATAGAAAATCTTTTCACTTGAGATTGATTCAAAAACACAGAATAGATCAAATTATTATTTAAGATGTATTTATTAGGATCTAATTCAGTTTCAAGTTACTTTTATTTCGAAATCAAGAACAATTTTTAGGAATCACAATGCATTTTGTAATCAAAAATTCCATCTCAATTTAATTTTGAGAATTCAATCATTTGTTGTTTGGAGAAAAAAAAAAAAATTCAGACGCAGGAACATTTTTGTGTGACACTATTTTGAAATAAGAAAATGAAAGATTTTTATCTTTTTAATACTTTACTCAAAATATATCAGAATAATTTAAAAACCATTTAAAAGTAAATAGTCAGATTACTGAAATCTAAACTCTCAATTAGTTGGAATCAAAATTTAAACAATATCTTCAGGGTCAAAAAAAAACTACCTAATCAAATAACCTTTTTATTTAAATCATATAACTACTATTTTTCTTTCAAAAAAACGATTTGTCCTGAATCAGGCATCAAGTTTCTAAGGATATCTTGAACAAAACATCTCACTTTGAAAAAGCCAAGTACACATTCAAAGGAATACAGGAAAGTTTTGAATTTTGGTTACTGTCTTTAAGCTTTTTAAAAAAGTTCATATAGTTGTTCAAGACTTTTAATTCCAAAAAATACTATTTTTCAAAATCTATCATTTTTTTCATCTTTTTTAGGATTTTCTTTCTTAATTTATTTATTTTGCTTTCTTTTTTCCATCAGTTCCTCAAGAAAAATTATTGAAATGAAATATAACACAACAGTTTTGTTTTCAATCAGTTCAATTTTAGTTGTCCTGTAAGAATTTTTTTTTTTTTTTCTATTCACTACACTTACAATCACATTTTTTTTTAAAACCCGAGACCAAACAATGCAAAAAAAAAAAGATTTGTTTTGTTTTTTTTCACAAATAACTGAATTTGGAACTTTTGGTTTCCTAATTTTAATCGATCTTATTATTCAACAAAAAAAAAATTATTTTTTTTCTTTTCTTCAACAACATCAAATTAATTTTTATTTTTTTTCTTTTTTCGCATCACCTTTTATGCAACTAATTTTTAATTTTCCTATTTAAAGATTTGCTTCAATAAATTGTGACTCTTGTCAAAACATAACTTATGTAGCATTTAATGAAAGTTGTGCGGAAGCAAATAGTGTTTGTGAAGAACATTTATTTTGTTCAAGCAATGATCTCTGTTTAAAAGACAACACAGGAGACTCATGTCAAGAGGACTCTGAGTGCTTTGGTGGCCTTTGTTGGAAAGAAAAATGCCGAGGTATTAAGGATATTGGTGATCATTGCTTGTCTCAAGGGGAATGTATCAACGGGAAATGTACTGACTCTGTTTGTATAGGGTTGCAAACCGGATCACCATGTGAGCCAAGTTGGCTTGAAAATGGCCCCGTGTGCTCTCTTTATGGTTACTGTGATACCCAAAAAAAAACATGCTTAGAGCACTTAAGTGTTAACGATGAATGCTACTCTCACATCACCCCATATTTGCAAGAAAAGTACTATGTCTGTGGGTTTGGCCATGTCTGTGATGTTGATGGAAATAGCATTGACGGCACTTGTAAAAAGTTAAATTCAATACCTGAAGGAGAAGAGTGTACACTTTCTGACGTTTGTGAAGACGGGCTAGCTTGCCAAGCTGGGAAGTGTGTTTCAAGTTGGGAAACTTGTAATGACACTAATGGCGAATATTGCCCATCTGGATCTGACTGTGTTTGCGATCAACAAGGCAATGGTACCTGTGATGTCAAATTTAATACCCAATGCTCAACACAAAGAACACTATTTATTGATTGCCTCATTGAACACGATTGCAGAAACCAACTTGATACAATCGCTAATACTTGTTCTTATGAATTTTGTTTTGAAGAAATTCAAAATTTGGAATGCTGTAGACAACAAGGACATGAAAATGAATATTATCTATTAAAAGACTTCAAGTGCGGAGATTGTCCAACCAACTTTACTTATGCTGGCCTTTCTGAAACATGTGGCGGATCTATGTAACAATTGCTTTTTTTTTTTTTTTTGTAAAATAATTTGATATTTTATTTAAAAAAAACTATTATTTTTTAAGAATCTGAAATATTATCGAATTTTTTCCAATTACCTTAATTATATGATATGTGGATAAGCTATTTCCAAAAAAGCTGGTTAAACAAATTTATTTTAAAATATTTTTATCAAACTTCATTCTAATATTAACTATTTAAATCCATCCAATTTGTCGTTAATTGATTCTTCAGAATAATCCAATTTGTTTATTTGTAATAGACATTAATTAATGAATACAAAGTTTTTAATCTCAATTTTAAATGATATTTTTTTCAAGGGATGAAAATTAGTGATTATTGTTTTCTGCTCTGATCAAAAAAAATGTTTTCCTTTCCAAGAGAGGCTTAGTTTTGATCAAATTCCTAATAGAATGGAAAAACCTTAAAATTGGATTTTATTTTTTAAAAAATTGTTTGTATCCATCACATATTGCCAATTTTTTTTATTGAAATTGGTTGTACATTGTTTTCTCCAAAAAAAGGTTTAATTTTTTTCATTTTTTGCAAATATTTTGATGAGCATGTGTTAAAATACAATCATCGGTACTGATTTATTTAGTATTAATATCCCTCTTCATAATATATTATCAATTTACGAATAGAAACACTTTTAAAGATGAAAATTTTGAAATGTAAAAAAAACATGCCAAAACTTTTTTGGAAATAGTTTATGCGTGTATGTGTTTTGATATGTAATAAAGAGCATAAATTTATGCTATTATAAGATTTATTGATATATACCTTAGAACTCGGGGATAATGTATTTCTTTATTCTATCTTATACTCAATTACAAATACTAGAAAATGATTTTTAGAGTAAGCTGATCTATAAATTGGTTAAAATACACCCAAAATTACTAATAATAAACTATTATTATTTTTCCTTTTCATCAAAAATACAGAAATAACATTCAAAATAAATTGTTTCTAATTAAATAACTTTAAAAACTTTGAATTTTCGATGTAATAAAGAGGAAAATATTAGCCTGGGAACATAAACAAAAACTATAATCCCATAAATTTTAAATAATTATCAAGAATAAGTTAAATTTAATTATTGATCCAATTTTTGTTTATGTTAATCTTAGTCTAAAAGGATAAGTAAATTCAAATTATATTAATTACATTCTTTTAATTTTCATTAATTGTTAATAAATAGACACCTATTCTTTCTTTAATGTAATTAATTATTTCAAACAAAAATCGATAAAAGTGTTATGCTTTAACTGGAGAAAACATTCAATTTTTACTTTTTTTTTTTTTATTTTTATTTTTCAATACAGGCCTATTATCATAAATTTCTCTTCAAATAATAAACATTTTTTTTAAAAAACTAGTCGTCTTTTTGACGAAAAATTTTGTTATAAACAATTTAAAAATCACACTAATGAATTATTTATGTTGAATGTGTAAAGCACTTCCTTTAAATGTTTAAAATATACTTATTTCTTCAAAATAAATCCTGAAAAGAAAAAAAAAAAATTGGAAATTGTTTCCAAAGGAATATTGTGAAATGTGGTAGTAAGAAATTGTTCAAAAAGGAAAAATTTTAGTAAAAACAAATTTACGAAAAACAATAAAGATATTAAAGGCACACCAACAAAAATAAATCCTTGAATAAAAAAAATTCAGTTTTTTGAATCAAGTTTGAAAAATGATACAAATATTAAAGAAAAATAGTTAAATATTACTTTCTTTTCAGAAATTAAATAACAATTGAAAACATATAATTAAAAAAAATCTAAAAAAAAATTTTTTTACAAGATTATTGTTTAAAAAAATATGCCTTATACATGAACGTATTTTATTAATTTAAATAGATACTAATTAAACCTTGTAAAATATTTTAAAAATGTCTCCTTATGGCGCTTGTTTAAAAAATAAAATTAAAACTTTTCACATTCAAAAAATGTAAAAAAGTACAATAAAAACTCCCATATCCTTCTATTAATATAAAACTAATAGAATTGAGTTTCTATTTATTTTCGAAAAAAAATTTTTTGGTAATTTTTTTTTATTACACATAAATTACTTTCCTTAAAAAAAAAATATTTATTGATCTTAATAGAAATTAAAATATCTGTTTGTTATTTTCAAATCCTAAGATATTCTCATTCTTTATTTGAAAATTAATTTTTGAAATGATGTGTGATTTTTTTTTTTTTCAATTATTTTTACATTTCACTATATTTTACTTTTTTTTTTTTTTCCAACAAAAGTGCAAATTGTCTGAAATAAAAGTTCCAAATTTGTTTGGTTTTATTAGATTAATAATAATTCTTCAACTTTTTCAAAAATTCAAATTATAAATTCTCTTTCCAGTGAAAAGAAAAAAAACGTTGTTGATTATTCTAAAAAAGTGAAACATTAAAAGGTTTTTTTTTTTTTTTCGTTTTTATTCAAAAGATCAGTTAAATTTGTCTCATATTTCGTTTTACAAAATTTCATCCTTTTTCACTCAAAATACATTCAATATTTTCTAATAAGAAATAATTTTTTCAAATAAAATATTATTTATCAAAAACCCAATTTTCAATGAATTAATATTAATTTTAATATCCATCTATAAACATATATACATATAACATATCAAAAAATATAAAATAAATAACAATAAAATAAATAAAAAAATAAAATTTGCTAATAATAGAAAATGTTATGATAATTTATTTTGTGATTCACAAGAATTGGTTTGTGTTAAAGATAACACAGGCTCAAGTTGTTCATCTTTCGAACCAGAAAGGTGTTATGGTGGTCTTTGCGTTAATGGAATATGTTCCATTTTAAGAGAAAATGGTGATGAATGTCAACTTGATGGTGAATGCTGGAGTGGACTTTGCAATTATGGTGTCTGCACTGGATTAAAAGAAGGTGAAGATTGTGATCCAATAAAATTTGGAGGAAATGATTGTGATTATGGATTATTTTGCGATTCTATGACTAAAATTTGTAAGAGGGAAATTGAACCAGAAGAGGAATGTATAAAGCATTTAATGCCTTATTATGAAAATTGGGATACTGTATGTACACCAGGATACTTTTGCGATCCATTAAATACGAAATTAACAAATGGTACGTGTAAAAAAATGTTTTCAAGTAAAGAAGGATCAAGTTGTGGAACTAGTCAAAGCTGTGAATTTGGATTAGCTTGTCAAGATAATGCTTGTGTTTCTAATTATAACACCTGTGATTTTGAAACCAAATTTTGTCCCTATGGACAATATTGCTCATGTAATACAACTTCAAATCAAGGAGAATGCATACAATTAGTAAATAATGATTGTGTTTCAAGTAGTAATAAATTAATAAATTGTATGGAATACCATGGCTGTCATTACGACAAAAAAACTGTTATGGGGTCATGTGCGTATAAATTCTGTTTAATCGAATTAGAATCCTTTCAGTGTTGTTTACAAAATGATTATGCAAACTCTTATTATGTAAATAATGGTATTTCGTGTGATTCTTGTACCAACGTATCATATTTTGGTTATAATCATGAATGTAATGATATTGATTTGAAATGCTTTGAAAATTTATGGTGTAATTCCAATACAAATAAATGCGATAAAGACAATACAGGCTCAGATTGTAAAGCCGGTGAAGATTGTTATGGTGGTGTTTGTATAAACGGAAAATGTTCATTGATTAAATATAATGGCGAAACCTGTGAAATAAATGAAGAATGTAAAAATAATAATTGTGATGGTGGAGTTTGTAAAGGATTGCCCATAAATTCAGATTGTACAAATTCAAATATATTTGATAATAATCTATGTGATCAACATTTATTTTGTGATAAGCAAACTGGAAAATGTGCACAAGAATTGCAGCCAAATGAAGAATGTGTTTCACATCTCGATGAATCTAATGATAATTATTATCTATGCTCACCTGGTTATATTTGTGAAACCTATAATGATCAATACCAAGTTGGATACTGTAGAAAATTACATTCAGGCAATGAAGGCTCAGCCTGTTCAACTTCAGAGTCTTGTTTACTTGGCTTACAATGTTTGAATCATAAATGTACTTCAAATTTGGTTTGTGACAAAAATATTGCTAATTGTCCAGTTGGCTATTATTGTAATTGTTCAGATGACTCCGTATTTGGCAATTGTATACAAACAGTTAATGTTAACTGTCAATTGCAAAGCAAACTATATGTAGATTGTCTCCAATCAGCTGGATGTTCTTCTAATGACCGTACAATGAATGGTACCTGCGCATATAATAATTGTTATACCCAATTAAAAAATTATCAATGTTGCTTACAAAATGATTATACAAATTCTTATTATGTAAATAATGGTATTGATTGTCAAACTTGTAATTATCAATTTAAATATGCTGGATTAGATGAATATTGTTCATTTAATGATCAAATGTAATTATTATTTATTTTTTTTTTTTGTTATTAATATCCCTTAGTAATTTAGAATTTTGAATGGTAAAAATATTTTGAATAATTGATCAAAAAATCTTAAATATACTTTTGTAAACTCATTACCTTAAAAATCATTTATTTTTTTCTCTTTATCAAAGCAAATCATATTTATAAAAGTTAATCTTAAATTCGCTTCATTAATTTTTTTTTCCAAATACTTTTTTAAAAAAAACAAGATAAATTACAATTTTAAATAAGAAAATACATTTCAAACTTTATAAATTAAGATTAATTAAAAAATTAAAATAAATTTTCTCAACAAAAATTATTTGTAAAAATTTCGGAAATCTGCTCTACTAGGTTTTAAAAAGCTTTTTTTTTTTTTTTTTACTTAACCAAACAAAATTTGAAAAATTAAGAATTAAATATCTTGTTAATAATTAAAAATAATAAAAAAAAAAAAAATCAAAATTGTTTTTAAAACTGTTATTTGAGATTATTTATCCACAAAAACAACTAATAGAAATTATTATTTTTAATTTTTTGATAAAGATTTTTGAAATAAAAGTTTTTCCAAAATTTTGTATAAATTCATTTTTTAATTTAGTAAATTTCTTTCCTAATATTTCATCTTATCAGCAATAACATTAAAAATACATTTAATATCTTTTATTTGGAGTAAAAATCTTAATATTTATAATAAAAATACTTGATCTATAAAATTGTATAAATATATTTCCATAATGAAGGTTTTCATTTTTCTTTAATACAAAAATAAATAAATTTCTTTTTTGTTTTTGAAATATTATACTCTGTTCAAGATTCCAGTCATACTTTATTAATTTACTTTAAATATTTTTTTTTTTTTTAGAAATTCTAATGAATTCTTTTTGATTTTGTAAAACATTCTCTTAGATAATCTTTTCTATCTTTTTCTTTTTCTTTTTTTTTTTTGAGAAAAATTGTATTTACTTTTAATCATTTTACTCTAAAAAAAAAGGTAAAAAAATTAATAATCTTTATGGACACATACATTATTGCTTTCAATCGTTCAGTTGAATGATCCTATATGATGTACAAAACAAAATCGAAAAATAAACCTCTTACATAGTTCTTAGATATTGAAAATAAGAATAATTTTTTACATACATTACATATTTTTCGATTTCTATTTATTTATAAGATAAAAACGTCTATTTAAATCATTTTTACAGTTCCAAACTTTTAAAATTTACAATGTATTTTCCCATTTTAAAAGAATTAGGATTTGATCAAAATATTTTTTCAAACATTAATTTTCTGATATTTTTACAAACATAACTTTTCTCTTACTTTTTTCCTTTTTTATTAAATAAAAAATAACCATTACATTAATATTTATAGCAAATGTTATGAAAATTTATGGTGTAATTCCAATACGAATAAATGCGAAAAAGATAATACAGGCTCAGATTGTAAAGCCGACGAAGATTGTTATGGCGGTGTTTGTATAAACGGAAAATGTTCAGTTATTAAATATAATGGCGAAACCTGTGAAATAAATGAAGAATGTAAAAATAATAATTGTGATGGTGGAGTTTGTAAAGGATTGCTCATAAATTCAGATTGTGATCCAATAAATTTAAACGATAACCAATGTAATACAAATTTATACTGTAACTCAATTACAAAAAAATGTGATAACCAACTTTCAGAAGGGATGGAATGTACCCAATTTATAAAGCCTAATTATGTTGATTTATCAATGGTATGTAAATCAGGCTATGTCTGTGATAAAAATAATGATGATTTTTCTGAGGCTTATTGTAGAAAAATGTTTTCTGGTGATGTTGGTTCAACTTGTGGATCATCATTAACTTGTCAATATGGATTAAGCTGTGTTGATCACAAATGTTCAGAAAATAACCAATCTTGTCAGGATGATGATGATTGTAGTTTTGGTAGTATCTGTAACTGTAATTCTGGCCAAGGCAATAATGGTACATGTACTCAATTACTCAATGCCGATTGTCAAGATCAAGCAGATACATTTGTTACTTGCCTAATTAAAAATGATTGCCATTTAAACACTCCTGTAATTAATGGTACCTGTTCCTTTGAAAATTGTTTAAAAGAGGCTACTTCATTTGAATGCTGTAAAAGCAGTGGCAACTTTAAAAATACGTATTTTGTAAATAATGGAATTATCTGTTCTACACCAACACCAACACCAACGCCAACGCCAACACCAACTTCAACACCAAAACCTTCATCATCAGCAACCCCATCACCAACGACAAAATCTAATCTTGGATTAAAATTAGGTTTAGGTATCGGATTACCAGTTGCCGCCATCGTAGCTGGAATTCTTGTTTGGATATTTGTTATTAAAAAGAGACAGAAAAAAGTTAGTTACCAAGAAATTGAAGACGTTGATTATTTATCAGAGACTATTAATGAAGATGATACTGAATCAAGTAATTCAGATTTATTAGATAGTATAGAAGAAAGTGAAGAAAATTAAGATTGAAATATAGAATATTTATATATTATATTTTTAGTATTTTATTTTTATATTTATTCTAACAACCTTCCAATAAATAGTTTTTTTAAATCTTTAATATTGTTATTAAAGGTTATTATTTTAATAAAATATTTTAATTACGACCAAATTATCAAAATGTTCTGTTTTGATCAAGTATTATTTATTGAGTCGAAAAAAAATACACTAAACATCAATAACCCATAAAAAAAATCCGTTTTTGTTTTTATTATTATTGAAGAGAGGCAATTCAACAAAATTAATCTCTCTTTGTTTACCGTTAGGTTTTTTTTAATTTTTGTTTTGATTAGAAAATCAATAGATTTTCGAAACAAAAACAAAAAGTGAAAAAAACCTAGGCACTCCTCGTTACGTTTTTTTTAATTTGAGAAATAAAACCAAAAATTAAATAAATTTTCGGTTTATTTCTGAAATTAAAAAAAACCTGGCCACTTCCGTTCAGTTTTCTTGAATTTTCTGTTTATTTGTGAAGTCGATAGATTGAGTTTCCGAATAAATAGAAAACTCAAAAAAACTCAACGAAAATCAATAGATTTTCCAAATAAAATAGAAAACCTCAAAAAAACCAAGAACACTTAACAAATAAAACAGAGAGCCCCAAGAAAACCTAGGCACTCTACGGCACGCTACAACACCTTAAATTTATTTAGTGTTTAAAAAATATTTTTAATGTAATAAGAATATAACTAATAGGATTTCTTTTTTTTAAAAAAATGAAAAGAAAAAATTTTATTTCTAAACAAAGACAGGAAAAGGAGAAAGAAAAGTAAGAAGTGAAAAAGAGTAAAGATAATAATAAAAAAAAGTAAAAACTTGATTGAAAAGTTTTTTTTGCACCACAAGTATTGAATGGGTTGGTGGTTGTTTCATTTAATGTCAAATTTTTTTGGATGTCCACCATAATTTGTTTTAATAAAGAGTTCTAAATATTTAAAAAACTATATGATCAAATGAAATAGGTTACTTTATTGAGTTATAATTTAGAACTTTATTGATGGATTGAATCTATTAGGGGTGAGAGATTTTAAGAATGCGAATTGGTTTTCGAAATTTTCTTTTCAGTTATTTTACTTATTTTTTTTTTTTTTAGTTTTTTTTGATAGCAAGTTTCCAAAATATTGTTTTCGCAAAATACCAGTACAAGATACCGACTCGGTAGCAAAAACACAGAACAAACAACGACTTGGCAGATATTATCGAAAGTTCAATTTGGCTCACTTTGGTCGGTACTAGATCACATTTGTTGGATTCTATTTGGTTCAGTTGAATAAGTCCGGTTCAATACAGCGTCGAAGATCTGATCATGAACAAGTTTGGGTGGGTTCGTCATCATCACCCAGTCTATCAATTCTTATAATGATTTTTTATTCCTTTTGTACCCCCCCCCAAAAAAAAAAAAAACTCAAAAAACTTGTAAAAAGGAGGAACCTAAGTAACCCAAACAACTTAAGAAAGTAAATTTGGAAAAGGTAAAAAGCATAAAAAAATAATAAACTGATATTTTATAAAGGTCATCGGATTACTTTACTATTTATTAAAAATTTAAAAATAAAAATAATTTTAGAAAATTATTTTAATTCTAAAAATCAAAACGAATTTAATCAATGCAAAATTTACGAATCAATTTGAATCAAACTTAAATATTAAATCAAAATTTTTTGAATATATTTATTCATTTAAAAGTTCAAGAGTTAACAATTTAAATTTGATATTGAACTTTTTTGGAGGTATTTTTTGTTTTCTAAATCTGTTTTGAAATAAAAGGAAAAATTCATTTAAAATTTTTAATTTAAAAATTTGTTAGATCAAAATATATATATATATATATATATATATTTGAACACTTTTATTTTGGGTAATTAATTTCTTGAAAAAATAAAAATCAAATAAAAAATGTAAAAACAATGTAATCTCGTGACGAAGGTATAAATATAGAGACCTGTATCTGTATATATGTAGGTAGTATAATTTTGTTGCAACAAAAAAAAAAAAAAAAAAAAAAAAATTGCTTAATCAATATCTTGGATTGTTTGGAAAATATCATAATAGTTTTTAAAGAAGCCAATAAATAATTTTTTGAGATTAAAAATATCTGTTGTGCCTGCAGTTTCCCTAACTGAATGCATTCCCCAACTTGGGATCCCGATATCGGAAGATGTGATTCCTAACTGTGTGCTTAACATTGGGCCCAATGTTGATCCCCCACCTGTTTCGTTTATAATTATAGCATCTTGGATTGATATTTGATTATTTTTGGCTATTGACTTTAGGATATACCTGCTAATTAGTTCTGTCGTTGTATCGCCTTCATAATTAGTTTCTATGATGATCCCTTCATTGATTTTACAAACATGCCTTTTTTCATGATAAGACGTATAATTTGGGTGGACAGCATGGCAACTATCGGCAGAAAGCAAATAACTGTTTCTTAAGGAAATACCAAATATTTCGCTTCTAATTTTTTTTTGCTCCTTTTTAACAAATTGATATGTGATGTTTTTTAAAATGCTTCTTAATAATGTCGAGCTCGCTCCACGAAGTGTGTTTGATCCTATTTCTTCATTATCAAAACAAACAGCAACCCTAACAGTTTTTTCCGTGGCTAAAGATTTGTCATTTGAGTCAATTAAGGATGTGATAGAGGTATAAGTGGAAACTAGATTATCTAAACGATCAGAATATAAAAATTCCGAAAAATATCCACCAATTTGGGCGCTTTGTGAAGGGACAACAGAAATGTCAAAATCAATAATTTGTTCGGGTTCAATTGATAGCTCTTCGCTAATTATTTTTAAAAGTAAAGGATGGTGTTTGATTTTTTCCTTTTCCTTTTCCTTTTCCTTTTCTTTTTCCTTTTCTAATTCTATTTCCTGTTCTTTTTGCTTTTCCTTTTCGTTGTTTTCGTTTTTTGGGAGATCTAATAGTGCTGTACTAATTTCAGTTGCTAAAACGGGTACAAAGTTAGTTTCAAAATTTGGTTTAAATCCTCTTCTATTGACACTATGATGAAGATGAACAGCCAAATTGGGTATGTTTAAAAGTGGTTTTTTGATATGGATTAAATGCTGGGTAACCTTTTTTGTTTGTTCGTTTTTATGTTTGTTTAAAGATCAATTAGAATGTAAAAAGAGGATTACAATTTTAGAAGAATTATTTTTGAATTAAAGTATACTTTGGTTTTAAAATAAGATCAATAATAAGGAATTTTTTTCTCTTTTTTTTTTATACATTCTTTTTAAGAACAAGAAAACTAGAAAAAAAAAAAAAAGAGAAAAAAATCTTGTAAAAAGTTGAAGAAAACAAAAAAGAAAAGGAGAAAGATAAAAAAAATACCTTTGAGTCTTTTCTCACTAACACTTTTCCAGCTAAAGTTAAATCTCGATCAAACCAAGTAAACCACATCCCACCACCATAAGTCGAAACAGCAATTTGAACTGATCCTTGTGATTCTTTTTTTGACACTGGCTTAATTCGTAATCCTGGTGAATCTGTATGTGCACACACTATTGAAAATCCATTTTTAGGATCAAATTCTCCTCCAACAGAAAAAGCAACAATCGAAGCATCTCCTCTTGTCAAAAAATAGGATTTTCCTTTTTCTAGTTTATCCGACCACATTTCTTTTTCTTTTAACTCAATAAAGCCGGAATCAAGTAGCATTGCTTTCAATTCACGAACTACGTGATACTGTGTTGGTGAATTATTCAGAAATTTAACGAAATGGTTTGAGTATTCTTTTGACATTATCTGAAAATGAAGAAATAAAAAGAAAAATGATTAATTTCATAAAAACTTTTGTTTTTGTGAATATTCTCAGACAGTGAGAACTAGCAATGAAATTTGATGCACAATGGAAACTACAGTTCTTCAATTTTTCCAATTTAAACTTTTAAGGGGGCTGATCTTTATTAGAAAAAGATTAAGAAATACTTACTGTTTCAAAGGGTTAGTTATTTTTATTTTTACTTTTGTCAAAATAAAGTGTGTGCAAAAAGATTTAATCCGTGCTTCAAAATAAAAAGCGTGTTTTTTTGTTATTGAAGACCTATACATCAACCGATAATAGAAACTAACAATAAACCCTAATTAAAGATGGTACAGGTTTCTTAAAGTTCTAATATTCAAAAAAAAGTTCAAAAAATAAAGGATCAAATTGCAAAATTTATCTCAAAAAATAGAGTTTATTTTTTAAGAAAATGTTTATCAATATCAAAAAATACCAAAAAAGTTCATAAAAATTCAGAAAATCACTCAAAATTTTCAACTAATAGCATTAATAAAATAAATTTTACTGAAAATATCAAGGATTTTACTTTTCAAAAATGATTTGAACTTAGGTATACGATTTGGGCGTAAATTGGATGTTGCACTGGAACAAGAAGAAAAAAAAGCACCGATTATATTTCGAAACACGGGTTATAGTAGTTGTGCACGTATTATTTTGATCACTGTTGTTTTTTTCCCCAAAGGTAATAAAGTAATTATTTTCACAAGGGTTCAATTAAACCCGATAGAAACTTTGTTATCAACTCTAGAGAAATAA
The DNA here is from genome assembly GCA_027625915.1 of Anaeramoeba flamelloides. Lineage (NCBI taxonomy): Eukaryota > Anaeramoebidae > Anaeramoeba > Anaeramoeba flamelloides. The sequence goes on along the minus strand of JANTQA010000060.1, from coordinate 77,270 downwards.
GTTATCATTTTTAACAAACTTCAACTTTCTCAATTCATTTTCAGCCAAAAGCACCAAATCTTATTGTTTTGTTTTAAAAAAGAAATTGAGAAAAATTGATAATACCCTTTTTTTATCGGAAATCTCAATTTTCTAATTTCTGATAGTTTATATGAGAAAACAACAATTCAAATTTAATCTTATTTTGTAAATACCAGAAAATTAACCAAATTGTAACATCCGAAGATTTGAAAAAAAACTGATCTTTTATTTTTATTTCACAAAGAATTTTTTTAATTTCTTTAACTTTACAAGATTAGTTGAAATTTTTTTTTCACAATTGTTTTACATACCAATAACAAACATTTATAATTCAAGTAAGTTATCTGAGAATAAATAAAAGATTAATTATTTTTTTTATTAATTTTGGGTTTATGGTAAAGGATTTATATTTGTAAATAATCTATCTGTCAAAGATGAAATTTTTTGTATTTAAATTTAATAACTTCTAATTCAATGAGAGTATAAACAATCACATGAAATACATTTTAGCATTAATTTGATTATCTCGGTTCGTTTGAAATAAAGGGTAAAAGGGGGCCTATTAATAAATGAAGAATAAAAAATATGTAAGATTACAAAAAATGAGGAAAAAAAAAAAAAAAAAAATCCAATATAAACAAAAATAAATAAAATTACAATTAATAGTGGGTGGGAATAGTTTAGAAAAAATTAGCTGAGTAAAATTTAATTGACAATTAAATCCAAAACTATTCTGATTTATGTTATTTATCTTTAAAACATATCGGGTTAATTTGATTAGTAAATTATTCTTAGTACTTACAAAATTACCTTACAAATTCATTTTACTGGGTAATTCAGCTGTAAAAACATTATTAACCATTTTAAAATTAAAAAAAAATATCTGAAATTAAATATTTATGAATTTTGTTAGAAAAAGAAAAAAAATTACAAAAAAATTTAAAAAAGTAAAAGATAGTTTTAAAAAAATTAAAAAAATTTTCAGCCAAATTAAAATAACTAATGGAATTAATTTAAAAATGTTCAAAACTATACTTATTATCTAATTATTATATTTCCTTGTAGTTTTTCACTTGTCCTCAGAATTTTTTTGAATCAATTGATGTTTTAATAATTAAAAAGTCAGAAAATTTTAATAAAATTAATCCAACTTCTTTCAGAATAATTTATAAATACAATTTCAAAAAAAAACTTGATCAGGCCATAATCTCAATCTACAAAAAAAAATATATAAAATATAATTTAAATGAAAACTTCTGGCGTTTGAACACATTTCAGAACTGTTCAAATTATCCAAAAATAAAAAAAAAAGTTTAGAAAATATTAATTGGTAAATAGAAAAAAAATAACTAAAAATAAATCTCAATAATTATAGAAAAAATCTTAATAATAAATATTTTTGGGTGGAACGATCAAGAATATTTATAAAATAATATATTTAATAATATTATCAATATATAATGCTTTTATTGGGCATATTTGCGGATTTAGATTATCCAAAATTTAAAATAATAGAGAAAAATATTTGTTTTTTCTATATTATTTTGCATTTTAGTAAAATTAAACTTGTTTTTTTTTAAAAAAAAAAATCTTTTTTTCTTTGCTTGAATTGATTTTATAATCAAAACAAAAATTAAAAAAAAACTCATCAAAGTTTTCTTGAGTTTTTCAGTTTTTAATGTGAAGTGTTCTAGGTTTTTTTTGATGTTTTCTATTGTATTTGTGAAGTTTTCTAGGTTTTTTTTTACTTTAGAAATAAATCGAAAATTTATTAAAATTTTCGGTTTATTTCAAAAAGTAAAAAAAACCTAACGAGAATCTATTGATTTTTTAAATAAATAGAAAACTCAAAAAAACCAAACGAAAATCTATTGATTTTCAAAATAAACAGAATACTCAAAAAAACCTAACAACAACAAATAATTTAAAATCTTTATGCTCTAATTCCATTTTAAAATTAAAAAATTTCCCAAATAATTTAAACTGTATTCATCTTTTAATTGCCAAATAAATTAAATACAAAATAATGCAACTTATGCAAAAATAATTAAAAAATCCAGAAATTATTGAAGATTTCAATCATTTTCTTATGTGATTGTCCATTCTATTAAAAAAAATCGAAAAAATTTGTATAGAAGAATTAATGTTGAAAAACATAAATAATAAAAAACTAAAGAATAATATTCTTGATATTATTCAAAATAAGATTGTATTATTTATTTCATTATTGGTTAATGATAAAAAAAATTATGACTCTTTTTTGAAATTTGAAAACAAATATTTAGAAAATATGTTAGTTCCGTCAAGTGCCGTCAAGTACCGTGGTGTGGTATAAAGTGCCGCTGAGTACCTATTTTTTTAAAAATTTTAAATTTACTTCAGTCAAATTCATTATTATGTTTCTGATTGGGATATTCTTTTTCATGTAGCCCGTAAAAAATGTTTTATTATTTCATTTATTCTAAAAAAATAGGGCTAGATTGTTTAAGTTCCATAATTTAGGAGGTTTTAATGAAATTAACTCTACTTCTTAAAATCATATGTATTGTGGTTTCCGTTCTTGTACCATATATTAAAATTCGTTTATGTTATGGTATTGGTTTAATTTTATTGGATTTATAAAATAAGATTAAAATTGGATTTTTATTTTCCCAGGCCAAACTTTCATATTTTCAGAAAGTGTAATTACATAGAAAAATAAATAATATATATTTTTTTTTAAAACTTTAAAAAATCATAATATAAACGAGTAAAATACATGCGTTCAGAGAATAATTTTTGTGCTGATAATTAAAATGTATACTTTTTTTCTTGTTTGAATACGGTATACAATTAACTAATAAACGATATACATACTGATCAAATCAATTTTGAAGGTAAAATTCTTGATATCTTGAGAAATTATCAAATTTTGAATTAACACAGTTCAAAATTTTTCTATTTTCAAGTATTTTTTGTTTTTTTTTTGTAGTTTTTACATTTTCTGAAAATTATCTCAATTTTTGTATACAATTTTTCTCCATTTAATCTTTTATTTTTAAGAATTTCTTTTTTGATGAAGAGATTGTAAGAAACCAGTCTGGTATTTACTTATTATTTTTTGTCCGATTTATATTGATCATTTAAGCTGTAAACCTCAGACAAAAGAAGATCATATTGTAAGTTATAAAATGGTTTTCCCAAGCCTAAATGGATTATTTTAGTAAAAGTAAGTTAAAGATTGATCATCTAAGAATCATAATAACAAGTAGCCAGATCTAAAAGAAAATAAAATATTTTCAAATTTAAGGGATTGTGAGTCTTAAAGACTTTTCGAATTCGATTCTACAAGATCCTACTTTTAATAACTGGAAACATATTTATTTAGTTTAAATTAGATTCAGTCAAAGGATCTTGTCCAAATTTAAAATTAAAATTATTTTCAAAATTGTTTAATTAACCTGTAACTATTTTTTCTTGATCTAAATTAGAGATCTTACTTGAAAAAGTTCAGAAATCAAAACTTGTTTCTACAACGGATAGTTGGCTTTATTTTAAGATATTTAAGAGTTTAGGGTGAGGGTATAAAAATACTTAAAAATGAACCAAGTGGAATTACCTTTATAGAATATATATACAAAATTGATTTTTGTTTTAACTTTTTTTATCCAAGAAATTTATAAAAGTTTTTGTATCATAAAACCTTATTTTTAATTTTTCTGAAAAAAGCCTAAAAATAACAATAAATGTAATTTTCTTGATCTACCTTTGTGCTATCGTTCTTTGCAGAAATGTGAATTAATAAACTTTTAAATTATTTTTTCAGTAAAACGTATCAGATCCAAATCCTCAGAGAATATAAAATAAGGATCTTCCTTCCCAACCAAAAAAAAAAAAACACTTTTCAATTTGAAGGAATTCTTTTTTTTTGTTAAAAAAACAAGGGTTTTATAAATTATACCTTTCTTTTCCGAATAATATATGAAAATTTTTATTTTGATCTCCAAAATGGATATTACATATTACTGCTACAATCTAAAAAACCAGAGTAAAAATTTTGTCTTAAAGTTAACTAACCAAGTTTATATTATTGTCTAAAAAAATCATTTCTAAACAATTTTGAAAAGAACTTTGGATTTTCTTCGACTTATTAAACAGAAAAATATTTTGGAATATAAACTAAAAATTTTCATTTTTTAATTGGAAAATAATAGTAATGAAAATTAATAAATTTCTTTTCAAGTTCTAAGGAATTTTGAAAAAACCAATTTCCTCTATAAAAAGATTAAAGAAAAAGAAAAGAAAAAAAAAAAAAAAGACAAATCAATATAACTTTATTCATTCCTCAATCCAAAAAGGTATTCTTTTTTTATCAAAAATGCCTGATATAATTTTTTAACTCAAATTGTTTTGAGAATTAACAACCAATTGCAAACTGATAACTTGACTCTAATTCTTGTTGAAAACTTGATTCACCACAAATTTCAAAAATTTGTAAACCTTAAATTATTTTTTGTAAAAAAAGTAGATTTGTTGAAAATTGGAAAGATTTAAAAACTCAAAAAACCTGAGTTACTTGATTTCAAACCTTTTTCTCAAACATTTGATCCAATAGTTAAAAAAAATAATCGTTACTGACAAACACAAGAATTTGACAAAATTTTTAATCATCTCCACTTTTTAATAATTACCAAAAAATTAAAAAACATTCCATAACTTTTGCACCGAAAAAATATCCAAAGATAGAAGATTTTTTCTTATGATAAAAAAGCTTTGGAAAATCATTTTTTAAAACTTTTTTCTAAAAAAGAGATCGGAGTCTTTATTTTGAATTTGAACAAAGAAATTCATAAACCGTGGAAAACAAATGAACAAACACTATCTCTTTCTTCAATTTTCTTTAATTTTTTTAAAAAGTCATGATTGCAACATTCCAGCAACAAGGATGCGATTTGAGGTCTTAAATTATATAAACAACGAGACACCTCTGATTAATTTCAATTCTGAAGGAATTGCAGATCTTAATTACGAAACAAACTTTCGAGTTGAGGCCAACGGAGAAAAAAACAAGAATTGCGTTTCACAAGAAAGTAATTCGCTGGTGCTTTGCCTCTCGTTATACGATGAATCGAACGAAACAATTTTCGGGAAAATTGAGCATAATTTCTTTTCAAAACAGTATGAACACAATGCACTCAACATTGAATACAAGGAGTTTGAAAAGCAAGCAAACCAAAAATTAAAAAACAATCCAACAATCAAACTATTTTTTGCTTTTAGAATTTTGGATAAATTGGAGTTAAGGGGAAGTAAAACACAAATAAACAATCTTCTAGATGACACTTTTTTAAAAAAAGAAATCCTAAAATATAAAGACAACAGCAACAAAAATGTAAACAATAAAAATACAAAGAACAAGAAAAATGAAAATGAAAACGAGAACAAAAACGAAAACGAAAAGGAAAAGGAAAATGAGAACAAAAACGAAATATCATTAAATAATTTTAATATTACAAATTATTTAAATTATCAGTTTCAAAGCACAAAAACCACCAACATCAATAACAAAGAACACATCCAAAAGAAATTTGAAGAATTTGATCAAGAAATTGAAAATCTAGGTGAATTGAAAAAGCAAAATAACAAAGCATTTGAAGAAAAACAAAAGCAAATGATCAACAAATTAAATAAGGAAAAGTCCATACTTTCTTTAAATATGAAACAAGAAATGGAAAAACTGCAACACCATAATGAGCGTTTGACTGAACAATTAAATAAAATCCACAAAAGCAATCAATTAAATAAAAAAAAAAAGCATACGAAGGATTTTAAATGGATTGGCATTCAAAGGCAATACCAAGATAAAATTAAAAAACGGAGGGATCAGTATCACGAAAAACGGAAGGAATGGTATCGGAATCAAAAAAAGATCTTTACCATTTTGGAAACCAATAACGAATCGAAAACAAGAAAACTCAGAAGGGGATTAGCAAATGCGGACAAAATGTCAAAAATTGAAAAAAGCCAATTAATTGAATTTCTCTCGAGGGTAAGAGAAATATGGACAAAGGAGATGAAAAGAATTGCAATTAAAAAAAAAGAAAACAAAGATTGTCATTCAAATGAACTGGTCGATTTTGAAAAAGAAAGCGGCAAACACGATAAAGAATTCCAAATAGAAAAAGAAAAACTCAATCGCACCACAGGAAAATTAAGTGATTTAATAAAGAATAAAAACCAATTAAAAATTGAGTGTTTAAGTATATTGAATGATAAATATGAAGAAATAATTAAACAAAAAAATTCCGTTCAGATCTTTGAAAAACAAAATTTGATTAATCAATTAAATCTAGATTATAATTTAATCGTCAAAAAAAAAAACAAAATTGAAACTGAAATAAAAAATTTAAATGAAAAATTCCAAAATGAAGAAGAAATGACTTTAACCTTTGAAATTAATCAAAGAAAAATTAAATTAAAAACCCAAATATTTAATATTAGGAAATCTGTATTAAAAAATATTACCATTATCATCAATATTATTAAAGGTCAAGAAAAGATTGATGAGGATTTAAAAAACAAAATTGAAAAATTATACCAATCAAGCATTGCCTTTTATAATTCACAGTTAATCAAAAGTAAAAAAAAATTAAAACTAATTTTAATTAAAAAAAAACAAAAAAAATTGGCAATAATGAAAGAATTTGATGAAATTAAAACCTCTACAGAGAGTAACAGACAAACTTTAGATTTTTTAAAAGACGAATTAAAGCTTCAAGAGCTGTCCCTTAATGAATTAAAGGAAACACGGGAAAAGAAAAAAAGTTATTTAATACAGAAATTGAAAGTGGAGCACGAAGAAATCCAGGAAAAGTTAAACAATTTAAAAAAAAAAAAACATTCAATATCGCTAATTGAACAAAAGCACTTGGAATCAATAACCGGGGAAAAGCAGGAGATAAATAGAAGCAAAACCCAATTAATAAATATAATCCAAAATTTGAAATTTCATTTAAATGATGTATCGAAATACCTCTCAATCAATAAAATAAAAAAGGTACAATTAAATAAAAAGCAAAAGCAATTGAAAATATTATTTCAATTAAAAAACCAATTAAAATTCATTTATATAATTAAAAAAAAAATGAAATTGAAAATCAACCAAATTATCCAAGAAAAGCAAAATCTCAAAGGCATCAAAATAAATGAAAAAAATGAGTTGCAATTACAAAAGGCATTAATAAACGACCAATTACAAGAATTTCAAGACACTGAATCAACATTTGAAATTCAATTAAAAACGACAATAGAAAAAGACAAATTCCAAATGAAATCGATTGTAAAAAATATGAACAATTTGAATTTAAAATTAATCAAATTAAGAAACGAGAAAAAAAATATGAAGAAACAATTTTTACAAACTTGCTTAAATAAAGAAAACTTCCCATTGACTTTGTTAATTGAAAAAAAAAAAAAGCAATTAAATCAATTAAAAAAACAACATTCCAAATTGCAAGAAAAAAAGAAAAAATTAAAAAAAAGCTTTAGATTACTAGGCAAAGAAACGGTAAAACAAGTGGCAGGACTATTGGAGCAAGTGAAAAAACAACAAGAGATCGTGAAAAATTTGGAATTAAAAAAAAATAATCACAAAATATCTCTAATGAAATTAAATGAAGAAAAACAAATCCAAATAATGAAAAAAAAAAAAAAAATAAATAATTTAAAAAATACCAAAATTAAAATGAATAAATTAATAAATAAGAAAATCAAATCCAAAATTGAATATAATAATAAGAAGAAAAATGAATTAAAATCAATTTTAATGGAGAAATCAAAATTATATGAAATTTCAATTAATAACACCCAAGAAAAAAAATCGTTGGATGAAAAAGCCACCAAAATTAAAAGCATAAAATTGGATCTAATAAAATTGAGTGACAGGCTAAAGGAAAAAAATTATGAAAAAGAACAATTAAAAAATTTACTTGTTCAAAATTTATCAGATCAAGTATTAGAAACTAAAAAAGAATATAATATGAAATTAATTGAATTAAAATCAAATATAAATGAAAAAACGAAAAATTTAAAAATAATCAATGACAAAAAATCAAAATTTTTAAATTTAGATCAGATCTCACCAAAAATTGAAAAATACTTCCAAGAACAATTTAGTCAAAATGATAATAATAAAACCATCACCCAAAAAAAATCAAATCTATTGGCTCATGTTCATTTAGTTTATAAAAAAATCTCAAATACCGATTTTAAAACACCTTTAAATAGTTTCTTAACAGTAGCAGATAACAATAGTTATAATAGTGTGAGTAATGGAAAGAATTTGATTATAACAAATGAAGAGGATTTTAATGAAAATGATAAGGATAAGGATAGTTCCACATTCATAAATAATAAAGAGGATTTGAAGATAATAGAACCAATTCTAAAAAATCAATTAGAAATAAAAAAAAATGAGGTATTGATCAATAATTTAAAAAATCAGAAATTAAATTATAAATTTACTCAAGCATTCGAATCGGTATTAAATGATTTTTTTATAAATTTGTTGCAAGGCAATTTTAAAAATGAGTTTTTAGATTTACCAATATTTGTAGTTTTAAAGTATTTGTTTCGGGAAAATTATTTTATGAATTTAAAATTTTTTTCATTAAAAATGTTTTTGAAAAAGTTAAATAAATATTTAAATTTTTATAAAAATGATATTAATTTTTTATTATTCTTATTAACAAATATCTTTCAGGCAATTAAAATTTTATTAAAATTTTTAATAATGGCAATTAATAAAAAAAATTTAACCAAGCACTTTTCTATTCAAAAAGATTTTCAAATTTTTAATACAAGCGATTCTATTAATTTAATAAAAAAATTTTTTAATAAGAATAATAATAAAGACAATGATGACATTAATTTTAATAAAAGAAAAGAAGATTATATTTATCAATTATATTTATTATTATGTGAATTTCTCGAAAAGAATATCCAATATATATTAAATTATTATTATGAATTATTAAATTTTCAAATTTCAAATTTTCTTTTTAATAATAAAAACATCGATAAGCCGAAACACAACAGTAATAGCAATGATAACAACAATAATCAAAATACTATATCTACCACTACCACAAATAATAATGCTAATAAAAATGAAGAGAACAATGTAACCAAAAAGAGAAAAGTACAAAAACAAAAAGCAAGCAAATTGAGGAAAAAAAAGCCAGCAAGAACAAAAAAAAGAAGTTTTACTTTTAACTTTAAATCGCCATTAAAAAGAAGAAATAAAAATAAAAATAAAAATAATAAACAAAATCAAAATAAAAATAATAATAAAAATAAAAATAATAATAATAATAATAAAAAAAATATAAAGAAAAATAAAAATTCTATTATTACAAATAATAATACTAACACCAACACAAACAAAACGACCACCAGCAATATTAAAAATCAAAACATTAATAATGATAGTGATGATAATATTATTTCTCAACATAAGCAAATTCAAGACAAATTACTTTCAACAATTATCACATTTTTTGATCAATTGATTTTTTTTCAAAAATCCAATTTTGTTTCAAATTCTTTAGCAACTTGCTTAATTAAACATATTTTATATTATTTTAATATCTTATCTTCAAAGAAATTGTTTGAAATGAAAAAGTTTTGCACTGTTGGCCAATCAGTTTTAATTAGAAATATTTTAAATATTATTGAGGAATGGTTACTATCAAATAATTTATTAGTTTTGTCTTCACAATTTGAATTTTTAAATAATTGTATTAGATTATTATTAATAAATAAGGCGTTTTTTGTTAATAAGCCAAGTAGCTTTGCTATTTCACAAAGCTTTTTACCAATTTTAAATTTAAATCAAATTTATCAATTGATCTTTAATTATACGTCAGATTCTTTTGATCCTTTCCCAACATCTAAAGAGGATTTAATTCAATTTGAAATCTATAAAAATGAAAATATTACTAATAAAAATCATGATCATAGTACTAATAATAATAATAATGATGAATCTGATAAAAAAATGAAAATAATAAATCAAAGAAATAAAGAAAAACTCAATTCTAATAATACACTTTATTTACAACAAACGATCTTATTTTTTGATTCAGAAATTGAAAAAATTGATAACAATAATGATTTTGATCATTTTTTTGGATCAATACTTCAATTATGTAATCTGAAAATTTAATGATTTTAATTAACCTAACGTAAAATGCACCCCATACCTTTTAAAACAATAAAAACGATTATTATTTTCCTTTCTAGGAATATTAAATTTTTATGATTATATCCTTCAATCTTGTTCGAAGTGAAATAGTATTTTTTCGGAGATTGGTAAATTTAAATTTAAAAATTATAAAAACAGACAGAATTTAATTTTAATTTTTCACAAATAATCCCAAAAAAAAAAAAAAATGTTTTTTTATTTTTTTGATTTTTTAATTTTCAAAAAATATTTATTATTGTTATTATTTTCATAAGAAATAAATATACTTGAATAATATTTTTTTAATAGAAGTAAGCTTCATATTTTTTCTTTTTGGAAAAATAAATAAAAAGTATTTTTAAAAAATTTGTAAAAAAAATACAGAGGATGACTTTTCCATTCGATTAAATTACAAAGTTCCCAAGTAATTAGTAAATGGAAATAATTACAGGGTATTTAGCAACTGCTAAATAACTTTTGAATGATAAATTATATCCCACAAGCCTGGAAATTACTTTTGTATATATATAAACGAAAAATTCAAAATTTTTCACACTTTTGAAACAGTTAAAAGAATCACAAGATATAAACTAGATTCCAAAAATTTGGACACAGTTTAAACAGTGGAAAGTACATCAACATTAATGCACTTTAAATTCAATTTGGAAAGAATTTTGATTTTTACAAACTATTTCATTTTTTATCTTTTTTGTTTTGTTTTCATTTCCTTTTTTGCAGTTATGTAATCTATAACGTTAGTTCTGAAATTTTTTTCAATGTTTGATTGAAGGTTAATGTTGAGTTTGTTAAATTGGAAAATAATATACAATTGGTAGATGGTATCTTATCATTTGATCGATCAACAATTGTTTATGAAATTTCAACAAATTTCCTAATACATTTTTTGTTCCGCTCGTTTCATTATTTGGGACACACCAATGTTTTTTATTTTTGAGTTTTATATTTTTATTCTTTTTTTTTTGGATTAAAACGATTACTTATTAAAACATTAATACTGGGTAACTTAAACATTTTTTTATATTATATTTGTAAAAATAAAATAAATTGGGTTTTATTTTGTCTATTTTTGATTTTGGGTGTGTCCAAATTTTTGGAATGGGATTTATAATTTTATTCAAATTGGAAATAATTTTGATTTTTGTAAAATATGAAAATCATTTTTACATCTTATAGTTTTTTGTTTTTTCATTTCATTTTTTTTATTACCCAAACTTTTTCATTCGATTAAATTTTTTTTTCAAAAAGTTGACATGAGGCTAAAGTTTGGGTTGTTCCAAAAAGAAGAACTCAAAAAAAAATAGTTGATGATTTCTAACCTTTTGATCGATCCCAATTTATTATAGAATTTTTAACATTTTTTAGAAAAGTATTTTTTTGTTTTGCTCTCTCCAAAATTTTTAACACAGTCATAATTTATTAGTATTGATAATTATTTATTTATTGTTTTGTAAGTATTGTAATTTAAAACAGTTGTTAACATTTCATTTGATAAATGGTTCTAATTTGGTATTTCTGCTAGAATTTATGAAATAAGATTATTATTTTCAATAATTGAATTTTGGTGTATTAAAAATTTTGAATGGGAGTTTAATTTATATACTGTTATTTTCCAATTAATAAATGGAAATTTTTATTTCAATTTCCAAAAAGAATATTAATCATTACTACTAAAATCAAATTAGCACAGTAAAAACTTTGTCTCAGAGTTAACTCAGGAAGATTAATTTTACTGTCTAAAAATATTGTTTCTAAAGGATGTTGGAAAGATCTTTGGGTGTTTCTTCAACTTATTAACAGAAAAATATTTAAGGATATGAACTAAAAATTCTCATTTTTTATTTGGAAAATAATCGTATATCTTTCTCTTAGAATCCAAAATATCTTAATTTTCTTCTGAATAAGATTTTTAATTTATATTATCATGAAAAGATTCAATGATATAGAATTTATAATTATATTTGTAAGAAAATTTGATAATTTAAAATTGTAGAAGTACGTTACATAAAAAAAAAATAACTTGAAAATTTTTATTTATCATTTGAACACTTTTTCTTGGTTCTTGTGATTTAATTTTTTTATAATCAAAATATTGTCAAAAATAATATTAAATTTATTTTTTTTCTGAATAATTTGTCAAAACAATAAAAAAAAAATGAGTTTTAATGATTAAAACACATCAATCTTTACTGAAAAATTTTTTTGAACCCTTTACAATCGATTAAGAACTAAAATACTTTATTTTTTTAACAAATAAATAATTTATTCATAAAAAGATATTTTGATATCACATAGAAAGTTTGTTTATTCAATTGATTACTATCCAATTGCAATATATATATATATTTCATTCTAAATAATTCAAAAATAAAAAAAAAATATAAATTAAAATTTAAAAAAAAAAAATAATAGATTTTTTTCCTTTGTAAAATGTGTTAATTTTTTTAACATATAATTTTTTAAATTCATTTATATAATTCGATTAAAAGTTAGTGTCAGATTAATAATTGATTTTTTTTTTTTTAATTTTTATTATTTTTTATTTTTTAACTTTTTCAAAATCTAGACATCAAATAAAAAATATCATTTAATAATAGATCAAATATTAAAAATCATCATTTACGATTCGGATCAATTTATATTTAGAAATAAAATGTATACTAAGCTTTTTTTCAAATTTTTATCAACTAAACAATTCATAAAATCTGAAAAAAAATCTTGTTTTTTTGATCATTGAGCTAATTTAATTATCTTTAAACTATATTTAAATCCTAATATATATTTTTGCAAACTTAGGAGTGATTTACTTTATCTTATAAAGAAGCTTTGATTTATTTAATTTGATATATTATCTAAAAATATTTTATGTTTTTTAATTAATTTATTTTTTTTAAATTTAAGTTTTGAATATTATTTTTAATAAAATTTCAATTCTGACCTAAATAAATGGTTTGTATTTTGTCCATTAATCTATATTTTTCTCTCTTTATGAATTAGTTTGACATTTTCTTCATGATAAATTTATAATATAAACATAGTCTGACAATTAAAAGTCAAACCACTCATCTTTTTTCAGCGAACACAAACCTTAAAAAGACAAATTTGAAATTCATTTTTTTGAAAATCTTTTTCAAAATTCTTTTCATTTGAAATGCAAACAAATTCATCTGCGCTCTTGTCAAAATTATATCTGCCTTTAGTAAAACGATCCTCAAAAATTCAGGTCACAATTCCAATTAGATTTACTAACGATCTCCAATCTGGTTTAGATTGGTACCTTTCGCAATTAGAAGGACGATCACACACTTGGTGTAATGGTACACTAATAGCAACAACAAACTTCAATTATAATCTTCCCAATCCCAAAACAGGAAAAATTCAATACTCAAAAATATTCCCTGAAGATCCTTCAAGTTCATTAAATTTTGATGTTAAAATTGACGCTGTGTCTTATGCTCCTTTAACAAACACCAAAATGAGTATTATCTTTTTTTCTTTTTTTCTTTTTTTTAATTATCCTTTTCATTTTTCTATCTTGAAAAGTGAAACAAAAAAAAAGAAAAAAGCATCCCATTTTCTATCTTTTCCTTAAATATTAAAATCAAAAAATTTTGATTCGGGAGTGGTCTTACGTAATTTTTGAAAAATTAGCAAAAAAAAAAAAAAAAAAAAATTCAAAGAAAAACTTTTTTTTTATATTACTTTCCTTTTCTTTTTGTTGAAAAAGTAGTCTTCAATATAACTTAATCAAAGTTGTTTGGAATTAGTTGTAAAAGATTATTTTTATGAAATTTTGCTTAGTTTTTTTTGTTTTTTACAATACTGACGTTTGTATTTTAAAAGTAGTAAAACATTCACCTCACCTTCTACTCTTTTTACTTTACATTAATTACTTCTTCCAAAGAGATCAATTTTCAATTACCTAACCTCATTTTAATTAAACAAACATCATTTAAACTTTAATACATACAGATTTTTTTGATTTTTGAATAGTCTTTCCCAAAAACAATTATTCAATTTAAAAATAAATGTGCCAAATCTATTTAAGGACTATTTTTATTTTATGTTCTGTGAATATTACTTTTATACCAAACAGCACATTTGTTAATTTTGAAGATTGTTGATTTAAATGATCTGGTAAAAATTTAAAAAATAAAGGTTTTTTTTTCAGAAAATTTTGTCAATTTGTTAAAACCATTTTCCTAACTAAATTCAAAATTTACCTATCTGGGTTTGAAAATCAAAATTCTCTTATGTCTGGGATTTTCCACTTCATATTAAAATCTGATAGAATTGATGATAATAGTATAAATATACTTTAAGATAACGTAGAAAGCAAGAGTTAAAAAAAATTTCTTTTAACTTTACCTAGTTTTGTTCAAAAAATTTCCTAAAAGTTATTTGGATCAATAAATGTTATTTTTTTAATTTTCATCAAAATCTCCAAAAATTTGCAATTTTTTAACTTTCCTTTGATCTGGAATCTTTTAAACCATTTTTTCTATTTATTACCTTGGATTTCAGTTCTCACATAACATAAAATAAAGATAATACTGAATTGATAAATTGTTAGTTAACTTTCAGAGATTTATTCTTCTTATTTTTCGCTAATCATTAAAGATTTCTAGAAATTAAAATTACTCGAATTGAAATAATAGTGATTGTTAAACCCTTCAAACCAATTTTACATTAATAGAAAAAAACATTCCAACAAAAAATCCAAAAAAAGTTAATTTCACAAATGTTTTACAATTAAAAATTCAAATTTGGAAAAGTGAACATTCTCAAATTTCGATTTAATTTGCTGTTTTTAATTCTATTTTATTTCTAAAAATCAATCTGATTTTTGGAGTTTGTTTTTTTGTTTTTAAATGAAGAAAAAAATAAACATAGATGTTTTTAAAATAGTTCTTACTAAAAGTTTTATCAGGTGTTACCCAAACCACTTCAAACGGGTGAATTGGAGAGTTAGAATTACCACTTATAAAATTAATAGTAAGCACTTTTTTAAAAACAATTTTTGGAAGAAAATTTTATGAAAATTAGTAATTTTTATGAACATTTCCAATCAAAAAGATTTTACAATTTTTTTTTTCTGAAATGGTGAGAATAATGTTACTCAATAGAAATAAAAAGAAAATGTTATAAAAATTATTATAAAATAGTTAATTCAATTACAAAAAATTAAATTTAAATCAAAAAATAAAATTGATTTTTTTTGTTTTCTATTTTACATTTGTTATCAAGATTGTAATTTTAAATAAGCAACTAATCAAAAAATTAGCGATGAAAATTTTCTTAATAAAACATATTTCAAAATATCATATCCTTTTCTTGTTTTAATGGCTTTTGAGTAATTTGTATCTCAAATATTTGAGGCTTTAAAGAGATTATTTTTAAATTTTGATGAAAGTTATTAATATTGGATAACACTAAAATTTTACTATTTGGTAAAAATTATATATTTGAATTTTTTTTTTTTTTAGTTTTAATTCATATTCTTCGGAAATTCATTGTATAATAAATTTAATGTATGAAGATGGAATATTTCTTTAAAAATATTTTAAATATTTTTTTGGAAATGATACAGAATATTTTGTTTCATTTATTTTTCAATTCATAGTAATTTAAAAGTTCCTCAAATTTTGATATTGTGACAATTTTTGGATTCCACATCTTCACCAAATTCAATTTTATATATGATAAAAATTATAAATATTAATTATTCCGATTAACTAACACATTATCAATATTTTCATTCTAAATTAATAAGATATATTCAAAGCAAAATTGATACATCACTATAGAAATACATATAAAATAAATAATTAAAAAAATCTAAATAAAGTGTTACATTATCATCCAAATAACAAAAACATACATTAACTAACAAATTATATATTAAATAACAAAATCATAGTTATTGACTAACAAATTTGATTACTTATTAAATAAGAATAAAAAGACCAATTAATGAATTGTTTTACATATCCACATAACTAAACAGCGAGGTAACAAAAATTTACAAAAACTATTTGATATATCAAAATCTTTCAAAAGTAAATAAAATTATTATTATTCTTCTTAATATTTATTATCAAATATAAAAAAGATATTCCATATCAAAAAATGAAAAAAATCATATTGTTGAAATAATAATCATACTCTGGTTCAAAATAATTTTTGCAAAAAGTTGGAAATTGATTTTAATTTTAGTGTCACTTGAAAAATAATCGTTTCAGAATAAATAATTAAAAAAAAAATATGACAACTTAACGAATATTCTCCAAAAGGTATTTTAGAATCCTTAAATGTATTTTTTTTTAATTTTCAATATATAATACCAGAATATTTTATTTTATTTTGATAACTGGATGTATTACATTTTAAATCAAACCTTTTTAGATTTAATGAAATTAAACTCAAACTATTTACTAAATTATAATTGTATTTATTATTTTACTTTTTAATAGTTGGGAAGGTAACATTATGTAACCGTTTTGGATGCCATTTAACGATATTTAAACATTTCCATGCTAAAATATCAGCCGAAGAATTAAGAAAAAGATATAAATGGGATCTTCTTTATGGAATGTGGAAATTAAAAAGTGATAACATAAATTTGGATGTTTCAATTCGTTCTTCTTCTTGGGTTATTTTTAATGTTGAAAAGTATGAACAATTGCTTTTTTTTTTTTTTTTTTTAATTTATTATTTTTTTTTTTTATTCGAATATATTTAAACACATTAATTCAGATACAATTCTTAAACCAAAAAAATTCATTTTTTTAGTTTGCTAAATATATTACACTTGAACTATATTCATTTTAAAAAATGTGTAAAGATAAAATTTTTCAAAAATTCCTCTCAAAAATTTAACAAAATCCAATCGAGCTATTTTCAACACTATTTTGAAAATTTTTTTTTGATCAATCTTTTTTAAACTGGATTAATATTTAAACCCATTCTAAAAATTGAAAAATAAAATAAAAGATTAAAAAAACCAAATAAAAAAAATTTTTTTCATCATAAAGAAATTTTTAAAAAGTGAAAACTCAGAATTTTTAATAATTCATCTAAAAACTGTTAATATTTGAATTGTTTCAACATTTACATTTTTATTCTGAGTAAAGTTTGAAAAACTTTTGGGTTTTCTCATTTTGAAATGTACTTGATTATTGAAAAAGTTAAAATTAAACAATAAATGAATTTTATTATTATTATTATTATTTTATTGTTTTTTTAATCTCGCCTGATGATAAAAAAACACCTTGATAACTTCTGAACATAATTTTAACATGTTTAAATCTCATTTATTTCTTGATAATTTTTTTATTATTTAAAATTTCAAAAACTAATTTTTATATGAATATAAATTAATCAAATATTTGAATCTAATTGTATAGATTGAAAATTTCTGATGAAAAGGTTGAAATCGAAGGAAATATTGATAGAGATGATCTCGGAGTAATTTCCAAAAGATTTGTTCCATTAATAATGAAAAAAAAACTCATTGAATTAAAAGAAGAAATACTTGAAAACGGTTTTGATCGAAAAACAATATCTTTAGAAGCGCCAAAAATTGAAGAAAAAAAAGTTGAAAAAAAAAAATCAAGTTCCTCTAGTTCAGACGATTCAAGTTCAAGTTCAGATTCAAGTTCAGACGACTCAAGCACAAGCTCTGACGACTCAAGTTCAAGTTCTAGTTCTAGTTCCGATACTGGCGATTCAGATTCTGAGAAAAAAACAAAAGGAAAAGGTAAAGGAGATAATAGTAAAGAAAATTTAGTTAATGAAATCCAAATGAAAAGCCCATCATCTAAAAAGAAAGAAAATAACAAGTCCTCATCTTCTTCAAGTGAATCAGATGAATCCTCTTCTTCATCTTCATCTTCTTCAGATTCGAATTCATCTAGCAGCTCAAAAAAAAAATCGAAAAAAAATAAAGAATCTGATCTTACCAGAAAGAGATCTTTTGAACAAAATTCTGAAATTAACAATAACACAGAAAAGGATAAAAAGTTAAAAAAAAGAAGAAAAAAAAAAAAAAAAAAAAAATCTAAAAATTAATTAAACACCATTTAGACATTAATAAAATAAATAAAATAGTTATTTTTACGTTTTACATTTTTGTTTTTTGTTTTGGATTTTTTATTCTTAATCCTTAATATGCTTGAATAATGTAAGTTTTTTTTTAAACATATTTTGAAAGTTTAATACATCTTGATTCAATTAATTAAAATTTTGTAAGTAAATATATATTCTGATAACCATATTCGCAAGAGGTTTTTAAAAAGAAAGTTTAATTTAACCACTCTATTTAAAGAAAAATTTTTTAAAAATTTAAAGTTTATCTAAATTAAAGCCCCCAAGGGGGTATTACGAATTAAAACATTGATGAATTAGACTCTTTATTTTTTGAGATCCAGAAGTACAGTGGTGTAAATAACCTGTGTTCAGACAACCTTTAACCCATTTCTAAAATTTAACTCTTGTTTTTTTTTCAGACTTGGGTATTGGTAGACCAGAAAGAACTTATATATTCTTTGTTCGGATTTAAATTGGCTTTAGAGGTTAGATCTTTGATTAACCGAAATGGCTCAATTATATTAAATGCTTTTGTTTCAAAAATTTCATCTTATTTACAAAATTTCTGAGATTATATGATTTTTTTATAAAAATTCAAAAAATGAAATTATGCTTATTTTTTTTTCAAAAAATTACATTTTCATCTTTCAATATCTTCATAATTCTTTTTTAAAATTTATTTAAAGAACCCTATTTCTTGTTTATATACTGATTTCATACCATTGATTTGTTTCCTTTATTTCTAGAGTAAGCCAATATTTTTTGCAAGAGTTAAATTTTCGTAATGGGTTAAAATAATAAACATGGGTTAGTTACACCACTGTACAATAAAATTTCGGTAATTAGGAAATGGTAATTTTGCCAGATCAGTTACTTTAACTGGAAGATGGTAGTGAAATCCACAACCCAACTATGATTCTTATAAGTCATTTTTTCAGAGGTTTTTATTGGAAACTAGACTATGTTTGAATTTGAAGAAAAATAGTTGTGTTGTGGTTTTCACTACCAACTTACAATTAGTATCTGATCTGGCAATATTACCATTTCCTAATAGATCGAAATTTTATAGTACTTCTGGTTCTCAAAAAATAAATACTCGAATTCATCGATGTTTTAATTTGTAAGGCACCCGGCAAGAGGATACTTTATTTTAGATAGTCCTTTATCTAAACTATTTTTCAAAAATTTTCTGACTAGCTTTATATTTCGAATCGAGAAGGTTCTGTAATATTTTATTATATTTTAATCAAAAAAATTTTTCAATTTTTTGGTCTGAAACATTTTTTTTAATTTTTACAAACTTGTTTTGCTTTTATTTTTCTTTTTTTTTCTTTTTCAAATTATTTTTTTATTTTCTTTTTTATTATTTTTTTTTTTGATATTTTTTTTCAACAAAAGTCAAGTTGAAAACAAAAAAGATCTTTGAGAAAGACAAATAACCATAAAGAAAATTTAGACTTTGAAATGACTTTTAAAATGAATTTAATTATTAGCCAAAAATCTTCTTATCAACCTTTTTTTCAATTGAAAGTTCAGTAATAAAAAATCAGTAATGCTCATTTCAATAATTATGTTACACTTTTTTGTGGTTTTTATTTTTTTTTTTGATTTTCAAAAAATCAGGTTTTTGTACCTTTGGAATGATTTAAAAGTGATTTATTTATCAAATTTAAATACTAGTTGTTATTTAATACCAAAGAATATATTTTTTTTCCAATTTATTATTTCAGGCGAGTCACAATTTTTGAAATAGAGTTTATATATATATAATTAGGAATAAGTAAATAAATGAATTAATTTACACAATACAGGAGAATTTTAGATTTGTTTAGTTTTTGCATTTTTTTTTTTCACAAATTAACTCATTTTTTTCGACAAATAAAAATACTCATAAAAATTATTTATCTAATAATTCAACTTTGTCAAATTAGTGTTGATGTTTTAATTAATAAAAGTATAATATCGTTTCGTGTTTAGTTATGAAATCAAAATTTAAAATTGAAAAAAAGGCAAATTTGGAAAATATTTTTCTCATATATTGCTTTTAAAATGTTGTTATAATTTAATATTCAAGTTTTTAATTTTCTAAATTCCAATAATATTTAGTATTAATTACTAATAATTATACATATAAAAACAATTTTGTCCATTTACCCTCTAAATTTTCCAAATAAAAAGACCTATAAAACTTTTATTTTTTACTATCAAGTATTTTATAATACTGAGAAATATTCAAAAATATTATAGCATAATAATAACTTTGTATTTATTTGGGGTTTATCTAGAAGATTTTTTTTTTTCCACTTGATCTTGTAGAAAAAAAAAAAAAGATCAGAAAAATATTTTAAAAAAAATCAATTATGTTTTTGATTTTAAGGGATCAATCACCACTAAATCAAAAATACAGAATATTTTAATATTGTATGGATGTTATTCTGTACTTACAATAACTTGTATTTGTACATTTTAAATAGATAATATGGTGTAAAATAATTCTGAACGACTCCGAATCCAAGTAAAAAAATTTTTCTCATTGATATCAAAATTTTTTTTCCATTGTTTAATAAAAAGTACATTTTTAAATTCTTTTTATTTATTACATAACAAATACACTAGTACCCAATTTGTGGCTATTTTTACCCTATGTATCAATATTTTCATCATTATTTCACAATAAAAAGTCTATATTGTAATGGATCTTAATACAAAGGTTTTTTTTCTTTTTTGGGATAATTCGTTTAAATAAACAAAAAATGCTTAATTCAACATATGTCCTTAATAAAATTAAGCACTATTTTTTTCTGATTAATATTTTTCGAAATCTAACCTTATAGCTTAATTCAATTAAACACTGTGATAATTTTTTTTAGAATAAAAACACTCTCAACTTTTGAATATCGAAAATATTTTTTGGAATTACTGTGCACTTTTTTTAATTTGTTTTGAAAAATTGGGGTTGAGAAAAGTTTGAAATCAAAGAATAAGTTAATATATTAAATTAGAATGTTTTTCCAGAGAGTTTATCCTTTTAGTTTAACTTTTTTTTTTATTTTACCATTTAAAACTAAAAAAAAAACATTTGAGGATCAATTAGTGCCTTTTGTGAAAAGAAAATTCCCATAATTTAGAATTTGTTTTTGTAAATGAGTTAAAACAAGATAGTGTATCTAAATATATATATAATTTCAAGTTTGAATTCAATGATTTTGGCAAAAAATGTTTTCAAGAAAAAGCTAAATTGAAACTTTATTTATTTTTATTTTATCATTTTGTTTTTTTAATTGTATTAATGGAAAGTATTTGATCAGTTTTTGATTTTTAGTGTTTTTTGGGTCGTAGGGACATATTAATAAAATATCAGTATTATTTTAATAAAAATAATTTTCATCAATTAAAATTTCCTAACACCTTACAAACTTTTATGAATAAACATTTTTTTTATAAAAGATGAAATTTGATTTGATTAAAAAAATTTTTCTAAAAAAGATATTTGTTGAAATTAGGTAATTTTAATGCTCAAGTATCTAATAGAATTTTTTTTATTCCAAATATATTTTAAATTGTTTTAAAAATTATATATGTAAGTGTAAATATGGGTTAAATTTTTTTTTTAGATTTTTCACCATTTAATTATCTTCTTCTAAAAGGAAAGAAGGTCTATTTAATTTTATCTCTTCTTATTTTTTTAGAAATAAATTTTAGATAGATATTTCACAATATTACTTGTCTTGGAATTTAAGTGAAGAATTTAAATACAATACCTTAAAGAAGAAAAAGTCAATAAATTGTGATCATTTTACATTAAAAATTAAAAGCCAAGCAAACATTCAAAAATAAAACCTTTAGGGCCTGGTATGTTAAAAAAAAATAAGATTTTACTAATTCAAGAAATAATTTGAAACAAAATAATTTATTTTTCAATTTTTAAAAAAAAAATTTTCAAATGAATATATTAAAATTAACACTCAACAAAATATCAATAAATAAAATTTATTTTTCAATTTATGCAAGAATTAATAATTTCCTTCAGATAAAAGAATCAATTGTAAAATGGAAATATTTTTTTCAGAACTATTAGAATTTATTTTATTCAAAATCTTGATTATTTTTTTATTGCCTTGTGATATTTGATTAAAAATTTTTTTGTAATTTGTTGGGCTAAGATTAAGTCCATATAATTGTTTGTATGCGTTTAATAATTTATCTTTTTTGGTTTTTTCTTCAAGTATAATCATATTATTATCTGAATAAACTATGGCATAATTATCTGGATCAAGAAACAAATTTGGTTTTTTTGGTTTTTTTTTGATTTTTCTTTTTTTTCTTTTTTTTCTTTGTTTTTTCCTTTTTTGGATTTGATTGGTTTTAAATTTTTTATTGATTGTAATCGTTTTGAGATCAATATCACTTTCTGAAAAATTCTTTGTTTTCAATATTGTGGTCAGATTTCGTTTCCTAACTGATTGTATTTGCTTTAATTGCAAAACATTCTTTCCAATCCCATTTAATATTGTTTCCCTTTTTTGATTATTATCATTTTTTTCCAATGTTGACTTTTGTTCATGAAATGGATTTTTTTCTTTTAATTGATATATTTTTTTACCCTTATTCGTTTTTTGAAGATAATTGTTTGCCTTAAAGGATCCTAAGACTGGCAGATTATTATTTACTTCAGTGGCATTTGTATTTGTATTACTATTGTTTTTATTAATGTCATTTTTCTGGTTAATGTCATTAATTTCGTTATCACAATTTGGTTTTATAGTATTATTATTTAAGACCATAGAATTAATTACAGAGTTTTGTGATTTTAGATTTTCAATTTTTCGAAAATTCTTTGGATTTATTAAAGATGGTTGAGAATTATTTAATAAAAGATCACCATTGTTTTCTTTAAATTTCACATTTGTAAATACTTTTTTTTCCTTTTGGTTTTTGCTTACATTTATTTTCTTTATTGTTTCTTTGGGACTGTCATTAAGGTGCCAATATCCATCTTTTAAAGTAACCCCATGTGATTTTAAATTTGAAGGTATCAAGTTTCTACTAAATAGCCGTTCTGCTAATTTTATTTTATTGTATGTATCTTTAAAGCAACTCCATAGAACTGGAAACATTTCTTTTCCCTTTTCAATGATTTCAGATCTTTGGCATGGTCTCCCAATTGAACTAATTATTTTTTTCCCATAAACCCAGCTTCTTTCTCTTTTGCCCATTCTTTTGAAAATTAATGGTTTCACTTGTGTTAATGATTCTTGCGATTGTAATTTATTTTCTTTTTTATATTGAAGTGTGTTTTGTAAAGAATTGTTTGATTGTGTTCTGGGACTGGAATTTATATATGGACTAGAATCTATATTGGGGCTGGGGATGGGGCTGGAGCAGGAATCGAGGCTGTTTGTCATTGGAAAAGATTTCTTTTCATCAAGGTTTTGTTCATTCAAAATAGTATTTGAATTAAAATTATTGTCATTCTTACATTTCAAATAATTTTTATTTGTTTGATTAAAAAGAAAATTCCCAAAACTTATTCTATTTATTAAATAATGAAAATAAAAAATAAAAAGTTAAATAGGGTACACAAATAAAAAATAATTTGTAAATTGGATAATTTGATTGTTAATTTATTTTTACACACCCCCATTAAAGTGGTGAAAACTAACTTGGTACTTTGGTTATCCATAAATCAAATTTAATTAAAAACATACAAAGTTTTTATAGATTTCCATTCAAGTTAGATATTTGTGAGAATTTAGTTTTTTCGAATTTAATAAAAATATAAATAAGCAAAGAAATAAATAATTCTTTTCGTTAAAACTTGAAATTTTTAATTTTGGGATTTATTTTTTGGGGATTATGATCAAAATTTTCAAATTATGAAAAATTCAATTACACATCGATTATGCATAATTATTACAAATAGGGGCATTTATCTGTTAGGTTTAAAATCACAATTACGAAAGGTATTTACTTTTCTTCTTTTTTTTTTTTTTTTTTTTTTTTAATTGAGTGTGTAAAGCAGTGTAAATATGATGTATTTATTTTTCAATTTTTTTTTATTTTATGTTAAGGATTAAATGATCGTAACATTTAAGCTGGTAAGAGAGAATTTTGAAGTGTATAAATTTGTAACTTCTTTGGTGACTAAATTCGTGGCTAAATTTGTAACTTTCTAATTCAAAGAGATTCTCGATAGACACGGCCATTAGAAGTATTTGAAACTTAATTTACTTTTCAAAAACAAATTTTTTAGAGTATTATTTTTTTTTTGATAATAATTGATTTTTATCAGGATTCACAGGAGATAACCAAAATAATTTCTTCAAAAAATCAATTTATATCAAAAAAAGAATAAAAAATCGAAAAATATATAGATCATATTTACACTGCTTTACACCCTCAATTCCACAGACAAAAAAAAAAAAAACAATTTACTCTTTGTTTCACAGAACAAAACAAGCGAAATATTTAATAATAGAGTAAGAAAACAAAAATATTTAATTCTCCTATCCAATTGGGTTCATTCACCTTTTTATCCACCTTGCAAATAAATAAGTATTTGTTCAAAATAATACAAAAAAATGAATCACAAATTTTACAAAATTCAATATATCAAATAATTTCTAACATAATTAGTCAGATTTCTGGATCATAATCCCTATTTTTTTGATTTTTGGAAAAAATAAATAGATGTAAACCCCAATTCAAAAATTTTAAAACACCAAAATTCGATTTGTGAAAAAAAAAAAACTTATATAATCAATTCAAGAAGATTTACCAAATTAGAACTATTTGCTAATTGAAAGGTTAACGCTTGTTTATAAATTACAATACTTGTAAAACAAAAAACAAAATAATTATCAATACAAATAAATCATGGGTGTGTTAAAAATTTTGGAGAGAGCAAAACAAAAATATACATTAGTAAATTTGTTGAAATTCTATTAGGAATATTGATCGATCAAAGGTTAGATACTACTAATTAATTTGATTTGAGTTCTTCTATTGGGAACAACTCAACTTTTAACATAATATTAATTGTTGAAAAAGATTTTGATCGAACGAAACAAGTTACACAATTCAAAAAATGAAATGAAAACAAAAAAAATAAAAGATGAAAAAATGATTTTCATATTTTAAAAAAATAAAAATTATCTCCAATTTTAATGAAATTGTATTTTTTTGATTCTTTGTAACATTTTAGCTGTGTGTAAAATTTTGAATTTTAGTTTAGTTTGAGAAACTTTTTGTAATAAAAATTAAAAATAAATCTAAAAAAATAAAAAACATTGAATATTTCAAAGATTAAAATTTATTAGATAGTCTTTTAGAAATTCCATTGTTTTTTAATTTAAAAAATAGTTATTTGGTTTCTATAATTTCTTTG
This sequence comes from Anaeramoeba flamelloides, assembly GCA_027625915.1. Classification (NCBI taxonomy): domain Eukaryota; family Anaeramoebidae; genus Anaeramoeba; species Anaeramoeba flamelloides. The sequence continues at coordinate 51,534 of JANTQA010000060.1, read as the reverse complement.
GTTAGTGTGTTATACATAAATTTTATAAAAATATTTTTTTTTTTTTTTTTGAGAATATGTAATTTCATTTTTTTTTGGTTTTATTTTTTATTTAGCAGTAAAGGAACAAACAATTAAAAAAATAACTGAATAATTAAATTTGTAATAAAAATGTCTGTAACTTGATTAAATTTGTTTTTCATTATTCCTATTATTCTACTTTTTTTGATTTAATTATTATACTTATTTCTGTCATTTTATGTTTAAGGAAATTAATCATAAAAAAAGAGAGATAGAAAAGAAGAAAGAAGGGGAATTAAGGGGAATTAATACATACTTTGCATAATTTGGGGTATTGATTTGTCGAAAATATTTCCATATTTTTGGAAACAGTTGTATTCCATTTTCGATTATTTCAGAGTTGTTTGAAACCTTCCCTAGTCTTTTTATTATTTGATTTCTATAATAAAAGCCCGGTTTTGTAATTGGGTTGTTAATTTTTTCTGTCAAATTTTTTACATTGTTGTTTTGATTTTTTTTTATAAAATCACAATTTTTGCTATCTACATTAGAATCAAAATTATTATTTTGGGCTAAAACATAATTTGTATTATTTTTTGATTGAATTGATTTTTCTAAATAATTGCATTGTTCGGATCCATATTCATTTATGTTTTTATTTTTCCTCTTCATTTCAATAGACTGGTTTTGTAATCGTTTGGATTTTCTTAATGACTGTTTTATTTTTAAAAATTGATTAGTATCTGAATTGTTATCATTTTGTTTCATGTTTTTCTTAATAAAAATATCAATATTGATGCCATTGCTGTTTTTATTAAAATGTTCATTTACATTTTTAATTGTATTTGTTCGGCGTTTTTCTGTATGGTTTATTTTATCCAAATTATTTTGAAAAAAAAGATCAATTTGATAAGAATTTCTTTGGTATAAAAAATAGTGGAAATAATCAATTGCCAAATTTTTAGGATAAATCATTGAAAAGAACTGCCATAATTTTGGATGATTTTCAACAACCCTTTTCACAATTTCCATCTTTGTAGAGTATTTTGATAGATCGTTTTTTGCTTCAATGTATAAATCAAATGGTGAACATGTTTGATTTTTGGGTGATTTTAAAATATTAAAATAATTTTTTATCTCGGAAATATTGAGTTCATTTATTTTTTTGCTTTGCCTTATTAGATTTTGACAATTGTTAATTTGGCTATTATCCTATATTTGAATTAAAATAATAGAAAAAATATTTCAACAATAATTTTTTATACAATATTAATAAGGATAAAAAAAAAAAAAAAGTTAATTCATTAATACAAATACATTGGGATCAATAAAGATCATTTAAAAAATCTTAAAGTACTGGAGTAATCAAATCAATACTAAGGATAAATGTAATGATATAACAGGGAAATTATCAAGTAAAACTAAGAATTTAGGATATGTTTATATAATTATTTTGGAAGGAGATATTTCTAAATATACTAAAATGGAAAATATCTGGAAAACAATTGTTTTTTTGAAAATGAATGTATTTCAAAAAAAAAAAAAATAAATAAAATAGAAGGTAAGGAAGGGTATGTTTAATAAATCATGTAATAAATCAAATAGTCATACTTTTAAGTCAAATATAGAGATATTGAGAAAATATTATCTTTTATCATTTTTTTTTTTTCAATTAATCTTTTTTCATTTCATCAAAAAATGACCAAACAACAAATCTTGCTTTCAATTTCAAAGTAAATTTATTCCTAAAATTTATCTTTAATTTCATGAAGAATTGTTCAACTTGTTAAAACTTAACAATAAAATTTTTATTAAAACATATTTTTAAACAAATGCATTTTTTAATACTGATATTTTTTATAAAACTTATAAATTTTTCTAAAAAGTGAAAGAAAAAGAAGTTGTCTAAAAAAAGAAATAAAAAGTAAAAAGGTGTTACAGAATTTTTAATTATTAATAGGAACAAACATATACAACAATTTTAAAAAATGGGAGGACTTTTTTTTAAAACCTTTTCAGAATTAAAACTTTTTGTAAATTTTCTATTTTAAAAAAGTGAAGGGCAAATCTTTAAATGTGAGATAGAGATTGGAGTGTGAAAGAAAGTACTTTTTTGAAAAAAAGATCACACTTTATTAAAACCAAAAACTTGAAAAATTTTTTTTTTCTTTTTTTTTATTTTGAAAAGAGGAAATTAATTTCCTCTTACGTCCGTTAGGTTTTCTTGAGTTTGAGGAATGTAAAGAAAATTTATTTAATTTTCTTTACAATTCAAAAATTAAAAAAAAAAAACATAGGCACTCTACAATACTCTACGACACTTTCTTTAAGGTTTTTTTTTTTTAATTCCAGAAATAAACAGAAAATTTAGAAAATTTTCCCTTTATTTCAAAAATTAAAAAAAACTGTTGTTAGCTTTTCCAGAATTTAAAAGAATTGAGTAAAATCTTTGATGTTTCTCTGCTCTTTTGAGTTCTGGAAAATCATCGTTAGGTTATCTTGAGTTTTCTGTTTATTTGTAAAATCAATAGCTTTTTAGAATTTACAGGTAAAACAGAAAACCTCAAGAAAAACTAGCCACTTGAAGGCACTTGTGGGATACTTTTCGTTAGGTTTTTTTAAAATTAAAAGAATTGAGCAAAAACCAAGATTTTTTTCTATTCTTTTGAATTTTGGAAAGGCGTTGTTAGGTTTTCTTGAGTTTTCTATTTTATTTGTGAAGTGTTATAGGCTTTTTTGAATTTTCTATTTATTTAAAAAATCAATAGATTTTCGTTAGGTTTTTTTTACATTAGAAATAAACGGAAAATTTTAATAAATTTTCGGTTTATTTCTAAAGTAAAAATAAAAACCTAGAACACTTCACAAATAAAATAGAAAACTCAAAAAAATCTAACGAAAATCAATAACTTTTTAGAATCAAACAGAAAAACCTCAAAAAAACCTAGGCACTCTACTGCATTTGGTGACAGTTAACGTAACTCTGCAGCACTTCCCTAATTTCTAAATTTTTAGTTTAGAAATTTCAATAAAGAAGTCATAAGTTTCTTTATCATTAAATAATGATAGAATAAATATCGGGTCTTTATTTTAAATAATACCAAAGATATTATGCTTATTATTTTTGTTATTTTGAACTAATTCTTTAATCCAAAATATTTGTATTTCTTCATAAGATGAGTTTTCCCAGAAACAAATGATCGATATATTTATATATTTCTAGATCAGGTATTTTTTTACATAGATTGCAAAATTTTGTTTTTATTTTATTCTTATTTTAAACATAAGAATATCTATTTAAATAATTTGCCAAGTTAAAAAGTTTTAATTTTTGCAATCTTAAAAAAAGGGAAAAAATCCTCACTTCTTTAAAATAACTGCATACAATTAAAGAAAATAACAGAATTACAAAAAAAAAAAAAAAATTAAACATTTGTATACAGTTTTGTTTATATATATATATATAACGGGGAATGAAAATGAGATTTCTTATTTCAAATTAAAAGGATAGCTCTTTATTTTTTTAATATTGTATTATTATTATTATTATTAAGATTGTTCAAGTGATAAAATTATTAATTGAAACCACAATTATCGGTGCTAAGTGTATTTTTAATCTTATTCCTCATTATATGAAATATTAAGAAAGAAATTTTCTCAATTGTAAAATTAATAACACTTTTTTGTTTTTAGTTTTTTTTGAAATAGATTTTATAAAATTGTAAAAAACTTCAAAAACTGTGTTAAAAAATAGAACTCTGAACAAAAAGTGATATAGTTTTTTTTTTTTTTTTTTACAGCCATTCCAGTCCTACCATCAAAAATTTAAAGTCATAGAGATTGGTTGACTCCAATAAAATTGTCTTTTATGAAATAGGAAATCAAATTTCTCTCATATAATAAGATAAAATTTTCAATTTCAGTTACAGCCATTTTTCAAAAGTAAATATTTTTTTTATGAGAAATTGCCGAATTAAAACTTTGTTGAAAGTTTTCTCTTTTAATAAAGTGATGTCTTTTTTAAAAAAGGGGGAACTTTCTTCATAGTACAGCCTCTAAATCACATTTAAAGATTGATCCTTCACTTTTTTAAAATAGAAAACTTTCAAAAGGCTTTAATTCTGAAAAGGTTATAAAAAAAGTCCTCACATTTTTTAAAACGAGTGTACATTATAAGAGAAATTCTTTTTTTGGAACAAACAAAGATCAAAATTGAATGTCAAAAAAAAAAAGAAATTACAGAAACCATGAAAACTTGAAAGTATTTTTTGATCATTGTTTTTCAATTGTTCAAATATGATATTTTTGCAATTTTGGAAATTGAAGATCCACAGTAATTGAACGTTTTTTTTATTTATTTATTTAATATAATCCAAAACCAAAAAATAGATAACTTGTATTTTTTCCATCTATTTACAAAGTTTTATGGTTATTGATAAACTTTCATCCCCATTTTAGGGTTTGTAATAAATGATCAAATTCGATAATACAAAATCAATTTATATGTCTTATCAATTTTTAAGATGGGGAAGGAACAACTTTTCCAATTATCTAAAATATATTTAAAAAAAAAATAAACCTATTTTGAAAACAACATTTAAACTTTTTTGGTTGTACTTTTTTAAAAAACAACTATATTCAATATGTGCCCAAATCGGCCAATGACATTTTTCAAAATTTTTTCAAACTCCAATATTAGAATTTGAACACTTAAAAAATTGGAAAATCACTAACGGTCGATCTTGGGGCGATGAGTGATATCCTATATAAAACTATTTTCATTTATCTAATTTTTTTTTAGATTTTTTGAAATTTACCATTGTGAAAAAAATTTGGGTCATTAAAAAAAATTGGGTCAGTCAAAAATTTGATTTCGTTTTTTAAATAGTAAATATTAGCAAAATGGTTTTTGATCAAAGTAAAATTTTATGAACAAATCTTACATTTAAGAAAAACCAAAGTCATTATCAATAATAATTTTCAAAGACAATATTATCTTGTTGCATTTTAACCCTTTGGAATTACTGTGGAACTCTAAAAAAACAAAAAATTTACTTTTAATTGTAAACTTTACTAAAAATAAGAGAACTATTTATTAGGAAATCTTATAATCTATTAATCTAATAAGATATTTATCATTGTTAATGAACGCAAATTTATCACAGTTAATCTTAAATATCCTTTTAAACCAAATTGAATAATAAAATCTTCCAAAAAAGCTGTTTTTTTGAAAGAGGTTGTTTTCCACTAATGTTTACAATCAAAACTTCAAAATACCGAAATATCAAGATTTCAGAAACCATTTAAATTCTTTAAATCCCCATAGACAAACCTTAATTTAAAACACTTATTAATTTTTGGTCTTCCCAAACAATGATTAACTTGATCTTGGAATGTAATCTAATAAAAAAAAATCAACATTTTTAGTAAAGTTTACAATTAAAAGTAAATTTTTGTTTTTTAGAGTTCCACAGTAATTCCAAAGGGTTAAAATGCAACAAGATAATATTGTCTTTGAAAATTATTATTGATAATGACTTTGGTTTTTTCTTAAATGTAAGATTTGTTCATAAAATTTTACTTTGATCAAAAACCATTTTGCTAATATTTACTATTTAAAAAACGAAATCAAATTTTTGACTGACCCAATTTTTTTTAATGACCCAAATTTTTTTCACAATGGTTATTAGCAAATCAGGATCTTGTGACTGATTGTTTTTTTCAAAAATTAAAAAAAAAAACAAAAGTTTCTATAAAGTCTCAGCAAAATGGATAACAATGCTAAGTGTGTTTCTTTGGTGATGAATTCTTAAAACTTTTTGGTTTCACTATTTTCAAAACTGGTGAGGATTATTTATTATTATCTTGGTATGTATGAGTAATCATTATTTCACTGCTTAAGGAGTTTGTTTGTTATCCTCAATGGTATGATCTGGGATTTCAATTGCAAAGTAAGAAACTGTTTTCTTTGTGAACATTTAAGGATCTATTATTTCCAAATTTGAAACAAAAAGATTTTTCATCCAGATCTCTGTTGCTTCTTTCAGATTACTCAAACCCATGGCTTATTAGCAATGGTTGACACAAGTTCGTTTCTTGATTTTAAAATAAATAAAAAAAAAAAATAAAAAAACATTCAAAAAAAAAATTTAAATTTGATCAAACCTTATTGGAATCTTCTTTTAAAAATTGGTTTTGCATTTTGTCTTTAGTCGGTTCTCAAAGCTTTATTTTCAATACCCTGTTTATAATTTTTCAAATTAAGAACAAAATCACAAAAAATATCTAAAAGTTAAAAAAAAATAAAATACAAAAATATCATTTCTCTTCAGAACAATTAACACTTTACATTTTCTTCAAAACGGGGTTCATTGAGCAAAATAGCTACAGTTTTGAAATTTATCAACAAAATTTTTATTGAATTAAAGAACTGTTTTTTAATTCATTTTATTTTTAATTTTTTTTTTTTTTAGATAATGTTGAATCTAGAAACCTTGTGTGAAGGCAGTTTCATTGAATTAATTGTCACCAAGTTTTGTTAAATTTAAACCCATTATTTTTATTGAAATCCCGAGAAATTTTAAACGAATTAAAGACTTTTTTTTTACATGAACAAACCCACTTTTTTGAAATTAATAGTTCAGATTCATCAAAAAAAAATTCAGAGATCTTTGAAAAAAAATTTTTTTAAAATGAGGTAAAAAATATTTGAATTTCTTTTTAATCGGGCTCTGTTAACAAAAATTAAAGAACAAACACGAAAAAATTGAATGTGTTTTCTTTTATTTGGTTTTGGGATGGAAAAACAAATTTATGAAAAACAAACTATTTTTGGGAGACTCATTATGAAAAAAAATTGATATTATTTCAGATAGACAATCACAACTTGTAAGATTATTTAAATTACACAGGCTGTTATTTTTTTTTTACTATTTATTTTTTGATTAAATCAAAAGCACTTTTTTTAAAAAACTACTGTTTTAGATCATAAATTATCTTGTTTCTGTGAATTTTTTCCTTGTGATCTAATCCAAGTTTCTAATAAATTATTTTTGAAAATTTGAGACAACCAAAGATCTTTTTAAAACCGAAAACGCTAAAAAAAAAAACCAACAAAACTGTTTTGGTTCTTCAGCAATATATTTCGATCGTCTATAGATCTTGTCTTTTTTGAAAAAAAAATATTTTAAGTTGTCAGAAGAGATTTTAAAAATCTCAAACTAGGGTTTACATTTATTTGGTGTTCTTATTTTAGAGTGTCATCCCTTTAACATTAGAAATTTTTCGAAATTTTAATGTCAATCCAAATTTTGAGAGTTTTGAAAAACACCAACATCAATTAGTTCATGATTTTTTTATTGAACTTTTTACTATTTTAGGAACTTTAATCATATTTTAAAGGAACAAAAAAAAAAATAAAAACAAAAAACAAAAAAAGGAGAATATAAGTTACACTAAATTTTTTTAAAGAGTTATTTTTGATGAAAAATTTACCACTGATCTTGAAGAGAACGGATATGTTTAAAAATTAAATTTTGGGTGGAATTTAAGTTCGATTTATTTGTGAACAAAAAATTATTTTCACTTTGATAAAAGATCAAATTATTCATAAAAACAACACTTTTTGAGAACAACAATTTCCAAAATTTGAAACAACTATTATTTGGTTGTTGGTTTAGATCACTTTTCTTCGTTCTTAATCATTGACTAAACTGTTAAATAATAGAAAATAATTATTTCAAATTGTTTGTGATTTAGGTTTCAAAAAGAAATGTTTGAAATTCAACAAAAACGCGAGTAAAACAAATAAAAAGCTGAAGTGGTATTTTGGTGTGTAGGGTTAGTAGAAAACATCTCTTTACTTTTATAAAACCTTGGATCTTTCAAACTTGATCATCAATTTATAAACATTTGAACAATTTTAAATTGGAAAAGATTGGGAAAACCAAAAAGGTTTTTTGAGTGAGCACAAGATCAGAAGCATTTATTTTCATTTCATTTCTCAATATTTTTGTTTGATTCTGTTTTTTGATTTTTTCTCCTTTATTTTCAGTTTTGGTTTGAAGAGAAAAAAAAGATGCGTACTTGAAGTGTTTTGATATTACCAAACAATTTTGTTCATATCTGCAAGAATAAGATCAATAATTTTCCTATTATCCTCTTTCAATCTGTTTTTTGAATGATCAATCCACTTACCCCAACAAAGAAATGAAACCAGCCAAAAACACTCTTAGTCAAAGAAAGAAAAGATGGAAACAAATTTGATTGTTGCTGATTTGTGGTGATGTTCTTGTTTTTTTTTTTTTTTCATAAATCTTGGTGGATTATGCACAACACAAAAAACAAAAAAGAGCAAGGTACAGATTCTTATGTAAATTGGATTTTTCCAAGAGGACGTTGTGTGTAAAAATAAAAGAAGCAACTTTTTCATTCAACTTTTTTAAATAAAAAAGACAAAAAAAAGATTTACTTTTACTTTTAAAGTCTCAAACTCAAAACGTTAACATCAGAACTTATTCAAGATTTGTAAAATTAAATAATTGATATTTGGCAAAGATCGCTTGAAGCAATTTGATGGAAAGATGAATGAAAATTTTGTTTCTTTTATTTTTCGACAAAGAGCAAAATCCTGGCTTTGATCTGCGATCCTAATGTTCAAAATCTGTTTACGATTTTATTTTTTTTGCTGTCTTTGTTGTGGTTTAAAGAAAAGCCTTTTTTCTTTATTTTCTTCAAAAATAAAAAATAATTTCTGAGTGGACAATTGTGAGGATAATTCGAATGGTATTGTGATTCGTTGGGGTGTTTAAATTATCCCTTTAACACAGTACAAATTGTTAAATAACCCCTGTCGAATTTTTAATATGTGTTTTTGAAAATTATTTGTGTTTTTTTTTGAAATAACTGTTGTTTTTTTTTTTTTTAATTTGTTTATTTTTTCAATAACTGTGGTTTTTAGTTTTTATTTTGTGTTTTACGAAAAATATAGTCCAGTTTAACTCCATTTTCAAATCAAACAATATTTACAATATTCATATTATCCAAGTGTTTTTCTACAACCTTCAAGGTCAATCTCCTGATAAAAGAGATATAATTGAACCAAATTTTAACACAAGAACACCAAAATTGACAACAACCAAATCTTTTAATTTGAATAAAAACAAAAAAATATCAATAAAAAGGATAAAAAGAGTTTCCCAAAAACTTTTTTACTGTGTCTCCACATATAAGCAAAAATGATAACAATTTTTCAAAGTTTTTTTGAAAAAGTAAACCAAAAATTTCATTTCATTTTCCTTTTTTCCTTTAACCTATCGTCTTCAAATCATATCTTGCAATTGATTAACTTTAGTTATTTGTTTTCATTATTTTTTTCCCTCTATTGGATGAGAGAAGAATCCAAAATGAAAGAATATTTCATTTTGAATCAAAAGTTAATTATCAGATAATTAATCTGATTAAAATTCTACAAGAACATGCTCAATGACCAAATTATTGTTAAATCAATTCGTTTTCAACAAGTTTAATTATGAGAGGAAATTAAATCTCTTATTGGTATTTGAATTGCAAATAGGAAAAATTTTCACTTCCTTTTCCAGATTCTATAATATATCGATTTTTTTAATTAAGTAGATTGTAGTTTAAAAACCCGATTGGAAATAGGAAATTGAAAATGAAGTGAAAATTTTTTTCCATTTGTAATTCAAATACCAGTAAAAGATCATTTTTTATTGATTATAGCAAAATCTTTCAATTTTTCAAGCAAAATAGAAGAAATAATATATAAGATAACTTTGAATAAAAATTTCTTTTATTACTTTGAGAATGGCAATATTATAGTCAAGATTGACTTCCTTTTAAAAAAGAAAAATACTCCTGAAAATTTTTTATTTCAACAACAGATCAAAAAGAACACAAGCGAAAAAAGTTGGAAAACTACACTTAAAAACACATTTTTGTTAAAACCACAGTAAAAGTTTAAAAAAAATATTTTTGTCAACAGGGTTATCGAACATACTGTAGATATTTTTTGAATTTTTTTAGCATGCCCAAAACGGGAAGTTAAATTTTGACTAGGACAAATAAAGAAATCTCTGAATTTGGAGTCATGTGGTGAATGAAATTGGGCCTATTAAAGCTTGCACAATTTTTAAGAGATTACAGGTTACAAGAATTTAAAATTACTGAGATATACAATAAGTTAAAACATTGTTTTTGTCAAGTTTTGAGGTTATTATAATAATATGTGAAGAATTAGTATGTTGTATTTCAAATTAAAAGAATTAAACCCTTTTTTCTCCATAGTGATCACATTATACAGTTGTTCAATAACCGGTTTTAGACTTTAATTTTTTTTTTCAACCATTTACTGTTGTTTTTGACAATTTTAGTTTTTAAGTGTTATTATGAAACTTTTTAGATATTCTTTTTTTTTTTTTAATTGTTCTTGAAAGGCATAATTTTGAAGAGTGTGCTGATTTTTTTAAAAAAAGAAGCGAATTTAACTATATACCTTCATTAAAAAAGTTATAAACTGTATTTTTTGTAAAATTTTTTTCAAAGTATTTATGTTTCTAATTGAATAAAAAAGGCATAAGATGTTGAAACAATCCACAAGAATTGTCATTTTTACAGTTTTAATTAGCCCTCATTATTTAACTTTTTGATATAAAATTGATTTTGAAATCAATTTACTGGTTCTACACTCGTATAGAAAAAATAAAATAGAAAATTTCAAGTTAAACAAAACTATCACTTTCATTAACCTTTCATCTTTAATAATAGAGTTTATTGAGGAATAAAACCAATATTCTAGAACTTAAAATATTTGAAACTGTTGTAGTTATTGTTGTTTTTAGTATAACAACATTTTTTTAAAAGTCTCTAGGGAAAAAAGTTGTTTTTGGGGTAATAAAATTTAAATAAATGTTACAATGATGAATTTTAGTTTAATTCAACTTTGAGATATTTACTGTGAAAAGATAATAACTAACCGTTTTGAAAATACGATACTCATCTAACAAAAGTGAAATAGAGAAAAAAAACCCTTATGATAATTATTTTGTGTCCTAGGATTCAAATGAATCGAAAAAAAAACCATGGATTTTTTACTTCTTTTAAACTCTGGAAAACCAAACGAAAAGTGTCCACCAAGTATATTCAAGTGCCTAGGGTTTTGTGAGGTGTTTTATTTTGTCATCAAAGTGTTCTAGGATTTTTTGCGGTTTTATATTTTATTTGTGAAGTTTCTTGTTTTTTTTTAATTTTTGAAATAAACAGAAAATTTTAATAAATTTTTGGTTTATTTTGAAAAGCAAAAAAAGCCTAACGAAAATCTATTCCTTTTCCAAATAAATAGGAAACTCAGAAAAACCTAATGAAAATCAATAGATTTTCCAAATAAATAGAAAACTCAAAAAAACCTAATGAAAATCTATTGATTTTCCAAATAAACAGAAAAGTCAAGAAAACCTAACGAAGCCTGTCCGATTAGAAAAATCGAAAAATGTATATATCGGTTATATAAAAATAATAAAAAAAATTATACTATCTCTGATATTAATAATAAAACAAATTAATTATTTATATTTTCATTAGAAAGTTATAATATAATTTGTGATTCTTTAAAAAATTTTCTCAAAAAAAAGCTTAGAAATGAGGTGAGATTCGTCAAGTGTCATAACTTTTCCAAAATTTATAAGAATGGAGAAAAATCAAAGATTTTACTCAATTCTTTTGAATTCTGGAAAAGTTAACAGCGGTTTTGTATGACATTAAGACATAAACCTATAATTAAATAAATTTTCAGTTAATTTCTGAAATTAAATAAAACCTAACGGTACATCAGAGAAAAGGCATTTTCTCTCTTCAAAAATAAAGAAAGAAAGAAAGAAAGAAAATAATTTTGGTTTAAATAATTTAAAAATAGGTTGAAAAAGTAAAATTTCGAAAATTTCAATAATGCGAAAAATAAAGATCAAACTTTTAAAAACAATAATTCATTTCTGAAAATTATCTAAAAATAAGTTTACTGTTATATCAATCAGATTTTTACTTCATTTTTTAATTTCAGGATGTGTTAAAAATTTTTGATTTGAATATATAATTTACTAGAAGATTATTTTTTGTTTGCAAGTTACTTAAGATTCTAAAAAAAATGAGTGAAAAAGAAATTGTTGTAACTTTCGAAATAAAAACCCAAGTAAATAAAAATACAAGAAGTAGGAGTTAATTCTTGTAAAGTTTGGACTAGAAAATATCTGAAATCTGTTTTTTGTGAACCTTAAATTCTTGTAATTTCAACTAAAAAATTAAGAAACTCATCAAAAAAACCAAATTTCATTTTTCATTTTTTCTCTTCTTAAACATCAGATTCTTCGATTAATTCTTTATTTTCACTAAATTTAAACAATTTTAATTTACCACAAAGAATTAAACTTTATATTGGTGGTAATTCACTAAAGCTGGATGCCACCAGTTTCCACTGTATTTACAAATTTGCTAGTGGCAATGATCTTGGTACTATTTTATTACTACCTCCGCTCTCTTGGATTTGAAGATTATGGCTTTTGGAAGAAACAGCCGTCCGTAAAAATTGATCTTGATCTTTATGAGCAGAGCAAAAAAGGTGAAAAATATCCCAAAGCAAATTTATCACGGGTTGATCCAGAAAAATTCAAAGAAGCACAAGCCTTATTCGAAATGGCACAATCCTTGATAGAAAAAGATCCCCAACTTGCCCGTGATCTGTTGAAGCAGTCTGCTAGATTGGGTGATCCGAGAGGGTACTATACCTTGGGGGAAATTTATATGGTATTTTTTTTTATTTTTTCATTTTAAATTTTTTTTATTTTTTTTTTTCTCTTTTGTTTTGATTAATCATCAAAAACAAATCTCTTTTTTGAGCCCAATTTGCAATAAGAAAAAAAAATTGGTTCTTTATTTCACGAAACATTCAGATGTATTCAGGTGTTGATTTAAATTCAAATTTCTTTCATTTTTCGAAAGATTAGATAATTTTGTTTGCCACAATTTTGTGCATTTTGTGAACCAAAAAAAAAAAAAAAAAAAAAAAAAAAAAAAAAAGGTTTTTTATTGTTTTCTGAACCTTAATCATCCAAAACATTTGAGAAGTAACAAACAACCAACCAAACATTAAAATTCAAAAGAATAATACTTCCAGAAAAATGTTTTACGTTCCTAAAAACAACAAGAAAATATATTTAATGTTGAACAAAAAAACAAGTCATTGGTAATTCCTTTTACCACCAGATTTTGAGGAATTTTAAAGTTTCGACTTGATATTCAGATCACATTCATAATAATCTTTCTCTTTTTATTTGTCATTTTCAGAAAGCAATTTTAAAAAGTGTTCATAACATTCCTCGATTTCAATGTTTAAGTTGATTTCCATGTGACTTTCTAAAACTTTTTTAACACGCATTCTAAAAAAAGATTTATTATTTGTAAATTCTTAAGGAGGGTACGTAAAATTGTCAACTTTTGAGTACCTCGGTGTCTGAGGGTTCGGAATATTAAAAAACATTTCTTTATCGAAATTCGCTACTGTTATAATAACCATTTTCGCGAGAAGATGGTCGATCTTAAATCGGAAGTATTCTAGCAAAAATGCTTATTTAACCTACGTTTAAGTATGAATTGTTGTAATTAAAGCAAAAAAAAAATTGAGAAAAGTCAACAAATAAATTTGAACAAAAATGGAATAATTTAATTTTCAAAACATGGAAATTTCATTTTTTTATTCGAAAAGAATAAGGAATATTGGAGATAAATTCAAAACAAAAATAAAAAAAAAAAAATTACAGATTATATCACAAGATTTTGACAAAAAATTTGGATTAAATATGAAAAAAAAAAATAATTTAACAATGAAACAAAAAATATATTATTTTGTACATATATTCTTTCATGAATGGAGTAAATAAGACTTTGTTGCAAATTTTTTTTGAATAGGAAAAGTCTTCATGATGTTGAAGATGTATATCTTTAGGCCGTTTTCTTAAACTCCTTAGGTTGGAATTTCCCACCACGACAACAAGCAATGCAAATCTAAACTTGTTTTTGTTTTTTCAAATTGGTCATATTCAAATTAAAAAAAGATTGAAATTTCAAAAAAAAATGATTTTAAAAAGAGATAAGCTTGTCCTTATTAAATACAATGCTATTAGATTATGCAATGTGTTGTCTATGAACACTTTTGCAAGAATATGACTAATTTGTAATTGGCCACCTTCTCGTGAAAATGGTCAATATAAAGAACAGATAGAAAATATCATAGTATAATGTATCTAAACCCCATTCCAAAAATTTAAACATCACAGAAACACCAAAATAGGCAAAAAAAAACTCAATTTATTATATTTTTCCAAACTTAATATAAAAACACATTTAAGTAACCCAGTATTAATATTTTTATAAGTAATCATTTTCATCCAAATAAAAGAAAAAAATATAAAACTCAAAAATAAAAACCAGTGAGCCTAAAATGATGAAACAAGCTGAAAAAAAAATGTATTTTTGTAAATTTGATGAAATTTCACCAACAATTGTTGATCGATCAAATGTAAAGATACCATTGACCAATTGTATGTGATTTTCCAATTTAACAAACTCAACACTAACCTTCTATCAACCATCGAAAAAAAAATCCAGAACTAACGAAACAGATTACGTAACTGCAAAAAGGAAATGAAAAAACAAAACAAAAAAGACAAAAAAATGAAATAGTTTGTAAAATCAAAATTATTCCCAAATTGAATTTAAAGTGTTGTATTGCTATTCTTTCAACAGTTTAAACTGTGTTCAAATTTTTGGAATTTAGTTTACATACCAATTTAAAAAAAAGAAATTAAAATTAAAAAATTGATCCAAGAAAAAATAAAAAAACAACCTTTATTTTTTGATCTTATATGTAACATTTGATACGATTAGGTCTTCTTTACTTGGTTTTATTTTTAATACTGAAGGGAAATCCTTTTATTTGAACCAAATTTTTAAAGAAACCAATAAATTATTATATTCTAAAAGAAGTCCCCAAATTACTTCCTAAATTCTTCTTTTCATTTAATTGACTTAATTCAGATTTGATTAAAGAAAATATGATATTTTATAAATTCCTTCTTCCATAAATAAAGATTTATTGAGTGGATGAATTTGTTTGATTTTAAAAAAAATTATTTATTTTTCCATCTAAAATGTAAAAACTCAAAATAATTATTGATTTTGCTTTTAATTCCTTCCTTTTAAAATTTTCTTTTTGATTGGATTAATGATATTGTAGTTGTTTTTTAATATACGCTAAGACTTCAACCCCTTTACTTTATTCTTTGGAAATGATATTCTTTCTTTATGATTTTTTTTGATTACAATATTTTAAAAAATATTTGCAAAAAAAAAATTTGTAAAAAAAAGTTTTTAAAAAAAATAATAAAGTTTAATGTAGTTGTCTTAGTTATTGCTTGTCTACATCCCATCCAAATTAAGAAGATAAAGAAGAAATAAATCGTCTAAAACATAGGCTACTTTATATTTAAATTTTTTTTCATCCTTAATTTAATTAAGTTTATTTGAAAAGGTGATCTTTCTTTTTTGGTATTAAAAAAGAAAAGACTTGTTTAAAATACACACCTTCTCTGGTCTATTTTTTTTTTTTTTTGGTTTATTCTATGATTATTTTCAACGATCATTTGAATAAATACATTTCGAGATTCAAAAACAGAATTTAATTAAAACCAAATTTTTAAAAAAACAAAAATTGAAAATTTAAAGTCTCAACCCTGATTTACTTTGGTTTGTATTTCTTTTTACAAATAGAGTAATTGATTATATTTGGATTTCAAGTTCTACAATAGTATCTCAACTAAATATAAGTGAGTCTGACTGTAAAAAAGGATTCTACAAAATATAAAATTTCGTCACACCGAAAAGGTTTTTTTTTGAAATAAATTTGTATTTTAAACACTGGAGAGTATTTGAGAAAAGGTATTGTTAAAACAAATGATATTATAAAAGAAGGGCATTATTCAAAATCATATAATCGAAATATGTTTAGCAGTTAGTGCGTATGTGTGTTTCATAACACCACCTTATCTAAGAAAGTATTCTCGAGATACAAATTTTAAAAAAACAAAATATTATTATATTGTAAATTCCATTTCAAAAATTTTAGAACACTATTTTATAAAGAGAATTTTTTTTAATTTCTTTGATTTTAAAGAAATAAAAAAAAGATAATAAATTCAACAAAATTCAGGAGGATATTAAGTGTATTTTAAATATTACTTATCAAAACAGATTAAAAATTAAGAAAAATAATTTTACAAATTGAAAATATCTGTGTTAGTTATTACGAAAAAGAGTTTTTTTTTTTTTTTGGGACATAATCAATTTAAATCATAAAAGTAATTTAAATATCTTATAAAAAAAATCTATAAATAGTGAAAAATGCCAACAAATAATTCAATAGAATAATTTTGGTTAATCATAAATAATAATAATTGTAAATTTTCTTGTTCATAAAAAAAAAAAAAAAAATTCAAATATTAAAGTTTGGAGATGATCAATTGGAAATACATAATTGTTTAGCAGAATATTATTTCCGAAGAGGCTCATCTTTGGGTCATCCTGAATCACATACTAGATTAGCATTTTTATTATCGACTGGAAAATGCCAACAAAAGCCTGATCAAATTCTAGCTTTACTCCATTTAAGGTTAGCTGATGCCGGTGGTGATTTAACTGCGAAAATGAAATTAGGGTATATGTATAAAGAAGGCATTGGAGTTGAAAAATCATGTAAAAAGTCTTTAGCGTTGTATTCAAGGGTAGCAAAAAACATTTATGGAGAAATGGAAGATAAGGAAATCAAAAAAATCAGCAAATTTGAAAATATCCAAAGGATAATAAATGTTGATACAAAAAGTAAAAATGCAGTTAATGAAAAAGAAAAAATATTTAATTATTATCAAATGTTATTTACTCAGGGGAATGTCAAATCGCTGAATAAAATGGGCGAAATATATCAGCATGGATATCGGGGGATTCCAAAAAATTATAAAATGGCAATAGAATATTTTAAACGAGCAATTAAATTTGGAAACAACGAAGCAAAATCGAATTTGGGATTTATGAATTTATTTGGAAAGGGGTGCGAACGAAATGTTACAAAGGCAAGGCTCTTATTTAAAGAAGCAGTTAAGGTGAACATCACGGTGGCAAAAAATTACTTGGGCCTTATTTATTTGAATGGCTATGGTGTCGAAGTCAATCAAACAAGGGCATACGATTTATTCCAAAGTGCCTCTGAAGAGGGGTTGCCAGAGGCGCAATATAATTTGGCAAAAATGTTGCATTTTGGGATGGGTATTAAGAACAATTCCAAATTAGCCTTTGAGTATATGAAGAGGGCGGCAAAGGGGCTGCATATTGGCGCGCTATATAAGCTTGGCAAAATGTACCGGGATGGGATCGGAACCGATAGAAGTTGCGAGAGGGCTGTTAAGAGTTATAAAATTGTGGCGGAGGAGGGGCATTGGAAAAATTCCCTCAACCAGGCATTCGAATTATGGCAAAACCGTGAAACCATTAAGGCCTTAATAATTTATGAACAGTTGGCAAACTTGGGATATGAGATTGCGCAAAGTAATGTTGGTACCTTCTATCAAAAAATAATTGATACAAAGCAAATGAAAATCATTTTAAATGGGAATTTGAAATTAATTGGAAGGCAATACCAAAATCAAACGAGAAAGAATATTAAAGATTGGTTGGAATTCCAAAGGCTAAATAGAGCAGTAACATATTTTTATCTCTCGGGTAATCAAAATTACTCTGAAAATTTAAACATTTTAGGCGATTGTTATCTAAATGGTAATGGTATTGAAAAAAGTATTGAAAAGGCTTTTTATTTTTACAAAAAGGCAAGTGAATTGGGAAGCGCAAGGGGCTGCTTTAATCTCGGCAGATTTTATGAATCTGGCTTGGGTGGAACCAAAAAGGATTTTGTACTCGCCAAAGAATGGTATGACAAAGCTTTGCAAATTGAACCATATTCTTATTATGCAATGGGCATGGTTTTTACAAAATGGGGGTTTAATTTCTTTTTAAATAGCCCCAGATTAGCAATAAAGCAATTACAAATATCAAGATTGAACTTTCCCAAGCACATTACTTTTACGAAAATAGTAAAAATAACTTTACAAAAATTTTTTCCAAAAATAATTCAAAACGAAATTTTTGATTGGGATTCGATCGATTTTGAAATGATAGTATTATTCACATCAACATTTTGTTTAAATATACTTTTTTTAATTAGATACATTATAGTAAATATGAGAACCTAAAACGTTTTTTTATAAAATATTAAAAAAAAAAAAATAAAAATAAAATAAAAAATAAAAATATATAGATATATGTATATATATATATTATCATGTATGTATGTATTTTTATATAAATAATATTATCAATTTTTTTTTTTTTAGTTATTAGTTTTTGATCGAAAAAAGATAATATAAAATTAAAAATCTGTAAAAAAAAAAAAAAATTTCAAAACGGAAGAAAAGAGTTTTAAAAAAAATCTGTAAAAAAAAAATTTTTTAATAAAATACTAAAATTATGTCTTTTTAATTTAGCAACTCTTTTATAGATACTTTTAAAGACTATTTTGTTGAAAAAATTTTTGAAAACAAACATTGTCAATATTTGAATTTAATATTGATCGAGAAAAGATCAAAAAAAAAAAAAAAAAAATCTTTTTAGTGAAATCATCAAATTTTCTTTAACAAAAAACCTTTTTAAAAATTTATTTTTACTTTGATAATGACTTTTTCAAATAATTGCATTGCCGTTTAATAATATGACAATGTTTGGTAGATAATTATTCACAAAGAAAATATTTATAAAAGCTGAATATATTTCGACTGATAATAATTTTTATTGTTCTATAATTATTTTTTTCAAGTAATCTATGTATTACAAAAAAATAAAGTTATAAATCAGATAAAAGTTTTTTTTTAATTGTTATTTTTGATTTTCTTTTTCATTATATAATTAAAAATTGTAAAATACAATTTGTTGAAAATAAACTAAACACCATTTCACAAATCATGACTCACCTGAACTAACAAATTGAAAAAAAATATATATTCTTTAGTATACAAGAATCATTAATAATTAAATCATATTTGTTATTAACTTTCAAATCATTCTAAATATATAAAAACCTGATATTTTAAAAATTTTAAAAAATGAAGCCAAAAACTAAAAAAAAGTGAGTCACAATTTTTGAAAAGAGCATTACCAATTTTTATTACTGAACTTTCACTGAAAAAAAGTTATCAACAAGATTTTTTGCGAATAATTAAATTTATTATAAAAGACATTACATGGTCGAAATTTTGTAAGTGATTATTTGTCTTTTCGAAGATCTTTTTTTTTTTTCCACATGTTCTTTTAAGAAAAAAAATTGCAAAAAAAAGAAATTCAAAAAGAATAATTTTTCAAAAAAGAAAAAACTAAATTGTAAAAAAAAAAAAAAAAAAAAAAAAAAAAAAAAAAAACAAAAACAAAAACAAAAGAAAAAAAAAAGAAAAACAAAAATTTGAAAAAGCAAAAACAAAAATTTGCAAAATGAGAAAAAATGATACTGATCCAAAAATTTGAAAATATTTTTTCGATAAGAATACTGGAATAAACCCTCAAAACAACTTTCATTAACATTATAAAGTGAGTCGAAATTTTTGAAATCTAGTTTATTTTGCACCCTTTTTTCAAATAAAAAGTGTGAATTTAAAAAACTCATAATATAAGATAAATTTTTTTGATTATCTCATATTGCTTAATTTGAAACCTTATCATTCAAGTAATTTATATTTACATTTTGTAGGTTTCCTCTAACTAATAATAAATACTTTGAAAATTGATGTTTATTAATTGTCATGAGCATCCATTATTTTTCGAAAAATGAAAGAATTGCTTATTTTTTCTTTTAAAAAAAAAATATTTTTTTAAAATTAGATCATTTTTATTTGATCTTTTATTCTTTTTTTATTAATTAACTAAAATTATTCAATAATGATTTCTTTGAAAAATAAAAAAAGGCCATACATAAAAAAACTTAAGAAGAAGGAATTTTTAATAAAAAAAAAAAAAAAGATTACTCTACAATTTTTCAAGATGAACAAACTTTTGTATTCAAAAAAATCAAAAAAAAATATTGTTTCTTTTTGGTTTCAATCATTTCAGTTAGAAATTTTCTCTGATCGGATTAAAATTTTACCAATTAAATTTTCAAAATCTTTATTATTTTTTTAATAGAAACTAATTTGATAACTTGTGAAAATAATTCTTTGAAAAAAAAAGGTTGATGTAATTTCTTTGGTTTTTGTGATTTTTTTTAGTTTCAAATATTATTCCTTTAAATAAAATAAACTTAAGAAAATATCCTCTAACTATAGAAGAGTGCCATACTTTGGGTGAATTAATATCAAAAGAAAATAATGTAAAATTATACTATTTGATTAACTTAATTCAAATAACAAAATAAAAAAAAAAATTTAGAATCTAATAAGAAAAATATTCAATTAAAAAAAAAAAAAGTTCAAAAGTATACCCTATTTCAATAATTCAATTGTTTAAATAAAAAATAAATTGGTTCTTATTTTGTATTTCCAAATGGTTAAATTTCAAAATTTACAACAAAAATTGTTTTCTTGAGGTTACTTAATCAATTTATTCAATTTAATCTTATTTGTGGTTATTTTGTAACCCTCTCTATTTGACCAAGTAAGGATTATGTATAACCCTTTAGAAAAAAATAACTCATTTACTAATTGAAAAAAAATGAAAAAAAATATTCCAGATGCCAAAAAAAGTCAAAGATCGACATTCCTAAATTAACACTTTGTCTTCAAAATTATATATTCTAGCCGTTCAAATTAGAAATTGTGTATCACTGTTTGGCATTTTTTTCATTGTTGATTTTTTGAAATCCATTTTACACCACAAGTTGATTAATTTTGATTTACTATTAGATTCCCATTAAAAAAATTAATTTTTTTTCCATTTGAGAAAAATATTTTTCACCGTAATGACTAGACCCTTAATAAATTAAAAAATTTGTCTTAAATAGCAAAAAAAAAAAAAAAGAAAAATCTAAAAAAATTTTTTTATTTCTAATCTAATTAAATATATACATACACACACACATATATATATATATTAAAAATATTACTATTTAATTATTTTTCTTGATAAAATAATAATTCATTATCTGAATTATCATCAATTTTCTTTTTTTCAATAATTTTTTGCTTATTATTTTTTTTTATCTTTTTTGATTTTGATGAGGATAATAAATTATTATCTTTTAATTCTAATTCCTCGTCACTTTGAATATCTTCTTCTTGAAACATTATTCTTTTTTTTTTAATTCTTTCTGTTTCTTGCATTTGATTACCTAAAACTAAAATGTAATCCATTCTGTATGAATTTTTATCACATAATGACGACAAATCTGAATAATACTGATTAAGTTGCTTTTGGATTGCTCTGAAAAGGTAAAGGAATTTGACACTGATCTTTTTTAAATATATCGAATGTGCTGTGAACAGTGAATCGATCCATAATAGCAAATATTCCAGATTCACATTGTCATCTAAGGTTTCAGCAATAAAGGAAATGAGTCTTTCTAAATACTTTCTGGGGAAATTTCTCGCTGTTATTGGTATATCGGAAAAAGGTATTTTAAAAAAAATTTTGGTTAATAATTTTTTTTCGCCAATTATTATTGCCATGATTAAAGATTTTAAATATTCTTTATTAATAAGTTCCCGTAAGGCATTTTCAGATGTAATTTCTAAGCCAAGATTCATTGGATCAAAGACAAGTTCTTTATCTAAGGAATACATGAGAAGGCCTTCTGTTGAAGCGCACGAAAAGGATCTTCCATCGGGGCTAAATTTGATTGACTTGGCAAAAATATGCAATCTCTTTTCGGTTTGTAAAAACCCAGAGTTTACGCCTGGTAATTGATCCTTTTTCCAATGCCCTGTTCTTTTTCTACCAATGCCAACAATGCCATCCTTATCTACATTATCAAGGGCAATTTGATTTAAATCGACACCTTCTTTAATATTTCGTCTATTTGTAATCAAATGAATGACGCCATCAATATCGACGTTTGATGATATTTTAAATTTTTTGACCAATAATGTTTTTTCGACATGGTAAATACAAATAAAATTACAATTCCCAGAACAAATTAAATATTTCCCGTCGGCTGAATATTCAATTGATTCAAAATAAAGATTTGATTCTCTATTTCTCCAGGCTCGCAAATCTCCCAATTTCCTCCCCCCTAATAGATCCTTCTTCCCTTCAATAATATTTTTAATTTGTCCAAAGCCAGCGTCCCAGATATATATTTGTCCTTTAGATGTACTAACGGCAAATTCCTTGCCATCTGGTCGGAACTTGGCACATAAAACTAATCCTGTCCCTTGCTCTAATGTTTCGCCAACATCCTTGTTTTTGAAAATATCCCAGATTCTTGCTGTTTTATCCCATGACCCAGAAATCAACAAGGGATATGAAAAGGGTGCAAATGATAAACTTGAAATTGCCCCTTCGTGTCCCCAAAGAACGTCAAGCAATTTTCCAGTTTGGATCGACCAGACAGGAATTTGATAATCATCAACAGTTCCTGCACAGATCAATTCACCAGAGGGATCGATCGCGATACATGAAAATTGTGCGGGCTTTGGTGTTGTGAAAATTCGGAAATTCCTATATCTAATCAAATCAAATGCTCTTATTGTTCCATCAAGTGATGATGAAAAAACTGCATTGCCAGATGGCGAAAATTTTACATCAGTGACAGGGGCCTTATGTTCTTTGAAAGTAATAAAACAAAATCCATTTTCAGTGTTCCAAACTTTTACTTTATTATCATTTCCTCCAGAAACTAACATTCTATTTTATGTTTTTTTTTTTTTTTTTTTTTTTTGAATAATAGAATAAATAATTAAAATTAATTAAAGTTTAATTTTATTATTTTTAAAAGATTAAAAAGATTTGATGAAAAATAAATACAAATATTATTGAATATTATCATTGAAATTATTGTTTATAGTTTATACATATGATTAAAAATTAAAGTTAATTGCTTTTTTTTTTAATTCTTACCAAAAAAAAAAAAAGATAATTCTAGGATTCTTTGTTAATTTTCTTGAATTCTATTTGTGATCTTAAAGTTTTTTGATAAGAAAGAATATCAATATTAACTTTTTCTATACTGATAAATTTTAATAATAAAAAAAAAGGTTTAAACTTTGTAATCAAGTTCAAAAAGGAAAAAACTAATTTAGGTGCACTTTTCATTTTTAATTTATTTTGTAAAGAGTTTTAATAAACTTTTTTCAACTAATAATTAGCAAAATAAACTCTTTTTCAAACAAAAGGGAACACCTCTCAAATCATCATTACTATTAAATTTGATTGTTAATAAGATAATTACTTATTGGTGATTTTCATTTTAATTATTCATTTTTTCATTTATTCATTTTTTGGTTTTTTTATTTATGGTATATTGAACAGTTGGAAAATGAAAAAAACAAGATAAGAAGAAATCAATTTGGAAATAATCTGCCAATATAAAAAATGGAAACAGTTTACAAGTTTGATTTTGAATGAGCTAGATATAGGAATTAAAAAAGACCATTATTGGATTGATCTATGGAACAAAGAGAAAAAAGAAAATATTGAAAAAAAAGCAATTCCAGCAAAATACTCAGATGAATTGAGGCTTTATATTGGAAATGAGACTTTAAAGAATAAAAGTTTGGCGTGTAAAGAGTTATCAATAAAATGTATAGACTTTTACCCCGATTCACCTTGCTCAACGGTTTTTATTGATTTTATATTTTTTTTTCACCCAATAATTTACAAAACGAGATTTCTCATTTCAAATAAAAGGGCATATCAATTTTTAAAATATTTAATTTTAATTTTTATTGTTTTGTTTTAATGAGTTTTAATTATTCGGTAGAGTGTTTTTTTTTGTGTTTTAAAGAGTTTCTTATATTTTAGAATGATACCATAATTAATTTGATTCAATTATGAATAATTCTTGAAATTTTCTGTGCCCTTATATTTGAAAAAGAGTTTATTTTGGGAATTTGAAAAAAATTTTTTCATTTATTTATTGTGAAATTACTATTAATTCTTATTCTAATGTTTGTTTTTGTTTACCAATTTTTCAAAAAAAAATGTGTTGTTTTGTTTGTGTAATTAGAAAATAATACAGTGAAGTTTCTTTACGAGACTTTTTAAATATTGTAAAGGTTCTATTAAATAAATTAGATTTAATGTATAAAAATATTTTTATATTTTAAATTTAACCTTGTGTTCTTATTATTAATTAATTAAACGAAAATTCAAATTTTCTAAAACCGCTTAATTTAATTTTATGCGATTATTTATTTGTTTCGTTTATATTTTTAAAAAATAATAATTTTGGATTAAAAATAGTTATAATGATTAATAGTCTTCTAGTTTATTTTTTTTTTATTTTATTTTTTTTTTTTCATAATTATGTTATTTTCAATCGTTCTAAAACGATTTTTTAGTATTAACGATTTAATATTATTTGTAAATTATAATTTTGTTAATGGGAAAGAAAGAATCAATTATGAATATTTGATAAAATATTATTCTAATTGATATTTGTATTAAAAATATAACTCAAGATAGAAATTTACCATCCTTAATATATTATTTTGGACTTTTCATAAAATCTTATTTTTTTTGTTTTTAATTATTTTTTTGTTTTACATAATTTGAACCAAGATTAAAAATTTTAACAATAAATACTTTTTTTCATTAAAATTAAATAAGATCCAATTTTAGTATTTTGTAAATATGAAGAAATGAGAGGTATTTTGAGGTTATTTGGATTTTACAAAATTGTTCACAAGGAATCTATTTATTATAATTTTCCTTACTCTTAAAAGCAAAAGGTTTTTTTTTTTTTTTTTATTATTTAAGGGAGGAGTTATTGACCCCTCTTATTTGCCCGAATTCCTAAATTTTTATTTAGGAATTTAATTAAAGACTCAAAAATAAGTTTATTACCCACTAAGGCTAATAAAGAGTTTGAATCCTTTTTTATAATAATATTAGAAATATTATTATTATTTAATATATTAGATATATTAATTTTTTTTAATTCAGATATCCAGATTTTGCGATTATTTTCATAGGCTGAGCAGTTCCATAGAAAATGGATTTTCATAGGCTGAGCAGTTCCATAGAAAATGGTAAAGCAAAAGGTTTTATTTTAATTTCAAGCCAGAAATTATTATTTTTTCAAATAGACATATTAAACTTTATATAAAAAAGATTTATTTTAAATATTTATAATTGATTAACTCATAATAAAGTAATTTTAAATTTAAAAAAACTCAAATTGGGGGAAATAAACTTGAGGGATTTGAATTGGTTTGAAATTTAAAAAAAAATTGTCAATTTAAATCAATTTTAGGTATTGTTGGATAAATAATATTATAAATTTTTTAAGATGAGAGATATTATTGATCGTCATTGTTATAAATAAAAAAAAAATTAGAAACTAAAGAACGTTTATGGAGAATCGTAATTTAGTTGCCAAGACGAGAAAAGACATTTTATAAAGTATGAACGAAAAGTTTTTCAAAGAAACTTTAAAACAAACAACAAGCTTAAACCGATTTTTTGGGCTATATTAAAAAACTTTTTGGACCAGTTTTATAAAACGGCTGTAAAAATTTTCTAATTCCTTTATTAGGAACTCATAAATTTTCTGAATAAATGGTATTTGTTTTTTTTTTATCTGTAATTACAACTTTTGTTTCTGGTTCTCCAAATATGGAACCAAAGTAAAAATTAAAAATCAAATTTTCGAGAGAACTCAAAAGCAAAAAAGAATCTTTGAATTCAAAAAAGAGTAATTTTTCAAAAAAGAAAAAAAAAAGTAAATGAATTTCAAACCTTCCGTCTGGAGAATAATCGACAGAAGTCATTTCCTGTGAATGCCCTTGTTGTTTTAAGATATGTGTTTCTGAAGCCCATTCCCAAACCAACAATTGTGATTTTTTCTTTGTTGCCAAGGCGACCCAATCACCAATTGGGTTAAAGCAAACTGTGTCAATTGGTACGTCTGAAATTTTTAATGTATGTACCAAGGTGAAACCTGGGAGTTGAAAGATACTAAAGGAACCATCAAGATACCCAACAACTAGCAATTGTTTTTTTTTCTGAAAATCTACAGATTTGACTGTGCTGTTTTTATGTTTCAAATAGAATCTGGAATGATTTTTCCAAACACCTCTTCCATAAGAAAATTTATTAATAATTAGATTGGGGTTCTCTTTTTGTTTTTTTTTGGTTTGTTCTTGATTTTCATTTTCATTTTCAACACTTTCTCCGTCATACCATTTCCAATAAATTAATGTACCATCATAAGAGACAGAATATATCCATTTTTCGTCAGGTGAAAAAAATGCACCAACAATAATATTTTTGTGTCCAAATAAATTGTGGATTGATCCTTTTCCTTTTCCACCAATAAATTTGACTCTTTTTTATTTTGAATTTATTGTTGTTATTATTATTGTTGTGTTTTAGAAAGGATTGTTTGTTTGGTGATTTCAATAGAGAGAAAAAAAAAAAAAAAAAAAAAAAAAAAAAAAAGAAAAAAAGAAAGCAAATTTTTTTTTAGTATTTAGAACCTTTTGTTGTTTGTTTGTTTGTTTGTTTGTTTGTTTGTTTTATTTTACACTTTAAAGAAATAATTTTTGACTAAATTACCTCACAGACATATCTTCACTACCAGTTAAAATGTGTGTTCCGTCTTTTGACCATTCCAAGCAAGTTACTTTATTATTATGGTAGGTAAATCTTGCGATCTTTTCAAAATCCGAAAATTGGACTTTGAAGGATGGCGTTCTCCAAAGTTCAATTAAAGAACCAATCGCAACACAAAAGAGTTTGCCAGTGTTATTAAATTTTAATATAGAGGACATTCGGCCAAAATTGAATTTCTTTAAGACAGCAAAAGTATTGAAATTGATAAAGAGCTTTTCACCGATTTTATCAGTGGCAACTAAAAAATTTTGATCAGGTGACAAAGAAATACTTTTAATGTCATGTCTTGTTTGAATTGGTAAGGTTCTTGTTGTTGACTTTTCGAGATTAAACATGGAAATTCGATTGCCAACAGGGCTAAGTAATGTTCGCCCATCACGGGTAAAGATTAAATTACCTTGTTTATAAACCATACCGATCAGATTTGAGAATTGGTAACTAAACATTTGAAATAGTGCTCAAGAAATCTATTGCAGATCGTAGAAATTCAAAAGTTTTAATTAAAAAATGGAAAATAAAAAAATGAAATATTCGTAATCATATCGAGAGAAAAAAGAAAATTAAATTTTTTGTTGTAGTTTGTAAATGTACCAAGTTCAAATATTTTAAAGTTTTTTTTAGTGTAAAGTTAATATTTTTTGATTTAGAAGATTATCAATCCAATAAAGAAATGTTTGATTTTTTTTTCATTTTGATACAAGTTTTGGGATGATCAAGTGTTGTTCCGAGTTTACGTTTTCAGGGTGTGATAGGTTTTCTTGTCTTTTGTTTCTAAAAATTAATTTAAGGGAGCAATAAGTAAAGTGTTCGTAAATTCACCAGTGATCAAGAATTAAACCAATATTTCAAAATAACAACAATTCTTTTTTCTTCTGGTTCTAAAAGAAAAACATATCTAGTAGCCAATCTAATACTTGAGAACAAAACAATTTTAAAATAAATTCCTTGATATTTTGAAAGAATTTTTACAATAAGAATGGAATTTGAATCAATTAGGAATGGAAATTTATTTGAAATATTTACTTATTTTTATCGATTATTTATATTCTGTTTTGAAAACAAATTTGACATTTAATCTTTACCGTTTTAGAATTTTTTTTTAAGAATGATCTTTTGAGGAACTAATATCCTGTTTATTTATTATTTTTTGCCCCTTTCTTTGAATATTTACTGTCTAGATATACCAGAAAAAAACAAAACCAACGTTATATTTCCATAAGTGGGTTTATAAAGGTATAATGTGTTATTTTAACTTGAACCAATTGTTTTTTATTTTATTTATTTTATTATCTTTTAAAAATCAAACAAAAAAAGATAAGAATACTAAACTCTTTTTCAAAAATTGTGACTCACCTGAAATAATAAATTGAAAAAAAACATTTATCCTTTAGTATTCAAGAACAATTAATAACTAAATATGATTTGTAATTCACTTTTAAGTCATTCTAAATCTATAAAAGCCTGATATAATAAAAATTAAAAAAAATAAAACCAAAAACTAAAAAAAAGTGAGTCACAATTTTTGAAATGAGCATTACCCATTTTTTATTACTGAACTTTCACTGAAAAAAAGTTGAACAACAATATTTTTTATGAATAATTTAATCCATTTTCAAAGACATTACATTCTCAAATTTCTTAGTGATTATTTGTCTTTTCGAAGATCTCTTTTTTTTTTCCACAGGATCTTTTGAAAAAAAAAAAAAGAAAAAGAAAAAGAAAAAAAAAGAAAAATTTTTCAAAAACAAAGAAAAAGAAAAACAAAAGAAAAAGAAAGAAAAAGAAAACATAATGGAAGAAAAACAAAAATTTGAAAAAGCAAAACTAAAATTTGAAAAATTAGAAAAAATGATTCTGATCCAAAAATTTGAAAATATTTTTTGTTAAGAATACTGGATTAAACCCTCAAAACAACTCCCATTAACATTATAAAGTGAGTCAAAATTTATGAAAAATAGTTTATTTAGTTAATTTTATCATTTCTGAAAAAAATTTGAATCGGTTTTTTAATTGGAAAACTTAATAGAACTTGAAAATGAAAAATGAAAATCAATAAAATGAAGAAATATATTAACTCCTAATAATAATCCATTATTTTAATTTCAATCAAATCAACAAAAATTATTTAGACTCTATTTTTTCCGAAATTATATGAGTTGGTTATTTCGATTTAAAAAAAAAATGTACATTTTTTTCAACAATTTTTTAATGATTGACCAATCAAATAAAAAAACATCCTAAAAGATAGAAAATAAAAACTTTTATGGTTTTGAATCAGCGCTTTTGTTTTTATTTATTTATTTTTTCTTTTATTAATAGACCCTCCTTTTGATTTTAAATAAAATTAATAATTAAAATCTTGTTGAACTTTTTTTCCTGTTGATTTTTATTTTTTAAAATGGTTAATCAAATATTGTGGTATTTATCGTTTATTCATAAATTAAAGGATGTAATTATGATTAATTTTCAAATATCATTTTATATGATAACTTTGAAGATGTAACAATTCAAATTTTTTGAATTGATTTCCTTTTTAAATTTGAGGGATTTTTGATTTATTTTATTCTTTCTATTTTTTTTCTTCAAAAATTGAATAAAAAGCGTATTCCATTTATTTATAATTAAAATTAAATCATATTATTGTAATTTAGGTTTGTTTATATTTTTATTTTGTTTCTTTTTAAAAACTAGCTTATATTTGAATAATTAGAGGGGTATAATTTCCAACTTGTTTTAGTTTACTTATTTTATAATTCCACATAAATATTTTGAAATTTATTCACTCTATTTAGAGGGTTATTTTTTTATATTATGTTAAAATTTTGTAAATAAAAAAAAAAAATTGGAGAATTGGAAAAAAAAAGGGGACAATAAGATGAAATTGTAACCCAGTACAATTGCAAATCCCTGTAAAAGATTAGATTCAAAAGAACAAAACATTTATTAAGGGGTTAGTAACCTAAAAATAATAAAAAAACATATTAGTAAATTAAAAAATCCAATTATAAAAAAAATCAAAGCATTTTGAAAATCAAAAATAAAGTAAAAATCAGATTATTATAAAATGCCAATCTCGTATTTTTAAAGATATTTTCAGAAATGAATTATTGCTTTTGAAACTTTGACCCATTTTTCCTATTTTATACAAGGTGTAAATTCAAAATATTTCATATTATTTCGAAAAAAATTATTTTTTGAAGAAGAAAGAAAACCATATTACATGCGAAGGAAATTTACAAAAATATTCTTTTCAAATAAAATAACAAAGTTTAAATAATAATTAAGTTTAAACAATCCACATGAAGGGGATAATTCAAAAGGGTATAGCTATATTTGTCTGTTGGTGTGGCTTTATTTATGATGACTCTTTAATAGATTAGCTAATTTTCATTCTAATTTATCTATTGAGATCCAATAGAAACTCTCAAATCCCAAAATTATGTGGAATTATAAATTTTATCTAATTCAAAATCATAATTATAAGTTATTATTAAAAAAACTCAACCCAACAATTGTTTAGAAAACTTATTTTTTCAATAGTTGTTAAGGAAAAAGAGATCAAATTTAACTTTGAAGAAACAATGAATGGGTTGTGGTTTTTAGTTATAACAATCTTTATGAATTTTGGGAAAGAAAAAAATAAATGAAATTACATAAAAAATTTACTAATATTCACAATTAAAAATCTTGTCAGAGATTTTTTTCATGTCAGGTATTTTTTTCCTTAATCTTTATATTTTTTTCTTTCCCAAAATTCATAAAGATTGTTATAACTAAAAACCACAACCCATTCATTGTTCTTCAAAGTTAAATTTGATCTCTTTTTCCTTAACAACTATTGAAAAAATAAGTTTTCTAAACAATTGTTGGGTTGAGCTTTTTTAATAATAACTTATAATTATGATTTTGAATTAGATAAAATTTATAATTCCACATAATTTTGAGGTTTAAGAGTTTCTTTCAGATCTCAAGAGTTAAAGAGAAGAAGTGGAGATTCTTTGGTACACTTACACCCAATATAACTTTTTTGGAAGGTACTTAAACTGTGAAAAAAAAATAATTTTCTTGTGTACCCATATTAGGGTATTTTTATAACTTGTATTGGTGTCAAGAATTTTTCTTATTTCAACATACTAACAGAAAGTTGTCGATTTATCTCTTGAGTCCAGTTTCTTAAAATCTTAGAAAGAAAACCTCCGAACTCAATTACAATTAGATTTTTTTGTTTTACTCTTATTTTCAACAAAGCTTATATTTTATACTACTAGGAATTTAAAAAAATCTTAAAGCAAATTGAATAAAAAATTCAAAAAAAATATTAACACATCTTGAAATTGAAAAAGAAAGTAAAAATCTGATTACTAAAAGAGTAAACTTACTTTTTTTGCTATTTTTTGAAATAAATTATTGATTTTAAAAGTCTGATCCTTTTTTTCGATTTTTGAAAAGTTCATAATCCAACATATTTCTGAATTATTTCAAAAAATAATTTTTTCTTTGAAAGAAGATAAAAATCTTAATATCTGTAGAGGAAGTGTACAAAAATACACTGTAAAAATAAAACCACTAATTTATGGTATATAACAGTTTAAAAAATCTACTTAATTTCAAAAAAAAATGACAATAATTATTTTAAACTTGAAAATAATATAATTTTTTGATTCAAAGAACAGTTCAAATCAATTTTTTCTCTTTATAGAAGAAAAAAAACCGAGAAAAAGAACCGAACAATTAAATTAAAAATTCTCCCAAAATATTTTTTTTAAAACCCTGAAAATTCAACTTTTAATCTAAAGTACTAATTTTTTGTTTGATTATTTTTAATCAATAATTAATTACTCAATCTTAAATATTTCAGTGAGTTATTAACAACACATAGACCAAATGTATCAATAAACTTTAGAATTGTTTCTCATTTTTTTAAAGATTTTTAAACAAATAAAATACATTCAAATAAATATTTCTAATAAAAAAATACTAGATATTATCAAATAACAGATTTTAATACAAAAAGTTCCTTTTTTATATTCTTTATGCTTGTAAAAGAATATTCTCTAAAATCTTAAATTTCAAGAAATTTAATAAATATTTGTAAATACAGTGAACAAAATAAAAGGTGCACAACAACTATAATCCGTGTTTCAAAATATAATCCGTGCTTTTTTTTATTCTTGTACCCAGGCAACATCCAATCTACTAACAAATAGTATACTTAAGTTCAAATCAATTTTGAAAGTAAATGTCTGGTTATTTACAGTAAAATTTAAATTATTCATGCAAATAGTTGATAATTTTTCATAATTTTCTCAATTTTTTTGAAATTTTTTGTTTTTTTTATTATTAAAATTTTATGAAAAAATTACTCCATTTTTTGAGATAAATTATACAATTTGATCCTTCATTTTTAGAATTTCTTTTTAAATAATAGAACTTTAAGAAACCATCACCATATTTTTTTCGGGTTTATTATTGGTTTCTTGGATTGGTTAATGTATAGGTCTACGATAACAAAAAAATACGCTTTTTATTTTGAAACACGCATTATATTTTTTTGCAAGCTTTATTTTGACTACAATAGAATAGAAGATCAATTTTCTTAGATCTTCAAGGATTCAATATTTGTATTCTTTTTAGTGTATTTTAAAAATAAGAATAAAGGTTCAAGGTTATTTGTTAATACAGAATCCTAAAAATCACTCAAATGTGGGATTACTTCACAATAAAACATATTTTAATAATTTTTCGTTTTCTATTTTTGTAATCCAAAAATCCAAAACCAAAAAAGGATCGGGATCTTTTTACTAAAAATTTCGATTGGGGAAAATAAATTCTTTTAAAAATGATAACTCATTTCTCTAAAGTTGATAAACAAAGATGCATATCGGGTTTAATTTTACGTTTGTGGAAATAATTACTCTATTACCTCTTGGGAAAAAAATAAATAAGAGTTACTCGTTACTTAAAGCATAAAACAATTTGAGAGAACAACCTGAGTTTCCTTCAAAGCTAATTTTGTTGTTATGGCCAAAATTGTTCTTTTACATGTAGTATTTTTAGTGTGTATTTATGTGATGATATGGCAGTTTGGTTAAGCAAACATCTTTTTGTGAAATAGGCAATTGATGATTTTTTAATCAGATGACAAATTACTTGATTAGAAACCTCATATTTTTTTGTACAGGTAATTTGGTTAAAAAAGAAAGCTTTCTTCCCTCAACATGAAAAGTTAAAAAAAAATCTGACTCTATTTTGTAGATTTGAAACAAAACGAATAATTTTTTTTCTCCTTTAAAAGTGATTTTATCTTTTAGAAAAGAAAACTGAACCCAAATTTCAATAAACCTGACATTTTTTGGCCATTTTTTTTTCAATCTATTCATTTTTAAAAGAGTCATTCAAAAGAATTAATTTACAAATCTAAATTCATTTTTTATTTTTTACAAAAAAATTTTACTTTATTACTTTTAAACAGCAAAATGCAAATCTTCGTCAAAACTTTAACTGGAAAAACCATCACTTTAGAAGTTGATCCAAGTGATACCATTGAAAACGTAAAGGCCAAAATCCAAGACAAAGAAGGAATCCCACCAGACCAACAAAGACTCATCTTTGCTGGAAAACAATTGGAAGATGGAAGAACCTTAAGTGATTACAATATCCAAAAAGAATCAACACTTCATTTAGTTTTGAGATTAAGAGGAGGAATGCAAATCTTTGTCAAAACCTTGACAGGTAAAACCATCACATTAGAAGTTGATCCAAGTGACACCATTGAAAATGTAAAAGCCAAAATTCAAGACAAAGAAGGAATCCCACCAGACCAACAAAGACTCATCTTTGCAGGAAAACAATTAGAAGATGGAAGAACTCTTTCTGATTACAATATCCAAAAAGAATCAACCCTTCATTTGGTTCTCAGATTAAGAGGAGGAATGCAAATCTTTGTCAAAACCTTAACTGGAAAAACCATCACATTAGAAGTTGATCCAAGTGACACCATTGAAAATGTCAAAGCCAAAATCCAAGACAAAGAAGGAATCCCACCAGACCAACAAAGACTCATCTTTGCTGGAAAACAATTAGAAGATGGAAGAACTCTTTCTGATTACAATATCCAAAAAGAATCAACACTTCATTTGGTTCTCAGATTAAGAGGAGGAAATTAAGGAAACCTTAAATTATTATTAATTAAAAAAATATTATTTTATTATTTATTTTCCTTTTTTCAAATAATTTTCTCTTTGAATCTTTTTTTTTATTTTTTTCAAAATATTTCAACTTTTCTTTGGATCAAATCAAAATTTGATTATTTTACGAAAAAATAAAATGAATTTAGTATTTAATTTTTTTTTTTGTTCATTATTTTTTATTTTTTTATTCACGATCCAAATTTCATGATCTGTAGATATTATTTTGATGGCTAGTAACATATTTGTTTACTTAGAGTGATGTTGAGAAAATTGATCTTGTTCAAATTTTCGAATGTTCAAATTTTTTTTTTGATATTATGTAAAGAATAATAAAGTTTTTTGTACTCACAAAATTCAAAAATTCTCTTGAAAAAGTTGGAAAATCAAAAGTTCATTATGAAAAGATAACTCCTGTTTCTTTTTAAGTCTTGCAGGGTCTAGGAATAGTATGTAAATATACTTTATATATATGAAAAAGTTCCTTTTGATAATTTTCAAAAAAAAAAATCATTTTTTTTTATCAAGTTTTATTTGCCAAATAAGAATAGAAAAATAGTTTTTAATTTTCATTTTTTTGATTAATTTGTGTTTTTTCTTGAAATGCAGTATTTTGCCAACATCAGTACAAGAGAGTGGAAATTTTGTCTATATTTTGGTGCTTTGAATAATAATAGAATAAATCTAATAAACAGGTAAGTGATACTTGGGTTTATATATATATATATATATCTATATATTATTTTCTAATTTTACTGTTACTGCACCTAAACTCTTTATTTCTTTTTGGCATACAATATAATTCTATTTCAGATATCAAATATGTCGGAAAGTTTATCATTTTCTTGGAAGTATTTTGGGATATCATTGTAGTTCGTGAAAACTAATAAAAATTTCTTAAGAAAATTTGAACAATTTCAGAAATCATTTTTTATTCGTTCCTCAAACGACTCAAAAATAATCTATTACAGCCAGTTCCACTTTTAAGGCACAAACTTTCAACGAAATTTAAGGTATAAAAAAATCTCAAATTAAGGCTCAAAATTTGTAATTTTTTTTTTACAATTTATTTTACTAGAATCAAAATTCTGTGCCTTAATTAGAGATTTTTATTGCCTTAAATTTCGTTGAAAGTTTGTGCCTTAAAAGTGGAACTGACTGTAATCATTTTTTCGAGGAATTTGAATTTGGTAAACTAATGTGATTTGTATTCAATATCATCACAATATTATTTTAGGCTTCACCTTATTCGACAATAACCACTTTAGGTTACAAATTAAAAATATTATTGAATTTTTTTCCAAAATTTTCAATGTTTGTTTATCTATACATTGTTTTAAGTAATAAAAAAATGAAAAAAACAAAAATTTAATAAAAATTTTAATACCTAAAAATATTAATATCATTTTAAATTATACTATTCTTTAAATTTGTCTCATAAAATAATATTCTAAAAAATTTGAAAACTAATCATTGTTACAATATAAAATAATCAGTTTAAAATTTAAGGTACAAACTTTCAGTGTTATCTAAGGCACAAAAAAATCTCAAATTAAGGCACAAAATTTTGAATTTTTTTTTACAAATTATTTTACTCAAATCCAAATTTTGTGCCTTAATTTAATATTTTTATTGTGCTTTAATTTTCGTTGAAGTTTGTACCTTAAAGTGGAACTGACTTTAATGATTCTAACTTGACAAGATTGAAAATCTGAAAACTTCGGAAATTTATCAAAATATGGAAAAATAATATTTATTTTTTTCCAAAAAGGAAAATAATTTCCAAAAAACCGATTATTGGGGATACTATATCAAAAAATGTAACTTAATATATGTATTTATTATAAAGTCATATATTTTTTTACAAGAGTTGTAGGATACTAGAAAACTAAAAAAATCTTCTAGTAACTTATTTAGCAAATTAGATCAAAAAAAGCAGCTTGAAATTGGAAAACAAAGTAAAAATCTGATTACTTTTATACCAGATTTGCTTCTTATGCTATTTTCGGAAATAGAATTATTTTTTTAAAAGTTTGATCGATTTTTTCCATTTTGGATAGGTTCAAAATAAGATTAAAAACAAAATATTTTTGTTTAAAGAAGAAATAAATTATAGTAGTTTATTCGTGAAGTAAGTGTACAAAAATAAACTTATAGTTATAAAATAATAACATATAAAAAATCTACTTGATTTCAAAAAAAAAATTAGAATGATTATTTTATACTTGAAAAAAGTATAATTAATTTTTTCCTTTAAAATTCGAATTCATTTTTTTTTTATTAATTTAACGAAAAAATACAAGAAAAATTACAAATTCCTTGAAGAAAAAATCTCTAAAAATATTTTTTTTAAATAACTGAAATTTTGACTTAAAAAAAATAAAATCTCTTTTAATTTGATACTTTTTAATCTACAAGTATATAGAAATCAAAATTATCCATTGGATTACAAAAACATAAAGATTAAAGAGTAATATACTTTGCATTTAATTTACAATTTTTTAAATATATTCAAACAAATAAAACCAAACTTTGTTTCGGTCAAATGGGAACCAGCACAATTATTTTTTCAAATATCAATTATTTTATATAATTGACTTTTGAAGAAAAAATAAGAAATAATCATAATAATACACAACAAAGAATAGTTGACATCCGTCTGAAATAATACTATAAATCAATAAGTTTACTTAAAAATTGAAAAACTCAAATTCTTAGTGAACCACATTGAGAAAAACAAGAATTTTAGTTTTGATTTTTAACTGTTATTCAAATAAAAATAGCAAATAATTTTTTCTTCATTTTCCATACTTTTATTTTAGAAATAAAGTATCAAAAAAAAAATTCGTTTAGATTTGTGGTCTTTATTCGAAAAAGGAAATGAAAATTAAATGAAAATTTTTCACTATTCCTCATCAAATATCATGCTCATAGATTGACTAAAATTCCAATAGAAATCAATATGATTTCTCAACAATCATTTCCACAGTTTCAATAACATTAGAATAACACATTTTTCCCAAGTGACTATTGATCTTACAATAAAAAAAAATTTTGCAAATAAATTAGGTGTCAAAAAAAAATCAAAAAAAAAATCAAAAAAATGAAAAAATGATTTAAATTATGAAAATTTCCAAAATAAATTTTTTATTCTAATATTCATACAAACCCTTTAAATACATACATATATATATATATATATATATATATCACCCATTACAAATGGGTGAAATGCAAAAAAATAGTTTAAATATAATCTAATTAATTCTTATAATAAAAAAATAATAGATATCTTCTCAAAGAACTGGTTTAAATATTAATATTTCGTGGTTCATACTCTTAATGTTCAAAAATGCATAATAAAATATCAAATCTAATAAATTTCAAGAAATTTAATAATAATTTGTTATTAAAATAAAAAATTATTTTTTTTTATATCTTCAAAGATTCAATTATTGTTTTATTTTTCCTATATTTTTAAAATAAATTTAAAATTTCACAGTTATTTTTTCATACAAACCTTCAAAATTATTAAAAGTAAAATTTCTTCTACTGTAATCAAAATAAAGCGTCTAAAAAAATTAAGGCATGTTTCAAAATAAAAAGCGTTTTTTTATATATATTATAGAAGACCTTTACATTAACCAACCAAAGAAACTGATAATAAACCCAAAGTAAATATGATATTGATTTCAAAAATTTTCAAATTTTTTTGGAAAAAATTTAGAAAAATAAAATCCTATTTGTTGATTGAAAAATAATTACTGTTTTGGAAAAAAAGTAAAAATCGGTTTTTAATTGGGAAAATTACTGAAAATGGAAAGTAAAATCAATTAAAAGAAGAAACCAATTAACTTCAAATAATAATCTATTATATTATTTATAATCAACCCAATAAATATAATTGAAATCTACTTTCATTTATCGAAATTGTTGCTGTGGTTTTGGGATCTCAAAAATAGTCAATTTTTTGAACAAATTTTTAATAATTGATCAATCGAAGAAAAGCCCATACCAAAAGATAGTATTAAAAAACTGTTATTGTGGAGAATACTTCAATGAAAACAAGAATAAATAAATAAATAAAGACTAAATGATCTTACTTTGGATTTCTATTTTCAGTAATTTTCCCAATTTAAAACTGTATTGAACTTTTTTTCAACAATGGTTTGAACAAAATTTTTAATTTTGTTCTGAAAAAGAGAAAGAAATTATCTTATTAGACAACATTCAAATTTTAGTATTCAAAATTCAATTTCGAAATTTATTATCAAGTTTTATCTTTGAGAATGGGATCTTTGGGTTTTTGGTTATTTCTTTACAGTATTTGAAATAATCAGTGTTGGATTTTTAATTTGCGTTTTTTGAAAATTGTTTATAGTGTTTTTTGTAAATAATTGTTGTTTTTTTTTTTGTTAAAAATTAGGGTTTTTTGTTTAAATTTTTGTTTTTGAAATTTATTCTATTGTCCCTTAAAAATACAGTTAAGTAAAACTCTCTTTTCCAAATTAAACAGTATTTAACAAGTACTTTTTACTAAATCATTGTTCCACGATCTTCAACTTCATTCATCGATTTTTGAACTAACCCAATCAAATTTTTTCAAACTTTTTACCAAAATCTAAAATCATCAAATTTTTTATTTTGATCGGAAAAAAAAAACAAAGAAAAAAAAGACAAAGATTTTTCTGAAAAACTGTTTTGTATCCATCTAAATGTACAAAAATGATTTCTAAAATTTTCTAGTTTTTTTTGAAAAAGAAATGATTTAAAAATTTCACTTTATTTTCAATTTTTACCTTTAGCCAATAGCCTTAAAATCATCTCTTGCAATTGGGGAACTTTTATTTATTTACCTGGTTCTTTTTGGTGATGTTTATTGAGAGAACCAAGAATCCTAGATGAAACAATATTCCAGAATAGAAAAAAATTTTTAGTTGAAATTTTATACCAATACAATTCAACCTGAGCATTAGATAAACATCAAAAATAAAATTTACATAATAACGTTTTATAATAATGAGAGTGAATTATATCTCTAAAAATATCAATTCTCATTGAATTGAAAAAGATCTTTGTTTTTTTTATTCAATTCAAAAAACAATTATTTTTTTGTTTTTTTGAACGAAAAATTTTTTGATTATATCTTGACGAATGAGAAATATTATTTCAAACTATACATCTTTCCGAAAAATTATCATGCTCTTGAAAATTTTTAATCTCATTAATAATTAAAAACAAAAAACACTACAGTCGTGTAAATAACCTGTGTTGACAACCTTTCACCTTTTCTAAAAATTTTACTCATATTTTTTTTTCAGACTTGGGTATTGGAAGACCAGAAAGACACAGAAATATTATTGGTTCAGATTAAAATTGACTTTAAAGGTTAGATCTTGAATTAATGTACATTGTTAAAAAATATTAAATGCTTTTGTTTCAAAAATTTCATCAGGTTTACAAAATTTGTGAGATTAAATGATTTTTTTATAAAAAATCAAAAAAAATGATCTTTTTCATTTTTTTTGTCAAAAATTGCATTACAATCTTTCCCTATCTTCTTAATTCTTTTTTAAAATTTATTTAAAGAAACCTATTTCTTGTTTATATACTATTGTCATCACATTGATTTGTTTCTTTTATTTCTACAGTCAGCCAATATTTTTTGCATAAGTTAAATTTTGGAAATGGGTTAAGGGACTAGTCTTCTACGACAACAAGGCAAAATTTTAAAATATTTTATTGGTGGTATTCTCTACTTACAAATTTTGTAGATCTCAAGTGTCAAAAAATTCTGATCAGCTAAGAAAGCCATAAAAGTAAAATTAGTTTAGTGAGATCAATTTTTTTTTTCCATTTTTTCTGAAAAAGAAAACAATTAAATTCTTTTTTTTTCTCACAATTTATCTAGTTTTTACCCCTTTTATTGCAATTTTGATCATTATTATACTATAACA
Organism: Anaeramoeba flamelloides; assembly: GCA_027625915.1. NCBI lineage: Eukaryota > Anaeramoebidae > Anaeramoeba > Anaeramoeba flamelloides. Next base: position 11,468 of record JANTQA010000060.1, on the reverse strand, counting down.
TTTCTTTGTTACCAGTAATATAAATATTAAGATTTTTTTTCTTTTTTGAGATAAAACTTTTGGTTAACCAAAAAAAATTGATATATTCAACGGATTAAAAAATAATTGTATTTTTTTAAGAAGAGTAGTTATAATTATCAAAGTTTTGTCGTCATTTAAAAATTTTACTGTGAAATTTTGTTTTTGTATTAAGACAAAATTCGATTTTTCAAAATAAAATTTTCTTGAAGATATTTTTGGAATTGGTTAATTTTATCCTCAAAATTCAAAATCATTTTTTTTCTGCCAAAAATGAATTAAATTGTTATAAGGATTCTTGTGAATAAGACCAAACAATTTGTTAAAAAAATTTTTCAAAATTAAAAACTTTTTTTGCAATTTTTTTTCATTTTTTGAAAAATCAGAAAACAAATTTTCGAAAACATTAAAGAAAAAAATTTTTAGCTTAATAGATCTCAATTTAATTGATAAATGGAGTTAATCTTCTACCAACTATTCATTTATTGAATCACCTATACCACAATTAGTTTTATTTACTTATATTTAAATTGAAATATTAATCAAAGAAAAAATTACTAAATAAAAAATTTGCTTTCGAAATCAATACTTTCCAACATAAAACGAAAAATATGTTTTCCCATTGTAAAGAATTGACTTAATTGTTAAACAAAATAATAGGTTACTTTTTTTCGTTTTATCTTGGAAACATGCAAATTTGGAATTTCAAAAAGGAGACTCAAATAAATAACTTGTTTAAATGAGGTTAACTCATCCATTTCATAAATTTAAACTCAAATTACCAAAAAAAAAAATTTCAAGATCTTAACAAGATTTCATTTTATTTCCAAAAATGACTACTCCCTTAAAATAAAAAACATGGGTTATTTACAGTAATGTATTTAAAAATTTTCCAAACAACAATTAAAAACCAAAAAATTCTTTATTGAAGCCAAAATGGATTATTTAACAAACTGTACGAATTTTTTTTACTTTTTTTTCAACTGTCAAAATGAAAAATTTTGTACAACTGATTTTAACCATTAACAATTAAAAACCCAAAAAGTGTAATGTTTAAATGCTACAAATGGTAAAAAACGAATTTAATAATTTTGTAATTAAATTTGTTCTCTTTTCTTTTTGAAATCTGAAAACAAAAATTGAAAACTTAAACTAACTAAAATAAACTTCTTTTGTCAATCAGTTTTAGGTTTAAAAGGAACAAATAAAATTTTTATTGTTTTTTATTTTTTGGAAACACAAATCAATATATCCTCAGAAAAAATATAATTAAATCCACAACCTAATTCTGAAATTTGTTGAAATTTAAGTTGTTCAAATTTATAATTATTAAAAATTCAAAAGGAAGGAAAAATTCTCCTTTTTTTGATTTTCAATCAATTCCTTTGATTAATGTTTTATTTTTAAGGATTTCATTTTTTATTATTCTCTTCTTAATTTAATTCTTCTTTAATTTTTAGCTTTAATTATTAATTCCCAACTCATCTTTTTAAAATGAACAAATCTAGATCCTCTCAAAAGAAAAAAAAAACAAAGAAAAGATTGAAAGCCAAGCATGAAAAACCCAAAAAAAGAAAAAAAAAGAAAAAAAAAAAAAGCCAAGGTCCTAAAACGTTAAGGGACATACGAATTCCTGTTGAACCACAGATCCCTCAATGCGAAGTTTGTGAAGAAAAAAAAGCAGACTTTTATTGCACCGAATGCAAAGTTCATTATTGCCAAAATTGTGAATCAGAAGTACACACTTCTTTTTTTGAAGAAAAAAGCATAAAGAATTCATTTTCCAAGAACCTTATTTTCCACAAGAGAGTAATTTATTTTTTTATTTTTTTTCGATTTTTCTTGATTTTTTGACAAATGATTTTTTTTATTTAATTCTTTTTTTTGCCCGAATTCTTTCTTTTTATTTCTTTACCTTGAAAAATGAACTGAAATAACTAAAAAAAATTTTAAAAAAAACAACGAAAAAGTGAACCCAACTAACCAAACCAAGAAAAACCCTTTAAGTCCAATTCCAACACCCATTTTTTAGTGTTTTTGATCTTGATCTGAATATCCCTTTTACAAATTTTTTTCAACAACCAACTTATTACACCTTTTCCACAAACTGTAAACTCAAAAAGTTTTGTAAAAGGTGTTTTATAAAAAGTTTTCAAACAACTTTAAAAGAATTAGTTTTAAGAAATTTAAATTCTAATCTTCCTTTTAATTTCAACACTTTTTGAAAATGACTTTTAATTGTTTTTTTTAATGTTTTGGGTTATATTATTTCAATTTAGATTAGATCTAGCAATCCTAAACTTAATAAAGAAACCTTTCTTTTCAATTCTCAGTTTAATCAATCTTGAAACTTAAAATTATTACAATGACAATTTTTCAAAAATTTTAATCCTAAAAAATAAATACAAAAATTGAAAAAAAAACAATTATTGTTTGTTTTGTTGTAGTTAACTCTGAAAATAATCTTTGTTTTCCAATTTTTCGTTTTTGTCTCTCGTTTATCTGAATGAAATATTCTCAATCATAGATTTCAATAAGGGTTAAACATGCTATTGTATTCACAGTGATTCCTTTTTAATTTTTAATTTTTAATTGTTATTTCTCAATCCAAATCTCAATCTCAATCTCTCTAAAAAAATATTTCCATAAATTTTATGGTTTATTGTTGAAATATCAAAACATCCAAAAAAACAATTAAAAATAATCTAATTGTAAAATTACTTATCTTTCGTAGATTATGGACCTTAACAAGGAGGAGAAGTCTAAAATAAATTTTTATACGAATTGAATGAAAATCATTTTAGTTCTCTATAATTCAAAAGTGTATAAATTTTAAAATTTATTCTTTCAATAGTACTAAAAATTGATCTTATCAATTAAAAGTGATCACTTGTATTAGTAAAAAGCCTAATTACAACATACTTTAATTATAGCCGGATCTGTGTTAAAGGATAATCCCAAAAATTGAAATTTTGAACTATTAAAAATTTTTCGTTGTGAAAAATTTGAAAATGAACTTTTCGTTTTTTTTCAAAATTAACATGTTCAAATCATTGAAAAAAAGCATAAAAAACGAATTTTGAATTGAACTAAATTGGTGACTTCCAATTCAAAAAGTGTCTAAAATAGACACATTCATTAAGAGTATTTGAAACTTTATTTAAATTGAAAAAAAAAAAAGATTGAGATTAAAATAAAGATTTTTTAAAGATTATCATTCAAGTACTGTAAAAACAAAAGAAAAAAAAAAAAACGAATAAATTTTATTGTTTCTATTATTGAAGAGAGGTGATTCAACCAAATTACCACCCGTTTGCCGTTAGGTTTTTGAAAATTTGAGAAATAAACCGAAAATTTATTTAAATTTCGGTTTATTTCAAAAAATTTTAAAAAAAACCGCCGAAAATTTATCGATTTTCGGAATAAAAAAGAATTGAATAAAAAACATTGATTTTTCTCTATTCTTTTAAAATTAAAAAAAAAAAACCCAAACACTTGACGGCATTCTACAGCACTCCCCGAAACTCCCAAATTGATAGAGTGTTTAAAATCCTAGTTGTAATTTAAGTAAGATTTTTTGCTCATAGGATATCTTTTCTTTAAAAAAAATGAAAAGATTAAATTTTATTTTTAAAAAAAGACCCAAAAAAAAGATTGAAAAGATTAAAATGAAAGAGAGTAAAAAAAATAATAAAAAAAAGTAAAAAGTTCATTTAAAAGTTTATTTTTTTAATCTCAAGTGTTAAATTGGTTGGTGGCTGTTTTTTTTTTTTTTGGGGTCAAAAAGATTCTGGGTTGTGTCTTGTTTTAATAAAGAGTTCTAAATATTTAAAAAACTATATGATCAAATGAAATAGGTTAATTTATTGAGTTATAATTAAGAACTTTACAGATGGTTTTAATCTATTAGGTGCCGAGAGTTTTTAAGAATAAGAATTGATTTTCCAAATTTTCTTTCAGAGTTTCTTTGATCTTTTAATTTTAATTTTTTTTGCAAGTTTCCCAAATCTTGTTTTCGCAAAATACCAGTACAAGGTACCAACTTAACAGCAAAAACCCGGTCCAAGGATCTCATTGGAATATTGTACGGAAAGTTCGATTTGATTCTCTTCATTTCGGTTCCAAATTGTATTAGTTGGATTCATTTCTCTTCAGTTATCAAAGACCAGTTCAATTTGTTCAAGATCTGATCATATCAAGTTAGTTTAAGATCTAATCATGAACAAGTTTATCAATTCAAATAATGATTTTTTCAACATAATACCCCCCCTCAAATACCTAAAAAAAACAAAAAGAGGAGGAACTGCAACAAAGTAAAAAGGAAAATTTGGAAAAGGTTTTAATGTATAAAAAATAAAATAATGTTGAAATTTTGAATAATTAATATGAAAAGCCTCAAGTCTTTCGATTCAAATAAATTTGATTATGTTGGCGATTAGGGGTTATTTAGTTTTGTGCTTCATTTTTCTGAATAGCTTGTTGATTTATATTGGTTTCAAAGTATTCTATGTTAACAACATCGATTTTTTTTCTATTCATTTTCGACAATAATTCATCTGTATCCCTTTGAATATGAGAGGATTTGATCATATATATGACTAATTCACGATAAAGTTACAAAAATTGCGATTATTTTAATCAAATCGCGATATTTTATAAAATCACAATATTCAATATTATCGCGATAATCTGACAAATCGCGATATTCTATACAATCGCGATAATTATTTAAAAATCGTGATAAATGCCGAAATATCGAGATTACTTTTTAATCGCGATATAATAAACTAAATTCCAAAAATTTGTACACAGTTTAAACAGTGGAAAGAATAGCAATACTCCGCTTTACTTTCAATTTGGGAATAATTTTGATTTTACAAACTATTTCATTTTTTGTCTTTTTTGTTTTGTTTTCATTTCTTTTTTTTCCAGTTACATAATATGTTTCGTTTGATCTGAAAATTTTTTTCTATGGTTGATCGAATGTTAATGTTGTGCTTGTTAAATTGGAAAATCACATACAATTTGTCGATGGTATCTTATCATTTGATCGATCAACAAATATTGTTGAAATTTGAACATGTTTACCAATAAAATTTTTTGTTCAGCTCGTTTCATTTTATTTTGGACACACTGATTTTGATTTTTGAGTTTTATATTTTTTTACTTTTATTTGGATGAAAATGATTACTTATTTAAAAAATAATACTCAGTAACTTAAATGTGGTTTTATATTACGTTTGGTAAAAATATAATACATTGGATTTTATTTTGCCTGTTTTTAATTTTTGTTGTGTCCAAATTTTTGGAATGGGATTTAGTTGATGTGTTTTGGGCTTGTTCAGCAATATTTTTACAAAGAAATTTTTTTTGATCAAAAAACAGATTTGTGATTAAAAGTTATTCTTTGAAAAAACAACAAAAAAGATTCTTGATTCAATCAAGGATCAGATTAAAGAGTTTTATTGTATTTTCTTACGGTTTGATTGACAAACCAATCGATCTTTTAGATCAACAACAATAATAACGAAAGGCAAATAAATATCTACTCAGTCAATCGTGCTGTTTGAAATTATGTAGAATAAAAAAGTCCTCTAAAACAACCAACCTTTCACTCGTTCTTTAAAGAATGTGTTTAAACATTTTGTTTATTCTATTAAAGCTGAAAGTAAACTCTTTTTCAAACAAAAGGGCACACCTCTCAAATCATCTATACTATTGAATTTGATTGTTAATATGATAATTACTTATTGTCAGATTTTCATTTTAATTATTTATTTTTTCATTTTATTTTATGGATATTGAACAGTTGGAAAATAAAAAAAAAGAAGATAAGAAGAAACCAATTTGGAAATAATCTGACAGTATAAAAATGGAAACAGTTTAATTTTGATTTCGAATGAGTTAGATATAGGAATTAAAAAAAGACCATTATTGAATTGATCTCTGGAACAAAGAGAAAAAAGAAAATATTGAAAAAAAACAATTCCAACAAAATACCCGGATGAATTGAGGCTTTATATTGGAAATGAGACTTTAAAGAACAAAAAGTATTACGTGTAAAGAGTTATCAATAAAATGTAAAGAACAGTTTCCCAATTCATCTTGTTCAAAGGTTTTTTATTGGTTTTATAATTTTTAATCATTACAATTTACAAAACGAGATTACTCATTTCAAATAAAAGGGCACATCAATTTTTTAAAATATTTAATTTTAATTTTTATTGTTTTGTTTTAATGAGTTTTAAATATCCAGTTGAGTGTTTTTTTTTATGTACTAAAGAGTTTCTTATATTTTAGAATGATACTACAATTAATTTGATTCAATTATGAATAATTCTTGAAATTTTCTGTGCCCTTTAATTTGAAAAAGAATTTAGTTGGACAACTTTTCAAAAGCTTTCACAACAACCTAGCCACATTATCACCAATTATTAAGATTTTTTGTACAATTGTTTTCTTCTTCTTCTTCTTTTTCTGTCTTTGAGTATCTTTGTATTGGACAGAAAATACAACTAGAGCTTAGAGGTTTGTTTTTGTTTAATCGATCACCAATAAGAAGGAAAATTACTCTTTATTCTTTTTGGTTATTTAACTTGTGAAGGTAATAAATCCATTTAAAAAAACACATCTAAACCATTTTCCAGTCAAAGGTGGCCCAGTTGCGGTGGGTGAATTACATGTGTTTAAAGGGTTTGAATGGACATTAGAAAAAAAAATTTATTTCGGAAATTCCAAAATTGAAATCATTTATTCACATTTTCACTTTTTTGCTAACACCTAATTCATTTGCAATTTTTTGAATTTATGGCAAGATCGATAGTCACTTGGTACAGTCAGTTCCAATTTTCAAGCACAAACTTTCAACCAAATTTAAGACACACATAAAATCTCAAATTAAGGAACAAAATTTTTAATTTTTTTTTTTACAATCTATTTTACTAGAATCTGAATTTTGTACCTTAATTTGAGATTTTTTGTGTGCCTTAAATTTGGTTGAAAGTTTGTGCCTTAAGGGTCTAGTCATTTACCGTGAAAATGCATCACACTCAAGGGGTGACCTGAGACCAAAAAGGGTATTGTGAAATAGCCCTTCTTTTGGTTGACAAAATTCAAATAATAAAAAAAAAATTCCATTGGATCTCTTTGACAAAAAATTAAACGAAGAAAAAGAGTTCTCAATTTCAAAAAATCAAAATTTTTAAAAAAAAATTCATATTTTCTCATTTTCTATTTTCAAATGAGTAAATTTCTTTAATTTAAAACAAATTGCTTTCTTGAATTTCGCAATCAATTTTATTCGACTTAGTCTCATTTGTGGTTATTTTGTAACCCTCTAAATTTGACCAAGTAAGGATTATGTAATATTCTTTCAATAAAAATAACTCATTTGAAAAATGAAAAAATTGAAAAAAAAAATCACCGAGATCTCAAAAAAGCGCCAAAGAGCGACACTTCAAAACGGACATAGTTGTTTTCAAAATTGTATATTCTAACCATTCTAATTGGAAATTGAGTGTCGCTCTTTGGCGCTTTTTTCTAAAAATGTACTCATTTTTGGTTGTTGATTTTTGGAGACCGATCGTACATCATAGGTTGGTTGGTTTTTGATTGGTGTAAGGCCCTCATAAAAATTACTAAAAAGTTTTTTTTCCATTTCAGAATAAAAAAATTTCACCGTAATGACTCGACCCTTAAAAGTGGAACTGACTGTAAAAATGTGTTATTCAAAGGTTATTGATATTGTAAAAATGATTGTAGAGAAATAATTTTGATTTCTAGTGAAATTTTATTTGGATCTTCAATAGGAAGATCAAAATGAACATTGCTGTTTTTCTCAATAGGGCACCCTAAGAATTTGGTTTTTTTCAATTTTTTTTAGAAAATCTATTGATTTATTCGTTTTATTTCAGGCGGGTATCAACTATTCTTTGATTTGTATTATTCTACTTATTTCTTATTTGTTCTTCAAAGGTCATTTATATTAAATATTTAATATTTGAAAAAAATCTTGGGCCCCTTTGACTGAAACAGAGTTTATATTATATTCATCAGTATTGTAGAAATGGGTATTTATTAGTATGATCATAAAATTCGGTTGTGATTTTATATTTTGTAATTATTAAAAAAATGGTTTGAAAAAAAATTAATTTTCCACTACAAACAATATTTTTCTCTTTCCAAAAGTTTTCTGTCTTTTAAAACTTTCAAACACTTGAAGACTATTCACAACTCTTGTAAACACTTTCTAGCATTTTTAAAGGTGAAAAGCTTTGTAAAGGGGAAAAGCGTTGTAAAATTCAAGAGATTTTTTTAATGTGATTTCAAAAATTGAATTTTTCATTTTATCGCGATAATTATTTTATTGCAATAATGTAGAATTTACGATTTTATGTGTTTTTATGATAAAGTAGGACTAATCGCGATTCTTTTAATATCATTGCGACTTAATTGTTAATCTCTTGATAATATGCGTTATCAATAAAATCTCTATTATATTGAAGTCAAAGTTTTTGATTTTTATGATTATGTTTTAATCATTGTTTTTTTTTTTGAGTTTTCTCATATCTTAAACACTCCCATATGAAGTGGTCTATATCATCAACTTTCTTTTTACAGAATGGACAATTTTTGGATTTTACTCGTTTTCTCCTATCTGTATGTGTATCTATTCAACCCATTACATAACGATTTCAATTTGGATACAGTCGATGATGATTTCCAGTTTATATAAGGCTCTTTTCTGTTGAAGTTGTCTGTGAAATTGTCTGGTTGATTTTGGGGTACAGTCAGTTTCAAATTTAAGACACAAACTTTCAACTTAATTTAAGGCAAAATAAATAATCTCAAATTAAGGCACAAAAATCAAATTAATGTAAAATTATTTGTGTAAAAAAAATCCCAAAAATGTACTTTAATTTGGGATTTTTTTTGTGTTTTAAATTTCGTTGAAAGTTTGTGTCTTAAAAGTGGAACTGACTGTATTTTTTCAGCATCCTGTTTTCATTGCCTTGGGATAAGTCCACTTTGTCTTGTATTGTTTTGATATGAACTTTCTGGAGTAACTTCTTGATCTCGTCTTCCTCATGTTTTCCCGGTCAATGTTCTCGATTTCACCCATTTTCAGTTCTTCAGCTAGATGGTCAAATTTTAAGTATCGTAATTTCAATATGAAATTGGTCTTCCTCTTGAAGATCATATGTTGTGTTATTTGTGATCGAATTTTGTTAATTTTGAAAAATTAAAAAAATAACAAAATTTGTTAAAATTTTTAAAAACCTCCGAAATTTTTACACATATAAACTTTGATAAAATTATAAATTTTAATTTGATTTCAAATTTAAACACAGTAATTCTAGAAATATATAATTATTTATTTTGGAAATCAAATTTCGAGAATTAAAAACAATAAATATAAATATATCTATATATTCCAAAAATTAAAACTTTTTTTTGAAATATATGATTATTAAAACAAATTACGCTTTCACTTAAATTTCAAATTTAAATAAAAGTTAGATCAGGGATTAAAAATTATTTATGAATTTCCAATGCAAATTTATTTTGTAGGAAATAATACCTGATTGAAAATTTAATATTTTTAATATTATTTTTTTTTAATTCAATGTTTTTCTCTATTTTTTTATTAATTTTTGTCTAATATTTATTATAAATTTTTCAATATTTAATATTTATATCTAAAAATATAATAAAAAAGAAATCAATTCCAATTTATGCGACAAACACAATAAAGAATTATTCCTATATTGTAAAGATGAAAATGAATTAATTTGTGGTGATTGTTATGATACTTGTAGGAAAAATAATCATTCCATATTGGGATTAAATGAATATTCAAATGAAATTTCACAAAAAATCAAAATAATTTTAAATAAAATCCAAAAGGCAGAAATCCAAAGCAATGAAACAATACAAAAATCACTTGAATTGAAAAATAAATTCAAAATTGAAATCAAAAAGCTTTCAAATTTTATTGAAAACCAATCAGATTTATTGATACAAAAAATCCAAAAATCAAAAATAAATCATCTCAATTTATTATTGAAAGTTGAAATAATATCAAATACGAAATTTACTAAAATTATAAACAAGAATGAAGCAAAACAAGAAGAGGTAAATGAAACGAAAAGCCAAATAAAAATTCTGACAAAATTGGAAAAAAATAAAAAAACAATCAAATTAATTCAGGAATCAAAGGGAATGATTGAAAAAGAAGAGAGGGAAAAAGAAAGAAAAAGAGAACAACAGAGAAAACGAGTGATACAGAGAGAAAAAGAAGAAGAGTCAGAAGAGATACGTAGATTGAATCAAAGGGAAATACAGAGATCGGAAGAAGAATTTGATCCGGTAATGAACCGGGAAAATCTAATAAAATTAAAAAATGAAAATAAAACAGCATGGAACCAAAAATATGATAGGAATGGAATAATTTGTGGTAAAAAAATATATTCTCGAGGAAAACATCAAATAAAAATAAAAATAGACCAATTCCCAAATCCCAAAAATGAATGGAACCTAATTTATTTAGGAATAATCAAAACTGAAAATAGAGAAAATTTTATCAAAAAAAGGAATTGGGAAGGAATCTACTATTTTTCAAGTTATTGGTATGGAAGAAAAAAAATCGAAAGCGAAAAAGTCAAAAAAGAAAACGGAAAACGGATCGAAAAAAATTACCCAGAAAAAATATATTTAAAAAAAAACGACATTTTCACAATTTTTCTCGATATGGACCAAAAAAAAATCTCATTCAAATTAAATGAAAAAGAACTCGAAGGTTGGGAAAATTTACCTGAAAAAGTAAATTTTTTTGCCTTTTTAAGAAGCCAAAAAGGAAAAGAAAAAAACCAAATAACAATAATTTGAGCAAATGAGAAGGATTTTTATTTATTTTTATTTATTCGTATACGCGCGCGACCCCCCCAGGTCTAAATTTGATCAAAGATCCTTGTAGTCTAAATACCTGGAGTTCCGTTACTAGAATTAAGGTCATTTCAGATGAGACTTGTTCGTTTTTCCGACATGAACTCCTGCACTTTTGATCCAAAGATCAGATAAAAAATATTGAACGATTCAAAAGTTCTCAAATGAAGATGATCCACTCAGCCCACAGAAGATACATTACAGAGGATTCTTTTTGATCAAAAACTTAGAAATGAAGGGGGAACCATATTTATTGGTTCAAAGAAAAAAGAATTTGTATACAAAATTAAAAATTTCAATTTTTTTTTTTTAAAGTACATTCTTTTTTAATCAAAAAAAAAATCAAAATAAAAATTTTTACTGATCTATTTTATATTTTAATTTTATTGAAAAAGAGAAAGAGAAGAAGAGAGTGAATTATTTTTAAAAAAATATTGAAAAAGGAAAAAAGAGAGAAGTTTACATCACTATTTAATATATTTAGAACTTAAAAGAGAATCGATATT